>CM062817.1:794737690-797628926 GCA_031772625.1 Pinus tabuliformis
ATTTTCTTCAAGCCAGTGCGAGAGGGGTTGAACTGTCTAGATACAAATTTTGTCCTCCTGAAGGAATAATTTATAAAGTGACTATGATAACCAGTAATATATGAACGAGATATTTAATTTCACTATGTGCAGTGCACAAGAGTAGAGGAAGATATCATTGTGCTTCATCTGTACTCCCACCCCATGATGTTTCCTAACGACTTAACGAACTTCTTCTACCAAATTTCAATGCAGGTGTACCCTAGCTTTGTCAACGTATTTGGTGATATTGGGTAACATAAATATCATTATAGAGATGGTGTCCAAGGTAATGTTAAATATGAGATTTTGTCAGGCCCCCTCTTTCTTCAGTCTAAATTATTTCTCTACCATCTTGAGCACTAGAGTGGCATGCATCCAAAGAGAAATAACGAGGTTGTGATAACAATTGGAGACAAACCAGAAGGTAGAGGTATGGAATGGATAGTGAGCTCATCAAGGATCTTAGGTAGGATGCTAAGGCTGTCATTGTGTGAAATGTGGAGGTGCAGTGGAAGCTTCCATTGTGCCTCTTCTGCACTCTCAAGAAAAGGTCATACGAAACTCAATAGATAAAATCAAGATGAATCTGAATGTTGAAATATTGATGAATCTAAAAAGGATTTTTTGGTGAGTAAAGTCTAATATTTATGTATCTATAACAAGAGTAACCATTATCTGAGCATGGGAGATGGAGTATGAGAGTGAAAAAAAAGTCAAGAAATAGGGAGGGCTTTTATAATTGCTTTTCGGTGTGAGAGGAACTCCGTCCATTGGAATAAATTTGAAGTAGATCTCTCAAATGGAATAACGATTTCAATTTTGGTTAGAAAGAAACTTTGAAAAATCAGTGCATCTAAATCTAATGATGGGAAAAATTTAACTTATTTCTGAGGAGGAATATCATATTTTACTTATATAAGGAATGGCACACATATGCAACAACAAACAAAAATATTGATGTATAAAATGAGATGGAATTAATTTAAATCTCAATGCTTATATTAGTGGATGAACTTGAAGTTATGTCAGATTTTTCGATCTTATTCACGCAATACATTAATTTTTTGTGTGGTAACAATGACATGTTACTGGCTCAAAATTTTATCTCACGGTTCTAATTTTCTTCCTCGTTACTTATTATATTGGTCACTGAAAATCCTAGGGAACCATGAGAGCATGGATTCAAAGTCAGATGTGCAATCATAAAAGATGATGAGGCCATAGTTGTCGATACAAGCTGGGGATGAGGGTAGAAGTGAATAGATGTATGCAACCATTCAACATCACAACAACATGAAATAAGAAGGCCTAAAATTGGATGATTTTCTTGGAAATTATTCCTTGGGAGGACACTATAAATATGCGAGAGGGGAAACACAAATTCCTTCAATGACAAGATGTTGTTGTCATAATTTTAGGTTGTTGTCCAAAATTGCTTGAATGGTCTCGATGTCATCAACTTTGAATTGTCATCTAGCTCTAAGAAAACTGATCAAAAGTAAGATCCAGCGAGGAATATTGAACCAAAGTAGAACACCCTTGTATAGGAATCTTATGATGAAAACTCAAACAATTAGTATATGTTATAGTATTTTAACCTCCATATTCCTCAGAATTTTGGGGAGAACAATATGATTGGTTTGTTAATGACCAAGACAAGCCTGAGGATCCAACCATTCCTAAGAAACATGATGAATGTGACTCCCCAATGCAATTATCTCAACCTCAACTAAATACCTGTCCCTTAGAAACCTAACAAATTCATAATATTTATCTCTCTCCATGAGCCCGAGCCCTTAGTCCAGCTCACCCTAAGTACTTCATGTGCAATACCAGAATACAAATGTTGAAATCCCTTCCTTTATAAGTAAGAAACACTGTTTAGAGAAGAAACACATTATTGTAGAAGCTACCCTAAGAAATTCATTAATATATTTTGCAACGCACTTCCATTTATCGCAGTGTCACTTGGTAAAATTTTTCCTCCACTTGCTTCTAGGTTTACTTGAAAAAATTTACTGTGTTCATATATCTGTATTTTTCATCATGGTGGGGGAGAATGGTTGTAAATGCTAATTAATATGCAATGTTGTAGACATAGATGGACTAGAAGGTATGAGACTTATCTGTGGGACAATAGTTGGGGGAGAGAGGGATAAAACCATAAGGATATACAAGGTGAGATTTATAATATACTAAAACCATCTCACATTTTAGTTTCATGGGGATTTTTGTTTCACTGCATTTCAGTTTGCCAGAGTTTGTATTTTTTATGATGTCCAAGAATAGATAATATTACAAAAATAACTAATAATCTTTTGTGTGGTTGTTCAAGTTACATGAGAAATGATGATCGATTTGAACATTAAACGTTATGAATATTGAAGATGAGGAGATTCAAATTGGAGTATAAGGTATCTACTTTATGCTCATCGATGACATTTGCTCATATTATTTTAACATTTAACTAGACTATGATGATGATGATGATGATGATGATGATGATGATGATGTTGATGATGATGTTGATGATGATGATGATGATTATGATTATGATGATGAATAGGACAATGATGATGATAATGACAACATCGGTATTGATGACGACAACGATGATGTTGAGGATGATGACATTAATCATGATGATGATCAACAACGATGACGATGATGATGGTGGTGGTAATGATGATGATGATGATGATGTTTAAAATTTTGATGATGATGATGATGAGGACGATGAAAATGATGATGTTGATGAATATGACAAAGATGATGTCGATGATGACAATGTTGATGATGACGATGATGATAAATATGATGATGATGATGATGAAAATGACATGGAGGATGGTTGAAATGGTGACGACGATGAAGATAAATGTGTCATTATATGGTCATGATAATGACAATGATGATGATTATTTTCATAATGATTTTGATGAAAAAGATGATGATGATGACAATTACGATGATGATGATGAAAAAGATGATGACAATGGTGATGATTTTAACATAGGTTTGTCATGAAATTTTGAATTGAACTTATATTTATATTTGGCCCCATTCATAGGTCATTATATGTAGGTTCAAAGAATAATTTCCACTGATGAGTAAATGAAAAACCTTTGAAATTATTAGACGAACCAAAATTAAAATTGGAGATGATGGTATATACCTACATGAGCTTATCTTTGGTTCAATAATAATATATTCTTTACTGAAAAATGGAACCGCATGAAGGTTGAAGCTCATAAGGCCCCTCCACACCCCCATTATAGTAATGGGCAGACCAAAAGGAAATATGGACTCCAAAACACAGTGTAGAAAATCATGGCTGTAGGTTTAAAAACATGTAGGTGCTACAAAATAATTTTGCAGTGCTATAAAAAAAATTGTTTTGGATCTTTTGGGAAGGTGAAGTGGCTTTCCAACTGTAACTTGCCTCCCCATGGTCTAGGAATGCCCCCCAACTCTTGGAACAATCTCCTCTTGCCTCTCCTCATGTATTTTACTTCCTTACTCAATTTAATGGGACACAATCTAACCAAAAGGGCGTAATATTGCTTGCAAATACAAAAGAATTTTGAAATGGTTCAAAGGATTGTTGTAAGTGGTGTACACATAATTAATCACAACTCCAAGTCCAGTTCCATAACACATAGCATTTCAAAAATGGTCACAATGAATTATGGAATGTAAATGAAATGCACACACATAGTTCAAGTGGAACCCAAAGAACAAAAAATGCAGATTTATGAATAAATATGTTGTTGCACAACTTCCTCTTCATTAATTCAGTTCTAAAAAATTGGAGGGAGGAGAATAACTTCCCTCATCCCCATTCAATTCCTATTTTATTCACAACTCAAGAAAACAATTCAATCTTCCTTCCCTCCAAATGAGGGATGTTGCAAAGACACTAGTGAGATGGAAAATAACTCTCTAACTCTAACTATTTGACTTACTCCAATTTTACATTTACATTAAGTATTTATAATTCCAATGAAAATAACAAAATTAATTTTCTAGCTTTACATGTGGCCAACCCACCACATTTCCAAGCTTTGCTCTATTTCTTCATCACAAGCTCGGTATAATTCTCCTGCATTAGATTCCCAAGCAAGGAAAACATCATGAAATCCTACTCATAAGGTTCTCTACAAAGTAATATGCTCTAGGTAGAGCTACGACACTCATATATGTAGAATCCTCCATTAGACAGTCCTTCCACCTCACCAAAAATTATAGATACTCTTTTCCCATAGTGTGTTTTTCAAATATGGTGTCCAAATTCTTTCAGTTGGCCCTCTTCCATAGGAATATGCTTCATCCAAATCCCTTCACTAAATTCTCCACTAATCTCATTTACTGGAGTGAAAACTTCATCAACAACTTCATAGGGGTACAAATCATCGACATTGAAAATAGGTGAGATAGCTATGGAAATAGGTAACTCCAATTCATAAGAATTTGCAGAAAATTTCTTGAGTATCCTACAAGGCCCTATTTTCTTCATCGTAATTTTATTATATTCTCCTCTTGGGAGTCTCACCTTCATCACATGGGCTAAAGAAAAGTCCCCTACCTAAAAGTTTACCTCTCTTCTTCTTAAATATTCTCTTTGTTTTCACTTGTGGCTGATGTCCATTGTATTTTTTTTATCTCCTCATGTATGTCACTCATTTCTACTGCAAAATCCTCCCCATTAACACTCCTATGCTCAAGTTTGTCCAAATTTATCAGTTCACTAACTTCTCTAGGATGTATTCCATACAAGATCTGAAACAGGCTCTTCGTTGTGCTCCTATTTGGTGAATCATTGTATGCAAACTTAGCTTGAGCTAACACATGATCCTACTTCTTGGGATGCTAACCCACAAGGCTCCTCAATATGTCTTCAAGGCTCCTATTCACAAATTCTATTTTCCCATCAAATTGTGGATGATACACTAAACTGAAGTTCAACTTTGTTCCAAGCTTCTAACACAAAGTCCTTCAAAAATTCCCTATCAACCCAGTGTCCATGTTAAATATTATACTCTTTGGAAAACCATGCAATCAGACAGTCTCATTGAAAAACAAATGAGCCACATGTGTAGCACCACTAGTCTTGCAACACGGGATAAAATAAGCCATCTTTGCAAATTTTTCCATAACTACAAGTATAGAGTCCTTACCTTGTTGCGTCCTTGGTAAACCCAAAACAAAGTCCATACTCACTAAGTCCCATGTCCTGATGAGAATGGGAAAAGGAGTATATAGTCTAGAAATTCGACTTGTACCTTTTGCATGTTGACATACTCTACATTTCCTCACCTATTTCTACACATCTCCCCTCATCTTTCACCATACATAAAAAATTTCTAGCTGCCTAAGTATCATGTACACACCAAAATTCCTTGCTAATCCCCCATTATGGTTTTCTTGCATTATATTCTCTCTCATTGAGAAATAAGGGATGCATAATTAATTTTTATTGAACCAAAAACCATCATGAAACACAAATTACCTCCATGGTTGAGATCTCTGCTCACGGGGTTCTTTCATGCTTCATAGTCCTCTCAAAATTCAGCATCATCCTCACACAATTCCTTCAAATAACCAAAGCCTGAAATATGTACAGGGGACTCCTACATGATCAAACTCCTCCTACTCAAAGCATCAAATACCTTGTCCTCTTGTCCACTCGTTTCAAAACAAAGGTGAAGCTTTATAGGAATTCCACCACTTGGCATGCTTATGGTTCAAATTATTTTCCTGCATTATATATTGTAATGAAAAATTATCAATGAATAGACGAAACTCATTGGGAATCAAGTAGTGTCTCCAATGCTTTAATTCTTCAACCACTGCATAGAATTCCTTGTCATAAGAGGAGTATTTTATTTTGAGTCATTCAATTTCTCACAACATATCTACCTTCTCGACTTAATACTTCTCCAATGGTTATTCCACTATCATCACATCTGACATCAGGAAGCTTCAACACTGGTTTCTCAGTGATCTTCTTCTTTAAGTGCTAGAAAATTTTCTCTGATGTTGCTATCCAACAAAATGGTTGTCTATCTTTCTTGATTTTTTTCAACGATGGGTGCACAAATACCACCAAAATTCTTGATGAAATTTCGTTAGAAGCTAGCTAAGCCATGAAAGCTCCTAAGTTCGGAAATGTTCTTGGGTAAAGGACAACTTAAGATTGCCTCTATTTTCTTCAGATCCATTTCCGACCCATCCTTTTAAATGACAAATCCTGAATGTACAAACTCAGACCTCATGAAAGTGCATTTATTCATATTGATCAACAATTTCTCTTTCTACAACCTTTTGACGAACTCCTTCAAGACCTTGTTCAACAACTGTATGAAATTACTTGGTTCATTCTTTAATCCAAATGGCATGACCAACCATTCATATAGCCTGTTATTGGTCTTGAAAGTTGTCTTCCAGTCATCCCCTTCTCTGATCCAGATATAATGGTAACCACTCTTCAAATAACCCTTCAAAAAATAGGCTCCTCCACTCAAAAAATTCATCATGTCATCCATCAATCGCAATGGAAATCTATATATGATTGTGATCTTGTTGATTTCTCTGGAATCATTGAAAATCCTCCATTATCCATCCTTCTTTGGACTAAGTACCTTAGGGACAAATCATGGACCAAATATCTCCCTTATCAATCCTTTGTCCAGTAGTCCTTGAACCTGTTTCCTTATCTCCTCATTCTCCTTAGGTGTCATTCGATAAGCAACTTATTCAAAAGGCTTGCTCCTGGTATCGACTCTATGTGATGGCTGATACTTCTCTTAGGTGGAATCTCACTTGGAAAATCATCTACAACAGTATCACTAGGCTCATGCAACATTTTTTAAATCTCAATAGGTAAAATTTCAATTTTAGTGTGTAGAAGTAGTACCTTTGGTTTCCAAACCACTACATAGTTGACCTATTCTTTCTCCATTTGTTGTAGAAATTTCTTTCCTCCTAACAACTATGCTTTTGAGCTATTTTTCCTAGTTGGAATTTCTTCCTTTAATGGTACAAGAGTATGCTTAGTACCATCATTTTAAAACTTAAAGGTGTTTTCATCTCCATTACGCACCACTCTCCTATCAAATTTCCAAGGTTGTCCCAAAAACAAGGTGGCATACATCCATTGGCATGATGTCACAAACTATCTTATCCTTATACTGTCCTATCTGGAACTCCACCTCAATGTTCTCACTCACTAAGAATTGGTGACCTTTCTGTAGCCATGGCACTTTATATTGTGTTGGTTTTTTTAGCCTTTTCAATATGAGTTTTTCCACCATTTATATGGAAAATAGATTGTATGTTCTTCCACTATTAATCACTACTTTACAACATTTTTGTTCAACCATAAAAATAATCCTAAATAAGGATTTTCTTTGCATTGGCTTAGCAGTTTCATTAGCTAGTTTCAACGAGACTTTACGCGTTATTAAAACTTCTCTTATCTCTGGTGCATTTTCTACGACATGTGCCTGTGTTTCAGTTGCTTCTGGATAAGATACATTTGTATCTCTTTGTCCTCCTTTCTCATTCTTAGGACACTAAAAATATTTTTGACCCAATTTCCCACATTTATAACACTGATAGATAGTATCTCTGCCTCTTCCTATACCTCTACCTCTTTGGTAAGGTCTTCCTCCTCTAAAGTCATCTTCTTTCTTGTTCTAACTTTATTGCCTTGGGTTGCTTGCATGATTATTTTGAGCGGAAGTATTCCCCCTTCCAGTAGTATGTCGTCTTCCTCTAGCAAAACCGCAACCTCTACCCGAATTTTGCTTCCTTTTTATCTTCTCTTCTCCCTTTATAAAAAATTGATATGCTACTTGCATCATCCTAGGAGAAAGCATGTTGATTTAATCTTGAATCTCCAACCTCAAACCATTGATGTACCTTTCTATTTTCTATTGGGTGTCTTCTACATAACCTGCCCTCAAATTCACCTTGTAAAATTGTTCGGTATATAATTTTACTGTTAGCAACCTTTTCTTTAGGTTATGCACTTATCTGCATAGGGATAGTTGATTGTCCTTTGGTAGAAATTTCCCTTTCATCTTTTCTACCATCCTGCCCCAACTCTTTATCACATGTTTTTCTATTTTCTCCTTTCAACCTGCACATTGTCCCACCACAGTGAAACATGACCTTTCAACCTAGTTACATCAAATTTTACCTTCTTATCTTCTTCAATATCCTCATACTCAAAATACTTATCTAGTTCAACAATCCAATCCATCAAATTCATGACTTCCAGGCTGCCATCAGAGGTAGACAATTTAGGTTTTGTTCTTGAAATTGAGCTTAACACCAACCTCAATAATTTAACTTCTGAAGCTTCATCCACATGTGTTGGTCTTTCTGCTCCAACTTCCTCCTTCGATCCGCTGTCATATCTAGACTCAAGGTCTCACTACCTACTTATCTCCATGGCCTTTAAAGGAGATTGCAACCCCTATATCTCTTCTTGGAGTTCTGTATTAGCTATGGGTCTCCATCCTTGAACTCATTCTCTTCTTACTTTCATAGCCATCTCCCTATACCATAGATAACAACAATGACGTCAAACATGGATTTAATTCAAATGTGGCTATGATACCACAAATTGATGGCAATAGGTAGACCGAAAGGCAATATGGACTCAAAAAAGTAGTGTAGAAAATTATAGTTGTAGGCACTACGAAATAATTTCATAATGCTCTTTTAAAAACCTGTAGGCACTAAGAAATAATTTCATAGCGCTCTAAAGAAACTTATTTTTTGACCTTTTGGGAAGGTGAAGCAACTCACCATCTGTAACTTAACTCCCCATAGTCTGGGAACATCTCCCAACTCTTGGAATGATCTCCTCATACCTCTCTTCATCATGTTTTCTCCCTTAGTCAAGTTAATGGGCCACATTCTAATAAAAAAGGCGTAATATTTCTTGCAAATATATAAGCGTTAGGAAATGGTTCAAAGGATCACTCTAAGCAGAATACACACAATTAATCACAACTCCAAGTTGCATTTGACAACACAAAATAGTTTACAAATGGTCACAACAAATTTTGGAATGTAAATAAAATGCACACACATAGTTCGAGTGGAAACTGAAGGAAAAAAAACATAGATTTGTGAATAAGTATGCTATTGCACAAATTCCTCTTCATTCATTCAAGCCTACCAAAATGGAGACATGAGAAGATTTACCATCCTCCCCATTTGATGCATATTTTCTTCACAACTTAAGAAAATGGTTTGTTTCCCCTTCCCTCCAAATAAGGGAAATAAAAAAGACACTAGTGTGCTAGAAAATAACTCCCTAAATCTAACTCTTTGACTTACTCTAGTTTTGCATTTACATCACCCCACATCACTCTCAATTCCCTCATACCCAACCTATCTACTATAATATATTTGAAAGAGACACGGTAACAATCAAACATAAAAACTAGGAAAATAAGAATTTAAACCATATGCTAAATCAATTTCTCTCTTTGTAATATTGGTAGCTCCACTACGTTGAGCTTCTTTGACCAATGTAGACACACCATACCATGATAAACTGCCATTATTATCTCATTTGCATCATTCAATCCATACCTTCATCCATTCAAGATTGTTCACAATGGATAGATGTATTATATCCCACTCTCGACCAACTATGTTAAAATAAATAAATTCACACATATATAATTAGTTACCATGTTATACCTTAATAATAATGGATTATAAAGGAAAACTAAAAATTAAATAATTACAATATACATAAAACGAAAAGGTCAAATTTATTATAAATATGCACTATCTACATACATTTCACTTTCCTCATTCTACCTTTCCCCAATAGCTACTCCCCTTAAAATTTGTTCAAGGAGTTGACATCCTAAATGTGATCCAATACATTAAAATAATTTCCTATTGCAAGACTGTATTGAAGAATATAAACCATGGTTTTATATACCATATATCCCTCTACCATAGAACCATAAAGACATTCTCTTTGTCTGACCAAAGCCCTCGGTGATTGCAGGTGCCCCTCAACCATCCACATTGATCTTGTGTGTACATGTCCACACTTTTCGATCTCCTTGACTTGGTGTATGAGGTAGTACTCTCATGCATTTAAAAATTCCAGAGGTAGATATTATTGCATTTCACACATTAGATGAGGAATTTGTTTCCCCCAATACTTTATATCTTCATTATCGATTTCTTTAGATGAAAACCATATAGAAATGAAGCAATATAATGACAGGTTTCAACAGAAAAGCATATAGTACATGATGACAAATAAAACAAATGTAGTCAAATATAAGTTGTACAACAAATTATTGTTGAACATAAACCTCCACTTAGCTCATGTAATTTCCATGATCATATATAACTTGTTTGACATTGTCGTCAAAGTTTTCTGCGAGAGATAGAGCTATAACTTAGTATAACAAAAATAATGATGGATTATTATTTATTCTCAAATTATTAGAAAAATTAAAAACACTAACAAGATGTTTAACGAATGTACAAATATATACAAAAGAAGAATTACCTTAATAAACATATGCCAATAAGGAGATTTTACCCCACCTAATTAATCTTTCTTTATTAGGATATTCTTTATGGTTGAAGAAAATCTAGTTGGAAATTTAACTTTTTCAATAACCTCTTTAACATCCTTTCTTTTTTGCTCTATCAATAACCATGGAAGGGCACTTATATTTTGGTTGTCTCCATCACTATTTGAATGAATCGCACTATGAATTGCATGATTTCCCTCCTCAATGTTATTACAAATCTTGATTTTTTTGCTTTATCTCTTCTTCCATGTAAGATTCACCATAAGGTCTCTGTTACGTTCTTCTTGATGTGCATTGTATCAAATAAATGAACAATTTCTGGGTGTTCATAGTAGGGGAGTCTATTGAATTACTCAGGAAATATTTTCATTCCTCATGGAGGTGCCTGGATTTTAATTCCTTGATGACCTACACGGTGAAACATAGTAGAAAATCTATAAATATATAAAATAATCCAAGCATATCATCTATATTTATACATACACAATTCAATCTATACCTTGAGAGACCCTATTATATTACAACTTCCATGCATGAGGTGTTATTCTCCGTGATCTTAACTTAGTCTCTTCTTTTCTATTGAAAATATGTGTTTCGGTTCTTCAGTACCTATGGTTCTTAGAAAGGAAGTGCCTATAATCATTAATCACCTCCTTTCCTAAGATTCTTGAATGGTGAGATTTAATCTTAGGACCACAAATTGGACAAGAAAATTTACCCTTTGTTTGAAGACCTGCAAGAGATGGAATATTTTTTATATCAATTATTTTAAGTATGTATAATGAAGGGATTATTTAAAAAACATACATGAAATGAAATTCATCAAATTAAACACTATTAAAGCTCAGCATAATGTTATTAACATACCATAGAAATGTACTAGCCCTTAGGCATCGTGAATCACCCATGCAAACATTGCATGGAATTAAACTTCTCTTTGTGCATCTAGTAGTCTAGAGATATCATACAAATTGACATCGTTACATAACTCCACTAACTCATTGATAAGAGGCTTCAAATATACATTCATATTTTTGACCTGGTACTTACCTAATCGATTGAACACATAATACATAATTACTACATATATGAGTAAATAAAAAAGAAGAAGATATAATTATAAGACATAATTGAACATATATGAGTAAACAAATTAACACCCGCAACAATATACTCATGTGTTTAAAAATTTTATTCTAAACAAATTAATAACTGGAACGATCATTTTTAACATTATGTGCTCCTTCTTTATTGACTTCCAAAAAGGAATGTTATTGTTGAAAACAAATGTGGGCCACACCAAGTAAGTATATTTGAGCTCTCTAAATGGATTAACACCATTAGCTACTAATGAAAGCCTAAGATTATGAAGTTTTGTTTTAAAATTTGGCCACTTTCCCTATATGTTCCTAAACACAAATCCATTTGTAGGAATTTGAAGAACACCATCTTCACTTTAATCCATTACATGCTAATCCATAATTTGTCTTATGCTTTTGCACCTAAACAATTGTTTCATACGTGGAATTATGGGAATATAAAAAAGAACCTCATGAGGCACCTTTTTTGTTACTTCATTTGTTTGATTTCTATTATCATCACATTTTGGGAACTTGTCATTCGATGCATGTTCATTATAATAGAGAATATCATCATTAGGACATGCATGGATAACTTCATACTCCATTCAAAAATCTTTCATAATGGCATGTAAATCTCGGTATGTAGGAGGTAAGACATTAAACGGTGGTCACAAAAATTCACCTAACAATCTACATCATAGAAAAACAATTGTTCTGGTTAATGTACTAAAAAATATTAATCATACATATTGTATCCAAATGTTACAAATTAATTGATGATCAACGTACTAATTAAATTGAAAACAAAGGGGAAATGTAATGCTTTATCATGTATATAACACTAATTAATTTCACAAAATATATTAAATAACTTAGGAGTTGTGTCGCACATGTGCTTGACTAACCATTAACCACGTTTAAGTTGACTAGCAACAATACAAGAGAGATAAGAGATGTTTTTGAGCCTTTATAGAAAATTTCAATTGGCCAATCAAGTAAAATTTTATCAAAACCATGGCCATCATATTGGTTTCCATCATCATCCGTTTCAACATTATTAAATGTCTCTTGGATCAATATTTTTGTCTCATGTTATTCAACTATGTTATCAACATCATTATCTTCTTCCATAGGATTATTAGCTTGATCCTCAATATTTGCTCCATGTTATTGAACAAGCGCTTGTACTACAACCACCTCTAACTTGTCGAGCAATGCCCTAGGGGGGCATACTATAAAATTACAATCAACAAAGTAATATTAGTATACATAACAAATATTTAAATGTCCATACAAATGTTTACAAATAGAATATAGGAAAACAAGCAGAAGAAAGAAAAAGACAAAGACAACTTAGGTGAGATTTAGAAACAAAGACAAGAAATCAATGATGATGCTTATGTAATTTATCAAGATTATATTTAAGAATATGTTGAAATAATATAGGAAATATGTTACTTTTCTTCACATGTAGGAAGAGAGACACTTTTTGAGGTATATAGTCATAGCCATAATAAAAAACATGTTGATATTATTTTGCATTCATCATTATAATGTCATATTTTTTATTGATTTCACCTAGAGACTAGAAGTTTTAAGAGGATGGGTGAGTAGCCATGAGCTTGGGTGAGGGCAAGAAAAAAATAAAACAAATCAATGCAATAAAAATCAATGCAATAATGAAGCTCGTGCAATTTAGAAAGATGTGTATATTGAAAAAATTTAGGAACAATCACATGACAATCATCAAACCCTTTTAATTCCATCACATTTACAAATGTACTCAAAGTACAAGATTCAAATAATAATACCAATGGATCTAGGCAATACCAATTAAGTTAAAGTAGGAAAACCTCTATAACAACCCTTGGTTGATTTTCTAAGTAAATAAAAAATAAAACCAAGGTCATGGGACCCATATTCCAAGATGAATGTTGGGAAAAAAATAGTGATGGGTATAATTGGTGATTAATTTATGGCTATGGAAATTGGCAAAGGCATTTGAAAAGGAAAAGAGGTAATAATTGCCATTTTGTTTATGAAAATGAAGGAAAATAGGAGAAAAGGGAGATGAAGGGTCACAAATTTGCATAAGAGGGAAATTTAAGGAAAAATGAAGGAAAATGAAGAAAATAGAGGCCTCAATTCTAAAAAGGGTTCTGAGGATCAGATCACAATTTTTGTTAGTTTTAGCTTAGAGCTCTCTTCTATTCTCTAATTCTCTCTTACTCTTGCACACTTAGAGTTTTCACTTAGTTGGAGCACTCTAGTTTTCACTTGGGTTGGAGAAACAAGGCAAAGGAAAGCATGAAAGCACAAGGGAACAAGTGGATTAATGACTAAAACTAGATTTCTTTGCTGGTAGCAGGTTGCTTGTGCATTTTCCTTGTTGATCTATGGATGCATGGTGTATGCATGTGATTATCTAGTTATGTGTTGTCATTAGTATCGACGATTTCCTATGCTGATAGTGGTTTTAGCCTTGCCTTTCCATTTCCTAGATAGCCGTGTTGTTGCGTGTTTTTCCACTTGATTTCTTTATGGTTGGTTCTCATAATTCCTTATGGCTGCGCATTGGAACAAATAATCTAGAAGCCCTAGAACGATATGGGTTGAGTTACTAGTACTAGAGTCTAGGTTGGGACAAATGCTCTAGAGCCCTTGGTGGGTTGAGATACTAGTCCCTAGAGCCTTGTTGGAAAAATTATCTGGAGCCCTAGAAGGGTGTGGGCGGAGTTGCTAGTTCTTGAAGCCCTGGGAAACTTGGGTGGAGATTGATCTAGTTAGTGTTAGTGATATCCGATAGTGAGGTGGAAATTCTAGTTGAGAGTTGTGGTGGTCTAGCCTCTAGAAGGCCTGATTTGGTTTTGTTTGGTTTAATCCATGAGATCCCACATTCATGCATGGAATATGGCGTGGGGGTGATTGGTTGAAAGAGAGATTTGGGTCAGCCCAATCTATGGTTAGGTGGTATATGGATTTCCTTTACTTGGTTGGTAATTTCATATGTTAATAAGAACTATTATTGTATTTTGATTCATGTATATTTTTTGGCAATATGATGGTGATATTATGGTCGGGATGCCATGGTTTATATGTTGGTTATTTTATGGTTATGTGTTGTTTATATAATGTGTATCTTCTATGGATCTAGTTATGAACTGAGTAGTTATTGATTGGTTGATGAAATTATGGAATAAGAAGTGTTGTTGCAATTATGTGGAGAGGGAATAAGGCCTTCTTGGTGATTTGTAGATGAATCTTAGATATTTATGATCAAATATGTATTCATGGCATGTAGCTTACATTTTTTCCATGTGTTTCACAAAACATGTGTTATGTTGTAGGGAGTCTAGGTCAATTTTTTGAGTTGAGATTGAAAGTTTAACTTTTTTCCATATAAAATATGATTATGGAAAGTCTTAAGCAATTATGGGCAGTGGTCTGGAGGTAGGTTTAAAAAGGTGGCATTGATCTTGGGACCACATGCTCAGAACTAAAGAAACTGAGCTATAACCATAGGGAAGCAGTGTTGTGCATGTAGTTGGAGGCTTATAACTACATGCATGCCTTGTTGTAGGTGTGGTTGTGGTCCCAGGGTATAGAAAAAGTGTTCCAGCCTAGAATTAGGTCACCTGGGATGGTTGGTTAGTTTTTCAGGCCCACTTCCTTAATTGGAACTAGGAGGCCAAGTCATGTCATAGTAACTCTTTGTCTCATGTTTACCTTGGTGAGTTTGTGAAATTGGGTAAATGTGGGAGGGGTGGTTATAGGGTGGTACCAGAGCTTCTAGGTTCAAACACTTGGACTGGATGGGAAGAATTTGTTCATCATGTATGCATGTTCATTTTCTACGTGTTTGGTATGCATCCCTTGTGATGGTCATTGTTGTGGTTTTGCTTCCTCATGTAGAGGTTGATGAAGTTGGTATGTTGAGATGATTCATATGTTGAACTGATTATATATATATATATATATATATATATATATATATATATATATATATATATATATATATATATATATATTGTGCTAATCGAGATTGAATGTGAAGAGGAGATAGCCTCCCCTGAACTTCACTAAGGTATGTTGATTATGTTTATATTTTTTTTATCTGACATGATATGTTTGGAGGAAGAAGGTTGTTAGCCCCCTAATTTGTTCTCTTATTTCCATTTTCCTTTCCTAAATCATAACCATTTACCGTTGTTTTACCTCTTTTATACACCCTCATCTTGCACCAGTCCAAGCACGGAGACATATTTCGTATAAACTTTATTTTTCATACTTTTAAATTAACTTAGCATTAATTAATCATTTATTACATGGTTTCTTACTTTTAATCACTCTTTGTAACTTATCGATATCTCCAATGTTTATTTGGTAGTTAGAGTACTTACTGTGACCACTGATCCTAGTGCAGGATCAGATCTTGCACCGTTGCTAGCATAGCAAATCCTTGCAGCAGATCCGAACCTCCTTGATCATTGCCTTGTTTTGAGCAGCTTCAACTACGACAGCAAGATTGATCCAAAGGCAACCAAGATTGAATCTGTGAAGGACGAAAGCTAGAGATTGGCTACAGCCAGTTTTTCTAACTATCTAATTTTGAAGGCTGAAAAGCTAAATTCTGCGTTTGGTTATGTAATCGGTTGAATGATCTATTTTGGCCTTTGGCCAAAGATCTATATAATGTAGAATGTAAATAGGACTAAGGGAAGTTTTTGATAGTAGAAGACAACAAAGACACATACAAAGAGGCGGTAACAGGTTACTGTATTTTGTTAACGCTCGAATTTGGGCTGGATAATGTATTAATGTATGTACTTGCCTCAGTGAATTAATAAAAGGGAGCTCTGCCTCATGTTTCACAAATTGCGTTTCTGTATTTGAGCTGATGAATTGATTAAGGTACTGAGCAACATTTCTATTTAAAGAGGAAACACGCTAGTTGGCTAGGGCCCAGCCAACCCAGCACATTTACCCCATTTCCCATTTTCCTGTAATTTGTGTTTACATTATCAATTGTGATTTAATTTTAAGCACATGCATTCCTGTCTGAGTGAAAGTAGATCCGTTGTGTGAAGTAGATAAATTCCCTTTCCTGCACTTGATTTCAAATTGGTTTTCCTCCACCTGGTCCAAGCAGGAGAAATAACCCTGCACCAGTGCACGTTGGTGTGATATCTCCTTTTCTTCAATTCTGTTTGATTGGTTTTCCCTACCTGGTCCAAGCAAGAGAAATGAACCTACACCAATGAACGTTGGTGTGATGCAGCAAGCCTTCTTAGTCTACTTCCCGCAATATTCTTTCTTTCATTAAATGCTCATGACAAGATGAATGTATATTGATTGTTTCTTTATTCCTGCACTTTGTTAAGATCAGAAACATTCACTTTTTATGTGTGCAATTTGATTTAACAGTATAATAGCACTTGCAATAATTAAGCACTCATTTTAAGAATTAAATGCTAAGTGCAGGAAGCTTTGATCTAGTGCAAGAACTAGTTTCTTGCCACAAGATCTGAGTGCTTTGAACCTGGAAAAGTTCAAGCCCTTGCAGGAAGTAAAAATCCTTTAGTAAAGACACCATTTATACCTTTTGCGTAAATCTCTGTTCCTGCACTAGTGCAAGCAGACTGCAATAGTACAGGACAGATTAGTGCAAGAAGGAAATCTCAAAAGGAGCAGGTTTAAGGGCCAATCTGATGAGACTGCTAAGTGTGTCTGCTAAAGAAAAACACACACTCAGTAGTTAAACAATAATTAGCTAGAGTGATTGCCCTTTACCACTAATTCCCTCTTGCAAATGCATTCTTCCTTATTCTAGTCTTAGATTATTTTGATGGTTCAAGTTTCCTTTTTCTCTTTTTAATTTGATTATGCAATCTTTCCTTTAAAGAAAGTAGGGATTTATATTAGAAAGATTCATACCATCTTTGGAATTGCCTGTGCTTCGTCTCTACGTTTACAGATCCCCCGTGTTGACAAATTAAGTGTTGAGGAGTTTGCTTAATTGTAATTCCTACACTCAACAAAGGTCATAGATGAAAAGAAAGATGGTGGATTATAGTTCACATGACTCTCCTTATAGATCATATGACAAACAAGTAGATGAGTACTCTCCTGACATAGTAGAAACCTTGAGAAGTTTAAAGGAAGAAACCATAAGTTGTGATGCGGATAAAGACATAATCATTCAGTGACAAGAAAGGCTTTCTAGAACTCAAGAAAAGAAAGAAGAGGTCAATGTCGTTATCCTTTAGAGTTTATCATATTTTTGCAGGGACATCCACAGATCAGTTATGGATAGGAGGAAAGGAAAAATGGGGCATATGGTAACAGGTCTCATGGAGGGAATAGGTCGGACAAGGATGATATGGTTAGGGTGGAAGATGGATTGATATAACTGACATGATAGGTAATGGTTATGGATTCTATTCTAGCTCTAGTTCAAAGATGTATCATAGTCATCATCCCCATCATCCTTATTGAAGGAGTGAGAATTAGTACTTCCTAGATGAGTTCAATAAATCCAAACCCCCTACCTTGGATGGAGAGTTGAAGAAACTAGAAGATGCAAAAGCATGGTTGCTTGGGATGAATAAGTTCTCTGAGTTGCATGAAAATACAAAGAATATGATATCCAGGATAGTCATTTTTAGTCTCAAAGGGAAAGAAGACATCTGGTGGAAAATTGTGAAGCGTGTCAAGGACATCAAAACAAATGTGTTGAGTTGGCATAAGTTTAAAATACTTTTCCAAAGGAAGTACTTGTTAGAGAGATACTATGATGGTAAGGATATTGATTTCTACAAGTTGAAGATGGGATCTATGATAGACAAAGAGTATACGAATAAGGTTTTGGAGTTGTTTGAGGTATGTAACATATCTAAAGGATGAGAAGACAAAGTTATAGACATTCATTAGTGGATCTCCATTAGAATTTAAGGATCTAATTGAGTATGATGAGCCTTGCACATTAGAGGAATTAATTAGGAAGTTGAAACATTTTTATAAGTAGTATAGGTGTAAATCAAAACCTAAGTAGGGTTTGACATGTAATGACAAGACTAAAGGAAAGTCGAATAAGAAGCGAGAAATACATTAGGATGCAGGTAACAAGGAGAATATAATGTCATACAAGAAATTCAATGTAGTTGACATCTGACAGATATTTTAGCTTAAGGAGCAGAGAAAGGGAGTTGACAGGAAGCCTTTGCCTTTTTGGACTGTGGCAAGGATCATCACAAGTGAGATTGTCCATAGAATCAAGGTGGAATACCTCATATTTATAGTGCTCAGGAGGTACAGGCAGTTGCGGATGTTGGGCAGAGTATCCCTCAGATTTGTGAAACATTGGATAATAGGAAAGATGATAATCAAGAATCTATTATCGAGATGGAGGGCAAGCCTTGTGATAATTTTTTTTTTATATTTTGATTGAACCTAGATCTAACTATATTTATATCCATCATGAAATAGTGGATACATGTTGCTTGAATAAATAAGTGCATGTAGAGCCTTGGTTGGTGCAGTTGGCTACAGGTACTAAGAAAAGAGTTCATCATTGGGTAATATCTTGAGAATTTGAGCTAAACAATATTTCTACATTAGCACATCTAAATGTACTTCCATTGGGATCATATAGAGTGTTATTGGGTATGGATTGGTTGTACATTGACAAGACTAAAGTGGAAGCCATGATAAGGTT
Organism: Pinus tabuliformis; assembly: GCA_031772625.1. Lineage (NCBI taxonomy): Eukaryota > Viridiplantae > Streptophyta > Pinopsida > Pinales > Pinaceae > Pinus > Pinus tabuliformis. The sequence goes on from CM062817.1 coordinate 794,757,094, forward strand.
ATAAAGTGCCTGATGATGATAGAGAAAGGAGAATCTTGCAGGGTAAGAGGAAACCTACGATAATGAGAATGATTGCAACTATGTAGACAAAGCACAATAGAAGGAAAGGGTGTGTATTATTTGCAGTTCATATTTCTAGTGATGAAGGTAAGGATGTTGAGGATGCATAAGTATTAAAGAGGTATTCGATTTTGTAGTAGTTTCTAGATTTATTCCTACCATAGATTTCATAGTTACCGCCTAATAGGGAAGTGGGATTTTCTATTGAGTTGATGAAGGGAGAAACACTAACATCTAAGGTACCATACAAGATGAGCACTCCATATTTGGTGGAATTGAAGTTGCAGCTTGAAGAAATGATTGGCAAGGGATACATTAGGCCAAGTGTGTCACCTTGGGGTGCACCAATGTTTTTTGTAAAGAAGAATGATGGTACTCTCATTTTGTGCATTGATTATAGGTAGTTGAACAAGGTGACGATTAAGAACAGGTACCCATTTCTGCAAATTGATGACTTATCTAATAAGTTGAAGGGAGAAACAATGTTCTTGAAGATTTATTTGAGATCAAAATATCATTGGGTATGCATTAAAGAAAAATACATTTACAAGACTAATTTCGAGACCATGTATGAGCATTATGAGCTTGTTGTGGTTCTGTTTGGTGTGACCAATTCTCCATCTACTTTCATGTGTTTGATGAATAGTGTGTTTCATCCTTATTTGGAAAAGTTTGTGATAGTATTCATTGATGATATATTGATATATTCTAAGAATGCGGAAGAGCATGCAGAAAATTTAGTTGTAATGTTAATATTTATAAGACAACATCAGTTATATGCAAAGCTTAGTAAGTGTAGTTTCTTCTAGATAGAAGTTCATTACTTGGGACATGTTGTTTCCAAGGAAGGCATAGCAGTGGGCCCCAAAAATATTAGAGCTATCATGGAATGGGTTGCGCCTATAAATGTGGATGAGATCAGATCATTCGTGGGGTTAGCATGTTACTACATGAGGTTCGTTAGGAGCTTCTCACTAATTTCCTATCCTATTACATGTTTCTCATGAAAAGGAAGGAAATTTGAATGGAAAAAGGAGTGTGCAACTACTTTTGAGCAGTTGAAGCAATTTCTTACAAATGCTCTAGTTCTAAATATTGTAGATCCACATAAAGAGTTCGTAGTGTGTACATATTCTTGCAAGGGAGAACATAGTGGAGTCTCGATGCATGAAGGACATGTAGTATGATATGAGTCAAGAAGATGAATGAGCATGAGCATAAATATGTGACTCATGATCTCGAGTTAGCAGCTATCATCCATGCCTTGAAGATGTGGAGAAAATATCTTATTGGAAGGAGGTTTGTGTTGATGAGTGATCAAAGTGGGATGAGATACTTGTTTAAACAACCTAATATGAATGTTAGGTAATTAGCTAGGCTCAGTGAGTTCGACTTTGAGATAAGGTACATTAAGGGAAAGGAGGACATGGTTGAACATTCTCTTAGCACAAGAATTTAGGAAAATCACATTACAACTATGATTTGATATGGGATAGACTTGCAACAGTGGATCTTGTAGGCAGGACAACAGGATGATAGGAACCAATATCTTAAGCATAGGTTGCAGTAGTAGAGTACAACTGATTAGGATGTGGATTATCATCTCTTGGGAGATGGTTTGGTGAGATTTCAGGATAATATCTATGTTTCAAACAACAGTGAGCTCAAGAAACTTATCTTAAAAGAATTTCATATTAAGCCATATTCAGGTCATGTAGGATATCATAAGACATTGAAATAGTTAAGAAATTATACCATTGGCCAAACTTGAAGAAAGAGGTGGCTAAGTTCATTGCAAGATGTTTGGATTGTCAGTAGGTAAGAGAAGAATGTAAGAATTTAGGTGTTTTATTGTAGTTGATTCTGATTTCTAGAATGAAAATCAGAGGTCATTTCCATGGACTTCATTACAGGCTTTTCGAGGACATCTAGGAAGCATGATTCTATTATGGTTGTGGTTGGAAAGTTTACCAAGGTAGCTCACTTCATTTCAATGATGTCTACAAATTCAACTAGTGGCATAGCTCAAATTTTCATCAGAGAGATAGTGAGATTACATGGTGTCCCCAAGAATATTATATCTAATAGAGATGTCAAGTTCAATTTTAGGTTTTGGAAAGAGTTTTTTGTAGGCTTGGGGACAAATTTTTCTTTCAATACAACTTATCATCCACAAACAAATGGATAGGCACAAAGGGTTAACAATATTCTTGAGGGCATGCTAAAAATGTATGTCATGCGTCGACAATGAAAGTGGGAAGAGTATCTTCCATTGGTGGATTTTGTGTATAATAATGGGTATCACGAATCTTTGAAGATGAGTCCTTTTGAGGCACTTTACAAGAAGAGTTTTTATTCTCCCATTAGTTAGAGTGATGTAGAGAACATGGTAATGATTGGAGTGGATATGTTGGCAGAGATGGAACAAGAAATGCAACTTATCAAGAAGAATATAAAGGTAACACAGGACACGCATAAGAGTTATACATATCAACGCAAGCTATTTAAGAAATTTTAGGTTGGGGAGCATGTGTATTTGTGCATCAAGCCCAAGAATATCTCATTGAGGATTCGATCATGTGCCAAGTTGGCACCTTGATATTGTGGGTCTTCAAGGTCCTTTAGAGGATTGGGCTATTTTCCTACTGAATTGCACTGCCTCCAACAATGAAAGTCCATGATGTTTTCCATGTTTCATTGCTTAAGAAGTATGTGAAATATGTTGATAATGTGAATGATTGGCTTATATTACATGTGGAACCAGAAGGAGAATTCCAACCCGAACCTCAATGCACATTTCAATGAAGGATGATCACGATATAGTATTGATCAATCGAGAAAGTTAAAGTGAAGTGGAAGCACTTTGGGCCTAGTGAAGCTACATGGGAGATGGTTGATCAGATGTGAGCTATGTATCCTTCTCTATTCACTGGTTGAGCATATGTATTCCGGTATATGTGTTTTGGTTGGTTATAATTATATGTATATGTATGTTGTAAAAATCGCATCGAGCTATGTTATAAATCTCTAATAAGTGGTATGGTGTTCATGTATGATGGTCATGATCTCAGTAGTATGATTGATGATGTAATTTCTACATCAAGCGTTGTTATAAAGCTCTATATGAAACATTTTGTTTTAGTTTGTAGGTGTCATTGAACATTGAGGACGGTGTTCCCCCAAGGGGGAGGGGTTTGTAACAAACCTTGGTTGATTTTATATGTAAATAAAAACTTAAAACCAAGGTAATGGGACACATATTCTAAGATGACTGGTGGGAAAAACAAAGTGATGGGTATCACTGGTGATTAATTTATGGCTATGGAAATTGGCAAAGGCAGTGGAAAAGGAAAAGAGGAAATAATTGGCATTTTATTTATGAAAATAAAGGCAAAAGAGATGAAAATGGAGATGAAGGGTTACATATTAGCAAGAGAAGTAAATTGAAATAAAAATGAAGGAAAATGAAGAAAATAGAGGGCTTAATGATAAAAAGGCTTCTAAGGATCAGTTCACAACTTTTTGTCGGTTTTAGCTTGGAGCACTTTTCTATTCTCTAATTCACTCTTACTCTTGCATACTTAGGGTTTTCTTTGAGCATACTTGGAGAATTCTAGTTTTCACTTGGATTGGAGAAAGAAGGCAAAGAAAAGTAGGAAAGAATAAGGGAACAAATGGATCAATGACTACAGTTGGATTGCTTTGCAGGTAATAGGTTGCATGTGTGTTTTCTTTGTTGATTTATCATTGCATGGTGTATGCATGTGATTATATGGTTATGTGATGCCATTGCACGGAGGATTTATTGAATTGACAGTGTTGGAATTATGATGCAGACTTGGCACTATGACATAGGTGTTTTCCTTGATGGCGACTCACTCAGATGACAAATCACAGTTCAGACTCACAGAATGAAGAAAAATAGCTATACGTAGGTTCCCCATTGACCAAGCTGCGTGTACACATGGGTTAACAAACCAAAAGAATAGTATAACGTACACACGCACTTTCACAGAAGGAAAGGTGCGTACATCTTGGAAAACTAAGTTTTGGTCTATGGTTTTTGGTCCATGGTATTTTGATCCATGTTATTGGTCCAAGGTATTTGGTCTGAATTGTTGACCCCAGGTATTTGGTCCAAGGTATTGATCCTAAGTGGTTTTGGTCCATGGTATTGAGTAAGGCCTAAGACTATAAAAGGGGGAGAAGATCTTTAGGTAATGACACTTAAGTATTGAATATCTGAGGAAGAGAAAGATCTCATATATAGGTTATTGGGTTATGGTGCATAGCTAGATCTGAACGAAGGATGAACCTTAGCGCTTGATGAAGGATAAGATCTAATAATGGGTCAAGATCTTAAGGCTTGAAGTGAAGTATCTTTATGTGGTTTTATCATTTATATGAAGAACTGGTGCATGTTGTAGTCTGTAAATATGATGATATAGGTATAACAGAAGTCTGGAATTGTTGTAATGTTTAAATCATCATTTATAGATCTGTACGCAGGTTCACTTTAGAAAAGGCGTGTATACATGCCGGTTCTGCATATCAAAACAACATATACATCTTAAATTTGATTTGTAGATCTGTACGCATGTTCGCCTTGAGAAAAGAGCATATGCATGCAGGTTTGACACAGGGAAGTAGCGTATACCTTATAAAATATGTTTTAGCTACTTTTGTTTGTTGTTGCAGTGTTCTAGGTTCTGGCTTGGGTTCCGGTTACTGTATTTTGGTTACAACATTCTGAAAGATCAGATTGAAGGGTTGTCAAAGTGATTGATTGATTCGGTTGCGGTTGGTGCAAAGGAGATTATTTGATGATTGAATGTGGTTATTGATGGATCCAGTCTAAAAATTTATGAAACGTGGTCCCTAGAAGAAAAGAGAAGGTTGTAGCCTTCTGTAGGCCAACACCAACTAGTACAAGAGCTAGGGGTTTGTAGCTCCCTTCCAGGAGAAGCTGCAGAACGAGAGAAGGTTGTAGCCTTCTGTAGGTAGAAGCCTGCGTACTGGTATAAGTTTGCACCAGTACAAAAATTGTAAAAAGAAGTTTCTTATTATTGAAAATATAGAGACGATTGCAGCAGGTGGTTTTCAACCACATTGGGTTTCCACCTTACATCTTGCGTTCATATGTGTGATTGTCTGTTCTTTTTTTATTCCACCTAGTTATTGTTTATATGGCTCTGATGCACTGATTAAAGATCAACATATGATAAATTAACTAAATCATAAGTTTGCAGGATATACTCTAGTTGCCTTAAACACTGTCGTATACACGCGAGTTCCATTAACTGAAGTAGCGTATATGAATATGATCATGGAAATGAAAAATTATTGACATACTAATACTGATTCACCCACCCTCTCAGTATTATTTCCAACAATTGGTATCAGAGCAGGTCCTTCAGAAGAAGCTTGATCGCTTGAAGGAAGATCCATCATCATGAGTAATCAGGAAAGAGAGGGATCCATCAGACCACTAATCTTTGATGAAAGCAACTTCGATTATTAGAAGGTAAGAACCAGATCCTATCTTCAATCTCTTGGAACAAATGTCTGGGAAATCATGGAAGGAGGATATACATTTCCATCAGCAATTCCTACAGATACGACAGATAAAAAGAAATATGACACCAATGCTAAGGTTGTTAATACTTTATTAGGAAGCTTGTCACAATCAGAATTTGTCAAGGTTATGTAACTAAAATCCACCAAAGAAATATGGGACAAAATCGTTCTAAGCTATGAAGGAGACTCTCAGGTAAAATAGGCAAAACTACAAACTCTTAGAATTCAATATGAAACTCTCAAAATGCACAATGATGAAAGTATAACTAGTTACTTCTTACGTATAGATGAGATTGTGAATTGCAAGAATAATTTGGGTGAAGAGATAAAAGAAGTTACTTAGGTTGAAAAGGTTTTAAGATCCTTCTCTGCTAAGTTTGAATCAAAATTATCTGCCATAGAAGAAAAGCAGGATCTTCAGACTGTTACTATGAGATAGCTGCACAGAATATTAACTGCTTTTGAGATGAGAAAAGGAGGTCCATCAGATATGAAAGAAGCCACATTTAAAGCTTGAGGAAAATAAGAACTCAATGAACCAGGACATATTTCAGAAGGAGAAGAAGAACCAAACTTTGTCAAGAACCTTCAACGGGGTTCCGAAAGATTCAAAGGAAAGCTACCTTTCAAATTTTTTTCTTGTGGAAGAGTCGATCATTATGCTACCAAATGTCCTCATAAAGATAAGTTTGATAAAGGTAAGGAATCTGCAAAATAGAATAGAAAACAAAGTTTAAGTAAGAAGAGCTACTATACGCATGAAGATAGTGATGGTTTATCAATTAGTGATGAAGATGAAAATAGTAATGACTATAGACTTCTGATGGCTTTTGAAGATGATGATTTCTTGGATGCTTTAGATGAAGATGACCTTTATGAAGAAATCTCTAAACTCAAAATTTGTTTAGAAGAAAAGAATATGATTATAGATACTTTGACATTCCAACTTGCTGAAAGAGAAAAACATAATGAAAAACTAGAATGTGAAATTGTGGGTCTAAGAAAGGATATTGAGAAAACAAAAACTCTCAATCTTAGATTTGCTAAAGGATCAGAAACCTTAAATGATATTATCAAAGTGTAGCGTTCTCCTCTGATAAAGATAGGTCTTGGATATATTGAAGCACATAAGCTGTCAACCTCCACTAAAAGCTATCTTGATGCAGCAAAGAACAGTGAACAGTTTGACTATCATCAACAAAGGCATAAAGCAGATCACCAGGTAAATTAGGCTCAATTTACTTCAAGGATGAATAGAAGCTACAAGCAACCTCAGGTAAGTCATACTCAATGTGCTTCAAGAATGAATATCAATAGAAACTACAATCACCAGGTTAGTATATTCGATAATCACAGGAACTTCTTTAATGGCCAATGTTTTTCATGTCATAAATTTGGACATAAAGTTGCTCGATGTGTTGCTTACAAGACCATCATGACTAGAGAAGCACAAAATCAAAGGAATGTGACAGGGATCATGAAAAGGACCTACATAACTTTTCTCTTCTTGAAAATGAAATAGAATGATCTATCTCTAACAACTTCGGTCATGAAGAATCTGAATGCAGGAGTAAATTTCAGCAAACATCTCAGAAGGAGCAAACTTCAATAAGTCCCAAAATATGGAGAAAGAAAGAATCGCAAATAGAAAGATGTGGTATAGCCTTGTCTACATAAGGACAAGAAAATCAGTGGTACATCGACAGTGGGTGCTCAAAACATATGATAGGTGACAAAGAAAAACTTCATTCATATAATGCCTTATAAAAGGATAAGAAGGTCTCATTTGGAAATGACACTCGGGCTGTCATAAAAGGTAAAGGCTATGTTCTCTTAAAATAAAAAGTTAAAGCTGGGAATGTTATGTATGTTGATGGTCTAAAGCACAACCTGTTGAGTGTAAGTCAAATGTGTGATCAAGGAAATGAAGTAGTATTTCGACCAAATGGATGTGTTGTTTGTGAGCTTGATACAGGAGAAACCATGACCAAAGGTATAAGAACTCCAAACAACTTATACATTCTCAAGGTAGGACAACAACAATGCTATCTAAGCAAAAATGATGAACACTGGCTATGGCACAGAAGATTGGGGCACCTAAGCTTCTCTCAAATAAGAAAAGCATGTAGATTCCAAGCTATTTGTGATCTTCCTGATATCAGCATTCCAGAAAATACAATATGCAAATCATGTCAATTTGGTATGAAAGAAAGATCACAGTTCCCTGAAAAGGAAGGATCAGCTAGTAAGCCTCTTGAACTTGTTCATACTGATTTATGTGGGCCATCAAGGAAAAAGTCACATCGTGGAGAAGAATACTTTATATTGTTCATTGATGATTTTTCTAGAATGTGTTGGATAAGACTTCTAAAGCATAAATATGAAGCATTTGAAAAGTTCAAAGCCTTCAAAGCTTTGGTTGAAAATGAATCAGATCACCAAATCAAATGCCTCAGATCTGATCGAGGAGGGGAATTTACTTCAAATGAATTCTTTGACTTTTGTGAATAACATGGAATAAAAAGGCAATTCTCCACTGCAACGACTCCTTAGCAAAATGGAGTGGTAGAAAGGATGAACAAAAATATTCAACAAATGGCTCATGCTATGCTAGATGAGTTTGGAACTCCTGCAACCTTCTAGGGTGAAGCTACATTCATTGCCATCACTATTCTCAACCAAGCAAAGGTTCAGGTAAACAACACTCAAACTCCACATGAACTTTGGTATGGTAAGACTCCTACTGTAAAATACTTCAAAGTTTTTGGAAGAAAATGTTACATCAAAAGGACTGATGAAAAACTTGGTAAGTTTGAACCCAGAGCAGATGAAGGTATTCTCCTTGGTTACTCTTCTCGAAGTAAAGGATATAAATGTTATAATAAAATACTTTGGAAAATTGTTCAAATTATTGATGTTGTGGTTGATGAAGCATGCAAAAATCCAAAGCAAATAAAAGCGGAAGATTATGAAGTGGATGAGGATTATCCTCCCACATCAAATCAGACTAATTCTGAAGAAGAAACCAATGACGCACCAGAAGAAGAGATAACGGTAGAAGAAAAGACTTCGTCCAGGTATGTTCAAAAAAATCATCCAGAGACTCAAATTTTGGGACAAAAGAGGCAGGTGTGCTTACAAGAAGAACTATTACAGAAGCTTCAAGCTATCTTGCATTGCTATCCTCCACCGAAACTCAAAATGTAAATGAAGCATGCAAAGATGAATGTTGGGTCAAGGCCATGAATGAAGAACTTGAGCAAATTGAAAAGAATAATACATGGGAATTAGAACCTAGACCCCGTGATAAGAATATCATAGGAACTAAATGGATATTCAAAAACAAGATGAATGAAAATGGAGAAGGTATTAGAAACAAGGCCAAACTTGTTTGTAAAGGATATGCTCAACAAGAAGGTATAGATTTTGAAGAAACTTTTGCACCTGTTGCTAGACTTCAAGCCATAAGAATGTTCCTTGCTCTTTCTAGTTTTCAGAGATTCAAAGTATACCAAATGGATGTAAAATCTATCTTTCATAATGGAGACTTAGAAGAAGAAGTCTATATTGAGAAACCAGACAGATTCATTCTTGGAAATGATGAAAAACTTGTATGCAAACTCAGAAAGGCTCTCTATGGTCTAAAACAAGCTCCAAGGGCATGGTATTGCTGTCTTGACAAATATCTCCATCAACAAGGTTTTTCAAACGGATCAGTTGATAGCAACTTATATACAAAGATTGACAATAATAAATTTCTAATACTTGTTGTGTATGTTGATGATATCATTTTTGGTAGCAATGAAGAAGACATGAGTCAGAATTTTGCTTCGATAATGCAGCAAGAATTTGAAATGTCCCTGCTTGGTGAACTTACATATTTTCTTGGTCTACAAGTTCAACAAAATAAAGAAGGTATTTTTATGTCACAAACCAAATATCTCAAACAGATCTTAAAAAATACGGCATGGAAGATTCTAAACCAGTATGTACCCCAATGGTAACAAGATGCAGTCTCAGCTCAAATGATGAATCTGCAGCAGTACATCAACCAACTTACAAATCCATGATTGGCAATCTTCTTTATCTAACAGGTACCTGACCAAACATCATGCATGTAGTAGGAATAGTTGGAAGATTCCAAGCAAATCCAAAGGAATCACACCTTCAGGCAGTCAAAAGGATTTTCAAATATCTTCAAGGAACACAGAATTTTGGTTTATGGTATCCTAGAGATACAAATCTTACACTTCATGCATACACAGATGCAGATTGGGCAGGAAGTGTTGACGACAGAAAAAGCATCAGTGGTGGTGCATTCTATATGGGTTCCAGATTAGTGTCTTGGTTCAGCAAAAGACAAAGTTCAATTGCATTACCTACAGCTGAAGTAGAATATGTGGCTGTTGCATCTTGCTGCACACAACTACTTTGGATGATGCAAACATTGCAAGATATTCAGATCACATGTACTCCACCCATCTCCATTCTATGTGATAATACAAGTGCCATCAATATTTTGAAGAATCCAGTCGTGCATTCCAAGACCAAGCACATACCCATCAAATATCATTTTTTACATGAACAAGTGCTTGAACAAAAGGTCAAATTGGAGTATGTTCCCTCCAAATAACAAGTTGCTGATATATTCACCAAACCACTGCCCAGAGAGACATTTGAATATCTTAGACAGAAGCCTTGGGTAGTTGATGCATCATCCTACTGTTAAATCCTATCTGTTTTAGAGAAAGGTGGTTATACACAATTTGCATGAAGCATAGTAGCATACATACACTGGTTTCTGTGGATACAGTCGCGTATATGTTGGTTTGAAGAAAAGAAGTGGGCCAGACTCAAGAAGAAAGGGGTCTGATATGGTTTAGTGAGTTATCTACTCTGCTTGATGATGGTTAGATTCTGTGGATGACATGTGGAAATAAATTGTTGGCTTTCATAAGTTGTTGATAACTTGATGTGTATTTGATTGATGATGATGCCTTGATAACTCTTATATTATATGAAATGATCAGATCTAACATTAATCATCTGGCACAGGTTCAGGGGGAGCATATACTTCTAATAATGCATTGTTGGCATTATCATAAAATATCTTGGTACAAATTCACACAATTGTTTTTTATTCAGGTGGAACAGGTGCAAGGGGAGAACATGGTTTTTTTTTTGTTGTTGTTGTTTGTCTTTGAGGTTTCTGCGAGTTTCATCATTATGTAGATCTTCCGGATACATCGCATTAGGTTTCTTTCTGATCGACGTTTCGAACCAGCAATGGTGGTTCATTTCACATCCTAAAGATGAACCACCGTTGTTGGTTCGAAACATCGATCAGAAAGAAACCTAATGCAATGTATCTCGAAGATCTACATAATGAGAACATGGTTGCTGGTCTGGATGCTGATTGACAGATGCTACTGATGAAAGTTGTTGATTTGGTCTCTGTTATTTATGTCATGTATATCTTTTAATGTAAAGGTCATGAAAAGACCTATTTTGTTACCCCACTATGCATGGGATGGATGATGTAATGTTCTTGTTTTGGCATGTATAAACAATTGGTATATCCCCACTTAGTTGGGTGGATGAGTCAAACTTGGTATATCCCCACTTGGTTGGGAGATGGATGTATGTATGAGTCATTGGTGATAGGAAGGTAATTTATGATGTATGTATAGAGTCATCTTTTTGGAGACCTTGATTATATTCACAGGGAGCATGGGCTCGATCATGGAGCTCAATCAAATCACTTCAGCATATCAGAAAATTCAGCATGTACTCCTAGGGAGCATAACCCTTTGCCCTTGATGACAAAGGGGGAGAGTGACTTGGGGTTGTCATCAAGTCCAAAGGGGGAAATTGTTGGCATTATGACAAAGACTTGGCACTATGACACAGGTGTTGTCCTTGATGGCAACTCACTCAGATGATAGATAACAGTTCAGACTCATAGAATGAAGAAAGAGAGATATACATAGGTTCCCCATTGACCAAGCCATGTGTACACATGGGTTAGCAGAACAAAAGAAGCATATAATGTACACACACATTTTCACAAAAGGAAAGGAGTGTACATCTTGGAAAACTAAGTTTTGGTCCATGGTATTGAGTAAGGCCTAACACTATAAAAGGAGGAGAAGATCTTTAGGCAGTGGCACTCAAGTATTGAATATCTGATGAAGATCAAGATCTAATATATAGGTTATTGGGTTATGGTGCATATCTAGATCTGAACCAAGGATGAACCTTAGCGCTTGATGAAGGATACGATCTAATAATGAGTGAAGATCTTAAGGCTTGAAGTGTAGTATCTTTATGTGGTTTGATCATTTATCTGAATAACTAGTGAATGTTGTAGTCTGTAAATATGATGATCTAGGTATAACAGAAGTATGGAATTGTTGTAATGCTTAAATCATCATTTACAGATCTGTATGCAAGTTCACTTTAGGAAAGGCACGTATACACGTTGGTTCTACATATCAAAACAACATATACATCTTAAATTTGATTTGCATATCTGTACGCAGGTTCGCCTTGAGAAAAGAGCATATGCACACAGGTTCGACACAGGGAAGTAGCATATACCTTATAAAATATGTTTTAGTTTCTTTTGTTTGCTGTTGCAGTGTTTTGGTTTCTGGCTTGGGTTCTGGTTACTCTATTCTGATTACAACATTCTGAAAGATCAGATTGAAGGGTTGTCAAAGTGATTGATTGATTCAGTTGTGGTTGGTGCAAAGGAGATTATTTGATGATTGAATGATGTTATTGATGGATATAGTTTGAAAAATCATGAAACGTGGTCCTTGGAATAAAAGAGAAGGTTGTAGCCTTCTGTAGGCTAGCACCTACGTACTAGTAAACATATCAACTAGTACAAGAGCTAGGGGGTTGTAGCTCCCTTCCAGGAGAAGCTAGAGAACGAGAGAGGGTTGTAGCCTTCTACAGGTAGAAGCCTATGTACTGGTATAAGTCTACACCAATACAAAAATTGTAAAAAGAAGTTTCTTATTATTAAAAAGATAGAAATGATTGCAGCAGGTGGTTTTCATCCACATTGTGTTTCCACCTTACATCTTGTGTTCATATGTGTGATTGTCTGTTCTGTTTTTACTACACTTGGTTACTATTTATATGGCTCCGATGCACTGATTAAATATCAACATATGATAAATTAACTGAATCATAAGTTTGCAGGATATATGCTGGTTGCCTTAAACATTGTTGCATATACACGCGAGTTCCATTAACTGAAGTAGCGTATATGAATCTGATTATGGAAATTAAAAATTATTGACTTACTAATACTGATTCTCCCCCCCCCTCTTAATATTATTCCCAATAGATAGTGGTTTTATCCTTGCCTTGCCATGTCCTAGATATCCATGGTGTTGTGGGTTTTTCCACTTGATTGTTTTCTGGTTGGTTCTCATAATTCCTTAGGGCTGCAGATTGGAAAAAATTCTTTGGAATCCCTGGAACAACTTGGGTTGAGTTACTAGGCCTAGAGCCTAGGTTGGGACAAACATTCTGGATCCCTTGGTAGGTTGAGTTACTATTCCCTACAGCGGGCTTGGAGAAATTATCTAGAGCCATGGAAGGTTGTCGGTTGAGTTACTAGTTCCTAGAGCCTTAAGTAGCTTGGGTGGAGATTGATTTGGTTGGTGTTAGTGATGTTCAATCATGAGATGAAATCACTGGTTGAGGGTTAAGGTGGTTTGGCCTTTTGAAGCCCTAGTTTATTTTTGTTTGGTTTATTCCATGAGATCCCACATTCATGCTTGGAATATGGTGTAGGGGTGACTGACTAAAAGAGAGATTCAACCTAATCTATGGTCGAATGGTACATGGAAGTCCCTAACTTGGTTGGTAATTTCATATGTTAATAAGTGATATTATTCTATTTATATTCATGTATATTTGTTGGCAATGTGTTAGTGATATTATGGATGGGATGGCATGGTTTATATGTTGGTTATTTTCTGGTTACATGATGTTTATATGTTGTTTATATGATGTGTATCTTCTATCAATCTAGTTATGAATTATTTAGCTGTTAATCGATTGATGAAAGTATGTAATAATAATTGTTGTTGCAGATATGTGGACAGGGAATAGGGCCTTCTCAATGATTCTCAGGCGAATCTCAGACTTTTATGATCATATATACATTCATAACCTTTAGCTTACATGTTTTCCATGTGTTTGACAAAATTTTTGTTATGTTCTAGGTAGTTGAGGTTACGTTTTTGAGATGAGGTTGAATGTATAAATTTGCTTTCATGTTAAATATGATTCTTGAAAGTCTCAAGCAATTCTAGGTAGCGTTATGGATGCAGGCCTCAAAAGGTGGCACTGCTCCTGGGACTCCATGTTTAGAGCTGAAGAAATTTGACTATAACAACAGGAAAGTAGTGTTCTGCATGTAGTTGGAGGCTTATAACTGCATGCATGCCTTGTTGTGGGTGCAGTTGTGGGCCGAGGTAAGAGAAAAATTGTTCTAGCCCAGTGTTTGGTCAGCTGGGGTCATTGTTCAGCCTCTCATCGGCCTGTAGCCCCTATAGGATGTCAGTACGTGGCTAGGTTTTTGGCCCCCACTTCCTTAATTAGAGCTAGGTGGTTGGGTCATGTCATAATAACTCTTCCTCTCATGTTTACCCTAGTAGGCTAGTGAAATTAGGTAAATGTGCGAGGTATGGTTACAACCTCAATGTAAATACTACAATATTGTTTATAATGGCTTCCATAAGACAAGAGAATGAGAGGGGAAAGGACAAAAAATGTATTTTACCCCCAACTCCTCTTAAATATTCTATATTACAAGTGGAGGGTGGATCTTGTATTATATTTTTTAATCAATTTTTATTTTTTATTTTTTTCTAAAGAGTATGTGGACTTTTAATGTTACATGAAAGGTATTCTCACAATGAAAGTTACTACTAAAATTAGTTGGTGGCTAAATGGGTCTAGGAATGTACAAGAGGAAGATAAGTCTTGGTCTTGTCTTTGTATCTACTTACCCTTTATATACCCTTTTATTATTAATTTCCTATTTTTGGCATCATTTCTCCTAAATAGGTAGTCTCATATTGTTAAGGCAACAACGTGTTTGTTGATCTAACTTATTAGTTGCATTTTATTTTTTATTTTCATCATATGTTTTCACTTATAAACTTTGATATCAATAACCTTTGTAAGAAAATTATATAGGATCCCCTTTTTTCTTTTGACAAGTGGTAGGGAACCCACTAAAGAAATTAATTTTTATAGAAAACCCTTTTTACTAAGGAACGACGCCAATCTCTCCTTCTACACAAAATGGGGTTTTTTTTATTTTTGAATAATTAGTTGATTTGACCAAAATGTCATAAACTCACGCCTTTGTACTTATTAGTGGTAATTTAATGTTATATATAGAATAAAAACATTGCACCTACTTCAGAGGAAATTCAAAATCAATGTTATACCTTGCATGAGTGATAATAATTAAGATAAATTTGGAAAAAATGGTCATTAATGATCTATAATATACTTAATTAATCTACCATTTTCCTATAACTGTTATAGTTTTGATATTAATTCAAGTTTTCTCACAATTTACAACAAACGAGACCCTATACTTATAAAAAAAAGAGAGTTTATATAGAGAATTCCTTACTCTAGATCACTTTGGTTTAAAAATTTCATTGTCCCCAAGTAAAACATTTTGAAACACCAAGTGCAAGGCTTGTGTCCCATACTTTTTTCCTTAAAAAATGAGAAATAGTCTCTTTTATGAGTGAAATACATTGTGGTTAGGAACATAACATTTTAAATCCCCATCTTATAAATGTGAAAAATATGCTTTAAAAACTTATTAATAATGCTCCCAAAAAACCCATTAGCCTCTAAATCCTATAGGTCCTAATTAACTACCTAAACATATATTAATACCCTAACACCTCAACCCCATTACTGTAAGCCCTTAAACCCCTAACCCCTAAACCCTTAAAAATTACCCCTTATCCCTAAGCCCATAAACTAATTTACCCCTAACTCGACCTAACCCCTTAATCGACCCTAACCATAATAATCAAATAATGTTTCTCCACATGAAGATCACAAAATGGGTAAAATATCTCCCAAAAGAACATAAACATTTACAATAGAAGGACAATATAATTTATAATAAAAAGACATACAATCTAAAATACAATATACATATAAAAATTTACAAAAACAATCTACAATACAATGACATATAATGAATAACATTCTAATGGAGGATATTCATGCCTACCTTTAGCATGTCCATGGTATCTACACTTACTTTTAGTTGTTGTTACTAGAAGTCTCCTTGTCTTCAAGCCCATGCATCTTCTACAAGGGAAATACCATTTTCGATCGTTTGAAACTCCCAATGTCAATATCGCGTCTCATTGGCATCCTTGAGGAATGCTATGTGACATTTTTTTTCACCAAAATTTCAATGATGATTTTCTTCAAAAATTAACCTCAAAATAGGCCTAGAATCTTCCAAAACAATCACAAGTAATATAAAAACTATGTCGAAGTTATATGATATTTGGGCATATATATATAGTATCTACAATGCCTTTTAGTTGTTGTTAATATAAGTCTCCTTGTCTTTAGGCCCTTGCATATTATATAAGGGCAATAACATTTTTGAATGTTCAAAGCCCGAGATGTGGACCTCACGTCTCGTTGGCCTCCTTGAGGAATGTTATGTGACAGTTTCCCTCACCAAATTTTAAGTGATAATTTTCTTCAAAAAATAAACACAAAATAGGCCGACAACCTTTCAAAACAATCACAAGTAATATAACAACTATGTCAAATTTATATGATATTCAAGCACACACACATATATAAAATTACATATATAATTTATATTATAATTATATAATATAATGTTAATAAATATATTATTGATATTGATATAAATATATATTAGTTATATATTAATAATATTATATATAATTATAATATTAATCTTAAATTTATTATAATTAGTTAAACTAGTCAACCTAAAGTGGTCCCATATTAGACGTAGTCCAATGGAAAAAGCCATTAATATTGGTGCAATTGGTTGTTATACAAAGATTCCTTGGAATTCTTCAAATATTCAAGCAAACATTGGATATTTGATGGTGAAGGACCCCCATCGGATATTCTATGGTTAAGAAACTCCCATCAAATATCCGATGGTAAAGGAACTCTCATTAGATATCGAATCACTGCCATGATTTAAAAATAAATAGAATAATACATTCAACTTTTGAATTTATTTTTGATTTTATTCATTCCATCGAATTTCGCCGTCGTATTTTCCTCCCATGTGTTTTAGTGTGTTGCTCGCTCCCTTCAACTGCTATTCATACCAAATCCTAGCCGAAATTTTACTAATTTTGTAGTCACGCACCCCATGATTAGAACTAAGAAAATTGGCAGCCATATCATTTAATCATATGATGAGTATTTGGCTTTCTTTCAGAAGGTTGGATGGTGGGAGTTTGTCCAACTCTTTCAGGGTTTTACCAATTGAGTAGTCAAAGCCTTCACCTCTACTTTTAGTGTTAAAAAGGCAAATTTCGGTGATGTGGATATTTTAGCTTGTGTTGATTCTATAACCGATGCCACTCATCTCTCGACAAACGGTGAGAAATGGTTGAAGAAATATCTAGTGCACAATATACCATGGTGGAAGTTCTTGGAAAATAAGAATTATAGATAGAATGTCAAAGGTATGTCGTTTACTTTTCTCAGGCCTAGATGGTAGGATTTGTTATTTTCTTTGTGCCATTACATAACATGTGAGGGGAAATACAAACTAGTATTTATATACTACATTTGTTTTCTAATGTATTTCTTAGGTTATAAACTCAAGCTCCTATATTACTTACACAAAATCCTCAAAAAAATGGCCAAGGCATATTAGGGTTAACATAAAAACCTTAATAGGTCTCTTTTCCATCATGGTCTCGTCTGTATTTTCGTTGAGCATCACTTGGCTAAAACTAGTGATGTTTGGGATGTTATTATCCTTTTCAATGGTTATGAAAAACAATAAGCTTTCCAACAATCATATTCTACACCCAAGGTTTCACATATTCCTCCAGAAGTCGACGTCCTAGTTCCATCCGATTCTCAAGTTTTTGATAAATATGACCCTAGTGTGTCATTCCATGTTGGGTGCTCATATTTTTTTGATGAAAAAACGTTTGAAAACCTTGAAATTGTACCTATTCATTTCACAATGCAGTTTGGCTAGGAATACTGAATTCCATTATGTCTAATTGAAACCAAAACTTAATCATGTTAATGGACTAGACCTCTTGGACCATAGTCCTCACTTGAAACCTACAAAGTAAGGGGATGTTAGTCAGCCTAATAATAACCCCCAATACAAATTGAAAATTAAATAGAGAGAAAGGAAAATATCTTGGGCTAAGTGTAACAAGCAGAAGAACATCCTGATTAAGGAGGTTTTTAGTGAACTGGAAGCACTTGTTGAACCATCACCAAAGAAAAATAAGCCTCAGACTAAGGATAATTTTAGTTTTGTTGAGAATGATAATTATATTCATGATGGTAAAAATAACTCAGGGTAATTCCCTCATAGCAACATTCACTTTGATGAATCCATACTAGATATATATTGGTACCAACAATTTCTATTTACTATTCCTCGGCTCAAGCATTGCGTTAACCAACTCATTTGAGAGAACAATCAAATTAGAGCATTAAATTGGGTTAGGGAAAAGAAGAAAGATTAGAAGTGACCTTCCATCACTGAGAGGAAAATAGAGTCAACCGACACACATTAATTATTAAGTCATCAAGTCTCAAAGGAGTTATCTCTCTAGATTCGAACCCTATTGTTGTCATTTCTACAACACCCTCCAATTTTTTGGCCCGCATCCAAATTTTGGAGCCTAATTTGACTTTTCATGTTGTCATCACAAGTTTTAAGAGTCATCACATGTGTTTTCTCTAAGTATTTTTGTCTGTTTCAGAAGAAAATCAAAGTGTCATCTTTTAGCATGGAAAGCGTCGCACATCACATATATGTAGCTTTGGTTTGTTTGAAGGGGTACACTTGCTGTTAATGTGTCATTCTTATCATGAAGAAATGTATCACACTCATTCCCAAAGTTTCAAGCACTATCGCACAAGTGTCGTCATTGTCGTCATAAAGTGTACCTTTAGTGCCACACTTGGAGAAATCTATCACAATGTCATCACATTGAGGGATGTATGTTGTTAATGTGTTATGAGTGATCATTGTTTTGCGGTCAACTGTACTAAGTGTGTGATCATGTTCATATTGTATTCTTGTTGAATTTGGTCTTACTGATCCCACAATTATCCAAATCTAGAAAACTTCCTGATTGAGAAACCTAGCCTCACTCAGTGCTCATAAACTACGCACTACCCAGTCTCAACCGTAAGGCTCTCACCTTAACTCTTGTCACTGTGAAAAGTGTAGTCCCTTCCTTCTAGAACTATGCACTACATAGGCTCAATACTCAACCTCGACCATTAATCTCTACAACTGCGAAAACCCTGCCTCGAGTCATCCTCTTCTATGCAGTACACAGTCTCAAGTGGAAATCCTCATCCTTGACTTCTTGAACTATCAAAATGTGAATTCCATATGCCTCTTCCCTCTAGAACTGCATAGTGGGAAACCTCAAGCCTCAATCCATCAACCTAACCCCTTGAGCCACTCAACTGCGTATTTGTCTAGACGTTGGCTATGTGAACTACACACTGTGCACTCTCAAGGCTCAATGTTGGCCCCAAAACTCTTGAGCTACGCAACTGAACAATCCTTAAGCCTGTCTCCTATCCTACCACCTAGTTTTAGCTTAGTCAGCGGTTGTCATGAAACCTGTTAGACTGGGAGAATATCTGGCTAATGTCATCTTGTCATGATTGGATTTTAGTTACATGTATTATATCATGTTATGATAGGATGATGTTGAAGGAGAGCTTACTAGAAGACACCTTTGAAGTTGTGAAGACAAGTTGAGAAATCAAGAGAGAGAAAGGGACACGAGATTGCGACAGTAGTTGGAGGTCAAGAGAATATTGAAGGCTCCCTACCTTCAATTCTTATGGACAAGGAAGAAGAAGAGCATGTTCCATATTTCAAGAAGAAGAAAAGATAGAAGTAAGAAGAGTGGTTTGGCATTGCCATATCACCATGTAGTCCATGTCATCAATGTCATGTCATGTCTTTTCAAGGTATCATGACAAGATGTATATGAGTCATCATTTACCACATCATTTTTGGAATATGAAAAATATGAGAAATTTAATGTAAAGTGGAAGTCCGAGTGTCATCTATATAATGTGAAAAGTCATGAAGGAGTTGAAAGGTCATAGAGAAGTCAAACAACCATGAGGGTAGTCCAAGGGTCACAAGGGAGGGGAATGGTTACCCCATTTGTGATATATACACCCTCATAATGTTTGAAAATGACTTTTCACCTTGGCTACGCCTACCAGACATTACAGAGGAAATTAGTTGTTTTGGAGGAGCAAGTGGTTGCTCTAACACTCCACTATTGGGAGTAGTGGTATTCACTATACTAATGTATCTTGGTACTTTTTCTTAATTTTTGAAGCTCTTTGAACTACCACACTTTCATGCATATGTCATAAATATTGTAAGACTATTCTTTGAACGTTTTTGATGTATGTTGTTTTCATATGTACTAATGAAACTGAACTATTTCAGTGACTTTGGTATTTATAATTTTTAAGGTGTGTTGTATGTGTTTCAACAATCATTGCTTCTATGTGAACTATTTCACTAGTTGTACAACAGTTCATTCATATGTATATGCTCATGTCTTTACTAGATTAGTACTATTACTCTTCTTTTAAAGGATCACTTTTTCTCTCCATTTTGGTAGAAGAACCTTGATACATTATGCAACTAAACATTTGAGAAGGCATACTCACATGTTCATCCCAAATTACCTTTGCATTACTCTCTCGTGTTGAACATTGTGGCCAAGGAAAATATATAAGTATATATGGTGGCTGGGCATTATTTTCTAAAGGGCTTCCACACCAAATCGTGTGAAATATAATTAGGACCTTTCATTTGGGAGACCCCCTTACATGTTGGCAGTATCTGACACCGAAAAAATTTTGGTGCTAGAAGGAGGGAAGCCACCTTTTTATGGCTGAAAACTCACCATATTCTTACAAACAAACTTCTGCTCAAGGATACAACATTCCCATTTACACTCCGAATCATACTCCTAAAAACGAAGAAACTATTCAATCTAGCCCAGGACAAGCCTTTAAGGTTACTTACGATTGACTTTGGACTATATGACCCATCACTTGTCAGTTCTCAAGAGCTCTTAGTCTGGTCCCTATTGTTGTGATTCGGCCTCATAAGCATGTAAAGAAATAAGTATCTCCTAGTGTCGTACTAGTTTCATCAGAGAAATATTTGGTCATCACAACAATCGAAGGGTTAGTTGAGCCCACATAAAATTGAGGGGAACTTCCACCTGTTGAGGAGAATCAGGATAGTGAAGGGGAGTACTTTTCAATTTTTTGACAAGGAGCACCCTGATTACAATGCGGATTCAAATGGTGAGGGAAAAGATTCTTTAGATTCATAAGAAGAGGAGAAGGATAAAGATGAAGACATCGCTGATGGAGATTTGTATTAAATCGCTCAAAGGCCACTCGCTCTTCTAGAAAATCTTCACAAAATGCCCAAAAATCCATGAAAGTTGTTGTCAAAGTTCAATTCGGATAAAAATACCAAAGATGAAGACCATATAGATGAGTTTTACATGAATTTACAAATGCTTGAGGCATGTTTCGATGATGTTGCTTGAAAATGCTTTCCATATACTTTAAAAGGTAGAGAATTTGTATGGTATCACAGTCTTCTAGCCAATTCAATCCAAAACTGGAGGGAGTTTAAGAGGTTTTCTCTTGAAAAAATTGCTTATGATAAGGCTCCCACCATGTTGCTAAAAGAACTTGGGAATTTGAAAGTGGGTTATAAATAAAGAATCAAATATTTTAAGTAGAAATTTATTCCATTGTTGAACAAATTCCCCACTGTTGTGAAACCTCACGATGACATCACTAAGGATTATTACACATCCGCATTTCCAACTAATATTTTTGTTTTTGTAAGGAGAGATGCGAAGGAAACATTGGCCTTAAAATTTGAAAAATATCTTGCCATTGAAAAGGATTTGCGATGTACTGGAGTCATTGTAGATAATGATGATCCCAAAGACTTCAAAGAAGTTGGTAATAAAAGCCAAGCTTCTTCTAGTAAAAATAAAGACAAAAACTCTTTTGATATGAATAGATTAACCAAGTCTCTGAAGTTTCTTACGAACAAAGTATCAGAATTGAAGAGACGACCAAGAGATGCATCTACTAATTATAGCAAATCTTCCAGGCCACAGTTCTTCAAAAGGAACAACAATTCACAAGAGGTGAAATATGCTCAAATTTTTAACGTAGTGTTGAATATTGAAAGTTTGGGCATGGAAAATTTCTACACCTTTCATCAAGAAAAACATTCAAAAAAGACACCCCCAGAGTGGAACCACAATACAAACATTGTGATGGCTAATCTTGTTGATACCTTATTAACAAAAGAAAAATATGATCATAATGAAGAAACAACCTAACCTACCACGCCTAAAGATAGTTTGGGTGTTGGACATTCAGTAAACATGTTCAATATTATCTACAATTTTGATAAGTCAAGTGTTGATCAACCGGTAGCAAGTGAAGGTCCTCACAAGTAATCATCTAATCGATACAATATGAGGATAAAGAAACCTTTTTCTGAGCAAGAAATTAATAAGCAATTGTTGTGAAAATTTCTTCCACCTTCAAACCCAACTGAGAATTCATATTATAAGTTTGGAGATGCTCCTTCTTCCAAGAACACTTCCAGCAACAACTAGAACAAGTCCATCACTCCTGCTACAGTGGAAACAAGTACACCACCTGACTGATCAACAAAACATGTTTCAGTGGAGAACATTGATTACAACATTCTTAAATATATGAAGAGAGATCTCACTAACATTCCACTTTCCGAGCTTGCAAAGATAACGGGCCGTTGTGAACTGATTCTCTAGGCACCCTTATCACACATTCCAGTAGGTAGAGAAGTTTATACATCACTGGTGATGTTTTGTAATTCTCGTGATATCGTCAAAAGAGGTCGTAAATGGTATACATTTAAGGTCTAACACTCTCTTCCTACCATTTCTGTTAGATTTTGAATTTTTAAATTATAATGTTCACAACTATTTTTTTTATTCGGGTGCATCTGCGAATGTTATGTTATTGTTGGTTTCTAACAAAATCAATGAAAAATGGGATAAAACTGATGCATAAATCATACAACTAGACATATCACTTGTTCAAGACATTGGTGAACTCAGAAATGTTCTTATTCATTTGTGATTTGATCATAGAGTTCACGAGTTTATAAATATCATAGTTGTGGAAATTCCAGAAGCCTATGGATCACTACTAAGCAAAGATTTGTCTAGAAAAATTGAAGAATTCTTTGTGATGGAATGGTCTCATTTATGGCTTCCATATAAGGTAAAAATTAACAAGTTTTGAGTTGAAAATGAGGCCTACATGAAGTGTACCATGACAACTTGAAAAAAAATGAACCAATGGGCTTTGTAGAAGTGATCTTCAGAAATTGTTTTCTTGAACTATATCACATTGTTATCTTGCTCAACCTTCACGAGTCCCACTAGATACATAGTTGGAACTCCTTCCTAGAAATCCAACTGGTGATAACGACATTTTTACAATAGATGTAAATAGTACTAGTGTAGGGCATAAATCTATCATTTCTAATTGTTGAATTTTATATTTTGATGGATCAAAAATGCAAGAGGGATCCAGAGTTGGTTGCATTTAATTAGACCTGCAATAGAGAAAACCTTTGGTCTATTTCCGCTTGGAATTTTAGTGCACCAACGTTGAAAAATATGAAGCACTTATCTTGGGTTTGAAGATATCCATCGACCTCAAAGTTTTTCAAAGAAATAGGTGACTCCGAAATCATGATACAAAAGCTATGACATACTATACATTGTGTATCACCGAATCTCAAAATTTATCAACAAGAGGCATGTCATTTGATTTCATAATTCCAAGATTTCAATATTGTTTATGTTGGTAGAATATGGAACATTGTTTCCGATACATTAGAAAGTGTTGTTGTTAGGTTGTCACTGTTGAGGGATGGTTGTTCTATTGAAATTATTTATATGCCATATGTTCTTCATCATATCACTAATTTTCACGTTTTCAATGATGACTGACAGATACTAGATTCTATGGTGAATGATGATGTGTTCAAAGACGCAAGCATCGATGAAGATAAGCATGATAAAGCATTGTAGGATTCTACTCAAGCAAGAAAAGAACACCCCATTCCCAAGGGCATTATATCATTGGAAGAGCTACATGTCTTGCAAAATCACTTTAAGCTGCCTATTAATGAGAATACTCATAACTCGACTTTGTCGCATGAACAAATGAACCTTGGCATAGAGGAAGATCCAAAATTTGTCAATCTTAGTACCTTCCGCACACCTCAAGAGTGGAATTATTTTATTCTCCTTTTCAAGTAGTACAATGATGTTCTATCTTGGAATTACGACGATATCAAAACTTACGACACATAAATAATATAGCATCTAATTCCAATCAAAGAATGGGCCAACCCTTTTAAATAGAAGTTGTGTAAATTTCATCTGACGCTTGAGCCCTTGATTAAGAAAGAGTTGAGGAAGCTGCTGGATGCTCAAATCAATTTCAAAGTGTGACACAGGTCTCAAATTTGGTCCCGCTAAGAAAGAAGTTTGGGGAAAAACACTTTTGTGTGGATTTCGTAATCTTAGTCGCGCCTCAAACAAAGACAATTATCTAGTGTCATTGATGGAACATATTTTATAGATAATATCAGGGTCTAAAATCTTTTGCTTCGTAAATGGATTTTTGGGCTATAACTAGCTTCTGGTGTCGGAGCCCGATAGATATAAAATGACATTTCGATCCAAGTGGGCCATGTTTTCTTTTAATATAATTCCATTTGGACTTATCAATTCAGGTGAAACTTTTCAATGCATGATTGACATCACATTTCACGGTTTGATTGGTCAAAGCGAAATGGTCTATCTTGATGATGTAACAATGTTTTTGAAAACACGATCTGACAACTTACACCATTTGAAGTCAATTTTTGAGTGATGTTGCAAATACGAGATATGTCTTAATCCCAAGAAGATCATTTTCATAGTGTTCAAGGGAAATCTCTTGGGCCTGTTAGTGTCAGTCTTGTCATACTGCCATCAGTGATCAAAATCTGCTCTTTTGCATTTGCATGATAGGTGTCCCATACTGTAAATTTTCAATAATCCATTAGGTCATGGATCGACTGATGGTTGAGGTCACTGCTTTTTTCCCTCAGGAAACATACTTGCTGATCTTCTTTCTTATGGTTTTCAGTCAAAATACATTTTCCTTTTGCAATTCATTCCATTAGGTTACTAGGGTTTGGTCTCATTAGGTTTTAGGGTTTTCACCATAGTTAAATTTGATGGTTGAATGCCAATAAAGATCAGCAAGGACATGAGGATGCCAAATAAACTCAAGCAAAGTATCAGAAGAATTGAAAATCATTTTTATTGAAGTTAAATGTAATTTTCACCTCAAAACATATTTTGAGGTGAAAACAGAGTATCTTGTTTTTTATTATCATTTCCTATGTAATTTCATGTTTCTATATGTAATATTGATCCTAAGCTGCCCATAAGTCACCAAACTATACTGCCAGGCTACAAAGACTACAAAGAAATCAAGGCAACATGAGCAAATCCACCTGCAAAAGCAAAAAGTGAAAGGCATTAAAATCAGGGTTTCTAAAAAGGCAAAGAAACATTGGAAAAGTGGGTTTTCAAAAAGCAAAAATTAGAATGGGGTTCATATATAAACTCATTTTTTTCTATTTTCACTCCATTGTGTCATTTAGCAAATCAAAGGAGCCAAAGGAGAGAAGAATAAGCATTTCAAAGTGATTTTGTCAAAACAGGGGTAGCGCTGCACGTAGGCAACTGGTGCTACACTTCTGAGGAGTTTTGCCTAGTGCTACATGTAGGGACAAGGGCGCTGCGCATAGTGCGGTTTTTCATAGCTCAAATTTCAATGGACTTTGCGCTTAGAGCCTTGCGTTGCACGTCTATGCAGAGGCGTTGCGCTTAGGGAAGCCAACACAAAAAACACTCAAATCTTCAAATTTTTTCCAGATTTCCTCCAAATTTCACCTTGCAAGTAAGTACCAGAAACAGGCTTGATGATTAGTTTGCATATATGAAGTTTTAGACAAGTTTTTCACTCTCTATATAAAACCCTAATTTTCACTATAAAACCCTAGTCATTTGGTTTTTTCCCATCATTCAAACTCATAAAAAAACTCTACATGTATTATTCCCATCACTTTTATCATATTATACCACTCATTTATCACTCCCTAAACCTTCCCCTCCCTCTCATACTTTACCCATAACTCCCTAAAGTCATCCATACCCATCCCTACAAGCCCTAGAACATACCATTCATCCCATACATTGTTAAAACTATGAAAACTAAGAAAGTTGATTAATCATGGATAGAGGTGATTCTGACTATGATGAGGAGACAGCTAGTGATAATTCGGTGGAAAGAACAAGGCAATAGAGAAAACATCATAAGGGAGGCAAAATCACAAGAGAGGAACCAACTAGCTTAACAGAACTACAGGCCTCTCCATTAGTAGTTTATTGTTTCAAACATCTTGGTTTTTTTGAATTTTGTGAATTAGTAGAGAGAGTTCAGTTTCATCATGAGTTGGCAAGACTCTTTGTTGCCAATTTACAGAAATCATGAAGTGACTTTAGCTGGGGTTAATTTCACAGTGTCACCAGCTGTTATTTCAGAGCCCACTAGAATTCCTAATGTTGGCGAGAAATGGTACAAAGATTAGGACCTTGATGAGCATTACTATGAGCCTTACATCAAGCCTTAGTATAGAAACCAAGTGAAAAGGCTTTTCCCCTTTAAATTTTTGGAGAACAGGTATGCCCCTTTGATGAGGATTATCATCAAGTATTTCACGTGTGAGGGTAGGTTTTCCAAGTTTTACACTTATCATAGCAGACTTCTCATGCACTTTACAAAGGTAAAAATGTTGAGCCTCCCTTATTTCCTGTTTAGAAACATTGACAAGATGGCTTACCTAGTTCAGAAGAAGCCATATCCTCAGCAGATGAATAGTATATATCATTACTCCTTAATTAAAATTATTGTTCTTCACCATATCAGTCTTCTAAATATTTCCTGGGAGACTTTCATAGCTCATAAAATGTTCAGGGGACCTCACATTCCTCCATCCATGGTCCAAGAAATAGGTGGGCCCTCTACTCATGTGAAAATAGGAGAGGAACACAAAGAGACAAAAACTGCTGAGGTGCCAGTATTCTTGACATATCAGAGAGGTACTAGGAAGTTATTTGTAGCTTCCAGGCAAGTGTTTACTCCACAAGGAGTGGAAGGGACCTTGCCTTCTTCATCAGTCCACAGGCAAATGTTATCTCCACAAGGTGTGGAAGGGGCTTTGCCTTCTACATCGACAAAATAAGTACAGGTTGAGCAGCTGAGCAAAGGCAAGGAAAAAGTGCAGGAGGAGAACCTTGGTGATGAGGAGGAAAGATATTTTGACTTGACTGAGCATGAGGAGCCGCAGCAACGCTATACTCATCATGGAGTTGATATCATTGACTTGGAGGCTTAGGATGAAGAAACCATCAAAGACATTATCATACAGGAAAGGGAAGCTCAAATACAAGCTTTGGTAGACAACTTAGAGAGAGCCAAGTTCATCATCAAATACTTGGAATAGGAGAACAAACAATTAAGTGATAAACAGGTCCTCATGGAGCTTGAACTACTGAAAGCAAAGAGGCAAAGTGACAAAGAGGCTCATGTCACTTTGACTCCTATCGAGAAAGAAATTGAAAACGATAGGGAGAATTGGCTTGCAAGAGTCAACATGCATCTTGAAGGGCTCATTGGGAAGGCCAATAGGGATAAGAAAATGCTCAGACACATGGCATACCATTACATGACCCGCAACAAAATTTGTAACATGAGGACTAGAAAGTTAAAGGCTAGGCTAACGAGAGCTTTGGAAGGCAAAAAAGAGCAAGATAGATTGAAGATGTTGGCTGAAGCCTCCCTAGCCCATCAAAGCAATTGTCTCATGCCAAATTTGGGCAGCTTTTGAAGAAATTATGACATTTTTAAATTTTGGAAATTCAAAACACAGGAAATCTGCCTAGAAGCGCAGTTCCACTGGCGTTGCGCCTTTTCTAGGAGTACCCAATACACAAACGGTTTACATTTTTGGATTTCGGGCACCAAGGATATGCACCCTACCAGTTTTTAGAAATTTTGAAGCACTTTTAGTCCACCAAAAGGTCCAAAAACACTCAAAATTTGACCTCTCTGCCAGTTTTTGCACACACAAAAGCAACCTTGGGAGAATTTGTTTTTGAGGGGGAAAGTGAGATCCAAATCCAGAAATTCTAGGTGTTCCAAAAACTAGACTTGAATACCTTTCCAATGAGCTATCATGGGCTCACTTTGGATGATGGGAAGGCCTGCAAAACTGGACTACAAGTGGTGCTGCGCGTAGGGCATTTTCACTCAAGATCACTATTTTGCTAAATTTTGACCATTTTCTTGTTTTCTCTCTCATGGAGGTGAATTTGCTGATGTAATTAATTCCACGGTTTGTAAATGTAATAGTCAAACACTAGTAGATGGTAGATTCATTAGATAAAAGTGGTTTTGAGGGTAATGAATCAGTTTCCCTTCTTTTTGAGGCAAGTTGTTTGACTGCCTAGATTCCTGGTCCTTGTTTGGAAATGGTTGAAACAACTCCTCTTCTCTTGGATTCGACCCCTGATGGCTAGGATGAGTGGTTTAGATGTCCATATCATGTATTTTCTTTGTAATTTGCAAGGGTTGGATTCAGTTGGATGCTCATGTATTGAACACTTATCATTTTGTAGCAGTTTTGGCAGGAAACTAATAAAGTTGCAACTATTTTTATGGGATTCCTATGGTATGGAATTTAGAATGTGTTTCTTCTTCTATCAATATGTTCTCATGTTATTTATGTATGCCTCTTTCATATAATTTCTTCTGATTGGTTGTTTTCAATTCAGATAGGTGGAATACATTAGGTTTTAATGCTTTGCCTTGGGAAAACTCCAATATTTCATGTTTTCTTCTGTTTAGGAAGGATTCTTGACTTGCTCAGGCCCTTCTTAGCTCCTCACCAGTATAACCTTTCACCCCATCAAGCTTAAGGTGCTGAAGACCATACCTACCTAGTCTCATAGAATCCCCTGCGATTTTGACTTAGTTTCCCAGACCCAAAATTGCCCAGCTCCTCCTGATCTGGCAAAAAACACCAACAAATTCAATCAAACTTTTTGAGCTACTATACCTAGCATAGATCTTGTTCCTAATCTAGTCATCTTGACTAAGATTCATAAGGAGAGAGCCCTCTCCCAGCCTGGTAGGGCTAGCTACTAGGTTAAGCTTGGTTTGTGATTATCCTAGAATTGCCTCCATTTAGCCTGAGGTCAATCTAGGCGATAACAGGGCCATATAATTAGAAAGAGTAGGATTAGACTAGACCCTGAAAGAGTAAGAACTATTACTCAGAATCCCTTCCTGATGAGAAACAAAGCCATACAATGATTCTTAGGTAAATTAATATCCTCCACAAACTTAAAATTTGGATAAAAGGGAAAAGGATGCTTTCACTAGTATAAAGCAAGAAATAAGAGAAGCACCAGCACTATACGATCCAAAATTCAACAAATATTTGTTGCTATATACTTTCACTTTTGATACTTATCTTGTTGTGTTATTACACATAAGAATTATCATAATAATGAGTGGCCCATATAATTAATGAGTACCAAATTGCAAGGACCTAATATTAATTATCCCACCATTGATAAATAATCTTACATAGTCTACAAGGTGGTAAAAAAAATTCGGCCTTATCTTCTGAAGAATCATTGTATTATATTTGTGCCACACCCAACTGTTAGGTCATTCTTTTTTAAACAAGATCTTGGTGTAAGAAGAGCGAACTGGAT
This sequence comes from Pinus tabuliformis, assembly GCA_031772625.1. NCBI lineage: Eukaryota > Viridiplantae > Streptophyta > Pinopsida > Pinales > Pinaceae > Pinus > Pinus tabuliformis. Next base: position 794,787,000 of record CM062817.1, read on the forward strand.
GAATGGATTATAGGAGTGTGATATTGTGTTCAAATTAGTTCACATTATCAAGAGCCATGGTCTATGCTACCTAGCAGCTAAAGAAGCAAATGCACCAAAAGACGACTCTTCTAGTGTTGGAATTATGATGCATGTGTTTTCCTTGATGGAAAATCACTTGTAATAGAACAAGTATATGGTAACTAGATGAATCCACATGTCAGTTCGGAGGTGACAGAGTGATGGAATGGAATAACAGAATGATGGGACAAAGGTTTAGAGATCAGAATCAGAAGTTAGATAAAGGTGAATATCTGAAGATCTAAATGTGGGTTCGTCAAGGCCAAGTCATGTATACACGCAGGTACAAAGAAGAAAAGTCACGTACATGCTGGGGCAACAATTTAAGAATACCAAGGGTCCTTACCATGGTATTACCCCACAATATTGAGTGCAGTAACAACTACTTGATCCCATCCAAGATTACCACTAGCACTAGTGTAGTTTTGACTCATGTTATTGGATAAGGATCTAACTATATAATGAGGTGAAGATAAAAGTGCTAAGTGTGCATGTGAAAGGGTTGTTGATGAATACTTCAATATGAAGTATATTTGCATTGTAAGGGCCATAATTGACACATAGATCTGAAATAATTATGCATTGATGTATACAATTATGGATCAAGATCATGAGACCTAAAATGACTTTGCATTGTATGATTTACTCATGGATTTACTACATCTAAGTATTGATGCATGTTTATATCTTTGAATATTATGATCTGGGTCTTTCTAAAGTTCTGAAGAGCTGTGCAATTTTAGGTCAAAAGTTTCATATCTATACACAGGATGCTCTCAGTTAAGTCACATATACACATGGGTTCATTTCTTCAAATTCATATACATAAAGGAAGGGTTTATGGTCATAAATGACTAATCAACCTAATCAATGCTTCTTTATATATGTTCTTTTTCAATGATGTCCTCATGTTGATCTGGGTTGAGTGATAATGTCTGAAGTAGAATTGATTGAATGATGAAGTTGAATATGGTTACATGTTCATTGGTTGAAAGGATTATTGATGTTGTTAACTGTATAAGGGTTCTATAAGCTAATAGAATATTTTAGAATAACTCTGGTCAACTCTGTGTCTGATTCATAATTACAATTTTTTAGTATATTGAGATCTGTAAGTGGGTTTCTCTACAGAATAGTGCGTATACACTCGAGTTGACTTAAACAAAGTAGCGTATACATGTTGGCATATTAATGATCAGGGTTACAGTTGATTCTGTGTGTTGATGCAGTATTATAAGTTCAGTTCTGTGTTCTGGTTATAATGATCTCATTGTTCTGTTTGAATAAAGTTAGTTTTTGCTTCAGTTGATCTACAGTTTGTGATGTATTAAAGCAGGTGGATCGAGTGTGAAAATTTATGAAACGTGATCCATGGATGTTGCTGAGGGTTGGAGCCTTCAGTGAGGAAGTCGAAGCTTCCTTCCAGTAGTAGCTAGTAATCAGATCAGGGGGTTGGAGCTACCTTCCAGTAGGAGCTGGAGAACGAGTGAAGGTTGTTGCCTTTAGCAGGTGGGTTCCTGCGTACTAGCATGAATTTGCACCAGTACAAGAATGTAAGAATTTTTTGATATTAATAAGATTGAAGATTGAGATGACAACAATGGTGGTTTTCTCCCACATTGGCTTTCCACCATAAATCTTGTTGTTGATGTGTGTTGGTTATGTGTGATACTTTATTCTGTTCTTATTCTATGATTCACACCCCCCTTCCCCCACCATCACTATTTTTTCAAACATCTAGATGGGAACATGAGATTGAAATGTACAATATCGAATAACCTACCCCCACTCACACACCAACTTCTTCATATACATATGTGCAACAATATCTTGAGCATGGTACTCTTCCCTATCATTTATCAACTAGACATAAGAGGGTAATCAAACTAAAAGATCTATCTTATCAATTGGTACACGAAGTGCTTTTCAAAAATCACCACAATGAAGTCCTTCTCAAATGCTTGGAAGCACCGGATTCAGAAAGGGTATTGTGTGACCTCCATGATGAAATAGCTAGAGGAAATTTTGTGGGTGACACTACAAAACACAAAGTTACACAAGCTGATTTATATTGGCCCAAAATTTTCAAAAATTCTCATGCGTATACCCACAAATGCATAGCTTGTTATAAGTTCATTAACCCATTTTAACCCATCATTGTAGAAGAGAATTCCAACAATGGGGCTTAGATGTTATCGATGAGATTTTTCTACACTCATTGAAGAAGCACCACTATATTCTCACTGCTACAAATTATTTCACTCACTAGACATAAGTGGTTCCCATCAATAAATTGAATGATCAAGAAGTCATCATCTTCCTAAAAAACAATATTATTACTAGGTTCATTGTTCTGAATTCACTTATTTTTTACAATGAAATATATTTTTCATCATTAAAGATTTATGATTTTGCATTGCAAAATGGCATCATATTGAAACATTTAGCTATTAATACCCGTAGGGAAACAATATTGATGAGTCAATCAATAAAAATATTATATACATCATTGGAAAGATCATCATATCTAAACAAAGGAACTGGCACACTGCTTTGGTGAACACCCTATGGGCTGATTGTGTCATGCCTAAAAATTATCTCAATACTTTTTCTTACTTCTTCATGTATGGAAAAGAAACCATTCTACCTCCAAAAATCTACCTAGCTTCCATTCAACTTTTACAAGAATCCCAAGATAAGCCTTGTCTCTTAGTTTAGAGTAGGATAAAAGTGCTTCTTAAGTTGCAGGAAGAAACCAGGAAAGAAAAAGAAAAAAATTATCTTCACCAGAGTAGTATCAAGAGGTGGTTTGACAAGAAGTCTATGGGGAAAAGGGAATTTAGTGAGGGTGACCATGTATTAAAATGGGATAAATCCCATGAAGAGAGAGGGAAATACACTAAGTTCTAGTGCCTGTAGATCAGAATATTTGTTATACATGAAAATTTTGGCCATCACACTTATAGTCTCCAATATTTGGAAGGGAAGACTAAGTCTCTTCCTGCAAATGGGTAATATTTGAAACAATATTTTCAATAAGAGTCTGCAGTTGAGCCCTACCCTATGTACATATTTTGTTGTTTTTGTTTGTTTGTCATGTTTAGTCTGTTCATCTATTTTCTTTCATTCATGCAAATAAGCATCGTAAGTGTGATTTTGGTTCCAATTTATGTGGCAGAATTGAAAAGAGTCTTGTGACACTACAACATTTGGCTAACCATCATTCCTTCTTCTTCATCTTGGTTACACTTTTGGTCGATGATGTTCTAAAGGAAAATAAAATCCTTGCATAAGGAAAGCTTTGTGTCGAACCATGCTATCTGTCTCTATTCTAGAAACCTCATGCCTATTATTGGTTCTTTATGTTTCAGTGTTGTCCACACTAATCCAATCAGGTAGAGAATGACAAGGGGAAAATATAAACGAGAAAATCAATATCATGGGTTTTATATATGAATCTTTGAAGTAAAAACCTCTTCTGATCTCGATAAGTCGGGATTCGTCTTCAACCCCATGAAATGAATAAGTGTTGATGCATAGTCCTATATAAAATAAATATTAAATAAAGGTTGAAAGAAGAGAAAGGAAACCTCCAGAGAGAGGTGAAGTAAGAAGTTGTGTCGAGGTACTATACAGGCTCACTGGCAGTGAAGCAATGTTTTTGCTCTTCAAGTGACTCTTCTGGGGTACTTTCGAGGCTTGCTGGAAGCAAAGAAACACTAGATATGAAAAACTATACTCTGAAAATCTAACGCTTGTGAACAACATTACCCTTCTCCTGATTCAAAACATTACAATATGGCTAGCTTCTTGATTGTGCTCAACTGAAAAAGGATGAAGGGGACTATGTTCATACATGGGTAAGTGGGGAAACCAGAGTAATGTGAATGATGAATCAATACTCCCTAAGGAACTAGACCCTGCAAGAAATATTTCAACAAGGAAGAGAAGCTGGAATTGAACCAGTGTGTCACCAAGTGTTGTCGTTGTTATAACACCCTCCAAAATTTTTGCGTGTTTCCAAATTTTAGAGCCTACTTTGAATTTTTATGTTGTCGTTTCAAGTATTAAAAGTCATCACATTTGTTTTCTCTAAGTATTTTTTCCCCTTTAAAAGAAAATAAAAGAGTCGTCTTTTAGCATGGCAAGCGTCACACATTGGATATATGTAGTTTTTATTTTTTTCAAGGGGTAACCTTGGTTTTAATGATTCATTATTATCATGTACACATATATCACACTCATTACCAAAGTTTCAATCATTTTCGTACAAGTGTCTTCATTGTCGTCGCAAAGTGTACCTTTAGTGTTGCAGTTGGGGAAAGCTATTGCAATGTCGTTGCATTAAGGCAAGTATGTTGTTCATGTGTTATGAGTGATCAATCTTGTGTGGCTAACTATTCTAAGTGTGTGATCATGCTTAGATTATATTCTTATTCATTTTGGCCTTAGTGATCCCACACTTAGCCAAATATGGAAAAATTCATGACCGAGAAACCTATCCTCACTCAATGTTCCTAAACTATGAATTATGCAATATAAACCTTCAAGATGAAACCTTTCCTCTGGGAACTATGTAGTGCATAGTCCCTCCCTTCCATAACTACACATTACACAGTCTCAGTGCTCATCCTCTACCCTTAAGACCTAGAGATGCACAAACCCTGCCTCCAGTCATCTTCTTTTACGCACTACATAGTCTCAAGCAGTAAGCCTCAGCCTTGACTATTGAATTGTGCAACTATACAAGTCGTAGGCCTCTATCCCTCCATAACTGTGCTGTGGGAAATCTCAAGCCTCAAGCCTTCAGCCTAACCCCTTTATCCCCTCAACTGCGCAATTTTCTGACCCTCGCCTGCCTAAACTTCTGATTGCGTAGTCTTAAGGCTCATTCCTAGCCCCTAGCCTCCTTAGCTGTGCAACTACGTAATCCCTAAACCTATCTCCCAGCCTATCACTTTCCCAGCCTATCACCCAGTTCAAGCTATGGTTTTCATGAAGCATGTGAGAGTAATGGTTTATCAAACTGACGTTGATCTGTCATGAGTAGATTTCAATTGCATGTATTATATGATGTTATGAAAGGATGATGATGAATGAGATGAAGAAGGAGACCCTGCTAGAAGACACCTTTGAAGCTTTGATGACAAGTTTAACAATAAAGAAAGGCAAAGGGATGCTATATCGCAAGAACAACTAGATATCAAGACAATATTGAATACTCCCTACCTTAAAGCCTTATGGAGGAGGAAGAGGAAGAGCATGTTCCATATTTCAAGAATACCCAAAGATAGTAGCAGTAAGAGTGGCTTGACATTTACATATCATAACACAACCTATGTCATCAATTCCATGTCTTGTATTGACAAGGTGTCATGTCATCATGTATATGAATCATCATTTGTCACATCATTTGTGGATTATGTAAATTCAAAATGTGAGAAATGTAATGAAAAATGGAAGTCCAAGAGTCATCTATAGAATGTGAAAATTCATGGAGTCATATGGTCATAGAGAAGTCCAACAGTCATGAGGATAATAAAAAATTCACAATGGAGGTTAATGGTCACCCTATTTGTTATTTATACACCCTCATAACTCATACAAAGAACTTTTCACCTTGTCTCCTCCTACCAGGCATTAGAGAGAAAAATAGTTGTTTTGGAAGAACAAGTGGTTTCTCTAATGCTCCACTATTGAGGCTAGTGGTATTCACTATACTAATGTATCTTGGAAGTTTTGATTTATTTTCAAATCTCGTTGAAACATCACACTTTCATGTGTATGTCTTAAATATTGTAAGACTATTCTTTGAATGTTTGCGATGTATGTTATTTTCATTTGTACTAGGGAAATTGAACTATTTTGGTGACTTTGGTACTTATATTGTTGAAGATATGTTGTATGTATTTTAAAAATAATTACTTCTGTGTGAACTATTTTTATATTTGTCCAACAATTCATTCATGTGTATATATTCATGTGTCTTTACTAGATCAATACTATTACTCTTATTTTAAAGGCTGCCTTTTTCTCTCCCTTTCAGTAGAATAAACTTAATACATTTTGTAGATGAACATTCCACAAGGCATACTCACTTGTTGATCCAAAATTACCTGTGCATTACTCTCTTGTGTTGAACATTGTATCCAAGGAAAATCTCTAAGAATATAAAACGGTTGGGCCTTATTTCTAGATGGTCTCCCACACCAAACAGTGCAAAGTCCAATTGGGACATCTCATAGTGACACACCCTTGCATGTTGGTGGTATCCATCAAAATCAACGCTGCTAAATAAATATTTAAGATTTATCTTTGTTTTAGGGTCTAATAATTTTAAGTATGTTTTTGTTTTGATTTTGTTTTCTAAATTTTAAAAGCTGTTACAAAATCTTTGATTCTATAGCAGCCTTGTTTTGATATCAATAATGAATGTTAATATCATTTTATTTATTTGTTAACACGTTGTTCACATTGATTGAATCATGGTCTTTGTTTCTATGAAATAAGTTATTGCGACAACCATGTAGTTGTCTCAGTTCATGCGTGGATGTCATGTTTGTGTTTACATCTATTTCTTTCAAGTAGTTAAGTTTTAACTAGTAGGTCAAAAATAATGAAATGCAATTATTGAAAAAAAATGTTTGGAGTTTGCAAACTGAGTTTGGAACATGGTTGGGCTTTTCAACTTGTATATAAATCTTTAGTTTGAAAAGAAAAAATGGGAGAGAATTGAAAATAAATGCTTAATAAATATATAGTGACTATGGAACTATTTTTAAAACTTTTTCTATAAGTGTTGATTTGATTTGACTCAATCAAGTAATACTTATATTAGTTTTATTTGCCATAGTCATTTTTATCTCATTGTCTTCTTAATTTTCTATAATTTTATTTCTGAAATTTTTGGAGACAAAAGTTTATTGTTCTATGATTTGCATCCATTAATAAGTAGTGAATTATTACATTTGTTTTCATTTTGTTTAGTTCAATTTTATCTGTTCATATTTGATCATAGTTGTCCTTCAATGACTTGTGTCTTAAGGATGCCATTGATCTAAAGTTTAAACGTTGTTTTAGTACATGTTCTTGTGAGTTGTTTCCAAGGATTTGGATTTCTAAGAATGTTATCTTCATATAAATTTAATTAATATATGTGATGTAGTATTTTCTAATCTATTATTTGACTTTGTTATTGGTTTAATGATTTTTTTCATAAATGAATAATTGAAATATAATTCAATTTATAGAAATTGTTACAATTATCCTTATAGTTTACCCCATCCAAGAAGTAGTAATTATATAACATTAGTTAGTTCTCTGGATATATGGTTTATTCTTGATGTGAATTATTAAAATTAATATCGATTGTTTTGTGTTAGTTTAAAAGATAATAAGCTTATATTTCTATAGTTTTATGTCCTTTACTTATGAGGATTATATTTAATTTAAATTTATAATTGCATATATAAATTAAAATTAGTTTTCATTTTGTAACTTTGTAGCAAAAATAAATACAATTTATTCTTTGGACTAGTTACGTTACATTCTGGTTATCTTATAACTTGCATTAAAATTCCTTTATCATTTGTATAGTATTTATTATATTTTAATCACTGATGCTAATTTGATTTCAATATAATGTCTTATTAATTAGTATTTTGTAGTTTTAGGTATATAAACAATAGCTTAGGTTTCATGTACATATAACACTAGTTATCCTTAGGATTCTGAGATTCTCTTCTTAGCAAGAGGAAACATCCAAAGGCCAATAGGGCCTCAAAACTCATTGGGAGTGACCATCCCAAATAACTTGGGCTATTTAAAGAGCCTTAGTCTGAGTCACATCCTCTTTCTTGACTAAGATCCATAAATCTTGTGTAAACAACAAGCTAGAGAGATCAAGGCCTACAATGTTGTGATAGGATATAGAAAAAGCCTCCTAACAAGGAGACATAACGAACTTTTGGGAAAAATATAGAAAAATGTAGAAATAATAAGGTAGCTCAAGTTTTTGACTTGTTTATGGGTTATAACGTAGGTTGTGGCCTATTTTGTATGTTGGGAACAACAAGTTTTTCCCTAAAAAGTGCGTAAGATGATATGGAGCTCTCACTTCAGGGATTTCTTAGATTCCGTTGTCTCTTATGCAACTAGAAAATGTGACTTGTGAAACACAAACAAAAATTTAAAAACATTTTTTTGCCGAAAAGTACCACTGATAGACAAAAGTACAAAGAAAAATGAAAGACAAAAAAAATGCAAGAGTAGAAACATAGTCACCAAGGATCTAAATAATTAAGCTAGCGAGGTCAATATTTACTAATGACTAAAGACCACTAGAGTAACCATTTGTTAGGTGCATTTTTATGAGTAGAGGTTCTAAAAATATACTTTTATGGTTGGTCAAAATCCCGCCTAACAACAAAGAAAACAAAGAAAAATATGCTGCAAAATAGTACAATCCTTGGCAAGACTTTTAGATCTGCAAGAAAGATGTTATAAAAACCCTACAAAAAGAGCTTACAAATACTAGAAATCCAACCTAAAAATCATAATAATAAACACAATGAAAAGAAACTCAAATTTTATTAATAATAAGACCTGGTGGAGCAGAACATAGACTCAAAACTTTAATCCCCTCTTCTGTTGGAGGGTCCTTTTGAGTCCCTACACTTCTTGTAGTTTCTTTATCTCTCTCTTCCTAGTTGTTAAGGGGAAAATAATAAGGTTGGATAAAGTCAATATGGAGAGCTCATGGGTAATGATAACAAAGTGACGATGGTGATAATGATCATGTGTAGATAGTGAAGGAAAACATTCTCTATTTGTAATAAAATGCTAGGATTGATCTAGATCTAGTTAAACAATAAAATATTATTAGATGAAATCAAGATATAACTGTTATGAGTATTTTATTATATGCACATTATATGTAGGAGAGGAAAATACTAATGAAATGATAGAAAATATTTATTTATCAAACTAAATAAAAATAATAATAATTAGTTGAGTTAATTAAGAAATGTAGTGAAAGTAATTATTAAATAAAAATGATTTATGAATTACTTTGAAAATATGAGGTTAAGGTGAGTTAGAAATAGTTACTAAATAGTGATTTAACAATTATTTCATGGGGTAAATGTGTAATGTTTATGGAAAAATAAGTAAATAAATAATGGTTTATTTCATTATTTCTCGGCAATGTGGTCAAAAGGGGTTAGAAATAATTACTAAATATTGATTTAATAATTATTTCAATGGAGAGAAGTTAAATAATTAAGGATTAATTAGTAAATAGTGTTTTATTTCAATATTCCTATGGATAGGTGAAAATATTTGTAATTGTTTTCACAAAATGGGTAAATATGAAAATAACATGAAATTAAGTAAATGATATTCTAGTTTATTTTCAAGTGGGTAAACAAAAACAATTTAGGAAAACTGGTTATCTAAATTATTTCCTCAGGTGAAAGTGGGTTTTTATGTGTAAAAACCATACTACATGGTGTATTTTCACTATCCTAGTGGAAAATTGCTAGGTGATCACTTCTTATGTGATAAAAGAGTGCTTATCGCTCAATGAAATAAAACCATACCACTGGAGAAAACACTAGATCATGAAGAGGAAAATTACATTGTGTGGAGTGATGAGAAAGCACAACGAAAGCTTCCTTCACACCTCCATGCTCTGCACAATAAAATTAAGTAACATTTAGTTAGGATTTTCCGCCATATTTTACCATCGCTTACACTTCAACACTACAAACAATGAAAGCTTCCTCCACATATTTGTTGAACATGCCTACCCTCCCACACCCGCTTACTTAGGTAAGGGACCTATCACCATGTCAATTCCTGCGTCATTCAAAGGAGAAATAGTAGTGTCATGCATAACAAAGTCAATGTCAGTGTAAGAGCACTCAATGAAGGAATGATCGCTTAAAAATTTATCCTTTTTTCATTTTAAAAAGATTTGTCAAACACTAGAAAATAGGGAGATAAAAAGGCATTCTGTTAGGGCTATTATGTCCCATCAGGGTGCTCTAGAACAATTAGTAAATGAGAAATAATTTTTTCAAAAATTATAAAATTATTTTAATAATTTATGAAAAATTGTAAATAAAAAGAAAAATTTGGTTGTGTACAATGAAATGGAAAAAAACCCAGCAAGTCAACAAAGTTTGACCACAAGATGGATGTTATAGTCCCTCACGAGGCAGAGACTAATAATTGCATTTCTAGTAATGTTTTCTGCTTCACAAATATAGAAAAAAATATATGTATTAATAGTTGAGTGCCATCTGCATTGCATAATTCAATAATGTCATGTCCTAAGGGAACAAGAGTATTTATCTCATTAATTTCATTAATTAAATTAAATTTTTTCTATGTTGTATCTTATTCATCACATACATTATATAAATAATTAGGTAATTATTTTTTTAGTATTATAATAATGTTAACATATTTATATAAAAGGGGTTGTAAGTAAAGTGTCCTCTATGGTTTTAGATGACAAATATAATTATGTTGTTCATGGAATTTGGGAAAAACCTCTCACAACTAGGCTAAGATGTATGTCCTCCTTTAAGGAATCAATTTAGCCACATACTTTCCCATTCAATCTGCTATCATCATAGGAAATTTTAATAACACAATTCGACATAGACTCCAATATAAAAATCCTACAAAGAGAATCATGAATTGTTTAGCCACCCTCCCAATCATCCAAGCTAAACATGTTCCTAGGGACCTAAATTCCATAATAGATAAACTAACTAATTAAGCACTATCTTTGGTCCCTGGAGCTATGAAGGTAGCAAAAATCCCCTAACTCATGGTCATGAATTTTGAACTCAATATTTAAATAATTATAAGGCTTGCATGTATTGATCATGGAAATAATTTAGGTCATTGGAAAATTGGATGAATTTCTAAAGCATTATGGAGGAGAATGTCTACTTGACATGGTGTTAAATGTCCCGTACCATTTGAAAACTACAGGAAGAAAAAAATTATGATAAAATAGTATACGATGGTAGAACATGTGAAAGACTATGGATGCCTTATTTAATGTGCATGGGTTGGGCTGAAAAGGACAACATCAAGACATCACCCCATAGTATAAATGGTTTAAGGGTGATTCTCAAATCGTCTTGGATTGTGTTGCATGTTGTGTGGATAGTTAGGAATATTAAATTTGTAATTATTCAACCTTTACATTGATCATGTTATTATGGTATTGAGATGTGACTTCCATACCTTGGGACTTGGTATTATAAAAATCCATCACTCAAAGTGAAAAATAGGTGACAACAACTATGGAATCTATAGATCACTTAGGGAAACAAAATAGTTAAGAAGCATGTGGATAATTAGTAGCCAAAAAATGAACTAGATGGCATGGATAGTAATTCTTATAGTAGGAATGTTATCCATGTGGATATGAGTGGGAACCCACCTCTTCCATTGTGTCGACGACCCTACATATTATTGGGAAATGTTCTATGCATTTTGGGCCCCAAAATTGCAGGTTTGTTTTAATACTCTAAATGATGTCTTTTGTCAATTTGGGGGGACACGGATGCCATATCAAAAATTTTAGTCTTGATATAGTTCATCCCAATGATCTATCATGCACCACAAACAATATTGTATGCAAAAGTGTCAACCCCAAGAAGTCGATGTACCAACTAACCAACTTGAGACCCACAAATGTGTTAAAATTTAATATTCTAGGGTTAGGTTTTTGGACTCTAGGGACTAATGATAGTGCATACCTTTACTTCACCTATGGGCATACCTTTACTCTGCCAACTCAACCACTCAATTGAATTGATACTCAGTGCCCCTTTACCTAATGGCCTAATATATATATATTCTCTATCTTCAAAAATGATGAAATGAAACACTAGATTCATGAGCTCATCCAGAATGGCTACATTCAACTAAGCTCCTCACCTTGTGAGAGTAATTGTGTTGGTGTAGAAGAACAATGAGAGATGGAGATGTTGTATTAATTTAAGAGATCTAAAAACAATTATTGTCAAGTAGAGATACCCAATCCCTAGGACCAACGATCTTCTTCACCAGCTTAAGGGTATCAATTTATATAGTAATATTAATCTAAATTTAGGCTACTGGTAGGTTCCAATTCAAAAAAATATTATATGGAAGACAACACTTAAATCTATAAAATTCCTTTTCATGTGCTTGTTCATGCCCTTTGGTTTATGTAATGCTCCAAAAAACTTCACAAGGATGATGGATGATATCCTTCGACTATTCAAAAACTCTTTCTTGATTATATATTTGGATGACACTCTCATGTTAAGAAGAACTTGAGTGGACCATTTGTAGCACATTTAGAAAATATTGAGCACCCTACCACAACACAAGTTGTATGCCAATATAGAGAAATTCTCATTTGGGATGTAGAATATTCAATATTTCGTATGCATTTTAGATCGCAATTGGGTTCTTGTTAACCTAGAAAATATGCAAGTCATTTAGGACTAGCCGAACTTGATGACTCTAGCATAGCTCCATAACTTCTTGGGCCTTGCTAAATTATATAGAAGGTTCATGTTGGAATTCTCTTATATCACTTGGGACTTAATTGAAGTGACTAAGGGTCAAGCAAAATAATATTTTTCCTAGTCAAAGTCATAACTAAAAGCATATGGGGTTCTCAAAACACCAACATTTCTCTCCACCATTCCACACCATCCATACATGTAATGACCATTTGAGATGGAGATAAATTCCTTTGACTATGTTGTTGGTGAAATCCTTAGTCAAGAAAGAGATATGGTGGCTAATCATAGTGAAACACTCTTTGATACTACATCTAGAGATAAAGCCCCCCATATGAAAAGGATATGCACTTCATCTTGCAGGCGTATAAATGATGGAAGTAATATATTCTAGAGAAGCAGAAAAACATCCACATTGATCATGAGCATCTACTATTTATATAGATGTTAGTGTGAAATTTCTTGGAAGATGGAGAAAAAACACTTCATTTAAGTCACTCAGTGACAAGTGACCCTAACAACAATTTAGTGGTTGCTTGCAATTCATATCTACAATAAAAATTGAAAAACATGAAACAAAAATATAGGTGATCCAGAATAGAAAGCAACAGTAAATATATCCAACGCAATAACCCAATGGAATGACTTTAATTGAATAAATTATTTATTGAAAACACATGGTGAAGGAGATCTACAAAAGGGTCTTAAGGTCCCCATCTGTGGGATGGGTCCTTTGATGTCCTTGATGCTTCAGGAATGATACTCTCTCAATATGTGAAAAAACCACACGAAATGTGGAGAACTCAAATGGGAGCTCAAATAAAAGAGACAATAATGGTGACAATGATTATGATCATGCTAAAGAATGAATGGAAGACCCTCCTATTTATAACAAAGTATTGAGTTAATGTCGAAAATGGATAATAATAAAATAATATTGAGCAAATCAAGATCTAACAACTTGGGATACTTTATTATATTTATTGAACAGGGAAAATATATTTAAAATGGTTAAATATCTTTATTTAGAAATAATTAACAAATAAAATGATTTACAATTATTTCACGCGAATTAAGAATGGTGTGCAATTGAAATAATTATTAAACAATGATTTTACAATTATTCCAATAATGGAAATAACGAATAATAAATAAATAGTAATTTATTTAATTATTCCTAAGGGATTTATTCAAATGTGACAAGGAATAATTATTTAAACAATGATTTAATAATTATTCCTAGAGAAAATTAAATAAATAATGATTTACCTAATTATTCTCATGGCTTTTTTATTTAAATCAGAAAATATTTTAATAAAATCAGTTTACTAAGTTATTTTCCACAATGAAAGTGACTAACAATGTAAACTTTGAAACAGGGACTGATATTGTTACCCGTTTCGTAGAGATAGCAAAAAAGTGACCCGATTTTGAAAAGGGGTGATGCAGAACACATATGTTTTTTTTAGAGCATAGTTTTTGGCACTTTAATTTTTTTTATGTACATTACATTTTAGAATGGCAGTGATTTTCATGCTGATTTAAAAAAGTGGTAATTTTGCATCAAGTCCTTTTTTTAAAAGACCTATTTTTTTACTTTAATTTTTCTAATGTATGAAATGTAAATAATTATTTTCTAAATTTAATAATTTTTGAAGTGGTTTTCTTTTTCATATTTTCTTGCTCTTTTTTTTTTCATTTTTTTTTTGTAGTGAGGGTTTTATTGTTTTGCATATTTAAAGAAGAAGGTTGATATTTTGAATTTTTGATATTCTACATATTTATATATTGTTAATTAATTTTTCAATCCACATGAAATAATTCTCTAAAAAACAATAATTTTTAACAATTGACAGAAAAATAACCATTTTCAACATAAATATAACTAAAAAAATATACATTTTGATAAAATTTTTGTAATTTTTTTGCTAGAAATGACATGTAAAAATCACAATTTTTACAGGAAAAATTTAACTAAAAATGGTTAAATAATAGTTTTTTTTTTTTTTTTTATGAATTTCATGTCAAAAAATAATAATAATCACTGTTTTTTTCAAAAAATAATGATTAACATAAAAATTAATGCGAAAATCACATAATACAAATATTGAATGCATAACAACATGAATTGAGTGCTTATTCTTCTCATAAAATGTCAAAGCCAAAACATTACAAGTATAACTAATTAATAGTTACAAAAAATGAGTTTGATTTCCAAGCATAACTTAAATTTAATTAACAATGTCACGTAATCCGAACTCTTCATCCTCTAGAGTTCCATCATTGTCTTCTTCCACAATATTTTCTCCTTCATTTTGCTCATTTTCCTCTTCTAATGGATCTTTGATGTCTATGAATCTCCCAATGTATTCCTTTCCAATAATTCTGTGTAATGGTGGTTGGAGTTCCTTTTCCTTTTTTGCCAGATGTGATTCACTAAAGTCCCCTCCTCAACCCAATTTCTTGCATTGCATCTGGAAGAAATTGAAGAGCATTAATTCTTTGCTGAATAAAATTGCATTGTATTGGATCTTCTTCAATGGCAATGCAATTTCTTCCTTTTTGAAGGCAACATGCTAGTATTGTACCTAATTATCAAGCAAAAAATAAATAATGAAGTAAATTAATACAATGACATATAAATTAAGAAATAACATATTTAAATTCAATTCCATATAATAAAACTTACCTGAACTAGAAAATAAATCCAGAAACCAATCTCCTTCTTTTGAACATATGTCTATAAGATAGTTAATCAATAACTATGGTTTTTGACCAATGTTATCTATCAGTCCTTTTTCTTCTTTGTCTTGATATGTTAGTTTTCTCACAACAGCATCATAAGTCAGTATTTGGCTATGACTCTTTCCATCTACCCAATTAAAAATCATAGACATATAACTATCATCTTTTGCCCAACTATCAATATGGATGACCTCATAATCATTTATAAATGGTTGATATTCATGATTAAGAAGATTTGACTTTTGCCTGTAACATGAAATAGTAAAATTCCAATTAATTTGTACATAAATGATTTTTTTAATATTAATCAAATATACATTTTAAACCTCTTACCATGTAAGTTGCATCCTTGAATTTGTTTTCCCCTTGAAGCTTGATAATAACATTGTCAACTGTGTGTTTGAATATAATGTCACAAATCTCCATAATGGTGATGACGTGACTTCTATAAATCCTACAACCACTTTACTAATAGCCTGATAAGTATAAGGGTCAGTATCATAGTCAATGTTTGGAATATTGAAACCATGGGGAATATCTACAATAAGTAGGGCGTAATCTCTTTTAGGTATGAGTTTAGCAATGTCTTCACAGTCGCCTTGTATTACTTGATATTGAATAGCGTCAAGCCCATTCCAAATGAAATGAGTAAGAGTTGGATCAAGTTCAACATTCTTAAGACATTGCTTCTTTAGTCTTTCGATCTTAATTTTTTCAATAAAGGTTCTGAAACTATCTAGTGCTCCATTTGCATCATTCTTCATCTTTTATAAAATAAACAAATATATGTGTAAGTTATAAATTAAAAATAGTATACAGATGAATAAAAATGAATGTATAAATCAACATACCTTTTTAAATGTAGGATAACTTTTTTTTAATGTTGATATAGAACTTGAATCTAGATAGTTGCATACAACATCATCCCAACTATCTTCATTCAACAATTTAACCATTTATTCTTGAATTTTCATGTAAAATTTGTGACTGCATAGATAAAGTAAAAAAAATTTAATATAATGATATGTATAACAAATACTACCAAGAAAAATATGTTATATTTAAAAGAAAATTATAATCTAGAAATAAATAAAAATAATTCAACAAATTTACTTTTGAAATTCCTCAGACATTTCCTCCAATGATAATTCCCCTGACCTCACACAAGATAATATTGCTTTGATAGTCATATCTTCCAGAAAATGTTATCAATACCTCTAAATAAATCACTAAACCTGCCACCTTTTGAATTGATTTTCTCTTCAATTTGATAGCCTATTTCCATACAACATTCCTTTTGGAAACCTATAGTAACATTTAGCTTATCCCCACCACATTTTTCTTCAAATTCACTATGAATAAATCTAACCCTTTGGATGAAAGTCATAGACATCCTATATTCATTATCTGAATTATGATCTCATGCCACTGACTTTGCTTCTGTATCTGATAAACCAGCATAAATGATGCATTTTATTGTTTCAAAACATGGGTTATTGGGATATTCCTCCATCAATTGTCTTTGAGCTTGTACAGAATGGTTCCTCCCAAGCACATAATAATTGTATTCAAAACATTTTGACTTATCAAATTCTTCTTTGCTGGGAATTTGAACTGGATCAACAGGAAGCACATAATTAACCACATGAGCATATGGATTGTATCTCATCAATGTATTCAAGTTGTGAACATGTAGATGGTGTGGCTTTCTGATTTGATATTTACATTTTCCTTCACATGCCTTATAGATTTGTCTGACATTAAGCTGAAATGTACGACCACCCTCAATTAAGTTTCTCTTTGTCAAGTTCTGTCGAATGGCATTTTGTTTTGTTTTTATAATGCCACCCTCTAAATCAGCTCCTGGTGTAATAATTTCTCTGCTTTCTTTTGAAGTTTCACTAGGTTCTTAACTGTTGGTAATAACTACTTCAAAATGTTCAACCTTACTTTTCTTCCTCATAACATTCTTATCATTAACTAGAACAAATTTATTCTTGGGCATTGTTACTTTTGGTATTTTATGGCTCTTCTCGGTTCCAATGTCATCCTCAGTAACGACAACATATTCTTCACTGCCAGTTTCAACTTCCTCATCTTCAAAAGTAACTTGTCTACCTTTTCTAGATTTATCCACTAGAGCCTTTTTTTTCTGATCCCTTGGATGTAGTTTTGTAGCATCATGAGTTACTACATTTTGCTTGTTTGCCATATCTTCTTCTGACACTGAGTAGAAACTGCTGACAACTTTCATAATATCATGCTCTATGAAATGAATGCCTCCCAACCTAATTGAACAAATTTCAACAAAATTCTGCCAAACAAAATATCATATGTCAATAAAAACAAACTTATAAAAATATAGTGAGACAGTCACAAGAACACAAAACACAAATATAAATAACAATACTTATGATATTTTGTGTCATCTCATTTACGATTTGTTTACACAACTTTGTAGATACCTCTCTCATGTCATACAATGAATATGATAACTGTTATTTAATCCTTTCAAGTGACTTGGGCAGTTTTGTAAGTATGTAAACAACCTCATTGTCCGATACCGAACACATGTCTATGACCTTTCCCATCACCTCATAAATTCCATTATCATTAGGTATATCAACATATACATATATCTGCAAATTTTGGCTTTCTCTTTCTTTCGCATACCAGACATTTGTTGGAAGTTTCACTTTTTTTTATTTCTTCCAGTATGAAATCATCTTCTTGTCATTTGAGGCACTTGAAAGATTTGTAGCCATCAGCTCAGGTGGGGTTCGTTCAACAATGTTTTTGAAGATCCAACTTTAAGAGTCTTTGGTCCAGAAAGGTTCATA
The DNA here is from genome assembly GCA_031772625.1 of Pinus tabuliformis. NCBI lineage: Eukaryota > Viridiplantae > Streptophyta > Pinopsida > Pinales > Pinaceae > Pinus > Pinus tabuliformis. The sequence continues at coordinate 794,805,184 of CM062817.1, forward strand.
GAAATCTTCTTTGATACCATTTTCCTAGAAAAAAAGACACATATAAATTAGCAAATCACAAAAAAATAATAACTTAAATTAACAATGAAAATGATAAATGATAATTATTTTTGTAAACCATTACAATTTAAAAAAAAAATAAGAAATTTAAAAAATGCCTTGCCCTACCACCCCATCTTGAAAATCAGCCGACCAACTGAGCCGGCCATTGTATCCCACCCCCCTAGCCCACCCTAGTGGCCCAACAACTAGCCCCCCTCTCAAACCGCAGCCCTACCCCACCCTGGCGGCCCAATGGCCCATGGGAATGGCGGGTCGATTCTCTCGAAATCGACCCACCACCCCCATGGGCTGTTGGGCTGCCAGGGTGGGGCGGGGGGCTACGGCCAGCCCCTGCCCCACCCTGGTGGCCCAATTGCCCACGGGGGTGGCGAGCCGAGTCCATGAATCGACCACCATCCCCATAGGTCATTGGGTCACGGAGGTGGGGTGAGGGATGGCCATAGCCCCTTGCTCCACCCCGACGTCCCAACGACCCACAAGGGTGGCGGTCGATTCTTGGAATCGACCCGCCACCTCCGCGGGCCATTTGACGCTGGGGTGGGGCTGGGTGTCAGGTAGCTAGCCCCACCGCCCCTAACGCACAGGCCCGTTTGGCCACCGTGAGCATTACCGGGCCCACCATGCCCACAGCGGATATAGTGGGTAAATTTGGCCCACAAAAAAAAAAATAAAAAAAAATTAAACTTCATTGAACATATTTAATTTTAAAATTTGCAAAGCAAAAACATTAACTAACATTTCAAATGTGAGAATCCTCTGTCGAATATGTTGTTGATAGCAATGTAGCTGCCCCACAAATTCACTCCAAGTCTTTTAACGAACCTTAGAAAACTTTGATGTGATGTGAATAATAGTGATAATGAAATTTATTATATAGGTGAAATTACGGAAATGTTTTACAGTATGGTTAATGTGGGATTAAGTTGTTTTTCAAAAAAATTAACATGTTAATTTTTTTATGGCGATATAGGAAAATATGATAAAACTAATATTATGGAATTGTTTTACACCATAGTGAATGTGAGATTAATTTGTTTTAGAAGATATTATAAAAATAAAAATAAAAATAAAAACATTCAATTGTCTAGTAAATATTATATAGTTTAACTATTAAATTAATTTAGGTAAAAGATTTATTTCATAAAAAAAATTAGTTAAAATTTTTCAATAAATTGTAGAATAAAATCATGGAGGGAAATGCATGAAACAATTTTTTTGGAGGGAAAATTTCATTCTTTGAGCTATATAATATCATTAGGAGAGTCTGTATTTGTATCATTCAACCTCTTCTATTTGAAAGGGATGGATTCTTCTGATAGTGAAGTTTCGCTTTGTGAAGCATCAACATCTTCGTCGTGTAACAACTCTATTCATATTGATGAATATAACGGAAATTCTTCCACTATGAATAGAGAGTCAATTCTTCAACTTAGTCCCAATCCTAATGACTACGAGAGTAGCACTGATGAAAGATGGGATGAAGAATTTCAAATAAATAAAGAGTCATGGTTTCCACTTAATCCTAATCCTAAGAATTATGAGAGCAACAGTGATGAGGAGCATGATGAAGAATTTCAAAAGAATGGAGTGTCACGATGTCCACTTAGTCCTAATCCTATGGACTATGAGAGCAACAGTGATGAAGAGCATGATGACAAATTTCAAAAGAATGGAGTGTCATGGTGTCCACTTAGTCCTAATCCTATGGACTATGAGAGCAGCAGTGATGAAGAGCATGATGACGAATTTCAAAAGAATGGAGTGTCACGGTGTCCACTTAGTCCTAATCCTATGGACTATGAGAGCAGTAGTGATGAAGATTATGATGAAAATTTTCAAAAGAATGGAGTGTCACAGTGTCCTCTTAGTCCTAATGCTATGGACTATTAGAGCAACAGTGATGAAGAGCATGATGACGAATTTCAAAAGAATGGAGTGTCACAATGTCCACTTAGTCCTAATCCTATGGACTATGAGAGTAGCAGTGATGAAGACCATGATGAAAAATTTCAAAATAATGGAGTGTCATAGTGTCCTCTTAGTCCTAATCCTATGGACTATGAGAGCAACAGTGATGAGTAATTTAAACTGAATAGAGTGTCACAATGTCCACTTAGTCCTAATCCTATGGACTATGAAAGCAACAGTGATGAAGAACATGATGAAGAATTTCAAAAGAATGAAGTGTCACGGTGTCCACTTAGTCCTAATCCTATGGACTATGAGAGTAGTAGTGATGAAGAGCATGATGAAAAATTTCAAAAGAATGGAGTGTCACTCTGTCCTCTTAGTCCTAATCCAATGGACTATGAGAGCAGCAGTGATGAAGAGCATGATGATGAATTTCAAAAGAATGGAGTGTCACGATGTCCACTTAGTCCTAATCCTATGGACTATGACAGTAGCAATGATGAAGAGCATGATGAAAAATTTCAAAAGAATGGAGTGTCACGGTGTCCTCTTTGTCCTAATCCTATGGACTATGAGGGCAATAGTGATGAAGGACAAAATGAAGCACTTAGTCCTAATCCTAAGGAATATGAGAGTAGTAGTGACAAAGGACATGATGTAGCATTTTCAGTAAGTAGACAATCACATTTTTTACGTAGTCCTAATTCTATGGACTATGAGAGGAGCACTAACAATGCACATGAGGAAGAATATCCAATAAACATTGAGTCAAATTTTCCATTTAGTCCCAATTCTAAGGACTATGACAGTAGCACTGAAGAAGGGGAAGATGAAGAATATCCTCCAAGTCAGTATTTGAAAAGAACAACTGATCATAGTGTGGATAACATTCCTCAGAATGATGATGAAAATGCTTATACAAATCATGATCCAATGATGGATATTGTGCCAAGAAATATTGTATCGAGGAGCAGGAGAAAACCTTTTCGTATCAATCCAATATGTTCTAGTTATACAAGGGGTAGAGTAGAATATCTGACGAGAAGAAGTTCTATTAGCGCTCTCATTTCAAATGAATGTTGTCAAAAAGATTGGTTGAAACATATGGATTTCAAATTTGCATTAGAGAAAGGAAGAGATATTTGCCAATGAATAAAAGCATGAAAAATTCATATTTAGTTGGGTGCATGCAATCTACATTGTCAAGTTATGATTATCATATTGTGTCTTTATTTATCTGTAGAAAAGCTTTCAAAATGTTTCATTCGATTGGTAATTTTCGTCTCTCGAGAATCCAAGAAAAATTGGAAAAGGATCCCACATTTTATTCAGAAGTACGTCATAAACGATAGTTTGGGCCATTATCAAATACTGCAATGTCATGGATGAAAGATTTCTTTTCAAAGCATGGATAGTGTATGCCAAATAGAGAGACAATACATATTCTAGATTATTTTTCAAGATGAGAAATCTACAACTTATACAAAGAATATGTAGAAGGTTCTGAGGGACATGGTTTGTTTATTACATATCAATATTTTGTGAAGGTATGGAATAAAGAATTCAACGATGTCTGTATTCCTAAGAAGACGAGGATGGGGAGTTGTAGTACATGTACTTCTCTTAAATAAAAAAGGGACAAATATGAAGGGTGAGAAAGAGGTAAGCATTCATAACTTTAACTTTTAAAATTGTATAGTCATCAACTATGAAAACATATTTCTTAAAGGCTTTCATTTAAGTTGTGTAGATTCAATTGTCAATGAACTTCAGGAGCATCGCAAACAACAAACAAGTGAAAGGAAAAAGTTTTACAAGCATCGAAAGAAGTGTTATGATAATTTGAATAAATATTTGGGTTTGATAATTGATGGTATGGACCAGAAGAAAACACTTTTACCACATTTTGTTCACACACCCAAAAATTTATAGGAGGAAAATTTTATTTAGTATCACTTGGTAGGTTGTATGGTCTTTAATGGAAAAATGTTGCCAAGGGTGTACTTCACAGCTCCAAATATTCATAATGATGCAAATTTGACAATAACCATATCATGATGTGAGATCTCGTTGGTCTGGTAATATTCCTAAAGTTTTGTATCACAATTGGATAACACTTGCCATGAAAACAAAAATCATGTTGTTTTTGGATATCTAAACATGCTTGTTGAATTGAGAATTTTTCATAAGGTAAAGGTTGGTTTCCTTCTTGTTGGGCACACTCATGACCATATTGATCAGATGTTCAGTCGTTTTTCAATCACATTGAGGAAGGAAGTTGGGAGCTTGCCATCATTAATTGAATGTATTAAGAAATCATACATGCCAAAGCCTACTTTTGATGGCGAAGGTTTATTCTGGGATCGCATCGTGAGGAGAAATGCATTGAAAAACTTAATGGCATTAGCTTCCAGCATCAATTTCGTATCAAAAAAATTGATGGGAAAACACTAATATGGGGCAAGAAGTATTCAAATACTGCAGAATGGGCACCATCATCAGGTTTGGAACTTTTGAAGTTCATTCTATATCATCTAATATTTGCATAAAAAATATTGTTATTACAATCAGTTGGTGAAGTTCATAATGCACGCAGATAGAATAGAGATATAAATTATTCTGATTGCCTAGAAGAAATTAAAAAATGTATTAGATATAAATATGAGTACTTCGACATCGCTGATTCAGTTTGGTGGGAGTCATTTTTCAATAATCAAATTGATATCATTTCAACAACAACAAATGAAGATATACCTTTGAAAAATCCATTTATTTGGCCACAAAATGTTTCAAATGAACATGAGGAAATAAACATTGTTGAACAACAACAATCTCAAGGTATTACTAATTCTTCACAGGTAGAGGAAAGAGAGATGTATATTGGTTCTAGAAGATCTCGTGCACAACATGAAGCCATGGAAGACCTTTATAGGGGTGTAGTATAGGATATTAAGGAGGGTTGCATGATCACAGTGCTAGCAGATGGAGATCCCAATGACTATCTATTCTAGGTTACTAAGGTATAAAGGTATTTACAGAAAATGAGGATGATATAGTTGTTGCCACAAATACACACCCATTGAATGGTGTGTATAAGCCAGATATGGTAGTTGACAAAAAAATTGGCGGAAAGAGAAAAAGAAAGTGTACAAATATAAATCGCCTCCGCACAGACCTCTCAAAATTGGAGGATGTTTACATACTTGTTTATGACTTCATTTTAACAAAGAGAAGAACTCTTCATTTCAAGACGATAGAGATTCTAAAAAGGTTGTTACCAGAAGGAACAGTGTTGAGATGTGAGTCTACTTAAACTAGTCGTAGATCCAGAAGAATTTTGAAACCTGAAATGGTGCGCATGCATGTGGACTCAGATGGGGCACTAGTTGATGAAAGCGAAGAATATGAAACATATTCATCTGCATCCAGTCATTCATCTGAAGATGTGAATTCCAATGGTGTGCAAGAAAATGTGAGTGATTTTGAATAATTGTCTAAGATAGTTTATATAACTGATGTTTGCATCATATCTTGAAATAAAAAAAATTGATTTCCATATGGTGTTAAATCAGAAGTTACGAGTCTTTTTTATGTTGTTGGATTATATGTCTTAATTATGATGATTTTTATTGTTTAGAATATCTACAATGCAACATTAAATTAGAGATATAATGTATGTTTCATTCAATATACAAATAATGACATTTTGATTAATTTAGTCATGTAATTTGTTCATAATGTCATGGTTTTTTAATTTTATGGCTGAAAAAATTCCAATTTTTTTTGTATCTTTAATGTTATGGTTGAAAACAATTAGAATTTTAGCAATCTTTAGTGTGATGTTATTATATGTTTAACAACATGGATGAAAACTAATAGAATTTTAATGTATTTCAAATCCCATTATTTTATCTTTATGGTCATTACTAAAACATGAATTTATACTTTGGAAAGAAAAATGTTATTCTACCAAAAACATTAGTGTGTTTTTTTCCTCATAAACAACTGTTTTTTTGCACATAAAAATTCGGTTTTACTGGAATTTTTTTAAAATGTTGAAAATTGACCCTAAAAAAAAGACCATCGTTCCAGTATGAACAATTTTCATTTTCAGGGTGTTTTTTGCATGAAAAATTCATTTTCACTGCCTTTTCTAAAAGATGTTCAAAATTGACCCTAAAAAAAAAATTGTTCCAGTATACACACTTTTCATTTTTAGCACTATTTTTTTATGTTTTTTCGGGGTTTTTTGGCCAGAGTTCCCATTTTGAGTTTATAGTTCCCGTTTCAAAGTTTACATTGTTGATTTTACTATGGTAAAATTAATCCTACATGGTGTATTTTGATCCACCTAGTTAGAAATAGCTAGGTGATCAGTTTTTGGTGATAACAACAGGCACAAGGAAAGTTAAAAAATTATTGTCATAAAAAACCATGCACACATTTACAACAATTCTATTTAAACATCAAATACAAGAAGGGTAGCACTAATAATTTGCAAACTACCTAAGTTAGCCCCTAGTTATAACATTAACTACCATTCTTAACTATTATGGGCATGAAACCTTTACGTGGCTACAATTATACAATTGTGAATTTAACTTCACTACCACATATCAAGTGTTAATTAGATGAAAGAAAGATTGAAACTTCCACCTCAAAGATGCATTGTTGTGCTACATGGGCCATGTTTGTCTTCCTTCAAGTGAGGGTTCCAAGGTTATCTGCGAGGAAAATTATAGTGAGGTGGCAGAGCACATTGGTTTTGAGGAGACATTAGTATTAATTCAGAAGTATTTATATATCTAAATATTTGACAAGACTTCTAACAATATATCAAAACATGCACTTCTTGTGCCATTACTAAACCAACCATGAAAAAGTATGGGTTATATACTCCTCCACCTACCCCTAATAAGCACTAGAATTTAGTCTCCATTGATTACATATTAGGTTTACCATCCACCAAGCATGGTAATGATTGTGTGTTTATGGTCATCAACCGGTTCTCTATGATGGCCATTTCAACACCATGCAAGAAAAGTATCACAGTCGCAACCACTACTAAAATCTTCTTTAAGAATGCTTGGGTTCATTTTGGCCTAAATTGAAAAATTATTTCAGATATGTACAATAATTTCCTCAACACATTTCGGTACATCCTATGGTTTCTTATGGATACCGAGTTGACCAAATTGATTTCCTTTCATCCCCAATCAAATCGACAAATGTAAGCTATCAACAAGATGATTATGAATATCTTGGACATGTGAAACTCCAATAATCCACTTCCATGGGATGAAAATGTTCCATATATTTAGCGTAGCTATAATAGAGCCCTCCACAATTTTGTTTGCAATAGTCCTTTTAAGGTGTGCTTGGAGATCCAACCATTGGCCCCATTGTTGTAACTATGCCCATTTCATCATCATTGACTGAGTCCTCCAATGCTCGAGTCAAGGTAGATATGGAAACCAAATTTCTTGAGTTGATCCAACAATCGAACAATAGGTCCATTATATCCTATAGAAATCTAATGGCAGATACAAGCTATGACATGACTAGCATAGGGTTCCACATAAGTTTAAGGTTTGTGATAAGGTGTGGTTATATCTATAGAAAGAGTTCCTCACACGCATCTATAGGAAGCTTGGACCACTCCAAAATGGGTGCCACACAATTTTAAAGGCTATGAGTGAAAATTATTTTGAATTCAGAATTCCTCCTTTCCTTTTCTTGAACCCAATATTTAATGTGGAGCTACTTCAGCTATAATTTCCACCTCAGTTAAACACCTTGGCGGTAGTTGAGAAATTACCCCCACAAAAGTTAATCCTCATTGCAGTGAAAATGATACAAGGGATCATATAATGGGAACGTAGATGAAGGATACCTTCCAGTAACACATACAACTCTACCAAGTTTTCAAAGCATAGAAATTTCTTCATCAAGGAAAGTGGCTCACCATGAGAAAAATTCAGCAAAAAGTTTCCCCATATAATGAAGTAATTTTATGAAATGGAGAAAAATTCTTCATAAGGGAGGGGGAGTGGGGGGTGGAATGATATAGGTGGATATCAATGTTCACCCATGTCTTCCATTGTCTCAATGGTTCTATATCTTCTTTGAAATTCTTCTATGATTTTTGGGACCCAAATTTCTAGGGCCATTTCGAGGCCCTCAACAATGTTTCCATAGCAAATCTTGGCCTATGTGAAATGTTGTATTACTCAAATATTTCTATCCAATGAGGCATCATGCACCACAAATGGATATTGTATGCAAAATTTGAACCTTGGGGAAGTTTATATACCAATTAACCACCTCAGGGCTCGTAAAATTTTCGTGTTTCATCTTCTAGTGTTAGGATTTTAGACCTATAGTATTTTTTATTTATATAAAAAATTCATTCTTTTAACCTATTGTAATATATATTGTAACATCCCTCAAGATTATCTTAAAATTACTTATAATTTACTAGCAATTTTTAATTTTTTTACATTCAACTTAGACATATATTAAAACATAAATAGATTCAATTACAGTGACCATGCAAGCTCTTATTATTACTATATTTGATCTAAACTCCAAGCCTCCTCATTCTCAAACAATGAAAGAGTTGACGGTGCTAGAAATCCATAAACCAATGGGTCTCCCGGATGCGAAGTCCCAATTAGGCCTCACAATATTTGGTGTAGGATCCCCATTTGGAATATTGGCCTGGTTGCCATATATCTTAAATATATAAATTATCTCTAATTGTTATCCAACGAGAGAGGGATGCAATTGTGTCTTCAAAAATAAATAAGGTGTACCTAGTGAGAGTTTAGTTGAAACTGTTTCAAGGTTCTTCTACTATAGAGAGGGGAGAAAAGTGAGCCTCTAAGTGAGAGGTAATAGTACTAGCCAAGAAGAGACACACATGAACCAAAAGGGTCCATCGAAAATCCAACGGAATAGTCTACAATAGATGTAGGTTTTAACACCATAAAGAAATTACCTGCATACGAATTCTAAAACATAGAAAATAAACAATGCGAGAGCATAACACAAAAAACACATATACACAGAGATTTCCCCTGGATCCCAAAATCGGGACTACCAGCTTCATTTTTCATTATGTTACTTTCAATTTTATAGTACATATTTATACATGTCGAAGCATCCAATACCATGGACTGAAAACCATCGTGTCCAATACCATGGACCGAAAAACCATCGCGTCCAAAAACATATGCGAATATCATGCACAAAACCATAGGTGGGTCCGCCCATACTAACATAGGGTCCAAAACCAAAATTTTCAAAGTGGGGTTACGGGTACACCTCAAACCCCCTATGACCCCCCCCCCCCCTCGCTACACAATCAGCGCAACGAATGGGGTGCTCCACCCCCCCTCTAACCCCCCGGTTAACTACGTGGGCTAGTTGTGGAAAGAATATAACACAACCCAACATTCCCCCACTTGTTGTTTTCTTTCCATAGGGGGCCACAAGAGAGCTTAGTCATTTTTCCAGCCCTGAAACACCCATTATTTCTCTACACCAAGAGAACTTCTCAATGCTCACAGATTTTGTCAATGCATCTGCAGTATTCTTCAAAGTGTCCACCTGTACTAGCAACACCTTTTTGTCTTCTATCATATCCCTCACAAACTGATACTGAACATAAATGTGCTTTGTCCTTGAATGATATGCAGGGTTCTTTGCCAAGAAAATTGCACTTTGGCTATCACAGTCTATCCTTATAGCTTCCTGTACTAACCCCATACTTGAACACAATCTCTGCAACCAAACTGCTTCCTCGCTTGCATGAGTGGCTGCCATGTATTTTTCCTCTGTAGTTGATAGTGCGACTACAAATTGTTTCTTACTCATCCAACTGACTGCACCTCCAAATAGGTTAACACATACCCACTTGTAGATCTTCTCTCATCCAAATTTCCAGCCCAATCTGCGTCAACAAAGCCATGAATATCCAACACTCTGTCCAATCCTGGTCTTCCTTGGTAGCACAAACCATAATCACTAGTGCCACGCAAATACCTGAAAACCCGCTTCACTGTTATCTAATGTTCCTTCCCTGGTTTTGAGATAAACCTGCTCAATACTCCCACTGCATGTGCAATGTTTGGTCTAGTATAGACCATTGCATACATCAGGCTACCGACTGCACTTGCATATGGAACACGAGACATGTCCTCTTCCTCTTCTTGTGTCTTGGGACACTGTTCAATAGATAACATCACACCTAAAGGAATAGGAACCTTCACCGGTTTACTATCCTGCATATTAAATCTCTACAGTATTGTCTCGACATACTTCCTCTGGTTTAACCAGAGCTTCCTCTTTGTAAGATCTCTTTTAATTTCCATGCCCAAAATATAGTTTGCAGCACCAAGATCTTTCATGTCGAATTTGGAGGACAATTGGGTCTTCAAATCCTGGATAATTTCTTTGTCATTTCGAACTAGCATCATATCATCCACATTCAAGACCAAATAAATAACACAGTGACCAATTAATTTAAAATACACACAGTGATCTTCTTTGCTTCTGGTGAAGCCAAGTCCCCATATAAATGTATCAAATTTCTGATACCACATCCTTCGTGATTGTTTTAACCCATATAGAAACTTCTTTAACTTACATACTAGTTCTTTCTTACCGTTCACTACAAAGCCTTCAGGTTGCTTCATGTAGATCTCCTCTTCCAGATCCCCATGAAGAAATGTTGTCTTCACATCCATCTATTCTACCTCAAAATCAAAAGCAACAGCAACAGATAAAAGCAATCTAATAGAAGTTACATTGGCAACAGGAGAAAAAATATCACCAAAATCAATTCTCAACACCTGGGAATAACCTTTTGCTACCAACCGAGCTTTGTGTTTCTCCACTTTTCCTTCTCTATTTGTCTTGTTTTTGAACACCCATTTGTTGCCAATGGGTTTCCTTCCAATCGGCAACTCCACCAGATCCCAAGCCTCATTTTTGTGCAAAGATGCAATTTCATCAACCATGGCCTCTTTCCAGAGTTTTCCATCCTCTGAATCCACTGCTTCCTTCACAGTTATGGTATCATCATCAGTAAAGACAAAGCAAAATTTGAATAGAAAGCAAATGGACTATACCTTTCTAGCTGCCTTCTTTCTTGAACTGATCTTCTCATACCTGGAGTTTGTGGCTCTTCATCTTCTGATTCCTCCTCTGCTGTAGAGTCTGATTCTTCCTCCTTTAGCTCAAACTCTATCTTCTCAGGTTCCTTTGGTTGGACTTCATGTTTAATAACATCTTTCACCTCTCTGAACACCACATCTTGGCTATACACAACCTTCCTTGCTACTGGGTTCCAAATCTTATAACCCTTTAAACCATCCTTATACCCAATAAAGATGCACTTTTCAGATTTACTATCCAACTTGGTTCGTTTCTCCTGTGGAACATGTACATATGCATCACATCCAAATACCCTCAGATGTGAAAGAGAGGGTTTCTTACCAGTCCATACCTCTTGTGGAGTCTTATCCTCCAACGCTGATGAAGGTGACCTGTTGATCAAGTAACATGTAGTATCCACTGCCTCTACCCAGAATTCTTGTCCTAACCCGGCACCACTGAGCATGATTCTTGCCCTTTCCATCAATGTCTTATTCATTCTTTCTACAACTCCATTTTGCTGAGGTGTATATGGAGCAGTCTTCTATCGTGCTATACCACACTTATTACAGAATTCTTCAAAATCCTTGCTACAAAACTCTCCACCATTATCTGTCCTCAGCACCTTTATCTTCTTCTCTGTCTGATTTCCCACGAGAGCCTTAAATTCTTTAAACCTGTCAAAGGCTTTAGATTTCTTCTTAAGGAAATATATCCATGTATTCCTTGAGAAGTCATCTATAAATGATACATAATACACAGACTTACCCAGTGATGGAACCTTCACAGGTCCAAACACATCATTGTGCGCAAGTTCTAATATCTGTTTTGCCCTCTTACTACCAGAGGGGAAACTCACCCGATTCTGCTTCCCATATACACAATTTTTACAGAAATCAAAATCCAGAGAGCTATTACTCATACCTTCTACCATACCTTTACCATGAAGTATTCGAAGGCCCTTCTCTCCAATATGTCCAAGCCTTTGATGCCACAACATGGTCTTCTCTCTAGAGACCACTGGATTTTCTCCTCCACTTTTAGGAACCACAAAACTGTTGCACCCATTAATAATAGTGCTACCTTGTAGCTTGTACAGAGTTCCAATTCAAACTCCCCTCATCAATACCAGTCCTCCCCGAACCATCTTGTAGTTATCTTTCTCGAACACTGTTTTTACACCTGCATCATCCAACTTGCTAACAGAAATTAGATTTCTGGCTAATGTAGGAATATGCAGAACACCCAAAAGTGTTCTAACCATTCCACCTTGTAGCTTCAACTTTAATTTTCCATAACCAATGATTCTATCCTTCCTATCATCCCCCAAGAAGACATCACCACCATCATATTTCTCATACTCACAGAACCACTCTCTATGGGGAGTGAAGTAAAAGGATGCACCTAATTCAATCAACCATGCCTCATGATCTACATGTGTACTTGAAGAAGCCAAGTACACATCCTCACCTTCATCTAAGGTGGTTTTCGCCTCTGTAAAAGGAGCCTCATCAGATCCCTTTCCTTTGTTAGGAGCTTTAGATTTACAGTCCCTTTTGAAGTGGCCTTCCTTTTCGCATTCCCAACACACCACCTTTACAGGTTTTCCTGGAGATTTAGATCTCACACTCGATGACTTATTTTTGTTTTTGTTCTAGGACTGTCCTCATACAGACAAGGCATCACCATTCTGGCTCTCCATATTTTTCCATCTCATCTCCTCCGTTAGCAAGGCTGAGACTATTTAATCAAACTACAAGGCAGTTGCATTGCTACCTATTGCAATAACCAAACTATCCCACGAATTTGGTAGAGAACACAACAAACTGATGTACTTATCTTCATTTAAAATTTTAATATCAATAGATTCTAACTAACTTACCACAGTATTAAATGCATTCAGATGCTCTGTCGCTGAGTCTCCATCTTTCATCCTTAGGTTATACAACTTTTTCCATAGGAACAGTTTATTCACCAGAGACTTAGATTGGTACAAATTCCCTAACGTTTCCCACAAAGCCTTCGTCGTAGCTTCCCCTGATACATTAAACAATACTGAATATGAGACACACAATTGTATTGTGCTCTTTGCCTTCCGATCCAACTTCTTCCATTCTTCATCGGACACTCCTGTTGGTTTAGTATCTAGATCTACCGTGATTTACTGATCTTTATCCACCAACAGATCCTCCATCTTGAGTTCCCACAACTCAAAACTTTGACCATTAAATTTCTTGATCTCTATCTTTCCACTGCTTGCCATCTTCTTTCACCACCAGAATCGATCTCGCAGATCTCCCATTGAACAGGGTCTACCACAAGCCCGAGTGAAACCCCTCAGCAACAAAGGCATCCCCTTGAAGCCAAATCTACTCTGATACCAAATGTAGGTTTTAACCATGTACAAAAATTACCTGCATACGAATTCTAAAACATAGAAAATAAACAATGCGAGAGCATAACACATAAAACACATATACACAGAGATTTTCGCCTGGATCCCAAAACGGGACTACTAGCTTGATTTTTCATTATGTTCCTTTCAATGTTATAATACATATTTATACATGCCGAAGCATCCAATACCATGGACCGAAAACCATCGCGTCCAATACCATGGACCGAAAAAACATCGCGTCCAAAAACATGTGTGAAAATCATGCACAAAACCATAGGTGGGTCCACCCATACTAACATAGGGTCCAAAACCAAAATTTTCCGGGGCGCTACCTGGGACCCCATAAAGTGGGGTTACATATATGCCTCAAAACCCTTGTGACCCCCCCGCTACACAATCGGTGCAACGAAGGGGGTGCTCCACCCCCCTCTCTAACCCCCCGGCTAACTACGTGGGCTAGTTGTGGAAAGAATATATCACAACCCAACAATAGAGGTGACAATCACTACAACCAACAAATGAAGAAATATCTATCTAATATTCCATGCAATAGTCCATTAGGATGGGACAAAAATAACAACCATTACAACACATTTTCAATAAGATACGTACTAAAATAACCAAAATAGTTCAACTATATTACCATATGTGAAAGCAAACATGAAATACAAACATTCATCATACATCCATGAAGAACATGATGGCCTTGAAGGCTTATATATTAAGTAAAAGTCCCAAGACACATGTTTACAATGTACATCAGTAGATCCAGTAGTGGAGAATTGTAACCACTCCTTCCTCCTCAAATAACTACCTTATCTCTCCAATGCCTTGTGGGAGGAGCCAAGGTGAAAATTCCTTTGCTTATACAATGAGGGCATATATATAACCAAGGAGTGATGCTTCCCTCTGTGACTCTTTGACTAGCCTCATTATTTTTCAACTTGCTACGACTTTTCAACTTACATAACTCTCCATATTCATGTGTGTCCTTTAGAATTCCACTTTAATATACATTTTGAATATAATATGCATGGTCCACAATGATTATGTGGCATATGAAAACTCATGACACATCATTACATGATAGTGCTGAGATGGATTGCTTGATAATGTGGCAATGTCAAGCCACTACTCCTGTTGTGTCTTTGATTTATTCTTAAGAACACCTTGTCTTCCACCTCCTCATAGCCTAGTGATAGGAAACCTTGATTATCTTAAGTCCTGAGTTATGGTTGAAAGTTGGTGTCCCTTTGCTTTGATTTCATAGATGAGCTTGCATGCCTAGCTGCAAAGATGTCTTTATTCATGCTTCCCTTCTGCATCTCCTCCCTTTTCATCCTGTCACGGTGTGATAGATTACATGCATCTGCAATTCACTCATGATAAGATGATATTAGTCTAAAAACCCCTAGTCTGATATAGAGAATTTGGATCCATAAATTGGGTTGAGACGGGTGATAGGTAAAGAGAGAGGGTTCAGTGACTATGCAATTGTGCAATTCAAGTGGCCAAACATTAGGCTTGATCACTAAAAATGCGTACTGAAACTTAGGCTAGACTGAGGGAAAAATTTCTACAGTCTAGACTGAGGGAAAAATCTGTGCAGTCCACACTTAGGGAAAAATTTGCACAGTCGAAACTGAGGGAAAAAATTGCGCAGTCCAGACTAAGGGAAAAAATTGCACAATCAAGACTGCGGCAAGGGGAACTGGTAAAATGCACAATTCAAAGGCTCAGGGAAAAAGATTTATGCTTGTGCTTGTGTAGTGTAGAGTTTAGGATGGGCTGGGAGGAATGATTTTGCAATCCTGAATTCCAAGACAAGGCCTTGAACATATCAACTACGTAGTTTAGCAGCCCTGAAAGGTAGGGACTGCACATTGCCCAGTGCCAAGAGGGAAGGTCACACCTGGAGGTTTGGAACTGCATAATTCATAGTCCAGGTAGGTCGGGTGAAGTAAGGTTACGGGTCTAAAATCCCCTTTGGGAATGGTTAAGTGTTAAACCAGTGAGACTAGCATGTGAGGTGATAAAGTTTCGACTGTGATCTTGCACTTAGAATACTTTATGGCACAACAAAATAGATCACCCATGACACATAAACAATGAATTTACCTTTTTGTGACAAGATTATGACAAGTTACGACAAGTGCGACACTTGAGATACACTTTGCAACTACCGTGATGACACTTGTGCGAGAATGCTCAAAACATTGTGAATCAGTGCGACAAATGTTTGAATGGTTAGAAAACCTCATAGACAAAAAGATAGACCCTCGAAACCATCAAAACAAGCTTCTACACATTTCATGACAGCCAATCATGTGAAAAGACGACAATATACCCAACTTGCAAAGGGGAGCGAAATACTTCAATAAATTACATGAAATGAGCTTTGTTGTTGATGAAAACAATGTAAAAGACTAAGGAAGGCTCCAAAATTGGGTGTAAGCCAAAAAATTTTAGGGTGTTGTAGCAGCTATAGCACTTGGTGACACACTAGTAGAATTCCAACTTCTCTACCTCGATTAACTTCTTCTGTACAGGACCTGGTAGCTAGCTCTGATACCACCTCATCTTAAATGGGGGTTTGACTTCTTGTTTCTCTTACAAGAACCTCCCACTCCAAAGCTTAATAAAATTATGATCTAGCTTAGGTTGACAAATGCGGAATTAAGTACTTGAAATAGGTGTATGTCTTTGTTTATATTGTTTAAGTGCTTATTTGTTCATACTAATATTAAACCATATAACAGTAATTGCAGCAAATAGAAAAACACATATAATAACAATATAATCTAGGAGTTAACCCTGATATCATGGGCTACGTCTCCTTGAGATCTTGTCAACTTGACTATGCTCTTTGGGATTATCGTAAAACTTCTTTTACAAGTTCCACACTCAACTCCAAAGGTTAAAAACTGAACCAATGGGCTTAGAATACCATCTTTATCCCTGGTTGTCCTTACTCTGCAGACAGATCTAGGCTTCCTTGGACTTTATTCCTTCAATTAGTACACTGAGCTGACTTGAGCTTCTGGATGGCACTAGCTCCCTCAAAATTCTGCATAATGTCTCTGGAACTCCTTCTTCTATCTTCAACGCACATCAGACACCAAAAACATACTAATCATTTGATCATTTGCTACCTGAAACTTTCTTCATGGCTTCTTTGCTCTTATAAGTCTTTAGATGCTTCTAAAAATATTTTCAATGGGTTCAGACAGTCCTTTCCAGTCAAAATTCACTGTTGGATTACGGAGAATGAGCTCTGGTAGCTCCTACAATTACCTTCAACCTCTGGTGGCTTCTGAACTCCAGAATCAATCTTCTTGGATGGAATTCTCCATGAAGATGACTTCTTCAACTTCTATGGATTATCCCATTAGCTTCAGAAGGATCTTATTAGTCTAAAGAGCCTCTAGTTTCACTCTCTTATATTTTTCTAACTCTCAGGCTCTGCCTCTGTCTCTCGAGCCCTACCTCTTTTTCTCTGTGTTATTTTTTTTTTCTCTCTTCCTTGCAAACTAATCTTTGAGTGCTTTTATGATTTATCCTCTAGGGATACTCCACTAAGTTTGGCGAATGCACCTGATTCCAACTAAACTTATCACATCGATTAAACTTTAGCCACTTTGCCAAGCTGACCGTCAGAGGTAGCCATTAGCGTAATTGTTGGTCGCACATATGTGCGATATAACCCCGGCGGTTAGGGACATTCAGCCATAGAGATTTTTTGGTTGGGTTAATCATGGACCATCGATCTATCTCGTCCATCCAACGGTTGTCGCGTCGTCCGCTGGACAACTTGCCCGGACAATCTACGTCGTTGATGTGACCTCACTCATATCGCGCAGATTTCCTGCACGAACGATATCCGACCGCGGGCGCACGAGAAAAGCAATTTTACTCTGCTACGTGTCACCTACTAAATGGAATTGCATGCTTTGTGTTCATTACCACCTCCAGCCTTTCACCCATGCGATATATCGTTAGTCGCTTGGCCGATACTGCCCACGTGCTTTATTCGGATTTAATGAAAAAGGCTTTGTATAAAGTTTTAGCACCTTAACAAAGGTTTTGATTTTTAACAAAGGTTTTGCGCTTAACAAAGGTTTTGTGCTTTAGGCCAATTTTAACCTTTTAACCTCTTAACCATTATTCTTTACCTTGGTTCTTGACTCTAGTTAATGTCATGGATCATTTTCTGATCACTCCTCCACATTGAGAATCTTTTGGACCCCAAAAGACTGATATACTGATCTGAACAGTAGATGAAAGAACACCACCTTTTTCTTTCAACCTCCATACACTTTCCCAGCATAGCTAGTGCCTTTGTACCAGAAATTTGAAGGTAGTCAACACTTTCCTTCCTAACCATGCTTTTCCTCCTGTTAAAACTGGTTTTCCTTCAAAATTCTTGTAGAACTTCTACTGAGAAGGTTACAGAACGTAGTTTGAACATCTCTTCCTTGATCATTGATCCAAGGTGGCTCAAACAAATGTAAGATTACATATTCTTAACAAAAATTTACATTTGTAATTGTTACAAGTATGTTTTACTGACATATTGTCAAAAAACATCATTAACTCTTGCTTCATCAAAGGAAACAAGTTTTACCTCATGTGAATCATCATCATGTCTTCACATCTTTGTACAAATGATTAACTAGATAACAAGTCAACAAAAACATGCCTTTACAAACAACTGACCCCTCAAGTCAAGCATGTACAAAAAGAAGTTAAGGATTCTTTTTCAAATATGAAACAATTCATCATTATCTCCCTTTTACCATCTTAGAGACCAAATCAATTTTTCCCAAGTCAATATTACATCACATGCATGTTTAAAAACAAAGCAACGAACCCTTCAAGTTAATTACACATACATATTTAGATACAAGGAAATCATCAGCATCCCTACGTTCATGCATATCTTTCTCATGCATGCTCTCCATCCTTCAACTTTCTCTTAAGCACACTGTACTTACAAAGCTTAAATGAATATACTTTTGCTGCAACAAAGTGAGTCTGCATACTCAAATTTTCCAGTCACCTTATTGGTAAAACCCTGCAACTTTCATCTCATTAGCAAAGAAATGCATCAAATCAAAAGAAACATGCAACCTTAATTGGATAAGAACTCTAACCATTTCTTACCAATCCATTTCAAAGGTACTTCCTTTGTCTACACATTGATATCAACCTATGAATCATCCTGGAGCACATCAGTTATGGAAACTTCCCTTCCATTCTTACCATTCTGTCTTTCCACCTTCTTTAGATTTTGTGGAAGCATTGTTGGATTCAGAGTGCAACACTTTTTAGTAGTATGTCCTTGCTTATGGTAGTAAGTGCAATGCATGTTCATCTTTTTGACAACATGATTTGCCTTGTCCAATGGACCTTTGGCTTCTTGTCTCCTTTTCTTCAATAGTTTCCTGTATGTGGTCATTCTCTTCCAACATCTATAAACACTATGTTTATCCAAACCACAAAAGGAACATGCCATTCTTTTCCCATTCTTATGTGGAAATTTACCATGCTTTACATAATAAAAAGGAACATGATTAGAATCATATTTATACCTTTCTGTTTCACCTTTGTTACCTTCACCATGAGGTGAATCGAATGAAGAAGTGGCTCCCTTTGGAACACCATCAATCTCTTCAATGCTTTCAGAGTTTTCACAACTCTTTGATTCAAGTGCCTACTTATGAACACCTTCTTCCTACAAAGTATGTTTCAAACCATTACATTTCCCAATAATACAATTTTTACACTCTTGAGGTAGAAGACTTGAAATGAAATTCCTTCTAGGAACTGCTTCAATTGCCTTCATGGCTACTTTGGAACTTTCTCCATAAGCTTGTTCATAGCCAAGACCTAAATACTTAGGCTTTTCCTCAACCATTATTGGCTCAAAAATGCCCTGTGCATGTTTGCTCAATCCTTTTCCTTTATAGCCCATCTTTGACATCAATTTGGACCCTATGCCTCTTGTATGTTTTTCAAATGAACCAACATAATCATTCTTAGAGGAAATTGAAGAAAAGCTAGAATTGTTTACCTCTGCTGCAAGTTGATACTTGGCTAAGGCTTCTCTGGAAACACGGAGTTTTGTCTCCAACTCATGCATCCTTTCCAGGTTCATATTTGCAATATGAAGTTGGATTTCCACTTCCTGCAATTTTTCAGAAAGCAACTGCTTCTCTTCCTTCATGGAATTCAACTGCTCTCGATGTTTGATGCTCTTCCCTCCATCCTCATACATTTCTCTCACCATATCCATCATGATGAACATGTCTTGCTTCAAGTCTTCATCAAAGAATATTGTGAAGGAGGAAGATTTTGGAAGCTCACTTGTAGAAGTTTTCATTATACAAATGAACAAAAGAGCTTCAACAAAATTCACAAAGAGCTTATTCAAGCAATATTTTGCAAACAAACCTTCTTGTGCTTCAAGGATTACCTTGAGGTCTTGGGGTAAGGAGAATGCCTTTAGCCCTTCTTCCTTCTTTTCCTCCCTGGACTTAGCTATCAATAGCTATCCCTTCACCTTTGCAAACTCAAAGAATAGTTAGTTTACAAACAATCAAACAGTCAAATCCTTTGTACTATTTAACACCTTTCAAGTCAAACAAGCAATCTATTTCTCTGTCGATCAAGAAACTATGCTCTCTCAATCAACCAGCTAGCTTTGAAACCACCTGATCTGAAATGGGGGTTTAAATTCTTGTTTTTCTTACAAGAACCTCCCACTCCAAAGCTTAACAAAATTACGATCTACCTTAGGTTGAAAAATACAAAATTAAGTACTTGAAATAGGTGTATGTATTTGTTTATACTGTTTAAGTGATTATTTGTTCATACTGGTATTAAACCATATAACAGTAATTGCAGCAAATAGACAAACACACATAACAACAATTAATCTAAGAGTTCACCCTAATATTATGGGATACATCTCCTTGAGCTCTTGTCAAATTGACTATGCTCTTTGGGATTATGGTAAAACTTCTTTTACAAGTTCCACACTCAACTCCAAAGGTTAAAAATTGAAACAATGGGCTTAGAATACCATCCTTATCCCTGGCTATCCTTACTCTACAGAAATATCTAGGCTTCCTTGGACTTGATTCCTTCAATTAGTACACTGAGTTGACTTGAGCTTCTAGATGGCACTAACTCTCTCAGAATTCTGCATACTATCTCTAGAACTCCTTTTATCTTCAGCACACATCAGACACCAACAACATACTGATCATTTGATCATTTTCTACCTAAAAATTTATTCATGGCTTCTTGGCTCTTAGAAGTCCTTAGATGCTTCTGAAAATGCTTTCAATGGATTCGGATGGTCCTTTACAGTCAGAATTGACTATTGGATCACTGAGAATGAGCTCTGGTAGCTCCTGCAATTGCCTCCAACCTCTCGTGGCTTCTGAACTCCAGAATCAATCTTCTTGGATGGAATCATCCATGAATATGACTTCTTATGGATTATTCCATCAGCTTCAGAAGGATCTTATTAGTTTAGAGAGCCTCTAGAGTTTTCTAATTCTTGGGCTTTGCCTCTGTCTCTCGGGCTTTGCCTCTGTCTCTCTGGCCCTGCCTCTGTTTCTCTGTGATCTTTTTTTTTTCTCTCTTCCTTTCAAACTACTCTTTGAGTGCTTTTATGCTTTATCCTCTAGGGATACTCCACTAAGTTTGGAAAATGCACCTGACTTCGCCTAAACTTAGCACATATGCTAAACTTTAGCCACTCTACCAAGTCGACCGTCATAGGTAGCCGTTAGCGTAATTGTTGGGTGCACATATGTGTGATATAACCCCGACGGTTAGGGACATTCATCCATAGAGATTTTGAGGTCGGGTTAAACCTGGACCATCAATTTCTCCCATCCATCCAACGGCTGTCGAGTTGCCCATTGGCTAACTTTCCCGAACAATCT
Source organism: Pinus tabuliformis (assembly GCA_031772625.1). Lineage (NCBI taxonomy): Eukaryota > Viridiplantae > Streptophyta > Pinopsida > Pinales > Pinaceae > Pinus > Pinus tabuliformis. The sequence continues at coordinate 794,826,673 of CM062817.1, forward strand.
CCGCCATTGATGTGACCTTGCTCATATCGCGCAAATTTCCTGGATGAATGATATCTGACAGAGGGCGTGCGAGAAAGTAGTTTTACTTTTCTATGTGTCGCCTGTTGAATGGAATCGTGTTCTTTGGGTTCATTACCACTTCCATCCTTTCACCCACACGATATACTGTTTACCGCTTGGTCGATACTACCCATGTGCTTTATTTGGATTTAAGGAAAAAGGCACTTTATAAAGGTTTAGCGCCTTAACAAAGGTTTTGCATTTTAACAAAGGTTTTGCACTTAACAAAGGTTTTGCGCTTTAAGCTGATTTTAGCCATTTAACCTCTTAACCTTTATTCTTTACCTTGGTTCTTGACTCTGGTTAAAGTCCTGGATCATTTTCTGATCACTTGGTTATGACATAGAACATCTAACCTAGGCAGACTCTCTCCTACTTCCAGTCTCGTTTACTTCCAATCTTATTATCATTATGTTCTATTATAAAAAAGAATACAATGAGGGATGCAATCATACCAACGTTAATGCACTAGATCCCATCAAAACTCCACAGTTAAGCACACTTGGGCTAGTGTAATACTGGGATGGGTGACCTCCCAGGAAGTTGTAGTGTTGCACCCTCCCCCCTTTTAAGCCCCAAGGATTAGCTCAATCAGTCAAATCAGTTCCTCGATGATCAGGACGTCACAAGGTCAATTCTCCACGAAGCCCTTGAGGTTAGGCCTAGTTAATGGCCACGAGGCTTGATTCTCTTCGAGGTTGATCAGCCCAGATATTTCCATGGACGTAGTGGCCACCCAATGACTAGGGTGTTCGTGAACCACACCAAAAAAAAAAAAGAATACAATGAGACATAATTAGTTATTTAAATCATTATTCTTAAATTCTCCTTAATACCACCTTTACCTAGGGTGTATTTTTTTTGTTTAATACTCACCCTCAGGGATTTTCCAATGTAAGTTCCTAAGTAATACTCTTACCAACCTCTTTAACAAGAGAATATCTTAACATGCACCTGTAGACTCCAACTTCTTACAACAAGTTAGAAGCAGATACACACACTAGTACAATCAAAATGATACACCTTTACCTTTACAACTATGATCATTGTGGATATTTTCCCATATGACTAATTTGGTAGAAAACCTCTAATATTTCCTGAGAACAATCATTTTCATTTCTAGAACAAGCTAATCAACTTAAAATCAATAACATCCAAAATACCTATTGGAGGCTTCCTGGAAATCTGCTAAAGGCTCCCACATTACTCCCAACCATGAACTAACTTTTCTAACTGGTTCCCCTTGAGCTCCAATCCTCTCTATCAGGAAATAAATTAGAAACCTTTAACAAAATTAACCTCCTAAACCCTTTAGCAATGTCCTGGTAATTCTCTATGTTAGAAATAAGCCTTTCTCTCATAGATGTATTATTCTCATAAGAAATTGTATTTATCTATCACAATTATCCCATAGAGTTTCAACCTCATGACATCTATATCTAGTGAGGAAATTATCTGGTGGTTTGTCTTTGCAAAAATTCTCTGAAATAATTGAAAAATGAGTAATTTCTCTTCTTTTTTTCCTATCCCCTTCTTGGGCACAACTAATTTCAAATGGTTTTGTTGATAAATAAGAGTTAAATCTCACATGATATCCTTTAACGTATTTTCAAGAGTGCTAACATATAAAAATAAATCTTCTTTAATTATTGAAAAACAAATGTTTACATCACCATATCTTGTTATTTGTATTTTAACTTTCTAGCCAACAGTTAAATGTAAAAGTCATAAAGCATTTTGTCTCTAGATATTACATATCCCCTCTCCTTAAAAGAAACAATGTCCTTAGTGTTTCAGATTCCATTCTTCTTTGGAACAACATTGAAAAAGCATCCATTGTTTCATCTTCTATTTCCCGGGTCGCCTCCTAAATCCTGAAGTGCTTCCATTGCACTTTAACCTAGTTGATGGCTCAATTTGAAAGTGTAATTTCCCTCTTATCCAAAATTTGTAGAGGATTGACCCGAAACTCTACTTTTGGTTCAACATGTTCAACATTCCAATCAATTATATGAGTAGGATCATGTATATATTTCTTTAAAAAATACAAATGAAATAAATTATGCATTTCAATATGGGTTGGTAGTGGTAGTATGTAGGCCATCTAAAATTTCCCACAAAACTCACGAGAGTGGAAATTTAGAACAAATCCCCAATTTTAAGGAGCTAATTTTTGGTCATGTTGACCCATTTGAAACATTTATGTGTCCCTTTCAAGTCAGTGTAACTATTCAGCCTATCCTGTACCATTTCCAAGTTGTGTTTGACATTTCTTACCATTTGTTCCATTTCCTGTAACAAATATGGCCCCAACATAATGTTGTGCAACCAGCTCAAAAAATATAAGAAAAGATAGGTCAATGAATTCAAAATCAACCTCTTCGATGGGGCAACCTCCTTTAAATTACACAAATGAATAATTCTTGGATGATACAAGTGAAAAAACCTCCTTTCTAGATATAGGAGTATAAGGGGTCACAATATAATCAAAGCCAACATAACAATAATAATATAAGGGCACAACAATAACAATAGTGGGTTTCTATGGGGCACAATAATAACAATATGGGGACAATAGGGGCACAAAAATAACAATAAGGGCTACAATGACAATAGTAATGGGGGAATCACTAGTATTATAGGGACCTAACATGCCCCTCTCCTTCAAAAAATTGTTGTCCTCGATGCTTGAGTAGTTCTGGATGCTTTTGTATAAAATTATCATCCTCCCATGTGGAATCTTCAGCGGGTAAGTTCTTCCACTATTGATCGATTTTGTAGCTGTTGAGTTCTTGTTTCTGTGACTGCTTCAGGTTCCAATATGAATTTTCCTTCCTTGTCAAGTTTTAGCAATATTGTTTGAACTAGAGCTTGTCACGTATAACCTTCTTTAAGTATGAAACATGGAAAACTGGGTGCACTTGGGAAGTTGTAGGAAGCTCCAATTTGTCTGGCATAGTACCAATCTCTTGCTACACCTTGTACGGACCATAATAATTTGGTGATAACTTATTATCCTTCATAGCTTGCTTGAGGGGCATTTTTTATATGGTTGTAGCAATATAAATACTGAGTCACCTGCATCAAAACTTCTTTCGTTGCGATGTTGATATGCCCGTTGTTTCATTCTATTCTGCACCAAAGTGAGGTTATCCTTTAAGAGTTGGAGAACTTGTTGTTGATGCTTGATGTGATCTTCCACTACTTTAACCTTAGAATTTTCTCTTAAATATGATGTGATGGATGGTGGATGATATCCATAAATTTCCATAAATGGGGTCATTTTTGTTGCAGTATGGAAGGAAGTGTTATACCACCATTCAACTAGAGGCAACCATTTGACCCATTGTGTCTGTTTATTAGATACAAAGAAACAAAGATATCTTTCCAAACATTTGTTTACTATCTCAGTTTTCCCATCAGATTGAGGATGATAAGATGAGCTATGATCTAATTGAGTAACAGACAAGAAAATAATTCTGTCCAAAAATTTCTAGTGAAAATAGGATCTTTGTCGCTTACAATAATCTTTGGGTTTCCATGTAGCTTTTGAATTGTATCCATAAATATAGTATAAACTGTATTGGCTTTAAATGGATAAGATAATGCACAAAAGTGTGCATACATAGTAAGTCTATCAACTACCACCATGATGACACTCTTTCCTTTGGACTTGGGTAAACCTGTGATAAAATCCATTGAAACCTCCTCCCAATGTTGACTTGGAATGGATAAGGTTGTAATAAACTTGGGGTCTTAATTGTTTCAAATTTATTTTGTTGGCAAACCAAACATTCTCCCACAAATTTTTGAATATGAGATTTAAGGCCATCCAAAAAACAATCCTTCTTAACCTTATGGTAAGTTTTTAAAAATCCTGAGTGCCCTCCTAAGGGAGAGGTGTGCAATTTCATATGAATCTTTTGTTTGAGTTGGGAATTCTTACATAGGTATAAGCGATCTTTGTACCATAATGAATCATTTTTCTAGCTAAATGTATCAGATGTACTGGGATCTTGTTGTAACTTTCAAATGAGTACCCACACTCCTTGTCATTCTTTCATTCATCCCTTGCTTCGTTTATTCAATCTGGTTGGATAATATAAATGGTGAAAATCAATGCTTCCACATCCTCATCCTTTCTTGAGAATGGATCTGCCAAAAAACTTTGCTTCCCTTTTTGTAGATGATTTCAAATTCATAACCCAACATCTTTGTGACCCATTTTTTCTACTCTTCTGACGATAATTTTTTTTCTAAAAAGTATTTAAGACTATCATGATCCGTTTTTACCTTGAAGTGTCTTCCCATTAGGTAGGGTTTCCATTTCTTAAGTGCATGTAGTATTGCCAACATTTCCTTCTCATAAATAGCTTTGTGTAAATACTTTCCTTTGATTGGAGGACTTTTGAAAGAAATGGGTCTTTCTTCTTGCATTAAACAACACCAATTCCATTTCCTAAATCATCACATTTCACAATAAAGGTTTTTGTGAAGTTCAACATAGCTAATACCGGTTTCTTGGCACATTGCATCATTAAGATGTTCAAAGGCCTTTGTTGCTTCTAGAGCCCATGAAAATGCACTTTCTTCAATAATTTTGTTCGAGGTGGTGCTATTATCCCATAATTATTAACAAACTATTGATAATACCCTGTCAACCTCAGAAATCCTCGTAGATGCTTTATGGATGTGGGGATTTTCCATTCGTTAATGGCTTTAATTTTTCTAGGGTCTACCCTAACATCTTCATGAGATATAATATGACCCCCAGATAATCCACCTCTTATACTCCAAAGAAACATTTAGAGCTTTTTTCATATAATTGTTTCTCCTCCAATAGTTTGAGCACCATGTTAACATGTTAAACATGATCCTTCCAAGACTTGTTGTAGATTAAATTATCATCAAAAAATACTACCACAAATTGCTCCCTATAATCTGACACATGCGCCATCATCCATCCCTCTTGTGCACCAATACTACTGGCACAGAGAAAGCACACTAGGTTGAATTATACCAGCCAGACACATGCGCCATGATCCATCCTTCTTGTGCACCAATACTACTGGCGCAGAGAAGGCACACTAGGTTGAATTATACCAGCCTCTAGAATTTTTGCAACCATATGTTCAATTTCAATCTTTTAGGCATAGGGATATCTGTAAGGTCTGATGTTTGGAGGAAAACTTCCTAGAATCAAATGAATAGCATGATCATGATCACGAATAGGTGGTAGGCCTTTGCGAGTCTCAAATACCTTGGAATGGTTGTCCAAGGATTTTTGAAGGTTTGGAGAAATATATGATTTTGATGTAGGAACCTCTAGAGAAAATAATTGCGCAATTACACCTCATTGTTATTTCTTTAAAAGCTTTGTCATTCAGTTAGAGCTGATCATCTTTCCTGGTTTCCCTACGATACTCCTTAATTCAACTTCCTTTCCTTCCAAAAAAAAATTCAAGAAAAGTTCTTGAAAATTATAATTTATCGTGCCCAAATATTTTAGCTATTGGACTCCTAGTACAACATCAGCACCACCCATTGGAATGGAAATCATTGAGCTATTCAATACATATTCTCCCATGGATAGCTTTATATTATGGCACTTTCCAGAGCAAATTATGGTTCCTCCACTTGCAACCATCACTTGACACTTTGGTGCTAGATATAGCAAGCAATTCAATTCCTTGGCTATATTAAAATGAATAAAATTATGGGTACTGCCCAAATCAATCAACACTATTACCTTTTTCTTCTTGATGTGTCCTTCTATCTTGATAGTTTGAGGAGTGGTAATTCTGGATAATGCATTACAAGATGTGGTCAGATTCATTTCTTATTTCTCTAGGGTTTCTTCCTGTTGTATATCCTCTTCTTTTAACATTTCTTGCTCCTTTTATTCCTCCTCTTCACAATCTATGTAAAATAATTTCTTCTCAACACACTTATGACATTTAGTGTATATTCTATCACAACTGTAACAAAGCCCTTTTTCTCTTTTTTCTTCAAATTTTTGTGGTGTCAACCTTGTAGGTTGTGGAAGGTTAGGGTCAACAACACTTCCATATTTATAGTTGTGAGAAGTAGGCTTCCTTGTTGCCATAATTTTTCTTTCCATTTTTCTTGCCAACTTGAATGCCTTCTCCACTAAATTAGGTTCCCAAAGGCGAACCTCATGTTGGATGTTATCCTTTAGAGTCCCTATGAACACATCAATCCTATGCTCCTCTAGAATGTCTTTTACCCTTATATTCAATTTTTGGAAGTACCCATTGTGCTCCATCATTGAATCCTGTTGTTTGAGATTTATCAATTGGCTAAAAAAGGTGTTTCCTTTTGTATCCTCATAATGTGCTATCATTTCCTCCATAAAAATTGCCCAAGTGACAATGTGTTTACGAGAGAAAATCCATTGATACCATACAAACTGATTTGGTTCCAAATATAAAGTTGCAATGCATACCTTTTGTGTGTTTTTCACATTATGGAGATCAAAATATTGCTCCATCTATAGTATCCATGTTACGGGATCCTTGCCATCAAACTTCCTGATATCGATCTTTAGAACATGGTTGAGTCTTCAATCCAATGTTAGAGCCTATGAAATCATGATTAACATTTCTTTTGTTCTCATCATGAGTTTCCTTTACTACCCTTTCGCCATTAGTAAGAATTTCTTGTAGCAACTTTGTCAAATCTATCTTCAAATATTCCATGTTGCCTTTAATATTTTCTTCTATACCATCCATCTTAGCATCCATGCCATTCATATTGGCTTCCATGACATCCATATTAGCTTTAACGTCATCCATCTTAGCTTCCATGCCATCCATCTTAGATCTCATGTCATTCATATTAGCTTCCATGCCTTTCTTTAAACTATCCATCTTAGCTTCTATTACTTTTTGTGAGAGTGAAAATTGTTGCTATTGATCTCGTAATTTTGATATATCATGTTGCATTTCTTTCTCTTCTTCATGAGTCATGGTAGACTTTTCAGGTTTCTTACTAGGTGTTTCCATTTTCTTTCTCCAGGGCATCAACTAATGATAATTATGCCTCACTATGTTCTTTGAATCACTTCAAACTATTTTTTCAAACTGAACTTATGAAAATTGAAAAAAAAAAAAAAACTACACATCTTTTTTCACTTTGCAGGGGCTCGATATTGAATCCATTGTATCTTTGTAATTTAGGATTTCCAAGGTTTTCAATTCCGTCCTATGGTAGCCCTATGAGTCCTCCTTCTAACCCCATGAGTTTGATCAATATTGGATTTTTAAAGAAGTAGTGATGCCAAATATCTTGCGACGACCTGATTATAGACTCGTTCAGTAGAGTTAACTTGTACTACCTTCCACGTCTCTCTGTTTCGACCTTAGGACCTAAAAACGATGCAAAGTTAACTATAGTCTGTACTATTTCTGTAACGTCCTACGAAATTTCAGTCTAATGCTCAGAGAGAAATTTATGATGATTTTCCCAAGGTCACCTATTTGGGATGTAATTCGAGAGCATCCAAAAACACTAAATTCCTTGGATCATCTCTCCAAACATATAGCGAGAGAAAATCTGAAATTCTGACCCGAGGTTCATTGAGATTTTGGATTAAATGGGTTTTAATTTCAACTTCTGAAACATCGTAGAAAAAACGTTATAGTAAAAATTCTGCAATGGCCTATTTGGAGCAGCTAAACTGTAGAATCCAAAGATCTGATACCAAATGTTACGTAGCCAGCTCACAAAATATAAGAAAATATATAAAAACGACTTCGAAATAAGCCTCTTCGAGGGGGCAACCTCCTTTACATTACACAAATGAACCATTCTTGGATGATACAAATGACAAAAAATCATTTCTATATATAGGAGTCTAAGGGGTCACAATATAATCAAAGCTGACTTAACAATAATAATACAAGGGCACAACTATAACAATAGTCGGCTTCTATGGGGCACAATAATAACAATATGGGGTAATAGGGGCAGAACAATAAAATTAACTTGGGATACAATGACAATATTAATGGGGGAATCACTAGTATTCTAGGGACCTAACACATAAGTGTATCCTCAGGTCGAATCCAACTTAGAGGAGCATGAGACATCCTTCCATACATAGCCTTATAGGGACTCAACTTTAGTGATCCCTAATAAATATTTTTATAGGTGAACTCTTCCAAATGTAGATAGTCCTCCTATTTTGTTGGCTAGTTCATTACATACATGTGTAGCATGTCCTTAAAAACCTGGTTAACCTTTTCTACTTGGCCATTAGTTTTTTGATGATGCACAGTGCTAAATTTTAGTTGCATACCCATCTTTGTAACCAGTGATTTCCAAAAATTTGAGGTGAATTTCAGATCTCTATCTCATATAACTGTCTTTCGCACACCATAAATTATGAAATTTTCTTTCATAACGACTTCAACCTCCTACGCAGCTCTATAAGTGGATTGCACAGGTATAAAATGGGCATCCTTAGATACTTTTTCTACCACTACGATAATGTAATCATGTTTCTTCTGTGTCAAGGGTAATTCAATAATAAAGTATAATTAAATTACCTTGAATTTCCTCTTTTGTATAGGAAGGGTGTTTAGTAACCCAATTGAGAGTTGGTATTATATTTTCACCTATTTGTGTTGAAATAAGGAATTACTAGGGGGTGTGAATTAGTAATTATGAGACTATTTTTTTCCTTTTCTATTATGCTTACAACCCCTTTTTATATTCTTTTACTTGTGAGAACATTCATTCATAAAGGGAGTGAACAAAAATTTCTATCATGCATTTTCATACAAAAATCACATGAGCAGCACACACATTTGACATAATGTTTTATTCATGTGGAAACCAAAGAGAAAAAACCACCAAATTTGTTGTTTGTTTATGATATAAATTAAGAACTTACTTAATTACATTTGTTTCTTTGTGAGAACCCACTCAAAGGAAGAACCGACCCCTTTCAGCTAGCAAGCACAAACTTTCCAAGAGGCACCAACCTCTTCTGAATGGAAGCACCAACCTGCTCTTGCCACTATTCTGCTATTTCATACAATTTTCAAACTGAAAACAAAGGAATATACATTACCAGTAAAATACCAAAATGGTTGGTTGTAGACCCAACTTCTACTCTTTGTCTTCTATTGTTCCACTAACTCCCTTTGGTCTCATGCAATAGTTCTTTATTCACTGCACATAGAAATATTCCTAAACATTCCACCTTCTCACTCTCGGGCTCTCTGTTGCAACACCTTCGGCTCACCACACATTGTTCCTTTCACAGCAACTGCTTTGTTCCCTTTTCTTTAGCACTTCCTTTGTTGTTCTCCTCACAGCATACTCGCTACACTCACTTCTCAATCACTCAGTGTTCACTTGGTGCTTAGACCTCTCTATCTATACACAGACTCTCACTACTCATCACTTTGGCGATATTCTCAACTCCCCCAATGCTCAATTGCAAATGTTGTTTTTGTCCCACAAAATAAATCTTTGCAAGGCCATCACTCTTGTTTGTACCTTAAGTGTCGAAGTGTTCCTTGGTCATGGCTCCCCTTGCCGTTGTTGTGTCTCTTGGTAGTTTCTTGTCATAGTATTAAATTATAAAGGGATCATGGAGCTTTTTATTGAACAACTGCATAATTCACCATACTGAGAAATTAATTCTAATATGACCTGTACATTCCTCTGAGAGTCCCATTCGTAGTTATTTCTCAACATAGATTGGCAGTCCTTAGGGATGGCTACATTGACTTTAATTAGTTCTCCCAGTTGTGCACACAAAACAACTGCTTCCTCCTTTCATTCATAGAATCGTTTCTATAAAAAGATGTCCTTGATTCCTTATTACAGACTCTTCTGTAGGTTTAACCCATTTCAGCGATCAATGACCCTAATCTTGCATTCAATTATGTAGGTCCCAACCCATGCATACTTTAACTCATTTTACTCTCTTATCAGAACATGTCATATCATAATTAACACAGGTGGGACTTTACGATATTACACTCCCTGATAACCTTGGATCCCTTTAATTTCAAATCATTTGGAAACTTCTTTCTCATAGAGTCGAGAGCTATGACCGATGCTTGGCACTATATCGGAGCCCCTCAATGCCATAAATTTCTCAATTGAAATGTTATGATATTTCTCAACCCCGATATTCTAAGCTCCTTTGATGCTTAGCTCCTTGATAATTTTCCTTCTCGTATGACTGACGGCTTAGCGCTAGGTACTAAGGCCTTCAGGCTCCTACCAAGGGCCAATCTTCCTTTGATAACTACTTTGTGCCCTTGGTTCTTTAGGTTCTCATGACTAGGTGCTAACTCAACATTGGAAGCCCCTTCCACTGTAACTTTTCAAAAACCATTTGCACAGAAGTTACGATCTCCTAATCCTTCGATATTTCAACCTCCGATATGATGTCATGATGCCATCATTACTCCACGTGGTGACTCATTAGTGGTGACACGTGTCCTATTGTACTTCCATATCATGCTGATGTCAGATTCCACTACAGATTCTCGAAGCCAATCTCATGCCGCCATTTGTCCTATTAGAGGAGAGAGAAGTGGGCCCGTGAAACCTTGGTTTTGCAATAGGATCCTTTTTTGACTTTTCCTGGAATTCATTAGCACTTTTAACACTATCAGGCTTGATGGATATCGTAACTCTTAAAAGTTCCTCTCTTAAGAAATTCTAATATTCCAATGTCTTGGACCTCCAATGTTATATGTTCCGATATCACGATGTCTGATATGTTCCCTACTCCAATATCTGATATCTGATATGTTGTTTAATCTAATATCCAATATGCTGGAATCTGGGGTTTTGATATCGGGTCTCGATGGGCTCTGATATCCAATATTTCATCCTCCTTAAGATTTCAAGTCCCCGGATATCGGCAGGCTATATCTCTTGATCTAGGAGTCCATTTTTAGACTTCCACATACCATTGGAAAGCTCTTCGTGAACACTTCCAAGGGAAAATATCTTATAAAGGCTTTAAGCCCATCTACTACCTCTGAGATGGATGCAAACTCTCTCTCATACTCTTCTCCTTGACTCTTCTTCTTGTGCTTGGAATGTTGAACTCCCAACCACCATAGTCATCATTTTATGGATTCTCCTGTAAGCATGCTACTATGATGATTCTCGACATGAAGCAATCTAGCAACCATGGGATTCCTCTTCAACACCCAATTGTCATCCTAACCCTAGTTGACATCAATCATCATGTTGATCCTAGTTGACATCAATTCCAATGCTAATACAACCACTAGCCATCCAGGCACCATCAATTGTCAAATAGTTGGAATTATTGGAATCTTTCCAATTACTTAGAAACTTCTCTTTTTAACCCAGTTAGAAAAAAATATTTTTTGAGGACTATGATGATTTTTTGATTTCCAATGTGAGCTGAAAAAGGCCTCTTATGAAATTCATCCAATATTAATCTCTTAATTTTATATCCATACAAAATATAAAGTCTACCCTTGTAGGTTATCAATCTTCTTTTCCTAATTACATAATCAAACAATTTTCATTGATAATTTTTAATTTTTAGCTCTTTGGAAAGATGATTATAATTTTGTTATGCTAATGTTGCCTCTTTAGTCTATTTAATAAAATATGTCTCAGTTTGAATTACTATCACTTCATTTTCTTGCTTTAAACTTCGACTTAAGTCAACTGCTACATTGTTTTCTTTCCCCTTTATATATTTGATGTCAAAATCACAATCACTCAGGAAGGCCATCCATATGGTATACTTGGCATCCATATCCAGTTGTTTAAAACAATATTTCAGACTTACATGATTAGTAATCAAAGACAACTTTTTACGAATCAGATAGTTCCTCGATATTTTAAGTGTGTGGATTATGACTGCCAATTCAAGATCGTAAACTGCATAGATTTTCTCATGTTCTTTTAGTTTACTAGATTCATATGCCACTACATGTCCTTCCTACATAACTACACCTCCAAGAACTTCTAAGCATGCATCTATACAAACATCAAAATATTTATTGGGATATGTTATTTTCAGCACTAGGGAAACAATAAGTAAATGCTTCAATTTCTCAAAGATTTCCTCACACTGTTGCATCGACATAAATTTTACTATTTTCTTTTGTAAGGAGGTTATAGGGTATACTAACATAGATAATCCTTATATAAATATGCAGTAATAACCAATAATTCACATGAATGACCTTATATTAGCCACTTATTTTGGAACTAGTCAATCAAGAATGGTCTTTACCTTTTTAGATTCACTGTTATCCCTACTTTTGAGATTACATTCCAAAGATATTGTATCTTATCTTGGAAAAAATCACATTTACTAAATTTTACGTATAACTGATGTTCATGTAATGTTTGTAGTACTATCTCCAACTATTGATTATTCTTTTCCAGTGTCTTTAAATGTCATTTCTAAATATTAATGTGAACTTATCCAAAAATTAGTTGAACTCATTGTTCATTAAGCACATAAAGGTAGCAGGTGCATTTATAAGTCTAAAAGGTAACATTTTGAATTTGTAGGGTCTATACCTGATTTGGAAAGATATATTGGTATTTTTTTCCTCAATTCTCAACTAGTGATGACCATATCTGTGGTCTATTTTAGAAAATTTCGTTGGTCCCTTGAATTGGTCAAATATATTGTTTATTCGAGGTAAGCGATATTTATTTTTAATTGTTAATTTGTTCAGCTGGCAGTAATTAATACACAACTTAAATGTTCCCACCTTTTTTCTTATTAAATAGGACTAGTACACCCAATGGTGACACACTGAGTCTAATTTATCCTATATTTAATAATTCTTGGATCTACATGCTTAACTCCATCAATTCTGGTGTATGCATTTGGTAAGGATCTTTTGATACTAGTGTTGCTTGTGGTATTAACTCTATTGTGAAGTCTATTTTCCTTTCGGGTGGTAAAATGTCAGGGAACACATCTTGATAATTTTGTATGACCTCTAGCTCATGCAAGGACTTGGCTGACTTATCTTTGGAGTGGTATTCCTCCTTAACAGAAAAAATGTTTGGTTCATTTCCTTGCATCCTTATTTAATTGTAATGCATATATGTGGCACACAGAAATGGACCTAGTTATGCCCCTTATAATCTGAGTTTCTCCATTTTCCATGGTACACATGACTGTTTTATCAAGACAACTAATAATTTCCTTGTGTGCTCCCAAACAGTCCATTCCTCTTAGAATGGCATATGAGCCTCAGGTCAGTATATTTAAATTTGTTGTAGTCAAATCCCCTTTTCATATAAGTGGGCATGCTTTTACCCATTTGGAAACTTTCATTTTTGTGTAAATATCTAACTGAACCAACCAATAACTTTTATATCTTTCAACATTTAATTTACAATATTATACAACCTAGGGGCTAACATAACTCAGGCTAGCACAGGGGTATATTAATACAAAAACTAGTTAGTTAAAGATAGTTCATTCTATTTCGACCATGGTGGATTTATACTCTACCTAGCACTCTTCCAATTCTTTTCTCATACACAAAATTTTCCTCACCACATTGTTAATGGTGGAGGCCTCTTGAATATTTTGTATATGTTGTGTCGGTCTCATGTTGTAGGGATAATTTCATAGTAGTTGGTCTTCACCGCAGCCTTTGTTAATTACAGTCTGATTAGACACAATTTGAGTTTTCATTTGAAATCTTTGGGAATGATTATTATTTTTATTGAAGCTTCAATTTTGATTCCCCTTACTAGAATGCTTAAACTGTCTAGTTTTCCCTCCTTTAGCTCGTTGCAGAAATCAATATTTCTTTTTCTTAGCCATGATTTTGAATCCTCATTTCTCTACTTGGCCTACTGGTAACAAATCCATGCTTTTCAGATAAGCTCATACATGGTTTTGGGGTTATCATATTTAATTTGTTCTTTAAAAGAGAGTGGAGGGAAATTTCTAAAATATATGGCTAGATTTGTTTACCAAGTCATCCACATATATCTAGCCCAGTTTTAAATCATGACATTCCTTATCCTTATCTCAATCAAATATTTTTCCTCAAACAATCACTAGAATTCCTCCCAAAGTTCCCTATAAATTATGATATTTTCTAACTTCTTCCCACCATAAGGAAGCTTTCCCCTGTAATTGATAAGTAGCTAACATGGCTTTCAGTTCAATAAAATAGTCATAAACTTGAAAGTATATGTTTATATTAAGCAACCATGCTTCTACTGCTTCCTTAGATTCCCCGTCATATGTTGGGTGTCTAATATTTTTAAATTCTCCTTGTAATTCCATTTTGGTTTTTTTTTTCTAGTATTAGAATGAAATTTTTATGAGCTATACTCCTCCCCTTCATATTTTTTTCATTGCTTTCAACCATCTCTTTAGGTGTATTCCATTTTGAGGTCTCTGATATGTTCTCTTCCTCTCTCAATGTTTCTATAGTCTTATGATTTGACTTGTTTGTCATATTTTTTATTAGTTTCTCCTATTCTAAACTTAGTTTTAGATGTCGCTCATGCTTGACATGAAGATTCACTAGTTCTATTTGTATATCTTTCATCATATTCAGTAATTCCTTGGTAGGTACATGTGCTTGTTGGCCCAAGTTGACATAAATTTCTTCCTTACCTATATGAGTGTCTCCATTGGGTTCTACCATTATGTTCCTCTTTTATATACTCTTCACTTTATTTTCTATGTTTAAAATAAACATTTATTATTAGATACAGTCACGGTAGGCACAAAGGTCATAGTATTTGAACCTCACTCTAATACCACATGTAACATGCCTCAGGATTATCTTAAAATTAATTATAGTTTACGAGTGTTTCTTTTAACATTCAACCTAGGTATATATTATAACATAAATAACTTTGATTATAGAGACTATGTAATCTCTTCTTATTAATATATTTGATTTAAATTACAAGTCTTCTCATTCTCAAACAATGAAAGTTTTTGCAAAATGATTTTGTCTCAACTGAGATAGGATATGGTTTCCATCTTATGTAACTTGTTATGGCTTTAATAACCTTTATATATATATATATATATATAGAAGTGTTGGTCCAACCAACCCATCCAATAATAAAAGGTCTAGGTAGACTTTTCATATGGTTTACATAAGTCGCAACTATTCTTCATAAAAATACTCAAACTAGATGTTATTCTCCTTTGTAGATTTATATAGACTATGCTTTGAACCTTATCGCATGATAATAAATATTTATAGCTTTATTAAGGTTTTAACCTACATACTTATATGTTCTTGTGGCTTGTAGAATATCAATACATATAGTTTGTGGAAATGGTTGTTTTTTTGCTCGAACCTCCTTTACTAGTGATAATATTTCTTATGATTTGAGACTTGTAGACTATCTTCAGTTCTCCATGGACATTTCAGCTATCGTGTAGGGATCTCTTCCCTTGGTGTTGGAATTATGTTTCTGGTATGGCTATATGTTACAGATGTTGTACTTGATGGCAACTCCAGTGGCAAGGCTCTCAATTTGTTGAAAATTAAGAAGGACGCAGGAAATCAGTTCAGAAGGTGCGTACCCGCAGGTACACCATGCAGGGACCGCGTCCAGATACGCAGGCCAGCCGTTCAGGAGGTGCGTCCCCCTAGTGCACACATTTCAAGGCAAAGAAAAGCACACGTGGGGTTTCTTATGTTTTACTCTTGGTATTTAGCCGACGATATTGGGTTATTATGGTGTCGGTTCGTGGTATTGTTCCATGATTTTAGGAGGAGCTTGCCTATATAAAGCAAAGGAGATCACTTGGTTAAGCATCTTTTGCAATTGAATATCTTTAGATCTGAAATATTGGGTTATGGTCTTAAAAGCTTGATCTATATGAAAGGGAAGTTGAAGGTGAATCTGTGAAGGGTGATCTCTCGAGCGCATGATCAGATCTGAGCAACTGTGCCACTCTGGTGGACTGCCTATTCGGCCCTAATCAGAAGGACGCAGGTGTTTAACAGAAGAGCTGCGTGGGTACGCAGTGCAGAAACAGGAGATCTGCGTGGGGACGCAGAGCAGAAACAGGAGACCTGCGTCGGTACGCAGAGCAGAAACAGGAGACCTGCGTCGGTACGCAGAGCAGAAGAAGGAGACCTGCGTGGGTACGCAGAGCGACTAAGGTTCAGGTGCGTCCGTGCAGTAAAAGTATGTGGCGCGATAGTATTTCCAGGTGCGTCTGTACGCAGCGCGATAGTATTTTGGGGTGCGTCCCTGCAGGAATAATACGCAGCGCGGTTCAAGGTACAGTGTGTGGGCACGCAGTTCGGCAGAAGGATTCCTGCGGGTATACGCAGGAAAGCAGAAGGTGAACTGCGTCGCAACGTAGGCCACAGAAGGGAAAACTGCGTATCTGTATTAAAATGTTCTGTTGACTGAAATTTTCTGTTGATAAGGTGTTTTGGGTTAGTTCTGTTATTGCTGATCTGATAACTGTAGTGGACTGTAACTTTTATGTACTTGATGATCATTTGATGCTTTATGAAAAGAGGTAGGGGGTTGTAGCTCCCTTCCAGGAGAGACTGGAAAACGAGAGAGAGAGAGTTGTAGCTCTCTGCAGGTTGCAGCCTGCGTACTGGTAAAGGACTGCACCAGTACAAAACCATTGTAAAAGAAGTTTCTAAGTTGAAAGAAGATAGAGACATATTGCAGCAGGTGGTTTTCACCCACATTGGGTTTCCACCTTACATCTTGTGTTCTTTGGTGTGACTATCTGTTTTTCTTTGTTCATGCTCATTATTTTATGATACTGACATGCAAAAATAATTCAAAGAACAAATAAGGAAGATTTATTAAAAGAATTAGATAATACTGATTCACCCCCCCCTCTCAGTATTATTTCCAACAATTGGTATCAGAGCAGGTCCTTCAGAGAAGCTTGATCGCTTGAAGGTAGATCGTTCATCATGAGCAACTACGAGAGAGAAGCATCAATCAGGCCACCGGTTTTTGATGGGACAAACTTCAATTATTGGAAGGTAAGAGTTACTGCCTATCTTCAATCTCTTGGTACAGATGTTTGGGACATCGTAGAGACAGGCTATGCTTTTCCTTCAGCTACTCCTACAGATGCAGCCGAGAAAAAGAAGTATGAAAGAAATGCGAAAGCAGTCAGTACTCTATTAGGATGTATATCTCAATCAGAATTCATGAAGGTAATGCACTATAAATCCGCAAAAGAGATATGGGACAAAATTGTCACGAGCTATGAAGGAGATGAACAGGTAAAGCGTGCTAAACTTCAAACTCTCAGAATTCAGTATGAGACTCTCAAAATGTATAATGATGAAAGTGTGGCTAACTATTTTCTTCGGGTAGATGAGGTTGTTAATTGTATGAAAAATTTGGGTGAAGAAATAAAAGAGGCTATTGTGATTGAAAAGGTCCTAAGATCATTGTCCCCCAAGTTTGAATCTAAAGTATCTGCAATAGAAGAAAAGGAAAATCTATGAATTCTTACTATGTCTCAGCTACATGGAATTCTAACTGCTTATGAAATGAGAAAGGGAGGTCCATCAGACAGAAGAGAAGCTGCTTTCAAGGCATCAGGCAAAGGAGATTATTATGAAGCAAGCCACGTCCCAGAAGAAGAGGAAGAAGAATCAAATTTTGTCAGAAATCTTCAAAGGGGTTCTGGAAGGTTCAGAGGTAAGTTACCTTTTAAATGCTTTGCTTGTGGAAGAGTAGGTCATTATGCTGCAAAATGTCCTTATAAGGATAAAGGAAAGGAACCTGCTAGATGGAACAAGAAACAGAACGCAAACAAGAAAAGCTACTAGACTCATGAAGATAGTGATGGTCTATCAAACAGTGATGAAGATGAACAAGGTAATGAATATAATTTGTTAATGGCATTTGAAGATGATGATTATATGGATGCTGTAGATGTGGATAACCTTTATGATGAAATTACTAGACTCAAGAGATGTATAGAAGAAAAGAACATGATCATTGATACTCTACAATTTCAAATTGATGAAAAGGAAAAACATCTTGAAAAATTAGAAGGTGAAATTGTTGGTCTTAGAAAAGAGATTGAGAAAGCAAAAACTATTAATCTCAAGTTTGTCAAAGGATCTGAAACTTTGGATGAGATTATCAATGTGCAACGGTCTCCTCTAAACAAGACAGGTCTGGGCTATAATGGAGAAACTTCTCAAGCATCCACCTCAAAAAGTTATCTTGATGCAGCAAGAAGAAATGAGCAAAAGAACAATGAAGATCAACAGGTAAAGCAGGAATGAATTACAAACAGAAACTATCAAGGGCAATCCATCTTAAGGGTGAACAAAAGCTACAACCAGCCACATGTAAAATCTTCTCAATTTGGTTCAAGAATAGATGAAAATAGAAATTACAATTAGTTGGCTGGTAGATTCAATAACCGCAGAAGTTTCTTCAATGGACAATGCTTTTCTTGCCATAACTTTGGTCACAAAGCAGCTCAATGTGTTGCATACAAAATGATCATGACTAGGGAAGCTCAAAAACAAAGAAGTATGACAGGGATTACAAAAAGGACCTATAACAACTTTTCGGTTCTTGAAAATGAAGTTGAATGTTCTATTTGCAATAACTTTGGTCATGAAGACTCTGAATGCAGGAGCAGGTTTCAGCAGAAAAAGGAACAAGCCTCAAACACCAAAACATGGAGAATAAAGGAACCTCAAACAGAAAGATGTGGGATAGCTTTTTATGCAGAGGGACAGGAAAATATATGGTACATTGACAGTGGATGTTCGAAGCATATGACAGGTGATAAAGAAAAACTCGAGTCTTATTCTGCTCTAGAAAAGGGAAAGAAAGTCTCTTTTGGAAATGATACTCCTACAACTATAAAAGGAAAAGGCATTGCTCAGTTAAAAGAAAAGGTCAAGGCTGGAAATGTTGTGTATGTTGATGGATTGAAGCATAATCTTCTAAGTGTCAGCCAGATGTGTGATCAAAGAACCGAGGTTATATTCAGATCAAATGGATGTCTTGTTCGTGATCTTGATACAGGTAAAACAGTAATCAAAGGCAAAAGAACTCCAAATAATCTGTACATATTTGAAGAAGGACAACAACAATGCTATCTGAGCAAGGATGATGAGCACTGGTTATGGCATTGGAGGTTGGGGCATCTAAGCTTTTCACAAATAAGGAAAGCATGCAAATATCAGGCAGTTCGTGATCTTCCAGATATCAAAATTCCTGACAACACCATATGCAAATCATGTCAGTTTGGAAAACAAACCAGAACTAACTTTCCAGAGAATGAAGGATCAGCTAGCATGCCTCTTGAGCTAGTTCATACAGATACATGCGGTCCATTCAGGAAAAGAACACCTAGAGGAGAAGAATACCTGATATTATTCATTGACGATTTCTCCAGGTTTGTCTGGCTAGGACTTATGAAGCACAAAGATGAAGCATTCAAAAAATTCAAATCCTTCAAAGCCTTGGTTGAAAATGAATCAGGTCACAAAATTAAGTGCCTTAGATCCGACAGAGGTGGGGAGTTTACCTCAAATGAATTTTTCGATTTCTGTGAAGAACATGGGATAAGAAGAGAATTCTCTACAGCTAGAACTCCTCAGCAAAATGGAGTTGTGGAAAGAATGAACAGAACAGTCCAACAAATGGCTCGTGCTATGCTTGATGAATCAGGAACTCCCGCAACTTTCTGGGGTGAAGCTACACATGCTGCGGTTGTTATTCTCAACAAAACAAATGTCCGGGTGAACAGCACTCAAACTCCTCATGAGCTCTGGAGTGGTAAGACTCCTTCGGTAAAGCACTTCAAAACCTTTGGGAGCAAATGCTATATCAAGAATACTGATGAGCAACTTGGCAAACTTGAACCTAGAGTAGATGAAGGCATTCTTCTTGGTTACTCTCCACATAGAAAAGCATACAAATTCTACAATAAAAGACTTGGCAGAATTGTTGACAGCATTGATGTAGTGGTTGATGAGAAGGGATACATTCCTAGGCAAGTACATCATGAAGACATCGAAGAAGATGAAGGCTACCCTCAAAGACAGAATGATGAAGAAGAAGAACCTCAAGAAGAACCTCAAGAAGAACCAGAGGAGCAGACAAGAATAGAAGAAAAGACTCCATCCAGATATGTTCAGAAGAATCATCCAGAATCTTAGATTATGGGGCAGAAAGAAGCAGGTGTACAAACAAGAAGAACAGTTGCAGAAGCTTCAAGCTATTTGGCATTACTCTCCTCTACTGAACCACAAAGTGTGAAAGAGGCATGCAAAGATGAATGTTGGGTGAAAGCAATGGATGAAGAACTTGAGCAAATCGAAAAGAACAACACTTGGGAACTGGTTCCTAGACCAAAGGATAAGAATGTTATCGGAACAAAATGGGTCTTCAAAAACAAATTGAATGAAAATGGAGAAGTAATTAGAAACAAAGCCAGACTTGTTTGTAAAGGGTATGCGCAGCAAGAAGGAATAGACTTTGAAGAAACCTTTGCTCCTGTTGCAAGACTTGAGGCCATCCGAATGTTTCTTGCTCTCTCAAGTTTTCAAAATTTCAAAGTATTTCAAATGGACGTGAAATCAGCCTTTCTGAATGGAGACCTGGAAGAAGAAGTATACATTGAACAGCCAGATGGGTTCATTCTTGGAAATGATCCAAATCTTGTATGCAGATTGAAAAAGGCTCTCTATGGTCTCAAACAAGCTCCAAGGGCTTGGTACTACCGTTTGGACAAATATCTTCATCAACAAGGTTTTTCAAAAGGATCAGCAGATAGCAATCTTTATATAAAATTTGAAAATGACAAATTGCTAATACTTGTTATGTATGTAGATGACATTATTTTTGGGAGCAATGAAGAAGCTATGAGTCAAAGCTTTGCCTTGGTCATGCAGAAAGAATTTGAAATGTCTTTGCTAGGAGAACTGACATATTTCCTTGGTTTGCAAATCCAACAAAAAGAAGGAGGAATCTTTTTATGTCAAACCAAGTATCTCAAACAGATTTTGAAGAAATATGGTATGGAAGATGCAAAACCAGTATGTACACCCATGGTCACAGGATGTAGCCTCAGTGCAAATGATGAATCTGCAGCAGTACATCAACCAACCTACAGATCTATGATTGGAAGTTTACTTTATTTGACAGGTACCCGACTGGACATCATGCATGCAGTTGGAATAGTTGGAAGATTTCAGGCAAATCCGAAGGAGACTCATCTTCAGGCAGGGAAGAGAATTTTCAAATATCTTCAAGGGACTCAAAATTATGGCTTATGGTATCCTAGAGATACAGATCTTACACTTCATGCTTATACAGATGCAGATTGGGCCGGAAGCGTGGATGATAGGAAAAGCACAAGTGGTGGTGCGTTCTTTATGGGTTCCAGATTGGTATCTTGGTTCAGCAAGAAACAGAGTTTGATTGCCTTGTCTACAGCTGAAGCGGAATATGTTGCTACTGCATCTTGTTGCACTCAACTCCTTTGGATGATGCAGACTTTGCAGGATTTTCAAATCACTTGTACACCATCTATCCCCATCTTATGTGATAACACAAGTGCAATCAGCATCTCAAAAAATCCTGTTATGCATTCAAAAACCAAGCACATACCAATCAAGTATCATTTTCTCCGGGAACAAGTGCTTGAACAGAAGGTCAAGTTGGAGTATGTTCCTTCTAAGGAACAAGTTGCTGATATTCTCACCAAACCCTTGCCCAGGGACACTTTTGAATACCTCAGGCAAAAGCTGGGGGTTGTTGATGCATCATCTTATTGTTGAACCTTTTTTGATTGATGGTACAGGTTCAGGGGGAGCATATAATGCATTGTTGGCATTATGGAGGATGGTCAGAAGGAGATCTTGGAAATAGCTGCAATATGTCTCTATCTCTTTCATGGTGGATTATGGTTCTTTGTTGCAGATCGGGTTCATATTCAAGGGGAGCATGTTCTTAGGGGGAGCATACCCCTTTGCCCTTGATGTCAAAGGGGGAGAATGAAGCTGAAGATTGAAGATTGTGAGGTTGCCATCAAGTCCAAAGGGGGAGATTGTTGGCATTATGTTTCTGGTATGGCTATATGTTACAGATGTTGTACTTGATGGCAACTCCCGTGGCAAGGCTCTCAATTTGTTGAAAATTAAGAAGGACGTAGGAAATCAGTTCAGAAGGTGCGTACCCGCAGGTACACCATGCAGGGACCGCGTCCAGATACACAGGCCAGCCGTTCAGGAGGTGCGTCCCCCTAGTGCACACATTTCAAGGCAGAGAAAAGCACACGTGGGGTTTCTTATGTTTTACTCTTGGTATTTAGCCGACGGTATTAGGTTATTATGGTGTCGGCTCGTGGTATTGTTCCATGATTTTAGGAGGAGCTTGCCTATATAAAGCAAAGGAGATCACTTGGCTAAGCATCTTTTGCAATTGAATATCTTTAGATCTGAAATATTGGGTTATGGTCTTAAAAGCTTGATCTATATGAAAGGGAGGTTGAAGGCGAATCTGTGAAGGGTGATCTCTCGAGTGCATGATCAGATCTGAGCAACTATGCCACTCTGGTGGACTGCCTATTCGGCCCTAATCAGAAGGACGCAGGTGTTTAACAGAAAAGCTGCGTGGGTACGCAGTGCAGAAACAGGAGATCTGCGTGGGGACGCAGAGCAGAAACAGGAGACCTGCGTCGATATGCAGAGCAGAAACAGGAGACCTGCGTCGGTACGCAGAGCAGAAGAAGGAGACATGTGTGGGTACGCAGAGCGACTAAGGTTCAGGTGCGTCCGTGCAGTAAAAGTACGCGGCGCGATAGTATTTCTAGGTGCGTCCGTACGTGGCGCGATAGTATTTTGGGGTGCATCCCTGCAGGAATAATACGCTGCGCGGTTCAAGGTACAGTGCGTGGGCACGCAGTTCGGCAGAAGGATTCCTGCGGGTATACGCAGGAAAGCAGAAGGTGAACTGCGTCGCGACGCAGGCCACAGAAGCGAAAACTGCGTATCTGTATTAAAATTTTCTATTGACTAAAATTTTCTGTTGATAAGGTGTTCTGGGTTAGTTCTGTTATTGCTGATCTGATAACTGTAGTGGACTGTAACTTTTATGTACTTGATGATCATTTGATGCTTTATGAAAAGAAGTAGGGGGTTGTAGCTCCCTTCCAGGAGAGACTGGAAAACGAGAGAGAGAGAGTTGTAGCTCTCTGCAGGTTGCAGCATTCGTACTGGTAAAGGACTGCACCAGTACAAAACCATTGTAAAAGAAGTTTCTAAGTTGAAAGAAGAGAGAGACATATTGCAGCAGGTGGTTTTCACCCACATTGGGTTTCCACCTTACATCTTGTGTTCTTTGGTGTGACTATCTGTTTTTCTTTGTTCATGCTCATTATTTTATGATACTGACATGCAAAAATAATTCAAAGAACAAATAAGGAAGATTTATTAAAAGAATTAGATAATACTGATTCACCCCCCCCCTCTCAGTATTATTTCCAACACTTGGCCCACATGATGTTGATGCAAATGTTGGTATGGGCCACCTGCCACTCTGCTAGATGACGTGTAAGTAATTCGACAGTCTCGAAGGCTTAGGACTTTTGACCCATTGTGTATTTTTTTTAAGCTGGTTTTGGGTAGATACCCCCTTGCAACCTTACCATAGTTCTGACTTATTTTCCATGTGTTGTTAAACATATGAGATCTGCCACCGAAATTTTTAAAATTGTCAATTATGATTGATCTCTCAAATTCGAAGGTCATCCTATAATCTCTTAGTTATTTCTACCTCAATGCCTTTGAAAGAGTATTTGCTTGTGGTTCAAAATTGGGGTTACCTCTTCAAGTTAGTGTTTTACCATAAAGGCACTCATTTGCTTTCATTATTTAGTGGGTTTCGTTCTTACATTTCAATGCCAGATTTGGGTTCTTTTTGCCAAATGAATTTTAGCCTCAGCCAATTGGTAATTTTGGATACAGTTTCAAAAAAAACCCTAGCTTGGATGCGACCTCTCGGGGATGGTGTCCCCTAGCTCAAGATTTCAGTGGCGAAAACCATCTCATTCAGCACTTGTAAGGTAAATTTTTTAATAATAACTCTTTCTCTACAAAGATTTGAACACTATCTTTTCTTTTAAAAAAGAAGGGTTTACGCTTCCAATGTAAACTTGTTACTTATATCTCATGCATTCTGAAATAGGGTCTTGGACTCTAGCTTTGTGCCTATTTGGAAAGTGAATTCTGTTCATGACTATACTTATGGTTTATCGTGTTAATTTTGTAGTAAACTATTGAGAGAAGTTCTGGGTTCTAACCAAATTTCACATTTTCCTTCCAAGTTAGTTGTGGCGATGAGTATCTTCATGGAGCCATTCTTTCAAATGGATTTTTCTTTTTGCAAGTTTTGCAATTACTCAACTTCACCATCATTCTAGGCGCATACAGAGTTTTTTTCATTTCTCTTTATCAACAATTGTAAGGTAAATTTTTTAATAATAACTCTTTCTCTACAAAGATTTGAACACTATCTTTTCTTTTAGAAAAGAAGGGTTTACACTTACAATGTAAACTTGTTACTTATATCTCCTGCATTCGAAAATAGGGTCTTGTACTCTAGCTTTGTGCCTATTTTGAAAGTGAACTCTCTTCATGACTATACTTATGGTTTATCATGTTAATTTTGTAGTAAATTATTGAGAGAAGTTCTGGGTTCTAACCAAATTTCACATTTTCCTTGCAAGTTAGTTGTGGTGATGAGTATCTTCATGGAGCCATTCTTTCAAATGGATTTTTTTTTTCAAGTTTTACAATTACTCAACTTCACCATCATTCTAGGCACTTACAGAGTTTTTTTCATTTCTCTTTACAGCGTTCTCATAAACTATATAACCGAGACACTTCACGGGTTTTTTTGTAGCTTAGGGATTTAATGAAAAATTCCCCTTGTCATCCAGGTTCTATAAATTTGTGGTTTAATGTATAATTATTTGAAATTTATAAATATATAATAGAACCTCAATCTCTACGACAATATTCTTCCAGTGTTGATGTTGATGGTATTTATGGGTCTTTTGTTTCTTTGGTTACAATTCAACAGTTGGTATATATGCTATTACGGACTGGACCAGGCTTGCATGGTCGTATTGTAAACCTTTAATTATATTATATATAAATCTGCTTTCTTTCCATTGCAAAATCTACATTTGAGTTCTTATTATGAAACCGTTCGGCTGATTAATAAATTATAGCGCCCGACATGGGTTTATTCCTCTCTTTTTTCTTTCTAGTTTAATTTTCTAAATAAAATGCAATTAAAAGAAGGTCGTGGCCTATGTAAATGTTGAATGCATGTTCTGCAATTTTGGCTAATAGATGAAAGCCATAGCTTTTTAATTTTTTGCGGTAGAAAATATTTTGTAATTTAATTGTTGCATTTCTATAGGGCTTCCATACCCTTACACTTACATAATTTTCACTTATTTTCTATAAATATATGTGTCATATTTTGTTCTTTAGAGCTTTTTGTAGTGATAGTCATTTTTCTTATATACATAGAAGAAAATTTTAGCGTGAAAGTGTGCATGAAATGTTCATATAATTTCCATGTCATAATATGTAAACCAATAAAAAATCTTTTAAATTTAAAAAGGAGTACATGTAAATATTTTAGAGGGAAAAGATGAAAAATATTTTTTTTAATTGTACTTTTGGCTTATCTCCTTATAATCTTAATCAAATTTCAAGTGTAAACACTCGTTAGATGCAGAATTAATTCCACGTTTAATGAATACCCATTATGCATACTTTTGAGAAGACTCACATTGATAAAAAAAATGAGTATAGGTGAAAAAATGCGTTCATATTTTTGAGAAGTCCCATATTGATAAAAATTGAGAATACATTAAGAAAACATGTTAAACATGTTTTTTATTGTATCCTCAATTTTTATCAATGTGGATCTTTTCAAAATTATCCATAATGGGTACTCGTTGGATGTGAAATTTAATTCCACATCCAACGAGTGTATACATGTGAACTTTGAGTAAACATTTAAGGAAATAAGTCCAAAAAACAGTTTAAAAAAATAGTTTTCTTCTTTTTCTTCCAAAATTCATAATTTTTATTATATATTTTAACTATTATTTATTATTTTTCCTTAGGAGGCAACTTTTAGGTTGAAATTCCTTCTAATACATGCTCTGCAATTCTTTGTATGGTTTTAGCATACTTTATTAGACTATATAATTATATTACTTTGATTGATATATACTATCCTAGGCTAGAGACCTAGTGGGTTATGTATTGGAAACTACCTCATGCTCTTCTAAGAACTAATCTTCCAATACCCAAAATTGTTGTTTCTAGATTAATGAATATGGTAATCACCTAGTTACAACCTAAAACATCTAACCTGGGAAGACTCTCTTTTAATTTCCAACTCAATCACAAGAGACTAGACTAAACAACTCTATCACAAAAGACTATAGACTAGAGATGAGATTGACAACTCTATCACAAGACACTAGACTTAGAGAGACTAGACTAAACAACTTTATCACAAGAGAATATAGACTAGAGATGAGATTGACAACTCTATCACAAGAGACTAGACTTAGAGAGACTAGAGATGAGATTGACAACTCTATACAACTCTATCACAAGAGACTAGACTTAGAGAGACTAGACTTAGAGAGACTAGACTTTCTGGTGGTATACAAATAATTTCCATTCATTGCACTAGATGAAAATGCAAAGTTACGCAGTGTAATTTATAACTTCTAGGCTCACAAAAAAGTCAACATATTTTCTTTTCAAAGAGCTTGAAAAGTTCTCATATGGGAGTTTTAGAATATTTCACCAAAATATTGGTCCGGTTAAACTGAGGATGAAAAAAAATCTTCGATGAGGAGGAAAGTTTGACAATTTTTAGCCTAACATGTGTAATGAACTGTTTTGGATACAACCCTGCAGAAAACTCTCATCCTAGAGGTTGTAACTTGTTTCGAGCAACTTTCGGAGTATATTCCATTGTGCAGATTGTTTTACTCGGCTAATTCCATTGTGCAGACAAACACAATAAATACTCGGCTAATGCCATTGCACAGATTATTTTAGAGCCAAGTGTGTCTGCTGGATAATATTAGTTTCGTGGGGAATATTTTATCTTTTTATATATATATATATATATATATATATAATATGAATATTTAAATAACTAGTATAGTAATTATGAAGCCGAGAACTCTAAAAATTTTGCTGGCACTTTAATAACTTAATTTAACTTTCTTACATTGGTTTCTTCATCACACAGGTCGACTGGGCGAGGTTCTTATTACAGGCTCATGAATTGAATTTCGACACCTAAAACAAAGTTCAATCTCTAGTGAAAATATCGATTTGCAATGTGCAGACAACTAGGGAGTTGCAAGCGGAGCTACGCAGTTTGAAGCAACAGCGATATATAAACTTATATTAAATGAATAATACGTGATTTTACTAGATTGGTTTGAGTTTGTGTTTCTTTAATTGAATTAAAGATAATAGAATTGTTTTAAGTAATTACAATATTTAATTGTTTGAATGATATATTCAAATTCAATAGTTTAAAATTATAAAGTTATTATATTCCCAATCATTTCTTCGTTTCATTAAACCATGTCGATGTATTTTTCTTTAATTATAATATTTTCTTATTTAAATCATATTTTTTTTTTATATAAAATTAAATTTAGTATTTTTTTACGAAAACATTTGAATCGTCAATGTGCCTTGGACGATTAAAGAGAGGTGGGATTTGATTACATATAATCACATAAATTGAGCCATTTATTAAAATGATAGGTATATATAGAATATCATTTAATAAATGATAGGTATATATAGAATATCATTTATTAAAATGATAGGTATATATAGAATATTCTTTGTAGTTAGTGAAAGATTTTAGGTAGATTTAATAAATTACAATTTTGCTTTTGACTCGATATTAGTTTGTGTTTGACCAAAAATTTATGGTACTTATCCATAGTTTAAAATTAAGAATTCAATTTTTGGTATTTATTATTATCATTTAATTTATTTATTTGTAAGGTGATTGGTTGAGTTCTTATTATGGGTTGTTTAGTAACTTCCATTTCTATTGGTTACTAATTTTTTGTTTTTTGTTTTATTTCCTTTTTATTTAACTTTTTGATTTTTTTTTAATTATTTTTATTTTAATGAATTATGATTTTTCACCATGTTTTCAATTTAAAATCATTTATTATTATATTAAAAACATATTTTAATAAATTTAATTATAAACAATTATATATATTAATAAAAGTATCACACACAGTTTGCTTGGGGTAACTTAGTTGGCAATGGCTATGGAAAATAAGTCTCACCAAACCGAAAGTCTTGGGTTCAAATCTTGTGCTATCCCCCAATTGGGGTGAAAAAGTTGGACATGATGAAGATGTACTCCTACCAAGCTTACAAAAAAAACACACACACATATATATGTATGTTAATATAAACAATATTAATTAATCATATTTCTTTATCTTTTGTGATGACATTCAACAATACAATATTTTATTAGTTGTTTTATTTTTGTGATGAAATTTTTGTCTTTGTTATTCTTTTATTTAATTAAGCTATATTTAAACTAAGCCGCAGGTACAAGCTACTATGTAGCCCTTGTTATTTGTGTTATTTGTATTATTAATATGCTTTTCATTCACTCATATGTTTCTTGCATGGTTTAATATTTATAATGGTATGTTTTTTCTATTCTATGGAGTGGAATAAAATGAAGTTATAAATGTGTTAGAAGTTATTTTAGGATGAATTTTGAAAATTCAAAATATTTGATTTAAATAATTTATTTATAAATTATCATACACTATAAGATGTTGGTATGGTTCTATTATCATGAGACATTATAGAGGTTGTCACATAATATAAATATTAACATTAATAATGAGGTTTTCTCATCATTATAAATTTAAGGGATTAATATTACATCAATGTTAAATTTCCTAAAATATATAAAAGTTGAAAATTTGCATGTATGTTTCAAATATGGGACAATATACTTAATAACTCGGGAACAATTTTTTTTTTAAATATAAGAAACTTAAATGTCATATTAATTAGAATGGTTGCTTATAATAATAAGTAGAATTTTTTTTTATTTTTAATTTATGATAACTTGAATTTAAATGTCAAACAAAGAAATGCCTTTATTTTTATCTAATTTAAATTAATATTTTTATTTTTCATTGAAAACTTGTGTAGATTATTAATATAGCCTAATATAATTTAATATAAATAATTTTAATGAAACAAGGTGTATTTTTATGCCAATGCCATAATCACTAAAAAAACCTAGATCAATAACTCAATGTAAAACATAAATGTCACTCCAATATGTTCAAAGTCTCCATAATCCTAAGGAGAATACCCAATGCTATTGATTTCAATTATATTTAAGTTTAGTATTTTAAAAGATAATAAATTTATTGCTTTAGATGAGTTAGAAATTTATTAGGGTTGGTCATATAATAAATATTTTAAAATTGAGGTTTGATGTGGATTTAGAGAGCAATCTAAAAAAGTTTTTGTTCTTCAATTCTCTTAGTGTCACAAAGATGACAAAATCTTACAACCTATGATGTCTTAGAAATAACTTAACATTGTGTTTCATTAAGGAAGCCTAAATATAATAATAATAATATAATTGTTAATGTTATAGACAATTCAAACACCATGTTGATGTATGGGAGACCTATGATACATACATAATGTTCGAAATAATTTGGAAGTGGGAGAAATGAACAGTCAGTAGATAAATATATAATTTATTTTAAAATAAAAAATGAATAGCTACTTCCTTATATATATAAACCTTTTATCAAATAACATAATCGTCAAAGTATTGAGTTATTCCTCAATTTGACATGATATCAGAGTTTAACATTTTCCAACAACACAATTTTGGTTGTTTCAGTCATGCTATGCTATGCCATGTCAATCTCTTGGTTGTTGATGACCATTCATTGGGTTTATAATATAAATTCTTTGAGTTTATTAATAGCATTGTGACAAATATTGTCTCGATATGAAAATCAACAATGGTCAACCACGGTCCAATATCAAATCGTGACAAGGATTGCCTCAATATGAAAATCAACCATGATCAACGATAGTTAACCATATTTATTTTAAATTTTATAATATTTATCCTTTTATATTATTTATTTTTCCAATTTAATTAAATTCTTTTAATTTTTAATAATTCTATCTTACCAATCGAAATATATCATATTATTTTGTTTTTGTATTATTATAAACTACACATTTTTTTTGCTAAATTATATTTTGATGACAAACAGGATAATTGTAAATTTTGTACCCTGTGTACATTTTACATTGTATATATTATTTTTTAAAGATTTTTTCACAGTTATGAATGAAATTGGCCGGTATGTAATAAGGAAAAATATTAGTAACTTTATCACTTTAAATATTTATTTTATATTTTGTATATATAAAACATAAGTAATTTTTTAAAATTATTTCTATCGTGAAACTAAGAAATATTGGTAGATTAATAAATTAGTGATACTTATTACACATATTTAAAAAAATAAAAATATAAACAAATTTTAATTTGTAAAAGAAGAATTTAGATTATCCATAGTCTTATTTAAATTTTGTCGATTTTTCAAATCCCAAAGAGGATCCATCATCAAGACAATGCTTAGTGAAAGGAAACTAATGTGGATGTAGGAGGAATAAATAACAAAATGTAAAAAAAAAAATAACAAAAAAAAATTGAATAATAAAACCATAACTGGTAGTCTTCAAAAAAATCTATTGTTTAACAATGAGATAAATTAATTAATTTAAATTCTAAAATAATATTATAATTTATATGTATAAAACATAAGTAAAAAATTTTAAAATTTTATTTCCATTGTAAATCAACCATGGTTAAACAGTCTACTTTAGTGTTTATATAATCTATATGTATAAAACATAAATAAAAAAAAATTAAACTTATTTTCATTGTAAATCAACCATGGTCAGCAATGTTTATTTTAGCATTTATAATATATATCATAGTGTTTATTTTAGTGTTTATAATATTTATCATAGGGTTTAGGGTTTATCGTAGGATTTTCTCAATATGAAAGTCAATCATGGTCAGCTATGTTCAACAATGGTCCAATGTCGCATTGTAACAAATAGTCTCAATATGAAAATCAGTCATGATTAATCATGGTCAAACATCATATTGTGACAAAGTTTGTCTCTACATTAAAATAAATCATGGCCAACCATGGTCTCTAACCATGATCATATTATGACAAAGATTGTCTCTTGGCCCAATGTCACATTCTGACAGCCGTGGTCAACCATGGTCTAACATCGCATTGTGACAAAGATTGTCTCAATATGAAAATA
The DNA here is from genome assembly GCA_031772625.1 of Pinus tabuliformis. Taxonomy (NCBI): domain Eukaryota; kingdom Viridiplantae; phylum Streptophyta; class Pinopsida; order Pinales; family Pinaceae; genus Pinus; species Pinus tabuliformis. The sequence goes on from CM062817.1 coordinate 794,858,193, forward strand.
AACCATTGTCCAATGTTGCATTGTGCCAAATGTTGTCTCAATATGAAAATCAATCATGGTCAACCATAGTCACACGTCGCATTGTGTCAAAGGTTGTGTCAATATGAAAATCATCTGTTGACAACCATGGTCAACCATATTTATTTTGGAGGTTATAATATTTATCTTAGGATTTATATACATTAGGTTTATAACAAAATTTTTTAAATATGAAAAGCAATCATGGTCAACCATGGTCAACCAGGGTCCAAAGTCGCATTGTGACAAATATTGTCTTAATATAAAAATCAACCATGATCAGCCATTCTCCAATGTCACATTGTGGCAAAGATTGTGTCAACATTACAATCATTAATGGTCAACCATGGTCAATCATGATCAACCATGGTCACATTGTGACAAAGATTGTCCCTTGGACCAACCTCACATTGTGACAACCACGGTCAACCATAGGTCAACATTGCATTGTGCAAAAGTTTATCTCAATATGAAAAGAAATCATGGGTAACCATAGTCCAAAGCCACATTGTGATAAACATTGTGTCAATATGAAAACCATATGTGGTTAACCATGCTCAACCATGTTTATTTTATGGTTTATAATATTTATCTTATGTCTTATATACCTTGTGATGCAGGAGCATCTTGCTCAACAAAAAACATTGTATATTTGGTTGACTTGGGGGATCTGATGTTTTTTAGTCTTAATAAGAAATTTTGTATACATTAAATAATTTGAGTGAGAAATATGTGTGTGAGGTTTTAAATGTAAATATTCTCAATTATGTGAGAATATGAGAGATGTTAGACTTGTGAAGATCTCATAAAAATCTTGGAGATTAGGAGATCCTAGAATAGGAATTAGTTGAGTTAAAAGTGGATTGAGAGATTTGGTATAATCTTCTCATAAAGACAGAATTTAGATATAGAACTATTGTTGAGATCCTCAAGGGATCATTAAGAGATTTTAGGAACTAGTTGAGAGATCTATGGAGAAGAACTAGGAACCAGAATGATCCATAACTATGTAATTGTTCCTATAATTGTAAGCCTAAGGGGCATGTAGAGGTAGAGGCGTGAGAGAGAGAAGAGTGAGGTTGAGTAGAGCTAGAAAGGCCAATAAGAGGCTAACTAATGTAAATTGGGCCCGGAATATTGTATATATGAATTTTATTTATAGATAGCATCTATTTTCATCTCTGGAAATTATCTATGATTATGACATCACAATTTGTTTCTATGTGACACATATGTAGGTTTATGGGTTGTAGATGATTATGTTGATATTCATTACACATCCCTTGGCTCGTGAATTAATTCATACAGTGTTTTGCTCCTGGTGGTCACATACCTCATATATTATTTAGAGAGTTTTGTGTGATCTGATCATTGAACGATTTGAAGGTAATGGATTTCCATTTCCTGTCACAAAATTCAAAGATTCACATATTAGATTACTGTCATCATGACAATGATGCGAAAGTAGAGGAAAGCCAAGATGTATAAGAGTGGAACCTCCTCGTTGAAGCTAGGAGCATACTCTATGCAAACACGTCAAGCCATGAGAGCCAAGCAAGAAGAAAGATAATTTCTTAACAGAGGGGAAATTCATAAGGGAAAATGACTTGATGTGTTTGGAAATCATTGAGGAATAAAATCACTCCACTATGAACAAAGTCCTGGTAAGTTAGAGGAATATTGAGCTAATTATTAATGTGCATAATATTGCAACCTGGATAAATGATTATGTTGTAGATTGTCAATGCGTTGCGAGTAAGGTTGGTGAAGTAAATTGGTTGCTTTGAACACTCATTCTAGTAAGGAAATCCACCATCGATCACAGATGGATTGAAAGTGATCCAAATCAAGTGATATTGAGGAGCTACTTTGCAAGACAATTGCATTGAAAATCCCTCCATTAATTTTCTAAAAACCGTCAGTCATAGAAAGGTCGTGCTAAAAAACAAAAAGGTGGTGCCATAAAATAGATGGGTTGCGCCTGAGACAAAAGGGTCGCGCTAAGACAGAACGGTCACACCATGGGTCGCACCAGGTGACAGAAGGGTCGCACCAGCCACAGAAGCATCGTGTCGATTCAAGGTTGTTTTTTTAGCAACTTTTAGGAGTCCATTTTTAATTCTGGAAACTAGGTCAAGTAGCACCATGTGTCTACTTCCCATGAGACATCAAACTCGATAAAATACCCAAGAGAAGGCTTCCAAAACTTGAGTTTTCCATCCCCACTAAGAAGCGCCACGCTTGGTCAAAAATATTTTGAGATAGAAGTTCGAGCAATAGAGGGTTGACATACTCATGTGTTCCCTTAATCATGCTCAGGTATTCCATATAGTGAAAAACTTTGAAAACCAATACTTCCTTATTTATGTATATTGATATGAGGGAAGTTTAATAAAAAAATGAGAGATTGGAAGGGTTAAAGTCTCTTTCTTGACATTTGTAGTGTAGCCTTAGTGTCTTAAGGCTACTAATTGTGGAGTATAGACCTGGTAGGTCATCACATTGGGTTTATAATATTTATCCATTGGGTTTAATAATATTCTCTTGGGTTTATAATCCCTTTGATCTTAAATATTAATCCCTTGGATGTATTACTCCCTTGGTTTTATAATACTTATCTTAGTTTTTATATATCTTAAGTTTATAATATTAATCCCTTGCGTTTAATATTATTCCCTTGGGTTTATAATACTTTAGGATTTTAGAATTAATCCCTTGGGATTATACTATCAGTCCCTTGGGTTTATCAATTGAAGTGTTAATATCCATTGGGTTTATGAATCCCTTAGTCCAACCTCACATTGTGACAACCATTGTCATCCATGGTGAACAATGGTCCAACGTTACATTGTGAGAAACATTGTCTCAATATGAAAAACAATCATTGTCAACCATGTTTATTATAGGGTTTATGGTCACATTGTGAAAAATATCTTCTCTTGATCCAACTTCACATTGTGACAACCATGGTCAAATATGGTCAAACATCACATTGTGACAAATATTGTCTCAATATGAAAAGCATCCATGATCAACCATGGCCAACCATTGTCCAATGTCACATTATGACAAAGGTTGTCTCAATATGAAAATCAATCATAGTCAACCGTAGTCCAACATTTCATTGTGAAAAATATTGTGTCAATATGAAAATCATCCGTTGTTAACCATGTTTATTTTAGGGTTTATAACATTTATCTTAAGGTTTATATACCTTAGGTTTATAATAGGCTTTTCTTAATATGAAAATCAATCATGGTCAACCATTGTCAACCATGGTTCAATGTCGCATTATGACAAAGATTGCCTCAATATAAAAATCAACCATGATCAGCCATAGTCCAACGTCGAATTGTGACAAAGGTTGTCTCGAAATTACAATAAATCATGGTCAACCATGGCCAATAGCCGTGGTCACATTGTCACAAATATTGTCTCATGGTCCAACGTCACATTGTGACAAAGATTGTGTCAATATGAAAATTATCCATGGACAACCATGTTTATTTTAGGGTTTATAATATTTATCTTAGGGTTTATATACCTTGGGTTTATAATATTTATCCATTGGGTTTAATACTATTCCAATAAGTTTATAATCCCTTGGGATTTGAATATTAATCCTTTGGGTTTATTATTCCCTTTGGTTTACAATATTAATCCCTTGGGTTTAATATTATTCCCTTAGGTTTATAATACCTTTTGGTTTGAGAATTAATCCATTGGGTTTATACTATCACTCCCTTGGGTTATCAATTGAAGCATTCATATCCCTTGGGTTTATCAATAATTGGTCCAAAATTACATTATGACAACTATGGTCATCCATGGTAAACGACGGTCCAACGTTGCATTGTGAGAAATATTGTATCAATATAAAAAAAACCATGGTCAACCATGTTTATTATAGGGTTTATGGTCACATTGTGACAAAGATTGTCTCTTAGTCCAACATCACATTATGACAACCATGGTGATGCATGGTCCACTATGGACCAATGTCGCATTATGACATAGATTGTCTCAATATGAAAATCAACCATGGTCAACCATGACCAACTATTTTCTAACGTCGCATTGTGCCAAAGGTTTTCTCGATCTGAAAATGAATCATGGTCAACCATAGTCCAACTTCGTATTGGGATAAAGATTGTGTCAATATGAAAACCATTCGTTGTCAACCATGGTCAATCATGTTTGCTTTAGGATTTATAATATTTATCATAGGGTTTATATACCCTGGCTTTATAATAAGATTTTCTCAATATGAAAATTAGTCATGGTCAACCATTGTCAACCATGGTCCAATGTTGCATTGTGAGAAATAGTATCTCAACATTACAGTCAATCATGGTCAACCATGGTAAACGATGGTCAACCATCATCAATAACCATGGTCACATTATGACAAAGATTGTCTCTTTGTCCAACATCACATTGTGACAACCAAGTCATCCATGCTCAACCATGGTGCAACATCACATTGTCACAAATATTGTCTCAATATGAAATTCAATGATAGTCAAGCATGGTCAACCATTGTACAACATCGCATTGTGACAAAGATGGTCTCAATATGAAAATCATGTTTTCTTAACCACGGTCAACCATGTTTATTTTATGGCATATAATATTTATCTTAGGTTTTATATACCTTGGGTTTGTAATATTTATCCCTTGGGTTTAATATTTTTCCTTCAAGTTTATCATCCCTTGTGTTTATAATATTAATCTGTTGGGTTTATAATATTAATCGCTTGGGTTTAATATTATTCCCTTGAATTTATAATACCTTGGGGTTTTATAATTAAAACCTTGGGTTTATACTATCAATCTCTCGGGTTTATCAATCAAAGAATTCATATCCCTCAGGTTTATCAATCCCTTGGTCCAACTTGACATTGTTACAACCATGTCCATCTATGGTCAGCCATGGTCCAACGTTACATTGTGAGAAAGATTATCTCAATATGAAAATCAACCATGGTCAACCATGTTTATTATAAGGTTTATAAAATTCCTTTGGGTTTAATATTATTCTCTTAGGTTTATAATTTCTTTGGTTTTCAATATTAATCCCTTGGGTTTATTATTCCCTTGTGTTTATAATATTTATCTTATAGTTGATATACCTTGGGTTTATAATATTAATCCCTTCGGTTTACACTATCAATCCCTTGGGTTTATCAATCGAAGTGTTCATATCCCTTAGGTTTATCAATACCTTGGTCCAACGTCACATTGTAACAACCATGGTCATCCATGGTCAACCACATCCAACGTCGCATTGTGAGAAATCTTGTCTCAATATGAAAATCAACAATGGTCAACCATATTTATTATAGGGTTTATAATATATCCATGGGTTTTTAATATTAATCCCTTGGGTTTATTATTCCCTTAATTTATAATATTTATCTTAGTATTTATATACTTTGGGTTATAATATTAATCCCTTGGGTTTAATATTATTCCCTTGGGTTTATAATAGTAGTCCCTTGGGTTTAATATTATTCCCTTGGGTTTATAATACCTTGGGGTTTTAGAATTAATCCCTTGGTTTTATACTATCAATCCCTTGGGTTTATTAATCAAAGTATTCATATCCTTTGGGTTTATCAATCCCTTGGTCCAACATCACAGTGTGACAACCATGGTCCAACATCGTATTTTGAGAAAGATTGTGTCAATATGAAAATCAACTATAGTTATTATAGGGTTTATAATATTCATTATTTGTTATTAATATTTTTAATAACAATATTATTGTTAGTATTATTATTTAATTTAATTATTTAATAGGTTTAAATTATCATTTTTATTTTTAAATAATAATAATTTATTATTAATAACAATAATTTATTAATTATTGATTATTATTTTTTATTATCATTATTATTAATTATTTTTAGTAATAATAATATTTTTTTTTTATTGTAATGATAACTTTTTTAATATTATTATTATTTATATTATATATTTATCAATGCTTTGTGTAGTAGATACAAATAAAGCCTTTAACCTATATCAACTACATTTAATTAATTAAATGTGGTTGTGCTAGTATTAAAAGTGTTAAAAGTTAACAAATACAACATATAAATAATATTACTCGATCGGAAACATTTAAACATAGTTCTATATTTTAAACATAATATGTGATTAAGATATAATTTAATACATATTGTATAATATCTACCATATAATATATATTTTCAATAATATATATATATATATAATAAATAAATAAATAAATAATGTAAAATATAAACTATTAAAATAAATCAATAGTTATTGACATTTTTATTAATAAATTTAATCAATAAGTAATCACTATAAAATAAAATAAAATTTAACACATAAACATATATATATAAATAATTGACTAATAGCGTTTTAGCAGAATTCAGCAATGCAGTCAGCCTAGTGGCCTTACCCATCTTTTTTGATTCTTTATTAGTCCCTGCCTGGGACTATTAGCGATCGATTGATCGTTGACCGAGCATTAGTTTATACTTTGACATATTTTTTTTTTAGTGATTTGGCATTTTAACCTAAGTTTAATGCTCCCATTTTCATTCAACAAACTTTTAAGCAAAGTTTTTGGTTCGGAAAACAATTGAGGTCTTATTGCAGCCTTCACGTCGCCCGATGCAAAAAGATTGACGCAATATCATCTTATCCAAAGTAGGCTGTGGAGGCAAAGTTTGCAATATGATCTTATCCTAAGTAGGTTGGTTGAAGCGGCAAGTTATTTTATCCAAACTTTGGTTGCCGACTTCCACAACACACCATATAGGCAAGCCACAACACGTCAGGCAATAACACGATCATATAGGCAACCCACAACATGTCAGGGAATAACACGAATTTTGCATGGCATTAGCCACTTGTCTTCAGTTGGCCACTTTTTTGCATGGCAGTAGCCACTTGTCCACCTTTGTAGTTTCGAAATTAAACATATATCCAAGAAAAAGGAGGATTGGTGTCAGCGGCGACATACAAATTTTATGTGCCCATCTCGCTGCTGGAAATTGATGGAACAGCTCGTGAATTTCGTTATCCGTCCGCCCAGGTTCGAAACTCTTCCCGTCTCTGCTGGTTGAGGCTTTTAATAAAATTTATGTGTTGATATTTAAGAGGTGTTTCGCACATATTGTGAGGCTAAAGTTTGTGTCTGCAGTGCCACATCCTCATTTGGCTAGTTTCAGCTTGTTTTCTCCATTTTTTTTCCTTCTGGATTATTTGTGGTCAATTTCTCCATTTCCCCTATAATTTCCGCGAATTGCTGTTTTTTATGGGGAAGCTTTCGATGTAAGAAGTTAGAATGGAATTACATCCTCATTTGAGTCTCTGCTTAGAAAACCGCTTAATAGCATTGGATTGGTCAAGACGTTTTGATTTCTTATACAATTACTGCAAATCGTTTATGTTAATTTACTGTCTTTTTGTCGAGCATATGGCAGCTTGCCCTTTTGCAGATTTAACACCGCCTATTCCAAGCACAAGACAAAGTTCAGGTTTGAAGCCTGTTGTTCCAATTCTGCGTTGGTTGTTCCAATTCTGCGAACTATATCAACCTGTTGTTCCAATTCTGAGCTGGTTGTTCTAATTCTGTAAGCTGGTTGTTTCAATTATGTGAACTACATTGGACAAAGTTCAGGACATCAAGAAGGGAAAAATCGCTGGGTAAATTTATGCTTTATTATTTAATACTAACTATACATTTTTTTCTTCCTAAATTATATCAACTATACATTTTGTCCCTAAATTTCTGAATATTTCTGTTTGCCCAAAAATCACGGTATAACACCGGCTATTCCAAGCACAGGACAAAGTTCAGGTTTGAAGCTTGTTGTTCCAATTCTGAGAACTACATCAACCTGTTGTTCCAATTCTGTGAACGACATCAGACAAATTTCATGACATCAAGAAGGGAAAAACAGGTGAGTAAGTTTATGCTTTATTATTTAATATTAACTATACATTTTTTCTCCCTAAATTATATCAACTGTACATTTTGTCCTAAATTTCTGAATATTTCTGTATATATTTCTGTTTACATTTCTGAATTTGTCTGTGCATTAGTGGTGAACAAGCAAATTGAAAGCGCATTTGGGATTTATGCTATAGTGGTTTGACTATGCCAAGAATATTTGCACTGGACCTGATTGCACTCACTACACTCAGGTTGTATGGAGGACCACGGCCAAAGTTGGATGCGCCAAGATTATATGCAACTCAGGTGATACTTTCATAACGTGCAATTATTATCCACCAGGGAACTACGTAGCAGCCAGGCCATACTGAAATGAAATGAAATTAAAGGAATCCTGTAAATATATAAGATATGAACACCAAACCTTCAACGCTACTATTGCGATTTCTCTCAATATTTATTCGTTCTCTCTTCATGTACGTACAAGTACAGTGAAACATTTCATATTATCTCAATATAAATATTCTTTGATAAGTAAATTTCACAGTATTTGCACGTATTTATTTCTTATTCTTTAAAAGACCTGGCTTTTGACACCGTTGCCATTAATACAATTTCTGATATTTCAATTCATACCGGCTTAAAATTGGAATTGGGTATTTATTCTAATACAATTTTTCTCATATTTCAATTCATATCGGCTTAAAATTGGAATTCATACCTCAATTTATCGTACCCAAGTATTGCAGATGAAAATCGATTTCCACAACCCAAATTATGTGAGCAATATTTTTATATTGCCACATAAAGAATAAATCTCATTTGGAGTTTTATTGTTTTATTTGCACAACTATGTTCTACAGCAGAGGCCGAGTCTCCAACAACTACGTTCTACAGATGAGAGCATTTGATGAGAGCATTTATGTCTTGGTTGCAGAACAGCAGGGGCCAAGTCTCCAACAGTTGAGAGCATTTATGTCTTGGTTGCAGAACAGCAGAGGCCGAGTCTCCCAACAGTTGAGAGCATTTATGTCTTGGTTGCAGAACGAGGAGAAGAAAGGTTTATCAAAATATTTAGATATAGGATTTCTTCAGATTTGTTTTAAGTATATTATTAATTTTATGATTATGAAAAGTGGAAAAAATCACTTCTAAATTGATAAATGGAAAATCATTATATTTGAGTTTAATATGGATATAAGATTTGTTAAATTATTTTAATTATGAATATTCTTATTCCATTTATTATATAAAGATTGTCTTTATTGCGATTTAAATATTTTAGGAGTTTTATAATTATAAAAAGTGGATTAATCATCATTGCTATTTGAATATAAAATTAGTATTTTTATCAGTCATTAGTATTTAGATATGTTATTAATTTTATGATTTTAGTATTTAGATATGTTATTAAATTTATGATTTTAAAAAATATAATTGGATTGAATAAAAAATTATAAAAATGCTTTTTATTTAAAGTAAATTAAAAAATAACACGTGTTAAATTAAAATTATTATACATACGAAATAATAAAATTCCATAAGTATTATTAATTTATTTATTAGAAATATAAACTCACTTTGTACAGCAGAGGTTGAGCCTCCAACATCTACATTCTACAGCAGAGGCAGTCTTCTGCTGGGTCTCCATTATTATACATACGAAATAAGAAAATTCCATAAGTATTATTAATTTATTTATTAGAAATATAAACTCACTTTCTACAGCAGAGGTTGAGCCTCCAACATCTACATTCTACAGCAGAGGCAGTCTTCTGCTGGGTCTCCAACAGCTACGTGTTCTACAACAGAGGCCGAGTCTCCAATCGCTGAGAGCGTTTATGTCTTGGCTGCAGAATAGCAGTGGCCGAGTCTCAACCAGCTGAGAGCATTTATGTCTTCATTGCAGAACAAGGAGAAGATGGTTTTTTTTTGTACTAGTTTTCCATGCGTAAATGGAAGGGAAAATAGACTAGCTTCTGTCAGCTCCATGGAAGGGAAAATAGACTAGCTTCTGTCAGCTCCATGACCTCCGAGGATTGATTCATGAGGATATCAACATCTAATCTTGATCTAGCATTACATCCAAGACAAAGCCCATGACGAAGGTGGCTCCATTGAAATAATGGAATCCTTTTTGTTGTTTGTACATGAACATTTGGAATTACTGGGAGCCTTTCATGACAGCCACAACCACCTGGAGTGCATGCAAAAGTTTCTCGATCTGTCGTTTGTTTATTCCAATGTAGTGCGGAGTAATTCAGAATTAATGGTTGAATATTAATATTATTATATATTGTTTTCCATCTTCTTCCTCGGAACTTGGGCCATCTTTTAACTGATACCAATGCGTAGCTTTTAAACCTGCATCATATATCCAACGACTATATCCAATGAAATAATGTTGGATATCTAATAACAACATGTTCATCATATTATTTGGTGATATTTCATCAGCGAAGTTGGGAGCTACATTTAATTAGATATCCAATGAACCTATAGCTATCGAAAAAAAATAACAGTCTCTGATACTATGTATTTGATTGCCCGTCATAGTAAAATGTTGTGATATTTTTGGTCACCAGTTTCATTAGAATTCTAATTGACCTAGTGTAGTCGTGACATTTTTCTACGCATGATAATATGCAGTATTAGTTTTAGGCTTTCTAAATATTAGTTAAAGTTTTGGATGATCTAATTTGTGGAGGAAAAATGATGGATCCAAACCATCTTCATGAGTGTTAAATGTCCCCCAATGTTCATAATTGAAGCTTTGAATCGCTTAGAGAGAACCCCATGAGATTACCCCATGAGATTAGCAAAGCACTAACCCAAAGTGTGGGATGTGTGAGGTCATATTGGCACTTTCACTTAAGATATCCGATCAATGGATCTTTTATTCAAGTTATTTCCTGGTAATAACAAAGAAGCAAGCTTAATTCTTAAAGAAACAACATATGATGGTTCTTTCACGTCTTCTGTTACTTCAGATTAATCGTATAAATTTTCATGAAAATATTTTTTATTCAAGTTATTTCCTGGTAATAACAAAGAAGCAAGCTTAATTCTTAAAGAAACAACATATGATGGTTCTTTCACGTCTTCTGTTACTTCAGATTAATCGTATAAATGTTCATGAAAATATTTATGTTAAGATGCTTAAAGTGGGTTTTAAGGTACACTAAGATATAGATAACTTAACTGAAACAGTAAAAAAAGTTACGTTACTTTTACTTAACAGAGTGAACCGAAAATCCTATTCCGCTTTTTATTTTGGATTGTGGATTCTTAAAAAATCTAATTCAGGAAAGCTACTATAATCTACAGTTTGAAAAAAAATAGCCTCGCTGTTGGCATTATGTTTCAAGTGTTGTCCTTGATGGCAACTCACTCAGAGGTTGGTACAGGTGCTCAGAGGTTGGTACAGGTGCTCAGAGACTGGTACAGGTGATGGCAACTTAACTAGTGGACAGATCTCAGTACAGCAGGACAAGAAAGAGATATACGCAGGTTCAGCAAGGAGAATCAGCGTGTACACGCAGGTTGGCTTCAGTAAAAGCGCGTACATGTGAAAACGTACCTTTGGTCAGTGGCAGTTAGTCCTTGGAAGTTGTGCCTATGGTTTTGGACCATGGTGTCTCGACGGACGTGTCGATCCCTAGTTTCGAGGTTGATGGTATTGTGTTACTATGGTTTTGGCTCTTGGTATTGAGCAAGGCCTAAGGCTATATAAGGAGAAGATCACTAGGCCAAAGACAGCAAGTGTGAGTGATGAAGATCTGAGAAAGTGTGTGATCCAAGTGCTGGTTATGGGTTGGTGATCTGAACCAAGGTTTCACCCATGTGGAGGATGATGAATGATGGAACGAGATCTCAAGGCTTGGAATGATTATCTTCATATGGTTTGACTCTGGATAGACTAGATCTACTGACGCATGTTTATTATTATGATCTGGGTATGTTTTGATGTCTGATATAGCTGCAGAGTTTTAAGGTTGAATTTATAGATCTGTACGCGAGTTGGTTTTGGTAAAAGAGCGTATACACGCAGGTTGGGTTCATTCAAGTAGCGTATACAATGTGAAGTATGATATTTGAATATGGAGCTGGATCTGGTTGTTGCTATGATTGTCTGGTTATTGTTGATAGGGTTACAGTGATTCAGAATTGGGTGTTTCAGTGATTGATGATGCAGGTTGTACTACAATGATGATTGTCTTATGGATCCAGTATGAAAATGTATGAAACGTGGTCCCGGGTAGCTCGTAGGCCGGCACCTACGTACTGGTAAACATATCAGCTAGTACAAGAGCCAGGGGGTTGTAGCTCCCTTCCACTAGCAGCTGGAAAACGAGTAAAGAAGCATTCTGTAGGTAGGCACCTACGTACTAGTAAATGGATCGGCTAGTACAAGAGCTAAGAGGGTTGTAGCCCTCTGCAGGTTGTAGCCTGCGTGCTGGTAAAGGACTGCACCAGTACATTGTAAAAGAAGTTCTCATTAAAGAAGAAAGAGACAAATTGCAGCAGGTGGTTTTCACCCACATTGGGTTTCCACCTTATATCATGGTGTTCATGTGTGTGGCTTTTGTGTGATGATCTGTTCTGTTATACTGCACCTGTTTACTGTTAATATGCTTAATAATGTTCTGATGCATTTACTGAAGATAAGATTAACTGAATCATAAGATCTCTGGATATACGCTAGTTGCATTAGACACAGTCGCGTGTACACGCGGGTTCACTTAACTGAAGTCGCGTATATGTTTCTGAGTATGAAATTGAAAAGTTTTATCTGATCTGATAATACTGATTCACCCCCCCTCTCAGTATTATTTCCAACACTCGCTATTTTGTGTGAAATGAATGAAACCTCACCTTTGTCTCTGCTAAAACACTCTTGTCATGATTGAGATTTGCCTGTAGGGAAATGAACATTTTAAACTTAAAACGGAGAGAAGATAAGCGATTGAAGAAGGGAAGTTGTGAAATATAAAGAAAGAGACGGTTAAATTTGGCGGAATAGCGATTGAAGAAGGGAAGATGTGAAATATAAAGAAAGAGACGGTTAAATTTGGCGGAATAGCGATTGAAGAAGGGAAGATGTGAAATATAAAGAAAGAGACGGCTAAATTTGGCGGAATTTCAACAGTGAAGTAGGGACTTCAAAAAAACATTAAACTTGAGCTGGAAAATTGAATTGACATAAAATAATTAACACAAAGATTATAAAACATTAATATTTGAATAAAAATATTAAAATTACTTAATCTGAAACTCCACACTAGCAAGATAATTGTTGATTTTGAGTTTGCAATTTCTCAGGCTTGGAGCTCTATACCAGTTGGTTATGAATTTTGGAATGGGGCATTCATATATGAGATTGTTTCATCATGCTGCCCACAATGGCTTGTCCATTTATGTTGCATGCAATTGTCGATTTTCACATATTATAGTCAATATAAAGTTTCTGATAATTTTATGTTTAGTTGGTTATATGGATATGTCAACTATTTTATCAGAGGCAATTAAGTGCTAAAATGCAATTAAGAGAATGTATAACCCAACTTTTGGTTACAAGAGGGATGCTACATTCCCCCTACTATTGCCACAGCAAGCTTAAGATGCCTATGAACTAGTTGTGTTTTCCTTGACATTATATATTTGCACTTTGTTCAGTTTTTGAAGTTCAGACTTTGAACAATAACTGAAAATTCTAATGGGGTCTTTCTCAATTACTGGAATTCTTAAAAGCAAGACCGGCAGGGACTACCGCTACAGCAGTGGCTCCCTTGTTTCCTATGAAAACCACTTCTATTCTGCTGATTTTATTATATTTGAATTTTGCTTAATGTCTACCCAAGAGAAGAATAAATTGGATTCATAGATATCATTTTCTTGAATATCCCTTTGCAATTATGTAATACAAATACTTTCGTTAACATAATTTAAAAGGTGGAAATAAAAACGTACTTTCTCTATCTGTTGGCACTTCATCATTGTACATGTAACATCTGAACTAATCCATTTCTACATACATTGTTATCTTTGTCTCACAATGTTGTTGTGCTCTAGTGAACTTGTTCTAATATTTTCGATTATTGAAATAAAATTTTACAATCTTTTAATGAAAGCACTTTAATGAGAAGATTACGAGTTGATTTAAGGAGGGAATGTAAAATTTATTATTAGATACATGTTTACACGTTCCTTTCCTACAAGTGGGAATGTTTCTTTGTAAACCATTCCTATGTGTTGATGCAAAGTATAGATTGATAACAAAAGATCTATGAAGAATTATATATAACTCATTGCAACTTAATTAAGTTGGGGTGGACTTGAAATTTAGAATATAAATTTTAATATTTCAATGAATAATGCATTATTAGTCCCTGCTGACAGGCGGTTGGGATTATAGTAATCAAAAATGTTTTGTTAGCATTAATCTGGGCTAATCCGTATGGCAAATGTATGGCAAATAACCTAAGTGGGCTAATCCTTATGGCAAATGTATGGAAAATAAACTAAGCTTTTAGCTGCTGAAATGTTTACAACTTATGAAATTTGTTTTACAGTCTTATTTGGCCTCCTCCCGAGGCGCGGGGAGGCCGAAACATATGTTATATTGATGTGTTCCCATCACATTTAGAGAAGCTAAACTAAAGGTAAACTAATGCTAGCATTAGTCGAAGAAATTAAATGTTATGCGACTGATCTTGGAGACAATATCACTTAGCTAGGCTGGTATGTGCATGTTGACCACTCATCAGTAGCTGTCTTTACCACCAAAGCTTATGGAAGGCTACGCTACAACTTATTGTTTCTCATTTTCAAGACCGGTAAGCAGTCGGTAGAGATGAATTCATGCATGTGGATGAAGAGACCTTTCACCCTCATTATGCATCCTCCATCCTTCGACTTCCAAGAAGAAGGAAGAGTCATCTAGGGAGAAAGAAGAGCCAAGAACGAAGATCCATCCTTCAACTTTCAGGGAGAAGGAAGAGCCCCCTGCCACTCAAACCATCTAGGGGGAATACGCGTTCAGGTAGACGTAGGAGCCAACTCCCACTCGAACCATCTGGGTCATAGAAGACGATGGAGGTAAGATTTCTATTCTTGAACCAAAAAACTAGTTAGCACCAACCGACCTCTCCCCACCTCAAATTTTGAGATTTTGATGACTATGCTCATCATGGTGGTAAGCACCCTAGTTTTCCTAGAGATCTGCACCCTACACTATGCAGAAAAAGCTTCAAATGGAATTTCAGCATACTTGTGCATACCTTAAATGGAATTTCAGCATACCTGTCACTTCTGCTGGAACTGCTGCGCCATCAAATTTTTGTTGTGTATGTTGGCTATGCTCCAGCTATAGGAGGATACTAATCCAGGAACTAGGCAAAACTTTGTTCTTACCTTACGCGCCAGGGTCTTTATCTCAATATATACCTAGGATGAAGTATATGCAAGTACGCCTATAGGGATTGTTGTCATATCTTTGTGACACGCTTGAATCTTGTTCCCTAGCAACAGGGGCAGTAAGGGCATGCACTGCACAATTTGTGTTCCCATAAGGTACATTTGATCCAGAATCACCATCTATTGACCTAGAATAAGTAGCAAGGAGGGCATTTACCTTCTAAAAGAATCTATTACGGAGGATCAGAGAGTTCTGGATGTTGTATTGTTGAAAATTGTAGAATTTGTTCCAGATTTGAAGCAATATTTGTCTGCAAGATTTAATTTGAGGTTAGGAATGAAGCCACATAAACTTTTCTTTTTAAAAATTAACTTGCTTGCCTCATGATCTCAAGTTTTGGATGTTGTATTGTTGAAAATTGAAGAATTTTTTCCAGATTTGAAGCAATATATGTCTGCAAGATTTAATTTGAGGTCAGGAATGAAGCCACATAAACTTTTCTTTTTAAAAATTGACTTGCTTGCCTCATGATCCCCAAAATTTTTGGATCTTATTGTCTGGTTTCCCTTTTGATGGAAAGTCTTTGTTTCTTTCTACAAGAATTCCATTGGTTCTCGACTTCAAGATTTTAGGTAACACCTTATCAGTAGTGCTCTTCTTTGTCTCATTTTTCCTCTTCCAAGGGTCAACTAGAATTCTTCCTTCTCTTTTTCCTTTCTAAAATTCATTTGTATGCAATCCTCGGCACTCTTCGGCTGGCATGCTTTCCAATTGTCCTTCGGGTTTTATCAAACATTTAGTTTACTCATCAACAGCTAAATCATGCAGCAAGTCGTGCATTTTGCAACTGTTTACTCGCCCATTCCAACTAATCTATGAAACTTCAATCAGGCATTGATCAATAAGTTCTTCCATGTAGGAGCAGCCTACATCATATGCTTCTTGTAACTGTACAGAAACAAATCCCTGAGCAATCCATGCATGCACTGAACCTTGGGACTCTATCTGAGTATTCTTAGCAAAAACAGAGCAATAAAGAAAACAAGGCTTTAGATGATGAGGCAAATCCTGGTAACTTAGCTTCAATGATCGCATAATGCGGTATCTCATCACATATTCTTTACTTAGACGATGAAGGGTCCATTCCCAATGATTAGGAAGCCCCTCTACTGATGTTGCCAAATAAGCTCCTATTGTTTTGATGGCAAGCAGCAGTTCGCCGCATCTATTAACAATTTCGTGAGCTATCTTGTCCAGCGCCTCTGGGAAATGGTGTGCACCATCTAGGAAAGAATGGAGGCAGAATAGTTGCCAGTTGTATTCTTCTTACAAACTGTTTTTGTGGAGAATTTGAGGTCCAGCCCCAAAATCCTTTGCAACCTCTTCATCCGGGTCATCAGCACCACCTTATCTTGCTTTCTAAATGGAAACCCAGTCCTCTCTTTAGAAAATCTATCCGACATGTCATCAAAAGCAAATAGACGACTTTTTTTATCTAAAAATCTATCAATCTTCTCTCTCAACATTCTATCATCTAGCTCGTCGGCCCCTTTTTTATCATTTTTCCGGTTGGCCAAAATTTCATCGTTTTCTTCGAAGTGCTTGGCTCTCTCATTTCACTCAAACTACTTTACCATATCACGAAGTAGTTCTGTAACTGCGAATTTCTAAGAAACTGCTAACCAAACCTATTTACCAAATTGAAACAAGAAGAGACATGGCCTACTTCCTGGAAAACTTCGTACTTGAATTTCGGATTTTAGAAATCTAACAACTGCATCCTTCTATTTTGTCTGCTACCTTCAAGATTACCTTGTCTGGGAGAGGTTTGCTTGTATGTATTTCTAATATGATTCTGTATTATGATGTGTTGGGAGCAGATCTTCTTCAAGTGGTGACTTTTTATTATCCATTTTCTTTTACTTGTATGTATTTCTAATATGATTCCATATTATGATGCGTTGGGAGCAGATCATTTTCAAGTGGTGACTTTTTATTATCCATTTTCTTTGGATTTTGTTATAGACCCATTTCATGGATATTTTCTTATTCTGCTAGAGTTTCTTCTATGATTTCCACTTCTTCCAGCTGGTGGAACAACTTATTCTACAGGTGTCGAGCATGCAAATAAGAGCGAAAAGTATGGGAGACATGAGAAAAAGAGCATGTATGCCTACACAAGTGGTCGCAGCGATGGTGTGCTTTTCCATGTGCCCTTTTTTTTTACCGTGTGTCTTCTTATTTTATAAGTGACTTCATAAGTTTCTAATTTCTTAATCTAATTTATTAACATTTGTTTATTAACATTTTTCAAGATTTGGAGGAATAATATTTTGCATTTTTCAAGATTTGCACAAATAATATTTTGCATTGTCGCTACAATCTAATCAGACATTTAATGGATTAGTAATGAAGTTATGCCACCGCTTGAGATTAGAGTAGAAAAATAATTGGTTTCTCCCTTATACCACATTATATCCTGCAGCCTTCCTGGTTCAAGGAGGGTTGTTACAGGCGGCAAGGATAGAGGCACTCAAGCCCTTTGTACCTTACTATAAATGGTTTTGCCCAAGGTTTTGCAGGTTGTTCTGAGATCCAAATGGGAGGCCACACTCGATAGTCTTCTTAAAATTCTTAAGAGGAATTCTGAATCTGTCAGGAACGTGAAGTTCAAGATGATGTGCATATCATATTGGGTTGACCTATAGAACTATGATTTGTCACTCATCAATAGCAAATGCCCGATACATGTCCACGGATCAGTTGCCAACGCGTGTGGCTGAAAGGAATCATGTAGTTTCTTACTGTTGCTGTTAAAATCATGGTTGTATTTGCAAGACAAATGATCAAACTGTTGTTGCTTCATGTGCTATTTATATTCTTGATGCCCTTGTATCTGGATTTTACGGTAGTAGAAACCAAACTACACCGTGGGTTTTACAAAAACAACTGTCCAGAGGCAGAGTCTCTGGTAACCTCTGTACTCCAAAAAGCCATTCAAACCAGAAATAGCTATTCCAGCATCTTTTGGGATCACTGTAACTGGGAATCTCTCACACAATTTAGGGACAGTCAATGCAGGACATGCTTCATTTAGTGTAGATTGCCAAGCAAATGATGAAGCTATGGAGGATTTATGGGTTGTAGATTGGGATATTGGTTAGGAGTGTGAAGTCCCTAATGGCTGCAAAGAAGAAAATAATACCACATAATTTACTATTGATGATGAGCCTGCTAATGAAGAAGAGGAGCAACCACTCCTTGACACAACAAATCAAGTATGCTAGCCCAATGAGTGGAAGGGCCTTCTCTAAATATTTATAGATGATGACGATGAAAACAATAGAGAAGAACTTACTTCTGCCAAAGGGGAAGCTGATGACAAGAGCACTGTTATTCAAAGCACCTTAAGTTGCAGTAATTTCCATGAGAAGCAAGGGATAGATGATGAGTACCCTCAGCAACCCTGTAAGTTTTCTGATAAGGGTTTCTTCTGCAAGTTTGACCAGGACAGCCATAAATATGATATAGCAAAGGGCCCATCTGAGCCCATTAAAGACAATGGCATTTTGGACCAAAGGGAAGGATTATGTTTCTTTGTAAAATATGATGATGGTATCACAGCTTCAGTCTATGAACCTATTTTTACCAAGGAGAAATCTTGTAATGATTCTGCAGCATGGCTGAAAGGGAATGTTTATCTATTTCTTTTCTAGGTAATTGTTTGCATTCCAAGCTTTGAACCTATTTGCTTTGCTACTGGGGTGGCGTTACAATAGTAAGGTGGTCCTCAAGAGAGGGGTGATTCCATCTAATTTTTTCAAGGCATAATGACATGTACATGTCTCAGTTTCACAATCTTATTGCAACGTGGTTTGCATGCAATCAAGGCATGAGCACCAATGAGTCTAAAGTTGGTACACATGTTTTCTTATTTTGGTTTTCTTGTAGCATTCATTTTGATATTTTATGATTAGGCAGTAGATAGATTATTCATTCACACTGATACCAATGTTATGCTCATATTTTTGATCATGGAGTTATGTTTTTCTTTATCAATGCGTTGAAACAACTATAGATTTTCCCAATAGCAGATGGGCTTTATGTCACTATTTAAGCTACTTAAAAAGCTTGTTTTTCCATCTTGTTACCTTCTCACCAATTTATGTGCGTTAAGGTTTTAATATAATCTATTATTACATTTCTGATCTACTAGACACTCCTACTATTGCGAAGGCAGTGAAAACAATGAAGAGAGGAGAAAGTGTGATTCTCACCATAAAACCTACGTGTACGCTGAAAGCTCCAAACTCTGTTGTTCTATATTGCTTTTGGTTGATATTTTACCTTCCAATGTTGAACTGTATACATGCACTTCTAAGAAGAATATTTGTGTGTGGATATTCTTTTGGTGATTGGGTAGTTATCTTTAATATATTTTGAATATTTGTTCTCTATTGTTAGTATTGTCATGAATCAATCCACAAGTTTTCACCCCCGTGCACATGGTATCATGGGTTAGATATATGTCTATGTCTACATGTGGTTAGTGGCTAAAGAAATTGGGCTTTGTTTATCATACGGAGTCAAAATATTTCATTTTCATTTTATATTTTATGCTTATTCATATACATGAAGTTACCTTCGGAATTATGTTCCTTGGTTCTATTGATTTTTTTGTCAAGAGGATATGGCTTTTCTCTTTTAACAGAATGCCTATGTTTTTCTTTCTTGTTTAGGCTAAGCTCTGCATGTAATATTCTATTTCTTGCCATTGTTAGTTAGTGCATGACTAAATAGTGAGGAATTACACAACTCTGGTCAGCTTGGATGAATTTTATGTCAAATAGTTTAAAGCACCCAAGTTTATAAAAATAGTTTGGATTACTCAGGTTTTCTCTTTTTGTTGTTTGCTGGGAAGTCCATGCAACATGCACATGTTTTGTAGATCTCCCATTACAATGACTAATTTTCTCTCTTTTGAAGCTGCAATCTAATGTCTTCCTTTAGATAGGATTTGGCTATCTACTTGTTATCGTTGCCTTAGAAATGTATAGTTTTTTATTTTCTTTTGGTAACTACACTTAGATACGTGATTGCAAGAGGAAAACTAACGTGATATATTGATGATCACATGCCTTTGGTGAGCCTTGTACCCTACACTATTTCAGATTCTAAATGATAAAACCAATCTTGAAGTTGTTTGGAAGGCCATTAAGGTTTCTGCTCATTCTATTTCTGTAAAAAGGACATTATATCTAAGATTGACAACAAAGCTAGTTTACCAACATCGGAGGGGAAGGAGTGTTACACAGTAATTTGTCACTATCCTCATCTCAGTTCCTTTGCTGTGTCATGTATCAAATAAACATGTCCATATATTCCCACTTATGTAAAAATATTAAACAGTGCTCTCTGATGGTGAAGAATTGGCCCTTTTTTTCCTAAGTTCTTGCATCGTCGCTAATAAGACATTAAAAGGTGCAACGATCCCTTGTCATGAACTATCTCGTCGCGACACTGTTGCCGAGGTACATGTGTTTCCCATGATGGTGAGATTTTAGGGCTCAGCGCAAAGCTCCCAATTATTTACGGTGACAATTCATCTGAAAGCATTGCCTTCTTGCGGTGTCATCGCTGATCCTTAGTTCATGACTTGCGACGACTCAGATTTGGCGAATTTGTTCAAACAGTCGACCTTCTGGGTGTTTCTAGAGCTGGTTGTTGGGTCAGTTTGGGTTGCTTTTCCTCCTCTAGGATGGTGGTTCAACCTCTTATGCAACCTCCCTTGAGGATAAGCTCCCTCTCCCTCATTTCATGGAGACTCCTTCTCCTATAAAATCACTCACCATTGTTATGATCTGCTAGTTAGTTCTTTAGTTGGGTAGTGATGGCTAGTTCTTTTGAGTTTTCTTTGAAACTAAGTAGATAGCTTTGGTGTGAGTGTGACAAGTGTGGGATTGTTAATAGTTTGGTAAGAGGTTGTGGAGTGCCTTAACCCTGTATTAGAGCTCGTGAGTGAGAGAGAGATATCATCTATTTGGGAGACCCTTTCTTGAGAGTGAATGCTTGAAGAAACATACTGGTTGGACCCTCCGAGAAGGCTTGCGGCGTCAAGACTTGGTTGTAAGCTTTGCTTTTGATTCATTTTAATACAATCAATGATGATTTCCTATATCTTGTGTACAATTTACTTGATAGCTTATGATTTCTTGACTTTATAAGTAAATAGATTATTATTGTTCTGCGTCACGTGTTCTGTTGTTTTCTTGTGGTGTTTCAGGTTGATTGCTCATTAAAGAGAAAGAAATAGAAGCTGGACCAGTGCAACAAAAACTCCATCAACCGTCGGTTTTAGGTAGGCCTCCAATGATTACTATTTAAGGGAATCGATTGTTGTTTTGTCTTGGTTGTGACTAGATCCACTCTAGGGCTAGAGGGGTTGCCTCTATCCAGAGAGGGAACACTTTCCTTTATCATAAGTTGGTGACTCTGCTAGGGATGGTCTTTTGTATGTTTTATTCTTGTTTGTATTTTGATTTGGTGTCTCTTAGATTTTGGGGTTAAACAATCAGTTTTCTGGGTTACCTGGGTCAATCTGGGAATTCCCCTTACTGCTTGGAAAGATTATCTAGTGTCATTTAGGTGATTTTACTTTGTCTTTTGCTTAAGTAAGATCATCACTAAAGATAGCCTAACAGTCGCGACAATGTCGCTGATGTTCTAGCTTTGTACCCACGACTATTTGGCTTTCGTCTCAAGTTTCTAGTTTAATTCCCGCGACGATTCCTGAAATTGGACCGTCTCTGAAAACGGGTGTACTTTAGTGACTAGTCTCTAGTTGACAGTGTAGCACCTATGACAAGGTCTCTAGTTAACAGTGTAACGCCTGCGATGACGTCTCTAGTTGTCATTGTAACACTTGCGATGATTCCTGTAAAGTTGTTTTTACAACTTTACCTCCTGAATCCACCAGTCTTGTTTATCCCCTATTGTTTTCTCTCTCCCATCAGCTTGTTTTGATTGCTTTTGGTTAGGGTACTGTCTCTTTGGTTTCATTGAGTGAGTCTTGTGTTTTTAGACCGTGTGACCTAGCTCTTTAGAGGTTTCATCGAGAAACCATTTGCTTGGGTTACTTGTCTGTCCAAGGTTCATCCACGACCATCTTATTGATTTGCTTGAGGCTTTTTCATTGCTTGTTTTCTTGCTGGTTGATTTTTAGTGTTGATTATTGAACCAATTTTTGATATTGATTCGATTTCTTCACTACCAAGCATAGATCACAATTTTTTGGATCGATCAGTTCACACTTGCTTGTTTGTCTCTTTAAATTCAAAATAAAAAAATCAAATGATTGCATTCATTTAGTATACGAAAGTGAAGGTACATTTGCATTTCAAATTTTCATGCTTGAGAAATTGGAAAGGAACCTTAAATATTTCATTAGTAGTATCGATGCATCGTGAGATTAGTGTATTGATGCATTGTGTTTCTTATTTTTTTCATTCGCTTGTGTTTTCTTGGGAATGAACTTTCTACCATCCTTTAAGTAGTTGTTCATTGAAATGAAAGATGCTTTACTCATTCTAATTGCATCCTATGGTTTTTGATATACATACGGTAGGGCCTAAAACCTGAAACCTAATTCAAGATCAACTCTAAAATTAAATGAATGAACTTAACAACACACTGGAACTTAACACACATTATTTAGAGATCTAGGCTAGAGACGTGCTCTGGCGTCATTAAACCTAGTCACTATTGCTTTCGCTTAAGGTTGGGTGATTCCTCCTTCTGTGATTCAATAGTTGCTAGTACGGACTTGTGCTCCCAGTATCGTCGAGTATATATCGGGAGACCCCACTAGGTTATCATCCTACATCCATAGGAAGCCATCTGCCACCTTGTGAACCGTAATGTGCAAAACACAGCATTCGGGAAGATTGATGCTGTATGGAAAGTCCTTGGTCATTTCTCTTTCATTTGATCACCAAGGTGTATATGTAGTTTTACGGTTTGTACGGTTAACCTTTTGCCTAGTTCTCCAGAGTAGTCACTTTCGTTCCTTTTCGACTCCTTAAAAGAAAAGGGCCATCTAAGAACTTGTCATTTCAGGCTCATTAAACCTCGAAAGAGATAGAGTCACCTTTTCATCCTTTTCTTGACTCTCGAAACATGAAAAGGTCTAGTTTTGTTCCTGTGTCATAAAATTTACTGCCCACGAAATATTCCTGGTAACAGTTCAAGTTCTTTGTTACAGTACGAGTGTTTTTCAGGCTTGTTCCTGATGGAAACATTCCTCGAGTCTACCGGCCAAGGTCTTTCCCCAGATGGGAACCTTGATCCTTTTCCTTCTTTTGGAAATATCGGTGCTCCATACATGGCAACATTTTCTTTGCCTAGGTTAACCATCGGTCTGCCCATTTGGTTGTTTCCAACCTTGGTGGTCCCGAGTGTCATGACTCATGTTCCACCATCTCCTTCATCTGAATCATGACACAATGATTCCAAAGTTGAACCTGCGCCTTCTTCCCTTGTTTCTTCATCTTCATCTCCTACTTCACCTGGTGAAAGTTCCACATCCAGTAACCAGGTGACTAAGAAGAAGAAGAAGAAGAAGTCTGTTAAGTGCGAGGCCACCCGTGCAACTATTGCTCCATGTTCATCTTAGGTTGGAACACCTTCTACTCCTCTGCAGAAGGTTAAGTTTTCTTGTAAATTGTGCAAAGGTGACCATCTTCTTCGTGATTGTCCTGGCATTCCTAGGGTCTTAGAAGTATGGTCTAATGATCTGGCTCCTCCCTCATCGTCCTCTGAAGCTCATGTCCATGTTCAATCCTCAATTGGCAGTGGTAAGAGGAAAGGGAAGATTCGATTCCCCTGTAGGCTATGTGAAGGCAACCATCCCCTTCACCTTTGTTTGCTCATGGATAAAGCTTCCGCTTTTTGGAAAGTCTTATAGCTTCTTCACCTCCACTTCTAGTTAGTTATCAAAGGCTCTCCTCAGACCATCTCCTGGTTGAAAAAGAGATTAGCTTAGATTCTTCTCTTGTCCACCCTTCCCTTCCCGAGCCTAGTTGTGCTAAGCCTGTTCCAGACCAACCACTGGTCGAAGATAGTGTTGACTTGGGTTCACCACCCATTGATCACTCTGTTCTGTAAGAGCGTCATGATTATACTGCTCATGTTCTTCTTGTCTCGTCAGATTCCCCCAAGTCCGAGAACGACCCTCCTATCCCAACTTGTTCAGAGGGTCCTTCTTTGGTTCTTGTAGAGCATGGGGACCATCATATGATACCCCCACCAAGTAGTTCAGTCATTTCCTTTGACTGGAGTCATTTGACTGCTTGCTGCCTTCCATCGTACATGCCTTTCCAAATTATAGTACATGCCTATGATAAGGTAGTACCTGGCACTATCTTGGATGAAGGTGCGTTGGTTAGCCTCGTGCCTTTCACTACTTGGAAAGCTTTGGGCTCCCCACAGCTTGTGCCGGTCACACTGAATCTGTTGGCATTTGAAGGAGGAACTAGTCAAAGTTTAGGGATCCTTCCGAAGTTCCTTGTTACTTTGGGAGGCAAAACCATCTATATAGATGTGATGGTTGTCCAAGGTGCTTTAGATTTCAGTCTTCTCCTTGGCCGTGATTATATCTATGCCATGGGAGCTCTTGTTTCTTTACTTTTCCATGTGGTTTATTTTTCGTACAGTGGTAGAATGGTGACTATTGATCAATTGTCGTTCTTTAGTCACCCAGTGCCTCTTGTCCCACCATCATCCCCCATTGGTTCTCCTCCACAAGCAGTACCTTCCTTGCCACAGGTCAATTATGTGGCTACCCGTTCCATCTCCGCCTCTACTGATGATCATGCAGATGGCCTCGTACATCATGTACTGGGGGCATTGGAACTCGATCTATCATTAGTGCCTCATGACATGTATTCCTCCCAGAGTGCGTTTCTTCGATCCCACGAGGACCTCTTGAGATCCATGTTCTCATATGGCCCATGAACAAGAGTACGAGGATAGTTTGTTCCTGTGTCAACCTTGTTAAAAAATGAAACAAGGACTGACGAGCATAGTTCTCGATCTTGTGTCAAGCTCGTTAAAAAATGAATCAAGGAGTTCTGAGGAGAGTTCTTTTTTTTGTGTCAACCTCATTAAAAAATGAAACAAGGGTTTTGAGGATAGTTCTTTTCCTATGTCAACCTCATTAATAAATCAAACAACTCCCTTTTCCAAATCGAGTCTTTGATTAAGATCTCGTAAAATCCAAGTCGAGTCTTTCCAAGATCTCGAAAGTGAACCTTCATTCCATCCACCTCATTGAATGCAATGAAGCTTGGGGGGCATGCACCTCAATTTGCATCATTATGTTGGGGGCATGCGAACTTATAACAAGCATAGTTTTTTCGTTTCAAGCTTGTGTAAACATGAAACCGAATCCAAGTAGAGTTCTCCATGGTTCAAGCTTGTGTAAAAATGAACCCAAACCCGATTTACATCTCGTGGTTGTCGTTTTCATCCGCCAAATTCTGCTAGATGAGCCTTGGTTGTTTCATTCCATTGCCACCATCTCCTTAGCTGATCATATGCTTTCACTTGGTTGTTTTTTCCTTTCCTGAGGGACCGCAGTGATGAGTGGTTTTATTAGCCAGCCTCTTGACCACTACATGTTTTGAGTATTTCCACCATTTCCAGAACAAGTTGCTACCCTTTATACCACTCGTTCCTCTAGGATGAGTCTCCTTTAAGCTCTTTTTTGACTCGTAAAAGATGAAAAGATTGCCAAGATTTTCCCTTTTGACTCATTAAACAGATTAAAAAGGTGGTCCACTTTCAGCTCTTTTCTGACCATATAAACATGAAAAGATCACCTTGCTTTTGTCATTTCAAGTTTGATTATGGTTATGAAACATCATGTCTTCGATCGCTTTTTAATTTTTCAGATCGGGAACACTAATTATGAAAAGTACTCCTTGATTATAACAGTCAAGCGGTTCTCTCGAGTATTTTTTTCTACCTTTTCAGGCTCGAGGGACACAAATTTACAAAAAAGGACACCCCTGGAGTTTTATTTTCCATGTCTTTTTCAAATTCTCTAAACATGAAAAAGACTCCGAATTTTACCTGTGTCGGACTCGTTAAACCCCGACGACATTAGAATCATCACCATGACAAGACTCGAGCTTCACCTCCCTAGGGCTCGTTAAACTATCACTAGGTTGGATTCATCCGAAGGTCGAACTTATATTACAAGCATATGCTATCCCCTTCAAGCTTGTTTTTTAAAAATAATTGGGGTACTCACCAGCAATGGTGGGAGGAAATTTGGAAGTCGTCATTGGTTACCTATGGAAGCTAGTCACTCTTGAACATCGACACTTTTGCTTCTCGTTAGGTTGGGATATCCTCACATTGTCATTGGCATTCTGGGGTTTTGGGTTGCCATTTTGCCTCATTCCATCTGATCCATGTTGTCTCTGTTAGACCTTCGATCCCTTGGTACTAAAATGCTGCCACATTCCAAAGTCATGTCGCCAATATGTTCAAGAGTATAATCCTTCTGCAGTTCACACCCTTACCTCCTCCTCTGATGCTCTGTTTCACCATCTACCATTTGTTCCTTATCTCACGTCGTTGATGAGGGAAACATTATAGCCCTCCTACGATGGATCGTCTCCTGTCGACACCAGCTCATTATCTAGGAGATTAATCTAGAGATCTCTTTCAGTACCTTGGAGCTTGCATGCCTCAATGGCAAGTTCTTTGCGTCTGACAACAGACTTTCATCATTGGTCTTCGATTGGGTGATTCCACGAGTGTTCGACTTCAGCCCATTCTTCACACTTAGTGGATTGTATTGGTCGTACCTTGAGATACATTGTCATTATTGGTGGTTTCCCTTGTGCTTGTTAATGGTTTTCAGTATTGACCAGTAATCAAACAACTTTCTATCATGCTTGACTTCAGCACATTTGTTCACATGCTAGAATTTGTACTATGATCAATTAGGGTTTCAAGACCCCGGACTAAGATTACATATCTTCGGGCTATGTGGATTGGTTCGTGATTACATACATGACTCTTTGATGGGATGGCTGTGATGATACTTGAGTCTTTATGGATGGCTGGGACCATACCTTTATCATTGAAATGGTCTTGTCAACTAGGTGGTTGCGTCCATACCACATACTAAGTTTCATATGTCTTTCGGATGGCTACACCCATGCCTAGACTACATGTATTTCACTATTAGAGATATCTGTTGTACTTGCGCCTGCAGGTTCTTCAAGGTGGTGTTCTAGTTCGGTCATGGTTTCGTAAAGCATTTCACCCCTCCCACTCTCTGAGGCTTCATGCTTTAGGGGGCATCTATTACACAGTAATTTGTGACTGTCCTCATCTCAGTCCCTCTGCTATGTCATGTATCAAACAAACATGTCCATATCTTCCCACTTATGCAAAAAGATTAAACAGTGCTCTCTGATGGTGAAGAACTAGCCCTTTTTTCCTAAGTTCCTGCTTCATCGCCAATAAGACATTAAAAGGTGTGATGATCCCTTGTCATGAACTCTCTCGTCCGGACACCGTTGCCAGGGTACACGTGTTTCCTTTGATGGTGTGATTTTAGGGCTCAGCAAAAAGCTCCCAGCTATTTACAGTGAAGATTCATCTAAACGCATTGCCTCCTTGCGGTGTTGTCACTGATCCTTAGTTCATGACTTGTGACGACCAAGATTTGGCGAATTTGTTCAAACAATCGACCTTCTGGGTGTTTCTAGAGCTAGTTTTTGGGTCAGTTTGGGTCGCTTTTCCTCCTCTAGGATGGTGGTTCCGCCTATTTTGCAACCTCCCTTGAGGATAAGCTCCCTCTCCCTCATTTCATGGAGACTCCTTCTCCTATAAAATCACTCACCATTGCTATGATATGCTATTTAATTGTTAGTTGGGTAGTGCTGGCTAGTTCTTTTGAGTTTGCTTTGAAACTAAGTAGATAGCTTTGGTGTGAGTGTGACAAGTGTGGGATTGCTAATAGTTTGGTAAGAGGTTGTGGAGTGCCTTAACCTTGTATTAGAGCTTGTGAGTGAGAGAGAGATATCATCTATTTGAGAGACCCTTTCTTGAGAGTGAATGCTTGAAGAAACATATTGGCTGGACCCTCGAAGAAGACTTGCGACATCAAGGCTTGGTTGTAAGCTTTGCTTTTGATTCATTTTAATACAATCAATGATGATTTCCTATATCTTGTGTACAATTAACTTGATAGCTTATGATTTCTTGACTTTATAAGTAAATAGATCAATGTTGTTCTCGGTCACATGTTCTATTGTTTTCTTATGGTGTTTCAAGTTGATTTCTCATTGAGGAGAAAGAAATGGAAGCTAGAGCAGCGCAACGAAAACCCCATCAACCGCTAGTTCGAGGTAGGCCTCCAACGATGAATATTTAAGCGAATCAATTGTTGTTATGTCTTTGCTGTGACTAGACCCACTCTAGGGCTAGAGGGGTTGCCTTTGTCCACAGAGGGAACAATTTCCTTTATCATAAGGAGCAAAGCTCGCATCCCTTTCCAAATCCCCTTTGCAGAAGCATCCGTAGTAATGGTGGAGTTATGTGTTTGTGGACACCAAGGCCTGAACATATCTCAAAGTTATAAAACAAGAACAGATAAGCGATGCATCCTAGCTAATATACCTAATTCTATCTATTTTATATTCTAACTTGGTTCTAGGTACTCGCTAGTTAAGAGGAATCTAATTTACAGTCTGGAACCTGTGTTTTCTAGAACTTGTAATCAGATCTCACCATAAATTCTATTTCTTAATTTTTTGAGCCCCAATTCAACTAGATATTATGTAATGTTTAGATGCCACTAAGAAGTCATATATCAATATCTGAATTTTGATGGCCTTGTCTGCAGAATTATTCTTACAACACAAAAAAACTTGGACTTATGTTTTCTCAAAAATTTGAAGGATGGTAAGGCATACTCAACAGATGAGATAGGTAAGGCAGGCAGACTCAGGTTAGGCACAAATAATCCTGCATTTGTGTTCTCATTAGCACTAGGGAAGCAGCCTGCATTAGAGACTATTAGACTCCTACAATCCTAATTTCAATGTATATTTTACATCTACAGGTGCCTTATTCTCAGCATCTTCCGTTTCATATTACATTCTGCGTACTAAAACTTACCATGGTAACAGGTTTTGGATAAGATATACACTAGAGCCTGGAA
This sequence comes from Pinus tabuliformis, assembly GCA_031772625.1. NCBI lineage: Eukaryota > Viridiplantae > Streptophyta > Pinopsida > Pinales > Pinaceae > Pinus > Pinus tabuliformis. The sequence continues at coordinate 794,887,809 of CM062817.1, forward strand.
TCTAGGAAAATTCGTATCGTATCAAGTTCCTTTCCCTTCATTAGAAAATTTGGTCTTAAGAGGGTGCCCCCAGCTAAAAAGATCATAAAAACACCCAACAATGGAGGTAAGAAAGGGAAGATGACCATAATTCCTCATCCAAACCAACACTGATATGTTTCCCAGTTCCTTCCCCTCCAATGCCCAAATGAGGTGGATGGGGATCCCACACCACTGGCAGTGTTAAAACTGGGTATGATTAGCATATCATCACGTTCTTTCCTCTTCTATGGATCAAGCAGAGTAGCATAAGCCTGATTTATCTCAGAAAAATCTTAGCGGCTGTCTCTAGCGACTGTAGTGGCATGACATCAGGGTGGTATTTCAGTGCCATCCTTCTATATGCAACCCTGGTCTGTGTACATGCATCAAAAAGTCTATCAAACACTTTCATTGCTTTTTCGAACATAGCGTTTTGGCAAGAACTTGCTAATTAGCAGCCTCTCTTGTTAATTTAGGTTTAAATCAAACTCAATTGAAAATTATATCAAATAAGTATATAAATAAAATTATTTGGTGAAATCAACTATATCTAAATGTAAGGTCATGTTATAGTTAGCGTAATTCAACCAATAGAAAATTATTGCAAACTTAAATGTGGAATTTTAACTATTGAACTATGATTTAACGCTAGAGACTAAACACAAGAGTGATTTTTTATTTTATTGTTATTCCTTGGAAGTATTTTAGATATAGTGATAATTTGTTTAATGAGGTTCAACTTTAGTCGTCCCATTTTCAAAGCTATGAACTATAGGGTGAAATAGACATATAGACATCAAGGTTCAATGATGGACATTGTTCCAAATTTTTTTCTATGAGAAACTACCCAAGAGGAAATTGTAATGAATTTCTAAATATGCAATTTAATTTAAAACTTATCTAAGGCAGATTTTTTTTCAAGGAGAAGAAAATGTCTTTGCATGAAGAAAAAAGAGAATTGTTACATTCATCCAAGGTATAGACCTTGCAAATACTGTAATAACATCTAGATGGACCAACTAGTTCAGAAAGCATGTACATCATATAGAATTGGAAAAAATATCCCACCTAGCAGAGAAGAGACAAATTGATACATAAAATGATTGTATATGACAACAAAGAAAAATGGAAGAGGTAGAGGCCCCATACAACAACATAATAAGGGAAAGTCTAAGCATCAAGAAAAAATGAAGTGTCCAAAACTAGACACAAAACACTGCGTAAAACAATAAAAATGTATATGCTCAGGATGAACCGAGGACCCATGCTTGGAGAGCTGATCTGCTAATGTGTTATGCTCTTGAAAAATATGGCGGAAAGAGAGAGAATGAAAAAAGTTCCACATAGTGGAGATTTTCTCCATCTAATGTCTCAAAGATGGAATGTCAAGGGAATGCCCACCCCAAGCCCAATCGATAGCCACTTTGGAATCCCCAAAAATAATGATCTCATCCACCACTAAACGTAAAGCACATCTTAGGACTCCCCATAGGGAAAGCACCTAAACTCGTGAGTTTGTACCATAATAGCCAGACCAGCCAAAGTGATAATGATGAGTAGGAGATAGGGATATGGAAGCTCCACACCAACAAACATCCCCTTAGAGGCATCATCAAATAAACCTCTTGGAAATATATGTCCCATAAATTTGAAAGTCCTGTCACTCTTTTTTCTGCTGGGAGAGAGGGGTCCAACCTCCAAGAAATAATGTATAGTTATGAGGTACATTTGTTTCAGATTCAGGACAATGTTGTCAAATATGCATACATTCCGACTTTGCCAGATTACCTAAAAGAAATACAAAGGTATGGGTCTATATAATATCTTTTGTGTGGCCAAAAATTGCAACATGAAAGGATGGAGGCTTTTTCCACAACGTTATTAATATTGAGCAAAGAAGTGATCTCCTCCAAAACACCAAGGGCCCAAGGACATACCAGGACAATATGTAAAAATTCTCCTCCACATATATACAAAGTTGACATACTCCAGTGCCCGTGAAACCTCTTTTGGTAAGGTTGTCCAACGTAAGAATATGGTTGTGGGCAACAAGCGAGGTAAAACATCTTAGCTTCGCAAAAATCTTCCATTTCCACATTCGGGCTAGCCAAAAGGAGCAGGGTTAGGCACATGCCTATCAGTGATATAATAGTAAGCTTCCTTGGCCAAAATTTCCCTACTCTTAGTTGTATCACCCCAAGTGATCTGATCCTCTTTGTTAGCAAGAACAATTCCCACTTGTATAAGGTTGGAGTGCAAGGAATCCCATAAGTGATGAAATTCTGCAAGTAAATCCAACTCTGTTGCTTGACTCCAATAAGTAGAGGGGAAAAAATCATTATGCATAACCCCAATGTGTGAGAGAGTTATAATATTTTTGCTATGCAGATGTTGGATGATAGGAAAGGAGAGGGAATGAATTCCATCCATAGTGAACATGTTGTCTAAGCCAATCAAAATTTTGTTTCCCCTTCCAACTTCCCATTTGAGGTTGTTGCAAATCCAAGGGTGGACTTTCATCATGTTGCGCCAAATATAGGAGGCCAAACTCTTCCAAGGGGCACCAAATCTTACCCAATCCTCTAGGAGTGCGTTATTCAAATATTTTTCATGGATTATGTTTTTCCAGATGCCTCTACCCACCAAGGCCCTCCATAGGTTTGTTGTGAGAAAAGAACAATTAAAGGGATATGTGTCCTTAATTCCCTAGCCACAATATTCATGGAATTTACAGATATAGGCCAATGAGGACAGGTGGAATTTATTCTTGTCTCCAATGCCAGACCAAATTAAGTCAGCTATGAATGAGTTGATTCTATGAATGATAGCCATGGGGAGAAAGAATAAATGCATCCAATAGATAGATATACCTTGAAGGACTGCCTTATTCATGATCATTCTCCCACCCAAGGAGAGCCAGTTGTTTTCCCACTCGGATAATTTTCTTTCAAATTTATCCAAGATCCAATTAAAATCACATCTCTTGTATTTGCAAGACTTCAAGAAAAAGTCAAGTATTTGAATGCTTATGCAAGGGGTTTAACATTAATTCCAAACATATCAACAATTCTTTTGATCTCTAGATCCTCCACTTCTCTATAAATCAACTATGATTTATCTTTATTAATGTACAATCCAGTGGCTCTACCAATCTTGTCAAGTAATTGTGAGAATAAGAGCCATTCAATGAAATTAGCCTACCTAATCCCAATGATATCATCCACAAACATTAAGTGTGACAAGAAAATGTTGTTAGAAACTTATATGTTACAGGGCAATGGAACACCTTAAATATTGCAGAAATATAAACATAGAAAATGCATAAAACAAGAGCGAGACCAATATACGTGGTTCACATAATTTGGGCTATGTCCATGGTGAAACAACTAGTCCTTCCTTTTATATTATCTATCAAACTGAAGAGATACAACCTACAACAGATCCGTTGTAATTCCCTCTTCACTCTCACACAATATCCTCTCTCTTTCTCACTCAGAATACCAATCTACATAGACGCAATAAAATTCCCTCATATATAGCAAGGGGTTGCCTTCTAGGTCAAAAAACCTTAAATTAAACATAACTTCTACCATAAAAACCCTGCCTAATGAATGGCCTAGATTGACTACAAAATTACAACATTTTACAAGGAAATTTTACATCTATTTTTAGCTTTGGGGGCGCTACCCCCAATCCCCCGTCGGGGGGGTGTTACAGGGAAAAGTGTCTACTCAGAACTGCTTATCCCACTAAGGTGTGATAGCTACCTTAGAAACAAACAAAGTAAAGGTACTTTCGTTTTTCATTTATAAAGTATAGATAGAGAGGAACAAAGAAGACCAACCTTTGTCTTGCGCTAATCTCCTAGTTCGATTCCTCTCTTCTTTGATAGTCTTTCGCTACCGGTTCCCTTGCACGCCGAGCTTCACAGAGTACCTGTAAGATCACAGTAGCATAGAACTATACGAAGACGTGGATCTATAATCATAAACAATCTAGGATCAGATGTAAATTGACCATACAAATGCAACAAACATAAATGACACAAGAGTATGGAGGAAAACTTGAATAGCTTTTATTGATAAACAAGAAAAAGCCAAGAGGAGTTACAACCAATTGTTTTGACCCAGCATCAACCTCTCAGCAAGGAAGCCCCTCTTCACCTCATACAAAGCTTAGATCAACCAACAATCTGATGTTTGTCTCGAGAAACCAACAACAATTCCTTATAATATGCAAAATTCCAGCCTCTAGATCTCTGGGATGAGGGATCCATATATAGATATCTGTAAGGTAGATGAGTCAGCTTATGATTTGATTAGTTTCTTCCCTCTGATAGTTCTTGCTTCCACTTGGAGATTGATGATCTCTTACTCATCCTTGGTCAAATTCAGAGAGGCAAGTGTCACAGGAGAAGTTTCTGGAAGCTTGCATTGCCTCTCCACCTCGCGGAATGACACTGCCATTTGTCATTTCTCGCCCATCGCAGCCCATAGAAATTATTTTTGAAATGAAATGCACCCACATAGTGTACTTAGGTGAGATGCAACGCACCTGGCCTATGGAGCAGCTGAAATGATCCTATTTTAACCAATTCTGAGCAGTTTTTCGTGGAGAACTTCAGGGAGAAGCTGTAATCAGTTGACCTTGTTCCTTTAGGGGTTAGAACAACACTTTTAGGGACTTAGGAGCCCTTGGTTTATGGACATTTCATGCTTGGGGTTGTAGTGCCCAAAAATGTTTATAACAGTTGCCCCCTAAAGCGTGAGGTCGTTAATCTTTTGATGTCGGGTGAAATGATTTATTATGAGGATCCGAAGTTCTCTCAAGCTGGGAGGAGACCTATAATAAGATACAATACAACACATTATCTTCATAATATTTTCATGATCTAGCTGAGGCGGGCATTCCCATGCTCAGCTTTATAAATTCATTTTCATGTACATAAGACAGACTATCGTCTGAGTGTAGACTGATGATTCTGATAGAACCATCATCCCTTTGATTGGATGATTATCTGTGCAGCAATGATGTACATTTGATGTCTTTATTTTCCTGAATATATATTGCAGCCCGGATGGATGAAACTAGATCCGGGGTCTTCAATCTCGTTCGATCTTCACTCGAAGTACAAGTCTATCCATGTGAGAGATGTTCTGAAGTCGAACATGGAAAGACATCGCTTGATTACCAGCCGATAATATAAGTTGTTAGCAAGCGCGAGAGGAATCACCGATAATGATAATGACCCTCAAGGTACTGCAGTACAATTCACGTGGTGTGAATAAAGGACTTGGCATCGAACACCACACAAAATCTTTCGGTCGAAGGTCATTGATGTAAACCTATCGCCGGAAGTGAGAAACTTGCCATTGAGGCATGCAAGCTTCAAAGTATTGAATGGGGTGTTCCTAGATCAACTTCTTGGATAATGAGCTGATGTCGACAAGAAGTGATCCATCACAGGAGGGCCTTAATGAATCCCACATCAATGACATGGAACAGAGCGAATGATTTTAATGGAGGTGAAAACGATCTGGTGATATAAGGTTCAGGGTGGCAGTCATGAAAGAATGGAGTATAAATGTATTGTAGTGGGTGAGACACAGGTGAATTCTCTGAATGACTTCTCTTGAACATATCGGCGACACTGACGTGATGGATTGGTAGCATTAACCCCAAATGTGGATGGTATGATGGGACCATGGTGATGTGACTGGTGAATGAAACAACCCAACCCGACTTGGATGCGGAGTGAAAGTGTCATGTTCAACAACGACTTGATACCAACAAAGTTTCTTCAAGTTTTCTTCCCAATTTTTCCCCAGTCATTGCTGACCAGTACCTCTTTATTTTTATCAAGCTTGAGGAGGATAACATATGCTTGTTCTATAATTTTCCCTTCAGGCAAACCCATCGCTATGTTTTAACGAGCCTAGTGATAGTGAAACTCATTCTCGTCTATAGACAAGTTTGTCGCTATTAAAATTTTAACGAGTTTAACGACAAAGATAACTCGGTCCTTTTCAATTTTAGAGAGTCTGAAAAGGAACGTAAAGGAAACTCCAAAATTCCTTTTTCGTCATCTAATCCCTTAAGTCCGAAAAAGTATAAAACAATACAGAAGGGATGAATTTTCGATACTTTTAACGAGTCGAACAAAACAAGCGCTCGATCTTTTTGTGTAATAATCCCTCAGGTCCAAAAAGATTAAAATTTAGAGGAGGGATAACACTTCCGGTCCCTTTAACGAGCTGGAGAGGCCAATGGCTCAGCGAGTCAATTGAAAAGAGCTTAAAGGAGACTCGTCTTTTGAGGAACGAGTGATAAAATGGGTATCAACTGATTCCAGGTAAGGTTTGGAATTTTCCAATCATGGAAGTGTTACAAGGGTGGCTAACATGATCACTCTTCGCAGCTGTTCCTCAAAATGGGTAAACAATCAAATGGAGGTGAATGATCGGCCAATGCAAAAGTGGAGATGATGGTGCAAACAAGACCAAGGCTTTAACGGCTGAGGTATTACATTCACGATGGTTATTTACCGAAAATTGGTTCATTTTTTAATGGGCTTAAACTTTGGGGGAACATGTGATCATTGCTTATGTTTATTTTTTAACGAGCATGAAGTCCGTGCTAAAACTGCTCAATTAATCCAGTCGTGTGATAAGAATGTCTCATATATAAAAATGTCAACTTTTAGAGTTTTGCCCCACATCCTTTCTTTATGCAAGTTAGGAAACGACCAATCCTACGAGTTTAAAGGGTTAGAGGACCTACAAATTTAAAAAAAAAATAGTCGCTCTTCGCTTACATGCCAAGAGGTTTGCATGCCCCTAGGTATAAAACAGAGTTTCAAGGTTACCTCTTCTTCTTTCCGTTAAAACATTTTTTTTACCGGGAGAGGTCTACCTCTTACAAGTTACCAAAGATTGTTCTATTTACGATGTAAACAAAACACTTCTTCGGCAATGTTTATCGAAATAAACAAAGGTGAGTGGCAATGCCTGCCAACCCACATAACTTTGACAAGAGAATCTTATTCCAGAATAACCTCCTCTTCCAATCACGGACGGGAGTACATACTAGTCATATTCTCTCGCGGAAACCTACCCTATACCCGAAGTTTTCCTGCCGAAGCAGGCCAGGATGCATGCCCCCTGGGTTTCAGTCATGTCCCCCGGATTACTTGCGCTCATCGGGCAGACGGACTGGGGATTGAGACATTTCTTGCGTGAAAAGACCATTCAGGGATGGTATATGACTATTTGCTCTGTGTGATCCGAGAAATGAAAGCAGGTCTACGAGCTTGACCACTCTTCCTTCATGCGGAAAACACATTACTCTAAAGAGTGAGGAGACAATTGCTGCCATGCAATAAATATAGTCTCGTCCAAGGAGTAGATTATAATCCAGGGGTCCTTGAACTACCATTACGTTCATTTGAACGGCTTTTCTTCTCAATGTTATGGGTACATTGGGAAGGATCCCTAACGGTCGACTAGTTCCTTTATCAAAGCCTGTTAGATTCCTCATCTCAGGAAAAAGCGATGGCGAACCAAGTGCTTTCCAAGCAGTCGAGGAAAGGATACTCACAGAAGCCCCTTCATCTATGATGGTACCACCCATAACCATTCTATATATTTGAACAATGATTCGGAATGGTACACTAGCTGGTAAACGGGGTTTGCCTAGTTGATTCCAATCAAAGGAAACAACTAGGTTGCTTGGAGGTGGGACCGAATAGATGGCCGGGTATGACTCTAACGAACTTCCTTCCTGCGGTAAAGAAACGGGTAAATTGCCCCCATTTTCATTGGATTCGGTGCTTACGAAAAGAATTTGGACGGTGTCATCCTTGTTCTCTTCGGTGACTGTATCATCTGAAGATGGAACCTCTGAAGGCAAGACCGGGTCGACTGCCGCCTCGACCTTTTGACTTTCGTCTGGTATGGGTTTAGATGGTTTGTCTTCAATGATAGATGCTTCAGTTGACCACCTGAGTGGGCCAGCCGGATTTTCAACTAGTGACGGACTCGGCAAGAGTTTTTTATATCCAGGAGGAAGTCGTAACGGTGAAACCGGACGATCGTCCAAAACACTTTTAGCCTCGTCTAAGAAGGTACAACAGTGGACGGCATGATAGCCTTCGCACAGTTTACAAGGAAATCTATATTTTCCTTTTTGTCCTGGGGCTTCACTTTCACTAGTCGACGGTGTGTTTTCAACATGATCATCAGAGGTTGACGACACCGGGTTGTGCAAACGAGGAGACCAATCCCTTAAGATCCGAGGGATGCAAGGACAATCTCTATGATAGTGGTCTCCTTTGCAAATGACACATGGCGATTTAGGCCTGGTCGGTGCAGTGTGTGGATTTTTGCTAGACGATGCTCGTTTGCCCCCATTCGCTTTTGGCTCCTTCTTCTTCTTCTCTTTCTTCTTCTTTTCCTTCTTCTTCTCAGGTACTTGAATTTTGGATTTACCAGCCCCATCAAGCGAAGAGGGAGGAGGAGAGGAAGAATTAGAGGAAGTAGAAGGTTGGTGGGTAACTCTGGACTCATCTAGTTGCTGACTCGATTGTTCAGGAATTGTGGTGTTCTGAACGACAGAGGTTGAGAAGAGCCATACAGGCAAGCCGATCGTCAGTCCTGGAAGCGACAATGTGGCCATATGGGGTGCACCAACATCTCCCCAAGAGGAGAAGGGACTAGGATTTCCTCCAAGGGGAATTCCTTGGTTGGTGGATTCCATTTTCTCAACCCAAGATCAATGTAGGAAAGGGTAATGAATATTCCGTTTAAAATAAATTTTAGACGCTTTGACAAAACTTGTTTTTTCAATTTTTAAGAGTCGAGAAAAAACAAAAGATGACTCTAGTCTCCTTCAATTTTTAATGAGCCTGAAGTGACAAGTGCTCAGATGGACCTTTTCTGTTAAAGAGTCTAAAAAGGAACGAAAGGGACTGCTCTGGAAATCTAGGTAGAGGGATTACCAAACCAATCGCAAAACTGCAGAATACTTTTTACGGTACGACAATCAATCTTCCCGAATGCTGTGTTCAATGCATTGCGATCGATAGGGCGGCAGACATGGCTTCCTATGGATAAAGGATTAAGCCTATTGTGGTCTCCCAAAATATACTCGACGGTACGTGGGAGCATAAGTCCGTACTGGCACTTATCATCTCAAAGTGGAGGAATCACCCAACCATCAGTGAGAACAACAGTTACCAGGCTTTACGATGTCGAAATACGTCTCTAGCCTAGACTTCTAAATTTTGTGCGTTAGGTTCCAAAGCATTGTTAGATTCATTGAGTTTATTTTATAGTTGATCTTGTTTATGAAGTTTTCCTTTCAGGTTCACCGCGAGATGTAGATGTAATTTCTAAAATGCAATCTAAGATGATAAACAATCTTTTTATCTTCTTTGTGCAATGAAAATCCTAGCTACTAAGGAAAGAAAGACAAAATTCTTTCACAAAGAGCAAAGAGCACACTCTAAATGCACTTTCCTAAATCAAACCAATCTGACTGTCTAAATGCAAATGCACATGCATGTATTTGTTTTTGACTTTCTTAGTATATGAATGATAAGAAGAAAGTTGATGCACAAATATGAATTTCTTTTCAAGCGAAAAATATCAACAAGTTCCTTTTCGAAATAGAAAATGGAGATGATCACAACAACTTACGATTTTGAAATGAATACTTGTTTTTAACACTAGAAAAATTACAAATTCAGACCAAAAACAATAGTAACAGGATAATCGACTATCAACAGCAATCAAACTCTTTCCTATGATTGAAATCGACACTTGCGACACTCTCAAATCAAAGGAAGACAGTATGATTATGTTACTTTTGCAAAGGAGAACTGAAAATGACTCAACAAACACACAAAAACATTTACAGTTCTTTTGTACAAAGGAGGCGGAATAACAGCAAGGAAAAGGGGTTTCAAACAGACATATACTAATCACAGGCAGCAAAATTTAGGAATAGAAATGGAAAGAATGAATCATAGAAACCAAAACTGCACAAAGCCTAGCCTGATCAGCGCACCTGTAACACAGGGAATTTGAAATGTAGCGCACCTTCTACACTCGAGAAGTGCGCTGAATTTCAGATTCTCAGAACAGTACCAGCGCTGGGCTAGAAATGAGACTTTGCTTGGGTTCCGTGTCACAGTTTGCAGTTCAGTTCATGGGTTTTGGCCGAACAAAAGGTAATCAGTAATTCAACAATCAGTGGTAGATCTAAGGAGGATCTAAGAGCTATCACAAGGGCAATCAGAGTGTTTGTGAATCAGTGGTTTAAATCATAAACAGATCCCATAGATGGACTAAAGTGGCATTTATCTACTTTGCATTTTCTATGGAAAATGCAGTTCGAATGCTACCTATAAGTTTATGAAATAGACAACAAGGAAGATAAACAAACAAACTAATTCGTCCCCAGTGGAGTCGCCATTTTGTTACAGGGAAAAGTGTCTACTCAGAACTGCTTATCCCACTAAGGTGTGATAGCTACCTTAGAAACAAACAAAGTAAAGCTACTTTCATTTTTCCTTTATAAAGTATAGATAGAGAGGAACAAAGAAGACCAACCTCTGTCTTGTGCTAATCTCCTGGTTCGATTCCTCTCTTCTTTGATAGTCTTTCGCTACTTGTTCCCTTGCATGCCCAACTTCACAGAGTACCTGTAAGATCACAGTAACATAGCACTATACAAAGATGTGGATCTATAATCATAAACAATCTAGGATCAGATGTAAATTGACCATACAAATGCAACAAACATAAATGACACAAGAGTATGGAGGAAAACTTGAATAGATTTTATTGATAAACAAGAAAAAGCCAAGAGGAGCTACAACCAGTTGTCCTGACCCAACATCAACCTCTCAGCAAGGAAGCCCCTCTTCACCTTATACAAAGCTTATATCACCCAACAATCTGATGTTTGTCTCAAGAAACCAACAACAATTCCTTACAATATGCAAATTCCAGCCTCTGGATCTCTGGGATGAGGGATCCATATATAGACATCTGTAAGGGAGATGAGTCAGCTTATGGTTTGATTAGTGTCTTCCCTCTGATAGTTCTTTCTTCCACTTGGAGATTGATGATCTCTTACTCATCCTTGGTCGAATTCAGAGAGGCAAGTGTCACAGGAGAAGTTTCTGGAAGCTTCCATTGCCTCTCCACCTCGCGGAATGACACTGCCATTTGTCATTTCTCGCCCATCGCACCCCATAGAAGGGATTTTTGAAATGCAACGCACCCACACAGTGTACTTGGGTGAGATGCAACGCACCTAGACTGTGGAGTAGCTGAAATGATCCTATTTTGACCAATTCTGAGTATTTTTTCATGGAGAACTTTAGGGAGAAGCTGTAATCAGTTGACCTTGTTCCTTTAGGGGTTAGAACAACACTTTTAGGGACTTAGGAGCGCTTGGTTTATGGACATTTCATGCTTGGGGTTGTAGTGCCCAAAAATGTCTATAACAGGGTGGGGCTCCCAAAGATCGGAGTTTCCCCCCCTGGAACCCCCTTGCAGCGTAAATTTTATGTATGATTCTTCTTCCTGCAAGAAAGGAAAATTTCTTCAAAGTAGTATGTTCAGACAATATATGTTTAATTTTCTTAGCGATAACTTTGGAGATCATTTTATATACTACATTGCATAATGATATTGGCCTAAAATCTGAGAAAAATAAGGGAGGGGAAGATTTTGGAATAAGGGTGAAGAAATTTTCATTGATGGCACCAAAGATATTTCCCTTGAGGTGAGACTCTTATACCATCACCATAAGAACGAAGCTCATGATTTGAGGAAAGAAGATGAAAACCTCTATAGGCCAACCATCTGGTCCGGGACTTTTGTGCTTAGCAAGCTCAATTAGAACTCCTTTTAGTTCTTCGAAAGAGAATGGGGAGTCTAAGAGAGTTGAATCAACTTGTGTGACCATGCAAGGGAATAGATTAGCCAAATCCCATTGATATCTAAAAGTTGTTTCCTATGATACTTGATATTGGTTACTAAAATGTTGGATGACCTCTATTTCAATATACTTCACAACTGTAAGGGTATCACTTTGTTAATTCTGAATTTTCCAGATGGTATTAATATTTTTTCTGTTCGACACCACCTTGTAGAATAACCTAGTATTTTTATCCCCATATTTTATTCATGCCATTTTACTTTTCCACCTCAAGTATTCCTCCTGTATTTTAAGAATTTGATTCTTTCTGTGAACCAGGTCAGAGATAAACCTTTTGTTTGTCTCAGAAAAATGTCCAGCATTTGATGGGGTCATTAGAAGATCTATTTGTGACTCAATGTCAACTAATTCCCTAGTGAGCTCTAGTCTCTTCTTCTGAATCCATATTTTTACCTCATGTTTGAGCCTACTCAATTTGTGAGTAACTGAATCCATTTTATGTGTAGCATGTAATTCCATAGGCTTCATCCTTTATTTGTTGACCAACTCCACAAAGTATTTATCTTCCAACCAATGTGATTAAACTTAAAAGGAAGACCAATGTGGTCATTTTCTCCAGGCCATTGAAGAAAATGTTTGTCATGGTTAGACGTGCCTAGGTATGAGTTCCATGTTTTAAGATTCTGGAGCCTTTCATAAATGGAAGTGTGGAAAAAAACATGATCCAACCTTTTTTCTATCCCTTTAGTGCTTGTTCTTCCATTGCTCCAAGTGGGTAACAATGGCCAAGGTCTGAGAAATTTTTTTGAAAACGATTATGTGAAAAATCGAGCAAGAAGATCAAAATTGATATGCTTTCCCCAGACCTCCTTCGGGCTCAGTGTAACGTTTAAGTCGGAAGTAATGATTATACCATGGTGATCTAGAATCCCATAAGCATACATATTTTCCCAAAAGTGATTTTGATTTGAGTATGGGTCATAGATATTAAGGATACATATTGTGTGTGTTGAACCCTTTTAGAAACCAGAAAGAACTATCTCTCTGAAAACTTTGCAGGTGTTATGGGAGAAAATAATTGGGTTCTAGATAGATGTATGTCCACCAAATTTTCCTGCTAAACTAATGGCACACATGGCACAATTTGGGCATAAATTAGAGAGTAATTTGATGTCCTTATCCCTATCAACCATTGTTTCCTGGAGATGGGTCATCGTGGGTACTTTAGTAAGAATTAAATTGTGCAGTGATTACTGAGAGGGTACTGACCCCAACCCTATGATATTATAAGAAAAAAATATCATTTGGGATGATCAACCTTGGGGATATTTTCTCTGAGGCCCAATATTTTATAAATGTCAGTGGCTCATTCCTTTTCTGCAGGGAAACATAGATTGAATTCTATGTAGAGAGTTGCTTCCAAGGTTTCAACGAACCTATTATGGAGATCAAAAGCCTCATCGAAACATGTAGAGATATTCTTATGTTTTAGAGGTTTTCTTTTAGTAAATGGCCCAGGCTTCAATTTTTCTAAACTGGAAACTCCTTCACTGTTATGGAAAAAGGATCATTTCATAGTTAAGGGTTTAAGACCCATCAAGTCATCATTAAGTATGTTCTCCACCTCTGAGTTTGCAATAGGAGGAAAAAATGATTCTCCATATCTAGGTTTGTGTTGTAGATGAGGAGGGATAGGATGATCACTCACATTAATGCCTTCATCCCTTGGTGTTGGGAGCAGGATCCCCCAAGGGAAGTTTTGGGGCTAAAAGCTGAGGTTTAAGTCAATTTTTGTAATATGATTGTAAAGAATCCACAATTTGTGGTCGCGGAGTGCAAGGTGTTATCCACAATTTGTGGTCGTGGAGCGCGAAGGTGTTATGTGTTAAGAAGGGTAGTCCGCCCTTGGTTTTGTAAAAGTAAAGTCAGCGGTAAGAGAACTACCCATGGTCCACGGACAATGGGATTGTATAAAAAGAGCTAAGATCTAAGTAGTTGGAGGAGATAGACAATGATGGATGATGTAATACAATCATAGCTTTAGAGCAGGAAGTCTAAGTGTTGGGTTGTAGAGTAGGTAAAGGCTCTGTAGCTGAGTGCACAGAGGCCTAGGGTAGAAGTCTAAAGCTGAGTGCATGGACCCCTGCAGTTGTGTGTGCAGGGCGAACAGAGTTTGTAACCACTTGGAAGATATTAATAAAGAGAGATATTATGCAATTTTTGTGTCTTTGTTCTGTTGATGCATCTTGATATGTTATGTATGAATTTTCTTTATTATGCTTATATGGTGCGCGAATGAATGCAATTACATTGAATAACTGAACACATATACGAATATCTGTTTACGTGGGGATAACTATAATTTTTTGATAAGATAAGCAAGGCACTTAGATTAATTGGGGAATTTGTACGACACATTTCCATAGCAGTGCGAAAGTACCTGAGCAGCAAGCTCGGGCTACGTGAAGGATGATTGTATCCTTTCATGGAGGTATTGAAGAACGGAACGCATGGTTTGTCTTGCAAGCCCTAAGGTGAAGCAACTTGTGCGAAGGCAGAGATAGAGGGAATTAAACGAATCAAAACCATCTCAAGGTGAAGAAACTTGGTTCCAGCATCCCCCCATACTGCTTTAGGTGAGACTTCAGTCCGTGCTTCGCAGGCTGATGCTGAAAGGTCCAGTAGTATAGTGATTTGTTTGGCTAATTAATGTTGAATCTAGGTCAGGCCCCCTCAATCCAACAAATGTTTCCATTGTCGGGACCGGTATTTGGATAAGTGATGTGTGATGTCGTATCACTGGAATCTAACTAAGAAGGAGATTGGAGATTGGTTGGATAGAAAAATCCACGAATTCGTGAGACAAGAGAATGGAAGCCTGTGACTGACAAAAGAATAGTGGTTGGACAGATACCTATATACAGAGATCCACGAGATACTTTTTTGCTCCTTCCCTATCGAGCTATACGAGTGGATTGCGAAGCTAGCAAATAGACAAGGAAGGTGGAAACTTGACGGTCCTATTGTGTGGACCCCGAAGCTAGTGCGAAGGTTGGAAGCATCGGAGGATAAGATCACCCTCGATATTGATCATTGGCTCGATTGTGTCATAGGAAGATTTATGACTGAATTCATGGTTAACACCTAAGTCAGCTATAGCAAGGTGGAGCGAAGTTTTTTCAAAGGACCGCGAGGTAAGTACATAAAATCTTTGAATACTTGGATTAAAATGTTGTTGTGCAAAAAATAGGTTATCTAGCTACCTTGATGTTTGGAACTACGCGAAGCGGAAAAACTTACAGGAACGAAGGGAAAAAGGGTTCAAAGTATAGCCCTTTGATTTTACCTCCACGAAGTGATGAAGAAGGAATAGCGAAAGTTTCTTCGCAAAGTGCTATTCAATTAATAATACAAGGATTCCCCTGAATACCGCCTCTGCCCATACCACCTCCAACTTCACCACCCTCCCCTCCAACTTCGCCTGTACCACCTCCACCTCCACCGTGGTTCAGTATGGAAAATACAATGAAGTTTTCTTTGTTCAAAGGCTTGGGAAATGTGGACCCGGAACAATTCTGGTTCATTGTGAGGGCTATATGGGAAGCTCAATGTGTTAGAGATGATCATATAAATAAGGCAACACTGGTTAGTGCTCTACAAGATTGCAAACTAACGTGGTATATTAAGTACTCTAATGATAAACCAAATGTTGGAGTACCAAACATCTAGGAAGCACTAAATAGGGAATTTAGTAGGCCTAAATCTAAGGTGCAGTCGATTGTGGGATTCAAAGAGATCGCAACACAATGAGGAGAGACACCTTGGGAACTAGATCAGAGGCTGAAATGCACAATCCATGAAGCCAACATGAATTTGACCGACACACAACATTGCGAGTGGTTTGTGGCTTCGCTACTATCACACTTAAGGAGTGCATTGTCACAGCAGAAGATAACAACTCAGGCAGAGGCCTTGGAGATTGCCATGAGACTACATGAGACTTCGATGCAAGATCCTAATCTAGGAGTTCAGCAGATCCATGCACAACTGAAGAATATATGCCTTGAGATGAAAATTCTAAAGCAGGATAGGACAGTCCGACCAAAGGTACACGAGGAGGTATGGTGCTTGAAATGAAAGAGTCAGGGTCATGACGAAGACCATTGCCCGGTATTTGCAAACTACATTGCAGGAGGAGGACTGATGCCTTTAATGCCAGAAGCTCAAGCAAGACCTAGCGCGGGCCCTGCATTATGGTGCGTTATCCCTCAGGTAGCAGGAAAACATGCCACAGATAACTATCACTTGCTACATAAGTATGTACAGGCACTGCAACAACTATTTTGCAACTTTTGTAGGTCGGTAGGACATGATGAGCGTACTTACAGGAGCTATGAATTAATGATGAATATAACTCCCACCTATAGGGTTTAGGTTGAAACGCGACCCCTTGAACAGAATGCAGGGATGGCACAGACAGGATTTCAAGGGCGGGATGAGGCCAAGGTAGACGAGAATCTAGGAGAGGTCAAGGACAGTTGATTTGCTACAATTATGGAGGACCATGACACTATGCCCACAATTGCACTAATCTAATGCATCCATTGTGCAAGTATTGCACATTGTTTGATCATGAAACAGAAGATTGTCCTACGCTGATAGCTAGCATATGTGACAAAGGGGCGCTACCACGTCTGCCGACTCAGAACCTATAGATGATGAGGTCAGAGCTGTGCGAGGAAGATTCAAACGTAATTATAGTGCTCAGAAGTGGAATCACGGCAGGAGATGACAAGGGGAAATAGCTAGAAGATAGTACATGGGTTCACAAAGCCCCGACAAAAGAGGTTGAGTTCGATTTGGAGCATGCATGTGAAACCTTCATGGAAGCTAAGAAGAGCTTCGTTGAGGCCTCCACCTCAGGAAGCAAGTGTAAGCCTGAGCAGGAGATGGACCCTTCTATGCTCAAAACTTTCCTCGAAACCTGTATGAAGTTGCTGCGCAATAGTAAGGTTGTGAAAGGATTATATGAACTCATCAATAGATGCACTTGAACCGTGGTAGGTGAGCTGTGCATAGTACAAAAGGTTGGAAAGCATAAAACAAGGACGAGATGGGAGATGAGACTGACCGCATAGATAGGAGAGTATGAAATGGATCAGGTCATTTTGGACCTCAGGTTAGATGTGAATATGCTACCAAAATAGACGTGGGAACGGATGGGGAGACCTACATTGCAATGGTCTCCGATTCAGCTAAGGATGGCGAATCATCAGAAGATCATCCCCATGGGGCAGCTGCAAGGGGTGACAATGGATATTGAGGGAGCAAGCGCATTGGCTGACTTTGAAGTAATAGAGATAGTGGATGATAGCAATCCATATCCTGCGCTCTTGGGAATTGACTGGGCTACTGATTTGAACAGGGTAGTCAATCTGAAGAAGTGAAAGATGATCTTTCAGAGGAAATCGTTGCATGTAATAGTACCCCTCGATCCTGCTGAAGGATCGCGCTACATTGAACCTATCTGCGATTATGAGAATGATGACAACCTGGACTGTATCTATAAGATAATAGTGTGAGACCAAGATTCGGTGAATCCCATTGTAGATGGACAGATTACATGGGATCACGAGAGTTCCTACACTTCGAACTCTGACGAAGAAATAGAATGCTGGCAAAATCAGTTACATGGAGGAACTACGCTGAATTGCAACATGATGACCCGGTCGCTACGCTGTGTCATCAACGGTAAGAAATCTGCCTACTTATGATGGTCTGAATGAGGTAGATATCTTTTTGGATGCATTTGAAAGGGAGGTACCAGAAAAGCAGCCCTTCGAGGCCTTGGACTGGGCACTATGTGCTACGCTTACAAGCTGGTGGGGTACGCACAAGGGAAGCTTTGATGATTGGCGCGAATGTAGGAGGATGATGTTCCGATTTGGGAAGCCTAAGATGCAATTGACAGACAAGTATGATGGGCAGAATGATCGCGCATCTGGCCAAATGGATGCAAGCTTATGGAGAAAAGCCCCAACCTGAGTGGGTGCACCTGTTCTGTCATAACCTGGATGTTATCCCAATGAATTGGTATATAAAAATAGAGCTCCACCATGGGACAGGTGAATGGGATATCCTACACGAAGGATTCATGATGACATTCAGTTTTGAGGACGGTTTTGACAGTATTGATGAAGCGCTACAAGAGGTGAAAGCAGATATCTTTAAGATACCGCAGGATCCTTTAGACCTGATTCAGCCTGAATGGGCTACTCATCTAAGTCACACGATCAAATGTTATAATGTAACTACTGAAGAAGAGGACGAGAATCTGCGGAAGATTAAAATTCCAGAAACAGAAGGCCACCGTGAGGTTCAAGGACCGCAGATTAAGAACCCTGATATAACCGTGCCATTGGGAACAAAACAAGTGAATATTGGTACGGAGGCAGAACCCAAATTCATGAAGATTAGAGACTACTGTGATGATGGGACAGTGCTTAAGGTTGCTGAATTGCTCCGTGAATACCAGGAGTTATTCCCTACCAAGTTTACGGATCTAAAAGGAATAATCGAGGACCTAGGAATGATGAAGATCATGCTAAAGCCCGATGTGAAGCCAGTTAAGCAAAGTCCTTACTGTCTCAATCCGAAATATAAGGAGAAGGTCTGCTTAGAGCTAGACAAGATGCTCACAGTAGGCATGATTGAGCTTGTGGAAGAATCGGATTGGGTAAGCCCAATGGTGGTGCAAGAGAAGAAGCAGAAGGATGAGATAAGGATATGAGTGGATCTCAGAAAATTGAATGACGCTTGTGTGCATGATCCTTTCCTGACTCCATTCACGGATGAACTATTGGACAATGTAGGCGGCCAGGAAGCATATTCCTTCACTGGTGGGTTCTTTGGGTACCACCAAATCAAAATCGTGTTGGAGGATAGGAGCAAGACCACCTTCGCGACTGAGTGGGGTTGTTTTCAATACACTGTAATGCCATTTGGATTGAAGAATGCACCTGCCATCTTTTCACGCATGGTGGTTGCGATATTCAAGGAATTTATTCATAACTTCCTGGAGGTATATTTTGATGACTGGACTATATTTGGTCTGGTTAAGCGCCATGTAGGAAGCTTGCACCTGATGCTGGATACTTGTCAAAGATATGAGATCGCGCTCAATCTCAAGAAGTGTATGTTTTGCGTTCCTTTTGGGAACTTATTGGGGCATGTGGTTTGCAGACAAGGACTGATGGTAGACCCTGTGAAGATGACAGTGATACTGAACTTGGAAGCATCGAGGAGTGTGAAAGAACTGTGCACTACTCTAGGACATACGAGATATTACATAAATTTTATCAAAAGTTATGCCCAGATCACCGCTCCTATGGAGAAATTTTTGAAGAAGGATTTAAGGTTCTATTGGAACGATGACTGTAAGAAGAGCTTGGACATATTGAATGAAAAGATGGTTACCACACCGATTCTAGTCTTCCCAGACTAGGAGAAGAGTTTCAAGTACATGTCAACGCGTCATGTATAGCATTGGGAGCAGTACTAACATAGGCTAGTGGAGAAGGCTTGGACCATCCTATCGTGTTCACAAGCCGCAAATTATCCAAAGCAGAGAAGAACTATTCCACCACTGAGCGTGAGGGGCTAGCTATGGTGTATGTGCTCCAAAAGTATAGGCATTACTTGCTAGGAGTTCATTTCAAGATATATACGGATCACTCCGCACTGAAGTACCTAGTCAATAAGCCTGTGTTTGGGGGGGAAAATCTGCAGATGGCTCTTATTATTCCAGGAGTACGATTTTGAAGTTGTTGTGAAGCCTGGACGATTGAACGCAAGACCAGACCATCTGTCGCACATCGAAACAGGGGAGGAACCTACTAACTTGGAAGAAGGATTGCGTGACGTGCAGCTATTTGTAGTTTGTGTCGCAGATGGTCACTTCAAGGATATAATACACTTCCTAACAATAGGAACTACACTAGAAGGATCCACTATCGAGTAAAACAAGGAATTAGTGGTGTGCATGAAAAATTTTTCTATCATTGTTGGGCATCTGTACAAAATGGGCATTGATGAGATATTGCAACGACATGTACCTGAGTTCGAGAGAAGCAGCATCCTCACGTACTCTCATGGGGGCGTTGCAGGAGGACATTATGTAGGGAGAGCAACCACGGAGAAGATTCTATGCGCAGGGTTGTGGTGGCTAACCCTTCATCAAGATTCAAAAGGATATTGCAAGGCATGTGATGTATGTCAAAGAACGGGCAGGCCATCACGGAGGGACAAAATGCCTTTAAATCCACAAATTATGTTGCAACCCTTCGAGAAGTGGACGATATATTTTGTACAACCCATTCAACACAAGGGAAGACTGGAGCAAGGTACATTATCATTGCGATGGAGTATTTGACTCGTTGGGTAGAAGCGCAGTCGATGAAGGATTTCTATTTGAGCATGTAGTGATGCGATTTGGATGTCCAAGGATCTTGACGAGTGATCGTGGTACACACTTCCTGAATGAGACGATCATCGCACTAACGGAAGAATTTCAGGTATATCACCAAAAGAGCACACCTTTTCACCTACAAGCTAACAAGATAGTGGAGGTGTTCAACAAAGTGCTTGAAAACGTGTTGACCAACGCTTTCAATGCTCAACGAAGTGATTGGGACCTACGCTTACCTACAGTATTGTGGGCTTATTTAACGACATGCAAGAAATTGACGGGATAAACCCCTTTTAGGTTTGTCTATGGTGTGGAAGCCATAACGCCTATGGAATATATCATGCCTAGTCTACTCAGAGGAGCTCTCACAGGTATGACAGATTGACGAGCCCTGGAGGAGAGGCTCACGCAGCTAGATGAGCTTGAAGAAGAAAGATTTTTGGCTAGATTTCACCAACAGGTCCAAAAGCAGTGCGAAAAGGCATGGCATGATCGACACATCAAGCTACACACATTTATGGTAAATGGCCTAGTTTTGTTATATGATAGTAAGTTTGATAAATTTCCAGGGAAATTCAGGATGCACTGGTTAGGGCCTTATGTTATTAAGGATATTACCGATGGAGGAGCGGTACAGTTGGTCAAATTAAATGGATAACCCTTCCCAGGAAAGGTGAATGGTAGTCGCTTGAAGCCATACACTGGCGGTCCAGTCATGTGACTAAATGAAAGAAGAACAGTCTTAGTGCTCCAAGCAGCTGAAAGGAGGTGCGGGACTATAAAATAAATTGCTCGGGTTAGGGAGTTGCATGATTGGATGATGGTGTAAAGCAAGGATGTGCCACTGGGTCTATGACAACGTAGAGCGAGCTGTGATACCCAAGGGAGAAATCAAACAATTCGGCTGGAAAGTGACTGTTAAAGTTATTGTTCTTGAAAAGACGGTAGAAGTGAGGCCAAATGGAGCAGGCGGCCGACATTTAAGATGAAATTTATGGCTTATATCCTTGAAAATTTGCTGCAAATCTGGCATTAATGAACCGATTTTGGGGGGAACGGTTGGATTTACAAATTTCCCTATAAATTACAAGTCGCTGCCCAGAGAAAAACACTTGGCATTTTTAGTATTCAACGGTTGAGCTCTTAAGTGCTTATGAATCGTGAGCAATATGAGCTTCTGATAGTTTCTAGGGTATTTTCAACTTTGCCAGTAGACACATAAGAATTTTTGTGGAAGATCATGTCCATGCCACCAAAAGTTATCAATACACAACAAGTAGTAGAGGAGCCAGCACAGGGAATGGAGAGAGAGGCCAAAGTAGCTACCCCAGAAGTAGTCAAACTATTGGTGGAGGTCCATAAATCCCCGAGAACGCCGAGACCGAATCCAACCCTGACCAAGGAGACCAGGAAAGATGATAAGGGAAAGTAGCCTGCCATACCAGTGTGTGCGTCGCCATGACGAAACCCACCAAAGCCCATTACCCAGGAGAACGACAAGGATATAAACCTAAAAGCAGAAGAGGAGGATATTGAAGACATCCCCATGGACAGTGAGGATCTAAGAGTGGAAACAGAGGAGGTTGAAGCCCATGGTGCAGACCCTATTACACAGTTTCTGAAGTATGTCCCTCCGCGCAAGCCTAAGTCCAAGGTCCCAAAGGACATTGATGAAAGTATGAATCCCCTGAAAACCCATTTGCTACCAGATGAAATCACTTTCAACGGTCTACGTTTTGCATGGGTGCCAATTTTGAAGATATAACATTGGGACTTGGCGGACCATGAGAAGTTCCCGCACCTGGGAACCGAATCGTGATGTGCCACATCATAGACACAAATACGAGGATGACTATATTAGAGTCGTGGAAGTGGCTCAGAGGAGTAGAGAAGGTAGGATTACTCATCCTTCTCTGGGTGCCACACTATAACCACACCCCCGTGACAGTGTTGGTCATCAAGAAGCTGTTGTACTTGGTGCATGATGGGTGTTTGTGGCTAGAGGAGGCGATACCCATCACTGACATGTTGATTCACTACATAACGTGTCTGTTGTATATAGGAAAAAATCCCTCTATGATCTTTGGCGGCAAGGGTGGCGAGCAGGTGCTCGTAGAATCAATGAAAGAGAAGTTCAAACTGGTAAAGAAGTCGTGTGGGTACGCTATCTCTAGCATCTGTGACCCCACTGTGAAGGTGGCAACATAGATCCTTGCAGGAAAGGTGATGCGAAAGTGCCGCACTGATGAGGTACCGGCTCCTGTCGTCGCACTCGCACAGTAGTGCAAGGAAGGAGTCCAGATTAACTGGTCAGACTACCTTCGCAGAGAGTTCCTGGCAAACTTCCGCGAAGCGGAAGAGCAAAGAAAGACGTTCCACTATGCCTGGCTCTTACTGTCAATTGTGCTAGTAGCATGGGAACTACTAGAGGAGAGCCAATTCCCCTCAGTCACACTAGACCTTCCTGAAGCAGCGAAGTACGCTTCGTTATGGGCGACCAAGGACACGAAACTCGTTCAAGACAACAAGATCTTCTAGATCTTGATGGAAATGAATATCACGATGGCTATCAATTGCAAGCCGCGAATGTTGCCCACAGTATATGCTAACTTGTAGAGCTATGCCAAATTTAAATCTGATTTCCATCGGATATCAATCAAGGCGTGGAAGGACCCTGCGGAGAAGTAGTACGATTTGTTGTACCTAGCCACAAATGATGTCGTCGATGCGATGTTGGATAAATGGCCAGCAGAGTGGCGCATCATCATAGACTTGGCAGTGGGTGGAAGCAACTCCATCGCACAGAAGAAGAAGGAAGAGGCCAAGCTAAAGATGGCGCAGCTGGTCAAAAAGAGGAAAAATGAGGCCGCTGAGATGACCCAGGCAGAACAGGCAGGAAAGGAGGTAGGAAAACAGACAGGTGGAGCAGAGAGGGGCTCTGACAAAGGTGCGTAGTTGCCTTCACTTGAAACTAAAGAGGAGGACACGGAGAAGCATGGCGCGAACCCTCAAGAGACGTCCGGCTGCATTAAGCGCCTAAGAGAGCTGGAGAAGCGAGGGTCCAGAAAGAAATCCAAGGTAACCAAGACCTCGCTGAACCCTATCATAATAACTGAGTGTGACTTATATGACATCAGTGACACAGTCTAAGATGTCACCACAGAGGCCCTACAACAATTCGAAAAGCAGCAATAGGTCATCCTATGGGCCATCCAGATTGGGCTGCAGGAGTTACAGACCTGCGCGACACAAGCTGGTTCGCTGACCACCAACTTGGTTATCCGCATGTCAGAGGCTGTTGATATGCTGCGCACGAAGGCTTCCAATGTGATAGTGCTACCAGATAGAGCATTGACCACAGAAAATGAGGCTGACAGGCCCACTATGAGTGATTTGAAGGGAGTGGGATTGAACCTGGTAGCCCTTCCATGTGAAGCACTCCACCTCTCGTAGGATGGGGTAATTGCATAATTGAGGGCCCGTGACCACCGCACCCTTCAGGTGATCAGTGAATAGAAGATAAACATCGAGCAGATGGCCCTGCAGAGGAATGTTTCCATCATCACTGAGGCTGAGGCAACCAGCCAGAGCAAGAGGGTCATACAGGTCATGGAGGAGGCATGCAGAATGGTCCCAGAGTTTGCCATTTCGGAAGAGGAACCAGTTGAGGTTCACATCTGCAAATTGGCCACTAGGGTGCATGACACTTGGACAGAGATGGCACGGGTTCAGTTGGAGCTGAACCTGCAGATTACAGAGCTCCAGTTGAGGGCGAACCTTCAACACTGCCAGAGGTAAAGGAACAACTAGTGGCCGCTATCACTGAAGCAGTTGTGGCGGTGGAGAGTGCAATGGCGGATTGCACACAGTTTTTCAAACAATCATTTGAGGTCCTGTCTAGCTTGCACGAGGACCGAAACACCTAAAGGCTAGATATGGAAGCGCGCGAACTCCAACAGTGCTATGATGAATTTAAGGGCACTGCGTGAACAGTCATACTAACACAGAGGTTAGCGAAGTTGGAGGAAGCCAAGAAACTGAAGGAACAGGTGGACGCAACTCTACAGAAGGAGCAATGCTGAAGGCACGACTCAAGCCCTGGTTGGAGGAAGCTTACGTAGTCATAAGAAACATTGAAGGCAACCTTGCGACTCTGCAAGCGACACAACAACAACTTTAGGTTGATAGTGCAGGGGAAGTAACCAAGAAAATAGTAAAAGATGAGAAGTAGGGAGTAGCTTAGTGCACAACAGAAGTTAGGGTCATCAGGGTCGAGCTGGAAGGGCTTCGTGCAAAGATCTCCACGCATACTGAGTGACTTGAGGGCAAGTCACGATGTTTGTGTTGGGGGCCTGTCGGGAGCGAGATCCCCCAAGGGCAGTTTTGGGGCCAAGGTTTAAGTCAATTTTTCGTAATATTATTGTAAAGACTCCACAATTTGTGGTCGCGAAGTGCGAATATGTTATGTGTCATAAAGGGTAGTCCACCCTTAGTTTTGTAAAAGTAAAGTCGGTTGTAAGAGAACTACGCATGGTCTGCGGACCACGGGATTGTATAAAAAGAGCTAAGCTCTAAGTAGTTGGAGGAGACAGACAATGATGGATAATGTAATAGAATCATAGCTTTAGAGTAGGAAGTCTAAGTCTTGGGTTGTAGCATACATAAAGGCTTTGCAACTGAGTGCATAGAGGCCTAGGGTAGAAGTCTACAGTTGAGTGTGCAGACCCCTATAGTTGTGTGCGCAGGGTGGACAAAGTTTGTAAATTAATAAAGAGAGATATTTTGCAATTTCTGTGTCTTTGTTCTTTTGATGCATCTTGATATGTTATGTATGAATTTTCTTTATTATTCTTATATGGTGTGTGAATGAATGCAATTACATTGAATAACTGAACGAATATACGAATATCTGTTTACGTGGGTATAACTATAATTGTTTGATAAGATAAGAAAGGCACTTAGATTAATTGGGTAATTTGTATGGCACACTTCTATAGCAATGGAAATAACCTGAGTAGCAGGATCGGGCTGCGCAAAGGACGATCGTATCCTTTCACAAAGGTATTGAAGAACGGAACGCAGGGTTTCTCTTGGAAGCCCTAGAGCAAAGTGACCTGGATGGAGGAATGGATAGAGGGAATTAAATGCCATCCAGTAGTGTAGGGATTTGTTTGGCTAATTAACATTGAACCTAGGTCAGGCCCCCTCAAGACAACACTTGGTTTATGACTATGCCCAACAACTAGGGATAAGGGAGCTGGTTGTGAAGTATTAAATAGAGCACCATTCCTTTCTCGGACCCTAAAATTGCGAGGAGAAAATTCTGGCTCATTATCCTTTTGGGTTAGATGCAAAATAGTGTTGTCAACTTCAAGCAGAGACCCATATTCAAAGGGGGCATCCTCTAGAGGAGGCATGTCGAGGTTAGATTGTATATGAGAATAACCCAATGTCCATGTGAAAAAGATAAGTTCTTGTTCATCCAGAAGGAATTTTTTTTCCTAATAGTTAAATCCTCGCCAAGCCTCCTTGAGCACCCTAAAATCAGATGTACAAATTCATGGCATCTAATGCATCTAAAGGGGACACACCAATAGTCCACCTGTTGTCTGATTTAGAAGGTTGCCTAGAAAATATCGAGAGTAGCAAGGAGCCCTTTGGAAAAATTAGCTTCAATAAAGAACCAATCCACTCTTTTGTTCAATAATCCTATGTAGGTTTCATCCACATAATACAACCTTCCAATATTTTTTGCAATCTAAGAGATTTCCATTTTGGACCAAAACTCAAGTGGGAATCCTAGCAATTTCACCCAAATATATTTTCTTTTTGGAGTCTCTTTGATGGGATCAAATAAAATGTACCATTTTTGTAATATTAAGACCCCTCTGCCTCTCCCCATGGCCTTGTCTTTATCTTTCTTACATCTTCTGAGGACATAAAATGGACACCAAGCCACCCATTAATAAGATGCTAACTTTCAAACAATATCCAAGTATATATCTCCATCTTTTTTCATTTGATTCTTTCATTTGTGCTCCTTTAATTTTTATGTAGTCCCAACGACCCACAAGAGCTCTTTCCTTGAACCTAACAATGTTGTCCCAGTAAAAATCAACGCCCATAATAATTTTTTCAATTTCCTCTTGAGCTTTGACAGGTTGCGACTTCCTCCTCATTGAATCAAGTAAGTGGATTCCTATCCTTCGCATAAGAAGCTCTAACAACTAGAAAATTGTCTCACTAGAAGGATCATTTATTTATCTTCAAAGTATATATTGATTATTGTTGTCAATTCGGCCAATCATGAAATCTTACTGAGCATCATCACTTCAAGAGAGCACATATACATAGATTTTTATGAGGTTAAGGTCTAATATATTTACATGCAAGAATGTAATACTAATTCACTAATAGATATTACAAAATTTTCCTTAGGTTAATGGTCAAACTTATTACCCACTAGACAGAATAATTCTCTCAATTTCTACGCAATTGTATTTCTCTCCAAATTAGTTAAAGCCTTTTCAAAGAAGTAACTAAATTGTGGGCTATCACTATGTATTAATAAATAAGGATGTGTTGTTTGCTAGCAGTTTAGTTTAAATAACGAAATAATGAATATCATCTAAAGAAAACTACAAGAACAAGCAACAACTATACATGAAATATAGTTCCCCGTGAGATTTCCATTTTCCTAGAAATATATATGAATTATGAAAGGAAAAAAGTGAAAATTTTAGCTTAAATTGGTGTTCCTGAGAGTGAATATCTATGTTTGGATTTTTTTCTCTTATACTTAATCTTATAAATCCTTTCATTGAACATTGATATAAACATATATACATTCAGACCTGTTATTGACATTGAGTGGCAACATGCTAATGATGATGAAGATTTGTATCTACATGTTTGTTTATTAGTTGATGATATATCGCTTAGTACATACTATATATGCGGGTTTGAAATATATTTCTTATAATTTAGTTAAGGTACTTTAGTTTATATATATATATGTATCACCACTTCATATCGACCATTAGTTGAGCCCCTATATGTCTTATAATTTAGTTAAGGTACTTTAGTTAATATATATATCACTGCATCATATCGACCATTAGTTGAGGCCCATCGAACCCTTAGTGAAGATCTTTCCAGCTGTCATACACCTTGGTAATCGTGAATGGATCAATGGTGGTGATTCATTAGGGTTCCATTGATGGTGGAAATGGGGTGTGGTGGTTACAGAGTAACCACCATGTCCTCCAGCATGCCATATAGTCATTTTACTCCTCTCGAGTGCAATTCGCTCTACAACTATGGAAGGGTTGTTATTTTGCTACTAACAATACCAGCCTCTAAATGGACTCTGGAAACATCATTATAGGTAAACGAGAATTTTGTTTTATTTTATTTTTCTTTACAAGAAATTGATTAAGTGAAGGTTCTCACTTATGAGGGCTTCTTGCAGGTTCAAAAAATCCATTCACCCACCTAGGAATGAAACAAGCTATTTAGGTAATATGTATTTTTTGTAAATCCCTTCAATTAGATTTTTCTTATTTTTGGTTTCGCATTTTGTTCTAACTCATATTCTATTTTCGTTATTGGTTTGTGAAAGTAAAGGCCGGATGACTCCCATCTCGTGGGTTTTCTTTTTCCAACCTTTCATCTCCATTTATCCTTCTAATTAGAATTCATCTGTTGTAAACAATGTGTGATAATATTTCTACCCTTTTGGGGTTCCCACCGGTTCTTCAATCTACTCTTGCATATGGGTTATCAGCTTACCTTGAACTATGGCTTGCCAAATGTCTTAACTAATTGTAATCAGAGTTTAATTTCATCTTAAGCATTTATTGAAGACCTGAATTAAGGAACTGTAGAAGTTTAACAATTTCGAGTCAGAGTTTCAAGTTGACTGCTTACTACGGCTAGTTCATATTCGTTGGACGATCGACAAGACCTTTGTCTCCAAATGTTTATCAATTTTTATTCGTTGTGTAATTTTTTTAAATGAGAATTCCAAATTTGCATATATATATTTATAGATAATGATCTATCTATTAATAGTTTCTTTTTAGCTTTTCAACCTGTCAAGACTATTTTTATGTGAGCCTTATTAGGTTGCAACAAAAAAATGGTAGCCTCCTCTCCTATAATTTAAGATTGCTATGTTTCGATGTTGATTTGCTTGAAGAAGTCCTTTTCATATGTATACATATACTTATTCTTTTATTTCGTGCACTAGGGCATCCATATTATAGAAGATTAATTTCTCCTTGCGAAAATTTAACTGCAAGTATTACTACCTTTCGTTGTACATCTCCGTGATGGTATATTTGTGTGATGGTATATTTGTGTATTGCTCTTCGAAGTATATTTATTTGTTTCTTCCAATGTGTTCCGGTAATTATTTTGTTATGTGTTTTTCTTTATCTACAATTATTAATTGTAGGTTAGGTTATTGGATATAGATTTATATATCTTTATGAGTTCTTAGAGTCATTCCCCATTGGAACAACGAACTCTTTTTGGATTGTTAAGAACATAGCTTGACCTGGAAACTAACTCAACCTTTCTCAGGGTTCAGATTGACTAACCAATAATAGTTAATCTCATTTGTTCCAATCATTAATTATGACTACATTCTCAACAACTTCAAACATTCACAAGACATGGAAACAATCATTTATTATGCATTTAATTTAAATAAAATTATTTCCACACAGTTTCCAAGATCTACAACCCAGTCTAGGGTCTTTCAACTAGACATTAACTTTCACATTTTATTGTTCTGAAAATAAACATATCCAACTTTCATATATATTTTTTAAAGAAAAATACAAACATCTCCTATCTGAGTTAATACTTATTTGTTTATAATTCTGAACACCCGCAAAGTCCCAAGGGAAGGGATTCTCCTCCCAACTAAGGAGACCAGTCACTACTGCATCTCCTCCCTAGTCAGCTTCACATTCAGTATTGGTTAGAATAGATACCTACACAATATACATTTCAAGACTATCTAGTATTGACTAGACTTAGTCTAAAGTTCTCATTCTAAGCACAAAGACATTCAATATTGGTTAGAATAGATACCTACACAATAGACATTTCAATACTATCTAGTATTGACTAGACTTAGTCTAAAGTTCTCATTCTAAGCACAAAGACTTATAGCCTGGAATTCCACTCCCTAAATCAACTCAAAAGTCACTCTTGCTAACAGAGTCCTTACCAAAACTCTTCAATCCATAATCTCTTGTACAGGTAGCCTCAGGTTCATCTAACCCTATTGGGTTCCCCCTTCTCTTATTTTGAGATACTTTTCTCACTAGAGTGGTTTAGGAAGGTAACTTCCTTACCCATAACTATCTCCAACGGACCAAATGTGAGCTTCCTCAACCTCACTTCCCAAGTGAATTTTATGGTTAGTTGTAGATATTACTTAAGTTTAACAAAATAAAAAACATTTATATATATTCACATATGGCTTCAAAAGGCTCACAACCAAAATTGACTAGTAGTAATTAAATATTTACAATTTTTTACGAGGAGGTATTACATCTCCCCCCCTTAGAAAAACACCATCTCGGTGTTTTCTTTAGTCCTGAGAATAGTCTAGGATAAGGTTCCTTCATAAATTTCTCATCTTCTGAGGTAGCCTCCTCTGGTCTAAAGTGCTTCCACTGCACTTTAACCGACGTGATAACTCACTTCTGCAACATTTCTTTTCTCTAATCTAGCATACATAGGGGTTCAACCAAAAATTCCCCATATGGTTTGACCTACATTCACAATCAAAAGGAATCATTAGTTATTCCTTAACTAACAATTATTAGATGACATTCATAAAAAATTATTTCATCCATCACTTACCTGTATTTCCTGCCAGCTAATAATATGTCTAGGATCATAAATATACTTTTTCAATAGTGAAACATGAAACATGTTGTGCACATATATGTTATAAGGTATCGATAATTGATAAGACATATACCTAGTGTGTGCAATGATCTTAAAAGGGCCGAAAAGCAGGTGGCTATATTTTAAAATCCTCCCCCCCCCCCCCCCCCCATTGCAAAGTGCTCTTCTTGGGTTTGACCCACACGTAGACATGATCTTGTGACTTGACTTGAAATTCTCAATAAAATTTCTTTATCTGCATAAGTATTATGTCTATCATATGCATCATTTGGATTCATTCTTAGTTTTCTCACAACACTTTCCATCTCCTTAAGGATATATGGTCCTAACATTAGTTTATATTTGGGACCACTCTAATTAATAGGTGTGTTTCATCTACATCCACATAATGCTTCAAATGAACTCATTTTTAGAGAAGCATGGTAGTTATTATTGTAAGTGAACTCTACCAAATGAATATATTCTTCCCATTTAGTCAATTTCTACATCACATACATCATTAACATATCTTCAAGGACTTGGTTCACTTGTTCATTCTACCTATCTGTTTGACAGTGGTAAAATATTTTGAACAGTATTTTCATACCTAATCCCGTGAACAAGGATTTCCAAAAGGTAGATGTGAATTTCAAATCCCTGTTAGAGATTACTACTTTAGGAATACCATGCAATATGAAAATATCTCTCATAAAAATATCAACAATTTATATTGTTTTATAAGTGGAGTGTATTTTTTTAAATGTCTATCCTTACTTAATGTTCGCATTATGGCTCAATTGGTTGGTTGTCGTTGATGTCAACCTAGTAGAATTCATGTCGGAGAGACTACTGTCATGTGATGTATGCTTATGGTGATGATCATGTAGGTTGGCATTGATATCAACATAGTGATGACTAGACCTAGTGGTTGTTGTCTTGGAGATGGATCCACATGTGTATTGGTCTGAGGTTGGAGATGTTGATGCTACAGGATGATGGAGAGATGCTCATGGCGATATGGTGGAGATTGGAGATGTTTCTTCTGTAGGAGGTTGTTGGATTGTTGCTATAGTTGTTGCATATGTCTCTACTTGTCTTGGATACTTTAGTTTGTTTCTTCATGTGATGGTTTGAGGCTGCTTCTGTTAGAGGTGATTCCACTAGTTTTGGAGGTAGTTGTATGGCATGTTGTTGATGTTGCAAGACTTGAGGATGCTACTAGAGATGATATAGATGCCACTACAGGTGTCAAAGATATTTAGGTTGTTGCTTGAGGAGCTGGAGGTGTTGGTATTGGTCCTAAAGTTGGCAGAATAGCTCTAGCATGTCATAGACTTGTTCCTTTCCTATTCATAAATTGAAGACTTGTTGTATAGGCTTGGAGGAGTGTACAAGAGAAGAGGAATATCATGGATCAAGAGCCAAAGGTTATGGAGTGAAGAACATATGTTTTAGTTCACTTTTAGGCCCAATTGTTGAGTATGGTGCTTGGATAGAAGTGGGAGTTTTGGATTGGATTTTCTGGGTAAATGAAGGTTAATCTCAAAACTGTGAGGCATGGGTTTAGTGTAGAACGGACCAAATTAGCTTCTTAGTGAGCATTTTTTTGAAATTCAATCTAGATTGAGAGAAAAGGAAGGTTTTCTTCCCGGACACACACACAAAAGCCCGTGGGGGTGTCTTGAAGTCTCTAGATGCATGCATGAGTAGCTCAAGGGAGTGTCCAAGGCCTTAGACGCATGCACAGTGAGTTATGGGAGCGCCGAGAGAATGTTTCAAGTTTACCTCCACATTCCTTGCGTTGTTGAGCAAATTTTTAGCTTGTGGCGACTTCCTTAATAAAAAATTTTCAATTTATGGTCAGAAATGTTTGTGGGACCTCCATAAGTTGATCAAAGTTGAAAATATCAAAAATACTAATGGAGTTAGTGGTTGATTGGGTTAATGAGTTGAATCTGGATCAAATCAAGCACGTGAACATGATTCTTGAGCTCAATATTTATGAGTAATTATTTAGTTGATCAGTTGAGTTCATATTTATATTGGAGATAGCTCATTATGAGATTGTTTACTGTCTAGTGTGTGTGTTGAATGAGTGAGAGATTGAAGTAGAGCTTGCAAACTGCGTGAGTGATATTATGAAATTTTTCTGAATTAGTTTGCAGTTGTAGCAGTAGTGAGTTGAAGTATGTTTCAATCATAACATTATGCAATGTGTGTGGTGTTGATGTTATATTGATGTAGTGAGATGAGGAGATTGTATTATAGCTTGCGTGGTGTTT
Organism: Pinus tabuliformis; assembly: GCA_031772625.1. Taxonomy (NCBI): domain Eukaryota; kingdom Viridiplantae; phylum Streptophyta; class Pinopsida; order Pinales; family Pinaceae; genus Pinus; species Pinus tabuliformis. The sequence continues at coordinate 794,920,437 of CM062817.1, forward strand.
TTTATTGGAGTCTTTGATTGCATAATGTGTTGCATATTTATCATTTGATGAGCTTTTATGCTATGTTGTTGCAGTGCTCAATTTGAGCAAGTTTTCAGAGTCTAGTTTGAAAATAGATGAAAGGAAGCTCGCATGGAGGTAGTGAAGGCATGGAGGCTTTGAGTAGACAGTGACTTGGTAGATTCAGTAGAGGAAAGGGATTTCTCCATCCAATAGATGTTTGATAGTCCAATGTTAGTTGGGTGAGGATTGTTGATCATGGTGGTCTTCAGTGGATGGTAGTCCATCGATTAGAGAGAGAAACAGGTTCTTGTTTGAAAGGACCAAAATACTGTGAAAGAATTCAAGTCTTCAAGGCTCATGGGAGTGAGATTATCCATGTATAATTTGTTTAGAAGATAATAAAATATTGAGCATCGTAGTAGTAGCAGGGTGTGTTTTTCACCACAAACACTTGTGTCTATTGTGTGATTTATTTGATGGTTTCTTCTTTATGTTTGATGGACTAATCTCTGATTATATGTTTCAGTTTATGCATTCTTAAATATTAAATAATTGGAGAAAAAGTTTAAAAGTGCCACACTATTGATTCACCACACCATCCCCCCAGTAGTGAATATATTTCCAACACTTAATTTATCCACTACCACCATTATGGAATCATTTTTCCTTCTACATTTAGGTAAACTGGTTGTTGGTGCACTAAGATGTCTCTTTTTAAGAAATCTTAATTCCTACATTAATTGTCTACCCAAGGTAAGTCTTTTTATCTCAAGAGTGTCAGCACAGTATATGAAGTGAGTCTAGAGGTTATCTAATGATGAATTGTTGCAACCACTAATAACTAATTCTTCAATTCAATCCACACAATTCTGGAAAGAACTAACTATGGAAGAAATCCTCTTAACACACTCTGCAATTCTATTCAACTTGTTCTGAAATCAAATAAAACTGAATGTAAATAAGAATCAGACTTGGGAATGTTCAAATAGACTTAAGGCTAACTTACTCAATCAAGGAAGGGAACTATAATTATTTAACAATGTTGTTGATCTATAGCAATCCAAATTAAACAACAATCTCAATTGAACAACAAATAGTAATTGAATGACAAATGGTAATTGAACAACAAACAGTAATTGAATGGAAAATGGTAATTGAACAGAAAGCACGCATACAACAATAAAGGATTTCTAAATAGAAAATGATCTATATTGCAACATGTGGAAAGTAATTAGAATTATCTCTAGGATCTATGATAACATCACTCAAAATGAACAACAATCTACTATTGGCAGTCATTTACTCATTCCAATCAAAGCATTGCTTAATTATGTCACACGGATTCACTCTGAATCTAATTGAACAGCAGTATGAATCAATATCACAAATGTTTATGATAAATGGAATAACCAATGACTAAACATTAATCAAATAGAAAAGACTAAATAGGAGTATTGTAAGACAAGGAAGCAGTAGAACTTCTCATGACCAGGCCCAAAGTCGCCAGAAGCCTTTGCTTAATAAGATATTAGAATGAAAATATGTATCAAATGTAACCTTTCTTCATTAATGAAAGCAACAAGCTTACAACATCACTGAGATAATAGTGTTATCTCAATACATAATCCGATTGTGTCATAAAATAACATCATTCAGGCTGATCTCCCGCTGCCTTGTCTGCCAAAGATGATGTATTTTACCTTTTATGGCCTCACATTGCTCTGTCAATTGAACGAATTTTGCCCATTCCACATCTTCTGCACACAAGGATAGTAAAAATCAGTTTCTTGTGCTAGATTTGCCTATTTTGTCACCAAATGCTTCCATCCAACTTTAGCCGATATTTTCCTTATTTTAATCTATAAACTGAGATAATCATATAAGGATGAATGTTAAATAAATAAATTTACGAAGAGAAAACATACCTTTTTCCTGACCCAACATACCCCCCAACTTACCTTGTTGCAAGTCCACATGCAATTGAGTAGTTTATGTGCATCTAAGTTAGGGAATAAGTAGGATATACCTCCTCCTTGCAATTCCTAAAAACATTTTTCTGCTTAAGGACAACGAAAGCCTGGGTTACCTCTTAATCCTTCAAGTTATAGTCATTGTAGTATTGATCGAGAGGATACTATATGATTGGGGATCTCTAATGACATCCGATCCAATCAGGCCCCATCATTAAAATCATAATACTATATTTATAGAAACGAGAGCGGGTAGCTTTGAAGTTCTATATCCAAATGGCTCTCAGTTCCTCACAATGTTATTGGAGACTTCCCACCTATATCTTGATGCACACAGGGCTTCTTCTTTAATGTCCTGGAAATATTCCTTTCCAACCTAGATGATATCAGTATGGAATGTCCCCAATTTTCCTACAACACCAGCTCACTTCATAAATTGTTTATGCCTGACAGATAGATGTAATGGCTGTGTAGGCTTCCCTCTGAGCCATAGGTCAATTCCATACTCATGTCTTCTCAAAGTATTGTGAGCCTTGGCCCACTTGAGTTGGTTGGTAGAAAATGAGTGGAATGCATGAAATTGGACATCTCCTATAAAGGGACCAGGGTGGCTATCCCTGTCATCTTCTAAGAAGAAATTGTGCATATAAAGTTCATAGAGGAGGCGTTGAACCTTGTCATCATGATCTTTAAAGCATTTGATAAAGTTCGGGGTGGTTTTGATCTTTACCGGTTTGACAGCCTTAGCTGCTTTAATTTTTAGCAGGAAGAATCTTTCCATGAGGAATAAGACATAATTTGTAGCAGGGACTCTGCATGATAGGGTGTATGAATAAAGAAAGCATACAATCTCCATTTGCTCTCTAGCCTTTAGCAATTTACCCTTTAATCTTTCAACCTTCTTTTGCTTAGCCTTATACTAAGCAAAGGTATCATCTTCAGCCACGGTAAGTGCTTCAAACTTCTTCCTCAACCCTTGATGTTCATGTAGGGGAACCACCTTTTCTTTGTGCTGAGCCAATTCTTATTGAACCATCAATAGCTCATTCTGCAACCTTCTAATGAAAACCTCTCTTACCAAGGGAGTGTAAGCAGGTGTCTCATCTATTTGGGCTTATCCATCCTGGGTCTTCGTAGGATTGATCTGCACATCAGCTTCAGCTACCTCTTGAATTATGCAGTCAATTCGAACACCTTCTTTAGCATCTGTTTGGACAGAAATATCCATAGTGGGGTGGTCTGTTTGGTTTCTTCTGAAAAGACACAAGGGTCCTCAGTTTGCATTTGAGTGTCTTCCATCAGACATGGCTCAGTTTGGGTTCCTTTTGGATAGACCACAAGAAACTCTATTTGAGTCTCAGCATCCTTTCGAGAACATTGTTCTGTCTGTGTTCCTGCAGTTTCCATTTCCACTTTCAATTTCTTGGTTCTGGTTGCCTCTTTTAACCAATGCTTCAACTACCTGACTACTTGCTTCTGTCTTCTATACTTCTTGAGCATTTTTCTGAGCCTATCTCTGTAGGACTTCTCTACTCTAGGACCTCCATTTGACAATGGGTTAGCGGCATTATCCTCTAGTTTCTACATAGGTGGTACTATGTCAGCATCAGGGATGGTTCTAATTGGAATTGTGTCTCCTAGTGGAGCTTCACCTTCTAGCTCCTCATTATCATGTATTTCCTTTTCAGGAGACCCCAATGCAATGGTGTATCCTGAACAATTATCGTTTTCTGGGTCTTCTCTTGGGTAGGCCTCATCCTTAGGGGACTTAGAAAAGGGAGTGTTACATGGTTGATTGGCATCTCCCAGGGTTTCATCTTTAGGGTTTCCTTCAGTTGGGGGGTCCACTGGACCAGTTTCGATTGTCTAAATTTCTTCTCTGATGGCTTCCCCTTCATGTACCTCAGCTTCGAGGGGTGTTTCCACAAAAGGAATTGATTCCCTTTGTTCCTCCATGGCAACAGTGAATGGTGGGGTTTGCTCACGACTAAGGATGTCAACAAGGGTAGACCAGTTGGGGGTACAATTCTGCTCTTCCATGCTCCCTAGCTATTCTCTATTCTAAGCAAACATTCCCATGATTTCCAATACCCTTGCCACTTCCTCCTCATAGCCTTGCAAAGGGGGATTTTACGGACTAGGAGGTGGTGTGCAGGATGGTCCGACTGCATCTACTTGAATTGGGATGTGTTTATGGGCTTTCACTCACACTGAGCACCTACGCTTTGCTGGGTTCAAGGGCATAGAGGAATTCTTTCTCCTTAGCGTTCTTCTCAAACCTAGGGTTCTTAGCCCTTGTTGCTCTGTTACCACATTTTCTACAGGTGGAGCCAAAGTAGGATTTACGATACTGTCCCATGTTAACTGCTGGTGGGCCAGTCTATTCGTGATAGTTAATTTAATCAATCCATGATGATTGACTACATTGTGTGGTTCTTTAGTTGTCCTAACTTGTCAGGCAACACCATGTAATAGGGAATTCAGAAAAAATGGTAAATTAACTGAAATTATTTGTTTTAAAATGGCTAGAAGTTTCAATTGTTGGGGCTTTACCACATCGTTTCGACCACCACAGGTAATGTATCTTTGGATGATGACCACCAATTCTTGCCATGAATGATTTAAGGCCAAAGGATGAATTCCTTTCCCTATTCGTACCAGTCGCTCGCCTGGAGCCTGGAATATTTCAATTGCACTTATAAAAGGATGTGTTTATCTGTTCATTTTTCCCCTTCTGCGAGAAGTCCACTAACTTCAACTAGGACCCCTTCAGAAACCATCATACTTCTGCCTTTTACCATTGTGCTACCATTCTGCAGATTCTGCAGAAATTCCAGCGTTAGCTCCTCATGAAATCCCTGCAATTTGTTTAAACACTGCAACCAGCTAGCGCGCTCGAGAATTGCGCGAGCTTGATCCGATACCATAAGCACTAGAGTTTCACTCTAGATAGCTCTTTCGCCCATGGCTTCTACACCTATGGCTGGTTCACCTATGTGAAATTGTGTTTTACTTTTGTAATTCAGAACAACAGTGGAGTATGTTACATCAATTAACATAGAAATGATGTTGTTTGGAATATTATTATCATATTTAGTCAAGTCATTTGTCCCGTTAGCCATACTTAATGCAGGATCGTAAGTTCGCATGCCCACCATAATGGTTGTCATTCTTCGTCCAATCAAAAATACCTGCTAATTATTACACATTCATACTCATCATGTAGTTCGCACTCCGGAGTTAATCCGAATGATTGTCACACATTTATCCATAACTGTGACATGTGCCATGCATACGCAGGTCATCCCCCCTCTGATGAGAAAAGGGCATCCATGCCCTTTCAGCACGTGAAAAGCAAGCAAATACATTGATGCTAAATAAATGTCGGCAACCAATCTCAAAAACACAACACACAAATCAATAAAGAAATTAAAGAAATATTTGTCGTTGGATGTGAATTGGCCAAATCAAATAAAAACAACAATTTTAATTCATTATATCAAAGATGTTCACCGTGAGTGGTATTAATAATATCAACATAATTGGCGGTATATGTTTAATGACTATCATTTAATGATTGGACATATGGAATATAATGAATATAGATATAAGTCACCATGCAATTCATCCTTGTAAGAGTGCTGCTCAAATGGAAATTCTCTTTAGAAACAACTCCATAGGTGATAAGAGATAAAGGGCATATGGCAATATAAGGTGATAATCCAATACCACAAGCAGAGCCGCTATTGCCAGCAGGTGTTCATAGTCTTGACAGGGTTGATTTTTAACCCCCCCAAATGAGCCAAAGTCCTCCTTACAATTAATTCTTCATTTCTTGTCATAAAGAGACTGTTATGCTGGCATGGTGACCAGATAACAATTGTGCCATTCACCAGGGTGTAACAGAGTGATCAAGCTGGCAAGTGATGAGACCCCCTGTTCTTCTAACATTTTTAATTATCAAGAAGGTCATTACCTTGGTTTGGTGGAAAAATTGGAATGTCACCTATTACATCCTTATGAACATGGTAGGATGGCTCGAAATGAGACCCCCTATCCTCTTTAAGACAATGTTTTGAGCATTTTCATATTTTACTATTTCCATTTTCCTTTTGCAATTCTTATTGTAAAAAGAGGGAAGCTCATTTGCTCCTTAAGAGTCAAGGATGGTGTAAGAAGTAAAATGATTCCAATGAAATTTTTATACTCTTATAGTTTTATGATGTGTCCAAAAGAAAAGATGTTCAGGCAGGCATTCTAAAGATACACCGTATTAGCTTCTGAACAAAGATAACCATCAAAAGGCTTTATAAGTCATAATGACATTATTATTACCGTTTTTTTCATAGAAGAGGCACAAATCAATTCAAATGGTGTTGATTCTCAATAAAAGAAAAAGAGAAAATGACATAATGATTATCAAAAAAAAGAAGAGAAAAATTCACAATTTACGCTATAAAAAGGTGTTGCTCAATCGATTGAACGACAATCGTCCAATTGTTTGAACGGTGAAATAAAAAAAAACAAGAAGTGTTGTTAAATCGATTGAACGACATGCTTTCAATTGTTTGAACAATAGAATTAGAAAGAAACAAAATGTGTTGTTAAATCAATTGAACGGCAGTCGTTCAATTGTTTGAACAACGAAAACAAAAAGAAACAAAATGTGTTGTTCAATCAATTGAACAAAAGTCGTTCAATTGTTTGAACATGAAAACAAAAAGAAACAAAATATGATGTTCAATCAATTGAACGATTGTTTGACCAACGAAAACAAAAAGAAACAAAATGTGTTGTTCAATCAATTGAACGGTAGTCATTCAATTGATTGAACAACGAAAACAAAAAGAAACAAAATGTGTTTTTCAATCAATTGAACGACAGTCAGTCAATTGTTTGAACAGCGAAAACAAAAAGAAATAAAATGTCTTTTTCAATCAATTGAACGACAGTTGTTCAATTGTTTGAACAGCGAAAACAAAAAGAAACAAAATGTGGTGTTCACTCAATTGAACAATAGGTGTTCAATTGTTTGAACAACGAAAAACAAAAATAGATGTGTTTTTCAATCAATTGAACATCAGGCATTCACTTGTTTGGACAAAAAAAAACAAAAAGGGGAAAAAAACTTCCAAACTTTGTGAAGCTTCCATAAAAATAAAAAATAAAAAATAAATAAAAAATAAAAAAATCATATTTACATGGTAATGCCTAATCTCAATTAAACAGAATATGTACATTATTTACAATTTCTAAAGAATTTTCAATTTTTTGAAGGAAAAACTGTTGGGTCCTCATTCCCTGCACCTAAAATTTTCATGGAGGGGTCCTCACGTACCTGCTCGAAGAAATACTCCTTATTAAGCGGTTGATGATAGAGGTGAACTCGGTGCCCGTTTACCTTAAAAGAATGGCCAGATTCGTTGATGGTAGTCAAGGTAAGAGTACCATTATTATGTACTTCTTGAATCTCGTAAGGGCCATGCCATCTTGTTTGCAACTTGCCAGGGAAATCTTGAAATCTGGAATCGTACAAGAGTGCCCAGTCCCCTTTTTGAAATTTTTTCTTCTTGATAAGGTTGTCATGCAATTTTGCCCTTTACTGCTGAATTATTGCAGTCCATTGCAAAGCAAACAGTCAAGCCTCATCTAATTCGTTGCTCTACTGAAGTCACTTGGTTTGGGCTTCTGTTAAATCCAGCCCCACTTCTTGAGCCATTTTTAGAGTCTTAATTTCAAATTCTATTGGAAAAAATAGTTCTTTACTGAACACAAGCTAGTATGTAGAGTATCCAGTAGTATTCCTCCAAGTCGTACGATAGGCCCACAAGGCCTCTGACAGTCTAGCAGCCCAATCTCATTATTGTGTTGATACTATCTTTGTTAGAATTGCTTCTATAACCTTATTGGTGCTTTCGACCTAATGGTTCACCTGCGGGTGATACGAAGAAGTGATCGTGTGTGTAATATGATGGTTTTTGAGAGTGGCAATAATCTTGTGCCCTGTGAATTGCTTTCCCCGATCTGTGATCACCTCTCGCGGTAATCCATACCACAAAAATATCCCAAAAATGAAGTTAATCACTGCTTCCTCTGTGGCTCTTGGTAAATCTACTGTTTCCATCCATTTTTTCACATAATCCGTGGCTACTAGTATGTAGGCCTTCTGATTGGATGGCGGATGGAATGGACCCACAAAGTCTAATTCCCAATGCTCAAAGGGCTCTATGACTAATTTGGGTTGCAGAAGCATTTCATCAGATTGGCCAGGTCGGCCCATCCTTTGGTAGCTATCGTAGGCCTAAGCATATTTCTTAGCATCCTTAAAAATAGTGGGCCAATAATAACCTATCTGTAATACCTTATGTCCTGTCCTTCGATCTGCGAAATTTCCCCCGCAAGGCTCGTCATGGCAAGCCTTTAGAATTTCGTGGATCTCATCCTCATGTATACGTCTACGTATACACATGTCGACCCCTATATGGAAAAGATATCTGCCTATCAAAGAGAACCGGGCACTGCGTTGAACGATCAGTTTTATTTCTCTTGTCATCAAATGTTTAGGTAGATCCCCTACTCCCAGATAATTTTCCACATATGTGTACCATGGCGTCTTGACTACCATGAAAAACAGGTGTTCATCTGGAAATTGGTCGCCTACCACTAGTGGATCATTCACCTCCGGGATTCGAGATAGAAAATCAACAACTGGGTTTTCCTTCCTCGGACGATCTTTAATAGTAATGTCGGACTCCAACAAAAGCAATATCCACCGTGTTACTCAACCATTTGTGATAGGCTTATTAGCTAGATACCAAATGGCAGAGTGATCAATGTGCAAAAAGACTTGGTAGCCAGTTATATAGTGTCTAAATTTTCTTATTGCATAAATAATAGCTAACAATTATTTTTTTCTGTCACTATATAGTTAAATTCTGTAGAAGTGAGATTTTTGCTAATATAATATATAGCATAAGGTTTCTTGTCCTCTTCTTGGATGAGGATGACACCTATAGCTACATCTGATGCGTCCATGGATATGTGGAAAGGAAGCTCCCAGTTTGGTCCACGTAATACCAGTGTTGTTGAGATCAGTTTATTTAAACCTACAAAGGTTGTGTCACACTTGTCAGACCAACTGAAATCAACATTTCCAATTAGATCATGTAATGGTCCAGCAATCTGTGAATTTTTTTTAGTAAACCTACGATAATAACCTACATATCCCAAGAAGCTACGTACCTTTTTCTGAGGGCATGGGGTATGCAGTAAAAGAATTACCTATATTTTTGTTGGATCAGCCTGTATTCCAACTGCATAGATATAATGTCCCAGGATCATGCCCTTGGTCATCATCATGTGACACTTGACATTGCTTAAACATAACCTGGTAGCAATGCATCGTTCTAAGACATTTTCTAGCGTTTGCAATGCTTTATCGAAGTCATCCCCATATGGAGTAAAGTCATCCATATATACCTCAAGTCCTTCATTTATTAAATCAACAATGATGCTGAGTATAGCTCTCTGGAAGGTGGCTGGGGCATTACACAAGCCAAATGGCAGTACCCTATATGTGAATGTGCCCCAGGGACAAGTGAAGGTTTTTTTATCTTGGTTTTTAGGGGCGATATGAATTTTATTGTAGCCATTGAAGCTGTCTAAAAAGGAGAAGAATTGATTCCCTACCAACATATCGAGGACTTGATCAATGAATGGGAGTGGGAAGTGATCTTTCTGTGTTTCCTTGTTCATCTCCCGATAGTCTACAAAAATACGCCACTTCCCATTTTTCTTAGGGACAACCACCAATGGAGAGACCCATTTACTATTCGAGATAGGATAAATAAAGTTTACATCTAGCAGCTTCTATAATTCCTCTTTCAGAATGTCTTTGAGTTGTGGTTTCAACCTCCGTTAAGGCTGCCGGATGTGGTGTGTACATAGTTGTGGGTGTATTCCTTTCATATCAGGATAATCCCAGGCAAAAGCCCCTTTATTTTTCTGTATGACCTGGATAAGATTTTGTTGTTGTTTGCTATCCAGACTATCATTAATATTTAGAACTTTTCTTGGCTCAATCTCAACAGGTTTGTTGTTATGAAAAACAATCGTTTGAATATGTTGGTCCTCTGTATCCTTTAGAGGATCTTCCATGGCCTCTTTATCAAGGATTGATTTCAACATATGACATTGTACATTGCTCACATTAACTAGCTGATTTATAAAATTATTGATAATGTCATCCTCAGTCTAATATTTAAATTCCAGTGCCTCTGCTATTGTGAGTGGTGAACAGGTGCTCTCTTCCAGGTACGATGGTGGCTGCTTACATATTTTTACAATGGGAAAAATTGGCCTCGGAGGAGGATATAACACAAGATTTTTTACAAAATTCCCCTTTGCAATAGTCATGTTGCCTTCTCGACAGCCAATATATGCATCAGGTGTTGCCAGCCAAGGTCAGCCCAAAATAAGAGGATGCCCATCCAAACGACTCCTTGGGTTTATAACCAGAAAATCCACTGGATATTCCCGTGAGTCAATAGAAACTATGATGTGTTGTAAATTCCCTTTTGGTCTCACCACCGATTGGTCAGCAAGTTCTAATAAAGTGGTGGTTGGTTCTAGGGCTGTAATACAAAGTGCTTGACAAGTTTCTGTTGTTAAGATATTAATGGCATCTCCTAGATCGACTAGTATATTTGGAAAAGAGTGGCCATATATCTAAACTGTCATTGTGGGGTTTCTAGTATTTTCATACTTTATTGGGGTTTCTCCTCCAAAGAGTAAATCGGATAAGGTTCCTACAACATGGATAGTGGTTAAGATTTTTTCTTTCCTCACAGGCTTCTTTACACATAATTCTTTAATTGTTTTGGCATAGATGGAAATGTCTTGAATGACCTGGAGGAGAGGAATCTTAATACACAAATTTTTTAGTTCCCCTACAAGATCGAAATGAGGGTAGGCAATAGGTTTGGGTATTGTTAATCTTTCAGGGAATGGAGGAGAAGTGACTGTAAGTTTTTCAAGGTCGTCATGCTAATTTGTCTCTTCCCCTTGATTTGATTCAGTATTAATTACAAGTGGTGGAATATGTACAGGTGGAGTTACAATTTCAATTGAATGTTGGTCCCTATTTTCCTCAGGGGTGATGATACACCCTGACCTCAATCTGAGCTCATTAAATTCTTTCTGCTCAAGCTCATACTCTGGGTTTTCAATCATTTGTACCAACTGGACCGTTCTGTTATTAGGATTCAGGTTTGGCTGAGCTGGCAATTGTAGGCGCAAAAGAGGTTGATAATTCTGCTGTAATGTATACAAAGCTGATAGTGCGGGTTGAGGCTGAGGGCATGTCCCCATAGGTACATTGGATATCCCTAGAGGTCGCTTCCAATTTGTTGACCAGTTCGGATTTTGAGAGGTGGAGGCAGGCCACTAGGATTGATAGGGATTGCCTTGCCAAACAAGAGTAAAAGGATAATTTGGCTAGCCATTTCCCAGAAAAGATTGTGTTGGCCAGGATGTCATAGGGAATGATGGGCTCTACCAATTTAGGTAGGATGATTGGCCTTTCCAGGCTGCCCCAAGGTTATGTTGCTGATTAAACTGCGAGGAAGGAAATAATTGGGGTGCGTCTTGTGACATACCTATAGGTTTAGCTTGCCACTGTCGTCGCTGGTTCATCAGATATACCGGTTTTGTTTCTTCCTCTTCTTCCTTGAATACTTCTTTCATCCCCACTAATGATGGACATTGCTCAGTGGCGTGATCTTTAGTACAAATAGTGCACATCTGCACCATGTCCAATGGGCATTCCCATTGGTTGTGCTTCTTTTGACGTGGGGAGAAGACGACCAAATTTTGTTCTGCTAAGACCTATTTTTGTTCAGCCTGTAGGATGTCCAGCTATGTTGTAAGAGTGCCTAGGATGTCCATCTGGAAATCTTCCAGGAAGTTTCCGATCTCCATCCATGTTATGCCTCCATTGTGTGGTTTTCTTCCCTTGCTCATGGGATCTCAGCTTCCTGCACCTGTGCATGTGCTTCCTCGTGAGCTCTTGATACATAAACGAATAATTTCATCATAATCTTCTTGAGAAATATCTCCTTTTCCCATCAAGTTTAGAGTTTCTACCCATTTCTCTTTCATTCATTTAATTGATATAGCTCTTAGGAATTATTTTGGTAGGACAGTGTGTGGAGACCTCTGTAAATTATAATTAAATCGTTCTACATATTCTTCCAATATTTCATTATCTTTTGCAGTCATCTTAAAATCCTCATCTTTCAGTTCCCTAGTTTTACAAAAGTCCTTGTATCTTTTGAGGAAGGAGGTTTTCATCTTGTCCCAAGAATTAATAGTTCACCCACCTAGATCCATAAAGCATCTTAAGGCTACTCCTTTCAGAGTGGAAGGGAATAGTTTTAGCTTTTGGGGGTTGGTGGTAGAGTCATACCCTCTATAGAGGACATCAAACTCAAATAGGAAAGCATCAGGATCCTCTGTGATCATCCCATGGAAAGTTGCGATGCTCTGCAAAGGAATAGCCTTCATAGGGGCTTTGGCCACTTGATCAAATATGGGGTACTCTAATGTCGAGGTTTGACCTTGAGGTGGTTGATCTGCCATTCGGTCAAAGATGTGCCAATAATCTTCGGGGACTTCAAGGGGTGCTTCTTGAGCAAGCATAGAGTTAGCAACGCGAGCTGGATTTGCAACACTACATAGATCTGGGATATCATGATATCCTTGTTTAGACAACTGTGATTCTGCCTTAGCAGTCCCACTAGTTTCTCCTTTTCCTTCTCTTAAGTTACAATATTTTCCCTTTTGTAGAGGATCATAATGTAAACTTATTGTAGCTTGAAGACTTTGTTCTGATCCGCATACTTGGCTTTGAATCTTAGCGTAAGCTGCAGATGGTGATCCTACTACATGAGGGATAACAATAGAAATTTTTCGAGGTATAGCCTCGAATCCTACTGATGCTTGAGACTCTGCTCTTCTTACGATTTTCTTTATAAAGGTTGTTCTCCCAAGGTTCACCGATCCTTTGGGTTTTGTGGGTTTAGGGGGGGATTCTGCTCTTTTTCTATTTTTCTATTCCTAGTCATTCATAAAAACAAATTCCTATTTAACCTCTAAGATTTTGCTAAAAAGAAGGCTGGTAAGCAAGCACTTTACTTGCTAGGTACGTAGGTTCTCCCTGGCAGCAGCGCCAAAATATTGGTGTACTAAGATGTCTCTTTTTAAGCAATCTTAATTCCTACATTAATTATCTACCTAAGGTAAGTCCTTTTATCTCAAGAGTGTCAGAATACTATATGCAGTGAATCTAGAAGTTATCTAATGATGAATCGTTGTAATCACTAATAACTAATTCTTCAATTCAATCCACATAATTCTGGAAAGAAATAACTAAGGAATAAATACTCTTAACACACTCTACAATTCTATTCAACTTGTTCTGAAATCAAATAAAACTGAATGCAAATAAGAATCACACTTGGGAATGTTCAAATAGAATTAAGGCTAACTTACTCAGTCAAGGAAGGGAACTATAATTATTGAACAACGTTGTTGATCTATAGCAATCTCAATTGAACAACAAACAATAATTGAACGGTAAATGGTAATTGAACATCAAATAGTAATTGAATGAAAAATGGTAATCAAACAGCAAGCATGCATGCAACAATAAAGGATTTTTGAATAGAAAATCAGCTATATTGCAACCTATGGAAAGTAATTAGAATTATATCTAGGATCTATGATAACATCACTCAAAATGAACAACAATCTACTATTGGCACTAGTTCACTCATTTCAATCAAATCATTGCTTAATTATGTCACACGGCTTCACTCTGAATCTAATTGAACAATGGTATGAATCAATATCACAAATCTTCATGATAAATGGAATAACCAATGGCTGAACATTAATAAAATAGAAAAGACTAAATAGGAATATTATAACACAAGGAAGTAGTAGAACTTTTCGTGACCAGGCCCAAAGTCGCGAGAAGCCTCTTCTTAATAAGATCTCAGAATGTAAATATGTATCAAACACAACCTTTCTTCATTAATGCAAGTAACAAGATTACAACGTCACTGAGATAACAATGTTATATGTCTTCAAAAATAATAATTACAGATTATTGTCAGGCCAGGAGTAACTCCATTTTGGGAGAAAACTGATTCATCTTATTCCATCAGGCATGTTATTGTTATATACAAAAGGATGTGACAGTTCAGTTCATCTTCTGATGACTGTCCACATTCATGATTTAATTATTTACAAGAATTCACCCAATCATGAGGATTAGGTGTCAACATTCCCCCCCTTCATCTGAAGGGATGTTGGTGAGTCCAAGCATCATTCTGAATCTTTCAAGCTTTTCCCTTCCAAGAGCTTTGGTGAAGATGTCTGCAATTTGCTCATTTATGGAACAATGACGGAGATGTATTGTTTTGGCCTCAACATGATGTCTAATCAGATGATATTTAGTATTAATGTTCTTTGTTCGATCATGGAATTTTGGGTTCTTGACCAACCTTATTGCAGAGGTGTTGTCAATCATGAGTGGAGTTGATTGTACTTGTTTTACCTGCAAATCTTCAAGAATTTTTCTGAGCCACACAATTTCTTTTGTTGCTTCAGCTGCTGCCACGTATTCTGCTTCTGTTGTGGAATCTGCTAGAACTGATTGTTTGCGTGATCTCCAGAAGACAGCTCCTGATCCAAGACTCATAGCATATCCTGAAGTAGATACCCCAGTTTCTTTGTCTCCATCGAAGTCTGAATCAGAGTATCAGATCAAACTGAAGTCATCCACCTGTGTGTACTTGATTCCAAAGTCTTGAGTTCCCTTCAAGTACTTTAGAACGCTTTTTGCAGTAGACCAATGTCCCTCACATGTCTTTTGCATAAACCTGGAGAGGATTCCAACAGCAAATGAAATGTCTGGTCTGGTGGTAGTTAGGTAGTTGAGACTTCCTACAAGTTGTCTATACTTTGTTGCATCCTCAAATTCCTTTCCTTCAATAGATGTGAGCTTCAAGTTTTGTTCCATTGGAGTAGTAAGAGGATTGCATTCTGTCATGCCAAACCTGTTCAACAAATCTCCAATGTATTTCTTTCGAGAAAGAAATATGGACTTTGGATGTTGGGTTACTTCAATGCCATGATAGTAATGAACATAGCCCAAATCAGTCATTTCAAAACTTTTTTCCAATTCCTTCTTTATGGATGCAATGTAGTTTTCATTGTTCCCTGTCATTAAAAGATCATCTACATATACCATAAGATATACAACTGTTTTGCCAACTTTCTTGACAAATAAAGTTGCATCATCAGGATCAAAATGATTGAAATTGAGTTTCAGAAGATGCTCAGTTAGTTTTTCATACCAGGCTCGCGGTGCTTGTTTGAGGCCATACAAGGACTTCACAAGTTTGCATACTTTATGTTCATGTCCTTTCACAACAAATCCTTCAGGCTGGGACATAAAACCATTCTCTTTTAGATCTCCATTCAAGAAGGCAGTTTTTACATCCATTTGATGGACTTTCCAACCGTTCTGAGCTGATAGTGCAAAGAGTGTCCGGATGGTGGCCCATTTTGCTGTGGGGGCAAAAGTTTCCTCATAATCGACCCCTTCCTTCTGTGCAAAACCTTTTGCCACAAGCCTAGCTTTGTGCTTTTCAAGTGAGCCATTAGCTTTGTACTTGTTCTTATAGACCCACTTGTAGCCAATTGGTTTGGTTCCAAATGGAGGGTCAACCAGCTTCCAAGTGTCGTTCTTTATGAGGGCATCATACTCCTTTTGCATCGCTTCTTTCCATTCATCATGAGAAGCAGCTTCTTTGAAGGAAGTTGGTTCAAAATCTGTAGACAAGTTCAATTCAAAATCATAAGAAACATCCATATCAACAGGTGAATTAGAATCATCTACATCACCTCCATTTTGTCAGTTTGAATTTCTGGTTCCTGTTTTTCCAATTTCATCCGGATGAACACTTTCAAGTGTCTTTGTCAGCCACTTTGGGGGACCTCTCTGAGATGATCCAAGCTGCTCTGTTGATTGAGTTGGGACTGAATCAAGATTGAGTCTCCCAATTCTATCAATTATATCACTTAAAGCATCATCTGTTGTTGGAGTTTCATTCGGGGGAGAGTGTTCTTCAGAAGAATATTCCACATGTTGATCTAGAATAGGAATCCCCCCTTCAAGATGTGGAATCTGATAATCAAATTCTTGAAATGATTTTGTTTTAGCGAATCTATCCAAGCGATCAAGTTGCCGCTCAACAACATTGTCAGATTTGGATGATTCAAGAAAAATTACATCTCTCGATACAACAAACTTTTTATTTACTTCATCATAGAGGCGGTATGCTTTGGAGGTGTTTGAATACCCCAGGAAGATACACTTACAACTTCTAGCACCAAGTTTGTTTCTATGTACCTTTGGTATCAAAGCATAACAGGTGGAACCAAAGACCCTGAGATGTTTTACCGAAGGAACATGTCCATACCACAATTCATAAGGAGTCTTGTTTCTTATAGCATTAGATGGACATCTATTCTTTATATATGCAGCACATAGAACAACATCAGCCCAAAACATTATCTTTACATTTTTGAAGAAAAACATGGATCGTACCATATTCAAGATTGTTCTATTCATTCTTTCAGCTACACCATTCTGTTGGGGATTATAAGGCATAGTTGTTTGATGTTTGATCCCATGTTGGAAAAGATAGTTTTGAAATTCATTTGATGTATATTCTTTTCCATTATCAGTGCGAATAGACCCAATATGAGATTGTGCATCATTTTCAATCCATTTATGAAAATTCTTGAATGTTTGAAAAGCATCAGATTTGTTCTTCAATAAATAAACCCAACACATTCTGGTGTAGTCATCAATAAATGTCATGATATATTTATTTCCATTTGCAGAAGGAACAGGCATTGGACCACATAAATATGAATGAATGATTTCAAGCTTCCTATGTGCTCTTGAATTTGAATCATGAAAAGACTGTTTGCTATGCTTTCCTAGAATGCAAGCATCACATTGCTTAAGTTTCCTACGAATTGTAGGCAAACCAACAACACCATTTTTCTTCAATAAGCGGAGACTGTCATAGTTTAAATGTCCAAATATAGCATGCTATAATAAACTTGATGGAAGTGTACCTTCTTCATGATGAGAAATATATGAGAAATGTTGTGCATGAGCAGAGGTTCCTTGCAGTTTGAGAAGCCTTTCTTCTTCTATTCCCCTTATGACAAGTGAGTGGTCAGATGCTTTTCTTACCTCAAGTTTGCCATCAAACATATGAATGGAGTGACCTTGTTGGCAGATGTGGACCAAGGACAACAAGTTTCTCTTGAGCTGTGGGAGATATAGAACATGATCCAGAAGAAAGTCTGGAAGACCAGGCAGTTTAAGCCTGATTGTGCCAAGCCCTGATGGCTTGATTTTTGATTGATCTGCAAAGTATATTGCTCCATCAACATTGTCAGTGAAATCTTCAAAAAAATCTTTTCTATGAGCCATGTGACAGGTTGCTCCTGAATCAAGCAACCAATCATTTTTCCATGAAGCAAGTGAAGCATTAAACAAATCTTCATTTACTCCAATGATACATTGTGCCTCAATATAGTGAGCGGATTCAGGTGCTTTACCTTTGTCTGTATCATCATTTTTACCTTTCTGTTGGTTTCGTTTCTGCTCAATTTTGTCCCATGGTAGCTTGCATGTAGAGGCATCATGTGACCCATTTCTTTTGTAGTGAATGCAGTGTAAATCTGCCTTTTCTCCTTGAGAATGTCTGCCCCCCCTGCCTTTGAAATATCTTCCTCTTCCTCTTCGTCCACCTCTTCCTCTTGTAGAATCTTGAGCAGGATGCTTTTCTTTATGAGCAAGGCACACAGTCTCTTCAAAAGATTCAGGGGCTGTCTTCTTTCCAAAAGCTTTCTCTCTTTCAGCAAACGTTTTCACAAGAGAGTCAAAGGTTATATCTTTGAGATTTCCATTTGCTTGCAAAGACTCAAGATAATTGGAGTAAGTAGGATAGAGTGCCTTGAGAAAAGCAATAAGAGGGATATCCAGCTTAACCTCAGTGGAATTGATATCATGCATTATAGACTTTACTTCAGATGCAAGAGCAAGAGGATCATTATTTTTCAGTTCAAGAGTGAAGAGTTTAATCATGAGTTGAACAACTTCAAGTGCAGAATGTGAGTCATAGAGTTCTTTCAGCTTTTGTAAGGCTTCAAAGGCAGTTGAATATGACGAAATATGGTGACTCACCTCTTCATTTACAGATGCTGCGATTAATGCATAAGATTTGCTGTTCTTGTTTTCCCAAATGACGAGCTCTTTGTCTGAGGTAGGCTGTACTGGGTCTTTGTCTCCTTCTCCGACACACACCCCTTTCCACAACTCATTGAAGATTGTTAGGATATTCCGACACATAGGAAATAGTTAAGTACAACTTGGTCTAGTATAGAGTTAGGTATAGAGTTAGGTAAAGTGTGTTTCTTTACTATGTACATTTTGTAACTTACAATCCGACGGTCACGATATGTAGTGATCCGACGGTTCATTCTGTCCTCGGTATTACTGACACTTGATCCATGGCTTAACACCCGATTGGTCCATGATCTCTATTTAAAGAGCATGAAGGGTCATTTGTAGGTTAACCGTCTATGAGAGAAGCATATGTAAATTTTCATTCTTTTATTAATAAATTGCCTAAAGTGGCCGCGTTGGCTCAGGCCGTGGACTATTTCCCTCTTTGAGGGTTTTAACCACGTCAAAATACTGGTGTATTGATCTGTTTGTGAGCAGTGTCCTTTGGTGTTCTATCTGAGGAACTTACCTTGTAAATTCCTACATGGTATCAGAGCTATTTGAGGGCTGCGTCCGTTGGTGATCCAAATCTGAAGCCAATAGAACTGCATCCAAAAACCATTTCCTAGATCTACTGTTTCTAACTGCTTTCGGGCTGAGAGGACTACTCTGCTGTCTTAGGAGCATCTATGCTAGTGAGGAACCCCTTTCGTTTCACGCGAAAAGGTTTCTGGTAGCCCTAGCTGCGTCATTTTTAATATCTGGAGGTATACAGTGTTTATTTGCAGTTTACAGTCATTTTCTCTCTGTTTATTTCGGTTTCGGTTTATTTAGCCTTCTTTATTACCGGATCTGAACCTTTCATTTCTACGTATGCTCTTTGCCCTGTGACTCTGTGCGATCTGGGCAAATCAGAAACAGAAAGGAAGGATTTTTCTCATGCATATGCTCTTTTCCGTTGCGCCTTAGTGTGATCTCGGAAAATCAGAAACATTAAGGAAAATATTTAGTTTCCGGCTAAAGCTAACCTTGAGCCGCAAGGTTCATTTTTAAAAATATCTAGTTTCCGGCTAAAGCTAACTTCGAGCCGCAAGGTTCGTTTTTTTTGTATGTCCGTGTTGGGTTTTGTGTTTTTTGTTTTGTAGGGAAAAAGAGATTTCTCAAAGCAAGCACGCAACCCAAAGCATCAACCCCCCCCCCCCCCCCCCCCCCCTCTCTCTCTCTCTCAAACGTTTTGTATAGCTCACTTGGTGCAAAGCTAATTTATGAGAGTAGAGGTCTTGGGTTCAAGTCTCCATTTTGTGGGGGTGGATTTTTCATTTCCGCACATTCCCGCACTTCGTCGGCGACTTCATCAATTTTTTTTCAAAAAGCCATAACTTCTTCATCCGGAAGCCGTTTTCAGAACCATTTTTTTTTTAAACAGCCTAATTTTTCGAGATATTTCCATTGGTACACTTAGTTTCAGCATCTACAGCTTCAGTTTCTGTTAAAAATGGAAATTCCATGCCAAGTCGTTCTTGATAGCACTAACTACTTCCAATGGTGGTCCTACATTGTGGATTTACTTAGAAGTAAAGTTCTTTACAGAATAGCCACAGGCCAAGAGACCAAACCGAAAGATGAAGATAAGGCAGCCGAATGGGAAAATAGGCAAGACCAAGCACGTGGGTTGATAGGGATGTCTATTTCTCCAGATCTTAGATTCCATATTGCAGAACTTGATACTCCTGATGAAGCAATGAAACAGATTACTAAAGTCTTTGGAATTAAAAATGAACTTAAAGCCCATCAACTTGAAAATGAATTGCTTACATTGGACCCCAATAATTTTTCTTGCATTGAAGATTTTCTGTCCAAGTTCAAGACCCTTAGACTTCTCTTGGAAGGTGTTAAGGTTAAGAAAGAAGATAGTAGCCTTATCTACTCCATTCTTACTAAGTTGGGACTAGCCTATTATGTGTTTGTTTCCACCTTCCATTCTACAAGAGAAGCCTTCATTTCTCAAGGACAAACCTACAAGTCCCCTTCCTTTGATTCCTTTTGTGATTCTTTAATAAGAGAACAATAAAAACTCTTACACCTTGGTCTTCTTCATCTTGGAAACTCTTCTAAGAAAGCGTTAGCTGCCCAACAACAACCAAATCCAAAGAATCCTAGGAAGTTGTATCCTAAAACGAATGGTCCTAAACTAAACAAGGGTCCTAAGCAATTTCAGCCTCAAAATGAAAAATCATTTCAACAAAATGATAAGACAAATAAAAATAAAGGGAAGAAGACTGATAGACATTGCAACTTTTGTAATCGAGATGGCCACTTAGAATCCAAATGCTTTAAGAAGATGGAAGCCTTGGAAGCAGCAATGAAGAAGCATAACATCCATTTGGAGCAATCTTCAACTTCAACTTCATCTTCAGGAATGGCACTTTCTGCATGTGGTTGTCAAGCATCTCGGTCTGGCTATGCACTAAATGTATCTTCTTCTTCTCATTCTCATGAGTGGCTCATTGATTCTGGAGCTTCTTATCACATGGAAAAAAACAAAGCCATGTTTTCTTCTTTAAATGATTGTAACACCAAAAATATATATGTTGGTGATGATAGATCTCTTAGTGTTGTAGGGACTGGAACTGTTCATCTAGACAATGGTCAATTTAATGATGTATTATGTGTTCCAACCTTATCCTGCAACCTTCTATCTGTATATCAGATAACCGTTCAGGTGAAGGTAAAATCGTTGAATTTTCACCTCACGATGTTGTAATTAAGGACCTAAGAGATCTAGACAGATTTTAGCTACTGGCATTGCTGATGATTCTACAAGGTTGTATAAGTTTCAAAACTTTGGGTCATCAAATCTTCCCTCAGTATTTGTTGCTCATAATGATGAAGTGAGCAAACTTTGGCATGAGCGATTTGGTCACTTAAACTATCGCTTTCTTCAGAATCTATGTAAGGAAAATATGGTGTCAGGTCTTCCAATGGTATCTTGTAGAGATGGTGTTTGTTCCGGATGTGTACTCGGAAAACATCATCGAGACAGTTTTGAAAAACGTGCCTCTTGGCATGCCTCAGCCCCTTTACAGCTTGTGCATAGTGATTTATGTGGTCCACTTCCAGTGGCTTCATTCTCTGGCTACAAGTATTTCTTAACTTTCATTGATGATTTCTCCAGACGCACTTGAGTATACTTCTTAAAACTCAAGAGTGAAGTATTTAACATGTTCTTGGCCTTTAAGGCCTTTGTTGAAAAAGAATCTGGACATCAAATTCTTAAGCTAAGATCTGATAATGGCGGAGAATATGTTAAAAACACATTCATCAACTTTTGCACTGAGAATGGAATTCAAACGCAACATATTGTTCCATATACTCCACAACAAAATGGTGTAGCTGAAAGGAAGAATCGCACCTTAAAGGAAATGGCTAATTATATGCTTCAATCTAAAGGACTTAGTCGTAATTATTGTGCAGAAGCAATTAACTGTGCAAATTACATAATAAATCGCACTCCTACTAAGGTTTTAAAGAATATCACTCTAGAAGAAGCATGGAGCTCAATCAAACCAGATTTAAGTCACTTTCGTGTTTTTGGAAGTGAAGCATGGGCCCATATTCCAGATGAGAAACATAAAGCTTTAGAACCTAAGAGTGAAAAATGTAATTTTGTTGGATATTCTGAAGATGTCAAAGGATATAGACTTATTCCACTTAAGTCCAAAAATGTTATCATTAGAAGAGATGTAAATTTTGTTGAAAATATATCGGCCTGCGAGCCTAGTTCGGCGGATGTGCCACCTCTCCCTATCTCTTCTACTTTTGAAAATATTCCTTCTTCAGATGATGAAAGCGAGGATGAAAATCCTCCCCCACCTTCTCAGGATCCTCCTTCAACTCCTCAGCTTCCAAAATGGGTCCGTGCTACTCGGGATGCAGCAGGTGATCTTGCCGGTGATCCTACAGATCAGCGACGTACACGTTCTCAGTTCGAGAGAGCCTCTTCTTTATTGGCTCAAGCTTCAGTGAATTATGATCTTGACACCTTTGCAGAAGCTTCAGGCCATCCAGATTGGGAAGCAGTTATGAATGAAGAATATCATTCATTATTGGCAAATGATACATTGGATCTTGTTCCTCTACCAAAGGGACGAAAACTTGTTAGATGCAAATGGGTGTACAAAACCAAGTATGGACCAGATGGGAAAGTTGATAAACATAAAGCTCATCTTGTTGCTAAGGGTTTTTCACAAGTTGAAGGCATTGACTATACTGAAACCTTCTCCCCTGTTGCCAAAATGAACTCTATCTGCCTTGTTCTTTCCCTTGCTGCCTCTTTCAAATGGGAAGTCCATCAGATGGATGTTAAATCCGCCTTTTTGCATGGGGACTTGCATGAAGAAATCTATATGGAACAACCTATTGGCCTTATACAAACAGAGTCCAGCCTTGTATGTCGGCTTAAGAAATCCCTTTATGGTCTCAAGCAAGCTCCTCGAGCTTGGTATGCCAAAATGGATAACTTTCTTTTAGAAAATGGCTTTTCTCGGTGTCATTCTGACAATACTGTCTACACCAAGAAAGTGGGCAAGTCTCTTATCATTCTTGTTCTTTATGTTGATGATCTTATCCTGACTGGTAGTGATCCCAACCTTATAAACCATGTGAAGTCTAGCCTTAAAAGGAAGTTTGAAATGACAGACTTAGGACACTTACATTATTTTCTTGGTCTTCAAGTCTTGCAATCCAAGGAAGGTATTTCCCTTTCCCAATCCAAGTATGCCTGTGATATTCTACGCCATTTTCACATGGAAGATTGTAAGCCATCCCCTTCTCCCTTTCAGTCTTGAGTCAAACTTTCAGTCACTTGTACTTCTGATGAAGTTGATGCTACCTTATACCGTCAACTTGTAGGAAAACTTTTGTATCTAACCCATACTCGTCCTGACCTTTCCTTTGTTGTTGGCCTTGTTGCTCGGTTTATGCAAAACCCACGTGAAAGTCATTGGAAAGCAGCTAAAAGAATACTTCGTTATGTTCGAGGTACAGTTCAGTTTGGGATTCATTACAGTGCCGAAGCATCTCCTTTATTGGTTGGTTTCACTGATTTCGATTGGGCTGGTGACCCTGATGATCGGAAGTCTACTGCAGGTTATGTGTTCACTCTTGGTTCAGGACCTATTACATGGGCTTGCAAGAAACAAGGTGCCATTTCTATTTCTTTAGCAGAAGCAGAGTATCGTGGTGCCATAGAAGCTAGTAAGGGAGCCTTGTGGCTTCGTCAGATCCTGTCAGAGTTTGGCTTTTAGCAGCAGCATCCGACTACACTTTGGTGTGATAATCAAAGTGCCATTCAACTATGTAAAGATCCAGTCCAACATCAGCACAACAAACACATTGAACTGCACATGCACTTCATCAGAAAGCTCATTCACGACCATGTTCTTGAAGTGCAATATTGTTCAACAGATGATCAAGTTGCAGACATCTTTACAAAGGCTCTCACAGAGGCGAAGTTCACTAAACTTCGATTTATGGTTGGAGTTCAAGAAGTTGTCACTAAGGGGGGATAGGCTCTAGTGCCTCCTTCCTTCTCCTATTGTGTCATATTTGTAAATCCTTCAATCCTATCCCAAGTTGTTCTTAAGGGGGGATGTTAGGATATTCTGACACAGGAAATAGTTAAGTACAACTTGGTCTAGTATAGAGTTAGGTAAAGTGTGTTTCTTTACTATGTACATTTTGTAACTTACAATCCGACGGTCACGATATGTAGTGATCCGACGGTTCATTCTCTCCTCGGTATTACCGACACTTGATCCGTGGCTTAACACCCGATTGGTCCATGATCTCTATTTAAAGATCATGGAGGGTCATTTGTAGGTTAACCGTATATGAGAGAAGCATATGTAAATTTTCATTCTTTTATTAATAAATTGCCTGAAGTGGCCGCGTTGTCTTAGGCCATGGACTGTTTCCCTTTTTGAGGGTTTTAACCACGTCAAAATACTGATGTATTGATCTGTGATCTGTTTGTGAGCGGTGTCCTTTGGTGTTCTGTCTGAGGAACTTACCCTATAAATTCCTACAAAGATGAGGGTGTGTTTTATCATTCGGGACCATTCAGGATAGTTCTCCTTACCAGTGAGAACTATTCCTACCATGGATATGATTGAATGCATTCTGTAAAAAAATCCGAGAGCTGTAAAAATACTTTTACTGGCAAAAAATGTGCTTTTGTGGAGAAAAAAAACTTCTGCTGCTAAAAGAAAATTGATTCCGATATCAAAATGTATTATGGCCTCAACTATGTTAGTCACTTTTGAGAACAGCTTTATAAAAAACACCACTATGCTAGCCTAATAGCGTGGTATATATATATCCCGGTAACCACAACAAACACTATATACAAAGTGTATCCAAACACTATTGATATACTATTGATCATTGGAAGGCATGAACAAAATTCCACTGTGCTAAAGATCTTCACCAGACATTATATACAAAGTGCATTAAGACCATCCAAACGCTATTCATATACTGTGAATAGAATTTTGTTGCGCCAAAGATCTTCACCAAACATTATATACAAATAAATGTTATCGAAATTTCAATATTATCCACAAGCATATACTGTCGTAATTTAAATTTCAATACTTGTCAACAGTACTCGTCTCGGTTCTGTAGGCCAGACCATCGTATGTCAGGCCAGACCATCGTATTTCAGGCCAGACCATTCGAACTCGCGGCGTAGCTGAGGCTGTCACCAGTACTAACCACCGGGCTAGCGAATATGGACCCGTAGACCGCAACTCCCTGCCGTCGCTTGGATCCAAAAACTCGATCCACACTCGCGTTCCTTGGAATTAGTTTGGAATCAGTAACATCAAACATAAAGAGCAAGCTGAGCAGACATTATCTCTGATGTGCGTCCAGGCAGGGTGAAAATTGAAGTTTGCAGGGTGCTCAATGAAACAAAATGTTTGAGGAAGCAGTAAATACGCTGGGCATTTCACTGAATCAGCGTCCAGTCTGGCATTTCAAAGACACACTCAAACCTTAGTCGACCTTCATCGCTCGTATTTTTTTGCACAAAGAGAGAGCCTATGCAGGATGAATACGAAGAGGGCACGACTGTCTACAAGCAGAGGGAAAACCATTCATTCCATTGAAGAAGAAGAATCAGTGAATGTACCCCAACCAAACGTCGCCCTCATTTCAAAAAAATGCAAAACAGGAAATGTGGCTACTGGTAAGATTAGTTTCCATGCAAGAAAGATCTCAAAGACAGGCGGGGGCGTAATCACAGTGTTTCATCCAATACTGTCAGGTCATTCACAAAGACAACGCAAATACCATATCAGGCTATTCACAAAGACAACGCAAATACCATGTCAGGCTATTCACAAAGACATCGCAAATACCATATCAGGCTATTCACAAAGACAACACAAATACCATGTCAAGGTATTCACAAAGACAGTGCAAATACCATGTCAGGATGACAGCGCTATTCACAAAAAAAATTAACGTACAGCGCTTCTGTCTGGACAGTATGGACAAATGCATTATGAGGCAGCGCTGGAAAAGAATATGGCAGAGGCAGGTTATGTCAGGACAGTGGAGAATATGGCAGAGGCAGAGCAGTGCTGGAAGGTAACTCAGGACAGGACAGAGGAGTTATAGGAGCATAATAGCTAAAACAAGGAGCTGGCTCTGATACCATGTCAGGCCAGGAGTAACTCCATTTTGGCAGAAAACTGATTCATCTTATTCCATCAGGCATGTTATTGTTATATACAAAAGGATGTGACAGTTCAGTTCATCTTCTGATGACTGTCCACATTCCTGATTTAATTATTTACATGAATTCACCCAATCGTGAGGATTAGGTGTCAACAATTATCAAAATCTAAACTCTCTCTATTTGCCTTTCGGCCCTATATATAACATAAAAGAGTAACTAGATAAAAGTGAATCCTCAGGATCAGGGGATCACGAGGATTTCGCAATACATAATCTGATTGTGTCATAAAATAGCATCATTCAGGCTGATCTCCCACTGCATTACCTACCAGAGACAATGTAGTTTCCCTTTTCTGGCCTCATGCTACTCTGTCAACTGAACGGCTTTTGCCTAATCCGCATCTTGCGCACAAAAGGATAGTAAAAATCAATTTCTTGTGCTAGATTTGCCTATTTTTGTCACCAAATGCTTTCATCCAAATTTAGCCAATATTTTCCTTATTTTAATCTATAAACAAAGATAATCATATAAGGATGAATGTTAAATAAAGAAATTTACGAAGAGAAAACATACCTTTTTCTTGACCCAACACTGGTAATAAAATCAAGTGTAATAATCTTTCATTTCCATTCAGGAATGGGTAATGGGTGAAGCAAGATGATTGGATTTCAGTGTTTGACCTTTACCTGTTGACATTCCAAGCACTTGGAGAGATATTCTGCTACTTCCCTTTTCATTCCAGGCCATAAATAAGCTTTTCAGAAGGAAATAATTAATTTATGATATCCAAGATCAGTGACGTAAGGGATTTTATGGCATTCATCCAGGATTAATCATTTTGTGTCTTGCTAGTTAGGAACATAAATTCTACCTCTATAAAAAAAAAGATATTATCTTCATTAATATTGTATCCTAGCTGATTCTCACTATTGTTCTGTAATTTTGCTTATTCCCAGAAAATCTGGTACTCCAGATCTCCTAGTCCTGCATCCTTAATTTGTATAATGAACTTAGTTTTAACTTGGCTAAATGAGATTTCATAAAAAAAAAATCAACTTTCTACTCAAGGAATGCACTACTTGGTTCTCTCTTGCTTTTAAATGTTTGATATCAAAATCAAATTCACTTACAAAGTCAACCCATCGTACTTTCCGTGCATTTAATCTAGATTATTTAAAATAGCTAGTTAGAATATTATGACCTCTCATCAACATAAACTTCTTACCAAGAAAATAGTGTTGCCATACCTTTAAGACATGAACCACTACTGTTAGTTCCAAATCATAGGTTGAATATTTCTATTCCGCTCTTTCAATTTTTGAGACTTATATGCTATAACTTTGCCCTTTTGCATTAGCACTCTTCCAACCCCTTCTTTACAAGCATCTATGCAGACCATAAATTCCTTCTTTGGGTGTGCAATACTTAGAATGGGATTTGTGGTATGTAAATTATTCTTTTGGTCAAAACTGCTTTGAAATTTTGCTTTCCATCAGAAATCTTTCCCCTTTTTTTTGTGAAGAGGTGAGGGGATAAGTGACTCTAGAAAATCCTTCAATAAAATGACAACAGTACCTAGGTAATATAAAAAGGAAGCTAATGTTTGCTACATTATTAGGAATCAGACATTCCACTATGGTCTTAATCTTCTTGGGATCTATACCTATCTTGTCCTGCGAAATGACATGTCCTAAATATGGGATTTGATCCTTGTAAAAGTCACATTTTCTTACTTAGTCTACAGTTAGTGCTCCTGTAAGGTTTGGAACAAAATTTGTAGATGTATTTTATGTTCTTCTATATTTTTAAAATAAATAATTATATCATCAATAAATATTGGTATGAATTTATCAAGGTATTGATGAAATATATTATTCATAAGACACATGAAAGTTGTTGGAGTGTTAGTAAGCCCAAAAGGCAAGATAACAAACTTGTAATGTCCGTAAAGGATTATAAAGGTAGTTTTCCATATATCCTCCTCTTTTATTTTAATTTTATGATATCTAGAATGCAAATCAAATTTTGAGAACATAGTAACTTCCTTTACTTGATCAAACAGATTGTCTATCCGGGGTAGTGGGTATCTATTCTTGATCTTTAATTTGTTTAATTGTCTATAATCAATGCAAAATTGTAACATACCATCCTTTTTCCTGAAAAGAATTACAGGAGATCCCTAAGGTGACACACTTGAGTTGATATAATTCTTATCTAATGGCTCCTGTAATTGCATTTTCAGTTCAGTTAGCTCTACAATAATCATATGGTAGGGTTATTTCGACATCAGAGAAGCTCCCAGGATCAGCTCAATAATAAAGTATATATCCTATTTAGACAATAATCCAGGGATCTCCTCTGGGAATACATCAACAAATTCTTGTACAATGGGTAAATTTTCTAAAGTGGCAGTCTTCTCCTTGGAATTAGTGTATCCCACTTGTAGAACATAAATCTGACACCCTTTCCTAATTCACTTCACTAGTTGAGAAGTTATAATTAGTCTCAATTTCAGAGGTCTTCTAATTCCTTGAATTTCTTGTCTAACCCCCTCTTCATTAAGGAAACTAATATTTTTGGCTTTACAATTTACCAGAGAATGGTGCTTTTCAAGACAATCCATGCCAATTAAAACATCATAGGACCCTAAGGGAAAAACATTAAAATATAATATTATTGGTTGGTTTGCCAGCATAACATGGAAACTGTTCACCTGATACAATACACTCCTTTTGGCTCCTGTGGATAATTGCAATAGCCAAGGATTCTTAAACTTTTTTATTTGTAACTGAATAATTCATCTATCTTAGGACTTATATAACTTAGACTAGGTGCAGGGCCAATTAAAATGGACATAGCTAAGTTTAATATTTGACCTTCAAATTCCACCATACTTAGTTAATAGTTTACTTGATGATATTCCAATGCCACATTAATCTTCGACAAACTCCTTATGACCTCCCCTACTATAGATGTATCCTAGATATGTGTTTCTTATTATTTCCTTCTCCACATCCCTAAAACTGTAGTGGAGGTCTTGTATACTGATCAAAATCAGGTTTCTTGGATTGCTCAACTATTTTTAATTCATTTTGTGGCATAAATTATTGTTGACCTCTGTCTTAGTTTTTGTGCTATAGATTTTTACATGAGCCTCTAGAATTCGCAGACTTTGCACCTTTATTATTTTGAGGATGTTTTTCCCCTTCCTTTTCTATCCACCTTTTTCCACCATCCCATTTCTTCTTCACCTCTTAGTAATATATCCGTGTTTTGTGCATTACTTCATCCATAGTATTAGGATTAGTAAATTCCAAACACTCCTTCATAGAAGTGGGAAGAATGCTTATAAATATTTGTACCTTCTTTTTCTCCTCATGTATGTAAGGAATGTATCTCAACGGGGAGTTAAACTTGGCTATATATTCATCCATTGTCAATTTTCCTAGTCGGAGGTCATAAAACTCTTTGGTCTTATCATCACAAAAAAACTTAATCAGATATTTGATTTCGAGGTGTCGCTGTAAATTTTCCTTGGTAATTCCTTATTCATCCATGCCTTGAATTGCTTTTACCTCTTCCCACTATAACATTACCTTTCCTTGAAATCGATGCATCACCATATGGGCCTTTAAGATGTCATTGTATAAATATATTTGGAAGTCTTTATTGATATTAACCAACCAGGCATCAACATACTTGATCTAGATTTAAATAGGAACGCAACAAATTACAGAGATAACCATAAACACAGAGATGCAGTAGAAATAGTACTTCATTTCATTAATGTCAAATACTAAAATATGCTTACAAGCAGAAATGGAAATAAACCATCTAGGGCGATGGTAGCTTATCTATGAGAAGAGATGTAGTGGCTACATTCCTCTGAACTGTGTTACAATGAGGCTTGAAGGCCTATTTATTGTTGAGAAACAATGGAAAACCCTAAACATACAAAAACCTAACCCTAGAAGATGAAATGCCAAACTGTGGGCCTCGTTTGGGTAAATTGGTACATCAACTTCCTGGGGTCGTAACTTTGGCATACGATCTCTGCTGGACGCGCACAATATCTCATTAGAAAGGTCTATCCGAGAAATACAACTTTGGAGGAGAAACATCAGTCCATGGACCCATGTTGCTCCTAGTTTTCCCAAAAAATGTTGTTCAGGGTCTCAAAACGGCTCTGAAAGTTCAAGACCCGAAAAACTGCTAAATATAGTAAACTGTGCTACAATTAAGGAAATTGAAAATCTAAAAGAAACAATGGTGGGGGTCCAAGTGGACTTGGTGGGTGGCCACCAATATCCACTTGGATCATTCCTCCACTCTTAGGAAGCAATGGTCCCCATTGCGTTGAGTTCCTCCATGAGATGAGGAAACTTCTGTTGAACTTCGTCCTTGGTGAGCCACTCACCCTGGTGAAGGAGTTGGCCTGCTTTGACAACTTGATATAGTTGGATATTCTACTAGAGGGTGTGCTTGATTTGTGTGTCCATGATCCGATCAGTTGCAGCTTGTTCTATGCAATTTGGATTTAACTCTGTGGGTGTGAGCTGTTATGCAATGTGAGATGTGTCTAGTAATCATGGAAAGTATGGCTGAAGGCGATCCACATTGAACACTGGGTGCAAGCCAAGGAATGGGGGAATGTTGAGCTCAAATGCATTATCTCCCACAGCCTTGGTAATGGTGTAAGAACCATATTGGAGTGGTCTGAGTTTCCGATAGGCTCTGGTAAGGTGTTCCTTTTGCAAATGCAACTAGACGTTGCTGCCCACCTGAAACTTGTGTGGCACCCGGTGTTGATAATGTCACTGCTTGTACTTGGCATTTGATTTCTCCACAATGTCTTGGACCTGCTGGTGAATATGTTGGATGTGCTCAATGAAGCTATTTGCCTTATCTGTTTCGAACTAGACATGAGCTGAATCTATGTGAGTAGCTGCAAATGGCATGGCCACATCAATGGGACATAGTGGCTGGAATCCCAAGACCACCTGAAAAGGGCTATGGCGAGTTGAGTTGTGGAGATCCTGGTTGTAGCTGTGCTAAACATAGGGTAGGCTCTCGTCCCATGTGCGTGGATATTTTGAGTTGTACATGCACAGAATGTGTATGATCATCCTATTGATAACCTCTGTCTAGCCGTTAGTTTAAGGATGGAAGGTTGTGGACTTAGTGAGTTTGGTGTCTAGCATCGACCAGAGACTAGACCAAAACGTATTGAGGAACCTTTTGTCCCGATCTAAGATGACAGACTGTGGGATCCCAAAGTGTACCCACACTCATTCAAAGAAGAGTTTAGCAAGGGCTTCTGCTCTGATATTTTTCTTGCAAGCCACCATAACGGTCATCTTCAAGAACCTATCGACGACCACAAAAACACAGTAGTTTCCATGCTTAGTGGAAGGAAGGCCTGACATGTAATCCATGGAGATGGATTCCCAAGGCCGACTAGTGGTAGGCAGCAAGGTATAGAGGCCTTGCTTCTTGATGGTCAGTTTGGAAATGGCATATGCAATGCATGATCTGATGTATTTCCTGACATCCTGTCGAAGATTCAGCCAATAAAAATACTTCTGCAGTACTGCCACCGTTTTCTCGACCTCAAAATTCCCAGCAACCCAACTGTAGTGTGCTTCCCAAATCATCTTGGCATGCTCGCTTGAAGAAACACAAAGGTGACCCAGGTTTCATAACAAGGCATCATGGAGGTGAAAATCTGGAACATGCTGATCCTCCAAGAGTGTCTGGTATGTGTGGCTGAATTCTAGGTTGCTTTTGTAAAGAAGTGGCCAATCAGAAGTCTCGTGCCCACAAGAGTTGAGCACAGTGGTTAACGCCATGATCAGTGATCGACTGAGGCAATCTGCAACATTATTGGTGCTGCCCTTCTTATACTTGATATTCAAATGGAACTATTGCAGGTATGTGGAGCACTTCTGATGGTGATCATTCTGCAATTTCCCTTGGGTCTGTATGAATTACAGGGGTGGGTGGTCTATGTGGATGACCGTTTCCTTCACCAAAATGTAATGCTTCCATTATTGGCAGGCCTGCAAGATGGAATACATCTCTTTGTCATAAGTGGGATACTTCCGCACTGTGTTTGAAAATGTCTCACTGTGATATGTCATTGGATGCCCGTGTTGATTAAGGAATGCCCCAATAGCATAGTCAGAGGCATCTGTCTTAACCTCAAATGGTTGCTACAAGTCTGGTAATGCAAGCAATGGTGTTGAGCAGAGGTGATCTTTCAACTCTGTGAATGCCTTCTATTGAGATTCAGACCAAAATAAATTTTCTTTTGCTCCTCCCTTGGTGACTTGACTCAAGGGCCAAGTGATATGAGAAAATCCCAACACGAACTTGCGGTAGAAGTTGGCAAGACCTAGAAAGTTGCAGAGCTTTGTCAGAGTGGTTGGAGATGGCCAATCCTGAATGACTTGGATCTTGGTTGGATCCACATGCACCCCCTGTTCATCAATAATGTATCCCAGATACTGAACCCGAGTCATGCAAAAAGTGCATTTCTCTAAATTGGCACATAACTTGTGTTGCCACAATGTTTGGAGAACCTGTCGGATGTGGTGGAGGTGCATTTCCCAACTTTGGCTGAAGATCAGGATGTCATCCAAGTATACCACTACAAATGAGTTGGTGAATGGCCACAAGATGTCATCCGTTAGCCTCATGAAGGTATCAGGAGCATTCGTCAATCTGAAAGGCATAACCAACCATTCGAAAAGGCCCTCCTTGTCCTTGAAGGCCGTCTTCCACACATCGGATGGTTCGATTGGTACCTGGTGATATCCTGACTTCAAATCGATCTTGCTGAAATATTTTGCCCCCTTCAGTTGGTCCAGGAGGTCATCAATCCATGGGATCGGGTACCTATTATAGACATTGATCTTGTTCAGTGCCTGATAGTCACTACAAATTCTGCAAGTCCCATCCTTCTTTTGTACCAACACAATCAGGCTCCCATAGGGAAATGAACTCGAATGAATGTGACCTTCTGTAGTAACTCCTGAATATACCTCTTGATTTCATCATTCTCCAGAACAAAGCACCGATAGATTGGTCCATTGGGCAGCAGTGCACCCGGGGTCAGATCAATGGAGTGCTTGACCTGACATTGCATAGGAACCCCTGCGGGGGAGGTGAAGATGTCCTCGTACTCCTCCACAACCTTGTCCATCTGTAGTTGTCGTACAGAGGGGCCCTGTCTGGAGGTCGTGGCCACCGTCTTCTTCTTTCCTTGAGGGTGTATCATCAGGAAAAAAAAATTGCCAGTTTTGGAAATGAGCTTACTGCATTGTTTTGCAATAACCAAAGAGATGGCGGTAGGCAGTGCTACCTCCAGTATCTTATACAACTTATTTCCGAAAGTAACAATAGCAGTACGAGGCCTTAATTCATACACAGCATGCCACTTCCACAAGTATGGTTGTCCTAATAATACATCAAAAACTTCAAGGGGAGCAATGTCGCACAATACCTCATCCGTGAAGGGCTTGATGTTGTATGGAAGGCGACACTGTTGGCTCACACGAAGATCCCGTCCTTGGTGAAGCCACCCGATCGTGTACATTTGTGGATGTGTTGTGGTCAGTAAGCCTAGCCACTTCACGACCTCTACCAAAATGTGATAATGAACTTTAGCGGGGAGCCCTTTACCCACATTTGGGAGTGGAAGAGACACTCCTCCTCTAGATCTTTGGGTTCCTCCTTCTGGATCTTCGTGGTGGCAACGGTGGCGTTAGGCTCCGCATCGATAATATGCTTCCCTTTGTCATTCCCCTTGTTAGGTTTTGACACAGAGTCAGAACATGCATCTAATTTTGAAACCTTGAGCTTGGCCACCAGTGACTGCTTGGCTCGACACTTACTTGTGTTGTGAGTAGAGTTCTTATGGAACTCACACCACTTTCGCGTGTCCTTTTTCGGCTTCACAATGTTGTTCTTTGCCTGCAGCTTTGGCGGGTTGTCTTGGGCCTCCCTGCCTTCACTTTGTCCTTTGTTCTACGGTTTGGGGGCACCTTTCCCTTGCTTCGGATTCACAGATCCAAAGTCTCGCTTCTTTTGTTTAAAATTTTGCTCAACCTTGACGGCATATCAGTATGCCGTGCCGAGCGAGGAGATGTTCAGGAATTCTATTTCTTCCTAGATGTACTTGTGCAAGCAGCCACGGTATTTGAGTATCAAATGCTGCTCCAAATCCTTGATACCCAACTTTGTGCGAAGGGTATGGAAAATATTGGTAAATTCCAGCACTTCTTGGTCCCTTCCCTGCCGCAGCGTGGTCCACTTTATGTATTGATCCTCATAGCTTTCGTTAGGGTAGTATTTCTCCTTGATGGCATCTCGGAATGAAGTCCAAGTGGGTTTGGCTGAAAATAGTGAGCTTGTACTTTCATCCTTCTGCTCACAGTAGGTTTCCCTCCAGTCCTTGACGAGGGGGGCTACTTTGAGAAGAGTGAAAATAATCTTTTCCCGACTAGAAAAATCATGAACAGAAAAATAACCCTCTAGCAGATTTAACCATTTATTGATGGCATATGCATCTATCTGACCCTCAAATATGGGGATTTCAAAACTAACTTGTACCTTAAATGGTGTGGTGTTTCCAGAGTAGCTTTTGGAAGCCGATGCATTGCCCCTGGGTAGCTGCTGAAGGATCTGGTTAAGTTGTCCATCATCGCATTCCTTTGTCGCTCGAGGGCTTCTTCAAGCAAGATTTTGATAGGATCTCCTACCCGCTCGTCTTTCTTTTCATTCGCCATGGGAGGCCATCCAGATTTGCGAGGCTGGTCTTGCAAAGGTTCGACCAGTTCAAGCCCTAACTCCTTATATCCCGACCTCGTTGGGGACATGCAAAGAAAAACATAGAAAAAGCAAACCGCTCTGATACCACTGATCCAGATTTAAACAGGAATGCAACAAATTATAGAGATAACCATAAACACATAGATGCAACGGAAATAATACTTCATTTCATTAATGTCAAATACTAAAATATGCTTACAAACAGAAATGGAAATAAACCAACTAGGGCGATGATAGCTTATCTTTGAGAAGAGATGTGGTGGCTACATGCCTCTGAACTGTGTTACAATGAGGCTGGAAGGCCTATTTATTGTTGAGAAACAATGGAAAACCCTAAACATCCAAAAACCTAACCCTAGAAGATGAAACGCCAAATTGTGGGCCCCGTTTGGGTAAATAGGTACATCAACTTCTCGGGGTTGTAACTTTGGCATAAGATCTTTGTTTGACACACACAATATCTCGTTAGAAAGATCTATTCGAGAACTACAACTTTGAGAAGAGAAACATCGTTCCATGGACCCATGTTGCTCCCAGGTTCCCCAAAAAGCGTCGTTTAGGGCCTCAAAACGGCTCCGAAAGTTCAAGACCCGAAAAACTACTAGAAATAGTAAACTGTCGTACAATTAAGGAAACTAAAAAGCTGAAAGAAACAATGGTGGGGGTCCAAGTGGACTTGGCAGGTGGCCACCAATATCCACCTAGATCAATACTCCTTCAATTCTCCATCAAATGTCGAGGTTTGATCTTTGTAAAATGCCCTTATAATTCCAATTTTTTCCTTTTTGATCCTTTATGTGCCTTGTCCTTGGAGGTCTTGCCAGATTACTTGTTTTCTGACTCTAATCCTCTTCAATCTTCTGACTCGTGTGTAGTGATTCTTTTAGGGGGACTATTTTCACTTCGTTGATCAATTCTTCGTAATTACCATTATCAACAGTTGGGTCTAAGTTACTATGATTTTGTTAGTTTGTTAAATTTTTAATGATTCTTTATTGATCTCTCATCATTTGTTCATTATTATCTCTTAGTTTTTCCACCTATATCTGCAACTATTGCACAATCCCCATTAGCATAGTTGTAGTAGTCTAGGATTCTTATCCTATTTGGACCCACATTTCTGGGTTTTCCCCTTGTACTGGTATTGAGTTGGGACTGGTACGAACTCTAGTAGATGCAACAAACATTCTAACACTCCCTCTCCTCATTTCCATTTTTGTCTATGGAACATAAATTTAGTTTTATTAACATCTTGGTTGCCCAATTAGGCCTTAGTGCAGTCACCTTTTCTCTGATACCACCTATTGCATACCCTAGGAAAAAATAAATCATTAAAGAAACTTTGACTATGTTATTATCCTTTTGATCCTACTGAGGTATTATCCGAATCTCTATGTTCGGAGTTTTTATTTAATACTAAATCTTATACTACCTTGCAATGAACATTAATATAAACATATATACATTGAGCCCCGTTATTGGCATTCGGTGGCAACATACTAATGACATAGAAGGCTTGTATCTGCATGTTTTTTTATTAATTGATGGTATATCGCTTAGTACATACTATATATGTGGGTTTAAAGTATATTTCTTAAACTTTAGTTAAGGTACTTTAGTTAAGCTATTTATCACCAATGCATGTCGACCATTGGTTGAGCCCATCGATCCCTTGTGAAGATCTTTCTAGCTACCATACACCTCAGTAATCATGAATGGATCAACAATGGTGATTCATTAGGGTTTTGTTAACGACGGAGATGGGGTATGGTGGTTATATAGTAACCCCCCTGTCCTCTGGCACCACATACATTCATTATACTCCTCCTCCCGAATGTGGTTCGATCTATAACTGTGGAAGGCTTTGTTCTTTTGCTACTAACAGGATTGACTTGCAAATGGACTTTGGAAGCATCATTACAGGTAAACAAGGCCTTTGTTGTGTTTTATTTTTCTTTACAAGAAAGTGATTAAGTGAAGCTTCTCCCTTTTGAGGGCTTCCGACAGGTTTGAAACATCCATCCTCCCACTTGGGAATGAAACAAGTTATCTAGGAAATATGTATTTTTGTAAAGCCCTTCAATTAGATTGTTTTTATTTCTGGTTTCAGATTCCTTTGTAACTTAGAGTCTCTTTTCGTTACTAGTTCGTGTAGGTAAAGGTTGAATGGCTTCCATATGGTGGTTTTTTGGGTTCCAACCTTTCACCTCCAGTTATACTTCTAACAAGTATTCCTTTGCTG
The DNA here is from genome assembly GCA_031772625.1 of Pinus tabuliformis. Classification (NCBI taxonomy): domain Eukaryota; kingdom Viridiplantae; phylum Streptophyta; class Pinopsida; order Pinales; family Pinaceae; genus Pinus; species Pinus tabuliformis. The sequence goes on from CM062817.1 coordinate 794,957,606, forward strand.
TAATCCAAGTGTGATAATCTTTCAACCCTTTTAATGTTCCCACCGGTCCTTCAATTTACTCTTAGATATGGGTTATCAGATTTCCCTAAACTAGGATTTGGCAGGCATCTTAACTTGTTGTAATGAAAGTTCAAGTTAATCATAAGTCACCTTATTTAGGACCTGAATTAAGGAATTGCAGCAATTTAATAGTGTTGAGTATGAGTTTCAAGTCGACAGCTTCATGTGGCAAGTTAATGTTGGTTGGAATGTTGACAAGACCTTTGCTCGGAAATTCTTATTAATTTTTATTCACTCTACAATGCTTTTTTTAAATGAGAGTTCCAAATTTGCATACATGTATAATGGGCTATCTGTTAATAGTTTCTTTTGAGCTTTTGGACCTATTGGGGCTATTGTTATGTGATCCATAATAGGTCACAATAGAAAAGAAATAGCTTCCTATTCTTTAATTTAAGGCAATTATGTTTTGATGTTGGGTTTTTTGAAGAAGCCCTTTTCCTATGTTAACTACAATTATTATTTTCTTTGTGTATATAGTTCCCTAATGGCATATTTGGGAATTTCTCTTCGAATTATATTTATTCGTTTCCTCTGAAAAACTATCAGTAATTCTTTTGTTATGTGTTTTTATTTATCTACACTTACTCGTTGCAGGTTATTGGATATAAATTTATATATCTCTATGAGTTATTAAAGTCATTCCTCATTGGAACAAGGGATTGTTTTTGGGCTGCTAACAAACTAGATCGGCCCGAAAACTAACCCAACCTTCCTCAGAGATCAAGTTAGCTAACCAATCATAGTTAATCGCCTTTGTTGCAATCATTAATTATGACTACAGGCTCAACAAATTCAATAATTAAAAACGCATGCACATAGTTATTTATCATGCATGTATTGTAAATTAAATTGTTTCCACACAATTTCTAATATCTACAACCCAATCTAGGGTCTTTAAAACATACATTAAATTTCACATTTTGTTGATCTGAAAATGAACATTTGCAACTTTCATATCTATTTTTTAAAGAAAAATACAAACATATACTATCTGAGTCACAAGGTTTGTTAATACTTATATGTTTCTAATTTTGAACATCCACAAAGTCACAAGGGAAGGAATTCTCCTCCCAACCAGCAAGACCAGTCGCTATTGTGTCTCCTGCCGAGCCAACTTCACATTCGATTTTGGTTAGAATAGGGACCTACACAATTTATCTTTCAATACTATCTAGCCCCAACCAGACTTAATCTAAAGTTCTCATTTTGAACACAAAGATTTACAGGGAATTCCACTAACTAAATCAACTCAATAATCCCTCTTGGCAATAGAGTCCTTACCAAAATACTTCAATCGAGAATGTATTCTCCAGGTAGCCTCACGTTTGTCTAATCCTATTAGCTTCCATGTTCTCTTCTTTTCAAAGAATTTGCTCACTAGAATGGTTTGGGCAGGTAATCACCTTGCCCATAACTATCTCCAACCAACCGAAATGTGAGATTCCTCGGCATCACTTCCCAAGTGACTTTTATGGTTCCCTGCAGATATTACTTAAGTTTAACAAATTAGAGAACATTTATATATATTCATATACATATTTTGTTTCACAATACCCGCAACCAAAAAGTTACCAACAATAATTTAACATTTACAAGTTTCTACTGAGGGGTATTACAATATCCTTGTTTGAAAATATCTCGACCGAGAGAAGGAAAGTATTCTTTAAATTCTTGGTTGAAAGATTTTCAAACGGTCACCTTAGAGTTTTTACTCGTTTTATTTTCAAATAAGATTTCATTATTTTTTTTATTTTTTATCATATAGACAATAATGATTAGAGATTGAAAGAAGATTCATAAACTTATACACAACTGGATAGTTGATATTTATATCTCAACCATCATCATGTGTGTTTTCGCTCTTTTACTTTCATGATTTTCTCTCTTCTATTTTAATTACATAATTATTTGTTATTGTTTACCAGTGACAACCATTGTTTGTTATTATTTACAAGTAACAATAGTTTTATGAAACGTTCATTATGTGTTTCACTTTAAAACATTCCCCTTGTGCAATTGAGAAATCAACCATTTCAATTTCCCATAACAACAATCGAGGTTGCTCAACTAGCTTGGAGGACAATTTAATATTAAATTTAACATTATAACTTCTCAACAATAACAAGTGCACATTTTCTCTCACCACATGGTGGGACTCTCGATTTTCTCTTGCCATGTAGAGAAATAATGGTTCAACCGAATGGAAAAATAACCTTGGTAGACATTCCATTATCTGGAATTGTATATTATAAATTTTATCCTCTCGCTCAAATTGGCCAATGTTTGGTGGTGGTTAAATGGGATTACAGTTGTGGCAGTCGAGTTTTGGTGGTGGTCATGTTTACCCATGTTCTCCATTTTCCAAAACTCCAGAATGCCCCTTGAATCTATCCTGATCCAAATCACGGGCAATCTGCCTCCCGCAGATTAATCTCCAATCCAGCTCTGTTTTTCATATTCAGCATTTTTGGACCATCTACTCTTCAATGCTGGTGTACTTTCAGTTATTGGTTTCCTGTCTCAGCTCCCACTGAAGGCTTATATTTCTCTCCTTCTCAATCTTTTTTGGAAGGTCTGCTTCTCTCTTGAAGCGACACTGTGTGTTTGTTTCATGGTTTTCCTCATGCCTATATGCTGCGCCTTTTTGCACAATGCGGGGCTCAGTGATTCTCGCTGGGTTTTCACTATAAAATCAGTGACATAATGTAAATATGCTGCCTCAACAGTTCTCACTAATGAAACAACAGCATGTCTTCCTGCTGTTTCACATAGATATGATTTCGAACATGTATTTTGAACTCTATATTTTCTTAATATAACTATTTTGATTTTTCTCTCTGAAAAAAAAATGTTTACCCATGTTCGTGATGCTTCTATTTTTTATGGTTCCAAAATGCACAGTGCCTCTTGCTACATTGGTTTTGAAAGCACACTAAGGCTGCTCATATGTCGATATGAGAATGTAATGTCTGTTGGATTTTTATGTATTTCTGATGGGAAGCTTGTAATTCCAAATTTGCAGTGTTTTTGTAAATATCAGTATGTATGTTACCAGTTTCAAATGGGTATATGTGGCAGACGTAGGTTCTTTTGTTGGAATTCCCTCTACCCACAACAATCTATCTATGTATTTCTATTTCTATGGTTAATGAAAAGCTTTCAAAAAAAACTAAAAAATTAACCATATTTAAAAAGTTTAATGAGATTTATATTTAAGAAAGTTTATTCATCCAATATAAAGTGTATCAAATATTTATTCATAAAGTTTAACTATTATTAAAAATACTAACATTAAATTTTATTAATAACATTGAAATATTCATTAACAAATACACTCATATAATAATTTATTAATAATTAGTTTATTAATGCAATCCTTGCCTACTATATAATTAATATATCCATATTAATATATTATTGATATTCAATTATTACATTAATATAATTAAAATAAATATATCATTATTAACAAAGTAATATAACATTGATAATACTATTGTAACATTTAAATAATAGTAATAAGAGTTTAATAGAATGACATATTAATTATAAATTAATTTACACATTTATAATGCCTTAACTATAAATTAATCTATACATTAACATTTTTAAATTATCGTTGATTGTTGTATATTAATATATGGATTAATATAAGCAAACATTGGTGAACTATATTGAACCCTAATCGATGACCATGGTTGACCATGGAGGCCTATAGTGGATGGTTACATTAACCATAGTCAAATCATAGTCAACCTTGAATATCCATTATTTCAATGAAAACCACAGTCAAATCATGGTCTACCATAGAAAAACCATTGTCAAAATATGATCAATCATAGTCAAACCAAATTTAAATAATGGTTAGCTACAGTCAATCATATTCAACTATGGTTGAACATAGGAAAATCGTGGTAAAATTATTGTCAATCACAGCCAATCATGATTAACCATAGTTAAAACATTGTCAACCATAGTCATGCATAGTCGAAACATAGTTAGCAATGTTTAAGCATGGTGAACATGGATAGTTATAGTCAAATATTGTCAACCATAATCAATCAATTGTTAAACATAGTTATTCATAGTCAAAACATAGCTAGTGATGTTTGATTTTTGGTATCAAAGACTTTGAGTGTCACCTATCCTTGAATTATTGTTGTGGCCTCCATAGGTACATCTAAACAATAATGGATTTCCTGGAAATATCTTCACCAGGAGTTGGTTATCAATATGTTGTCAAACTTGAGTAAAAATTGAAGTATTGGAATAAGTGGCAGTTTGGGTCTATGAATATTCCATTTTAGAATCCTGGAAAAGGTGGCCCTAACTCAAATAAAAAGTGGCAAATAAAGGAGATCCAATCTAAAGACAACCAACCCAAGTAGTAGGGAAATCAAAGTAACAAGAATTCAAAAGGACAGTAGGAATTGGTGTGAGTTACACAAAAGTTCCTATCACAACACTAATGAATTTCACTCGAAACAATCATTGTTGGAATAATTTAAAGAAATGGAAATAGACTTTGGCTATGGCTCTTATTTTAAATAGGATAAAAAAGTAAATCATTGGAGAAGAACCTAGTGCTACCATCACCACCACAAATATCCAACTAGAAGAGATTGAGGAGCTTGAAGAGGGGGATATCCTCTTCCATTCAAAAATGTGAGTGAAGGGGATCCCACTCGACTTCATCATCATCAAATAGAGCCAAAAGTACCAGATATCAATGGAGGTAATCAAGAGATTGAATCTATTGATAGTGACACACCCATACACCATTGGTTAGTTGATGCGTGGGCGAGACATCTATGAAGGCCAAGAGTTCCACCTATCCTACTACATCAAACCCTTCATATGAGGTATTGTGTGATGTTAGTCCTCCTGAAGTTTGTGATGTTATTTTACAACAACCTTATATGTGGAAATTTCATACTATTTGTGACTATCATCCCCACAGTGCCATTTCTACTCTCAGAGGTTAGCTCTATAGGACACTAGTGGTAGTCCTAGCTACTACAATTTCATTGATCTCAACAAAATAATGCAAAAAGTTAATCTCTTACACTACGAGGTATGTTCTCTTCATCGTTTGGTCGGAAGGTGAAAAGAAGGTCACTGAAATCACCACAACTTCCACAGAAGGCCTCTATACAAAACATAGGTAAGTGAACAATATTTTAGAGACATATATTGATATATTTTCTCTACCTGTGGGGGTGGCTCTGTGCTGGCAGGTCAAATTCATGAGCTCATCTGAAATGGTCACATTCGATCAAGCTCTTGATCTTATCAGACCCTAATTTTATTGGTGCAGAAGAATGATAAAACATGGAGACACTATATTTATTATATATATGCTTGAACAAAATCATTATTAAGAAGAGATACCCAATCCCCAAGATCAATAATATTCTTTACCACTTAAGGCTACACAGTTCTTTAGTAATATTGACATAAAGTCATGTTACCACTAGGTTCCAATTAAGGAAACTAATGTATTGAAGACAACATCCAAATTTAAAGAAGGCCTTTTCAAGTGCTTGGTGAGACCTTTTGTCTTGATTAATGCTCCAACAACCTTTGTGAGAATGAAGGGTGATACCCTATGGCCATTCACAAACCATTTTGTCTTTATAGATTTGGATGACATCCTTATCTTCAGTAAAATATAGGAGGAACATTTGCAACACATTCAATAGGTCGTGAGAACCTTGTGCCAACACAAGTTGTATGCCAATATGGAGAAATTCTCATTTTAATTCATACTTGAGATATATTATGGATGAACATGGGGTGCATGTGGACCCAACCAAGATCCAATTCATTCAAGATTTCACAACCGTAATGATTGTAATAGATCTCCATAGGTTCTTGGGCCTTGGTAAATTCTATTAGAGGATTTTGTTGAGATTATGTTATATCTCTTGGAACTTAAATAAAAGTGTTGAAGCATGCAGAAAAATAATTTGTTTTCCTGGTCTATGTCAAAGCACAAAGAATTTGATGTTTTGGCACACCCCCTTTGCTCTCCACTAGTTCTCACCTTGTTAAGATTGTAACATTGATTCAATATTGAAACATATTCATTTGAATATGTTATTGGTTCATTCCTAACTCAATAAGGAAATCTAATGGTGTAACATAGTGAATAACTCCCTAGCACTATCTATAGATATGCAACTTATGTAAAGGAAATGTACTCCATTGTGTATGCTTGCCAACAATGTAAGAATTATATTCTAGGGAAGGAGAGAATCATCAAAACTGACCATGGGAATTTTAAATTTATGCATACACAAGGAAATTTACAAAATAATGACCAAAAAACAATGGTCCATGTACCAAAACAAATTACATTTGAGCATCAAACACAAGAAGGGTAGCACCAATCATGTCGTATAATACCTTATTTGAACCCTAATTGTGGTGATAGCCATTGTTCTTAAATATTGTGGGAGTGCAACCTCTAGGTGGATGAAATTATACAACACTTACTTTAATCTCCTTGCCACATACTATATGTTAATTGCAAGCAAGCAATTTCCAAACATCCACCTCTAGGATGTGTTCCTGTCATACCTAGGCCACCTTTGTGTTCCTTCAAGAAAGTGTGTCCATTTGAAATATAGAGGCATATTACAACTAGGTGGCAAGGCACTTTGGTGTGGAGAACAAAATAGTGGTACTTTAGAAGTATTTCTATTGGCCAAATCTTCGACAATATGTCCAATGATATATCATACTATGCACTTCCCGTTCCATTGTTAAATCAACATTCAGGAAGCAGGGTATGTACACTCCTTTAGTTAGCATAGATAATCCCTATGAGTAGGTATCCCTGTATTACATGTTAGGTTTACTATCCACCAAGCATGGTAATAATTGTGTGTTTGTGTTTGTCAATTAGTTCTCTAAGATGACTATTTTGGTATCGTGCAAGAAGAGTATCATAGTTAAAGTCACTACTAAGCTCTTCCTTGAGCATGTTTGAGTTCTTTTTTGGATACATCAAGCCATTATTTAAGATAAAGACAACAAGATCCTCATTACCTTTTGGTCTAGCCTATGGTACCTCCTAGATACCAAGTTCATCAAATTAGCTTCCTTTCATCTCCATTCAAATGAAAAAATGGAAGAGGTCCACATGATGATTGTGCATATATTAGACATATGCAACTCCAAGTATTCACATACAAGGAATAAAAGAGTTCCATGTACTCAAATTAGCTATAAAATATCCTTCCATGACTATATTGGTCATAATCATTTTTAGTTGCATATGTGGTGCCAACCACTAGTCGCAATTAATTTAGTTATGCCTATTGCATATTCATTGATAGTGTCCTCCCATGATCAAGTTGAGGCCAATAGGGAATCCATTTTTTTTGAATGGATCCAACACCTCCAACAATAGTTCCATGATATCCTATAGAAATCCATTACCAAGTACAAGCAACAACATGACTAACATAAGTTTTCAGATAAATATTAGGTTGGTGATAAGGTGTGGTGACATCTACAGAAAGAGTACGTCATGGGACCCCATAGGAATATTAGACCACTCTAATATGGGCCTTACATGATCATAAATACTATGGCTTTGAATGCATTTAAATTGAACTTTCCCTTTCACCTTGGCTTATACCCAGTATTTAATGTGGAGCTTTGTCTACCATATTTTCCACCTCTACTAGAAACTTCACAAGAAACCAAGAAATTCCCCCCATATAACCTAATTCAAAGTTCCTTGAACATGATAAAATGGATCGGATCATGAAAAAAAAATACAATGGATACCCCCTAGAAACAAATACAACTCTATCGGGTTTTCCAAGTAGGGCAACTTCTTCAAAAGGGAAAGTTGCTCACTAGGAGAAAAATTCAACAGAAGCTTCCCTCATATGATGAGGGAACCTATTGCAATGGAAAACATTTCATCCTAATGGGGGAGTACTGAATTAGGGGGATATTGGTGGCCATGCTGCTCATTCATTATCTCAATTGTTCTATATTTTCTTGACAATTTTCTATATTTTTTGGGTCCCAAAGTTTTAGAGTATATTTTAGGCCCTCAATGATTTTTTTTGAAAATTTGAGGAGTGATGAGTTGCGTTGAATTCTTGTATTAATCAAATAGTTTTTTCTGATGAGCTATCTTGCACCCCAAATTGATATTGTATGCAAAAATTTGTTCCACTGGGAAGTTGATGTACCAAGTAACCATCTTAGGGCCCATGAACCTTTTGGAATTTCATCTTATAGGGTTAGTTTTTTAGAACTCTAGGGTTATTTATTTATATTAAATGGAATTATTTCAAACTCTTGCAATGGCATTTGTGAATGAGTGTAGCTATCATCTCTCTCAGTTCAAAGATAATTACCACCATTCTAGCCAGTTTGTGTTCTACACTATTCTATTGTTTCATTTATTAATAAAAGTTTGGTTTTCACCATATTATTGTAATCTCTTGAATATTTATCTGTGTGTGTTCTATTTACTTTCTTACATTTCATTTCACTTCTTATACAACATGAATCATAATGTTAAGGAGAAGAGGATGCATAAGAAATACAAGGAATGAGGTAAAAATGATGTTGCTAGATGAGAAAAAGGAGATTTCTCTTCTAAGAAGGAAAGTGGACATGTTATCATGACATATTGATTCATTAACAAATTTTTATCGTCTCACAATTAAAAAATATAGGAAATTACAATGGAGACCCAGGGACTTGTTGGGTCGCCCAAATACCATCTTTTTGCAAACCTTTCACTTAACTTTCACTTCACTTTTAAACCATATTTCGCTTTCTCGTACCCTTACATTAAACTATTTTCACACTTACATCAGGTTTAGACCAATAATTTTTAAATGCATATGTTTTAGCGTTTTTGAGTGAATTTATGATTAAATTTTGAAACAATAATATGTATTCACTTATATTGTTTGTTGGTGTATTTGAAGACTTCAACAAAGTCATATTTGACCACTAAGCCTCAAATTCGAATTTCTTCTTCAACCCCTTGAAGATTTGATGAAGATTTGGGAGATTACTTCAAGCATACTTCATGGAGAAGAATCATGGAGGTTTTGATGAGACTTATTATCAAAGATATTATATATTTGTGAGAAAAATTGTAGAGATTTTACTTGCTAAGTGTTAGCACATTTTTGTAACCACATGAGATATTTATGGATTTAGGAGAGATTTGTGGATCTCAAATCTTTGTTAGTTATCTCAATTTTATGTATAAATAGAAGTACCTCCTCCATTCCAAGAGGAGGACTCCTGGGGCATGCATCCAACTTATGATGGAATAAAATAAAGCTTCCTTTTACATAAATTTCCATTCTATAGTTTTAGATGTAAATTGGTTTATGAATTTATGGAATAGTTTGTCACTTTTCTCTTAGGAGAATTGAGCTCACTCCAAATGGATCAAGGAATAATTCTATTTCATTATAAATAGTTGTGAATATTGATTAGATTTATATGTTGCATTATAATCTTGATTGTTAATAGGTCCTGTGAAACATTATGAAGAGACCTCCTATAAGGTAGATTAGTGTTTTCTTGCCTACAACAACAAAGTCATGTAACACATCTTAATGATTTCTATAGGTTTATATGCTTTACTATTTTCATTAGGAATACTTGATAATTTTGATTGTTGATATATCTTGCAAAACATTATGGAACAACCTCCTGTAAGGTAGCTAAGTTTTTTCTTGCATACAACAACTAAATTTTCTTACCTTAGAGTCAGTTTTCTACTCCTGAATATATTTTTCTAGTATCATCACAAGCTTACGAGTATCTTTGGTTGATATTTTAATGAAAGAAATTTAAGCAATTGAATTACCTAACATTTTTGGTGTCGTTATCAGGATGGTGATAAGGGATTAGGCATTAGGAATTTAATTCAGTACTCGTATTTTTCTTTGGCTTGATTCATGGAAAAGCTAACTCATGTTGAAAGGATAACTTGGTGACAAGAAGATCTTAGTAACATGGGGAAGTATACATAGGGGTTAGCTTTGAATCCCATTTTTAGCTGCATATATAAAGCATGATAAATAGGATGCATACATTTCAATCAATATTTGCACTATAAGAGTTTCGAACTAATCCATTTATGGACAAGAGATCTAGAATCATGTTCAAGCATTTGGATGAGAGTCAAGAGAATGAGGACTACATTGAAGATTGGTTTGAAAAGGTGACTAGGCCACAACATTCTTCCATTCTTCAATGAATCCTAGCATTTAATCCAAATGTACAATTGATCTCTCATATCCTAATGAATATTGAGGTATATTTTTCAAATTTGGATGTGAGCATACTAGATATTTTGATCCATAAATGGCTTCATTGGAAAGACTCCTACACTTGAAAAAAAATACCTTTCTCAAAATAGAGTAGGATAGAATAGGAAAATAAAACCAAGTTTGGAGATTTTTTTTTTTAAGTTTTTGATTTTCAAATTTGATTTCATTTATTTTCTTGGAAATTTTGGTGGTGCAGTAAGAGCCACCTCATTCACTAATCGTGGGCAGGAAGATCTATAATCAAAGGGATATTTGTAAATATGGAAAATAATTGGAGTTAAGAGAGCTAAAATTTGAGGTTTGAAATTAAATTCTTCTTATATTGCTTTTCAAATTTTAGATTTGTTGAGTATGCTCTCTTCTTGTACCTTGTTGTGACCAGGAAGATCAGAAAGTAGGAATCAAATAAATGACTTTCAAAAGTTTTCAAAGATGGTTTAAGTTGTTGACGATGTAAAAAATGCTTAAATTAATTTTTGTCTTCAATCTTCAATTTGATTTGTCTCTATTTGCTAAACAAAATCATTCAATTTTATTTGTATCACTTAAATAAAAAATATCTAATTTTATTTAAAAATTATATATAAAAAAATAAAAAATAAATAAAACAAAAACAAAATACAAAATGCATAAATTAAACTGAATATATCTCACAAACTTGGAATTGGTTTCTCGTAAATTTTTAGACATGAAGTGCATAATATTATGATGAACAATCCATCTAAATTTCAGCCCAATCTGTTTCATGATTTTCAAGAAAATGAGGATCATCACTTTCATTTATTTCACTTATATCTCGAGATCTGTGCATTGGATAAATTTTATTTTTGACATGCGGAAACATTCGGACCACAGGAACCTTCCCACAAAATTTCAGCCCAATCTGATTTGTAGTTTGTGAGAAAATCGTTTATGAAGTTTACCAAAAAAATTATCAAAACACATCTTCACCTACAACCATTTCAATTATATCTCGAAATATGTGCATTAGATGGGGTTGATTTTTGGTATTCATAAACATTACAATAGCAGGAACATGTCTACAAAATTTGAATAAAATACAACAGATAGTTTGTGACAAAATGGACCATGAATTTTGCTGTAACACGCCTTGTAGCAACCTACAGCAACAAAAAATTAATTCTGAGTTTTGGCTTCAATGCTTTCCAGATTTTTATAGTATAAATTGGTTGCGATATCCATTATTTTTGGAAAGAGCATGAGTTCAGTTGAAAATAAAACATTTTGGTGGCATTAAACTGATTGACAAGTGCCCTGGAGTAGTTAGACACTTGATTTTCTCCTAAAAGTCTTGAATTTTGTTTTGTTGGGAATTTGTCAAATTGTTGCCTCGTTAGTCAAATTTGTCGAATGGTTAATATTTTAGACTTTAAATAACATTTTTATGGCTATTATTTCGCAAATTTGAATTTTCATTTATTGGTATGTCTCTGAACTTGTAAAATAGTCTAGGTCTTCAGAACAAATCCAATAGAGGCTATAATTTGTTAAATATTGTACTACTTTGAAAACCCTTAAATAGGCAACAATTTTTCTTCCACATGGAAACATTTGCTTGGTCCATGTGGAAGCATATTATTCATCAACATTGCATGGTCATCACCCAACATTCTTCCACGTCACCTTGTCTAGTCAACAATCCACTTCACTCTGCCAACTCACCGTGCCACATCAATGGTAGACTAGCCAATGCCACATCATCGACATGTCAATATTCCACATGAATGCTACATCATCATCTGTCAGGTCATCATGCCACGAAAACTATTTTCCACATCATCAGTCCATGTCAACATCTTACTACCACATGGAACTCCCTGGTGCTTCCACGTGGCACTCATGCTTCCATTTTAATTGTTTTGGTAAAACTTCAAAAATCCATAAATTTCTCATACTACATCCATTTCAGGAAATTAAAAAGTCATTGGAAAGATCTAGGTGAGATCTACGTGATGAGATAGGTTTCAATAACATTTGAGATAATAAAAAAAATGGTCATTGGACTTGAAAAATAATTAAACCATTAAAAACATGCATCTAACATGAGTTTTCTTTAGCCTGTTTTTTGAATCAATCAATTTTGATATCAAACGAAGAAATTATCAATGAAACACTCACATGTAGCCCAAGGTGAACCACTTCCTCAAAAGTAAAGAGTGCATTTATTTTTATCAATTTGTTGCATATATATCATATGAAGAGAGACTGATCACCTCTCTCCTTCGAGAACCTTACATTTTATTGCACATTAGTGTTAAGTTTTTGTAGGTTCCAAGATGATCAAAGAAGATCAATTTGTGCACAAACGGTTTTCAAAGACCAATCTAGTTTTCAAAAAGAACATGAAGAAGTCCAATCCATTTCAAATCACATCCGTAATACCATTGCTACTCATTCATTTTCCTCTTTCTAAGCTTAAAGTCCATTAATCAATTTCCATATTCCTAGAGCATAACTTCAAATCATGTTTCCTTTGCAAGTTTCACACTTTCCTGCATCACTTACATTTCATTCCTAACCTATGAATAAAGTCATTCAACTCACTTACAATGTTGAGTTACCTCATTATCCTTTTCATTTTGCAAAATAAAACCTACATCATAAATGAAAATCTTTCATTTATGGTCCTCTAAATCATTACTTTATGCCTGTGTTAGATGATGGGAGATTCATTGAGGCCCTCCTTCTAGCAAGTATTGACCCATCAACTTCAGCATAGTATATGGGTTTAAGACTATAGTTCTTTTTAGTCCCTTTAGGCTTGCATGGCTTAATGGAAAGTTCTCTCACCAATGAATAGTGGCAATACATCATTATCCCCTGTTTGTCAGATCTTCTAGGTGACTCGACTTCAACTCATTTATCCGTACCTAGTAAGATATACTTGGGCATCTTGAATTTGATTGACATTAATGGTGAGTAGTCTCGTGTTGGTTAACACCATTGATTAATGGTCTGTAATCCAACAAATTTTTCCTGTGCTCGACATCAACAAAATTTATTCACATAGAAAAGAATTATGCCACGACATGGATATGAATTAAGACTATATGGTTCCATGACACTTACAACATCTTATAAAAGTGTTCCAATAAATAAAAATTTAGCTCTAGAGTTCAACATCAACAACATAGTTCCAAGAATAAGACGGTACAAATCTATCAATTTCAGATCTCATTCTTTGTTCATACAACCAAACAGATCAGATTGTTTCACTTCAAAGATCGATGATCCAACAATATCAGCCAAAAAGATTGCATCCATACAAAGATCTCTCAAACACATAACTCAGTACCTTCTCAGGTAGGTGAAGGTATGTTGTTTTCTACTCTTTATTCAATAATTCCTTGAATGCTAAAATACATGTATTGGAAAAATTCCTATTTTTCCTTTTGTATCCTTCCCTATTTCATGTCATTTTATATCTTCCTTATTTGCTAAATTTTCCAAGGATGGAAAAGACCTTCAGTGGGGGGTATATTCATCACTCCTTATATTCATTACACTATTTGTTGATCCCATATTTCATAACCTCATATACTATTGACCAACATGTTTTTCCCAATTGAAAGTTGTTGTTCTTATAAACACCTTCATTGACTTCCATAATGCATCAATTTTTTTCATATGAAGCATATATTCCTAAGCATAACTACCATGTGGAGGATGTTCCAAATAATTTTTTTTCAGTCATAGAAACATAAATTTTCAATAAGGTATCCATAATTTTGCGGTTTTCTATACATAGCCTATTTAAAGAGCACGTTTTGCACAACAATTTCAAGCAAATGAGGCTAAAAAGATTGAATTGTTGATGCACACATTACTGAATCATCATTTGGAATGCATTCATATGGCTGAATTTTCGAGATTATTCTTTGTTGTAGTAAGAATAAGAGTAAAAAGGAAAGTTTTTTCACACAAGAACCAACATTTGCAATATTTATGGTTGTCACACAAGAACCAACCATAAGAAAAAATGTTTCTACACATCATAAAACAAGACTCCATCACACAATTCAAGAAATCTAATGCAAGGTTGAATGAGGACATGTACCACCTTTAGTTGGGGGGAATGTTGGGTCATCCAAATACCATATTTTTACCAATTTTTCACTTCACTTTCACTTCACTTTTAAACCATATTTATCTTTCCCAAACCCTTACATTAAACTATTTTCATGATTACATCGGGTTTAGACTTATCATTTTCCAATGAATTTGTTTTAGTGTTTTTAAATGAAAGTATGATTAAAGTTTGATCAAATAACATGTTTTCACTTAGATGGAAGCCATATGAGTTTCATGATGTTTTTTGGTATATTTGAAGACTTCAACAAAGTCATATTTGACCACCAAGCCTCAATTTCTAATTTCTTCTTCGACCCCTTGAAGATTTGATGAAGATTTGGGAGATTACTTCAAGCATACTTCGTGGAGAAGAATAATGGAAGTTTTGATAAGATTTCTTATAACAGATATTAGATATTTGTTAGAGGATTTGTAGATATGTTACTTGCCAAGTGTTAGCCCATGGTTCTAACCACATGAGAAATTTGTGGATTTAAGAGATATTTGTGGATCTCAAATCTTTGTTAGTTATCTCAATTTTATGTATAAATAGGAGTGCCTCCTCCATTTTGTTAGGCCCCTATACTACTAGTGTAACCCCTTATTGTTATTAGTACAACCCCCTTATTATATTGTTGTACCCATGTAGTCCCCATATTGTTATTACTGTGCCCCATAGAAGCCCACTATTGTTATTATTGTGCCCTTACATTATTATTGTTATGTCAGCTCTGATTATATTACTACCCCTTAGACTCCTATATATAGAAAGGAGGTCTTTTCATTTGTATCATCCAAGAATCGTTCATTTTTGTAATGTAAAGGAGGTTTCCCCCTCGAAGAGGCTTATTTGTAAGGCGTTTATCTATATTTTCTATCTTTTTGTGAGCTGGTTTCATAACATTTGGTATCAGAGCTTTGGATTCTAGGGTTTCACTGTTCCAAACAGGTCATCATGGAATTTTCGCTATAACTTTTTTCTGCGATGTTTCAGAAGCTACAAAAAAAACCCATTTGAGACGAAATCATTCTGAACTTTGGGTCTGAATTTCAGAGCTTGTCTTGCTACATTTGTGGAGATATGATCTGAGGAAGTTAGGGTTTTGCAGACTCCCGAATTACATTCTGAACATGTGACCTGTGGTAAATCATCATAACTGTCTCTTTGAGCATCAGATTGAAATTTCATAAGAAGTTACAAAAAGAGGACAGGCTGTAGCTTCTTGTGTATATTTTTTAGATCCGAAGGTCAAAAGAGTGACATGTGGCACTTCATACAAGTTCGCTCTTCTGAAAAGGTATATAATCAGGTCATCCTGGGAGATTGTGCACAAATATTTCTTGGAGAATCCAATTTTGATCAGACTGGTGGCATTAGAAAGAGGACGCAGAGAGCTACTGCACGTCGCAATTTTAGAGCTGGAAGATCCAAAATTACAGAGTTACAGTCGTTTCAAGATTGAGCTCCTAAAATCAAGAAAAGGCGATATGAGGAAGTTTGATGGCAAAGATCCGGTAAATTGGATACTACAGATGGAGAAATCTTTTGATCTACATGAGGTGCAACTATTACAAAAGGTATGTATTGCATCTTCATATTTAGAATCAGATCAATTTTCACGGTTTAGAGGCCTTTGTTCTCGTAAACTTGTTATGTGGTCAATTTTCATAGAGGAAATGATAACACATTATGAGGATACAAAGAGAAACACCTTCTTTAGCCAATTGATAAATCTCAAACAAAAGTGTTTAATGGCAGAGCACATTGAGGACTTTCAAAAATTGAATATAAGGGTAAATGACATTCCAGAGAAGCAAATGATTGATGTCTTCATAGGTACTTTAAAGGATAACATTCAACATGAGGTTCGTCTTTGGGAACCTGATTCATTGGAGAAGGCCTTCAGGTGGGAAAGAAAAATTGAAAGTGAAATTATGGAAAGAAGGAATCCCACCACTCACGACTATAATTATGGAAGTGTTTTTTCTCCTAGCCTTCCACAACCTACAAGGTTTACACCACAACAATTGGAAGAAAAAAGAGAAAAGGGGCTTTGTTACAATTGTGATATCAAATGCACTAAAGGTCATAAGTGTGCTGAGAAGAAATTATGAAGAGGAGGAAGAAAAGGGTCAAGAAACATCAAAAGAAGAGGATATACACTAGGAACCAACCCCAAATAAAGAAGAAATGAATCCAACCATATCTTGTGAAGCATTGGCAAGAATTACCACTCCTCAAACTCTCAAGATAGAAGGACATATCAAGAAGAAAAAGGTTCAAGAAGTGAAAGATCACATCGAGAAAGAATAAATGAATCCAACCATATGTTGTAATGCATTAGCCGGAATTACCACTCCTAAAACTATCAAGATAGAAGGACATATCAAGAAGAAAAATGCTCAAGAAGTGAAAGATCACATCAAGCATCAAGAAATGAATCTGACCATATCTTGTAAGCATTGGAAGAAATTACCACTCCTCAAACTCTCAAGATAGAAGGGCATATCAAGAAGAAAAAGGTTCAAGCTGTGAAAGATCGTATCGAGCATCAACAACAAGTTCTCCAACTTTTAAAGGATAACGCCACTTTGGTGCAGAATTGAATGAAACAACAGGTAGATCAACATCGTAGTGAAATTTTTTTGATGTAGGTGATTGGGTATTTTTACGACTACATCTCAAGCAAGCTATTTATGAGAAGGAAATGTTGGCAATACTACATGCACTTAAGAAACAACGACCTTAGCCAATGGGAAGACACTTCAAGGTAAAAATGGATCATGATAGTCTTAAATAGTTTTTAGAACAAATATTATCTTTAGAAGAACAAAAAAAATGGGTCACAAATATGTTGGGTTATGACTTTGACATCATCTACAGAAAAGGGAAGAAAAATTTTGTTGCAGATGCACTCTAAAGAAAGGATGAGGATGTGGAAGCATTGTTTTGTGCTATTTCTATTATGCAACCAGACTGGATAAATGAAGCAAGGGATGAATGGAAGAAGGACGAAGAAATGTGGCCACTCATTCAAAAGTTGCAGAAGATCCCAATTCAAACAATATTGCCAGAACTTGAAGAGGAAGGAAAAATCATATTGGAAGCTGGAGCAGTCACAAAAACAAGAACTCGACAGCTACAAAATCGATCAGTTTTAGAGTATCTCATCAAGTGGAAGAACTTATTCGCTGAAGATTCCACATGGGAGGACAAGAATTTTATACAGAAGCATCAAGAACCACTCAAGCATTGAAGACAACACTTTTTGAAGGAGAGGGGCATGTTAGGCCCCTATACTACTGATGTAACCCCTTATTGTTATTAGTACAACCCCCTTACTATATTGTTGTACCCGTGTAGTCCCCATATTGTTATTATTGTGCCCCATAGAAGCCCACTATTGTTATTATTGTGCCCTTACATTATTGTTATGCCAACTCTGATTATATTATTACCCCTTAGACTCCTATATATAGAAAGGAGGTCTTGTCATTTGTATCATCCAAGAATTGTTCATTTGTGAAATGTAAAGGAGGTTGCCCCCTCGAAGAGGCTTATTTGTAAGGTGTTTACTTATCTTTTCTATCTTTTTGTGAGTTGGTTTCATAACACATTCTAAGAGGAGGACTCTTGGAGCATGTATCCAACTTATGATGGAATAGAATAAAGCTTCATTTTATGCAAATTTCCATTCTACAGTTTTAGATCTAAATTGCTTTATGAATTTATGCAATAGTTTGTCACTTAGCTCTTAGGAGACTTGAATTCACTCCAAATGGATCAAGGAAGCATTTTGTTTCATTATAAATAGTTGTGAATATTGGTTAAATTTATATGTTGTGTTATACTCTTGATTGTTGATAGGTCATGTGAAACATTACGAAGAGACCTCCTGTAAGGGAGCTTAGTGTTTTCTTGCGTACAACAACCAATTTTTCTTAGCTTGGAGTCAGTTGCCTACTTCTGCATATATTTTGTTGGCATCATCACAAGCTTATGAGTATCCTTGGTGGATAATTTAATGAAAGCAATTTAAGAAATTGAATTGCCTGACAGGACCTCATCGACAATTGCACATTTTTCAAACCACAAAGGAGGTAGGATTCGAAGACATCATGGCTTCAATTTGTTTCACCAACTCGACACACATCATGTCATTTGGACGACCTAAATTGAACAAAGTAGCAACAATGGAGAATTTAATATTCATAAATGATTATGTGGATTATATTTTTGTTTAACGATAGCTAGATGTTAACAATTTCTTGACTTATAGACATATTTTGATTCTGATAATTAGATAATGTTAGAGGAACTCTCTCAAAATTAAATAAGTCTAATATAGGTACTTAATTCATTATAGGTACTTAATTCATTAGATGTATTTCTAATATATATTTGCACAAAATTTAAAATATGAAATATTATGACTTTGATTTAAAACAAAAGTCATATCTATATTAAACTATTTCAACTTAGGTAAACAATAAACTTTTGTTCAAAGTCACTATATTATAATTTTATGAATGAGTTTGAATATAATATAGTTTAGGCATACCCATGCCACTAAGAATTTTTTTTGATAATTTTTTTTTTTTAATACCTTATAAACAAGGGTTTTGAATAACTCTATTTGCAGATAACAAAAAAATATTTTAGTTATAAATTTTAATTATTTTTTTAGTTCAATATTATATATTTTGACAATATCATAGAAAAAAATATTTTAGTTATAAATTTTAATTATTTTTAAGTTCAATATTATATATTTTTGACAATATCATAGATTTTTATTGTTTAAAATATTTTTCAAGTATATAAATAAATTTAACATTATGATGTACTCAAATTATTTAAATTATAAAACTTAAACTTACTAATCCAAAAAATTCTTTACCAAATTTAATAAACAAATATAAAAAATAAAAAACTCATACAATTTAATAATAATAACCACCATATAACTACATTCTAAAATTTCATTCCGGAAATAAAAGGGAAAAGTACTCTTCAAATAATGTGAAAGGAAATTACATACTGCCCGGCAAACATTCCAAGAACATCGCATCACGTTAATAAAAGGTCCATCCTATCATAAAGCTCAATCGCATCAGAAAGGATTGTCATTAATATTATACAAATGCAATCATCATCGAGAGGGCATTAAAACGGCCTGAAACCTGACAAACATGGTAACTTCCTTTATTAATGAAAATAAAGAGGTTAGTCGGATTTAATGAGATTGCATCCTATCACATCACAAAAGACAAAAGTATAATATCTTTTTATTTCATGAAAATAAAAAAAATTAATATTATATTCGCGAAATTCCATCCTCTCATAAAGTTCAATCGCATCAGAAAGGATTTGTCATGAATATTATACAAAGACAATCATTATGGAGAGGGAGTTAACACGATGTGACATAGCTGAAACTAATTTATATAATGTTTTGAATTATAAAAGATAATTGAGAATAAGGTGTGGCTAATTGTGTTTAGAGATATTTTAGTAGCATGTAAATATTTAATTGTATAGTACAGATATTGTAATATTAGTAAAATCGGCGAGCGCTATTTCCACCTCCATAGAAATATAAATGCTATGTCTTTACAGCCCCCCTTACGTCATCGCACGTTACATCTCCCGCCCGACCATGGATGCATGCATGTTACATGTTACAGCGGGCGACCCGACCATGCATCCATCTCCAACCTCCGGCGATTACATGTCACCAAGCTCCGGCGACTCTGTCGTCTGTCGTGTTCCTGCCCGTCTTGCTGCCTGCCTCCACTTAGGTGTATTAATCACATTTACCAACTCAGTTGTACTTCAAGCTTGAACGTGGAAGCTCATAAACGCGTTACCAACCACCCTCATTATCTGCTCAAATCCAAAATCCCGGCAATTCAACCATTGAACAAATTCGCAAGGAGCTCCGGCGAACAGAGGTTATAGAGGGTGATCCCCGCAGTGCATGCAGCGCTTTGAAACAGGTATTTCAAACGCTCTGAGCACTTCAAATTCCTCTGCCTCAGAATTCTCATAGTTGTCAAGAACTGTGAAGTTTCCATAGCTGCCTTCCTTAAACCCCCAACACGAAACCCCCCGCTAAAACCCAAACCAGCCAGATGATGCAACAGAGGTTCTTTCGACTTCTGTCTTGCGCAACAAAATACAGTTTTTGAGGAATTTCTAACTCCAGGAATTGCATGTAAATATGGCAAACTTCTTATTCCACTGGCCATGTGGGTTCTGGCCATTTTATTGATTGAAGGTAGACAAGATAACCCTCCAGCACAGGCTCCTTCCATAATGCCGAAATTCAAAGGAAACAAAATAAAGAAAAGGCTCGAACAGATGTACGCAACAGGCTAACTGCAATTCTGGCAATGACCCACAACAACAAATTCCCTTATGGTAGTGCCCTGCAGCATGAAAGGTAATCCTCTTAGCCAACTTTCAGTCAAGACTTGTCCTGGATCCTCTTCAGCTTGGCAATCAAATATCCACACTCTGCCCCTACCTTTTCTACTTAGACAAACTGAAACTTAGGCATATCACGCCCACCAGACTGAAAAGTATGAGGATTTAACTCTCCACTCATACCTGGAGACGATATAGCTGGCGCAGGCTGACTTCCAGGATGGAGTTTTGGGTTATCCTTCTTCCTCGCTCACTATTGAGCCTCCATACTCCGAAATGGATATGGAAAACTCGTATTGATGTAAGGATAACTCCAAGGCTAAGGCTTGGACCGGGCCTGCAAATCCACAAGCATCTCAAATTTGTTGTGGCTCCTTCATTTCATATTGTCCCATATGCATGCAATCATGCTGCTTTCAAACTGCCTACTTGGCTCTTGCCTCTCCCTCAGACTAAACGATATAATTCCTCCACCATAACATAACCATGAAAATTAATGTAGCATTCCCGTATTTTTAATCAGTCCAATTATTTGATGCCTAGTCATTACATTCGCTTTCCGGTATGTTTAATCAACCCAATATTTCAAGCCTAATCATTTGATTCCCTTTCCAGAACATGAATCATGTCTCAGATCCCATACTCAAACATAAACATGAAGAACTGTTGATTCTGATAAAACGTACAATCAATAAACATGTTTATAAATTGTGTGGAAATTCAATTTGTCCACCTTGGTAAAGAGATAAGGTTGTCTCAAATTCCCAAGAAGAACTGTTGAGTCTGAAAAAACATACAATCGATAAACATGTTTATAAACTGTGTGGAAATTCAATTTGTCCACCTTTGGTAAAGAGATAAGGTTGTCTCAAATTCCCAAGAAAATGGCAATTCGTCTCTCCCATGATCATGATCATTGCACATCGTATAGATTAAAAAAAAGATACAATAGCCATTGGAGCCTCTCTCTACCTGTCAACTTTATGGCAAGATCTTCCATTGGCTCAGCTATACAGAGTAAGCCGGATGAGATTCTTTCCATGGCAGGGTAACCCAATTAGGCAATTTTCATAACCAGGTCTGAAAAGGCCGCAATCAACTCCTCTTTGCTTCAATTTACCCCAATCAATTTTCCAACTGAGCCTTTCATCTAGCAGATTGTGAACAACATAATTGAGGAAACACCAAATATCCATTAAATTGTTTGTACGAGTCTTCTTGTAACTTTTGCCACATACATCTTACAGGGTTAGGAAGACGAAAATTAAAGTTTCTTCACTGAAACTTTTTGTCCCATACATGCTACAGGGCAAGGGGAGCAAAAATAAAAGTTTTATATTCTATTTCACTAAGATGTATTTATGTGTGCACCAACCACCGTATATTTAGCTTATATCTGTTCACTTTGTTAACAGAAAAAATATATATTTATGTGTTGACATTATTTAACTCTTGTGCAATATATATATATATATGTGTGTGTGTGTGTGTGTGTGTGTGTGTGTGTGTATTTGGTTATATGTTTTTATATTTAAAATTGGATTCAGGTTCTCAAAAACTTTTTGAGCATTCCCAACGCTAGTATGAATGCCTTGATGGTTAGTTACCAGACAAACTCTGTTGTTTAAATCTGTTAGGATTAGGAAAGTATAAGCTATTTCCTATAATCACTCAGGGCTTATATATAATATGACTGCACCATATGACTGACACCGTGTAGAGCAAGAGCAAGGAGCTTAGCTCATGTAAACAAACATTGCAGGAAATTAATCTTAGCAAACTCAAAAACAGCTACGCCTGTATTTACATCATATTTAGCTCGAAGATATGTGCGGTTCATGCAAATAGTTTACAGATATTGAAACTTGCTATATAATGTACGTTCTTTATCTTTGAAGGGTCCTGTATTAGTGGTTAGGATGCATTTTATAGAATTTGAAACTTGTCATATAGTGTAATTTTTTTATATTTAAAAAAGTTTATTGACGAGAGTTTTTTAGAACCAGCAAGTGTGGTTCATCATCAGGTTAAGATGAATAACCAGATCGTGGCTACATCTTAAATAGGGAGAGTAGATCAAACAATAGCTAGAAGAAATAGTTACTATTGACCAAAGAATTGGTTACAATGGACTGGGCAACAGACTTGACCAAAAGATAAGGACAGGAAAATTAAATGGTTAATAAATTAAATAATAAATTAGTTAGTTGTTAGGTCTATTTATTTCTTTTAACCTAAACTAAAACTAAAAATTAATATACTCTAATATAAACTATAGGAATTATTATAAAAGAGTATTAATTATATAACTGAGTTAGTTAAATAGTGACTAATAAGTTTAATATTTAACTAAATATGGAGAATTTTCTTCTAACTAAAAGATAAATAAAAATAAATGAAATTATGTTAATTCTATTATATGTAGCTATTTATAATAATTAGATAATTCGATTATGAAATTTATATATTTTTTAATCTAATAATGCGATAAATAGGGATTAATGCTAATGTATAGTAATCAGTCAATTAATTATTTTATATATGTATTTGGTTATATGTTTTTATATTTAAAATTGGATTCAGGTTCTCAAAAACTTTTTGAGCATTCCCAATGCTAGTATGAATGCCTTGATGGTTAGTTACCAGACAAACTATGCTGTTTAAATCTGTTAGGATTAGGAAAGTATAAGCTATTTCCTATAATCACTCAGGGCTTATATATAATATGACTGCACCATATGACTGACACCGTGTAGAGCAAGAGCAAGGAGCTCAGCTCATGTAAACAAACATTGCAGAAAATTAATCTCAGCAAACTCAAAAACAGCTGCACCTGTATTTACATCATATTTAGCTCGAAGATATGTGCGGTTCATGCAAATAGTTTACAGATATTGAAACTTGCTATATAATGTACGTTCTTTATCTTTGGGCATTCCCAACGCTAGTATGAACGCCTTGATGGTTAGTTACCAGACAAACTCTGTTGTTTAAATCTGTTAGGATTAGGAAAGTATAAGCTATTTCCTGTAATCACTCAGGGCTTATATATAATATGACTGCACCATATATAAGGGACTTTAATTTTAGAAATAAAGGAAGTATCAATTTAAAGAGAACAATATACTTTGTAGAAAAAGTTAACTAGACCAATATAACTGGCAACACAAATAACTCATGACAACACTGGCTGATAAATTTAGTGCCCATACCAATAATTCCAAAAGTGTATGCCGTGTCAGAACCAGGTCTTGGAGGAGTTGAGAATGAAAACTCTCGTGTTGTGTTTCCAATTCCAATCTTATAGAAATATTTTGTGTTAAACTGCAATGAAAGGAAGAAAACTTCAAATATTAGAAGCAACACATTGTTTTGAACTAGAACAAATCAATTTTACTTTAGACAAGTATTTAATTATATCATTTATTTGAAAATAAACATAATGTGATTTTCTACAACATCAATTTCTTTACAGTTACTGCTTGGGCCACCATGAAGAAATCTTAGGGCACAAAAATCGTCTTGAGAAGATCGATCCAACTGATATCAATATCAACACTCTTGTTTCTCATACAAAGCACACCCAGATTAGTCACTAGACATACTCCTATTTTTCTCGTGGAGAAATTTGCTCAAGCATTTTGCTAGCAATTCTCAGCCATAGCATCGTCTTGCATCCTTACAAGCTTGTGACCAAAAGAAATCAATAATAAAAATAATAAGAAGCTTATTTTACAAGCTTATTTTATATACTTAATAATATACAAAATATACAAGCCTATTTTATAATAAAAATACAAGCTTATTTTATAATAAAAATAAAAAATAAAAATCAATCTGCAGTGGATTTGAGTTGCATGAAATTTATGTCTTTTTCTATTCAATATATTGGATCTGTGTTGAGTTTTTATCATCTACAGAAAAAGTTGAGTTGCAACAAATAGATATGTTTTCTGTCCAGTAACATATTATATATAACTTTTTAAATATATCAGGGATTTAAGAACATTTTATTCTATTCCAGTTTTTAAAATTTAAGTGTTTAAAATGGATTTTAGTGTTTATTCTATTACAAATAGATATATTTTTTGTCCAGTAACATATTATATATAAATTTTTAAATATATCAGGGACTGAGGTAGGACACCATTTGATGGAGGCAATCCAATGAGTCCATTTATCCCAACCTGTGTTCACTTAAGACGGTCAGATTTACAAAGCATGTAAATTGATCTAACAAGAACTTAAAACTGTAACATTTACAAATCATGCAAATTGATATAACAAGAATCTTGAAGAGTTGTTTTAAATATTTTGGCCTATATTTTATAAAAGTCAATAGTTATGATAACCACAAAAAAATAGATATGAATATTGATTTCTACTTTAAAGTGTTTTTATGATGTTTTTAACAACACTATTGTTTACATATTCATTTACAAGGAAGTAAGAAAATGGAGGAAAATAGACATGAATGGGAGGTAACTATCAAAGGCACCAAGCAAGTGTTCACTTGTCTTTTTGGTGGCTGTGCGGGAAACTTGAGTCGATCTAAACTATCTGGCCTTAATCATCATCGGTCTACCACGCACAATCTCCCACCAATTCCTCCACGTCAAAGAGGTCGAGTAAGAGATGAAAATGCTACATGGGTGGTCAAATCAACAAGTGCAGTTAAAAGGAAAAACGCAAAAATACAATACGATTTCGATGCAAGGCTATGTCGTGCATGACAACAAGCATATAAAAGATTTGTCAATGAAGAAATTCTTTCAGCTATAAGTATTTATTAGTATTTATTTGTATATGCTTTTTTATTAATATTGTCAATGAAGAAATTATTTCAGCTGTAAGTATTTATTACTATTCATTTGCATATGTTTTTTATTAATATTAATTTATTGTTGTGGACTAAATTCATTGAAACTTGTTTTCACAGTCAGTTGTTACATTTGATCAGCTTAATGATACTTCAAAGCAAAAAATTTGTGAAAAAATTCAACGTTGGGATCAGAGTCTACCTCGTAGATGTATGGAGACAATGAAGCACATAGATATTGCTTTAAAAGAGAAAGTAAGGACTGAGGTTCCTAATGATGTGGGTGAAGAAGGATTAGATGGGCACAACCATATATTAAACTTTGATGAAACTAATCATGACAATGACAACACAATTGAGTCCATTTTTTTGCATATATTAATTTTTTAGACATTTCAACATTAAATAATATTTATATTTATTATAATTGTATGCTAATTTCTCATTGTTATTGATATGCATAGCCTAATCAACAAAATTCCCTAAATTCAAGCCACCAACTATTACGACGCTCGCCTAGATTTCAAGGTTTTCAAGGGGTTATTGGGCTAGTAAGTTTTTAATCCATATAACCTATTCCACAAAAAACATTAATATATAAATTGTTATGTTTTACCATAATGATAGGATGAGAAATGGCTGTTCTGTATTCTATATCGTTATCCTTGATTTGTTTTGATTATATGTGTGTGTGTGTTATTACTTATTTATTGTGCAAGTGTTCCCTTTGGAACCATCACAATCAATGAAAACCCCTGAAGATTGTCGAAGCCTTAAGAAGAATGGAAATCAAATGGTTCAAATGCTACAACCATCTTCACGTCCAATGTCACAATGCAAGGTAAGATTATATTTATTTATACTCTTATAATTTTATCATATTTTTACATTTACTTCTATTTGAGTCACATATTTATATCTATGTATAATCTAATGTTCAGAGTAATGAATATACATCTCCTAAAACACCTTTGCACATGTATGATGGTAGACATGATACTCAGCAAAAATCACATTCTCCTCAAACATTGCGACATTCACCTAGACTTCAAGATAAATTAAGAGAGGGAAGTTATATACTATATATCTTAGCTCATAATAACATTGACATATTTTTTTATGACTAGTTAATGCATTTTCTTTTCATATTCATTACATGTTCCCCATATTTTCATTATATCTATATAGATTTTGATATTTATTAATAGCTAGTCAATTCATTGTCTTTTCATATTCGTTACATGGTCCGCATATTTTCATTATATATATGTGGATTTTGATATTTATTGATAATGCTTTAATTTCCATAGAAAACAAAAAAGATAAATATTGATGCTATGGTTAAAAGGACCAAAATCATGCCAAAGGACTTGAAAGCACGTGGGTTCAAGTAACGCAAACAATACATAGAGCATATATGCTCAACTAGCATTGCTCTCACTAAACCCACTAGGTTTGCTACTTTGAAGGCTAAACATTCCAACAAGTTTAAATGACTTGGGCTACAATAATATAACTTTAGCCATTTGTTTTGTCTATAAAGGGGCTACAAGGACAGTTTCAATATATTAACTTTATTTTATTAGATTGCTGATCACAGTTTTACTTCACAATAAGGTACAACAATACACAGAAAGCTTTTATCCGTTGTACATAAGTATTTTAAGATATTCTAATTTTGTCTAGTTGAAGGCATCTGTTATGTTGAGTCATACCACAATATCAAAACCCCCTTGGGTGATGAAACCATTCTTTAAATAGAAAATGTTGAAGGAGCCAGACAAGTAGAACACACTAGGCACAGAACAGTGCTTCACAATATAAGTTATATCATCTTATGTATTCATAGGTGCCGATCTGTGGCATCAATTCCCTGTTTTTCTAATAAGAACTTTATCTTATTCTTTTGAATAAATGTTTAATAAAATAATAAAGAATTACTGGAATGAGGAATCCCTGCTTTACGGATCATTATGTTTGTGATTCTTTCTGTGTGCTGAAAGGCTGGATTTATGATTTTTAATGCGACATGAATTTTTATTAGTCATACTGTATTTACCGAAATGGCAATTTTGTTGAAAGTGCTTGGATGATTTTGGTAGTGAGGTCTTTCCTGTGATCTGTTTTGGTCTACCCTAGTGGCAACTTCCAAATGGCTTTTTTTAATTTTTGATGTAAAATGCCCATAATTTACTATTTATATAGATAGTCAAAGGAAGCATTCTATTGAAAAAAAGAGAGGAATTAAAAGATATGTGGGAGTGACTCTTTCCTATCAGACTATTTTAGTTATCTGTATTATATGATATATGTAATTTTCAAAAATTGTAACTAGTCAGCATGAAGACGATGGCTTTGGGCCTGTACAGAACTCGCATATCAATATTAGAATCACATACAGCATAGCCTATCTTGTATCAAAGGTAAGTTAGGGAAAGGGAACTAAATGATAAATAAAGAAACACACGTGTGGTGTATTGAAAGTTCTTTTTTTTTCAAATGAATTATTCCATTTAAATTTATTTTCTTGCAGTATTGTTGTTACTGGGATTTTTAAATTTTTGATTTTTAAAGTGCCCAATCCCTATCCTCAAGAATGGGATACCAATATTATCTCTTAACCGATTTCTATTCCAACGAGTTGTGTTTTTCTTATGCAGATGAAGAGTAGTCCTCAAAGCAGCAGTATTTTCCTACCACAAATACAATCTTATAAATTGAAACCTTAAAATACGGTAGCAGAGATAGAAATATATCGCTAGAAACTGGCAGAAATATTTGTTTAGAATCCTTAGTTTAAAATTCAGGAAACCATAAGCAATACTATCATGTCTTGTTGTAAATTTCAAATACAGATGTTTCAACAGAGAGAGATACTTTTCCTCGTAGAAGGGACCAATTGCAGAGGGACAATTTTTCCTCGAGCTATATGAATTTAAAAGACTCCACCATCGAGTTGAGGGTCGGGATGTGACAATGGAAAACTCTCTCAACAACAACAATAACAGTAAGGCGAACAACTCTAGTTAGATCAGCACAGAATATGGCAATGCTGCCAAACAACCGATGTTGATGTTTGTAGCTCGGACAGGAACTTGTGCACAGGTTTTGTGTCAAATGTGTGGGAAGTTGTTTGAGTCCTTTCTATTTGTAATTCACTTTATTAGATGGAAGAGATGAAGAGACTTTAATTTTAAGTTACGAAAAGTCTAATAAAGTGTAATTTAATAGCAGTAGTGATTTAGATAAATCTCCACTTTTGATTATTGAGATTGAGATTAAATCTCTATCATTGATCTTAATGACAGATTAAAATTGTGGAGACTTAGAATAGTCATCAACTCAAAATTATAAAGACAGAGCAAGATAGAAGAAAAAGTGGCACAGTAACTTAGTTGCAAAGAGAAAAAAGAATTCACTCAGTGTGCAAGCTGACAAGTAGTGGGAAACAAAGCAGTAAAGCGAAATCGACTTCAGCCAGATTTGTGAACGCCATACAATTTCAAGGAATAAGGATGCCATATGATCTAGTCGTAGAAGGAGAAGTTCAACCTAGCAAAGGGCCATATGATCTCAATCGATTTTTAGAGTGTAGGTCGAGTTCTTTTTAGTGATCATACATGGCCGTACAGCTGCTAGGGATTTGCTGTTGATTTCCTTTTTCTGGTGGGAAGAGTTTTCTCAGTTGAGGAACCCTTTAGGATTTTTAAAATATCTGTGGAAAAACCTGTTATCATTTTTTTGGAAAACCAACATTTCAGACTAGCTTAGTGAGTCCATCATCAGGGCAATGTGATCTGCATTTTGCTCCATGCTTTCACGCTCTCTCTTCTCTAAATGCAGATCACATTGCCCTGATGATGGACTCACTAAGCTAGTCCGAAACGTTGGTTTTCCAAAAAACTGATAACAGGTTTTTCCACAGATATTTTAAAATTCTACCAACCTGTATGGACTCTCTCTTTAAAACCCTTGTAGGTTTTGAAAAAAATAATGAAAAATTGATTTGAAAGGCAGTACAATTTTTTTTTTGTGTATTTTTGTTTTTGTTGATATATTTTTGGTAATCCTGGACTAATCGCCATTCTAGGATCCACTCTAGGACCACTAAAAAAGGTAATGATAATTGGTAGGAAGTTTACTAATGCCTGCAGTTTTTGGTGCAACGGAATACCTCAACATGATATCAGAGCCTTGGCCCAGGTTTGATTCCCCGATTTGAGTTTGAAAGAGGTGTTGGATTTTCACACTGGTCTCATTGGGAATCATTCACGTGGACTAACCGCCACTCTGGGATCCACCCTGACACCACTAAAAATGTAATGATAATTGGTAGGAAGTTTAGTAATGCCTGCAGTTTTTGATGTAATGGAAAATCTAACAATTTTCCAGCCATTATGCGATTAATTTATAGTCTGAATTTTTCTATTTAATTTAAAAATTCTGTAAGTTTTATTTCCTGAGATCATTTTCTGTTTAAATTAAAAATTCAGTAAAAGTTTTATTTCCTGAGATCATTTTCTGTTTAATTTAAAAATTCAATAAAAGTTTTATTTCCTGAGATCATAAGGTAGTTATTCACCTCGGGTCTGGATAGATATTTTTTGACATTGTATTCAGAGCTTGGTTTTGTTAGCACAAATTTCTACACGGCTTACAAATAAGAAGATCTTTAAAATCACTAGTAAAAATTAGTGTAACATATAGAAAAATATGCCTTAAGTGTCACTAACAAATCTCCCTCTTCATTTGGGCTGGTGAATGCCAAGAGGGTGTGTCTAGTCTTAGTACTTGTTGTTTTGACCTATAAATCTGCAACATAACATGAGAAAAACAACAAAATAATAGTTAGTGGCCAAACATGTTTGTAAAATTCTTAGAGTATGGAATAATTTCTAGCAAATCAACGTTTTGTATGGAAAACATAGATAGAAAGCGTAATTACGGCAGATTTTACAAAAAGAAATAGCTTAAAAACTTGTATCAAATTGCAAAAGATACCATTGAGACATCAAAGAAACCCGGAGAAATGGAGTGGATCAAACTGAGCTTTATTCCCCAAGGATCAAGAGGCTGGCTGCACCAAGACGACTATTAGAGAATTGAAGACAATGATATTTAGACACAAGTAATATCTAGAAGAGGGAAGAAAGAAAGAATATCGAGACAGGAAAGTACTGTTGCTACTTGCTCAAGACAATTCAAATTGTATGCTTGGTTTCCCCTATATTTATAATGTTTTTTCCCTCCCATTTCCTCAATTCATACCAATGAGAAGAGGACGTTGAATTATCCATAATTGGCTATTAGTGCACATGGTTGAGTCAACTGAGCTCAAATTATAGATGAAAATCTGGTTGTGACCCTTGTTTGAGTTTAACTGAAGTAGAGTAGTGAGATAAAAATATCCTTGAACACAATTTTAGCTATTTCGACTTGGGTAAAAAGCTTTTTGGAGTATTTCATTTAAGTTCCACTATGATAAAAATATCTTCCAAGTAATTTTAGCGAAGGTCAATTTGGCTATTATTATCTCCAAGCAATTTCAGTTAAGGTATTTTCCTCAATCAAATTTTAGTAAATTCGACTTAGGACTAATTTTAAAAATTCGAGCTATTGAGTGATATACATGCTTTTTTTTTATGAGGAAAGGGTGGAGGGAAACAAGGAGGGAGAATAGGAAGGGGAAAGACTGAGGTGAGGGAAGGGAAAATAGGATTGCGATAGGAGGGAAAGGAGGAAACCAAAATGCAGGAGAGAGAAAAATATGGTGGAGGAAAATAAATTGCCTTTATTGCCATGTCACACCCATGAAATTTGTTATATCACTGATGACTCATCTATAATTTCGCCAATTGTCCAATTCATGAGCAGCCATGTGTAACATCAAAACTGCCACATCACCCTGTTATAAGTAGACATGCCAAAAATAGTAGCCACCCTCAAAAAGAGGAAAAAATAGAAATTGTCCAGAACAAATAAGGGGACCCTACCATATATACAATGCCTAAAAATAAGCACAACTGAAAATAGAAATCTAGTTGCATATC
Source organism: Pinus tabuliformis (assembly GCA_031772625.1). Taxonomy (NCBI): domain Eukaryota; kingdom Viridiplantae; phylum Streptophyta; class Pinopsida; order Pinales; family Pinaceae; genus Pinus; species Pinus tabuliformis. Next base: position 794,989,391 of record CM062817.1, read on the forward strand.
CACAATATTATACTCATTAGACTCAAAATTTGATAGGGAACCCAAATTTGTTGTCTGCCATGCCAATACTACTGAAAATAAAAATGCCGCAGACTTTGATGAAACCATTCTCATCGAATTTAGAACGCAATGGGGACTCCAAATATGTAATCAAACCTGACATGCAACTAATGCTAAAAATGGAAGTGTTCATAATCTTATGAAACCATACTCTTTGGATTCATCTTTTAGTAAGGAATTGAAATCCATGATATAAGATGGCATGCAACCACTACTAAAAACAAAAAGTGCAAACATAGCACCCATAAGTAGCTCATTGGACTTAGAATCTCACAAGGATTTTAAATATACCATTATCCTTGACATGCAAGTCTCTAGACCAAATCTACTAAAAATAATAAGTACCATGCATGCCAGCCAGAGAAGCCTTATTGGAATCTTGCGTTCATAAAGATTTTGAATATGTAATCAATACCACCATAAAATCCTTAGAATTATGTCTCCTATAAAGTAGGGGACATGCTAAAAACAACAATTTTCTCCAATCTATTCAAAAGATGTGTTTGAATCCATCCTACAACTAGTGTCATTGGGAATTGTTATCACTCAGATTGTACAGGCACTGCGACAACGACTCGGGGATTGGGTTCACTCTGATCCTTGCCCACTCCGTTCTAGCTATCTCCCAACAACAGGCTATGGGGGGTAGTTCCTATGGAAATGTGAAGTTGAAAGACAAGTTTGCAACCAACAACTCCGAGAGACACGATTGAGTGGCATAGCTACTTCGTTAATTTTAGCAAGACTTAAAGATTATATTGAATTGAATTGTGAGACCAGTGCCTTATGGAGTTAACTTCTTGCTTATTACCAATTAAATGCCAAGTATCTGGATGGAAAATCGATAATAGTATTCATATTATTATTGAAGTTATATAAGATAATTTTTTTTTAATTATATAAACTAAATCATTAACTAAACATTTTTATAACTCATTTAAGTTAAGTTGCGGTGTTTTGGTATTTTTAATGATTATTAAAAAATAATGGTTGGTTTGAATTGTTTAGTAAGATATATATTTAATAAAAGTCATATTGCAACATGTCATTTTTTTATTTGTATAAATGAATTGTGTGTATAAAATTATTTGAAATAAAAAACTTCATTAAAATTTTATGTATTTAAATTTAAATTATATTTTTATATTAAAATAAATTGATAAAATTGTTAAAGCTTTTAGTTATACTTGAGTTAGAAATACAGTTATTTGAATCATTATATTTATATTTTAAAATTTCAATTATATTTTTATATTAAAATCAATTGATAAATTTGAAGAAGTTTTTAGCTATAGTTGAGTTAGAAATGCAGTTTGAAAATAATTTTAAATGATTTACTAATTAAACTTATAAAATTTAACTAAGAAAATTGAAACACTCATATGCTCAAATTCTCATAGTATCCACATTTAAAATAGGTTTTTGCAAAACCTCTACCATGTCCTATTTTGTTGTATCCATTACCCATTTGGGGATGACATGCTATCTATTTCTTCACTAAGAGATGTTGATCTCTCATCCTCAGTGCGTTAGATGTTTAGCATTTTCGTAACTTTGTTGAGTTAATTGTTTAGCATCTCCAGAACTTTGTTGGGCTCTTCCTGTACTTTGACATGTACCTTTTCTGATTGTTGTTTATTTGATACCAATTTCTCAAACATGAGTATCTCTCCTTTGTGCCTACAATGTTTATAGTCTCTGCAATTTGTTCTTGTCAATTCTTTAAAGGACTTGTAGTTTTGTCCATTGATTTTCTCTATTGGAATTGCATCTATGTGGAATTCTCTATTGGAGATACCTCTACATTGGATTTTAACTCTACTCTAATAATAGTTAGTAAATAAAGGAATTTAATGACAATTCCATGGTCAATATATCCACCAAAATTATCATAATTCTAGATAAAAGCCACCATGCCTTAGCAATAAATAAACAATTAAACATAAACAAAACATGAAAGAAAAATAAATACTTGACTCAACCACAACTATCTAATTTTTATCTAATATCTAATTATAATATGATAATTAAAATTATAGAACTAACTCATTATACAAAATAATGAATTATAACATCTTTTATACCATATATAATAATAAATAAATAAAAATCTAATTGATATATATTTCAAAGATTTCATAAACTTAATTATGTTTAACTTATAAGGAAAAGACACTTAACTATTTTTCACATAAAAGCCAATAATAAGCAAATTGATTTCCTCAATCACACCTATCCATCCCCTACTAACAATATGATTTTTCCAAACTGATTTTATTAAAATTTTCAAAAAAATTAATGCATTATCTAAGATTACATCATTAATGAATACGGTGGTTTCGAAATCCATTATCGGCACATGCATGTGCGAGCACACGATAAACTAATGCATATATCAACGAATAATTTCAAATGTAAATAGTTTAACCTTACATTCATATGCACATATCACATTATATATTCGAAATAGAAGTCTAGATAATATATTAAAATTTATTAACTTATTATCAAAAAAGTTAGTCTCAATAATTTATAATTTATCAACGAATTTTTTTTTTTTTTTTTTTTTTCGATGTGGTTCACGGGGCACCAGAGGTGGGCCGCTACATCCACGTAGACAGGCACGGCCATCAGGCCTACCCCCGAGGGCGTCGAGGAGATTTGACCCCGTGACCTCTCAAACCGGGAGAGTACTATCAACGGGAACTCGACCATTTGAGCTATCCCTCGGGGGCTTATCAACGAATTTTTTTACAGGAAAAAAAGGCTAATTTATATATACAGTTCCGAGAGATACATAATGATTTTTTTTGTAAAAATATACATGAAAGATAGTCCTTAGAAGGTTAACAAAACTTGCAAACACTTGTTATTTATGCTTAACAATTTCTAAACAATATGTAAAAACTGTTAAAATGTATTAGTGTTTGTAGACTCGATATGTGGAAGATAGTAGAGGCTAAGCAATGGAAATATTGTTTGTGTCAATCTTGGAATCATGTTTGTATGCAACATAAAAATGACTGCAAGAATTTTTCCTACTCTTCTTGAAAGCTTGTATGTGATGTGATTATGCTCCTTGTGGATGTGGTTGTATGTGATTTGCTAGAAATTACGTTCAACTAAACATATGAGCTTCATCCCATTTGTTAACAATGGAGAATGGAATCGAGAGAGACTCTCAGCCCAGTCAATAAAGCTCTTGGACTCCACGTATACTTGTAATTCATTGATGTTGAGCCATTTTGTAGTGAAGAGAGTGCCCCATAAAGCTATGATTTTTGCCCCATTGTTGGAGCCCCTGCCTCCCTCCCACCAGAATTGATAGTAGATGTCTAGTTCATAAATAATAGGAGCACTACAACCATAATTACTATTAGAGCTAGCACCATTGAAAAAGCCAATCAAGAACTTTTGCCACAAATCCAATGCTTGTGCCTTTTTCAGATTATGTACTTTTTTCCTTGGTCCAATTCTTAATAAGTAAGCCACGATCCCCAAATTGCAGTCCTAACATCCACCCTTTTTTGCTCAAAAACATGTTGTTTCCTACATCACTAGATGTCCCAGAAAATGTAGAATGGTAAAGTGCAATAATAGTTATGAGACTCGAACCACTATTTAAGGCATGACTCTAGCGAATTAGTATTCCAAGTAGCCACAATCCATAAAGTGAATAGGACTGAGAAGCTAGGTGACTCATCTAACTTTGTTTATTGGAATATCAAGTTGAGAGTCATATTGGATGACAACGATGTCTTGGAATATGTGCAAGAAAAGCTACTTGAAGCTTCGATGAATGATTCTACTACTATCAAACCCAGGTACAAGAAAGGTGACCTCAAAGCTAAGAAACTTCTCATTCATGGTTTGCAAGATCATTTAGTTGTTTATGTTGATAATTTGAAGAGTTCTAAAGACATTTATGATAAGTTGGTTGGGATGCATGACAAGTCAAAAATTTGAATCATATCCTCTCCTTAATAATAAGCTCAAGGAATTTAATATGAATAAGGGGGAATCTTTGCAATCCTATATCACCGAGGTATCTTAACTAAGGGATCAAATACAGATTGCTGGTGAGACTATATCTGATAGAGAGTTGGTAATGATCTATCTTTAAGGTCTTCCTCTAATCTAGGAACCCTCCATTACTGCTATAAGCAATAACAATAGACTCCCAACATTTTATGAGCTCATTGGACAATAAACTCAAGAAGAAACCAGGATTGTATATGCGCAAATTCCATATACAGAAATTTCGCATATATGGAAATTGTGCATATACGGAAATTGCACATATCTTCCGTATATCCCTAACTTTCCTGTATGTGCATATCTTCTGTATATGCACAATTTCCATATATGTGAAATTTCTATATATGGAATTTGTACATATCTTCATTCATGTATCTACATGATATATGCGCAAATTCCATATACAAAAATTGCGCATATACAAAAGATATGCGCATATACGGAAGATATTCGCATATCTTCCGTATATCTTCTGTGTATCCTTAACTTTCCTGTAGGTGCATATCTTCCGTATATACACGTCGTTTATGTATCTGCATCGTATATACGCAAATTCCATATACAGAAATTACGCATATCTTCCATATATGCACAATTTCCGTATATGCGCAATTTCTGTATATGGAATTTGCGCATATACGATGCAGATACATAAACGACGTGTATATACGGAAGATATGCACCTACAGGAAAGTTAAAGATATACGAAAGAGATGCGCATATCTTCCGTATATGCGCAATTTCTATATATACGCATATCTTCCGTATATGCACAATTTCCGTATATGCGAAATTTTTGTATATGGAATTTTGTACATATCTTTGTTCATGTATCTACATTGTATATGCACAAATTCCATATACAAAAATTGTGCATATACGGAAGATATGCGTATATACGGAAATTGCACATATACGGAAGATATGCGTATATACGGAAATTGCGCATATACGGAAGATATCCGTATATCTTTTGTATATCTCTAACTTTACTGTATGTGCATGTCTTCCGTATATGCATGTCGTTTATGTATCTGTATCGTATATGCACAAATTCCATATACAAAAATTGCGCATATACCGAAATTGTGCATATACGGAAGATATGCGCATATCTTCGGTGTATGCACAATTTTCGTATATGCAAAATTTCTGTATATGGAATTTGTACATATCTTCGTTCATGTATCTACATCGTATATACGCAAATTCCATATACAAAAATTGCGCATATACGGAAATTGTGCATATACGGAAGATATGTGCATATCTTCCGTATATCCCTAACTTTCCTGTATGTGCATATCTTTCGTATATGCACATCATTTATGTATCTGTATCATATATGCAAAAATTTCATATACAGAAATTGCACATATATAGAAATTGCGCATATACGGAAGATATTCACATATATTCCGTATATGCGAAATTTCTGTATATGGAATTTGTATATATCTTCGTTCATATATCTACATCGTATATGCGCAAATTCTATATACGGAAATTGTGCATATACGAAAATTCCGCATATACGAAAGATATGCGCATATCTTCCGTATATGCACAATTTCCGTATATGGAATTTGTACATATCTTCATTCATGTATCTACATTGTATATGGTAAATTCTATATACAGAAATTGCGCATATACAGAAATTGTGCATATACGAAAGATATGCGCATATACATAAATTGCGCATATACGGAATATATGCGTATATATTCCGTATATCCCTAACTTTCATGTATGTGCATATCTTCCGTATATCCACGTCATTATGTATCTGCATCGTATATTCACAAACTCCATATACAGAAATTGTGCATATACAGAAATTGTGCATATACGAAAGATATGCGCATATCTTCCATATATGCACAATTTCCGAATATGCGCAATTTCTGTATATGGAATTTGTGCATATATGATGCAGATACATAAACAACATACATATACGGAAGATATGTACATATAGAAAAGTTAGGGACATACGGAAGATATGCGCATATCTTCCGTATATGCGCAATTTCTGAATATGCACAATTTTCGTACATGCGTAATTTCTGTATATGGAATTTGTACATATATTCGTTCATATATCTACATCGTATATGCACAAATTCCATATACAGAAATTGTGCATATACGGAAGATATGCGCATATACGGAAATTACGCAAATACGGAAGATATGCGCATATCTTCTGTATATCCCTAACTTTCCTATAAGTGCATATCTTCCATATATACCTAACTTTCCTGTATGTTCATATCTTCCATATATGCACGTTGTTTATGTATCTGCATTGTATATGCGTAAATTCGATATACACAAATTGCGCATATACAGAAATTGTGCATATACGAAAGATATGTGTATATCTTCCATATATGCACAATTTCCATATATGCGAAATTTCTATATATGGAATTTGTACATATTTTTGTTTATGTATTTACATCGTATATGCGCAAATTCCATATACAGAAATTGCACATATGTGGAAATTGTGCATATACGAAAGATATGCGCATATCTTCCCTATATCTCTAACTTTCCTTTATGTGCATATATTCCATATATGCACATCGTTTATATATCTGCATCTTATATGCGCAAATTCCATATACAAAAATTGCGCATATACGGAAATTGTACATATACAGAAGATATGCGCATATCTTCCATATATGCACAATTTCTGTTTATGCGCAATTTTTGTATATGGAATTTCAACATATACGATGGTACATAAATGACGTCCATATATGGAAGATATGCACATATAGAAAAGTTAGGGAGATATGGAAGATATGCGCATATCTTCCGTATATGCGCAATTTTCATATATGCGCATATCTTCTGTATATCCCTAACATTCCTGTATGTGCATATCTTTCGTATATGCACGTCATTTATGTATCTGCATCCTATATGCACAAATCCCATATATAGAAATTGCACATATACAGAAATTGCGCATATACGGAAGATATGCACATATATTCCGTATATGCACAATTTCCGTATATGCGAAATTTCTGTATATGGAATTTGTACATATCTTCGTTCATGTATCTACATCGTCTATGCAGAAATTCCATATACGGAAATTGCGCATATACGGAAACTGCGCACATGCGCATATACAGAAGATGTGCACATATCTTTCGTATATCCCTAACATTCCTGTATGTGCATATCTTACGTATATGCGCATCGTTTATGTATCTGCATCGTATATGTGCAAATTCTATATATAGAAATTTCGCATATACGAAAGATATGCGCATATCTTCCGTATATGCACAGTTTCCATATATGCGCAATTTCTGTATATAGAATTTGTACATATCTTCGTTTATGTATCTGCATCATATATGCGCAAATTCAATATAGAGAAATTGCGCATATACGGAAACTGTGCATATACGGAAAATATGCGCATATACGGAAATTGCGTATATACGGAAGATATGCGTAGGTCTTCCATATATCCCTAACTTTCCTGTATGTGCATATCTTCCGTATATGCATGTCGTTCATGTATCTGCATCGCAGATGCACAAATTCCATATACAGAAATTGCGCATATACGGAAAGTTTGCATATACAGAAGATATGCACATATCTTCCGTATATGCACAGTTTCCGTATATGCGCAATTTCTATATATGGAGTTTGCGCATATACCATGCAGATACGTAAACGACGTATATATACGGAAGATATGTACATACAAGAAAGTTAGGGATATACGAAAAATATGTGCATATCTTCCATATATATACAATTTCGTATATGCGCATATCTTCCATACATGCACAATTTTCGTATATGCGCAATTTCTGTATATGGAATTTGTACATATATTCGTTCATATATCTACATCGTATATGTGCAAATTCCATATATAGAAATTGTACATATACGGAAATTGCGCATATACGGAAGATATGCGCATAACTTCCGTATATCCCTAACTTTCCTGTGTGCACATATCTTCGATATATGCACGTCGTTTATGTATCTACATCGTATATGTGTAAATTCCATATACAGAAATTGCGCATATACGGAAATTGTGCATAGCGCATATCTTCCGCATATGCACAATTTCCGTATATGCAAAATTTCTGTATATGAAATTTGTACATATCTTCGTTCATATATCTACATCGTATATGCACAAATTCTATATACAGAAATTGTACATATACGGAAATTGTGCATATACGGAAGATATAAGGATATACGGAAGATATGCGCATATCTTCCGTATATCCCTGACTTTCCTGTATATGCATATATTCCATATATGCACGTCGTTTATGTGTCTTCATCGTAGATGCGCAAATTCCATATACAAAAATTACGCATATACGAAAGATATGCGCATATTTTTCGTATATCCCTAACTTTCCTATATTTGTATATCTTCTGTATATGCACATTGTTTATGTATATGCATCGTATATGCACAAATTCCATATACGGAAATTGCGCATATATGGAAATTGTGCATATATGAAGATATGCGCATATACGGGAGGTATGTGCATATATTCCGTATATACACAATTTCCGTATATGCGCAATTTCTGTATATGGAATTTGTACATATCTTCGTTCATGTATCTATATCGTATATGCACAAATTCGATATACAGAAATTGCGCATATACGTAAATTGTGCATATACGGAAGATATGCGCATATACAAAAATTGCGCATATACGAAAGATATGCGCATATACAAAGTCATTAGCAAAAACAAGTTTTGAATTTCAAAAACAATAGTAAGGAATTGTTTGTGCTGAAAATTGTATTGAAGATGAAGTTAAAATTAAGGGGGAGTGTTGAATGTAATATTGACTACATCTTCCAACTGTTAGGTACTTTACTTAGTCAAAGTTTTGATAGTGTAGTGAATTCAATGCACAAATAGTAGTGTGCAATAATGAGTTATATTGTATCAGCAAGGTGTTAGTTTGATTCAAACAAATAGTTTTATACATTATTTGTGTAACCATTTTTTGGTATGGTGGGGCAAAATGGTATCTTAATGTGAGAAGTGCTTTGAAGCTCCAAGGTGTTAGATTGATTCAAACAAATAGTTTTATATATTATCTATTTAACCATTTTTTGGTATGGTGGGACAAAATGGTATCTTAATGTAAGAAGTGCTTTAAAGCTCCATTGATTTTGTGTGTTTACTTTGTTTTTTTCACTATTCTTCAATGGACTTGAAACTCACATTTTTGAAATTGAAAAGTTCAATTGTTGAAAGTGAAATTCACAATTAAAATCAAATTTAAGACTATTAGAATTGAAATTCAGATTATTAGAATAAAATATGACACTTAAAAATTAAAATTAACATTTTTGTAATTTGAAATTATTTTAAAAATTGGCATTTTGAAAACCAATATCACTACTTTGAAAATCCAAATTTACACTTCAAAACGACTAATATTAAAATTTAAAATAAAAACTCATAATGTTTTAGTTTAGATTTTACTTATTATTTCAAATTTAATAAAATTAAAGTTTTAAAATTAGTAAATATTTTGAAATCAAAATTCACAACTTCATAATTAAATTTTTGAAATTAATAAATATTTTTCAATCAAAATTCACAATTTCATAATTACCATGGACACTTTTGGAATTGAAAAACTTATTTTTTAAAGTGAAATTCACTATTTTTTAATTTAAATTAGCAACTTTGAAATCAAAATTTACATTTTTGAAACAAACCATGACACTTAACGCTTTAGAAATCAAAATTCGCAGTTTAGAGGTTTGAAATTAATGGAATTCACATTTTTGGATTCCAAATACAAACTTCTATCCATCGATATTTCCACTCTTAAAAATCAACATTTCACTTTATAATATTAACCATTTTAAAATTTAAATTTACAACTTTTAAATTTACACTTCCTTACTATTTCAATTGTAATTTTATTTTGGTAATCTTAATATTCCCTCTTCTCCAATCACACCCTTAACCCCATAAAACAAAAAAAAATCAATAAAGGTTAAAGAGGTTAAATAACAAGTACATGTTTATTAAATGGGTTGATTCTCACATGTAAATCTATGGAATATGAATATAAACTATAAACTATAATTCATATGTAAAGAAATAAATGAATATTCTAGGGTTGAGGATGTGAAAATATATTTAAGCTTTCATATTTTCTTCAATATATATTTTGTTTATACTTAAGAGTCGTTATTGTATGGTAGCTTATGATAAAAATATCTACGATTACATATTTGTTAACAGACTTGGTAACAATATTTTTAAAGTGATATTGGATTGTAATGTGTGGTTATTGTTTTTTTATCTAGTATCAAGTTTGAAAGGCATATGTATTTTTAAACAGATTAATCTTGGGGTGCGAGGTATAAGTCTTAAGATTACATTTTAAACATCAAATAAGATATAAATATAAAAGTAACTTAACTTGTAAACTTGATAATTTGTAAATAATAAAATCAAAATCCGTTACAACTACATTCATCAAAAGTAATGTAACATTGATAGAATATAACATCGCATCCACATAAGGATTTAAAATTCAATGAAGATGTTGTCATAAACACAAGTATAAATTTATGTATTTTTATTCAAAATAGGTCCAATTATACATGTTTCTTTTTTACAAAATAGAACTTCATTTCCAACATAGATAATGGAATCTCATGCCCATAAATGACAAAATGGAAAAACAACATCATGATCGATCTAAAGTATGGGTCTATAAGTCACCCTCATCCCTCTTGGCACTCCCAAGTGGATTTCCAAATTGACATCTCTGCAAAAATTACAATAATCAATTAGTTGTAAAAATTGAAAGGCATATAATCAATTTCATTAATTCATGATGATATTTTGATCAAATACTCATTCTCACCGTGAGGATTTGAGGCAATGGAGAAGACATCCCTTCCTGGGTAGATGGCGGAGCACTTGGTGACAGATATAGGCATGGTTCAGGGGTGCTAGATAAAGGCATGGTGGATGTGAAATAGGGAAAAGGTAGTGGGTGTGGGTGATGATACACCCCCACCGATTGTACGATAGTGGGAATAACTGTAGGCCGAGGGATTAACCTAGGGGGGGAAATTGGAATGTTAAGGGTGGACGATTAAAAAAATGAGAATGGTGGATCACTGAAGGGTAGGGGTGAGCATTGGGAAGGTATTACAAAGGTGGTTATAGGCATGGAAGAATTTATGGGGGAAAAAGGTGGTGGGTGTGGGTGATGATACATCCTAATTGGTTCAACAATAAGGGGGAGCACCCTTGGAGAGGATATTGGGATGTTAATGGCTTAAGCAGTGTTCCCAATGCTAGATCGTTTTTCAATAGCATGTTCATCAAATAAACGAATTCGACAATTTGGAATGTTGTGAGATGTGGGTCCCTCAGTTGTAACAATAAAAATAGTTCATATAGTTATGAAAATGTGTTGAACATGATAATATATCGCATTTAACGTAAAACAATGCATAGCATGAAATTTCCATGCCAATATTGGGTATAATAGAATCTTGCATTATCTCAGGCACGTGATCCACATTTCTTTGCTTTTGAGAAGATGACTCAAATTGTTCGTCCATTCTTTTTTTCCTTGCATGAACTCGTCCAACCCTTTCAAATTGTAGTTTATCTGTCCCTGATTTTGACTTGCGACCACGTCGCCTCTTTTTATTTATTGGACTCAAGAAACTAGGTTTTCTCTTGGTAGTGATCTTGGATGGAGTTATAGTATTGAAAAACATTTTGTTGTATTCTCGAAATGCTTTGTCTACCAAGTTGTTCAATGCATATGCCTGCTCCAAATTTGTAGGTATTATGGATCTCAATTTCTCATGAGTTGATGAGTTAACATGTTTCATCTCATCATCTTCAGAGAATGCACTATCTTGTCGTACATTGGTTGATTCAACATTGTATGAGAAATTCTCTAAATTATCAATGCTTGTTTCATTATGATAATTTAGATTCGGAGGAGAATTAAAGCATGGCGAAAGCTCTATTTGGATTTCTGGGCCCAATATAGGTGTTTCATTCAAATCAAATAAAATTCTAGGCCTTTCTATAGTGGGATCAGTGACACCAGGTGCTACATTTTCACCCAAATTAGTGTTACTCACTAACATCTCAACTTTCAATACATGTTTATAGATATTTCCATTCAGGGCCCAATTGCAATTACAGAAGTGTAGATTAGAACCCTTATATATGACATTGTACCAAATGTCACGAGTATCCTTATTTTGGCTACAAACCCAATATTCATTACTCTTTTCATCAGGCACACAATCTTCATTTGGGATTTTCTTAGCTCTACACTTGGATGAATTCAATTGTTCTTGTATTTTTCTGGGTCGTACAAAACCAGCTTCTTTTAAATGGTGCATATTTTTGTAATATAATACAACCTTTGTCAACAGAACATAGATTAACCAATCAACCCTTCTATGGCATGCATTGTTCTTCTCACATAGGTACCTTTCCTTGATATACCGATGGTAAGATTCAATGGCATTGTTCGTATCTTGATTTGAATGTGGAAAATTTCTGTATGCTTTTGTCCACATATCTATAGAAAGAAATTTATTAGTTATATATTAATAAGTATACATATGACATGAAAAATAGAGTCATTAAAACCACCAATAAGAAGCTTACATATTTCGTTGTTGGCTAACCAAGTATTTCTAAAATATTCCAAAAAGCTTTTTTGTTCACTGAATTCTTTAAATAAGCTTTCAACTTTCTTTCTCACAGATTCATCATCTTTACACGTGTGCATGATTTATCCTAAACCACGAAAAATGCGTATTTGGTTTTCCCTTCCTTGGACCTTGTTTCCAACATTCTTCAACCATGCACGACGAACATGCCACACAAATAATAATACTTTGCACTTGATTGAAGACCTGCAATAACATAATTTTTAAGGAGATTATACATTAACAATATTTTTTATGCCTCTTATAAAAATAATAAACACGTCACCTCAATGCCTCAATTTCGGCAGTAGCATCATCTGTGATGAAGGCAAGAACATGCAAATCTGGTCGCTCTTTGTTTCCAATTACAAACAAGGCCAAAATCCATTTAGAAATATCAGCTATAGTATTGCGTGATGATATCACCCAAGCTACTGGAACCCCATTGTGATGTTCGTCGAAAACCATTAAGGTGTAAAGTTGATACCGCATTACAAAAAATGTGCATAATTATATTTATATAAGATACATGCATTAATATGAGGTTAAATAAATGAATCAGATTTTGGATAAATATGTACTCACCCCATAATTATTTGTACTAAAGGTTGAATCCATTGAGATAATATTATTGTGAGAGTATTTCAGCATCATTGAACACATCCACTTGCTTTGTATGCCTATGATAAAAGGGATATTTTCAACAAGATCTTGTTTTCGGTAGAAGAAAAAACTATCTGGGTGTTCCTTATACCAGCATTCTACACTCTTTGGATCACTTTGATATTTAACATACTCTAACCTTATGGTATCATTGTAGATGTTACTTATATCTTTTCTTGCCATGCATGTATCTCGAGGTATCCCTGTGTATAACTCACCATATCCATCCTTCACATCAGAGATGAACTTGTCCCATATCATTGTAACATTAAAACCTCTTTTAATGAAATGTTGGACACTAGATCGCATATCCCTTGTTAAATGTGGTGCATAATTGAATCTCATGGACCTACCGATTGCATCTATCCCATGAAAAATAACATTGGATTTATCAATATGTCTACATGCAGTATATAATATTACAGCATCATCTGGTCTCATTTGAAGTCATTGCACAAAGAAGTGACATTGGCAACCAACTTTAATACTTTCTTGTCGATTGCGGTTTGTCTTTGGATCTGATGATCCACTCCTAATTCTCCTTGTCGACTGTGGACCATATGAACACCAATAACTGTATGTAAAAAGATTACTACAAATTAGATATAATATTTATGCATATTGAAAAAATTATACATATCTTGAAAAAGCATATAGAGACTCACACACTGTACTGCAGGAATGTTGAGTAATTGGTGTGTTTGATATCCTCTATTTTTTTACTTTGATGATTCTTAAGAAGAAATTGAGTGGGTGCACTTTCATTTGATTCCTCTCCACTTATGAAATCATCAAGTCGACAATATGGAATAACTGCAACTTGGTCCCCATCAATCTCTGTCCATGTTAAGTCTTCTGCTGAAAATTGTATCATATCTTCTGTGTCTTCAACTTCCAACTCGTTAATCCTCTCCCACTTAGTCATTCTTAAAATACCTATACAAATTGCATTGAAAATAATTTAGTTTGAGTAAATATTATGGTCTTGATCAATGCATAGCGTACTAAGCATGGAAGTCTCATTTTTTAGTAAATATTTTATACTTTTCACGTAAATCACTTTGGGATTAAGTAATATTCAGGGGATCTTAGATGAAATTGTATGATAAGTAAGATCATAAGAAATTGGGTCATTAATAAGCTTAAATATCTCTGACAAATTTAGACTAACCATGTATGACATATGAATTCTTTCTAGAGGTGGGGCCACCACGTTATTGTTGAGGGGCGACTTGTGATGAGTCACTGAGCTAGAATGGGTCAAAGGGAATTTCCTAACACTGAAACATAAGATGGTGCACTAATGGGTCCCTTCAAATAGGGATGAAAGGGAGAGACATAAAACCTCTCCCCAACAAACCCCCCAATATCAAGAGTAAAACCACTAAAAAATTTTGTGAATTAAGACAAGAGGAAATCCCCTCTATTAAATCTTCTTTGAGAAAAAAATACATGGTGGTGGTGACTTAGTAATGTTATAGAATAGGATAGGGGCTCGACTAGGATAGAATAGGATCAACTCGCTCAAGAAGACAAGACTCACCAAACCACACCTCATTTTGCAATCTAGTTCCTCTAGCTAACAAGCCAAAGCCTATAATCATCATCCTTGAAGAATAAAGGGTGGCAATGATTTGCATATATATTGATCAAATAGTTTTTGAAGGAGGACCTTACTTCTATGCAGTAGCTAGACTCTACATGCGGCCATGGATGATGAATTTTGTTCCAGAACGTGAAACTTTTACTTTAGTACCGGTCTGGGTAAGGCTCTATTCTATACCTCTTGATTACTAGCAAAATGAATCGTTAGCTACTATCGGCAATAAATTAGGTCATTTTGTTAAAGCTTTTGAAGCCACAAGAAAAGAAAAATATACTTCCTTTGCCAGAATATGTGTGGAAATGGACTTATCAGGAGCTCTACCGGATGAGGTGATCTTAGAAGTTTTTGATGAAGAATGGGTGCAAATAGTAGATTATGAGCACATTCTGTTCAGATGTCGCAGATATCATGAACATGGACACCTTTTCAAAGATTGTCCGCTCAGTAAAGTAGTAAGCAAGAGCAAAAATAGCACAATGAAGGAAACATACAGCTTTCAAAAAGTGGTGAATTCTGGAAAGGGCAGCAAAAGAGGACCAAAACAACATCAAGATGAAGGTCAACAAATCAGTCAGAACAAATTCCAAGTGCTTGAGGAAGATGAAGAGATCTCAAAAGAAGATCAAGCAATGGAAGGAAGTCCTGCGGACAAGGAATTTGAAGAAAACTGGGAAAACACACAGGACATAGATTATCAGAAGGAAGTCATAATGAGTGATGCAGAATTGGAGATGGATTAGGAAATGACCCAAAATGAGATGGACCTAGAGGATCGTGAACTACAAGAAATTCTTGATAAAGAAAACCTAGATCTGGAAGGGTTTTTGATACAGGGAACCACAGGAGGAGTAGATTCGTTACCACAAGAAGAACTTAATAAAATACAACAGTTGTTTCTATGGAAATCACAAGCTGGCCACTAAAATACCTGGAGTCAGTGAGATGAACATCACTGTTCATTGGTGTGAGCGCAGCGGATACCATAGTTCCTTAATTAATGGAGAGCCTCTCTTCTTTTCTGGGATCTAGGTTCAGGCAAGAAAGTTGAGCAGGCATGGAAGGAATCCTTGTTTTACCGGCAACTGAAATCTTTACATTTTTGGGCCTCGTAGAGTAAAACCGCTTCCTTGGCAGTTTTTGGATGTTCGCACCGCTCTTAAGTGGGAAACGGTTTTAGCGATTTTGCAGCGATCCCATCCAACATCCTACACGTGGTAGAGAGAGGGTTTGGAAAACCACCCTCCATCACACACTAACGTCTGGTCAGCTTGTTCGGTGCGATATTATGCTCTACCGTTGGATCTCTCTATGTGGATCAATGGTCAAGATTGTTCGTATGAAAGGGACTCTGCCGAGGATTGAATTACGGGAGATCTCACGGGCTACCAGGGGCGGGTGGCGATTTTGGGTTATTTTGAATTCGGGTCCGAATTCACTGTTATCTTCCGTGCATGTTGAGCCTTGAGGTTGGAATTGGTGGATTTCGGGAGATTCACATGCGCGAATTTTATTCCACCATTTGGACTCGAAATCCATTTTGTATGGTTTCTATTATTTCATCGGGTCCGTTTTTGGAATCTAAGAATATGCCTTTTTTAGCTCCGATTTGCGTCTCATCCTTCAGATCTTTGCAAACAGATTAGCCGGTTTAGGCTTTTGTTTGTATTTTGAAGGTCTCACAGTTAAATTTGTGGGCCTGTGGCCTGGATGTTAAGCTTTTGGCTTGGTACCCAAGCCCTGAGTGGATAGTTGACTCTATGTCCCTCAGGTCTCTTTGGGTAGTTGTATTATATGTAATTTGTTTCTTTGCTTCTAATGAATAGAAGGTACGAATCTTGCTTCAGCAAAGAAAAGAATTTAAGTTAGTCATACCCATAATATCATTGCTCACCCTAGCTTACATACTTAATATTAAACAATGAACCAACTTAACATAAGCTGATGCACCCCGCATCTTTGATTTATTAGAAGCATAAGTTAGAGGCTTATTTAGCCTAATAACACCCCTGTTTTTTAATTAAGTAGATTATGGAGAGTCCTTTACCAGATCTCAAGGTATGTGGTTAAAGATGATAATGAGTCATTAAGAAAGGTAACTTTTAAGAGTAAAAGCATAGGTTGAGGCTTCTCGAGTCTAATAATACCCGTCGTTTTTTTGTTTTTTACATAAGTAGATTGGAGAGGTCTTCACCATTAGATGTCATGGTATTGAAAGTTGAGAATGAATTTTTCAAAAAGTAATATTAAGTTTAAGTTATTGTGAAACAATATATAAATTATTGTAGATATTCACCCGAAGTAATTTATTATAGCCTACATTGTCATTTTTGAATTTTTATTATTTAATTTATTTTTTGAATTTTAATTTTGTTTATTATTTTATTATTCAAATATTTGAAAATAATTAAAAAAAATAAGTAAATGGAAATATTAGTTATATGATTTAATAAAAGATGTAATTTAGAAAATATGATATCAGAGAAATCTAATTAAAAAGCAGACTTATATTCTATTATCTTTTATTTAATTATGAAACTTTACATACAAAAAAACGAGTATTTATTACAGAGTTTTTTTTTACATTGTATTCTAAATGGTTCTTATGTTATGCTCTTAAATCTAAGTCTTAAATGCTCTACTCTACCATGAGACAATAAAATGCTAGAAAGATGGAACCCCCTCTTTCTAGTGACCTGGTGTTTAACATAGCTTGATAATGATTTCAGATTAGGGTTTTCACATGTCTCGACACTCCGTTAGTGTTAAATACATATAAATATTGAAACCCATAAAAGAAAAAAATGTAAATGAATATAAAAATCATATAATTTAATACAAGATATAACTCAGGGGATATCATATAAGAGAAAACCTAATTAGAAGGTGAGGCTTATACTCTACTCTTTTTTATTTAATTATGGAAATACAAATACAAAGAAAGGGGTATTGACTATCGCGTTTCCTATGAAATTGTTGTCTATATGGTTGTTGCAAATTATCTTTCTCCTTTGTTTTGATCTCAAATCCCACTCCTAGATGTTGTGCTCAGCTATGTTTTAATACAATCCTAAAAAGATGGAACCCCTTCTCTTCCTAGTGACATAGTGTTTAACATAGCTTGGAAACTATTTGAGGTTTAGGGTTTTCACATTTTTCAAGCCACTATTAGTGTTAAGGTTTTGGACCTTTTAGGATCTTCGTGAATGTCCACACGTGACTAGCTCCACATATCTACGTAATGGCGTTCATGTAGCATCCACCTGGTACCACCATGTGAACAGGTTAGTTGAACTTGTGGGAGGCATAGCTTTTGCATATGAAATTTGATTAAGGTGATTTTCACATTGTTTGAAAGCTAGAATTCGCGTGTAAAACGACATCAAGAGGTAGAGAGCTATGCTCACAAAATTTTCACTCATTTCATATCCCAAAATAACTTTAGAGGGCTTTAAATTCTAAATCTCAAAATTAAGACATATCATAAAATATGTCACAAAAGATAATTCCTCCAATTTTTCTACCCAAAAAATATCAAAATAAATAAAAAATTATCCAATAATTCTCATTTTAAATCAGTTAAAAAAATGTTTCATTTCAATTTTTATTTGTAGAATTTATTTTAATGTATATTCAGGTGATACAAGAATTGGAATGTTTTGTGTAGCATTGTCTTGTTATTCTTAATATCAAAAAGTAAAGTATTTATATATTATTAAAATGGAATGTGTGTCACTTTTGTGGTGAGGAGAGGAATGTGTATAAAAATAAATTACATACATAAAGCAAAATGAAAAATAAAGTGTTACTTTCCCTTTAAGTTAAGCTATGTGATCAATCAAACAAGGAAAATATTTTAGTTTGTTTTGCGTATGATAAAAGGTCCTATGAAGACCTATTCATCCTTTCCACTCTATAAGTAACTGGGCCTTGCAGAGATATCTTTTGTGACGGGTACTGGGGCTACGTCCCAAAAGAACGGGTGACTATCCAACAGCCAAAAAATGACAAGTATTGGGGCTACGTCACAAAAGAATTGGTGACACTTCCAACAGCCAAAAAATGACGAGTACTGGGGCTACATCCCGAAAGAACTGGTGAGGCTTCCAGCAACGAAAAGAATCAACCAAGGTATTGAATGAGGCTTTAGTGCTTCCCACACCTCCACCTATAGGGAAAGATGCCTTAAAATTTTCCCAATAGGATACCTTCGTCTCACGAAGGTAGTCAAGTCTTTAGCTTCTTGGTAATCGGTTATCAGTACCGAGCACTATATAGGTTGGGTAGCCCCATATAGCACCGCACGCACTGAGCCTAAGCTGGACCCCCTCTGGATCGGGTCTCTGTGCTGCCTGGGCATTCTTTTCCGTGGACTGATTGAAGGATTTGAAGCACCCTAAAAGACAACTTCTATGTTTCAAAATGTAACATGACCATGGCGGCTTATTGGATGCCTACCCCCAATAGTCCTAACCTAGAATATAAATTATTTTGTGGCCCATGTGGGGAAATTTAGTTTGTTCAAGTTATGATTGCTTTTACTTGTCTTCCTTCACTTATGGTGTGAAAAATTAAGCTTAAATAAACTAAGTACAAAAGGTTTTTACACGTGATTCCCTTTGTTCGAGGTTTAGAGTAGCTTAGTGTGTGTAGTGAAATGTGTGTGTAAGTGACAGAGTGAACATACAAAGTTTGTAGTCATGTGGATATTCGATGATCCTTTTCAAATTCGTCTACTTACACTAAATTATGTTTGTTCCTTACCTGCAAATAAAATAATGTGTGGTTGATTGGCCACTTACTTCCTTCCTATTACAGTATGTGAGCCTAAAAAGGGAGATGAAAAACTGAGTGCTTTGAGAAATATTTCAGATGCAAGCCCAGGATTGTCTAAAAGACGCAAGGGAAGCAAGGGCTACTCCCTTTCTTTAATAACACCAGTTCCTAGTCCCAATGCTAATGAAGTAAAAATGCTTTGGTTAATAAAAAATATGAGTGAATTATGGGCCACTTACTCCTTTGCTAATTAAGCTATGTGACTTGGGTAAAATAGCAAAACAAATTGAAAAAATGTGTGGATTATGGCCACTTACTTTTCCCCTTAATTAAGCTATGTGTGAAATGTAAAAATTTTAAAGTAAAGGTTAAGTAATTTCCCTACTAATACTGATTATTAAAACAATCTGAACTATATGGAAAAAAATTGCAGAGGTGAAGGCAATTCACTAAAGGTTGTCAGTCACCCACGAAAGAAAAATTACAATGATTGTTTTTGTTCTCTGTAAATTGTGGGGTTAGGCTCTACACAAGCGAGCGAACTGTGTGTCAATCTGCAAGAAAATGATAAGTGTTAAGCCAAATTATAGATATTAAGATTGAGAATGATTATAAGCAATATGCATTATCAATATTCTAAATTTAAACTTATATGATTAAAGAACAAGGTATTTTATAAATGATACTATACTATAAATAATTTGACTAAAATTTACAGTCTCACTAAAACAAATTAGTATTGAAGAACTAAAGGCAAAATTTATACCTTTATCATAAATTGAGTTAAATTAAATGACATCCTAAGCAATAACACAAGGCCATGTGCAAGAAAATTAAAGTAGAGTATAAAGAAGTATGAGAGTACTTCGTAAAATAAATGTAGAGATAAAAAATTATAATAATTATATGTTATTAGTCAATCCAAAATGCATTATGTAATATTTTTCTCAAAACTTTGGAAATGAGTGGATATTTATGGTAGGAATGTAGTTTGAATACAAAAGAGGAATAATCAAGAGACCAAGTCTACTAGAACCATTGTCCATACCAAGTGAGTGTTGGGAAGAGGCCATAATTGATTTTATTACAATTATACCAAAGTATGAAGGAACAAATTTCATTATGGTTTTGGTGTTTTGACTTACTAAGTATGTCCACTTTTATAGAAAAGAAGCATCAAAATGGTTTCTGAAGAACACTCTGCAAAGGAAGAAAATCAATGTCAAAGTAGAAACCCACCATGAAAAGCGGTACAGACATGATGAGCAAGAGACAACCTTTAGAATAGTCTCATTCACCCCTCACTGCTCACTCAAATTTATTATGACACAAACACATAACACATAAATGTCAAATGTAGGGAAAAAAGGAAAAAAACGTAACGGTATGATGTCAATATATCCAAAAAATTGATATATATATATATATATATATATATATATATATATATATATATATATATAACTATCTTCGTCAATATGAGAAAATTGGATAAAGCCACCATATAAGATGACTCATCAATAGTATAATGATATATCTTATATATCGTTAAATCAATAAATCAAAACAAGATCCAACAATACCTTTGGATAGTTGGTTCACTCATATTAATTTTGAAGCAGAAAATATTCAAATAAAAGAATTATATTTTTTGAGGCCTAGTTTAAAGAGATAATTATTTAGTATGACCCGTAATGAAATTGTAATGTTCCATCATTTAAATTATATATTTAAATATGATATAGATTTAATACATTAAATTTTTTATGATATATTCCATTAAATAAATTCAATAATTTAAAATTATAATTATCTCAATTTCACACGCTGAATTAAAAAATCTTAAAAAACAAAAAATCTGATTAAATATAAAAAAAAATTAATGCATCAAAAAAATTATGATGCATTCCATTAAATAAACTTAACAACTTAAAATTATAATTATCTCAGTTTCACACACTGAATTAAAAAATCTTAAATAATAATAATAATAATAGCATTAAACTACATTTCATGTTAAAATTTATAATGAATTATATAAATATCATTAAACTCATCATAGAATTTAGGTAAAGAATTAAAAAATTAAAAAAAAAAGAAACAACTCATAAAATTTAATAATTTTAATAATTACCTTTTTAATTTTGTACAATCTTTTACAGTATTTAACAAAGGAGGAATTGCACACTATGAATCCTTAGTATCCTATCCATGTTGGAGAGGGAAAAAAAAATTTGTTCAAATTTCTAGCATTGTTCTATTGATTGCTCCTACTGATGGGGATGAACAAAAATGAGTCTAATCCTATATCCAATATAATTATATGTATAGTATTCAAAACTGTTAATGTAAGAAGTGTATGTATGAATTTGGGGTAATACTTTGAAAAACTGAAGGCACTGTTCTTTGTCTTGTAAACTTCACTTGATTTGTCTATAGATCTTCCAGTGTACCATCCACCATATTTGTAGACTTTAGTGTCAATAGTAACCCAAAAATGTCTTTGCACCATTCACACTAGGGAAATAAGGTGGTTCAAAATATATCTGATGCAAGGCATTACAAGCACCTAGATATGATAGACCCTTCATTTCAATGCTACCCATGGCTGTTACTAC
Source organism: Pinus tabuliformis (assembly GCA_031772625.1). Taxonomy (NCBI): domain Eukaryota; kingdom Viridiplantae; phylum Streptophyta; class Pinopsida; order Pinales; family Pinaceae; genus Pinus; species Pinus tabuliformis. Next base: position 795,011,909 of record CM062817.1, read on the forward strand.
CAGCTACTGATATGAGAAGAAAAACCTTTTCACCGCGGCTTCTATTGCCTGGAAGGCCAACAGAACATGTATTGTTGCAACATGATAAGCACTTGAAGTGTTATGTGAGAGAAGTCCATGTGAATGAAACAAATGCATAAGTGCCTCCTAGAGCCTTGGTCCACCCTTTGGATCAGCCTCAACACCCATGACTTTGGGAACCAGATGCCTTAGTTCCTTGCATGCATTTGTAAGGTCTCTAAGGGGAGCAAACCGAAGGAAATATGTGCCTGCAAGAGTACTAGTGCTGCTAATTTCCAACTGGTGTTTAAGGCAAAGGAAATCATCTGGGTCCATCACTAGAAGCAAATTCAAAATTTCCGTGAGCATGTTCCACATCCTTTCAACCATTTAACAGTCTGTGGATGCTCCTACGAAATCCCTAGAGTCTATTCTTTGATATATTCTGTGCAACAATTCTTGGCCTACAAATACCCAGGCCTCAAAGATCTGGAGGACATTGCAAAGGTTGGCATCTTCTGGATTATGGAACTGTTTATGTTGTTTTAAAGAGTGCAAATATCTTGGCTTGCAGATTCTATCATATTCAAGAATAGGCTTACCTAACATATTTGGTTCCCCCAGACCTAAAGTGAAGGGAGTCCTCTGCATATGGCCTTCAATGGCAAGCCATATTCTAGAAACGATAGCTTCAGTGCTTTTCCATGTACCCAAACGAGGAAGTAAGCTCTATTCACTTGTTCTGCTAACCATAGGTAAAGCCCCAGGTATCTACCATACCTCATGGAAAACTTTCCTAGAAAGAACACCACTACTTACTGAAAATTGAAGAGTGGGAACCTGCTTGTCATTTTCACAAATCAATTCAATCAACTCAATTTGGGAACTAATTAAGGGTTCAAGCCTTCTCTTCCATTCCTCTTTTTCAATGTAATTCCTTGTGTCACAAAGGACAGACGAAAAAAACTGAAAAGTAATCTCCAATGACTATAAGGAAGCCTTTACCAACCCCTCTCTAGACCAACCAGGCCATTCTTTTGAATTTCCACATAGCATTGAGCTCGGGGAGATGCACATGCTGCTCGTAACCTGCACACTCCATGGGGGAGGGCTCTATGGACTCTTCAACAAAGGAAAAATAGGATGCCATTTATTTATAGGACATATTTTTTCCCTGCAAACATAACCAGGACAGTAAAGACACTAATGCTCTCCATATACCATAATCTAAAAAGGACAACATAATAATAGAATAAACACTAAAATCCATTTTAAACACTAAAATTTTAAAAACTGGAATAGAATAAAATGTTCTTAAATCCCTGATATATTTAAAAAGTTATATATAATATGTTACTGGACAGAAAACATATCTATTTGTTGCAACTCAACTTTTTCTATAGATGATAAAAACTCAACACAAATCCAATATATTGAATAGAAAAAGCCATAAATTTCATGCAACTCAAATCCACTGCAGACTAATTTTTATTTTTTATTTTTATTATAAAATAAGCTTGTATTTTTATTATAAAATAAGATTGCATATTTTGAATATTATTATGTATATAAAATAAGCTTGTAAAATAAGCTTCTTATTAATTTTATTATTGATTTTTTTTTGGTCACAAGCTTGTAAGGATGCAAGACAATGCTATGGCTGAGAATTGCTGGCAAAATGCTTGAGCAAATTTCTCCACGAGAAAAATAGGAGTATGTCTAGTGACTAATCTGGGCTTTGTATGAGAAACAAGAGTGTTGATATTGATGTCAGTTGGAACGATCTTCTCAAGATGATTTTTGTGCCCTAAGATTTCTTCATGGTGGCCCAAGCAGATAACTGTAAAGAAATTGTTGTTGTAGAAAATCACATTATGTTTATTTTCAAATAAATGATATAATTAAATACTTGTCTGAAGTAAAATTGATTTGTTCTAGTTCAAAACAATGTGTTGCTTCTAATATTTGAAGTTTTCTTCCTTTCATTGCAGTTTAACACAAAATATTTCTATAAGATTGGAATTGGAAACACAACACGAGAGTTTTCATTCTCAACTCCTCCAAGACCTGGTCCTAACACGGCATACACTTTTTGAATTATTGGTATGGGCACTAAATTTAACAGCCAGTGCTGTCATGAGTTATTTTTGTTGCCAGTTATATTGGTCTAGTTAACATTTTTTGCAAAGTATATTGTTCTCTTTAAATTGATACTTCCTTTATTTCTAAAATTAAAGTTCCTTATATATGATGCAGTCATATTATATATAAGCCCTAAGTGATTACAGGAAATAGCTTATAATTTCCTAATCCTAACAGATTTAAACAACAGAGTTTGTCTGGTAACTAACCATCAAGGCATTCATACTAGCATTGGGAATGCCCAAAGATAAAGAACGTACATTATATATCACATTTCAATATATGTAAACTATTTGCATGAACTGCACATATCTTCGAGCTAAATATGATATCAATACAGGTGCAGCTGTTTTTGAGTTTGCTGAGATTAATTTTCTGCAATGTTTGTTTACACGAGCTGAGCTCCTTGCTCTTGCTCTACACGGTGTCAGTCATATGGTGCAGTCATATTATATATAAGCCCTGAGTGATTACAGGAAATAGCTTATACTTTCCTAATCCTAACAGATTTAAACAGCAGAGTTTGTTTGGTAACTAACCATCAAGGCGTTCATACTAGCGTTGGGAATGCTCAAAAAGCTTTTGAGAACCTAAATCCAATTTTAAATATAAAAACATATAACCAAATACATATATAAAATAATTAATTCACTGATTACTATACGTTAGCATTAATCCCTATTTATCGCATTATTAGATTAAAAAATATATAAATTTCACAATCGAATTATCTAATTATTATAAATAGCAACATATAATAGAATTAACATAATTTCATTTATTTTTATTTATCTTTTAGTTAGAAGAAAATTCTCCATATTTAGTTAGATATTAAACTTATTAGTCACTATTTAACTAACTAAGTTATATAATTAATATTCTTTTATAATAATTCCTATAGTTTATATTAGAGTATATTGATTTTTAGTTTTAGTTTAGGTTAAAAGAAATAAATAGACCTAACAACTAACTAATTTATTATTTAATTTATTAACCATTTAATTTTCCTATCCTTAGCCCACGGGGCTTTGGATTGACGGTGAATGGGTGCGCTGTTAAGGCACTCCTTGCGATAGGTCACTGGTTCAATTCCCCGTGGGTACTTAGTTTAGTCTTAACCTAGAAAAAAAAAATTTTCCTATCCTTATCTTTTGGTCAAGTTTGTTGCCTAGTCCATTGTAACCAATTCTTTGGTCAATAGTAACTATTTCTTCTAGCTATTGTTTGATCTACTATCCCTATTTAAGATGTAGCCACGATCTGGTTATTCATCATAACCTGATGATGAACCACACTTGCTGGTTCTAAAAAACTCTCGTCAATAAACTTTTTTAAATATAAAAAAATTACACTATATGACAAGTTTCAAATTCTATAAAATGCATCCTAACCACTAATACATGACCCTTCAAAGATAAAGAACGTGCATTATATAGCAAGTTTCAATATCTATAAACTATTTGCATGAACTGCACATATCTTCGAGCTAAATATGATGTAAATACGGGTGCAGCTGTTTTTTAGTTTGCTGAAATTAATTTTCTGCAATGTTAGTTTACATGATCTGAGCTCCTTGCTCTTGCTCTACACTGTGTCAATCATATGGTGCAGTCATATTATATATAAGCCCTGAGTGATTAGAGGAAATAGCTTACACTTTCCTAATCCTAACAGATTTAAACAGCAGATTTTGTCTGGTAACTAACCATCAAGGCATTCATACTAGCGTTGGGAATGCTCAAATTTTTTTTGAGAACCTGAATCCAATTTTAAATATAAAAACATATAACCAAATATATACATAGATATATATTTTGCACAAGAGTTAAATAATGTCAAAAAATAAATATATATATTTTCTGTTAACAAAGTGAACAGATATAAGCTAAATATACGGTGGTTGGTGCACACATAAATACATCTTATTGAAATAGAATATAAAACTTTTATTTTTGCTCCCCTTGCCCTGTAGCATGTATGGGACAAAAAGTTTCAGTGAGGAAACTTAATTTTCGTCCTCCTAACCTTGTAAGGTGTATGTGGCAAAAGTTACAAGAAGACTCGTACAAACAATGTAATGGATATTTGGTGTTTCCTCAATTATGTTGTTCACAATCTGTTAGATGAAAGGCTTAGTTGGAAAATTGATTGGGGTAAATTGAAGCAAAGAGGAGTTGATTGTGGCCTTTTTAGACTTGGTTATGAAAATTGCCTAATTGGGTTACCCTGCCATGGAAAGAATCTCATCCAGCTTACTCTGTATAGCTGAGCCAGTGGAAGATCTTGCCATAAAGTTGATAGGTAGAGAGAGGCTCCAATGGCTATTGTATCTTTTTTTTAATCTATACAATGTGCGATGATCATGATCATGATCATGGGAGAGATGAATTGCCATTTTCTTGGGAATTTGAGACAACCTTATCTCTTTACCAAAGGTGGACAAATTGAATTTCCACACAGTTTATAAACATGTTTATCGATTGTACGTTTTTTTAGACTCAACATTTCTTCTTGGGAATTTGAGACAACCTTATCTCTTTACCAAGGTGGACAAATTGAATTTCCACACAATTTATAAACATGTTTATCGATTGTACGTTTTATCAGACTCAACAGTTCTTCATGTTTATGTTTGAGTATGGGATCTGAGACATGATTCATGTTCTGGAAAGGGAATCAAATGATTAGGCTTGAAATATTGGGTTGATTAAACATATCGGAAAGCGAATGTAATGACTAGGCATCAAATAATTGGATTGATTAAAAATATGGGAATGCTATATTAATTTTCATGGTTATGTTATGGTGGAGGAATTATATCTTTTATTCTGAGGGAGAGGCAAGAGCCAAGTAGGCAGTTTGAAAGCAGCATGATTGCATGCATATGAAAGCAGCATGATTGCATGCATATGGGACAATATGAAATGAAGGAGCCACAACAAATTTGAGATGCTTGTGGATTTGCAGGCCCGGTCCAAGCCTCAGCCTTGGAGTTATCCTTACATCAATACGAGTTTTCCATATCCATTTTGGAGTATGGAGGCTCAACAGTGAGCGAGGAAGAAGGATAACCCAAAAATCCATCGTGGAAGTCAGCCTGCGCCAGCTATATCGTCTCCAGGTATGAGTGGAGAGTTAAATCCTCATACTTTTCAGTCTGGTGGGCGTGATATGCCTAAGTTTCAGTTTGTCTAAGTAGAAAAGGCAGGGGCAGAGTGTGGATATTTGATTGCCAAGCTGAAGAGGATCCAAGACAAGTCTTGACTGAAAGTTGGCTAAGAGGATTACCTTTCATGCTGCAGGGCACTACCATAAGGGAATTTGTTGTTGTGGGTCATTGCCAGAATTGCAGTTAGCTTGTTGCGTACATCTGTTCGAGCCTTTTCTTTATTTTGTTTCCTTTGAATTTTGGCATTATGGAAGGAGACTGTGTTGGAGGGTTATCTTGTCTACCTTCTATCAATAAAATGGCCAGAACCCACATGGTCAGTGGAATAAGAAGTTTTCCATATTTACATGCAATTCCCGGAGTTAGAAATTCCTCAAAAACTGTATTTTGTTGCGCAAGATAGAAGTCGAAAGAACCTTTGTTGCATCATCCAATTGGTTTGGGTTTTCGCGGGGGGTTTTGTGTTGGGGGTTTAAGGAAGGCAGCTATGGAAACTTTACAGTTCTTGACAACTATGAGAATTCTGAGGCAGAGGAATTTGAAGTGCTCAGAGCATTTGGAATACCTGTTTCAAAGTAGACTGGGCGCTGCATGCACTGTGAGGATCACCCTTTGTAACCTCTGTTCACCGAAGCTCCTTGGGAATTTGTTCAATGGTTGAATTGTCGGGATTTTTGATTTGAGCAGATAATGACGGTGGTTGGTAACACGTTTATGAGGGTCGAACAAGCGATCTATGTGTTGTCCCGAGGCTTCCACATTCAAGCTTGAAGTACAGGTGAGTTGGTAAATGTGATTAATACACCTAAGCCATCGTTGCAGTGGAGGCGGGCAGCTAGATGGGTAGGAACATGGTAGATGGCAGAGTCGTCGGAACTTGGTGAGATGTAATCGCCGAAGGTTGGATCTGGATGCATGGTCAGGTCGCCCATTGTAACATGTAACATGCATGCATCCATGTTCGGGCTAGAGATGTAACATGCGATGACGTAAGGGGGGCTATAAGGATATAGCATTTATATTTCTATGGAGGTGGAAATAGCGCTCGCTAGTAAAATCTAACATAAAATAAAATAATAATAATATTTAATTTAAAGAGTAATAGTAAAATAAAAAATAAATTTAATTTAATATATTTTAGTTATATATATATATAAAAGTTTATTAAATTTAATTGATATAAAAATAAAATTAATTTATATATATATATATATATATATATATATATATATATATATTTGAAATATGTATAAAATATAAATAATAGTTGTAAATTAAAATATATTTTATAATAACTTATAAATTTAGGATATTTATAAATTTTTTATTAAATTTTAATTAATAAACATATAAAAATTTAATATTTAACAATAATTTTTTTATGAGTCAATTTTCCATTTTTCTATTTTTTTTTTATAAATCATAACAAAAAAATTTATTAAACAAAAGTTATTTTCAAAATATACATGAGACTGAATCATTTTGTCAACATAATACCTAACATTCATGCTCATGACAACTAATTCATGATGTTATTAATTAGTGCTTATGGCATAACCACTGCGTCAAACATGCTCTCAACAATATCCAAGATATGCATTGCAAGGCTTTTCTTTCTGAGTACAAAAATGAACAAAATTACAATCCCAAAGTTCTCATATTATGAGCATAGTTGAACAAGCTACGAAAAGACCATAATTGCACGATGTGCTAATATAAGTTCATTGTTTTAATAAAATTAAAAGAAAAATAAAGAATATTTCAGTATATAAATACGTGAAATTCATATAAATATAAATAATATTATTAAATATTAGCATATATTTATTTTCAAATTGGATTTATTAAGTTTTCAGAGGAATTGAATCTCTCTGTATAAATTATTCCTCATATTTTTTTACCTTGTAAGATCTGATTTTTCTGGCCCTTGATTGATTCAAAGTTAAAGATAAATCTATATTGGTTTACATAATGATAAAAAATAGATCTATATTGATTTAGAAATAACAATTTATATTTTCTTTAATAACTATCATGATAAAGTGATCATCTTAAAGTTATAGCTCCATAGTGTTTTTAGGTTTCTTATTAAGATTTAAACATTTTATTCATTATTTTATTAGAATTATAATCTTTAAAACAATTTTTTTTTCCATATATTTAATTATGTTTATTATCTAAACTTTTTAAATAAATTATAAAAAAAAATTATTTTATTAAAAAACTATAAATTAACCCAATAATAACTATCATTATTATTATTTATGTCGAATTAAAAACAATAATCAGTTTTTATCTAGGTTGAATTAAAAACAATAATCAATCATTTTCATAACAAGAAAAAAAAGTGACATTAATTTAAATTACAATTTGGATATAAAACTTTATAATAATAAAATCATAAAATTTTGACATGGACTAAAAAGAGATGTTAACGATAAAATTATACGAGTAAAAGAATGTTATAGAAATATTATAAAACCAATCCAAAAAAATTGTTAGAGGAAAATTATAAAACCAAACATAATAGAGTTGCTATATTAAAAAGGGCAGAACATTTAATTAATTAAAATGTTCACTTACATGTTTATGGGTATAGAATAGACAGTGACAAGGTCTTCTGGTGAAAATATTATCGTTTCAAAATCTCGTGGGTAAAAAGCCAGCCATGTTAAACGTTGGTGTGGCCTAAGCTAGTTGTAATATCGAGTGATTTTAAGGGCTTAGAAGCACTTGGATCCTAGTTACTCAAGATCATCTCAAGACTCACAATACCTAACAAACAAACACACAAATAATGATCGCCTACATCGAAAAATAATTGTTGATTATGTAAGTTATTTTTAATTATTATATAAAATATAAAATAGCAAAGTGTATTTATAGGGTTTTTCTTAGTTATAACGATTAGTATTATTAATTTAATTATAAGTAAACATTGTTTAAAATTAAAAAAAAAAATTATATATATATAAACTTTAAATTTATAAGTTATTGTAAAAAAAAAATTGTAAATTAATTGAAAATCAAATATTTAGTTTCACAAATTAATTACAATATAACTGACCAAAAACCTTTTGGCAAGTATAATAAAACAATAATTTAAATTTATTAATGTCATAAATAATATATATATATATATATATATATATATATAAACTTTCATTTTCATAATATTAGAAAGGTATATCAAGACTTTATAATATTTCAAAAAAATTAAATGTGTCAAATGTTGTGAAGAGATATTTATTTGGTAATAATTTTAAAATATAAATATCTAGAAATGTTTTGAAGAGATTATAAACATTATAAGTGTGTAGTTTATAAAATTTGGTAGATATTTGTAAAAAATATAAAATTAAATAATTTAAATCGTAGAGTTGAATTCATTTAAATATTACTTAAACAATAAAAGTTCAAAATCTTACTAAATTATATTATCAAGTTCAAACCAAAAAACATTTCATTTATTAATTACTGTATAGTAATTAAATATTATAATTTATTTTATATAAATATTTTAAATTTATTATTAACTTAAAAACTAAATAGAAAATCAATATTTTTAATTTATATTGACAATATTTACAATTTTATGTAAAAATATTGAAAACAATTCTCTAAATCCCTATTTTTTTTTAGCATTTAAAAAAAAATATATGATATTGATATAAACGAGTTAAATGATACTTACGTTTTGGTATTTGTTTCTTAGAATGCTACTTTATTTAAGATCCTTTAACGACTCCAAATAAAAGACTTAACCCACTCTTCAACCATTAATGTTTTTCATATTAAAATATGAATAAATAAGATTTTGAATAAAAAGCTCTCAACCAACTTTATTATGATTATTAATAATAAAAAAAAGAGTTGTTCTCTTTTGTGAGTAAAAAACACGTGTCTATGTCTTAAATACTCTTTTATTATTAAAATATATTTTATTAGTTAAAAAACATTATTTTATTAGTTGGAAAATACTATTTTAAAAATGTTTAATTTAATTTATAAATAAAATTTTATTAGTTGGAAAATACTATTTTAAAAATGCTTAATTTAATTTATAAATATTTTTTTTTTGATATTTTTCTTTGTTAATTTTAATCAAAATTTGTAACATGTTTTTAAAAATTTGAGTTTAAATTGTTTAATCTATATAATCTATATATAAATCCAAAAATATATTTTAAACAACAAAAAATCTAAAATTATATTATCATTTTAATGAATTTTAATTAAAAAATAATTTTATCTATAAATTAAACTATAAATTTTAAAACGGAAAATAGTTAAATTAGTGAACCACTTTTAACTCTTTCACTAAACAAGTGGAACGATTAACGAAACCAAATAATCGAAAAGCGTGTGAAACCATGTATTTGAGATTATTATTTAGTTCTTATTTCTTTAAACATTTTTTTAAGTCCGACAAATAAATTCTAAACCCCGTGAAAATAGTAAGATCAAAACTTTTGCCAATTAAAATTTTTATTTTTAATAATTCAAAAATTAAATTTTGATTTAAAAAAATTAATATTTAATTTTAAAAAAAATTATTAAATTTTACAAATAGTTTTTAAAATTTTGTAAATTAATTAAGATTCAATGCATTTTAAGTCAAACTAATTAATTAGCTTATAGAAAGCATAAAAAATTATAAAGCAAAGTAATTTTTTTCATAAACTTTTATAAGCGAAAACGAAATTCTACATTAAAAACCTGAAACAAATTTAAAATATTTATGTTTACACCTAACTTACTATTGAGATTGGGTGATATAACATCATCCTATGGTTTCCCAAGTGTTAGTTTTTGAAATTCTATATTCAAAAATTGATTCAAAGTGGGTGCGGTTGAAAACAGCGAAGCTTCATTCTCATCTTTTTGTTCATAGTAGGTTTCCCACTAATCCTTGACGTGTGGGGCAGCTTTGAGAAGTGAAAAAGTAATCTTTTCCCAATTGGAAAAGTCATGAACTGAAAAATATCCTTCCAACATATTTAACCATTTATCTACGACATCTGCATCTATTTGGCCTTCGAATATGGGAATATTGAAGTTAACCTGTACCTTAAAAGAAGTGATGCCTCGAAAGTGGTTGTTGAATGAAGATGCATTGCCTATGGGTAGCCGTCGAAGGATCTAGGCAAAGTTATCCATAATCGCGTCCCTTTGTCGCTCGAGGGCTTCCTCGAGCAGCGTTTTGAAAGGATCTCTTACCCCCTCATCTTTATTTTCTTCCGCCATTGGAGGTCGTTGGGTTTTGGGAGGCTGATCTTGCAATGGTTCAACCAGATCAAGTCCTAACTCCTTATACCCTGACCTCTTTGGGGACATGCAAAGAAATACAGAGAAAGAGTAGACGGCTCTGATACCACTGATCCGAACCTAAACAGGAACACAAAAACTTACAAATATAATCATAAGCACAGAGATGCAACAGAAAAACACTTCATTTCATTAATAGAAAAATACTGAACTATTCTTACAAATAAAATGGAAATAAGATAACTTGGGCGATGGTAAATTATCTCTAAGAAGAGATGTGGCAGCTACATGTCTTTGAACTATGTTACAATGAGGATCAAGGGCCTATTTATTATTGGAAAACATGACAAAATCCTAAATAGCGAAAACCCTAACCCTAGGAGATGTAACAACAAGAGTTTGTGGGCCTCGTTGGGGTTAGTTGGGCAGCCAACTTCTCGGGGTCGTAACTTGGTCATATTATCTCCGTTGGCCGTGTACGATACCTTGTTGGAAATGTCTTGCTGAATATTACAAGTTTCACCGCAGGCCATTGCCTACGACTACAGCTCTGTCGCGGACCCTAAAAAAACACCATTTAGGGGGTCAAAAATGCTCTGGAAGTTCAGGACCTGAAAAACTGCTAAACATAGTAAATGATGAAATGAACAAGGAAACATATCAAACTGACTATGGGGTCTAGGTGGAATAGGCAGGTGGCCACCAATATCCACCTGGATCACTTTGTGTATCTAGTAGAGGGAAGAGCTTTTTCCATCCAATAGGATTTGGATAGTCCAATGGCAGTTGGGCAAGGATCGTGGATTGTGGTGGCCTTCAGTAGATGGTAGTCCATAGATCCGAGAGAGAAACATGTTCCCATCTAAAAGGACCAAAATATTGTGAAATAAGTAGAGTCTTCAAGCTTCATGGGAGTGAGATTATCCATGTACAATTTGTTCAGAAGATTAAAAAATATTGAGCAACGAAGCAGGAGCAGGGTGTTTTTTTTCTAGGGATGGGTTTTCCACTAGAAACACTTGTGTCTATTGTGTGAATGTTTTCATGGTTTCTTCTTTATGTTTGATGCACTAATATCTAATTATATATTTCATTTTATGCATGCTTAAAGATTAAATAATTGGAGAAAAAGTTTAAAAGCTCCACACTATTGATTCACAACCCCCTCTGAGTAGTGAATATATTTCCAACACTTAATTTATCCACTAACACCATTATCGAATAATTTTTCCTTCTATATTTAGCTAAACTGGTAATAAAATCAAGTGTAATAATCTTTCGTCTCCATTCAGGAATGGGCAGTGGGTGAAGCAAGATGACTGGATGTTGGTGTTTAGCCTTTACCTGTTGACATTCCAAGCACTTGGAGAGATATTCAACTATTTCCCTTTTCATGCCAGGCCAGAAATAATCTATTCACAAGGAAATAATTAATTTATGATAGCTAGGATGAGTGACGTAAGGGATTTTATGGCATTCATCCAGGATAAATCATTTTACGTCTTTCTAGTTAGGAACATAAAGTATACCTCTATGAACAACATATTATCTTCATTAATATCATATCCTAGTTGATTCTCACTGTTGTTCTTTAATTTTTCTTGTTCCCACAAAAACTGGTACTCTGGATCTCTTAGTCCTACATCCTTAATTTGTTCTATGAACTTAGTTTTAACTTAGATAGATGAGATTTCATACAAGGAATTCAAGTTTCTTCTCAAGGAATCCACTACTCAATTCTCTCTTCCTTTTAAATGTTTGATATCAAGTCAAATTCACTCAGAAAGGCAACCCATCGTACTTTCTGTAGATTTAATGTGGGTTATTTAAAATCGCTGGTTAGACTACTATGACTAGTCATCAACATAAACTTCTTACCAAGAAAATAGTGTCGTCATACCTTTAAGACATGAACCACTACTATTAGCTCCAAATCATAGGCTGAATATTTATGTTCATGCTCTTTTAATTTTGGAGACTCATATGCTATAACTTTTCCCTTTTGCATTAGCACTCCTACAACCCCTTCTTTACAAGCATCTATATAGACCATACATTCCTTCTCTAGGTATGTAATCCTCAGAATGGGAGCTGTGGTAAGTAAATTATTGAGCTAGTCAAAACTGCATTGAAATTCTTCTTTCCATCGGAAAGATTTCGCCCCTTTTTTATAAAGAGGTGAGGGGATAGGCAACTATGGAAAATCCTTCAATAAAATGACAATAATACCTAGCTAATCTAAGAAAGGATCTAATGTAGTAAGGATCTAATGTCTGCTACATTCCTAGCAATCAACCACCATTATGGTCTTAATCTTCTCGGGATCTACAACTATCATGTCCTGCGAAATGACATGTCCTAAATATGGGATATGATGCTTGTAAAAGTCACATATGCTACACTAAGTGTATAGCTGGTGATCCAGTAAGGTTTGGAATACAATTTAGAGATGTCTTTTATGTTATTCTATAATTCTAGAATAAATAATGATATCATCAATAAATATTAGTATGAATTTATCAAGGTATTAATCAAATATACTATTCATAAGACACATGAATGTTGTTGGAGCAATAGTAAGCTCGAAAGGCAAGACAACAAACTTGTAATGTCCATAATGAATTATAAAGGTAGTATAACTCCTTTTTTATTTGAATTTGATGATATCGAGAATGTAAATAAAATTTTGAAAACATAGTAGCTTCCTTTACTTGATCGAATAGATCATCTATCTTGGGTAATGGGTATTTATTCTTAACTATTAATTTGTTTAATTGTCTATAATCAATGCAAATTTGTAAGGTACCATCCTTTTTCCTGACAAAAAGTAGAATAGCTCCCCATGGTGACACACTTGGGTGGATATAATTCTTATCTAATGGCTCCTGTAATTTCATTTTCAGTTCAATTAGCTCTAGAATTCTCATACGGTTGGGTTCTTTAGATATCAAAGCAACTCTTAGGATCAGCTCAATAGTAAAGTCTATATCTCGTTTAGATAGCAATCCGGGGATCTCCTCTGAGAATACATCGAAAAAATTGTGTACAATGGGTAAATGTTCTAAACTGGTAGCCTTCAACTTCGAATTAGTGTACCCAATTTGTAGAACATAATTATGACACTCTTTTCTAATGCACTTCACTTGTTGAGAAGATGTAATTAGTCTCCATTTCAAAGGTATTTTAATTCCTTGAATTTCTTATCTAACGCCCTTTTCATTAAGGAAAATAATAGTTTTGGCTTTACAATTTACTAGAGAATGGTGCTTTTCAAGCCAATCCATGCCAATTAAAACATCATAGGAACCTAAGGGAAAAACATTTAAATCTACTGTTAGTGGTTTGTTTGACAACATAACAAGGAAACTATTCACCTTAGCTAGTACTCTCCTTTTGGCTCCCGTGGATAACCGCAATAGCCAAGGATTCTTAAATTTTTCTATTTGTAACTAAATAATTCATCTATCTTAGGACTTATAGAACTTAGATTAGCTGTAGGGTTGAATGGACGTAGGTGAGTTTCAAATTTTACCTTCAAATTCCACCATAGTCAGTTGATACTATGCTCGATGATGTTCCAATGCCACGTTGATCTTCGAGAAACTCCTTATGACCTCCCCTAATGTAGATGTATCTCGGATGTGTGTTGCTTGTTCTTTCCTTCTTCGATAGGGGAAATTTGTGGGATTCTCCACATCCCTAACACTATAGTGGGGGTCTTGTATACTGATCAAACTCAGTTTTTTTAGATTTCTTAGTTATTTTTAATTCATTCTGTGGCTTAAATTTTTGTTGACCTCTGTCTCAATTTTTGTGCTATAGATTTTTACATGAGCCTCTAGAATTTGCAGACTTTTCACCTTTATTATTTTGAGGATGTTTTTCCCCTTTCTTTTCTATCCAACTTTTTCCACCATCCCCTTTCTGTTGCATCTCTTGGTAATATATCTGTGTTTTATGCATTACTTCGTCCATAGTCTTAGGATTATTAAATTGCAAATGCTCCTTCATAGATGTGGGCAGACTTCTTATAAATACTTGTACTTTTTTTTCCTCATGTATGTAAGGAACATATCTCAACAGGGAGGTAAAATTGGCTATATATTCATCCATTGTCAATTGCCCTTGCTAGAGGTCCTGAAACTCCCTGGTCTTATCATCTTAAAAACACTTAGTCAAATATTTACTTTCAAGTGCCAGTGTAAATTTTCCTAGGTAATTCCTTATTCATCCATGCCTTGAACTGATTATACCTCTTCCCACCATAACATCACCTTCCTTGAAATTGATAAATCACCATATGGGCCTTTAAGTTGTCATTGTATTCATATATTTGGAATTATTTATTGATATTAGCCAACCAGGCTTCAACATACTCCTTCAATTCTCCATCAAAAATGGGGTTTTGATCTTTGTAAAATCCCCTTCTAATTCAAATTTCTATCTTTCTGCTCCTTTATGTGCCTTGTCCCAGGAGATGTTGTCAGATTATTTGTTTTCCGACTCTGATCCTCTTCAAACTTTTGATTCGTGTGTATTACTTCTTTCAGGGGACTATTTTCACTTCGTTGATCAAATCCTGCCTAATTACCATTATTAGCAGTTGGGGCTAAGTTACTCTAATTTGTTGGTTTGTTAAAATTTTAATGATCCTTTATTGATCTCTCATTAGTTTTTCATTGTTATCTCTTAGTTTTTCCACCTCTATCTACAAATATTCCACAATCCCCATTAGCATACTTGTAGTAGTATAGGCTTCTTATCCTAGTTGGGCCCACATTTATAGCTTTTCCCTTTGTACTAGTATTGAGTTGGTTTTGGTATGATGTCCAGTAGATGCAAAAAACATTCTGACACTTCCTCTCCTCTTTCCCTTTTTGTCTATGGAGCATAAATTTAGTTTTGTTAACATCTTGGTTGCCCAATTAGGCCATAGTGTAGTCACCTTTGCCTTGATACGACCTATAGCACACCCTAGGAAAAACAATTTTTCATTAAAGAAACTTTGACTATGCTATTTTCCTTCTAACCCTACCAAAGTATTACCCAGATCTCTATGTTTGTAGTTTTTCTTTAATACTTAATCATATACTACCTTACAGTGAACATTGATATAAACATATATACATTGAGCCCTATTATTGGTATTCTGTGGAAACATGCTAATGAGAGAGAAGGATTTTATCTATATGTTTGTTTATTAATTTATGGTATATCACTTAATACATACTATATATGTGGGTTAGAAATATATCGCTTATACTTTAGTTAAGCTATTTACGTCGCTGCATGTCGACCATTGGTTGAGCCCCATCAAACCCTCGAGAAGATATTTCTAGCTATCATACACCTTGGTAATCATGAACAAATCAACAATGGCGATTCATTAGGGTTACGTTAAGGGTGGAGATGGGGTATGGTGGTTATATAGTAACCACACTGTCCTATGGCACCGCATACACTCATTATACTCCTCTTCTTGAGTGTGGTTCACTCTATAACTATGGAAGGGTTTGTTCTTTTACTACTAAGAGGACCACCCTGCAAATGGACTCTGGAAGCATCATTATAGGTAAACAAGGATTTTATTTCATTTTATTTTTCTTTACAAGAAAGTGATTAAGTGAAGCTTCTCACTTATGAGGGCTTCATGCAAGTTCTAAAAATCCATCCCCTCACCTAGGAATGAAACAAGCTATCTAGGTAATATGTATTTTTTGTAAATCCCTTCAATTAGATTATTCTTATTTCTAGTTTCAGATTCCTTTCTAACACATATTCTCTTTTCATTACTGGTTCGTGTAGGTAAAGGATGAATGAATGCCATATGGTGGTTTTTTGGGTTCCAACCTTTCATCTCTAGTTATCCTTCTAACAAGGATTCCTTTGTTTTAATCTAGATATGATAATATTTCAATGCTTTTAGGGTTCCCACCTACTCTTCAGTTTATTGTTAGATATGCGTTATTGGATTTCATTGAACTAAGGTTTGCTAGGAATCTTAAATTATTGTAATGAAAGTTAAAGTTAATATTAAGTCACCTTATTTAGGACCTGAATTAAGGAATTGTAGCAATTTAACAATTTTGAGTATGATTTTCATGTCGACCACTTCCTGTGACTAGTTCATGTTGGTTGGACTATCGACAAGACCTTTTTATGGAAATTCTTATTAATTTTTATGCACTCTATCATATTTTTTTTTTAAATGAGAGTTCCAAATTTGCATATATGTATAATGGGCTATCTGTTAATAGTTTCTTTTGAGATTTTGGACCTGTCGGGGCTATTGTTATGCGAGCCATAATAGATCACAACAAAAAAAAAGCTTCCTATTCTGTAATTTAAGATTGTTGTGTTTCGATCTCGGGTTTCTTGAAGAAGTCCTTTTCCTATGCTAACTGTACAATTATTATTATCTTTGTGTATATAGTTCCCTGATGGTATATTTGGGCATTTATCTTTGAATTATATTTATTTGTTGCTTCTGAAATACCTTCCAGTTTTTCTTTTATTCCTTGTTTTTCTTTATCTATAGTTATTGGTTGCAGGTTATTAAATATACATTTATATATCTCTACGAGTTCTTAAAGTTGTTCCTCATCAGAAAAAGGGACTGTTTTTGGGCTGCTAAGAACCTAGATCGGACCAAAAACTAACCCAACCTTCCTCATGGATCAAATTAACTAACCAATAATAGTTAATCACCTTTGGTCCAATCATTAATTGTCACTACAGGCTCAACAAATTCAAGCATTCACAACACTTGCACATACTCATTTATCACGCATGTACTGTAAATTAAATTCTTTCCACACAATTTCTAACATCTACAACCCAATCTAGGGTATTTCAACCAGTCATTAAATTTCACATTTTGTTGATCTGAAAACAAACACTTTTAACTTTCACATTTATTTTTTATAGAAAAAGACAAACATATGCTATCTGAGTCACAAGGTTTGATTTCTTTTCCTCATGATGAGTCATGGTATTGACTTGAAATGTCGAAACTTAAAAATGAATATTGTGGATGCTCTAAGATCTCAAAATCAAAATACTTATATGTTTCTATTTTTCAACTCCCTCAAAGTCACAAGGGAAGGAATGCTCCTCCCAACCAACAAGACTAGTCACTATTGTGTCTTCAACCGAGCCAACTTTACATTCAATTTTTGCTGGAATAGAAACCTGCACAATTGAACTTTCAAGACTATCTAGCCCCAACCAAACTTAGTCTAAAGTTATCATTATGAACATAAAGCTTTACAGGGAATTCCACTAACTAAATCATCTCAAGAATCCCTCTTGATAACAGAGTCCTTACCAGAACACTTCAATCCAGAATATCTTCTCTAGGTAGCCTCACGTTTGTCTAACCCTATTGGCTTCCCCCTTCTCTTCTTTTCAGAGAATTTGCTCACCAGAACGGTTTGGGCACATAATCGACTTGCCCATAACTATCTCCAACCAACCAAAATGTGAGATTCCTCAGCATCACTTCCCAAGTCACTTTTATAGATCACTGCAAATACTACTTAAGCTTAACAAATTAAAGAACATTTATATATATCCATATTCATATTTTGCTTCATAATGCCCACAACCAAAAAATTACCAACAATAATTTAACATTTACAAGTTTCTACTAAGGGGTATTACAATATCCTTGTTTCAAAATATCTCGATCGAGAGAGGGAAAATATTCTTGGGGTAAATTCCATGTTGAAAGATTTTCAAACTGTCATCTTAGAGTTTTTAGAGTTTTTACTCCTTGTTTTATTTCAGAATAGGCTTTCGTGATTTTTTTTATTTTTATCATATAGATGGTGATGATTATAGATCGAGGGAAGATTCATAGTTGTATACAGGATTGGATAGTTGATATTTATATCTCAACCATCATCATGCGTTTTTTCGCTCCTTTACTTTCATGATTTTCCCTCTTCTATTTTCATTACATAATTATTTGTTATTGTTTACTAGTGACAACAATTGTTTGTTATTGTTTACAAGTGACAACAATTGTTTGTTATTATTTACAAGTAACAATAGTTTTATGAAGCATTCATTATGTGTTTCACTTTAAAACATTCCACTTGTGCAATTGAGCAATCAACCATTCAATTTCCCATCACAACTATCGAGGTTGCTCGACCAACTTGGAAGATAATTTAATATTAAATTTTACATTCTAATTTCTTCTCAGGACTAGCGAGTTCACATTTTCTCTCACCACATTGTGGTCACTCTCGATTTTCTCTTTCCACGTAGAGAAAGAATGGTTCAACCAATGGAAAAATAAGCTTGGTAGACATTCCATTATCCGAAATTGTATATTATAAATTTTCTCTTCTCTCTCAAATTTGACAATATTTGGTGCTGGACAAATGGGGTTATAATGATGCTAGTCTAATTTTGGTGGTGGTCATGTTTACCCATGTTCATCATGTTTCTGTTTTTTATGGTTCCAAAATACACAATGCCTCTTGTTATATTGGTTCTGAAAGCAGACTAAGGCTGCTCGTATGTCGATCTCAGAATGTAATTTCTCTTGGTTTTTTTTGTGTATTTCTCGTGGGAAGCTTGTAATTCCAAATGTGCAATGTTTTTGTAAATATTAGTGTGTATGCTACCAGTTTCAAATGGGTATATGTGGCAAACGTGGAGTTTTTTTTGTTGGAATTCTTTCTACCCACATTATTATATCTATATATTTCTATTTCTATGATTAATACAAACCTTTTGAAAAAAAAAAAATTAAGAATATTAAAAAAGTTTAATGAGATTTATATTTAATAAAGTTTATTCATAAGATATAAACTTATGAAATATTTAGTCATAAAGTTTAATGTTTATTAATAATAGTAACATCAAATTTTATTAATAACATTGAAATATTCATTAACAAATATACTCATAATAATTTATTAATACAATACTTACCTAATACATAATTAATATATCAATATTTAATATATTAATGATAATTATGACATTAATATAATTAAAACAAATATATCATAATTAACACATTAATATAAAATTAATACCACTATTTTAACATTTAAATAACATTAATAAGAGCTTAATATATTGATACATAAATAATAGATAAATTTACACATTTATAATGTCTTAACTATGAATTTAACCTATACATTAACAATTTTTAATTATCATTGATTGTTGTATATTAATCTCTCGTTTAACATAGGCAAACAATGGTGAACTATATTGAACTATACTCGATGACCATGGTTGACCATGGAGGCCTATAGTGGATGGTTAGGGTTAACCATAGTGAAATCATAATTAACCTTGAATAATCATTATTGCAATGGAAACCATGGTCAAATCATGGTCAACTATAGGAAAACCATTGTCAAAATATGGTCAACCATAGTCAAACCAAATTCAAATAATGGTTTGCTATAGTCAATCATATTCAACTATGGTTGAACATAGGCAAACCATGGTAAAATGATTGTCAATCATAGTCAATCGTGATTAAACATAGTTAAAACATTGTCAACCATAGTCATTCATAGTCAAAACATAGTTAGCAATGTTTAAGAATGGTGAACATGGACAACTATAGTAAACAATTGTTAACCATAACCAAACAATTGTTAAGCATAGTCATTCATAGTCTAAACACAGTGAGTGATGTTTGATTTTTGGCATCAGAGACTTTGGGTGTCACCTATCTTTGAATTATTGCAATGGCCTCCATAGGTACATCTAAACAATAATGGATTGCGTAGAAATATCTTCACCGGGAGTTTCTTATTAATATGTTGTCAAACTTGAGTAGAAATTGAAGTATTGAAATAAGTGGTAGTTTGGGTCTATAAATATTCCATTTTAAAATCCTGGAAAAGGTGGCCCTGACTCAAAGAAAAATGGCAAAGCAAGGAGATCCAAACTAAAGACAACCAACCCAAGTAGTAGAGAAATAACAGCAAAAAAAAGTCAAAAGGACACTAGGAATTGTTGTGTGTTACACAAAAGTTCCTGCCACAACACTAATGAATTTCAATCGAAACAATCATTGGTGGAAGAATTTAAAGAAAAGGAAATATACTTTGGCTATGATTCTTATTTTAAATTGGATAAAAAGTAAATCATTGGAGCAGATCCTAGTGCTACCATCACCACTACAAATATGCAACCAGAAGAGATTGAGGAGCTTTAAGAGGTGGATATCCTCTTCCATTCACAAATGTGAGCGAAGGGGATCCCACTCAACTTCATCATCAACAACAACAACCAAAAGTACTTGATATCAGTGGAGGTAATCAATATATTGAATGTAATTATAGTGACACACCCCCAACCATACACCACTGGTTGGTTGAGGCATGGGCAGGACATCTATGTAGGCCAAAATTTCCACCTGTGCTACTGCATCAAACCATTCATATGTGGTATTCTGTGATGTCAGTACTCTTGGATTTTGTGATGTTATTCTACGACAACCTTATATGTGGAATTTTCATACCATTTGTGAGTATCATCCCCATAGTGTCATTGCTACTCTCATAGGTTAGCTCTATAGGACACTAGCGATCGTCCTATCTACTTCAATTTCATTGATCTCAACAAAACAATGCAAAATGTAATCTCTTAGACTACAAGGTTTGCTCTCTACATGATTTGGTCGGAAGGTGAAATGAAGGTCACTGAAATCACCACAAATTCCACAGAAGGCCTCTATACAAAACAAGTAAGTGAACAAGATTGTAGAGACATATATTGATATCTTTGCTTTACCTATGGGGGTGCCTCTATAGTGCCAAGTTAAATTCATGAGCTCATTCAAAAGGGCCACATTCGATGAAGCTCTTGATCTTATCAGACTCTAATTTTATTGGTGTGTAAAAAGAATAAAACATGGAGACACTGTATTTGTTATATATATGTTTGAACAAAATCATTATTAATAAGAGATACGTGATCCCCAAGATCAATAATATTCTTAACCACTTAAGGGTGCGAAGTTCTTTAGTAATATTGACATGATGTCAGGTTACCACTAGGTTCGAATTGAGGAAACTAATGTATGGAAGACAACATTTAAATCTAAAGAAGGCCTTTTCAGGTGCTTGGTCATGTCTTTTGTCTTGATTAATGCTCCAAAAACCTTTGTGAGCATGAAGGATGATATCCTATGGCCATTCAAAAACCATTTCGTCAATTTTTATTTGGATGGCATCCTTATCTTTAGTAAAATCTAGGAAGAACATTTGTAACACATTCAACGGGTTTGAGAACCTTGTGCCAACACAAGTTGTATGCCAATAAGGAGAAATTATCCTTTTGCATGAATAGAATTCATACTTGGGATATATTGTGGATGAATATGGGGTGCATATGTAGCCGTCCAAGGTCCAATTAATTCAAGATTTCACAACCCCAATGATTGTAATAGATCTCCCTAGGTTCTTGGGCCTTGGTAAATTCTATTACAAGATTGTGTTGATATTATCTTATATCTCTTGGCAGTTAAATAAAATTGATGAAGCATGCGGAAAATTATTTATTTTATTTTTTATTTTTCCTGGTCTATGTCACAATAAAAAACATTTGATGTTTTGGAACACCACATTTTCTCTCCACTAGTTCTCACCCTGTTAAGATTGTAATAGTAATTCAATATTGAGACAAATTCCTTTAGATATGCTATTGATTCATTCCTCACTCAATAAGGAAATTGAATGGTGTATCATAGTGAATAACTCCCTAGGACTATCTACAGATATGCAACCTATGACAAGAAGATGTACTCCATGGTGTAGGCTTTCCAACAATGTAAGCATTATATTCTAGGGAAGGAGAGAATCATCAAAATTGACCATGGGAATTTCCAATTTATGTATACACAAGTAAATTTACAAAATCAGGACCAAAAAATGGTCCATGTACCAAAAACAATTACATTTGAGAATCAAACACATGAAGGGTAGCACCAATCATGTTGTAGACTACCTTAGTTGAACCCTAATTGTGATGGTAGCCATTGTTCTTAAATAGTGTGGCAGTGCAAACTCTAGGTGGTTGAAATTATACAACAATGACTCTAACCTCATGGCCACATACTAGATGTTTCTTGGAGGCAAGAAATTTCCAAACTTCCACCTCTAGGATGTGTTCATGTCCTACCTAGGCCACCTTTTTGTTCCTCGAAGAAAGTGTGTCAGTTTGATATTGGAGGCATATTACAATTGGGTGGAAATACACTTTGGTGTAGAGAAGAAAATAGTGGTACTTTTGAAGTACTTCTATTGGCCAAAGCTTCGACAACATGTCCAATGATATATCATACTATGCACTTCCCGTGTCATTTTCAAACCAACCATCAGGAATCAGGGTTTGTACACTCCTTTACTTATCATAGACAATCCCTAAGAGTAGGTATCCATGGATTACATGTTAGGTTTACTATCCACCAAGCATGGTAGTGATTTTGTGTTTGTGGTTGTCAATTAGTTCTCTAAGATGGCTATTTTGGTACCATGCAAGAAGAGTATCATAGTTAAAGTCACTGAAAAACTCTTCCTTGAGCATGTTTGAGTTCATTTTGGGCTACATCAAGCCATTATTTAAGATAAGTACAATGGGTTCCTCATCACCTTTTGGTCTGGCCTATGGTCCTCCTCGTTACCAAGTTCATCAAACTAGCTTCCTTTCAGCTCCATTCAAATGAGAAAATGGAAGTGGTCCACATGACGATTGTGCATATCTTATACATATACAACTCCAAGCATCCACATACAGAAAATGAAAGAGTTCCATGTACTCAAATTAGCTATAACATATCCCTCCACAACTATATTGGCTATAATCACTTTTAGTCATGCTTTCGGTGCTAACCACTAGTCCCAATTAGTGTAGCTATGCCTCTTCCATCTTCACTGATAGTGTCCTCCCATGCTCAAGTTGAGGCCAATATGGAAGCATTTTTTTTGAATGGGTCTAACACCTCCAATAATAGGTCCATGAGATCCTATATAAATCCATTACCAAGTACAATAAACAACATGACTAACATAAGGTTTCATATAAATATTAGGTTGGTGATAAGGTGTGGTTACATCTATAGAAAGATTATGTTAGAAAATTATATATTACAGAGCAATGGAACACATAAAATATTGCAGAAATATAAAGTTACACAGAAAACGCATAAAACAAGAGAGGCACAGATATACGTGGTTCACCCAGTTTGGGCTACATCCACCTCGAACAGCCAGTCCTTTCTTTCTATTATCCAGCAAAATGAAGAGACAACCTATAGCAGATCCGCTGTAATATCCTCTGTTTTCTCTCACAGTCTCACCTGTCTGTTTCTCGCTCACAGAATCACCTCTCTATTTCTCGCTCACAGAATACACATCTATTACACAACCTCAAATACAATGCCCTCATAAAAATAGAGGGGTTGCCTTCTAGGGCAAAAAACCCTAAACTAAACATAAGTTCTACCGCTAGATCATCCACCTAATGAACGACCTAGATTGACTAGAAATTATTATACTTTTACAAGGAAATTTTACATCTGTTTTTAGCTTCGGGGGCGTTACCCCCGAAACCCCCATCGGGGGACTGTTGGCCCCCAGACCCTCGCACCCCCCCACATGGAGGGGTGTACAAACTTCCTGGGTTATAGATCCGGCTGAAACAAAGACCTCTGAACAATCATGCTCCACACACAATAGATTACATCACGGGACCCCATAGGAATATTATAAAACTCTAATATGGGTTGTATAGGATCATAAAGAGTATGGGTGGGAATGAATTTAAATTGAGCTTTCCCTTTTTCCTTGGCTTATACCTAGTATTTAATGTGGAGCTTCTTCTACCATATTTTCAACATCTACTCGAAACCTCAGCGGAAACCAAGAAATCACCCCCATATAACTTAATTCAGAGTTCCTTGAACATGATACAATGTATTGGATCATGGAAATGAAGACAAAGGATACCCACCAACAACACATACAACTCTATTGGGTTGTCCAAGTAGGGAAACTTATTCAATAAGGAAAGTTTCTCACTAGAAGCCACAACCAACATAAGCTCCACCCATACGATGAGGGAACCTAATGCAATGGAGAACACTTCATCCTAATGGGGAAGGACTAAATGAGGGAGATATTGGTGGTCACCCCCCTCATTCATTATCTTAATTATTCTATATTTTCTTAACAATTTTCTATATTTTTTGGGTCCCAAAATTTTAGAGCATTTTTTAGGCCCTAAATGTTTTTTTTTTTGAAATTTTGGGGACTGATGACTTGTGTTGAAAATTTGTATTCATCAATATTGTTTCCCGATGAGCTATCCTGCACCCCAAATTAATATTTTATGCAAAATTTGTTCCCTCAGGAAGTTGATGTACCAAGTAACCATCTTGGGGCTCACCAACCTTTTTGTATTTCATCTTATAGGGTTAGGCTTTCATACCTCTAAGGTTCTTTATTTATATTAAATGCAATTATTTCAACCTCTTGCTATGGGTTTTGTGAATGTGTGTAGTCGTCATCTCTCCTAATTCAAATATATTTACCACCATTCTAGCGAGTTTGTGTTATACACTATTCTACTATTTCATTTATTAATAAAAGTTTGGTTTTCACCATATTATGGTAATATCTTGAATATTTCTCTCTGTGTGTTCTATTTACCTTCTTGCATTTAATTTCACTTCTTATACAACATGGATAATAATGGTAAGGAGAAGAGGATGCTTAAAAAAGACATGGAATGAGGTAAAAATAATGGTGCTAGATGAGAAAATGGAGATTTATGTTCTAAGAAGGAAAGTGGACATGTTATCAGGTGATTCATTAACAAATTTTAATCTTCTCACAGTTAACAAATACCAGAAATTATGATGGAGATCTAGGGACCTGTTGGGTCACCCAAATACCATCTTTTTACCAACATTTCACTTTCACTTCACTTTTAAACCATATTTCTCTTTCCCATACCCTTACATTAAACTATTTTCATGATTGCATTAGATTTAGACTTATTATTTTCCAATGCATGTGTTTTAGTGTTTTTGAGTGAATTTCTGATTAAATTTTGGAAAAAGAACATGTTTTCACTTATATATGGAAGTTGGATGAGTTTCATGATGTTTGTAGGTGTATTTGAAGACTTCGACAAAGTCATATTTAACCACCAAACTTCAAATTCGAGTTTCTTCTTCAACCCCTTGAAGGTTTGATGAAGATTTGGGAAATTCCTTCAATCATACTTCATGGAGAAGAATCATGGAAGTTTTGATAATATTTATTATTAAATATATTAGATATTTGTGAGAAGACTTGTAGAGATGTTAATTTCTAAGTGTTACCACATGGTTGTAACCACATGAGATATTTGTGGATTTATGAGAGATTTGTAGATCTCAAAGCTTTGTTAGTTATATGAAGTTTACGTATAAATAGGAGTGCCTCCTCCCTTCCAAGAGGTGGACTCTTGGGGAATGTATCCAACTTATGATGGAATAGAATAAAGCTTCCTTTTACATACATTTCCATTCTATAGTTTTACATGTAAATTGCTTTATGCATTTATGAAATAGTTTTTCACTTTGCTCTTAGGATAATTGAGCTCACTCCAAATGGATCACGGAAGCATTTTATTTCATTATAAATAGTTGTGAATATTGATTATATTTACATGTTGGGTTATAATCTTGATTGTTGATAGGTCCTATTAAACATTATGAAGATACCTCCTATAAGGGTGATTAGTTCTTTCTTGCCTACAACAACAAAGTCATGTAACTCATCTTAATGCATTCTACAAGTTTATATGCTTTACTATTTTTATTAGGAATACTTGATAAGTTTTACTTTTGATAGGTCTTGTGAAACATTATGGAAGGACCTCTTGTAAGGGAGCTTAGAGTTTTCTTGCCTACAACAACCAAGTTTTATTGGCTTAGAGTCATTTGCCTACTCTTGAATATAATTTTCTAGCATCATCACAAGATTACATGTATCTCTAGTAGATAATTTAATGAAAGCAATCTAAGCAATTAAACTTCCTGACATTTTTGGAATTGTTGTTGGGATGGTGCTAAGGGATTATACATTAAGAATTTAATTCAGTACCCATATTTTTCTTTGGTTTGGTTCATGGAAAATCTAACTCATGTTGAAAGGATAACTTGGTGACAACAATATCTTAGTAACATGGGGAAGTATACACAAGGGTTAGCTTTCAATCCCATTTTTAGTTGCATATATAAATCATGATAAATATGATGCATAAGTTTCAATCAATCTTTGCACTATAAGAGTTTCAAACTAATACATTTATGGACAAGAGATCTAGAATGATGTTCAAGCATTTGGAGGAGAGTCAAGAGAATGAGGACTACATTGAAGATTGGTTCAAAAAGTGACTAGGCCCCAATATTCTTCCATTCTTCAACAAATCCTAGCATTTAATCCAAATGTAGAATTTATCTCTCATATCGTGATGAATATTGAGGTATATTTTTCAAATTTGGATGTGAGAATACTAGATATTTTCATCCGTAAATGGCTTCATTGGAAATACTCCTACACTTGAAAAAAAGATCTCTTTCTCAAAATAGAGTAGGATAGAATAGGAAAATAAAACTGGGTTTGGAAAGGTTTTTTTGATGTTTTTTATTTTCAAATTTGATTTCGATTATTTTCTTGGAAATTTTGGAGGCACAGTAAGAGCCATTCACTAACCATTGGCAAGAATATCTACAATCAAAGGGATATTTGTGAAGAAGAAAATAATTGGAGTTTAGAGAGCTAAAATTTGAGGTGTGAAATAAAATTCTTCTTATATTTCTTTTCAAATTTCATATTTGTTGAGTATGGTATATTATTGCACCTTGTTGCGACCTAGAAGATCATAACGTAAAAAACAAATAAATGGCTTTGAAAAATTTTCAGGAATGGTTTAAGTTGTTCATGGTGTCAAAAATGCCTAAATTAATTTTCCTCTTCTATCTTCAATTTGATTTGTCTTTATTTGCTAACAAAAATTTCATTCAATTTGATTTGTACCACTTAAATAAAAATCTGTAATCTTTTTTTTTTTTTTTAACTGTAACGGGTATGGAATTTATTTATCTGAAGAGATTATGGGTCTTTGCCAAAGCGACCCCTATTACAATGCAGAATTCTAACTGCTGTTGTTTTTGATCTACTACATTTTCAGGGCATTTGAACAAAACTTTCATTGTTTACAATTAGCAGTCCTTTCATGAGTGAGCTGCCTTTGTTCACCATCTGATCAGCTTCACTATTTGACTTTCTAAGAATATGATAAAACTTGCACGAGTCAAAGTCTAGAAGAACTCTCTTCAATCTGTCCAAAATTTTGTTGAGGCTAACATTGTTGAACAGTGTCTCCAAGTTTAATTTTTTTATTATTATCTCTGAATCTCCGAAAACTTGAAGGTCTTTGACTCCTTTGTCTCTTGCAATAAGGCATGCTTTGAAAATCCCAAGGATCTCTACTTGATTGTTGGATTTCTGGCCTAATCCCTAGAAGAAACAGTCTTTTGAAGACCTGTCCGGAGAGTAGATGACCCCCCCAGCACCGGCTACACCGGGGCTCCCTTTGGATGCCCCATCAAAGAAAATTGTGGATAAATTTTTAGACCGCCACCAAGATTGAAAAGTGTCATCATCATCTCTTATGTGCTAATCCGGATTGACAATTTGTGGGGAGAGGAGATACTTACGCAGATAAGCCACTAGAGGACCTAGCCACCTCTTTTCTTCAGGCAGTAACAAAGTATCTTCTTTAAAATATTGTTGTTGGGCCGCTTACAAGAGGAAGGATTTAGCTTTTGCAGCTACTTGCAACGGGGAGTGCCGCATCTCTTTGAAAATCAGTCGATTACTTGCCAACCAAAGCTACCAACATACATATTTGGGAAGCACTATCCAGATTTTGCACCAAAATGACTTGGGAGGGATTCGTTGGGGATAGAAAATACTCCATGAGGAAAAGAGATCCGAAACAGAATTCTGGGAAGGGATTGAAATCTAAAAGTCCTGTAAAATGTATCCCAAGACCTCTTTAGCAAAAATGCAATCCAAGAATAGGTGTTGGGCTGTTGTGAAGTTGTTGCTACATAACACGCATCTATGAGGCCCTAGTATGTTCCTTTTCTCTAGATTATCACCCGTTAGAAGTTTATTATGTACCAGGGTCCAGAAGAAGAAGTTCACTTTTGGTAAGGCTAGTGATTCCCAAATGTCTTTCCAGAAAGCTGATGTTTGACTACTATTTCTTGAGGCCTGCAAAACTCTATATCCAGCTGTTGTGGTGTATACACCGGTCTGGACCCAACCCCAACTATCGTTCATGGCTTTATTGATAGGGGCAGCATCCTCCAGCAGATCTACGAGAAAGGTTTGTTGAAGAGATAACTGGGCAGGGACTCCATGAAAATCCCAACTTGCCTAATCTCCACGCTGATCCCAATTTGAAAGGTCATATAAGTTGTTAACTCCTGTTCGCTCCAGCCAGTCTCTGAGATCTATTATGTCCACATTTTCGGCCAGAGGTTCTTTCCCCATGATGTTGTCGAACAACAGATGAGTACGTTTGCCATTGCCAGGTATTTTGTAGACCAGTTTTTTGAAGAAATTGCTGCTTTTGCAGTATAATTTCCACACCTGCGTGCAATTTACTGTGTTATTGTTATACAGATTGCTGAGAGATTTGTTGGGTCCATACTTTGAACGCAGAGTGACACTAACCGGGTGTGTGGGCTCGTGGATCAGCTTCCACAAAATCTTTCCTCCTAGCGCTAAATTGACGAGTGTGGGGTCTCTTATTTGCAACCCGCCCTCTGCCATCGATTTTTTGACCACTTCCTAGTTCACCAAATGCGTTTTTTTCGTTGCCCTTACCTCCATTCCACAAGAAGTCTCTGAGAAGTTTGGAGATCTGCTCCATCACGTTTCTTGGTGTAATAAGAAAAGCAGTCTGGAAGATTGGAAGCGCAGATAGCAAGGATTTGATTAAATAACTTTTCCTCCCTTAGTCAACCAGTAGCCTCCCCACACAACAATTTTAGTTTTAATTTTAGAAATTATTTCGCTACATCACGATATTTTGTTGACTCCATAAATGATGGGAAGGCCAAGGTACTTAAACCTATTCCATATTGCTTGGCCTTTGAACCTGAGGAGAGTAGTAATGCCTGTGAGTTCATGCTGGTCTATATTCCAGTTGAAGACTTCACTTTTTCTCTCATTGACTAAAGCTCCTGAAACTTTGCAATAATTTCTTAGGATTGTGTCAAAAGCTTTGGCTATTCTGATGGATGCTCCACCAAGGAGAAGGGAATCGTCAGCAAAGAGTGCATGGTTCAAGGGTTCTGCTCCATTGGAAGGTTTGAGACCCAGAATGTTACCAACTAATCTTTCAGCAGTGAGCTTTCGACTAAGGGAATCTGCCATTAAGATGTATAGGAAAGGGGAGAGAGGGCATCCCTGCCTGATGCCTCTCTGAGCTTGGAAAAAATTGGTTGGACGACCATTGACTAGAGGGGCAATCCACAGATTGTCAATGCAGGCTTTAATTAGATGAACAAAGTGGGGCGAAAAGCTGAAGGAGAGAAGAAAATTGCTAAGGAATGTGCGATTAACTCTGTCGAAAGCATTTTACATATCTAATTTTATCAACATACCTTTCTCATTCTGATGCTTGCTTGAATGTATTGTCTCCTAAACTTGGATTACGTTATCTAGAATGTGCCTACCTTCCACAAAACCATGTTAAGAACTGGAGATCAATCTTTTTAGCAATGCCTTGATCCGATTTGCTAGCAGTTTAGCCAGAATTTTGTAAGAAGCGTTACATAGCGAAACGGGCCTGAATCTTGCAAATGATTCACGGTTGGTGTCTTTGGGGATTAAAGCAAGGTAAGTGGAGTTGGTTCCTCCACCTATCTTCACTTTTTTCATAAACCCACTTATCATTTTATGGAGATCAACCTTGATAATATGCCAGCAAGATTTATAGAAATGGATTGTGAGTCCATCAAGCCCAAGTGCCTTGTCTGCGTCCATGGACTAGATTACATTAATGGTTTCCTCCTTAGTGATTGGTCTATAGAGGATTGTGATATCTTCAAGACTGATGAGTGAAGGGATGTTAGAGAGGAATTCAACAGCTTCCTCATCGTTGCTTTGAGTTCCTTCTCTGTACAGATTCCTAAAATGGGTTTCGGTGGCAGCTTTGACTTGATTGAACCCTTTGCAGACTTGGCCCTCAACTGTTTTGATTTGTGCTATATGATTCCTAGACAGTATCGCTCTATATTGCCGGTGGAAGAAGGAGGTGTTCCGATCCCCAGCCTTCAGCCACATACTTCTGGATTTGAGTCTCCAGTATTCTTCTTCCTTTCAAAAAGATTGATATGTGGATCATTGGGCTTTTATTTCTTTTTCCAACAACTCTACTGTGATATCTTTGCTTTCCATATCTGTTTGCAGGGACTGCAATGACTGCATTGCCTCTTTTCTTTGATCGGTAGGAGTAGGGGCTGGTTTCTTTATCCAGTCCTTCAGAGCTTGTTTTGTGGATTTCAACTTTTGCTCCCATATATAACTTGAGGATCCCGAGAAGGATTTGGCCCATGTTGCTTTCACTGACTCTAAAAAACCCTCTCTCTCGATCCAAAGAGGGCTGAATCGAAAAGGAATAGTACCCGGGTCTTCTTCATCTTCTAGGAAAAGCTGAATAGGCTTATGATCTGAGGTAAGTTTAGGCAGAATTTTTGTGATGATGATCTTTTTGTTCATCATTATGGAGCTTTGCACCAGGAATCGATCTAATCAAGCAAAAATGCGGTCCGATCCAACCCTATTATTGGACCAAGTATAAATGCCTCGAACAGGATTGAAATATAAAAGATCCCAAAATTGAGAAGATCCTCCACCTTGGCCAGCATGGGGTCTCTAATGTTGGAACCCCCCCCCCCCCCCCCCCCCCCTTCTCTTTTGCTTTCATTATGATATTAAGATCCCCAGCTATAGTGATATTGCTGGGAGAAGACTGCTCTAAAAAGGCAGAGAGAGAATTCCAGCATTCTCATTTTTCAGAGTAAGAAATAGGTACATAAAGATTGAAGAGAGAGATGGACAAATTACTGGCATTATGCTTCAGTTCCGTGAAGATCCAGTGTTGGGTTTCATGATATTTATTCAGCTAGAATAGGTCTTCAGTCCAAAGAGTTTCCAACCCTCCAGAGGTTCCCCTTGAGTAGGCTACTTTTCTTGTTCTTTCATTCCACTTTGAACTGCTGATCTCTAGAAGGGCTTGCCCTTCTATTTTGGTCTCTTGGAGCATGAGAATGTTTGAGGGATCTGCTTTCAAAAGGTCCTTAATTTCTTCTATTTTAGAGGGATTCCCCAGTCCTCTATAGTTCCAAGAGATGAGTTTCATTATTTACTTAAGGGGGGGTTGGGGCCTCCCTTGGAAGGCCTTGGTCTTGTATTTCGCCCAATAGACATTTCTATTGTAGACTGACTTCCTTGTGTTTTGAGCCTTTCTGCCTCCTCCTCCCTCTTTTCTTTGCGGGATTTCCTTCCTGCTTTTTTTGATGGACGCTCATAGGTTTCATCCTCCGAAGAACCAGAGCTTTCCACTGGTTTTTTCCTTGCTATTTCTGCGTATGAAGGATTGGAGGGACTGCCTTGGTTGGCTTCGATCTGTATTTCTTCCCCTCCCACTTTGTTTGAAGGTGGTGTGTCTGCCTGTTCCACATTCTCCTGGGTTAGATTTAATTGATTGATCTGAGTGCTTTCTGTCCCATTTGGAGTTGCTTCCATTTCTTGGTTGGTTTTGGAGCTGCTAGGACCTCCAGTCGTATTGCCTCTACCTGTGCCTTTTTTTGAGTTTGCATTTTTTTGGACTAGGGTCCATTGTTGCCCATTTTGTTTGTCTACTTGTTCCTCAGCCTTCTTCTTGCAGTGCTTTGCAAAGTGTCCGTGACCATGGCAATGTATGCATTTAAAAGGTAGTTGTTCGTAGTTCAACTCCTGGACATGCATCCACCCAACAACAGTGAGTTTGATTGCTTCTGGTAACCCCTCTTCTAGATCCACTTCTACGCAGATACGCGCGCATGAATACTGATCTTTTCTTGTAGTTTGGTCTATGTATTTTCCCAACGCATTACCTATGATCTAGAGGGATTTTTTATTATAACAGTGGAGAGGCAAATGAGGGAGCCTAACCCAAACTGGGACAGTGGAGGGGACGTCCTGGGTGGGATTGAAATCAGGAGACCATTTGTTTAGATAAAGACCCTGGGGTCCCATGAAGTATGGTCCATTTCTAAAAATTAAGCCTCTCTCATCTGGGTTTTCGAAGACAAACACAAAGAGACCCTTACCTACGAAATAACTTTTGACTCCCTCTTTGATCAATGGCGTCCAGTTCCTTTGAGTCCATTCATCAACCGACTTGGGAGAAGGCCAGAGGCCTGTGAACTAACCTATGAGACCTCTCTCAGCCAGGTTCAAAGCCGCTTTGCAAGTTTCTTCTTCTGGAAGGGCCACAGATGGGATTGAGTCCATTTTCTTAATGAACTTCTGCTGAGACGCAGTGGGAGGGCGCTTTGGACTAGCGACAACCATGGTTCTGAAAGCAAGAACCTCCGGAGGCGGAATGGGAGGGGGGTCGGGGTCCCCGCAGGCATCCATGATCTGAAAGAACTCGAAGCAGGCCAATCGAGAGGGCGCAAAGGCCTTAGGGGCACGGTGGAGTAGCCAACAGCCCTAGCGCTAGTAAAGCGTGAGGAGGTAGAGCAAAAAAAAAAAAAACATGTAATCTTATTTAATATATATATATATATATATATATATATATATATATATATATATATATATATATATAGAAAA
The DNA here is from genome assembly GCA_031772625.1 of Pinus tabuliformis. NCBI lineage: Eukaryota > Viridiplantae > Streptophyta > Pinopsida > Pinales > Pinaceae > Pinus > Pinus tabuliformis. The sequence goes on from CM062817.1 coordinate 795,045,425, forward strand.
ATAAAAAATAAATAAAACAAAAACAAAATACAAAATGTACAAATTAAACTGAATATATCCCACAAAATAGGAACCGGTTTCTTGAAAAATTTTGGGTAGGAAGTGCATAATATTTTGGTGAACAATCCCTCTAAATTTCAGCCCAATCCATTTCATGGTTTTCAAGAAAATGAGGATCATCAATTTTAGCTATTTCACTTATATCTCGAGATCCATGCATTGGACCAATTTAAATTTTGATATGCGGAAACATTAGGACCATAGGAACCTTGCTACAAAATTTGAGCGCAATCTGATACGTAGTTGGTGAGAAAATCGTTTCTGAGGCTTGCAAAAAAATTGTCGAAACACATCTTCACCTACAACCATTTCGATTATATCTTGAAATATATGCATTGGATGGTGTTGATTTTGTGTATTAATAAACATTACAATAGTAGGAACATGTCTACAAAATTTTAGCAAAATCCAACAGATAGTTTGTGAGAAAATGGCCCACGAATTTTTATGTAACATGCCTTGTAGCAACCTACAAAAAAAAAAGGAAAAAAAAATTAATTCTGAGTTTTAGCTTCAACATTTTCCTAATTTTTATAGAATACATTAGTTGTGATATCCATTCTTTTTGGAAAGAGGATGAGTTCAATTTAAAATCAAACATTTTGGTGCCATTAAACTGATTGACAAGTGCCCTAGAGCAATTAGACACTTGATTTTTTCCTAAAAATATTCAATTTTGTTTTGCTGGGCATTTGTCAAATTGTTGCCTCGTTAGTCAAATTTGTCGAATGGTTAATATTTTAATTTTAAATAACATTTTTATGGCTATTATTTCACAAATTTTAATTGTGGTTTATTGTTAAGTATTTGAATTAGTAAAAAGAAGGGTCATTAGTTCAAATCCAATAGAGGCTAAAATTTGTTAATTGTTGTACGATTTTGACAACCCTTAACTAGGGAGAAATTTTGCTGCAATGTGGAGATATGTGATCAGTCTACGTGGAAGCATACTATTCATCAACATTACACAGTCATCACTCAACATTCTGCCATGTCATCTTGCCTAGTCAGCAATCCACTTCACTTTGCCAACTCAACGTGCCATATCAGTAGTTGACTGGTCAATGCCACATCATCGCCATGTCAGTAGTCCACATCACTACCAGATCATCATATGTCAGGTCATCATGCCACGCCAACTATTTTCCACGTCATGAAACCATGTCAACATCGTACTACCACATGGAACTCCCTGGTGCTGCCGCATGGCACCCATGCTTTGATTGACTGTAAATTTGGCATTAAAGTAAAATGTGTTATCATCCTCTCGAGCGGACATAAAAGCAAAAGTATGTTCTTATGCTTAAGCTGGATTTTAATTGTTTTGTGAAAACTTCAAACAACCATAACTTTCTCATACTACATCCATTTGAGGTGATTCAAGTGTCATTCGAAAGATATGGGCAAGATATACGTGAAGAGATAGGTTTCAATAACATTTGAGACAATAATAAAAAATGGTCATTGGACTCGAAAAAAGCATTAAATCATTAAAAACATGTTTCTGATATGAGTTTTCTTTAACCTTTTTTCGAATCACTCAAATTTGATATCAAATGAAGAAATTATCAATGAAACACTAACGAGTAGTCCGAGGTGCACCACTTCCTCGCAAGTAAAAAGTGCATTTCATTTTTATTTATCTTCCTTGAATTTATATTTATCAATTTGTTGCATATATATCGTATGAAGAGAGACTGATCACCTCTCTCCTTCGAGAATCTTATGTTTTATTGCAGATTAGTGATAACTTTTTGCAGGTTCTAGGATGATCAAAGAAGATCCATTTATGCACAAGTGATTTTCAAATACTAATCTAGTTTTCAAAAATATCACGAAGAATTCAAGTCCACTCCAAATCATAGAAACATAAATTTTCAATAATCTATCAATAATTTTGTCGTTGCGTATATATAGTATATTTAAAGAGCACGTTTTGCACAAAAATTTCAAGAAAATGAGGCTAAAAAGATTGAATGGTTAATGCACACATTACTGAATCATCATTTGGAATGTATTCATATGGTTGAATTTTCAAGATTATTCTTTGTTGTAGTAAGAAGAAAAGTAAAAAGGAAAGTGTTGTCACACAAGAACCAAACATAAGAAAAAATGTTTTTACACATCAGAAAAGAAGACTCCATCACACAATTCAAGAAAGGCAATGCAAGATTGCTTGAGGACATGAAACACCTTCAGTTGCGAGGAATGTTGAGTCACCCAAATACCATATTTTTACCAACATTTCACTTCACTTTCACTTCACTTTCACTTCACTTTTAAACCATATTTCTCTTTCCCATACCCTTACATTAAACTATTTTCATGATTAAATCGTGTTTAGAATTATTATTTTCCAATGAATTTATTTTAGTGTTTTAAAGTGAATTTATGATTAAATTTTGGAAAAATAACATGTTTTCACTTATATATGAAAGCCAGATGAGTTTCATGATGTTTGTAGCTGTATTTGAAGACTTCAAAAAAGTCATATTTAACCACCAAGCCTCAAATTCGGATTTCTTCTTCAACCCCTTAAATATTTGATGAAGATTTGGGAGATTCCTTCAAGCATACTTCATCGAGAAGAATCATGAAAGTTTTGATAAGATTTCTTATCAAAGATATTAGATATTTGTGAGAGGATTTGTAGATATGTTATTTTCTAAGTGTTAGCACATGGTTGTAACCACATGAGACATTTGTGGATTTAAGAGAGATTTGTCGATCTCAAATCTTTGCTAGTTAGCTCATGTTTATGTATAAATAAGAGTGGCACCTCCATTTCAAGAGGAGGACTCTTGGAGCATGTATCCAACTTATGATGGAATAGAATAAAACTTCATTCTACATAAATTTCCATTCTATAATTTTAGATGTAAATTGATTTATGAATTTATGGAATAGTTTGCCACTTTTCTCTTAGGAGAATTGAACTCACTCCAAATGGATCAAGGAAGCCTTTTGTTTCATTATAAAGAGTTGTGAACGTTGGTTAGATTTATATGTTGGGTTATAATCTTGATTGTTAATAGGTCATGTGAAACATTACAAAGAGACTTCCTATAAGGGAGCTTAGTGTTTTCTTGCCTACAAAAACCAAGTTTTCTTAAGCTTAGACTTAGTTGCCTACTCTTGCATATAATTTGTTGGCATCATTACAAGCTTACAAGTATCCTTGGTTGATAATTTAATGAAAGCAATTTAAGCAATTGAATTGCCCGACAAGACCTCATCAACAATTGCACATTTTTCAAGCCACAAAATAGGTAGGATTCCAAGACATTATGGCTTCAATTTGTTTCACCAAGCCGACACACCTAATGTTATTTGGACCACTTGAATTGAACAAATTACCAACAATGGAGAATTTAATAATCATACTTGATTAATAGTAATGTGTGTGGATAATATTAAAGAAACTCTCTCAAGGCTAAATAGGTCTATAAAGAAAATTCAAATATGAGTACTTAATTCATTAGATGTATCTCTAATATGTATTTGCACAAAATTTAAAATATGAAGTAATATGACATTGATTTAAAAAAGAAGTCATATCTATATTAAACTATTTTAACTTACGTAAACAAAATACTTCTATTTAAAGTCACTAAATTATAATTTTATGCATAAGTTTGAATATAATATAGTTTAGGCCTACCCATGCCACTAAGATTTTTTTTGACAATTATATTTTTTTATACTTTATCACAATATCATAAATTTTTATTGTTTAAGATACTTTTTTGAATACATAAATAAACTTAACATTATGAAAATCTCATAATGTATTCAAATTATTTAAATTATAAAACTTAAACTTACTATTCCAAACAAAATATTTGCTAAATTTAATAAAAAAATATAAAAAAATAAAAAACTCATACAATTTAACAAGTGTTGTGTACCTACAGCTCAGTTTAAATATTGGGAAATTGAAATTTAGATTGTTGAAAGGTAAAACTGTTATAAAACTATATAAATTTATTTAATGATAAGTTTAAGTTAGGGAATCCATTTTTTACCAACAACTGAATTAATATATCCATTGACTCAATTTTTTGGACAAAGTAATATATCCATTAACACTGAAATTATGGCAATCTAGGTGAGTTTGTTTTATGCTCACTATTGTAATTAATAAAAATGGAACAAAAATCAAAGTCATTATGACTTTTATTAAGATTCTAAATTTATTAATACTCTGTCATTTAAAAATAATATTTAAAAATAATAATTTCGTAACAATGTTTATTAAATAGTATATATTTTAATTTTGAATTAAAATCATTATTATTTCAATAAATCTATTCAATATATTTAAAAATCTCAAAACACTTAACTTATAAAATTTTAACAATTAAAAAATTTGAGGCTTCCAGTTCAGTGAGACTTCATTTCCACAACCATTGCCAAAAATTATTTTAATATTTTATTATCAAATTTAAATTTAATAAAAATCTTTACATACAATCTTCATATATTCACACTTTAATTTTTTTTTATTATATTATAAACTATAGACAAAATATAATGTAATAAGATAATCAAATGTAATTGGGCTAAGATAAATAAAGGATATTTGAATTTAATAAGGCATGTGAATAAAGAATATGTGGAATTACTTCAATTGGATGATTTTTTTATATAAAATATGGTTAAATATATAACTTTTCAAAAAATTTACAAATGAGTTATTAGTTGTGAACCTCAGAGGTTTAAGTTGTCTAAAACCAATTTGTATTCCAAATAACAAAACTCTCGTTTAAATTATCTTTGGTAAAAAAAAATTACCAATTTATATTCCAAATAACAAAACTCCCCTTTAAAATTATCCTTCCTAAAAGAACAATGGAAAAAAAAATCCCTGGGAAAAAACAGAGAGGGGGGATTAATACGATATAATCCTTTGATCTAATGTATGCTATGCTAAGGAATCCGAAGTGCAACTTGCAGTTTGCATATCGGGACTACTCGTTTCTCTTGGGCTAGGGTTCGATTCTAAACCCATTAATTCTTCTATAAATTGTGATCTCTGTGGGAAGGAATTCAGTTCCTTTGAAAGGTTTGTTTGGTCACATGAAGTGAAAGGTTGAGTTCGAGTTTCTTGAGTAATATTTTGCTACGACAAAATGTGGTATTTATAAATGTTTTGGAAATAGAAGCATTGAGCCTAGCTAACTCAATGCAATGATTTTTTTGTTACAATTAGCTACTCTAACAAATCACGCAGGTGAATCCAAAACAATTAAACCAGAAAAAGGAAAGATTCAAGAGGAAAGCACTGAGCATGATTTTAGAAGAAGTTGGTATTGTGTAAATGTTGATGAAGGTTGATATTATTTGGTTGAACTGCATTAGATGATGGATGGTGCAACAACAACATTGAAAATTAGGCAATGATGGACAACCAAGTTTGTGTGGGTTTGTAGAATAGACTCATGATCATGTAGTAAGTGTCACATACATTTATTAGTAAGCAAGTCTAGGATGTTTTGTAGTGGTCTTGATAATGATCTAATAATGAGTTCTAAGAAAATTAATAAGGTATTACAGACTCATGTGCTTGGATGTGCATATGTTATTTTATGTAATGGATCGATAAGATTGCGAAACACATAGACAATGAAGCAGTAAACAAAAACATAATAGACAACACATAACACAACAAATTTAATGAGGAGTTCACCCAATACTCCTAGGCTACATCTCCTGGTCCAGCCTTCAGTGGTGGCCTCTCTATTATGTCTTCAAGCAGAGTTTTACAACAGTATGAGCTCAATTTGAGACTCAATACACAACAGATACAACAACAAGAGTTTGCTTGAACCTCTCAAGCTTCTCTGAGTACACAGACTCTCTCAATCACTCTCTGTCTTTGTCTTAGCTCTGCCTCGACACTTCCTACCTTTGTCTTATGTTTTCTATGGCTTTAAAGCCAAACTGCAATGTCTGTTCATTGTAGCTTCTCGGCTTTCTGTCTCCCCGACCTCTGTCTGCTTAGATCCCTTTTTAAGTGTTAGCAATCATTTCTAAATGCTTCCAAGGATGGTGGCCCCCCGTATTGTAACGGGATAGGTCGCCGGCCTTTGAAATCCTTCTGAATGCTAAAAACGCAGTCATTTTCTATTAACATAGGAAAACACATTCAAACTGTGAAATTCTGTCAAAACACTGTTCATTTCGCACTTCAAAAGTCCCTAAATCCAGTCTATTTTCCTATCAGGTCCGCCCTCAATCGCTATCGCAATTCGCTTCGGCCTTGCTTCCAAGGTTTCCTTTCGTATTTTGAAATACGTTAAAAACACTAAAAATACTGAAAAGATGGCTTTAGTGGATCTAAAATATTATAGATTTTCATTCCCAAACCCCTTCAGGTCCAGGTTTTATTGCATCAGCACTGTCTCTTTATATTTCGTTAAACAACAAAATATGTGAAAATACATTAACAAATGCCTTTCGACGGATCTCAATTCTTATGCAGCAATGTTTATATTCATTATTGGGTCTGGTTAATCGCATCGCATATATATGTGCATATGTCCTGCTCCATGGTGTTGCTCCAATGCGATATCACGATGCAATTGATCACAATCCCATATCGCGATTACCTCGGGCCGTTGTAAGTGCTCTATTGTGTTTTCCGATAGCGATCCTACGATGCAATGTGGGCTCTCGATTTGTGTGCTTGATCGACAGTCCTAGTTGACTCCGCCGATCGCCATCGCAAGTTTTATATGATTTGCACTGATATCCACTAATTTCCATCGCCAATTGTGATTCGCCGATCAGATATGGACTGTTAATCGGCCAGATCTGACGACTACTGTGCATTCACTGTTCAGACCTCCGATACTCTGTTTTTCACTGTTTTCACGTGCTTTTCGCCTCCCGATAGTGTTTTTCTGCCATTCTAAGGGCTCTGCACATGCGATTGTTTCGATCTTTGGTATGATTTTAAGAGATTTTGAAGACTTATAGTGCATTCTAGGATCCATTTGGATGATGCCTTCCCACTGAAAAAGGATTTTGGACCACCAAAAGTTGGTTTTCAAGCATCGCTCAAGTGAGGATACAACTACCTCACTTGCCTAATCTCTATCCATTTTGCATTTCTGCATTTTGAACCTTTGAGTCCAATTCTTAGGTACTCAACATACCCTATGCGCATAGTTCTCACCTTCTTGTCTAGAAATATATTTTCCTGCAACTCATTAAGATATTCAGGCAACAGATCATCAATAGAAGGCAATTGACTTTTCTCTTCGGGATTTTCAATTAATGAAGGTTCAAATAGTCTTAAATTTTATGCATTTACCACTGAATAGATGTGCATGTAAGCTGGAAAATCAAGGCGGAAAGCATTCTCACCAATTTTCTCAAGTATCTTGAAAGGCCCATACCTTATTTCCTTTAGTTTCTTTCCTTCACCTTGCATTCTGTCTTTGCTGATATACAACCAGACTTGATCACCAACTTGGAAGCTATGCTCCATCTGATGCTTATCACGCCTTGCCGTATACTTGGCTTGGCTCTTTTCCAGCTGTTCCTGCACTGCTTGGTGAATTTCTTGGATCTACTCAATCAACCTGGTTGTTTTTTCCACATCGCTGTGTCAATCAACTGCTATGTCATTTTCAAAGACAAAATCCAAGGGAAACCTTGGTATAAAACGAAAACAGGTCTCAAAAGGAGATCTCTGTGTAGAAGAATGCTTAGGACAGTTGTAAGCATGTTTCACATAACATAAATGTTCATCCCAAATCTTGGGATGCTTGCTGCAATAACCCCTGAGCAACTGGATCACTGTCCTGTTGATCACCTCTGTTTGGCCATCTGTTTGTGGATGAAAGGTTGTGCTCTTCTTCAATCTGGTGTCCATCAATTCCCACTTACTTAACCAAAACTTCCCAACAAATCGGGAATCTCGATCAGATACTATGGAAGTGGGTAACCCAAAATGCACCCAGACATGCTGAAAGAACAATTTCGTTGTTTGTTTAGTTGTAATTTGCTTGTTACAAGGTATTAAAATACACATTTTATTGAACCTATCCACAATAACATACAAATAGTCATGACCTTTTCTAGATTTAGGCAATCCTCCAACAAAGTCCATGGAAATAATTTCCCAAGGACGAGAAGGAACTTGAAGTGGAGCGTACAAGCCTAGTTTTCTATTGCTGGGCTTGCTTTTAGCACACATGGTACACCCTTTAATATATCTAGAAACTCTTTCATGCATTTTTGGCCAATAGCAGAATCTTTGCAGTTGTGCAACTGTTTTACTTACCCCAAAATGACCTGATATTAAAGAAGTATGTGCTTCCCTAATTATGTTAACGCTTTCAGTTTGTGGAATGCATAGCTTTCCCAAATGATACAAGAGTTGGTCCTTAGCATAATAGTCCAATTATTCTACTTTTTTTCCATGACATAAAGTTTCATATACATCTTTAAAATCTATATCTTGAGCATACTGTTCAATGTAGCTTTCATGCATTACTGAGTTATGCTTAAGTATAGTTGATGCATTTATAATTGGTCTAGACAACATATCTGCAACTTTATTGTGTATGCCCTTTTTATATCTGATGACTAGATGAAACTGCCGTAGGAAACTCATCCACCTTTAGTGTCTTGATTGCTGCAACTTAGTTTGTGAGTGCAAATACTGAAGTGGCTGATGATCAGTATGTATAATTGTTTCTTTGCCCATTAAGTAATGTTTCCACTTTTTTTCACTCTGTACTAATGCATACAATTCTTTATCATATGTGGGATAATTAACTACTACATAATTAAATGTCTCAGAATCGTAGCATATGGGTTTACCATGTTGCATCAATACTGCTCCCATGGCATAGTCACTGGCATCTGTTTCGATCTCAAATGGTCTTTGAAGATCTGGCAATGCTAGTATTGGTGTTGTACTAATTGTTTCTTTCAAGGTGTTGAAGGATTTCTGTTGTTTGCCTCCTCAATGGAACACCTTGTTCAATCCGGTCAAAGCATGTAAGGGAGTTGCAATTAAGGAAAAGTCAGCAATAAAATTTCTCCAATATTGTGCTGCTCCTAGGAAGCTTCTAACTTCTGTAGCAGATTTGGGTTTAGGACAGTTTACAATGACTTCAACCTTAGAGGGATCTATCTTCAATTCACCACCCTGTACAATATGACCTAAATAATTCAAAGATGTTTTGCCAAATTCACACTTTGATAATTTAACATAGAGATTTTCTTTTTTCAAAACATCTAAAGTCTGCTTTACATGCTTCAAATGTTCTTCCCATGTTTTACTGAATACAAGAATGTCATCCAAATATACAATTACAAAATCATCAATAAAAGGCCTGAGTACGTCATTCATAACTCTCATGAAAGTGGCAGGAGCACTAGTTAATCCAAAAGGCATAACTAGCCATTCATACAACCCTTTCTTTGTTTTGAAAGCAGCCTTCCATGCATCTTGCTCTGCGACTCTGACTTGATGGTAACCACTGCGCAAGCCCAACTTGGAAAAGTAAACAGCTTCTTTCAGTTGATCCAATAGATCATCAATGCGAGGAAGGGGATAACAATTCTTGATTGTTATTTTATTCAGTGCTTGGTAATCAACGCACATCCTCCACGAACCATCATTCTTCCTTACCAACACGGTTGGAGATCCGCATGGTGATGTGCTTGGTCTTATGAACCCTTTCTCGAGCAACTCTTGTACCTGCTTCTTGATCTCTACATTCTTTAAAGCGGATAACCTGTACATTCCGATGTTATGCAATGGAGCATCTTGCTACAAATTAATATCATGTAAAATTTCCCTTTTGGGTTGTAGACATTTAGGTTCTTGAAATAACATATCATATTCTGAAACAACTTTTTCTAAATCAGCTTGCTGTTTAGCATCATAGCCTTCAAATACATTGGTTTTGTCAGGTTTTTTTTCCTTTACAACCATCAGTAAAAATTGCTTGTATGAATTTACAATTCTTTTCATCTGCCCTGAGTTTATGAGAGTATAATTATTCTTGAGTTTATGAGCTCTTACAATATATTCGATTCCATCTTTAACGAATTGATACTTATTTTCAGCTCTATAGAAAATGGATTTTCTATCATACAAGTAAGGACTTCCTAAAACAATTCCACATATATCCAAGGGAACGATATCTAACTAAACCTCATCTACAAATGTTGACCCAAAAGAAAACCTAAGTTTACATTGTCTAGTCACTTGTAGCTTTTCTTTGTCACATACCCAACCTAATGGATATGGCTTCTTGTGAGGTGTGGTTAGTAATCCCAATTTCTTTACAATTGATTCAGAAATCAAGTTTACTTATGAGCCACTATCAAATAAGGTATCAATATTTTGATGCCTGGAAATAACTCTAATATGAAAAAGCTCATGTCTTTTCCTTTCATTTTCTTCACTATCAATAGTTTGTACAGAATTACTAGTAGATGCTTCAGAATTTTTACCTTTTATACCCGTGGCTGCGATTGTTGTTTCATCACTTGAGTCTGACCCCAAATCTTTCTATATAGCAGCACCGGTCTTCTTCTTCTTGCCATCAAACTTCTTGGGTTTCAGCTCCGGATGCAAATACCAACAATGTTCATCATCATGTCCATCCTTCTTGCAGTGAGTGCATGAAGGTTTGTCTTTCTTTACAACGTTTTCCTTCCTCTCTTTCCATTTCTGCTTCCTCTTTTCCCTGTTCTTTCTTGCAGTGGGTTTTGATGATCCCCCAATCTCTAGGTTCACATTCTTGCCTCTAGCCTTTAGATGTGTAGCTTGAGGAGATACCTCATCTATGCTAGTAGGGTTAAACATGAAAATGGGTTGCCTCAAATAACTATGTAGACCACCTATATACTTCAACAAAGTTTCAGGTGAGTCTAAAGAAATGCCTAGAATCAAAGATCTTTTTCTAAATTCCTGGGTATAGCTTTGTACACTTTTCCCTTTTAATTGGCGAAGAGTTTTCCAACTCATCATAACTTGCTGCATATAAGCTAGTGGATAGAACTGTTTTTTAATGGCAGAAACAAATTCACTCCAGAAAGAAGGAATTTTACCATGTTTTTTCAAGTCAGCTTGTGTCTTGCCTTCCCACCTTACCAAGGCAGTTCCTCCCAGGCGTAGGTTGGCTAGCTGAATTTTACTCCTGTCTAAATCAATATTCTGCACCCTGCAATACACATCAATATATATAATCCAGTTATCTAGCTTCTCTGCATTTAATTCTCCATCATATATTGGCAAATCAAATTTAACATCTAATTTAATCAAGGATGTTTTCTTCTTTTTATTTTCAAGTCTATCAGGAGGTGTGGATAGAGGAGCCTCTTTTCCTTTCCCTTTGCCTTCAGAATGTCCATCTAGAAGAGATTCTTCTGTTCCTTTGTCTTGTTTGGAGGTTGAAGAATCTTCACCTCAGCCTTTCTTAAATTCTCGATACATCTCTTCTACAATGGCTCTCATGGTCATGAAACTGTCCATGAACTGAGAGTCTAATTCCAAGGGATTTTCTTCTACCATTTTCCTCCTAGGATAGACTCTTCCTATTTTTGGGTTAGTCTCAACCAGTTCTCCTTCTCCTAATTTGAGCTTTGACCTAGTTATCATTCACCAATCCAACACAAGCTTGTCTAACCTTAGCAAACCTAAAGCTTTGATACCACTTGATCTGATAATGAGTTCTAAAACAATTGATAAAGTATTATAGACTCATGTGCTTGGATGTGCCTATGTTATTCTATGCAATGGATCAATAAGATTGCGAAATACACAGACAATGAAGCAATAAAGAAAAACATAATAGACAACACATAACACAACAAATTTAATGAGGAGTTCACCCAATACTCCTAGGCTACATCTCCTGGTCCAGCCTTCAGTGGTGGCCTCTCTATTATGTCTTCAAGCATATTTTTACAATAGTATGAGCTCAATTTGAGACTAAATACACAACAGATACAACAGCAAGAGTTTGCTTGAACCTCTCAAGCTTCTCTGAGTACACAGACTCTCTCAATCACTCTTTGTCTCTGTCTTAGGTCTGTCTCAGCATTGTCTGCCTCTATCTTCTGTTTTCTATGGCTTTAAAGCCAAACTACGATGTTTGTTCGTTTCAGCTTCTCGACTTTCTGTCTCCTCGACCTTTGTCCACTCAGATCCCTTTTTAAGCGTTAGTAATCATTACTAAATGCTTCCAAGGATGGTGACCACCTGTACTATAATGGGATAGGTTGTCGGCCTTTGAAATCCTTCGAAATGCCAAAAACGTGGTTATATTCTGTTAACACAGGAAAACGCATTCAAACTGTGAAATTTCACCAAAACACTATTAATTTCGTACTTCAAAAGTCGCTAAATCTGGTCTATTTTCCTATCGGTTCTGTCCTCAATCGCTATCGCAAGTCGCTTCGGCCTTGTTTCGAAGGTTTCCTTTCGTATCTTGAAGCACGTTAAAAACACTAAAAATCCTGAAAAAATGGCTTTGGCGGATTTGAAATATTAATATTTTCATTCATGAACCCCTTCGGGTCCAGGTTTTATTGCATCGAAGCTGTCTCATTATATTTCATTAAACAAAAAAATATGCGAAAATACATTAACAAGTGCCTTTCGGTGGATCTCAATTCTTATGCAACAATGTTTATATTCGTTATCGGGTCTAGCTGATCGCATCGCATATATATGTGCATAGGTCCCGTTCCGTGGTGTTGCTCTGATGCAATATCGAGATAACCCCGGGTCGTTGTAAGTGTTGGGTGTGGAGCATGATTATCATCCTAATTTAGAGGTCTTTGTTTCAGCCGGATGTATACCCCAAGAAGATTGTACACCCCTTCACGCGGGGGGGACTTGTCCCCCCCCGCAGGGGTTTGTGGGGGACCATCCCCCCCCGGTGGGGGGTCCAGGGGCCAACAGTCCCCCGGCAGGGGTTTCGGGGGTAGCGCCCCCGAAGCTAAAAATAGATGTAAAATTGCCTTGTAAAAGTATAGTAATTTCTAGTCAATCTGGGTCGTTCATTAGGCGGATGATCTGACGGTAGAATTTTTGTTTAGTTTAAGGTTTTTTCCCTAGAAGGAAACTCCTCTCTTTGTATGAGGGTATTGTATTGAGGCTGTAAAAAATATACGTGTATTCTTAGAGCGAGAAACAGAGAGGTAAGAATGTGAGAGAAAACAGAGGATATTATAACGGATCTGCTGTAGGTTGTGTCTCTTCATTTTGTTGGATAATAGAAAAGAAGGACTGGCTATTCAGGGTGGACGTAGCCCAAACTGGGTGAACCACGTATATCTATGTCTCTCTGGTTTTATGTGTTTGTGTTTTTCCGCATATTATATGTCTTGCATTTCTCTATCATATATAATATTTTTCTAACAGTAAGTGCTCTATTGTGTTTTCTGATAGCGATCCTGCGATGAAACGTGGGCCATCAATCTGCACGCTTGATCGACGGTCCTAGTTGACTTCACTGGTCGCCATCACAAGTTTTAGATGATTTGCGCCGATATCCACTAATTGCCACCACCGATTGCGATTTGTTGATCAGATCTAGACCGTTGATCTAAGCATTAGTAAGCATTAGTAATCATTACTAAATTCTTCCAAGGATGGTGACCACCTATACTATAACGGGATAGGTTTTCGGCCTTTGAAATCCTTCAGAATGCCAAAAACGTGGTCGTTTTCTGTTAACACAGGAAAACGCATTCAAACTGTGAAATTTCACCAAAACATTATTCATTTCGTACTTCAAAAGTCGCTAAATCCAGTCTATTTACCTATCGAGTCTGCCCTCAATCACTATCATAGGTCGCTTCGGCCTTGTTTCCAAGGTTTCCTTTCGTATTTTGAAATACGTTAAAAACACTAAAAATCCTGAAAAAATGGCTTTGGCGGATCTGAAATATTAATAATTTCATTCATGAACCCCTTTGGGTCCAGGTTTTATCGCATCGACGCTGTCTCTTTATATTTCATTAAACAACAAAATATGCGAAAATACATTAACAAGTGCCTTTCGGTGTATCTCAATTCTTATGCAACAATGTTTATATTCGTTATCGGGTCGACCTGATCGCATCGCATATATATGTGCATAGGTCCTGTTCCGTGGTGTTTCTCTGATGCAATATCGTGATGCGATTGATTGTAATCACATATTTCGATAACCCCGGGCCGTTGTAAGTGTTGGGTGTGGAGCATGATTATCATCCTAATTTAGAGGTCTTTGTTTCAGCCAGATGTATACCCCAAGAAGATTGTACACGCCTCCACGTGGGGGGGTGCGGGGGGGACTTGTCCTCCCCACAGGGGTTTGGGGGGTGCCATCCCCCCCCCGGTGGGGGGTCCGAGGGCCAACAGTCCCCCGGCAGGGGTTTCTAGGGTAGCACCCCCGAAGCTAAAAACAGATGTAAAATTTCCTTGTAAAAGTATAGTAATTTCTAGTCAATCTCGACCGTTCATTAGGCGGATGATCTAATGGTAGAATTTATGTTTACTTTAGGGCTTTTTCCCTAGAAGGTAGCTCCTCTCTTTATATGAGGGTATTGTATTGAGGCTGTAAAAAATATGCGTGTATTCTCAGAGTGAAAAACAGAGAGGTGAGACTTGGTGAGCTCCAGTATTGTAGCAATAATGCTACAACTCCTGGGGCTTCCTGTCTCTCATTTTATCAACCCGGTAGTTCGTACAAACTTGGAAGCGACGGTGCTATATGCACAAGTACTAGCTCTTGTCGCAGCTGTCACTTGGTCAGCTGGCACAAGTCTGCTAGGGCTCAAGCCAACTTCTATAGGCTCTAAGAAGAAGCTTGCTAATTGATGGACGAAAGCTATTCTCAAAGGAAAACTACTCTACTTGACAAAATGGACTGAAAGCAAATCAAAGCATGTAAACCTAGGAAACCCTAATTTAACTAGTCTGACCTCTACAATGCAAGGAATGTAAATGCAACTTCTACCAATGCTGTCATTACCTCTAATAAGTGAAAATGCATGGATCTAAACTACCTTCATCATGAAAGTTATGTTTTTGTATTTTTCCTTTAAGTGAATGGAATGGTTGTGATCTTGTGCTAACTAGGGTTTGGTTGTGCAGATGGGATGGAGAAGGAAGGAAAGCGTGGGACAGGTTGGGGAGGCTAGGAGAGGTCCCTAGGGATCCTTAGCATCCATCCACAGAGGTTCCTCACATTCAGATGCTCAGCAACCGAGAGAGTGGCCTCCTATAGGATGGCTGCAGGGGATCCTACAGGATACTCTGGTTTCTACAGGATGTCTACAAATGGCTACAAGATGACCTACCGTGAGTGTTTGGAGTGATGGAGGAGTAATGGAATGGTAGGAGGAGATGTGTAAGGTAGGAATAAGGCTGGTGATGGCTTCAGAAGTGGAAGAATAGGATAGGGAGTGAATGTAGGGAGTAGGTTGGAAGATAGAGGGTTAGGTCAATGAAAGGGCTAGAGAATGGAGGTACGTGAGGAGTGAAAGACTTTGGGAGATAACAGAGCGGAGCAGGGGTCGAAGATGTGTGTGCATGCGTGATCAAGATGGAGAATGAAATAATGGAACGAGAGAAAGCAGTGTAAGTGAAACAAATGCTTATGACTGTCACCAAACCGAAAATGCATCAACCTAACTATCTGTGCTTATAAATTCAATGAATCAGCAATCTAAACGCGAAGGAGAATGTGCATGAAGCTGTGGTAAAGGAGTGTGGTGCAGGTGTGAATCATGTGGAAGCATCTAACATAACGTGACTGTGTTTGCAGCAATCATGGAATCAAGAAATGCGTATTTTTGGTGGCTAGTCATGGACTGCACTCCAATCCCAGATGAGACGGCAGTGAGCCTTAACAACCTTTTTGTTGGAGCTCCAATCGATTATATCTATCCTCTGCTACACTAAGCAAGTGAAAACAAACTCATCATAAGCAACTCCTATCTAACTCATGAAAAAGACCAACTTAATAACCTGTAATTCGAATTGCATGTACAAATGAAAAGCTCAAAGTGCTGAAATGAAATGGAAACAACACTACAGCAGAGGGGATCTATGGCTCTCAGGTTGGGCCCTAACCTGAGAGCTATAGTCTCCTTAAGAAACTCAGAACTAGATCAGAATCTGCCTTCTTTATTCATAATCTGATATCATGCCAAATTGGCTTACAAAAAGGAACAAAAACTGAGCTGTGCTCCAAAATTACAATAGCAATACGAGAGTTTCAACAACCTATCTAAGGCTAAGGCCTCTATACTTATACAAAAATGATGATCCAACAAGTGTCCTTGATTTTAGGAGCTCGACTGTCCAACTAGAGTTTAACTGCTGATCCTGTAGGACGGTCATAACTGCTGTTCCTGTAGAGCAGTTTATAACTGCTGTTCCTGTAGAACAGCTGGCTGCTTCTAAGCTCGGAGGGGAGATGGATTGGAGCTCGGAGTTATTGGTGGGAATCACGAGGAATGTCCCCAAGACCGTGGACATCCTCTCCTAAAAGTCAGCAGTGCCACCTCATTGTCTCCTTGTCTCCTTTTTCGTTGTCTTTTGCTCCCTTTTAATGCCAAAACCTGGGATCACAATGCATTATTCACGTAGATAGAGTGCCTACCCTTCTTCCTACAAACAACATGAATAAACTAAGAAATGCATGCATAAGCAATAAAAAATGAATGGTTTGAGCAAGTAGAATAGGCCAAAATGAGCCCAAATTGTACCAAAATTGGGGCTCATCATCACCCCCCAGCTGAACCATTTGCTCATCCTTGAGCAACCTTTCTCCTGCTCCTTGTCCTTGGCCGAGGACTCGGGACTGGAACAGGCTCTTTCTTTTCTGCTTTTGATGGCCCTGCCTTCTCTGCCCCTGGTGGTGACGAGGGTGATGCTTCCTTCCCTTTTTCTATTTCCTTGAGTCGGGCTTCGGAAGGTGACTGGCCTATCTTTCGTGTCCAGGAAGTTATTTTTGGGCTCCCCTTTTCAGGGGTAGCTGATGTTTTAGAGGGGGTCCTTGCACTGGGTGAAGTAGGGACATCCCTTGAAGTGGTTTGGCTGCTGGGTGGAGGCTGTGGCTTGCCAGCGGTCATCCTCTTGCTTCTCCTGGCTTCAGGTGGTAGAGGGGTCTCCCTCTCCCTTTTCTCTTTCGGTTTTGGAGGTGTGCTGAGGGCAGCCAGTGCCACTGCTGCCTCCTTTTCGAGGATGCCAGCCTTCTCTTTCTTGCGTTTTGCTCTCTCGGAGCTCCTTGTAGAGGGCCCCTCCTTTTTAGATTTCGGGCTTCCTGTGGAAGACCCTTCTTTGCCCTCTTCTGGGCCTCCTGTAGAAGATTCTTTCTTTGTCTTCGGACTCTCTATAGGAGGTTGTTTCTCAATGACCTTCAGGCCTCTTGTAGAAGCCCCTCTTTCCAATCTCGGGCCTCTTGTAGAAGCCTGTGTCTCTGTCTTCGGGCTTCCTGTAGAAGCCTCTTTCTCCGTTTTTGGGCCTCCTGTAGAAGCCTGTTCTCCAATGATTTTCGGGCTTCCTGTAGAAGCCTTGGTCGTTGCTCTTGGGCTTCCTGTAGAAGCCTGCTCCTTACTGATCTTCGGGCTTCCTGTAGAAGCCTTTGTCTTTGTTTTCGGGCTTCCTGTAGAAGCCTGTGTTTGTGTTTTCGGGCTTCCTGTAGAAGCCTGTGTTTGTGTTTTCGGGCTTCCTGTAGAAGCCTGTTTTTGCGTTCCTGCAGATGCAACTCTCACCACCTTTTCTTGCTTGGCTGCATGGATTTTGCTTTTGGCTTTGACTGCAGGAGCTGACGAGGTGCTTGGGCTGGCAAGGACCACCTCAGTTTTGACTGCCCTGCTTTTCAACCTCTTTTCTCTTGCTGATAGGATGGGGGTGTCCTCTTTTGCTCTGTCATCCTTTCCCTCCTCCTTCTCCTTTCGTTCTTTCTTCTGTGTTGGAGTCGAGACCTTTTGGCTTTTCCCTTTCTTACTCTTGGCTACGGTCTCTTCTTCTTCACCGCTAGAGGACCCCGTTTCTTCAAGCAACATTTTTATGTCCCCTTCTCTTGTTAAGTTCCTAAATGATTCCCATGCGAGGGGGACTTTATATGAGTGGAGAGCATCTTCCACAAGCAATTTTATCAACCCATGATGGGCTATCTGATCAGGGATTCCGTCCTTGAGCTTTGTAGAGCACTCCATCAAGGACTGCAGTAAAAAGTAAGGAATGCTCAGCCTCTGTGCTGCAGGGAGGTCAATCTGGTGTCTTAGTTCATTGAGCAGCCTGAAGTGATACGCATATACGATGCTGTAACGACCCTCACAGGTGATATATTTCATAATTTGCAAACTGACTTCGTTCCATGGTGGCAACAGGCTTGTCCTTTTCACCCCATTTTTGTCCTCTGTGAATGATTCTTCAGGTGGGAAGAACTCCTTCTTGGCTTGCTGACTCTGCTTCCGCTCTTCTTTATCCCACGGCAGACCCATGGGCAGTTCTGTGATTCGACTTATATGCTCTGGGGTGAGTTTGAGGCTTAGACCTCTGAAGGTTACTGTGGCCAGTGTCTGGGACTTAGGCTGCAGAGCCTGCAAGAATTCCTCAGCTACTTCATCATCGTAGCCCTGTAGCTTATCACAAAAAGGCATCCATTGTGCTCTAGTGAAGAGCTCAACCACTGCCAGGTTTCTCCTTAATGTATTTGAATCAGTGGGCTCTCGCCTGATAAACCCACCAGGCATGATGAACACAGTGGTTTTGACCAAAGGCGGTAGATACAAAGGAAATTCGGTCTTATAGACAGAGCATGCAATGAATTCACAGACCACAGTCTAATTATACTGCTATCCTGTAGAAGCGATAGTATAGGCACGACAATCCAATATTTTTTATGACCAGACTGTGAATAATGACCTTGCCACCTTTGAAAGCCAATTGCGGAAGGAGTTTCAGGGTTACCTCTTTTCTGCCACCTTTTCTTACGTGAAGACTTCACCTTCCTGTAGAGCTGCGTTCCTGTAGAAACTGCTTCCTGTAGGACTGCGTTCCTGTAGAAACTGTTCCTGTAGGAGCAGTGCGCAGGCTTCGGGGAGAACGGTAGTTGGACTGCGGTTGAGGTGCGCTTCACTGGTGTTCAGTCGGCCGAAAGCTTGGCGTATCAACATGCAGAGGTATTCAGAAGAGTTACTCAAGTTTTGAAGTGGAGGTGGATGGATATACATGCACAATCTAGCCGATTAGATTTTGAATCGGCGCAGCTCGTGGCACGGAGGGTGATCTGTCCCCGCCGGACCGTTGGGTGACGTCACCCATCATCTTCCTGCACATTCACTTGCTTCCGCATTCATTCCCACAGATCTGCCGCCGCCCTTTTCGGTTAAACTCGTTTCTCGGTTGACAGGACTGATCTTCACGTGCGTGCTGCGTGTTCCCTTTGTCGTGGCTGCCACCCATCATCTGACTATCCCTTCACTAGCCAACGTGGCCAGTCAACTGGCCTTACGGCCGCTCAACCATTCATTTCTACGCCATGCAAACAAATCAAAGTGATACTCATGCGATTTGATGGAAGGAAGGATTAGAACACTTACCTGCGCGCGTCTGCACATGATTTCCAGTTTTTGGACGACGGATCTACCTGCTGCATGTGGCTTACACAGTCCCGGAGGCTCGTGGTTACAGGATGCTGGCGCTGTAGTGGACGCTCTGGTTGCATGCGCCCGTGTGTTGTTTGCAGATGGCTGGGCGATGAATGGTATCCACTCCTGCAGGTTTGACTGCTACAGGATTCCCGCGGGGTGCCTTGTGACAGTCTCACCTCCTTGGGTGCATGCCACTTGACAATGGAGATGACCTGCTAATCGCGCTCCCGAAGCTTCTGATGCTTGACATGGACATGGTATGAGCTCTCGGTGTTCATTTTTCTCTGACAACTGATTTTTCCACGAGAACTCATTGATCTGGTTTGCTGGTGCAGGGATCTTAGTTGCATGGTGACGAGGATGGTGGAGCAAGGTATCAGCGTCGTGCATGGGCCCAAAAGAGGCTTGCATGCGTCCACACCAACCCGTAGTCATCAGATCTGCTCATGAAACGCATTCTGGCTCGTTATGAGCTTCTACAGGAAGTTTCCTGTAGAAGTACAGAGCTTCCTGTAGACAGGCAGCTCTTCCTGTAGAAATTTGCACCTTCCTGTAGAAAAACTGTGCCTTCCTGTAGAAAGACAGCAGTTTCCTGTAGAAGATTCAAACCATGATAAAATTGCACATACCTTGAAAAACGTAAGCGTTCTTGGAGGAGGAGCTTGTGAGGTGTCCTGGCTGCATGAGAAGGACCTTTGACTTTGACTTGAGAGGCTTCCTCTCCTCCATAGAACACCTGCAATCTGCATGCAAATTTCACATAATGACTTATTGATCTTGTTTTTTCTTTTTGTTTTTTCTTCTTTTTTTTTGAAAGATAGCAGGGGCACCTCAACGAGGTTTTCACCCTTGCCACCTGCCTTAAGCGCCTCAGAGAGGTTTTCACTCAAGGATCTTTATTTCTTTTTTCTCTCTTTTTTTTTGAAAGATAGCAGGGGCGCCTCAGATGAGGTTTTCACCCCTACCACCTGCCTTGGGCGCCTCAGAAAGGTTTTCACCCAAGGATCTTTATTATTTTTTCTCTCTCTCTTTTTTTTTTTTTTTTAGATTCTTCAGGGTGTGCCCAAAGCAGGGGCAAAACCCTTCTCTATGACCAATACTGCCTTCTCCATTGTTTTGATGAACTCTTGTCTTGAGGGAGGCTTCCTGTAGACCTTCAATCGATGCCCATTGACAAGCATGGGAATGGCTTCCTCATCAATGGTTCGAATGAGGACAGATCCATTGTCATCACACTTTTCCACTGAATATGGTCCTAGCCATCTAGTTCTCAACTTCCCCTTGAAATCTTTGTATCTGGAATCATACAACAAAGCCCAATCTCCCGGCTGAAATTACTTGTCATGGAGATGTTGGTCATGCCACACCTTCCTCTGAAGTTGAACCACTTCTGAGTGCAGGAGGGCCTGCATGCGGTGCTCATCCAGTCCATTCAACTGCAATAGCCTTTCTTGTTGTGCATGGCTGAGATCTAGATCCAGCTGAGCTACCATCCTCAAAGTGTTATACTCAAACTCAATGGACAGCAAAGCTTTCTTCCCATAGACCAGCTCATAAGGTGTGAAGCCGGTGGTGGTCTTCCAAGTGGTGTTGTAAGCCCATGTGGCTTCAACCAGGCGATCTGCCCAGTCCTTTCTGCTGCTGCTCACCACTTTAGTCAAGATCCCTTCTAATGCTCTATTGGTGACTTCCACCTGCCCATTTGCTTGAGGATGATAGGGGGTGGAAGTCCTATGCTTGATCATTGTGATGAGCTAGTAGATCTTCAACCAAGTTGGATGTGAACTGGCTCCCTTGATCAGTCACCAGCTCTCTTGGGTAGCCAAACTTGTAGAAGATGTTCTCTCTTAAGAACTCGGCCACTTTTTCTTCTGTTGCTGCTTTGATTGCTTTAGTCTCTGCCCACTTTGTCAAGTAGTCAGTACACACAATGATGTAGGATCTCTGCCTCGAAGAGGGATTGATTGGACCCACAAAGTCCATACCCCACTTCTCAAATGGCTCAAGAGTCACTTGAGGTTGGAGAGGCATCTCATCCCTTTGGGTCGGTTTCCCCATTCTTTGGCATTGGTCACACTGGCTGACATATCTTCTGACATCTTAATGAAGTGTGGGCCAATAGTAGCCTGCCTGCAGGATCTTGAAGGAAGTTCTCTTTGCTGCAAAATGTCCTCCACAAGGCCCATCATGACAGGTGAGGAGGATTTCAAAGACTTCCTCTTCCCTTACACAACGCCTTAAGATCTGATCGGGGCCAAGCTTGAACAGGTTGCCCCCGATCCAAGTAAATGAGGCACTCTTTCTGATGATTTTGCTCTTCTCTTTTGAAGAGAGGTGCGGAGGGAACTGAGCTGAAACAAGGTAGTTTGCTATATCAGCAAACCATGGAGAGAGTACTGAGATAGCAAACAGATGCTCATCAGGCATCTGGTCATCCACCGTCCCATCTTCATCTGCAGACAAATCCAATCTAGACAAGAAGTCAGCAACAACATTTTCTCTTCCTGGTTTATCAACAATGGTTAGATCAAACTGCTGCAATAAAAGTAACCATCTAATAATACGAGCATTCACATCTGGTTTATTCATCAAATATCTAATAGCAGCATGGTCAGTATGTACAAAAGTCTGGTAACCAGTAATATAATGTCGGAACTTGTTCAGTGCATGGACCACAGCTAAGAATTCCTTCTCGGTTACAGTGTAATTCAGCTCTGCTTTGGACAAGTTTTTGCTAACGAAGTAAATGGCATATGGAAGTTTTTGCTCAACTTGTCCTAAGGCTGCACCTATGGCTTTGTTCGAGGCATCAGTGTGGATATGGAAAGGTAGGGCCCAGTTTGGACCTCTCAAGATTGGTGCTGACACCAACTTGTCCTTTAACTCATTCAAACTCCTCTGACAATCGTCAGTCCACTTAAACTCCACATCTTTTGCCAACAGACCAAACAATGGTGAGGATAACTTGTTGAAGTCCTTAATGAATCTCCGGTAGTATCCTGCTAATCCCAAGAAACTCCGGACATCCCTTACTTTTTGAGGAGGTGGAACCCTCTTGATGAGAGCAATTTTGTTAGGATCCACCTGCAATCCTTGGGAAGAAATGGTATGGCCTAGCACGGTCCCTTCAGTCATTAGGAATTCACATTTTTCAGGGCTGAGGGACAAGTTCATCTCGGTGCATTTGGTTAGGACCTTTCCCAAGTTGGACAATTCTTCCTGGAAGTTGGCCCCATAAGGAGTAAAGTCATCCATGTATATTTCCACTGCATCATGGACCAACTCTGAGAAGATGCTCAAGACAGCTCTCTGAAAAGTAGCAGGAGCATTGCATAGCCCAAAGGGAAGGACTCGGTAGGCAAAGGTACCCCAAGGACAAGTGAAGGTGGTCTTATCTTGGTCTTCCGGGCTGATTTGGATTTGATTGTACCCGCTAAACCCATCCAGGAAAGAGAAGAACTTCTTTCCTGCCAGTCCATCCAACACTTGATCTATGAAAGGTAGAGGGAAATGGTCTTTTTTGGTAGCTTTGTTCAGCTCACGGTAATCTACACAGATCCTCCACTTCCCATTCTTCTTGGGAACCAACACTAGAGGGGACACCCATTCACTATCTGAGATGGGGTAGATGAATCCGGCATCCAACAGTTTCTGCAATTCTTCCTTGACAATGTCCTTAAGGGCTGGATTCATTCTCCTCTGGGGTTGCCTAACTGGTTTACAATCCTCTTTGATGTATATATGATGGGTACAGACCGAGCGATGGACTCCTTTCATCTCCTTATAGCTCCAAGCAAAAGCATCTAAGTGGCTGGCCAATAGGCTACACAACTCCTTCTCCTGGGAAGGAGATAGGGAGGAGCTGATCTTCAATGCTCTCGAAGGGCCAAACTCCACACTTTTGACTCTGGGAGTGACAGGGCTGGTTGTACAAAGGTCCACTAAGGTGCTAGCTTGGGCATCCTCCACCAACTTCTCTAAAGATAGTGCACTGGAAGGTGGATTCTGGATCAGGGTCTCAATCAAATCATCCTCGGTTGGGGGATTTCTTCTAGTGGTATCTAGGGTACACAGAGGTGCTGAATACACCTCGTCTTCTTCTCCTTCCTCCAACCAGAGTGGTAAATCATGCTCTAAAGAAGGTTGGGCAGGAGGGTATAGGACTAGCTGCTTGGACATGGGACCATTTTTGATGGTCATGTTTCCTGCCCGACAACTTATGTAAGCATCTGCAGTAGCTAACCAAGGCCTTCCCAAGATGAGAGGATATCCAGTAAGCTTGGCCTTTGGTTGCAGAACCAGGAAGTCTGCAGGGTATTCCCAAGAATCAATAGAGACCAAGACATCCTCCACAATCCCTTTGGGAGTCACGGTGGAGCGATCTGCTAATTGCAGTACTATCGAGGTCTTCCTCAAGGAACCCTGAAGATTGAGTTTAAGCATGGTATCCTTGGTCATCACATTGATGGCTGCCCCCAGATCAATCAAGGTGTGGGGGATAATGGTGCCATTGATGTGAACATCTACTACAGGACTTCCAGGATCTAGGTACTTTGGGCAGATGACTTGTCCTAGCATAAGGTCAGACAGTTGTCCTATGACATTGATAGTTGAGGCATCTTTCTTCCGTCTTCGTGGGTGTTTGAAACACTTCTCCTTAATCAGCTTGTTATATATTGGCACATCCTTGATGGCTTGGAGAAGTGGGATTTTTACACACAACTGCTTGAGCTCACCCAAAAGCTCATCTTCTTCTGGGTTAGGTTGTGTGGTGGCTGTTAGTCTCTCAGGAAAGGGTGGAATAGGCTTTGGTTCACTCTCCTGATGGTTTTCCTCATCCTCTGGGGGAGGAGGTTGGCGATCTGGAAAAGTCTTTCCAGATCTAAGATTGATCTCCTGGATCTCCACAGCATAGGTAGGGCATGAGGTCTCCCCAGTATATACCTGCTGAGCCTATCTATTGTTGGGGTTCGGGTTCGGTTGAGCAGGCATCTGAGGTTGCCTTGGAGGAGCAGGAGGTAAAGGCTGAGGTTGAACTAGTGGTGTAGGCAAAATGGCAGGAGGAGTGTTGTATTGGGGCCTCCACCCCGACTGAGGAGCACTCCATTGAGGCTGCGACTAGGTATGTGAGTGATATGGATGAGAAGTAGGTTGAGTAGGGTACTGAGGTGGATAAGACCATGGAGGAGGCATGGACCAAGAAGGATGAGCAGGGGGACCCCAGGAAGGCATGGGAGTCGAGTGGTTGGGGTTGTAATAAGCTTGAGATGCCCCTTGCATCCCCTGCTGATAAGGTCTAGATCCTTGAGGCCTCCTTTGGTTGATGAAGTAGAGAGGTTCAGTGGGGGCTTCGGTTCCTTGGTACATGGCTTTAAACCCAGGTAAGGTTGGACACTGATTTTTTGGGTGGTCCTCCTCACAAACGAAAGACACTTCAACCGAATGCAATGGACATTCATTCTTAGGGTGTCTTCTGGTGCACCTAGGACAGAAGACAGCCAAGGCTCTCTCAGCTTCTTCTTTCTTCTGCTAGATCCTGAATGTGTCCAGCTGCATGGCAATGGTCTGTCTCACCTCACTCTTAAGATCTTCTAATTGGTTTGTAAACTCATGTTTGGAGAAAGGGACACCAGTGGAGAGGAGATTTCCTCTACCTCGTTTCCTAGCTGCCCTGGAATGATTTCGAAACACAGTCTTGATGTCCTCATAAGGCAGTTGGTAAATGTCCCCCCCAGCTAACATGTGAAGGGTGTCTAAGAGATCTTCAGGGACTCCTCGGAGTAGAACCAACTTGAGGGATTCAGGGTCAAGTGTGCACCTGGCCCGTTTATAGCTAAGTTGGAACCTCTCCTCATAATCCTCTAAAGACTCATCATTCCCCATGGTCATTCGGAAGATCTCTCCCTTGGTTTCCTTGGACCTACAATAATCCCTATACTTGGTATTGAAGGCTTGCTGCATCTGAGCCCAAGTAGCGATGCTATTCCCAGGTAATCCCATGAACCAGCGTAGTGCTGCATCCTTAAGAGTGGAAGGGAAAAGCTTCAGCTTTTGCTCATCTTCAGTATAGTCATAGGTTCTACAAAGGACAGCAAACTCAAACAAGAAGGTATCAGGATCCTCAGTGGTCAGTCCATGGAAGTGAGGCAAGGCGGAGGGGCTAATGTTTTTCATTTTCATATCTCCATTGGTCTCTCGGATGGGGAAAGCTCCTTCTATTCTCTCATCTTCTCTCCTATTATCAGCCATGGCTTCGGATGGAGTGGTCTCTAACTCGTCTTCTTCTATAGGGTCTTGGTATATCTCAGGATGTTCACCTATAGGTTCCTCTGGGTCACTGTCACCAAAGAAGAGAGAAGGGTGACTCAGTGATGTGGTGGGGGTGTTTGGTAGGAATTTGCCTGATCTATCTCGGTTCCTACGAGGCATGAAATGGAAAGGACTTTTTTTTTTTTTAAGTGCTTTTGCTTTTTCTTTGGTACCTGCAAAATTGAAACAAAGTGATCTACAACTAACTATATTACTCAGAATTGGAAAGCTAATCTAGGAAAGCAAGAAAAATTACTCTAGGAAAGCAAGAAATATTAGTCTAGGAAAGCAAGAAATATTAATCTAGGAAAGCAAGAAATATTAATCTAGGAAAGCAGGAAATGCTAATCTAGGAAAGCATGAAATGCTAAGCTAGGAAAGCAGGAAATGCTAAGCTACTTTTGCAAAATGGAAATGAAATAAACTATTGAGCAGAAGTAAGAGTACGAAAGTAGAAGAAAAGCAACAATTACTAATACTCTGACGCTTCCCCGGCAACGGCGCCAAAAAGATGGTGAGCTCCAGTATTGTAGCAATAATGCTACAACTCCTGGGGCTTCCTGTCTCTCATTTTATCAACCCGGTAGTTCGTACAAACTTGGAAGCGACGGTGCTATATGCACAAGTACTAGCTATTGTCGCAGCTGTCACTTGGTTAGCTGGCACAAGTCCGCTAGGGCTCAAGCCAACTTCTATAGGCTCTCAGAAGAAGCTTGCTGATTGATGGACGAAAGCTATTCTCAAAGGAAAACTACTCTACTTGACAAAATGGACTGAAAGCAAATCAAAGCATGTAAACCTAGGAAACCCTAATTTAACTAGTCTGACCTCTACAATGCAAGGAATGTAAATGCAACTTCTACCAATGCTGTCATTACCTCTAATAAGTGAAAATGCATGGATCTAAACTACCTGCATCATGAAAGTTATGTTTTTGTATTTTTCCTTTAAGTGAATGGAATGGTTGTGATCTTGTGCTAACTAGGGTTTGGTTGTGCACATGGGATGGAGAAGGAAGGAAAGCGTGGGACAGGTTGGGGAGGCTAGGAGAGGTCCCTAGGGATCCTTAGCATCCATCCACAGAGGTTCCTCGCATTCAGATGCTCAGCAACCGAGAGAGTGGCCTCCTACAGGATGGCTGCAGGGGATCCTACAGGATACTCTGGTTTCTACAGGATGTCTACAAATGGCTACAGGATGACCTACCGTGAGTGTTTGGAGTGATGGAGGAGTAATGGAATGGTAGGAGGAGATGTGTAAGGTAGGAATAAGGCTGGTGATGGCTTCAGAAGTGGAAGAATAGGATAGGGAGTGAATGTAGGGAGTAGGTTGGAAGATAGAGGGTTAGGTCAATGAAAGGGCTAGAGAATGGAGGTACGTGAGGAGTGAAAGACTTTGGGAGATAACAGAGCGGAGCAGGGGTCGAAGATGTGTGTGCATGCGTGATCAAGATGGAGAATGAAATAATGGAACGAGAGAAAGAAGTGTAAGTGAAACAAATGCTTATGACTGTCACCAAACCGAAAATGCATCAACCTAACTATCTGTGCTTATAAATTCAATGAACAGCAATCTAAACGCGAAGGAGAATGTGCATGAAGCTGTGGTAAAGGAGTGTGGTGCAGGTGTGAATCATGTGGAAGCATCTAACATAACGTGACTGTGTTTGCAGCGATCATGGAATCAAGAAATGCGTATTTTTGGTGGCTAGTCATGGACTGCACTCCAATCCCAGATGAGACGACAGTGAGCCTTAACAACCTTTTTGTTGGAGCTCCAATCGATTATATCTATCCTCTGCTACACTAAGCAAGTGAAAACAAACTCATCATAAGCAACTCCTATCTAACTCATGAAAAAGACCAACTTAACAACCTGTAATTCGAATTGCATGTACAAATGAAAAGCTCAAAGTGCTGAAATGAAATGGAAACAACACTACAGCAGAGGGGATCTATGGCTCTCAGGTTGGGCCCTAACCTGAGAGCTATAGTCTCCTTAAGAAACTCAGAACTAGATCAGAATCTGCCTTCTTTATTCATAATCTGATATCATGCCAAATTGGCTTACAAAAAGGAACAAAAACTGAGCTGTGCTCCAAAATTACAATAGCAATACGAGAGTTTCAAAAACCTATCTAAGGCTAAGGCCTCTATACTTATACAAAAACGATGATCCAACAAGTGTCCTTGATTTTAGGAGCTCGGCTGTCCAACTAGAGTTTAACTGCTGATCCTGTAGGACGGTCATAACTGCTGTTCCTGTAGAGCAGTTTAAAACTGTTGTTCCTGTAGAACAGCTGGCTGCTTCTAAGCTCGGAGGGGAGATGGATTGGAGCTCGGAGTTATTGGTGGGAATCACGAGGAATGTCCCCAAGACCGTGGACATCCTCTCCTAAAAGTCAGCAGTGCCACCTCATTGTCTCCTTGTCTCCTTTTTCGTTGTCTTTTGCTCCCTTTTAATGCCAAAACCTGGGATCACAATGCATTAGTCACGTAGATAGAGTGCCTACCCTTCTTCCTACAAACAACATGAATAAACTAAGAAATGCATGCATAAGCAATAAAAAATGAATGGTTTGAGCAAGTAGAATAGGCCAAAATGAGCCCAAATTGTACCAAAATTGGGGCTCATCAAGACTGTGAGAGAAAACAGAGGATATTATAACGGATTTGGTGTACGTTGTGTCTCTTCATTTTGTTGGATAATAGAAATGAAGGACTGGCTATTCAGGGTGGACATAGCCCAAACTAGGTGAACCACATATATCTATGTCTCTCTGGTTTTATGTGTTTGTGTTTTTCCGCATATTATATGTCTTGCATTTCTGTGTCATATATAATATTTTTCTAATAGTAAGCGCTCTATTGTGTTTTCCGATAGCGATCCTGCGATGCAACATGGGCCGTCAATCTGCGCGCTTGATCGATGGTCCTAGTTGACTTCGCTGGTCGCTGTCATAAGTTCTATATGATCTGCGCCGATATCTACTGATTACCACCGCCAATTGCGATTTGCTGATCAGATCTAAACTGTTGATCAGCTAGATCTTATGGCTACTGTGCATTCACTATACAAACCTCTGATACTTTGTTTTTCATTGTTTTCACGTGTTTTTGGCCTCCTGATAGTGTTTTTCCGCCATTCTAAGGGCTCTTCGCATGTAATTGTTTTGATATTTGGTATGATTTTAAGAGATTTTGAAGACTTAGAGAGCAATCTAGGATCCATTTGGATCAGATAATGTATTACATGGTAGCTCCAAGAGTTGAAGTGTGTAATGTAACATTGATGCGACATGTGTACCCCCATACAGTTCGTGGTAATCTAAAAACCACTTTGTATTTGTAGTTTCAATTTATGGTAAGCCAAAAACCACATGTAAGAGTGAAGTGGGACAGAGATTCCTGTTGGCATGGTTTAGGGTTAGTCGAGAAAACCTTCGGCCTTGTTGGGTCATGTCTTTGGTGAGCCTTAGTGGCTGGAGTGCCCTAGTGGCAGGTTTGTAGCTCGGAGTGGTTGGAGTGCCCTAGTGGAAGGTTTGTGGCCTAGAGTGGCTAGAGTGCCCTAGTGGCAAGGTTGTGGCCCAGAGCAGTTGGAGAGCCTTCGTTGCTGAGTTGAGCCTTCATGGTTTTGTTGAGCCTTGGTGGCTGAGTTGAGCCATGGTGGCTGAGAGCCCTTGGTGGCATTGTCGAGGGTGATTTATAGGTACAGGCACATGTATGCAGTTATAATGGTTGACATAACCATGTATGCGAAAGACATCCTACAAGACTGTCGGTTGTAGCGGTTAGCACCCATGCATTCCGGTGAATGGTTGCCCCTTTATATGCACATCGACATATTTTTTTGTTATGTTTAATCACAACTAAGCTTTGCAAATTGATATCGAGACAAGTACTCATTAAGGGGTATGTTGGAATGTTAATTCCTACGTGTCTCAATTGTGACATTCTATGTAAAGAGTTTGTCTCTATTCTATAGGAGTGGTTTTCCTAGTTTGGTGTGTGGTTGAGATTTTCTCTCGACCAACATATTGTGTGTCTAAGATAGTTTTCCTATCTTGATACAATACTCGTGTATATATGTAATATCATATTTGATTAATGTAGATAGGTTTCCTCATGGAAATTTAACAACATGCGGGAGAGAAAGGCATCTTAGCTGGCATTAAAAGTGCCCCCCAGCCAAACTCGAGAGCTTTCACTGGAATTAACGAATCAATAAGTGATAACTCTTCTTTTCCCACTAATTCCACATAAAAGAGAGCATTTGCATCTATTTGTAGTGCAATAATTAGTACAAAAATAATTACACATTTTGTATATCTCATATTCATCTTTGCAGTTGCTAAATTACACCAAAATATAGCCTATAGATACCAATTGAAATAATTAAATTCGAAGAATAGAAAATGTTGTAATACTTGACTCCAGATGTAGGCGCAGACTAATGGATGAGGAAGCCCAATTCAAAATTTAAAGCCAGTTCTCTTGGACACCTAGCGGCAGATATCATTCATAAAATATCAGTGAATCCCGAATTCAACTTTGATACAACCACAAATCCCAATCTCTTAACAACTTTGACAATTTTATTGGATTTAGAGAAAATACTGGGGTGTGAATAAGAATGGTGATTTGGAGTTTACATATGTTTTTAGGTAATTCATTAAAAATATAGTAACCTATCCAAATGTTGGCAATGACCTGATCCAGAGAAGCTAAATCCATAATCTTCAATCCGTAATCTTCAGACCAACTAGAATCCTCTTCCATTTCCACTTATCTAATATTTCTATTATAAAACCAAAAAAAAAAAGAAACAGTAAACCGAAAAAGAAAAGAAACAATGATAATTAGAAAAAATAATTATATTTAAATTAAAATTTCACATCTGCCTTTGAATGGATTGTTTTATTTTATATTGATATGGATTTTATATATTAAGTTTTAATAGAAAACTAAAAATTAACATTTTTTTTATAAAATTTATTAGATCAAAATCATTTATAAAATTTAGATTAATATTAATTTTTTTATAAGTTTTTTCACAAAAAGTTTTAAAAAATTATATAAAATTATAGACTTTCTTATTTCCTTTTACTTCTAAAAAATATCAAAGTTAAATGAATAAAAAAAACATCAAATTAAATAAAAAAGGAAATAAAACTAATCTTTTTTAGCAACTATTAAATTAAGAAATTCCTAAAAAACTCATAATAAAACTTTAACCAATCAATTTACAAATAAATAAATTTAAATAATAATAATAAATAATATAAATTAATTTCTTAATGTTAAATTATAAGCCAAGGACAAATTTTTTTGATAAAAAAAAACTAATAACCAATCAAAAAAATTTTTTTTTGATAAAAAAAAAACTAATAACCAATCAAAAGCATGCCTAAGTATAATAATAATAACAACCATATAACTACATTCTAAAATCTCATTCCGTAAACAAAAAGGAAAAGTACTCTTTACATGAAAGGAAATTACAGAAAAGTACTCTTCAAATTACGTGACAGAAAATTACATACTGCCTAACAAACATTGTAATGATAAAGATTCCAAGAACATCGCATCACGTTACATAAAATGCATGGTAACTTCTTTGATTCATGAAAGTAAAGAGATTAGTAGTATTTAATGAGATTGCATACTATCATAAAATTAAATTACATCACAAAACCAAAAGTATAATATCTTTTTATTTCATGAAAATAAAAATATTAATATTATATTCCGAAATTCCGTCGTATAGTTCAATCGCATCATAAAGGATTTGTCATGAATATTATACAAATGGCCATCATCATGGAGAGGGGATTAACAGGGCCTGATATAGCTGAAACCTGACAAACATTCTAATGATAAATATTCGAAGAACATCGCATCACGTTACATAAAAAATTACAGTAACTTCTTTAATTCATGAAAACAAAAAATAATAATATTTAATAATTAAAAAAATAATAACAATAGTAAATAGATTCACTTTAATTTATTATATTGTAATATAGTTTTTATTATTTTATTTTAAAAATAATATAATGCGTATGTCACACTAAAATAAATTGAAATAGTAATAATTTATATTGGAATTTATAAAAATTCATAGCATATAATTATTAAATATATAAAAATCTGATAGGTTTAATTATTAAACATATATATATAATTCATTTTACCATATAAAATAATAATTCATATTCGTATTCATTATAAGTTTTTATTTGATTTAACAAACTAGCATTTGCACCTTATGTTGCAAAGGAAACGCCGTAAGGCATAGAGTGGGAAAGAATAGCATAAAGTGGGGAAGAATAGAGACATGTATAGAGTGGGGAAGAATAGCATAGAGTGGGGAAGAATAGGGACATGTGAATGGACATTGTTGAAAGCAAGGGTGGATGATAATGAGTTACAATTGCAATAGTTAGTTATGTGTATTTTGAAAATGAATATTTTGTAAATAATAATAGGTTGTGGAAGAATTTATAAAAAGTATGCCATTAACTACACACTTGATATCTACAGAAATAGAAGGCTAGAAAACAAGAATTTTAATTTATAAGATACAATTTACATGGTTGATCAACATGTAGAAACCCCTTGTGTCATCGCTTTGTCCAAGTGGGGAATAATAATATGACAGTGGAATCACTATTGTGAATATGCAGAGACATAATACTATGGCATGCTTATAGATCGTTGTTCGCTGAATGACTTGCAATTGGCTTTCAAGCTGCTGGTTCACCATAAGTTGGATCTGCAAAATATTAGTTAGATCTAAAGAACAAATAAAGCTAGGATAAAAGGTCCAAATTTATGAAATTATTAGTTTCTTCCTTCCCCACCTTTACATTGTTGTTATTATTATTATAATACTAATAATATTATTATTACCATTACGAGATAGCTCCCTGGATGCCATCAAACATTTAATATTAATTTTATTAGAACAAATCAAGGTACGGATAGAAAGCTAAAATTTCTGAGATTATTAGTTTCTTCCTTCCCCTCTTTTTCGCTCTTAGCACTATTACACTTCCTTTCACATCCTACAGTGGATTGAACTTGCAAGAAAATTCGAGGTGAACCCTATACCTTTGCCTCTTCTATTCATTTTTGTACAGAAGGAGGTATATACATCTTCAGTTCATATTTCTAGCCATTATCTACACCTAATACATGCTTTTGTATACAGGGAATTAAATTTTCATCATGTTTGAACTCAACTATTTGCCTTCCAAGGCTGGCTAAAATAGTTGTTGGGTTGAGGGCCTCCACTGCAAATATTTTTGTTGACAATGGCCGTTACAGAGAGTTTATTTTCAAGCATTTTCAAGTGGCTTCTGTGGATGAAGAAAATATAGCAGTAGTTCTAGTAAGTTGATCATTCTATACAAGAAATTCCCATCTGAAGTCCTGAGTAGGCTATGAGTGAGACTTTTTGCCTCTACATAAGAGTTCATTAGATAATGTGTTCTACAAACCCCTCTCACATACTCAACTACATGACTGCCCTATTCAAGAAGCCAGTTATTCCAATAAGCAATGAAAATCACCTATACAATTTACCAATTACAACAACAACCAACCAACAAAAAAAAAATGTACTCAGCAGACTAAGGCAACAAACTCGTCAAGTAATAATCCTCAAAAGGGCCAATATACTAGGACTCTCCATTCAACTAGGTATTACCACCTATATTTTATCTTGATTTAAGTATATTTCCAGTAACAATTCACCAAACTGTAGTCAGCCTATGTGATGAAACAATATCACCAAAAGTTCAAACTACGCATGTTACCAATAAAACTGTTGGCTAAACCTATAAACAATGTTAATCATCCACTTCTACCAGCCTTCTTAGTATTAGGCTTTTAACAACATGTGTGTGATTAAGTTGTTTCTCATCTTTTATCAGCTACCACGTTTGACAGAAAAGAAGTGCAAATTTCCTACCTCCACTATCTAACAGATCTGCTAATTTCTGAATCATTCAAAACTTGAACAGGGCCAATATATTGAAATGACACCATGAGAGCCTCAGAACTTATGCCTCCATTTATAAGCTATCTTAACTAAGCCATTTCTTTTGGTAATCCAAATAACAAAAAAACCATTCCATTTCTTGCCTTTAAAATAGATATTTTCATGCAACAACTTCTAGTGGCACGCAGAGGTAGATTCACTGAATTTTACAATTCATGCCAGTCTTGGTATGCAGAGGCAGATTCATTAAAATCAGATATTTCTTTCAGCAAAATATAACAATGTGATGAATATGTTGGCAACGATTAAATGACCCCTCGTCCACTGCAACGAGGAGAACATGATTCAATAACTATTCGAAGGCGCTACATGTACAAATGTAGTACACTATTTTCTTCTGCCAAAGCTGCATTTATGGTTGTGATTATCATAGTCTTGTTAGGCATTGAAGTTTTTTCTAGATCACTCCCTAAATCAAAGGCAGTTACAGATGAATTCAACTCTGAACTCTGCAAGAGATTGGCTCTTAATTGAACCGTAATATCTATGGAAATTTATTTATAAAAAGTATGCCATCAACTACACAATTGATATCTACAGAAATAGAAGGCTAGAAAACAAGAATTATAATTTATAAGATCCAATTTACATGGTTGGTCAACATGTAGAAACCCCCTCCACTACAAATATTTTTATTGGCAATGGCCCTTATAGAGAGTTTATTTTCAAGCATTTTCAAGTGGCTTCTGCCGATGAAGAAAGTGGAGTAGTAGTTCTAGTAAGTTGATCAGTCTATAAAATAAATTTCCATCTGAAGCCCTGAGTAGGCTATGAGTGAGACTTTTTGCCTCTACATAAGAGTTCATTAGATAATGCGTTCTACAAACCCCTCTGACATACTCAACTGCATGATTGCCCTATTCAAGAGCCAGTTATTCCAATAAGCATGTGAATGAAAATCACCTATACAATTTACCAATTACAACAACAACCAACCAACAAAAACAAAAAAAAATGTACTTAGTAATAATCCTCAAAAGGGCCAATATACTGGGACTCTCCATTCAACTAGGTATTACCACCTATATTTTATCTTGATTTAAGTATATTTCCAGTAACAATTCACCA
Source organism: Pinus tabuliformis (assembly GCA_031772625.1). Classification (NCBI taxonomy): domain Eukaryota; kingdom Viridiplantae; phylum Streptophyta; class Pinopsida; order Pinales; family Pinaceae; genus Pinus; species Pinus tabuliformis. Next base: position 795,080,561 of record CM062817.1, read on the forward strand.
AACCGTAGTCAGCCTATGTGATGAACAATATCACCAAAAGTTCAAACTAAGCATGTTACCAATAAAACTGTTGGCTAAACCTATAAACAATCTTAACCATCCACTTCTACCTGCCTTCTTAGTATTAGGCCTTTACCAACATGTGTGTGATTAAGTTGTTTCTCATGTTTTATTAGCTACCAGGTTTGAAAGAAAAGAAGTGCAAATTTCCCGCCTCCACTATCTAACACATCTGCTAATTTCTAAATCATTCAAAACTTGAACAGGGCCAATATATTGAAATAACATTTCATTTGCTCGAAATTGTTTCAATCTATGATTGTTTATATAATCGTCTTACAACTTGTATATTTTTATAGAGAAGTGTGATTTCCTAGCATGCTTATGTATGAAATTAGGTCCAAGATAAATGGCAAGAATTTGATTGATTTTAACGTTTGAGAATTTCCAAAGCATTTCAGGTTTAGCAAAATAAAATACCTAGCTTGTTGCTTGTCTACTTTATAGTTTCCAGCAGCAAACAAAATTTGCTTTTATACTGGAGTCTAGCCTTGAACTCTTAAATAGAACTCTACACGTGTATCATTTCTATTAAGATTGTTGATTTTTCTCTGTTCATTTTCTTTTCGACTGTGACTGATGCTTGTTCAAAACAATGTTTTCAGACTCTTTTCGGACTCCTGAATCTTGCCAAGTTCACTGAGTCGCCGCTGGAAAGAGTAACTTGTAGACACTCTTCGGTCATAATCCCCACTTGCGAGACTCCTCTGAAACTTGCCAACACATATTCTGAGTATTTTTTTTTTCTCTTTGCCAAGCCTAAAAGATTCTGCTGAGTCTTCCTGAGTCATAGCCCAGCTGAGTCTTAGATGAGTCCAAGTCTAAACAAATTGGTTTGAAACAATTTCTTTTTCAAGTCAGGTCAACACATCTTCCTGTCCTTCCCACAATATTTATGTATGTTTCCATGTGTGTAGGATGTGTATGTGGATCTATTGCCCACTTTATTTCGTTTGAGTGAATCAATCATTGTTAAGATGAACTTTACAACAAACCAGTTTGTAAGTGAGGTGTCATGAACATACCTCTCCACAAAAAAGCTGAACTCTTGTGCAATACAAAAGTTGTTTCATCTATGGAATGAAAATTTTGTTTGATACTACCAGATTCAAAATGGATCAAGAGAAGTTTTTGTCCAATGTTTATTGAGAGTAAAATTAGTCTTTTAACTAGATGTTTTGTATAGGCAATTATTAAAAATGGTCAACTAAGGTCAAATTCCACTATGGACGGCTCCTTTGTATGAGATGATGATGGCATTGGATTCCTCTTCTCGAGAGGACCAATTTCGACCTAAAGCACGATGGATTCTGACAGGCAGAAATGTATATTTGAAGTCAAGCCCATAATGATGTAGGCTCATGAAGCCCAAAAGACATGACCTTTGACACACATTGAATTGTATAAATATAAGATGAGTTCACTCCATTTTGGCATAATCACACATGATTCTCTCTTTCCTCTCATGATGGATTCGACTTTCTTTGAGAAACTATCTCTCTTCCATACGTGCAAATTTTTGGAGGATGAATTTCCTGTGATTTTCTGCGGTTGACTTTTCCAGTACACAGAGCAGCATTGACCAGGCACTTTTCCCAACTGTTTGACTGCGACTTTGATGGATTATTACTCTGGATTGGGTAATTTAATGCATATTACCCATTTAATGTAGCAATTTATTTTTTTTAGGTACTTTTTATATGCTATTTGCACAGGTAATATTTCATTGTTCTTACAATAGGAAAGTCCTCCTTCAACAGCTAAACCACGTGTCATGATAAGAAGTCAATGAAGAGTTTTGTTTTAAGAATTTGTTGATCTAAGTCCAATCTTCTCATTGGATACGGCATTCAACAATATGTTTGAAGATCTGATCCCTTTGGCACCTCTGTATCAGTATTTTAAAGCTAGCAGTCCTTCCATCCAGTCACTTGTGCTCACATAAATTCAAGTCTTGTAAATAAAGATGTCCAACAAGCAAATTTGTTGAGGATCAAATAAGTGACTCTAGGGATACATATATTTATTTGGATTTGATCAATGAATTAAAGAGAGCCCTATGGAGCAATGAAGAATCGAGTTGTTGGCCTAGTTCTCTGAACCATTAAGAAGGAGCCAAGTGTTCCTATTGTTCTAAGCACAAGAAACAATAAAGGTCTGCTATGCAATGGAGCTATCTCTCTTTTACATTCTGGGCATAGGTATGCTTTTGAATAAGTCTTTTGAAAAGAACTTTATTCTTTTGTATGCATATATTTGCAAGCCTTGAAAAGACAATTAGTGGGCATCCTATGTCATCTATATTAGTAAAATCAAGGAACCCTATTTTTTGTATTGAAGAAGAGGCCAGGTCCTTATCACTGTTACAAGCACACACACACACACACACACACACACACACACACACATATATATATATATATATATAAGTGTTAAAAGCATGTTCCATTCAAGCCAACTTGCAAATCAATAAGGAATATATATTCATGTCTTTGAAACCTTCATAAGAGGTGCCCTGGAGCCAATAAAAATAGAGGATGTAGTTATGAGAAGGGATGGTCCCTTTAGACATCAATATGAAAATGATTTTTGAAGAATAGTAAAAGCCCTCGATAATGCCATTATCTAGCAGTTGATGTGATTTTGTTGAGAAGGTTTAGTGGCAGCCCTCCATGTGATCCTATTTTTGTCTAGCAGCTGAAGCAAAGGAAGTTCATCCAAGAAAAGTATGCAGCTCCTTTGTGTTGGCACCATTGGACAAGGGTGACACTACCCTTGGAAGTCTGGAAGATAGAAGAAGTGCGAGGCACTCTGGAGCAGACTCCTGTAGCAGCCTGTATGAACATAAAATCAGAGGTATGGTATCTCTCAAGGTGCCTCATGAATAACACATTGGAAGAAGGATGTGCATGGTTGATCCTATGTCTTGGCGAGCACGATGAGTAGAGGAAACTGTGAGGACCCTGATTTTGGCATCTTGATTAGGTCATTGGGCATTTTATGGCCAATTTTCGAAGTACTCCATTTGCATTTTTGCTCTCCTTGTTTGGGCTATATTTAGTAATCATCACAGTTAATGTAAGTTGTAACTCTATGTCCTAGTCATCTTACCTACCTATACCTACATATGGTTAATGCATTCACATTGTTTTGACACACATGAAGGGAATTGGAGTGTTGATAGGTGTTGTAGTTCGTGACATCAGAGGGATTGGATTAGTAGCATCTATTGTTTTGCTTGCCTTCATGATCACAAAAGGCTTTTACATTCAGGTATATGTTTATGTTTACTTTGGAACAAGTTCTTTCAGTTTGGGCTTATAATATTTGTGTTGTTTCAAACTTACCAACAAACAATGTCATGGTCTTGTAATCAACAATAGCATACATGTTTCCAGAGCACAAGCGTTAAAAAATTCCATACAAACTGCATGAGTGTAACCGTCAGGTTCTTAGGTTCTTGGTTGAAATAGGATCGTTAAATTACGTTTGTATATGCTGATGGTGAGGATTTCTGAACAATCACATTGACAAAAGAGAAACATAAATGTGGGTTGAAGTAGGATAACTGCATAAGAATCTGTCTAACTTAACTTCAAACAATTGATTCTACCAATATAATATGACCTAGGATGTTGGGACTGTTGAGCTCTTATTGTTGATACATTTCACAACCTTGTCAGAATGTCTTATCTGGCGGAGCAAAGAGCAAGAGCAATCTGCATGGCACAATATACCATTATATTGTTATTACCATTATAATTTTTCTGGGAGGTCTGAAAATGGAGAAATAAAATCATCTTCAACAACCACCAGATTTCTTAACTGCGGGTTTTGGAAAACATCAAACTCGCCCGGCCCACACTACTGGTTCATATCTGCATATCGGGCCGAAGGTTTCTTCTTGCAAATCCACCCCTACAGTGGTTTTCCCGGCTGCCTATTTTGATGGAGCATCGCAAAGACATATTTGCCGATGTGGTTTCTGGATTGCCTTCTAGCTGGATCAGGAATTCTGGATACATTGGGGTGCTGGCCGTGGCACGAACACTTAAGCTGAAGTAATGTTACTCTAAGGTTTACTTTGGTTCACAAAATTTTTGAACATCCCAATATTACACATATATGAGGACTTGGACGGGCACATATCTATCAAACCACTCTTCAAGGCTGGCTCTTCCAAGTACAACAACTCTGGACTTATTATCCGAGTTCATCTATTGCATACATAGGAAGAGAGCATAACCATTTTACACTCTTCAAGGCTGGCTCTTCCAAGTACAACAACTCTGGACTTATTATCCAGGTTCATCTATTGAACACATAGAAAGAGAGCATAACCATTTTACAGGCAGACTCTCGAAAAAAGGACTTCATGCTGAAGCAGATGTACTGCACATTGAGATTAAGATGGAAGGACAAATTCTAGACGCCGGGGTGATGACTTTCTCTGAATAGAACTATTTCTTTGCAGGAATTCTCATATGAACAAGATGAACTTTGTCGGGATACAACATGCTGGACATTCTATCAACCCATTTTGTGTTTTTGATTTGTACATATTACTTTTCCTATGCTTGGTTTGCTGATTCACTTTTCTTCATTATGCCTGCACAATACTGGTTATGATAGTCTATACTTATGGATTTGCCAGAATAGTTTTTACTGGAATAGAAAGATGATATTTGATGTATTTTATTACATCTATATGTTGATCTCATATCACGTGTTTGTAAAATTTCTTTTTGATGAATATATCGCTTTTTCCATACTGAAAAATAAAATTAGAGACAACCTTGTATGAAGCAACATGGTCTTATGTAATTTGTTCAGCTTAATTTGACGGTGCACGTGCTTTTTGTAAATTAACAGCTTGTCTATGGCAAATGTGAAGTACATTGAAAACCTGTCAGTTTGTCAATTTGCAAAGAGTTAAAAGTATATCCTTTACTGAATCATGATAATAATTAATTTCTTGGTATATGTATTACAAACTGATTCATAATGGTGTTGGATTGTAAGCAAGGTAGTCCCTATAGATTTGATGGGAGATCGAGAATACTATACAAATAGTTAAAACCCAGAAGATCTCACGCAAGGTTACATATTGAAAAAAAAATATATCCTATCTAGCTAGACTACAATGGATCTGTGACTACTGCATGTATGGACGTTTCTCTGAGAGGCAGAAGCACATCCATCACTGCATTCGTCAAAGAAGCAAAGCCATCACTGTATTCATCAAATAATATGTTTAGACAAAAAATATCAAATAATATGTTTAGACCAAAAATGAGAACGAATCAATGGAGAAGTATGAACTTAAGCCAAGATTTTTTGGAAAAATCATATAGAAATTTTAGGGTCGATAAGTTTCGAATCTCTATCGAGGTTCATTATAGGACATGGTGGAGATTTATTATATGATGGTGATAAACCTTGATAAAGGTTCGAAACGCGTCACCCTAAAATTTTCCATGTGATTTCAAATTTTGACAAATCAGAAATCAGAAATATGAACTTATTTGTTCAGTAAAATTACATTACACATAAATCTTGTCGCATTGAGCAATATATTTTAATTATCTAAAGAGACAGGGACTAACTGCCTCGCAGCTATCCGCCTTGTTCATTTTGGTTAAGATTACAAATCTGCGAAGGTTGTATTCAGCGAGCAGTGAACACTGTGGCGACTGGACCACGATTGTGATTATTAAATGCTGTTATATTTACTACTCGCTTTCTTCACTGAAGCTTTCTCCCAAGTTTTCTTCACTGAAACCTTCTCCCAGTCGTTGGCGCAGCTGCTCGAATACTCCCACACTACATTGTAGTTTGGGACATCCAGACACATGAAGCTTCACCAACGATCTCAAGTGCTCAACTTTGGGCAGCACCTGTAAATTGGAACACCGGCGCAGCTGAAGAATTTGGAAGCCCTTTAGATCCCCAACTGAGTCTCGGAGCATTTGCAGAGCACGACACCCTTCCAGGTCAAGACTTTGGAGAACCGTCAGCTTCCCAACCAAGTCTGGCAGCGTCGGTAGAGCGCGACACTCACCGAGGACAAGACGGCACTCGCCCAGGACAAGACTTCGAAGGCCCGTCAGATTCCCAAATGAGTGTGGGAGAATTTGCAGAGCACGACACCTACTAAACATGGCCATTGAATTTCAGCCCTTGACCATTACAGACGAACCATCCACATTTTTTCAAAAATCAATGAAAACCATGGCACGGTAGAAAATCCAGAAATTCAAATTGCAGATCTGTTTTATATATTAATATGAATATGAAAATCTTGGAGCCCTAAATCAAACCCAGATACATGAACCATACACTGAAAGTGGAAAATATCTTAAAAACAGGCAAGGGCATCATATATATTCCCATAATTGAAAATTAAAAATTTCTCAAATAGAAGTACTGTAAAAGCCACCAAGCTAAACTTTACCTTCTGAGCATCTTTGAAAAGTTCCCTGATAAACAAAATCAAAAGTGTATCAATTTCAGATCTCTCACATGTTTCTGCAGGTTCTTCTCAGAACCCTCACCTAATCATAGAGTACAAATTCCAGCAGCTGTGTGGGAATCCAATTGCTCTAGAATGAACAATGTCCAAAGTATTTTCAAAGAATGACAGCGTTTGTGTTATAGTGAAATACATGAGAATAACCCCTCTGGAGGCAATGAAACTGTTGAAGGGCCCGTTCAAGTTCATGGAAGTTGTAATGATTGTTACATTTCGCTCCCTCCTTGTCACGGCGAAAGTTCATGTTCCTCCTTCGATGTCCAACCCAATTCCAATTGTCTTCTTCTTCAGATTCAAGACCTCATCGACAGAGTAATCATGGAGCCACCGCCATTTACCCACCTAGTTTTCTCCCAGCCTTGAAGATCGAAGCGGTCTTTGCAGTCATCGAAGCCCTTCTGGTATTTTCTCTGAATGAGGCACGAGTAATTCTTGCAAGAATATGCAGTCCAGATGACACTGTAATCAGGGGGGCTTTTCGCATGCTCTCAGGAAGTTGCAACTTCTTCCTGAAGCTCAACCGTGAGCCCACAGATGTCAAGTGAAAGGTGAAACGTTTTTTTAAGATTTTTAATATTTTAAAACATTTTATATTAAATCAGATGGCTAATCAGACGGTTGATTTTTGTTCAATCGTCTAACAAAAGATCTAACGGCTACGATTAGGACAAAAAGGTATTTGGGGGAGTTCATTTCAGAGGGAAACGCCTTACGGCGTAAATATATCTTATTATTAGTGGTTTATTATAATTATATTTTATGTATTATAAAAAAAATGATTTTAGGAGGCTAAAATTATGGTCAAAATTATTTTAATTTGATTGAGATCAAATTTCTAATTATATTTTATGTATTATAAAAAAAAATGATTTTAGGAGGCTAAAATTATGGTTAAAATTATTTTAATTTGGTTGAGATCAAATTTCTAAAAGTGTATATATTTTCTCAAAGTATTGATTTTTATTAAAAATAGTAAATTTAAAATTAAAAAAATCTAAATTAAACTTTAATAATGTTATTTATTACTTCTACATTTAAAACAAGTGCTATTTAGTCGCTCAGTATAAATATAAGGAAATTGAAATTTAGATTGTTGAAAGGTAAAACTGTTATAAAACTATATAATGTTATGATAGGTTTAAGTTAGGGAATCAATATTTTCTCAACAACTAAATTAATATATCCATTGACCCAATTTTTGGGAAAAAATAATATATCCATTGACACTGAAACTATGGCAATTTAGTTTGTTTTGTGCTCACTGTTATAATTAATAAAAATAGAACAAAAATCAAAATCTCTATGACTTTTGTTGAGTTTCTCAATTTATTAATTCTCTATCATTTAAAAAAATTAATAATAATATTTAAAAAAAATTAATAACAATGTTTATTGAATTGTTTATATTTTAATTTTGAATTAAAATCATTATTATTTAAATAAATCTATCCAATATATTTAAAAATCTCAAAACACTTAACTTACACAATTTTAACAATTAACAAATTATTTTAATATTTTATTATAAAATTTAAATTTAATAAAAATCTTTACATACAATCTTCATATATTCACACTTGAAAATAAAATTAATATACAGTAAACTATAAACGAAATATAATGTAATAAGATAATCAAATGTAATTGGGCTAAGATAAATTCAATACAGAGGAAAAAAGTTCATAAAATTAGATAAATATATAAATTTTCAAAACTTTTACAAACGAGTAATAGTTGTGAACCTCAGAGGTTTAAGTTGTCTAAAACCAATTTGTATTCCAAATAACAAAAATCTCTTTTAAAATTACCTTAGGTTAAAAAAAATATCAATTTATATTTTAAATAACAAAAAAATGTCTCTGAATTAGAGGCCAGAGAACGGCGAATTAAGCCCATCCCTGGATGAATGGCGAATTAAGCCCATCCCTGGATCCTCTGTTCTTGAATGTACTGTAGTCACATGCGAGAGAAAGGCATATTTGGCAGTGATAAAAGTGCCCAGCAGAAATGATTACCTCATTGTAAACGCTTTGGATGTCATAACAGGTAGTGTGCTCTGATAAAGTGGAGACTGAATCTATGGTTTGTAAACTGTTTTCTGCATCTACAACCTGTAGATTACGAAAATAGCTGGCTCTGCCAAATCCTTCATTTGGAAAATGACCACTTCCCATTTGTGTGGAAGTGTGATCTCCACCTGGTTCCATGTTTACGACCTCACCACCCCATTCAACCATATTTGCATGATCTGTTAAATGTGTGAAGAGATGTGCAGGCCAATATCCCACCAATTCATTTTCTGCAAACTCCATCCACCAGTCGCCCTGTTTAGGATCCTGCAAACAACAAAAACAAATGCAGAAAAAATAAATTGTAGTACATATAAAAAATCAAAGCTGTATACTGGTTCTTTCTGTTTATTTCTGGCTTTGCATTTAGTGCTTATATTACTGCAATACGCATATCTTTGCAGCTTAATTTAATTGAACAAAATCAAATGAATGGTGATGAAGTTCCAGACCTTCCATATCAGTATGGTAATATCATACTGAGGACCATTGAAAGAAGAAATAGGTGTAATGGCAGCACCAATGGCTATTCGTTCATTGGTTTGAATGAAACCTGAACATAACAGATTGTAGCATCCCGTCTCCTGGTAGGAATCACTCTGCAAAGACATTATTTTCCAGTTGGATCTGGTAGGTGGAGGTAAAAAGGTAAAAACTGAAGCCCTGAGAAATCTACTCATAGGTTTCATGTAGAGGAGACTGTAGGGAATCGACATGCCTGATGACAGACTTGTATAAATAAGCATGTAAAATAACAAAAGGCACTGTAGAAACGAGACTCTTACAGCATGGGAATACTGAAGAGTGCATGCTGGCCAGATGTGATGCGCTGCGAGATGTGATGCGTTGCAAGGAGAATGAATCGGTCACATTACATAGTGGCACATAGGGATAATGATCGGACTTACAATGTGCAACCGCCTATAATGATCGGACGGAAGAGATTTTTTTAATCGTCTAACACAATGGATCAACGGCTCAAGGCATTACAGAGTGGCATCCAGGGAAGTTAATCCCAAAGGGAAACGCCTTACGGCGTAATAAGCATATAAAAATTTAAAACTTTAAATTAAAAAAAATAAAATTAGTTAGTGTTTTATTTTTCTCAATGTTATTCATGCCACATTAGAAATTAGATTATAAAATTTGTAAAAAATGTTAAAAAAAGTGCCATGTTAGAAATTGGATTATAAAATTTGTAAAACATGTTAAAGAAAAGTGTCATATATGAAAATAGTATTTGTATATATAGAGATGTGAAATTTATATAAATATAAATAGAATCCATCATGATTTATTTATTTATTTTTTTCAGTATGAAAAAAGTAAGATTTTGTATTAATATCAGATGAGTCACATACTACATATAGTCTCGCAGAAATCACTGAAACTAATACATATACTTAGAAGGTCTATAAACAATCCCCATCAAAGCATTGCCTCCTGAAAGCAGTGAAAAGAGGGTAATAAACTGAGATATGTGACAAGAAACAGTGGGAATATGTATGAAAGCAGAAAAAAAAAACTAGAAATTTGGCAAGAGTGAGATAATCCCTATTGAAAGAACATCACCTATAAAGATGAAAAATATGCTTTGCTGAGGGTATTATGAGGGATCCATTTGTCAGGCACAAAAGAAAAAGCAGAGAAACAAGGGAAGAGAGAAACGGAATACAAAGATTATGTTCCAGGGAGGGAGAAATCCTCAATCTGGAATGTGGTATTACCCAGGAGAATATCCATTTTCCATTTGCTCGGTTGAATTAGAAGCCCTTTCTTTGACAAACTGTCTGCATGAGTATTTTGTGATCTATCCACATGTTTTATAGAATAATCATTTTTCCTTTTCTAGAAAAAATCGATTATGTTCATCCATCCTATTAGTAAATGATTTTTTATGGAAAGTTTGCCAGTGACATGATCAATTATGATTTTAGAATCACCATAGATCTGAAGAGATGGAATGTTTAGGAAGGTGCTAAGATGTAGGAGGCCTGAAAGTGCCATCGCTTCAGCTTTTTTATTTGTGCCTTTTCCACTATTCCAGTAAATGGATAAATTTTGATCTTCTTTTGTAGAAATGGAAATACCACAGGCACATATCCTGTTTTGCACTACCCCATCGAAAAAAGCCCTAGGGAAACTCATTTGGGAGATATTATCTTTCCTGATCCTTCTTTTTTGTTGAATGATCTTTGGCGGGAGTGAATTATAGAGCGAGATGATCTTCTCAAAAACTAACTGAAAATCTTCCTGTATGTTTTGAAACAAATACTTGTTTCTCCACTTCCAAATTGTCCAAAAAACAAGCTGTGGAATGGATCTCCATGATGCTTTCTGAGTGCTCCACCATTCAAGTGACTCTTTCAGGGAGGAATGTAGCATAAAATTAAAACCAAAATAAGATGATAGGTTCCTCCATAGCTGAAAGGTGAACTTAATTTAAGGAACATGTGATAATTATTTCCCCCCTCAGCTTTACAGATTAGGCATAAACCCGGTCCTATCCATTGTCTCTTTTGCAGATTTTCCCATGTGAGGTTTTTGTTATGGTAGACTAGCCAGGAGAAAATGATAATTTTGTTGGGGGCTCCTGTTTTCCATAACGGATAAGGGAAATGATAAATTGATAGAGAAAATTGGCTTCTGGTCAAGGATGAGTAGATATCCTTTACACATATATTATCCTTTCCCCTTTTTCCCTTCCAGGTGAGAAAATCACTTGATTCGGTGCGGCAGAAACTGATATTCCTCATGAGCATCAGAGTCTTATTCCATTGGCAAGCCAAAAATCCTTTTAGGCCCAGCTCTTGGGCTTCTTTCCAAATGGGAGAAGGTCCCTACCATCCAGCAATGACTTGACTCCAGGTAAAGATCCCCAAGCGATGGAAGGCATTTTTGATTTGTGGAGGAATAATAAGATCTTTCCCTGGTCCCAATATAGGATCAAAACCAATATACACACTGTTTCCATTCTGTAAGCTCCAAGAGAGGTTTTGGAGGAAAAAAGACTCAATTTTACGAAAGCTCTGCCAGATGGCAGAGCCATGTGGGGACCCTATGGTACCTTTCCTGTACCAGAAAGAGAAATCTTTATTGCCCATGTACTTTTTCCTTATGGATCTGCTCCATAAATCGTCCCCGAAAATACTCCTCCAAAGAGATTTGCATAACAAGGCCATCCCAAATTTTCGAAGATCCATGATTCCCCAGCCTCCTAGATCCTTTGGAAGAGTAATATTTGAAAGTTTTGTCAGATGATATTTCCTTTTTTCTTTGCATCCACCCCAGATGAAATTTGTTGTCATTCTGTTCAACAAAGTTATAATACTTGCCGGAATATAAAACAGATGGGCCCAATACACAGTCAGTTGTGCTAGCACAGATTGTGCTAAAACTGCCCTTCCTGCCATAGACAGACACTTATTTTCCCAGCCTGATATCCTTTGGAAATAACGATCAGAGATCCATTGCCAGTCCGCTCTCGTATAGGAGGAAGGTTTAAGGTGATATCCGAGATATTTCATGCCTTCCTTTATGGGCCTCGCTTCTATGTTATACAATTTCTTCAAGTAATCAATGATTTCCTTGTCACCTTCCCCATGATAGAAAATGGAATTGCTTTCATTTATTTGAAGGCTAGTAGCTCTTTGAAAATTTTTCAATATGTTATAAATATAGCTCCAGGTGACCCAGCAAAGCATTCCAAAAATCAGAATGTCATCCACGAAAAGGCTGTGAGAAATGTAATTTCTTCTGCTGATCATCATGGGACGGCTACGCTCCTCTATGACAACTCTTTTTATATGTAAACTTAGTGAATCCATTGCTAGGATAAAAAGGAGCGGGGAGAGGGAGCACCCCTGTCTCAGACCTCTAGCCGCAGAAAAGAAAGAAGATGGGTATCCATTGATTAGGATAGCAAAGTTAACATTTTCGACACAGGCCATGATCCAATTTGAACACTGATATTTAAGGCCGATTTTAGAAAGTAAACATCTTAGAAAACCCCAGTCAAGACAGTCATAGGCCTTCTTGAGATCAATTTGCAAAATTGCAGCATCAAGCTTTTTAGAATGTAAAGAATGCAAACTTTCCTGAGTGTTTGCAACCGCATCATGGATATTCCTATCTTGAAGGAAGCCATGTTGTTCCTGTGTAATGAATTTAGACAGGATACCTCGGATTCTGCCAGCAATGATCTTAGAGATAATTTTATAAATTACATTGCATAGAGAAATTGGTCTAAAATCCAAGAAAGAGGAGGCTTTTTTCTTTTTTGGAATGAGAGCAATGTAGGTTGATGTAATGTGCTGGTGAATTTTGCCCGACGTTCTTGATTCTTCCACCATACTTAGTAAATCCGTCTTTACAAGATCAAAAAAGTGAATGAAGAATTCTATCGTCCATCCATCTGGGCCTGGACTTTTGTCTTTTTTAAAGGATTTCATTATAGATAGAAGTTCATCCTCTGTGACAGGCTGATAGAGACAATCATTTTGTTCATCATCGAACATGGTAGGGAAATGATCAATACCCCAGAAAATGTCTTCAGCCATGCAGTTCTCATTCCTTTTGTATGATTTCTGGAAATAACTCACAGCCGCATTTGTAATATCTTCCTGAGAATGTAACATATTACCATCCTCATCTTTTATCTCCCATATAGTATTGATTTCTCTCCTTTTGTTAGCATATCTATGAAAGAATTTGGTATTCCTGTCTCCTTCCTTTAACCATATGGCTCTACTTTTTAATCTCCATGAGGCTTCTTCTATGGCAAGTAAGCTGTGTTTCTTGGATTCCAGCTCCTCTATATGATAGCGTAACTTTAAAGGAAGGCAATTTACAGACATTATACAAACAATTATATCCAATTCCTTTTGTATATCTTCCAGAACTTTCCTATTAGATTTTAACTTACTGATTTGCCAGGATTTGACTATGCTCTTGAGGGAGGCTAGATTGTCCAAAAGGTTTTGAGAAGGAGATGAGTCATCCAGAGGAGAGCGGCGTAACCATGAATTTTGAACAAGGTCATTAAACTCTGTGTCCTCCAACCAGACTCTATTTAATTTGAAAGGAAGACCCTTCCTGATACCTTATTTTTTCCACTAAAGTGAAATTGGTCTGTGATCAGAGATAAAACTATTGACAATATTCGAAACTGGAGGGCCCAGGCGATCCAATAACTTGTCATGGAGCAAAAAGCGATCTAGCCTTTTGGCTAGATAGGAGGAACCAGATCTTCCATTGTCCCAAGTTGGGTCAATTTTAGGAGGACAGACATCAACAAAATTATGATGAAGAATAACATCTTTTATAAGTCCAGCCAATGGGTCAGCCTTCCTACCCCTTCCCCAGACTTCATCACTGCTCAGGGTACAATTCAAATCGCCAGCTATTAGCAGTGAATCTATCTCCATAATTTCAGATGAAAGGAATCAGTTCTAGAAAGAGTAACGGTCCTTATAAGGAGCATATACATTTAGTATATGGATGGTTCTAGAGATGCCATGAAAGTTTGCTAGTAACAAGATACCAGCAAAACATCGGAAAGCTTTTGCCGATATCCATACAGGATCCCATAAAATAGCTAGTCCCCTTGACTAGCCATTTGACTCTGTGGCTACAATGTGCCAGGAGGGGAACATTTGCCTGAAATAAGATATAGTATCAGATCGTCCATGCATTGTCTCCTGGATGAGGAGAATATTGGAGTGAGTAGATAAGAACAAATCCTTTAGGGCTAAGAATTTATGGTCCACCCCTAGACCCCTGATATTCATAGATATTATATGGGTCATGATGACAGGTCATTTGGCTGACTTGCTCTAAGAGGCCCATTGGAAGAGAGATCAATTATGGGAATGTCTATGAGGGAACAATCCAGGCTTAAATTTAGAGGACAGTTCTTTCTACCATGGAAGTGTCTACTTCTCCTATTTTGCTTCCTTCTAATGGTGATATTTGCAGCCAAGGTTGGACTAATATGAGGGGAAGAAGGCAAGGAAGGTTTATGAATGGTGAGAGGTTGTAGACCAAGAGATTTTTTCCTGAGGAGAATGTCCAGATCACTTCCCACAGAGTTTGTTGGTGATGAGATGGGGGAATTTGGGGGGGTGACTGTAATGCAAGGTTCTTTTCCTTTTGATAATTGAGAAACTCTAGCGGGGGGAGGTGAGGGGGACAGAATATTAGTGATGTGGGACGAAGACGGAGCATTTAAAAGAGGATGTGGAATAGGTGAAGGGGAAGGGACCTCCTGACAGGGAACAGGTTCAGGAGGGGAAGGGAGGATAGGATGAGCAGGAACTCTCCCAGGTGGAGATTCTGATTTCTGGGGAAAGTAGGATGTAGAGGGAGCAGCAATCGGAAAACAAACTCCTAGAAATTTGAGTAGGAGATAACTAAGAGGAAGAGAATTTTGAAATACCTGGGGAGATAGACTTTCGATACTCTGCCTTCCTTAATCCTTCAGCTTCCCACTGATTTTTACTAGAAGATTTTATATTGGATTTTTCCTGAAACTTCCTTCCATGTAGCCGACCACCTGGACGAAAAGGGCAATGCTCTTTGATATGACCAGTTCTATGACATATCGAGCAGTGGAAAGGGATCCCCCAAAAATCCAACCTCTGTTGCACATTGGTATCTCCCCAGTGAAGGTCTATATGTTCAGGAAAACCTCCACGGTATTCCTTTTCAATAAGAATCCAGGCCACTCTTTTATCCTTTGCCCCGAGACATTTCGGGTCCACATAAATGAATTTCCCTATAGCATTTCCAATATATGTAAGAGTCTCCTTCGTCCATAATTCAATAGGGAGACCAGGTAGCTTTACCCATATAAGCTTATTGGACGGGGTGTTGAGCAGGGGATTATATCCAATATACCAGTGATGAAGAGCTAGAAAGCTCTTACCATGAACCCATGGTAGGGTCTGAATTGTCTCTAGATCTTCCACACTCAGAAAATGAAAGCTATACCAATTTTTCATAAGTCTGACAATCGTAGGTATTTAACCTAACAAGGATTTCCATTTAGATCCAAACCAATTCCTCATCTGAGTATCATCCATATCGGGGAAATACCAGTGTCCTACTAGAGCATGTTTCTGGAGGCTGGCAATTCTATCAGAAAGGAATACACTATCAAGGTTGATAGCAGAGGGTGGTAGAATGGTCTTTATAGGATGCTGCTTATATTTACGTCGTGGTAATTCATATTCGCCACCTTGATATTCACTTGGCGAATGAGTTGATGGAGAGATAATTAATTCAGCCAGTGTAGACTACCAGTCACCCTGGAGACTTGTTCCACCATGGAGTGTTTCCACTTCAATGGTAGCACGTACCAGCGCAGATGAGGCAGACACGTCAGATGATATCTCCATCAAGGCCGAGAAAAAGAAAGTCAGTGCCACAGCAACCCTGATAGATGACGTAAAGGTCCAAATGTGTGGGATCAAGAGCAATGATATGCTGGTTGTAGGGGTAGAAGGGAGACATGACACATTCCAGAAAACGAGAGGAATGATCGGGTGATGCGAAATAATTCTCGATAGCTGAATGCTGACAGAATCTAGGAAGACATCGTGTGATATTGGCCAAAAAGATAAGAGACCAACTATAAAGGTACTTTTTGTCTGAAAAAATCCATATGAAATTAATATGCAGAGTCAGAAAGGTAAGTCGCTGACGTTAATGGAGGAAAATGGCAGTGGGGAAGACAGGCTTCGTAACTTTCATCCAGCCAGCTGTCTTTATGCAGGTGACCCACACCCCTCCACATGCCAGGAAAACAGAGAAAGGTTACCAGAGAGGTTTTCCGTCATCGGAAAAACTAGATGAGATGGCCAAATTCCCAGTGAGCCTGGTCTAATTGTTCAGCCCAGAAAATAAGAAGGAGAGCCAGACTAGGTAAAAAAAATACGGAAGAATTTTAGAAACATTTATGGCTTCCTATGACTTTCGAGAAAGACAGTTCAGGCCAAAGGGAAAAACTCTGAGAGAGCAGACTGCAAGAAATCCTCCAGATGAAGCTAATTAGAAAGCTAAATAGCAACAATAACAACCTTTACATTTGCACCACCATTTCCCAATTCTACACCCAAAATCTAAACAAGGTCGGGAGACAAAACAAACATTTGATATCAAAAAATAGAGATACTTGCAATTAATAAGCTCATATAAAAAATATTTAAGGTAGGATAAAAACTTGTTAGTAAGACACAAAGACATGCAGCCCTGAGATTTTCAGAGAAAAATCAAAACTTTTTAGATATCTCAGTATCCTATAGTGATTGAAGGCTAAAATAAGAGAGGCTGCATACCTTGATTCCACACGAAAACCGCCGAAGAGTCCGATAAAAAATCGTTGTTTAGACCATCGAAGCCGAGCAGTGCGAGTACTTTCCGCGACCACAGGGACATAAGACCAGTGAAGAATAGAAAAAAATCATGTAAAAAAAACTGAGCTTATACGACGACAGTACCAGGATCCAAAACCAGCTAGTAAAATGCAAGTAGAGGGGTAATTGAAAAACAAACAGGGTTCCTTTCACTGGATCAACTATGGCAAAGGAGTAGAAAGAAGAAAACATGAGGGGATAAACTAGAAAGATAGTTGAGACAGAGCGGTCTGGAGCAAGAGTAAAACTGAGCAAGTGGAACAGACCTCCTTCAGAGGCCTGAGGAGGAGAATGACGAAAAAATTGGTATCGCCCTCAAGTGAGGGAGTTTATACACACACCCATCCTCAGACGATGATTCCCTGGTGTGAGAAAGTTTAGACACGTATCCCAAAGACCCCACACTGATTGAAAGTTTAACTGAGTTTAGGGAGGTTCAATGGCCAGCTTCGTTGTGAACACCTTCTGTATATACCTATTCTAGCGGTGGCAACAATGGTCCGGGAAATCCAAAGTGCAACTTCATTTGGATGCCTTTCATTCATGCGATTTCCATCTGTCTTAGCGTGAGTGAGCCGGTCCTGGTCTCCATTTGAGAAATTTTATCACTATTACATTTTGTAAATGGTAAATCACTCAAAATATTATAACAAATAAATTAATAAAATTCAAATCTATGTAAACAAAATAGTATAATAATTCCTTAACATGTGTCTAATATAAAGTAACAAAATTTAAGATCTTTCCATGTCTAAAAGTTCTCATAATCTTTTATTTCATCTTTCTAACTATTCAATAAAAAAAACATCTTTTTCTCTTTCTCCTTTCTAATTGTTCAATAAAAAAATATTGATGTTCTTTAACTGTCATTCATTTTCTATTGAATGTAAAGTTAAACTTTAGGGTAAATGGACTAATCAATTCGAATAGGGAACATGGATCTAATTTTATTTTAACTAGTGAAAGTAAAATAGTTTTTTTGATAGCCATATTAACTCTATTCAAAAATTGGTTTGTATATGCATTTTATAAATAAATTAAAAGTTTGTAAGAAACTACCAAAACCACAAAACTAGTTTACATTAATGCAACTATCAAAAAATCTAAAGTCCAAGCTCATTTTTTTAGAAAATCAACATAAATTAGACATATGAATAAGAAAAACAAGCCACAACAAGTATAAAAATTAAGACTAAGTAGTAATGTTAGTTCCCATATTTGAAGGAGGGTCATAGTATTCTAGATTTGAGCTCTACACATTATCTAGTGGCTCATTAAAAGGAAGAGTAAGTTCTTATCAATCATATTTTTTTTCCTTAGGATGTTTCTCCATTGAGATAACCAAGTTAAGCATGGGAAGTTATCATTATTAATTTAAGGGATGGTGGCAAGTTGAGGTATGCTTAGCTTAATTTTAACATTTACTACACTCTCAAATCAAGCAAACTGATCTATGGCATGGCTTGCCTATGTGTGTGTGTGTGTGAGCCAAACAAGGAAGGAGTGAACTTTTAGTGGAACTTGTTCATAGTGAAAAGAAACAAACCCCTATATTCTAGTAATTTTGAAATGTTCCAAGTCATGATACACCTTCTTAGCTCACACCTACATGTGTATGTGAATTTGGACATAATTAAAAGCTTCATCATAACAAGGGAAATTAACAAACTAAGAATTCTTAAGAATACATCCATTTGATGTTTCCCGTGTTAGAAATAAAATTTCTATTCTAAGAAGTCGTTACATTGCATGGAATTATTATTTAGTGTAGTATTCTACATTGTGGATGTAGGGAAGTCTTGACCATATAGGTTAAAATTCCATTCCCAAACTAAATTAGCATATTCACAAAACTAAACACATTGTTTATTGTTTCATCTTCATGGTTGAAAAGGAGTTTGTCTTAGTAAACTCCAACGTATATCAAATGTCACCAACATGAGGGTTACCCATTGTAAGGGACCAAGTAAACATGGCTTCTAGGCTTAGTGAAAGTCATCCACACTGCATGGAGCCAAAAAAACTAAATAGATTGCATAGGCAACATTAGACTAGATCTTTTTTAATATGACATTAATGGATGGACTTGGGGTTGATCCACTGATACACACAACTGCATATTTCTTGAATCATTGGCCTATTCCAGGTGCAACATTTCGACAAAATAGATGTAACAACATTGGAGATAGGTAATTACAAATAATGTCTTGAGTCTAGTTGTTTAGTGTACTAAAATCATAAATATACTTTCAACATGTCACACGGCTTCTATTTACACACATGGTTGTCAAACGTATCCCCATTTTTCTAGGATATTTTTTTTCAACTTATATTTTCCCAAGAACCATGTTGTTTCTATCAAACATTTTACCTTTATATCCAATTAGAGTGAGATCACAATATACAATGATAAAAAAAAGGACAAGAGTATGGTAATTGAATCACCATTTAGAGGAAGGTGGTTCTTCATAGAATTAAAGGTTTTCTATATACTTTTATCCATAAAGGTTCCCTTAATTTGGAATTTTGTAAAAGTTAACTTTACTACCACATACCATTTATTAATTTCAGGCAAGAAAGATCCAAAATTCTACCTCCAAGATGCACTGTTATGCTACTTGGTCCAAGGTTGTGTTCCTTCAAGTAAGTGTGCCAAGTTGATCTAAGAGGCACATTATAGTCAGGTGGCAAATCACATTGGTTTGAAGAAGACAATAACATTACTTCAAAAGTATTTCTATTATCCAAATCTTTGCAAGATTTCCAATGGTATATAAAAACGTGCACTACCTATGGAATTAAAAAATAAACCATGAAGAAGCATGGGTTATATACATCTCTACCTACCCCTCATAAGCATTAGGAGTTTGTCTCCATGGATTTCATATTAGGTTTACCATCCATCAAGCATGGTACTGATTGTGTGCTTCTGGTTGTCAACCAATTCTCTATGATGGCCATTTTGTCACCATGCAAGAAAAGTATCATAGTTGAAGCCACTACTAAACTCTTCTTTGAGAATTATTGGGTTAATTTTGGGCTAAATTGGAACATTATTTCAGATATGTACAATAATTTCCTCAACTCATTTTGGTACATCCTATGGTTTCTCATGGATACCAAGTTGACCAAATTGGTTTCCTTTCATCCCCAATCAAATGGACAAACATAAGTGGTCAACTAGATGATTGTGCATATCTTGCACATGTGCAACTCTAAGAATCTACATCCATGGGATGAAACTATTCCATATATTTAGCATAAATATAATAGAGCCCTCTAAAACTCTATTTTCAATAGTCCTTTTCAGGTGTCCTTAGAGATCCAACCATTGGCCCCAATTGTTGTAACTATGCACATTGCATCATCATCAATAGAGTCCTCCCATGCTTAAGTTAAGGTACATAGGGAAACCAAATTTGTTGATTTGATCCAACAATCCTACAACAGGTCCATTTTATCCTATATAAATCTAATGCCAAGTACAAGTTGTGACATGACTGGCATATTGTTCCACATAAGTTTAAGGTTTGTGATAAGGTGCGGTTACATTTACAGAAAGAGTGCCTCACACGCCTCTATAGGAAGCTTAGACCACTCAAAAATTGGTGCTACACAATCATAAAGGCTATGGGTGAAAATGAATCTGAATTGAGAATCCCCCCTTTCCTTTCCAGAAACTCAATATTTAATGTGGAGCTACTTCAACAATAATTTCCACCTCAGTTAGACACCCCTGAGGTAGTCCAACAATTTTCCCCCATAGAATTTAATATTGATTGCATTGAAGATGCTACAATTTATTGGATCATGGGAACCAAGACGAAGGGTACCTGCAAGTAACACATACAATTCTACCAAGTTTTCAAAGTAGGGAAACTTCTTCATCAAGGAAAGTGGCTTACCATGAGCTAAATTCAACAAAAGTTTTCCCATATGATGGAGGAATTTTATGGAATGGAGGACAATGCTTCAGAATGGCAGAGGAATGATCTACGTGGATATCAATAATCACCCATGTCTTCCATTATATTAATGGTGTTATATATTCTTGGGAAATCTTGTATGGTTTTTGGGACCCAAAATTCTAGGGCCATTTTGAGGCCCTAAAAAATGTTTTTTGGAAATTTGGGTGAATTATAGTTTCCATAATAACCCTTGCCTATGTAAAAAAAATTATTCCTTGAATAGTTCTTTGTAATGAGCCATCGTGTACCACAAATAGATATTGCATGAAATATTTGTGCCTTTGGGAAGTTTATATGCCAACTAACCACCTCAGGGATTGCAAAAAATTTGGTGTTTCATGTTCTAGTATTAGGTTCTTAGACTTATAAGGCTTTTTATTTATTTCAAAAATTCATTCTTTTATCCTATTGTAATATATATTATAAAATTCCTCAAGATTATCTTAAAACTACTTATAGTTTAATAGCGATTTTTATTTTTTTACATTCAACCTAGGCATCTATTAAAACATAAATAGATTAAATTATAGAAAGTCTATACGATATTATTGTTGTTCTATTTTATCTAAAGAATTTTTTTGCAAAATTTTTTTGTCTCATCTAAGAAAGGATATGGTTTCCCTCTGTCTAGGTAAGGTTTGCATATGGTTTATATATGTCGCAACCATTTTTCATTACAATACTCAAACTAAATGTTATGCTAATCCTTAAATTTATATAGCCCATGCTTTCAACCTTATGGCATGATAATAATTATTTAGAGTTTTATTAAGGTTTTAACCTATATACTTATAGGTTCCAACATAATGTTGAATATAAATATATATAATGCGTGGAAATGGTTGTTGTTTTATCAAACCTCCTTTACTGGCACAAATATTTCATGTGCTCCAAGAATTATAGACTCCTTTGAGTCCTCTATAGAAATTTGAGCTATTGTGGAGGCATATCTACCCCCAACCCACATGATGTTGATACAAATGTTGGTATGGGCCACTTGACACTTTTTTAGATGAAGCGTAACTAATTTGACAATCTAGATAACTTAGGGTTGTTGATCCACAATGAATTTTGTTCTGGGTTAGTTTTGGGTAACTATCCCCTTGTAGCTTCACCACATTTCTAACATATTTCCTCATGTCCTCTTCATTATTTTTGGCTCAATTTCCTTCAACAAAGTATTTTCTTATAGTTCGAAGTAGGGGTTACCTCACTAGGTTAGTGTTTTATCCTAAAGGAACTCATTTCCTTTCATTATTCTGTGGGATTCATTTTTACAATTGATTGTCAAATTTTAGTTCTTTTTGCAAGATGAATTTTAGCCTCAACTAATTAGTATTTTTGGTTAAGGTTTTAGGAAAATCCCTAACTTAGATGTCGCCTTCGAGTGACACTGTCTCATAGCTCAAGATTTTTATGGAAACACCATCTCATTTGGCCCTTATAAGGTAAAACACTTAACAATAACTCTTTCTGTACAAAAAATCAAGCCCTAAACTTTTCTTAAAAAAATGGTTTACCCTTGTAGTGTAAACTTACTACTGATATCTCATGCATTATGAAATAGAGTCTTAGACTTTGGTCCAGTGTCAGTTTCACAAGTGAATTATCTTCACCGTTGTACTTATTGTTTACCACATTAATTTTATCGTAAACTCTTAAGAGTACTTCAAGGTTCTAACAAACTTTCACATTTTCCCTACAAGTTAATTATGGAAATGGTTATATTCATGGAGCAATTCAATTCAATAGAATTTGTTTGTAGTTTTTTCAATTACTCGACTTCATAGGCATTCCAGGTTCTTACATAGTTTTTCATTTCTCCTTACAAGGTTCTCGTACTCTATAGGAGCGAGACCTTTCAAACTTTTTTTGTATCTTAAGGATTTAATGAAAAGGCCCTGTGTTGGCTCAATTCTATAACTTTGTGGTTTAATGTATAATTATTTGAAATCTATAAATATGTAATAGAGACTTGACCTCTACAACGATATTCTGCCATTGTTGATGTTGTTGGAATTTAAGGGTCTTTTGTTTCTTTGGTTAAAATTCGACAGTTGGTATATATGCTACTATGGACTAGACCAGGCATGCATGTCTGTTTTGTAAACTTTTAATTATATACAAATGTGTTCTATTTCCACTGCAAAAGATACATTTGAGTTCTTATTATGAAACCATCTACTAGTTAGCAAATTAGAGTGCTCGATAGGGTTTTATTTCTCTCTATTTTTCTTCTTGTTTCATTTTCTAAACAAACTGAAATTAAAATAAGGTCATGGCCTATGTAAATGTGGAATACATGTTCTGATATTTTGTCTCATAGATGAAAGAGAAAGCCATGTAATTTTATCCCACATAAAGGATTCTTTAATTAATTTTTTCATTTGTATAGGGCTTCCACACCCTTACAATTACAACCTTTTAACTTATTTCCCTCGATATGTGTGTTGTATTTTAATCTTTAAAGTCCTATGTAGTGATAGCGATTTTCTTATATGCATGCCAAGAAAATGTCTATTTCGTTGTGATGTACTTTGATTGATATATACTATACTAGGCTACAGACGTAGCAGGTTCTATCATCAAAATCATCAGGGGTTCTTTGATCCCTAATTTTCCAATGCTCAAAACTATTATTTCTAGGTTAATGAACAAGGTATTCCCTTGGTTATGACTGTTAAAATATAACCTGGGAAAACCCTCTCCTACTCCAATATCGTTTACCTATATATATATATATATATATATATATATATATATATATATATATATATATATATATATATATATATATATATATATATATATATATATATATATATATTCTAACTATAATTCTTTCATTCTAGCTTTATTATCACCTCGTTCTATTATATAAAAAAAAAAAAAAAAAAATTGAAATAATTGGGTGTTTAAATCCTTATTCTTAAATTCTCCTTAATACCACCTTTACCTATGGTGTCTTTTTTGTTGAATCCTCACCCTCAGGGAGTTTCCATCTTCATAAAATAGGTTATAAGTAGATACACACACTAGTAAAAGTAAAATGATACATATTTACCTTTAAAACTATGATCATTGTGCATTTTTTCCCATATGATTAACTCTGTATCATACCTCTAATATTTCCTTAGCACAATATTTTTCATTTCTAGAACAAGACAATCAACTTAAAATCAATAAAATCTAAAATACTTATTTGAGGATTCCTGGAAACCTACTAAAGGCTCCCACGTTCCTCCCAACCATGAACTATATTTTCTACTTCCTTCCCCCTAAACTCCAATCCTCTATGTCAAGAAAAAAAATTAAATTTTTTTAGCAAAATTCACCTCTTGAACCCTTTAGCAGTGTCTTGCTAATTCTATAGGTTCAAAATAAGTTTTTCTCTCCCACATGTCTTATTCTCAAAGGAAACTGTCTTTATCTCCCATAGGTCTCCTATACAAGATCCACATCATGACATCTATCTCTAGTTAGGAAATTATTTGGTGGTTTGTCTCTGCGAAAATTCTCCTAAATAATGGAAAAAGGAGCAATTTGTCTTCCTTTTTTCATGTCCCCTTCTTGGGCACACCTAATTTCAAATTATTTTCTTGATAGTTAATAGTTAAATCTCACATGACATACTTTAACATATTTTCAAGAGTGTTAACACATAAAAAAATTCTTCTTTCATGATTAAAAAAATATATATTTATATCACCATCTGATGTCATTTGTCTTTTAACTTTTTAGACAACAATTAATTGTAAAATTCATAAAGTATTTCATCCAGGGGTATTACATCTCCCCTCTCCTTAAAAGGGACACCGTACTCAATGTTTCAGTTTCCATTCCTCTTTGGAACAACGTATGAAAAACATCCATCACTTCATCTTCCATTTCACAAGCGGCATCCTAAGGCCCAAAGTGTTTCCATTGCACTTTAACCTAGGTGATGACTCAATTCAAAAGTGTAATTTACCTTTTGTCCAAAATTTGTAGAGGATCGACCTGGAACTCTCCTTCTAGTTCGACTTGTTCAACATTCCAATAAAATGAGTAAGATCATGTACATATTTCCTCAAAAGGTACACATGAGATACATTATGAATTGTAATATGGGATGTTAATGGTATCTAGTAGGCCATCTCAAATGGCCACAAAACTAAGGGGGAAATTTATAAAAAAATCGCTAATTTCAAGAGGTTATTTTTTGTTTGTACATTAATATAAACATGTTGAACCATTTGAAACACTTTATGTGTCCTTTTCAATTCAGCGTAACTCTTCTTCCTATCTTGTGCCACTTTCAAGTTTTGTTTGATATTTCTTACCATTTGTTCCATTTCTTGTAACAAATATGCCTGTAAAATAGTCTTATCCTCAAGTCAAATCCAAATTAGAGGAGCATGCGACTTCCTTCCATACATAACCTCTAGGGACTCATATTTGGTGATCCCTGATAACTATTGTTATAGGAAAACTTTTCCAAATGTAGATAGTCCTCCCATTTTGTGTGCTAGTTCATTACATACATGAGAAACATGTCCTCAAGAACTTGGTAAACCCTTTTTGTTTGGAAGTCAGTTTGTGGATGGTATGCAGCGTTAAAGTTCAACTGCATACCCATCCATGTAACTAATGATTTGCAAAAGGTTTAGGTGAATTTTAGATCTCTATCTCATATAAACATCTTTGGCACACCATGAAGTCTAAAAATTTCTTTCATAAAGATTTTAGCCACCTGCACAACTCTGTAAGTGGATTTCATAGGTATAAAATGGGCATCCTTAGATAGTTTTTCTACCACTACCATAATGGAATCATGTTGCTTCTGTGACCAGGGTAATTCAGTAATAAAGTATAAGAAACACTACAAGAAAAAAGTACATTGATGAAGGTCAAAAGATGTCACCATAAGCTCATCAGTGATGGTCAAAAGAGCCTCTATCACCAAAAACTGAACGTCACCAAAGGTGGCGTTACCAAAAATATAGGTGTTGTGGTGACATTCAAGGTTCGTCACCAATACTGATTTATAATGACCGATAGTGACCTCACTATTTCATATGAGTAATAGTGATAGACCTTAGCCTCCATCACCACAAGATTGAATGTCACCAAAAGTATAGGTGTTATGGTGACATCCAAGGTCCATCACAAATAACGATCATAATGATGGATAGTGATCATCACCATTTCATATGAACAATAATTGTTTATTATGATGGACCTTTCATGGTTGTCACTATTGATGCATATATATGGCAATGTTTGTTGACCATCACCATTTCATATTTTTGTGAGGGTTAGAAAATTTCAGCATAAGCTCATTGGTGAAAGTCAAAAGAGCCTATGTCACCAAAACTTGAATGTCATCAAAGTGTTGTGGTGACATTCAAGGTCTATCACGAATAATAATTTTAATGACAGATAGTGACCATCACCATTGATATGAATAACGACAGTTTATGACGATGGAACTTTCATGGCCATCACTATTAATGCATATATAAGGTCGCAATTGTTGACCGTCACCATTTCATATTTTGGTGACAATAAAAAGATGTCACCATAAGCTCATTGGTAATGGTCAAAAGAGTCTTCGTCACCAGAAATTGATCGTCATCATTCCATGAATATCAGGGCACGATGGAATCGAACCACCAGCCTCTTGCTTGTAAAGCAGATGCTCTTCCATTGAGCTAGCACCCTTTAAAGAATTATGCTTTAAAAAATTAGACCTTGAAACTTTATAAACTGTAAATTCTACAACTTTCAATAAATTATAAAACTTTGTAAAGTCTTGGCAAATATTTTACTAAACAAGAAAAATAACATCAAAGTTGCAGATCCCTACCTAATGGTTATGAAAGTTATGAAAAGTGGTTAGAGGGAAAAATAGTTACGTATAAGATATTCAATTAGAAGTGAAACTTTGAAGACATTTATAGCCTATAAATGACCTATAATTATCAAACCTAAAATCTGCAATTACACCAAAAATTGATTTCTCACCTTGTGAATCATGTAAATATGTTGTGATAGCATAAAAATCTACCTCTAAAAGAATGATTTGCATGCCAAAAGTAAAAAACAATGAGTATATATGATGCAATTATGAATAATGAGCTACATGCTTGAATCCTTTTGGCTATGGGGTCTAGAAAACTAATTGGGAGTGTTTCTCGTTATTAATTAATTCAAGATGTCAAAATACAATGATCAATAATAAGGATCCTGAAATGTAACCACTAAACAGATGTTAGAATTGTAAGCACAAACTTTAGCTAATATCTTTAGTGCACACTAGGATACACAGGAAAAAATAACACCAACACTCTGTAATTAATTAATTAATTAATACTACAATTTCTTTAGCACTTAACAGATTATATTAATAATTCACAAGTTCCAAATGAACATGGGATTGATAACTACATGCATAGTTTCTAATTTATCTCTTAAGAAATTAGAAGGTAATTGAAGAGCCTACCATAGGAAAAAAATGCAATAGAGAAGCATAAATCACATTAGTATAAAGTACAAGGATATAAAGAAATTAAAAAAATAATAATAATAATTGCAAGGTCACCAAAGCACTTATTTTCACCTTGTAGCAAAACCATTCCATTCCATACATTACCATAGTTATATCATCATTACTAGTTTTCATTTCCATTTCCATCTCATTCTATTTTATTTCCATTCCATATCCATCCTTGTTCATTTTAATAACTTTTCATTAACCCCTATCCACTAAAGAAAATTTTCCACTTAAATGCTCACCAATAAGAAAAATCTACACATTCCTTTTATTTCTACAGGGAGGCTACAAGATTGAGGAAAAGCTACAAGTCATTGAAAATTTTCATAGTCAAGCCTTAAGATTTTAAATAGAATATCCTAGAGGCATGACTCATACTCAACAAAAAATGAAAATTTGGAGTACCTCAACTTCTACATGGTAACTTGTACCTCCATAGGAACCCCTACAGGTAGTCATGTAGCAGTTTCAACATATAAAATGCAACATTGTACAGTAGTAGAAATTACACCATTATTCACTTATCCAACACCTCTAGGTATTATTGTACATTGATTCCTCCATTTACTAATATTTTTATACAATGTCATTTACTTTCATACGGATCAAAATTGTATGCAATTTTTTTTTATCATAAATTTTATATAAAAAGAGGGAGAGCTCAACACTCTAGATCGAGTCAAGTGGGGCCCATCTCTTACACGTAAGAAGTGATAGGAGGAAATTATATAAATTTTCTCTTGTAATTGGTAGAGATTACATAGTCATATGAGACATCAACAATACTCATCCAAAAGGTGACACAATGCCATAACACCAATCGATGATAAAGGAAAAAAAAATAGAGTTTAACCAAAGAGATCATTAAGTAAAGTGCATGGAAAACTAAAGAAAAGACATGACTAAATGTTATTATTATATTCTTGGTGTTGATCCAATTCATTTTCACCACCCTTTTTCCTCAACCATGCCTACTTTTCATTTCACTTCTCCTCATCAATTTGATACAAGAAGAATAATTATTTCTATAGTATTAGCTACATGAATGACTATAAGATTGCAATGATCTACAAGAAACTCTAGATAGGAAGCACAATAAGCTCAATAGAAGAAAACCACAACAATGGAAAGTCATTTGGTTTTGTTTTCCCTCTTCTTTGACTTTTTTTTTGAATTCTTCTACTACAATTGTTGCTAGAATGCATATGTTGATTGTTCAAAATTTAGAACCCTTCCTATAATAATTTCCATAAATAGAAGTACAATATGCTAAACTCAAGTTTATAAGGCAAGGAAAAACAAAGATAAAACAATAGGATAACCCCCTTTCTTTCCAAAAACAACCTTCTATGTGTTCTTCTATAGAATGGGGGTAGGGTTTAATGGAAGAGAACCCACAAACGCTGCTAGATTTTATCAGAATATTAGGGTTGTAATTTTTTTTTAGAGAAATCGATGACTGGGGTATTTTGAGAAGAGTTTATGATGATGATGATGTGGCCCTTGAAGTTTCCTCAACTTTCAAAACTACAGGGGGAAATATTATGTGACCGCAGTGAGAGGATTAGTGATTTGTATCAATGAGGAGACAATTGATAGAATCACATGCATTCCTCAAGGCTTACCATGGGATAAGGAGGAGAGGCAAGATGCCACTCTTTCTAAAAAATACTTTTTTTCTTGGATAATAAGGAATTTATAGAGGATAAATATGGATTCAAAAGCAAGAGTTTTCCATCTTCCTAGAATGAAGTTGCATACCACATATTGAAATACATCTCTTATGATGGGAGATTTAGTGTGGTATTTGCATATCAATTGAGACTACTATATCAACTTAGACACCAATATCACTACAACCATCTCAAAATATAATCATTTTTCACTTCCTTTTACAATCATTAAATGAGATGAGTGATAAGGTGAAAGGCGGGAAACATGAGTCTTTGGCCCATCATGGGCTTATTAAATTGATTCTTTATGATGCCTTGCATAGCTTAGAACATCCTATTCCATAGATTGGGTTCATAGATATGGATAAATAGGGATCCTCAGTGACCCAAGAAGCCTTAAAATATATAGGGCTCATAACTATCAAGAAAGGAAAAGAAAAATTAGCCACCAACCCTCGGTCTTCTAAGGAAAAAAAATATTAAACTAAGGTAATTGAAAAGGAGATTGTATCCATAGTAGTGAAGATGGTGGGAAACACCCTAATCCCAAGAAAAGGACACAACTAATCAAGTACGAGTCTCAAGTTTAAAGGCAACATAGGCCTAGGACCAAGTCTATCTCCAAATAGAAGGAATCTTCCCAAACTGTAGTAAATATAGAGGAAACCCCAAGCCCAGAGGAGAAAAAAAATATCTTGTAGAATGAATAGAGCTACAGGAAGAAGGAAAAATTAAAATTGCACCATGAAGAAGGAAAAAAGAGAAAAAAAAACAAGAGAATCTAAAGGTTCTTGGACCATACACTACAGGAAGAATGTCATGTTGGAAATAGAAAAGGCCAAGACATGCCCACAAATGGAAGAGGACTATAATAGAAAAGGGAGTAGAGGAACTACAAAATTTTGAAATCAAATAGACTAACTTAGAGAGGATATGATGATCCTCAAGATTCAAGTGACAAACAATAGGGAACACTTGGAAAAAGAAAACAGGAAACTCAAATAGCAATTAGAGAAACCAAGAGGAGTGATAGTAGCTATGGAAAAATCAGATTTCAGATATGGAAAATTCTTTGGGAGTCATGGAAAACTTGTCCTTGGAACTAAATAGTTGCATACAACCAACAAGGACATATTCTCTTTTTCTGAAAGAGAAATGGTGTAGGTATTATATTTCTCATTTTGATTAGTAAGGAGAATTTCATGTCCAAACTCCCAGATATTTCATCAAATATTGTTGGGGTTGCAATATGGATGAGAAAGGAATTTGGTGTCAATTCTACCTACACAACCTTGTATTTTCATACTCACCCTCTTGGGATCCTAACCCCAATGTGGGGTATGTCCAACTCTTGGCCTTGGCCTCTTGGCTAAGGCATGAGGAAATGAGAGCAAACAAGAGAAGATGAAGTCAGGGAAAGAGTTTATTTCTCCCCTATGGATTAGGGTAGAGGACCCTAACCCTCTAACCATCATTATAACTCATAATATCTAGATAGAAGACCAACAAGTGGCATGAATTTGGAAGCAAAGGAAATGGAATGTCATTTTACACTTTAAGGATATGTTGTGACTATTAGGAGAGGAAGCTACATAGGGTTTCCAATAAAGATGGCAAGCCTTTCCTTCCAGCTTGTAGATTAGAGAGCCCCATTCACATATCAAATTACATCGTACCATCTCTAGAACACCTCTCTCTAAGAGGTTAATGAAAAAGTGGCACACTTTTTATTTTGCTCAAGTCTAGGCAACTAATGACTTCCAACCATATATCTGGGTCTCTTTATTTTCTTGGGCATGTAAATATAGATATGAAATCCATTACTTGCATGTAAATATAGAATTGAAATCCATATTGAACTGTGAATTCATAGATGTTTCGTTGAAAGAGCCAATATAACTTTTTGTTGCAAATAGATATATGTGTTGGTGTAACAAAGACAAAGAACATTGTGTATAGATGAGATAGTATATTATTGTTTTCTTGCACTATGTTGGGAAGATGTAGATGGTTAATCAAATGTTTTGTATGAAATAAGACCACCGAGTCCCACTTAATTTTTCCACTGAAAGAGTTGTAGAATGTTGTGTGAAATTGGGATTGCAAGTAGTTGAGAAATGAAGCATATCACAAACATAGTAGACTTTCTTTCCATAGGTTGGCATTCAACTGGCCCAGAATTTTTGTTGTTTATCAAGTGATTAATTTCGGCCCTCTGATAATTTAGGACTAGGGCTTCTTCATTGATGTAAAATTTCTTTGACTCGATTGCGGTCTTTCCTTCTATCAAGGTTCCATAAACAGAGGTATAATCAACATAGATGAAAATCAGTCTAACTAAGATTTAGGGCTTCTTTCATGAGGTTGCTTTTTCACCCATAGCTTTGATACCACTTGTAACATCTCAGGACTGAAGAAGAAAATATCTTAGGACAGCAACAAGAGCAGCCCCACGATATTCCTCAAAATGTTCTAGATCAAAAGGGGAGTTGTGAGGTTGTAGGGATGATAATGCAGAGAAAAATAATGAAACTGGTAGTTTGCATGAGAAGGCACTTATGGTTCCAGATGAAGGATAGATATTGGAAGAAACCCATCAGAATTTGTCAAATTCCCTAGAGAAGGAAGGCCTTGTTATCTAGACGAAGAAGCATTGATGGAGGGAAGTCCTCATGATATTATTCAAGAGGATGATGCTATTGCTATTGTAAAGGAATTTTTGAGGCCAAAATTTGAGGAGGTTGATGCAGACACAGATGGAGGAGGCAACCCATAAATTGGAAAGGGATGGTTGCTTGTTAATGTAGAATTGAGCTTCATAGAGAATCCAAGAACAACAACATGGACATCATTGGGGAAAGCGATGTAATTCCAGAAGAAACGTGTCACAACTACCCTGATATCAATCTAAATGTATTTTTTTTAAACAAAACAAAGGAAGATCATATATAATGTATTTTGACAAACTAACAGTTTTAGATAATGAAAAAAGCTCAAGCACACAAGAAAAGGAGAAAGAGTTGTCATAATCCTACATTGTGAAGCACAGTAATTTGAATTTTCCTGGTCAGTCCTCTGAGTGTATGTTTTGTGAGTAGCCTCATCCCATAGCAGAACTAAATTCTACAAGGTTTAACTTGTTCATTAATTGTAAAACTGAAACATGTTTGAAGATGGATTCTAGGGGCAGACCATTGAGGATATAATTTGATAACAATTATTGCAATGATTGTAAAACCACCTCTGAGATACAAATTGATGATGCATTTTCCAATCTAGATCTGTGCTCAGAATTTGAGCAATCTCCTAAGGCAAGTAAGATATGTTTCTAATTTTAAAACAATGATTTCAAATCACAGTAAATTTGATGATCCTCCCTAGTATGGGGGTTATAATCAGAATTGAAAGAGAGAATAAGTTTTTCTCTCGCAACTTTTTCATGGAAGTTAATGACTCAATGAAAGGAGACACAAACAAAGGAATCTTGGTGGCCTAACTAAGAAGATAGTGTGAACAATGGAAAATTTTATGATCCCAACAAAATTTGCAGGCAGGAAGTTATGTGGTGTTTTGATTTTGACAAGATGTCACCCCTAAAACCTATAACCATCAGCACTATGTCTATGATTAAATGCAATTGAAATGAAGCCCATGAGCTCCTCAAACCCTCTTAGTTAAAATATCATCCATTGATCTTGGATTTCTTGAAGCTATCTCACAAATTTGAAGCAAACAAGAACTGAAAGGAGAAGATGACGAGTTTTCTGGAGGGCATAAAATGGGAAGGATTTGTTGTCAGCATAATTTTAGATATGTACCTTGTAAGGAAGGGATGGGGAAGTCTCTGAAACAAGAGCACTTGGAAGACAATCTGTGGTAGAGGTCAGAAGTGACATTGGAACAAATTATACTCCTTGATGAAAGAAAAGGAATTCTACTCTAAAAAGGAGACCAACTTCGTGTTGATTCTAATATGCCTCTATAGAGCATGGAAAACTTTCTAATAAGGATAGAAACCTAGTAAGGGAGAGACCAACATGCAAGCATATGAATTTTAGCATCTCTTTGTTCTAGGTAATGATCAAGCACAGAGGAAGAGGACACTGCATAATGGAGATAATGAGGTGGTTACATTGGCTTAATAATTTTTCTTGGCATTGGTTTTGATGATATTCTGGGGTTCTCAAGTGCTCCCAAGAAGTGCACCCATGCCCAACTTGAGCCAGTTGTTACCCACCATTTTTATTGGGTGCTAAGAATTTTCTATGATGATGCATAAACGTGAATGGTTACTTTCTAATCTCATGGGATTGAGGATACTCTAAGCATTTTTGTCTTCATTCTGCTGATGAAATCAAACTTGTGGGGAGCTCAGGAACGTAGAATCCAAACACACCATATTTCGAGGCTGATAAGAATATGATGCTAAGGAATGACCCAAAGTCACAAAGATCATTTATGGATAAAAATAAATTCTAGGTGCCATCACATCCTCTCCCATCTCAAAAGTCAAGGTTGGAGATTAGAATTGAAGGCATTGTGACTTTAATATATAGAAGTTGAACATGTTCTCAGTCTACTTTTAATTGCAAATACCTAATTTTAATTTCATTCTACGGAGTGTCAGTTCTCATTAAAGGATAGGCCATAGGCCTACTGTTTACAGATCAAATGTGTAGAGAAGGTCCAAAAACTAGGAGTCAAATTGAGAAAGTGAAATGGAGGAAAATAAAAGCATAAAACAGAGATTAATCAAACATGAAAAGAAACTAAGATCCAAATGAATAATTTAAAAGTTAATGGTGTTAAATTGAGAAAGTAAAATGGGCAAGGAAGATAAATGCATAAAATAGAGAACAATAAAAAAACAAAAGAAAAATAGACTTAGAGAAAAATGACAAATTTAAAGGTAATTACATGGCACTAGTAAAGGACACTTAGGAAGTGATCAGAGAGAATGGAATAAGAAAAGAAATGGTGATTAAGGAAGTTAATTAAAATAAAGAAGATATCAATAACTGAGTGGAGGAACAGGAAGCTTCGTAAAAAAAGTCAAATCAAATGGAGAAGTATTATTGAACAATAAAAATGCCTCAATTGGAAATTAAGGGAAGAAATAATTTTCAGATACAATAGAAGCTCTAGAAGAGGGGAGGGAAGGTGTGTGCTGAATGATAAGGAAATAAGATATCTACAAAACAAAAAATGGAAGGGGAATAAGACATTTGGATAGAAGTAGAATCCAACACATTGTTCACAGATTTTATTCAGAAAGAAAGCATGATGGATGTAGAGTCCAAGGAAAGACAATTTACTTGAAATAATAGAAAATATACCTCCACAATGAAAGAAACCATGGTATAAATATATAATTGGACAAGATGTAGGTACAAGCTAGGCTTAGCCTCTATTGAAGGCATCTAGAGATACCCAACATCATTTTAACATTCACCTGGTAGTAGAGGAGATTATTTAGAGCATGCCTTGTAGTACACATGACCAAGGCAGGCCTCCCAAGACATGGAGTGAATTTGGAGACCTACCAAGTGCAGAGTTACACCTGGACCCCAAGTCTCACAAACTCAAAAGGAAAATAAGGTGTGATAAAAGAAGCAGAATAATATCTCTTATGCACTGCTAGACTATTTGATGCTCAAAACTCATCAACCAAAAATTCCACCTTAAGTCTGGGAAGATAAAGTTTACCTTTTATATATTCATATATGCTAAAGACTTATGAAAAGGAGTGGCAATAGAGATAGACTAAAATTGGGTCTAATATTTATATTATTATGAATAAAAAAACATGCCAATATCCAATCAAATGTATAAAACATGAACGCTTCAGAAACATTGATAGGGAAGGAAAGAGTGAGAAGACCTATAGACATTTATACATTGTTAGTTACAGTCTTCGCAGCCTGTCACCCGGGATCAAAATGGGCTCTTACTATGTCTAGTTTTCAAAGATGTTTTTCACATGAGTTTTAGTGCAAACCATATCCTAAGTATGTTCATCAGAAGCAGCTCGGAAATAGCTTTCGAACAGTATATTGCACGCTCGAAACTGGTTCCTGGATCAGAGGATATTATTGAAATGAATGATTGATTCTTGGTTATGCATGTTTTGAGGTCATTTGCTGCACATAGGGGCAAGTTTACTACAAAATCATATTCTGAAGTAATGGACATGAATTTTACAAAAGTGAAAGAGGTTTTTGTCAATAACGTACCCAATAACAAAATCCCCCTTCATTTTATGCACAGGTGATACTATGTGGTAGATATACAATGATATTTGAAGCCTACATTAAAACAAAACAAATTTTGCATTGGTTTTACTGTTTTAGTCATTGTAGTGTGGCGCCATTTTACAACATATGGAAAGTAATTTTGAGAAACCCAAGGAGGTTTCTGTCAACCACGAGCCATGTAACAAAAACCTCTTTCCATTTATTCACAAGTGTCATGAATTGGAATATTTGACTAGATCTTTACAGCTTATTTTTACAGATTTAAATATTTAGTGATTTCCCGTTTAGAGATTATGTTGTGGCACCGATTCCAAGCAACTAGAAACGGATTTCCAAACTTCGAGAGAGGTGTTTCTCAAACATGACCTTATCTACAAAAACCTCTTTCATTTTTGTAACATGTTTTATGGTTCAAGAGATACGAGTTCATCACTGAGCCCTATTTTCAGAAATTCGGTCCAAATTTAATGTAACTGATTCTATCTTGAGAGAGATGGTTGATTTCAACTCCCTTAGTACATGGATGAGCTAATTGTATATATTTGATGAATTTCATAGTGTAATGGTTGGATTTTTGCAGAAAATTGAGGCTGCCATTGGACTGTGTAAAGTTTTCCTTGAATATTATTTTAATGAAGCTTTTTTTGCTCTTTAATTTTGGGATTCATCACGGTGTTTAATGTGCAACATGTTTTTCTTATAAATTCATTTCCATGCTTTTTTTTTTCTACTAATTTGGTTACAAAATTCTCTAAGGGAAGTGTAAGGAATCCATCCATGCACGATGCTCCTTTCACAATGATTATGTTGTTTGATGTAGTGGTTATCTTTTCAGAATCCATCCTCTGTTAGATACTCTATTGAGTAACCCTGTGCTTCTCTTTAATCTAAAGTTTCCACTGTAGATCCATCCCCTGATTGATGCCTGCATGGCACCAGTATTTTCCCTCTTTTCTTCTCTCATTATATCTTTAATCTGGTTGTACATTGTACTTACTTTGCCCCCAGTTTTCTAGCAGAAACTAGCCCCAAATCCATAGCCCCATAGTCCCTTCTCTTGTTGTTTTCAACCCACAATTTTCAGCCAAATCCTTATTCTTCATAGCGAGCCTAATATTCAGCTATCGCAGCCACATTTTGTTGGAAAAGAGAGAGCCCTCTCTAGTCTGGCAGGGCTAGATGCCAAATCAAAAGCTTGGTTTGTGGTTACCTCGGAATTGCCTCTTCTCAGCCTTGAGGTTCATTCCGAGTGCTAACATACATAATAAGAAGATTTAACAGAAGAATGAATTTTCAAAGAGAATGTGATGTTGAATCATTTAGCAGTGTTAGAATAGGAGGAAACTTTTAGGAATAAATTCTAAACTATGATAGCCTAATAAACGAGAGAGGAAAAAATGTCTTCAGAGAAATACAATCCAAAGGTGCATTAACAAGGTCATAAAGGAAGACATACAAGGAATATAAAATGTACTTTTATAATATGACATATTTCTTATAGAAATAGTAAAAGATGATCCTTGAACGAATAGGGAAGAACATATCAATAAGTTAAGGCTCTAAAATTTGTGTTGTGAAAATTGAAGTTGGCTAGGAAAATTGCCATAGGCCATATTTCATAATAGAGTTTACAAAATAATATCCAAAATAGTTATAGACTAAAAGTAGTACTAAAAATATAATATTGAGGGAAATAAGTAATATTTGTGCAGGCACACAAAATCTAAGAGATAATGGTAGCTCAAGGGACTGTAAATGCGCAGTGGGAAAGAATAAAGGAATGCTGACAAAATTAGACATGGTTCTCTCTACAAAGTGCTTATAACTTTTGCCTTTTCTTAAGGTTGACTAAGTGTTTCATAAGTTGTTTTTGCTTAGGATCATTTGTAGTGCTAATTAATGGGTATCCTGGAAACCTATTCCAAATTGAGGCAAGGGGCATGCCTATAAAGTAGATACCAACATAAAAATATTAGCACTTAACATACATATTATAGTCATGCACAAATAAACAAAAGGCCCACTAAAATGATGTCAATAGAATCATAAGTTTAAACTGACATCTACGATGATACAATGATACACCTTAAAAAACCCATTAAAGTGCACAAGCTTAACAGTAATGGATCCAAATAAAACAAGTTTAGAGTAGTGGTTCAATGGACATTTTGATAAAAAAATAATAAGGTGTAGTTCTTACAAAGTTATGTAATTCACTGAAATAGATTAAACGACATGTTAAAATGAAATTTTTGTCTCTAAAGGAGGATAGATTATCATAATATTGTCTACAAAAAAATTCAATATATGCACTTATACCTTGAATGCCAATATTAATAGATTTAAAAACATGGAAAAAAGAGATTTGACCCCTAGGGACAATAGGTTATTGTAATACTCTATAGAAAGCTTTAATATAAGCATCTATCTTATACCAATATATATAATGATGATAGGAATTGAGAAGATTTGATACTTACAAGGAATCTAGTGTCCCCAAAGTGGACAAATACCTTTGTACATACTGCAATCATTGAGGAAACACAATTGAGTTTCAATTA
This sequence comes from Pinus tabuliformis, assembly GCA_031772625.1. NCBI lineage: Eukaryota > Viridiplantae > Streptophyta > Pinopsida > Pinales > Pinaceae > Pinus > Pinus tabuliformis. The sequence goes on from CM062817.1 coordinate 795,118,627, forward strand.
GCCATGGACAATGCTGATGCAACCTAGAAGTGGACCGCTGAGCAAGGCCAGGAATCATGATTCACAAGAGCCATTTTTTTTAGTGGATGGATTAATGTTGTTAGAGAAAATGCTTAGGTAGGGCAAGGGACAGGAGGGCCTTCTATTGGCACCCATTACTATGTTCTTATATTTAATATGCATTAAAATATTTTTTCATATGATTTTAGACTTGACTCTTGAAATTTAACATATTGGACTTTGTCCATTCAGTTCATAACTTACTGCCATGGTCCATAGAAATTTTGATCTATGTTGATAATAGATATATATAATATACTTTTATATTTCATCTTTGCATTATATTTAGTGTTATGATGTTATATTTTATCTAGGCTAAATTCAATGCCAAAATTTCTATTTTTCATGACTACATTTTTTGTATTTTTCTATATGCCGAGTCACTACCAGGTTGATGGTCATTCCCAAGTACTAAGCCAAGTTTGACTGGTGGTCCAAAATGGGCCTTGAGTAAATTCAAGTCTGGTAAGTTTGGTTAAAAAATGAGGATTACAAAATCTGTGAATATCAGTTGACTCAGAGAAAGATAGACACTAAAGTTCAGAGGATTCATAGAAAAAAATAGACAGATGACAACTTTTTGGTGGGTCTTAACCAAGCAATGATTTAAGCTTGATTGGTGGGTCAAAACAAGCCCTACATCAATTGAAGTTTGGTAGCTTTGGTTCAAAGAAATGAGGACCACAAAATCTTTGAACATCAGTGGACTAAGAGAAAAATAGAAACCATGAACATCAGTGGATTCAGAGAGAAAAATAAATAGATGACAACCTCTCTCTCTCTCTCTCTCTCTCTCTCTCTCTCTATATATATATATATATATATATATATATATATATAGAGAGAGAGAGAGAGAGAGAGAGAGAGAGAGAGAGAGAGAGAGAGATATCTAGTGTGTGTGCACGTGCGTGTGCATGTTCATGTGTGGCACACACATATATATGTCTAATCCAATATTTTCTCTTCCATTCTTTAGTTCCTTTCACCTTGCATGTGACCAGGTCGAAAGATGCATGCATACCTGGCTAGCATTGCAGATTTGTTTCACCTCAAGAAATTTGAGGTCAAACATTGAACATGAGCCAAATTATATTTTGTTCAAATTTCCCTTGTCTGTGGATATGTTGGCTAAGTGGTTGATGAAAATTGAGTACATGAAAGTATGTTTTTATTTAGTTGAGGAAAGGAAGATGAAGAAACAGAAAACAAAATTTTCTTGTTACCAACACTATCTGTTGCTATGGTAGCAACTCTGTAAAATAGTAAATTACATTGAACTGATGGATTTTATCATGGTTCTATCATGGTTCTACTTTCCATCTAAATCTTGTCATCTGTCTTTATAGATATACTTTTGTTAAAGGTAATTATTCAAATTTTCTTAAAACATAAAGTATTAAATCATGAAAGTTTGTTATAAATGAAGACTATTGATTTTTGCTATTGGCAATAGCAATCTTGAATATGTTTCAATAGGAACTTGTTAGAGGTGATTCTGCTACAAAGGTCTATTAGACAAGGTTTTCCTTTGGCTCCTTATTTGTATGTTATTGCATTGGATACTTGTGCATATATAATTGAAGCTACTTGATTGCAAGGGAATATTTGATGAATTCTCCTTCCTGATCGAGAGCAGTTTCTTAATCTACATTTCACAAATGATTGTGCTCTCACCCCATAGCTCATTGCAATTGTGTAGAGGGAACGATGAAGTTTCTGGACATTTTCACTCAAACATTAGAAGCAACAGTTAGAGAGGATCATGACAAAGGTTCTTATTATTGGGCATGATGACTTTCCTCACAAGATTGTTATAAAATGGAAAGTCATTCAACCATTTCAGTTATAAGGTAATAGGGTATTCTCATTAGAATTGATGTATCTTCAACAGACATCTAGAATTGGATAATGACCATGACAGAGAACAAGCTTAAGAACTGATTAACTTAGATATACCACTTGTAGGAAGAATCACCATAGTAGATAGATTTTGGAAGAAAATCATATTTACTCTCTTTCTTGCCTCTTTTTCTCTACATTAGGACAAAGGATATTAGAGATATTCCTTAGGTTGTTCCTTCCTCTCTACAATAGGACAGAGGATATTAGAGATGTTCCTTAGGAAGTTCCTTCAAGGGAGAACGGAGGAAAGAGAAATATCCTACTAATATCATGACCAATCTATACAATGCCTAAGTAGGATGAAGGGATTGGTTTGATTGATATGCAAGCTCAAAGAACAGTGTTTGCAGCTAGGTGGTTCATAAGGGCTGCCATGAATTGGAAGGGTCTAAGGAAAGTTCTTGTCCATCATTGTCTATAGGATTCTATCAATGCAGATGACATAAAGGGTTCCTTCATATCTATGATGTAGTTGATGGACCCACACTTTTCGAATTTCAGATTTGTTTTTCTACAATCTTAGACCTAAATCTCTACACTTACCCCTGGGGTTTTTAAGTATGTTAATGACTGAAATTATCCAACATTATTTATATGCACAAATGTAATTATACATTCATGGAAAAATCCAGGAAAGAAAAATTGTGCTTGTATAAATTTAGTTAATCTTTCTTTAGATTTCTCAAGAATAGAAGAATGCACAAATTCTTGTATTTCTTTTAAACTTTAACTAGTTATGTTTTGGGGTTTTCTGTAAGCTCATGGGTTCGAATCTCATGTGATCACTGCTTGCATCAATTGGTCTACTCAATCTCAGGAGGGACATTCAACACCTAGGATTTCAAAAGCTAACTCTAAGTTCAAATCAGGAAATACAATGCTTCAAATTGCTCCTAGTTGTTTCTAAGCTCTAATAGAATCCAGTGTGGCTTGTGGTCCTAATATTCCAAATGCGTGGATGTACAAGCATAATTTAATAAACTTAGAATAACCAATGCGATACTTTAAAAATTTCCATCACATTATCACCAATTGTTCCAATCATAGAAGGGAGAAAGTATGTTATCAACAAGGGTTACCAGACAACCAACCTAAGATTTAACTACCTTCAAAACCCCCTAGGCACCCTTTAAGCTCTAGATCTGTTGAATCGGATTGTCATGGTGTGAATAAGATTCATTTCTTAGCTGCTTTTTGAGCCAGTGAATCCCTTCAACTAGTTTATCTGCAAAAGAGACCATAGATCCACTATTTAGGGCCTCGCTAGAAAATTTCATCAAGTTGAAATCGTCGAAAAAAAAATTGACAGAGATGGGATCATCCATGAATTCTTCTTTGAGGGGTGCATCATTCAAATACCACCATGGATCGTTCAAAGTGGGATATCAGGGTTTCAAAGAGGATTTAAGTGAGACAAGCCATTACACCTCAAATATCCTTGCACCTCTTTGTCACATCCTCCGAGGGAAGCCATTACGAATAATATTCATTGTGTCAAATGAGGTCGACACAACCATACGAACTTCCATTCTTTCATAATTTTCTTGATCTCATTCACCATTTCCATGACTGTAATCTACAATTGTTTGTAATTGATTTGCAAGGGAGTTTTGATTTTGTCGAAATCAGATTGCAAGCCCAAAGAATTATGTTTTCATAACTAAGTTGCGAAGTTAGAAGAAGCACCATTGAAACTGCAATTGCTAGAAAAAGGATATTGAAGCTATTTTTGTATCAATTTTTCTTTGTCAATGACTGCAATTGATTTTATTGTTCTACGACGAGATTTTCAATAGCTAATTTTGTATCTTCTTGTTAGGATTTGATTTTTGATGAAATTAAGAATGCACAGCAGAAGAGATAGTGGGTCAATTTTTATTTTTGAATATGGATCCTTCGACCTCGACTTAGCTAATGATCTCAACTGCTAGTTATTTTGGAAAACATTACTTGGATTCTCTACTGATTTTGGGGACAATAGGCTCAGATCTAAAATCTTTGTAATGTGAAGGATATTGATTCTATTTATAACTAAAAGAGGCCAAGCCTCTTGTATAAAGGATGTTTGAATTTATTTGTAGAGGGGATCGAGTAGTAGAAGGAAATATCCTTGATGTTGTTATCAAGATCGATCTATAACTAGGATATATATTAGTGGTATAGGGGGTGCATACCCTGTTGGTTGTGGGGTATACTAGAACAAGATGAGACAAAGCATTTAGTAGTTGTGAGATTTAGCATTTATGTTCGAAGATGGTTTAAGTGAGGCAATGCGGTGAAAGGGGAGGACAAAGTGTTGTTTGTAGGTGATATTATCATGCCTCCTTTGTTAAATGTATTGATGGACCTCACCAGTTTCTTTGCCCTTTTATTCTAGAGAATTGACATTGTAGAATTGTAGCGATAAGAAAGCATACATACCTGGTGAATGGGAATGTGAATTCGAGGCACTACCATGCAGATCTAGAAGCTCGCAGGTCTGAAGGGATTTATATTGGGTATATCCATTCCACGAGTCCCAACGATCTTGCTATCACCTACTACCTTTCTCATATTGGTAATGGTATGCCTCTGACAGAGTTTCATACCCACTCATTATTGCTTCCTCTTGTCCGAAGTTTCCTTGCTTCTTCTTCAGCATCATAGCACATCTACTTGCTAGGTTCTAAAATAATTTCATATGCTTCTCCAATCATTTTGAAAAGCCTCTCTGCATCTCTCCAGACCTCCTCCCCAACTTCATTCCAATAGCCATTGTCCCCACTGTCACTTCATACTGAAAACTGCCCAACATTATCTGGATGGTGTTTGAGAGTAGATTTTTGGTAAGCCTTCTTAATCTCAGCAGCAGTACTGGAAGCCTCTGTTAGGGTAGGTCTGGTTAGCCCTCCGTCAGAGATCAAAACTCTTTGTGCATTTCAATTTTAGGTGTCCCGCTCCATTCACTCAGCTGCATTTTGCTAGGGGCATGCCATGATCTGACAGAGAGAAAGTCATGCTAATCATTTCCCCTCATGTTTGGCTCCTGCTGGCTCAGGTCTTTTGTCAATAATCACCAAAGTCCATGACAGTCAAGGTCTAGTCCTTTAAAGGACAAAAGTAATTTTCTACGTTTAGGTCTAGGAATTCATCAATTTGGTCTTTGAAACATGTCCAGTAAAGCCATGCAGGCCAGAGGAAGGCCCTTACACAGCTATGGTTTAGAGAGCTTCATCGTCATGTGGATAGACTTCGACTCTTCTTCAAAACTCTGTTTTGAAGAAAAGTCAAATAGTGTCATTTATGACAAAATTTTCCAAAAAAGTCACCAGTTGATTTTTTCAGATGCAGTCATGGTTTCCGTGGCTAAATGTCCTGTCATATAGTCCCTGCAAAGAGTGTCGAAAATTTCATCGTTTGAGCCAAAATTTCAAAGAGAAAGTGAAAATCACTGTGTTTTAAAGTCAGTGAAAAAGTGCAAAACACATCATTAGAAAAAAGGGTTTTCAAGGAAGCAAAAATTAAACCCATCTCTTCCAAGGCTATATATATATTTTTTCATCCAAATCAAGGGCATTGTGCTATTCCAAGCCTTGGAGAGGCGTTGCAAAGGTGTGAGTGTGAAATTGTGAGCGTTTGAGTGAGTTGGAGGTGGTTTTAGAGGGCGCGGCGCATATACCCAGTAGCGCGGTGCACACAGAGGGCACGACACACACGCAACCTACCCATCATTGAAAATTACCACAGGTGCGGCGCACTGGGCTTTGCGCGTAGCGCACACAAACAAGGACCAAAAACAGTGCCCAAACAATTCCAAATTTTGGTGAATGCTATCAAATCGAGAGGTAGGCCTTATGACATCACCTGTTCATCAAATTTTATCAATGATATGGTGTTTATAGAGATGTTTGAATGTCACCAAAATGCATAAAGTCAACCATAAGAAATCACCAAGAAAATGATGGCTAGGGTTGTTAAAATGTGTTGTTAGTGCCAAGGTTTCACTCCACTCACCTTTTTCCCTTCACCTATCATTTTCCCATCCTCCCTTTATCATTATTCCTAAAACCCCTACCCTAAATTACTACCAAACCCTCTACCCTATCCCTCCACTATTCGGTCAACACAAGATCCCAAACCCTACCCCATCAACACATTACCCAAACTCATTCCAAGTCCCTAACAAATTCTCCCTATAACCCCTGTTCCCATTTCATCATTCCCCTCCTAATACTCCCTTGTTTAATTGTCCCCTTGGTGGCAGATTGTTAAAGCAAACTCCAGCTTCACTATAATTAAAGGGCAACCTAAGTTCAGTTTACAAAACAACAATTATGGCATCTGAGGTTTCGTCAGAGTATGAGGTGGAGACCCACAGTGATACAGCTTCAGGAGAACAGGCCCCCAGGAGACATCACCAGAGTGGCAAACATGTTAGAGATGAGCCAAACACCCTCACTGAGTTGCAGGCATGCCCTCTTGCTATGTCATGTTTCCAGCACTTAGCATGTTTTGAATTTTGTCAGAGGGTGGAAAATGTCAGAGTTCATCATGAGTTGGCCCGTCTTTTTTCACTTCACCTACATGGAGGATAGTCTATCTTGGCTGGGGTCACTTTCACATTGACACCTAAACCATATAAGTGGCAACATGAATACCGAACATTGGAGAACAGTGGCATAAGAATAAGAAGGTGGAGAGGCATCATTATGGGCCCTACATTAAGGCGAGCTGTTTGAGCCAGCTCACGAGAGTTTTTCCATTTCGATTTTTGAGAGATGAGTATGCTCCACTCATGAAATTGATCATGAAATACTTCAGTTGTGAGGGGAGGTTTTCTCGCCTTTATTCCTATCACATCAGGTTGCTCATGCACTTTACCAGGGTGCGAATGATGAACCTCCCATTTTTCATCTGCGGGAACATAGAGAGGATGAAAAATTTCATGCAGCACAAGACCCCTCGACAGCAACTCAACAGTGTTTATCACTTAGCTCTGATCCAAATTTTGGTGGACCATCAGTTGGGATTGCAGGGTATTGCTTGGGAGGACTTCATCTCCCGTGACTTCTTCAGCACTCCACAGGTAGTATCAGAGGTAGAGAATGAGATAGGAGGCCCATCTCATTAGTATGAGCGACATGAGACTACTACTATGCCAGTATACATCACCTATCAGAGAGGTAGTAGACTCCTATTTGCAGCAGCAAAGCGAGTGTTATCTCCACCCAAGGTGGAAGGGGCCTCGATTCCGACATTAGCATCATAGGAGCAGGGCAAGGGTAAGGAGCCAGTGTAGGAGGAAGGGCCATTAGGTGAGCGAGAGACCGAATTCATTCTCCTCCGTGATGATGAGACAGATGCAGAACCAACAAATGTAGAGCTTACAGAGATCATCCAGGAGCAGCAATCAGTGATTGAGTCCTTATCCCTTGACTTGGAGAGGACCAAGTGGTACATGAAGTACCTGGAGCAGAGAAAGAAGTAGCTTCAGGACCAACAGATGATTATGGAGCTGCAAAACATTCGTGAGCATAGCCAAGCTGGTCAAAGAAGAAGGGTTGAGCTCACACCTTTGGAGCAAGAAATCAATGAGGATCGGGAGGCCAACCTTGAGAGGGTCAACATGCATTTGGAGAGGCTGCTGGACAAATCTAACCAGGACCTTGCTCTACTAAGACATATGGCTTTCCGTTACAGGGTGCGAAACATGAGTGCACATGCCCGAATAAGGAGTTTGAAAGCGAAATTGAGGAAAGCAACAAGAAAAGCAAAAGAGGCAAAAGAGAAAGATCAGCTTTGAATCATGGCTGACGCTTCCTTGGCCCATCATAACACCCCATAGGGAACCTCCAGCCCAAATTTCAAGAAATTTTGGGAATTTTTGGTCACATGGTAATTTTTTGGGGCAAAAGAATAGGGATTTTCTCCCTGTGGCACGGCGCTAAAATTGTAGAGCTCCAAATGAGGAATGGCTTTCATTTTTGGATTTAGCATGGAAAATCACGATTACTGGTGTCTGGGCAAGAAATTTTGGCAAGGTATGAGTCTCCAAAAGGTCAAAACACACCCACAAATGGCCTCTTTGCCACTTTTTTGACACACAGGAAGCAATCTTGGGAGAATGAAGATTTGGAGGGGAAAATGAGTGACAATTTCAAAAATTCCAGTGGGGTTAGAAAGTAGATAGGACAAGATTTCCAACAAGCCCACTTGGGCACATTTTGGACACCTGCAAGTGCCCCAAAACAAGCCCCAAAGTAGCACGACGCATAGAGAAGATGGCGCGGCGCACAGAGGAAAAATTGCCCAATTTGCTTCCGTTTCGCGAAATTTGGGTTCGTGACTTCTCCAAGTGGGCCCGCTCATCTACAATTCAATTTTTTAGCACCAAAGGCAGCTTTTAAAGTGTTTTTTCTCCAGATTGGTTTCTATCCAAGTGGCGAAGGAAGGCAAACGGTCTCCCAAGCCAAATGTCATGTTTGTAGTGTTGCACCTGTAGTTGATGGTTGGCTCTCCATCTCCATTTTGCAATGATTCGAGTAACTCCCCAACCCTTGGGTGTTCTATCTCTTCCTCACACATTCTATATATTGTATGGAAGTTATTTGCAAAGGGTTGGTTGGCTTGTAACTTCTGGGAGACTATGGGAAGGAAACTTTGTTTCTTCACTGTGTATTTTTGACAGAGAATTAATGAAAGGCAGTGGCTCTGTTTCATGAGATTCTTGTGGTTGTGAGTGTAGCAAATGTGTCTCTTATGTTTTCATATGTATTTCGTTATGTTTCATAATTCAATTCATGTTCATTTCCAGTGAAATTTTCTGAGTGAGATTAGGTGGAATTCAATTTTATTGCTCTGCCTGTGGGAAAATTTCATGTTTAGTGTTATTCTTCTGTTGAAAAGGATTCATGTCATTGTGCCCTTTTCACTTTCTTTATCAATCTATTCATGCTGCAGTACCTCAAACTAAATTTTTACATTTTCCGCCTACCTTGCCTCACGGAATAATCTGTGCCATTGTATTAAATTCTCTGTTCTTTGCTGACCGTTGGTCCCATACCATCCCAAAAGCTCGGTCATTCATGAAAATTGTTTCCCGAATCCCTATTCACTTACTAGCCTAAGGTAAATATTTCATTGTAAGTCATCTCAGACCATTTTCGATTATCTATTCACTGAGCGTGACTCGGAGAGAGCCCTCTCCTGCTCTGGTAGGGCTAGCTACTAGAGTGAGCGTGGTTTGTGGTTACCCTAATTTTTGCCTTCCTTAAACCTAAGGTAGATTTAGGTGCTAACATAGTGGCGACCATACTGGGGACAAACTGAAATCAAATCCCCTTGTTTCATAATAATTCTAAGCTTCTGGATGATGAGCTTAGGATTGGAAAGGCTGAGTAAGTTGGTTGTGTCCTGTGATTTTTCTCAATAGCACGCTGGCTTCGAGATGATATACTAGAGCCAATCCAGACCGGGATCCTCCCCATATCTACGAAAACCCCAATTTGATCCCAAGACTCCTTCATCAAGAAATCACCATAACTCCCTTGTTCAAATCCCATTCATGTCTCGACATTTTCGAGTATCTTGAAGAGCTTGAGTTTGACGAACAGTTTGAGATATCATTGTTTGAGTCTAAATCCGAAAGGGATGTTGACTACACTGTCCCCAATCCGCAATTTCTTGTAGACTTGGAAACAGAAAGAGCTAATAGGTTAATTGATAATTATATTGCAACACAACCCCAAAATCCAATCGCAAGCCCCTTACAAACTGTTCACAGTCCTCCAACACATCCAAGGCGAAATCCACCGAGAATGATGGCTGCTCATTTTGCACCCCTTGTTCTGCCCCAAGTTCTAGATGATATGCCAACAGATTATCAAAGTAAAATCCCTTTCTTGATGGAACTCCTAACAACATTACTGCTCAGCAACATGTAGACAAAATGGCAGACTTCTATGAACTTCATGAGATCAATGCGAAGAACGTCGCAATGAGGCTCTTTGTACAGACATTTGCAGGTGATGTGAGGAAATGGTTCAGAGGTTTGCCGGCAGCAAGTATCACTACCTTGGCTGAACTACAAAGACAATTTTTAAATCGGTGGGAAGTGAAAAAGAATCCCCTTCAAATTCTGGCCGAATATGAACAAATCAAATGAAACGCTGGTGAGTCGGTCCAAGATTATTGTGTTAGATTTAATGCAGTCTATAACGAAATTCCAGATCATCTAAAGCCACCTGTGGGACTAGCTATGATGAAGTTTCCAGATCTTTTTGATGCTGACATGGCCTACCAATTAAGAGAGAGAGAACTGGCCACAATGGAAGACATGAAGAAAATTGCGGTCAGCGTTGAAGCAAATCTGTTGTCCAAAAGAGCTAGAGCGAAAGCAGAAAAGAAAACCACTGGGAAAGAAGAATCTTCTTCAATGGATCAACTACTCAAAAAGGTAGAGTAGATGATTGAAAGGGTGAAGCTCGACAAGCCTGAGCCACAAGTTAGGAATCCTAACTTTCGTGGCCAGCAGCAGCCACAATATAGAATAAGACAGAGAGATCAGCGAACCCAAGAGCAGACAGCACAACAGCTGGTACAAACACCTTTGCAGTAGAATTTTGTACATGGACCAGAGTCAGATGAGGAAGGGAATGTAATAGGCAAAGAAAAACACCTCTTTACTCCAGATGAGCTGCCTACTTACATTAGCGAAGAAGAAGAATGTGCAGTAAACACAGCTACACACCAAGACACAGATTTTATTCTAGCTAGCGACACTGTTTTGGAAGAAGAATCAAAAGAATATCAAAGGGGATATATGAATGCTTTGTTCGCACAACAACAGTGATATTCACTTATAAACAGAGATGTGCTGGCCAAACCAATTCAGAAAAAGAAGGAGGTTGAAGCAGCAAAGAACGATTCATCAGCGACACAAAGAAAAGGAAAGGAGGCAATTGGTGCAGAGAGAAGCAAATCAAAATCAGCAAAACAATCACAACAGCAAGATACATCAAAAGAAAAAGAAAAGAAAGAGATCCCAGTCAAAGAGGTGGAAAATACTCCCGCTTTTAGCTTCGAGAATGAGATTTATAAGTTAAAGGTATCCATCTCCTTGACTGAAATAATGAAGAACAACAGTTATAGAGGACAGATTTCTAAAATGTTGAATTTGGACCCAATGTCCAACATGGTAAGTGTAGAAGACGATCAGCCCGAAATGATTTTTGGACCAGCATCAAATGGTGAGTCTCCTGATAGCGATGTGCCACCCTTCTATATCAGTTTAAGATTGCATGATTGTGTGTTACACAATGCCATGTTCGATTCTGGAGCTTCTCACAATCTCATGCCCAAGGCTATCATGGATAAGCTTGGTCTGGACATCACCTGGCAATATCATGATCTCTATTCATTCGATTCCAGCAGAGTAAGATGTATAGGGCTCATGAAAGACTTGGTTGTGAGTTTGGGTCAGCTTCCTATGAAAATTTTCTTTTATGGATGTGGTGGTAGCAGATATTCCTCCAAGGTTTGGCATCCTTCTTTCCAGTTCTTGGGTAGCGAAATTGAAAGGGACACTACAACTGGATTTCTCCTATGCAACAATCCCGGTGTTTGGACAAATGAGGAAGTTATATCGGGAACAAAAAATGAAATATATGCTCACAAGCAAGGAGAAACCTATAAATCATCCTATTAACTATGTACATACAGATTTAGAGTTTTTTGTTTTGTTTTCAGATAGTTTAAATGATATAGATAGTCAGATAGTAGAAGCAGATGACATTTCGTAAATACCAGAAAATTTCAGAGAAATTTTGAAGAAAGAAGGACAAGAAAAGCAGGAAAATGTTGGGCAATCAGCTGAAAGTAATGGACAACAAGCAGACAAGGCACAACAAACCGATTTCTAGCACTTGCAAGAGGAGGAAGAAGGCTTGTGGACCATGGATTTCGATGGAGCAGTAGGAAATGATGGCACTGGAATTGGAATTTGGGTACACAATGCTTTCTCCGCCCCAAACAAAGTGCCTAGCAGCGTGAGGGTTTGCTCTTAGAAGCTAGCCTTTGAGTGTTCAAACAATGAAGCTGAGTATGAAGCTCCGATTGCTGGCCTAAAGATTATTAGAAAGCTGAATGCAAAAAGGATTTCGGTATATGGTGACTCCGAATTGGTAATAAAGCAGGTCAGAGGTGAGTATCAAGAAAAACATCCTAGGATGTGGGCCTATCGTAATGTAGTTTTAGACATCTTGAAGTTATTTTCAGAATACACCTTGACATGTGTGCCTCATATACAAAATAGTATTGTTGATGCTCTTGCCAAGGCAGCAAGTAGTTTGAAGATCCCCATGAACTCCAGCAATAAATTTGAAATCCATGTCAAGCATCGTCCAACCATTCCAGACAATCAGCGATATTGGCAAGTGTTTCAAGATGATGAGGAGATTAAGGATTTTCTGCTAAACAAAGGCAAGTTCAAAGAAACCTCAATTGATGTAGAAAACGATGAGGGCAAAGGGAATGGTACAGATGAAGTGCAGATCAATGAAATGGACGTGTTGCAGCTGAAGAATAACATCATTCCTAAAGGCTTGATACCTCTAGAAGAACTTTTTGATCAGGATGATGTAGCCCGCAAGCCAACATTGTAGCCAACAGAGAAGGGTGTAGAAGAGGTCAACATCGGAACAACTTCCAATCCTAAGTTGGTAAAATTGTCTAAAGCATTACCGCAAAAGATCAAGGAAAAATACATCAGTTTGATGGCTTCATTTGTAGATGTGTTTGCTTGGGATTATTCTGATTTAAAGACCTATGATACCAATATTATTCAGCACACAATACCCATCAAGCCCAATCAAAAACCATTTAGACAGAAGCTGAGAAGGATAAATCCAAAGTTGCTACCATCTATCGAAAAGGAGGTAAACAGGCTGTACAAGTCAGGTATCATTGTGCCCATCAGATTTTCAGATTGGATCTCCAACTTAGTGCCTGTACGAAAGAAGACCAGTGAGATCCGCCTATGCATTGATTTCAGGAATCTAAATAAAGTCTCATTGAAGGACAACTATCCACTGCCCAAGATGGACCATATACTTCAGCGAGTAGTGGGGGCATCTCGTATGTCACTGCTTGATGGTTATTCCGGATATAACCAAATTTATGTCCATGAGGATGACCGAGACAAGACGACATTCACCACTCCATGGGGAACCTTTCATTATGCTAAAATGCCTTTTGGTTTAAAGAATTTAGGTGCCACATTTCAGCGTGCAATGGACTTGGCTTTTGCGAATGAGAAGGATGTGTTTTTGGTGGTGTACCTGGATTATTTGATGGTATTTTCCAAATCTGATGAAGAGCACATACATCACCTAAAAATTGTCTTTCAAAAGTGCAGAAAATATGGTCTATCACTGAATCCTAAGAAGAGCTTGTTCGTCATGGAGGAAGGAAAATTACTTGGGCACATCATTTCAAAGGATGGCATTCGTATTGACCCAGCACGTGTGCAAGAAATTCAGCAAATCAATCTGCCCTGGAATAAAAAGGAGATACAATCGTTCAATGGTAAGATGAATTTTTGCATCGCTTTGTGCCTAACCTTGCTGAACACTTAAGAGAGATGACCGACATGCTCAATAGGGACAGCCAAGTGAAATGGACAGAGGAGGCTATAAAATCTTTCAACTTGGTCAAATTGGCCCTTTCTTCAGCTCCAGTTCTAGTCAGCCCGGACTACACTCAGGATTTCATATTGTTTTTATTTGCTTCGGAGCACACTATGGCAGCAGTATTATTGCAGAAAAGAGATGATCATGAAATACCCATTGCATTCTTTAGCAGGGCTATAAGAGATGCAGCATTAAAGTACAACATCATTGAGAAGCAAGCCCTAGCACTGGTGAAGGCATTGAAAGATTTCCCAGTATATATCTTACATTCTCACATTTTGGCCTATGTTCCTAATACTGCTGTAAAAGATGTTTTAGTGCAGACCAATCCAGAAGGGAGAAGAGGCAAATGGATTGGGGCTTTGCTGGAATATGATGTGGAAATAAAGCCCACAAAGCTAGTCGAAGGACAGGGATTGGCAAAGCTAATGGCCGAATCAAACTTGCATGGCTTGGACATAAACCTAATCGCTACCATGTCCGACGAGAATGAGGAAATATCATCCATTTAGGTATCTGAAATGTTTGATTTGTCCCCATGGTATTCAGATATAATATATGTGCTGAAAAATCTGTCACCACCACCCAGCATGACTAGAAGAAAAGCGAGAACACTCAAATTGAAGGCTACCAAGTTTTGCATTTTGAGTTCTGCACTGTATTGGAAAGATCCCGGTGGCATTTTGTTAAATTGTTTGGTGGAAGAGGAGGCAAAGAAATCCATGGAGGATTTCCACAGAGGAGAGTGTGGTGGTCACCTTTTTTGGAAATCAACGGCGAACAAAATTTTGAGAGTAGGGTACTACTGGCCTACTTTGTTTGCTGATGTGTATAAGATGGTCAAGCGCTGTCATAAATGTCAGATTTTCGAAGGAAAACAGAAATTACAGCCTTTGCCACTTAAGCCTATTGAGGTGAGCGCTCCTTTCCAGCAGTGGGGGTTGGATTTCATTAGGTAAATTCATCCCACCTCTTCTGGACAGCATAGATGGATCCTTAAAGCGATAGACTATTTCACAAAATGGATTGAGGCAGCTCCCACCAGACAAGCTATAGATACGGTAATCATTTCATTTCTTGAAAATAACATCTTATCTTGCTTTGGTTATCTAAATAAGTTAATCACCGATAATGCATCAGCTTTCAAATCAAAGAGGATGGTAGAATTTTGTCATAAGTATCACATCATTTTGGGTCATTCAACTGCCTATCATCTGCAAGGCAATGGATTGGCGGAATCTTCAAATAAATCATTGGTCAACATCATCAAGAAGCTGCTGGAAATAAATAAAAAAAGTTCTAATAAGAGGTTGGTCCATGCGCTTTGGGCAGATGGGATCAGTTAGAAAAAAATCCATTGGTATGTCACTGTTTGAGCTTGTTTATGGAGTTGACACAGTATTCCCTGCCTCTCTTGCTACCCCGGTAGTCAGACTTCTTCAGGAGGCTGGCAGTGAAGAAGATCTCGTGCAGAGAAGGTTGAATCAAATGATCCACTTGCAGCAAACAAGAGAAGAAGTTTTTAAGAACACATCCAAATTGCAGGAGAAAATATAGAAAATCTATGACAGAAAAGCAAAGGCAGATAAATTTCAGTTGGATGATGTGGTGCTGGAGTGGGATGCAAGGAATGAAGAGAAAGGTAAGCATGGAAAGTTCGAAAATATTTGGAAATGTCCTTTCAAAATTTCAGCATATAGGGGTCAGAATTCCTTTCTTCTGAAGGAAATGAACGGGGAAGATTGTCTAAGAGGGCCGATCAATGGTCGACTGCTCAAGCGGTACCACTGCTGATTTATTTACGCTGCTTCCACTGTCATTGTAAATACCATTTTTATTTTAGTTTGGTTTCAGTCTCTCAAGTTAGTTTTTGAATTATTTCAATGTCAAGTTTGAGTCAATTTCTTGGTCATTTCAATTTCATAAATAAGTCAGAGTCCTGTGATATTTGTTAAAATGATGACTCCATATCCCAATGGATGAAGGCACTGTCTAGCTCTTCCAGAGATCTGCTATTCTTGGCACCTCCAAGGAGCTACCATTCCCCCATTGGAGCCAATGTTAGAGTCAGTCTGGTCAGCCCTCCGTCAGAGATCAAAACTCTTTGTGCATTTCAATTTTAGGTGTCCCTCTCCATTCAATCAGCTGCATTCCGCTAGGGGCATGCCATGATCTGACGGAGAAAGTCATGCTAATCATTTGCCCTCATGTCTGGCTCCTGCTGGCTCAGGTCTTTTGTCAATAATCACCAAAGTCCATGACAGTCAAGGTCTGGTCCTTTAAAGGACAAAAGTCATTTTCTACATTTAGGTATAGGAATTCATCAATTTGGTCTTTGAAACATTTCTAGTAAAACCATGCAGGCCAGAGGGAGGCCCTTACACAACTATGGTTTAGAGAGCTTCACCGTCATGTGGATAGAGTTCGACTCTTCTGCAAAACTCTGTTTTGAAGAAAAGTCAAATAGTGTCATTTATGACAAAATTTTCCGAAAAAGTCGCCAGTTGATTTTTTCAGATGCAGTCATGGTTTCCATGGCCAAATGTCTTGTCATACAGTCCCTGCAAAGAGTGCCGAAAATTTCATCATTTGAGCCAAAATTTCAAAGAGAAAGTGAAAATCAGTGTGTTTTAAAGTCAATGAAAAAGTGAAAAACACAACATTATAAAAATGGGTTTTCAAGGAAGAAAAAATTAAACCCATCTCTTCCAAGGCTATATATACATGTTTTCATCCAAATCAAGGGCATTGTGCTATTACAAGCCTTAGAGAGACGTTGCAAAGTTGTAAGTGTGAAATTGTGAGCGTTTGAGTGAGTTGGAGGTGGTTTTAGAGGGCGCGGCGCATATACCCAGGAGCGCGTCGCACACACATCCTGCCCATCGTTGAAAATTACCACAGGCGTAGCGCATACCCAGTGCGCAGCGCACTGGGCTTTGCACACACAGACAAGGACCAAAAACAGTGCCCAAACACTTCCAAATTTTGGTGAATGCTATCAAATCGAGAGGTAGGCCTTATGACTTCACCTGTTCATCAAATTTTATCAATGATATGGTGTTTATAGAGATGTTTGAATGTCACCAAAATGCATAAAGTCAACCATAAGAAATCACCAAGAAAATGATGGCTAGGGTTGTTAAAATGTGTTGTTAGTGCCAAGGTTTCACTCACTCACCTTTTTCCCCTCACCTATCATTTTTCCCATCCTCCCTTTATCAATTTTCCTAAAAACCCTGCCCTAAATTACTACCAAACCCTCTCCCCTATCCCTCTACTATCCGGTCAACACAAGATCCCAAACCCTACCCCATCAACACAATACCCAAACTCCTCCCAAGTCCCTAACAAATTCTCCCTATAACCCCTGTTCCCATTTCATCGTTCCCCTCCTAATACTCCCTTGTTTAATTGTCCCCTTGGTGGAAGATTGTTAAAGCAAACTCCAACTTCACTATAATTAAAGGGCAACCTAAATTCAGTTTACAAAACAATAGTTATGGCATCTGAGGTTTCGTCAGAGTATGAGGTGGAGACCCACAGTGATACAACTTCAGGAGAACAGGCCCCCAGGAGACATCACCGGAGTGGCAAACATGTTAGAGATGAGCCAAACACCCTTACCGAGTTGCAGGCATTGTTACCGGGAAAAGTGTCTATTTAGAACTGCTCTATCCCACTAAGGTGTGACAGCTGCCTTAGAAACAAACAGAGAAAACTACTTTTGCATTTCCTTTATGAATTAAAGATAGAGGGGGATAGAAAGAACCGACCTGTGTCTTGCGCTAATTCTTTGATCCAATCCCTCTCTTCTTTGACAGCTTCCAGCTACTTGCTCCCTTACTTGCCCAGCTTCACCAAGTACCTGTAAGATCACAGAAGAAGAAAACTATACAAAGACATGTATCTATATTCATAAACATCTTAGGATCAGATTTAAGCTAACCATACAAATGTAACAAGCTTCAACGATACACAAGAATGGAGGAAAAACTCAAATAGTTTTTATTGATATAACAAGAAGATCCAGGAGGAGTTACAACCGATGATTCCTGACCCAGCATCAACCTCCCAGCAAAGAAGTCCCTCTTCACCTCCAACAAAGTATAAATCACCCAATACTCTGATCTCTGTCTCAAAACCAACAGCAATTCCTTACAATGTGAAAAATTCCAGCCTCTGGATCTCTGGGATGAGGGATCCATATATAGATGTATGCAAGGAGGATGAGTCAGCTTGTGATTTGATTAGTGTCTTCTCTCTGTCAGTTCTTGCTTCCACTTGGAGACTAAAGGTCTCTTACTCATCCTTGGTCGAATTCAGTGAGGCAAGTGTCATAGGAGAAGATTCTGGAAGCTTCCATTGTCTTTCCACCTCGCGGAATGGCACTGCCATTTTTCATTTCCCGCTCAACGCACCCTCATAGTGCATTTAGGTGCATTGCAACGCACCCAGCTAGTGTGTTTAGGTGCTATGCAACGCAGCTAGCCAGTGGAGTAGCTGAAATGATCCAGTTTTGACTTATTCTGAGCAGTTTCTGGTGGAGAACTTCTGGGAGAAGCTGTAATTTGTTGACCTTGTTCCTTTAGGGGTTGGAACAACACTTTTAGGGACTTAGGAGCCCTTGGTTTATGGACATTTCATGCTTGGAGCTGTAAGGCACAAAAATGTCTATAACAGTTGCCCCCTAAAGTATGAGGCCGTTAATCGGGTGAAATGCTTTATTATGAGGATCCGAAGTTCTTTCAATGTTGGGAGGAGACCTGTAATAAGATACAATACAATACATTATCTTCATACTGTTTTTCATGATCTAGCTGAGGCGGGCATTCCCATGCTCAGCTTTATAAATTCATTTTCATGTACATAGGACAGACAATCGTCTGAGTGTAGACTGATGATTCTGATAGAGCCATCATCCTTTTGGTAGGATGATTATCTGTGCTGCAATGTTGTACATTTTAATGTCTTTATTTTCCTGAATATATATCGCAGCCCAGATGGATGAAACTAGATTCGGGGTCTTCAATCTCGTCCGATCTTCACTCGAAGTACAACTCGATCCATGTGAGAAATGTTCTGAAGTCGAACATGGAAAGACATCGCTTGATTACTAGTCAATGATGGAAACTGTTAACAAGCGCGAGAGGAATCACCGATAATGATAATGACCCTCAAGGTACTACAATACAATTCTCATGGTGTGAATAAAGGACTTGGCGTCGAACACCACGCAAAATCTTTCGGTCGAAGGCCATTGATGTAAACCTGTTGCCGGAAGTGA
The DNA here is from genome assembly GCA_031772625.1 of Pinus tabuliformis. Lineage (NCBI taxonomy): Eukaryota > Viridiplantae > Streptophyta > Pinopsida > Pinales > Pinaceae > Pinus > Pinus tabuliformis. The sequence continues at coordinate 795,137,539 of CM062817.1, forward strand.
GAAACTTGCCATTAAGGCATGCAAGCTTCAAAGTACTGAATGGGGTGTTCCTGGATCAACTTCTTGGATAATGAGCTGATGTCGACAAGAAGTGATCCGTCAAAGGAGGGCCTTAATGAATCCCACATCAATGACACGGAACGGAGCAAATGATTTTGATGGAGGTGAAGACAATCTGATGATATACGGTTCAGGGTGGCGGTCATGAAAGTATGGAGTATAATGTATGGTAGTGGGTGGGACACAAGTGACTTCTCTGGATGACTTCTCTTGAACATGTCGGCGACACTTATGTGATGGATTGGTAGCATTAACCCTAAATGTGGATGGTATGGCGTGACCATGGCGATGTGACCAGTGAATGAAACAACCCAACCCGACTCAGACACGGAGTGGAAGTGTCATGTTCAAGAGCGACTTGCTACCAATAAAGATTCTTTGGGTTTTCTTCCCAATTTTTCCCCAGTCATTGCTGACCAGCACCTCTTTATTTTTGTCAAGCTTAAGGAGGATAACATATGCTTGTTCTATAATTTTCCCTTCGGGCAAACCCATCACTATGTTTTAACGAGCCTAGCGATAGTGAAACTCGTTCTCGTCTAAAGACAAGTTTGTCGCTATTAATATTTTTAACGAGTTTAACGACAAAGATAACTCGGTCCTTTTCATTTTTAGAGAGTCTAAAAAAGTATGTAAAGGTAACTCCAAAATTCCTTTTTCGTCATCTAATCCCTTAAGTCCGAAAAAGTATAAAACAATACAAAAGGGATGAATTTTCGATAGTTTTAACGAGCCGAACAAAACAAGCGCTCGATCGTTTTGTGCAATAATCCCTCAGGTCCAAAAAGATTAAAATCTAGATGAGGGATAACACTTCCTGTCCCTTTAATGAGCTGGAGACGCCAATGGCTCGGCAATCTTTTCATATTTTACGAGTCAGTTGAAAAGAGCTTAAAGGAGACTCGTCTTTTGAGGAACGAGTGATAAAATGGGTAGCAGCTGATTCCAGGTAAGGTTTGGAATTTTCCAATCACGAGAGTGTCACAAGGATGGCTAGTGAAATCACTCTTCGCAGCTGTTCCTCAAAATGGGTAAACAATCAAATAGAGGTGAATGATCGGCCAATGTAAAAGTGGAGGTGACGGTGCAAGCACGACCAAGGCTTTAATGGCTGAAGTACTACATTCACGGTGGTTATTTACCGGGGAATAGTTCATTTTTTAATGAGCTTAAATGCGGGTGGAAACATTTGCTCATGTCTTATGTTTATTTTTTAACGAGCTTGAACAATGCGGTAACACTGCTCGATTGGATGGTCTTGTTTTGATTTTACCATAAATAGCTTTGTCCTTTCAGAGATCGTACTGTATTTTCAACTGCTTCATCAAACTAGTCAGAAATGAACAATATTTGCTTGAAAACGAGTTAAAATGCTAATATTTTACTTTGAACTACGTAAAAGTAATTAAAAAGTGTTTTTTACCTCTCATTTTACCATTTCATTTGAACTTGGTTTGTTGGAGCTTTGGAGGTGCTTTTCCCCCTCGATTTTCATCAGTTGATTTCGGGAGATTCTGTGGATGATTCTCGGCGCCGTCTGGACCAGGTAGGAGCTAAACCTGAGCTCTTTCATTTCATGGTTTCCATTTTGCATTTTGAGCCTGATTCCTAGCTTTTCTGAGCCCTTGGGGTTTAAGGAACTCGTTCTGCCATCAACGCACCCTCAGTGTATCGAAACCTGCGCTGAATGTTGGCCTGTCTAAAGGCTATCTGACATTCAACACACCCAGAACACTGCTGCAGGTGCGTTGGGCGCAAAAAGGGAATTTGATGCACAATTTTTGATGGAATTTTTTCCTGTTTCTCACCAAAATCAGGACCTAACTCCTCTCTTGTTTGTTTTTCAGAGGTCTTTGGAGTAAGATGACCCTTACATGGCGAGAACGTGAGCATGAAGAAGAGGACCTGCTTGCCCTACATGATCCAGTTACAATGAACGCGCTACGGAATTGTGGCTTGCTGAAGTTCTTCCGCATTTCTAGCATGAGACAACAGATCAACTTACTGCAGTATTTTCTCGATGCTTGGGATCCTACCAATCAGGTTTTCCAGATCAGGGGCAAATCTATCCCCTTGACTGCAGTAGACATTTATTTCTTGACTGGCTTGTCGAGGCGGGGTGCCCCCATCTCTTTGTCAGGTTCGGCCCGAGGAGGCGATTCTGTGAGAGATTATGTCTGCCGGTACTGTAGAGAAGGATCTCAGCCGAGTAAAGACGGCAAGATCATCATCCGTGATGTCACTGACAGGTCCCTTAGGACTATTCTGTTTACTTTTGGTATGATGGCCGGTAGTGCGTCTCTTCATGTAGCCAATCGATCTTATATGCAGCATGCCTTGGAATGCCTCCAACCAAAGGTGTTCAACTGGTGCGATGCAGTACTTATTGTGATGAAAGAACAGTTGACCAAGATAGAGAACGGGAGGTCGAAGAACTTTAGGTATGGTTCTATTTTGACCGCCTTTGCCTTGGAGAAGATACCACTGATGCAGCCACAGTACATTGCACTCGATTTACCTTCTCCTACTGAACCACATATGCAGAGATGGGTTGACCATATGTCTAGGCATGCTGGCCAGTCTCAGATTTCATTTTCTGATACCTTCTTCAGGTGGTTTGATCATCAGGAGATGGTTTATTTTGAGTATCCATACGCTGGCATGGACTTCCGGGGTGATCCAGATTTAGTACTGTCGGATGGCGAGCAGTGGGGCGCCATTGGTAAAATCTTTGACCATATTGTTGTTTATCGTTTTTTTCTTATAATGTCCTTGTGCTTTATTCTATCAAGACTTTAATCAAACTCATTTTTACATGCAAATGTTGGTCTTGTTCGTCCAGTAGTTCGCCTGAGAGTACCAGCTGCTACCCCAACAGGAGAGGCCGTCGGAAGAGTTGTTCTTCGTGACCTCGATGTGGCCGAAACTCTCACAGCTTTGCAGGATCAGGTTGAGGGTCTCACTCTCGGTATCCCAGACGTGAGGACCGACGAGCTACCTTTGCGGTTATAGCGGCATACTACTGGTGTGCCGAGACGATGGACTCGTCTCCTACGCATGATCGCACAGGCTGTGACTTGCTATCACGAGCATCATTAGACTAGGGTGCCCCCTAGTATTTTGAGTTTTTGGGTCATTTGACCGATTTTGTCTTGGTTACATAACATTATGTGTAAACCATAAACAGTTATATATATTTTTGATTTTCGAAGTTTTATTTTGGTTGAGTTACATGATCCACATGCAAAAAATTGATGATATGTTTCTTTTTATAAATGTTGCAAATGTCTATCTAACACATAGTTTGCTAATGAGTCAGTTAATGTGTTTAAGTTTCTGGAAATATGTTGATATTGAATAAGATCAAACTGTCTTTCCAAAATCTTAACCCTTAGGAACATGCGATAAATAGCTGGGTTTCGGACGGAATATATACCATTGATTTGTAGTATTACGAGTTGTGAGTCTAGCCTGACAATTAGTCGGCGTATACCATGAGTGATGGCATAAGAGAGAAGTTCTATCAACGCGCTATACTCAGCGATGTTATTCGTTGATCGACCAATACATACACATCTGAAACTTACTAACTCGCTACTTGGATCAAAAATGGCCCAGGCTGCGGAGGACAGGTTCCGCGAACTACGACTCGCTCCGTCGGCATATCCAACACATGGCTCCAATAGGTTTGACATCTGCAATAAATGTAAAAAGTGGATTACTCGACCAAAACAAACACTTTAGCAAAAACAAAAATATAACAAAAGCATATTGGTTACCATTACGCATAGTAACGCTTGAGGTACAACCCATTACGGGGTTATGCCAGTGGAATCCCGTCATAATCCATTAACTCGTAGGCTCCCTTTCTAACACTTGTTTAACAATATAGGGGCCCATCCATAAAGACTTAAATTTACCTGCTCCCAATTTATCGGATTCTTGGTCGTAAAGCAAGACCAAGTCACCTTCCGAGAAGACACTGGGTTTGACATTTTGTCGAACTGTGCCTTGACTCATTTCTTATGGGCTTCGTTAGCCAAAGCGGCGTCATGACGGGTTTCATCCAATTGTATTAATTCCAAGAAACGAGCTTCTTCTTCTGAAGTTCCAGGGAGGAGATCAATTGCGAGTTCGAGAGACGAGATTTCACACTGGATTGGTAAGACTGCTTCCAAGCCATATACCAGTTGGAAGGGTGTGAACCCGGTTGCGTTCCTTACCGATGTTCGGTAAGCCCACAAAGCTGAGTACAGGATTAGGTGCCATCTTCTTTTGTGAACTCCGATCATCCTTTGCAGCATGCGTTTCAAGACCTTGTTGATCGCTTCAACTTGTCCGTTGGCTTGCGGATAATATGGAGTAGAGCTGTCATGAGACAACCCTAGTTTGGCAGCTAATTCGACCATCATGTGATTGCGAAAATGCGATCCATGATCTGTGACTATAGCCTGTGGTACGCCGAATCTGGAAACTACATGATTGAAAAAGAAGAGGGCAGCTGTTTCACCAGTATTATCTAATGTAGGCATCACCTCGGCCCATTTGGTAAAATAGTCAACTGCGACTATGATATACCCATGCCCCATGGTCGAGGTGGGGTTACATGTCATGAAATCGATGCCCCATTTGGCGAATGGCCCAACAGAAACTATTGGCTGCAGAGGTGCGGGTGGTCTTCTGGTTTTGCTACCAAAAATTTGACAAGCATGGCAACTTCTGACTGCGGTTATGCAATCTTTGAACATTGTTGGCCAGAAGTATCCTGCTCGTAAATTTTTTTGTGTTGTAGCATATCCAAATTGATGCCCCCCACACGCGCCTGAATGAAACTCATTCAGGACTTTTTCGGCCTCCTCATGGGTGAGGCACCTTCTCATAATTGTATCGATACCACGACGGTAAAGTGTATCACCGACAATCATGTAGTCTTTTTCTTGGTATCGAATACGTTTTTGTTCAGAGTGGGAGGTGTTTGGCCTAAATTTTTGGGTTTGGAGATAAATGATTATATCTCCATACCACTCATTGCTTGTAGATATCAGAAACAAACTCTCATCCACGATTGATTCTTTGGATGTTTCATCGTTGGACGACGATGGGAGATCGCATAATAATTCTGCGAAAACTAGAGCTTTCTTTGGCTTGGATTTTACAAATTCCAGATCAAACTCTTGTAGGATTGCTATCCATTTTGAGTATTTTCACCCCAATAACTGTCGCGACAACATATAAGTCATGGGGTTGCAATCTGACAGAATGGTAGTTTTCCGAAAGAGGACATAGTGTAGAAATCTTTGTATCGCTTGAACAGCTGCAAGTGCTAGTTTTTCAACGTAAGAATATTTTCTTTCTATATCATTTAAGTTTTTACCTAAATAATATATAGGATGCTCAATTCCATCGACTTCTTCAACTAAGACCATTGCGATGGTCGTATCCGCTGCAGCTAGATACAAGTTAAAGTCTCTTTGATAATCAGGGGTGTACATTAATGATTCTTTCATCAGGGAATCTTTCAAAGCATCAAAGGAAGCTTGCGCAACCTGATCCCAAACAAAGGGTACCTCCTTTTTCAAAAGACGTGTATAACCCTTAGCAAGTTCTGCGTAATTTGGAATGAACATCCTCAGAAAGTTTGCTTTCGAAGGTGGAGGCAAATTTATGATTGCCTGGACCTTACATGGGTCGAGACGAATCCCATCCTTGGAGACTACAAAGCCATGTAAACGACCAGAACTGACGCAAAATACACATTTGTGCAGATTGAGTCGTATCTTGTAGTGTCGGCAACGTAGAAATATCGCTCTTAGATGCTGCGGATGATCAGTCTGCTTTCGCGAATGAGCCGGAAGGTCGTCGAGGTATGGTTGAACGATGTTTTTGATGTCATGGAAGGCATAATTCATTGCCCTCTGAAACGTCGCCCCTGCGTTCTTTAAACCAAAGGGTAATTTTCGATATGCGAATGTGCCCCACGGACAAATAAATGCAGTCTTTGACTGGTCCTGTGGGCGGATATTTATTTGATTATACCCGGAGAATCCATCCATGAATGAAAAGATTTCGCATCCGGTGCATTCATAAATTATCTGGTCAATGAAGTGTGTAGGGTAGTTGTCTTTTGGACAAGCTCGATTTACATCCCTATAATCGACGCACACTCTAATTGTCCCTTGTTTTTTCATAACTGGGACAATATTCGATACCCAATCGGTTAGAGGAATCGGGTAGATGAAACCAGCATGGAGAAGTTTTTCAACTTCTGCCTTAATGGCAGCGGCTTTCTTGGGGTGCACCTGCCTTAGCCATTGTCGTACTGGTTTGACATCTGGATACATCTTAATTTCGTGTTCAACGATACTCGAGTCAATGCCTGGCATTTCACTGTATGACCAAGCAAAGACATCTCTGAATTCGTGAAAAAGAGCGTTATATATTTCCAGTTCTGAAGGAGAACAACATTTGCCAACATAAATATTCTCTACAACATCTGTTTTGGTCGAGATATTTATGGCTATAGTCTCTTCAATGTTGGACAAGTTTCGCTCGGAATCCACCGTATTTACAGTATTTGACAGAAAATCAAAGACTGAAGGATGATAAAGGTCATTTTGAGTATCTTCTCCACAATCCGGAAGAAGAGAACGATGGTGGGAATCATTCCATGGTGCTCCTTCAATTACCATAGATTGGAGAATTCCTTCGTCGGTGACATGCACTCGCGACCAAGGATCTGAAGGAGTACCATATTCTCTAGACCTATCTATCCAAACGCTTGATGAGCGTTGATTTGGGTTTGTCTCCCACGCTAGGAATATTGATTGCTATAATATTTCCATTGCGCTTGGGGGCAAAACCACTGCATGGTCCATGTCGATATCCTTTTCTGAGATCTTTGTAGAAGATATCATGTTGCAGGTTCCTATCGTCGCTACTTCCGCCAGATTGGTTGGAGGTGGAAGAGTGAAAGTTCCCATTAGTATAGGATCTTTTAGTAGGCCTACTCCGATATTCTGAAGCGAATGGGGGCTTCCATGGATCATGGGAATGCTTCCAGTAACTTGAGAACCATTGGGGAGGAAGTTTTGTTGATCGACGATTGTAATCCCTCCTTGAAAGGGGAATGCAATCTTTCTAAAATAGGTCGACACAACAGCTGCCATGGCATAAACCCATGGTCTTCCTAGTAGGATGTTGTAATCAAGATTCCCATCGAAGACTTCAACATCTATTTCTACCGTTTTCCCTCCTAGTTCAACTTTCAAGTTATTCAGGATACCATATGGGGTATATGTCCTTCCGTCAAATGCTTTTAATGTTGTCGAAGATCGCGACAAGGTTGGAGATCCTAAAGTTTTCCATCAACTCATCGACATAATGCATGTAGATACCCCCTCATCAATAATTGTTCGATGAACAGTTTTGTTGAGGGCTTTCACTTGAATAAGGAAAGCTAGTTGAGCTGGTAACTGAGGATCGTATACTTTATGATCGAAGGATACAAGATTGGAATCGTTTGGGTCAATCCCACCAATGGCTGATAATAAAGCCTGCCTTTGGGATGGGCAATTTTGTAGTACTTCAAGAGTCGACATAGCGGATGGCGATTGGGCCAAATCTTCCACTATGTTATAATGCTGTGCCGCTCTAGCGCGAGCATTAAATGTTGACTTGTGTACTACTCCCTTTGGCGGTTTTATTGTTAATTCAGGAATGGTGGGTGGCACAACTTCTGTCGAAGTTGTTGTCGAACTACTTGGTTGATCTTTATCCTTGTTGTTCGACAGTTGTGGATTCCCATAATCTTTGTTCCTTGTCGATATCAAAGCATCATTTTGCTGTTTTGAAACTGACAACATTAGCACTTGAGACGGGGAAGCATTTCCACTTTCAACCAGATTTGTTCCTGGATTTGGAAACGGATCAGTTAATACTGCGGAGGTTTTCGAATTCTTGAAGAATTTTTTAACCTCAGCTCTGTATGGACAGTCTGTGGTCCGATGATCCTCATCGCATATAAAGCATGGATTTTTGGTTTCCTATTTCCAGGAGGGTTTGAAGAAGATTTTCAGGTGATGATTCCTCCTGTTTCTTCTTCTTGCCTTTGCCCTTCTTCTTGCTTCCCGGTTGTTTGGTTTCTTTGCCTTTATCTGTCGATACGGCATTTACTTCCGAAGCAAGAAGTTTGTCTTTTGCATTTTGACCTGAAATCTTACAGGCCTTTTTGGATGTAGCCTTTGTCGATTTCGTGTCTGTCGTGCCAATCACACCATCGCCGGCATGAGAGTCATTGTTTGATTTAGGAGGAGGAGGAATTGAGAATTCCGTTCTAGGGGCATCAGGTATTTTGTCGTAGAGCGTGCCGAACTGAGTGTAAATCAAGTCCAGATATTGTGCATGAGCGATAACTTTCTCTTCTATTACGACTCCCCCCTTTGTCACATCTTCCGTGATGGAAGGCAGTAATGACTTGATAAACCATTCAACTAGGAGCTGATCGGGGACATACGTTTTTACCATCCTACGACGACGTCGCCACTCATGTATATGATCAGATATGTGAGTGGCTGTTGTCTGTTTGAAGTTGGTAAGAAGTTCTGTTCCCGTTTCGTACCTTATTGGTAATTGAAAATGGGTTAAAAATGTTGTGGCTAAGGTACTGAAGTTGTCAAACGAAGCTCTAGGCAATTTAATGTACCATTTTGCTGCCGGACCTATTAACGTCCTCTGAAAGAGGTGAAGTCTTATCGAATCATCATTTAGGGTGTTTGATGAACACCATAGATGAAATGTCATCACGTGATTCGATGGATCTTCACCCGGATTTCCATTAAATTTAGGAATATCTGATGGAAGTTTATGCGGAATCGCTGGCCACCAAGGGGCGTAAGCAATTGGATCGTTTGTTAACCGATTTAAATCAGGTAACTCTAAGGTTTCCACGAAGGGTAACTGTTGATTCAGGTTAGGTGAAGCATACCCAGGATAAGATGGAATCGCCTGAGTAGTTGGTCTTTGCATACCAACATAATGCATTTGATGCTGGTATGGTTGGTAAGGTTGGTGGACATAACCATTGTAAAATGGTTGATTTTGACCGTTTTGAATGTACGGTTGTCCACTGTTCGCAAAGATTTGCTGCTCAAAACCTTGGTATATTTGTTGGAATTGCGGTTGTTGGTATTGCACCAGCCATGGTTGTGAAGCCATGTGCTGTTGCGCGATACTAACTGTTTGACCAAGGTGAGGGGTAATTGTACCCGTCAAGACCTGTGTCGCCCCACTAGTCGGCGATTGTGGTTGAGTTGCAGGGTCAAGGGGGTGTTGCATTACAACCTGAGAAACCTGAGGTTGGCATACAACAGGCAACGCTTGAACTTGCAACACTGTCACAATAGCTGGCGTAGTCAGGATGTTCGACATAGGTACGCATTGTTGCATCGAATACACAACTCTTGGTTGTTGAGGTAGTATAGGTACCCAACCACTTGAGGTAATTCTAGTATAACCTGAATGTTGTTGTGAACTCCCGTATGGATATCCTCCCGGAGGGGATAATGAAAGGGTATACTGCCCCCCATACAGTGGTAATCTAGAACTCAAGGGAATTGTTTGCCCTTGGGGACCGGACTGCCCAAATTGACCTCCAAATGGATCAATTTGTTGAGACTCAACATAATAGTTTCCGGATATTATTCCGGATGAACAAACAGGAACAAACCATACTGTCGAAGTAGCCCCTGGGTGAGCTCCTTCTAGCGGTTGAGAGCTAGTCGGGACAGATGGTATGCCGGCGAACATTGTCAGAGTGATAGCAGGGAGTTCTGCCGTCAGTGTGTCAAATGACACAGTCCTAGATGTTGACGGTTGTTCAGACATTTGTAGTCTATCCAAAAGATTACCTAGCGATTCTACAGGAGTTTCCGCTGGTGGTAGACTAACTTCTGATGACGAAGGATATAGAGTGATCCCAACTCCAAAGTGCGTTGGAGTACTTGTTTGAGGATCTTCTAAAATTTCTTCTATTGCAATCAGACCAGGTGGAAGGGGAAGACCATCAGGTCTGTAAAATATTTCTGGTGCCGAAGAAGGTATGGAATCGACAGCGACGGATGTTTGAAGAGCAAGACTCTCCGAACCGGTTGTAGATGGAACTGGTTCGGTAACACAAGTGTTTACTCTCAGACTAGGATCAGTATCACTTTCCTTCTGTGGCTGTTGAACTTCTTCTGTAGAGGCAGGGATTCCAGAAATGTTTGGAGTAACCGGAGTCTCTGATGTAGTTGGAACACTTGTTCTAACATTAATAGGAGATTTGGAACCGGTTAAACGAGTTCGCTTTGTCTGTACTGGTTTCGATTCCGGAGACAAAGACAGTTGACTCGTAAGCCTCTGCAAACGACGGGGTTTCAATTGACTTTCTTCCACAATTGCGGATTACTCGATCAACTAAAATAAAAAGGGGAAGTATGTTTCTGAATTAAATGAATTTTAGACGCTTTTGACACAACTTGTTTTTTCAGTTTTTAAGAGTCAAGAAAAATCAAAATATGACTCTAGTCTCCTTCGATTTTTAATGAGCCTGAAGTGACAAGTGCTCAGATGGACCTTTTCCGTTAAAGAGTCTGAAAAGGAACGAAAGGGACTTCTCTGGAGGTCTAGGTAGAGGGAGTACCAAACCAATCGCAAAACTGCAGAATACTTTTTACAGTACGGCAGTCAATCTTCCCGAATGCTGTGTTCAGTGCATTGCGATCAGTAGGGCGGCCGACACGGATTCCTATGGATAAAGGATTTAAGCCTATAGGGGTCTCCCAAAATATACTCGATGGTACGTGGGAGCACAAGTCCGTACTGGCCCTTATCGTCTCAAAGTGGAGGAATCACCCAACCATCAGTGAGGACAACAGTTACCAGGCTTTACGACGCCGGAATACGTCTCTAGCCTAGACCTCTAAATGTTGTGCGTTAAGTTCCAAAGCATTGTTAGATTCATTGAATTTATTTTAAGTTGATCTTTCTTATGAAGTTTGCCTTTTGGGTTCACCACGAGATGTAGATGTAATTCCTAAAATGCAATCTAAAGATGATAAACAAACTTTTATCTCTTTTCTGCAATGAAAATCCTAGCTACTAGGGGAAAAAAAAGACACAATCTTTTCACAAAGAGCAAAGAGCACACTGTAAATGCACTTTCCTAAATCAAGCCAAACAGACTGTCTATATGCAAATGCACATGCATGTATTTGTTTTTGACTTTCTTAGTATTGATGCTAAAAAGAAAGTTGATGTACAAATCTGAATTTGCTTTCAAGCGACAAACACAAACAAGTTTCTTTTCGAAATCAAAAGATAAAGACGATTACGACACTTTAAGATTTTGAAATGAACACTCGTTTTTGACACTAGAAAAACACAAATTCAGACCAAAGGCAATAGTAAAAGTATAATCGACTATCAACAGTAATCAAACTTTCTCCTATGATCGAAATCGACACTTGCGATAGATCTAAATCAAAGGACGACAGTACGACTATTCTACTTTTGCAATGGAAAACTGTAAACGACTCAACAAACACACAAAAACATCTACAGTTCTTTTGTACAAATGAGGCAGAATATCAGTAAGGAAAAGGGGTTGGAACATACATATACTGATCATAGGCTGCAAAATTCAGAGACAAAACTGAAAAGAATGAAGCACAAGAACCTCAGCTGCACAGGGCTAGTCTGATTAGCGCACCTGTAACATAGAGAAACTGGATTGCAGCGCAGGTTGCCCTTTCGGGAAGTGCGTTGAAATGTAGGATCTCTTCACAGTACCTGCGCTGGGGCAGAAACGAGAATTCTATCCGGGTTCTGGGTCACAGTTTGCAGTTTAGTCTTTGGTTTTTGGCTGAGTAAAAGTAATCAGTAATGCACAATCATGGGTAGATCTAAGGAGGGTCTAAGAGCTATAACAAGGGCAATCAGATCATTTGTGGGTCAGTTGTTCAAATCATAAACAAATCCAGTGAATGGACAGAAGCAGCAGATGTCTACTTTGCATTTGTTATGGCAAATGCAGTTCGAATGCTACTTATAAGTTTATGAAACAAACAACAAAGAGATACACAAACAAACTAATTAGACAATCGTCCCCAGCAGAGTCGCCATTTTGTTACCGGGAAAAGTGTCTATTTAGAACTGCTCTATCCCACTAAGGTGTGATAGCTGCCTTAGAAACAAATAGAGAAAACTACTTTTGTATTTCCTTTATGAATTAAAGATAGAGGGGGATAGAAAGAACCAACCTGTGTCTTGCGCTAATCCTTTGATCCAATCCCTCTCTTCTTTGACAGCTTCCAGCTACTTGCTCCCTTACTTGCCCAGCTTCACCAAGTACCTGTAAGATCACAAAAGAAGAAAACTATACAAAGACATGGATCTATATTTATAAACAGCTTAGGATCAGATTTAAGCTAACCATACAAATGTAACAAGCATCAATGATACACAAGAATGGAGGAAAAACTCAAATAGTTTTTATTGATATAACAAGAAGATCCAGGAGGATTTACAACCGATGATTCCTGACCCAACATCAACCTCCCAGCAAAGAAGCCCCTCTTCACCTCCAACAAAGCATAAATCACCCAATACTCTGATCTCTGTTTCAAAACCAACAACAATTCCTTACAATGTGCAAAATTCCAGCCTCTGGATCTCTGGGATGAGGGATCCATATATAGATGTATGCAAGGAGGATGAATCAGCTTGTGATTTGATTAGTGTCTTCTCTCTGTCAGTTCTTGCTTCCACTTGGAGACTGAAGGTCTCTTACTCATCCTTGGTCGAATTCAGTGAGGCAAGTGTCATAGGAGAAGATTCTGGAAGGTTCCATTGTCTTTCCACCTCGCAGAATGGCACTGCCATTTGTCATTTCCCGCTCAATGCACCCTCATATTGCATTTAGGTGCGTTGCAACACACCCAGCTAGTGTGTTTAGGTGCTATGCAACGCAGCTAGCCAATGGAGCAGCTGAAATGATCCTGTTTTGACTTATTCTGAGCAGTTTCTGGTGGATAACTTCTGGGAGAAGCTGTAATTTGTTGACCTTGTTCCTTTAGGGGTTGGAACAACACTTTTAGGGACTTAGGAGCCCTTGGTTTATGGACATTTCATTCTTGGAGCTGCAAGGCACAAAAATGTCTATAACAGGCATGCCCTCTTGCTATGTCATGTTTCCAGAACTTAGCATGTTTTGAATTTTGTCAGAGGGTGGCAAATGTCAGATCATCATGAGTTGGCCCGTCTTTTTGCACTTCACCTACATGGAGGAGAGTCTATCTTGGTTGGGGTCACTTTCACATTGACACCCGAAACCATATCAGTGGCAACAGGCATACTGAACATTGGAGAACAGTGGCATAAGAAGAAGAAGGTGGAGAGGCATCATTATGAGCCTTACATTAAGGCCAACTATTTGAGCCAGCTCACGAGAGCTTTTCCATTCAGATTTTTGAGAGATGAGTATGCTCCGCTTATGAAATTGATCATGAAATACTTCAGTTGTGAGGGGAGGTTTTCTCGCCTTTATGCCTATCACATTAGGTTGCTCATGCACTTTACCAGGGTGTGAATGATGAACCTCCCATTTTTCATCTACGGGAACATAGAGAGGATGAAAAATTTCATGCAGCACAAGACCCCTCGACAGCAACTCAACAGTGTTTATCACTTAGCTCTGATCCTGATTTTGGTGGATCATTAGTTGGGATTGCAGGGTATTGCTTGGGAGGACTTCATCTCCCGTGACTTCTTCATCGCTCCACAGGTAGTATCAGAGGCAGAGCATGAGATAGGAGGCCCATATCATCAGTATGAGCGACATGAGACTGCTACTATGCCAGTATACATCACCTATCATAGAGGCAGTAGACCCCTATTTGCAGCAGCAAAGCGAGTGTTATCTCCACCCAGGGTGGAAGGGGCCTCGCTTCCGACATCAGCATCACAGGAGCAGGGCAAGGGTAAGGAGCCAGTGCAGGAGGAAGGGCCATGAGGTGAGTGAGAGACCGAATCCATTCTCCTCCATGATGATGAGACAGATGTCGAACCAACAAATGCAGAGCTTACAGAGATCATCCAGGAGCAACAATCAGTGATTGAGTCCTTATCCCTTGACTTGGAGAGGGCCAAGTGGAACATGAAGTACCTGGAGTAGAGAAACAAGTAGCTTCAGGACCAACAGATGATTATGGAGCTGCAAAACATTCGTGAGCATCGCCAAGCTGCTCAAAGAAGAAGGGTTGAGCTCACAGCTTTGGAGCAAGAAATCAATGAGGATCGGGAGGCCAACCTTGAGAGGGTCAACATTCATTTGGAGAGGATTCTGGACAAAGCCGACCAAGACATTGCTCTACTACGACATATGGCTTTCCGTTACAAGGTGCGAAACATGAGTGCACAGTCCTGAATAAGGAGTTTGAAAGCGAAATTGAGGAAAGCAACAAGAAAAGAAAAAGAGTCAAAAGAGAAAGATAGGCTTCGAATCTTGGCTGAGAATTCCTTGGCCCATCACAACACCCCATAGGGAACCTCCAGCCCAAATTTCAAGAAATTTGGGGAATTTTTGGTCACATGGTAATTTTTTGGGCAAAAAAAACAATGATTTTCTCCTTGTGCGGCGCGGCGCTAAAATTCTAGAGCTCCAAATGAGGAATGGCTTGCATTTTTGGATTCAGCATGAAAAATCACGACTGCTGGTGTCCGAGAAAGAAATTTTGGCAAGGTATGAGTCTCCAAAAGGTCAAAAAACACTCAAAAATGGCCTCTCTGCCACGTTTTTGACACACAGGAAGCAGTCTTGGGAGAATGAAGATTTGGAGGAGCAAATGAGCACCAAATTCAAAAATTCTAGTGGGTTAGAAATTGTATAGGACAGGGTTTCCAAAAAGCCCACTTGGGTACATTTTTGACACCTGCAAGTTACCCAAAATAGGCCGCAAAGTAGCACGGCGCTCAGAGAAAATGGTGCGGCGCATAGAGGAAAAATTACCCAATTTGCTTCCGTTTCGTGAAACTTCAGTTCGCGACTTCTCCAAGTGTGCCCGCTCATCTACACCTTGGTTTTTTGGCACCAAAGGTGGAATTTAAATTGTTTTTTCTCCATATTGGCTTCTATCCAAGTGGTGAAGGAAGGAAAACGGTAACCCAAGCCAAATGTCATGTTTGTAGCGTTGCACCTGTAGTTGATGGTTGGCTCTCCATCTCCATTTTGCAATGATTTGAGTAACTCCCCAACCCTTGGGTGTTCTATCTCTTCCTCAAACATTCTATATATTGTATGCAAGTTATTTTCAAAGGGTTGGTTGGCTTGTAACTTCTGGGAGACTGTGGGAAAGAAACTTTGTTTCTTCACTGTATTTTTGACAGAGAATTAATGAAAGGCAGCGGCTCCGTTTCATGAGATTCTTGTGGTTGTGAGTGAAGAAAATGTGTCTCCTATGTTTTCATATGTATTTCGTTATGTTTCATAATTCAATTCATGTTCATTTCCAATGAAATTTTCTGAGTGAGATTAGGTAGAATTCAATTTTATTGCTCTTCCTGGGGAAAATTTCATGTTCAGTGTTATTCTTCTGTTGAAAAGGATTCATGTCACTATGCCCTTTTCACTTTCTTCAGCAATCTATTCATGCCGCAGTACCTCAAACTAAATTGTTACATTTTCTGCCTACCTTGCCTCACGGAATAATCTATGCCTTTGTATTAAATTCTCTGTTGTTTGCTGACCGTTGGTCCCATACCATCCTAGAAGCTCGGTGATTCATGAAAATTGTTTCCTGAATCCCTATTCACTTACTAGCCTAAGGTAAATATTTCATTGTAAGTCATCTCCGACTGTTTTCGATTATCTATTCACTGAGCGTGACTTGGAGAGAGCCCTCTCCTGCTCTGATAGGGCTAGCTACCAGACTGAGCGTGGTTTGTGGTTACCCTAATTTTTTCCTTCCTTCAGCCTAAGGCAGATTTAGGTGCTAACAGCCTCAACACCCAAGATCGAATAATGATCCTAAGGAATTTCTCTTTTAATTTATTCTTCCACTTTGGAAAGTCATTCACGAGCTTGTCTAAGATCTTTTGTGCTAGTGCTCAAGCTTCCCAATCTCCCTGGTTGGCTTGCTTTGCTCCATTGTTGGCTCTCTAAGAGTGTTATAAGCTTTTGCAGATCAATGGTTTCTTGTCCATAATCTCGAACACTTTCATGTAATGTGGCTCTCCAAGAAATCCGAGAAATAGCCTTGGGGTAGTTTGAAGAATGCGCCAAGTGAACATCTTGTGAGAATTTACAAAATGGAAATGGTGGAAGAAAAAGGGAACAAAATTCAAATTCCCTGATGATGTGTGCATGTTGATTTTTAATAGTGCATAGGAATTCTTTTGGACTATGACTTACATTGAAATTTTACCTTCTGATTCTTAATTACCATGTAACTAAATTTCTTAGGCATTTCTTATATAGGTTGAATTTTTAATATTAGTATGAATATTTCTTTAAAATGTCTCCATGTCAAATTTTGGTAAGTAATTTTGATACTTATTAATATCTTAATTTAAAAATAAAATATAAAGAATATATTAATGAATAAGGTTATTAAGAGTATATTAATTAATAAGGTTGTTACATTGGTAGATTTAATTAACATTTTTTAAAATCAATATGTTTGCCTTTATTCATACCATATTACTCATTTTTATGGAGAAAGAGAAGTTGAAGGTTGATTTTTCTAAGTTTCTTGAATTATATTAACTTTCTCCTCTTTATTTTTTTACAACATAGATGGGACACTTTCCTAGCATTAAAAGGGTGTGTGCTTCAATAGAATAGATTGGATTGGTAATGGGATCACTTAAACACGCACATAGATTATCTCACCATCTTCTCTTGCACTCTTTGCTCATTAAACTAAGTAGCTTTTATTTAAGTTGGAACGATGAAAAAATCATGGTTTTAATTGCTATATTTTCATTATCCACCACTTAATCCAATGTAATCACAATCAAATTTGGTAGAAAAATCAAGCCTTGAACAAAAATAATTGTAGTATTTGAAGCTAAACCTAATAACATGTTTGAGTCAAAGGAATCATTTCAATTATCCATGGAGCTACAATGAAATTATGCCAATTCATCTCATATTGGATCTTGAATGACTAATAAAACTCAAGATTGTGGATATGTCATATTTATGTTGTTTGTGTATTTGGGAGATGACTCTATAATGGGATGAATGGAATGAAAACATGTAAGATAACTTCAAAAACGAAATGGTAAGCCTACTTAAGAAATTGGTTGCACTAGTTAAAGTGGCATTTAGACATTAGTAAGAAGTCAAAAACTTTAAGGGGTAGAAAAAGTGATATGGCATCTCCATCTTATGCATTTTCAGCCATGGATGGACAACCACTTATAGGCCATTAAAATTTCGGCCCTTGAGGGACCATTTCACCATTATAAAACAAATATGGTTTTCTTAGGGAGGTCTGTAATTTATTTAAATGTGCACATAAGGTGTAGTAATAAAAATGCAATGGGATTAAACAAGCATTCATTAAAATTTCATAGCAACCAAGAATCTATGTTTAAATTAAACCTGACCACACATAACATGCTTAATCCATGTAAATTTATTACAATAAATAATATTCAATCACATTTCATAGACACTTATTTTTTAACTAAGGATGGTCCAAGGAAAGTAGTTGCATATGAGAAATTTTCCTCCTAGTCATAGGCATGCACTGTAGATTCCATCCCCATGTTGGGTTATGAGGTCACTAGGGAAAATCAATGTAAGATATAGGCTCCCACTCACTCAACCCAACCCATCGCTCTCATGGAATGGCTAATTCACTCATTACAAAGAATTGCACATATAATCTAACCTGCAACTATCAATGGCACTCTCTTCCACTTCCTTACACAACATAAGGAAGATCTTCCCCTACTATGCTTGATAGTGCCTTAGGGATTTTCTTCCCTTCCAATGCTCTTTAGTGTATGTAGAAAGAGTCCAATTTGTTGAATTATTTCTAGGAGTAACTTGGAATATTAAAATGTGTCTCTCAAACAACCAATGAACAATTATAACTAATGGATGAAAGCTTCTTTAGTTGCCCAAACTCTATGCTCATCTACAATCTCTCTATCTCTTCACCAAGGACAACCAATTCCCCTTTCATGGTGTTGATTTTGATCATCTTCATATTTATGGTTAATTAGTAGTAGAAGAGAATGTAGCAAGCACTACAACCATAAGCCTTTTTTTTATGTCTCAAATGCACCTTGAAATTACCTACGAAAAGGTTTTTTCAACCTATTGTGTGACTTTATTATCCACCCTTATTTTAAATAGGGGTCACAAAATAGGTTGATAATAAGGTTGAAAATTATTTAGTCCAAAAAAACCAATATAATATATGTCAAATCACCCATCAAAATCTAGGTCAAAATTATTTATAAAAAGCATAATTTTAGATTCAAAAAAATATGTTGAAAATGGATATTACAAATGTGATTGAAAAATGATTTGATGGTCACCATATATTACACAAATATTATTAATGAGGTAGAAATTTATTTTGAAAGTTTAATAGGAGGTATAGGTTGAAACTTTTATTTTAAAAAATGGTTCTTGATCATGAGCTCAAAGATGATCATAGTCATAATCACAGATCAAATCCTAATCCTAAACTCACTTCCTACTCTTAGGCTTTGTTTGTCGAGCCTAACAACTAGCTGAGTCTAAATCATAGTCTAAGTAGCTATATTCAACTTTGGATTGATAAGATCCACAATTATTTATATATATGTTATGTTGTTATGCTTTACATTTAAATTAATGCTTGAATCTCTCTCCATTATTAATATCAATTACAACAATCTAATTTAATGTCATACCATAGCTAGATGAAAAATTATGGTTGTTGTTGGATTGCATAGTGTTAAATGAATGTATATGGAATGTTACTTGAAAGCACTACATCACAACATGATAAATTCACTATGTAGAGCTCCCCACCTATCCAATGCCTTGGTAACACTCCTCAAGTGAGACCTTCCTTTCTTCAGGAATTGATAATGCCAATGCTAGACTAGTACAATGTTTGTTTGACACTTAAGTGGACCCTAATTTACCAATTAGAGCCCAAAAATGGTTATGTTGTTGGGACCACAACATGATTTTGAGGCCTTAGCAAAATGAAGAAATGACTGGCTAAACCACAAGTGGAATATTGTTTTGATAATATAACTAAATATTTGTTAGCGAGGAAGCCTCACTGCTTTGTTGGAGAATGGAAATTCAAGGAGACATTCATGTATGAAGATATATTTGAAATTTTATGGATACAGTTTTCTAGTGAGTTTGTGTGAATGGTTGCATGTGCTTGATGAAGCCCCACATCACCATTGAGGAGACAAGAAGACAAGTCGAATCTTAAATCCAATAACTTTGGAGCATTGTGATCACTTAGTTAATCAAGAAATTTACTTTTTGGGGGAGAAGGCAATGGAAGGATACATTGTGTCTAGTTTGTAGTAGAATTGTACTAGTTGTACTAAAAAGCTAAGGATCAGTTTCATAAGGGGTTTTGAGAGAGATTGGTGAACAAAAACCCTACAAGGATAAAAATGTTGTTGGTGAAGGAAAAGTTGTTTCCTACTAACCCACTGAGCATGGTGGTGTAAAACCTTGCATTATGGAATGGGTTACAATGAGGTTAGAAAATATGAGAGCTCAAAGGACCAAATGACCATGGAGGACACAAAAGTTAAAGAGAAAGTTGAACAAGCTTTTAGGAAGTACAAATAACTATCCAGTGGTGGTTGAACTAGATGTGAGAAAATGAAGAAGGCTAAGAGGAGTTTCAAAAGGAGATTAGTGAGGAAGGGAGTAGTGAAGTGAGGATGAGAGAGTTGGAGAATTTGAATGGGAAAGGTAAGTTGAAAAGTGAATGGTTATGAAATAAAGGGTTGATGATAAAATATAGCTCAATATGGAGTATTATTCAAGGCACCTCAATGAGGTCTAATGAACACACTAGGGTGGGGTTACAAGAGATATGTGATTACAAAGTGATAGGTTGGATGCAATGTAGAATGATATTTTGGATGAGAAAGAATCAAATGAACTAATGGGAAACCATATCCTAAGGCCAATAGATGTGTCCCAACTATTTAGGGAGGATGAGAACCTAGTAGTGGACATGGCAAGACAATAGAAAAGTTGGCCTTGTACCAACCCCACCCCTTATGCTTCTTAAATACAATTACGTAACATTACACTATCTTGTTAATAATGGTTCAAGTCCACCTAGTAGTAAGCTTACTTATGGAGGAACAATAAGAATTAGAGGAAGTAGTCTTAACAATAGTGCAATAGTTCAACATTAATGCAACAATTGTCATGCGGCATATCAAATTATAACTCAAGCAAATAAGTTAATGTAAGTAAATGCAGACCCTGCTAAGTAGGTGGTCCTCCTTGTAATTGTTTCATATTAATAAAAAGGGCCTATGAGCCTATGGTTTCCAAGTTTCATTCCAAGTTCTCATGGATTCTTCTATGGCCTGTAACATGGCCTGATTCCTATATATTTTTTATTTAAGCGTTGTTTCCCACACAGTTTAACATTTTATGTAGAACAAAGTTCAACTCAACATTATAGCTTAGTCCTTATTATCATGTGGTTTATTACACAGTTGTGCATTAGATATTATGTGATTAACACCAGCAAGTTATTCACACAACATTTTATTTCCAGTTCAAAATCTCATGCTTACTTAGTTTATTTATCAATGTCATTCATTTCAGAGTAACAACACACACACATATATTTAACATATCCATCATTGTCATATCCCCACAGAGGTGTAAGCACATGTTCAAGAATTGAAAGAATTATTGCAATCATAAAAGCATCATGATTCATCAACAGATAAACAAGCATAAGAATATACTTATCTTTAAATTTGCAGGGTAACTAAGTCTAGGACAAGGACTCTCCACCCAACCATAGATAGTTGCAACCACACTTACTTGCAGCTGCCACCCCCAAGTCAAATTCCAAAGTCTGAGGGGGATGCTTGCTTAAGGGACTTGAATACCAACTTCCAACTGAAACAGGGACTCCAGAGGATCTCCTTCCTCAATCCCACTAGTTGACTGCCACTTCTTTTGTCAACACAGGGAGTTCAGAGGTTCTCTACCTCACCCCAAGTGCTCACATAGTGATTCACCCCCTTCTAGGGAGTCCATAATCCATTGTAACAATAATGTAGTAACCAAAAGTCTTCAATTAGGTCTTCCTTGGATATTGCTTCAGGATGGCTTCTCCCAAGTTGTTATAGGGTTGTAGAGTCTATTATCTCAACCCACAGCCTCCAAGGGACCCAGGTTGTTACAGGGCTCTAGAGATTCCATCCCAACCCACAGCCTCCAGGGACCCAAGTTGTTATAAGGCTCCAGAGACCTTGTCTCAACCCACAACCTCTAGGGACCCAAGTTGTTATAGGGCTCCAGAGACCTTGTCTCAACCCACAACCTCTAGGGACCTAAATAACCAATCCCCTTCTCATGTCTTCTTTTTTCTTTTCTTCTCTTATGTGTTGCCTACTTATTACTTTTGTTGGATGTTTGAATCCATTTCCTTCTCTGTCTGCCTCTAGATTTCCTTCTAATGAATTCATGTTGTTGCATTTTCCCTTGTTTTACAAGGATTCTTCCTCCCTTGTGCTTTTTTCCTTGGCCTCTTTCTTAGCCAACATTTAATGTTGCATCCTTGTTCCCTACAATGTGCAATCCCTTTCATAAATCTCTTGTCATCTTTTCTTGTTGTTGTTTTTAAAGAAACATTGGCCTGAGTAATTTCTCTTTTATCCCATTTAATTTCAAAACCAATCCCTTGAATTCATGCACCAACCAACCTTTAATGGTTGTCCTGCAATTTAGGTTTCTTTCTCTGCACAAGAAACCTCAACATCCCAAGCAAGCAACCTCCTCCCTAACTTTGGAATCTATGTCCCTTTGACTCAATCCCCCTTTTTAGATTTCACATATTGCAGAAATGTTTACAATGTATTTCATGAGAGGACCATTTGTGGGGCTATCACAATCCCCTCCCCCTTGAGGGAACACCACCCTTGTTGTTCAACTATCCATATACACAGAGGAAATATACTAAATAGAGAAACAACAATTTACTGTCTTTGGAGATTTATATTTACAACTCTTTACAACATTTACCTATATTTACATGTCACACATTCACAGTTGTGTGCCCAATGACTAATAATTATAAAAGAAAATTTTAATCAGATTAGCCACTTTCTGTGGCTCTTTGCAATTTCTTGGTGCTTTTGCTGCACCAAATTTGGCTTGGATTATTTCCTTTGTTATGGATCGTAGTGTGCCTCCAATATCCAACGTTACATTTCTTTTCACTCTTCTTCCATTAGAGAATAATTCTCGACTCATTTCTTCCTGATAGACACCCAATGTTATTTTGATTCCAATCATCTATGCTCATGACCAAGAAACCCAAATTTTATATTCCAACCTTCCCTTTTTAGCCCCTTAGGAAATTCAGTTATCCCCGTCTCCATGAAGTCACTCACCTTCCAAGTTGAGGGATCCATTTCTTTGCTTCTCAGTCCCTCGGGTGATCCATCCCTTGGTAAGGCTTCCTCATAGTGGAAGGGTCTAAAACAAACATTGTCCTGCCTTATTACAATTATAAGGGTCATAGCATGCTTCATGGAAATAAATTTACATCATTAGTGTTAGTGTATCACAATATCCCCATTCTTGAAATATTTAATCTATGTGCCACTGCACATTTTGATATATTTCAAGTGCAGTTATTTATCTTATAGCCAAGTTCATCCACCCAACTGGAAATTTCATGATTTCTTGGATCCTATCACATATGCTTCCATAAGTTCCATCATTAAGGAAATGTAATAATTTTAAATTATACCTCACCAAAAGTTCGTTCATGAAGTGAACTTGGAATTATCCTTTAATTCCTATCATGGTAAGCCAAGTTAGCTCATAACCCAAACCATCATAGATTAGATGATTGAATTTGGATACATATTTTTTTATTATCAAAAGTCATGAAATATTGATACTTATCTTGGTTTGCTTCTTGTTGCTTGCTTTACATACACTGAATCAATATCCATTTGGGAAAACACTCAGTGCCTTCTCTTCACTTTAACCATGTACACACAAGAGATTGGGTTCCCATCGGAAAGCATCCAATTCCTTCTCTTCACTTTGAACACATAAACACACTAGATGGTTTTCATGTTGGAAAGCATTCAGTGCCTTCTCTTCACTTTGACCACATACACACACCAGATTGGTTTCCCATCGAAAAGAATCCAGTGCCTTCTCTTCAATTTGACCACATACACACACCAGATTGGTTTCCCGTCGGCAAGAATCTAGTGCCTTCTCTTCTCTTCTCTTTGATTTAAAATTTACTAAGTGACTCATTGGCCTCAAAATGAGCACTTAAGCCTAATCACAATCTAACAATTATGGGCACTACCAAACCAGGTAGTCTTCTATAGACATGAATGTAAGTTTGTTTCACACCTGTGTAGGTCCAGGTAGTCCCATACCTACCTATGTGTAGCACTACAAAATACAAGGCCTCAGATAATTCCATGCTTGTATAAACACTTTTTCACATACACAACACACAGGCCCAGATTGTCCCATACCTGCCTGTCCTAAACACATAAACACAACACACAGGTCCAAACAATCCCATACCTTCCTGACTTGAACACATTGAACAACACACACTTATATACATGGTATGACACAATGCATGTATAAAAAAATATATTTTTTCCCATTCCCCTACACAACACATGCATATGTACAACAAAAACACATATACACATAACATGTCACAGTACACAATATCACAATAATCCAAATACTACCTTCTCTTTCATGGCATATCACCATGATGTCATTAATCCAAATATGACCTTATCTCTCATGGCATATCACCATGTTGCCATTAATCCAGGGACCCCTTTGTCTCTCATGGCATATCACCATGTTTCCATTAATCCAGAGACCACCTTGTCTCCAATATGCATGTGAACTAGGCCATACTGCCTCATTTGTTTTTCCTATGTTCTTAGTCTTGACATGGGCATGATGTAAGAGATATGTTCACATGATTATAATTTAGCATAATTCTCCTTTTTTCCCAATAAATTCCTCATCACAGTGGGAATTATTTTTGTGCCATCTATATCCTTGAATAATTTGTTTTTTTTAGTAGTCATCCTTTCATTCATGACTAATTTTTTATAGGATGCTTCAGATATTTGTCCAAAACTCTATGGACAATCCACAAAAATCAACTCCTCTTCATGTCAATCCATTCCTCATATGGCACATTTCTTTTTCTCAAGTTCCACCCTCCTTTGGATATGCTATCTCCACACATACTTTTGCAAACCATATTCCATATATGTGGTCTATATTGCAGAGATAAACCTTGCTCTAAGGGTCACAACCCCTCTTCTTCTACGCAGATTTGTCACAGTCTTAAGGGCATACCATATGGACTAAACATGCTAGGAAACTGCACTAACTAGGGAATTATACTTCTATTCTAATTGCTTTAGAAAAAATCCTATCCACCCATAGTAAAAAAAACAACTCTTGCCTCCATAAGAGACTTGGCCTAGCTCATATGGATCCATAGATTCTGGGCATTTCTTTGATTGAATCTTGACATGAACTTTAAATCTTTACAACCCTCAAACTAGGGTTACCTTAGTCAATATTATGCATATGAATACTTGTTTTATGGCCCTAAATTCCAGTGTAGGCCCTCCTCCATTTGTGTTGGTATTTATCATAGACCTTGCAACCTACTAACCACCATAAGACAAGGTCTCAACACTCTCTACTATTTCAGAATTTGATGCGGCCTTCACACAGAGACACCACTGAAATCACATGCTTGTATTCTCATGAGAAACCTCTCTCAATCTCAATATTCCAAAAGAGAACCAAAAATATGCCATCCTACCTCCTAGCTCAAACCCATTAAGGTATGTGGAATTCTTGTGAACCCTCACATGATGATCTTGCTCTTGGTGGATGATCATGGCCTCCCTTTAGCATCCCTTAATTGACCCTCTAACTCAACCTACTTTAGGAATACATCTCTCATGGCCTCCTTAATCAAATGATATCCTTCTCACTTGATGTCCTTGCCTTCATCCTAAGGCCTCCTTAAATAGATTTTCCTGGGCCTCTTAGGAACCCTCTACAACTTATAGGTTTTATGATGACCCAGGCCTCTCCCAGGCCACACTACCAGGATCTCTGCCAACCAAACATATAAAATCTTGGTTCATTGCGATTTATAAAATTTCACGCTTGTTAACTCACAGCGCTATGGAACCCATACTTCCTAACCTACGGTGTTCTTCGGGCAATTCTTAAAGAAACATATAATGGCCATGCGCATTCAATAAATAAATATATATATATATATATATATATATATATATATATATATCTTCTTGATGCCGCCGCAGGTTATAGACTGGCCTTATTTAAACAAAGGCTCGAATTTACCATACATCCAGCTTACGGCTATATATCCCTGGTCCTGATCATAATCACAGTTCCGGATGTATATATTTCGCCCTTATGTTACACAGAACATGTAAATCGGTATAAATATCGCTTACCATGCATAAGGCATGTGCATGCCTCTGCTCCTCCAACCGACGGCTACATTACTGGGCGATGGCTCATTATATAATTATTGCAGATATACTCGACCGGATACAATTTGAATCCGCCTCCACAGATATAATATAGACCTCCTGTGCAGACCCTGCTCCTTTATACGGTTACTGCAGATGCATAAATTGCAATCGTTATATGAACCGATGCTATAGATATAGCTCAGCATATAAATAACTCTGTTCACCTTACGGGTTCGCTAAGCGCTGTCTATATATATTTCCTCTCTCGCTTCCAATATTGCAGGCCACGTCCCTGGCGCTATATCAATGCGTATCAACAGTTTAATAAAACCTGATTACTCTATTAAACTTCCACCACTAGATAACATACAGCAAGTGTGCAACCAATTACTTACCCATGCGCTGCCGCTTTACTCTACAAAACACATACAATTTAATTGTTCCACGACGCTCAACCTGATACACCAATAAATAAATAGCTTGGGCAGCTACGCATGCTCAACATTGTTTCGTCTTTTGAACATGCACTTCTCCTTCCAAACGCACGAGATAACTCAGCGGTGGTTCTAACCACGGCTTCCCACCAGAACTCTCCCTTATCTCTGAGAATTTCGTCCAGATTTGCACGGCTCACACGACATCTGTAGAGGAAAATTACCACGCATTAACAGTCAATTCCTAGACCAATTGCGCAAATGGAAAACACTGACCTTGGATGAATATACGACTATTTTATAATACAACTAGAACCATCAGCAGCGCTCCATTTCAACATTATATAACTTAACATATGCTCAAGTTCAACATTGTGTAACTTTATATATGAGCGCCGTATAAATCAAGCCACTATTGATGCCACGGTAAGTGCGCATTGAAAATTAAGAACCATAATCATTCCATGCAATTCAAGGTCATATAACATCAATTTTGTCAATCATGTGCCAAGCCGTATCTCAGAATTCATTAACACAATTATGCCCATGCAAGTCATCAGTGCGCATTTAAACAACAGCAACCATTATATGATACTTCAAAGATCCACATAACTCGAATTCCACATGAACATACTCAAATTAAAACAAACATTTACAACTTTACATTCATGGCCAGATATGCAAATCCATGGCCCTTTTACAACTGCCCGAAGGCTTCCAATCAGAAAACTTTCTCACTCTATCCCTATCTCTCCAAAAAAACCCATTCCTATTTACACACTTTTAAAAATCATTTAATTAAATGCTCAATCCCTTCAATTCCTCAACAAACCCCTAAATCTCTCAACATCCCTAAAGGATAGATCTTTATCCCTAAAATCCTTCAACTAATTAAATTTCCTCATATCCTTTTAGATATAAAAAGATATTTACATAAATCCTCACCTTCTCCTGTTTAATTCAAATTAATTTAATAAAATATTAAAAATCAACACACCCCCTTTTAACATATTTACAAAATAAAAAAGTGCCCTTGATGCTCCTGCATCAGACTCCCCATGTAAGAAAATTCATGACCACCTGGTCATAAGTCGGGATATCTCCTCCTGGATCCCAAATTTTATTTTGTAATCCTTCCGTGCTTGCCGATTGCTTCACTGCTGTTGTCATGTGCTGTTGTGTTCCAGGTTTCCATATTTTGTGTTGTAGTGCTCCACTTGCTCTGCTCTTGCAATCTTTCACCGTCATTCTCTTGTTGTCGCTCCTTTTCTTTCTTTCTGCTGCTGGTCTCTTCCGAGATTATTTAGTCATCAGTCTTCTGATACTTTCAATCTCTTGGTCCAAATAATCTCCCAGCTGCTGATTTCCAGCGGTCTGCTGAGCTAAGACGGCTTGCTCAGTTTGTACTGTCACTATGAATGTTGTGGCCTCCCAATCTTCCTTTCCCTCTGCAACATTCCTTTGCTCATCATCTGCAACTTCTTTTATGACAACTGCTTTGTCATCCTTCATCAGCAATTTATCCTGGACATTCATCCTCTGTTCTTCCAATTTCCTCCTTTGAAAGTCCATTTCTCTATATAACTCAATGATTTTACTTGGAGTGGATTTCGGAAACTTTACACGATCTTCCATTTCCTCACATGGTCTTTCTTCTGCTAAATTTTCCTTAACATCCTTCAGTAGATGTTCTTCCAAACCTGCAATCATACACAAATCGTTAGTTTTAAAATCACAAGACCTTACGGTCTTATTTGATGCTTCAGTCATCAAATCTTTGGGCTGCTTTGAATCATTCATATGATTCAACTCCTCTAGCTCTTCATCACTTTCAAAAAGTAATGGTCCACTTTCTGGGTAACATAACGAAACTTCAACATCTTCCTTTTGCTGTAGCTCAATTGTTTCGAGCTTCTCTATCCTCTATCTGGCATCTATAACCTGTTCAAGTTCCCTTAGTTCCTTTATCAACCGCAAATTTACCTGATGATTCCACTTCTCTTGTAGTCTCTGCCATTTCAGCTTCTTCCTCATGACATAACCATGCTTCTGGTTTTCCTCATTTCTTTGCAACATTTCCATTAACACCTCAAGCTGAACTGCTATCTCAGCCTTCTCCCTTTCATATTCCTCTTTGCTTAACTGTCTCTGTATGTGAACTGCCTTGGCATCCTTCTCCTCTTGTCCTCTGCTGTGATTTATTTCAGAACCTTTGTTATGACTGTCACTAGTCATCATCATTTCCATTTCTATGAGTTCCTTACTCACTTTACTATGAGTTGCACTAAAGCCTCTTTCGCAGCAAGTCCTGTCCTGCCGCCACTTACCTCACCAAGCCCTCCTCACTCAGTCTTTTGACAAGCAATTGGTTCTATCTCCGGATCCTCCTTTGAGCACTTCTCTTTGCTCTACCTGGCTTCAACTCATCTGCCTGTTCACAACTGTCTTCCTTATCCAATCTCTATTGGATTTCCTCAAGGTTCTGCCACACTTATGCTTTCACCATTTTTCTGTTAGCAATTTTAAACATGTCTTCTATGGATTTTCCTTTTGGGAGTTGCAAAAATACTTCTGCTTTAATGCAAAGATTACAATCTTCAAATTCAAATAAACCCAGATCACCTTACCTTCAAGATCTCAGTCTGATCTTGTCTTTTCGTTTACCTGTACTTCAATCTCATCATTCCTGCAGTTCTGTCCAGCAAATCTTTATGCTTTCAACAACAATTCCTTCCTTGCTGAGTTTCTTCTTTGCTGTAATCATCAATTCTCATTTCATTTCTTGTCAGTAAAACTCAAATCAAAATTCAACAACACAATACCTGAACAATCCAAGTGAATTTCCATTCTCCAACATCACTGTGGATTCTTTCTGTTCTACAAATCCAGAATTCAAATGCCAAATAACACAATATGGTCACTCATATGGCAAATCGATCTATGCTCATGTAATTTACTTACTTTCCCTATGGGCAATCTGGCCCATACAACCTGCATTCATTTAAACAATGTTCAAATGCCTCTTTAAACCATATCAATGCCATCATTCACGTGGAATTACATATATCATCCCAAAATTCAAAACCTGCATTTCCAATTCAGATTTACACACTTCCACACCACATATGCGCCTTCAAACTCAAACTCAAATCTTGTATATGCGCCTTCAATATCAGATTCAAAGACCAATCAAACAAGTGCGCCCATATTTACATTCAACTCAGAACAAATTCGGATTCCAATATAAAGCTCTGACTAAATAATGCCATAGTGAATATTTATTAGATCTGCACTTTCTAACATATCACAACAGCGCAAGGAATCAATAATAAATCTGGATATGCTAACAAAAGTGATTACCTCAACAACGCCTCTGCAATTCACCCATTGACTCTACCTGCTCACAAGTCGAGGTTTAACCATTTCTTCATGATCTGCGCCTTTGATTTCTTTAAATGTTTGGACAGTGATATGCACGAGGCTTCTGCCAGCAATTTTATTCCTCTGCAAAATTCTGTCTTCAATCCCTTCTCACTGCTCGGAATTCTGGAATGAATTCTCAATTGTGTTTCTAATTTCTTGGACGCTCCATGCAATCATACATTCATCTTCAGAATAGTAAATCAAAACCTGCGTTTTATCATGACTCAACAGAAATGGTTATTCAATCTTGAACGCTATTCAACCATCAATCCCAATTCAAAACTAAACAAACCAATCATTTCAACAGAGCCAAGCTCTGATACCAAAAAATGATGACCCAGGCCTCTCCCACGCCACACTACCAGGATCTCTGCCAACCAAACATATAAAATCTTGGTTCATTGCGATTTATAAAATTTCACGCTTGTTAACTCACAGCGCTATGGAACCCATACTTCCTAACCTACGGTGTTCTTCAGGCAATTCTTAAAGAAACATATAATGGCCATGCGCATTCAATATATATATATATATATTCTTGATGCTGCCGCAGGTTATAGACTGGCCTTATTTAAACAAAGGCTCGAATTTACCATACATCCAGCTTACGGCTATATATCCCTGGTCCTGATCATAATCACAGTTCCGGATGTATATATTTCGCCCTTATGTTACACAGAACATGTAAATCGGTATAAATATCGCTTACCATGCATAAGGCATGTGCATGCCTCTGCTCCTCCAACCGACGGCTACATTACTGGGCGATGGCTCATTATATAATTATTGCAGATATACTCGACCGGATACAATTTGAATCCGCCTCCACAGATATAATATAGACCTCCTGTGCAGACCCTGCTCCTTTATACGGTTACTGTAGATGCATAAATTGCAATCGTTATATGAACCGATGCTATAGATATAGCTCAGCATATAAATAACTCTGTTCACCTTACGGGTTCGCTAAGCGCTGTCTATATATATTTCCTCTCTCGATTCCAATATTGCAGGCCACGTCCCTGGCGCTATATCAATGCGTATCAACAGTTTAATAAAACCTGATTACTCTATTAAACTTCCACCGCCAGATAACATACAGCAAGTGTGCAACCAATTACTTACCCATGCGCTGCTGCTTTACTCTACAAAACACATACAGTTTAATTGTTCCACGACGCTCAACCTGATACACCAATAAATAAATAGCTCGGGCAGCTACGCATGCTCAACATTGTTTCGTCTTTTGAACATGCACTTCTCCTTCCAAACGCACGAGATAACTCGGCGGTGGTTCTAACCACAGCTTCCCACCAGAACTCTCCCTTATCTCTGAGAATTCCGTCTAGATTTGCACGGCTCACACGACATCTGTAGAGGAAAATTACCACGCATTAACAGTCAATTCCTAGACCAATTGCGCAAATGGAAAACACTGACCTTGGATGAATATACGGTTGTTTTATAATACAACTGGAACCATCAGCAGCGCTCCATTTCAACATTATATAACTTAACATATGCTCAAGTTCAACATTGTGTAACTTTATATATGAGCGCCGTATAAATCAAGCCACTATTGATGCCACGGTAAGTGCGCATTGAAAATTAAGAACCATAATCATTCCATGCAATTCAAGGTCATATAACATCAATTTTGTCAATCATGTGCCAAGCCGTATCTCAGAATTCATTAACACAATTATGCCCATGCAAGTCATCAGTGAGCATTTAAACAACAGCAACCATTATATGATACTTCAAAGATCCACATAACTCGAATTCCACATGAACATACTCAAATTAAAACAAACATTTACAACTTTACATTCATGGCCAGATATGCAAATCCATGGCCCTTTTACAACTGCCCAAAGGCTTCCAATCAGAAAACTTTCTCACTCTATTCCTATCTCTCCAAAAAAACACATTCCTATTTACACACTTTTAAAAATCATTTAATTAAATGCTCAATCCCTTCAATTCCTCAACAAACCCCTAAATCTCTCAACATCCCTAAAGGATAGATCTTTATCCCTAAAATCCTTCAACTAATTAAATTTCCTCATATCCTTTTAGATATAAAAAGATATTTACATAAATCCTCACCTTCTCCTGTTTAATTCAAATTAATTTAATAAAATATTAAAAATCAACACACCCCCTTTTAACATATTTACAAAATAAAAAAGTGCCCTTGATGCTCCTGCATCATTTTATCCACTCAGAACTTAAAAATATTAATTTTCCTTTTTAATTTTGTTTTAGATTTTAAACCCCTTCTCTTGGTTTATTTTCCCACAAATAATTTTTTGACCAAACTCACACAAACCCATTTCACTAGGCTTGTGGATTACCACCCAAGCTACATAATTCAACAACATAGTCTAGTTGTAGTAATCATAACTTGGTCAAGCTCTTGTAGTCAAGTGAGGACTTGGATGGGTTCCCAAGTTGAAAATTAAGGGTAGTCGTGAGGGCATGAGAACTAGGGAGGGTCAAGGCATGCCAAGAAATGAAAATGTGTGCTAACACGTGTTGGACAATGTCAATGCATGATAAGGTATGTTAGGAAGTGTTAGGGCATCAAAAGGAAGAACTAGGTCAAAATGCATGGCAAGGAATGAATATGAGTGTCTTCCAGGGAGTGTCATCAAATTAAAGTGTGCCAAGGATGAAGTGCGATAGGAGAAGTTCAGAATAGGATTTGTAGGAGGAAAGCCTATGGTTGTGATAAGGAGCTCGACATAGAAATTTTAGACAAAGGGAGACCTTTTGCAGGGCACAAAATTGTTTTTTTTCAGCTATTATTTTTATATGAGATGTGGCACACTTTGGTTGGATGATCATGTTTTAAACTATTCTAGAAAATTTTATATTGCACATTGTTGTGTATAATTTTTTGGGAAATCAACTTGTGTTAGCTTATATCTTGTGTGTTTTGTGCATCATGTGGTTCTTACAAACTCTCAGTTAATGTTGTATTGTTTATATGAATTGAACATACATGTGAAATATTTCCTGTGTAAGTTATGTTTCCTAGTTGTTTTATGGCCATGGCTAGATGTGATCCTTGTTTTGGTAAATAGTTAAATGGAACAAGTTGAGGTTGGAAATGAGTAGCATAAGGTGCATTATAGGATTTTCTTAGGTGAACAAGGTACAATCTACTTGTAGTAGGTGTAATTGGTCAAGTTTTTGTGACTGAAGTAGGCCAATGTCACATGAACTGTAGTATCCAAGGACTTGATTGGGTTCCCAAGTCATGAAAAAATGTAAGGCTAGTTGTGAGGGCATGAGTTACAAGGCGTGCTAGGGAATTCTAGGGAATGCTAACATGTGCCAAATGGTGTGAAGGCATTTTATACATGGTAATATGTGTCAAGTGATAAGGAATGAGAAGATATGCAAGGGTGCGAAAATGCGTGCCAGGTACTGTCAAGGAAAAAAAGGGATAAAAAAGTTAAACTACAAGGAAATGAACACATAAGAGGGTTAATAAGTCATAAATTTGCATTTTCCAATAGAGGCATGCTAGGATTAACAAAACTAGGTGATAATAGGTGCCAAGTGCCAAGTCTTAGTGCATTCTAAGTGTCAAATATTCATCTCATGCTTCTCATCTACTTTCCAATAATTGATCTCAAATAAATTTAATATTAAACCATGCCAAAGCATACCAAGGAATCTCAATGCATGTTAGACATGCTAATTAGACTTGCCAAGCACCAACATGTTCCAAGTGCCAATGTGTGTCAGGGAGTGTTATGCATGCTATGAAGTGGCAGGGCATGTCAAAGAGTGCTAAGGTGTGCTAGAGAGTGCTAATGCATGCTAAGGAGTGTTAGGGAGTACTAGAACAACACAAGGGAGAACTATGTCAAAATGCATGGAAGTGAATGAATATGAGGGTGTTCCATGGAGTGTCAATGAGTGTTATTTGTCATGCCAAGGAGGGAGTGACAAGGTATGTTAAGCATTGGTAAGGCATGCTAGGGAATATCAAGGAATTTCAAGAAGTTACAGAGTGTGCTAGGGAGTTCACATGTGCCAAATAGTGCCTAGGCATGCCAAGACATGCCAGGTTCTAAGGCATGCTAGGATGTGCAAGGTTCCATGTGTTACACTTCATTTTGTCACCATGACAAATGATCATCAAATTGGATCTCTCGCCATCCATTCAAGTGTCATGAAGCACTCCCTTGCAAGTCAAAAAATTATATACCTTGAATAAAGTGTAAATTCTGGGAAACATGGTCCATAAACCCACTTTTAGTCTCCTGCACAGTTTCATAGTTAGTTTCTGCACATACACAATTATTGACATTGATCCCTGCACATATGTGCGCTCTGTCTGCCACTAAAAAGTGCGCACATGACTCAATAAAAAGTAAAAATAAAAAGTGATATCTAGAAGCATTGTTGGGTGAATCATTCCCAACAGGAAGCCTTAAACTCATGTTTTATTCGAGCCTAACCTCATTTTTTATGGAGCTAATCCCAATTATTCAAGGATCCCTCATCCCTCTTTTAGTGGATCTCATCCTTGGACTAAGGATATAAAATTACTTCCTTTTTTCCTATTAATCAAGCCACAGTTGGGGGATTTGAGAGAGGTTGCTGAGAGTAAGTTTATGCTGGAGGAATTAGGTTAGAGAACTTATCATTCTTGGAGAGGATTGAGATCAAGGGGAGAAGCTTAACAACATCAAGGCACAAGTTTTGTGGATCTTTTATGTTTCTGAAATTAATACAAACACGTGTTTCTTCTCACTACATTGTTTAGTGGATTAATTGATGAATTTCATGTATGGTTTATGTTGTCCATGGGAATGATGTTTCTTAATAGTCTCCTTGATTAGTAATTTGAATTATTGAATCATTTACGTTGCATATGCCTTCGATACTTTGTTGTTTCCATGTGTGCAGGTCTAGATTCAAGCATGGAGGAGTTGTATTGAAGCACAAAGGGAGATCTTTATCAAGCATGTCGTAATAAGGTATGAATTTCCTTTGCTCACCTGTTAGCTTATGATTCAAGAGAAGATAGATTCAGGGAAGGAATTATCTTGATTGTTTGCTTGTTACTAGGTTTTGTCAGAAACCTAGCGAGATTTCTTGTGTCTGCACTTACAATTAGTCCTCATAACACCACGGTATTCCAATATGTGTCAAGTAGTGTCAAGGAAAAGAAAGGAATAACCGAGCTTAAATGTGCCAAGGAAATGAACACATAATAGGGTTAATAAGTCGAGACTTTATAGCTTTCAAAAGGGGCACGCTAGGCACACTAATAGTAGGTTCTAATACATGCCAAGTGCCAATGTGTGTGAAGAGATAATGTATGTTAATTCATGTGCAGGTGTTCCAGAGCATGTTAGGGGCTAGAGGACATGCCAACACATGCTAGGAGAGCGTTATGTTATACTAGGGAATGATAAAATGTTCTTGGGCATCCTAGTCATGGCAAGATGTTCTAGGTACAAAGATGTTCCAAGACGTGTGAGGTGCTAAGGAATGTTAGTGTGCACCAAATCATATTAAGGTATGATAGGACTCTTGAGGAGTGCTAGGTTTCTCTCATTAATAGAGACTGACAAAGTATGCTAGGTAGTGCCAAGGAATGATAGAGTGCTAGGCCGACAGGCCAAGACATGTCAGGTGCTATGGTGTGGCAATGCATGTTAGGGAGTGTCGGGGAAACACAAGGAAGCACCAGGTCAAAATTCATGGAAATGAATGGATAAGAGTGTGTGATAGGGAGTGTCATCAAGTTCTAGGTGTGTTAAGGAGGAGTGACAATGTTATATGCTAGGTAGTGCCAAGGTATGCTAAACTACCAAGGTGTGTTAGGAAGTGCTAGGGTGTGCTAGGGAGTATCAAAGCATGCCAAGGAATGTAGGGGATGTTAACACATGCCACATAGTGCTAAGGCATTCTAAGGCATGTCAAGTGTCATGGCATGTCAAGATGTAAACTGTGTTTCTTAGTTGTTTTATGGCCATGGTTGGATGTGATGAGCCTTGTCTTGGTAACTTGTTAAGTGGGATGAGTTTAGATTGGACATGAGTAGCCTAAGATGAGTTACATGTAGTTCTTAGGTGAACAAGACATATGTTGAATTTCCACAGCACATGAGAATATGGGTTTGGTCTTGGAATATTTGATGCAAACACACTCAAGTGACACAACACATCTACTTTTCACAACAAAATCTACACACATCAGGGAATCAACTAGTGCACATGACAATTTTTAACTTTTTCAAACCCTTCTTTGTTATATTACAAACTATAATAGAACATGCTAGAGCTCTCGTACTAGGGATCATGGCCCTTTAAAATCTCATTGATATAAGGAATAAAACTAGGGATTGGTGTTAGTCCTTTGACAACCAATCTACATTGAACAAGAAAACACTTGACCTACTTGTTGATGGTGGCCACACACAACCCTTTCAATCCATGTGTCTAGAACACATCTGGCAGGTCCTCTTGCCTCCCATTCTGTAACTCCTCAATATGCCTCTATCAATGAACTCAACTCCTTTAGGTTACTGAAATCGACTCAACAAAATTTTCTCTCTAGCTACCTCCTTTTTCCTTCAAGATCTGCAACACTTAGGGTCTTCAATCAATTGTTCACAACTCTGTTTGTGAACAACTCTTTGGTTTGCCCATTTTTTCCATACTTCTACTCCAAGATGACAAGTCTAGGGCTATGGAGGTCACCCTTCTTCTCATTGACTCAATCTCTACAATACAATGAACGAGGGCTAGTTGGCTAGCCCACTTGACTGTTACTTTAGTCCTTAAAAGTTTGCATGTCCTTAGGCCCAATACACCTACCCTTATACTAGTCTTGTTGTCCTTCATAGGTACAAGACTTAGGGATCTTCTTTGATAGTCACCTAACAACCCTCCAACTGTACTAGGACTGCCATCAATTTTCCCAACCATAGTTAATTCTTTTACTGATCTAGGGCCCACAACACCACCCTCATCTAGGGCTCTTCAAATTTTCCACCTAATAATGATTTGAGTCCTCTCAAAATCACTATTCTTGTGTACCAATTTCTTTATTTTCCAATATATGAACAAATTTGAACTACTCCTCTTATCATCCTTCTAAAAATCTATAGATGACTGAACTAGGGTCACAAATCATCCACTAATAGTCCATTGACTAATTGTTTATAGGCTGCTTCAGATATTTGTCCAAAACTCTATGGAAAGTCCACGAAAATCAACTCCTCTTCATGTCAATCCATTCCTCATATGGCACATTTCTTCTGTTCAATATTCTAATTAGGTTCCACCCTCCTTTGGATCTTCTATTTACACACATACTTCTGCAAACCATCTTCCATATATATGGTCTATATTACAGATACAGTCCTCGCTCTAAGGGTCATGATCCCTCTTCTTCTATGCAGATTTGTCACAGTCTTAAGGGCATACCATATGGACTGAACATGTTAGGAAACTGCCCTAACTAGGGCATTATACTTATATTCTAATTGCCTCAAACAAAGCCTATTTACCCATAAAAAAACAACAACTATTTTCTCCATAAGAGACTTGACCTAGATCATATGGATCCATAGATTATGGGCATTTATTTTACTGAATCTTGACCTGAACTTCATATCTATACGACCCTCAAACTATGATTACCTCAGTCAATATTACACCTACAACTACTTATGTTCTGGCCATAAATTCCAGTGCAGACCCTCCTCCATTTGCGTTGATCTTTATCACATACCTTGCAACCTACTAACCACCACAAGACAGGGTCTCAACCCTCTCTGCTATTTCAGAATATGATGTGGAATTCAAACAAAAACACCACTAAAATCACATGCCGAAATACTCATTACCTACCTCTCTTGAGCTTGATCTACCAAAAGAGAACCAACAATATGCCATCCTACTTCTTAGCTCGAACCCATTAAGGTATGCGACATTCTTATGAACCCTCACATGATGATCTTTCTCTTGGTGGATGACGTTGGCCTCCCTTTAGCAACCCTTACTCAACCCTTTAACTCGGCCTACTTTAGGACTACATCTCTCTTGGACTCTTTGATCAAATGAGGTCCTTCTCACCTGATGTTCTTTCCTTCATACTAATTCCTACTTAAATAAATTTTCCTATCTAGGCCTCTTAGGAACCCTCTATAACTTACAAGTTTTCTCCACTTGGACCTTAGAAAATATTAATTTTTAATTTTAATTTTCTTTTAGATTTTAAACCCCATAATTGGTCCTGTTGAAGCCTCAAAAATCGCTGCAACAACATTAGGGAAAAACACCCGGTCGGGGAATTTAATACCGTCCCTTATTTGTTTGGACTAGTGGCTCCGATTGGATATAATGGGACTAGTTTCCAAATAAAAATGTGATAGGATGGTGTTGCAGCCTAAAAATTCTGCTGCAGAAACATGGAGGATAACCACCTAGTCCGGAACTTAAGACAACTCATTTTTCATTTAAAGTGGTGGCTTCGACTAGGGATAATGGGACCAGTTTCCCAGTGTGGGTTTTAGGATGAGAGTGGGTGGTTCATGAGTGTTTGCAATAGAATAATGATAATCTAAATGACCTGTTCTATGATGCAATTCTCTAACTAACTTACTCTAATATATGTGGAATTTTTCTACAAATCATCTAGCTCTGATACCATGTAAAAATTTCATCTGTATAACAAACCGATATATGCAATGTCCTAAAGCATAATACTTGTTCTACTTCTACAAAGCATTAAGCGGAAGCATAAGCGAATTCATGAGCAACATCAAGTAGAAACATGCATAATTGATCAAGAGAAATAATCACACATAACACAAGATATATGCAGGGGAAATGACCAGCATAAAACCCCAACCATTTATTATCAATCAAGTGGAAATCCTCTTCCCAATACAAAAAGAATTAGCTCTCAAGCTATTCAGTTCTCAATGAACTATGAAGATATGAAGATATGTCTCATGAACCAACCAAGCCCTATTTATATAGGCTTTACCTATGGTCCTTGCGTATTTTGCTTAGGAAATAATAGCAAAATCATATGCTATTAATTCCAAACATACCAAATTAACCAATGGTCCAACTACGCAATCCTTGAGGACACTAGTTCCTCAACCATGCAAAAGCCACTTACTAGAAATAGTCAAGCATCTGATAGTGCATTGTCCCTCATATGGTCTCAATTGGGTCTCTGACAGAACTGACATGCAACAATTATCCATGAGTGAATTCTTAGTTATCTAAAATAATAGTTGTCACATGCATGCAAGCATTAACAAACTATATTTTATTATTTTAACAACTTGTTAAAATAATCTAACTGGACTTTTCTAGTTAGAACTAAGTCAACTGATTCTCTCATTATAGAACTCATACTTATTCCCCCAATCAGTGGAGGAAATTAAGGATAAATTCCTCAATCAGTGGGACAACTCATGTGCATGCTCACAAAGACTTCAAATTCGAATTTCCTTAACTAATTAACTCAACTGAATTAATTAATTAATATTTCCAACTGCTGTTAAGACCAAAATTAATTTTACTTCCTATAGATAGAATGGGGACTTCTATAAATAGGAAGGGACACAGAAATGCTATTTTTATAACTTTCTATTTCTAGCAGTTCCACCTCTCACCCAATGTGGCCGATGACCTCACTGGCCAAACTGCTATTTTTAGACATGCTATTTTTAGCACATTCTAAATTTAGCATTTCTTGTTGCACATTTTTCAACAATATAAACCTGGGTATTCCTTTGTGGTATGCGATCTACAAAGATATCTACTTAACATGTGATAATAAATATTGAACACAACTAAACAGAGATGATAACGTATAAATATAATTCCTTTGACTAAATAGTTAGTTAAAGAAATTTATAAAATATATTGCATATATGATGAGTTATATATGAAAATCACAATTTCAGCTAGGCATGATACAAAAGTGAAATTAACGGTTAATAGAAAAAATAAATCTCACATACAATTCATGAAAGTAAAGTTTTGCCACTAATTAAATGTAAACAGAATCAATCATACAAGATAATAGTACCATATGTGTGAAGTCCTGCTCATTTGACAAATGACATAGACCAACTTCTTTCTTCAAATCAAATTGTCTCCCAAGAATACAATAGTGCATCAACAAAGGAAAGTAGTCTGATATCTAAAAGAAATGATCATGTTCCATAATTTCACCAAAGCATTCACAAACTTACAATAGTGAATTCTTTGCAAATGTTTTTGATAAAATTCTGGACCCTTCTCTAAATGCATGAGAAGGGTATAAATACTATTCTAACTAATGTGCAAAAATAGATTATACAAAATTTGAGGAGGTTTCAAACAACCTTCCTCCTAACTAGGTAACTAACTCCAAAAATAAACAGAGGCTAAATGAACAGAACTAAAAGGATGAATTGTTGTCTGCTAGCTTGTCCTTAAAATCACATATATTGGTCATCAGCTGAGTTTGAAGAGGTGCCCCAATATGTGTCCTGAGCTGTCTTGTGAAAATCGCATCAGTGAGAGGTGGTAGCATCCGTTGAGTCATATGAAGGTAACAATTGAGAGTCATAATCTGGCTTTGTGGCTTAACAAGATACACCCAATACGGCTCCTAGTTGGTCTTGGTGAATTTTGTAATTGGCTCTCTTTGAGTCCCCTCCTTTTCTTGCTAGCTTTTATATAAAGCATTCAAATCGGGAATTTCTTTCATATTGACTTCTTTAATGATATTGGTGGCAAACAAGGTGTGATTTACTACCTTAGTGATATTCTTTGATACCCTGGCTGACCTTGCGACTGCTAGCTTTTCCTATTTGATTCTTGCATCCCAATCTATCAAGAGAATGTCTTTATGAGTTTCCTCAATCTTGGGTAGATTGGCTTTCCTTGCATCTTCTGTTTCCTGCAATTCGATGAACTCAGAGATTCTGGGGTTTAAATCGTTAAATTCAGTTCTCTGGTCGATTGCCTTATCTATCAGCTGGTCGCTAGTAGTCAGATAGGGAGTAATGTGTGACATCATTTGGCATAAATACTCTTGTTGTTTCCGCATAAGCAAATTAAATTCCAGTGCCTCTTTAATAAACTCCTTAGTAGTGGGAACATCCTTGTATCTTTCCATGGCTTACTACATTTCTTGGAGTTGCATGTTTTGGCTGATATATCAGCTTCATGGCATATTCTGAAGACTTCAATGTCTTGTTGCAATTTTGCAATCTGCTCAGCCGCTTGCCTGTTTATGCTTGCTTTCTCTGCTTCGAGCTATTGTTCGAGCTGTGAAATCCTTGCCTCTTTTTCCCTTAACAAATTAGAGACATTAGTAGCCTTGTCCATAGTGGCCGATGGATATGTTGCTGTGAATTGTGATAGTCTACTCAAATTCTCGGCTGGATTGAAAGGAATGTCATTCCAAACAATGTCCATCGGCTCGTTTCTAGATAGGAATTCGGTTGTGTTTACCCTTTTCCTTTTTCTCTACCTTCTTACTACAACCTTGTGGAGAGGGCTATAGAACACATCAAGTGGAGGTATTTCAGTTAC
This sequence comes from Pinus tabuliformis, assembly GCA_031772625.1. NCBI lineage: Eukaryota > Viridiplantae > Streptophyta > Pinopsida > Pinales > Pinaceae > Pinus > Pinus tabuliformis. Next base: position 795,178,847 of record CM062817.1, read on the forward strand.
TTTCAAAAAAAAAATTGATGTGGGCAGAGAAGGGATAATTTCACTATGCTGGGACATTGTCACTTGTTCCTCCATAAGCTTGGACTATTCGCTGATATACTTGGGTTCTGTATCCTTATGAACATGCAGAGGAGTTTTACATTCCACTGGCTCTTAGGTATTTGTTGCTTTGGGAGTGCCTTGCAATTTTTTATTAAACTGATCCCACTCCTACTCCAAACAACTACTTTTACCTCTGAACTGATCTCTGTAGTCGAGGTGCTCATTACTTGTTTCTAAGCTGACTTCCTACTAGACTCAGTTGTGTTATCTATGTCTTAGGGTTTTCCTGTGTCTGGTGTCTTCTCAGTGTTTACCTGAGAGTCTACTCGAGAACTAGGACCTTCAGTATCAAGAGTGACACTTGGTGTAGGCCTATCTTTGGGCTTTAACAAATTCATTGGGATCACTTCGAACCTCTCATTTCTAAATTCTTGAAAGCTTTGAAAATCTTCAGGTTCAAGATTCGCCTTTACCCATTCGAACACTTGTTCGAAGGATACGACCGACTATAACAAGTCTTCAAAATAATTATCCTCATGGTTGTATGGCTTGAGCTTTACTCCAGTAGCGACATTATACGCCACTTTGTTTGGATCAAATTGCCTCTTAGGCAATTTATCAAGCCTAAGGGCTTCCATATGTGCTGACTCTTTAGTAGCATGAATAAAATATGCTAAAGAAAAAGAACTGCACTTGACATGGAAAGAGGGCCATAATGACTTGTTGCTGTCTTTGAGAACTTTTTTCACGCCCTTTCCCATGGTCTGGTAGGCAATCTCTCTTGCTAATAATTTATCAGAAACATATAAAGGAAGGAAATGTGGATCAACTGTGCTACCAAAAACCCTAATGTAGGTGAACCATTCTTAATGAAATATTTGCTGACAGTAAATAGGTCAGTTGTGGCTTCTTGGGAAAACTGGGGGGATTTCTTATTGAAAATTATTTGATGTAGGGGAAACACAAAAAAATGAAATATCATATAGAAATGAGGTATGTAATGTGATTCCCATATTTGTTTATGACTGAGATGGATTGGATAGGGGTCTTGTAAGGTCCATTTCAAACCCATGGTGGGAAATGTCGTGCAAAAATAGATAGCATCCATAATGTAGGCACTAAAATAGAACAGAGGGAGGTTATCGGAAGAGGAGGATTTCTTTTGTCGATATTCGGTAATGCTCGTGGCTAGGTTATCAGATAGGATGGAGGGCCAATTCATGATGTTGGAATTAACATAGACATCAATAAGAGGAATATATTCTATGGAAAACTTAGTATTATTGGGTAGCCCATATAGTCTACATAACATAGTTGCTGCATAGTTGTAGGGGTTTGCCAAAGAGGCTATAGCATGCATACCTGATTTGTCATATTTAAATTTGTTGTCCAACACTCTCCAACCCATAATCAGCTCGAATTCACAAATGTGTTGTCATAGATATCCTACGGGTTAGCTATGTGGTACATTTTCTTCAAGTCCTCTGCTCTGAATGACCCTATGAGCTCCATTCTTGAATTATTGAATTGTCTATCTTCAATGATAAGGTTTTAAATCACCCACCTGATCATATCCGTGTGTGGGAGGATTTTAGCTCTTGCTCCTATCCTATGAAGGAAATAACAGGGAGCATCTCTGCATTGAAGTCCTAAAGACCTTGTTGAGTCAGTTGTTTCTCTTGTGACAGTGATTTTAGGACGTTTTCCCTCAAGCCTATTGTATATGACCTCCTAAGTTGTTGCGCCTCTAGCAGCGTCACAGACTGCATCAGTGAAAATAGGATCCATCTCTGTAAACTCAGATTCAACAATGGTCTTCTTGCTCTGTTTCTGCATCACCTTTCTTAGTGACATGTATTTTGTAGCTTGCTTGAAATAGACAAGATATATCAGCGCAGACGGTATTAGGTAATTAAGAATAAAAGCGTCTCTTAAATGACTTTGGATCGTGAGAAAGGTTTACTGGGACACTCGATGTTAACTACCCATAACTTGGAAAATGATTATCCTTCCTTAGGCCACTAAATATTTATTAACCTATCAATTCGTTCATTTTGATAATTAAAACGTAATTATTTCACACGTTTTACCATTCTTAATCAAGCATCACAATCTTTGAATGGATACAATATAGTGCTACCAGATGCATAAAGCGAAATGCGATTGTGAATATCACAATATCGCATTTCACAAATCGCCAATGGACATTATAATGGCATAGCTAAGTTTCTTGTAAAGTTTGAAAAGTGTGAAACGCGATGACGAAATGACAAGGTGCTATTTATTGGGTTATCACAATGGGAGATTTTATCATAGATCGCAATTTGTTGAAGATGTTTTAATATAGTCACGTGGAAAAGTGTGATTTGTGATTTGCGATGTGGATTTCATCCTTAGTTCGTTTTGCAAGGTTTTGCTAGGTATTTTCTTAGAGTTAGGTATTATTATCCTAAGCCTAAAAATTTAAAAGGGTCCCCATTTACAACTCTAACCTTAGCTATTTTTCTTTATAAATGGGGAGGTTGTTTGGTAGTACAACAATTAGCGATTCACTTGGGAGAGCCAGCTATCTTTGAGTAGTTTTCTAAAATTTCTAAAAACTTTAAAAGTAATTAGAGTTATAAGAATAATGATTACATGAGTTATAAGGTAAACAAGATTTCTCTGAAATAATCATTACTTTCTCACTTATTTAATTACTTTACTCTTGTAATGATAAAAGTATAAACATTCGCATTAGCCAATAATAATATTTAAAGCAATATAGAAGGTGTATTCTGTAGATTAGTTTTTTGGTGTTTACTCATTTATCACACATAGAGCCTCTGTTGCCAACATGCATTCATAACCTCGACTAGGTTATATTTTAACCAACAATGGTTCATCATCCCATCTGTATGAATTTTCAAATTTCAAAATGATATTCACTTGTATTGAATCTCACTTGGACCTTTTCCCATTTTTCCTTTTTGAATATAATATTTTGCTTTTTTGGTTTCTTAAAGGACATTGTCTAGGAGTGGTAACCTAATTATGAAAATTCCATTCAGTAGTTGTAACTAAACTGAACAAGTTGGGTCTTGATGAGACCCCTTGTCTTCTGATCAAGGATATCATTAGATATTACCCTATTTGATATGTAGTATTGGTAATATTAGTTTAATCACTTCCATATGAACATGGTAAACAAGCTCATAATGAGACTTTTTATCTTCTAAGTTTATATATTTTAGAATTACACTATGAAAAAGGAAAATTTTAATAGATGGGGTGATAATGAATAGAGTTTTTAAGATACTCATCTGTAGAAAGTCCTTACTAGGTTAAAGATTCTTTTCTTGACTGATAACAAAACCTTCATATTCTATAAAGATAAGAGTTTGTTCGTAGAATAAATGTTTTAAGCAAGATCAAGTTTTTCCAAAGAAATCAAGTTTACTTTAGTACTCAAATGCCCTAATTATTTCTTTTAACTCTTGCTTACTTATAAAAGCGAAAAATAGAAATATTATCAAAGATTTTATTTTGAAAAGCCAAAAATAAATACTAGTTAACCATTATTTTCCTAAAAAGCAATATGTTACAAAATTGGAAGAGGTTATCTCCTAAGAAAAGTATTTTTTCAAAATTTTCCCATTAACAGGCAAAGAATCCTTCTTACCTGACAAGTCTTGTAAAATAAATGTTGATTGTCCAATTTTTCAATGATTTGAAAAGGGTCAAGCCATAGTCTTTGGAATTTGGTATGTCTACCTTTTTCCTCGTGTGCTTTGTCCCATTTCAAAACCAAGTCACCTACTTCAATATTTTTTTGACTGGCAGAAGTTATGTCAAAAGAATCTTTAACTAATTGTTGATGATGGAAGTGGGTTGCTTTAGCCTTTTCCTGTTCTTCTTCAAGCTTGAGAATCTAAAATTGTCTAGCATAGAGAGAAGAAGAAGGGTTTTCATTGATGAATTGTACTAGGGAAAGAGATGGGATTGCTATGTTTGTGGGAAGAAAAACTTATTTTCCATAAACTAATGCAAAAGGAGAAGAGCCAATGGAGGCTTTCTGAGTAATTTTGTCTGCCCATAGAGCAAATGTTAATGCTTTGTGCCAATTCCTGTGATTTTGATCAATAGTCCTTTTGATAATTCTAATGAGGTTATTTTTGTTGATTCCGATAATCCAATACCTTGTGGAAAATAATTGGTTGAATATTTCAACTTGAAACCATGCTTTAGAGAAAATTCTACCATTGTATTTCCAAAAAAGTAAGATGCATTGTCAAACATTAAAGTTGAGGGTAAGCCAAGCCTGGTAATTATGTACTGATCAATGAAGTCTATGATGTTTTATGTATTAGATATCTTTAATGGGACAAATTCTACCCACTTTGTAAAATAATCAATAGCTGTAAGGATGTACCTATGCTGCTTGGAAGAGTTAGGAACAATCTCACCGATTATGTCTAATCCCCATTGTTCGAATGGTTGTTGGATGTTAACTGGTTGTAAAGGGAATGATAGCTTTCTTTCTCTTTCGGATGTGGTTTGACAAGTTTTACACTTCCTTCCATATTCATGTGCATCTTTAAATACCATTTTCCAATAATATCTTGCATGCATGATTTTTTGCGCTGTGGTATTTCCCCCGAAATGTCCTCTAGCTGGTCCATCATGTAAATCTTGCATGACCTTTTCTGCTTCATGTTTCTCCAGGCATCTTAGAAATACTGAATCATAACTTTTCCTAAACAATACATCATTGACTAGTTCATACTGATTTGATTTCAATGTTAAAGCTCACTTTGTTTTATAATTAAGATTCATAGGAGCATATCCGTTTCTTAGATAAAATTTCAAATTAGCATATTGTGATTCTGTATCATTGAGGCTTACCTATGACATTTTCACTTCATTACCTTGATCTTCTTTTGGTGGTAACTGAGAAGCTCCTATTAACATCCTACAAAAACCCGGCCCCTGACAATTTTAGCTGGCTGGATTTCTACATCATATTCTTGAAGTGCAGCCACGCAATTAGCTCTTTTCTCCCCCACTTCCCTTTGGATCAATAATTGTCTTACTGCAGGGTAGGGTACAACTATATTTGTATGGGATTTAAGAAGAAAAGGTCTAGAACATTTCAAAGTTTTAAAAATGGAAAATGCTTGTTTCTCAATAGCTGAATAATTTAATTTGTCACCTTGCAAGTTAGAACTAAAAAAGAGATGGGTGCCTCAATATTTTCATCGTTCAGCTGTGTCAAAACTGTTGCATATGATGTATCGGATGAAAAAGTATATAATACAAAAGGTTTGATAAAGTCAGGGGTTTTCAATGAAGGAGCATTAATAATGGTTTTTTTTAATCAATTCAAATGACACTCTTTCATCCTTGTTCCATCTGAAAATTGCGTTTTTTCTTATCATTGCTTGAAGGGGTAGGAGGATTTGTGAAAAATCTAGAAAAAATATTTTTACAAAATTTGTTTGGCCTAGGAATGATTGCATGTATTTTTTGTTGTTCGGGAGGGGAACCTTTTCGATCTCTTGGACTCTCTTAGGATCAATGTAAATTCCTTTCTTGGACACTGTAAACCCAAGGAGTTTGCCTTCTTGTAAAGGAAAATAAGATTTTTTGGGATTTAAGGAAATGCCATATTTCTTGCATCTTTTTAAAATGTGTTTCAGGTCGCTTAAATGATTGTTCCTATCCTTAGAATAGATTGTGATTTCATCCAAGTAAATAACAATTGATTTATTAATTACACCTCTGAAGGCAATGTCCATATCACATTGAAATGTGGCACCATCATTAATGAGTCTAAAAGGCATCTTCTAATAGGCATATGTTCCCCACTTGGTCCTAAATGTTGTCTTTAACTGTCTTTAATCCTGAGAATCCATCTAGAAAAGACATTAATTCAGAATCTACAACTGATTGCAATATCTATTCCATAGTAGGCAAGGGAAAATTAACTTTTTGACAAGCTTTATTCAGGTTTATAAAATCAATACAAATCCTAATATCACTATCCTTTTTCCTTATGGGTACCATATTTGAGACCCACTTAGAATGTCTAATAGGGAAGATTATTTTGTTCTTCAGAAGCTTGCTCAATTCAGATTTGATTTGACTCCCAAGGTTTGGGTGAATTTTGCGAAGCTTCTATTGAACTGGCTTTTCATTCGAAGTCATAGGTATGGTATGTTGAATTATAGAGGTATCATAGGTCTTAAGATCTGCATAATCCTAGGCAAAGACACATTTGTATGTTTTCAACAACCTAATGAATGATATTCTTTCTTGAAATGATAAGCCAAGAGCTAGGTCGAAATTTTGAGGTTTTTTAGTTGATCCTAGGTTTACTACTTGAAATCTCAGAGTAGAACTTTGAGTTTTGGAGTTAGTAATTTTCTTGAACCTATCCTTTAGATCATAGAGATCTTCCATCTTAACTACTGTGGAGCACTGGAAAGGTATGTTTTTGACGAACAATTTAGTGACTTTTCAGTAACAATTATAACCCTTTCTGCATAATGAACTTAAAGAAATAAAGAATTTTAATAGAATGTGTGAGAATTAGTATGGAAAAGCTTAATCGCTGATAATTGTCATTTTTCTATGCAGGAAAAGGTGGAAACGAAGAGCTGCCATCCAAAAGGAAAAAACAAAGGAGGAATAACTGCTATCCCTCTAGAAGGAAACCGGATGCAAACGAGATCGAACAGATCGAAGCAGAATGACCCAGGGAAGAAAGTGGGGTTACCGATTCGGCGGAACAGGGAAAGATCCTGAGGGATCACTGTTTTGCTTATTTTTGTTACCTAGATACCTCCGTCGTTACTTTTATAAAAAGGAATAGCACCGTTAAGCAAAGAGACTTTTTATGTAATCTTAAGTTTCAGACAAAACTTTGATCATTGACTCTCACTGAGACTTGGTTTGTTGTACGTTTGTTGATGCGTTAATATAAAAGACTTGGTGTCTATTTCATCTCTGCATCTGGAGTAATCTAAGGCGGTGTAGCGTTGGAAGCTAAGGGCCCGGCTCCGAAGGACACTTGCTTTTGTATCATTATAATTTGATTTCTGCATGATTTTCTTATCTCTATTGCTCAGCAATCTGACATGCTTTTTATCTGCTATTCCATGCTCTGTTCCGACTAATTCATTAATGGTTTCTTCAGGAGATTTATGTAGTGACTCTGTATCATATGAGTGAATCCTTTCAGAGTTGATTGCATGTTATCAGTCTAAGCCAACTATTTATGTTATAGAGAATTTGTACTGAATATTACTGTTATTGGATTCGTGTGAAATCCCAATCATTGGAATCCAGAAGTAATGTTGTTCTATTTGGAAACATAGTCATATCTTCTTTAACCATCAGATTGCTATATTAGCGTGGTGTGTGTATATATGGTTGATGCTTGGTGTTCCATAATTTATCAGTAATGTACATTTCATCCAATTTGCTTTAAGAGAGAAGATTGCTATTTTATTGCAGAATGTGAGTTTGGCTCAATAGAGCAAGTTTAGTTCTGAATCGCGAGACTTAGTTTATTTGATTGCTGTTCCAATTACTGCTGTTCTATTTACTGCTGTTCTATTTTAGACTTGCTGTTCCATTTCCTGTTTGCTATTCCAATTTACTTTCTGCCGTTCTATTTACTTAGAATTGTTGCTTTGGTGTGAGAGAAGGTCTAAGGCTGTAGAGAGCCTCAGCTGTCGCTGCCTAGCTCCCAGACCTATGGTCCATGCTCTAATTTCCTTTCCATCAGTTTCTAGAGGGATGGGTTATCGCTTCCGCACCCTTGACTGATAAGCTGCCTTGTGTGATTTTATGCCTTTAAACTAAACTAGTCTAGCATCCATTTACCCTTGTATTTTCTGAACACTGTACTACTAAGCATTACTCTGACGAATAGCCTCGGATTGAGATACTCTTTGCAATAAAAAAGCGTTCCCGGATTGACTTATTAATGTGGCATAACTAGAGGTGAAAGAGACCCTTGTTACAACTTTACATTTTGGCGCCGTTGCCGGGGAAAGAGTATAGCCATTTGTCTTTTACAGAGTAGTGTACGAGTCTGCTAGGGGGGAGTTGGATTTTAAGAACGGAAGGTGAGAACCTGCGTACGGAGCATGTAAAATCCCTGCTCCACCGTCCGCTTTCCTAGTAGAATTGTGGGTTGAATAGGATCTGGTAGTTTATAGAGTGCATGACTAAGCAGAAAAAGCCAGAAAAAAATATCAAACCTCCATTCAAACCCGAAAAAGCCAAAGGGCCGGTGACCCTTGGCCGAACAACCTTCATAGGTGAAATCTATAAGAAAACTGAATATCAGCCATCAGCAGAGCCCAGGAAAACCAATTCTAAACAACCTACTAGTTCCCTTCAGGCCGCAAGATCACCATCTGTAGCCTTCGCTGAGGTGCATAGTCAGACTGACGAACAGGACTTTCAAGAAATTGAAAATTCTATTCCAGAACGACTACAGGAAGGGAATCTAAGCAATCTTTGTGAAGGAGAAGGGGAAACAGGGGAAGTTGAAGAGCCAAGATCTCCTCCTAGGATAATTCAACCATTAAATAGCCCAGATAAAGGGAGCGCTGCAAAAATCATTGGTTGGGGGATTCAATCTCCTCAAACAACAGGGACTTCTATTATTTCAGACAAAGGAACTGTTATTAAAACAATCCCTGTCACGGTCGTTCCTTCTCAGCCTAGGAATACCCTCCTAGAAATCCCGGAAGGTTATTGGCACATATTCGACCCTATGGTGCAGAATCCGCCAAATACTCTAACTTCTACATTACAGTATCCTATAGTGGATTCTGCAGCAAACGCTCCTATGAAAGCAATTCCCCTTCAACACATTCCTACATTTCACGGACTTACATCAGAGGACCCTGATGCATTCTTATTTGAGCTTGATGTGTTATGCAGGGGATATGATTACACCACTGACCCCCAGAAATTAAAACTGTTCCCCTCCACCTTGAAAGGGGCAGCTTTAAGATGGTTTATGGGTTTAGGTGGTGGAGTTATAAATAACTGGGAGCAAATGAAGGAATCTTTCTTAAAGAAATATCAAGATTACTGTAGGTCTAGAGAACTGAAAGATGAAATATTTCAGATGATAGCTAGACCAAATGAAACATTAGAAGAATATGTAGAACGTTTTTAGTATAATTTATAAAGATCTCCATATGCATCACTACCTCTGCCTCATAATGTGTTAAAAACAGCATTGATCAGAGGCATGAAGGAACAATTGATTGAAACATTAAATATCATGGGAAAAGGGGATATTTATCACGAGAATTTTGCTGACATCATTGACTTATGTATCAGGAGCTCGAGAGGCAGCGCAAGGATAAAACCAGTAGAATATGATTGGTTTGTCAGAGATAACAAAATATCAACAGAAGGAGTAACACGTGTAGAACTTGGAAATTTATTAGAAAATTTTAAAACTGATATTCTGGGGACATTAACTACACAACTTGATATTGTGCAGGCTAAACAGAAGCAGATGGAGGCAGAACAGAATTTGGATATCTTCTGCCCCCGATGTAGAAGAAAACATAGTCATAAGGAATGTCCACTGGATGCAGTTCAAACATGTGCTATCTGTACAAAAGACCACCTTACTGAGAGCTGCCCCTCACTTCCTGGATTGAAGGCAGTATATAAGGAAGCGGAAGAAGAGCCAGAATCAACATACTTCATTAACCAGCGTCGCTAATGGCAACCAAGGCAATCTGGTATGTTTTCAGACCCAACTTCTTCTTTCCAGCCTCCGCAGTATAATACTCAGCAATATAGTATGTGGCAAAACCAATCTCAACCCCCATTTCCGAACTGGTCATCACAACCCTTTCCTTCTCCAAATCTGTGGATGAATCAGACAAGCCAATTTGGTTGGCTGAATTTTCCCTACGCTCCACCATATTGGCAGAATAACCCATATCCTCCACAATGGACCCCCCCTACTTCACAAGGTTCACCCTGGCAGACAAACTGGCCAAAATCGACATATCAGCCAACAGGAACTATTCTGCTCCCTCAACCGACTCTGTCAGCTTTACAACAAAATCCCCAGTCTAATCTGAGACCGCAACTCCCAGCCCAACCCAATCCCGTAGAACAAGAAGGCGAAGGACTTACAACTGCCCTATTGGTCAAAACCCTGCTAGAAGACCTACTACTGTTCCAAACAATGTTGAAGAACAGACTGATGTTCCAATTGACAATGAAGAACATACGACCGTTCCAAACGACGTTGAGGAACAGACTGCTGTTCCAATTGACACTGAAGAACGGACTGCCGTTCCAATTGAGGCAGAGGGACAGGATGATGTTCCATTAACAGGGGAACCACAACAACCTTTCATTTGTGTTAAGAAAGAAAAGGAGAATAAAGAGATCCAAACAGAGGCACCACCCTTAGGGGTAACTCGGGTTCTGAACTCCAAACAGTATAACAAAAAGGTTCAGGTAAAACTCCCAGCCTCTACGGCTCTATGGAAAAAGGATCCGAAAACAAGAACCTTTCACAAGATGATGAAGCAAGCTCAGCAAGAAACTGAACAGCTGAGAGAACAAACAGTCCCTCGGGAGAAATATGAAGAGTTGCAACAGCAACTTCGGGATATGAGTTAGTCCGAGAGCCAGGCCTTCAAAGGCTGGCAAAAGGAGCAAGAAAAGGTTGCCAAGGTAACTCGTCGATTAGATATTGTTGTTAGGCAGATGGACACTGTGTGTTCTTTGTATAATGACGTTCTGGCCAGTAGGGCCCCTGTTAAAAACTATGCTTTATTTTTGCTTGAACGATATTTACGATTAAAGACAAAAGCTGTTAGGGCGGGTGCCCCTATACAAATCAATACTGTTAATGATTTTATAGATTGTTGCAAGCATTATGGAATTAAGGTTCAAAGATTATTGTGTGAATTTTACTTGCATAACCTCGTGCTAGACCAGTAAATTGATTTAAATCCTGGCCCTTTTGTTGGGGACATACAATTGCAAGCCTTCGTTTCATTCGGGGTTAATCAGCTAAAATGGCTCAGGGCTTATAACACTTTTTAGAGACAGGAAAATAGCCTAGACTTGTGGGTAAGAGCCGAGCCTAGAGACCCAGTGCTGTTATGGAGAGCACATAGGAACCTTATGAGAACCCCGAGTGTTATGGAGACATTAGGACCCATGCACGAGGACCTAATCCGACACAGTCTGGAATATTTTCTGACTATTAAATACCTCGCCATCGATGCTGCAAAATTCCGATACCGGACTTCTAACCCAAACATCCAGCTCAGGGAACCGTTCAAATACGAAAATTTTGAGCTGGCTGCCAGCCGATTGAACCTTTATGGCGAGTGTATTTTGCAAGCAGGGCCATCCTGGTTAGGGTATCGATTTCGTAGTCCAATCATTTGGCACCCTGCACCCGGATATCATGCCTTGTATGAAATGCCTGAAGGTCAAACAAATCAGTTCTTTGATGATCTAGTTGCTCATCACGGTTGTAGGCCTCCACATGAGGTTCCATCTCTAGCCTATTCTCTTACCGCCTTGCATGTCAACTATAATGTTTTCATGAGGGCATGAAACAGGGTAAGCAGGGGGGTGTGTGGAGCACTGGAAAGGTATGTTTTTGACGAACAATTTAGTGACTTTTTAGTAACAATTGTAACCCTTTCTGCATAATGAACTTAAAGAAATAAAGAATTTTAATAGAATGTGTGAGAATTAGTATGGAAAAGCTTAATCGCTGATGATTGTCATTTTTCTATGCAGGAAAAGGTGGAAACGAAGAGCTGCTGTCCAAAAGGAAAAGACAAAGGAGGAATAACTGTTGTCCCTCTAGAAGGAAACCGGATGCAAACGAGATCGAACAGATCGAAGCAGAATGACCTAGGGAAGAAAGAAGGGTTACCGATTCGGCGGAACAGGGAAAGAAAAGTAAAGGATTAACGGCTTGGCGAATCCCTCAGGATCACCTCCTGAGGGATCACTGTTTTTCTTATTTTTGTTACCTAGATACCTCCGCCGTTACTTTTATAAAAAGGAACAACACCGTTAAGCAAAGAGACTTTTTATGTAATCTTAAGTTTCAGACTAAACTTTGATCATCGACTCTCACTGAGACTTGGTTTGCTGAATGTTTGTTGATGCATTAATATAAAAGACTTGGTGTCTATTTCATCTCTGCATCTGGAGTAATCTAAGGCGGTGTACCGTTGGAAGCTAAGGGCCCGGCTCCGAAGGACACTTGCTTTTGTATCATTATAATTTGATTTCTGCGTGATTTTCTTATCTCTATTTCTCAGCAATCTGACATGCTTTTTATATGCTATTCCATGCTCTGTTCCGACTAATTCATTAATGGTTTCTTCAGGAGATTTATGTAGTGACTCTGTATCATATGAGTGAATCCTTTCAGAGTTGATTGCATGTTATCAGTCTAAGCCAGCTATTTCTGTTATAGAGAATTTGTACTGAATATTACTGTTATTGGATTCATGTGAAATCCCAATCATTGGAATCTAGAAGTAATGTTGTTCTATTTGGAAACATAGTCATATCTTCTTTAACCATCAGATTGCTATATTAGTGTGGTGTGTGTATATATGGTTGATGCTTGTTGTTCCATAATTTATCAGTAAAGTATATTTCATCCAATTTGCTTTAAGAGAGAAGATTGCTATTTTATTGCAGAATGTGAGTTTGGCTCAATAGAGCAAGTTTAGTTCTGACTCGCGAGACTTAGTTTATTTGATTGCTGTTCCATTTACTGCTGTTCTATTTCAGACTTGCTGTTCCATTTCCTGTTTGCTGTTCCATTTTACTTTCTTCCGTTCTATTTACTTGCAATTGTTGCTTTGGTGTGAGAGAAGGTCTAAGGCTGTAGAGAGCCTCAGCTGTCGCTGCCTAGCTCCCAGACCTATGGTCCATGCTCTAATTTCCTTTCCATCAGTTTCTAGAGGGATGGGTTATCGCTTCCGCACCCTTGACTGATAAGCTGCCTTGTGTGATTTTATGCCTTTAAAGTAAACTAGTCTAGCATCCGTTTACCCTTGTATTTTCTGAACACTGTACTACTAAGCATTACTCTGACGAATAGCCTCGGATTGAGATACTCTTTGCAATAACAAAGCGTTCCCAGATTGACTTATTAATGTGGCATAACTAGAGGTGAAAGAGACCCTTGTTACAGCTCTACAACTACAAACTTTGGGATTGGGTTTTGATCATGATTATGTTTTATTTCTAGATCATGCTCATGTTCATCTATGATCTGTTCTTCATACGACCCTTCTGATGTAAGGAAATTAACTATATCCGCATCGTTGTTGAATACTCTCCAATTTGTTACATTGTCAGGAATAGATTGCCTAAATATTAACTCTATTGAAAATATATCTAGACTAAAATATTCTAAGGGTATAAGCCTGGATGCCACATTAGCAAGTAAGTCAGCACTTGTGTTTTGTAGTCTAGGGACTGAAGATATGTTAAAAGCAGAAAAATGAGAAGTCAAATTCTAGGCTAATGATTGATAATGTTTAAGGTGCCCAGAGACACAATGAATTGTATTTCTCACCTGTTTCACAATTATTTCAGAATCACCATAGACATGGTAGTATTTGATATTAAGGCCGATGGCTTTATCCAGTCCTTGGATCAGTGCTTCATATTCAACGATATTATTAGTGCACTAGAATTCAAGTCTGCAGGCTAGCATGGTTTTCTCTCCTTGAGGATTGATCAAAATGCATCTTGTGTCTGCGTTGTCTTCAGATTTAGAACCATCAAAATAGAGAGTCCAGAACAGAGAGTTACTTGAAACCTTATCTACTAAATTTAAACATTTGGAAACATATGTTTGTGAAAATTTTTCTATTTGAGAAACTACAGCGTTATCTAGAAAGGGAGACCTCTGAGCATAAAGGATCCAAAAAATGTCTTGGATGAGTAATTTCCAATGATATTATTGGTTAAGGAAACATGTTCGTTGCTTCCCTCAAGGTCAGTGGCTGCATATTTCATGAATTTCTCTCAGTCTACCCTGATTTGGTTTGGTTTACCGTTGTGTGGCAACCACATGTGAGACCAATCTGTTGCGAAATAACTGTGAAACTTTTTAGACCAATCCCTACTAAGAATAAAACCATAAAACTCAAGGATATCAGCCACCAAAATAACAATTATTCATGAAACTTTTGGATTAGAGGAAAGCCTAATTGAATCTGATGCTATCTCTCGAAGCACCTCTACTTTTGTCCTATCTAACTGAACTATGTGTACTGCAGATTTTTGAGATGTAATTTTCAATTTGATAAACACAAATCTTGGCATTATATTTGAGGAGGTTCTTGAATCAACAAGGATGTTATGAACATTCCTGTTGAAAATTTCATAAGTGGGCAGAAATGGAGGAACATGAGAAATATACGTATCGCCAATTAGAACTAGATCTGAAGGATCTATGTTGTTTGAGGATGAGGGAGGTTTTCCCATATCATACGCAGCTTGAGTAACCACAACATATGGGATAGGATATATTGGAAGTTCTTTCAACTCTCTTAATAGAATTTTTTTTTGCTACTTGATTTTAGTGAGCTCATGTAATGAGATGTTAGCTCTAGTATTTTTCATGTCTTCCACTATACTGTATTCCACTGTATCTGAGATTACCAATGTTTTTGAGGCATTTGGGGAATCTAGAGGAATAAGATCAGTTTGGCTAGTCTTTGATTTCTGAGCTACTGTTTTCTCCTCTGCAGGAGTAGCACTTTTTTGTTTTTGATTTGTGATAGACATATCAGGAAAGTTTTTACTTGTTGTAGTCACTGCCATTGCTTGTGCCTCTTCTTCAGTTGGGAGGATGAAATCCCACATTCCATTTAATTTGATTTCTTCTTTCGTTTAAGCTTCCTCTTTTTTTGGTGAATATTCTTTTGTTTCTTGATCAAACTCAGCATTTGAAATGGCATTTGGGGGTTGCAATTTAGAAGAAGGGTTCCTTTTGAATGATTGAAAAGGTTTCTTGGGAGCAAAGGATTCTGCGACCTATTTTTTTATTTCAACCATTTCATTAGACATTATTTTAAACACTTTCTGAAGGCATTCAAGATCGAAAGGGTCCTTTCAATCTTTCTTCTTAGAGTCATCCTTAAATGCTACTTTCTTTGACTTCCTTTCGTCCGTTTGTGATCTCTTTTCCAAAGCTATGATTTTTCTTTCTACAGATAGGGATTCTTTCATGTTTTCTACAAGGGTAGCCTTATTGGATCTATCTACAAAAATCACAATATTAGAAGGAAGAGATGATATATACCATTCTATTTGTAAATCTACAACAAGTTTAGAGGTAGTTGGGATTTTATTTAGCAATTTTTTAAATCTGGAGTTGAAATCTTTGATCTTTTCATATAGATTAGCTTTCAAATTAGAAATATCATTAATCAAGGATGCTATGGTCCTATCATCACAAAAATTTGCAAGAAATACTTCTTGAAAAGTATCCCAGTCTCTAATTGAACTTGTTGGAAGGGAAAAATACCAAGACCCAATAGATCCTTGGAAAGTATAAGGAAACAGTCTAATTACAGCATCTTCATGTGCCACCCCATTAAGATTCATGGCTAACATAAAATTATTTAGATGTTATTTGGTCGGAAAAGCATCGTCAGGATTGTACTTAGGTAACCATTTTTCTCGGTTTGCTGGGAGTGCATTTGGATTTGCAACTAGGACAGCACCAAGATTTGTCCAAGGTTGATTGGCCATAACTTGAGTTGGAAACAGAGAATATGGGAAGGCCAGTTCAAAAGTAGGTACATATGGCGAAGAACTCACTACTGGGTTAGTACTACTAATGATAGTACTAATTGGAGAACGGGATAGTGGAGAAGTCACAGATTGAGTAGAGGTGGATAGTTGAAAAGTCATGGATTCAGTAGAAGTGGATGGGGAAGTGAATGGATGGAAAGGTGATGTGAGCTCGCTGGTACTTGATTCAGATATTGATGAAGTAACTTTGCTACGTCATGGAGGGATGGGAAACTCGAAATGGGTGACCCCAAGTCTTTCACTTTGCAGTCTAGTCAATACACCAGTTTGTTGTAATAAATAGGTAACACTTTCTTCAGAAACTTCAGGTCTCTCTAGTTTCTCGACATAAATCGACATCTGTTCCAATTTCTGTATCAATGAATGAACTTTGGGAGACTCAGGAGTGTAATTTGGAGAGGGTGGTTGCCTTACTACTTTAGGAGGTGAGGGAGATGTTTCTACAACTTTAGACTTCTGATCAAGAGATTTTGAACGAGATTTAGAAGGTGTAGAAATGGTGGAGCGGTTTTGAGTCCTATGAATGCTTTTTGAATGATCTTTAGGTTTATATTCCATTAATAGTTGAAGGCCCTTCTTCTAGTGCCAAGATGTTGCAGCCTCAGAATTCTGCTGCCAAAACATGGGTGATAACCCCCTGGTCCGGAACTTAGGACAACTCCTTTTCCATTTAAATGGGTGGCCTTGACTGGGGATAATGTGACCAGTTTCCCAGTTTGGGTTTTAAGATGAGAGTGGGTGGTTCATGAGTTTTTGCAATAGACTAATGTTGGGCATGGAATCCCCCCCAAGGCATGTTTTTGGGCTCAAAGCCCAAGTTTTGACCGAATCTTGTTGTAAAGCTCCGCGAATTGTGGGCATGGGGCGTGAAATTATGATAGAGTCACAGGGTTACCTACCCTAGTTTTGTAATGTAATGTCAGTTGGATCGACCTACCTATGGTCCACAGACCATGGGATTGTATAAATAGAGCGAGGCTCTAAGTGTAAAAGGAGACTAACAAATAAAGAAGAGAAGTATGAGAAATCTAAGTGATTGAGTCGTCGTTTAAAGTGTGTCTTTGGGTCGTAGAGTAGGAGAAGGTTCTATAGCTGAGTGCGCAGAGGCCTAGTAGTCTGTAGCTGAGTCTGCGGACCCCTGGAATTGAGTGCGCAGGGCGAGTCGAGTCTGTAACCATGGAAAGAATCAATAAATAGAAGTTTGGTTATAATTTTGTGTATCTATTCTTGGGTTAATTCATGATTGATATAATTTGCAAATATACTGTTTATTTACTGTGCACAATTGTATGGATGTTTTATGTTGTTAAGTATAACTTAAAGCACTCAAGTAGGAAAATATAATTAACTAACATTGGAATATAAGCAAGGACTTGGGTAATAACGTAGAGCATGGCTCTCAGCCCCTAGGTAGGGATACGCGAAGGTAGTATATCAAGCCGCGAGGAACGGGAAAGTGCGTGAAGCAACCTGTGCATAGGGACAAACCATGGACCAGTCGAACTCATCAGACATCTCCAAGTTGTGGAAACCTGGTTCTAGCACCCTCCCATAATACTTCTGGTGAGACCTCCGTCCGCGCTCCGCATACTGTTGCCAAAAGGGCTAGTAGTACCGACATTTGTTTGGCTAATTAACTCTGAGGTCAGGCCCCAACAAGGCAGCAAATAATGATAATCTAAATGACATGTTCTATGATTGAATTCTCTAACTAAATTATTCTAATATAAACCCAAGTATTCGTGTGTGGTATGAGATCCACAAAGATATCTTCTTAACATGTGATAATAAAGATTGAACACAACTAAACAAAGATGTTAACGTATAAAGATAATTCCTTTGACTAAATAGTTAGTCAAAGAAATTTATAAAATATATTACATATATGATGAGTTATATATGAAAATCACAATTTCAGTTAGGCATCATACAAAAGTACAATTAATGCTTAACATAAAAAATAAATCTCATATACAATTCATGAAAGTAAAGTTTTGCCACTAATTAAGTGTAAACATAATCAATCATACAGGATAATAGTACCATATGTGTGAAGTCCTGCTCATTTATCAAATGACATAGACCAACTTCTTTCTTCAAATCAAATTGTCTCCCAAGAATAAAATAGTGCATCAACAAAGGAAAGTAGTCTCATATCTAAAAGAAATGATCATGTTCCATAATTTCACCAAAGCATTCAAAAACTTATAATAGTGCATTCTTTGCAAATGTTTTTGATAAAATTTTGGACGCTTCTCTAAATGCATGAGAAGGGTATAAATACTATTCTAACTAATGTGCAAAATATATTATACAAAATTTGAGGAGGTTTCAAACAACCTTTCTCCTAACTAGGTAACTGACTCCAAAAATAAACAGAGGCTAAATGAACATAACTAAGAGGATGACTTGCTGTCTGCAGATTGTCCTTCAAATAGCATATATAGGTCATCGGTTGAATTTGAGGAGGTGCCCCCGAAACGTGTCTTGAGTTGTCTTGTGAAAATTGCATCCGTGAGAGGTGGCAAAATCCGTTGAGTGGTATGAAGGGAACATTTTAAAGTCATAATCTGGCTGTGTGGCTTAACAAGATACTGCCAATACAACTCCCAGTCGGTCATGGTCAATTTTTTAATTGCCTCTCTTTGAGTCCCCACCTTTTCTTGCAAGCTTTTATACAGAGCATTTAAATAAGGCATTTGTTTCATATTGCCTTCGTTAATGAGATTGGTGGCAAACAAGGTGTGATTTACTTCCTTATTACTATTCTTTGATATCCTGGCTGCCCTTGCGACTGCTAGCTCGGATTGTTTGATTCTTGCATCCCAATTTGTGAAGAGAATTTCTTCATGAGTTTACTCAATCTTGGGTAGATTGGATTTCCTTTCATCTTCTGTTTCTTGCCATTCGATGAACTCATAGATTCTAGTTTTTAAATCGTTAAACTTAGTTCTCTGGTCGATTACCTTATCTGCCAGCTGGCCACTAGTAGTCAGATGGGGAGTAATGTGTGACATCTTTTGGTAGAAATACTCCTGTTGTTTCACCAAAAGGGAATTTAATTCCAATGCCTCTTTAATAAACTCCTCAGTAGTGGGAACATCCTTGTATCTTTCCATGGCTTGCTGCATTTCTTGGAGTTGCATGTTTTTGGCCAATATATCAGCTTCATGGCTTATTTTCAAGACCTCCATGTCTTGCTGCAATTGTGCAAGCTGATCAGCTGCTTGCCTTTTTACGCTTGCATTCTCTGCTTTGAGCTGTCATTTGAGGTTTGAAATCCTCTCCTCTTTTTCCCTTAAGAAAGTATAGACTTCAGTAGCCTTGTCCATAGTGGCCGATGCATATGCTCTTGTGAACTGTGATAGTCTAGTCAAATTCTTGGCTGGATTGAAAGGAATGTCCTTCCAAACAATGTCCATTGGCTCATTTCTAGGTGGGAATTTGGGTGTGTCTAACCTTTTCCTTTTTCTCTGCCTTCTTACTACAGCCTTGTGGAGAGGGCTATAGAACACATCAAGTGGAGGTATTTCAGTTACTTTCAAAATAATTTATGATGTGGACAGAGTAGGGATTATTTCAGTATGTTGGGATGTTGTTGCTTGTTCCTCCATAAGCTTGGACTGTTCGTCGACAAAATTGGGTTCTGTATCCTTATGAACATGCATAGGAGTTTTACATTCCACTGTTTCTTGGGTATTTGTTGCTTTGGGAGTGCCTTGCAATTTCTGATTAAACTGATCCCACTCTTGCTCCAAACTACTGCCTTTGACCTCTGAGCTGATCTCTATAGTCAGGGTGCTCATTACTTGTTTCTCAACTGACTTCACTGCAGGACTCAGCTGTGTTATCTACGTCTTGGGTTTCCTTGTGTCTGGTGTCTTCTCAGTGTTTACCTCAGAGTCTACTCGAGAAATAGGACCTTCACTATCAATTGTGACACTTGGTGTAGGCTTATCTTCGGGCTTTAACAAATGCATTGGGATCACTTGGAGCCTCACATTTCCGAATTCCTAAAATCTTTGAAAATCTTCAGGTTTCAAATTCTCCTTTGCCCATTTGAACACTTGTTCAAAGGATGCGGCCATCTATAACAAGTCTTGAAAATAATTATCCTCATGGTTTGATGCAGAAGCATTCAACTCAAGAAATATCATTGTATTTTAGTAAACATAAGTGGTCTTGTGTTTCAAGGAAGTTGGTTTCCTAAGTATTGAATTAATGTAATTATTAAGAGTTTTGAGTGATTTTAATGAGAGAATCTAGAATAGGGATTTAATTAAATATAGTGAGATATATTTGTAAATATTATCGAATGTACGATAATATGATAGATTTGAAAATTGATTGTAAATCTTAGATTAGGAGTTGGTTCATGATTTTTTGGATTAGAGAGGATCCTTAGTGATAAGGAAGAGATTTTAGGATTTTGTTGAGAGGTTTATGGAACTAAACCAAGAATTGGTTTTAGAATCCTTTTATGTAAATGTAAGCCTAAACGGCATAGATAGAGGTTATATGGTTAGATAGTTAGAAGGTTAGCTAATTAGAGATTGTAAGCCTACAGGCAGATGATGAAACAAAGGCCACTAATTAGAAGATTAGGCCAGAGAGAGATAGAGAGTCTTAATATGTAATCATTTGTTTATACATTTATATACAGAGAATTGTATTCTAAACTGTGTGGTGTGTATTGGTTAATAGACTAGTAAATTATGTGTGAATCAGAGTATTCTGTGTAATAGAGGTATGCAGGCAGAGTCCAGGCAAAACACAGGGGAGAAGAATGAGTCAGAGATTCATAATGGATTGCTTGAATCCATTCGAAGGATGAAAGTGAAAGATCTAGAGGGACAATAATGAAATAACATGCCTACTTAAGCTCAGGAGGAATTTCACAGCAGAACAGCGAAGGGCAATATACCTTAGAGTAATCTGAAACCATAGTCAAACTGAAGAAATGGTGTACAATTCAAGTGAAAAGAGGAACGAGGAAGTAAAGTATCGATACACAGTAATCATTGGATCTAACAGATCAACGACTAGGATTAAGTCACAGTGAGGGGAGTAAGTGGTATCGCATCGCAACATATCATAGAAGTGAATAAACCCCAGCCTTAAGTGAATGCGATATGTGAGATCATCGCTGGCTGTTGGATCGTATGCTTTGATCAACGGTGGAGGAGCATTGATAAAACCCCACATCGCAATGTTTCGATTATGAGGAATGAACCTTGGGCCACAAGAATGTGCGATATGCGATATCCGATGTGATCGAAGATTTGATCGCATCGCAAATATCCCATGGTAATGTACCGGGCCCTAAGCAACTGTGATATGCGACCTTGTGAAGGCGCGATGTGAGCGGGCCGATAAGTATTGTGACATGCGATATAGAGCGGACCCGATAAGGTATGAATGTGGTTTATATTATATTAAAGTCCGGTTGTGTTATCGTATCCCAGATGCGATAAAGAGTCATATGTTAGTATGATTGGGAGTATTGCGACAATGATGGATTGATGCGAGAAATCAATGGTAAGGAGAATATATATAAAGGTTGCGGTATGATGGATAGTATGATCACATCCCACAGATCGGGAAGTTCCAAATGTATATGTTGAAGAGTCCTTTCGAAACCCGCGATTGTGATAGTGATAAAGGCATGCTTTGATAAATGTGCTAGGCTGAAGAAACACGGAAAAAGGTATGGTTTATATATGTGTTATGTGGATTTCTATTATAAAGGAATTATAATAGAAATAGCGTCGATAGAAGGTTTGTGGTTTAAGTCTATATATAACCATAGTTGTAGAGTGGGGTTGGTCAACATGTGTGGGCATAAAGAACTAAAAGGTTTAAGAGAGTATAGAGTCCTGATGGAATAGATTGTGCTAAGGGATAAACTATGGTAAGTTATAAAGCATTTCGCATGAGAGTTAATAAAGGGGGCATTAGACCATTAAGCAAAAGAAGTTTCTGACTTGGCAAAGAGTGGAAATTCATCGGGCAAATTAGTTTATGCACACTGTGGGTACACGCGGGTTTTCCTACGTCATGGTTGTATGGCTTGAACTTTATTGTAGTAGTGACATTATATGACAATTTGTTTGGATCAAATTGCCTCTTAGGCAATGTATCAAGCCTGAGGGCTTCCATATGTGCTGAGTCTTTAGTAGCATGAACAAAATTTGCTAAAGCAAAAGAACTGCACTTGACAGGGAAAGAGGGCCATAATGGCTTCTTGCCATCTTTGAGAACTTCTGTCAGGCCCTTTCCCACGGTTTGGTAGGCAATCCCTCTTGCTAATAATTTATCAAAAACATATAAAGGAAGGACATGTGGATTAGCTGTGCTACCAAAAGCCCTAATGTAGGTGAACCATTCTTCAATGAAATATTTGTCGACAGTAAATAGGTTTGCTACGGCTTCTTGGGAAAAGCTGGGGGCTTTCTTATTGAAAATTATTTGATGTAGGGGAAACACAACAACATGAAATATCTTATAGAAATGAGGTATGTAATGTGATTCCCATATTTTTTTACGACTGAGATGGATTGGGTAGGGGTCCTATAAGGTCCATTTCCAACCGATGGTTGGAAATTTCGTGCAAAAATAGATAGCATCCATAATTTAAGCACTAAAATAGAACGGAGGGAGGTTATCTGAAGAGGAGGCTTTCTTTTGTTGATATTTGGTAATGGTGGTGGCTAGGTTATCAGATAGGATGGAGGGCCAATTCGTGATGTGGGAATTAACACATGCATCAATAAGAGGAATCCATTCAACGAAAAACTTAGTATTATTGGGTAGGCCATATAATCTACATAACATAGCTGCTGCATAGTTGTAGGGGTTTTCCAAAGAGGCTATAGAATACATACCCAATTTTTCATATTTGAATTTGTTGTCCAACACTCTCCAACCCTAAATCAGCTTGAAGGGGTCTGGGTTCTTCTTTGCGAAGTTATCCACAAATGTGTTGTCGTAGATATCCTGTGGGTCAGGTATGTGGTACATTTTCTTCAAGTCCTCTGCTCTGAACGACCCTATGAGCTCCATTCTTGAATTCTTGAATTGCCTATCTTCAATGATAAGGTTTTCGATCACCCACCTGATCATATCCATGTATGGGAGGATTTTATCTCTTGCTCCTATCTTATGAAGGAAAGAACAGGAAGCATCTATGCATTGAATTCCTAAAGGCCTTATTGAGTCAGATGTTTCTCTCATGATAGTGATTTTAGGAAGTTCGTCCTCAAGCCTATTGTATATATGACCTCCCAAGTTGTTGCACCTCTAGCAGTGTCACAAATTGTATCAATGAAAATAGGAGCCATCTCTGTAAACTCAGATTGAACAATGGTTTGCTTGCTTTATTTTTGCATCACCTTTCTTAGTGACATGTATTTTTGGCTTGCCTAAAATAGACAAGATGTATTGGTGCAGACAATATCAGGTAATTAAAACTGAGAGCTTCTCTAAAATGACTTTGGATCGTGAGAAAGGTTTAATGAGATACTCGATGTTAACTACCCATAACTTGGAAAATGATTATCCTTCCTCGGGTTACTAAATATTTACTATCTTGTCAATTTTAAAACGTAATTATTTCACATGTTTTACTGCTCTTAATCGTGCATCGCAATATTCAAATGGATACAGTATAGCGCTACCAGATGCATAAAGTGAAATGTGATTGCGAATATCGTAATATCGCATTTCACAAATCGCTAATGGACATTATAATGACATAGCTAAGTTTCTTGTGAAGTTTGCGAAGTGCAAAATGTGATCATGAAATGACAAGGCATTATTTATCGGGTTATTGCAGTGGGAGATTTAATCGAAGATCGCAATTTCTTGAAGATGTTTTAAGATAGTCATGCAGAAAAGTGCGATTTGCGATGTGGTTTTCATCTTTAGTTCGTTTTGCAAGGTTTTTCTAGGTATTTTGTTAGTTGGGTATTATTATCATAAGCCTAAAAATTTAAAAGGGTCCCCATTTATAACTCTAACCTTAGCTATTGTTCTTTATAAATGGGGGGGGTTGTTTTGTAGTACAACAGATGGATAGGGTGTTGACTACCAAAAACTAAGTGACAGATGGGGTGGTTTTCAATTGAAATACATGTATATGTAACCTATCTATTTATTACCCAGGATTTTACTTATACTTATGCGATCTACAATGATTATCTTTAGTTTATGATAATGAAGATTAATCAAACACTAACAGAAATGAAAAGAATTTGAAATAATTATTTTGATTAAATACTTAATCAAAATAATTGATAAACATATATTGCATCAAACATCATTCAAATCTTTGCTCATTTATGTATTAAAGATAACAATCCAAGTAACTTCATAAGTGAATGGATACAAAACTGCATGAAAAGAGATACATATGACAAATAATATAAAGAGAAATGCCTATCAATTCATAAAAAAATAAATACACAATGATAGAAATACCTTATGCATATAACTCTTCTCATGAAGTAAATAGCTCCAATCCAGTCCATTTCATTAAGATGTTTTCCAAAAGTAAAAAAGTGCAAGCTTTTAAATAATATCTTTATAAAATTTGGGACCTTTCTTTAAAGACATGAAAGTGTTTATATAGTAAAAATAAAGTACTAAAACAGATATTACATGAAAGTTATGAGGAGGTTTGAACAACTCTCTTTAAAATAAGTGATAGAAATATAGAGATAGAAATTGTTGCAATGACGAGCTCCAGTATGTAATGATGTCTACTCTTTCATTAGTTGTTTGAGCTCATAGATATCCATCATCGATTTGACTTTAGTTGGATGATTTGTCCTCATGTGCAACTGTCCTGAATACACTGCATCTGAAAGAGTAGGAAGCATGTTCATGGATGAGTCAGTGAGGTAGTGTAGCATTAGCCATTGATTATGTGGCTTCACCCTATCTCTCCAATATACTTCCTAGTCTAGTTTGGTAAGCTCTTTAATCACCTCTTCTGTCGCTTTTGAGGTTTCTTGCCATTGTGCTTCCAAGACTCTGATATTGGGGAGACTCCTAGGTGGGAATTCCTGTATTGGATTAGCATTGTGCAAATTATGATTGATGGTTTCAATGATATTATTTGCAGTATCATTCGCTCTGGAAACTACTCTTTCTGCCTACTTTAGTTGAATGTCCCAATTAGTAAAGAGGATGTCTTTATGAGATTCCTCTATCCTGGGAAGATCTGCTTTTCTGCCCTCTCGAGTGTCCTGCCATGTTATATATCTCGAGATCTTATCATCAATCTCATTAAAAGTCACCCTTAGATCGGATGCTTGATTCATAAGTGAATCACTTGTCTTGCACATTGGATTGATGATAGACATCTTTTGACAGAGTGTTTCTTGTTGCTTTGATAATAAAGAGTTGACCTCTAATGCTTCCTTTACAAAATCCTTGACCTTAGGATTAACCCTCAACTGGATCAATGGAAACTGTAGCTATTGTATTTGGATATCGTTAACCCTTGTTTCCGCTTGAGATTGAAGCTTTAACTGGCCAAAGCTCTACTGTAATTGAGACATTTGAATCTTCATTTGATGATCAAAATTCTGTCTTTCTTCTTCCAATTGTTTCTATAGCTACTCGAATCTCTCTTCATTTTCTCTTACTAGTTGCCTGACTTTAGTTGCCTTGTCAATAGTAGCAGATTCATAAGCACCTGCAATTTGTGATATTTTTGTCAGAATTTCCAAAGGATCCATGGGGATATCCTTCCATACTACATCCATTGGTTCATTATCAAGAATTATTGTATATTCCTGTTCTGTTCTCCTCCTTTTCATCTATGTTTTTACCACAACCCGACGCTTGGGAATGTAAAAGACATCAAGAGGAGGGATTTATTCTACCTTGAGAACTATTTCTAATGGAGGGAAGGATGGAATGATCTCAACTTCCTCCATAATGACAGATTGGTCAGTAGCCCTTCTGGTAAGCGAGCTATGTCCAGTGTTTTTGTGAGTGTTGAATGTTGTTTCCATTTTATCATCTTTCCCCCTTGGTGTCCTCTAATTTTCTCCTCAAATTGTTTCCACGCCTCATCCAACTAGTTCTTGAAAGGAGACTCATATGTATGTAATGTTAGTGTCAGTATATGCATACTTCCATCAGGGATCAAATCTGCTCTTTGCATTTTCATTTTAGGTGTCTCATACTGAATTTTTTATCATTCCACTAGGTCATGCCAAAATGGTCCGATGATGGTTGTCTTCTTCTAAAAAAATCAAATTTTCCCTCATGAGGTACATTTGTTGACCCATCTCCATGTTGCATTCAGTTATGGTTTTAGTTATGTTATTTTTAGAGTCAAGGCAATCATGTTTCCATTAGGTCTTAGGGTTCATTTCCAAGGTCAAAAGAATAGTTTCAGTGTAAATAAAGGGCAACAAATGTATGAGGAAGACCAATAAACAAAGAGTGATTGGTAGTAAGTCATGGTTATTGTACAAAGATTTGATTTCACTGATGTAAAACAAAGTATTTTAGCTGATTCATATTTTTTTTTATGTAATTCAAGTCATTTCATGTAATAAGTGTTCCGATAAGTTTCCTAGGCATTTCTCCTTGCGGCAAGAAATGAGTGTTGGAAATAATACTGAGAGGGGGGGTGAATCAGTATTATCTAATTCTTTTAATAAATCTTCCTTATTTGTTCTTTGAATTAGTTTTGCATGTCAGTACCATAAAATAATGAGCATGAACAAAGAAAACAGATAGTCACACCAAATAACACAAGATGTAAGGTGGAAACCCAATGTGGGTGAAAACCACCTGCTGCAATATGTCTCTATCTTCTTTCAAATTAGAAACTCCTTTTACAATGGTTTTGTATTGGTGCAGTCCTTTACCAGTACGCAGGCTGCAACCTGCAGAGAGTTACAACTCTCTCTCGTTTTCCAGTCTCTCCTGGAAGGGAGCTACAACCCCCTACTTCTTTTCTTACAAGGACCACTTTTCATAAATTTTCAAACTGGATCCATAAGCATCAAATGATCATAAAGTATAACAAAATCACCCAGTCAACTGTAGTAACCAGATCAACAATAATAGAACCAAACCCAGAACACAACAATGATAAACAAAGATCTTAAGAGAAGTAAGCACCCTGTTCAACTGCTTGCCTGCTTACGTAAGCACCCTGCTCAACTGCTTGCCTGCTTACAGTACGCACCCTGCTCAACTGCTTGCCTGCTTACAGTACGCACCCTGCTCAACTGCTCGCCTGCTTACAGTACGCACCCTGCTCAACTGTTCGCCTGCGTACCTCGCTCTGAGTCCATTGAATTGCCTGCGGACCTCCGCACCTGCAACCCTTCTGTGCCTGCGTACCGGCGCACCTGAAACCCTTCTGTTCCTGCGTACCTGCGTACCGGCGCACCTGAAACCCTTCTGTGCCTGCGTACCGGCACACCTGAAACCCTTCTGTGCCTACGTACCGGCGCACCTGAAACCCTTCTATGCCTGCGTACCGACGCACCTGAAACGCTTCGTTCCTGCGTATGTACGCACTTTTCTTTCACTGTACCTGCGTACCTTCGGGCATAGATGATTTCAAGACTTGAGAAATAACCCAGACAGTCAGATCTATAGATCTAAACATGTGCCGAAGAGATCTCAGTCCATCAATAGATTCGCCTTATTTAGATCTAGACCAGATCTAGCCCTCATAAGATATTCAACCCAAAACATACACAAGCCAAATGATCTCCTTTGCTTTATATAGGAAAGCTCTTCCTCAAATCATGGATCAATACCACGGGCCGACACCATAATAACACAAATACCGTGGGCTAAATACCAAAGGTTAAACATAAGAAACCCCACGTGTGCTTTTCTTTGCCTTGAAATGTGTGCACTGGGGGTAGCACCTCCTGAACGGGATAACTGCGGGTATGTACGCACTTTATGTAACACTGACCTGTGTGTACGCACCTTATGTAAGGTGTACCTGCGTACCCCTCATTTTCTTCAATATTTGATAGCTGATCATCAATCTCTGCTGCTGACTTGAAGTACTATGATCTATCACCTGAATGGGTTGCCATCAAGGACAACACTTTAGCCATAATGCCAACAATCTCCCCCTTTGGACTTGATGGCAACCTCAAAACTTCAGCTTCATTCTCCCCCTTTGACATCAAGGGCAAAGGGTTATGCTCCCCCTAAGAACATGCTCCCCCTGAATATGAACTAGATCTGCAACGAAGAACCATAATCCACCATGAAAGAGATAGAGACATATTGCAGCTACTTCCAAGATCTCCTTTTGCACATCCTCCATAATGCCAACAATGCATTATATGCTCCCCCTGAACCTGTACCATCAATCAAAAGAGGTTCAGCAATAAGATGATGCATCAACAACCCCCAGCTTTTGCCTAAGGTATTCAAAAGTATCCCTGGGAAATGGTTTGGTGAGAATATCCGCAACTTGTTCCTTAGAAGGAACATACTCCAATTTGACCTTCTGTTCAAGCACTTGTTCCTGGAGAAAATGGTACTTGATTGGTATGTGCATGGTTTTTGAATGCATAACAGGATTCTTTGAGATGCTGATTGCACTTGTGTTATCACATAAGATGGGGATTGGTGGTGTACAAGTGATTTGAAAATCCTGCAAAGTCTGCATCATCCAAAGGAGTTGAGTGCAACAAGATGCAGCAGCAACATATTCCGCTTCAGCTGTAGACAAGGCAATTGAACTCTGTTTCTTGCTGAACCAAGATACCAGTCTGGAACCCATAAATAACACACCACCACTTGTGCTTTTCCTGTCATCCACACTTCCGACCCAATATGCATCTGTATAAGCATGAAGTGTAAGATCTGTATCTCTAGGATACCATAATCCATAATTTTGAGTCCCTTGAAGATATTTGAAAATTCTCTTCACTGCCTGAAGATGAGTCTCCTTCGGATTTGCCTGAAATCTTCCAACTATTCCAACTGCATGCATGATGTCTGGTCGGGTACCTGTCAAATAAATTAAACTTCCAATCATAGATCTGTAGGTTGGTTGATGTACTGCTGCAGATTCATCATTTTCACTACGGCTACATCCTGTGACCATGGGTGTACATACTGGTTTTGCATCTTCCATACCATATTTCTTCAAAATCTGTTTGAGATACTTGGTTTGAGATAAAAAGATTCCTCCTTCTTTTTGTTGGATTTGCAAACCAAGGAAATATGTCAGTTCTCCTAGCAAGGACATTTCAAATTCTTTCTGCATGACCAAGGCAAAACTTTGACTCATAGCTTCTTCATTGCTCCCAAAAATAATGTCATCTACATACACAACAAGTATTAGCAATTTGTCATTTTCAACTTTTATATAAAGATTGCTATCTGCTGATCCTTTTGAAAAACCTTGTTGATGAAGATATTTGTCCAAACGGTAGTACCAAGCCCTTGGAGCTTGTTTGAGACCATAGAGAGCCTTTTTCAATCTGCATACAAGATTTGGATCATTTCCAAGAATGAACCCATCTGGCTGTTCAATGTATACTTCTTCTTCCAAGTCTCCATTCAGAAAGGCTGATTTCACGTCCATTTGAAATACTTTGAAGTTTTGAAAACTTGAGAGAGAAAGGAACATTCGGATGGCCTCAAGTCTTGCAACAGGAGCAAAGGTTTCTTCAAAGTCTATTCCTTCTTGCTGCGCATACCCTTTACAAACAAGTCTGGCTTTGTTTCTAATTACTTCTCCATTTTCATTCAATTTATTTTTGAAGACCCATTTTGTTCCGATAACATTCTTATCCTTTGGTCTAGGAACCAGCTCCCAAGTGTTGTTCTTTTCGATCTGCTCAAGTTCTTCATCCATTGCTTTCACCCAACATTCATCTTTGCATGCTTCTTTCACATTTTGTGGTTCAGTAGAGGAGAGTAATGCCAAATAGCTTGAAGCTTCTGCAACTGTTCTTCTTGTTTGTACACCTGCTTATTTTTGCCCCATAATCTGAGATTCTGGATGATTCTTCTGAACATATCTAGATGGAGTCTTTTCTTCTATTCTTGTTTGCTCCTCTGGTTGTTCTTGAGGTTCTTCTTCTTCATCATTATGTCGTTGGGGGTAGCCTTCATCTTCTTCGATGTCTTCATGATGTACTTGCCTAGGAATGTATCCCTTCTCATCAACCACTACATCGATGTTGTCAACAATCCTGCCAAGTCTTTTATTGTAGCATTTGTATGCTTTGCTATGTGGAGAGTAACCAAGAAGAATGCCTTCATCTACTCTAGGTTCAAGTTTGCCAAGCTGCTCATCAGTATTCTTGATATAGCATTTGCTCCCAAAGATTTTGAAGTGCTTTACCGAAGGAGTCATACCAGTCCAGAGCTCATGAGGAGTTTGAGTGCTGTTCACCCGGACATTTGTTTTGTTGAGAATAACAACCGCAGCATGTGCAGCTTCACCCCAGAAAGTTGCGGGAGTTCCTGACTCATCAAGCATAGCACGAGCCATTTGTTGGACTGTTCTGTTCATTCTTTCCACAACTCCATTTTGCTGAGGAGTTCTTGTTGTAGAGAATTCTCTTCTTATCCCATGTTCTTCACAGAAATCGAAAAATTCATTTGAAGTAAATTCCCCACCTCTGTCGGATTTGAGGCACTTAATTTTGTGACCTGATTCATTTTCAACCAAGGCTTTGAAGGATTTGAATTTTTCGAATGCTTCATATTTGTGCTTCATATGTCCTAACCAGACAAACCTAGAGAAATCGTCAATGAATAATATCAAGTATTCTTCTCCTCGAGGTGTTCTTTTCCTGAAAGGACCGCATGTATCTGTATGTACTAGCTCAAGAGGCATGCTAGCTGAACCTTCTTTCTCTGGAAAGTTAGTTCTGGTTTGTTTTCCAAACTGACATGATTTGCATATGGTGTTTTCAGGAATTTTGATATCTGGAAGATCGCGAACTGCCTGATATTTGCATGCTTTCCTTATTTGTGAAAAGATTAGATGTCCCAACCTCCGATGCCATAACTAGTGCTCATCATCCTTGCTCAGATAGCATTATTGTTGTCCTTCTTCAAATATGTACAGATTATTTGGAGTTCTTTTGCCTTTGATCACTGTTTTACCTGTATCAAGATCACGAACAAGACATCCATTTGATCTGAATATAACCTCGGTTCTTTGATCACACATCTAGCTGACACTTAGAAGATTATGCTTCAATCCATCAACATACAAAACATTTCCAGCCTTGACCTTTTCTTTTAACTGAGCAATGCCTTTTCCTTTTATAGTTGCAGGAGTATCATTTCCAAAAGAGACTTTCTTTCCTTTTTCTAGAGTAGAATATGACTCAAGTTTTTCTTTATCACCTGTCATATGCTTCGAACATCCACTGTCAATGTACCATAGATTTTCCTGTCCCTCTGCATAAAATGCTATCCCACATCTTTCTATTTGTGGTTCCTTTATTCTCCATGTTTTGGTGCTTGAGGCTTGTTCCTTTTTCTGCTGAAACCTGCTCCTGCATTCAGAGTCTTCATGACCAAAGTTATTGCAAATAGAACATTCAACTTCATTTTCAAGAACCGAAAAGTTGTTATAAGTCCTTTTTGTAATCC
This sequence comes from Pinus tabuliformis, assembly GCA_031772625.1. Taxonomy (NCBI): domain Eukaryota; kingdom Viridiplantae; phylum Streptophyta; class Pinopsida; order Pinales; family Pinaceae; genus Pinus; species Pinus tabuliformis. Next base: position 795,210,371 of record CM062817.1, read on the forward strand.
CGGTCATACTTCTTTGTTTTTGAGCTTCCCTAGTCATGATTGTTTTATATGCAACACATTGAGCTGCTTTGTGACCAAAGTTATGGAAAGAAAAGCATTGTCCATTGAAGAAACTTCTGCGGTTATCGAATCTTCCAGCCAATTGATTGTAATTTCTATTGTCATCTATTCTTGAACCAAATTGAGAAGATTTTAACTGTGGCTGGTTGTAGCTTTTGTTCACCCTTAAGATGGATTGCCCCTGATAGTTTCTGTTTGTAATTCGTCCCTGCTTTACTTGATGATCTTCATTGTGCTTTTGCTCATTTCTTCTTGCTGCATCAAGATAACTTTTTGAGGTGTATGCTTGAGAAGTTTCTCCATTATAGCCCAGACCTGTCTTGTTTAGTGGAGACCGCTGCACATTGATAATCTCATCCAAAGTTTCAGATCCTTTGACAAACTTGAGATTAATAGCTTTTGTTTTCTCAATCTCTTTTCTAAGACCAACAATTTCACCTTCTAATTTTTCAAGATGTTTTTCCTTTTCATCAATTTGAAATTGTAGAGTATCAATGATCATGTTCTTTTCTTCTATACATCTCTTGAGTCTAGTAATTTCATCATAAAGGTTATCCACATCTATAGCATCCATATAATCATCATCTTCAAATGCCATTAAAAACTTATATTCATTACCTTGTTCATCTTCATCACTGTTTGATAGACCATCACTATCTTCATGAGTGTAGTAGCTTTTCTTATTTGCGTTCTGTTTCTTGTTCCATCTAGCAGGTTCCTTTCCTTTATCCTTATAAGGACATTTTGCAGCATAATGACCTACTCTTCCACAAGCAAAGCATTTAAAAGGTAACTTACCTCTGAACCTTCCAGAACCCCTTTGAAGATTTCTGACAAAATTTGATTCTTCTTCCTCTTCTTCTGGGACGTGGCTTGCTTCATAATAATCTCCTTTGCCTGATGCCTTGAAAGCAGCTTCTCTTCTGTCTGATGGACCTCCCTTTCTCATTTCATAAGCAGTTAGAATTCCATGTAGCTGAGACATAGTAAGAATTCGTAGATTCTCCTTTTCTTCTATTGAAGATACTTTAGATTCAAACTTGGGGGACAATGATCTTAGAACCTTTTCAACCACAATAGCCTCTTTTATTTCTTCACCCAAATTTTTCATACAATTAACAACCTCATCTACCCGAAGAAAATAGTTAGCCACACTTTCATCATTATACATTTTGAGAGTCTCATACTGAATTCTGAGAGTTTGAAGTTTAGCACGCTTTACCTGTTCATCTCCTTCATAGATCGTGACAATTTTGTCCCATATCTCTTTTGCGGATTTATAGTGCATTACCTTCATGAATTATGATTGAGATATACATCCTAATAGAGTACTGACTACTTTCGCATTTGTTTCATACTTCTTTTTCTCGACTGCATCTGTAGGAGTAGCTGAAGGAAAAGCGTAGCCTGTCTCTACGATGTCCCAAACTTCTGTACCAAGAGATTGAAGATAGGCAGTAACTCTTACCTTCCAATAATTGAAGTTTGTCCCATCAAAAACTGGTGGCCTAATTGATGCTTCTCTCTCGTAGTTTCTCATGATGAACGATCTACCTTTAAGCGATCAAGCTTCTCTGAAGGACCTGCTCTGATACCAATTGTCGGAAATAATACTGAGAGGGGGGGTGAATCAGTATTATCTAATTATTTTAATAAATCTTCCTTATTTGTTCTTTGAATTAGTTTTGCATGTCAGTACCATAAAATAATGAGCATGAACAAAGAAAATAGATAGTCACACCAAAGAACACAAGATGTAAGGTGGAAACCCAATGTGGGTGAAAACCACCTGCTGCAATATGTCTCTATCTTCTTTCAAATTAGAAACTCCTTTTACAATGGTTTTGTACTGGTGCAGTTATTTACCAGTACGCAGGCTGCAACCTGCAGAGAGCTGCAACTCTCTCTCGTTTTCCAGTCTCTCCTGGAAGGGAGCTACAACCCCCTACTTCTTTTCTTACAAGGACCACTTTTCATAAATTTTCAAACTGGATCCATAAGCATCAAATGATCATAAAGTATAACAAAATCACCCAGTCAACTGTAGTAACAAGATCAACAATAAAAGAACCAAACCCAGAACACAGCAATGATAAACAAAGATCTTAAGAGAAGTAAGCACCCTGTTCAACTGCTCGCCTGCTTACATAAGCACCCTGCTCAACTGCTTTCCTGCTTACAGTACGCACCCTGCTCAACTGCTTGCCTGCTTACAGTATGCACCATGCTCAACTGCTCGCCTGCTTACAGTACGGACCCTGCTCAACTGTTTGCCTGCGTACCTCGCTCTGAGTCCATTGAACTGCCTGCGGACCTCTGCACCTGCAACCCTTCTGTGCCTGCATACCGATGCACCTGAAACCCTTCTGTGCCTGCGTACCAGCGCACCTGAAACCCTTCTGTGCCTGTGTACCGGCGCACCTGAAACCCTTCTGTTCCTGCGTACCGGCGCACCTGAAACCCTTCTGCGCCTGCGTACCGGCGCACCTGAAACCCTTCTGTGCCTGTGTACCGGCGCACCTGAAACCCTTCTGTGCCTGTGTACCGGCGCACCTGAAACGCTTCATTCCTGCGTATGTACGCACTTTTATTTCACTGTACTTGCGTACCTTCGGGCATAGATGATTTCAAGACTTCAGAAATAACCCAGACAGTCAGATCTATAGATCTAAACATGCGCCGAAGAGATCTCAGTCCATCAATAGATTCGCCTTATTTAGATCTAGACCAGATCTAGCCCTCATAAGATATTCATCCCAAAACATACACAAGCCAAATGATCTCCTTTGCTTTATATAGGAAAGCTCTTCCTCAAATCATGGATCAATACCACGGGCCGACACCATAACAACACAAATACCGTCAGCTAAATACCAAAGGTTAAACATAAGAAACCCCACGTGTGCTTTTCTTTGCCTTGAAATGTGTGCACTGGGGGTACGCACCTCCTGAACGGGATAACTGCGGGTATGTACGCACTTTATGTAACACCGACCTGCGTGTACGCACCTTATGTAAGGTGTACCTGCGTACCCATCATTTTCTTCAATATTTGATAGTTGATCATCAATCTATGCTGCTGACTTGAAGTACTGTGATCTATCACCTGAATGGGTTGCCATCAAGGACAACACTTTAGCCATAATTCCAATAATAAGCCATTGAAGAAAAAAATTCAATAAAAGCATCATCCACCTGAAAAGAGACAAGGAAAGAAAAGGATTAAACTAAGATTTGAAGACAAAGTAAAAGTTCCAAAAAACATTATAAAGTGGGTTTTTCTAAGGAAAAATCAAAATCTCCCTCTATATAATATTTAAAAATCATTTTTCAAACTTCATCATACTCATTTGACAAAGAGAGAGAAGGGAGTTGAAACAAATTGGTGGCTAAGCAAACCGTGGGTACTGTGCATTGAGCAAGGAGCACTGCACACAGGGAAAAATTGTGGAGGCACTGCACATAGAGAAGGGAGCACTACGCATACATCCAGAGTGCTTCACATAAATCCTATATACCAGTGTATTTTTGCATGGCACTGCACATACAACAGAGTGCTGCGCAGCTGTACAAGGCGCTACACATAGGGCCAGAAAACACCAAAACTACCCTAACAACCATCTAAATCACTCTTTTGCTACCTAGAGCCTCTAAGAAAGTAAGTACACTCCTTAAACCATCCTCCCAACACTCATTTCACGATTTTTGAGTTTGTTTGCTATTTAAATTTTCAAACCCTAGGTTGTCTAAAAACCCTCCCTACTTACCATATCCCTTATTCCCACATCTTGTTGTCACATCCCTCATTCCCACATTCTGTTGTCATATCCCTAAATATCACCCCTATTCCCTATTTCCTACTATCAAATACACCTATCCCCTATACCCTAATCCCCCAAACAAAATCCCTACACCTATCCCCTATACCCTAATCCCTCAAACAAAATCCCTAAACCCCTACTTACTAAACAGTACCTACTAAAAAATACCCTCCTTCTCACTCTCACATCATACATATCTCATCCTACATCACACAAACTCATCTCCCCTTCCCCTATCCCTATTCACCATAACTCACTTCTTCATTACCTTCTCTAGGGTTTCTAAAGCTTCAAATTCAAAAAACATGGATAAAGAGGATAAATATTTTGAGGAGGAGGAAAACAATGGCAGTAAAAACATGGGAGATGAACCTCAGCATCAGAGAAAACCACATAAGGGAGGCAAAATTATCAGAGAGGACTCATCAAACATCAGAGAGTTATAGGCTTCTCATATGACTGTCTCTTGTTTCAGGCATCTAGGCTGTTATGAGTATTGTGAGCAAGTACAAAGAGCTCAACATCATCTTGAGCTGACTAGGCTTTTTGTAGCCAATCTCCGTGATAACAAGGTAACTCTTGTCAGGGTGACATTTATAGTTTCCTCCTCCATCATTGCTAATTCTACAAGGATTTTGAATGCGGGGGAAAAATGGTATAAAGCACAAAATTTGGATGAGCACTACTATGATCCATACATCAAATCCAGGTACAGGAATGAAAAGAAGAGGATGTTTCCTTTCAGGTTCCTTCATGAAAAGTATGCCCCTATGATGAGGATCATTATGAAGTATTTTACATGTGAGGGTAGATTTTCCAGATTATACACCTATCATATTAGGCTTCTTATGCACTTCACAAGAGTGAAAATGATGAACATCCCATACTTCTTATTCAGGAAAATTGAGAAGATGGCCTATATTGTACAGAAAAGGCCATACCCCTAACAGATGAATAGTATTCATCATTATTCCTTGATTAAGATTATTGTCCTACATCATATCAACCTCCTCAACATCTCCTGGGATACATATATTGCCAATGACATCTTCAATGGTCCTCAGATTCCTCCACTGATGCCTCATGAAGTAGAAATGCCTTCCAACAATGCCAAAGTAAAGAAAAGTAAGAAGGCTAAATAGACTAAAGTTGTTGAAAAGCCAGAAGCCTACAAAAAATATCAAAGAGGGGCTAGAAAGTTGTTTGTTGCGGATAGGCAAGTGTTTACTCCACCTGATGTGGAAGGGGCCTTGTCTTCTTCATCAGCTCATAGGCAAATGTTTGCTCCACAAACTATGGAAGGGGCTTTTCCTTGTTCATCAACACGACAGGTGCACCAGGTGCATAAAGGGAAAAAAAAAGATGCTGGAGGAAGTCCTCAATGATGAAGAGGAAAGGGATTTTGATTTGATGGAACATGATGAACTAGAACAGCCACACATTCATCATGGCATTGAGATAGCTGAATTGGAGGCTCAAGATGAGGCGAAAAATGAAAATATAATCATAAAGCAGAAAGATGCATAGATCCAAGCACTGATGGACAATTTGGTGAGAGATAAGTATGTCATTTCATACCTTGAGCAAGAGAAAAAGTAGCTAAGTGACAAAAAATTCCTCATGGAGCTAGAACTTCTCAAAGCAAAGAGGCAAGGTGACAAAGCAAATCAGTAATGCAAGAGGAAGAGACCCCAACCACCTTGACTACAAAACAAAGGTTTGAAAAGGAGATTGAGGAGGATAGAGAAACATGGTTTGAGAGGGTCAATTTGCATTTGGAGAAGCTACTACAAAGGGCCAACAGGGATGATGAAATCATTAGGCACATGGCTCGCCATGACAAGACCCAGAACAATATTTGTAACATAAGAGTCAAGCAAATGAAGACAAGGCTAAAACAAGCACTTAAAGGCAAAAAGGAGGGTGATAGGCTTAGGTTGCTTTCTGAAGCTTCCTTGGTTGACCCAGACACCTGATCGTGGTGTTCTCCACAAATTTTGAGTAATTTTTTAGAAGTTTTTCCTTTTTGAAGAATCTAAAAATTTTTTACTTAGAAAAATTGGCTCTATGCGTAGCCCTACTGGCGTTGCGCTTTTCCTAGGGGCATCCAATGAGGCAATTGTCAACATTTTTGGATTCATAATGATGAGTAATGCACCCTATGCATTTTCTAAGCTTTTGGAGCAACACTAGTTAGCCAAACGGTCAAATAACACTCAAAAAATGACCTTTCTGCCCTCTTTTTGACCATGGTGCTGCGCATAGAAGCAATCTTTGGAGAATCAGTTTTTTTGGGGCCAAATCAACTCCAAGTGGGAAACTAAATGAAGATTTTGAAAGTAGACAAAATAGGATTTCCAATGAGATATACTGAGCTCAATTTGGACACCGAGAAGGCCTCCATAATGGCCCTGCAAAAGGTGTTGCACATAGAACTTGAGCGCTGCGCATAGGACAATTTTATGCTGAATTTTCACTTTACTGTGCCATGACTGTAATTTTTAGATTTTTTCTCATGGATGATGTTTTTAATGATGTAAATGGTGACTAGACATGTAAATAGGATGGATATTAGTTATTTTAGGGTAGATTCATTGCATCAAAAGTTATCTTGAGGAAAAATGAATCAGTTTCCTTCCTTTAGAGGCAAGTTGTTAGGATTGCCTGGATTCCAGTTTCTTGTTCAGCTTTTGATGGATTAAGTTCCTCATCTTAGGGATTCAACCCCTGTGGATGGGAGGAGGTTGAATTAATGTCTATATCTTATTTTTCTTTCTGATTGTAAAGGGTTGGACTCAGTGGGATGCTTAAGCTTTGATAAACATCATTTTGTATCAGTTACAGCAGGAGATTAATGAAAAATTGCAGCTATTTCTTTGGGATCCATGTGGTACGATGCTCAATTAAGTTTTTCTTATGTTTTCATGTGTTGAAATGTATTGTTGATTCCATTTATCATTTCATGCTCTTTATGTGAATGTATACATCTCTAAAAGGAAAAATCCATAACTTCTATGCTCTGTTTTGGGTAGACATTCCACAGTGTCTGTTTTCTTTAGTTTAGGAAGAATCCATGAGGTTTAAATGCTCTTCCTAGCTCCTCACTTGTCTTTTCACATCATCCATCAAACCCTAAGGTTCTTATCATTGTTCCTACCTTTCCCCATCGAAAACCCTACAGTTTTGACCTAATTTCCTTTCCCTAACTGTTTGGCTCCTCCTGATCTAGCAAAACCCTTCAAATCAAACCAAACCTTGTGCTACTATACGTAGCCTAATATCAGTTGTTATATCGAATCAATTTGGCTGAGACCCTTACAGAGAGATCCCTCTCCTAGCCTAGTAGGGCTAGCTACTTGGCTACGCGTGGTTTGTGGTTACCCTGGCATTGCCCTCCTTCAACCTAAGGTTCAATCTAGGTGCTAGCATGTAATTAAGTGGATACATCTTCCACTTCTTTCTCCTTGGAAGTCTTTTCTATTTCCTTCACAGTTTCCTTTTCTGGACTCTTTTTAGGACTCTTCTCTTGGCTCTTCTCTATACTATGCTCTAAGTTGTTCTCTGAACCCTGTTCTGAATCATGATTTGAACTATGTTATGAGCCTTGTGTCAATTTCTGCCCTGAAGTCTACTCAGAACCTTGTCCTAATTTCTTCTCTCAATTAAGTTCTGAGCCCTTCTCTGAATATTGATTTCAACCTTCCTCCTCTTGAATAATTGGCTGAGGGATCTTTAATAGATCCAAAGGGAATTTTTGTAGCCTTTTCCTCCTATATAGGTGGAGTTGAGCTAGCTTTTGTGGATCCAATCTCAAAGTAGCCAAATGTTGCACTTTTGAAAACAGCTGAGCAGACTCAAACAGGTCATCAAAATCATCATCCTCGTGGCTGAACTATCTAATTTTCACTTGGGAAGGGAAGTTCTGTGCAACCTTATTGGGTTCAAGCTATTTGCAAGGAATGGTGGCAAGTTTTAAACATGTAATGTGATAGATTTCAAGAGAAACATGCTTGAAATCATGTAATGCATAAACACCACATTGGAGGGGAAAGGAAGGCCAAAGAGACTCTTAGATTCTTTTAGGGTATTAGTTAACCCTTCCCATATAGTTTGGTAAGAAATTTCTCTAGAAAACAGTTTATCTGGTACATACCATGCACGAACATGGGGAGGTGCTAGACTTCCATATACTCAGACATATGTAAACAATTATTCTCCAAACCACCTACCAATTGGTAAAAAGTCAATTTTGGCCTCTGTAGACAATCTTGAGGCCCTTCTGTAAAAAAACGGCTTGGTGGATGGGAATCATAACTCCTTGACAAATCTTATAGAAATGGGTGTGGAAATTGGATTCCCACAGGATTTTATGGTATATCTTGATGGGAGTGGGATATTGAATAGTCCATTTGCATCCCATTGTAGGGAATTTGGTACTGAAACAAATTGCATCCATAATGTAGACACTCATCAAAAATTGGTGGAAAGTTCTAGTGGTGACATACCTGTGTTGTCTAAAATCTAGGATTTTAGAAGAAATGTTATTAGACAGGATAGTGCCCCAATCCATTATAAAATAATTTACAACAACATCAATTAGGGGAACCCATTCAAGAGAGAAATTAGTTGTATCGGCATAACCAAACTATCTACATATCATGGCTATGATATAGTATGGAGCAACGAGAGACGATATAGAATACATACCCGATTTATCATGCTTGTGTTTGTTTGAATTTGACCTCCATTGTTTAATTGGGTCTGATGGCACATCATTTTCACTTGCGAATTTCTCAAGAAAGGATTTATCATATACCTTCTATGGGTCTGGTATATGATAGATTCTCTTCAAGTCTTCTGCTGTGAAGGACCCTATAGTTGTTTTCCTTGAAGTATGAAACATCTGATCGGTATTGTTAATGTTTTCAATTATCCATTTTACCATATTAGTGTAAGAAAAAATTGTGGTCCTAGTAGCAATTCGATGTAGAAAAGAGCTGACAACTTCAAAGTGGGAGGCTTTTGAAGAGGTAGTAGTGTTGGATGTTGCTACTCTTTGAATTATCTTAGAACACTCACTCTCTAGCAACTGGTAAATGGTTTCCCATGAGGAAGTACCATTGTAGATTTTGCATGTCGTATCTGAGAACAGTGGGGGCATTTTTGTTACATCTGAAGCAGAGTATTGTGAATCCTACATATTTTTCTTTCCCTTCTTCGACTTAGTCATCTTGTTACAAGAATATTTCTTGGGCTAAACTTGCAAATTGAGAACACAGAGAAATGAAAAGAAATAGTTGTGAAATGCGGAAACATACAAGCATAGAAGTCTTTGAAATGGTAGAAAGGAGAGTTTAAATGCGATTCAATATGTACAGTGAATCAAATCACCTCGGGATTTAAAATCATAAATACTGTTAGAATTCTTTAAATAATCAAAATCATGGCTTCACGTGGTTATTTATTATCCATTAATATATTGCATTGAAAAAACTTTTCAAATGGTAAATAAAACTTATTTTCATGTACTCTACCGATATGCAATAGCGATATCACTATACCAGTTCATTAAGTATGAGATATGTGCAATTACGATAGTCAAAGTATCGCAATATTACAATCGAAGGTTTCAGGAGTAGTGGAGAATGGGTATGGCTAGGGGCTTTATGCGATTGTGAAATCATGAGACATGATGCGGCGTTACAGCGGGGCCAACAAATTATTAACACACACAACTTATGTTTTTAGTTATTCAGTATTATTATTTTCTTTTACTGAGCCTTTTAAGAAATAACTTTACCGTAATTGGGAGGAATCAGGAGTGGAATAAGTGGGGAGAATTTGTTATAATATGTGATTTAGCCAGACGTAATACATTTGTTATAATACGCTTATTATTTTATCAGGTGCGATTCGCTTATCGCATTTCGCAATAGGAGTATCCCTTTGCATTTTCGTATATTATTTTCGTTATAAATTTGTGATGCGAACAAGTTCTATTGTGAAGCAATTTTGTTAACACTTAAGAATTTTAAGGACTATATATGCTTGTTTCTTGGGAGCTATCCTTTATCACATCGCAAGTTTCAAAAGGGTAAAAACAAAGTGTTGTTTCTTTGAGACTTTGTGATGTGTGATATCGTCGGGATTTTTCTTAAGGCATGCTTTATTCAAGTTGTTTAGGGCCGATTGGATATGTTTTATTCAAAAATCAAATTTATTCTTTCAAAAACTTAAACTATTCTATTTTCTTATGTTTTTAAATTTTTAAGGGTCCCCATTTATTTATACAATAATTTCCTAAGAGATTTAAATATAAATAAATGGGGGGTTGTTGCATAATACAACAATTGGCGATTCACTAGAAGAACCAACTATCTCTGATTTATAATGAAATTTCTAAAAATTTTCGAAGTAAAAATAATTCAGGAAAGGAAAATATTTTCGAAATATTTAGATAAGTAACATTACTTTGAAAATAAAAACTCACTTAATTATAATTCCTTTTATATCCTCTTATAGATGAAATTATTTTTTGTCTATATCAGTCATTAATTAATTGTAAAGATAAAGTAGGGGGACTTTTACAACTTAGCATTTTTAATATACTTATTTGTCATAGGTAGAGCCATTGCTACGAGCAAGCATTCATAGTCTTGATAGGGTTACCTTTTAACCATCAATGATTTAGAATCCCATCCATATAGGAGTGTAATCTTTAGAGGTAATTTCAAAAGTATATATACATATTTCATTTTTCTTTTTTATTTATTTATTTTTCTTCTAACATCTTTTTATTTTGTATCACCTAAAAGCCATTGTCCTGGTTTGGTGACCAGAAAGTGACAATACCATTCACTGGTTGTAATTGAACTGAACAAGCTGGCTCGTGATGGGACCCCTTGTCTTAAGACTAAAATAATCATAAGCCATTACCCTAATTTGGTATTCAGTGTTGGTAATGTTAGTATATTATCTCCCTATGAACATGATAAGTAGGCTCGTGATGAGATCCCTTAATTTTTGAGGTTAATATATTTTTGAATTACACTCTAAAAATAGTAAAGTTAATGGATGGGTAGAATCATTGACTCCTTAATACTTTTGGATGACAATTTTAGAGTTGTAGATGCTTAGTTGTAAGCAGTCTTTACTTTGTTACAGAAAACCTTTCTTGACTGATAATAGAGTAAAAGGATTTTATAAAGTTGAGGTTTTCAAATAATTTAAAACATTAATGGAAAATAAAATTTTAGAGTTTTATGATGCTTAGCTAATTTTCAAATGGTGCGATCATTTCCTTAAGAATTTCTGCTTTCAAAGCGAAAGATCAAAAATATTTGAAGAGATTTTATTTTCAAGCCAAAAGTAATGCTATTAAACATTATTTTCTAAGAGATCTAAAAAAATAAATGAAATATTGTTATAGTAGAAGATATAATGTTCTAAGAAAAGATTTTTTTCAAAATAAGCCCATTGATAGCAAGCAAATCTCTCTTTCTTGATAAATCTTTCAATATGAACGTTGATAGGCCTAATTGTTTAGCAATTTGAAATGGTTGAAGCCACATTTTTTGGAATTTAGTATGCTTTCCTTTTTCCTCATGTGTCTTTTCCCATTTAAGGACGAGATCTCCAATTTGAAAATATTTTATGGAAACATAATTTGCATCAAAAGAAGATTTGACTAGCTATTGATGGCGAGTATGTGTAAGTTTGGCTTTATCCCTTTCTTCTTCTAATTTAAGAATTTGAGATTGTCTTAGTTGTAAAGAAGAAGAAGGTGTTTCTTCAATAAATTGGACTAGGGATAATGAGGGAAGGGATGGATTTGAAGAGATGATAGCGTTTCTTTCCCATATACTTTATTGAATGGAGAAGTGCTTATTGAGGTCTTCTGGGTTATTGGGTTTGCCCATAGAGAAAACGTCAAATATTTATGCTAATTCTTTTGGTTCTGATCAACAATTCTTTTAATAATTCTTATGAGGTTCTTGTTGGTTGATTATGCTAAACCATTTCCTTGAGGGTAGTAGTTGGCAGAGTACTTAAGTTTAAAACCCCTCTTAAAAGAAAATTCAGTCATATTATTTCCTGAAAAGTAAGATGCATTATCAAACATAAGTCTAGTTGGTAAGCAATCTACTCATAATCAATTTATCAATGAATTCAATGATAGCATCGAAATTGTCTACATTTAGTGGAATTTCTTCCACCTACTTAGTAAAATATTATGTTTCTGTACGGATATACTTATGTTTCTTTGAGGAATGAGGAACAATCTCACCTGTGATATCCAATCCCCATTGCTCAAAAGCTTGTTCGATGTTGATTGGTTTGCAGTGTTATGTAGGCTTCCGTTGTATTCCAGTAGTAGTTGGAAATATTTTTCATTTCCTCGTGTATTCATGGGTATCTTTGAATAAAGTTGGCCAATAGTACCCAACATGCAAGATCTTATGTGCAGTAGTATCTCCTCCAAAATGTCCACCAACTGGTCGATCATGGAGTTCCTGCAAAACCATTGGTGCGTCAGACTTTTCAAGGCATCCTAATAATATAGAATCATAATTTCTCTTGAATAACACATCATCAATGATTTGATATTGATTTTCTTTTAATCTTAAACCCCTTTTCCTTTTGTGGTTGAGTTCAGTGGGAGCATATCCATTTTTCAAATATAAAATGATATGATCATATTGTGACTCTAAATCATTTAGGTCTACCTCTGATATGTGTACACTACTACTTGAGTCCTCATCTACTAGTAAGTTGGATGCTCTTATAGGAAATTTGCAAAAATCTTGTCCTTTGACAATTTTGGCTGGTTTAATGTCAATATCATATTCTTGCAAAGCTGTTACCCAATTTGCCTGTTTTTCTCCTACTTCCCTTTGCATAAGTAATTGTCTCACTACTGAGGATGGGACTATTATTTTAGTGAGCATTTTTAGGAGAAAATTCCTGAAGTGATTTATAGATTTGAAAATAGCAAAAGCTTTATTTTCCACCTTTGAAAAAATTAGTTCAACACCTTGAAAATTGGAACTAAATAAAGAGATGGGTGGTTTGATTTGTTGATCATTAAGTTGCATTAAAACAACAACATAAGATGTTTCAGAAGTGAATGCATACAAAATGAAATGATTAGAAAATTTGGAGTTGTTAAAGAGGGATCATTCATAATGGCTTGTTTGACTAAATCAAAAACTTCTCTTTCATTATGTCCCCACTTAAAGATTGAATTTTTCTTAATAATGGTTTGTAACGGTAAAACAATTTGGGAAGAGTAAAGCACAACATTTAAAATTTTTTTATCTAACCTAGAAAAGACTGCATAGATTTTTTATTATGGGGTAAAGAAATTTCAACAATTTCTTTTACTATGTCTGGATCAATATAAATGCCCTTTTTGGATACAATAAACCTTAAAAGCTTATCTTAATCTGGAGAAAAATAAGATTCCTTTGGATTTAATCAAATTCCATACATTCTACAACGTTCAAAGATCTACTTTAAGTCATGTAAATGGTTATTTCTCTTTTTGGAATAAACAGTTATATCATCCAAATAAATGACAATAGTTTTGTTTATCATACCTTTGAAAGTTATATCCATAGCTCTTTGGAAGGTTTTCCTTGTGTTAATTAAACCAAAAGGCATTTTCTGGTAGGCACATGTTACCCATTTAGTTCTGAATGTATTCTTTAATATATCATCTCGATGAACCAAGATTTGGTTATATCCTGAAAGTCCATTAAGAAAAGACATTAATTCTAAACCAGATACTGATTGCAATATTTTCTCGATAGTCAGTAATGGGAAATTGTCCTTTTGAAAAGCTTTGTTGATATTTATAAAGGCTATACATATTCGAATGTCAACATTATTCTTCCTGACAGGTACAAGTTTGAAACCCATTTTGAATTCCTAACAAGAAAGATAATCTTCGCTTTAAGGAGTTTATTCAGCTCAGACTTCATTTGACTTTCTAAATTGGGGTGAGTTTTCCTTAATTTCTGTTGTACATGTTTGTCATTAGATATCATGGGAATGGTGTGTTGTATGATAGAGGTATTATATGTTTTAAGATCGTCATAGTTGTAAGAAAAGATACCTTTATATTTAAAAAAAATGAATAAAGGTTGATCTCTCATCAGGGGAGAGACCAAATCCTAGATTAATGTTTTGATGTTTGATACCAATTCCAAGGTTTACTAGTTCAAACCTTAAGGTTTAAATTTGGATTTTAGAATTAGTAACCTTCTTAAATTTGTCATTTAGATCATAAAGATCTTCAAGTTTTACCACAGATTTAGGTATGGGATTCACATTGGACTTCTATTTTAACTGATTATCATGCTCATTTTCATCAATTATCTGATCATCATATGATCCTTCAGATGTTAAAAATATTATGATATCCTCGTCATCATTAAAGACTCACCAATTTGTGACATTATCGAGAATGGATGGTAGAAAAATTAATTCTATGGAAACCCTATATGGACTGTAATCCTCTGATGGTATAAGCTTGGATGCTATTTTAGCCAGAAGGTCAGCACTTTCATTTTTAAGTCTAGGGATAGGAGTTATTTTGAATGCTAAAAAATGTGAAGTAAGATCTTGGACTATTGATTGGTAATGTTTTAAATGTCCAGAGAGACAATGAATGATGTTTCTTACTTGTTTGATAACTATTTCTGAATCTCAAAAAACATGAATATATTTGATATCAAGGCCTATTGATTTATACAAACCTTGAATCAATGCCTCATATTTAGTGGTATTATTTGTGCACTCAAATTATAACCTACATGATAACATGTTTTTTTCTCCTTCTAGACTAATTAATATACAACCGGATCCTGCACTATCAATGGATTTAGATCCATCAAAATACAATGTCCAAAACAAAGTTTTAACTAATGGTTTATCTACAATATCTATACATCTGGAAGAATCTGTTTGAGAAAAGTTCTCAATCTAGGAAGTAACAGAGTAATCCAAAAAATGTGACTTCTGTGCATTGAAATTTCCTAAAAATGACTCAGCAGAGTAGTTTTGAATGATATTGTTGTTAAAAGCTACTGTCTCATTTTCATCTTCAAAATCAGTTAATGTGTGCTTCAAATTCTTTTCTCGGTCAATTCTAATTTGATTTGGTTTTTTTTTTGTAAGGGAGACATATGTGAGACCAATCTGTTGCAAAATAGCCATGAAGATTTTCAGACCAGTCTCTACTAAGAATTAAACCATAAAATTCGGGAATATCAACAACTAGTATGTCAATTACCTGACAAACTTTTGGATTAGAAGAAAGTCTAATGGTCACTGCATTCATTTCCCCTAAGAATTCAACCTTTGTTCTATCAATTTTCACAATGTGAACAACAAAATTTTGGGGTGAAACATTTAATTTAGTGCAGATTGTTCTTGGCATAATATTTGAAGAGGCCCCTGAGTCTATTAAGCAGTTGTGCAGATTTTTATTGAAGATTTCATAAGTCAAGAGGAAAGGGGGAGTATGTGAATTGGATCTGTCACCAATTAAGATAGCATTAGTAGGATCGACCTTATTTGATGAATCATTGGGAGGCTTACCCATTCCTCTGGAAGGTTTGGATATCATAGCAATCGGGAGAGGAGAAGCAAGAGCTGCATTCAATTCTTTCAGCAAATAGCTTCTACTGATGTTTAAGATTATTGAGCTCATGAATAGAGATATTTGCTCTAGATTTCTTGATGTCCTCCACTATGTTATATTCCATGGTATCAAATACTACCAAGGTTTTATATGAATATGGAGGATTATATGAGGATGGAGTTGGTTGAGGGGATTTAGGAGAATATTTTTTACAGGCCACTTTATCCTTAGTAACAAAGGTTGCGGGCTTTTTATTTAGAGTTGATTTTGTTGAATTAGGAGATCACATACTCCTAGTGCTAACAGGTATAGCTTCTTGCTCATCTTCATCATTGGAATCAGGGAGGATAAAATCCCACATTCCATGTAGTTCAACCAATTCTTCATCTTCAGTCTCTTCATTAGACAATGTAATTTCTTCTTCATCTTCATCTAAATTAGATTCAACATTGGGTATTGTGTTCTGAGGTTGAGGATTAGATGTCTGATTTCTCTTGAAGGATATAAAAGGTTTCTTAGAAGAGGATTCAACTACTTGTTTCTTAATCTATACCATCTCATTTGGCACGGTTTTAATGACTTTTTGTAGGACTTCAAGATCAAAAGGATCATTAGGGGCTTTCTTCTTTGATTCATCCTTAAATGTAACCTTTTCATTTTCCTATCTTCCTGGGTTGTCTTCTTTCCCAATGCAACTATTTTCTTTTCTATAGATAGGTCTTCTTTCATGTTTTTTACCAAAGTATCCTTATTGTCTCTATCTACAAAAATTGCTATATTGGAAGGAAGAGAAAAAATATACTACTCGATCTAGACATCAACACCAGCTCTTGATGTGGTTGGGATTTTGTTTAGTAATTTATTAAATCTAGAATTGAAATCTTTGATCTTTTCACCTGACTTAGCTTTTAAATGAGAAAGATCATTGATATGGGATGAAATTGTGCGGTCATCACCAAATCTAGCTAATAATTTCTCTTAAAACATGTCCCAATTAGTAATAGACCTTGGTGGTAATGAGAAATACCATGAACCCACTGATCCTTGGAGAGTGTAGGGAAATAATCTTACTACACAGTCTTCTTCAACTACTCCATTAAGATTAATGGCTAACATATAGTTATGGAGATTCTCTTCAATAGGTAATCCATCACCAGGATTAAATTTTCGTAGCCATATTTCAGGATGCTTTGGTAGATCATGAATAGGTTCTTCCATTTGCATAGCTCCGGGATGGGCCCATGGTTTGACTGGTGATGGTTGTTGTAGTTGTTGTTGTTGTCTTCCTACCGTTATTGGGTTTTGGGAGGAAGTGGATATTGAGGGTATTTGTGTGAAAGAAGAGATAGGTTGTGTACTTCGGCTAGGTGAACTAGCACCAATACCTTGAGAATAATGGGTATTAACAGGAATTAATGGAGGGAATGAAGGTGTTTGTGGAGGGGAATTTGATAAAACCTCACTAGTTGATGTCTGCGACTCATATTTCTTAATATTCTTTCGGAAATAAGGAAGAGGAAATTCAAATGGAGGAACTGCAAGATTTTTTCTTTGAGAACGATTTAGAACCAAATTAGGTTGTAAAATAGAAGTGATACTTCCTTCAGATGCTTCAGATGGCATAGGATTTTCTGCTGAAATAGGTATTTCTTCTAATTTTTTTTATTAAATTTTGGACCTCAGGTGATTCAATGTTATAATCTTAAGAAAGTGCTTCAGGAAATGTACTAGGATATTTCTGAGGTGACTGCTCAACTTCTGATCTAGAAATAGGAGTTTTAGAGGAGGATCTAGAAGTTGGAGGTGATATTGAGGGGGAGTGACTCTTGGAATAGTTTTTTAATTTAGATTGAGTTCTCTTTTCTATTCATAGTCGTAGCCCTCCTTCTAGCACCAAAATGTTGAAGCCCCGAAAATCGCTACAACAACATGGGGTAAAACCACCCGATCTGGGACTTGAATATTGTTCCTTATCCATTTGGATTAGTGTCTCCGACTGGATATAATGGGACCAATTTCCAAATAAAAATGTGATAGGATGGATAAAGTGTTTATTACCAATAACTAAGTGATAGATGGGGTGGTTTTCAACTCAAATACATGTATATTTAACCTATCTATTTATTAGCTTGGATCTACAATGATTATCTTTAGTGTATTATAATGAATATTAATCAAACACTAAGAGAAATGAAAATCCTTTGAAATAATTATTTTGATTAAATAGTTAATCAAAATAATTAATAAACATATATCACATCAAATATCATTCAAACCTTTGCTCATCTATGTATTAAACATAACAATCCAAGTATTTTCATAACTGAATGGATACAAAACTACATGAAAAGAGATACATATGATAAACAATATAAAGAGAAATGGCTGTCAATTCATAAACAAATAAATACACAATGATATAAATACTTGATTCATATAACTCTACTCATGAAGTAAATAGCTCAAGTCCAGTCTTTTTCATTAAGATGGTTTCGAAAAGTACAAAAGTGCAAGCTTCCAAAAGCCTTCTTCACAAAACTTCAAGGCTTTGATCCAGTCATTCTACTAAGACAGACTTTAAAAGTACAAAAATGCAAGATTTTAAAGCAATTCTTTATAAAATTTGGCACCCTTTTTTAAAAGACATGAAAGGGTTTATATAATAAAAATAATGTACTAAAGTAGATCTTACATGAAATTTCTGAGGATGTTTAACCAACAAAAAATAAGTGACATAAATTTAGAAAAAGAAATTGTTGCAATGACGACTTCTAGTATGTAATAGTGTCTACTCTTTCATTCATTGTCTGAGCCCATAGATATCCATCATCGGCTTGAATTCAGGAGGCTGTCTCATATTCATGCGCAACTGTCCTATATACACTACATCTGAAAGGGTAGGAAGCATGTGCATGGATGAGTCAGCGAGGTAGTGTAGCATTAGCCACTACTATCTAGCTTGACCAGATATCTCCAATATACTTCGTAGTCTAGTTTGGTTAGTTGTTTAATCGCCTCTTCCCTTGCTTTTGAGGGTTCTTTCCATTGTGCTTCCAGGACTCTGATATTGGGGAAAATACCAGGTGGGAATTCCTGTATTAGATTAGCATTGCGTAAATTATCAGTGATTGTTTCAATGATATTATTTGAAGCATTGGTCACTCAAGAAACTACTCTTTCTGCCTGCTTTAGTTGAATGTCCCAATCGGCAAAGAGGATGTCTTTCCTCTATCCTAGGAAGATTTTATTTTATACCCTCTTGAGCATCCTGCCATGTTATATATCCCAAGATCTTATCATAAATCTCATTAGAAGTCACCCTCAGATTGCATGCTTGATTCATCAGTGAATCACTTGTCTTGCACATTCGATTGATGATGTATAGCTTTTGATAGAATGTTACTTGTTTCTTTGATAATAAAGAGTTGAACTCTAATGCTTCCTTTATAAAATCCTCGACCTTAGGATTATCCTTCAACTGGTCCAGTAAAAACTGTAGCTCCTATATTTGGATATCCTTATCACGTGTTTCTTCTTGAGATTGAAGCTTTGATTGGTCAAAGCTCTACTGTAATTGGGACATTTGACTCTTCATTTGATGATCAACATTCTGTCTTTCTTCTTCCAACTATTACTCTAGCTGCTGGATTCTCTCTTCTTTTTCTCTTACTAGTTTCCTGACTTCAACTGCCTTGTCAATTGTAGCAGATGCATAAGCACTTGCAAACTGTGATATTTTTGTCAAATTTTCTGAAGGGTCCATGGGGGTATCCTTCCATACTACATCCATATGTGACTTATCAGGAATTATTGCTGATGACTTTTCTTCTCCTCCTTTTCTGCTCTCTTTTTACTACAGCCCAATGCTTGGGGCTCTAAAATACATCAAGAGGAGGTATTTCTTCTACCCTGAGAACTATTTATGATGAAGGATGGTCGGGATGATCTCAACTTCCTCTGTAGTGAAAAATTTGTCAGTAGCCCTTCCAATAAGCGAGCTTTATCTAGTGTTTTGGGTAGTGTCAAATGTTGCTTCAATTTCAACATATTTTTCCCCTTGTTGTCCTTTAAGTTTCTGGTCAAATGGTTTCTAGGAATGATCTAACTGGTTCTTGAAGGGAGACTCATATGTATGCAATTATGTTGATATATCTTCCACTTATTTCTCCTTGTAAGCCATTTCTATTTCCTTCTCAGTTCCCTTTTCTGGACTCCTTTGAGGACTCTTCTCTAGGCTCTTCTCTGGACTATGCTCTGAGTTGTGCTCTGAGCCCTGTTATAAATCATGCTCTGAACTATGTTCTGAACCTTGTGCCAATTTCTTCCCTGAGGTCTGCTTGGAACATTGTTCTAATTTCTTCTCTAAATTATGTTCTGATACCTTCTTTGAATCTTGATCTGAATTCTTCTCCTCTTGAAAAATTGGCTGAGGGATATTTAATAGATCCAGAGGGACTTTTTTGTATCCTTTTCCTCCTGTACTAGTGGAATTGAGGTAGATTTTGTGGATCTAGTCTTAAAGAAGCTAAATGTTGTACTTGTGAAAATAGCTCAATAGACTCAAACAGGTCTTCAAAAACATCATCCTCATGGTTAAACTGACTAATTTTCACTTGGGCAGTGAAGTTTTGTGCAACCTTGTTGGGGTCAAACTATCTGCTTGGAATGGTGGCAAGTTTTAAACATGTAATGTGACCGATTTCAAGAGAATCATGCTTGAAATCATGTAATGCATAAACACCACATTGGAGGGGAAAGGAAGGCCAAAGTGACTTCTTAGATTCTTTTAGGGTCTTGGTTAACCCATCTGCTACAGTTTGGTAAGCAATATTTCTAGCAAGAAGTTTACCTGGTACATACCATGGGAGAACTTGGGGAGGTGGTAGGCTTTCGTGGACTCAAATATAAGTAAACATTTCTTCTCCAAACCACCTACTTATTGGTAAAAAGTCAATTTTTGCCTTATTAGACAATCTTGATGCCCTTCTTTTGAAAAAGTCTTGGTGGATGGGAAGCATAACTCCTTAATAAATCTTATAGAAATGGGTGTGGCAATTAGATTCCCACAGGATTTTATGGTGTAAATATATGGGAGTGGGTTCTCGAATAGCCCATTTCCATCACATGGTAGGGACATTGGTAGTGAAACAGACTGCATCCATAATGTAGAAACTCATGCAAAATGGTGGGACTATTCTAGTGGTGAGATACCAGTGTTTTCTAACCTCTAGGATTTGAGAAGAAATATTATTACACAGGATAGTGCCCCAATCCATTATAAAATAATTTACAGCAGCATCAATTAGGGGAACCCTTTAAAAAAGGAACTTAGTTGTATCAGCATAACAAAAGAATCTACACATCATGGCTGCAATATATGAGTATGGAGTAGCGAGAGATGATATAGAATACATACTTGATTTCTCATGCTTGTGCATGTTCGAATTTGATCTCCATTGTTTAATTGGGTCTAATGATACATCATTTTCGCGTGTGAATTGCTCAAGAAAGGCTTTATCATATACCTTTTGTGGGTCTGGTATATGATAGATTCTCTTCAAGTCTTCTGCTATGAAAGACCCTATAACCATTTTCCTTGAAGTATGAAATGCCCGATCAGTAATGTTAATGTTTTCAATTATCCATTTTACCATATCAATGTAAGGAAAATTTTTGGGCCTAGCAGCAATTCTATGGAGAAAAGAGATGATAGCTTCAAAGTGGTAGGCTTCTAAAGAGGTAGTAGCATCGACTATCACTACTCTTTGAATTATCTTAGGAACCTCACTCTCCAGCAAATGGTACATAGTTTCCCATGAGGAAATAACGCTTTTGATTGTGGATGTCGTATCTAAGAATAGTAGGGGAATTTATGTTACATCTGAAGCAGAAGATTGTGAAGACTCCATAGTTTTCTTTCCGTGCTTCCACTTAGTCATCTTCTTACAAGATTCTTTCTCAGGCTCAACCTGCGAATTGAGAACACAAATAAATGAAGAGAAATAGTTGTGAAATGTGGCAACATACAAACACACAAACCTTTGAAATGACGAAAAGGAGAGTTTAAATGCGAATCAATCTATACAGGGCATCAAATCACCTTGGGATTTGAAATCATAAATACTGTTAGAATTATTTAAATAACCCAAATCATGGCTTCGCGTGGTTATTTATTATCCATTAATATATCGCATAGCAAAAACCTTTTCAAATGGTAAATAAAACTTATTTTCAAGGACTCTGCTGATATGTGATAGCGATATCACTGTATCAGTTCATTAAGTATGAGATATATACGTTGCAATAGTCACAATATTACAATATCGCAATCGAAGGTTTCAGGAGTAGTAGAGAATGGATATGGACAAGGGCTTTGTGTGATTGTGAAACCATGAGACATGACATGGTGCTACAGTAGGCCCAATGGATTATTAACACGCGTGGCTTATGCTTTTAGTCATTCAATGTTATGATTTTATTTTAACCACGCCTTTTAAGAAATAAATTTATGGAAATGGAGAGGAATCAAGAGTGGAATAAGTAGGGAGCTTTTGTTATAATATGCAATTTAACCGTGTTGGGTTGTGTTATTTTCTTTCCACGATTAGCTCACGTAGTTAATCGAGGGGTTAGAAGGGGGGCAGAGCCCCTCCTTCATTGTGCTGATTGCGTAGTGGGGGTAGTCACATGGGGTTTGAGGGGTGCAGGTAACCCCACTCTATGGGGTCTAGGTCAGCGCCTTGGAAATTTTGTTTTTTGACCCTTTATTAGGTTGGGCGGACCTACCTATGGTTTTGTGCATGATTTTTGCATATGGTTTTGGACGCGATGGTTTTCAGTCCATGGTTTTGGATGCGATGGTTTTCCATCGATGGTATTGGATGCTTTGGCATGTATAAATATGTATTGTAACATTGAAAGGAACATAATGAAAAATCAAGCTGGTAGTCCCGGTTTTGGGATCCAGGGGAAAATATCTGTGTATATGTGTTTCATGCATTATGCTCTCACATTGTTTATTTTCTGTGGTTTAGAAATCGTATGCAGGTAATGTCTGTATGGGGTTAAAACCTACATTTGGTATTAGAGCTGTTTTGGATTCAAGGGGATGCCTTTGTTGCTGAGGGGTTTCGCTCAGGCCTGTGGTGGACCCTGTTTAGTGGGAGATCTGCGACATCGATTATGGTGGTGAAAGAAGATGGCGAGCAGTGGAAAGATAGAGATCAAGAAATTTAATGGTCAGAGTTTTGAGTTATGGAAACTCAAGATGGAGGATCTCTTGGTGGATAAAGATCAGTGAATCATGGTAGATCTGGGTACTAAACCAACGAGAGTGTCCGATGAAGAATGGAAGAAGTTGGATCAGAAGGCAAAGAGCACAATACAATTGCGTGTCTCAGATTCAGTATTGTTGAATGTATTAGGGCAAGCTACGATGAAGGATTTATGGTACAAGTGAGGGACTTTGCACCAAGCTAAGTCTCTGGTGAATAAACTGTTCCTACAGAAAAAGCTGTATAACTTGAGGATGAAAGATGGAGACTCGGTGACAGAGCATCTTAATGCGTTTAATACTGTCATAAGTCAGTTATCGTCTATTGGTATCAAAATTTCAGATGAAGATAAGTGAATTAGTTTGTTGTGTTCTCTACCAGATTTGTGGGATAGTCTGGTTATTGCAATAGGTAGCAATGCAACTGCCTTACAGTTTGATGAAATAGTCTCATCCTTGCTGACGGAGGAGATGAGACGGAAAAATATGGAGAGCTAGAATGGTGATGCCTTGTCTATACGAAGACGGTCCCATAACAGAAACAAAAATAAGTCATCGAGTGGTATATCTAAATCTAGAGGGAGATCTAAATCTCCAGGAAAACCTGTAAAGGTGGTGTGCTGGAAATGTTGAAAGGAAGGGCACTACAAAAGGGACTTTAATTCTAAAGTTCTTGACAAAGGAAAGGGATCTGGTGATGCTTCTTCTGTAGAGGCAAAAACCACCTCAGATGAAGGTGGGGATGTGTACTTGGCGTCTTCAAGTACACATGTAGATCATGAGGCATGGTTGATTGACTCAGGTGCATCCTTTCAATTCACTCCCCATAGAGAGTGGTTCTGCGAGTATGAGAAATACGATGGTGGTGATGTCTTCTTAGGGGACGATAGGAAGGCTAGAATCGTTGGTCGTGGAAAAGTAAAGTTGAATTTGCAAGGTGGAAGGGTTAGAAAACTTCCGAGTTTTCTACATATTCCTGCATTAGCCAGAAATCTGATTTTTGTAGGCAATCTAGATGATGCAGGTGTGAAAACAGTGTTCAAGAAGGATACCTATAAGATGGTTCCGGAGGCACTGGTATTGATGCACAGAGTTTGAATTGGAACTTTGTACAAGATTCAAGGTATCACTGTTGTTGATGGGTGCAACAGTTCTATGGTTCCTAGAAGTGGAGCAGAAAATCTAGTGGTCTCTGGAGAGAAGACCATGCTATGGCATCAACGGCTTGGGCATATTGGAGAGAAGGGCCTTCGAATAATTCGTGGTAAAGGTATGGTAGAAGGTATGGGTAATAGCTCTTTGGATTTTGATTTCTGTGAAAATTGTGTATATGGGAAACAGAATCGGGTGAGTTTCCTCTCTAGTGGTAAGAGGGCGAAATAGATATTAGAGCTTGTGCATAGTGATGTGCTTGGAACTGTGAAGGTTCCATCACTAGGTAAGTCTATGTAATATGTATCATTTATAGATGACTTCTCAAGGAATACATGTATATATTTCCTTAATAAGAAATTTGAAGTCTTCAATAGGTTTAAATAATTTAAGGCTCTGGTGGAAAACCAAATAGAGAAGAAGATAAAGGTGCCGAGGACAAATAACGGTGGAGAGTTTTGCACTAAGGAAATTGAAGAATTCTGTAAGAAGTGTGGTATAGCATGGAAGAAGACTACTCCATATACACCTCAGCAAAATGGAGTTGCAGAAAGAATGAACAAGATGTTGATGGAAAGAGCAAGAAGCATGCTCAGTGGTGCCGGGTTAGGACAAGAATTCTGGGCACAGGCAGTGGAGACAGCATGTTACCTGGTCAACAGATCACTTCATCAGCATTGGAGGATAAGACTCCACAAGAGGTATGGACTGGTAAGAAACCCTCTCTTTCACATTTGAGGGTATTTGGATGTGATGCATATGTACATGTTCCAAAGGAGAAATGAACCAAATTGGATAGTAAATCTGAAAAGTGGATCTTTATTGGGTATAAGGATTGTTTAAAGGGTTATAAGCTTTCAAACCCAGTAACAAGGAAGGTTGTGTATAGCTGAGATGTGGTGTTCAGAGAGGTAAAAGATGTTATTAAACATGAAGTCCAACCAAAGGAACCTGAGAAGATAGAGTTTGAGCTAAAGGAGGAAGAATCAAACTCTACAGCAGAGGAAGATGAAGAGCCACAAACTCCAGGTGTGAGAAGATTAGTTCGAGAAAGAAGGCAACCAGAAAGGTATGGTCCATCTACTTTCTGTTCAAATTTTTATTTATCTATTACTGACGATGATCCCAGAACTGTGAAGGAAGTAGTAAATTCTGAGGATGGAAAACTCTAGAAAGAGGCCATGATTGATGAAATGGCATCTTTGCACAAAAATGAGGCTTGGGATTTGGTGGAGTTGCTGGCTGGATGGAAACCCATTGGCAGTAAATGGGTGTTCAAGAAGAAGACAAATGTAGAAGGAAAGGTGGAGAAATACAAAGCTCGGTTGGTAGTAAAAGGTTATTCCCAGGTGTCAAAATTGATTTTGGTGATATTTTTTCTCCTATTGCCAAGGTAACTTCTATTAGATTACTTTTATCTATTACTGTTGCTTTTGATTTTGAGATAGAACAGATGGATGTGAAGACAACATTTCTTCATGGGGATCTGGAAGAGGAGATCTACATGAAGCAACCTAAAGGCTATGTGGTGAAGGGTAAGAAAGGACTAGTATGCAAGTTAAAGAAGTCTCTATATGGGTTAAAACAGTCACCAAGAATGCGGTATTCGAAATTTGATACATTTATACGGGGACTTGGCTTCACCAAAAGCAAAGTAGATCATCGTGTGTATTTTAAATTAATTGGTGACCGTGTTATTTACTTGGTCTTGTATGTGGATGATATGTTGCTGGTTGGAAATGACAAAGAAATTATCCAGGATTTGAAGACCCATTTGTCCTCCAAATTCGACATGAAAGATCTTGGTGCTACAAACTATATATTGGACATGGAAATTTAAAAAGATCAGAAAAAAAGGAAGCTCTAGTTAAACCAGAGGAAATACGCCAAGATAATATTGCAGAGGTTTAATATGCAAGATAGTAAACTAGTGAAGGTTCCTATTCTTGTAGGTGTAAAGTTATCTGCTGAACAGTGTCCCAAGACACAAGAAGAGGAAGAGGAAATGTCTCGTGTTTCATATGCAAGTGTAGTTGATAACTTGATGTATACGATTGTCTATACTAGACCAGACATTGCACATGCAGTGGGAGTATTAAGCATATTTATGTCAAAACCACGGAAGGAGCACTAGACAATAGTGAAGCGGGTTTTAAGGTATTTGCATGGCACTAGTTATTATGGTTTGTGCTACCAAGGAAGACTAGGATTGGACATAGTGTTGGATATTCATGGCTTTGTTGATGCATACTGGGCTGGAGAACTGGATCAGAGAAGATCTACAAGTGGTTATGTGTTTAACCTATTTGGAGGTGCAGTTAGTTGGATGAGTAAGAAACAATCTATAGTCACACTATCAACTATATAGGCAGAATACATGGCAGCCACTCATGCAAGCAAGGAAGCAGTTTCATTGCAGAGATTGTGTTCAAGTATGGGGTTAGTGCAAGGAGCTATAAGGATAGATTGTGATAGCCAAAGTGCAATATTCTTGGAAAAGAACCCTGCATATCACTCAAAGACAAAGCACATTGGTGTTCAGTATCACTTTGTGAGGGATATGATAGAAGACAAAAAGGTGTTGTGGGTAAAGGTGGACACTTTGAAGAATACTGAAGATGCATTGACAAAATCTGTGAGGTCTGAGAAGTTCTCTTGGTGTAGAGGAACAATGGGCGTTGCAGGGCTGGATAAATGAGTAAGCTCTCTTGTGGTCCCCTATGGAAAGAAAACAACAAGTGTGAGAATGTTGGGTTGTGTTATATTCTTTCCATGATTAGCCCACATAGTTAACTGGGGGGTTAGAAGGGTGCAGAGCCCCCCCTTCGTTGCACCAATTGCGTAGTGGGGGGAGTCACAGGGGGTTTGAGGGGTGCAAGTAACCCCAATCTATGGGGTCTGGGGCAGTGCCCTGGAAAATTTTGTTTTTGGACCCTATATTAGGTTGGGCAGACCTAACTATGCTTTTGTGCATGATTTTCGCACATGGTTTTGGATGCGATGGTTTTTGGTCCATTTTTTTGGATGTGATGGTTTTCGGTCCATGGTATTGGATGCTTCGACATGTATAAATATGTATTGTAACATTGAAAGGAACATAATGAAAAATAAAGCTGGTAGTCCCACTTTTGGGATCCAGGGGAAAATCTCTGTGTATATGTGTTTTATTTGTTATGCTCTCGCATTGTTTATTTTCTGTGGTTTAAAAATTGTATGCAGGTAATTTATGTAGTGGATTAAAACCTACAAACCGGACATGATACATTTGTTATACTGCATTTATTTTTTTATCGAGTTCAGTTCGCTTATCGCATTTCACAATCAAAGTGTTCCTTTACCTTTCCGTATATCGTTTTCATTATAAATTTGCGATGCGAGCAAGTTCTGCAGTGAAGTAATTTTGTTAAAATTTAATCCTTTTAAGGAATATATATGCTTGGTTCTCAGGGGCTATCCTTTATCGCATCGCAAGTTTCAAGGCTGTAAAAACAAAGTGTTGTTTCTTTGAGACTTTGTGATGTGCAATATCGTCAAGATTTTCCTTAAGGCATGCTTTATTCAAGTTGTTTGGTGCCAATTGGATATGTTTTATTCAAAAATAAAATTTGTTATTTCAAAAAATTAAACTATGTTATTTTCTTATGTTTTTAAATTTTTAAGGGTCACCATTTATTTATAAAATAATTTCCTAAGAGATTTATATATAAATAAATGGGGGGGTTTTTGCATAGCACAACAGCTCCAAAAAGCGTTCGCTTGAATTCTTTTCCCACAAAGCCTTTTGTGACCAAACTCATGAAATCCCATCTCACTAGGCTTGTGGAGTACCCCCCAAGCTAAAAATTCAACAACACAGTCTAGTTGTAGTAATCGTAACTTGTTTAAGCTCTTGTAGTCAAGCGAGGACTTGGCTGGGTTTGCAAGTTGAAAATTAAGTAAGGGTAGTTGTGAGGGCATGATAGCTAGGGAGGTTCAGGGCATGACAAGGAATGAAAATACACACTAACACATGTCAGACAATATCAATGCATGTTGAGGAGTGTTAGGGAGTGTTGAGGCATCACAAGGGAGAACTAGGTCAAAATGCATGGAAATGAACAAATAAGAGTGTGTGCCAAGGAGTGCGAGTGAATTCAAGTATGCCAAGGATGAATTGTGTTAGGAGAAGTTCATAATAGGATTTTCAAGAGGCAAGCTTACGTTTTAAATAAGGGGCTCGACATAGTAGTTTTAGACAAAGGGAGACTTTTTGCTAGGTACAACACTATTTTTCCTTTAGCTATTATTTTTATATGACATTTGGAACATTTTGGCCAAATTCTTATGTTTTAAACTATTTTAGACAGTTTCATATTGTACATTGTTATGTATAAGTTTTGGTGCACTCAACTTCTGTCGCATTATATCATGTGTGTCTTGTGCACCTTGTGTTTCTTGCCAACTCTTAGATAATGCTCTATTTTTTATATGATCTGGACATACATGTGAAATATTGTCTATGTAAGCTATGTTTCTTAGTTGTTTTATGTCCATGGACAAATGTGATCCTTGTCTTCGTAAGTTCTTAAGTGGGACAACTTGAGCTTGGACACGAGTGCCCTAAGATGAGTTATAGGCAATTCTTAGGTGAAAAACGCACAATCCACTTGTATTAGGTGAAATTGGTCAAGTTATTGTAACTGAGGCAGATCATTGTCACATGAACTGTAGTAGCTAAGGACATGATTTGGTTCTGAATTCGTGAAAAAATTTAAGGCTAGCTGTGAGGGTGTGAGTGCCAAGGCATGCTAGGGAATGCTAGCATGTGCTAGATAGTGTGAAGGCATGTCAAATATGCTAATATGTGAAAAGTGCCAAGGCATGCCAAGATGAGAAAGGGTGTCACAATATGTGCTAGGTATTGTTAAGGCAAAAAAAAGGAGAAATAAGTTAAACTACAAGGAAATGAACACATAAGAGGGTTAATAAGTCATCAATTTAGCTTTTCCAAGAGGGTCATGCTAGGGACACCGACAATAGGTGCCAATAGGTGCCAAATGTTAGCGCATTCTAAGTGCCAAATATTCCTCTATTACTTATCATTTATTTTCCAATAGTTGATCTCAAATAAATTTAATATTAAACCATGCCAAAGCATACCAATGCATCTCAACAAATGCTAGAAATGCTAAGAATTTTCGAGCACCAACATGTTCCAAGTGCCAATATATGTTAGGGAGTGATACACATATATCTATGAAGTGGCAGGGCATGTCGAAGAGTGCTAAGGTGTGCTAGATAGTGCTAATGCATGCTGAGGAGTTTTAGGGAGTACTTTGGAAACACAAGGGATAACTAGGTTAAAATGCATGGAAGTGAATGAATATGAGGGTGTGCTAGGGTGTGTCAATGAGTGTTAGATGGCATGCCAAGGAGGGAGTGACAAGGTATGCTAAGCATTGGTAAGGCATGCTAGGGAATACCAGGGAATGTTAAGAAGTGTTAGAGTGTGTTAGGGAGTTCTAGTGTGTGTTAAAATGTGCCAAATAGTGCCAAGGCATGACACATGCTAAGGCATGCTAATATGTGCAAGGTTTCAGTGTATGCCAATATGTGTCAATGAGTGTTAAGGAAACATAAGTAAGAACCAAGCTAAAATGCAAGGAAATGAACGCATAAGATGGTTAATAAGTCAAGACTTTATGTTTTTCAAAAGGGGAATGCTAGGCACACTAATAATAGGTTCTAGCACATGCCAAGTGCCAATGTGTGCCAAGTGCTAATGTATGTTAATGCATGCGAAAGTGTCAGGGCATGTTAACAATTGCTAGGAGAGTGATATGCTATGCTAGGGCCTGCCAAGAAGTGCTTGGGTGTCATAGTCATGGCAATAGTTTGTAGGTACAAAGATGTTCCAAGACATCCGAGGTGCCAAGAAATGTTAGTGTGGGCCAAAATATGTTAAGATGTGCCAAGAATGTTGAAGAGTGTTATGTATATCTCATTATATAATTGACAAAGATTGATTATGTATTAAATAATATAGTTCCTACACACACTAGTGGAACTTTATCTAAAGGATATTTGTTAGATAATAAACCTAATAGAGATGAATCATGTGTTTACTCATAGGAAATTACATTCTCATTACTTGATGACACACTAACTACTTCTTAACAAATTGATTGACTCTAAACACTATGGCCTTGGACATATAATGAAAAGAATCCACAAAAATGGTGTTAAATCATTGTCTTTTGACAAAAAATATAGTATCATGCACATTACATCATCAAAAAATCATTGGAATGATCAATCAATGACGAAGGACATTTTTTGACTCTCAACAAAAGTAACCAAAAAGAGAATTGGTGAGGGTTAGTAAAATATTGTTACTAGAAGTGTCACGGAAGAGAGAATTAGTGACAGAACTTTAAGAACACTCACCAAAAGTTTCACCAAAATTTGATTTGGTGACAAACCTTAAAGGATCATCACTAAATGCACTTACATCAACGTTTTTTTAGGGCCTTCACCATATGAGATATTGGTCACGGACCTTAAAGTTTCATCACATGCATGACCCTCACTAGTGACCTTTTTTGTTGTAGTGGAAAGTACCTCCCATTTTCACTTTGGTATAGGCAGGGGATTTAGTGACCCCACTAGGTGTTCATATTCTATTTTCACGTGTTGGAATTCTTCTCATATTTCAAAGTATTTGAAAACTTCTCTTTGAACCATAGGAAAAAAAATATTTTTGAGGGTTGTGATCATTTTATGATATCCCAACTGAGATGAAAAAGGTCTCTTGTGGCAGTCATCCAATATTAATCTCTTAATCTTATCTTTATTAAAAATATAAAATATTCCCTTGTAGGTTATCAATCTTATTTTTTTAATTGCATAATCAACCCATTTTCATTGATCAATTTCGATTTTAATCTCTTCGCAAATATGATTATAATTTTGCTATGTTAATTCTACCTCTTTAGTATATTTAATAAAATACGACTTAGTTTGAATTACTATCAATGGATATACTTGTTTCAAACTTTGACTTAATGCATGTGTGACCTTATTTTCTTTCCCCTTTATATATTTGATGTTGAAATCATACTCACTTAGGAAGGCCATACATTTGGTTTGCTTGGCATTCATATTTGGTTAGATGAAAAAATATTTTATACTTACATAGTCAATAATCAAAGTCAAATTTCTACCAATTAGATAATGCCTTGGCATTTTAATTGTGTGGATTATGGTTGCCAATTCAATAATGTAAACTACATCATTCTTCTTATGTTCTTTTATTTACAAGATTCATACGCCATTAGATGTCCTTCCTATATAAGTACACCTCCAAGAACTTCCAAGCATGCATCAAGAAATACCTAAAAATATTTATTGGGATCTATTACTTTCAGCACTAGGGCTACAATAAGTAAATACTTAAATTTCTCAAATATTTCCTCACAATGTTGCATCCACACAAATTTCACCCTTTTTTTTAAGGTTATAGGGAATGCTAACTTAGAGAATTCTTTTATAAATATATGGTAATAACCGACAATTCCCATGAATAACCTTATATTAGCCACATATTTTGGAACTGGTCAATCAAGAATGGTGTTTACCTTTTTAGGATCAACTACTATATCTTATTTTGAGATTACATGCCAAAAATAATGTATCTTGTATTAGTAAAATTCACATTGGTTGAATTTTGGGTAGCAGTGATGTTCATGTAATTTTTCTAGTACTATATCCAAATGCTAGTTATTCTCTTCGAGTTCCTTTGAATATATTAGAATTTCATTTATAAATATTTATACAGACTTATCCAAAAATTTGTTGAACACATTGTTATTTAAGCAAATAAAGGTAACAAGTGAATTTGTAAGTCCGAAAGGTAACACCCTGAATTTGTAGTGTCCATAGCTGATTTGGAAACCTATATTTGGTATTTTTTCCTCAACTCTCAATTGGTGATAGCTAGATCTGAAGTCTATTTTATAAAATGTCAATGCTCCCTTTGCTTGTGGAAACAAATCGTTTATTCGATGTAAGGGATATTTATTTTTAATTGTTGACTTGTTCAGGTAGTGGTAATCAATACATGAATTAAATGTTCAATCTTTTTTCTTAACAAATAGAACTAATACTAATCCATCAAGATCTTCAAACGCTCAAATTTTGAAAATTTTGAACCTTGGCTATAATGACACCACATTAATGAACTCGTCATTACAAACCCAATGGAATGAATGGAAACTCAATCAGAGATTGTATGACCATCTCATCATCGTCAAAAGTTTGCAAGTTGTAAGGAGACATGGGGACCTATTCTACCTATGTGGCAACCAAATGACCAATTAGTCATCGACACATGGCGCGCTAGTGTTTTTCTTCTGCCCCTGCACAAAATACAACACATGAATATATATATGTATATATATATATATATATATATATATATATATATATATATATATATATATATATATATATATGTATATATATATACACACACACACACACACACACACACATATATATATATTATATATATATATTAATTATATAGTTATCATATAACCATATAATAATATGGTGTGACATATGTATTAAAAATCAGGGTCAAAAACTATTTGAAAAACCCACTTTGGCATATATTACCATATATTATAACTCCAAAATGGTTTGAAAACTACACAATGGTCAAATGGACTGAGCAACATGTTATATATGTTATGTCATTGAATGGCCACTGTGAGCCACATGTTATATATGTTACATTGTTTAACAACCGTCATGAAATTAGGGACCGACGGGTGTTGAACCCGTGTCGGCCTGTGGGCTGGCTTGCCAGGAGCAAATTAATAACTCCTGGACACCACAAAACATAAAGTGCCAATAGCAAAAAAAGCCATGCCAGATATATATGGGGGGTCAATGGGGTTGGAACCACCAACCACCATGGTGTTATTCTGAGCACCGACTAACTCACCCAACAACTTTGTTGGGATATCTTTTAACACTATACCATTTAAACTCCAAAATTTTCTATTCGTGAGGAGGAGAGTCAGAGACTGGTGGGTCTGACTGTGGAACAATGCAAGGAACCAAGAGGAGGCACAAACCAACGGGTCTAACAGCGGAACGGTGCACGACACTAGGAGGGAAAAACCATGACACAGGGTTCCAGGCGTAGAACCCTAATGCAGGGGTATTTTTTTGGATAGTGAGAGAATCTAAAATATTCCTTAAGGATCCATAAGTGCTAGTGTCAGAAAGGGATCGAATTTATAATCATTTTTCACGATTTGTTT
The DNA here is from genome assembly GCA_031772625.1 of Pinus tabuliformis. NCBI lineage: Eukaryota > Viridiplantae > Streptophyta > Pinopsida > Pinales > Pinaceae > Pinus > Pinus tabuliformis. The sequence goes on from CM062817.1 coordinate 795,243,635, forward strand.
TCTAGGAATCTAATCATTCAACCCAATTCTCTAGTAGAGTTTCACATATTCAGGCAATCCCCGAAGTGGAGGTATAAGGTGTAATTTTTTAATTGCTTGTAATTTTATTTCGCAGTCAATTAATGAAAGAGGCCTCCCCACATTGAGGAGGGCCCAAAGACATAGCCCACAATGGGTGAACTCCGTCATCAATTTGTTTTATGCCTTTGATTTCATGGTTTCTTTTAAATTAAGTTTCTTTTATGTGTTCATGTCATTTGGTTACATGCTCTTTTATGTGCAATTTAGTATGCATCCTTGAAGTAAAAGATTTGAATCAATTACACCCAATGGTGACACACTATGTATAATCTATCATTTGTTTAATAATTCTTGGAACTAAATCTTCAACACCATCAGTTTTGATGTACTCATTCGATAAGGAGCTTTTGATACCATTGTTTTCCTATTATCAACTCTATTGAGAAGTCTATTTCCCTTTTGCGTGGTAAATCTGGAATCTCATCAGGGAACACATCTTGATATTTTTGTATAACCTCTAACTTTTACAAAGACTTGGCTGACTTATCTTTGGAGTGGTATTCACCCTTGATAGAAAAAGATTGTCCTTCTTTCCTTGCATCCTTATTTAATTATAATGAAAATATGTGGAACACTGAAATGACCCTAGGTGTACCACTTATAATCTAAGTTTCCCCATTTTTTGTGGTACAAATGATTGTTTTATCAAGATAACTAAAAATTTCCTTATGTTCCTCCAGCTAGTCCATTCCTATTAGAACGTCATATGAGTCTAAGGGAAGTATGTTTAAATTTATCTTATTCTGATATCCATTCCGTATAAGTGGGCATGCCTTCACCCATCTGGAAACTTTTCTTTCCGTGTCAGCAGGTAAGTTAACTAGATTTGAACTTTTATATTTTTCAACATTTAATTTACAATCTTCTACAACCTAGGGGCTAACATAACTTAGGCTAGCACCGGGGTCTATTAATACAAAAACCAATCAGTTAAATATGGTACGTTCCATTTCCATAACGACAGATTGATGCGCTACTTAGCTCTCTTCCAATGGTTTGCTCATACATGAAATGTACCTAGACACATCGTTAATGGTGTAGGTCTCTTGGATATTTTGTATATGTTGAGTCGATCTCATGTTATAGGGAAAATTTCATAGTAGGTGGGGTTCACAACAACCCCAAAACATTAAAGGATCATTGTCTTTTCCACTAAATACTTTGCTAAATTCAGTCTGTTTAGACACAATTTGAGTTTGCATTTGAGTTATTTGGGACTAATTATTATTTTTATTGAATCTTTAATTTTTATTCCCCTTACTAGAATGTTTAAACTGCCTAGTTTTCCATCCTTTACCTCCTTTAAAAAATTAATATATATATTTTTTTAGGCCATGATTTCGAATCCTCACATCTCTACATGGCCTGATGGTAGCAAATCCTTGTTTTTAGGATAACCTCATCCATGGTTTTGGGGTTATCTAGCCCAATTTTAAATCATGAAATTCCTTAGCCTTATGTAAGTCAAATATTTTACCTTAAACAATCACTATAATTCCTCCCCGTTAACCCATTTTTCCTCTAAATTGCGATATTTTCTAACCTATTCCCACCATAGGGAATCTTTCCCCTATAATTGATAAGTAGGTAACTTAAATTTTAGTTCAGTAGAATAGTTTTAAGCTTGAAAATATTTGTTTATATTGAACAATCATGCTTTTTCTACTTCCTCATATTCCTCCCCATATGGTGGGGGTCTGATATTTTTAAGTTCTCCTTGTATCTCCATTTTGGGAAATTTTCCTGACTTAGAATGGAATCTTTGGGAGCTATGCTCCTCCCCTTGATATTTTTCTTCCTTTATTTCAACCATGCCTTAAGGTGTTTTCCATTTTCAGGTCTTTGGTATGTTCTCTTCCTCTTTCATTATTTCTACAGTCTTAGAATTTGACTTGTCCATCATAATTTTGATTAGTTTCTCATGTTCTACACTTGTTTCAGTAGGCACTCATGCCTGACATGGATATTCACTGTTTCTATTTGTATGTCTTTAACCATATTAAGTAATTCTCCAGTTTGTACCTGTGCCTGTTGGACCAAGTGCACATAAATTTCTTCCTCGCCTATATGAGTCTCTCCATTAGGTTCTACCATTATGTTCCTTTTTTATCTAGTCTTCATTGGATTTTCTATGTTTAAACTAAAGATTTACTATTAGATGAAGTCATGGTAATAGCAAAGGTCATAATATTTGAACCTCGCTCTAATACCACATGTAACATGCCTCAAGGTTATCTTAAAATTAATTATATTTAACGATGTTTTTTTTAACATTAAACCTAGGGATATATTAAAACATAAATATATTCAATTATAGAGACCCTATAAGCTCTTCTTATTACTCTCTTTGGCCTAAATTCCAGGTCTTTTCATTCTCAAACAATCAAATTTTCTGGAAAATTATTTTGTCTCAAATGAGATAGGATATGGCTCCCCTCTTAGGTAACTTATTATGGCTTTAATAGCCTTACGGTATCTATCTATCTATCTATCTATCTATCTATCTATCTATATATATATATATATATATATATATATATAATTTTTTTCCAATGAACCTATCCAACAATTAAAGGTCTAGGTAAGCATTGCATATGGTTTATATATGCCACAACCATTTTTGATAAAACTACTCAAACTAAATGTTATACTCCATAATTTATATAACCATTCTTTTTGACCTTATTGTTTAATAATAATTATTTATAGTTTTATTAAATTTTTAACCTGCATACTTATATGTTCTCATGGTTTGTAGAATATAAATATATATATAATGTGTGGAAAGAGTTATTTTTTTTCTCGAACTTACTTTACTAACACAAATATTTCATGTAGTCTGATAAATTTAGAACCTCTTTAGTCCTCCATGGACATTCAAGCTATTGTGGAGGCATACCTTCCGTCAACCCACATGACATTGATATAAATGCCGGTATAGGCCACCTACCACTATGTTAAATGACGTGTAAGTAATTCAACATTTAGGATGGCTTATGATTTTTGATCCACTATGAAATTTTTTTGGGTTGATTTTGGGTAACTTCCCCTTTGTGGCCTCACCACAATTATGACTCATTTTCTCATGTTTTGCTAAAGGACGAGACTTGCAACCGAATTTTTAAAAAATTTCAATTAGGATTTGTCTCTCAAACGCAAAGTTCATTTTGTAATATGTTAGTTATTTCTAGCTCAATGCCTTCGAAAAAGTATTTTCTTGAGGTTTGAAGCAGAAGTTACCTCTTTCATTTATAGTTTTACCCTAAAGGCACTCATTTTCTTTCATTATTCAATGGGCCTCATTCTTACATTTGATTGTCAAAGTTTAGTTCTTTTTTCTCGATGAATTTTATCCTTAGTTAAGTGGTATTTTTCATTAAGGTTTAAAAAACGTCCTATATTGGTTGTGTCCTCTTGGGGATGGTGTCTTGTAGCTCATGATTTTTATGGGGAAAACTATCTCATTCAACACTTGTAGGGAAAAAGTCTTAATAATAACTCTTTCTCTAGAAAAATTTGAACCCTATCTTTTCTTTTAAAAAAAGGGGTTTAAGCTTACACTGTAAACTTTCTACTTATGTCTCATGCATTCTGAAATAGGGTCTTGGAATCTAGCTCTGCTCTGGTTTCAAAGGTGAATTCTCCTCATGACTATACTTATGGTTTACCGTATTAATTTTATAGTAAACTCTTAAGAGAACTTCTAGCTTCTAACCAAATTTCACATTTTCCTTACAATTTAGTTGTGGCAATGGATATCTTCGTTGATCCATTCTTTCAAATGGATTTTTTTTGCAAGTTTTGCAATTACTTGACCTCACATTTATTCCAAGTGATGACATAGCTTTTTTATTTCTCTTTACATGGTTCTCATAGTCTGCATGACTAAGAAACTTCAAGGTTATTTTGTAGCTTAGGATTTTAATGAAAAAGGCTTTGTGTCATCCCGGTTCTATAAATTTATGGTTTAATGTATAATTTTTTGAAATTTTAAAATATATAATAAAACCCTGACCTCTATGAAAATATTCTACCACATTTGATGTTGTTGGTATTTATGGGTCTTTTCTTTCATTGGTTACAATTCAACAGTTGGTATATATGCTGTTATGGACTAGACGAGGCTTGCATGGTTGTATTGCAAAATTTTAATTATATTATATATAAATGTGTTTTATTTTCACTACAAAAGCTACAATTGACTTCTTATTATGAAATCCTCTACTGGTTAATAAATTATAGTACTTGACACAGTTTTCTTTCTCTCTTTTTTCCTCTTATTTCATTTCCTAAATAAAGTGAAACTAAAATAAGGTTGTACCTTTGTAAATGTTAAATCCACATTATACGATTTTGGCTCATCGAGCAAAGACAATGCTATGTAATTTTATCTCATAGAAAATATTTTGTAATTTAATTGTTGCATTTATATTGGGCTTCCATGCCCATATAGTTACAACTTTTCCACTTATTTCTGTAAATATATGTGCCATATTTTGTTCTTTAGATATTTGTTGAGTGATAATAATTTTTCTTATACATATTAGAGGAAATTTTTACCATAAAAGTGTCCATGAAATTTACATGTAATTTCCATGTCATCATATGTAAACCAATCAAAAATCCCTTAAATTTAAAAATATATACATGTAAATACTTTGGAGGGAAAAGATGAAAAGATACTTTTTATAACTATAATTTTGGCTTATCTCCTTATAAATTTACTCAAATTTCAAGTGTAAATAATCATTGGATGAATAATTAATTCGATATCCAATGAGTACCCATTACACATACTTTTGAGAAGACCGACATTGATAAAAATTGAGTAAACATGAAAAAAACATGTTCATACTTTTGAGAAGTCCTACATTGATACAATTTTTAGCATACATTAAAAAAACATGTTAAACAAGTTTTCTAAGGTATCTTCAATTTTTATCAATGGGGGTCCTCTCAAAAGAACTCATAATGGGTACTGATTTGATGTGGAATCTAATTTCGCATCCAATGACTGTCTACATTTGAACTTTGAGTAAACATATAAGGAGATAAGAAAAAAGGTACAATTAAAAAAAAGTAGTTTTCTTCTTTTTTTCTTCCAAAATTCATAACATTTATTTTATATTTTAACTATTATTTAATATTTTTCCTTAGGAGGCCAGTTTTAGCCTGAGATTTCCTCTAATGCATGCTCTGAAATTATCTATATGGTTTTGAAATACTTTATTAGACTATATAATTAGAATAATTTGGTTAATATATACTATCTTGGGTTAGAGACCTAGTGGGTTATGTCGTGGAAACTGCCACATGTTCTTCTAATTCCTAATATTCCTATCATGTCCCTATTTTTCCATTAGTATTTTTTTTGCTTTTGCATATATATATATATATATATATATATATATATATATATATATATATATATATATATATATATATATATATACTTCTTGCATTTTTTATTTTTTTATATTAGGAGATTCATTTAAAAATCATCATTTTCCATTCTGTTATTTACTATGATACTTATATTAAAATGTCTATTTCCAAGAAACATCAATTATTTATGGTTCCTATGTGGTCATTAAATTAATATCACAAGTGTGATGATAACCTAGGTTTAGGTTCACTTGGCATACATATATCTGTCATTGTATACACCTTCAACTCTTAACGCCGGGATAATGAGATGGATTACTTCTAAATTATTTATGGTTTTGGTTATAATCCCTATGCTTGTATGATGGTTAGACTTGGAAAAGTGTCAATGGCGCTCCTTATAATAGCCATGTGCTCATCACATGCAATTCGACACCTGGTACTATCCAATGTTGGTGGATCACTAAGCATATCCAACTGTTACAACTGATTTGAGGTTTTCATCTAACCCTAAAATTTGTTTCCTGATTCATTCTACTCAGTGTGAACCTGATGCATTGTAGAGTTCTGCTATAGGGGAGGGGTTTTTCCTTTACACTTATTGGTAATTGGAGATGACACTCACCAGTAAATATTTTCTCGTACGCTTGGTTCTTACAAGTTACCTCATGCCCCTAGCCTAGGTAATATTTTTTCTTTTGTTCTTCTCAACTTAAATTGATGAAGTTAATGCCTCAATTTGATATAGGATGGATGCTTCTTAACATATTTTTATTTGATTGTTGGATAAAACCTAAAGGGTTAAAATTGTTTCTTCTTGGAGGGTTTGACATCGCTGAATAAATTGTTCAAGGAAGAACACCCCTTTTCATTCTGCACATTGAAGATATGTTCCATACTTTGTGGTGTCTCCCATATTTTACACTATAATGGTCTACCGTTACGATTTAGTTTCTTGTTCTCATGGAATTTGAGGCAAATCCATCTAATGTAACCTAATGTATTCTTTGTTCTTTCACGATGAATTCTAGTTTCACTGTGTAGGTTTTTCGTCTTTTTTTTCATGTGGTTTCTACCAAACATGTTGTGTTCATCTATCACCTTTCCTCAAGTAGTGGCCTGACACAATTTCTCTACCACTAATTTCATAAGTTTATTCACTCAGAAGAAAGTTTTAGGATATATTTCTTGGTGGTGGATGTAATGGTCCACTAGTACAAAATGACTAATTAGTTACTAAAAAAACAACTAAAATTTGCATATAAATGACCATTTTTCAATCGGTGACCAATAGTAGTTAATTTACAGTATCTTATAACGTGACAATCTTTTAGTAATTTTTAGCTTAGTCATTAATTGGTTTCCTCAATTTTACCATCTAGTAGTATATTTAGTCATTAATTTGGTAATTAATTTTTCATTAGTTTAGTCATTAATTGTCGCAATTAATGACAAAATATACAACAAAATATATTACTATATGAATGGTCGAGAAAAGCAATTAATGAACAAAGAAATATGACCAAAATGTTGGTTGTGTTATAAGATACTATAAATTAGCTACTAATAGTCAGATATATGCAAACTTTAGTAATAATTTGAAACCACTTAACGACCAAAGAAATATGAATAAATTTTAGTCGTGTTATAAGATATTGCAAATTAGCTACTAATAGTCGTATATATGCAAAATTTAGTCATCATTTTAATAAAAAAATTATCATTTGCAGTAGTCATTTATCTTTTTTTGGTATTTTCATATTCATTATATAAATGAATAATTTAGTAGTTTCTATTCATTTCATTTAATTTCATTCATAATCATTATAAACAACTAATTTAGTCATATATTCATTTTATTCGTGTTCATCATTAATTAATATAAACTACTAATATAGTAGTTTTAGATTGATTTTATGTGTTCATTATTAATCAACATAAATTAATTAGTATGATTTTGCGACTAAATTTTAAAAAAATGCCATACAATGTGCATGTTTGTATAATATGATAACACAAAGCTACATATGTTAATTACAAGACTAAATAATATCAAGTGCAAATAAAAATAGTGTCAACCATATAAATTTTATTATATAAAATATCGAGTATTACAATATGAGTTTCCAACTTAATATCGGTTGCACTATAATCTACACATGAAATATTTTTCACCGTTTCAAAACATTATCACTATGTTGCCAAAGCATTGAAAGTGAATTCACCAACTCAAAAGGCTTGACCATCAGTCTCTATGAGTGTGTCTTATGCATTATATTGGCTCTAACGGTATCACTAGACATATTCTCTTCTCTTTCTCATTTTTCATTTTTCACTCCAGTGTTATTGTTCTCCTCTTTCTTCAATTGCTACTTCTTACCATCAATATTGAGTTCCTTTCCTGAAAACGAAAGAAGATACAATGCAGAATATAAGACATGAAATACGATGAATACTTGAATATAAAATAAAGTATACTATAGAATAGTTCTACGACATATAACTCATCATTCGATAGTGGCCATTATGCAGCTAGATGACCTGTATAAACAGAGCAAATAAAAAGTCACCATAGAAAATAAAACCTTAGGAACTTAGTATTCAACCTTCATCAAAACCTTAGGCGCAATCATACCAGCTAAGTTACATGTTAAAAATACCAGGAAATAGCCTTCCAATGTTATTTCTTCCGAAAAGGTTTCTAATATTCAAAATATGGATCGCAGAAGCTTGAAATTGAGTAGATAACTTGTGAAAAAAAATGGAAAAAAAAGATCAGTGTAAAAATATCCTTATTTCTTGTTATAAAAGAGTCATGTTCCTTAACTTGGATATTCTTTTGCCCATAGTAAAAGTTCCTTGCTATTATGAACTATGTTTTTAGGATCATGAGATTAATCCAACATCATATTGGATTGTGCAAACAAAATGATTCAACTTTCCAAGATAAGTACCTCACTTGGTTGAATGAAGGTGCTAGATGTGAGTAGTGTCAAAACCTTAGGGAAGCAGAACACTAATTCCTAAGAAAATATATCAACACTTGTCCACTGAATGAAAAATTTCAATCCCATAATGGCCTATGGGAGTACATTTTGTTGGATGGATATCACACTCTGAGAGATGATTGTCTAATACAATGATAAGTGTACACATATTGTCACAATGCCCCTCACAGTCAGACCCTATAGTTTTTTCCTATAATATTAATCATATTATACTATTTAATTATAAATTATGACTACCAAATAATTATTAGTTTGAATAATTAGTCTGAAATTTGCGTTTTTAGTATTTCTGTATACATGAAAATATTCAGAAAAAAAAAGGGTACCTTTTGTGACTATTTAATTTCGAGTGAATATAAATACACAAGAAATTATGGTGCCTCAGTGTTTCTCTAGTGGTTATCCACTCATTGTACCAATTGCTCCCATGTCCTCTATTGCTTTTGGTGAATTCCTCTTTGATGATGTCCATTGCCAATGAAATGGACATTTATCCTCGATGTTTTCTTGAGCCAAAGAGAAGCTCCACAAGTAAAAACCAAAAATTAGCCTCAAATATATTATTGGGGGCCAAAAACGCAGTAATTATATGATAAGCCAAGAAACACTTCACGTTAATGATCTTCCCTTTAATATTGATTAATAATTTCTTTGCATGATCATGTAATACTAAAGTGTCAGGTAGGGACATTTAAAGTTAGTCATCCATCAATATCACCTTTGAGACTGCTTAGTAGTTAATACTTCCTATTACACACACAATAGATCACCAACTTCAAGGATAACAATATAAACACAACAAAAATTAAATTAAATGAAATACTAGGAAGTCAAATGTGACTAATCTTGAGTCAAGAAAATAGCTATCCCTTCACATTAGCAAGCAATTCTTAGGCACTAAAACAGAAAATCCTTCCATTGTATTATTTTCACCTTTTCTTTAATTTCTTTAATTGAGAACATAACTTTCAAAAAAAAAAAATCACTGAGAAAGGTCTCAAAATCCTAGAAAATGCTTGAGTGATTGCCGTATCAATTAAACAAAACAAAATTTGTTCAATATGATTGTAACGTTTGAAATATATTGAAGAATATGAAGCTTTCTCATCTCTTTCTCCTAATCAAATTGTAATCCATGGGTTCCAATCAAGTAAACGATTTCCCTCCAATATAGTTAAGAGATCACTTTGGAGAAGGAATTCTAAAAGCATCGGGATAGTAGAAATGGAATTAACTAGGAGGAAAATGATCAAGGCCTTTCGAAGTTCCTATGGGTTGAAGCTACAAAAAACACCGTGTATGTTCAAAACCGATTCCCTCATCAAGAATTGGACTCCAAGACTCCCGAAGAAATGTTCACTAGTAAGAAACTCGATGTCTCTCATTTTATAATTTTTAGAAGTCCCGTATATTTTCATGTGCCGAAAGAGAAAATAGGAAAGTTGGGTGAATCTAGGAAGAAAGGAATCTTTGTGGGCTATAGTGAAAATTCTAAGGGATATATAATTTATGTAGTTGGTCAAAAGGAAGTTGAGATAAGTCATGATATCACCTTCGACAAAGATATGGCCCTCAGGAAGATCAAAAACCTTCCTATACTAAGGAAGGACAAAGAAGCTAACACTGGAAATCAAGGCGCAAAAGAAGAAAAAATGATGCCTGATGTTGATAAACCTATGGATACTATTAATCCTCCTCCTCACGAGCCCTCCTCCTCCAAAAGGAGAGCCTCATGGCTTAGGGAAACTCTCGAATATTCTGAGAGACACATTGCACCAAGGGGACCTTCCGTGAAAGTAAGAAGCCGAACAGATATCAAGGATATTTGACTTCCATGAGCACTATCATTCCAAATGAGCCTTCATCATTCAAAGAATTCGTGAAGAATCAAGTATGGAAGGATGCTATGAATGAAGAATATAAGTCAATTATGAAGAATGATTTCTAGGATGTCGTCCCTAGACCCCGGGAAAAATCGGTTGTCACCTCTAAGTGGCTCTACAAAATCAAGTATTGAGTTGATGGAAGTGCATAAAAGTTCAAGGGTCACTTTCTTGCTTGAGGCTTCTCTTAAAAGGAAGGTGTATATTACGATGATATATTTCCACTTGTTGCTCGATACACCACCATCTACTCGATCATAGCCCTTGCTCCCTCACAAGGATGGAACCTACATGAGATGGATGTTAAGACCGCTTTCTTGCATGCTTCAACAAAAGAGGAAGTCTATGTGGAACAACCCGAGGCGTTTGAGGTTCATGACTGAGAATCTCATGTATGCATGTTGAAAAAATATCTCTATGGATTGAAGAAATCACCTCGGCCTTGGTAGGAGAGGATCGATAGCTATCTAATGAAGCTGGGATTCACTAGAAGTGAAGTCGATCCAAAAATTTACTTTAAGGTTGAAAATGATAAACCTCTCATTCTGGTACTTTATGTGGACAACCTCTTTCTAACAGGTGCAACTCTCTCATTCACAAATGTAAGATGGAGTTGGCTTCTGAATTTGAGATGGACCTAGGACCAATGCACTATTTTGTAGGATTGGAGGTCAGGCAAAAGCCAGGTGAAATTTTCCTCTCTCAAGGAAAATATGTTGTGAAGATAGTGGAAATATTTTGGATGGTGGACTGCAAGCCTGTGACTACTCTTATGGAACTTAATTTTCATAAGTTATGTGGTAGTGCTTCTAGACCTGAATTGGGAAATGATTATAAGTATCGTCAACTCATAGGAGCATTGATGTTCTTGGTGTACTCCCGTCAGAACATATGTTTTGCAGTTAACACATTGAGCCAATATATGGTTGAGCCTCATCATATACAGCAGATTTGTGCCAATAATCTTATGAGATATCTTCAAGGCACAATCGCTCATGGAATGAGACACCCTACTGGAGATGTGAGGCTGCATGGTTATTCTAATGCTGATTGGGCTGGAAGTGTGATGGATTGCAAGAGAACTTTTGGATGCTATTTTTCTTTGGGTTCTGCTTCGGTATCTTAGATGAGCATGAAGAAAAAATTGGTTGCCTTGAGCAACGTCAAGGCTGAGTACATAACTGCTAGTATGGCCTCCTATGAAGCTGTCTAGTTGAGGAAGCTCTTCAGTGAGATGTTTAGACATGTGTTGGATATCACTGTGATCCTCCACGACAACCAGAGTGGGATCTGATTATCAAAGAATCCCGTCATTCATGGTCGCTCCAAGCATATAGATATCAGGTACCACTTTATCCGAGATATGGTACAATTAGGAGAAATAAGGCTCCATCACATTGGGACTCATGAGTAGGTTGCTGATATTCTAAAAAATCCCCTTGGGAAGGTGAAGTTATTTACCTTTCGAGAACAACTTGGAGTCGTGGAGAGACCTTCTTATGAGGTGCCTGTATGAGATCGACGTTGAGATGTAGGAGCTCCAGGGGGCTTGGGGTACTTCTTGGAGTGATGAGAAACCATAGGGTGAGTGGTTCAGCCTTCTCCTAGTGGTTTGATGCATACAAGGTGAGAGGTTCAACCTTCCCCTGCGATACCCCTTAGCGACATGCAAGCAAGATGAGTGGTTCATCCTTCTCCTACTGAAACATCCTACCTATGCAGTCAGGGACTCATGGGAAGTACCTCTCATCTTTCCAATGATTTGGGAAATGAGGATAGGGACCATAGTACTACTGATGGATGCATCATGTACTACCATAGTCTGTATGCTAGGATGACCGATATTTATCTAGGATCAGTTGGAATTGACTTCGGGTTAGTAAGAGTGGTATGAGACACTCTCTTTTTATTGGAACTGACTTCAGGTCAGTAATAGTGGTATGACACACTCTCCTTTGATTGGGGGTGACTTTGGGTGAGTAGAGAATGGTATGATACATTCTCGATCACTTCTTCTTCTTCATAGTTCAGCAAATCAGAGCAGTGCATTGAGGGCAAAGATAGTACAGATTGGCAGATGGATTAGCAGATGGAGTTCTCCCTAGTTGAGAGGGAGTGTTAAAATTGGAAACTAGGGACAAACTCCAGATGGGCCATCTTATTTATGACAACTGATATTTGTCTTGGATTCCTGTCTCTGAGAAGCGTACGATTGATCTAAAGATCATCCGATTTTGACATGTACAAATGAAGTTATGCATTTATTTTGATTATGGTCAAATTGTCAAGGTCGACCAGCAAACTTATGTAGGCTCAAAAGCCCAACAATCACGTTTATTCATCTTCAACGTTGCATATAAATAGAAGGTTTCTTAGACTCATTTGGACACACTCATCTTGAAACTTCTATCTCTCTCCTTGTTGATCGGGTATGGATTTCTGGGCCTCTTTCTCTCTCCACACGTGCGAAATTTCTGGAGACTAAATTTCTAGACGGTTTGACCAAGCATTGAACAACATGCGTTGACCTCCTTTAACTGCATTTTTGTGACGGCTACCTCTGTTTGGGAAGGCTGCATTTTTGGGCATAAAAATCAAGGCTAGACGTTTACTGTTGACCAACATTTACTACAGCTAGGGCTGACCGCAAGTGGGTTGTTTGACCAGACTTTGACTGGACTAAATTTGACTATTTTGGGGGTTATTTTATCTTATTTCTTGGAGGTTGAATTTTACTAAAGTTAACTGATTTGCTGAGGGTCAAATCTTCCATGTTGACCAATTATCAGATTTGTAAATTCTACTATCTTTCTTTGCTGAACTATTGAAGACTAAAATAAGAATTTATCAAGGGTTTCCCCACATTGGGGTTTGTCCCTGGATGGTGCCACATCTTATGTTCTATCTGCATTTTACTAGCATGTTGATGTGATTGATAATCTGAATATTGATACTGGGCTAATAAAGGAATTTAAGTAAAATTGCTCTAAAGCATAGAATATTTCATTGTTGCCTAAAATTAATAAGATGATTGGTGTCATAAAATGGTGCATTGCATCCTTCAATATATGTCACAGAACTCCTCTCACCTCACAGAACACCTCTCATCTACAACAATAAGAATTCTCTCAAACTTGCTAATCTCCATCTCATTCATCCTTAAATAAGTGGATATTTCCATGGGTGACAAAGTGTGATTTGGGATTTAATAGGAGTTATCACTAAAAAATACTAATACAATGTAGCATAATAGTTATCAGTGGGAGGAATAACCTTGCCAAGCTACTTCCTAACTAGATCAATATACTCCTAAATTACCTTTTATAATGAACAAAAGATAACCTCAACTACCTATAGAGTCTACCTATGCATGGTAGCAATGAAAACACTTTCAAAAAAAAAACTACAACAATGTTTGTCAATCTCTTCTTCTAGTCAAGGGCATGCCCATCTTTTGAAAAGTATCAAGCAGGTTAGGGTCCACCTCATCCAGGCTCATCTTCTTCTTCTACTCTCTCAGTTTAGGTTTAGAATAATAGCAAAGGTATTGGAAATTGATTGGTGGGTAAAATTTATCAGGCCATTTGGGTTATTCCATTTTTAATCATTATCTGTAAGAATTGAGTCTAAATTGAAAAATCCATTCAGGTTCCTTCTTTTTAGTTGAAATTAACCTAAGATTTGGAGAGTTGTAAGGTTTAATGGATCTAAGTATATTCTATTGAAATTATAGTAGCATGGTTTAAAATTGTAGGCATTGAAATTAGAATCAAAAGATGAAATAGAAAAGATTTTATGTTCATGATTACAAAACATTTTAATTTCATGTAGCAAATTTTGAAGAAGGTCTAGTATTTGCATCCTACCAGAAAATTGAGATCATAATCTAAGGATGAAACATAAAAGATTTTATGCTCATGATTACAAAAAATTTAATTTCATGTAGCAAAGTTTGAGGAAGGTATAGTATTTTCATCCTACCATAAAATTTTCTTGCATCACTCGAGCCCTTTGAATTTGGGCATGGTAAAGTCCATTACACAAACAATCAACCACTAAAAAAAGGTGAAAATAAAAAATAAAATTTCATGCATTCTAACCCTCGAAAATTTAGAGAGGATCCAACTGATCTGTACAATAAGGACATGAAAAATTCTTACTTGTCCATTGTCTTTTCATGAATTGTTGGCCACAATCAAGATCTACATTATTATAATCATTAAACCCTTTGTACAATAAAGACATGCAGAATGCTTACTTTTGCATTGTTAATCATTAAACCCTTTGTATAAAAAGGACATGCAAAATTCTTATTTGTGCATTGTATTTTGATGAATTGCTGGCCAGAATCAAGATCTACATTATCATAATCATTAAACCCTCAAATGTAGATGAAATTTATGCTTTTATCATATAAATCATCGAATTTTTTACCCTATTTACCCTTAAGAAAAAAATCATCTTTATTAAAATGGAAGAACTCTCCAAAGTCCAAATTCATACCCATGTGCAAATGGCCAAAATCTTACATTATCATAATCTAGAAATAAGTGATTCAGATTAATCAAATTGTTAGGATTTGGTCGATGTTTCGAACCAACTAATGTGGTTCATCCTCAAGATAAGGTGAGAAATCCATTGATCAAAAGGAATAAATAGTAAGGATGTAGCATTGCCTAGAGTTAGCCATTAAAAATTAGTTGTTGGATTAATCCGAAAGACTTATTTCTATATTATGGATCACAAAATCCTTAGATCTAACATTATCATAATCATTAAACCCTCAACTCTAGATGAAATTTATTCTTTGATCATATAAACCCTCGAAATTTTTTACTCTGTTTACCCATAAGAACAAAAATCATCTTTAGTAAAAAGCAAGAACTCTCCAGAGTCCAAATTCATACCCATGTGCAAATGGCCAAAATCTCCATGCCTAATGACCTTGTGCTTCCTCCAACTAATTGTTGATTCTCTCCTAAGGTGTTTGCCATGAAAAATCCATCTCGGGTTCGAATCCAAAGAAATCCATAGATCAAGTTGATGGTCTTCCTTCTTTTGGAATTTCGATGCAGATATCAACAAGGAGAGTAAAATGCAGTGCTACAATGTGATGTTGTAATCTGTGAATATTTTATTTGAATTGAGCCCTAAATTGGAAATGAAAAAGAAAATAAATATTTATAATGGAAAAAATAAAAGAAACATTTATAATATAAAATAAAATATATAAATTGCAATTGGGTTAAATGATTTAATTTTAATAAGAATTTGTTATTTTTTGTGTAAGACGCTAAATTAAAAAGAATAAGAAGTTAAAAATGATATTGGGATGAGTGTAAACATTTAAATATGGCCTCAATTAATAGTAAAATGTTAAATTAATAAAAATAATAAAGTTCAATTTGTTGTATTTCGATATTGTTATTAACTTGTGAATAGGCTGTGTTACAATACCATGGGCCAATACCATGGCTTATCAAAACTACAAGTCCAAAACCCATAACGTATTTCACAAGCAAAACATTTTATAACAATATGACAAGATTCTTAACCGTGAATATTCACCCCCACATTAAGGTAGATATTATTAACTTGTAAAAAATAGTCTTTGTTACAATACCATGGGTCAATACCATGGATTATCAATACCACATGCACAAAAACCATAAATTATTTCACAATCAAAATATTTTATAACAATATGACAAGATTGTTAACCATGGATATTCACCCTCACTTTACCATGGATATTAACTTGTAAATCGGCTTTGTTACAATACCATGGCTTATGAATACCACATGCCAAAAAACTATAACTTATTTCATAGTAAAAATATTTTATTTTAATTTAATTTTACAACATTTTTTTAATTGAATTTAAAAGGTAAAATGTTACAATTTTAGATATATCTAAACCCTCTATCCTCACGACTACTATAAATATCGCCATAGAAATTAAATTAAGGTTTTAATCAAATTAAGCTAAGATGGATCCATGCCAGTGATTTATATATATATATATATATATATATATATATATATATATATATATATATATATATATATATATATATATATATATAACTGACATAGATCCATCTTAGCTAAAGATCCAAGGGATGAGAGAAAACTAATTATAGATTAAAAGTTTTTCATTATTTTATTTGATTGATCCAAAATATAGGTTTAATATTTTACAACCAATTAAGTTTTTTTAATTTAGATAATTTCTTAAACAAAATACAACGTGATCAAATTTAAGAGAGAGTTGGGGAGGGGGCAGAGAGAGGGAGGGAGATAGTGAAAAAGTTGGATGGCATAGAGAGAGAGAGGAAGAGAGAGTGATGGGGGGGAGAGAGAGTGAGGTGGGAGAGAGGGAGTGAGAGGAAGGAAGAGAGAGAGAGACAGAGAGAGATGGAGTTGGAGTGGGAGAGAGAGTGAGGAAAGAACAAAGTCATAGAGAGATAGAGGTGGAGGTAGAGAGGAGTGAGAAGGGAGATATGGAGAGAGAGTGAGGGAGAGAGGAGAGGAGGGAAGAGAAAGGAGAGGAGAGGATAGAGATATGGAGAGAAGGGGAAGGGAGAGAGATCAAAACATAGAGATGGAGGAGGACAGGGAGGGGGGAGATAGTGATAGTGTTGGACAGGAGAGAGAGGAAGAGAGGGAGAGTGATTTGGGGGGGATAGATAGAGGAAGGAAGATAGAGATGGAATTGGAGGCTGCAGGAGAGGGAGGGAACAAGAAAAACATAGACGGAGAAGGTGGAGAGAGAGAGGGGGTGACAAGGGAGTGATGGAGAGAGAGTGAGGGATAGAGGAGAGCGAGAGGGAATAGAGAGAAGGATATAGATAGAGAGGAAGAGGAGGGGAAGAGAGTGAGAGAGAGTGTGTGTATGTTTGGGGGGTGAGATAGAGAGAGGGAATAACATAGAGACACAAATACAAATATAGATATTATATATTATATAACCAATCTAGATCCATATTAACCCTATAACTATCAAGTGCTGAGAGGGATCCAATCTCTCGAGGTGCAAACATTTACCCAGGTTTTTCACTAGGAAAAAAATGTTTGCACGTCAAGGGATTGGATCCCTCTTGATGCTTGATAGATTCGAGGTTAAGATGGATCTAGGTTGGTTAATATGATATTAAAGTAGTTTTTATTTGATATTATAGTCTTAAAAATTAAAATTTCTCTTCAAATTAATTTCATATTGGAACTAGATCCAATTAGATTCAATGAATAGATTTTAAAAATATAGAAAAAATATATTTTTTAATAAAAAATATATTTTTAAAATTACAAATTATTAGAGATAAATAATGAAAAGTTGTCTCAACTATACACCATGTGAGAATGAAGAAATTTTTAAGGAAGGATAATCTTTCAACCAATATTTAACAACCTTTCAATCCCATATCACTTATAAGTTTAGATTGCTTGACACAATTAAGATGACTAACATAAAAAAATGATTCATATTATTGTAGTACTTGTTAGGTAGTTGTAGTTTTGTTCTTAGACTAAATTAGTCATTCATGTAAGTCATTTTTAGTTTTATTACTTATTAACTAGTCACATATTTTAACCTGCAACCAAATTAGTGATTTATGTTAGTTGTTTTTAGTTTGGTCACTTAAGATTGCTCATTTTTGGTAGTATTTCACTTGGAAAAGCTATGGTGACTAATGTTTTTAGCCACCTAGTCACTAATTTCTCATTTTGTACTAGGGTCACATGGTATTTGATTCCTCTATTATAACACTGCAATTTTTCGCTAACGGCTTTTCATCATAAATGCTCTATTTAAGTTATTTGTGAGGTTGTAGGCCAATGTCTTGATTTAGAAATTCTACTAAAAATAATTTAGAGAACTAAGCTCTCTTTTGAGAATGTTAAAGCTCGATGTTACTGTTCATAATTTGAGTCGTTTTAGTTCATGGATAAATTTTCCCCTATGGAATGCGTAGTGATATGTGACCCTGGAAAGGGTTTGTTTGTCCTAAAATATTTAATTTTTATGTCATAGGGTCAGTGGAGTGAACCTTGTCATCATCTCAGGTAAATTTTCTTGTATAATTCTCACTCTCGTATCGCTATTGCAGGGTAAATGATTTTTTCATAAAACATTTTTAATAATTCCTTATTTACTTACTAGTCAAGTTCTACAAGTATGCAACATCTAGGGTTTCCACGTTCATCAGGTTAATATAAATTCTAGTTAATTATGTTCCCATATAAAGTTGAAGTGGATCAATTTTTTTCTTTCGCATTCTCTAGGTCGGCTCAACACAACACAATCTCTCATCCATTGTAATTTTTCATACACAATAGTCCTATCTTAAATTCCAATTAGTAGTATGAAACACATTGGAAAAATTGGATTTCTACATAACAACTATTTTTTTTTTTTCCTTATACTATACGCTCCAAGTTTTCTCAGACTCCCAATATGGGTTAAACTGTATAATATGATGTTTAAACATAGGTGTTTTCTTTTATGACATTGCTCCATTATAAGAATGTGTTTAACTTTATTCAACTTCCTTTATGTTATAATGGTGCTTCGCATGCTAGGAATATTATAATTTTTAATTCCCACACAATTACATATTTTTTCTAACCTTTCACATAATTTTTTTAGATGCATAATAACATACATTTCATCTATTTTTTTGGTATTTTCCACCATGGAATATTTGAGTTATCATAATGATACAAAGTTTACCTATTTTCTAATATTTTTTATAGTGGTATTGGTACTTTAATATACTCATCGGTATTCTTTGAATGAGGATGAGTGTCGTGATATGGTTGTTCTTTTTAAGAAGAATAACTAGACAAAATATTTTGTATCATATTTCATGTTAAATGTTGGCTAGTATGATATTTCACTTCTACGTTGTACTACTACAAAATCATTAATTGCAGTCATGACTGGGCAATAATAGTCATTTCCCCCCTATTCCTAGGCTCCTCCATGGTTTCCACTTAGCCATAAGGTTTTCAGTTTTCGACTTCCAAGGATATTAGTATGTTCCCAATCCCTATATTTCTCTAAAGGAATGAGAATGCATCTCCATATATCCCATGTTCAGATATGGATTTAACCAAGTGAATATCGATTAATTTTTTCCGATCCTATTTTCTATGCATGCACACTGCTCTATAATATAATCATGCGCTAGTAACATTTCAAATTCAATAAAATTATTAATTAGTTTGAAATTTAGTAAAACAATATAACTTTGACTACTTGTATTTGCATAAATAAGTAAATTTCACAGTATTTTATGCCTTTCATTTCCAAATTTTTTCCTAGGCTAGTTTACTAGTTATCCACGGTTATGTAAGAATAATTGATATTTTAATCTCAATAATGCTCAACATGCTTAAATTTAATGAATACATATTCGATAATATATTTAATTCACTTATTAGACAGATTCGTTTCAATATTCGTACTATTCTACCTTTAGGAACTCCACATTAATCTACCAGAATTCATTTCTAACCACAATCCCTGCTCGGAAATTACTCAAGGTCAAAAGACATTCCTCTTGACCACAAACTACCTCCACTAGTTCCCGTCAATCTAAGATTATACTTGTGAATCACTAGTACAAAATTATTAACTAGTTACTAAAAAAGCAATTAAATTTTGCATATAAACTACCATTTTTCAGTCAATGACTAGTAGTAGCTAATTTACAATACCTTACAACATGACCAACTTTTAGTCATTTTTAGCTTAGTCATTAATTGGTTATCTCAATTTTATTTTCTAGTAGTATATTTATTCATTAATTGCCACAATTAATGAGTAAATATACAACAAAATATATTACTATATGATCACCCAAGAAAACCAATTAATGACCAAAATGTTGGTTGTGTTATAAGATATTGTAAATCAGCTACTAATAGTCATATATATGCAAATTTTAGTCATCATTTAAAACCAATTAATGATCAAAGAAATATGATTAGATTTTGGTCATGTTATAAGATAATACAAATTAGCTACTAATAGTTGTATATATGCAAAGTGTAGGCATTATTTGTATTAAAAAATTTATCATTTGTAGTAGTCATTTATCTTTTTTTGGTAGTTTCATATTCATTAGATAAACAACTAAGTTAGTAGTTTATATTCGTTTCATTTACTTTCATTGATAATCATTACAAACATCTAACTTAGTCATATATTCATTTCCTTTGTGTTCATCATTAATGAATATAAACTACTAATTTAGTAGTTTTAGATTGATTTTGTGTGATCATTATTAATCAACATAAATTAATTAGTATGATTTTCCGACTAAATTTAAAAAATGTCATACAATGTGCATGTCCATCTAATATGCAAACAAAAAGTTACATATGTTCATTACAATAATAAATAATATCAAGTGTACCTATAAAAACTTTCAACCACATAAATTATATTATATGAAATGTATTACAATACGATTTTTCAACTTAATATTGGTTGGACTACAATTTACACATGAAATATTATTTCATCACTTCAAAACATTAGCATTGTGTTTCCAAGGCATTATAGATGAATTCACCAACTCTGAAGACTTTATCATCAGTCTCTATGTGTGCGTCTCAAGCGATATATTGTCTCTAATGGTATCACTAGACCGATTCTCTTCTCTCTCTCTCTCTCTCTCTCTTTCTACATTTGTTACTCCAGTGTTATTTCTCTCCTCTTTCTTCAATTACTACTTTTGACCATCAATACTAAGTTCCTCTTCTGAAATAAAAGAAAATATAATGCAAAGTATAAGACATGAAATACGATGAACACTAGAATATAAACTAAAGCATATTATAAACTATTTATACGACAGATACCTCGACATCATCTATGTCAATGCCTTTTCCCCCCAAAAAGCAGAAAATTCGAACACATTTTCTTCACTTGGGCGATAGTGGAGACTATGTGGCTAGATGACCAGTATAAACAAAATAAATAAAATGTCACCATATAAAAATAGAACCTTGGAAAATTAATAACATTCATGTTAGGTAAGTTACAATCTAAAAGGATCAAGTTGTAGATATCTTGTGAAAAGAATTGGAAATAAAAAGACAACATATAATAAATAATGTATGACAACTAGTTGGAAAATTGCATCATAGAAGAAAACAATTCTCCTATCGTTACCCATACATGTGGGTGGGTAACATGCCCAATATGCCATGATCCTTAGTGTCGACTGGAAGTCAAAAAATAAAAATAAGTCCATCGTTAGCTAGTTGTACTCCATAGTATCATTTTCGCATGTTATCTCCACATACCTACCAAAAATATCATATATCCCCAAAAAATGGCATTTTGTAATTGTTTCTAAAACTATGTCATTTATACCCCCTTCCAATGAATCTAACCAAATGTACCCACTTAATTTTCTTCTTTCGTATTCATTTACATTCTAAAATATGTTTGTTTCAAAAACAAAGGCAACCCCAATATCTCTAGATCCTTATTGGTCATCCATATTTGCCATAAGCAATAAGAATTAATACTCTCTTATGATCAACATTGTACAAAAAATGAAGGTACACAAAACTAACTATTCGTATAAAAACAAAAATGAATATATTGCTATAAAATAAACAATGAAGCTTAATTTATATTGGTAACCACACAAAATATAAATGAAGTTATTGGTATAAAAAAAAATAATGAAGCTAAACAAAACACACAATCAATTGGTATAAATTTCAAATATAATGAGAAAAGGAGGAGTGCATCATTCTCTACCATGTGTTCTACCAAATAAAATGTTAAAAATACTAGGGGAAAACTCTCTTCTCTACAATGCATTTTAAGAACAATAAATCAATATTTAGTTCCTTATATTCTATGTTAAGAAATCAATTTGAATTCCAATGCAGAAGTACCTTCGTATAAAGAGATATAACATTTAAGTATGGGAGATATAACATTTCAGGTTTCCACATACATCATAAAAATTCAGGATGATACTTTCATAAATGAGAAAATGAATTAGATCTAGAAAAATCACTGACTTGTGACAAGAAAAGGTATGCAAAGAATTGGTTATCTTGCACAGATAAAAAAGTTACACTATTCTCTATACGGATCTTGTAGCCAATACCCACTCATTGAAATAATTTAACTCAAGACAGTTGAACTCAATAAATAATAATACATTTGATGATAAAAAACCAAAATAATACCTCAACCCAAAAAAAAAATCATATTACAATAGAGAAAAGAAAATAAACCTTATTAATATATGCATGAATTGAAAGAGAAATGAGAACAATAACACAAGAAGGAAAGTGCGAGATAAAACCAAATTGTACAATCTATATTATATTGGGTATATACAGAGTATAAAATTGGTGGATAGAAATGTTTTATGAGTTAGGAAAAAGATAATATTTTACCCATCTCATTGTAATAAACTTACATATATAATAAATATTGGACCAAATCAACTACTAGCCTAATTCTCATCACTCAACTAAATTACTAAAATTATATTATGGAAGAATAGCCTAGCCTCAAAAGAAAGTTTTTATATAAAGAAAAAAATAGGTTATTATGAGAATTGGCCCCATTTTATGTCTTCCTCCTACACCTTATTTGGATGGTCATTATAAATTTCTCATTGAATCTAATTGACAAACTTATAAGTTATATCTTGTTTGATGTCCTGTAGATTTCTCTTCATTCATAATATAGATTTTATAAAAAAACACGGAAAATATTTCTTGGACAATAAACCTCGAAACCTGGTATGATTTTCCACAATATTGTATGGTAATAGGGTTAAAAGACAAATTCTTGAGTTTTCTTAGATAATGAAGAAATTATTAATCATTTTACCCTTTTGTATGTATCACCAAAATAAAAACATAAGTACGGGCCCATGTTACATATATATAACAAGAGATCCTATAATCCCAACTCTATAATTAATTTCAGTGGAATCCTTCAGTTACTTGATATATATCACATAGAGTGATTAAGGTTTAATCAAAGGCACTCCCCTCCCTAAAAAAGGAACAAGGAAACCAATTAACAAGAATTTTGCAGATGATTCCTCACATCGCGGATGAAAATGAATGAGTGGAAAATATGATGGAATGCCTTCAAACCTACCCAACTTTAGGATCATGAATTCAATGTGTAAAAGAACAACCAAGTGTTCCATACAATGTCTATGAGGTCACACTAATTTGTTAGCTGATCAAATCTGATCCTGAATTCAACAGGGTTACATGTGTAAATTCATTAGTATCCCCTTCAACCTCTAGGATTGACACAAGAATATTTTGGACATGGTAATTTAGGGAGTGGAAACGTAATTCAAGAATTGTTGACCAAGGTAATGGTTAACACTACTAGATTTCAAATATGAATGAAGTTTCTAGTTTCCACCCCATCTACATTCATCTTGTTGGGGTTCATCATCTAATTCATAAAAAACATCATAAGAAATCTCTCCAAAAAATATTTGGGATAAGAAGGGAGGAAAATTCCTCTATGACATAAACAAGAACAATTGTTGCATACAAGGATACATGAGGTATAGGAATCATCAAACCCTATACCTAGGACTCAATCCTTACCTTTCTTTATTTCTTGTGGATTCCTTGAAGTTCAAAAATTGTTTTTTATAACAAACATATCCAATCTTTGTGCACTAGTACTTGAATTTTTTCCCACTATCTTAGAACATTCATTCATAAAGGGGTTTACAATTCTCAAAAATAGAGTCAATATATTGTAGTTATATGGGGGCATTTATATGTATTAGGGACTCTAGAAAAGGTATTTAGTAAAAATAAGGGATACCTTGTAAAAATATTGTTTTTTTATTGTAAATATGTGCTGGGAATGGAGTTCAATATAAGAATTTTGGAAGAAGACTAATATGCTAATAATATATTCATGAGGAAGGGTTGAGATTTCAGGTGTGATTGTTCTCAGATTTGGCACCATATATCAGTGTTTTCAGGAGGACAAATTGGAGATCAATCATCATATTCTGAAGTTAAGATAATACGTACATTTCTTGCAGAAATTTGAGACCAAATTCTCTGTATTGAGCAAAATCATTAAAGGGTTCAAAATTTCTGAAGGAGCCTAATATTCTATACCTTCTTTTTTTGATTATAAAAATTTATACTAATGGGTCGAGATTAGCTTTCATGAAGTGAAGCTCCAGTTTCCTTGATATTCCTATATTGTAACATATCTCTGAGTTAAGCAATAAAATTAATGATTGCCTCTTATTTCCTCTTGTTGTAGTATTTCCCTTACTATGCACCCCAAGTGTTTGATGAAATTATTACACTCTAACTATTTGTAAAAAATTGGCAAAGAAAGTTTGTTTAGGAAGGAAAATTTTAAATACTTTAGAATTGGTATAGAACAGTGGTATTAGAGCATGCTCCTAGCCAGCTATGGGACTAGAACATATTGAAAAGAATAATTCTGGAACTAGAATAAGAATGTCTAAGGTAACTAGGAAAAAAAAAATGTTTCCAAATCAGAAATTTGAAGACTATAGCCAAGCCTTCATAAAGGCAACAAATATATTGGAAGCGTGGGTATCATCAAGGGATTCCAAGAAGGGAAGAAGTAATGAAAAACCCAAAGTTGGTACAAGAAGGACTAAAGTCTTAGTACATTTAGTTGAGAAGACAGATAAGGATGAAGACATGGAAGCAACTGATTCTATAGAGGATCCAAATTAAGTTGAAGCTTTTAAAATTATATTTATAGGGATCCAAAATGTAAATAAATACATGGGAGATATGTTATATCCTACAAAAGAGACAACACTTGTATTTGAAGGTGAAGTCCAAGATCGAGATATCAAGGAGAAATTTGGAGGAATTTTTCCTAATGAAGAAAAATATAGGATAGATAGTTGCAAAAATGGCTTATCACTTTCAGCAATGAATGGATTAATGTCACTGTTTCCTAACCAAAATCCTTCTACCTAGTTATCTGACAACATAATTATAGTTTATGATCGAGGCAAGGGAAGATATACACTTAAAAGGGGAGGTTGCAGTCTCTCTAAGGATTGCTCGGCCACAGAGGTGGGTCGTTTTATAGATGTTTTGGAGGCAAAGAAGCTACAATCCCATAATCCACAAGAGGTGGATCATTATACATATGAACTAAAAAAAAATTTAGTCCTGCAAGTTAAGTGGCTCATGGTTTCTCAACAAATGAAAGAATTAAAATGATATCATAGTATATGTTATTAAAAATAATGGAATAAACTCGGAAACCAACATACTGGAACCCATTTCTAAGTAATAAAAAAGGCTTCACAGTATAACAAATTGCACTAGTTTATTGGAAATGAACATTGTGAAAATGAGTGATGGCTATGTGAAACATTGGAATATTAATCAGGAATAAAGTGTTGTTCAATTTCCACCAAGCTCCGCATATCCACTTGCATCCAAATCTACAGATTATAAACTATATCGTGATGATCTTCGAAAGATAAAAACACCATGGCGCATTTTGGTACATCATAGGAAAATTGTGGATAATGTCAAGTCTCTTGATTCAACTAACCTTGCCTCATCTTTAATTGATGTCACACTCATGCCTTGGAACTTGGGAACAAGAACAGGAAGTGTACTTTGCAACCTTATTATGACATATTCTAGGCATAAAAATGAAAATAACCATGTTAGGATTTTTGCTACTGATAGGTATAATTCTATTGGTTCAAAGTCAAATGAGGCGTTTGCATATCATGAATATTTTTCAATACCAGTGGAATCTTAAAAGTTTAACTGTGTAGACCTAGTGAATGGTCGGGAGATATATGATGTCGATGGGCAGTTGGTTTTCTTTTTTTTTTAAAGAGGGTAGACCCAAAATTTTGTTGCATCACCAATGTTCACATTTGGAGGTCTCTATTACCCTTAATCTGTAAAATAGATTAGATGTAAGGTGACAATCAAGCTTCTTGTAGATCATGCAATTGTCAAGGCATATGCATATTGTTGCATGAAGAGTAGGCTTAACATTAAAAAATATCAATTATTTGTACCATTTTTGTCAAATTACCCAACCCTCCTTGAACAATGTTGGATTGGGCTTCTCCAAAATCATACACTTCTATATACGTGTGTTCTCTCAAAGGAGTACAAGCTATTTCTGGATGGCATTCAATAAATAGCCATTGGATCAGTGGCGATACAATATCTCCATGAAGCCAAACCAATTATTCTTCAATCTAGCACTTTTCATGCAACCCCAACGAAGTTTGGGCATGGAAACCCTTACACCCAAAATACCAAATAAATGAATTCTTTGGATACCAACATGTCTAGTTACATCATGGTTCAATTGGGAATACAAGGTTTTATTTTTCTTTCGGGCCTTTCATTACTGATTTTGTGTGGGAAATAACCTGCCAAATAATTACCATCCTCCTTCTCCTGCGTGTACATTATAAATGGAAAACTAGCTCAAGATATCGATACAAATGTAGACTCTAGGTTCCTCTCAAAACAAGACTTTTATGAAAAAGAGATGTTTTCCTGAAAATTTGGTATAGAGCTCTTGTAGATGCTTATATGGGAAGTCACTTTAGTCTAATCAATCTTGCAACAAGTTCTCAATTTTTTCCTAATGGAGGTTATAAAAGGAGATGCTTTATGAATAGAGGATAATAATAGTTTTCTAGGAGTTCAAGGCCTCATTCTGATTAGGGATTGAATTCACCAGCAATTG
Organism: Pinus tabuliformis; assembly: GCA_031772625.1. Lineage (NCBI taxonomy): Eukaryota > Viridiplantae > Streptophyta > Pinopsida > Pinales > Pinaceae > Pinus > Pinus tabuliformis. Next base: position 795,270,760 of record CM062817.1, read on the forward strand.
ATTTTAAAGAGGAGTGTTGTGACATGCCTATTGATGGTGGGGAGGAAGATGTTATAGGAAAATTCATCACCGATTGTGAGAGGTCATATGAGATGGGGTTGTCCTTCAAGGAAAAGTGAGGAAGAAAAGAAGAATAAGAACTCTGATAATTATTCACATCTGAGAATGCATTTAGATTTTTTATTTTGAAGTGAAAATATCTTGGTTGTGTAAGTTGAAAGAGGGTGGAGAGAATGTGGTACTCAAGTTTTTCTTGAAGCTTCAAATCATAATGAGTGGATTCTTTCTATGAAACTATCTGGATTTTCAAAATATACTTGTAAGGCATTACAGATTATTAAATCAAGCACAACAAATCGTTACACCCATGCTATGATTAGAGAGGTGGGAAGGATTGGAGTTTGGAGTTTCTTGATAGCAAGGAATGAGCTCTATACAAAGAATTGGATGAAGAATGAAACAAACGAATTTTGAAAGCTACCTCATTGAGGAACATACCAATACTTGGATTATGCAAGATAGAGGATTCTGATTTCAGTTCTAATTTTGTCTGATCTACTTCAAGATATACCTAATAATAAGAGAGTGAAGTTGAAATGGACTTGGAAACTTCCCATGTCATGTATGGCATGGAAAGTGAGTATAAGGAGTGGCTTAGTGACTTAAATAGTATGGTGGTTGGTGATGAAGGTTTGCAACCAAGTGAAGTATTGGGAGAAACATTTTGGAGAATTATGGATTTACTAGAGAAGGTTGTCTTCACACACGAATGTGAGCTATTGAATAATGATGAAGTAGTTGAATCTTGTTGGGATATTGCACTTGTGGAAGTAGTGAAATCCATTCATTCTCATTGGTAAGAGAAGAGGTGGAATAGAGGCATGACTTTTGTTTGACATTTTCAGCTTGCTTCTTGCGAGTTCTACCAGCAACAAACAAATGAATTCAAGTCACAAATTAGTGAATTACAAAACTCACTAGCATCAAACATGTATCAATTAAAATTGGAAAGACCATTATTGTTTTGATTTTTCCTAAAACATAGAGGATTGGAAATTCCATTAAAGACACAAAAATAGGGAATAGGAAATTCAATTCAAGGAAGTAAATTTCTCAAGAGATTAGGAGAGTAGTATTTTCCCAGCTACCAAGAAGTAGGGTTGGATGAGCATTGAAGAGGAAAATTCTTCAAATGCATTGGGTTATCTGTATACCTATATTCCTTCACAAATTGATGTTCATTCTCAACTTGGAAGCATCACTATAGTTTCATTAGAAACAACCACAAATTTAGATTTTATGGATTTCAAAATTAAGTGAATAATACCTACCAACAAAAGAAGCAGATGAAGCTTAGTTAAAGGAAATCAAAGAGGATGAAGATATGGGAATATTATAATGACACATAAAGGGATAGAATATCATGTTGTGACATGGATAATAGAAAGAAATATGTGTCTCATTCTTGGGAAATGACTTCCCATGATCAAAGGAACGATTCTCGTACTTTATCCAAGAATAACTTGCCAAGCGTGAATTCAATACATGCTTATCCAAATTATGATTTTGATGCATAACTGAGGGTTCATGAGGCCAAAAATACCACATGAGCTGCAATTGAAATAGTTTCATTGAAATATGCCAAGGGTGGAGGGCTACTACAGAAGGAAGACCTGCCTATCCATAAAGATGGTGACTACATAGGCTCTACAAGTTGTTGAAAGAAGTGCACAAGAATAAAATTATAGGAATGTTGAGAAAATGTAGAAATAATATCATGACACATACAAGTGTAAATTCAAGAGTTCGACAATACCATTTCCCAATGAAAAAAGTGGTGTGGAAAATGAGTCTACAAAAGTGAGTGTGGGACATTGGTAACCTTCCATGGTTGACCTCTTGCCTATAAACGATGATGCAACAATTAGACAAAGAATGAACATATCTCCATTAGTTCCATTACCTACTACAAGTTGTCTCATTTCTAAAAGGTAGGTAGAATTGATTCTAGTCACAATAGTAGGTTCGTCAACATTCTAGGATTTAGGTTCCAATTAGGCCCCAAAAACCAAAATTGAGGTTACATTTTTTCCAAATGATGCATTCATGTCGTGTTCTAGATCATGTCTTGAAATAAATACTTGACTTAAAACCACAATGTATGGAGTGGAATATTTTTTGAATTCTTCCTTTGCGAGGGATAGGGAATTAGGCTAATTGTGTAGCCTCCATTTAAATATAGCACTATTGTGTAATTTCCACTTTCTGTGAAAGTGTTTTCTTTTAAGGAGAAAGTTTACAAAAAAAAATTCAACTGTATTTTGTAGCTTCTAGAGGGAGGAGGTTTGTAGATTTATTTTTATTATGAATTCTTTACAAAATTTATTTTTATCACTTCACAAAATTTTGATCGGGAATTAACTTCTCAGTGGAATAAGTGCTTATTTCTCAATTTTATTTGATTATAATCTACTAATTCCTTCTTGGCAACCGATGGCAAATCACTACAGGAGAAATTTTTGGGGAGTGTATAAGACCATCTAAATCTTCAATGGTCATGGAAAGGATTAGAGGTTGGAGTTTCCTGATAGCAAGAAATGAGCTATGTTCAAATAATTGCATCAAGAATTCCACAATCAGAATTTGCGAGCTACATCAGTGAGGTACACACCAATGCTCGGAGTGTGCAAAATAGATGATTCTTATTTCATTTCTAATTTTTCTGACCCTGCTTCAAGATATATATGACAATTAGAGAGGGAAGTTGAAATAGACTTGGTCTCTTCCCATGTCATGTATGGCATTGATAGTGAGGATGAGGAGTGGCTTAGTGAGTTAAAGAATATGAGGGTTAGTGATGAAGGTTACCAACCACGTCAAGTATTGAAAGAAAAAATTGTGTGAACTATGGATTTATTAGATAAGGATGCCTTCACAAACCAATGTGAGCTATTGAATAATAATGAAGTAGCTGAATTCTATTGGGATATTGCACCTATGGAGGTAGTGAAATCCATTCATGCTCATGGGAAAGAGAAGAGGTGGAAGAAAGGCATGGCTTTGGTTCAACATTTTGAACCTACTTCTTAGGAGTGCTACCAATAACGAATAAATGAATGTGAGTCACAAATTAGTGAATTACAAAACTAGGTAACATAAAAAATAATCATTTAATGCTGGAAGGACCAATGTTGTTTACATTTTTGTAAAAACTAGAGGATTGGAAATTCCAAATAAGACACAAAAATAAATACCTCATAGGAAATTCAATGGAAGGAAGTAAATTACTCAAGAGATTAGGAAAGTATCCTTTTTATAGCTACCACGAAGTAGGGTTGGATGACCATTGAAGAGGACAATTCTTCAAATGCATTGGGTTATGTGTATAGCTACATTCCTCCACACATTGAACTTCATTCTCAACCTGGAAGCATCACCATAATTTCAATAGAAACAACCACATAGTTAGATTCTATATATTTTAGACTTAAGTGAATAATGCTTGTCAACAAAAGTAGAAGATTAAGCTCAGACGAAGGAAATAAAATAGCATGAAAATATATGTGTCTTTTAATGACACATAAAGGGATAAAATATCATGTTGTGAAATTGATCATAGAATTAAATATGTGTCTCATTCTTGGGAAATGAATTTCCATGATCAATGGAATGATTCTTATACTTCCTCCAACCATAACTTTCCAGGTGTCAATTCCGTACATTCTTATCTAGCTTCTGATTTTGATGCATAACCGAGGGTTCACGAGGCCACAAATTCCACATGAGCTGCAACTGAACGGGATGTAGTGAAACATAATAAGGCTTAAGGGATACTTCAGTAGGAAGATATGCCTACCCATAAAGTTGGTGACTACAGAGGCTCTACGGGCTGTTGAAAGAAGTGCACAAGAAGGAATCCATAGGAATGTTGAGAAACCATAGAATGAGCATTATGAGACATGTAAAGTCAACAATTCGAAAATACCATTTACTAATGAAAAAAATGGTGCAGAAAATGAGTCTAAAAAAGTGAGTTTGAGACAATTGTAGCCTTCCATGGTTGACCTCTTCCCTATAAAATATGATGCAACAATTAGACATAGATTGAACATATCTCCATTAGCTTCATTGCCTACTACATGTCATCTCATTTGTAAAAGGCAAGTAGAATTGTTGCCAGTCACAACAATAATTTCCTCAACAATTCAATATTTAGGTTCCAATCATGCCCCTAAAACTAAAATTGAGGTTATAATTTTTCCAAAAGATGCATTCGTGTCGCGTGCTAGTTGGGATCATGAAATAAATACCTAACTTAAAACCAAAATGTATGGAGTGGAGATATTTTTGCAATTCTTCCTTTGTGAGGGATAGGGAATTGGGCTAGTTGTGTGGCCTCCATTTAGATATAGCATGAATGCGAAATTTCTAATTTCTATAGAAGTGTTTTCTTTTAAGAAGCAAGTTTACAGTGAAATGTTTGGCTGTCTTTTGTATCTTCTAGAGGGATAAGGTTTGTATATTTATTATCAATGCAAATTTTATACAAATTTTTTTCATAAATATTTGAGTGGGAATGAAATCTCCACTAGAATAAGTGTCTTTTTTCTCAATTCTATTCTTTTATAATCTACTAATTCCTTCTTGGAAACTGATGACAAATAACTATAGGAACAATTTTCAGGGAGTGTATGAGACCATATGAATATGTAATTAATTATAACATGACTGGTAGTGATGGTTGGAAGTTAAAAAATAGAACATATATATATATATATATATATATATATATATATATATATATATATATATATATGATCAACCAAACAAATAATATTATGGTGAGAAATTCTAACTGTGGTCGATGTTTGGTCTTGGCCATAACCTAAAGAACATATTAAAAGAAAACATAAAAAGTAAATCCTAAAGATGGTGTCCTAACAAAAATGAATATATATGGGGAACCTCTATTTCGTAGATAGGTAATTTTCATCCTAAGAAAAATCATTGAGATCAATGAGGATAGTAAAGTAAAGGAACATAGGTTACTTGTAAGCTGCATAGCAGAACACTAGAGAAGGATGAGTCTCTTTTCACACCTGAATCTATAAGGAAGAGTGATGAAGCGAGACATTCAAAATAAGAGTAAGGAAAAAAATTTAAAACCCAAAATTAGAAACCATGGGAAGGTTCCAGGAATTTTACCTAAAAGAAAAATGTTGGATTAGACCCTTATTCTCTATCGAAAATCCAAAACTCCAAAAAGGAAAAGTTCAGAGAACCCAAGGCATAATGGGTTCTATTGATGTCGAACCTCAAAGACCTTGCAATGATTTTGAACCTTAAATACGTTGCAATGATGTCAAACCTCAATGACATTGCAAGAGAGAAAATGATATAGGTTAGAATATGTTATAATAGGAAACAAATAAAACATTGTGGGAAAAAAAACCTTGTTGAAGATAAGCAGTGAAATGGCATAATGGTTTACCTATTAAATTCATTAATATTTTCCTCTTCGAGGAGGAATTCTCTGAGCAAAGGTAAGGAAAATATATACTTAGATGTCTCAAGAGTTGAGCGAACACCTATAACTCGATATAGGGATGGTTCAAGCCTATGTAAGATGAAACCCTGACAATGACATAAGGAAACATAACCAAATAAAAAAATGTGGTTGTCATGTGAATAGGGCGCACTGGCTCATGGACTAGTTGACAAATGGAAGGAGCCACATGAGTGACTAGTCCCTAGGATGTTACGCAACCAATAATACATGCAAGCATTGAATAAAACAAGTGTTATATTCTCCTAAGGGATTTTCCACCCTACGTTAAAAATGGAAAAATGTTTGCATCAACCCCTTATAAACTAGAACATGAAGTTATAAACATGTTTGTAACCCAAAATAAAAAGAGGAAATGGGTTGGTAGTTTTACATACCTAGTGTAAAGTGTTTCATAGGTGTACCTACTACGAATAATAATGTCACTAAAAATATTTATGGCTAATATTATTGTAAGCTAGAGTCTAAGAAGAAAGGTGAATCTGAAAACTCTTTCATGGTAGAATTGAGGGGGAAATTAATTATTGGAAAGTGGAAGACATGATTTGGATAAAACAAAGGTAGTGAGAGTTAGGATAAAGAGTAAAAGTTCAACCATAGAAAGATGTCCTAGTAGTTTAAATTATACCAAAAATATATAGTTTGTGCTGATAAATATTTACTTTGAACTAAATTTATGTTAGTAGGATTTTTTTTAACTATACACAATTAAAATAACTAACATGAATGATTGATCTGTATTACCTTAATACTTATTAGGTAGTCGTATTGTTGTTCCTAGACGAAATTAGTCATTCACATTAGTCATTTATAGTTGTATTACTTAGTAAATACTTGTATATTTTAGTCCGGGACAAAATTAGTCATTCATGTAGCCATTTTTAGTTGGGTCAATTAAGATTATTCATTTTTGGTAGTATTTAACTAGGAAAAGGTGCAATGACTAACTTTTGTAGTCACCTAGTCACCAATTTTGTGTTTTCTACCAGTGAATGGAATCAACAACCTAATTGATTATGAAATGGTGTATTTGATAAATTTTCCCTTCCCTAGCAGTTTTTAACAGAGTCCCTCTTTTTGGGAATGCCAACCCACTTGCCTATGGCTTTTGTTTTTTTGTTTTTTTTTTGTTTTTTGTTTTTAATGTTCTTTTCCTTTTTCCTTAAATCATTCCTTTCTCTCCCATAGCGCTTTGTTTCACCCAAAGTTAGTATCTTTCTCCAAATAATGATTTAACAGATCTTTCTCTCCCATCATATTAAATCTTGTATATTTCATCCTATGGCATTTTAGGATATATTTAAGGGAAGATGTATATTGAATTATCCATTAATAATTGTTTCCAATATTGGAAAGAATCTTCTAACTCTATTGCTTCTTTCCCAAATAATTTCCAACATTTTATTTATTAATAATAATATATTAATTAAATCACACTAATTTTATTAATCACACCATCTTACAAATCTAACATGGAAACTTTTCTATCTATTCAGTCTAAAAGTAGTCCAGGTCTAAAAATAGTAAATCGTTAACATATAAAATAGAGGGGTATTACATCGTCCCCTAGTTTTATTCAACATTCTCCTTAATGTTCATTGTCCAATTTCCTTCCTTCTAGAACAATGCTAGAAACACCTCCCACATTTTTTTCTCCATCTCCCAGGTGGCCTCATTAGGTGTAAAGTGCTTACATTTCACTTTAACATGAGAAATTGATCAATTATAGAGAAATATCTCTCTCTAACCTAATATGTGAAGTGGTTCCTCTAGGAAATATCCTATTAGTTCCACCTGTATCAGGTTCCAATCAATTATATGATAATTATCATGGACATACCTTTTTAGCAAAGATACTTGAAAAACATTGTGCACTTTTATATGGCTGGGCAATGCGAGCTAATATGCTACTCATCCAACCCTCTCCAAATTCTCAAAAGGCCCAGAAAGCCATGGTGCTAATTTGGCAAAGGTTCCCATCCTTAAGGTGTTTCCGCTTGATTTTACTCGTATGTATACATGATCTCTAACCTTAAATTCATTGTGGGTTCTCTTTTGAACCACATAACTTTTTTGTCTATCTTGTGCAGTTTTTATGTTATGTCTAACTTTCCATACTACGTGTTCCATTTCCTATAGTTCATTTGGTCCCAAAATTAACTTGTCTTTTTTCTAACTCTAGTTGAGATGATTGTGGCATTTTCAGCCATATAAGGCTTCAACGGGACCCATCCTTATATATGCTTGATAACTATTATTGTAAGAAAACTCTACTAATGGTAGTAATTCCTCCCATTTAGCCTATATGTCTATTACATACATTTTTAAAATGTCCTCAAGTATCCAAATGGTCCTCTTTGTCTATCCATCAGTTTGGGGGTGATAACCGATACTAAAATTAAGCTGGGTCCCCATTCCTCCAAACAAATCATTACAAAATTTGGAAGTAAATTTAGTGTCCCTATCAGATATTACTATTTTTGGTATGCCATGTAATCAAAATATATCTTTCATGAAAATGTTTGCAACCTGAGTAGTTCCATAGGTAGATTGTACATGTATAAAGTGTTTTTCTTTAGTTAGGGTGCCTACAACCACCATGATGGAATCTTGTCGTTGTCTTATTTTTGGAAGTCCTGTTATAAAATGTAACATAATCACTTCCCATTTCCATTTCGGAATAGGTGGTGGACTCAATAATTGGGATGCATGTTGGTGTTCCACCTTCACTTCTTGACATTCTAAACATTTGGAAAAACATTCTACTACTTCCCTTTTCATTTGAGTCCAGTAAAAGTCCTTCCTTAATGAAGTTATGATATTTTGATATCTGGGGTGTCCAAGATACTATTTACTATGATATTCATCTAATATATAGTCTGTTTCTATAAGTTAACAATTATTTTGAATTTTCAGTGTAACCGGAAATATGTGTTTTTTGAAATTTATGTTGAGTTTTAAGATAATTCTGATCTTTAGGTATTGAATCCCTAATCTGATCACATAAATTTCCATAAGGGAACGGGAATGTCTACTTAAATCATGTGTTATTTTATTTCTTTACCCTTAACTTGTTTTATATCAAATTCAAATTTACTGAGAAAAGCCATCCATCTAGATTTTCTAGCATTAAGATTTGGTTGGATGGAGAAGTAATTTAAGCTAATGTGATCTGTTATCAAACTAAATAATATTCCCAATAGATAGTGTCTCAACATATTCAAAGGATGTATCACAAGACCCAACTCTAAATCATACACCACATAATTTCTTTCATGTGGTTTTAGTTTTCTAGATTCATAGGCCACTATTGAATTTTCCCACATTAATAATCCACCCGAACCTTCCAAACAAGCATCCATGCATACAATGAATTCCTTTTGTCGGTCTGCAATTTTTAGAATAGGTGCTATTGTTAAAAATTATTTTAATTTGTCAAAGATTTTGTGACACTTGGTTGTCCATTCAAATTTTATTCATTTATTTTGTAGGGAAGTAATAGGGTAGGCCAATTTAGAGAAACCTTTAATAAATCTTCTCTAGTATCCTATAATTCCCATAAAATACCAAACATTTGACACATCCTTAGGAACGAGCTAGTTCAAAATGGCCCTAACCTTCTCTGTATCAACACACAATCCCTCCATTGAAATAATGTGGCCTAGGTATTGTATTTTGTCCTTGTACAACTCACCTTTACTAAACTTAGCATATAATTGATGTTCTCTTAAAGTTTGTAGAACTAGATTAAAATGTCTATTATGCTCTTCTTAATTTATGGAATACACCAGAAAGTCATCTATAAGCAACAACAAAAATTTATCAAGATACTGACTAGGTACACTATTCATTAAGCACATAAATGTAGCTGGTGCATTGGTAAGTCCAAACATTAAACTACAAATTCGTAGTGACCATATCCAGTTCAAAAATTTGTCTTATGAATGTTTTCATCCTTTATTCTCAACTGGTGATACCCAATCCTTAAATTAGTTTTTGAAAATATGGATTCCCCTTTTACTTGATTGAATAGATCATCAATATGGGGTATCAGGTATTTATTTCAATGGTCAATTTATTTAATTACTGGTAATATATGCACATTATAAATGTAGCATCCTTCTTCTTCACAAATAACACAAGAGCCCCCCATGGTGAAATGTTACATCTAATATAGCCTTTATCAAGTATATTTTGCAAATTCACCTTCAATTCCAATAATTATGGAATACTCATTCGATAAGTTACTCTAGGAACTAGAGTTTATCCTGGAACTAGATCAATGGAGAAATATATGTATCTGTGTGGACATAAACCCGAAATCTCTTCTGGAAAAACATCCTTAAAATATCTAATAATCCGCTGTCCATTTAATTTTTGTTTTTCTGTCTAATGTGTATTTGCTTCAACATACACAGAAAATAAATGACACCATTTCTTATCACTCATTTTTAGTTTCAATGTTGAGATATACCTTTTATTAACTATGTTTGTCCTTCCTGATTTCTAGAGGTCATTGTTTCCTCTATAGGGTTTATTACTGCTCCATGTTTTTGCAACCAATCCATACCTATTAATACATCATATTACCCTAATGGAAGTACATATAAATTTACTTGAGTAGGATAGGTATTTAAATCTATGGAGTACTACCTTCCCTGGCTAGTTACCTTTATTTTTGTGTCATTAGCTAGCTGTGTCAGCCATGAATTTTTACTTTTATTTTTCTGTTTTTTAACTTACCTTTTTCCAAAACATGTCTAATATGACTTCGATTATCCCATGGGTCTATTAATATAGAAAATAAATGGTTCAAAATAGTACCTTCAATATATATCATAGTGGATTGGTGTTGTGCTTGCCTATCGTTGATCACTACACTTATCTTCAGGATGTTTCTAGGAACATCATTTAATGTTGTTGCTTCATGTATAGCCTGTATGTTTTGAATAGACCTAGGGTTATATGAGAAATCCCTCAGAAAATGAAGTTCCCCACACCCCAAATACTTCAAAGTTTCTCTCTCTTTGACCCCACTTGTCTTTTTGTTGTTCAGATCCATGGGCTTGGACCCAGTTTGAGATTGTGCGGGCTGTGCTGAATTCCCGCTGTTGAATTTATTTTGTTGATGATATTTTTAAAAGTTTTTTAAATATATAGTTTTTTGTCTTCTTGTCCTTGGTATGATTTTATTTCGGTCCTTCCCTTACCGGGATTTTGATCCTTCTCCCCTATGTTTAAATTTTTTATAACATAGTCTTGTCTCCTCACTGCTATGCCGACTATTTTAGGATTGTCAAACTTAGTCCTTTCCTTATAAGAGATTGGTAGGAAGTTTAAAAATATCTTCACCTTGGATTTCTCCTCCTCAATGTAAGGAACATATCATAACACATTTGTGAACTTAACCATAAATTCGTCCATAGTTAATTATCTGAGTCTTAAATCATCAAATTATTTTGCTCTATCATCATAGTATCATTCATTTAGATAACTCGACTTGATTTTTTTCTAAAACTCCTCCCAAGAAACTGAATTTTCCTCCAAAGTGTGAACAATTTTGACCTCCTACCACAAGAGGAAAACTTTCCTTTTTAAATGATAAATGGTTAGTATTGCCTTCAAATTACTCTCATACTCATAAATTTGGAAGTAATTTGTCATATTAATAATCGAGGCTTTTGCATCTTCCTCCTTTTCACAGTCAAATGTAGGGGGTTTTATTTCTCTACCTTCCCCTTAAAACTCTACTTTATTTGTCCTTATAGATGCTTTTGGATAAGTTTCTTTTATTCATCTCCAATTTCAAATTCTTTTTGTTTCTATTTCCACACTTTTTATTTTCAGTGGTTCTAGTCTTCTTCCATCTTCTCCCATTCCTATTAGTTTGTGACTCAATTTTTCAGTTAAATCTCTTATCATCCTTTCTTGTTCTTTTCTAGCCCTCCACAGATGCTCATTTCTAGTTCTGAGGTAAGCTAGCTCTTGTTGCGGACCTCTTATAATCTTCATAAATTGAATGAAAGGTGGGGTACTTCCTCCTCCTAATTAGACATAATGTCCTTCTCCTTCTAGTGCACGTAAATTTGAATCATACACCATTCTTTTTTTATAATTGTGATTCACTAGAGTACCTTATAGTCAGCACTAACTCATTATTAGTTTACACATTTAACCTATGTACAATAATATTCAAATAATTTTATATATGGTGGCTCTTTGTAGGCCCAATTTTGAAACTTCAAGCTCTCATACCACATGTCATGCCCATATATTTCCAATCAAATTGTTTTTTTCCTTTTTGCATATGTATAGATTCTTATATTCTTTATTTTTATTTTAGGTGATTCATTTAAATATCATCATTTTCCATTCTATTATTTATTATGATAATTATATTAGAGTGTAAACTTCCAAGAAATTTCAATTATTTATGGGGCTTATGTGGTCATTAAATTAATACCACATGTGTACGACAACCTACGTTTTTGTTTGCTTGATAAACATATATTTGTCATTATATACACCTTAAACCTTTAATGGCCAAATAATGAAATCCATTACTTCTAAATTATCTATGGTTCTAGTTAAAAACCTTATGATTGTATGATGGTTACGCTTGGAAAAGTGTCTTAGTGCTCCATCTAATAGTCATGTGATCTTCGCATCCCATTCCACACCTTCTACTATCCAACATTGGTCAATCATTGAGCATATCCAATGGTTACATTCGATTTGGGGTTTTCACCTAGAATTAAAATTTGTTTCCTAATTCATTCTACTCAGTGTGAATCTGATGCACTGTAGAGCGCTACTATAGGGGAGGGATTTTTCATTTACGCTTGTTGGTAATTTCATATGATACCCACCAGTAAATATTTTCTCCTACACCTAGTTCTTGCAAGTTACCTTGTGCCCCTAGCCCAGGTAAAATATTTTTTTTTCTTTTATTCCTATCAACTTAAATTGATTAAGTCAATGCCTCAATTGGTTATAGGATGGTTTCTTATTACCATATATTTATATTTTTTCTAGTTGAAACTTGACGAGTTAACTTTGTTTCTTCTTGCAAGCGGTTGCAGCGGCTATAACCACCCTCCAAAATGTTTCCTATGCTTATATTTGGGAGCCTAGCCCTATATTCATAGGAGCTTATATTGCACTCCTATCAAGTATTCTTGATTTTATTTAGACTTATATTTTTCACTTGTGCTTGTGTTCACCTGTTTTCACATTTAACTGATCTTTCTAAGTCACAAGCTAACCTCCTATCTTGGTCTTTGAACAGTTCAATAGCTCTGACTCGTAGTTTTCCTTGAGCTTAGAAAATGCGCAGTCATGGAAGGCAGAACAACACTAAGCCCAAAAATTTCACAATTCATCCCTTGAGCTCAGAAACTGTGCAACACTAGCCATCAAGTTGCCCAGTTCCCCTTAATTTCACAATATTTCCTAGAAGCATGCATGACAAATTTCCCTAGAAAGGAAAGAAAACCAAAGGGAAAAACCCATTCCTAGGAAGTAGGGATCCATTATTAGTTTTCCGAACATGACACATTGTTATTTTTAGAAGTTTTTGCCAAGTGTCGATTTTCTCTTTGTTATTACTAGTGCTTTAACTTGTTTTAGCTTGTGAAATTTTTGTTTCAAGTTATTTTTTGCCTTTCATAAGTGTCACATTAGTTTCTTTATTTTTGCATCGATCGTCGACATTGCGTCGACTCTCCTCACCAATTTGATTTTCTTCCTTTCTATTCACACCTAGTCATATTTTCATTGAAGCCCACACTATGTCTCACACATGCTCATTTCTCACACTTCCCTTGGGTAGATACACACTTTCCTTGGCCAATTTTAACTTTACCTAGATGGGCACTACACAATCCTAAGGGTCAAGTCGAGATCTTGGCCTATGGAACTGTACAGTGTGTAATACAGGCTAGCCAAACTACAAATTGCACACTTCTAGGGCTCAACTTGCTTCCTTGGCCACTGAGACTGAGAAATGCACAGTCTCTCCCAAACTACTACCATTCTAAACTACACATTGCGTAGTCACAAGCCACAAGCTTCTTCCTTGACTATGGGACTACGCAGTGTGCAATTCCCACAAGCAGTGAGTCTATCTTGATGTTGAAAATTATGCAATCCACCTCATTAGATTCCTGATTTGCTACTTGATCATGCCTCAAAAGTATATTTGCTAAATAATGATGTTTTCTTTCCATGAGTTTCTTTCGGATCCCATATGTACCACAGTTGTTGAGCACCTCTCTCCAGAAGTCACTATTACCATGGCACCAAAAGAGAGGTGCTTCAAAAGAAACCACTGAAAGTAGTACTAGGGAAGCAGTTGAGAAAGCACCAACTAACTTTCCAATATATGCAGACACTCAACTTAATATAGAAAAGGACTCAACACTAACATGGAAACAATTCGAGTAGTAGAAGCAAAAGGTAGAAATCTAGTACAAGATAAGGGAAAGAGAAAGGCTATTGACAGAATAGAGGGAGAACAAAGATACAGAGTGAAAGTGATTCAATCCTTATGCAAGCTGCTTTGGCAGCAAAAGAAAAGAGGAAGAAAAGGATACAAAGAGTAGAGTGGAGGAAGAGAGAAAATAGAGCTTGCAGGAAGAAGAACTGAGGGCACATAAAATAGAACAAGAACTGAAGGAAGAATGGGATCCAAGGAGGAATGAACAAGAATATACGTAGAAGCAGGAACAAGAAGAAAGGCAAGGCACCATCGTAGAAGAAACAATGTCAATATAGGTTGAAGAGGAAGAACTAAACCAACCAATAACACAGGAAAAGTGTGAACAAATGCAGGACCAGGAGCTTGCTCAGATGATCAAAGATTTGATTGAAGTTGTAGACTTGAAGTTAGGACCAGAGCCGTAGGATGAAGATATTTTATGATGTGTAGTGCACCGCAGTTCATTGTTCAGTCTCCACCACCTTCTACAGTAGATTTAGCCCTGAGTGAGGAAGGGTACATACTTCCCCTTGATGATGATCTAATAACAAATATATATAATCTATCATATAATGAACTTCATGAGATAATTGTACAAATACAAAGAAATCATTTTTCAGATGATCATATATCACCTGCATTCATTAGAGAAAATGTGAGAGTGGTAGAAACCAACAAGAATCCAAATTCCCTTGTCAAAGCTAACTTGGTCGTTGTAGGTGTAGAAATATCAAACACTTAGTATTTGATGGGTAAGAATAAGAAATTGGTATAGGACTTATAGGCTGCATGACAAGACATAGAACAACTTTGCACACCAGCTGAAAACGCAGTCTCCGCATAGGTATACTCGGAGGAAATGAGAGAAATGATACTTGGTGCCGTATCAACACATGGAGAGACCAGGTGAGACCTATATGAGGAGCTCATAACCATACATAAAGCTATTGATAATTTTCATGGTTTGCAGCAATAGAGTGGAGATTTTGTAAAAAGGAATGTACAAGCTTCCATTGTCATCATGTAGGAATGGACAATGCGACACAAAGGGTAACTCTTACCTTCGTAAAGAAGATGAAGCTGCAAGTAGAGATGGAGAAACAAAGAGTTTGAATGTTGATTCAAAAAACAAGAACCTGACCTCATTCATGGGAATTATTCAAGCTTCATATGTACGGTTGTACAATAGTTTAGATTTCACTGTGAAAACACAGAGGATCCCATTATGTTTCTTGCTCACCGAAGCCAAACAAACACACCAATTCAGGAAGGAGACCGAAGGGTACTTGGAGAAGCTAAAAAAAATAACCACCAAGGAGGATTTGGAGATGAGTAGATATAACATGTAGAATTACATTGGTGGTCATGTCCATATTAGAATAATGTTTCTCTTGCTTGAGAGGGATGTTATAACTAGCTCCAAGTTATTGTACCTAGACTCCATAGAGGATAGAGTCTTCTTCTAGCCAAACACCATCATGTCATTTAGGGATGTTATCGCACAGTACCGATCTTGGAACCAATATGTCATTGAGAAGCATCAAGTGGAAGTTGTTGAGCTAGAGTTTTCCCGAACTCAAGCATCATAGTGTTGTGTCTTGTTAGGATGTCAAATTGCCTCTACCTTATTTTCCCTTATATGGGTACAAGTGTAAAATTTATTACTACTTGTAATTATGTTGTAAGTGAAATTCCAAGTGCCAATATTGAAATATGAAGAGTCATCATGTAATGTAATGATTCATTTTGTAAAGAAGTTGAAGAGTCATGAGGGTAGTCCAAAGGTCACAAAGGGGACTTGAAGAGTCACCTCCTCTTGTTATAAATTTAACCTAATAACTCATGTAAAGGGATTTTGGGAGCCAAGCTTTGGCTAGGCTTAGGCTTGGAAGGAGGTTGGGAGTATTGTGAAGAGCCTCATCTTCTCTATAGCATAGATCGAGTATACTTCTTTGGAGGAGCAGGTGTTCTTGACTTTAATGTTCCACTATTGCGGCTAGTGGTCCATTGATAATGTATTTATGAATGGAACTTTCACTTATAATAATACAATCACAGTTGGCATGCTTTCATGCATATGCTATGAACATAGTAGGACTATTCTTCTTTTATTTTCTATGTATGTTGTTTAACTTATGCTTATTCTTATGAAATATTTCATTTGCATTTGTATGAATCTTTTTGAATGCGTGGTATTGTATTAAGTCATCACTTTAACTTGTGGACTATTTTTCATCTTATCTTGTGATGTCATTATGCTCATGTGTTCCTTTCAAGCTACATACTATTACAAGCTTCCAAGGGCGCACTTCCATTTCCCTTCGTGTGTTGGAACCTTCATGCATTTCACTTGGCTTTCTGTAGGGTCACACACTTGCTCTCACCCAAAGTTACCCTACTTCACTCTGTATGTTTTCACAGTCAAGGCATAAAATTACCACCCACTACTGGGACTCCTACTCCAAATGGTGTGAGGTCTAGATATGAATTCATATCACAGAGATCCCCTAAATGTTGGCGGGTCCAACATTATCAACATTTCTGGCACTAGAAGGAGGGTCAGATGACAAGCTGAACCCTTGCAGTCTTTTCGAATTTCTCCACCCATTTAATGACTTATTCCACAATCATAACCCCATTATATTTTTATAGAAAGGAAAGTATGCAAGTTCCAGTGAGTATCATAGATGACTTGTCAACTCTAAAATTTGATGTCGAAGGTGAAACAATCTTATTTGAGCATGCTGCTCATTTTCTTGAATTCTGCATAGAACACAACATCCACTATGAGGATGTTGGTTGTAGGTTGTTCATTCTCATGTTCAAAGGGTGCATAAGGGAATTTTGTCACACTTTTCTTGATGCCTTCATACACTCTTTCGAACATCTTGTCACAAAATTGTTTCACGTTTTTGATATGTATGACCATAAACATTTGTGTAAGAAAATTATGCAATTGCAAAAATCACCTGATGAATCACTGCATCATTTTCACAATTGTTTCATGCATTTTTATTTGTAATTCCTAAAGATGAAGTTGATTGGCGTTTCTTGTGAGATGTATTTCCATATCTTGTTCACATTTTAGAAAATCCACACAAGTTTGAATCCTTTGAACCGCTCGTAACATACCTCGGTGTTAGAGCCTCTAAATATGCGAGGTACAAAGTAGTTGTTCCAAGTGACCCTCCTTCCCCATCTCATGAAGCAACTTTGGTTGCACAGGTTGAGGTTGGAGAGATTGAGAATTCATTTCCTGATTTATCACCATCTTCTCCCACCCCACATACTTAGAATCTCAGCACGAGTTTGTACTACAAATATGATGGTTATGATGAAGTGAATCTCTTCGTTCTCCATCCTTTCGTCCGTCTGATCCTCTAGATTGTGAGTTTTTATGTTCACCAGTTTTGAGTCTCTATTGTGATGTTCATGAGGATCAAGAATTAGATGGAGTTTGTGTTGAGCATCCAACTTATGATACCATTCATGATGATTATGTGTGGGAGCCCATATATAAACAAGGATCTATGATGAAGGATGATTTTCTTCCTTCCACACCTCTCCTTTATCATCTTGACATTTTCCATGATTCTGTCATTCCTATTGAATCCTATGAAAATTTAGTTTTTGATGATGTTACTACTTCCGATGATTAACAAAACACGTGGGATGTCAGTTTTTTATCCAGATGTGGAGAGGATGAATCTTATACTCTTGATCTTCCCAATATCTCATGTCATCCTTTTGAAAACTTAAGAGGGTGAAATTTATCGTTTTTTATCTTCCCCTCTTTGCGATTCATCAGATCATGAGGATGCCTTCATTTGTGATATTGAACATTTTTATCGTGGGTTTCGGGACATCTTCATTGATTCATTTGGTCACGATTATGATTTTTCGCTGCCACTCTTTTCCAACCACTGATATGTGAAAGTCTACCTTATGATGAGTTGGAACTTCCCTAAGTTGTCAAGGAACTTTAGCCTAAGATGATGGTTATGTTAGTTTCTCGTATTCTTGTGGTTAGTTTTGTTTTCGAGAAGAATAGTGTTGAATATTTTGAGGCTCCTCATCACTCTATCACACCTATAAAAAATTAGTTTGTCTTACATTTTTCACATCCTCGATCTGTATTACACGATCCTATCGCTCAGTCATTGGACGAGTCATACATGGTGAACATTGTCACAAAACAAAAAAAAAATTCTTTCTTCATGTTCACTTGTCTTCGTAGTTCGAGAGTTTGTGCTCACATGTACTTGACTCGCAATGTGTTTAAATTCCATGGTACGAATGCATAATGTCTTTCATGCTCTTTTCTTTTTCACTTTCTGCATGTTCATTCAAACTTCTAACGTTTTAGTTTGTATTGTATTCTCTTTCTTTTTTACTTCTTTGCTCATATATATTTCTTGACATGCATTTCCTTGCCTACATAGGCCAACCAATGTATCGATGGATGTAATGGAAGTATCCCTTCACGTGAGTCTAGCCTATTCACTGTTATGTTAGGAGTAGGATTTTTTTTTTCTTTTCATGTTTTTTTCTTTGAATTTATTTCTTTCACTTTCCACTCTACTTCTTTCCTTTTGTTTTTTTTTTCCAGTCATAGGATAGCTTCCACATGAGATCGTGTTTGGCTTCTCAGAAAAGTAGTGTAGAGTCCAAAGTGAAAGTGTACTACTATCAACAATTGGTTATTTGTTTATTCCCTATATTTATTTTAATCTTGGATATCTTTTAGTTGATGATACTCTGATGGAAGATACATTCATTTCGGAGAAAGTCACGTGAAATCATGATTCTTGCACTCTTAGCTAGTACTTCCTACTCTAATTGGTCGTCTATTTTTGGTTAATCTTTGTCAACTAAGTCGAACTGAAAAATGAGGGGATTAAAACCTAAACAAGTATGTCAGAGGTGTATATAAATATCCTTCTCTAAAGGGATAACCTCTTCTTCTTGCAATAAGTCGTGATCACTCTTCTATGCCCATGAAAGAAATAAGTGCCTATGCAAAGTTCTTTAAAGAAATTAATATGAAAAAATGAACATTAAATAGAGGGATAAAGAAGAGAAAGGCTTCCTACGTAGAGAGGTGAAGCAAGAAACCATGCCGGGGTAGTGTCTAGGCTTGCTGGCAGTAGAGCAATGTTTCTGTTCCTGAAGTGGCTCTATCGAGGTAATGTTTAGGCCTGTTGGCAGTGGAGCAACAACTGAGATGAGAACTAAGACTATAAAAATCTCTTTTACTTGTGCATTTATATACTCCTCATCCCCAATCGAAACAACTGAGTCTCAGTTGGCTTGTTATGCGTGTTGCCTATAAAGAGAATGGTAGGTATTATATCTTTAACATAGGCTAAGTGAGGAAGTTGTGGTAATAAATGAACTAAACAATACTTACAGAAGAGTTAGACCTATTTTGTATGAGACAATATTCATTCAAAGAGGTGGATTTCTACCATTATGTGACCAATGTTGTAGCAGCTACAACCACCCTCCAAAATCTTTCCTATGCTTAGATTTTGGAGCCTAACCTTCTATTCACAGGAGCTTATCTTGCACTGCTATAAAGTATTCTTGCTTTGATTTTGATTTATATTTTTTGTTTGTTCTTGCATTATCTTGTTTTCACACTTAACTAATATTTCTAACTCACAAGCTAACATCCTAGCTTGGTATTTCTAAGTTAGAAAGTTGCACAATTAGAAACTGCACAAGGCACTAAGTTAGAAAGTTGCATAGTTCCCCGGAATTGTGCAATATTTTCTGATAGCGTGCATGGAAAGTTTCCATGGAAAGGAAAGAAAACTAAATGGAAAATATCCTTCCTAGCAAATAGGTATCCATTATTAGTTTCCCAAAGGTGGTACATTGCTATTTTTAGAAGTTTCTGCCAAGTGTTTCTTTTCCTTGATTTTAGGCTTGTGCATCATAAGCCCACATTTTCTCAATCTAGTTAATCAATGCCTCTAGAGATCTTTTTCACATATGATCTTGGAGCTCTAGAATTCTTGGGGAGATAAAGGAACCTTCAATGCAGTCATTGTCACTTTTCCAGGTGAGTTTTTATTTTATCGTCTTTTTCTGCCTTTTGTGTCACATTTTATCGTTTCACCTGTGTGAGTGTTATTTTTCTTATTTCTCTTCGTGATTACTAGTGTTTCAACTTATTTTAGCTCGTAGAAGTCTTATTTCAAGTTATCATTTTCCTTTCATAAGTGTCACATTGGTTTCTTTGTTCTTGTACTTTTTGTCGTCGTTGTGGAGATTCTCCTCACCAATTTAATTTTCTTCCCATTTATTTACTTTTGGCACTTGATATGTCATGATTTATTAATACTTAGTTAGATATGCACTCGTCCCGACAGTATCTCCCATATCTTCTCATTTTCCACATCTCCCTTGGGAAGATCTACACTTTCCTTGGCCGATTTTCACTGTGCCCAGTTCAGCACTTCGTAATCCTAAAGATCAAGCCGAGAGCATGGCCTATGGAACTATGCACTATGTAGTAAATTTTGGCCCAATTTTTCATTGTGCAGTTCCAAGGATCAACCTTCTTCCTTTGGCACTCAGATTGTGCAATGCGTAGTCCCTCCTAGACCACTGCCTAGGTTGAATTGCTCATTGTGCAGTCTCAAGAAATAAACTTCATCCCTGGCTATTCGAAAAGTGAAGTTTGCAGTTCCTACAGGCATCTAGTCCCTCCCACTATTGAAAATTACACAATCTATCTCATGAAATGTCTAATTTTCTACTTGATCATACGTTGAAAATATATTTACTAAAGACTCATGTTTTCTTGCCATGAGTGTCTTTCTTGTCCCACTGGTACCACCATCGTTGAGCACCTCTTTCCATCAGTCACTGATATCATGGTGCCAAAAGAGAGATGCTTCAAAAGAGACAACTAAAAGCAATAATCAGGAAGTAGTTGAGAAAGCGCCAGTGAACTTGCCAATATATGCAGACACTCAAATGTTTGTAGAAAAGGAGTCAACACTAACATGGTAGCAGTTCCAATAGCAATAGCATAAGGAAACAATCTAGTACAAGATAAGGGAAACAAAAAGCTTGCTTATAGAATAGAGGGAGAACAAAGTTTCAAAGTGAAAGCGAATTTAGTCGTTATGCAACTTTCTTTGGAAACATAAGTAAAGAGGAAGAATATGATAGAGAGAGAAGGGCAGAGGAAGAGAGAAAATAGAGCTTGCAGGAAACAAAACTAAGGGTGCATTAAAAAAACAAGAACTAAAGGATGAATGGGAGCTGAGAAGAAAATAGAAACAATATAAGAAGAAGTAGGAATAAGAAGAAATGAAAGGCGTGATAGCATAACAAACAACACCAATACAAGTTGAAGAGCAAGAAAAAAACTAGCCAACAAAAAATGGAGAGAGCGAGCAGATGCAGGACTAGTAGCTTGCTCCGTCGATTAAAGATTTAATTGAAGTTGTGGACATGGATTTGGAAACAAATTTGTGGGATGAAGATATCGATCTGATGCTTAGTGCAACCCAGGTGATCATTCAGTCTCCAACACCTCTAGCCGCAGAGCTAGCCATGAGTGACGAAGTGGAAATACTTCCCCTTAATGATGATCCAGTAAAGGATGTGTACAATTTGTCATATAATGAACTTCAGGAGAGAATTGTACGAATGTGGAGAAACTATTTTCCAAATGATCATGCATCACCTGCATTCATTAGAGAAAGGGTGATAGTGGTGGACACCAACAAGAATCCAAATTCCATTGTCGAGGTCAACTTGGCTGTTGGAGGTGTAATAAGATTAAACACTCAGTATTTGACAACCAATAGTAAGCAATTTCCATAGGAATTATATGTTTCCCAACAAGATATAGAACAACTTTACACAATAGGACATAATGTAGTCTCCTGAGTGGTCTACCTGGAGGAAATGATAGCAGTGATACTTGGTGAAGTATCAACACTTGGAGAGACCATGCAGGTCCTCTATGAGGATCTCATAACCATACATAAGGCAGTTGATCACTTGAATGGTTTGTAGTAGTAGAGCAGAGAGTTTGTCAAAAGGAATGTACAATCTCCCATTGTCTCTGTGTAGGAATGGAAAATGCGATAAAAAGGGTCACCACTTACTTTGGTACATAAGATGAAGCCACAGGCAGAGCCAGAGAAAGAAAGAGTGCGAGTATTTATTCATAACAACAAGAATCTCACCTCATTCATGGTAAGTACTCAGGCCGCATATGTTCAGTTATATAATAGTTTGGGTTTCACGGTGAAAACACATAGGATCTTTGTTTGGTAATTTAATTGATGTTAAATTAATAAATAAATTATCGACCAAGGCTAGTAATTTAATTCATGAAATTTCTAGATTAAATTGAGATATCGAGATGCACCTGTTTTTAACATTTTTACATTAAAATAAATATGGCACTCTTTAACAAAAATGAAATCAAAAGTATTGCACTTTCTTAAATGAAATATTACACTTTACTTAAAATAAAGATCAAACTTTCTTGAAATAAATAAGAAACTACAATTATCACACTTGCTCAAAAGAAATATCACACTTTGCAAAAGTGAAACTACTCTGAAATTAAACCCAAATTGTTTCAATATCAAAGGAAATTAATCTAAAATGTCACACTTACTAAAAATCCTCTTTACTCAAATATAACTTAAACTCAAATGTAACTCATACTATTATGAAAATATTTAATCAATCCACACTCTGATATACTACTTATCATGTGCACAGGAGATCTCAGTTTCACTCATTCATCCTACAACAAATTGATTGAACAAAACATGCTCTGTTATAACCCTGTAATTATTGTTAAAAACATTCACTAGCAATCAAAATGGATAGTTACATGAAACGACTTAAACATGATATAAAATCCAAAATTGAAATGTTAGTTTGAAAAAAATAAAACCCTACAACTCCAGGGGTCCCTCCTACAAGATGTAGGCAACAAGACGATTCCTCAAATGGACTATATAGGCATCAAGGAAATGCACAACAAAGATATAAAATAAAACAGAGTTTTATAAATGTAAAACAAAGTTTTTCAAAATAATATGCAAGACTGTGTTTTTCATGTCGACAGGTAGATTTATAAAATCCATCAAATAGTTGTTTAGAGCTTTATGAGCCTATCCTATTCGACAGAGACTAAAAGTGTCATAAAAAGATGATATCTCATGATTTCCTCGTGATTTTATATCGGAGAAACAAATCATGAGGCTAAATATTTGCTTTAATTGGTTTCCCCACTCGCATGGTTTGCCTTCGGCTCCTTCTTTGTTGACTCAGCCTTTGTGTGGTTCTCATCATCGATCCAGATCATGGAGATAGGTAAATACCATTGTGCCAACTATTACCCACTTACCTATATGTCTCGTTCCTTGGCTAGACTTTTGGAACCTATCAAACCTTCGACTTTGCTACAGAATCAGTCATTAGCTATAGAATTGGTGCAATTCAGTAGCTCATGCAAATATTAAGTTAAATAATAAAGAATAATGAGACTTATGAAATAAAAGATGTTTAATTACCTGCTATTTCCATGAACCTTTTAGACTAAAGCTCAATTAGAGCTATTAGAGTACAAGAGAAGGAGGATGGAGTGTAAGAAGGTGGTCAAAAAAAGACAATTTTGGGATTCAACACCCCCCCACACAGAAGGCATTGCATGTCATGATGCATAAAATTTCAAAAATTGTAATCTTTCTCTGTCACTGAGCATATTTAGAATATTGGGCAAGGACATATAAGTTAGTCCTTCTTGCTTTCCTGGAACTGACTGCTGCCATCCTAGGTCTCTTCATCAAGATTCTGTTTTGCAAAATTGTGACCTTTTTCTTAAGAAATTAATTTGTAGTTTTCAATTTATTATTTTTCTCATACTATAAACCAATATGTGACAAGATTTTGTCATTTTGAGTTCTCTGTATTTCATTTTGTGCCTTTACTTTTTCATTTTCCCACTTCAAATGTCTATTTAGTACCTCTACTTCATAGATTTTCTCCTTGAGTGTTTACAATTTGGGGTTCTTCTGAAGGATCAAAATGAATAATTTCTTCTTGGTTTGAGGATAATTTAATGGTCTTTCCCATAGCTTTTTGTCCCCAAGACTCTATGTAGTCATATATTTCTTGCTGGACAAGGTTAATTTCTGGAGTTCTCTTAGATGGACTTGCAACTGACGATGTAACTCTTGGTTCCTCTGCTTCTTCTAAATTGAAAAATTCTGGCGACTGTTGAGACTGTGCATGTATTGGTTTATCAAGCCTTGCACTTTTTCGTATAGTTGATGGTGGTTTTCCAGTAGTTCGGGGACACTTTTTAACTTCTTCTTGCTCTGTTTCTTCTTTCGATGAACGTTCCCTTTTATTGCTAGCTATATTTCTTCTAACATTTTTATGCTTAAGAGTTTCTAACACATTTATAAGAGGGGCTTCATCATCAAAGTATTGATCTTGTTGTGTTTCTTGTTAAGGTGAGTTTTCTCTAGGGTTTCAGGCAATTTTCTTCTATTCTTTCTAGTCTTATTACTAGGTTCTTTTGGTTCAACTTCTTTAAAATGATTTCTAATAAGAAAATCCTCCCAGTTATCCCCTTTTCTTTTGAGATGAGCTTCAATTAAAATTTTCACTAACCGATGATGATACATGGCATTATTTATGGACTGTATCTTCCTATGAATATTTCCATCCATTTTTTGCAAACTATTTAGGAAGTAAGGTAGGTTGATTTCATTACCATCATCAGGTGAGCATGGTAAAAGAAAATATTTCCAAACCTACCTTCACAAGCTATGAATTTTTTAATAATCAACAGAAAATTCGTCAATTTATTCTTTAAGGTTGTGACTAGAACTCCCTTCTTAAAAACAGAGATATCCATACATGGGCTTTTAAGGAAGACTTCCCATTATTTTTCCTTTATTTTTTAGTTTTTGAATCAACTTTCCCCAATTCTTGGTAATGGGGTAGCTTATGCTACAAATGACTCTATTAAAACCAGTCTGATTTATCCAATGTCTGCCTCTACACTATCATATGCTCTAGAAAATGATTTTGTCACTTCTTTCTAAGGCCCATCAAATTTTTCCACAAACTCTAATCACTGCGCTTGTTGTAACCACTGTTTCACCTGCAGGTGTCCTTCAAGAAATTTAGCCCCATTCAGCTCTGAGCATACAATGACTCCCATGTTGAAGAAGTATTAGCCCTTAATCACTCTCTTTGACAGGGTTATGGAAGGAATTTGGTTATGGAGGACGGAATTTGGGTAATAAGTGAGGTGTTTTTGGCAATGGAACAAGACCGAGTGGAATGATGCAAGAAACTGTGATGGTATGCAAAGGAAGTGGAATGTTATACAGAAGGAAGGGATTGAATTTAAATGATAACAAGGTTTCATATAGGAGTTATATATTTTGACAAGATATTTTCGTTAGAACCAAATTTATATTGTAATAAAAATAATCATTACACAAAATGGCAGTAGCAATGGGCATACATCTAATTAATTCATAATTCAATGTTTTTTTTAATTATTATTTAATTAATATTTACGTTCCTATTGTTTTTATTTACTGATTTTGGAATTTTGCTTTTGTAGGTTGTACTCAGGTTGCTTTAGCTATAATCTTCATCCAATTTGTTTTGGCCAGGATCTTCATTTTCCTTGGTTGCAATCTATCAAGTCAGCTGCAGAATTCTGTGAGAGTTGCAGATTAATGACAAATCTATAGTTGTATTATTTTTCAAAAGAGAAACAAAAATAAATGGTACAATGTAACACCCCTCTGTTGCTATCATGCCACACCAAAGCTAGATTGAGTTATAACAGAAAAGCTAGGTCTGAGGGGTAAAAATGGGAATACATATTTTATTACCAAATAAATAAAGATAATTTAAATGCTTGGAAAATGAGACACCAAGAGATGAAATTCTTGCCAAATGAAATCCCATTGGTGAATAGGAGTGGATAATTCTTTCATCATAAGACATATAGATAAAATTCTAGATAAACTTAATGGATTGGGAGATAAATATCCATTAAGTTACTTAGATGGGGAAAGATTCTAATTTTAAGAAGGACATAAAAGCCTCGAGGGAGAGAAAGGAGATATTTTATGGGAAAATCCTAGGAAAGTGGATAAAAAGATCCAAAAAAGTGGGACGCCACTAAAGGAAACCATATCATGAAAGAGGGAATTAAATACCCATTGAAGAGATCAACAAGAGGTAGTTGATCAATGGGAAAGAACTCTTGGCTCGGGGGCGAAATGGAGGAAGACAGTTCTAGGTTTGGTGGTGGTGCTCGATTTTCCAAGTGATACTCTTCAAGGGAATTTGGTTTTATTTAATTGCATAGGATGTTTTGGATGTTTTGGTCCCTTATATTTTATGTTGTTGATTATTTAGTATAAGATTATATTACATGTGATTTGATCCTTTATAGGATGATTAAATAATTATGTATGTGACAACTACTAAACATAGATTTAGTTGAAGTTAATGTTAGTGATGGGAGCATAGTAGGTGGTTGTTATTATTGTATCAAAGAGGTATGTGACAGACGATATCAGAGAAAAATTACAAATATTGGAGCCTATGGGCCAACTCACATCTATAAGATAGGAATGAGTTGCAAGTTCTAAGCTAGGCCTAAGGGAAAAAATAATAATCAGAGATTTTATTGAAAGGCATGAAAATCCATAAAGGTTGAAACTAAATCTTAAAATGACATATTGGAGGACGACTTTGAAGCCAAAGGTAATTTTGAATTGAGGTTGTTTGAGTCATGTAAACACAATAGCAGAAGTGACTAGACGACACAGTTGGACCAAATGTAGGATCACTTAAGATATTAAATTACAAGGGATTTTTTTTTTTTAACAATGAATGGAGAAACATAAACCATGCATTATAAGAATATTAATCTTCCACCATATTATTAATACTGTGGCAAGAAAAATTTATGATTGATATGGAATGGTTATAACTATGTTGCATAATTACTGAGGAATTCTTGGTTGTAGGCCAATGTAATCTCTAATACATTAGAACACACATTAATCTAATATTTTCAAATCCAAGGCCTAGACCATCAACACATGCCAAATTGGTCAACATCCACATCACTCTTAGACATACACCAGGCATCCTCGCTTGGTTAAAAAACCCTACCACTTCTCTTGAATAGGTTGATTCTACACATTTGAAAAAAAATTGAAATTCACATATTGAAAATCGATTCCCATCACTCGTTGAGGTATGGAAATGTTAGGTTGTGAAATTATAACAACCAAATTAAAATCTATGAAATCAAAGTGCATGATTGTCACCAGGTCAGTTGGCTATAAAATACTTTGGTTATCAATACCCTCTTATTTTTCATTACTCTTGTTTTGACTGTGTATGCATAACGAAAATGTATATGTGATGTCTGTTATGAGATATAGATAATTTTGCAGTTGGATTCTGTTTAATAATATCTATTTTATTTAGAACAATGATAGCATCGAAGATTCTCTATTAATTATTTTAAAAAGTAAATTTCATGTGTTGATAAATGAAGCATTTAGATACCAAAATTGTTGCAAGTGATTTTATTATGAATGGATATGAAAATCGTATTTGCAAGTACTGTTGAAGTAGGCTATATGCAAGTAGCTAAGTCTCCCCCATAAAGAATTTCTCATAACATTCCATGTATGTCTACCTTGTATTAATGGAAAGAATGTCTAGGTGATTCGAGATTCGACAATCTTGAAATATTATGTTTGTAATATATATTATGTTGATAATATATAGAGGATGAGTGAAGTTGTTTATCCATGGATATTTCAACCAAATATTCACCGTTTGAATACATGTTTAGTAAAAAAAAGAAACCGCTATGGTTCTCTTGACAGTATATATGACACCATATGTGGAAACTTTTCCGAGTGGTTGACACTTATATCATATTCAACTATACAAAGTGTAGCAAGGGTTCGGGACCTAATCAATAGGATTCGAAATTTAACAATTAATTGATGAAAGAAAAATTAACCATTGTTCCCCTCTATTGTGCTTGTCACTCTACCAATTTCATATTGGCTTAGAAAGGTGTAATTCCACACCAATTCGACTAGCTAAGAAGTTACGACACTCGAGAAGGACAATCAAAGAATTGGGGTTACCAACCTATTGTTCTATTTGATATACATTTCCACCTTCTGCTCGAGTTAGGTTACTGCTCTTGGAGCTTTACAAAACCCCTCGCCATTGAGTTCTGTGGCACGCTTGGTTACTGCAACTTTAGGAAGCATGTTTTATCAGTAGATTTAAAGCACAACAACACCTTCCCAATTGGATTGACTATTGTTTTCCTTTTCGATCCACAATGTCGCTTTTTTTGCATGACTTATCCATTAATCTAGAGGTGTTTTGGGTGAAATAGCTTATCGAATACCAACTCAGGAATTACCAATTCCAATAGTAGTCACATTCTACGGAATGTTCCACCCTAGAAAAGAACTCCATTGGATAATGGTTATCCAGATTTTTTTTCCATTTGACAACATATTGCTAGATTTGTCTTTACGCTACGTTGTAATTTGGAACACGGAGGCTACGCATAATTGGGATTGGCATGATTATTCTAAAGACTTCCTATCCCCATTATATTATTCAATATGAGTTTATTGACATCGTATTTTACCTTCTTTTGTGAGGGAAACATGTGAAGTATCATCTTCGATTCTTTAGCAGGCGAGTGCGTCTAACTAGGAAAAGATATGGATCTGAGGGTTATTTTCCTCAACCTTTTTTCTCTTTTCCACCTCTTCTTTGGTATGATGGCAGAGGGTTGATATAAATTTCAGCCAAGATGGCGTGAATGTACCCTAGGCTCTGGGTAACGACGTGATGTTTTTCTCTTATCCCACTTCGACGAGGGTTATATTTTATTCACTTCTTGAGGGTATTCATAAACTTAGACCCTCCATTGAGAGTATCATTCACATGGACCCAAACCTGGTTGCTCAGACTATATGATACCCATGATATACTGTTACAAGTGAGATTTAGGGATTTCATTTGTTTTTCTTAAGGATTTGAAATCCTGAAATGTTAACTACATATTTTTTTTCACCTCTGTTTTAAAAGGGTAGTTAACCTGGAGAGGTAGGGCAGTGAGGTGCTACAATCATTCTCATAATAGTGATTGAGAAAGGTCCTTGCAAAAATTGCAAGCTCAAAAGAGCAGAACTGCACTTTGTAGAACATCTGGCGCTCCTAATAGGCGAGGTTGAGACAAGTATGGAACCTTGCATGTAATCTATATTTAAATCTGTTTTACCATGTAGTAGAAGCTTGAGAAAGTTTAAGAGTTTTTGTAGAACTAGTAATGGAAAATTTTTCTAAGACATTACAGAACTAATAGTGGCAAAATCGACATACCATAATCATTTGTCCATTGTACATAGTGGGGTAAGAGTCTTCCCACAATGTCGTGACTGATAGGGTCCATGTCATCCATGGCCTCGAGCTCTCTGAGTTTAGTAATGTAACCCAAAATTCTACTAATAAAATGAGGCGTGACCCTCTAATTCCTTATCTTTCCATAATCTTCTTAATGGTGTGCGGCTTCCACTAGTACGTGAACACAATTCCAGAGCTACTTGCAAACTATCCTTGCCAAACTTAACAATTGCAAAAAAAGTAGCGCCAATAATGTTTCGAAGATATAATGAGTAGCAGGAGCTCCTCCTTCCTCTGATTGAGACATGGCGACAGGATTTAACAAACCTATGTCGGTGTAGGAAGAGGAGATGCAATTTATAGACGCAAGAAGTAAAGGTGCGATGTGTGGTCAATGTTGTCGTTCTACTAACTATACTAAGGTGATGACATGGGTTTTCATGTGTATATGTATGTGTGTGTATAGTTTTATATGATATATTTTTTTATATGCATAAAGCATCCCATAAGAACATGAATACCTTTTTCTATTTTCTCCTCAGATTTGTTTGATTTACATTATGCTTTGAAGGTTGTATGTTCATCCTTTCTCATTTTGCATGCGGTGAGTGTTGTGGGTGAATGATGATAACGTGTGGATCATTTGTGTGCATTTGTGTGATTACATGCATAGAGGGCTCAAATTTTCACTATTTACCATGATTTAAAATTTGTTTAAGGTACTTTACACATGATAGACCTAGTTTTAGATGTTTATAGTCGAGCTTGATGAATGAACAAATTTGTAATATTTTTAAAGTATGATTATTGTATTGAAATTTTGGATGATGGATTTTAGTGGTGTGGTCATCATGGCTTATAAATATGAATGCAAGTGTTGAAAGGAGTAATGGTGGATAAGTAAAGTTTGAATCCTATGTTTAATTGCGTGCCAATGGGTCTCTTCTTCCATACTGTCATCATATTACTTTTCTCATATTAAAATTAAATTATGAGTTGTGCATAGTCTATCCAAGGACATATATTAATAAATGCCAATAAAGGTAATACATCCAAGGACATAGCTTAATGGAATGAATTTTATACTTATAGAGATCTTAAGAAAGGATGAAATATGAAGGGAAGAAATGTTGAACTCTTATGAGGTAATTGGAAAACAAAAATAGATAAAATGACAAGTGCCCTTTCCATAGATCATGGAAAACACAAGGAAAGATCAAAATAAAAGTATATAAATGGAATGTATATAAATCATGGGAAAGAAGTTCATGACATTCTATCAACAGTATCATAAATTGATGGCTAATTACTTTGTTTCCATCCTAGAACAGATTCTGAAGGTTATCCTTATTTGTATCTATTCATGAAATTTCCCATGAAATATAGTTAAGCTCATGAAAGACAAGTCTCTATACGTGGTATTGGACTCTGTATTTCGATTATTTATAATTTTATTTCAATTTAATATTCTTGTGTTGATTGATTCATCTACATGTAATGATGCAATTCATTTTTCGATGTGTTTTTGCCACTGGTTGAAACGTTTAATTCACCCTTAGTGGGAAAATGATCCAAATATGCACTATTGAAGGGAACACAACTTTACCAAGTCATTATTCAGATATTTAGGACCAACATCCATAGTTAATTAGATATGCATAGTTCAGAACCTACAAGTTTCTCTTTGAGTGAAGCAGTATCCCAATAATTGTAATTGAGATATGCAAGAGGCACAAACTATATTTCCAATCTAGACTGAACTCGGGTCAAAGTTGTGAATTTTGTGCACACATGCTATATAACTCATTGTATACATGTTGGAGAGGACATCATACATTATTAATTTTATTACCCTAATAAGTAGCTCAATGGGACTGGCACCCAAAAGTACATCTAGTGTAAATACATAATGGGAGTGTAAAAGAAGCTCTTAGTTCCTCTCAATTAATAGTAGAAAGGAAATATTAAATGCAAGCTCAACAACACATTCTCAAGTTCACTCAAATTGCAATGTGTCAACTCAAAGTATGCAACCTCAAACTCCACAACCTTGATGTGCATATCAATGGATATATAGTTAGGTTTCTGGTAGTAATATCTCATAAATAGGAACCTTTCATATTTGTAGCAAGAAGATGCTTTCAATAGAATGATTGAAGATCTTACAAATATACTTCTTGTGGGAATCGATAAGATTGAAATGATCTATATGCTTCTACTATATATAAACAAAGTATACATGCTTTGTGATAACTAAAATGACAAGCATATTAGATATAGTGGTGCTGGAAGCATTTGAACTAGAAATAGAGAAATTCAGAGCAGCCTAATGACTAACAAGAATTGCACACTAGATTTAGAACGTGACTTGTCTGATCTTTTTTTTTTTTTGGTAAAATAAAAGGTTTCGCATTAATACAACTTATGATGGTCTAAGGATCTTATGCTAGTAGTAAAATAATGCATGCATCAAGTAAGGTGTGACATATAAAATGCTCTAGGCAATGAACTAAGAGGATAACAAACCATGCAAGAACTCATTATTAAATCAATAGGATGTTTCCACTATATTGTATTGCTAAGTGGTACTAGAAATCGAGATTGTTGTGCGCCAATATAATTGGTTTCAATAAAATGATATCTAGCAATATATTCAAATTAATTCACAGTTGTACTATCTAGGATGCATATTTGTACCAAAAGTCTACTTGTCAGATTGCATTGATAATGTTGTATGGTTTTGAATATAAAAACATAATTATTTCTTAAACTACTCTAGAATTTATTTTAAGGAATTTGATAATTAATTTGGTTTCTAAGAAATGAATTATGTTCTACGAGGTCATGATCTAGTGTTAAGGTTGGGCATCATCATGTTAATGACCTAGGTTCACACACTGGTACACAGAGTGCCAAAAAACTTAGTGGGTGTGGAATTGATAACAATGTAACCTTCACTTACGATTCATGTATAGATGTATGTACATGCACATTGATTGTTTAATAAGTCCATGACTGAAGCAGGTGTGAAGTAGGGTTAGAAAGAGAAAATATGAATTCATTAAAAGAAACCATTGCAAAGGGATGAACTCATCTAGTATAACTCAACTATGGGTGAGGTACTTTTAAGTACCAATCAATTATTTCACGGCCAAAGACAAGGTTAAGGATGTTATTAAACTTCAAATATAACCTTGAAGTCCATACTAGATAAATTATCATAGTCAATAGCCTACTTTATGATTGAGCAAAGGTCATATTCCTTGTGCTATTAAGACCTTGGCCAACGATAAAGTCAACCCCAAAACCCAAATTTATTGGTACTGTAAAGTTGTATTATGCAGGAGTACCTCTATATTATCATTTTCGCTCCTTGTTGAAATTTCCCTGCAGCCACAAGATATATGAACATAAATAAGCACTTAGATGCTTTGACATAAATTATTCAGTTATGCTCTGGTTATAGAAGTTGAATAGGTCCATTAATTCTCTGTTATCCAATTGAAAAATTTAGCATGGTTTGATTGGAATTACCTAAAAGTAGCGTGAATAAACAATTAAAGGAATGTTTGAAGTTGACTTGATGTTACACTAATAATACTAACATTGTTTGAAAACACGTTGTTAATGTACATGTCGTGCATGTGATGTTACACACATTTTTTATTTTGTAGACGTTGTACACGTGGTACTATGTACATCTGGTACATATGGTACTGGTGTGGATGCATGTATACATAGTGTTGTATGACATGTATAGTTGTGTGTGTGTGATGCACACAATGTGTATGTGCACATGGCTGAGGAGAGGGCACCGGGTGTTTTTCTAGTGTGGAAACTGATCCAAAGTGCTTGCAAAATAAAGACAAAGGTGGAAGCTAAGGATTGAATAAAAAATAGGTATCAATATTTTATTTGAATTTTAGTACGCATGTGGCTTATGATTCTGGTCTATGATTATTACCTGTGATCTATGACTGGCTTTATGATGGTTACATGTGATTTACGATTTTGATGGTTATTTTTTGAGCTAACTTGATGTGATATTTTTATACACGTTGATTTGGTCAAAGATGCTAGTTTGACTTGTCGTGACTAATGCAGGGAGACAATAGGAAGCAAGTGTTTGGTAAGAATACAAATGCATTGGAAGAACATGCATTTATTCATATTATTTAAATACAATGAAATTGAAAATGAGGAATCATAGTTGAATGGCGAGCAACATTAACCCCTAGTTACTTAAATAGTAGTATTGTTATATGAATTTATGACACTAACTGTGGTAAACAAAATGGAGAGGTTTAAAGAATATGAAGTCTCTCACAAAATTTATTGAAACAAATGTTACAAGTAGCAATTGAAGGAGAGTTGCTGGTAGAACTCCTTTGTAATATATATATATCAAAATATCTAATTTAGGTGGCCAGACCATGGGAACCTGCAATTTTAGAAACAACTACTAGAGAATGAGGAAATAAATTGTAAGATGCAAAAATACACCGAAGATGGGGTGAATTTAAGGGGGGAAGTATGTAACACTGCTCCATTGTATGTAACACCCCTCCATTTCTATCATGCTGGAACAAAGCTAGACTGAGTTATAACATAGAATATATGTCTGAGGGGTAAAAATGGGAGTAAATATTTTATTACCAATAAATATAGATAATTTAAATGCTTGGAAAATGAGAAACCAAGAGATGAGATTCTTGCTAAATGAAATCCCATTGGTGAATGGGAATGGATAATTCTTTCATGATAATACTTCTAGATCAAATTCTACATAAGATTAATGGACTGGGAGATAAATATCCATTAAGTTTCTTAGCTGGAGAAAGATGCTAAGTTTAAGAAAAACATAAAATCGTCACTAGAGAGAAAGACAAGATTTTATGGGAAAATCCTAGGCAAGTGGATAAAAAGATCCACAAAAGCAAGACGCCTCTAAAGGAAACCATATCATGAAAGAGGAATTATATACCCATTGAAGAGATCAACAAGAGGCAGTTGATCAATGGGCAAGAACTCTCAGCTCAAGGGTGAACTAGAAGAAGTTAGTTCTAGGTTAAGTGGGAGTGCTCAATTTTCCAAGTGATACTCTTCTAAATTTGGTTTGATTTAATTTCATAGGATGTTCTGGATGTTTTGGTTCCTTACATTTTGTGTTGTTTAATATTTAGCATAATATTATATTGCATGTGATTTGATCGTCTATAGGATTATTAAATACTTATGTATGTGACAATTGTTGAACATAAATTTAGTTGAAGTTAATGTTAGTGATGGGAGCATACTAGGTGGTTGTTAGTATTATATCAAAGAGGTATATGATACACAAGAAAATGGAATTAAAAATAAAATATATGCTTCCAAGGATTCTTGGTTTTCAACTTAGATTTTCTATATAAACATGGCAACAATGTTCGTTTTCATGTTTATATAAAAAATATATTTCAATAATTATTTTCTTTATTTTTTATTATTTTGGAAAATAAAGTAGAAGGTTAAGTTGGAGAGGAAGAAGAATCTTCCATGACCAACTTCAAATCAAGATTATATTGTAGATTTCTTATGAACTCTTCCCTTGTTAATGATTTATGATATATTCATAATATATGACCATTTACAAGAAAATATATGTTTTCTTCATCAGTGATTTTGATTCTGACTGCTCCATTATCAGAGACAATTTCAATTTGATAAGGAACAAGCCAAGGAGTTTGAAATTTTCCTTGCAAATCTTTAAAATTTGAATAACAAAGCAATTCCCAACCACCAGGCTAAAATTTTCTTTCTTTGATAAACTTATCATGCCACCTAGTTCTTTGTTGTTTGACTATATTGGTTCTATGAATAACGTCTTGTCATATCTCATCAAGTTCATTCAATTTATCCATTCTTTGTCTTTAGGCTTCTGATAGATTAAGACCCAATTTGGTTGTTGTTTTAAAACTCTTTATCTGGAACTCAATAGGAAATAAGACTTTCTTTCCATAAATATGTTCATAAGGAGCATGTCGTGTTGTGTTTCTCCATGTGGTATGGTATTCCCATAAAGCTTCTGGAAGCTTTTATGCCCAATCCTTTCTATCCAGATGCACAGTCTTGGTAATAATTGCTTCAATTAATTTATTGGTAGATTCAACTTGTCCATTAGCTTGTGGATGATATGGATTTGACTTCTGATGTTTGATATTGTACTCCTCTATTATCTTCTGTACCAACTTGGATGTAAATTGAATGCATTGATCTATCACAATTTCCCTTGGGACACCACAACGATTGAAAATATCCTCAAAAATAAATGAAACTACAACATTTTTAGAAGCAAAAGGAAGTGCTTTAGCTTCTGCCCATTTTGTGACATAATATTTAGAAACAATAATGTACCTTTTTTGTCTTGACTATGGATTGATTGGACCAACAAAATACAAAGCCCATTTCTAAGAAGATTCAATAAGTACTTGAGGTTGTAGAAGTATTTCATCTGAAGTAACGCGTTTCCCCATTCTTTGAAAACTGTCACATCTCTTAACATATTCCTTGGCGTCCTTAAAAAGAGAAGGCCAATAATATCCTAAGAGAAGGAATTTATAGGAAGTTGTTTTATTGGAAAAAGTCCTCTACATGGTTTATGATGACAAGATTTTGATATCGCTGGTACTTCAACGTCTCTAACACCTCTTCGAATTATGAAGTCAAGTCTTGTCTTGTACAATTCTTCATTTATCCATGAATAATATGTACTAGCTTGAATAACCTTCCTTTTTTCTCGAGGAGACAAGTATGATGGTAACTTACCTGTAGCCAAATAATTAGCAATATCTGCAAACCAAGGAGATTTAATACATAGTGAAAAAAGATATTAATTAGGAAAATTATCTTGTATAGGAAAATCTTTATTATCATTTTGGATTCTGGATAGAAAATCAACAAATGTGTTTTTCTCTCCAGGTCTACCCAAAATATGAATATTGAATTCTTGCAATAATAATATCCATCTTGTAATTATTCCATTAAAAATTGATTTATTCATTAAATATCTAATTTCAAAATGATCTGTGTGAATGATGGTTTTCATAACTAGTGATATAATGTCTGAATTTATTGATGGCATGTACAACAAGTAAAAACTCATTTTCAATTAGAGTGTAATTTAACTATGTAGGAGTTAAATTTTTTCTTGTGTATTAAATGGCATAAGGAGTTAAATGTTTATGTCCTATTACAACTCCTAATGTTGTATCTGAGGCATCAGTCAAAATGTGAAAATGTAGCTTCCATTTTGGTCCTCTTAAAATGGGTGCTTCATAAATCTTTTCTTTCAATGTTTCAAAATTTTTTTAGCAGCCAAAATTCCAGATGAATTCACAATATTTTGTAATCAATTTGAAAAGTGGAGAGGTTATCTTTGTAAAGTTTTATATCAATCTTCTATAATAGCCACTAAAACCAAGAAAACTTCTAACATATCTTTGACAACTTGGAGCTGATAATTTAGAAATGACTTCTACCTTAGATGCATCCACTTTAATTCCATTTCCTCAAATATGGTGGCCTAAAACAATTCCGTTAGTGAACGCCATAAATCATTTTTCATGGCTTAATGAGAGATTTTATTCTTTAAAGCCCATGGGGCTTTGGATTGGTAGTGAATGGGTGCACTGTTAAGGAACTCCTTGCGATAGGTCACTGGTTCAAATCCCCATGGGTGCTTACTTATCAAAAAAAAAAGAGAGAGATTTTATTCTTTACATATAATGAGAATTTTTTCCAAATGTTTGAGAGATTCTTCAAAAGAATTTCCACAAACAGTAAAATAATCCATGTAAACTTCCACACAATCATGAATTAGATTAAAAAAGATGCCTACAACTTCCCTTTGAAATGTTGAAGTTGTATTACATAACCTAAAAGGAAGTACTCGATAAGCATAAGTTCCCCATGGATAGATAAAAAAAAAATTATATTGATCTTCTAGAGCCACTTGGATCTAGTTATATCCACTAAAACCATCCAAGAATGAAAATTATTTTTTCCCTGCCAATGTATCAAGGACTTGATCTATAAAAGGAAGTGGAAAACAATCCTTTAGAGTACCTTTATTCAATTCCATATAATCAATGCATACTCTGCATTTTCCATTATTTTTTAGAACAATTACCAATGGTGAAACCCACTAGCTATCTCATATTGGATAG
The DNA here is from genome assembly GCA_031772625.1 of Pinus tabuliformis. NCBI lineage: Eukaryota > Viridiplantae > Streptophyta > Pinopsida > Pinales > Pinaceae > Pinus > Pinus tabuliformis. The sequence continues at coordinate 795,308,495 of CM062817.1, forward strand.
ATGAAATTCACATCTAACAATTTTGTAATTCGTTTTTAACAATTTCCCACAGATTTGGATTCATTCTCCTCTGGGGTCGTCAGATTGGTCTCGCATTTTATTCAATATAGATATGATGCATACAAGTGTTACGATCAATTCCTTTCATATCAGTGTATTCCTATGCATAAATAGAGGAATGTTCTTGTAACATCTTTATTAATTCTCTCTTTTGAGATTCTTCCAAATTATCATTAATATTAAAAGTTTTCCCTGGAAAAAAACTCTATTAAAGAGTTTCTAAATTTTTCCATAGAATGTAAATCCATTTTACGAGATGATAGATATTCAATATTACATTGTTCTTGAAAACTTTTATTTTGTTCACAATATGAGGAAGATTCACTATTTTCCATTAAATTCAAAATTTGATCTTCTTCATCTATTTGTGAAGTAGCAAAAATTGGTCATATATCATAGCTTTCATTATCATATTCTATCCATGCTTAACTTTCTACTTATATCATTGTTTTTGTAGGAGGATATAATGTGAATTTCTTTCTCTAACATCCATGAGAGGTAAACATATCACCAAATCTACAACTTATAAAAGCATCAGTTGTAGCTAACCATGGCCTTCCTAGAATTAATGGGTATCCTCCTAGATTATTCTTGGGTGTCAAGATCATGAAGTAAACAGGTTATTCCCAATAATCTAAGGATACAAATACATATTCTAACACACCATTACGTTTAATAACAAATCTATCTACTAATTGCAATAATGTAGGTGTATATTGAAGATTAGGAAGTTTCAACCGATTCATAGTTTGTTTACTCATGATATTTATGGGTACTCCTAAACCAATCAATGTATTTGGATCCCAACACCATTAATTTATGTTTTCATAATGGGACTTCCTAGGTCTAGATATTTTTGAATTGTTGTCTTTCCCATCATTATATCTGTAATTTTTCCAACTAACTGGATTCTTTTAACTTATTTCCTTTTTCTTCCTAGTTTTTTAAAACTCAAATACCTGATTGTATTTGAAAATATTGGTTTTTATTTGATACCCTGTAACAAAGGAATTTTTATACAAACATTCTTCAGATGATCTATCACGTCATAATCAAGAAACACAATATATTTTTCTACCCCTTTTTCAATTTTGAGTCTTTTAGGGAAAGGTGGATTTTTAATAGAAACTGGAGATTGTTCTATAGTGGGAGTTGATTTTGTTGGAGTATCATCAAAATGTACAAGGGTGGTTTGTTTTTGAGGATTTTCATCTTGATGAAGAGATGTCTCCTTCTCAGAGAGGTCATCCTTTTCAGACTTTTGGATAAAACGAGTCGTGACTTATTTTCCAATACTCTACAATATATAAGTTGGACATTCTTTACATCTAATGGAGTTCTCATGTAATTTGGGAAATTATACCCTTCCATGTTGTAAATAGGTTGTACATTTTTATTATTTGGATTTGGAAGGGATGAGAAAGTTGATTTGGCTTTTGTGGAAATGGTAGTCAAAGTTGTATGTTTAGATTTTGAGGTTGAGAGGGTTGAACAGGCTGAGGAAAATATTTTGATGGAAAAACAGGGTAAGATTGTTGAAATTGAGGATATTGAGGGTACTTTCCATAAGTATTTTTTCATCCTTGTGCCCAAGGTTGAGGCCAAGGTTTCCAGGGCATGTGTGCAGTCCAATTACTTCGTGATGGTTGTGCATATGCTTGAGTGTTGAAACTTTGAGTCATATTTAATTGTGGATTTTGCCACGGTCTCTTAGAAATAAAACAAAGAGGTTCTACTTGATGTGGCATTACCTCCTCTTGATTGATCCAAAAATGGATCCTGGATAAACCTCTAAGTCTAAAAGACTTCATATAAGAGGTAAAAGGTGCCAAATGGTACAAATCCTTTCTAAATTAGTTGAAAATGAAAATTGCAGGCTACTCCTGGAAATAGTCTCATTGCAGAGATCTCCTCATTCTGAATCCTTTGTGACTTGAATGGGCGAAAACAGACTCAGGATGAAGGAGTTATTATAAAATACAAATTGCCCAATGTCCTTAGAAAAGAAGGCAATTTCATTAAATTTTGAACTATATTGAAAATTTTGATTTTAGTATAGGCTCACGGGCCAATCCATAGCTAACATGTGGCAGGTCGAGATTAGGCCATGTGGCCTTGTTTGATTGGTCAAGAGGAAATATCGCATCGCAATTATTTCAAAGGGAAGGACCTTGGGCCATCAACGATTGCGATAAGCGATTGCCACTTTATCACATTGCATAGATCCATGGGAGGACTTAACAAAGGCCGAGGCCAATGCAACATGCGATTGACAATTATCAGTTTCGGTGAATCAGGCATCGACGATATATATCGGATCGACGTATGTCATAAGGGAAGACCCTTGGGCCGTAGCACCTCAATATTGTGATATGCGATAATGCGATCACATCTGGACTGTTGGATCGTGAGTCTAATCGGACGGTGGCGATCTAATGGGGAATATCACATTGCTATTTTCATTAAGACCAGGGACATGGCTCTTTCCTGTTGTTATTGCAATATGCGATCAAAGGCGGACTTGATAAGTTTATAGATGCGATTGTATGTGTTTTGAAATCTGGAAAGCCCCAATTTCTTTTGTAATTATGTATTTCATTTATTAAACAAAATACAAAGGGAGTTAAGCTCGATGTGATATTACGGACCTGAAAGGGTTCTAAAATGCCTCTGTATAATGTTTCAAGTCTGGAATTGTGTTTTGGCAGATTTTCTCCATTTAAAATACATTTTCCTGTGTAAAACAGAAAGCGACTACGTTTGGGATTCTGAAGAATTTCAAGAGGCCCAAGGCACTCTTACGTTATAGAAATGGTGGCCACCTCCCCTTTTGGCATTGAGCAATGATTGTATAACACCTGGAAGAGAGGAATAGTTGGAGGCACGACCAGAGAGGCACGGCCAGAGGAAGGCATTTTGGGAACCAAAGAGGCTTTGGTAACCATCCACGAGAGCTGGGAAGCATTATTCTTGGCGGACTCGAGGAGTTCGAGCCATCTTGGGGGATAAATCCCATTGTTGTAGAGCCAACGAAGGGGAGCTCAAAAACGGTAATGATCCCAAAGAGCCCGAGAGCAAAGGAGCCTTAATCCCAAAAGGGACAGAGAGCCACAATCCCACAAAGAAGAAGGAAGTGGAGTGAAAGAGGTCAAGAGGCCTACAGAGAGCCCAAGAGCCAGAGAGTTAGGGCCAGTCTGAATTCGAGCATGTTGTTAGCTTCAATAGTTGAGGAAATGTAGAATTCTGATGGAGTCAGTGTTTGAAGAAGCTCAAGACAGCTAGGAGCACTGATTGAAGGAATCAAGTCCAAGGGAGTTTGGATTTGTTTGCAGCAACAACCAGGGGTAAGATGGTATTCTGAGCCCATTGGTTCATTTGTAAACCATATGGAGTTGAGTCATAGACTTGTAAAATAATTTGAGCCATAATCCCAAAGAGCCAAGTCAAATTGACAAGAGCTCACGGAGACGTAGCCCACAAGAGTTTTGGGTGAACTCCTCATTAAATTGCTGTCTTATGTGTATTGTTTTACTACTGCATTATTCATTGTTATATGCATTTATGTATATGTTCAAGCACATTTAAATATCAGCATACACAGCAGATTTTAAAGCACATAAACAACCAACAATAAATACAAGCATACACCTATATTTTCAAGCATTTCTTAATTCTGCATTGGTTAATCATTAAAGACTTGGGAATATTCAAGCTTTGGAAGTGGGAGAGGTTCTTGTAAGCTAGACAAGAAGCCTAAGAGCCCCATTTTCAGATCATGTGGTATCAGAGCTTAAGATTGATTAACCACACCTTTAGGAAGGTTATATCAAAATGCTTGATTGAAAAAGCAAAGATTGCTTGTCTGAAAGGTGTTTGAACAACAAGAGGTTGATTGTATGCTTGTTTGCAAACTCACCATTGTTTGAGTTTGCAGAGGTGTAGGGAAAGCTATTGATAGCTCAGTCCAAGAAGGAAAAATAGGAAGAAGGACTAAAGGCATTCTTCTATCCCAAGGACCTCAAGGCAATCCAAAGCACAAGAGTTTTGTTGCAAGAGGTTAATTAAATAAGCTCTTTATTTATCTTGTTGAATTTTTTTTGTTCATAGGCATAATGACAACTTCTACAAGTGGGTCCTCAAATTCTGCTCTCTTCACAAGATTCCTTGATGAAGACAGGAAGCAAGACTTTTCCATCATGATGGATATGGTGAGAGAAATGTATGAGGATGGAAGGAAGAGAACCATGCTTAGAAAGCAGTTGAATTCCATGAAGGAACATAAGTATTTTCTTGCTGACAAATTGTAGGAAATGGAGAGGCAACTTCATATTGCAAAAATGAACCTGAAAATGATGCATGAGTTGGAAACATGGCTCTTTGTTGCCAAAGAAGCGTTAGTCAAGTATCAGCTTGAAGAAGAGGTAAGCCATTCCAGTTTGTCTTCAAATTCTTCTGAGAATGCTCATATTGGTTCTTTTGAAAAACATACTAGAGGCATAGGTTCCAAGCTAATGTCCACGATGGGCTATGAAGGAAAGGGCTTGGGAAAACAGCACAAGGTATCACTAAACTAATCATGGTTGAGGAAAGGCCTAAGTATTTGGGTCTTGGCTATGGACAGTCCTATAGAGAGAGCTCCAAAGCTACCATGAAGGCCATTGAAACCGTTCCAAGAAGGAGTTTCATTACAGGTCCTCTATCTCAAGAGTGTGAAGATTGTGTTTAGGAGGAACACAATATCTTGAAACATCGTTTGGAGGATGCAGGTGTTCAGAAGCCCACCCTTGAACCAAAGAGTTGTGGAAAATCTGACAGCCTTGAAGAGATTGATGGGATTCCAAAGGGAGCCACTTCTTCAGTTGCTTCACCTCCTCATGAAGGCAATACAAGTGAAAGAGGCAGGTATAAATCTGGTTCTAAACATTTTCCTTTTGATTTTGCAAAGCATGATAAATTTCCACATAGATATGGGAAAGGAATTGCATCTTCCTTTTGTGGTTTGGGTAACCATCATGTTTCTAGATGTTGGAAGAGAATGGCCACATACAGGAAACTTTTGAAGGAAAGAAAGCAAGCAACCAAAGGTCCATTGGACAAGGCAAATCATGTTGTCAAGAGGATGCACATGCAGTGCACTTACTGCCATAAGCAAGGGCATCTTGTGGAAAGGTGTTGGACTCTGAATCCAGCAATGCTTCCACAAAAGCTGAAGGAGAAGGTGGAAAGAGAAGATGGTAGAAATGGAAAGGAAGATTCCATGAATGATGTGTCTCAAGATGATTCACATATTGATGCTGATGTACAGACAAAGGAAGGACCTTTGAAATGGATTGGTAAGAAATGGTTAGAATTCTTATCCAATTAAAAGTTGCATGCCTATGGATATGATGCATCTATTTGCATTTCTATGGTAATTGAATGCAAGTTGCAGGTTTCTACCAAGAAGGTGAATGGGAAAAGGTTGGGTAGGAGACTCACTTTGTTACTGCAACATTATATTTCATTTCAGCTTCGAAAGTACAATGTGCTTAAGTGAAAGTTGAAGAATGAAATGCATGCATGAGATGATGTGCATGAACACATGGATGTTAATATTTTCCTTATTTTTGGGAACATGTGTCTGTGATTGACTTGAAGGGTTGGTTGGTTTGTTGTAAACATGCATGTAAATTTGGTTTAGTAGAGATAGTGATGAAATTGTTTCATCTTTTGAAAAGAGTCCAAATGGTCTTTTTCTACATGCTTGACTTGAAGGGTCATTTGCTTTAAAGGCATGTTTTGTGGGATTGTTATCTAGTCCATCACTTGTATGAAGATGTAAGACATGGAGGTGCTCACAAGATGTGAAAATCTATTTCTTTTCATGAAGCAGGAGTTTATTCCATCCAGTTGGTGTCTGTATTCCTGTTGTTGTTAACAGTGTTGTTGGTAGCTTGTCAAATAGGTACAAATGAAAGGTTTGTGGAGAAAATGTATTTCACATTTGTTCGAGCTACCTTGGATCAATGATCAAGGAAAAGAAGCTCAAACTACCTTCTATGACCATTTTAGTAGAATTTCTACAGGAAGGAAAGGAGGAAGACAGTTCTTCTCAGGAAGACCAGCCCATCCAAGAAGGGAAGTGGTCAGAAACTTTGGTTCAAAGGCACTATGAAAAGGCATGTGTAGGGAAGCTGAAAGAAGAGGGTGAGTCACTCTCGTTTACTGCTCAGATCAGTATATTAGTCTTTTGCAGAAAAAAAGTTCTTTTAGTGGGAAGGCGTGATCCAAAAATGGATCCTGGATAAACCTCTAAGTCTAAAAGACTTCATATAAGAGGTAAAAGGTTCCAAATGGCACAAATCCTTTGTAAATTAGAGGAAAATGAAAATCGCAGGCTGCTCCTGGAAACAGTCTCATTACAGAGATCTCCTCATTCTGAATCCAATGTAACTTGAATCAGTGAAAACAGACTCCCCATGAAGGAGTTATTGTAAAATGAAAATTGCCCATTGTCCTCAGAAAAGGAGGCAATTTCATTAAATTTTGAACTATATTGAAAAATTTTCTCACGGGTCAATCTACAGTTGACACGTGGCAAGCTAGGATTGGGCCACGTGGCCTTGTTTGATTGGTCAAGACGAAATATCGCATCACAATTATTTGAAAGGGGAGGACTTTGGGCCATCAGTGAATGCGATAAGTGATTACCGCTTTATCGCATCACACAGATCCATGGGAGGACTTAACAAAGGTCGAGGCCAATGCGACATGCGATCGCTGATTATCAGCATCAGCAGATCAGGCATCGACGATATATATCGGATCGACGTATGTCATAAGGGAAGACCCCCGGGCCATAGCACCGTGATATTGCGATATGCGATAATGCGATCACATCTGGACCGTTGGATCACGAGTCTAATCAAATGGTGGCGATCTAACAGGGAATATCGCATCACTATTTGCGTTAAGACCAAGGACTGGGGCTCCTGCCTATTGCGATTGCGATATGCAATCGAAGGCGGACCCGATAAGTTTATAGATGCGATTGTATGTGTTTTGAAGTCTGGAAAGTGCCAATTTCCTTTGTAATTGTGTATTTCGTTTATTAAACGAAATACAAAGGGAGTTAAGCCCGATGCGATATTACGGACCCGAAAGGGTTCCGAAATGCCTCTGTATAATGTTTCAAGTCTGGAATTGTGTTTTGGCGGATTTTCTCCATTTAAAATACATTTTCCTGTGTAAAACAAAAAGCGACTGTGTTTGGGATTCTGAAGAATTTCAAGAGGCCCGAGGCACTCTTACGTTACAGAAATGGTGGCCACCTCCCCTTTTGGCATTGAGCAATGATTGTATAACACCTGGAAGAGAGGAATAGTCGGAGGCACGACCAGAGAGGCATGACCAGAGGAAGGCGTTTTGGGAACCAAAGAGGCTTTGGTAACCATCCACGAGAGCTGGGAAGCATTATTCTTGGCAGACTCGAGGAGTTCGAGCCATCTCGGGGGATAAATCCCATTGTTGTAGAGCCAGCGAAGGGGAGCTCAAAAACGGTAATGATCCCAAAGAGCTTGAGGAACAAAGAGCCCGAGAGCAAAGGAGCCTTAATCCCAAGAGGGACAGAGAGCCACAATCCCACAGAGAAGCAGGAGGTGGAGTGAAAGAGGCCAAGAGACCCACAGAGAGCCTGAGAGCTAGAGAGTCAAGGCCGATCTGAATTCGAGCGTGCTGTTAGCTTCAACAGTTGAGGAAATGTAGAATTTTGATGGAGTCAGTGTTTGAAGAAGCTCAAGACAACCAGGAGCACTGATTGAAGGAATCAAGTCCAAGGGAGTTTGGATCTATTTGCAGCAACAGCCAGGGGTAAGATGGTATTCTAAGCCCATTGGTTCATTTGTAAACCATATGGAGTTGAGTCACGGACTTGTAAAAGAATTTGAGCCATAATCCCAAAGAGCCAAGTCAAATTGACAAGAGCTCATAGAGACATAGCCCACAAGAGTTTTGGGTGAACTCCTCATTAAATTGTTGTCTTATGTGTATTGTTTTACTGCTGCATTATTCACTGTTATATGCATTTATGTATATGTTCAAGCACATTTAAATATCAGCATACACAGCAGATTTTAAAGCATATAAATAACCAATAATAAATAAAAGCATACACCTATATTTTCAAGCATTTTTTAATTCCGCATTGGTTAATCATTAAAGACTTGGGAATATTCAAGCTTTCGAAGTGGGAGAGGTTCTTGTAAGCTAGACAAGAAGCCTAAGAGCCCCATTTTCAAATCATTGATAGACAGTTTTAAGACCTGGTATTAAAGGACATTCCTTTGTGTCGTGATTTTTTTCACGTATTACAAAGGTTTCCACACCTTTTAAGTCGAGAGGGAACTCTTTCAAGCCATTATTCTTTCTACATTTTGGACAAAAGATAGATAATGAAGTATTTATCTATTTGTTCACTAAGACTCCCCAAAATTTTTGTTTTAATGTTGTAAAGAAAATTTCCTATTTCATCCCTACTTACTGTCACAACTACAGATTTATTAACCCTAGACATAACAATATCTCTTGGAATTTTCCCAATTCTTTCCTTTTCTCTTGAAATGTGTTTTCATAACTCAGAAATATCTCCAAATGATAATTCAGAAATATCTCCTTTACCCATTAAATTGAGAAGATTTATCCACTCATCTTTGATATATTTCAATAAGAGAGATTTCAAAGTTCCTTCATCTAGATTATGCATTTTATCCCTTTTTACATTATAAAAAAATACTTCAATGAAATATTCAAGATTTTTATCTTCCTTTTGCATCATTTTAAAGACTTAATATTTAAGGTTATGGGGCATACAATAATCCTTGTATTTTTCTAAGAATGTAATTTTCATTTGTTCCCATGTTGTTATAGAATGTACTCCTAAGCCCATAATCCATTTTAATGTTTCATCCTTAATATTGGTTGGAAGCAATTTCAACCTTTGAGTATCAAGCAAGTAGACATAGGATCTACACAAGAATTCAAAATTAAAGAGAAATGTTTCAGGATCCTAATTTCTTAATCCATGAAAATTAGGGAGGATGAAGGGTGAGATGTTTTTCATTATGCCTATGGTATCTTCATCAAATATGGGAAATCTAAAAGGTTCTAAATCTCCTTTACGACCTCCTCTTCCTCTGCCTCTTCCACCTCCTCTATTTCCTCCTCTTCCACCTCCAATCCTAGGTTTTTCAACATTCACACTATGCACTTCTCCTTCCCCTTATCCTTCCATTTAGATTCCTCAGAGCTAATGTAAGGTTCCAAAACTGGGTTCTAATTCCTCCTCTAGCTCCTTTGGTTCTTCTATCAATGTTATCTTAAAATATGTTTCTTCTTCTTCCTCTTCTCTTAGGATTTCTAGTTCTTGTCCTTAAAGTTTTTCTCTAGTTGAAGGTACAAAAATTACTCCTTTCTTTGGTGATGTAGGATATTCTTCTTCTACTATAGCTTTAGTATAGGAAGTTGTTGAATCTTTAGGTTAGATTTCAGATATAAGTACCTCTTGAAGTCTATGTCTTCTTGGAATTGATGGAATATGATTTTGGGTGGATGGTATGGCACTACGAGGTCGTGGTGGGGTGAGTGATGATCTTGGAATCAAACTCCTACCTCTACTTACAAATATAGCTCTAGAAGCTATTTCCCTATGCATATCATTTTTATTTTTATTTTTAATGAAAATAAAAAGAAAAAGATTCCTATATACACTTCCTTGACAATGACACAAAAATGTTTGGTAATTTAATTGATGTTAAATTACTACATAAATTATTGACCAGGGCTAGTATATTGATGAAGTGTATGTGTACTTTATGTACTAGAAGTCCTATTTATTCAAGAAATTTCTAAATTAAATTGAGATATCGAGATGCACATGTTTTTATCATTTTTACATGAAAATAAATATGTCACTCTTTAACAAAATGAAATCAAAATTATTGCACTTGCTTAAATGAAATATCACACTTTACTTAAAACAAAGATCACACTTGCTTGAAAGAAATAAGAAACTAAGATTATCACACTTTCTCAAAAGAAAGATCACACTTTACAAAAGTGAAATTACTCTCAAATCAAACTCAAATTGTTTCAATAGAAAAGGAAATTAATCTAAAATGTCATACTTATTGAAAATCCTCTTTACTAAAATATATCTTAAACTCAGATGTAACTCATACTATTTTGCAAATCTTAAATCAATCCAAACTCTACTATACTACTTATCATGTGCACAGGAGATCTCAACTTCTCTCATTCATCCTACAACAAAATCATTGAACAAAACATGCTCTGTTATAACCCTATAATCATTTTAAAAAACATTCACTAGCAATTGAACTGGACAGTTAAATGAAACGAATTAAACATGATATAAAATGAAAAATTGAAATGTTCGTTTGAAAACAATAAAACCTTACAACTCTAGGGGGGCTTCTTGCAAGATGTAGGCAACATCACTATTCCTCAAATGGACTATATAAACATCAAGGAAATGCAAAACAAAGATATCAAATAAAACAAACTTTTATAAATGCAAAACAATTTTTTTCAAAACAATATGAAAGATGTGTTTGTCATGCCGAGAGGTAGATTATAACATCCATCAAATAACTGTTTAGAGATTTATAAGCCTATTCTACTTGACAGAGACTAAAAATGTCACAAAAATATAATATCTCATGATTTCCTCATGATTTTCTATTGGAGAAGAAAATCATGAGGCTAAATATATGTTTCAATTAATTTCCTCGCTCGCCTGGTTCACCTTCGGTGCCTTCTTTGCTAGTTGACTTCTGTGCTGACTCATCCTATGTGGTGTTCTCATCATTGATCCAGACCATGGAGATAGGTAAATATCGTTGTGCCAACTATTAGCCACCTTCCCATATGTCTCATTCCTCGGCTAGAGTTTTGCAACCTATTAAACCTTCGAATTTGCTGCAAAATCAACCATTAGCTACATAATTGGTGCAATTCAGTAGCTCGTGCGAATATTAAGTTAAATAATAAAGAACAATGAGACTTATGAATAAAATATGTTTAAGTACCTACTATTCCCATGAAACTTCTAGACTAATTCTCAATTAGAGTTATTAGAGTAAAAAAAGAAGGAGAATATAGTCTAGGAAGGTGGTAAAAAAGAGACAATTTTGGGCTTCAACAATCCCATTAGTTCTTTCACTCATCGAAGCCAAACACAGACAACAAGTCATGCAGGAGATCAAAGAGTACTTGGAGCAGCTGAGACATATTGCCATCAAGGAGGATTTGGAGATGAGAAAACAAAACATTCATAATTATATCAGTGGTCTTGTCTATATTAGATAAATGTTTCTCTTACTCGAGAGGGATGTTAAAAATGGCTCCACGTCATTTTACCCAGATTCCGTGGAGGCTAGGGTCTACTTTGAGCCAGACACCATCACGCAGTTTGTGGATGTCATCGCACAGTACAAAGATTGGCACTAATATATCACCGAGAAGAATCAAGTGGAAGTTGTTGAGCTAGGGTTTTCCTAAACTTAAGCATCATATTATTGTGTCTTGTTAGGTTGTCAAGTTGTCTCTACCCTATTTTTCTTATATGTGTACAAGTGTATAATGTATCATTATTTTTAACTCTTGTTGTAAGTGAAATTCCAAGTGCCAATATTGGAATAGGAAGAGTCATCATGTAATGTAATAAGACATTTTGTAAAAAGTTTAAAGAGTCATGAGGGTAGTCAAAAGGTCAGAAAGGGAAGTTGAAGAGTCACACCTTCTTGTTATAAATAAAACCTAATAACTCATGTAAACGACTTTTGGCAGCCAAAATGTTTGCAAGGCTTAGGCTTAGAAAAAATTTGGGAGTATTTTGAAGAACCTTGGCTTCTCCATAGCGTAGAGCGAGTATACTTCTTCAGAGAAGAAGGTGTTCTTGATTTTAATGTTCTAATATTGGGGCTAGTGGTCCATCAATGGTGCATGTATGAATGGAAATTTCACTTGTAATTTGACAATCAGATTCGACACACTTTCATGCATATTTTGTGAATATAGTAGGACTATTCTTGTTGTATTTGCAATGTATTTTATTTAAATTACGCTTATTCTTGTGAACTATTTTGTGTGAATTTCCATGAATCCTATTGAATGCGTGTTGTTGTATTAATTAATCACTTTAACTTGTGTACTATTCTACATCTTAGCTTGTGGTGTCATTACGCTCATTTGTTCCTTTCAAGCTGCACACTATTATAGGTTTCCAAGTGGTGCACTTCCTTTTCCCTGCACATGTTGGAACCTTCATGCATCACACTTGGCTTTTCGCATGGTCACACACATTCTCTCACCCAAAGTTACCATACATCACTCAACGCATTTTTGCAATCAAGGCATAAAATTACTACCCACTGTTAGGACTCCTACTCCAAATGTTGTGAGGTCTAGTTGGGACTTCATATTGGAGAGATCCCCTAGATGTTGGTGGGTCTAGCACCATCAACACAATTTTTGATGCCACTCAATAAATCATGCAGGGAAGCACATCGCTTTTCATTTCAGCATATTGAAGATATTTTCCACACTTTGTGGTGTCTCCCATAGTTTAGATTATAGTTTTATACTATTATGGTTTAGTTTCTCATTCTCATGGAATTTGAGGTGCATCCATCCAATGTAACCAAACAAACCCTCTATTATTTCAGGAGGAATTCCAGTTTCCCTGTGGACGGTTTTCATTTTTTTTTTCTCTCATGTGGTTTTAACCAAATGTGTTGTGGTCCTCTCTCACCTATCCTCAAGTAATGGCCCCACTTCCTTTCTCTACCACTAAATTCCGAAGTTTCCTCACTCAAAAGTAGGTTTTACTATATATTTCTTAGTGGTGAATGTAATGGTTACAATATCTTTGAATCCTCTATTATGAAACTGAAAGATTCCCCTAATGGATTTTCATCAGAAAGAATCTCTTTAAGTTATTTGTGATGTTGTATGTCAATGTATCGATTTAAAATTTTCCCTAAAAATAATTTAGATAACTAAGCACTCTTCACAGAATGTTCAATCTCGACATTACAGTTCAAAATTTGAGTTGTTTGAGTTCATAAATAAATTTTCCCCTACAGAACTTGTAGGGCTATGTGACCCTAGAAAGGGTTTGCTTCTACTAACATCTTTGTTTTTTTGTCACACACTAAGTGCAGTGAACCTTGGCATCATCTCACGTAATTTTTCTTGTATAATTCCCATTGTCGTATCACTACTATAAGGTAAGTTATTTTTCCTATCACACATTCAATAATTCGTTATTTACTTGTAGGGCTATGTGACCCTAGAAAGAGTTTGCTTCTACTAACATCTTTGTTTTTTTGTCACACACTAAGTGCAGTGAACCTTTGCATCATCTCAGGTAATTTTTCTTGTATAATTCCCATTGTCGTATCACTACTATAAGGTAAGTTATTTTTTCCTATCACACATTCAATAATTCCTTATTTACTTATTGGTCAATTTCTACAGGTATGTGAAATCTAGGTTTACAACAACCATCGAGTGAATACAAAGTATAATTACTTACGTTCCCTTTCAAGATTGAAGCGATTCGATTTTTTTTCCTTCACGTTCTCCAACTCAACTCAACAAACTACCATCTATCATCCATTGTAATTCTTCTTACGCAGTAGTTATGTCGTAGATTCTAATTAGTAGTATGCCTCACATTGGACAAATTTGATTTAGACTATACGCTCTGAGTCTTCTCAGACTCCCAATATGGGTTAAACTGTATAATATGATGGTTAGACAGGTGTTTTATTTTATGATATTTATTAGTTAATAGAGCATGTTCAACTTGATTCAAATTTGTTGATGTTACAATGGGGCTCTACATGCTAGGACTATTATAATTTGTAATTCCTACGTAATTGCAAGTTTTTTGAACCTTTCAATGATCTTTATAAATACATAACAACATACAGTTCACCTACTTTTCTGATCTTTTGTATGATGGAATTTGTGGGTCATCATAATGATACACAATTTTCCTATTTTCTAATATTTTCTAGAGTGGAATTGGTACTATTATATACTCTTGGGTATTATTTGAATCGAGATGAGCGTCACCATCTAGTTCTTTTTTTGAGAATAACTAGACAAAATAGTTTGTATAAGATTTCATTTTAAATGTTGGCTAGTATGATATTTCACTTCTTCGTTCTAATACTTTGCAATCATTAATTGTGGTCATGACCAAGAAATAATAGAAAATTTTCCTCTATTCCTAGGCTCGTCTGTGGTTTCCACATAGCCATAAGGTTCTCAGTTTTTGGCTTCCAAGGACAGTAGTATAACTCACTGGTTGACACGAAGAGCTTTCAAAATCTAAACTTATTCCCAATCCCTATATTTCTATAAATCAACGAGAGCAGGTCTCCGTGTATCCTAAGTTGAAGGCCAAAGTTAACCATGTGAATGTCGACAACGTTTTCGTGATCCTATTGTGTATGCATGCACATTTATCTATAATATAATTGTGCGCTGGTAATATTTCTAGCACTTTTTAATTCCTTTCAAATTCACTAAAAAAATGTAACTCCGGATACATGTATTTGCATGCATAAGAAAATGTGACAATATGCTATGCGTTGCAATTCCAGATTTCTTCCTAGGCTAGTTTACTAGTTATGCACACTTACGTAAGAATACTTGATCTTCAAATCTCAATATCACTAAGGATGCATAGTTGTTATCAATACATATTCGATAATATATTTTATGCACATATTATCCAGATTCGTTCCAATATCGATGCTATTCTGCCTTCAGGAATTCTACATTCATCTAACATAATTCATTTCAGTGGTTAATTAAATATATAAACCATACATAAGAGTTGTTTCAGACTCCTCGTAAGATAGTATAACTAGAATTGTAACGATAATCGCTGCTTGGAAATTGTTTAGGATCGATACATGTTGCTCCTGACCAAAAACTTCTTGCACTGGTCCCCCCGAGCTAATATTATACTTTCCAATGGAATCAAGAACCTCACTTATTCCAAAATGGTATATTTTATAACTTTTTCCTTCCTTAGTATATTTTAGAAGCGTCCCGTTTTTAGGTTTGAAAACCCACTTGCCTAGGCTTTTTTTTTTTCATTCGAAAAACTTTTTATTCCTTTTTCCTTAAAACCTTTCTTTCTCTCCCGCAACGCTTTGTTTTACTCAAACTTAGTATCTTTCTCCAACTAAGTAATTTAATAGACCTTTCTCTCCCATCCTATTAAATCTTGGTTATTTCCTCCTAAGGATTTTTAGGAGATATTTAAGGGAGGATGTATCTTAAATTAACCATTAATAATTGTTTCCAATCTTAGAAAGAATCTTCTAACTTGGGCACACTCTCTTTTACACACACACACACACATATATATCATTCTAGACTTATTATCATCTTATTATATTATAAAAAAATAATTTAATTAGATAAAATTAGGTACGTAAATATTTATTCTTAAAATCTCCTTAATATCATGATTACCCGGGGTATCTTTTTCTTTGTTTTACCCTCACCCTCAGGGAGTTTCCAACATAAGTTCCTAATTAAACCTGTTACCGACCTCTTCAGCATGAGTAGAGCTTAACCTAAAATGTAGATACCAGCTTCCTACAAAAGTTAGAAAAAAATACACATGCCAATAAAATGAAAAGGATACATATATATCTTTACAACAATGATTAATGTGCATATTTTCCCATAGGACCAAGTCAGTATCAAACCTCTAAGATTTCCTCATAATAGTCTTTTTTTTATTTCTAGAACAAAATAATCAACTTGGAATCAATAACATTTGAATACTTCTTTGAGGCTTATCGAAAATATGCTAAAGGATCCCACATTTCTTCCAAACATGAACTAGATTTTTGAGTTGGATCCCCATGATCTCCACTCCTCTTAGTGTGGAAAAAAATTCATAAATCTTTAAGAAAATTCAATCCTAAATCCCAATGTCTTGCGAATTCTCTAGGTCCAAAACCAGCATTTCTCTCCGAGTGGTCAAATTTTAAGAAATAACTATCTTTATCTCCCATAGTTCACCTATACAGGTTCCACCTCATGACATATATATCTAGCCATGAAATTATCTAGTGATTTGTTTCTACCAAAATTCTCTTGAATAATTACAAAATGAGAATTTTCTCTTCTTCTTTTTTCTTTCCTCTTTCTTTGGCATAAGTGATTTCAAATTGAATTCCTCATAGATATGAGTTAAATATCACATGACAACCTTTAACATATTTTCTAGAGTGTTAAGACGTAAAACAAATTTCTTCTTTCATTGTTTTAAAAAAAATATTTACATCAACACATCATGTCATTTGTATTTTAACTTTCCATCAAATATTTAAATGTAAAATTCATAAAATAATTATCCTAGGGATATTATAAATATTTGGATATTGTGGAGTTGTCATTTCTCTCTATTCAGATATAGCTACCACCATTCTAGACATTTTGTGTTCTACAATATTTTGTTATTCCATTTACAAATAGAAGTTTGGTTTTCGCGATATTATTGTAATCTATACTATATTTCTCTATGCATGTTCCATTTGGTTTCATGCATTACATTTCATTTCTTATACAACCCAAATCAGTAATATGAGAGAAATCTGCTTGATGTTTCTCACCACATGTCCTTGTTGGGGTACACAGTGTTGGGTCTTGAACTAGATTCACTTGGGAACGATCACTCTCACAAACCCAAGCAACCTACAATTGTGCAATAAAAGATATGATAGACCAAGAGACCCTATCAAATTGATTCTGGGAGAAGCACTCACATGACATTTGAATGATTTTATTGTAAATGTAGCCTAAATCCTTCGATGACTTCCAAAAAAAGTGGAGCAACTTCAACAAGTGGCAATTTTAGAAGTCCAACACCCCTCAATGTACAAGTTAAATTTTATATTCCCTTATTTGAAGGCCAGATAGATATAAATGTTTTGGAAAAATGGCTAAATTTATTAGAGGGATATTACCTTGTCCAAAAAAATTCTGACAATGAGAAAATCACCTTTTCATTACTGAAAGTCACTCCCAATGTTAAATATTGGTGGGAAAGTTACTAAAAGATACACAACAAATGTGAGTCTACAGTTTCCAATGTGGGACTAACTTGGGTCACTTTTGTTGATGCACTTAGAAGGATCTCTACATTGTAGGGCCAAACTATGATGACTAATACATGATATCGACAACTCTATCACAAGATACTAGATTTTTTTGTGGTATACAAATAATTTCCATTCATTGCACTAGTTGAATTTTCAAAGTTTGGGAAAAATCTTTTGGAGTGCAAAGCAGAAATCAGAGTGTAATTTATAAATTTAAGGTTGATAAAAAAAATACATATTTTCTTTTCATAGAGTTCAAAAATCTCTCATGTGAGAGTTATAAAATATTTCACCCAAAAAATTGGTCACGTTAAAGTGAGGTTCAAAAAATCTTGGACAAGCACAAAATTTTAACAAATTTTAGAGTAAAAAGTTTAATGAACTGTTTTCCATAATACCTTGGGAAAACTATCATAAAGATTTACACTCTTTTCTTAAGAACTCTAAAACTATATTGAATAAATTTTATATTTTATCCTTTCAAAAAAGATGCAACCATATAGAACATCCAAACATTAGAGAAAATTTAAGGGGAAATGAAGGAAATTACAAGCATTTACTCCACTATGAGTACACATTACTTAAAAACTTTAACCCTACTAGCTTTTTTATTATTTTTTTGAATTAAGAGGTCCATATATTTCAAGAATGTTTTCTTTTAACTTCGCTATCCAAACATAGAAGATTAATTCCTTTTTAAAGCACGAATTCATGTTTTGCTGCTAATTATCAGATGCTCTCCATGTATGATCTTATTTTTCACGTTAAAATAAGCATTATAGGTTACATATCGTTGAACCAAGGTTGTAAACACTTAGTTTTTTGGGTTGACAAAATAAGTGTTTCATGAGTCAAGTGTATGGAGTAAATTGTATTTCTATCATTCATATATATAAAATCTGAAATACTTGTTTTTTTTATTTTTTTAATTAAAAATATTATTTTTAGTGTTTATTTAAAACAACACTTTGATCAGATTTTTAAACCAAGTTTAAATCCCTTCTATCGAAGAAACTAAATCACTTTCTAATTGGTAGAGCTATTGCTGCAACATTGTTGCTAGGGCTTCTCAAGGATATGTAACACTTTCTGTTTCAAAATATAGTGATCTTAAGATGGAAGCAAGGTTCAACCCGATGGACGAAATTACATCTACCTATCAAAGAAGAACAAACACAATAACTACCCACCCAATTCCATTGTGCAGATTGTTTTAGAGCTAAGTATCTCTCGTGGATAATATTTGTTTCGCGGGGAATAGTTTATATATATAACATGAATATTTAATTAACAAGTTAGTATAGTTGTTTTAAAATATAATTATATATATTTTTTCAAATGAGATATTTATATTTAGAAAAAAGTTGAAGGCTAGGGTTACAAAAATAAATGGTTGCCTACCATCAAGGTGAAGTAAGTTGGTCTATTAAGTTGGTATATTGTAAAATGTTATCTACAATGTTGTTATTATTTAGGTAGAATTAGTTAAAATACATACAAAATAGAATATAAATTTGATTTAAAAGCTGTATAAAAAGTGTTGTTTATTGGGTTTTGGATAGATAGTGATTGGGTGTTCTGTTAAAGCATTCCATGATGTAAAGTTAGTTCAATTCCCTGCCTAAATCAAAGTGATATATTAAAAATAATAAAAATGTAAAAAATAAAAATTATATAAAATATAAAAATTAAAAAGATGCAAAATATAAATAATATAATTTATTTTTTAAAAGAGAAATAAAAAATGTTAGAGCATTATTCTATATTTTAAACATTATATTTGATTGGGATATTATTTAATATATATTATACCATATCTACCCTATAATATATCTTTTCAATAAAGGAAAATTCATTTTAGTTAAATAATATTTCAAAATTAAATTAATATATATATATATATATATATATATATATATAATAAATCAATAATAGTTAACATTTTTATTCAATGATATATAATTGAGCGATATATGTATTTTTTTATTGTTACTTTATTTTGATATTTATTTAAATTAAAAACAATTTATAAATTATTCACTTTATTTAAATTAAAAACCATTTATAAATTATTCACTTTAGTTTTCAAAGTTTCTTAGATACTCGCAACTTTTCCATGAAACTAAAATAATTTTTAATTTTTAATTTTTTTTTTTTTAACTTTCATACGAAAATATTATTCATTATAACTATGTAATAAGGTATGAGATTTTTTTTTGAAAAAATAGAAAAAGTTAATCGCTATTTTATATGTTTGGTTTTTTTAGAGGAATATAACATCATAGTATTAGTAATGAGGAAATGAAGAATAACAATATTAAAGAAATAAGAAGTGTACATAGATAAAAAGTTAGAAGACGAGAAGTAAATCATATGAATCAACTAATTGAAATGGAAAAGGAGTAAATAGGATACATAGAAATGAGCAACAATGATTGAAGGCAAGAAATGACTATTTGATGAAAGGGAAGAACAACGAATGAAGGATCATGAAAAAAAAAGGTTGAAACGACAAAGGAAGAATGAGGATGAAAGAGAACAAGAACAAAGAAAGAATTCTGAAAGAAAAAAATGAAATTTGAAGGAATGAATGAGGATGAAAAAGAGGAACAAAGAAGTCAAAATAGAGAACAAGTAAGAGCACGTCGAAGAAGAAAATTAAAAAGTCTCAATGGTGTAAGTCCAATAGTTGAACCTAATTCTTAGACGAGTATGAATCTCAAAATTCATCATCCAATGGAGCAATGTGATGATGAACATGAAGCATTGTAATGATGATTTTGAAATGATTCCCAATGTAAGAGTGATTTCATATGAAGATGAAGTTGTTGCACATAAAATATTTTGTGAAAAAATTTATAAATTAGGTCATCCTCAAATGTTCCATGTGTGCGATGAGTCATATCATGTCATTCAAGTGGTGACTACTAACACTGATCCAACATGTGCAAGAAGTAAACAAGAGGGTAATAAGAATATATTTTCATCACAAAATCTTGGGCTACGACCTTTGATCCTTAGAAGTCTTACACAAGTGGAAGAAATGTTGATAGCATGAGCGAGTCTAATTTCATAGGTAATGCATTCAATAGGTGACCAATACAAATATAGAGGACACACAATTCAATTTTCCTCAAGATGTTAAAGATGTTTCCAAGAAATTACCTCGACATATCAAGGACTTAGATTTAATGATAGTTGTGTGAAAAAGGTCACTAAGGATCAAGTTATTTTTTCACTCTGAGAAAGAGAAAGGTACTAGATGCATTAATCTATAAGATTCAAAATAATCCATATTATAAAGGTGTAGAAATTGATGTGCGTGTTGTGGAAGAGTTGCCACAAAAAACAAAAAATGTGTCACCTATGATTAATTCTATTATACTATCAGATATAGATATGACACGGAATTTGCAATGTTGGAAGGATTTCCAGGCCATGAAGATGTTTTAGAAGATTTTGACACAATTTCCTTTGTTGCAAGGCCTCAAAATGCACCTAGGGAAATTAACCTTATTCGAGCATGGGCACATTATCCTTATGGAGAAGAAAACCAACAAATGGTGAAACTACAAATTTCATTAATTGTTGTTGGGCATAGGATCCCCGAAGGGACGTTTTGGGGCTTAAAGCCAAGATTTTGGTTAAAAGTTGTAACTCCGATGTAAAGACTCCGCATTTTGTGGGCGCTGAGTGCGAAGTTGTAAAAGAGTTATAGGGTTGTCCACCCTCAATTTTGTAATGTAATTTCGACTATAAAGATCTACCCATGGTCCACGACCATGGGATTGTATAAATGGAGCGAGGCTCTAAGTTGTAAAAAAAATGAAGGGAATGATCATGGAATAGAAGCATAGCAAAAGATCTAAGGGTAAAGTTGAGTCTTTAGGTCATAGAGTAGGCGAAGGCTCTGTAGATGACTGCTAGAGGCCTAGTAGTCTGCAGTTGAGTGTACGGACCCCCTACAGATGTTAGTGCACAGGGCAAGTCGAGTCTGTAAATATTGAAGCATTAATAAAGATAAGCTTTACATCAATTCTATGTATTTTTTTTTTGTGTGTATCGGATATATCGGGTATAAATAGCATTTCTGTTGTTTATATGGTGCACGAACATATATAATTGTGTAGATTAAGTAGATGTGAGTTAAAGTATGTATTTACATGAAGTTGACTAACATGTATAAGAGGATAAGTAGGATACACAGTGTAGATTGGGAAATAGTGCAGATCACTGCCATAGCAGTGCGAAATCACCTCAGCCCCTGGTTAGGGCTTTGCAAAGGACAATTATAGAAGATCGCGAAGGTATCGCAGGTCAGAATAGTGCACGAGGTGACCTGCGCAAAGGTAGGCATAGTTGGACTAAATCGACTCCTCAAACATCTCCAGGGTGCGGAAACTTGGTTCGAGCATCCCCCATACTGCTTCGGGTGACACTTCAGTTCGCACTCCGTGGGTTGATGTCGAATGGGCCAACAATGTAGGGATTTGTTTGGATAATTAACTCCGAACCCAGGTCAGGCCCCATCAAGCCAACAATTGGCCTACAATTGGTTAATCTCCAATAAATGAGTATAATACCGAAGGGTTATTTGATATGGCATTTCAAACATTGTTCCCTAGAGGAGAAGTTGATTGGTTACAACCACGACTAGAAATGTTCATCTTCATGAGTATGTAAAACATCTCCCTAGATTTCGTGATAATAAATTTTGGAGACATCCTCGATTTAGATACTTTTTACTTAATATTATCATCAGACATTGTGCTCAAGCGTCTTCTGTAATTTCTGTTAAAAAAATATATTACATAACTACCTACAACAATTAATGAGCTATGAGAGAATTTACAAAATCTTCCCAATTCTAATATTACAAATAGATTGATGAGATTTTGACATGTTCTAAGAGGTATATGTTCATATTGGACCAAATATCGTGCATAATTATGTGACTTGGTTTAATAAATTGGGACTCCTACAATATTCTTCACACTATGTGTAGAAAATATGTAGTGGTCTAATTTGCATATATTGATGCATGGTGCCTCTCCTGTATATCCAAATAATGAAATGGAGATGCAAAAATGTAATTGATAATCCTCACATTGTATCAAATTATGTGCATTTGACACATACATTGTTTCGAGATGATATTTTTTCAAAATTTCATCATGCTACATATTCTTGGTGTCGTTATGAACAGAAACATCATGGATCTCCACATGTGCATGAGTTTCTTTGACTAAAAGATGCTCCCAATATGGACAAATTGAATTGGAATGAATGCACTCAAGTTAGAATTGCAAAATAATACTTTCATAGATATGTCCATGCATTCAATCAACGCAACAGATATCAAATAAAGATCCCTATTGTAAGAAATGATGTTGATCACCCTTTGCTTAAAGAACACTGAAAAAATATTTCAATTTGTTCCAATGATGGACTATGAAGAACTTCTCATTGTGTTGAGCGCCACATTACGTGCAATGAGAAATCATGCCTTTGAAAGAAGGGAGGAAAAATGGTGTGTAGATATAAGGAACCATGGGAGCTATGGAAAATTTCAAGTTTATATGTTGATGAGAGTGGAGAAAAAATATAGAACCTATACAAAATGATGATAGATTAAATATACATAATCATGAAACATTGATGATGTGACATGAAAATATGGATTAGAAACCTATTCTTTTTAGGCATGTCATGATTAACTACATCGCGAAATATGTAGCAAAAGTAGAAGAAGGGTGAGAGAGATTCCATGATATGTTGATGCATATTTCTTCTGTTCCAAATACAATTGAACTAGCAGCACACACATATAGAACTTGTTGTGTGAGACTATCATTGACAGGCATGTAGGAGCACAAGAAACATGACATATGCTTTTGGAGATTCCTCTTTCTGAATGTAGTGGTAGATTCATTGTTCTAAATGTTGGGATAAAGGTTTTCAAAAAATTCAAAGTTGATGCATATAATGACCATAATGATAATTCTATTATTGATGCATATACAAAGAGACATGTGAGTATGGAACACCTTTCATTCATAGAAGTTGCTAGATCCTGGTCATATGAAAAATGTCGCCATGGTGAGAAATGGTTACCATGCAAATAATGTATCCATTGTACGAGTCTTCGCTAAGTTTACTTCAGCTCCGCCTCACGAAAATGAAAAGATTTTGGAGTCTTGTTTGTTTGAGTTGGTATTGTACGAGCCATTTCATGATTTTCATACAGATATTGGAGCTATAGATGATGACATAATATGAAATTGGGAAAAAAATTCATATAATACTTGGCATATTGATCATAATCCAATACCTTCAAGGGATCCAACCCAATGTCCAGATGAGGATGAATAATTTTTACATGTACAACATAATTATTCTAAGCAACATGAGTGGGAGATTATTTATGGACTATATAATAACAAGTTTACACATGCCAGTGAATTTGACATGATTGTATTTAGGGATCGTGATGTTATGAAAAAATGGAGCTCTAGCTTTGTTGATGAAGAGACATCAAGACGTGCAGTGAAATTCATATCTCCTAAGAAGAATGTGAATGTAATTGTTACTACTAAATATTTAAAAAAATATTCATTCGAAATTTTAAGGGAAAAAAAAAAATTACATACAATCTTGAACATTACCAAGGAGATGGAAACAAACCCTTGTATATGGTTATCAAAGGGACAACAGGGACCAAAAATTCTTACTTGATTGGTGATATTAAACATATATTTGAAATTGAATCTCTTCCTCATAAGATCTCATTGATTCTTTTGGCCCCTACTGGTGTTGCAACATTCAACATATCTACATAAAAAATACACTCTTCTCTTTATATACCAATAAGAAACTTCACTGCTTTACAAGGGTCATGTTTTCTTACCTTACAAGAGGACATGAAACATGTTAAGTACATCCTTATTGATGAGATGAGTTTTACAGGGAGAAATTTTTTGACACATATTGATGCTCAACTTTGTCAATATTTTCCACATAATAAAGAAGTCTCGTTTGAAGGCATATCAATTATATTGGTTGGTGATTTGAGACAACTACCTCTTGTTATGCATAGACCTGCATATGCATGTGAAGGTGATTTAAACAAATTATCGAATTTAGTCACAACTGTTGTAACTCTTGATATAGTATTCAAGAAAGACGAACATAGCAATGATGAAAGATGTTTTTATCATATATTAATGAACACGAGAGATGTGATTCCAACAATAGAATACTAGAAATTAATAATGACACGTAGATATTCCAATTTGGATGCTTCAACAAAAGAGTCATTTAATAAGGCTATAGATTTATTTGCAACCAATGATCATGTGCACAATAACAATAAGCATTATTTAATATCCCTAAATTAATCTCTTGCACGTAGTGTTGCAACAAGATAAAATAGCAACCACACCATTGCAACAGATCAGGAAAATTTGGATAATGTGCTCCTTCTTGCTGTTGGAGCTAGGGTTATGCTTAATTCAAATTTATGGACCAATGCAAGACTTTTCAATGGTTCCCTTGGAGTAGTTCGATATATTGTGAATAATCCTAGAAAATTCCATCTTGCTATCAGAGTTCAATGGGATGAGCTATTCCCTCATATTTTTCCTATTATACCTATTGAAATAGGTCATAATAGACAAATTCCATTGAGACTTGTTTGTGGATTAACAATTCATAAGTCTCATGGATTGACATTAGAGAAGGAAACTACTAATATTGGAAGGACATAGCAACATGGTCACACTTTTATAGTAATATCTCGAGTTAAATCTTTGGATGGTCCTTGATTTCAACCTCATTTTTCATACGATCAATATGAAAAGATGGAAAAGTGTGAAAGTTTGTCAAGGAGAAAAGAAGAAGAAAATAGATTAAGATTCAATACTAAGTAATCTATGTGTTTTTCAATATTTTGTTCATAACACATTTGAATGATATGATCATTATATTTGTTATTCAATATTTCAATTATTTCATTTTGTTGATCACTAAACATTGTTACATTCAAATCATTTTTTACTATTTATATTTATAATCATGTAAATTTCAATGTATGATGTACATCTAACAAATATACATAATTATGATAGTATGAAAATGTGACATGGTTTCCCTCAACTGGAACCAACCTAGATCCATATAACTCCGGATATATCATGCGGTGATTGGGATGAAATCCCTCCTAATGAAAACCTTTCCTCAAATTATACACTCCAAAAGGAAGGTTTTCACTTCGAGGGATTTGATCCCTCTCAGTGCATGATAAATCTGGAGATAGATGGATCTAGTTTGGTTTATTAACGTGAAAAAATTTTTGAATATAAAATTTCACTAAGTTTTACATTTGAATTTAAAATTAAAAAATGATATTTTGCTTTATCAAATATCAAGAAGATCATTTAAACAGTAGCCATACTAATCAATATTAATTTTCATTTGTGAACGTGCATAGTTCTAAATATATAAATTTCCATTTCAAATAGTTTTACATTTGAATTTAAATTAAAACAATGATTTCAATTTATAAGATATTATGAATATCATTTAAATTCTAACCACATTAATAAGTATTAGTTATTATTTGTGAACGTGGATGTTTTAGAATATATAAATTTTCACCCCAATAATCTTATGTTTGACTTAAAATTAGAAGCTTACGTTCATTCGTTCATAGGGCATAGAATAAGTCGTGATGGGGTCTACTATCAGGGCACTCTATAATGTGAAGTTTATGAGATTTTGGGTAAAAATCTATCCATATTAAGGGTTTGTGTGGTCTGTGATATTTTTGACAACATATATGGCAGTCGTTCTGGGTTTCTCAAACCAAAATTTAAGCATGCAGTCATATTAAGACTCACACAACCCAAAAAACAAAAAAAGGGTAAATTCTATTGATAAAATACAAAAAATATTATTAAAAAAATTAAAATTATTTAAAACAAATTTATTTGATTACTAATAATTTTGTAATTGTGTGCATGTCTATTTTAAAACAAGGTTTACAAAATTCTAATTTAATTATCAATAATTATTAGATGGATTGTGAAGATTTATTCTAGAATATTCTTAGTAGTACATATAAATGAAAGGTTATATCCAAAGTGTTTATACATTTTTCATTCTTTTAATTAAATTGATTAATTAAAAGAAAACATCATATGAACATGTGCCATATGAACTAACTCATGGATTTTTGGGCACGTGTTATTAATAAGTCATGGTATTGACACATAGTATTGTGACAAAACACATTTACAAATTAATAATGTACACAATAAAGTGCATGTGAATTTCCATAGTTAAGAATCTTATTCCAAGTTTCTATAACTATATATATGTTTAATGTATATTAATTCTTTTTATAGTTAATAATAATGACCAGGCTAAATCCATCTTAACTCTGAATATACCAAGCGTCGATACAGATCAAATATTTTAGAAGTCTAAATGAGCTTTTCACCTCAAGGGATTTGATCCCTCTTGGCCATTCATAGATCCAAAGTTAATACGAATCTAGGTTGATTTACATAAACAAACAAGATTGTTAGTTTTCAGTTTTACCATAAATACATAAACACATTTAAAAAATATAACCAGGTTAAATGTTATTTATTTGAACTTTGAAGTTGCTTATAATTTACCACCAAATCATTCATCATATACACAATTGCGCACTTGTTGCATGATCACATAGTAGCATCATAAGCCTAATTTTATACATGTATGTCCTCTATAAATGTGTTTGAATTACGATGTGTCCATATAGTCTTTTTTAACACCCTTATGTGTTGTCTTTTTGTTGATATTAGCTATTTTTAAACTATTAAACCATTTTTGGAATTTATGGCTATGGAAGCGAGAATGAGAAGTATGTGATGATGTAAATATATTTTATTATCAAATTAATAAATACATTGTTTGAGATATTCAAGAAAGAGAACTAAAGTTTTAGAAGAAGTCTTGTTAGCTTATGAAAATCTATTGGTGGTTAAGTCCACATGATGGACCTTCCCTAATAGTCTCCTAAAAATCGTTAGGAGAAAATAATAAAAAGAAAAATATTAACATAATGGGAGAAAAAGATTATGTTAATCACTTAGCTGGAGAGGAATACTAAGCGAGGTGGAATAAATCATAGAAGGAGAGAAATGCATGCTTAAAAGAAAAGGAAAGAACATTTTTCAATAAATAATTAAAAGAAAAAGCCCTAGGCAAAAGGTTGGTAGCACTTAAAGTAGGACGTTGCTAAAAATTTGTTGGTACAAAATCTATAAAATAAACCACTTATGAACCAAGGGGAGTTGTTGATTCATGTCGAAAAGAACGTCTTAGCTTGGGGAGAACTCTTGTAGATAGTTCATGGTTGGGTGGAATGACCTTTGCTCTTGAGTATTCCCCAATCAATATGTATGGTTAGATTGAATTTATGTTCCACTACAATTGTTAACATTGAATTTCTTATTGTGAGGAATTCATAGAATAAGGAGACTAATTTATCCTGCATGCATAATCTACTATAATTATCTATGTTGTTGTATTAAATTATTAAATTATTATATGCATACCTAGAATATTTATTTTTTTATTACACATTTTGCAAATATGGAAAATGTTTTCCTATATGTAGTGTTTATTATTATACAGATTTCATATGCGTGCATATAAGTGCTAATTTTCCATACGGCTATATTATTCTTTGCTTTGATAATTGCATTTCTCCATTAACACATTAAGTTCACCTCATAGCTTCATGACATTATACATATTTACATCATCATTCATCAGCATATGCAACTATGTAGAAGGAACAATAACATCATCATCAATGCAGTGGAACATAAAGGAACACGGGAAGAAAAGCAAGCATACATAAAGACACCAGGATTAGTCGACAACCAAAGAAAAACCCACTATTGGGAAACCCCTCGCAAATTATTCTTCTAATAGATTCTCATCAAATGATTCATCAAAAGAGAGTACAAAGATCCATATCTTTCCAACAACTAGAATATCCATGAAATGCATCTAAACATTAAAAATTTGATTCTGATAACTGTAATGTACTATCACTACTTGTAGCATACTACTGAACATTGTTGTCACTGAGATAAATATTCGAAGGACTATAGTTTCATCTTTGAGGCCTGGATGCATGGAGGAGGCACAAAGCGAGTGTCTATAGTAGCGTTGGACGCTCCCCACTGAACTATGTGTGTGTGTCTAGGGGGAAATGTTCTTTGTTTTGCCTCGAACCCACAGACACTCCCTTAAGGCTACTATGTGAGCATCTATGACAATGTGGATGCTCTCAGAACCATACTGTGTGAGTGTCCGACAACCAAAATGAGCAGTGGAGACCCTAACCTCCTAACCTCCTAACGCTCCCATAACACTCTCTGCCAGTGTCCATGGCTCCCTAGATGTTGTCAGGACAACCTTGTGCCAATGTCTACGGACTAAAATGCCTAGTTCTATCCCATTGTCCCAGAATCAGAAAACCCTAGTTCAGTGTGAGCTTCACCCTATAGCTTTGTACCCTTGTGCGAGCTTCCTCTGTCAGTCCTGTGTGAGCCAAGACAAAATACAAGAGGATAAGAGAGCTTGATCAATGTGTCCAAATGAGCTTGAATTCTCTTTTATTTATAGGATTCCATGAGCATCCACTTGATGTTGAGGCCGAACATTCCATTGGTACATGTGCTTAGGGCCGACCTAATCCAATATACATGAATGGGTACATAAATTTGAAAACCAACTTCTGCTTATCCAAATGAGGTGATATCTAGGTCGATTTTGGTCCTCTCAAAAAGAGGAATTCATTGAATTCATCATCTGTGCCATCTGAGCTATCCAAGGTGGAATTTGACCGTAATTTTTTAATTTTAACACTCCCTCTCAATTAGGGAGAATTCCACATGTCAATCTATGATTTTCGATCATACGACCCATCTCAAGTATTTCATCATCTTAGATCATCAATGTACATCCCTTGCTTATTCCTTCTTATCGCTTAACCTGCTCATATGGTGAATATTCTTGAATCTAAGAGAAGAATAATTTGCTACATGAAGGGAGCTTAAGCTACCACCTTCTATTCATCAAGCTATGATCCATAATCTCTGCCAACAAGTTACTACTCAAAATCTCCGTTAGAAGGCCACTACCCAGAATCTCAGTCAATGGGCTACACCCAGAATATACGTTAATAGGCTATTGTGCAAAAATATGTAAACGGTTGTTGTAGAGGCTACAACCACCCTCCAAAAGTTTCACCTACACCCAAATTCAGAACCTCCCTTGAGATTTTCACTTAAAGGTTGCATACAATCAGGTTCACTCCATGAGCTCATGTGAGCCTTCACACCCGCCTTGCTTGTTCATTCCACCTAAGATTTTGTATGTGATGTCAATGTCTTGCTTGTGACCATGTTTTGGTCATGCTCAAGGTCTTCACTTCACGTGTACATGTTATGTTCTCTATGAAAGCATTTTTCGCACCCACACATGGAGTCACATTCACTGTCACGCAAGCATCATCACAGTCAATCAACAATCAATCATGAGCATTGCACTTGTCGATTGCATTGTTGCTCAGTCATGTTGAACATGTGTGTCTAGTTGGTTTGATTCGTCTCGTCATTAATTCATGAGGGTATGTGTTTGTAAGATCACATTTGCATCTTTCACACATTCACACACTTATTCATTTTGTTAAAGTTCTGGCGACCAGACTCCCCTCTGACAGTTGGACCATCACCCCACCATCGAATCGATTGATTGTCACCAAGAACAGTGCAGAATCACCAAGTAATTCTTTTCAAGCTGCACTGCTCGCAATCATTTCACTCAACCTTCATGTCGGCCACCTAGAGAGTCGGACCCAGCACCCACCCCGGAACTGACTCCCCTAGAAAATTGTGCAGAGGCTATTGACCTTGCCCACTCTGCCGACCAAGGAAATTGTGTAGACAGGTCGGATAGACACGTAGTGCCTGTCCTTGTCTCCCTCAGAAAATTGCATAGTTTTCCCAGTCAGTCCTTCCGAAAGTAGACCAGTTTCTCATCTAAGAAAATGTGTAGTCTTCATGAGTAGACCATCTACTACTCACCACTCCGCTCATCTCAGAAATTGCGTAGAGATGATCAGCAGGTTGACCTCCTAACAAAAGTACAATTTCTCTCCCCAACAGCTCCCAGCAGCAGACTGACAGTTCCCTCCAGGATTTGTGTAGTTTCTGTTGCCAAGGTCCTATCAGATGACTGCCTGATCCCCTTGGGAATTGTGTATTTTTTGTTGCCAGTGACCCAGAAACTAGCTACCAGTTCCCTCCAGGAATTGTGCATTTTGGCTGCCACGCTCCTCGCCAGTTCCTCCAAAGAAATGCGCAATTTCTGCCCACTGATCCTCCATGTAGCCCTGCTTGTTCCTCTAGAAAACTATGAAAATTTTTCTATCAAGCCCCTACGGCCCTCTCGTTTTGGAAAGTGCGTAGATTCTATCTACCTTTCCTTCCTACAACCCAGATTGTCCCTCTAAAAATTTTCACAGTTTTTCCTTCCAACCAAGCCAGACCTCGCAGACAATGATTGTCGACTTGGATTTCCCATCTTCATCACCCAGTGACTCTTGGGTAGTTTTCATTAGAAAAGCCTGAAGACATCATCCTACCTCATAACCTTGCTACCTCTCCTGGTCACCTACATCCAAAATGATCATGTGTCATGGTATATTAGGAGGTTTTTAGATTTTATTTCGTCTCGTCATGAGTGACTGTAGGTACAGGTACACTAACAAACATGGCATGAAGACAAATGGGATGAACGAAGGGAGCACATGTAGAACGATAGGTTCACCAATGGACAAACAAACGATGCATGCGAAGGGATGGGTTGATGAATAGATGATCATGCAAATATCTGTTCACGAACAGACGCACAAGCAAACATCCAAGATGTGCTCATGGATGGATGAACGAACAAAGATGCACCTTTCACAAACAGATGAGCCTGTCAAGCCTTCCAACATTCAAGCAAGGAGGAACATGCTAAAGCAACATCAACTGAACCAATGACCATCGAAGTCTCCGCACACCTTTCCATGTGGAGGTGAAGCTGTGACACATGAAGATATCCATCACCCAGCAGCACTACAGCTCGACATGAACTCCAGTAGTAGCACGAATGCACCAGCACTGTTATGTAGAGTCATTTTTCCCACATATCTACTATGGTCCATGTTGTCAAACAATGTAACGTAACTTGGAAGTCCAAGAGACCCACTTGTTGTAAAAAGAGTCATGTAAAGTGGAAAAGTCATGGAAGTCAAACATTCATGAGGGTAGTCGAACAACCACAAGGGCCAGTTTCACCCTTGGCTATAAATACCCCCTCATTTGTACATGAAAGGACTTTTCACCTCAGCTCCTCCCACATAGCCAAGAGATTCTGTAATATTTTCTTTGAGTAAGTAGTTGTTCTAATGGCCCATGCACGGGGTTAGTGATGTATGGTGTAATGATGTGTCTTGGAAATTTCGCTTAATTCAGAAGCCTACTAATAGAACAACACATTTTCACACATGTACTGTAACTATTGTGAGACTAATCTTTAACACTTGTAATGCATGTTGGTTTAACCTGTGTTGAAAACTTGAACTTATTTCACTTATTGTAATGCATAATGTGTTAATGAAAATGTGTTGTATATGTTGTTAGCATTGTCTTGCCCATGGTGGCTATCTCACCCGGCACCAAAAAGACCTTTCACATAAAACTTGATGTAACAACCATTGCACTCGTGCATACTATTCCACTGAGCGTTATGCGTGTTATCTTCCCTTGTGTGTTGTGATTGTCGCATCCATGTGGATTTTTCCACTCGAAGTTGTGAAAATCTTGTTGTGTTGTGTGTTCCTAACAGAGTTGGGACTTCTCCCAACATAATTGGGACTCATTCCCATCCTCTCCCTCTATGGTGAAAGAACCATTAACACAAAAGACACTTACAATCACCAGGCACGTGAACCTCACTTATCGCAAGATAAAGCAGGCCACTCTCTTGTACTGACAAGAAAGAGTCGACGAAAATCTTTAAGATAATGGCAAAACAGGCCATCATATAGCATAAGACTCCCACACCAAACGGTGTGAGGTCTAGTTGGGACTTCATACTAGCCAGATCCCCTGATGTTAGTGGGTCCAGCACTATCAACATTTTGGCGCTAGAAGGAGGGCTAGATTACAAGCTGAGCCAGTACATCTGGGTTGAATCTCTTACCCATGAATTATACACAATTTGTGCTCCCAAGGTGTTTCTCTCATTTCTCCCTTAATTAGTTATCAATCCTCGATGAGCTTCTTAATCACCTATCCTTGTTAAAGTTTGACGGTGAGGACAAAACATCCATTACCGAGAACATTTCTGATTTTCTTCATTTCTATGAATCTCATGAAATCGATAGTGATGAGCTTGTTTTTGTACTATTCTTCCTCACCCTTGAAGGTCATGCTAGTCTGTGGTGTCATACCCTGCCACATGCTTCCATCCATTCCCTTCTCGCTTTCCTCAAGGAGCTCCATCAAGCCTTCGATGAGTGTGACCACCAATATTTCTATGAAAGAATATCTCATTTAAGAATGAATCCTGGTGAATCAGTTGAGGACTTTGCTACCTGCTTCCTTAACCTATGTCATGAAATTCCTAAGTAGTTTGTGGACCTTGACTTCATGAGCCAAGAGCTAAAATTCTTAGTTCATGTCTCCTGAAATGGTGAACTTCCTGATTTCCTTTCTTCCTCAACTCTTGTAGATCACGAGACACCTCATGTCTCGAAGAGGGTGCCCCCTCGTAGCGACAACAAAACTAAGAAATTTGCACAGGGGGTAGCCCCTCGTAGTGGTTGCAAAGCTGAGAAATCTACACAGCATGTTCCCAACACCTCTACTCCGCTGTCTCTCGCCCAAATGGAGGAAATTCTAGAATGGTTCAAAAATCTTATGTCAAAAACTCCTCCCTCCATTCCGCAAGTGGAAATCACCATTCATAACCCAATTTTTGAGTCTAATTTTCATCTCTACCATCCTCCATCATCTACAAGCCATGACTCCTTGTACCATGACTCTCTTGAGCGATCTGCTTCACAAGCTATTTGAGCGCACTCTCTTGATCCTTGAGCTGCTGTCTGAAGTTGCAGTCATGTGCAAGACAATATCATCATACAAATAAAGGAGTAGGATGGTGAAGACAAAATCAATTCCTCTCAAAACATTAAGCCTCCATTCTTGATCAATTCTCGATTAGGGACTCTTGGTGAAACATCATGCACAATCAATTCTTTCGATCAACTTGCAACCTTGGGTTGTCATCACTCCCACGCTCCCGTATGTTGTGATGAATGCCCAAGCACATCATATGATCTATTTTCATCTCATGTACACTCTAACTCATATCTAGAATGCGCACAAATCAAAGCAAACACCCATATCGAAGCTTCCTCTATAGCTCACTTGCCTGTGTGTCTTATCATTCACAGCGCATCAACGTGCATCGAAGATATTCCACGTCCTATTTCTTATTTATCCCATGAGTTATCTCCTTGATCGACACAAGGCAACAAGTTTTCCCATGATGAAAATAGTCTCATCACACAAGACTCTTCCCACTCGTCATCATCTTGTGTGTTGCATGAAGACAACTCGTCAAGTCAACTTGCTGAAAATTTTGATGAAGCCTGTGACAGTGATGGTTGTCATCCTGAGAACAGTTTTGAAATTAATAAAAACATTAATCCTGAAGCCACACATGATTTGGTTCATATCTCAAAATGCAATTTTTCAATTCTGGAAAGTTCCAGGATGTGCCAGGGAGTCGAGGCACTTCAACGTCTGTTGATGGTTATGTCAGGACCTCGTGACTTTAGTAAGCCCACCAAACCAAATCAAATCTTGTTTCTCATGAACAATCTATATATTTGTATGGTTGCACTTGACATGGATCCCTGTGGAAAGAATGTTTACTATTCTGGGTGTTATATTTCAAAATTTTAGATTTTCTCTTATGATCGAATCCACGAGTCCGTTACAACATGCCTATCTTCATGCACCTCTCTTACATCTAATTCAGGTTCGGAGTGTTCGTCCCTCATTCAATCATGGGACATCAAAGTGAATCATCTCAAAGACTATATTTATATGGAATCATACTTACCAAATGTCCTCTCTCATAAGCAACTCCTTGATCCTTTTGCAAATTTTGCACATCAAATCTACCAACTCATCACACCATAAATCTCCATATTTGATGATGAGTGCACAACCTATTGCACGAATCAAGTTATTCTCATTTCACGACACCCCAGCTAGTTTCACACATTCACAGTGTTGGCATCCATTCCTGTTAGAGACATTTTTGTGCCTTACAGCTCTAAGCATGAAATGTCCATAATCCAAGGGATCCAAAGTCCCTAAAAGTGTTGTTCCTACCCCAAAAGGAACAAGGTAAACCAATGACAGCTTCTCCCAGAAGTTCTCCACCAGAAACTGCTCAAAACTAGTCAAATCAGGATCAATTCAGAAGCTCCACTAGCTGCCTGCGTTGCAAAGCACCCAAATACACTGGCTAGGTGTGTTGCAACTCACTTGAATGCACTACCCAGGTCCGTTGAGCGGGAAAGGACAAGTGGCAGAGTCATTCAACGAGGTGGAGAGACAATGGAAGCTTCCAGAATCTTCTCCAATGACACTTGCCTCACTGAATTCGACCAGTGATGAGTAAGAGGCTCTCAGTCTCCAAGTGGAAGCAAGAACTGACAGAGAGAAGCCACAAGTCAAAACATAAGCTGACTCATCCTCTCTGCTTACATCTATATATGGATCCCTCATCCCAGAGATCCGGAGGCTGGAATTTTGTACTTTGCAGAGAATTGCTGTTGGTTTGAGATTGAGATTAGTACATTGGGTGATTTATGCTTTGTTGGAGGAGAGGAAGGGATTCCCTTGCTGGGAGGTAGATGCTGGATCGGGACTCGCTTGGTTGTATCTCCTCTTGGACTTTCTTATCATATCAATAAAATTATTTGAGTTTCTCCTACATGTTGTGTATCAATGATGCTTTGTTATATTTGCATGTTTAGCTTAATCCGATCCTGAGCTTTTTATGAATGTACATCTATATCTTCGTGTAGTTTCTCTCTTCTGTGATCTTGCAGGAATTCGGTGAAGCTAGGCCAGTAAAGGAGCAGGGAGCTACTGAAGAGAGGAGCGATTGGATCAACAAACTAGCGAAAGACACACGTTAGTTACATCCTTTCTCCTCATTTACATTTCGTAAAGAAGAATACTCAAGTAGTTTTCCTTGTTTGTTGCTAAGGCACTATCACACCTTAGAGTGGGATAGGGGCATTCTGAATAGATACTTTTCCCAACAACAAATTGGCGACTCCACTGGGGATCGTATCTAGTTAGTTTATTTGTGTTTCTATTGTTGTTCTTCTCATAAACTTAGGAGTGGCGAATCGAACTGCATTTTCCATTTACAAATGCAAAGTAGAGATCTGCCACTCTAGTCCACTCACTGGGCCTGTTTATGATATGAACAACTGATCCACAAATGCTCTAACTACCCTTTGTGATAGCTCTTAGTCCTCCTTTAAATCATCCTTCTAATGGTACCTTATTGATAGCTTTTATCCGGCAAAAATCCATAGATTAAACTGCAAACCGTGACCCAGAACCCAGAGGAAACTCTCGTTTCTGCTTCAGCGCAGGCTCTGTGAAGAGGTTCTGCATTTCAACGCAGGTCCCGAGAGGGCTACCTGCGCTGCAATTCAGTTTCTCTGTGCAACAGGTGCGCTGATCAGCCTTTGCCCTGTGCAGCTGTGGTTCTTTGCTTCATTTTGTTCAGTTTTATCTCTAATTTTTGCAGCCTGTTATCAGTGTGTGTACCTATCTGAAAACCCCTTTTCTTTGCCTTAATTCCATCTCAGTTGTATAAAAGAAACTGTATTTGTTTTTGTGTATTTGTTACATCATTTGCAGTTTCCCATTACAAAAGTAAACTAGTCATACTGTCACCCTTAGATCTAGACCTGTCGTAAGTGTCGTTTTGATCTTAGGAGAAAGTTTGTTTGCTGTTGACAATTGATTACGCTTTTACTTTTGTCTTTTGGTTTGAATTTATGAATTTCTAGTGTCGAAACAAGTGTTTACTTCAAAATCATAAAGTGTCGTAATCGTCTTTTTGATTTCAAAAAGAAACTTGTTTGTGTTTTCACTTGAAATCGAATTCAAATTTGTACAACAACTTTCTTTTTAGGCATTAATATTAAGAAAGTGAAAACAAATACATGCATTTGTGCATTTGCATAATGATAGTTTGTATGGTTTTATTTAGGAAAAGTGCATTTACAGTGTGCTCTATGCTCTTTGAGAAAAGATTGTGTCTTTCTTTTCCCCTTGTAGCTAGGATTTTCATTGTTGAAAAGTAATAAAAGCTTGCTTATCATCTTTACACTGCATTTAGGAATTGTATCTACATCTCGTGGTGATCCAAAAAGGCAAAATTCTAAGAAAGATCAACCTAAAATAAATTGAATGAACTTAAAAACGCTTTGTAACTTAACGCACAACATAGAGGTCTAGGCTAGAGACGTGTTCCGGCGTCGTAAAACCTGGTGACTGTCGGCCTCACTGATGGTTGGGTGATTCCTCCTGAGAGACGATAAGCGCTAGTATGGATTGTGCTCCCACATACCGTCGATTATATATTGGGAGACCCCTATAGGCATAAAACCTTTATCGATAGGAAGCCATGTCGGCCGCCCTACTGGTCACAATGCACTGAACACAGCATTCGGGAAGATTGACCGTTTGTACCTTAAAAAGTATTCTGCGGTTTTGCGATTGGTTTGGCACACCCTCTACCTAGAACTCCAAAGCAGTCCCTTTCATTCCTTTTCAGACTCCTTAATGGAAAAGGTCCATCTGAGCACTTGTCACTTCAGGCTCATTAAAAATCGAAGGAGACTAGAGTCATCTTTTGCTTTTTCTCGACTCTTTAAAATTGAAAAAGAAAGTTGTGTCTAAAGCGTCTAAAATTCATTTAATTCGGAAACACATTTCCCCTTTTGTATTTTAGTTGATCGAGTAATCCGCAATTGTGGAAGAAATTCAATTGAAACCTCGTCATTCGCGGAGGCTTATGAGTCAACTGTCTTTGTCTCCGGAATCGAAAACAGTACGAACAAAGCGAACTCGTTTAACCGGTTCGAAATCTCCTATTAAAGTTAGAACAAGTGTTCCAACAACATCCGAGATTCCGGTTACTCCAAACATTTCTGGAAACCCTGCCTCTACAGAAGAAGTTCAACAGCCACAGAGGGACAGAGTTACTGATCCTAGTCTGAGAGCAAACACTTGTGTTACTGAACCAGTTCCATCTACAACCGGTTCGGAGAGTCTTGCTCCTCAAACATCTGTCGCTGTCGATTCAACCCCTTCTTCGGCACCAGAAATATTTTACGGACCTGACGGTCTTCCCCTTCCACCTGGTTTGATTGCGATAGAGGAAATTGTAGAAGATCCGCAAGCAAGTACTCCAACACATTTTGGAGTCGGGGTCACTGTATTTCCTTCGACATCAGAAGTTAGTCTACCACCAGTGGAAGTTCCTGTAGAATCGCTAGGTAATCTTTTGGATAGACTCAAAATGTCTGAACAATCGTCGACATCTAGGACTGTGTCGACTGACACAGCGACAGCAGAACTCCCTGCCGTCACTCCAACAATGTTTGCCGGCATACCATCTATCCCGACTAGCTCACAACCGCTAGAAGGAGTCCATCCAGGGGCTATTTCGACAGTATGGTCCGTTCCTGTTTGTTCCTCTGGAATAATATCCAGCAACTCTTATGTTGAGACTCGCCAAATTGATCCATTTGGAGGTCAATTTGGGCAATCCAGTCCCCAAGGGCAGACAATCCCCTTGAGTTCCGGATTACCACCGTATGGGGGGCAGTATGCCCTTTCATTACCCCCTCCGGGAGGATATCCATACGGGAGTTCACAACAGTATTCAGGTTATACTGGAGTTACATCAAGTGGTTGGGTACCTATACTACCCCAACAACCAAGAGTTGTGTATTCTATGCAACAATGTGTACCTATGTCGAACATCCCGACTACACCAGCTATTGTGACAGTGTCACAAGTTCAAACGCTGCCTGTTGTATGTCAACCTCAGATTTCTCAGGTTGTAATGCAATAGCCCCTTGACCCTGTGACTCAACCACGATCGCCGACTGGTGGGGCGACACAGGTCCAAACGGGTACGAATACCCCACACCTTGGTCCAACGGTTAGTATAGCGCAACAGAACATGGCTTCACAACCGTGGCTGGTGCAATACCAACAACCACAATTCCAATGAGTATACCAAGGTTCTGAGCAGCAAATCTTTGCGAACAGTGGACAGTCGTACATTCAAAACAGTCAAAATCAACCACTTTACAATGGTCATGTCCACCAACCGCATCAGTCGTACCAGCATCAACTACATTATGCTGGTATGCAAAGGCCAACTGCTCAGGCAATT
Organism: Pinus tabuliformis; assembly: GCA_031772625.1. Classification (NCBI taxonomy): domain Eukaryota; kingdom Viridiplantae; phylum Streptophyta; class Pinopsida; order Pinales; family Pinaceae; genus Pinus; species Pinus tabuliformis. Next base: position 795,347,377 of record CM062817.1, read on the forward strand.
CCATCATATCCTGGGTATGCTTCACCTAACCTGAATCAACAGTTACCATTCCTGGCAACTTTAGAGTTACCTGATTTACACCGGTTAACAAACGATCCAATTGCTTATGCCCCTTGGTGGCCAGCGATCCCTCATAAACTTCCATGAGATATTCCTAAATTTAATGGAAATCCAGGTGAAGATCCATCGAATCACGTGATGACATTTCATCTATGGTGTTCATCAAACACCCTAAACAATGATTCAATAAGGCTTCGCCTTTTTCAGAGGACGTTAACGGGTCCAGCGGCAAAATGGTATATTGAATTGCCTAGAGCTTTGTTCGACAACTTCAGTACCTTAGCCACGACTTTCTTAACCCATTTTCAATTACCGATAAGGTATGAAACGGGAACGGAACTCCTAACTAACTTCAAATAGACAACGGCCACTCACATATCTGATCATATACATGAGTGGCGACGTCGTCGTAGGATGGTAAAAACGTACGTTCCCGATCAGCTATTAGCTGAATGGTTTATCAAATCCTTACTTCCTATAATCACAGAAGATGTGGCAAAGGGGGGAGTCGTAACGGAAGAGCAATTCATCGCTCGTGCACAATATCTGGACTTGGTCTATAGTCAGTCTGGCACGCTCTATGACAAAATACCTGATGCCCCTAGACCGGAATTCTCAATTCCTCCTCCTCCTAAATCAAACAATGACTCTCACGCCGGCGATGGCGTGATTGGCACGACAAACGCAAAATCGACAAAGGCAACGTCCATGAAAACCCGTAAGATTTCAGATCAAAATGAAAAAGACGAAATTCTTGCTTCGGAAGTAAATGCCGTATTGACAGATAAGGGCAAAGAAACCAAACAACCAGGAATCAAGAAGAAACAAGGCAAAGAGAAGAAGAAGAAACACAGTGAGTCATCTCTTGAAAAAACTTCTTCAAACCCTCCTGGAAATAGGAAACTAAAATATCCATGTCAAATATGTGATGAGGATGATCGGACGAGAGATTGTCCACATAAAGTTGAAGTTAAGAAACTCTTTAAGAGTTCAAAAACCTCAGCAGTATTGACTGATCCGTTTCCATACCCGGGAACCAAACTGGTTGCTAATCAAAATGCTTCCCGATCCCAAGTGCTTATGTTGTCTATCTCAAAGCAGCAAAATGATGCTTTGACAAGGAATAAAGATTACGGGAATCCGCAGCTGTCGAATAACAAGGCTAATGAACAACCTAGTAGTTCGACAACAACTTTGACCGAAGTTGTGCCACCCATCATTCCTGAACAAATGATAAAGTCGCCAAAGGGAGTAGTACACAAATCGACATTTAATCCTCGTGCAAAAGTAGCACAGAATTATAATATAATAGAGGACCTGGCCCAATCGCCATCCGCTATGTCGACACTTGAGGTACCACAAAATTTCCTCTCCCAAGAGCAAGCTTTATTATCAGCAATAGGTGGGATTGACCCAATGGATTCCAATCTTGTGGCCTTTGATCATAAAGGATATGACCCTCAGTTACCAGCTCAACTAGCTTTCCTTATTCAAGTGAAAGCCCTCAACAAAACTGTTCATCGAACAATTATTGATGAGGGGGCATCTACATGTATTATGTCGATGAGTTGCTGGAAAAATTTAGGCTCACCACCCTTGTCGAGATCGTCAACGACGTTAAAAGCATTTGATGGACGATCATACACTCCATACGGGATTTTAAGTAACTTGCAAGTTGAACTAGGGGGAAAAACAGTAGAAGTTGATGTTGAAGTAATCGACGGAAACCTCGATTACAACATCCTACTGGGAAGGCCCTGGATATATGCCATGGCCGCAGTTGTGTCGACCTACTTCAGGAAGATTGCATTTCCCTTTCAAGGAAGAATTACAATCACCGACCAACAAACATTTCTCCCCAACAGTTCACAAGTTACGGGAAGCATTCCAATGATCCATGGAAGCGATCATTCGCTTCAAAATATTGGAATAGGCCTCCTAAAAGACCCTGCCTTAATGGGTACTGTTGCCCTACCGCCTCCAAGTAATCTGGCGAAAGTGGCCACAGTGGAAACCTAAAATATTAAATCTTCTATATCTAATGGATTCGGAAGATTCCTAAACATTTTGTGAGCATGGATCATCGCCCTAATAGAAATATTGTAGCGATCAATTTTCTTGGCCTGGGGGGCAAACCAAAATCAACACTCATCGAGTGTTTGGATAGATAGGTCTAAGGAAAATGGCACCTCTTCAAATCCTTCGTCACTTGTACATTCTACAAACGAAGGAATCATTCAATCAATGGTAATTGACGGGGCGCCATGGAATGATTCCCACCATCGTTCCCTTCTCCCGGATTGTGGAGAAGATACTAAAGATGACCTTTATCATCCTTCAGTTTTCGATTTTCTATCAAATACTGTAAATACAGTGGGCTCCGAGGACGGTTTTTTACTGTGTCAACCTCATTAAAAAATGAAACAATCCCCTTTCCAAATCTCAAAGGCAAACCTTCATTCCAACCACCAAGTTGAATGCAATGAAGCTTAGGGGGCATGCACCTCGATTTGCATTATTATGTTGGGGGCATGCAAACTTATCATCGAGAAGTTTTAGCGCATAGTTCATGCTCGTTAAAAAATAAACATAAGATCGAGCAAGTGTTTCAACCCGCGTTTAAGCTCGTTAAAAATGAACTATCCTCCGGTAAATAACCACCGTGAATGTAACATTATCAGCCATTAAAGCCTTGGTCGTGTTTGCACCGTCACCTCCACTTTTCCATTGGCCGATCATTCACCTCCATTTGATTGTTTACCCATTTTGAGGAACAACTGCGAAGAGTGATTTCACTAGCCATCCTTGTGACACTGCCGTGATTGGAAAATTCCAACCCTTACCTGGAATCAGCTACTACCCATTTTATCACTCGTTCCTCAAAAGACGAGTCTTCTTTAAGATCTTTTCATCTGACTCGTAAAATATGAAAAGATTGCCGAGTTTTGGCCTTCTAGCTCATTAAAGCGACAGGAAGAGCTATCCATCCTCTAGATTTTAATCTTTTTGGACCTAAGGGATTATTGCACAAAATGATCGAGCGCTTGTTTTGTTCGGCTCGTTAAAACTATTGAAAATTCATCCCTTCTGTATTGTTTTATACTTTTTCGGACTTAAGGGATTAGATGACGAAAAAAGAACTCTGGATTTAACTTTACGCACCTTTTGAGACTCTCTAAAAATGAAAAGGACCGAGTTATCTTTGTCGTTAGACTCGTTAAAATGATTAATAGCGACAAACTTGTCTTTAGACGAGAACGCGTTTCACTATCGCTAGGCTTGTTAAAACATAGTGATGGGTTTGCCCGAAGGGAAAATTATAGAACAAGCATATGTTATCCTCCTCAAGCTTGAAAAAAATAAAGAGGTACTGGTCAGCAATGACTGGGGAAAAATTGGGAAGAAACTCAAAGAACCTTTATTGGTAGCAAGTCGCTCTTGAACATGACACTTCCACTCCGTGCGTGAGTCGGGTTGGGTTGTTTCATTCACCGGTCACATCACCATGGTCTCGCCATACCATCCACCTTTGGGGAAAATGCTACCAATCCATCATATAAGTGTCGCCGATATGTTCAAGAGAAGTCATCCAGAGAAGTCAACCATGTCCCATCCACTACCATACATTATACTTCATTCTTTCATGACCACCACCCTGAACCATATATCATCAGATCGTTTTCACCTCCATCAAAATCATTTGCTCCGTTCCGTGTCACTAATGTGGGATACATCAAGGCGCTCCTTTGACGGATCGCTTCTTGTCGACATCAGCTCATTATCCAAGAAGTTGATCTAGGAACACCCACTTCAGTACTTTGAAGCTTGCATGCCTCAATGCCAAGTTTCTCACTTCCGGCGACAGGTATACATCAATGACATTCGACCGAAAGATTTTGTGTGGTGTTCGATGCCAAGTCCTTTATTCACACCACATGAATTGTACTACAGTACCTTGAGGGTCATCATCCTTATCGGTGATTCCTCTCGCGCTTGTTAACAGTTTACATCATTGACTGGTAATCAAGCGATGTCTTTCCATGTTCGACTCCAAAACATTTCTCACATGGATCGACTTGTACTTAGAGTGAAGATTGGACGAGATTGAAGACCCCGGATCTAGTTTCATCCATCCGGGCTGCGATATATATTCAGGAAAAATAAAGACATTGACATGTACAGCATTTCAGAACAGATAATCATCCTACCAAAAGGATGATGATTTCATCAGAATCATCGGTCTACCATCAGACGATTGTCTATCCTATGTACATAAAAATGAATTTATAAAGCTGAGCATGGGAATGCCCGCCTTAGCTAGATCATTAAAACAGTATGAAAAATAATGTATTGTATTGTATCTTATTACAGGTCTCCTCCTAGCATTGAAAGAACTTTGGATCCTCCTAATAAAGCATTTCACCCGATAAACGGCCTCATACTTTAGGGGGCAACTGTTATAGACATTTTTGTGCCTTACAGCTCTAAGCATGAAATGTCCATAATCCAAGGGATCCAAAGTCCCTAAAAGTGTTGTTCCTGCCCCTAAAGGAACAAGGTCAACCAATGACAGCTTCTCCCAGAAGTTCTCCACCAGAAACTGCTCAAAACTAGTCAAATCAGGATCAATTCAGAAGCTCCACTAGCTGCCTGCGTTGCAAAGCACCCAAATACACTGGCTAGGTGCGTTGCAACGCACTTGAATGCACTACCCAGGTGCGTTGAGCGGGAAAGGACAAGTGGCAGAGTCATTCAACGAGGTGGAGAGACAATGGAAGCTTCCAGAATCTTCTCCAATGACACTTGCCTCACTGAATTCGACCAGTGATGAGTAAGAGGCTCTTAGTCTCCAAGTAGAAGCAAGAACTGACAGAGAGAAGCCACAAGTCAAAACATAAGCTGACTCATCCTCTTTGCTTACATCTATATATGGATCCCTCATCCCAGAGATCCGGAGGCTGGAATTTTGTACTTTGCAAAGAATTGCTGTTGGTTTGAGATTGAGATTAGTACATTGGGTGATTTATGCTTTGTTGGAGGAGACGAAGGGATTCCTTTGCTGGGAGGTAGATGTTGGATCGGGATTCACTTCGTTGTATCTCCTCTTGGACTTTCTTATCATATCAATAAAATTATTTGAGTTTCTCCTACATGTTGTGTATCAATGATGCTTTGTTATATTTGCATGTTTAGCTTAATCTGATCCTAAGCTTTTTATGAATGTACATCTATATCTTCGTGTAGTTTCTCTCTTCTGTGATCTTGCAGGAATTCGGTGAAGCTGGGCCGGTAAAGGAGCAGGGAGCTACTGAAGAGAGGAGCGATTGGATCAACAAACTAGCGAAAGACACAGGTTAGTTACATCCTTTCTCCTCATTTACATTTCGTAAAGAAGAATACTCAAGTAGTTTTCCTTGTTTGTTGCTAAGGCACTATCACACCTTAGAGTGGGATAGGGGCGTTCTGAATAGATACTTTTCCCAACAACAATTCCACATTTCTATTATTACCATGATGCCTACACAATTTTTCACTAGTTGTAGGTCGGTGTTCTATCATGTCTAGCGGACAACGAACTTGGTTCCCTCATTCAGAGTGTTCACATGAATGTTCAAAAATATTCTTTGTTCACATCAAACTATGAATCTTCCATCTCGACTGACTAGTATGATTTTTCTTTTACCTTGGGTGGTTGTCATGTAGTTTATCATTTTCCAAACATTACCTCCAATGAAAATCACTTCGAACATTATGATTTTCATTGTGTAACATCTGTATTCTTAGATTTTCGTTAAGAAAGTGAGGCACATAGACCTATGCTGATGACTATGACAGGCCCTCACTGCCTTGACATGACTGATGAGAATGACCAGATCTATATATCCATATCATATTACCATCATGATCTCCTCTCTCGAATCAGCAATCCATCCTCTCAAAGATCACAAATATTTCAAAAAATCCATCACGAATTTTATCATCCAATTGCTAAATGGATAGAACAATATTATTTGGCGAGTCGTGTTGTAGGTAACAAGCATTAGTCCTTCCTTGCACTCGCTAAGAAACATGGTGCAGAACAACGCACACTCACAAGAGGCAGCCGAGGTTTGTTGAAAAATGGTAGTCATGGAAGAGGTAAACATGTGTGTTGGGTTCTTGTTACATATTCTTTCGCCCACATGTGAGACCTTATCTCTCCTGTGCAAGTTTTTCAAGTTTTTCTCATTTTCTATTGCAAATTATTTTTTTTATCTATTTTAATCATTCATATCTTTGTGATTGTAGGTTGGGTACACCTAAAGTGGCTTCACTGGAAATTTCATTTCACGTAACTTGGACCATTTAACATAGGAGTAGGAGTAGTGTTTTTTTTTTATCTTGTATTTGTTTTCTAGTTTGCATGTTTATTTTCTTGTTGACTTGGTTGCTTTGCTTTTCTTATTATCTTTGTTTTCACTTTTCTTGCTTTGCTTACTATTTTTGTTTACGTTTATTTTGTTTGCTTGGTATATTACTATTTTTGTTTCCAAAAATAAGTGTTGCCAACTACTACGTTCTAGCTTTTGAATAGAGTATGTGGCTGAAATTTGAAGAGACTTGTGACACTGCAGCACTTGGCTAGTCTTGTGTCTGTCTTCTTTGTGCTTGGTTATAACCTTCGGCCGATGAAGTCTTGATGGAAAATATGAACCTTCTACAAGGGAAGTTTTGGTCCAACCATTAACATGTGTCCACACTGGGAATACCCATGCCTGTACTTAGCCTTCTACTTTGTGTGTTAAAGCTCATCCAACTAGTAGAAATGGAGAAGGGGAAAATATAAATGAGAAAACCTATGTCAGAGGTCTCACATGCTTCTCTGAAGGAACAACCTCATCCTCTCTCAATAAATTGGAATCCCTTTTCGCCCCCAAAAATAAATAAGTGCCTATGCATAGTCCTCTTGAAAAATACAAAGGCGAAAGAAGAGAAAGGCTTCCTGCGCAGAGAGGTGAAGCATGCAACTCCACCGGGGTACTGACCAGGCTCGCTAGCAGTGGAGCAATGTGTGTGTTCCTATGTGACTCTGTTGGGGAATTGTCTAGGCGTACTAGCAGCAGAGAAACACAAGAGATGAAAACTTATACTCTGAAAATCTTCAACTCGCGAGCTAAACTACCCTTCCCAGATTCGAAACATTGTGATCAAGCTGAACTTTTGATTGTGTTTGACTGAGTTGGCAAAAGGTGAACCATGTATGTCCATGGGGTAAATGGGGAAGCCGAAGTAACCCGCACAATGTTTCAATACTCCTCGAAAGACAAAGGCCCTGTGCTATCGATGAACCAAAACAAAGAAGTTGGAGTTTGATGTAGGAGCATCAAGGGCGTTTTTTTATTTTGTTAATATGTTAAAAGGGGAGTGTGATAATTTTTAATATTTTATTAATTAATTTGAATAAAATAGGAGAAGGTGAGGATTTGTGTAAATATCTTTTTATTTAATAAAAGGATATGAGGAAATTTAATTAGTTGAAGGATTTTACGGATAAAGATCTATCCTTTAGGGATGTTTAGAGATTTAGGGGTTTGTTGAGAGATTGAAGGGAGTGAGCATTTAATTAGTTCATTTTTAAAATTGTATAAATTCATGAAGCCCCAAAGGCATGAGAGGGGTGAGTGAATGTAAGATTGAGAGTAGGCTTGAACAGCAAGGCTGTAAGCCTTCAGAAATTGTAAAGGGCCATGGCATTGAAACATCTGGCCAGTAAAAAGTTGTAAGTCATTGTTTTATTTCAGTTTATATATATTGGGTGATTGAGAAATTGTATATTTGTTCGTAACGTTGTTAAATTAATGATCGATGGGCTTGAAATCACATTTATTTATGTGAAAACTGTTATGCAAATCATCAAGGGTAAATGGTATTAAAATCTCTGTTTGCAAAGGGCGCCATTCTAAGAAAAGATTTCTGTTAGAGATCGATTGGTTAATATGAGGAACTGAATATAGAGGTGCGCAGAGTTATGTTGAAATTCTGTCAGAATTCAATTGAAATTTGATATGTTTCAAATAGCATTGAACAGTACAGTAAATGTGTGATTCCGGCATGTCAGATTGGAAGTCAAACTCATGAAGACATATACATGATGGTGAAAACTAATTAAACTATTGTTAATTGTGCGGTTTTTAAAAACGCTGTTGTTAAAATTCACATAGCACTGCTATAAGATCTCAAAGACACAGATTATTGAATGTCAATTGTGGGATGCGTAATTGCTCTTCGTTTAGTGTGTTGTAGCTACAGGATGGTATCGATTGGTTGGAGAATCCATTTGCTGTATAAAGGGCGCATAGTAAACAATTGAAGGCGACAAAGATTTTTTTTAACAAAATGAAGACTCGGTTCAAGGCCAAAGAGATGTAATGGGAACAGAGGTAATTTAAAGACAGTTTGAATGTTGAAAGAAATGCATAATGATAGCAATGCTGCCTGCTCGTGTGTTTAAACAATCCAGAATTGAAGATTTCGACTTATGATTGGAATGTCACGTAGCAAGAGTCTGCATTGAACAGAGGAAATTGTCAGAGGGGTTCAATTCTAATATCGACCTGTAGATTGAATGAGCGCCAAAATTTCTGGAGCGATGTCAGTCTTGTGAACAGATTTTTGTTGATGTTGAAGAAATTGTGCTTATTAAGTGCAACAGTAAATGTTGGAGAACGCAGAGACATATGTCTGGCAAATTCGTTGAAGGCAGCTTTGGTAAGCATGAAGTTCTGGTATTTAATTTTAACCGGCTCATCTGAAAATTCTGTTGTATTGATGGTGGGTTGAGTAAACTGGGCTGTGATTCGGACCTTCAAAAGTTCGAAGGTTTTTTGCAACTAATCATTACTCATAATAGATTTGATATTGTGGATGGAAGCGTTGAAGACGCTGGTAAATTTGCAAGGTGTATAACAGTAATCACGTTGAGGTGAATTCATTAGGCGATGTTATTAGTTTTCATAGAGATTGATGGAATAAGATAAATGCAAGCTCGTTATAAAACTGATGAGGCACATGTATAATGATAACCAGGGCGCATTTGTTTGATGACTTTGATTGTGAAATCTGATCTCAAAAGGTATATGTACAAGATTTGACTTTGTAATTGAATGATGGGTGTGAAAACATAAACACATGGATTGGAATTTTGTATAAAGTTAATTTTTCTGATTTGAGATTTGAATTTTATAAAAGCCCTATGAAATGGAAATAAGATATGATGAAAACGTGTAAGCTTGAATTGAAATTGCAGATTCAGATTTTGGGATGATGGGTATAAGCCCATGTGAACGTTGGCGTTGATATGGTTTTTCAAAATCATTTGAATATTATTTGAAGGTTTCAAAAGTTATGAAACAGCTTGAAGGAGAGTGGATTGAGATTGATATCATATGAGATGGTATTATAATGATTGGAAAGCTTCCGCATGTTGAAATAGGGAAAAAGTTGAATTTGCGAGTGATTGAGGTTTTAAATTTGGGGATTTGCTGAGTATGCATTCTTATATGCATGGTTACATGAAGATCTTGGGTATTGCAGGCCTAGCCCTGCGTCAATTTTGGTATCAGAGCCTGGCTCTGTTGAGTTGAAAAATGTTTATTTTGAAAACTGAAATGTATGTTTGACTATTGATGAATGAAGATCAGAGTTTTAAATTTGATATGCAAACTACACAAGTGAACAAGATTGCAGGGAGGAAAAGATCATGCAAGATCTTAGGAGGTGAGATGATTTTTCTGATTGGAAATTTGTAAATGCAGTTTATGGTTGCAGGGAAGATGATGGCAGTGAACCTGGCATTTAGCTAAAGGTTGAATAAGGAGGACAATTGCAGTGTCCTGAAGAAAAAGGTGAGTTGAAGAGATAGCCTGAAGAGAGCAAAGAGAGTGCTCGAAAGGTTCCAGAGGTAGTGAACCAAGTATTTACCAAAAGACTGAGTGAGGCGAGCTTGGTGAGGTAAGTGGCAGTAGAAGAGATTGTTGTCATAAAGGCTAGTACAACTTGTGGTGAGTGAGAAACTCATGGAGAAGATGATCATGGAGGATCAAAGAAGAGGTTCAGAGGAATGCCACAGCGATGAGATGACTGTAGAAGTCAGAGAAAAAGAGATTGCAGTAATGAAAGTGCAACTACAGGTACTAGAGGAATGGCTGCAAGAGCAGGAAAACCAGAATAGAGGATGGATCTTTCCACTGAAGGGAAAGAAAGTGAAGTGGCAGAGGCTACAACAGAAAAGAGATCGACAGATAAACATGCAGTTAACAGAAGAGCTGAGAAAGCTCGAGCAGATGATGGATGTACAATTGAGACGTGAAGAACTCAGAGCAGCTGAGTTGGAAGAGGAGGAGGAGATCATTGATGATTTCTTGAACTATTGGGCAGATCCAGATCAGCTAGATAATGTGAACTCTTGTGTTTTTATAGCTGACAGTTGTGATGTGATTACAGGTTTTGTTGAAGAGGAAGTTCATGTGAATGAAGAAGATGATCAGCTGGAAGAGCTGGTATATGAACCGACGATTAAAGTTGTTGAGACTTGTAGTTTTCAAACTAACAAGTTGTGTATGAATGCAGGGACTGTAGGTGATGGTGATGTTATGCTTCAGCAATGTCATAGAGAAATTGCATTGCTAGAATATTTGTTGAAAAATTCGGAGTATGACAGGGAGATGGCAGAAGAAAGAGTTCAGTACAGTGAATGAGTGCAGAAAGATGTCATGAGAGAAAGACTGGTTGACAGTCTTGAGAATTCTTCAGAGGATTCTTTGGGAAGTTTGGAGGAGAATTCAGAACAACATACTGAAGTGCTGGCAAAGGAGGACAAGGAACTGATGCCTTCTGATTTTTATTCTAACAAGTGTTTTGTGAATGCAGGTATTGTTGCAGAACATTTGACTCAGTTGAGCAGTCAAATGAAGGAAGAAGAAGTTTTCTGTTCCAGAAGACAAGAGTGTATGGATGATCGGGTGGCAGTCAGAATAGAAACAAGCATAGAAGCAAGAAGTCAGCAAGTGACAGTACAGATAGAGAAAGTAAAAACTGAGCAAGCCGTCTTAGCTCAGCGAGCAGCAAGAAATCAATAGCCGGGAGATTATTTGGACCGAGAGATTGAAAGATCAGAAGACTGATGACGAAAGAATCCTGGAAGAGACCAGCAGGAAGAAAGAAAAGGAAAGACAACAAGCGAAAGACAGCGAAATATTGCAAGAGCATAGCAAGTGGAGCACTATAGCACAAAATATGGAAACCTGGAGAACAGCAGCAGATAACAACAGGAAGATTACAAAATAAAATTTGGGATCCAGGAGGAAATATCCAGACTTATGACCAGGTGGTCATGAATTTTCTTACATGGGGAGTCTGATGCAGGAGAATTAAGGGCGTTTTTTTATTTTGTAAATATGTTAAAAGGGGGGTGTGATAATTTTTAATATTTTATTAATTAATTTGAATAAAATAGGAGAAGGTGAGGATTTGTGTAAATATCTTTTTATTTAATAAAAGGATATGAGGGAATTTAATTAGTTGAAGGATTTTAGGGATAAAGATCTATCCTTCAGGGATGTTTAGAGATTTAGGGGTTTGTTGAGAGATTGAAGGGAGTGAGCATTTAATTAGTTCATTTTTAAAATTGTGTAAATTCATCAAGCCTCAAAGGCATGAGAGGGGTGAGTGAATGTAAGATTGAGAGTAGTCTTGAACAACAAGGCTATAAGCCTGCAGAAATTGTAAAGGGCCATGGCATTGAAACATCTGGCCAGTAAAAAGTTGTAATTCATTGTTTTATTTCAGTTTATATATATTGGGTGATTGAGAAATTGTATATTTGTTCGTAACGTTGTTAAATTAATGATCGATGGGCTTGAAATCACATTCATTTATGTGAAAACTGTTATGCAAATCATCAAGGGTAAATGGTATTAAAATCTCTATTTGCAAAGGGCACCATTCTAAGAAACGATTTCTGTTAGAGATCGATTGGTTAATATGAGGAACTGAATATAGAGGTGCGCAGAGTTATGTTGAAATTCTGTCAGAATTCAATTGAAATTTGATATGTTTCAAATAGCATTGAACAGTACAGTAAATGTGTGATTCCGGCATGTCAGATTGGAAGTCGAACTCATGAAGACATATACATGATGGTGAAAACTAATTAAACTGTTGTTAATGGTGCGATTTTTAAAAACGTTGTTGTTAAAATTCACATAGCACTGATATAAGATCTCAAAGACACAGATTATTGAATTTCGATTGTGGGATCCGTAATTGCTCTTCGTTTAGTGTGTTGTAGCTACAGGATGGTATCGATTGGTTGGAGAATCCATTTGCTGTATAAAGGGCACATAGTAAACAATTGAAGGCGACAAAGATTTTTTTTAACAAAATGAAGACTCGGTTCAAGGCCAACGAGATGTAATGGGAACAGAGGTAATTTAAAGACAGTTTGAATGTTGAAAGAAATGCATAATGATAGCAATGATGCCTGCTCATGTGTTTAAACAATCCAGAATTGAAGATTTCGACTTATGATTGGAATGTCACGTAGCAAGAGTTTGCATTGAATAGAGGAAATTGTCAGAGGGGTTCAATTCTAATATCGACCTGTAGATTGAATGAGCGCCAAAATTTCTGGAGCGATGTCAGTCTTGTGAACAGATTTTTGTTGATGTTGAAGAAATTGTGTTTATTAAGTGGAACAGTAAATGTTGGAGAACGCAGAGACATATGTCTGGCAAATTCGTTGAAGGTAGCTTTGGTAAGCATGAAGTTCTGGTATTTAATTTTAACCGGTTCATCTGAAAATTCTGTTGTATTGATGGCGTGTTGAGTAAACTGGGCCGTGATTCGGACCTTCAGAAGTTCGAAGGTTTTTTGCAGCTAATCATAACTCATATAAGATTTGATATTGTGGATGGAAGCGTTGAAGACGCTGGTAAATTTGCAAGGTGTATAACAGTAAGCACGTTGAGGTGAATTCATTAGGCGATGTTATTAGTTTTCATAGAGATTGATGGAATAAGATAAATGCAAGCTCGTTTTAAAACTGATGAGGCACATGTATAATGATAACCAGGGCGCATTTGTTTGATGACTTTGATTGTGAAATCTGATCTCAAAAGGTATATGTACAAGATTTGACTTTGTAATTGAATGATGGATGTGAAAGCATAAACACATGGATTGGAATTTTGTATAAAGTTAATTTTTCTGATTTGAGATTTGAATTTTATAAAAGCCCTATGAAATGGAAATAAGATATGATGAAAACGTGTAAGCTTGAATTGGAAATGCAGATTCAGATTTTGGGATGATGGGTATAAGCCCATGTGAATGTTGGCGTTGATATGGCTTTTCAAAATCATTTGAATATTATTTGAAGGTTTCAAAAGTTATGAAACAGCTTGAAGGAGAGTGGATTGAGATTGATATCATATGTGATGGTATTATAATGATTGGAAAGCTTCTGCATGTTGAAATAGGGAAAAAGTTGAATTTGCGAGTGATTGAGGTTTTAAATTTGGGGATTTGCTAAGTATGCATTCTTATATGCATGGTTATATGAAGATCTTGGGTATTGCAGGCCTATCCCTGCATCAGAGTTCTATGAGTGTGTTGCTAAGTGTTGTAGCAGCTACAACCACCCTCCAAAATTTTTGCCTGCACCCAAATTTTGAGCCTCCCTTGAGAGTTTCACTTGATGGTTGCATACACTGAGGTTCACTCCCTGAGCTCGTGTGAGCCTTCACACCCACCTTGCCTGTTCATGTCAATGCTTTTCTTGAGACCATCTTCTAGTCATGCTCAAGGTCTTCACTTCGTGGGTACATGTTATGATCTCTATGAAAACATCTTTCACACTCACACACGAAGTCACATCCACTATCGTGCAAGTGTCATCGTGGTCAATCAATGATCAATCACGAGTGTCACACTTGTCTCTTGCATCGTCGGTCAGTCATGTTGAACATGTCTGACTAGTTGGCTTGAGTTGTCTCCTCATCAAGTCATGAGGGTGTGTATTTGTAAGATCACATTTGCATCTTTCACTCATTCACACACTTAGTCATTTTGCTGAAGTTATGATGACCAGACTCCCCTCTAACAGTCAGACCATCACCTCACCATCGACTCGATTGAATGTCACCCAGAACAACGCAGAAGCACCTAGCAAGTATTTTCAAGATGTGTTTCTCACAAGAATTTCACTCAACCTTCATGCTGGCCACCCGGAGAGTTGGAATCGACAGCCACCTCGGGACAGACTCCCCTCAAAAATTTTGTAGAGGTTGCTGACCTTGCCCACTCTACCGACTAAGGAAATTGTGCAAACAGGCCGGATAGACACCTAGTTCCCATCCCTATCTCCCTCAGAAAATTGCGTAGTTTTCCGAGTCAGTCCTTTCAAAGGTAGACTGGATGCTCATCCAGAAAATTATGAAATCTTCATGAGAAGGCCCTCTACTACTCAGCAGTCCACCCAACTCAGAAATTGTGTAGAGATGATCAGTAGGCTAGCCTCCCAACATTAATGCAATTTCTCTCTCCAACAGCTCCCAACAGAAGATTGACAGTTCCCTCCAGGAATTGCGCAGTTTCTGCTGCCAAGCTCCCGGCAGCTGAATTCCTATTCCCCTTGGGAATTGCACAATTTCTACTACTAGTGACCCATCAACTAGCTTCCAGTTCCCTCAAGGAATTACTTAGTTTTGGCTTCCAAGCTCCCCACTAGTTCCTCCAAAAAACTGAGCAATTTCTGCCTACTGATCCTCCATGTAGCCCGCCTATTCCTCTAGAAATTGCACAAATTTTTCTATCAAGCCCCTACTGCACACTCGTTCTAGAAAATGTGTAGATTATGTTTGCCTTGCCTTCCTGCAGCCTGGACTGTCCCTCCAAAAAATTGCACACTTTTCCCTTCCAGCCGAGCTAGACCTCACAGATAGTCACTGTCGACTTGGATTACCCATGTTCATCACCCAGTGACTCTTGCATAGTTTTCATCAGTAGAGCCTGGAGCCATCATCCTGACTCACAACCTTTGCTACCTCTCTCGGTCACCTGTAGCCGAAATGATCATGTGTCATGGTATACTATGAGGTTTTTATATTTGATGTCATCTCATCATGAGTGACTGTAGGTACAGGTACACCAACAAACATGGCACGATGACAAATGGGATGAACGAAGGGACCACATGCGGAAGGACAAGTTCACCAACGGATGAACAGACAATGCATGTGAAGAGATGTGCTATTGAACGAATTATCATGTAAAGATTCTTTCATGGACTGATGGACAAGGAAACATGCAAGATGTGCTCACGGACGAACGAACGGACGAACATGCACCTTTCTCGAGCATACGAACTTTTCAAGCCTCCCAACATATAAGCAAGGAGAAACGTGTTAAAGCAACATCAAGAAAACCAACGACCATCGAAGACTCCATGCACCTTGCCATGTGGAGGTGAAGCTATGACACACCATGAAGATATCCATCACCTAGTAGCAGTGTAGCTCGACATGCACTTCGGCAGCAACACAAATGCACCAACATTGCCATGTCGAGTCATGTTGCCCACATCTCTACTCTGGGTCGTTTCGTCAAATAATGTAATGCAACATGGAAGTCCAAGAGACCCAATTGTTGTACAAAGAGTCATGTAAAGTCCAAAAGTCATGGAAATCAAACAATCATGAGGGTATTCGAACAACCACAAGGGTCAGTTTCACCCTTTTCTATAAATACCCCCTCATTTTTACATGAAAGGACTTTTCACCTCAGCTCCTCCCACATAGCCAAGAGAATCTATAATATTTCATTTGAATAGTAAGTAGTGGCTCTAACGCCCCGCGCACAGGGTTGGTGATGTATGGTGTAAATATGTGTCTTGGAACTTTCACTTAATTCAGAAGCCTGCTAATAGGCCAATACATTTTTACACATGTATTGTAACTATTGTAGACTAATCTTGAACACTTGTAATGCATGTTGCTTTAACTTGTGTTTACCACTTGAACTTATTTCACTTGCTGTAACGCATAATATGTTAATGAAAATGTTTTGTATATGCTGTTAATATTGCCTCTCCCGTGGTGGTTATCTCCCCGGACATCAAACAAACCTTTCACATAAAACTTGTTGCAACAACCATTGCACTCGTGTGGACTATTCCGTTGAGTGTTATACGTGTTATCTTCCCTTGTGTGTTGTGACTGTTGCATCCGTGTAGACTGTTCCACCGGAAGCTGTGCATGTCCTATTGTGTTGTGTGTTCCTATATGAGTTGGGACTTGTCCCAACCAACTTGGGAGTCACTCCCACCCTCGCCCTATATGGTAAAAGAACCATTGCCACAAGAGACACTTACAATCAACAGGCATGCAAACCTCACTTCTCGTAATACAAAGCATACCACTCTCCTGTGGCGACAAGCAAGAGTTGCAGAAAATCTTTAAGATAATGGCAACCGATCCATCGTATCAAATGGGACTCCCACACCAAACAGTGTGAGGTCTAGTTGGGAATTCATACCGAGGAGATCCCCTGATGTTGGCATGTCCAACACCATCAACAATGGGTTACTACCAATAAATATTTCAACAAGATAGTACCCTGAAATATTTCAATGGGCTACTACCAAAAATATATCAATGGGCTACTACCCAGAAATATGTCAATGGGCTACTACTCACAAATATGTCATCAAGCTACTACCCTGAAATACCATCGGGCTACTACCCAAAAATATTTCCAAGGAGTCAGATCTATGACCCACATCAATATCAAAGAGCATATAATCAAGGAGAACATCTCAACCTGGAACCATATCGGGGAGCTACTACTCTACCCAGAATCTCATGCAGGAGCCACTACTATGACCCCATATCGAGAAATAGGTGATATAGGGGAGCTACTACTCAACCCATCATATTTCTTACTGATCTTCCCATCAACAACCCTAAACAGTCAAGTGGTGGAACACCAAAATCATAATCTAGCATCAAAAGGATACCCAAAATACCAAGAGGTAATGATCACACACCTCCAATCCTCCTCAATCATTGCCCAGATGGAGAGGGATACTCACAACAAGCCCATCTTGTGGGTATGATGCCAGCTGGGATATAGTCTGCAATGGCCAAGATAGGGTGATATACTACTCCAACCCTATGGGTAACAAATAGGGGTAACGCCTTGTTGTTTAGAGTTCCCTCAACCCCAGGAGCCCTCCATATCAATTCCATACTCTGGGAGCTTAGATAGGGGAGAAATAGCTTAGCTTAGTGTCCGCATCATAATCATCTATTAGTAGCAATTGTCTCCTATTTATATAGGACATAAAATCAAATATTATGTTAGAGCATAAATAATCATATAAATCACAAAATAATAACATAATCATCCTCCCTCACAAGGAGGTGCCAACCACAAGCCTAATCCTATCTCGTATAGCTGCACTATCTCAATATATGAGAGTTTCATGGCCCAAACTATATAAATATGGGATTCTCTACCAATTGAATCCCACCTTTTGTTATCGTAATGTATCCATGTCATCCTTCTCATAGCTAGTCATGCTAGAAACATCATACTCAACCTCGGTTGTGCCACAGACCTCTCATCATTCCAGATCTTGTACTATGGCAGAACTATGTTATGAAACTAGCTCACAAAAGATAGAAATGATAGATCAATGACTTAAAAATCAGCCTCTTCGAGGGGGAAACCTCCTTTACATTACACAAATGAGCAATTCTTGGATGATGCAAATGAAAAGACCTCCTTTCTATATATATGAGTATAAGGGGTCATAATATAATCAGAGCTAACATAACAATAATAGTGTAAGGGCACAACAATAACAATAGTCGGCCTCTATGGGGCACAATAATAACAATATGGGGACTACATGGGCACAACAATATAATATGGGGGTTGCACTAATAACAATAAGGGGTTATACTAGTAGTATAAGGACCTAACATGCCCCTCTCCTTCAAAATGTGGTGTCCTCAACGCTTGAGTAGTTCTGGATGCTTATGTATAAAATTATTGTCCTCCCATGTGGAATCTTCAGCAGGTAAGTTCTTCCACTTGATGAGATACTCTGAAAGTGATTGATTTCGTAGCTGTCAGGTTCTTGTTTCCGTGACCGCTTCAGGTTTGAATATGATTTTTCCTTCCTCATCAAGTTTTGATAATATTGTTTGAACTAAGAGCTTCTCACCTATAATCTTCTTTAAGCATGAAACATGGAAAATTGGGTGCACTCGGGAAGATGTAGGAAGCTCCAATTTGTATGCCATAGTACAAATGTTTTATAACACCTTGTACGGACCCTAATACTTTGGCGATAATATATTATCCTTCTTAGCTTGCTTGAGGGACATTTGTTTGTATGGTTGTAGTTGTAGAAATATCCAGTCACCTACATCAAAACTTCTTTCACTGCGATGTTGATATGCATGTTGTTTCATTCTATTCTACGCCAAAGTGAGGTTATACTTTAAGAGTTTGAGAACTTGTTTTTGATGCTCGATGTGATCCTCCACTACTTAAACCTTAGAATTTTCTTTTAAAGATGATGTGATGGACGGCGGATGATATCCAGAAAGTGCCATAAATGGGGTCATTTTTGCTATAGTATGGAAGGAAGTGTTATACCACCACTCAACTAGAGGAAACCACTTGACCCATTCTGTCTATTTATCAAAGACAAATCAACAAATATATCCTTCTAAACATTTTTTCACTAGCATAGTTTTCCCATCGGATTCAGGATGATAAGATGACCTATGAGCTAAATGAGTACCCAAATATTCCACCTCTTGTACTCCAAAGAAACAATTGGAGATTTTTTCATATAATTGTTTCTCCTCCAATAGTTTTAGCACCTGGTCAACATGTTGAACATGATACTTCCAAGACTTGATGTAGATTAGTATATTATCAAAAAATACTAACACAAATTTTCTAAGGGTTTGAAAATGGAATTCATCAAACCTTGAAATGTAGAAGGTGCATTGGTAAGGCCAAAGGGCATGACCAAAAATTCATAATGACCCTCATGAGTTCTAAATGTTGTTTTTGGAATGTATTCAATCTTCATTCTCGTTTGATGATATTCTGAACGAAGATCCAACTTGGTGAAGGGAATTGCTCCATGTAATTTATCCAATAATTCATGAATGATAGGAATGGGAAATTTATCTTTAATAGTAAGCTTGTTGAGCTCCCAATAATCCAGACACATGCGCCATGATCCATACTTTTTTTGTACCAATACCACTGGAGTAGAGAAATAACTTTGGCTAGTTTTAATTATACCAACCTCTAGCATTCCTGTAACCCTACGTTCAATTTCAGTCTTTTGGGCATATTGATATCAGTAAGGCCTAATGTTTAGGGGAACACTTCCTGGAATCAAATGAGTAGCATGATCATGATTATGAATAGGTGGTAGGACTTTGGGAGTCTCAAATACCTTGGAATGATTGTCTACAAATTTTTGGAGATCTGGAGCAATAACTGATTTTGATGTGGGTACCTCTAGTGAACATAATTGTGCAATTTCACCTTGCTGTTATTTCTTTAGAAGATTTTTCATCCTGTTAGAACTTATTATTTTTCCTGATTTCCTTGTGATACCCATTAATTGAACCTCCTTTCCTTCCCAAAAAAAATCAAGAAAAGTTATTGAAAATTAAAAGCTAGCATACCCAAAGATTGTAGCAATTGAAATCCTAGTACAACATTCGCACCACGCATTGGAATGGAAAGCATTGGACTATTCAAGACATATTCTCCCATGTATAGCTTGATATTATGGCACTCTCCAGAAAAATTTATGGCTCCTCCATTTACAAACATTACTTGAGACTCTAGTGCTAGATATAGGAAGCAATTCAATTCCTTAGCTATCTTACAATGAATAAAATTATGGGTAGTACCCGAATAAATTGGCATTGTTACCTTTTGCTTCTTGATATTCCCTTCTATCTTGAGAGTTTGAGGAGTGGTAATTCATGTCAATGCATTAGAAGATTTGGTCAGATTCATTTCTTCTTTCTATGGGATTGGTTCCTGGTGTATATCCTCTTCTTTTGAAGTTTCTTGTTCCTTTTCTTGCTCCTGTTGCCCATTTATGTAAATTAATTTCTTCTCATCATACTTATGACCTTTAGTGTATTTTCTATCACAATTGTAACAAAGCTTCTTTTCTCTTTTTTCTTCCAATTGTTGTGGTCTCAACCTTGTAGGTGGTGAAAGGCTAGGAGCAACAACACTTCCATATTTATAGTTATGAGTGGTAGGCTTGCTTGTTGCCATAATTTTGCTTTCAATTTTTCTTGCCAACCTATATGCCTTCTCCAATGAATCAGGTTCCTAAAGGTGAACGTCATGTTAAATATTATCCTTTACAGTCCTTATGAAGAAATCAATCCTCTGCTTCTCCAAAATATCATTTAACCCTATATTCAATTTTTGGAAGTCCTCAATGTGCTCTGCCATTGAATCCTTTTGTTTGAGATTTATCAATTGGCTAAAGAATGTGTTTCTCTGTTTATCCTCATAATGTGCTATCATTTCCTCCATGAAAATTGACCAGGTGATAGGTGGTTTACAAGAACAAAGCCCTCTATACCATAAAGATTGATTCGGTTCTAAATATAAAGATGCAGTACGTACCTTTTGTAATAGTTGCACATCATATAGATCAAAATATTTCTCCATTTGTAGTATCCATGTTATGGGATCCTTTCCATCAAACTTCCTCATATCAATATTTGGAATATGGTGGGTCTTCAATCCAATGTTAGATTCTATGAAATCATGATTAACATTTATTTTTTTCTCATCATTACTTTCATCTACTACCATTTCTTCATTAGGAGGTCTTTCTTGTAGAAGCTTTGTCCCACCTTCCTTCAAACCTTCCATGTCTTTCATCAAATATTCCATGCCTTTATTCAAATATGCTTCCCTACCATCGACATCAGCTTCCATGGCACATATAAAACTACTTATCTTAGCCTCGATCGCATTCTTCAATTCCTCCATCGAATTTTTCTTACTAGGTGTTTCTATTTTCTTGATTTGAGTCATTCTTTTCCTTGATTTTAGCATCCCGATCTTGAATCTGTTGTCTCTCTAAAATTTTGGATCTTAAAGGTTTTAAATTTCGGATCTTAAAGGTCTAAAATTATGACTTGGAGTAGACATGTTCATCCTCTTTCTAATTCCACCAGTCTGATCAAAATTGGATTCTCCAAGAAAGAGTTATGCCCACTCTCCCAAGATTACCTACTTATATACTATTTCAATAGAGAGAACTTGTACAAAGTGTCACGTGTTACTATTTTAACCTTTAGACCGGAAAACAATACAAAAAAATGTAGAGTCCATCCTCTTTCTATATCTCCTTATGAAATTTCAATCTGATTCTCATAGAGAATGTTATGATGATCTTCCCCACGACACTTATTTGGGATGTAATTTGGGAGCCTACAGAAACCCTAAATGTCTTGTACTGTATCTCCAACAATATAGCGAAACAAGATCTGAAATTCGGTCCCGAGCTTCACTGTGATTTAGGTTCAAAAAGGTTTTAATTTTAGAGTCTAATCCTTCATAGAAAAACAATTATAGAGAAAATGTCACGATGACCTGTTTGAGATGGAATTTTGGAGCTTGCAAAAACCCTAACTTCCTCAGATTATATCTCCGAAAATATAACGAGAAAAGATATGGAATTTGGACTCGAGGTTCATAATGATTTCGAATCAGATGGGGTTTTTTTTTAGCTTATGAAACTTTGTAGAAAAGAATTTATACCAAAAATTCCACGATGACCTATTTGGAGCAGCGAAACCCTAGAATCCAAAGCTCTGATACCAAATGTTATGAAACCAGCTCACAAAAAGATAGAAAAGATATATCAACGACTTAAAAATTAGCCTCTTAGAGGGGGAAACCTCCTTTACATTACACAAATGAAAAATTCTTGGATGATACAAATGAGAAGACCTCCTTTCTATATATAGGAGACTAAGGGGTCATAATATAATCAAAGCTGACATAATAATAATAATGTAAGGGCACAACAATAAAAATAGTGGGCTTCTATGGGGCACAATCATAAAAATATGGTGACTAAATGGGCATAAAAATATAATAAGTGGGTTTCAATAATAACAATAAACTATTACACTAGTAGTATAGGGACTTAACAAACTCATATGTGCTCATCTCATCAATAATAAATGTCAACATATCCATACAGTCATATATCATAGGAAGAATATCTCAGCCCAAGAATAGATCAAATCATGCAAACATCTTGAAGGATTCTTGGTAGCAATGTGTATGAAGAAGCTTAATCATGAACTTCTTTAGGTTCTATGTGTTGAAGAAAAGTGTAACTAGGTTCGATATTTGTAAATGTAATTTTTATCTTTGTACACTTCAAGAAAAAGAAATATTATTTTTGTAAATTATTCGAATGAATTTCTTGCTCATTCCATAGGTCTAGGAATGTCAAAGAAATAAATTCATGTTAAATAGCTCTTCTTGAGCATGAATATGGGTCAACCTACTGTCAAGTAGCCCTCCAAGACAAGAACCATCCTCCAAATAAGAAGACTACCAACAAAACAATGTGAAAGATAGTCAGGTTGGCTTCAAAGTATATATAGATGACATGTCGACTCAATAAAAGGACAGAATGGTTCACTAAGTTCACGTTGGCTTGTATACATGGACTAACACCTACAAATACACAGTTGGAGTAATCAAAAGAGGACATAACTTTGAATCACTCTGAAACATCGATGGCACAATAAGGATCTCATTGATAAAGACGGTGACATATTTGCATAAGATCTCTGAAATATCGGGGAAGCACAGTGACACATAATCTTGGGTTTCTCTATGATTCTATGTGGGAAAAATGACTTCGGATACCTTTTCTATATTTGATGATGATCACAGTGAAATATAACAGTCTCATGACCATGATTGCTTCTCAATTTCAGTGACTATTGTTTCAAAAGTTATAGTCTCGACATGCATATGAAGAACCTCACTCATACTCTATCTTAGCTTAGATATACATAATCACAGTCCTGATCTCGTAGTATTGATGTATCTATGGTGGAGAGGATCATACAGTATCGTTATATCCTTAAAACACAACCATGATCTATTTATAGTCCCAACCATGGTATCAGGAAGATCTTTGTAGTAGTGCAAGAAGATGGCACAGTAATGATGGTGTATTTGACACAATGCAACAATGATCTATATGAAGACGGAGTAATGGTGTAGAACCAATGATCTCATTTTCATAATGAGTATCTCAGTAGAGGCACAATAGTGTTCCCAGTGATGACAACAACAAGAAAGATCTCATTGGTGTAGTGATGATGAACTCAACAATGATGAAGAAGAGGATTGGTGTCTTAATCTTGGAACGACATTATAGGCCAAGGGTCATGGTCTTGGTATTCATCAATTGGAATATCTATAAAAATAATTTTGTGCTTGTTTTCCTCTCCAATAGGGAGAGGTTTTGGCCCTGGAAAAATGCCAACATTTTGCTAATAAGCTAAAGATAAAATACCTCACAAATAGTTATCATGCTAAGAAGAATCTAATCAACTATAACTGCCCTAGATTCTTCAACATGGTATCAAAGCTATGGTTACAATAAAAGGAAGGGCAGAAAGGAGACATTTCAAGGAATAAGTTTCTAAGAGGGCATCTAAGCAATCTGAAGGACATCAAGATCTACATTAGAGAAAAAAAAACTTGATCTTGATCAAACCCTAGAAATCTACAACAAAAGTCTACATTAGCAATTTTGTCTATCCAATCAAGGAGACAGTCTACAATAGTAAGAACATGTGTCTCAAAGTTCCTCATCAAAAGGTTGCCAAGACCCTCATCAATATGTCTACAAAATAAGACAGCTCGAAGGATTTCAAAATGAAGATGACATAAGCTGGGAGAAAGTTGAAACCCTAGCAACAATCTTGATCTACAAAAGAAGGCAAAGCATATTGAAGGCACTATCATCTCTAAGGTTATGGAATAAAACAAGGATCATCTCCTTTCCCTAGAATCCAAGGGAGCAGCAAATTATGCTCATAAAAAGGGAGCAAACTTTTTAAGGCTTTCTCACTTGAAGGAAGATCATCCACGAAGAAGCCCTCATACATCTTCTTCAACCATCATCAACATGATCAAGGTGAAGATTTCATCTTCACGTGACAAGTAAGTATCATTTCATTCTATAATTAAGTTTGGTTAAATGATTTCATGATTACAAGGACATCTATAGTTTGGATGGGTCATCAAGATCCTTGCATGACAAAGGAGGATAGTCATAGTCCTCTAAGAAGTTGAAGTCATTAAACCTATCAATAGGTCTCCTCTGAATTTATGGAAAGGGATTCTTATGAAAGATCACCTCACATAGCAATATTAGAGACATCAAAGTGATGTAGATGATAAACTCATTCTCTAAAGATGCAATGAAGAAGGTCACATGAAAGTAAAGGGTATCAAAGGATGTAGGATATCTTCCATCTAGAAGACCTAGAAAGGAAGATAACCATAATGCACTAACATATATAATCAAGGTAACAAATATCCATGGGATAAGAAGGCTACCTCATTCGAAACTTATGGTCTCTATGCTAGATACAGAAAGACAAGTGGATGGCAAAAGTATTCAAGGGTAAAGGACTAAATCATGTGTAGAAAGAAAATAAAAGTTTGGTCCTCAAACAAGACAGGATAGGTATAGCTAAAATTATGGAAGCTCATATCACCATATAGTTGGAGGTATTAGTGTCAGTATTTCCAACCTTCCTCCAGTGATCAAATATGCTCTTACAAAGTGGTCTCAGAGTGTCAAGGTCAAATTTTGTCATTTCAGTGAGTCTTCAAGCAAAATTTGGTCACTAGGCATTAGGTCTAGGGTTTGCTTTCACTCCTTTGAAAGTTGTCCAAATGTCAGTCTATGTCACTATTCAGTTGATTCTATCATCATTCAAATGGTTGTCATCATCATGTCAGGTTCCATTGGGTCATTTTACACCTTGTTCATGCTTCAATTGCGCCTAAGCAAGGTTCATTTCCCTTGCCTAGGCGCAATTTCTCTTGAATGGTCAAATCATTAGCAAAACTTGTATCCAGATGTTCATACACCTTCCCCTATCCTTCATGTACCTTCTTAAACACTTCCCATCACTGAGATCCCCCAAATTCATCGTTTTCGCACAAACCCTAGTTTCTTGCTACAACCTGGCAATTTTCTAGGTTGGGCCTGTGTTTTTCCATTTTGGACCCCTTCCCCTCACTCAATCTCTGATATTCCACTTTCCCCTACTTCCTAACATCCCTCCCTACTTCCAAAAATTTTCTCAAGAATTTAGAAGCCCCTTATCCGCTTCATTTCGCTTCATTTCGACAATTCCCTTGTTCCACACATCGGGATAGGTTTCCCTCAAATGATGTTTCTGAGCAATAAAAGATTAATTTTTGAAACCTGGGAGAGGTTTTTGTCCACAACAGGCCAAGGAAGAAAAAAATCCTTCACTTTTTACACAGGTGTCATGGTTTTAGAGAAATGTCAAAACTACAATCGCCTCGGGAGAATTGATGCACCTATGAAGTGACCTTGGGAAAATATTGTTTTCTCCTAGCTTGGTTGGCCAAATAACTTTTTTAATGAGTCAAATGATAACTATACACAAATATCTTTCCAATGCGCTATCATGGGCTCAATTTGGAGTTGAGGAAGGCATTCAAAAGTTGATTGCAACAGCCCTCTGCCTTGAGGCAGCCTCATTTGGCACATTTTGACCAGTCATGGGAGATTTCATTTTTGGTAGGGAAAATGAACTCAAAATTGAAACATTTTAATTGGGTTAGAAAGTAGACTCAAATAACTTTCCAACGAGCTATCCTGCACCTGATTTTGACACCGGGAAGGCCTCCAAAAGTCTCCTGTAAAAAGGCGCTACACACAGGGCTATATGCGCCACGCCTTCCATATGCGTCGCGCCAGTGTATTTTTGCACTGAGAAATGAGGCTATATGCGCCGCGCCTTCCATGTGCGCCACGCCAGTTGCCCAATGCGCCGAGCCATCAAAAACTTCACAAATTTGCTCCAAATCGCCCGAAACCTGTGGATCATCACTTGTTCAAGTAGGTTAACCCTCTGATTATTGCTTTTCATCCAAGATTAGTGCTTGTTAGATGGTGGTTGTCTTATGGTGTTGGATAGAAAAATCAAACCCTACCAAGGAAAACGGTGTTAGGGTTTTGTATTAACTGTTTGGCTACCAAGTTACTACTCCCACCTCACATTCCCTTGCTCCATTTTTTCCTTGATTTCCCTATTTCATAAAGTCACCCACTCTTATATTCATTAGTTTCATATCCCATACCCTCAATTCCTATTTTACAAAGTCCCAAACCCAAACCCTAGTCCATATACTATACCCTATCCCAACATTCCCTCATATCCCAAGTTACTCATTCCTATGTCCCACTATCCCTATCCCTAAATTCATTGCATTCCCTATCATTCATGTCAGTTGTAAAATTCCCAAAACTTCAAATCTTCTAAACAGCCAAGTAATCGTCCATTGTGCCTACATTTGTCAAAATTCCAAAGGGAAAACATCACTTGACAAGACCCCACTATCGACACTGCCCTATTTCCCATAGTCCTTCCCACATTTGGCAATTGTGCCAAACTCTCATTCTTCATCTCATTGAAAGCCAAACAGACTTTGAAATACCATGGAGGCGGGCACCGAGGCATCATATGACCAAGACAATGACTCTACAACTGAAACTGCATACACTAGGAGGGTACTGAGGATGCACAAAACACATGATCAGCTCCAAGTCTTGACTGAAGCTTCTTTGGTTGAGCATGACACTTGATGGGGGACCTACAGTCCAAATTTCAAGAAATTTGGAGAAATTTTTGACATTTTGGAATTTTTGCACTAAAAAACAGGGTTTTCCCTATATGCGCCACGCACCTTGCGCGACGCTTAGGATTGGGAGCTCCAAATTACAAATGGCTTGTAGTTTTGGATTTGTCATGAGAAATCATGAATTTTGGTACTTGGACAAGAAATTTGGGTGAGTTATGGGTCCCCAAAAGGTCAAAAAAAATGCAAAAAATGACCTCACTGCCCCTATTTTGACACACATGAAGCAGCCTTGGGAGAATGCACTTTTGGAGGGGCAAATGGACACCAAATTGGAAAATTCCACTTGGGTTGGAAATTAGATGGGCAGCGCTTTACAACAAGCCAACCTGGGCTCAATTTCGACTTTAGAAAGTTCCTCAAAATCAGCAGCAAAGTAGCATGGCGCATATAGATTTTTTGCCCAATTTTTCATCTTTCAGCTCAGAAATTCGACCAATTTGACTAGTTTTGCTTTGTGATGTAATTTTTGACTTATCTTGATGTAATTGAGTGAACATGATGTAAGTTTGGCACTTAGTTACTTTTTCTAGAAGATTCATTCACCAAAGAGTGAAAATTTAATGAATGAATCAGTTTCCTACCTTATAGAGGCAAGTTGTTTTGACTGCCTAGATTTTAGTGCTTCATTTAGAATTGGTTGAAACAGCTCCTAGAATGATGAGATCGACCCCTAGAGGCAAGGGAAGAGGTTGGCTTGCCTATATTATGTAATTTCTAAGTCATTTTCATGGTTGGACTCTTGGGAAAAGCTTGACACTATATTGTACATTCACTTCTGCATTTTTGGCAAAGGAAAGACTAGGGTTTTGCAGCACTGTTTGGGATCCTTGTGGCTTTATGTGTTGATGGTGTGCTTCTTTCAGTAATTGTAAGTTGTTATGTGTATCATTTTCCTTCTCTCATCTTCTGCAATTGAACAAATTAAGTGTTAAGGTAGAATCCATAGATTGTTATGCTCTGCCTTTAAGTTTGTTTGATTTTCCATGTTTTCGTCTGTTTAAGGAGAATCCTTGAAAGCTTCTTGCTCTCCTTAGCTTCTCACCAGTCAGATCTAGCCATTCATTTTCTTTAAAAGCATCAAGACAATTGCCTACCTTGCCCCAAGTATACTTCTGCAAAAATTGTGTCTCATCCCTGCACCCAAAATTGCCTTTTCCTTTGATTCAACAAAAAACCTCAAAAATCATCTTCAAACTCCTTCTACTTCATACCTAGCCTAAGATTAATTACCAATTTAGTCATCTCGAGCCTCATCGATTACCTTTTGCCAAGATTGACCTGGAGAGAGCCCTCTCCTGTCCTCGTAGGGCTAGCTACGAGGCTGAGCGTGGTTTGATGTGGACCTAGAACCTTGTCTTTTCAGCCTGAGAAAAATCTAGGCTCTAACATAGTGGCGACCATGCTGGAGAAGAAAATGGTTTGCTTGTTGATGTCATTTTTTTATAAGCTACAGATGGAGCCTGAAGTTATGCCAGGTAGTCTTCGAAACGCTTTTGCTTTGCATTAGCGGAAGTAGATAAATGCTGCTTCAGTCAATCTCCGGTCTAGCTTGTAAACGTGACATCTAACTTGTTAATTGCCCCAGTACTTGTATCAAGTTCCAATCTAATTGTTGATGGTGGACAATGATCAGACACCAGAAGGCTGAAATCATTCACCTGGCGACTTCACTGAAAAATTCAGAGATCAATGATTCATGGTGACTTCACTGCAAGAAGATTAGTAGCTTTGAGATTTTCAAGATGGATCGGGTTGCAAGAAGATACGCTCCCATGAGCTGAGATCACATCCCTGGTTTTCCAAATAAAATTTCCAAGGTAGATTGGTCAAAGAATTTGCCTATGTTCAGAAATGTGGATGGTAATGATGTTGCTCTTCATCTGGTGAAATTTCACATTCATGTGCATAAATTAAATATCAACTTTCCTGAAGACTGTTTGATGAAGATGTTTATGGCTACTCTGGAAAATGAAGCCCGATCTTGGTATGAAAGTTTTCCATCTGCTTCTATTTACTGTTTAAAGGATTTTCATACCATGTTCTTTGAAAAGTATAAAGAATCTTATCCATCCTTAATTTTAGTTCAGAACTGTTGTAGCCATGTTCATAGTTTTATTGAAAATCTTGAGAATTTTTATGGGGATAATGAATTGACGGACAGAGAAATCATGGAGGCTCTGTACGAGAATCCATTTCAGCAACATGAAGAGAACATAGAGGATTCCCATCAAGATGCTTAGGAAACTTTGCAGCAGGATCAAGATCTTGGTACAATGGAAAATAATGAAAGTGAAGGTTTTGTTTCAAATCTGTCCATAGAAGAAGATGATATGCAGGAAAGTCAAGTTTCGATTTCAGAAGATGATAAAATCAAGACAACTATTTCAGATCTAGATTCAGATAGTGGCAATCAAGAATACCTTGTGTTGAATCCCATGAATCAGAGCTCTGCCGTTGAGATCGTTCTCAGTTCATTAGAACACAGCCTTCATGAGGAGGTAATTGAGCCAGTTCATGAAAAACAGAATGAGATCTTTGTTCGAGTAAGTGATAAGTCTTATTTCAATAATTCAGTGATAAATGAGAATTTGATTGCCATGTCATATGAAGACAATTACTGTTTGAGCAAAAGAAAACAAAAAGCATTATCTCCTTTGACTGAAGATGAGATATATCAACTCTTGAAAGGTCATGTTACAGCCCAAGCTAAAGCAGATTTGCAGTGCACACATGGTCAAGAAAGTGTTGGTGAAACTTCTTCCCCTTTTGAAAATGATGACAGTCTTGTAATTAGTTTTATAGATCAGCAAATAGATAATGTTTTCTTTCAAAAAGATGATAAGGCTGTCATGTTTGATAATCTTGAAGATTGTTTTTTGTTTACGAATAACCTAGACTATGAAGTTGAGGAATATGAGTTTGAGAGAGACAATATGCCAGGATTTCTCATGGTCAAGGAACCTACAGCTAACACTCAGATGGCAGAAGCACATACCTCTCTATGCATTCCTATCCCTCGGAAATCAATTGTTCTTTCAGATCAAAATGGAGGGAGTACTTGTATTTTTGCAGCTGGATCTCAAGATAAGCCAGTGCTTCACGATTTTCAAGATCCCTTCGGCGTTCTTCTGCAAG
The DNA here is from genome assembly GCA_031772625.1 of Pinus tabuliformis. Taxonomy (NCBI): domain Eukaryota; kingdom Viridiplantae; phylum Streptophyta; class Pinopsida; order Pinales; family Pinaceae; genus Pinus; species Pinus tabuliformis. Next base: position 795,377,632 of record CM062817.1, read on the forward strand.
CATTAGAAAAGATAAATATTGCCTGGTTCATTATCATAAGCTTTGGTTTCAGTGGTTATTTTGAGTTGCCTACAGGTTCATCGTTCCGCCTGCTCGAGAAAAGTGAGAGCAGAAATTTGGTATGTAGCCATCTGCTGGATTGGTTACATTGGAAAGCTCATTACACATGATTGTACATATTTCATTAGTATTCAGGTGGTTGTCATCATGATTTCAAATCTTGATGGACTGCTGCTCTTCAATAAGCTTTGTAAGTTCTTGTTTTAGTTAAGTCAGTCATGAGTCATTTGTGAGTCAGTTTTCAGTCATGTTGGTTTCATAATTGTGTCGGCTTGAGTCAGGTTTCAGTCAATAAATGAGTCAAAGTCTTGTGTCGTTTGCTGAAATAATGGACTCCATAGCCCAATGGACGAAGGCACTGTCTAGATCTCCCAAAGATCTGTTGTTCTTGGCACCTCCAAGGAGCTACCATCCCCATTGGAGCCAATGTTAGTGTTAGTCTTTCCAGCCTTCATCCAGTGATCAAATATGCTCTTACAAAGTGGTCTCAGAGTGTCAAGGTCAAATTTTGTCATTTCAGTGAGTCTTCAAGCAAAATTTGGTCACCAGGCATTAGGTCTAGGGTTTGCTTTCACTCCTTTCAAATTTGTCCAAATTTCAGTCTATGTCACTATTCAGCTTATTCTATCATCATTCATAGGGTTTTCATCATCATGCTAGGTTCCATTGGGTCATTTTACACCTTGTTCATGCTTCAGTTACGCCTAGGCAAGGTTCATTTCCCTCTCCTAGGGTTTTGAAGGCAATTTCTCTTGAATGGTCAAATCATCAGCAAAACTTGTATCCAGATGTTCATACACCTTCCCCTATCCTTCATGTACCTTCTTAAACACTTCCCATCACTGAGATCCCCCAAATTCCTCATTTTCGCACAAACCTAGTTTCTTGCTACAACTTGGCAATTTTCTAGGTTAGACCTGTGTTTTTCCCTTTTGGACGCCTTCCCCTCACTCAATATCTGATATTCCACTTTCCCCTACTTCCTAACATCCCTCCCTAATTCCAAAAATTTTTTCAAGAATTTAGAAGCCCCTTATCCCCTTCATTTCGCTTCATTTCGACAATTCCCTTGTTCTACACATCGGGATAGGTTTCACTCAAATGATGTTTCTGAGCAATAAAAGATGAATTTTAGAAAACTGAGAGAGGTTTTTGTCCAAAAACGGCAAAGGAATAAAAACCTCATTCACTTTTTACACAGGTGTCATGGTTTTAGAGAAATGTCAAAACTACAATCGCCTCGGGAGAATTGATGCACCTATGAAGTGACCTTGGGAAAATCAAGTTTTCTCCTAGCTTGGTTGGCCAAATAACTTTCTTGATATGTCAAATGATAACTAGACAAAAATATATTTCGAATGAGCTATCATGAGCTCAATTTGGAGTTGCGGAAGGCATTCAAATGTTGACTGCAACAGCACTCTGCCTTGAGGCAGCCTCATTTGGCACCATGAAGGCCTCAAAAAGTCTCCTGTAAAAAGGCGCTACACACAGGGCTATATGAGTCACGCCTTCCATATGCGCCGCGCCAATGTATTTTTGCACTAAGAAATGAGGCTATATGCACCGCGACTTCCATGTGAACCACGACAGTTTCCCAATGTGCCGAGCCATCAGCAACTTCACAAACTTGCTCCAAATCGCCCGAAACCTGTGGATCATCACTTGTTCAAGTAGGTTAACCCTCTGATTATTGCTTTTCATCCAAGATTAGTGCTTGTTAGATGGTGGTTGTCTTATGGTGTTGGATAGAAAAATCAAACCCTACCAAGGAAAACGGTGTTAGGGTTTTGTATTAACTGTTTGGCTGCCAAGTTACTACTCCCAGCTCACATTCCCTTGCTCCATTTTTTCCTTGATTTCCCTATTTCATAAAGTCACTCACTCTTATATTCATTAGTTTCATATCCCATACCCTCAATTCCTATTTTAAAAAGTCCCAAACCCAAACCCTAGTCCATATACTATACCATATCCCAACATTCCCTCATATCCCAAGTTACTCATTCCTAAGTGCCACTATCCCTATCCCTAAAGTCATTGCATTCCATATCATTCATGTCAGTTGTAAAATTCCCAAAACCTCAAATCTTCTAAACAGCCAAGTAATCGTCCATTGTGCCTACATTTGTCAAAATTCCAAAGGGCAAACATCCCTTGACAAGACCCCACTATCCACACTGCCCTATTGCCCACAGTCCCTCCCACATTTGGAAATTGCGCCAAACTCTCATTCTTCATCTAATTGAAAGCCAAATAGACTTTGAAACACCATGGAGGCGGGCACCAAGGCATCATATGACCAAGACAATGACTCTACAACTGAAACTGCATACACCAGGAGGGTATTGAGGATGCACAAAACACATGATCGGCTCCAAGTATTGACCGAAGCTTCTTTGGTTGAGCATGGCACTTGATGGGGAACCCACAGTCCAAATTTCAAGAAATTTGGAGAAATTTTTGACATTTTGGAATTTTTGCACTAAAAAACAGGGTTTTTCCCTATATGTGCCGCGCACCTTGCGCGACGCTTAGGATTGGGAGCTCCAAATTACAAATGTCTTGCAGTTTTGGATTTGTCATGAGAAATCATGAATATTGGTACTTGGACAAGAAATTTGGGTGAGTTATGGTTCCCCAAAAGGTCAAAAAACATGCAAAAAATGACCTCACTGCCCCTATTTTGACACATAAGAAGCAGAGAATGCACTTTTGGAGGGGAAAATCGACACCAAATTGGAAAATTCCACTTGGGTTGGAAAGTAGACGGGCAGGGCTTTCCAACAAGCCAACCTGAGCTCAATTTGGACTTTAGAAAGTGCCTCAAAATCAGCAGCAAAGTAGCATGGGGCATATAGATTTTTTTGCCCAATTTTTCATCTTTCAGCTCAGAAATTCGGCCAATTTGACTAGTTTTGCTTTGTGATGTAATTTTTTACTTATCTTCATGTAATTGAGTGAACATGATGTAATTTTGGCACTTAGTTACTTGTTCTAGAATATTCATTCACCAAAGAGTGAAAATTTAATGAATGAATCAGTTTCCTACCTTATAGAGGCAAGTTGTTTTGGTTGCCTAGATTTTAGTGCTTTGTTTAGAATTGGTTGAAACAGCTCATAGAATGATGAGATCGACCCCTAGAGGCAAAGGAAGAGGTTGGCTTGCCTATATTATGTAATTTCTAAGTCATTTTTATGGTTGGACTCTTTGGAAAAGCTTGACACTATATTGTACAGTCACTTTGCATTTTTGGCAAAGGAAAGACCAAGGTTTTGCAGCACTGTTTGGGATCCTTGTGGCTTTATGTGTTGATGGTGTGCTTCTTTCAGTAATTTTAAGTTTTTATGTGTATCATTTTCCTTCTCTCATCTTCTGCAATTGAACAAATGAAGTGTTAAGGTAGAATCCATAGATTGTTATGCTCTGCCTTTAAGTTTGTTTGATTTTCCATGTTTTCGTCTGTTTAAGGAGAATCCTTGAAAGCTTCTTGTTCTCCTTAGCTTCTCACCTGTCAGATATAGCCATTCATTTTCTTTAAAAGCATCAAGACAATCGCCTACCTTGCCCCAAGTAGACTTCTGCAAAAACTGTGTCTCATCCCCGCTCCCAAAATTTCCTTTTCCTTTGATTCAACAAAAAGCCTCAAAAATCATCTTCAAACTCCTTCTACTTCATACCTAGCCTAAGATCAATTACCAATTTAGTCATCTCGAGCCTCATCGATTACCTTTTGCTGAGATTTACCCTGAGAGAGCCCTCTCCTGTCCTCGTAGGGCTAGCTACGAGGCTGAGTGTGGTTTGATGTGGACCTAGAACCTTGTCTTTTCAGCCTGAGACAAATCTAGGCTCTAATAGGAGGAAGCTAGAGAAAAGGGTCAAGGAAAGAGAGAGTAATAGATCTTTATGAATTGGATAATATCCCTCACAAAAGGGTCCTATAATAAGAATTTGTTATAATATATGACAATGATGATAAGATGCATCGTAGCATCATGAAAGCATTAGAAACAAGAGCTCGTGACATCACCCTAGGAATCATGAAGGGAAAAAGTCCATGATAGACAAAACATGAAGGATATAGCTCTTGGGAGCCTCAATGGACATTGAAGGAAAGGAAGAAGTCATCTAGGACAAGGTTCATCATACCTCAAGTAAAAAAGGAAATACCTTCCAATCAAGGAAGTTGCTGGAAGAAGCCTTGATGACCTAAAGGTAAAATAAGGCATGTATGCTTGTTTTTAATGTTATAATGTATTGTCATATGGTTGCATTTAACAGGGATCATTTCTTCTATATTAAGAAGCATGATCAATAGAAAAGGGATCTCCTCCTCTAAAAGGATGCAAGAAGACATAAGACACACTAGATGAAATCAACATAATGTGTCCTCATATGAAGTATGAGGTCGTTGATCACAAATAATAAACTTTGATTAAAAGAACCTAGGAATGGAATGTGTAAGGAAGGAAGAAATTGTGAAACCATGATGAAGGCAATCAACATCCAAAATATCAAGATTAACTAGGAAACCTCCCAAAAAGATATGGAGACTCTGATGGAAAACACGTAGACCCTTGACAATGGATATCTTTGGGAAATGTTTCAACATGAATACAGGATGCTGATACCTACATAAATATTTCATGCTAAAGATTCATCTAGTAAGTAACAATTTGATTTAACAATATATTTTATTTCTTGAATAATATCTGGATAAGTTCATGCGTGATGAGAAAGGAGTAGTCATATGACGAAGGTTCCAGATATGAAGAAGGCCAATTTCGATGAAGAAAGGAATGACATGATGAACTAAGGAGGAAAGTGATCAATGGCTATTGCCCTACAAGAAAGAAGCTCAACAATTTTTCATGACATTAAGGAGAGAAGTTGATCAAGCAGCTGAAGGACCCAAGAAGAAGAAGTTGTTGATGTATGGAATATTCCCTACCTAAAAGGGAGCTCTGACTGGTCCCTAATCAAGAGGGATCTTGGATTATATCACCCTTGATCAAAAAGGAGTGACAGTTGTGTTTTTCTATTTCATGTGTCATGCACTAGACCAGGACTAACAACCGTAAGTCTAGGTGAAGGTTGTAAGTCTAGGTGAAGGCTTAGTCAAGGTCTTGCACTATGACAATGAAGGTTGATATGATTCTATAAATATGGGATTACCAATCCGATTCTTCTTATGAGAAATTATTCAGATTGAGAATGACCAAGTACCATTTTAAATACCTCCCTAGTTAAGAGGGAGTGTTGAAGAAAAGTGTAACTAGGTTCAGTATTTGTAAATGTAATTTTGATCTTTGTACTTGTCAAGAAAAGAAGTAATATTTTTGTAAATTATTTGAATGAGTTTCTTGTTCAGTCCATAGGTCTAGGAAAGTCAAAGAATTACAATCATGTTAAACATTTATTATTGAGTATGAATATGGGTCAACCTAGTGTCAAGTAGCCCTCCAGGATAGGAACCATCCTCCAAATAAGAAGACTACCAACAAAACGATGTGAAAGATAGTCACATTGGCATCAAAGTATATATAGATGACATGTCAGCTAATAAAAGGATGCAATGGTTCACTAAGTTCACGTCGGCTTGTATACATGGACTAACACCTATAAATACGCAATCGGAGTAATCACAAGAGAAGATAAGATTGGATCACTCTGAAACTTTGATGGCACAATAAGGATCTCAGTGATAAACATAGTGACATCTTTGCATAAGATCTTTGAAATATCGGGCAAGCACAGTGACACATAATATTGGGTTTCTCTATGATCTTTTATGGGAAAAAGGACTTTAGATACCTCTGCTATCTTCTGTGTTGATCACAATGAAATATAGTAGTTTCATGACCACAACCTCTTCTCAATTTCAGTGACTACTGTCTTAGAAGTTAGAATCTCGGCATATATATGAAGAACCTCTATCATACTCTGTCTCGGCTTATATATACACAATCACAGTCTTGATCTCACAATCTTCATGTATCTACATTGGAGAGAATCATACACTATTAGCATATCATCAAGATACAATCATGATCTAAGTATAGTCACAACTATGGTCTCAGGAAGGTCTCTGTAGTAGTACAGCAATATGACACAGTAATGATGTTGTAGTTGAGATGGTGGAACAATGATCTATGTGAAGATGGAGTAACGGTGTAGAAGCAATTATCTCATTTTCATAATGAATATCTCAGTAGAGGCAAAATAATGTTCTCAATGATGACAAAAGAAAGGAAGATCTCAGTGGTGCAGTGTTGATAAACTCCGTAATGGCGAAGAAGATGATTGGTGTCTTGATATTGGAGTGGAATTATAGGTGAAGGGTCATGGTCTTGGTATTCATCAATTGAAATCTCTATAAGAAGAATTTTGTGTGAGTTTTCCTCTCCAAGAGGGAGAGGTTTTGGTCCAGGGAGAATGCCAACATCTTGTGTTCTTGTCTCTTTGTTTTGATATCTATTTGATGAAGTAAGAAATACACACACTAATGGTATCAAGTAAAATATTTTGCTAATAAGCTAAAGATAAAATACCTCACAAATAGTTATCATGCTAAGAAGAATCTAATCAACTCTATATGCCATAGATTCTTGTACACTATGCACATTATGTTTGTGTGTGTGTGTGTGTATGGAACATCAATGCTTCAATTGACTGTTGGATGCCATGTCAAGTTCAACAATATCTTTAACTTCAAATTGGAGTGTCCAAGGATTTGCATTTCCACTTTTCAATGCTTCTTTAATAGCTTCACAATATAGGTTATATTTTCCCAACATCAAAAATTGATTCATCGTGCCATGATATATTATTACGAGATTCAGAAGCCATCTCCATCTTACTTATATCGTGAGAGGCTCTTGACCTGACAATAGTAGATCGTCAGTATATCAAAACTAAAACCAAAATCAAACTCATACCTTGGAACACTTTTCAGGTAAAAGTTTCGAGCAACACATATTCTTGGCTTCATCAGATAACTGTCAATGCCACCATATATAGATCAGGGGAGCTTGCTTCATGTAAGGCTCACTACAACCATCACACTTTACCAAACCTTTCATAAGTCCTTATTACACAATCAAATCAACTAAATCATCTCATCAAAGTTGAGAAGCCATATTAATATTAATATAAAAAGTCATCGATATGTTTGTGTCAATTCTTTGAACCAGATGACAGGTAGGGCTTTCATCAAGTCATGTCATAATCTATTATCTTGTCAATAGGTTGTCATCAACCATGCAATTTCAATCAATTCATTCCCATAATACAAGTCATTTGAAGTCACTATGCTCATATTCATTGTCATAAAGGGAAATCATCAGTCATCAAGTCAAAACATTAGACATCATGTCAATATCCAAATTTTATATAATAGTAAGATATATGGGCCAAGACATATCTCAATCATTGAGTGAGAGATATGAAGACATTCAAACTCCCATGTTCTCAGATATTTCAGATATTTGTTACTTATCTGTAGAACTAACATCCTCCTGGTGAACATTTGATTTCATGCACAAAACTTCAATTTTGTGTCCACTAGGCATAGCTGCACCTATGATCATTCCTTTGTGCAGGTGAGGCTCAAAACTCTATTGTAGATCAAGAATGTTAGATAACCATAAATCATACTTCAATAGTACATATAATGAAAATGGAGAGATTCTCCCTCTAAATGAGAATCCACTTCACTCGTCTTCTTTCATGTCATCAACCTATCATTACGAGAGTCATGCAAAAATAGATCTGTTAGATCATAGAATCAATCATATATCCATTATCGCCATAACATGCTCACATCATCTACTATAACATCATTTCATGACATCAATCTTTCATCAAAGGTTAGTTTCACATGTTAGGGACAACGAACATGTGTGACAACATACTTCAAAGATGATGAACACAATATCACTTCTATCAATTCAATCAATCAGATTAGGGCATTTAGTTTTACCATGTGCCATAATTACTATCAAGGATATGATCACTATTAATAAGAGATCTAGATTATGAATCTCATAGTTATAGCATCAAAGGATCAAGTCAGGTCATTCAATAAAATGTTACCAAAACAACATGAGTGTCAACATACTTTCATCATACTTATCACACACATTATTAGTATCAATGAGGTAACCTTATATAAGAGATCCATCATGTCATTTCCATGTCAAGTGTCAAGAGTATCATTTAATAGAGTCAAGGTACTAGAATCAAGATCTCCAAGAACAATAGATGTTAGCCAAACATCAAGCTATACCACTATATCCAAGATCAACAATAAGTAGCCTCATAGAATCATGAAGATCATCATGATCAAAATATTCAATACCAGGTGCATCATTTCATCCTAGGGAACATAAATCCAAATCTCTTTCATATGCAAGCATGAACCATTTTCGAAAGAGACATTCTCAACATGCCATAAGGCTTACCTAGTCATCCAATGTTATAGTTGAAACATAAAATTTAAACAATATATCTTTCATACCTTGTAGCATTCAAATGCATGTGCACCATCTCATAGGAAGCTTGTTGTTCTTGTTACTTTCTCATCAAGTGCCTCTTCACCTCTTTCTAAATCTAGTTTTTCTTTCCTGCATCTCAAATTATCGTCAGGAGGGATCCACTTATCAAATCTCATCAAGGAGGTTAGACTAGTCATATACACAAATTTAAATGCAGGAAGTATAACCAATGATAATAAAAAATAATCATAATAATCATATCCATAAGTCTAAACAAGAGTAAAAAAACAAAGAAACATCATAAGTCAAGGATTACTTATCTTCAATGAGAGGTGATCCTCTCCCTCTTGAACCAATCTTCAAGAGTAATCACTATCCATATTCCCCATAAAACTGTTTCCTTCAATCAATTTTATCAACAACCAAGTCATCTAGGGCTTCATCACATCTGTCCCAGGTGCTTGAGCATCTTCACATAGACCATGCTAGAGTTTCATACATCAAATCTCAAGTGTTTTCCATAAACAAGGGTTTCTCTAAAACCCTAACCATCAAATCCTTATGCACTAACTACCTAGAGTTTCCTTGATACCCTAGACTTATTTTAGGTCTTCACCACTCTCTTCTTTCTTCCATAAAAGGTGTCTCCATGGGGGTGATATCCATGGCTATTCTTTAGCCCAGCTCTGATACCATGCTAATTTTCCATAGGGCTATATTTTTCTTTGATTTGATAATTGTATTTCTCCATTAATACTTTAAGTTCACCCCATAGATTCATGACATTATATAGATTTACATCATTATTCATTAGCATATGCAACTATGTATAAAGAACAATAACACCATCATCGATGTAGTGGAGCATAAAGGAACACAGGAAGAAAAGTATGCATACATAAAGACACCAGGATTGATCGGAGACCAAGGAAAAACCCACTTTGTGGAAATCCTTGCAAATTATTCTTCTAATATATTGTCATCAAATGATTCAACAAAAGAGAGTACAATGATCCATATGTTTACAAAAACTAGAATCTCCATGAAATGCATCTAAACATCCAAACTCTAATTCTCATGTCTGTAATGTATTGTCACTGCCTATAAGCTATTGCTGAATATCGTTGTCACTGAGTGAAATCTTTGGTGTACTGTAGTTTCATCTTTGAGACCTGGTCACATGGAGGAGGAGCTGAGAAAGCATCTATAGCAGTGATAGATGTTCCCTGGTGAAACATGTGCATGCGTATGGGGATAAATATGCTTTGTTCTGCCTCAAACCCTTGGAAGCTCACTTAAGGTTTTTGTGTGAGCATCTATGACAACCCGGATGCTCTTAGGACCATACTATGCAAGCGTCCGATAACCAAAATGAGCATCAGAGACCCTAACCTCCGAGATGCTCGCATAACACTCTCTTCCAACATCCAATACTCCCTCGACGTTGTCAAGACAACTGTGTACTAATATCTAGGGACTAAAATTCCTAGTTCTGTGCTAACATATGGGAATCAGAAAAATCCTAGTTCAGTGTGAGCTTCACCCTGTCACTTTAGACCCTTGTGCAAGCTTCCTCTGTCGGACTTGTGCGAACCAAGACAAAATAGAAGAGGAGAAGATAGCTTGATCAATGTGTCCAAATGAGCTTTAGGTCTCTTCTATTTATAGGATTCCATGAGGGTCCACTTGATGTTGAGGCCAGCCTGTCCATTGGTACATGTGCATAGGGCTGACCTAATCCAATATACATGAAAGGGTACATAAATTCGAAAATCGACTTCTCCTTGTCCAAATGAGGTGATGTTTATGTTGATTTTGGTCCTCTTGAAAAGAGAAATTCAATGAAATCACCATCAATGCAATATATGTAAAAGAAGAAAGTAGCCAATGGAGGATAGTAAAATAATGGAAATGAAGCATATATGTAATTAATTGCATACATTATAGTTATTAATGCATGGATTATTTATACTTTTATATGCTATAATTATTGGTGTACATATATCTATTTACATGCTTGGAAGATAAGATTTGTCACAACTAATTTGATTATTGTAATTCATCTCAAAGAATATGTATGTGGGAAAAAATAATTATTTGTACACTGAAATAAACACATGCATGTATTTAAGGTGGAAGGAAGAAAAATGAAAGTCACGATGGTGAGTTGAATGACATGATTTGACATGGATATTACAACTAGAGCCAAGACTGAATTAAATTGGGATGTTCTTGATAGTGCTGGACCTTCCAACATGGCAGGGGATCTCCCCGGTAAGAAGTCCCAATTAGACCTCAGACCATTTGGTGTAGGAGTCCCAGCAGTGGGTCGTATGGTAATGCCTTGACCACAATTTCACACAGAAGCAAGTAAGATAACTCTGTTGGTAGCAAGGGTGTAACACGTGGAGTGAACCAAGGAAGGTGCATGAGAGGTTCTAACACATGGGATTGAGATGAGTGTGCCCCTTGGAAGCCTATGATAGCACAGAGTTGATAAGGGAACACACGCGAAAATATGCATCACAACATGGAAGGCAAGTTAGCTAGCAATCCAAAGTGATGGATAAACCAGCAACACATTTCAGAAAGATTCATACATACATACATACACAGAAAGCTATACATGCATGCATAAACAAATAGATACATATATCATTTAGAGTAAACCAGATAACATAGAATACAATACAACATATGCATGAAATGTGTTGGCCCTTGTTATATTAAGAAGTGTAAGTTCCAGTCATACAATACATCCATGTCCAACCACTAGTTCCGATAGTGGAACTTTACAGCCAAAACCACCTGCTCCTCCAAAGAGATGTGCTAGCTCTGCACAGTGGAGAAGCCAAGGCTCGTTACAATACTGTCAAAGCTCTCTCCAAGATAGTCTTATTGGAATCTTGGCTGACCAAAAGCCCATATTATGAGTTATGAGGGACTATTTATAGCAAAGGGTGGGGTGACCCTTGAATTTCGGCTTTGTGCCAGTTGATCTACCCTCATGAATCTTCATCTACTCTATGATTGTTACATACAACTATCGACACTTGAGCTTACACTTGACAAGACATTACATTACAAAGCACGTGTACCCATGTGATACAAAATAGCTTGAGAAAGCCATGCTAGACATCACTATGACTCAGACAACTATTGGAAGAACAACTCTTCGACATCTTCATTGTGATTAACAGTAGCGTACTGATGCCAAAAATAGTAGTTCACGATGGTGTCTATGTGCTCCAAGGTGACATCTTTCTAGAACCTGACTCTTCCCTCCATAGCATCCGGGTAAAATTCTTGGGCTCCTTTGTCCAACTCATCTGAAAGCATGTGCATCATTGTCTTCAATGCAGCCGAAACAGCAACATACTTGTGCATGATGTCTACATTGATGGCTAAGTCTGGGCTGGTGGCAATGCACATAAAATCACCAAAGTATGAGTCAAGCTATAGTCAGACCTACGGCTTTGTCTTTTCCTGGGTGAGAGTCCCAATAGATGGGATCGCATGTGTGCACACCACAACATCCATTCTCTTGAATACACGTGCATGGGAAGCCTATATACTAGTGATGAGTTGTGGAGCTCTTCATAGTTCTGGATCTGACTCGGATACGTGCCTTCAGTGTGACTGCTCTGGGCTTCATCATCTTAGGCAGGTGAAGCAGAGCTCCCTTGTATCTCATCATCCATGTTTCCATGTAATCAACAGTAGCATGCATGTTCTCTAAGATACGTGTTATTCTAATACATCGTTGCTGCCATCTGTTGAGATGGACGACTGCCTTGTGCGTGGTACCTAACTTGGAATACAACGCCTGCATGACTATGTCAAGGGACAAAAATTCATCTAGTATTGCCTTCTTCAGTTCTGCTTGGGCAGATTTTGTAACCAACTCTCCTCCTTGCTTCGCTGTCTATAGTTCCTTAGCCATTTGCTCATTTTTAGCTATCAGAAAGTAAACACTTTAGCTAGTGGACTCAGCATACACTCTGATAGCATCGACTAAGGCTACTGGATGTTTGCATACATCAGACACGATCACTCATTCCTCAACTTTCACAAGATATGTATGATCATCCGAAGTCGAAACGCTACGAGACTGCACAACTCTATGTTGAGATTTGTTGAATGAGATGTTGTGCATCTCTCCTTCCAGCTGATCTCTAAGGATCTCAGTGCCTCCTCGGTCGCTTGAGACTTGCTCATCTTCCGGATGTGGTGAAGTGGATAATTCTACCAATTGGTGATGAGGCATGAGGTCGATGTCTTGTTCCAATTCCTATTGCTCCATATCTGTATCCAACTATTGAAGTGGTTCCTCTATCTCATGAGCGAAGTCTTGCTCCTACGATGGTTCAACCTATCTACCTGATGCTAGTTATTCTGATGAATCCAATACCTATACAGGAAATGTTTCATCTATCTACACATGTTGCGCCCCCTGTTGTACCTTTTGTTGTTGCGCTTCCCTCTCTTGTTTGCACAACCCTTGTTCCTTTCAAATTTTCTCCTTCAACTCACGCAACTCCTTCTCCATCTCTTCCATCCTTCGTTTCTCCCTCTACCTTTGCGCTATTCACTTATCGTGATGTTTCCCCTTTGCCTCTATAGCCATAGCTTCTTTCTCTACAAGTGGATCTGTTTGAAACTTGAAACTTTTCCCTTCCTCCATGCAAACAAAAATATTTCTCTTGCCCTTGTTGTGCATTGGTATGTTCACCTCTACTACTGTTCCTGCTTCTGCTTCTCTCTGGAATGGTGCTTCACATTACTTCTCTAACCACTCCATAGCAAAGCTGACCTGTTCATTTTGTCTAGAGAAACTGTAGAAATATCTCCATGGGTCCTCCTCCGCCCAATGAAATGCATCGTGGATCTAGTTGAACTGTACTCTCGTGCAATGATCTTTCACAAGAGAGTGTGGGTCTTACATATTGTAACTTTGGAGGTCGAATGGATAATTATTCATCTTCTCAGCTTTGATATCCGCATGCTTGAAACTTCAGATATCATATAACCCAATGCACAGCGGAAGAGCAGGCCAAGGTGCCTTCTTCTTCTGGTGCAGTCTAGTTGTCAATCCTGCCGAGATGTGATATGCTACTTCCTGCATGACGAGTATCTCCAAGGAAAAATTTGGAAGAACATGTGAAGGCTTCTCCAAATTATACATTCTTATGAATGTGTCGGATGGTGAGGCATACCAATTAGCAGTGTCTATCAGTGCCTCCATTGTTGCCTTCGACATGCAAGGTGGATCCTATTCCAATATCATCTTATAAACTAGGGTGACAAAATGATTGGACAACCATGTGATAACTCCTCTGAAGCTACATTCGGACAACAGCTTACAATAAGCGTTCATAGCAGTCTCAGTCAGTGACCATGCCGAATTGAAACCTAGGAACTCTTTTCAGGCATATATTGCATCCAAAATATAGGAAGACATGTAGATTTCTGCTTGCATACCTTTGGGTGACTATCGAGCCCTTGTTAACTATTCCTTCAGCTGATGAGACAACATACCGGATGAGTTGCATGGTTTGCCCTCTCTGGCTAGATGGTCCAGCATGATCACCCAACTATGTGGGAAGGTTTCTGTGCTTTCTTGGCCATACAATCAACATGCGAAAATGACCAAGTATTAATATGCCTTCCGCATTATCTTCATCTTGTAGATCTAGTTGGCTGTAATCCTGAACCTAGCCGGCTCCTTTACCCAGTTCTTCAGAATGTCTCTGGAGTTGGCATTGTTGTTGGGTAAGCTAAAGGGAGTCTCCATGATGGTTACGAGCTCTGACATCTGATACATCTCATCATAATCCTATTCCCAGAAGGTTGAAATCTTTTCCCTGCTGACACTGCTCAAAGTCATCATCTCAGGATCAGTGTGCGACACGATCCAGTGTATCATGTCCGCACGTGGGAACACAGGTTATATGCATGCAATCTAGTAGAAGTTACACTTTTGAATGTTCACATATACCTGGCAGTCTTCGAGGTCTTCCTAAACTGTGCTTCCAAATGCATCATTGACCTCTTTCCATTTCAGTTTTATGTCCTTGTCTAGAATTAGCTTGGTATCTCCATAAATCGGTAGACTTGAGTACACTCGCTCAACTATTGCTTCAGTTGCACTTTCGTCGGTGTCTTTTGATCTTGATCTCTTGGAGGCCATTGATCCTTTACTACTAAGAGGTGGATGAACACCTGAAGATCTGGAGACAAAGAGACATGCATGGCAAGAAATCTGTGAGTGAAAACCCAAGAAAATTGGAGGAATCACATAACGCATACCTAGGGATTGATAGGCAAAGATTGCACAATTTTTTCTAGAAGGCTGAGTGACTAGCTTCCATAACTACACAAAAGGAAGGTTGGACTATCTGGGAAGCAATACTAGCTGCTTGAATTGTGCAATGCATAATCCAAGCTAACTGCTGACTGCTGGAATTCCACAATTCACAATTCCAGCTGGCAATGAGTGCAAGCTTAGTGACTGTATTGTGCAATTTTCTGGGCCAACTATCACTATTCCTTAGGATTGCGCAAAGCAGGCCTGGGGAGCAGCAAATGGGAAGAAAGACACATTTCTCAAGAGGAAGGCATAACCTTCCCTCTCAGGATTGCACAATGTTATCTTGGTGAGGCAGAGTCTAGGCCAAGGTTGCCCAGACCCACCGATGGGAAAGTGAATGAAAATGTGAAAGTGAATGCATGGCGATATTGAGTGTAAGTAGAAGAAAATGATTGTGCATCCAAACAATGAATGAAATATTCAAAAAATAGAACAACATGCATGTGGGTGAAGCGATTCGTCGAAACGGAGACTGTTCATGCAAAATAGTTTCATGCTTGCGACAGTAGTGAGATAACAATGAAAACTGAATCGGTGCTAGTAAAAGCTAGTATGCATGTAAACGACATCAAGAGTTCAAAGAAATTGAGAAAAAAACACTCACACAAGCAAAAACACAAAAAATGACAGAAATCCCGAAAAAGAAAAGTTGAGAACACTTACCCGTGAATAGTTGAGCCAGATGTGTCAAAGAGTCTTGGATATGTTGTGGGATGTCAGAGCTCCAAGATCGATGTGAAATAATGAGCTTTGATACATCGAATAAATAAGTTTTGGCTCATGACGGGCATGCCACAAATCTAGGAAAGAGTGACACTTGGAGGAAATTTTCAAAACGATCTTTGCATGTAACCTCTAGCTGCTAAAAATAGCTCCGTGAATCAAGGGATTATTTTTGCATGTTTCCTTTTGCTATTCGGGGAAAAATCAAGCCATGCATGCAACTCAAGTTTCCTTGGTCCTAGGTGGAACTAGTCAACCAAACTACACATGCAAGAGGCTGCTCGACTGCTGGGAGAAAATGCACATTTCTAGATGGGAGATGGATTGGATGCCCAGGAGATTTACGTAATTTCTAGGCAGAGCAGCTGACTGTTGCCCAGGATTACTCAACTTTTCGGCTGAGTAGCCTTGCTGGGAAGAATTTCGCATTTTTTTGGATGAAGCCTCCCCGTTAGAATTGCGCAACTCTGGAGCTTAGTAGGCTGCCAGACTGAACTGCACATTTTCTCGGGGGAAGGTTGGTTGACCTCTAGAATTGTGCAATTCCTTGAAGGAGCTACTCAGCCTCTAGTTGGACCAAGTCCGGAAAAGCAACCCTTCAAGTGGATGCATCAAGCTCTGATAGACAGGCTACCTTTTTGCAAGATAAACACTGAAGCTTGTGTACATGATGGATAAATACATGGTGCTTTGAAACGTTTGTAGGGAGGGTCCAAAATGAAGATAAGGCAAAAAATTTTGAGGGTGGTTCTAGCCGCTACAACACTTGGCGACACACTGGTAGAAATCCAACTCTCTTAATGGACCTTGTTCATGAAAAATATTTCTAACACCTCCAGAAGTATTCTTAAGTTCTTAGTTTGTCTTGGTTTCACACTAGCCTAATTGTAAGATGTAGCTTTTGCCAAACTCTTGGTCGATTGACACACATTCCAAGCCAAGGCAACACAATTGTTTTGATTGGGGTTGAGGGGTATATTGGTGCACAAGTAATATAATGGTCAGAGTCTTAGTTTCATCTCTGTGTTTCTCCACTTCTAGTAGGCTTGGACAGTACCACGACGGAGTCACATAGGAACACAAGCATCGCTTCACTGCAAGTGAGCCTGGACAGTACGCCGGCGGAGATACTTGCCTCACATCTCTACACACGAAGCCTTTCTCTTATTTCGCCTTATTCATTTTTCATTTTTTGAAATTTTCTCTTTTCATTTTTTCATTTTTTCATTTTCACAACTATGCATAGCACTTATTCATTTCAGAGGCAGAAGAGGGATCCCAACTTATTGAGAGCAAAAAAGGTTGTTCCTTCATAGAAGTAGTTTATTATATACCTCTTCCATGCTTGTTAAGGTTTCCTCCCTCACCTTACTCTACTTGACTAGGCTGAAAAGGGTTAACCCAAAAACAACTGACTAGAGTAGGTTACACTAGTTAGCATGAAGGCATTGTGTTTTCACCAAGGTTCATCTCAAACAGTACACATTTTCCTTCGACGTATCATGGACTAATGATAACAAGTTCTTCATATAGAGGGAGGATGACAGACAACCAGGTAGTGATAGTTGTACAAGGCCTCTTGTACTTTACCCAACTTGCTTTAGGAGTCATACACAGTTTCATACGAAACTAATCTATGAACAAAACAAGCAAAGAAACAACAAAGAAAAGAAGAAGGAGAAGAAAATGTGAAACCATAGTGAGTAAGCAAACAAGAAAGCAAACAATCAAACAAACAAAACAAGTAAGCAAACCAACTGAAAGAAAAGACTACTCCTACTCCTAAGCTAAAGGTGTGTGGGCCTAATCACGTGAATTGATATTTCAAATGTAGCCACCGACGCATTTTTTGACCCATGTTGGTGAAGGCCTAGTCTATGAGAAACTTGATTGTGTGGACCAACAAGCAAGAAATATATAGCAATGAAGACAAGCACACTTCATGTTTGAAATCGTCCATGGGACATAAGTGAGTGCAAGTGCATGACATGCAGTTCATGGACATATCATGGTGTTGTACGACACTGCATGTAGTTGTGAAGCATACGCACATTCTTGATTGTGACATGCAAGAAAACAAAAGAAACAAAGACAACTTGCATCGTGCATGTGTGCTTGCAATGTAAGATTCCTCCCATGCATGAGCAATGGGATCGTGTAGTTCAAGTGGAGAAAGTATGATCTGGGTGTGAGATTGATCTTCAATGCATACAGATGAATGATGAGGAGCCTTAGGTGATTGAACAATTTCTTGATCAGAAATGAAACTAACCCCAAGAGAGCAAGGGCCTAACAAAACCATCAGCTTGGGCTTAAGTGTCTCAACAGTCTTGGATGTTTCGACTTCATCATCAGATAGATCATCATAAACCAGTGGCTTTGAAAACTAAACTGGGATAGAAACATGATCATGATCGAATGTGGGAGTAAATGGATCATGACAGCCACGATAAAAAAAAAATAAATGATTTTATCAACATCCTCATGATCTGATGAATCAAAGAAGGGGCTAGAAGGGAAGTGAAGAAATTCATCCTCTGTGTTTCTGTTAAAGGCAGATGAAAAATCAAGTGGATTTTCAATGAATAACTTATCCTCTCCATTTTCGGATGATGGAATGACATCTGGTTTATCCTACGAGTGATCAACAATGGGTGCATTCATAGATGAAGATACACATGCGAAATCATGCATGGCAGGTTCACCAAATATGTCAGGAAAGAACAGAGGAGGCTCAGATGGAAGGGAGTCATCCTTTGTCGAGTGTTGATGCTCAAGCTCCTAGTCATATTCTTCATGAATGACAACGCATGTTGGTTGTGCAACACCAACTCCATCAGTGGCTTGTTCCTCGTTCACAACAAGTGTAGAGTAAGTAATGGAAGAACACAAGACAATATCATTCATACGATTAGCCTGATATGAAGACGGAGGTTGTGGAACAAAATTCATGTGACATCTCGATGGACTCACAACCAAATATGCGTGAAAATTAAGCGAAGTGATGTTGGGAGAATGTGACAGCTAAACAGTTGTGTGAGCATGATCTTCAACATCACTCTACAGTGGTGGAGCTGTTTGATGAGGGGATGGAGGACAATCACTTGTGACAATGACGACATCCATCTGTAATTACACAACTCCGTCACTGAAGAATACTGAGTGAGGCTTGATTTCAAACTTCTTCTTGGGATGAGAAGATTTCTTAACACAGTACTCGAATCGGTCCCAAAGATAGAAAAATTTCATCTAGCTCTTCAAAGCTTGAAACTATAGATCACGGAAGTGCTACCAAAAATCCATAGTCGATTCATGTGAAGCTTTCAATTGTTGTAACAGTTTTTGGTCAATATAGTTTGGATCAAAATGATAGAAAGTGTCTTTAATGAGATCACAGAAGTGCTCAAATGAGTGCATGCTATGAGCCGGTAGGCTGCAGAGCCATCGATGTGGAGATTCGTGAAGTGTGTATGAAAACAGCAAGCTGGCATGTTCATCAGAACATCCATCTTCCTCATGAAGCATGGAAATAAATTCATGTAAGAACTCATTCTAGGGCACTTCGCCTTCACCATCATACATGTCATTGGACAAGAGATCAAAGAACTCCCTCGTGATGGTGACATCTTTGTGATTAGAAAAACATCATGGAGGGAGAAGAGTGCAAGAATCCATGATGAAACAACTTGTCATATCGCCCTCCTTCTAGCACCAAAAATATTGACGGTGCTGAAACCGCCAACATGTCATGGGATATCCCCTGTAAGAAGTCCCAATTAGACCTCAGACACTTTGGGGTAGGAGTACCAGCAGTGGGTTGTATGGTAATTCCTTGACCACGATTTTGCACAGAAGCAAGTAAGATAACTGTGTGTGTAGCAAGGGTGTGACACCTGCAGTGAGCCAAGGAAGGTGCATGAGAGGTTCTAACACACGGGGGTTGAGATGAGTGCACCCCATGGAAACTTGTGATAGCACGGAGTTAAGAAGGGAACACAGGAGTAAAGATGCATCAAAACATGGAAGGAAAGTTAACTAGCAATCTAAAGTGATGGTTAAACCAACAGTACATTTCATAAAGATTCATACATACATACACATAAAGTTATACATGCATGTGTAAACAAACATATACATATATCATTTAGAGTAAACTAGATAGCATATAATATAATAAAACATATGCATGAACTGTGTTGGCTCTTGTTATATTAAGAAGTGTAAGTTCCAATCATACAATACATCCATGTCCAACCACTAGTTGTGACAGCGGAACATTGCAGTCACAACTGCCTGCTCCTCCAAAGAGATGTACTAGCTCTGCGCAGTGGAGAAGCCAAGTCTCATTACAATACTGTCCAAACTCTCTCCAAGATAGTATCATTAGAAGCTTGGCTGACCAAAAGCCCATACAATGAGTTATGAGGGAATATTTATAGCAAAGGGTGGGGTGACCCTTGACATTCCCCTTCGTGATAGTCCATCTACCCTCATGACTCTTCATCTACTTTATGACTATTACATCCAACTATCGACACTTAAAATTACACTTGACAAGACATTACATTACAAAGCACATGTACCCTTGTGAGACAAAACAACTTGAGAAAGCCATGCTAGACACCACTATGACTCAAACAACTATTGGAAGACCAAATCTTTGACTCTTCATTGTGATCGACAGTACCGTACTGATCCCAAGACCGATAGTTCGTGATGATGTTTGTGTGCTCCAAGGTGACATCTTTCTGGAACCTGACTCCTGCCTCCATAACATCCAGGTACACTACTTGGGCTGCTTTTTCCAACTCATATGAGAGCATGCACATCATTGTTGTCAATGCGACAGGACCAACAACATACTTGTGCATGATGGCTGCACTGATGGGTAAGTCTGGGTTGGAGACAATGTACATCAACTCGTCAAAGTATGAGTCATGCTCTAGTTAGACTTGTGCCTTTGTCTTTGCCTGGGTGAGAGTCCCAACAGATGGGATCGCATGTCCATGCACCACAAAAATCCATACTCTTGAATACACGTGCATGGGAAGCCTATATACTAGTGATGAGTTGCAGGAGATCTTCATAGTTGTGGATCTGACTCCAGATACGTGCCTTCAGCTCGACCACTCTAGGCTTCATCATCTTAGGCAAGTGAAGCAAGGCTCCCTTGTATCTCATCATCCATGTTTGCATATAATCAATGGTAGCATGCACATTTACAACATCCATACTCTTGAATACATGTGCATGGGAAGCTTGTATACTAGTGATGAGCTACGAGAGATCTTCATAGTTCTAAATCTAACTCCAGATATGTGCCTTCAGCTTGACCACTGTGGGCTTGATCATCTTAGGCAAGTGAAGTGGGGCTCCCTTGTATCTCATCATCCATGTTTGCATGTAATAAACAACAACATGCATGTTCATCAAGATACGTGCTCTTTTAACACATCGCTACTTCCATATGTTGAGATGGACAACTACCTTGTGCATGGTACCAAACTTGGAATACAACGCCCGCATGACTATGTCAAGGGACAACACTTCATCTAGTATTGCCTTCTTCAGTTCTACTTGAGCAAATGTTGTAACCAACTCTCCTCCTTTCTTGGCCGCCTGTAGTGCCTTATCCATTCGCTCATTTTTAGCTATCAGAAAGCGAACACTTAAGCAAGTGGATTCAACATACACTATCGTAGCATTGACCAAGGCTGTTGGATTTTTACGCAAATCAGACATGATCATTCATTCCTCAACTTGCGCAGGATATGTATGATCATCCATAGTTGACACTCTGCAAGACTACATAACTCTATGTTAAGATTCGTCAAATGAGATGTTGTGCATCTCTCCTTCTGGTTGATATCCAAGGATCTCAGTGCCTCCTCGGTCGCTTGAGACTTGGTGATCTTCTGGATGCGGTGAAGTGGGTAAGTCAACCTCTTGGTGATGAGGCATGAGGTCGATGTTTTGCTCTAATTCTTGTTGCTCCATATCCATATCCATATCCAATTGTTGAAGTGCTTGCTCTATCTCACGAGCGAAGTCTTGCTTGTGTGATGGTACACCCTGTCTACTTGATGCCAGTTGTTTTGATGAGTCCACTACCTATGCGGGCGTTGTTTCATCTGTCTGCACATGTTGCGCTCCCTATTGTACCTGTTTCTATTACGTTTCCCTCTGCTCTTTGACCATCTCTTGTTCCTTTCGGAGTCAACTCCTCTCTCTCTTCCATCCTCCATTTCTCCCTCTGTGTTTGCGTGATTCGCTTATCATGTTATTGCCTCTTCGCCTCTATAGCCATTGTTTTTTTATCTACATGTGGATCTCCTCGGAACTTGCAGCTTTGCTCTTCCTCCATGTGATTGACAATCTTTCTCTTTCCCTTGTCACGCACTTGTATGTTCACCTCTACTGCTGCTGCTTCTTTTGGTGCTCTCCAGGATGCTGCTTCACTTTGCTTCACTAACCACTCCACAACGAAGCCGACCTATTCATTAGGTCTTGAGAAATTGTAGCAATATCTCCATGGGTCCTCCTCTACCCAATGAAATGCCCCGTGGTTCCAGTTGAATTGTACTCTCGTGCAGTGATCTTTCAGAAGACAGTGTGGGTCTTATGGATTGTAACTTTCAGAGGTCGAATGGATACTAGTTCCACTGCTCTGCTTCGACATCTGCATGCTTGAAACTTCATATCTCATATAACCCAATGCGCAGCGGAAGAGCGGGCCATGGCACCTTGTTCTTCTGGTGCATTCTAGCCATCAATCCTACCGAGATGTGGTATGCTACTTCCTACATGATCAGTATATCCATGGAAAACTTCAGAAGAACATGCAGAGGCTTCTTCGCACTATACATTCATATGAAGGTGCCAGACGGTGAGGCATACCAATCAGCAATGTCTATCAATGCCTCCATTGCTGCCTTTGAAAAGCTTGGTGGATGCTGTTCAAGTATCATCTTATAGACCAGGGTGACAAAATGATCGAATAGTCATGTGATAAATCCTCTGGAGCTGCATTCAGACAACAACTTACAATAAGTGTTCACTGTAGTCTCAGTCAATGACCATTCCCACTTCAAGCCGGGAACTCTTGTCGGGCATAAATTGCATCCAAGATATAGGCAAACATGTAGATCTATGCTTGCATACCTTCAGGTGACTGTCGAGCTCTCCTTACCTATTCCTTAGGGTGATGAGCCAACACACCAGACTAGTTGCATGGTTTTCCGTCTCTAGCCAGTTGATCCAGTGTGATCACCCAACTATGTGGGAAGGCTTCCGTTGATTCTTGGCCACACAGTCGACATGTGAAAATGACCAAGTATTGATATGCCTTCCGCAGTATCTTCATCTTGTAGATTTGGTTGGGTTTCATTTTGAATCTAGCCAGCTCCTTTACCCAGTTCTTCAGAATGTTTCTGGATTTGGAATTGTTGCTGGGTAAGATGAAGGGAGTCTCCATGATGGTTACGGGCTCCTACATTTGATACATCTCATCATAATCTTGTTCCCATAAGGTTTCATTCTTCATCCCAGTGACACTCCTAAAATTCATCGTCTTAGCTTTAGTGTGCGAGACGATCCTGTGTATCATGTTCGTGCATGGGAATGTGGGGTATCTCCATTCAATCCGATACAAGCTAGAGTTGTGAACGTTCATGTATACCTGGAGGTATTCAAGGTCTTACCCAAATGTGCCTGCAATTGCATCATTGACCTCTTTCCATTATAGTTTGACGTCCTTGTCTAGAATCAACTTGGTATATTCATAGATCGGTAGACTTAAGGACACTCGCTCAACTGATGCTCCAATTACACTTCCGTCAGTGTCTTTTGATCCTGCTAACTTGGAGGCCATTGATCCTATACTGCTAAGAGGCGGATGAACACCTAAAAGATATGAAGACAAAGCAACATGCATGGCAAGAAATATGTCAACGAAAACCAAAGAAAATTGGAGGAATGACATAACACATACCTCGAGATTGATAGGAAAAGATTGCGCAATTTCTTCTGGAAGGTTGAGTGACTAGGTGCTAGAATTGCACAAAAGGAAGTATGAACTATCTGGGAGGAAAGAATGGCTACTAAAATTGCGCAAAAGGTAGTATGAACTGTCTAGGAGGCAAGACTGGCTGCTGGAATTGCACAATGCACAATCCAGTCTAACCGCTGACTATTGGAATTGTGCAATGCACAATTCCACCTGGAAATGACTGTAGGCTCAGTGACTACATTATGCAATTTTGTAGTCCAACAATCACTTTCCCTCAGTATTGTGCAAAGCAAGCCTGGGAAACAACAACTAGGTAGAAATGCACATTTATGGAGAGAAAGGCAAAGCCTTCGGTCTCAGGATTGTGCAATGTTGTCTTGGTGAGGCAGAGTCCAGAGCAAGGTTGCCCAGACTTGCTGACGGGAAACTCAATGCAAATGTGAAAGTGAATGCATGGAGATGTTGAGTGTAAGTATAAGCAAATGATCTTGCATGAAAACAGTGAATGAAAGATTCAAAGCGAGTCGCCGAAACAATGACCATTCGTGCAAAACAGTTTCATGCATGTGATAGTAGTGAGATAGTAATGAAAACTAAAATGGTGCTAGTACATGCTAGTATGCATTTAAATGACATCAAGCATTCAAAGAAATCAAGCAAACAACACTCGCACAAGTGAAAACACAAAAAGCGTCAGAAATGCCAAAAAAGACAAGTTGAGACCGCTTACTCGTGAATAGCTAAGCCACATGTGTTGAAGAGTCCTAGATGTGTTGTGGGATGTTAGAGCTCCAATATCAATGTGAAATAATGAGCTATGATGCATCAAATAGATAAGTTTGGGCTCATGACGTGCATGCCACAAATCGAGGAAAGAGAAACACTTGGAGGAAAGATTCCAAAACGATATTTGCATGTAACCTCCAGCTGCTCAAAATAGCTCCCTGAATCAAGGGATGCTTTTTAAATGTTTCCTTTTTCTATTCCAGGAAAAAGCAAGCAAAGGATGCAAGTCAAGTTTATTTGGTCCCGAGTGGAACCGGTCAACCCAAATGCACATGCAGGAGGTTGCTCGATTGCTGGGAGAAAATGCACATTTGTGGATGGGGGTTGGGCTGGCTGCCCAGGAGATTTGTGCAATTTTTGGGTAGAGCAGTTGACTACTTCCCAGGATTGCACAATTCCTAGGCTAAGTACCCCTACTGGGAAGAATTACGCAATTTTCTAGATGAAGCCTGACTAGGAGAATTGTGCAATTTTGGAGCCTAGCATGTTGTCAAACTAAATTGCACAATTTTAGGAGGGAAGGCTGGTTTCCCTCCAGAATTGTGCAATTTATTGAAGGAGTTGTTCAACCTGCAGCTAGACCAAGTCTGGACAAACAACCTATGACGGGGATGCATGAAGCTCTGATAGACAAGTTGTCTTTCTACAAGAGAAACACTGAAGCTTTAGTACTTGACGAAGCAAGACATGGTGCTGTGAAAGGTTGGTAGGGAGGCTCCAAAACGAAGCTAAGGAAAACTTTTGGAGGGTGGTTATATCCGCTACAACAGATCTGTACGATTGAATTTCTTAATATTGGACATACTAAATCCATTTTATTCAATGTTCTGAAATGTCAGAAAATATATACAACACTAGAATTGTGCTTGATGAATAAATTACGTGAATGAGAAAGAAGTATAGTACACCATGGTGGTAGAAAAAAATCAATGAAAGTACAATCTATAATATTTGTACATGATTTATCTATCAGAGAATTAATATTTTAATTAGGATTTAAGGTATTAGAATCAAAATTGTAAATTTAATGGAGTGATGAGATTGGATAACGAAGTTTCTCTATTTACACTAAGCATATAAACTATAATTACTCGAATATTTTATATTTAGAAATAATTTCCAATGATACAAGATGACATTATAGGAGTATATGCTTGGGTGCCTTAAACAATATTATATTTGATAGATTTAGGTCTATATTCACTAGTATGGGTTCTGGAGGACCTTAAAATATTAATGGATTGTAGGAGGAAAAGTGAGACCTATTGTCAAGAATTTTAGGAAATTTATTATTTAGGGAGTCACTCAAGGATTATGGTTAATTTCAAGAGAATAATGTAGTATAATTCTATTATGAGCTAACAATTGAGTTTGAAGGTATATGAAAATACAAAATTATACAAGACTATATAAGAAATATATATTAGTATCAAGGACAAAATATATATATATATATATATATAGAAAAATGAGTGACAAATACATATAACTTAATGTTATGAGTTAGAACTCTAGTCCTGATGAGTGCTATAAAGAAGCACGATAGAATCATAATGTCTACCTAGAAAAGGAAGGTAAACTTGTGCAAGAAACAAAAATAACCAAGAAATAAGTTTCTTTTATAAAATTATAACGTTCACAATTTAAGTGGAAAGAATATTACAAATTTCCTCATTAGAATTAAGGTAGGCAGGTCACCCAACCGGTGCTATAAGGTTATCTCTTAGTAGCGTTGAGAAAATGAAAAAACAAGTTACAGTAAACGCCCCTCTAGGGTTTGAAAGATAACAAGTAATTGGTAACTATATATGATCGAAAACAAATTGTGATCACATCGACTTCTGACATGAGTGTGAATATGAAGGGCGTTGACCTGTAGAAGAAGGTTCGAATGAAATTACTTCCAGTAAGAAATGAAAGACAAGTAGTTTGGTAATATCAATGTGTTCAACCCAATGACATTCATACCTGAATGAGTAGGATTGAATGAAGGTTAGAAACTAGAGAAAAAGAATATATCAGTAAGAACCCTAGGTAAGGCTATAAATATTGTATTTATAGGAATATAGAAATTGAGGAAGGGTAGCAACTTAAAAACTCAGTAGTAATTGAAACCAAATGTTTTGAAAAGCATGGCCAATATAGAATGGTCATGGCCATCCCTAGGGAGAAATGAAATTCTCCTTAAAGAAGGAAATATTTGAAATTCCTCGAAGGGACAGGACATAAATTGTACTCTCAGAAGGCTAGAACACCATAATAATAATAAATAAGTTACAACTCTCAGTATAGTCCACCTCCATAATGGATTCATAACACCAATTTATATTTATACTTGGAATAGAAAAAAAAGCATGGATCACTTCAAAGATATAAATTTGCAAACATATTCCAAATGTAATATTATAAGTTGACAGGGTGAAGAAATTACTTTGAGAGGATTTAGGGTTTCAAAGACCCTAGATGAGCTCTAAAAAGACATAGTGAGAATCATTCCAATATGGAAAAACTCCATGCCCAATTAATAGGGTAAGTAATCAAGTTGAACCCAAATAATATATGAGAAATTACCCTTCAAAGAATTTGAAGAAGTTAAAGAATACCTCTACTATCAAACTACAAGTGAATGAAGTTGAAAAATAGAATAATAATAGGTTCATTCCAAGTTTGATAGAGATTAAACTCGCAAGGACATTCATGGTAGCATGACATTCTCGTCTCCAGTGGAAACAAAGAATTGAAAAAAAATTTTGAGGAAGTTGAAGGGTAGGCTAGTCATATGACAAATTCTATCAATTTCCCACTCTCAGATTTCAAGAATAAATAGAGGTCGTGAGAAGTGAAAATGATATGTGCTCCATGTGAAATTCCTATGGGAATAATGTTGGCATTACAAAATGAGCTAGGTGTATAAATAAAAAGCCGACGGTGAAATCATGCCACATGTGTAATAACCACAAGGGACAATGCGGTTCTAAACTAACACAAGTTAAATTAGGTAAGCATTTGTGTTCAGAATAAATGAACAGAATAGTAGGATAATTCCTCCATCCATGGTCATATATCCTACACATATATCATAATATAGAAAAAAACTCTAATTTGGAGCATTAAATATAATGGATTGACCACCAATCATAAAGTAAAACGTGGTCTATGAAAATATATTTATTAAGGAAATAGGTGGTAAAAAATTTAGTTAGAAAAGTTTAAAGCCTTATTACAAAAACTTCATATCCTATGAATAACTTATTAGCTTACCCAGTATGATGAAATCTATTGGAGGAAGACTCTATTAAAGAAATAAGTACGCACTTTATTTTAATGATCGGACATCAAATTGTAAAATATCCAGAAATATCAAGCTTATATTAAATGAAAACAAAGAGATCTTCGTAAGGAATCTACAATGAAATGTTTTTTTTATAATTCCATATAGAAAAATTATAATTTCAATGATCTAACATTTATAGTACCAAGAAAAGTATATGTGGAATTAAGATACATTACATATGGTATCAAAGTTGTAGGTTAAAATTTTGAGGCCTATGGGAAAACCCAAAACTATAAGGTAGGAATTAGCATCAACTAGATCTGAATAAAAGATGAAAAACATAATTGTTGGAAGGAGTAAGACAATTCATGAATAGGTTGAGGAAGATAGATATGAATAAATTGATATTGTTATCACTACAAGTACAATGTGAGAGATGTAGTAAGTGTACTAAGTTATACAAATATTATGCACTTGTCTTTAATATTATTCCATACACAAACTTGCTATAGAAGAGGGACAACCTCTTTATGGCACCATGAGTTTTCAGCTAAGGTGAGTAAAGTATAATAACAGAAGAGGTGATTCCATTCCTATCTCTAAATGTAAAAACATTAGTGCAAAGAGCAATCAAATACAGGTTGTTGCAGGAAGTTCAAGGAAGGTAATATAAGTTGGTGATAATAGACTACCGAGTGAGTTAAACCCTAACTTCAAATAAGGTGTATATAAGTGGCTAGACATAACTATTATATATACAATATCAGGAACGTAAAAGGAATAGTAACCAAAAAAGGTTAGGGGAAAAGAAGGGGTATAAAAATCATTTTGTTACAAACTGAAGTATCTATTAGTACAAAGTTGAAAATGCTTCAAGGGCTACTATTATATACAAATTGTTAATGTAGTAGACTCTTCTATTTGATGTAAAAAGGAGAGATGCATAGTGTGAGAATTTATCTTCCAAATATTTTGTTATACAAAATAGCTTGTGGTCTTTGACAAGTTATTATTGTTATATAAGGCTTGTATGCCTTACAACAAAGGAAATCATTTGAGAAAGATGATCCCATATATGTTAAATCCATGACCTTTACAAAGAAATTATGTTAACAATGGATCAATTGGGATAGAGAGAGACATGGGAAGAAACACAGGAATGGTCAACCGTAAATATGATGTAAGGTATAAATGTCATGAACTAAGACATAGATGTGTATATTTTATGCAAATTTTGAAAAGTCATATGGGGTCGTTATCACCACTAAGTTTCCTCCATAATGTTGTGTAGTTAAAGTAATTGGTTACATAAGTATGGTAACAAAGAATATTGTACAAGATGCAAAACTTGTGTAGAACAAGTACCCCTAAAAATATAGAAGATCGAAAGGAAAATGTAGTATCACAAGAGTGAGAATAGAATAAACATTGAATAATTAGTTGTTACAGACTACAAGAAGTAATTAATATTCAAGCATATCCAGGGAGAAATTTAGTTCTATAATAATAAAGTAAGTAAGTTTTTAAATGTATTTAATGTCTTAAGGATATAATTAAAAACATAATTAAGAAGGAATGCCAAAACAAATCTAAAAAATGAAGTACATATTTATAATTGTATGATGATAAGATGCAGAATTGCATGTGTATTACCATTATATTCGAGGTAGAGATATGGTGGAAGGGAAACCTGGTATATCATCTCATTATAAAAGGCTTGGGTAAGTTTTATAGGCTAATAATATAGAGAAAAGTGGTACGAGAACATTACAACAAATTGTTCCATACAAAGTGTAGCTTAGAAGAAATTATGTATAAAATAAGAGGAATCTTCTAGTAGAGATTGTGATACTGTGAAAATAACATACCTATATATATATATATATATATATATATATATATATATGGGGAATAATATAAGAATTCCAGAACTTAAATTATGAATTAAGAATATAAGGAATTCCTCTGTACAAATTATCTCCAAATTGAGTTGTGTACGTATACTCGTGAGACTCAAATAGACAATTTTTTTTTATGAAACCCTATAAAAAAGGATTTGACGCTAGGAAGGAGGAGTATGTGATGCATATAAAAAATACAATATGTTGAAAGCTATATAGATACCAATAGAAAATGGATTAAAATAGAGATTAAGAACCATAATCCTGTAAATACGGTGTAGCATAATACAAGAAGCATTCAAAACTTGGAGTCTTCTTAAGCATATTTAATATTAATATCGGCACAACTTAAAAAATTATATCAAGGAAATAGATGTGGAAAACATAAATGAAGCATACATATGCTAAATGTTATACCTTATGGTCGAAAATCAAATTGCCATGGATTTCTTGGACATGCTTATTTTATAGGACTAATAAGAAGTTATGGAGAAAATGGAAATTTTCATTGGTCACACTCTATGCTCTAATTACCATAAAAGTTATTTATTGGAATGATGTAACTAAATAACCCAGAAATGTTGATTGAAATTGCTGGAGTTGTCTAACTAGGTGCAAAAAATATTCAAAAGAGCGAGTTAAAGGAAGGAGTGTTGCAGATCTCTAAAGTTACAATTTTTTTGGTTTACCATTAAACTTGAGTAAATCAAGATACCCCTTAATTATATAGGTTGGTATATGAATTCCTTTTTTATGTTTCCTAATAATTTTGTGTCCTTGTGGAAGGGTATGGAAATAAGTGGAAGAACAATCAAGATGGACTTGATTAAGTCTACTTTGGAGGGGAATTGACAATAATATAATAGTCATGCAAGTGAAAAAGACAGTAGATTTTCCTACACTTAAGTATGCATGAAAGATGCGTATTTGATATTATGGTATCTAAATAACAACATAAGATAGAATGATGCAAATAGACATTTAATTATTATTTCCCTAATGTGAGTAATATGAAAGGGAATAGGACATTCCATATTTTGAATTTCACATTAAATGGAATCCATGTCACTTGGGCATAATAATGAAAAATGTACAAAAGGAACTATTCTATTTTTGTGATGCTATATTGATATTGTTGGCCTTGTGGGATGCATGTAAATGGATTTTTTTGGTGAAAGTCAAAATTCTTTTGTGGGGAGCATGAATGAAAACGTGAAGCATACATTCAATATGTGTAGACTCATGCAAAGAAATAAGCTTGAATTGAAGACAAAAATAGAGTTATTGTGGAATTGAGGTAGTGCTCAAAGAAACGTGCAATAGAAGAACCTTAGAACTATGAAAACTATTGTGTAAAAAAAGAAAAGAAATTGAGGACACATTTCCCTTCTGTCTTTAGAAAATATGGAATTGAGGAAACACTCAGGATGGTGTTTATGTCTTGTTTTTTGTTGACATTGGTTATTTTTAGACTTTTAAACTATTTTTGGAATTAATTTCTATGGAAGCCAAAATGAGAATTATGTGTTGATATAAATATATTTTATTATTGAATTAATAAACATATTGTTTGGGATATTCAAGAAAGAGCACTAGATTTTTAGAAGACTTCTTGCTAGCTTATGAAAATCTATTGGTGGCTAAGTCCACATGATGGAGCTTCCCTAAAAGTCTCCCAAAAATATCAAGGACAAAATAATAAAAGCAAAATTATTAACATAATGGGAGAGAAATATTACGTTAATCACTTAGTTGGAGATAAATTCTAAGTGGGATGGAATAAATCATAGTGGGAGAGAAATGTGCACTTTAAAGAAAAATAAAAGAATATTTTTTGAAAAAATCTAAAACCAAAAGGCCTAGGAAAAATTTTGGCGGACTTTAAAGCAGGACACTACTAAACATTTGCTAGGAAGAAATATGCATAAAATAAACCACTTAAGAACTAAATGGGGTTGTTTATTCTTAGAAAAAAGAAAGTCTTATCTCGGAGGGAACTATTGGAGATAGTTCATGTTTGGGTGGAGTATACTCTAGTCGTGAGTATTCCCCGAGTAGTATGTAGGGTTAGATTTAATTTATGTTCAACTACCATTGTTAACTTTGAATGTAATACCCCTCCCTTGTGTGTTAAATGTTTGTAAACCTAAGTTGAGGAAAGGTAGGTGACATATAATATGAAAACAAAATGTGTTATTAAATAAATTAATAAAATAAACCACTTGGAGGGTGAAGCACCAAGAGATAGGAGATACTTTCCAAATCCCATGAAGAATGGGATATAGATGAATCTTTCATGATAAATATTCTAGGTGTGATTCTAGATAAGCTTGGATGGATTACAGATCCATCGGATGGATGGGAGATAAAGATCCATTGGACATAAAAGCTTTGTGGGAGATAAAGGCAAGAGTTTATGTAGAAAATCCTCATGGGAGATAAAGATGAGCTTTTTCGAAAAATACCTAGGAAAATGGAAGAATCCAAAAAAGCGGGATGCTGCTAATGGTAACTAAATCATGAAAGAGGGCATTAAATACCCAGTGCATTGATCAATTGAGGACAGTTGATCCTTCACAAGATCTTTGGCTTGGGGGGAATTAGAGGTGATTCATGCTTGGGTGGTGGTGATCCTCCCTTCAAGTGAGATTTATTTGGTATCATTTACATGGAATGGTTGTATGTGGATTCTTACTC
The DNA here is from genome assembly GCA_031772625.1 of Pinus tabuliformis. NCBI lineage: Eukaryota > Viridiplantae > Streptophyta > Pinopsida > Pinales > Pinaceae > Pinus > Pinus tabuliformis. Next base: position 795,409,947 of record CM062817.1, read on the forward strand.
TCTCTCTTTGTTACTGTTCCAATTTTCTTATGAGGAGTTTTCTTAGTTCTAAGAATATTTGAATGAATTACATGTGCTTGGATATTAATGGTGTTTCCCTCTATTCGGATGAGATTTACTTGCATGGTATGTGTTTCATGTTAAATCCTTACTTGATAGGATGTTAAATCATACAACTCAGACTATATGGCTTGTTTAATGGCTTGTTTAATTACCTCTCTTATGGAAATGATGGATGGAATAATGCATGTGGCTCATGTGTGATTGCATATGCATGTCAAGGTTATTATGATCATATTTAAATTTTTTAAGGAGGGATAATATGCTTTGGTATTATGCAAAGGTTCATGCATGTGGAACAGTTATGCAGGAATGTCTCCCATAGAATGGTCGACGATTCACCACTGTCTATGTCATGCATAATGAAGATTGATACTCTTGCATGCTGCATAAATAACTGATGGTGCCATGTCACATATGGGTATTAGGATTTTAATCATTATTCCTAGCCTTATTAGTTAAGCAAAACTCAACATTTATTCCAATTATGCTCGCATAGGGATATCAAAGAGTTCTAATAAGTGTATGCTAGAATTTAACCCTTTGTCCTAGTTGCGTCTTAATGACTAAGGGTTGATCTAAAGAGTACTATAATCACTGTATATGTAATGATTGATTTAATACACTTGTGATGGCAACTGAAACTCAACTCTAAATGAAGAAATCTTTAATTTATTGGAGCCTAAGGGCGAAATTCCTGAGTAGGCTAAGGAGGCTCGTTAGAAATGGTATCAGAGCATAGGTTCAAATGCTGAGGCCTATGGACTAATCCACCTCCGTGGAGTTTCACTGGCGAGTTTTATTGAATCTTGAAACGTAGGACATGTTAATACTGTATTGATTTCTTGTCATTAAAGAAAATTAGGTTTCCTTAAGGTAAAATTCAAATGTTAACATGGTTTATTGAGGGATCATTAGATCAAGAAATTAATATTGGGGTCAACTTTAAAAGAAGGTGCAAGGGACATCAACCAACCCTACCCGATATCAGAAAAACGTGAAGGCTGGCATATAAAAGCTGCATTTTAGAGATAAATATAGGTCTAAGTACGTAGAATGTTTTTAAAAAAAAATAGGAAAATTAATAGAAAAATAAAAAAGATCAAAGAGGCCATTCGGGTAGACTGAGACATGGTCTACACGCTCTCACAGAAAGCTTCGCAAGACAACCAGCATTACAAAAAATTCGTAGAGGATATACTCCACTCAGTTAGACATATCTCTACTGCAGGGATGCTTCATTTTTCATTATATACAACTCATCTAGAGAGGAAGAAAAAGTTTCTACGGTAATTAGGAAGAGTGTCAGATGGTGAAAATGACCTCTCCAAATTAATCATTTAATCATTGCGAGGTCGGATGATGCATCATGGAGATGCTCCTCCCTTGCGGTGGGAATTTGATGTCACCTATGCAGACACCAAGTTTCCACGACAACTTTAACAAGTTGCATTTAAAAATTAATTCCAACTGAATGTGCACACCTCTGGTTGCGGCTGGGATTGGGGATTGTGAGAATATTTTTAGCGGGCAAGGGATGAAAGAAGGGAATTAAGGAAGATTTTGGTGCATTATTGAGTGAATTAGGCTCCATCCACCTCCTCAACCCTTACCTCCCAAAACATCCCACCCTCTAATGGGCCTTACTTCCACAATTAAAGAACTATTTGATATAGAAGGATATGTGACTCGCTTTGGAAATCCAGACTAGAAAAGGACCCATAAACCTGTAGTTCAGATGACACTTGTCAGGGAGGATTAACATGTGTTGGGAGGTGACTATTATTTCCTTTTTCTGCTACCTTTTGTCTTGTCGATCATTGAAACGCTATTCATGGATATGGATAAGGTCTTTTCTCGGAACCCGTAAAAACACAAAAGATATGAATGATCACTTAAAACAGAAAACTCACACAACTTCATTAATCTCTTTGCTCAATTACATCACACTTATATAGGAAATAACACAAACTAATTCCTAACCACTCATAACTAATTCTGTTCAACCACCTACAACTAATTCAGTTCAACCACTCATAACTAACTATTTCTGCATTATTCTCACATCCTCCCTTAATGGAGAAATGGATTTTCTACAATACCTAACTGACTTCTAAAAACTTCAAATTTGATTTTACCAAGGGGCTTAGTAAATATATCAGCCACATTATCCTTGGTGTTACAAAATATCAATCCAATTTCATTTGACTCAATTTTCTCACGTACAAAGTGGTACTGTAACTCAACGTGTTTTGTTCTAGCATGGTAAACTGGATTATGTGCTAATTTGATAGCACTCTGATTATCACAATTGATACATGTTGCACCACTTTGCGCTTCTTCAAGATCTGCAAGAATTCTCCGCAACCAAATAGCTTCACAGGTGGCATTGGTCAAAGCTTTGTACTCTGATTCTGTTGATGATAAAGAAATAGTTGGCTGTTTCTTACTACTCCAAGATACGACCCCTGATCCAATATGAAATGCATAGCTAGAGGTAGATCGTCTGTCATCTGGATTTCCTGCCCAATCTGAATCAGAAAAACCTGTCAGTGCAACATCAGATACATCAGTATACATAATACCAAGATTCACTGTTCCCTTTAAGTATCGGAGAACTTTCTTTGCAGCAATCCAGTGATTTCCTGAAGGCTTAGCCATGAATTGACTAAGGATACTGACTGAGTATGCAATGTCTGGTCTGGTAGTGGTGAGATAGTTCAAACTTCCCACTAACTGACGATATAATGTTCCATCTGCCTCTTTCGATCCATCTTCTTTGTACAACTTTGCATTCTGTTCTAAGGGAGTTGACATAGCTTTGCAATCTGTCATATTGAACTTTTTAAGAATCTCCTTTGTATATTTGCTTTGAGTGATCAAAGTTTTACCAGGTTCTCTCCATACCTCAATTCCTAAGCAGTAATGCATTTCACCCAAATCTTTCATTTCAAATTCCTGTGACAACTGAACTTTAATTTCTTCAATTAACTTGTGAGCACTGCCTGTTATAATGAGATCATCCACATACAAAGATATTAAAGCAACATTTCCTTTTTCATCTTTCTTAAAATACAAGTTAGGATCATTTTTGCTTTTCACAAATCCATTCTGAAGAAAGAAGGTATCAATCTTTACATACCATGATCTTGGTGCCTGTTTCAAACCATACAATGCCTTTCTTAACCTGCAAACCAGATGCTCCTGTCCCTGTTTGACAAACCCTTCAGGTTGAACCAAATAAACTTCTTCCTTTAAATCACCATTTAGAAAAGCAGATTTGACATCCAATTGATGTATATTCCAATTATGTTTTGTGGCTAAGGCAATCAGTAATCTAATTGTATTCAACTTAGCTACTGGTGCAAAAGTGTCTTCATAATCAATTCCCTCCTGTTGAGCATATCCTTTTGCTACTAATCTTGCCTTAAATTTATCAATTGTACCATCTGCTTTAAATTTTGTTTTGTACAACCATTTGCTTCCAATTGGAACTTTATTTTCAGGAAGTTCCACTAATTCCCATGTTTGATTTTTCATAATAGAAGCATACTCATTATTCATAGCATTAATCCATGGTTCATGTTGTTTAGCCTGCTCATAATCAATTGGTTCTTCAACATTCATTATATTAGACATTAAGGCATAGTCTCTATACCTTTCAGGAAGCCGAGTCTGTCGGGACGACCTTCTTGGTGTGGGTGTTCCATCCATGATTCGTTGGCTTTGAGGTGTATCACCTCCTTGTGATGACTCACTACTGCTAGATGTGCTCATACTGCTGCTATCATCCTGATCCTGTACCTGTACCTGGACCTGTTCCTGTTCTTGCTTAATCAAAGTATCAAGCTTGAGATGTGCATCATTAGAAATATGCCATGTATCATTCTTTGTGTTACTTTTATCAGTCTGCTCATGAAACAATACATCACGACTTGCAAATAGTTTATGGGAACTTGGATCAAACAATTTATAGGCTTTCTGATCCGTACAATATCCAATGAAAACACACTTGATGGACTTGGCATCAAGTTTGCTTCTGTTAGCCTTAGGAATATGAGCAAAAGCAGTACATCCAAAGACTTTGAAATGACTCACATCAAGTTTATAACCATAAAGAACCTCAAAAGGAGTTTGAAAAACTAATTTCTTAGTGGGACATCGATTCTTCAGATAAACAGCAGTGTTAATGGCTTCTGCCCAGAAACCATTAGAGATGTTCTTACCTTGCAGCATACTACGAGCAGATTCCACCAAGGTTCTATTCCATCGCTCAGCAACACCATTTTGCTGAGGGGTATGTGGCACTGTGAACTGTTGTTGAATTCCATTAGATTTACAATAGGTGTTAAATGCTTTTGATTTATATTCACCCCCTTGATCAGATTTGAGTATTTTAATACACTTTCCCGTTTGTTTTTCAACCATATTTCGAAACTCTTTAAAATACTCAAATATGTCACTTTTCCTTCTAATGAAATAGACCCAGGTATATCTAGATCTATCATCAATAAAAATAACAAAGTATGAAGCACCACCAAGAGACCTAGTTTGCATAGGTCCACATACATCAGTGTGAATTAATTCAAGTATATCATACTTTCGTTTCTCAGTATGAACAGGAAACTCTTCTCTATGCTGCTTACCAAGTGCACAAGCTTCACATGGTAAATGTTCACACTTCATAACAGGAAGACCTTCAAAAATTGATTTCCTTTGTAACAACGATAAATCATTGTAATTTAGGTGCCCATACCTGTGATGCCATAATTCTGCTGTCGATGTCTCTTGAGATGTCAATGCAACATGGCGCTTGACTGTCACATCCAATCTGTACAATCCTCCAACCCTGGTACCTGTAGAAACAACCTTGTAGTGGTCCTGAACATCTTTCACTATACACCCCAATTTACCAAATTCTACTTTTAAATGATTATCAGTGATAGTGGAAACAGATAGCAAATTCTTTTTGAGAGCAGGTACATACATCACATTATGAATCTGTCGCATTTGTCCATTAGGTAAGTACACATTTATTATGCCATAGCCTTGAACTTTAAGTGACCTATCATCTCCTAGGTAAATGTGTGTACCATCAGATTTCTCATAATATTTATCATACCATTCTTTATTACAAGTCATGTGTGCCGAGGCACCAGAATCTATAAACCAAGCATTCTCATCATCAGTTTCAGCAGACAATGCAGCATCAGAAAGAAATAACTTAAGATTTTTAAATCCATCATTCACTGAGGTGTCTCTGTTTATGTAATTTCCATTATGCCTGCTATGTCTTTGATTTGATTCATTATTCTTTCTCCTATAGCAATCTTTAGCCAGATGTCCAGGTTTTCCACAATAATGACATTCAATGTTCCTTTTAACATAAGAATCAGGAGGTGCCATACCTTTCTGCTTTGCTTGAAAACGGCCTCTGTTTCTGTCCCATGGTCTCCCTCGGAATGGTCTTTGGCCTCTTGCAGTCAAAGCCAAATCAGAACCATTTGATTCCAGTTCAAAAGTTTTCATGCGCTCTTCTTCTTGAAGAAGAATTCCAGCCAATTCTTCAAATGTAGGAGGTGTCGGTCTAGCTGAGAGAGCTGAAATAAAGACTTTATAGTCTGGGACTAACCCCTTTAAAGTAACAGTTACCAAGTCTGTACTAGAAACCTTTTCACCAATATCACCAAGCTTATCACTAAAGTCTTTAATTCGGGAAACAAAGTTGCTAATGCTTTCATTGGTATCCATTTTGATAGATAGCAGCTTTGTTTTTAAAAATAAAATACGGTTTGCATTAGTAGTCTCATACAAACCTTTGAGAGTGTCCCATGTCGCCTTCGAAGTTTCACAGTCCCGAATGTGAGGAATAATATTGTCCTTCACTGACATGCGTAGCAGCACCCTTGCTTTCATTTCACGCTTCTCCCAATCTTGAGTATTAGTAGGAGGTTGAGGCTTGGTCTCGTCACCTTTGACAATCGGCCAGAGATTGTATGCCTCCAGTACTGTTATGATCTTAAATTTCCAATTGACATAATTTTCTCCATCAAGTCTTGAAGACTCATTTAAATATGAATCTGCAAGGGGATTAGCCATCTCTCCACCAATGACCAAATTCAAACAAAAAATCGCAAGCTTCTTAAAGTTGGAAAACTGGTTAATAAATAAAACTCTGCAAATTACAAGAATACCGCAGGCCTCACTGCCTGAGAAATGCTACCGCAGGCCTCACTGCCTGAGAGCGGAGATAGGAATTATAACAAAACAAAGAAAACCGGGCCGACTGAAAAAAAATATGACCACGGCAGTATAAACGGCGGAAGCTTAAAACAGAAAACTCACACAACTTCATTAATCTCTTTGCTCAATTACATCACACTTATATAGGAAATAACACAAACTAATTCCTAACCACCTACAACTAATTCTGTTCAACCACCTACAACTAATTCAGTTCAACCACTCATAACTAACTATTTCTGCATTATTCTCACATGATCGTAAGGATTAAATGATTACGATAATACTTATCAGTAACGTAAGATTGATAGTTATTATGTCGATAATTGAGTTAAGAAGTTAAGTTGTAAATGCAACATAGTTATTAAAAAAAGGTCAATCTAGGTTGATTATCACAAGTTTGAGGGATCGAGGAAAAGCTAGAAAATAACTGTTTACTGATTTGGGTGGTTATAAAACCATAAATTATGGATAAAAGAAACAATGGATTTCAGAAAAGATTAAAAAGCTACCTGTTGATTATATATTGAGTTGAAGGTTTCCTTTGTCTACATCTGATTGGACAAGGAGCTTGTCAATGGTAGTTTTACTGTGCAGGCTCTCATAATCACCAATCGGAGTCCATCAAAACATTGTTTCATACCCAGGTAACACATAGCATATGGCGATGACAACAACATGTCGTAGAAGTAGATATGGAACCATCCGTGGCTCAATGTATCCCTCAAGTGGCAGTAAAACAGGTACAATTTTCCCTAGAACGGTGACATTGGTTTTTTTTTTCGATTCTCTGCAAACTCGATCTAAAATATGTTAGACTATTGCCTCTAATCTATCATAATCTGTCGCCTCTAATAGTATCATTATTTAATTATGATATTAGATCAAAAATATATAAACCCAGCCAATTTTCCACTGATTAAGATAATCGAAAGGTATGAGCTTTTGTAGCATTAGTTATACTTCAGGTGGCTCTATTTTATTACAATTTGATTGAATTATGATGGAACAAATCCATTCAATTGAGGTATGCATCATACAGGAAATACAATGTATTTGACACGGTTGTTAGAAATTTTCTCATAAAGCTACTTTCTTGTTTCATTGTGACTCTATGGAGAGGAATTATTGGCCTTACCTCATTCCATTATCTCATTTCATTACCTTTTCCCAGGAATGAGACACATAATTTTATTTATGTATTTTAAAAACTATGCATAAAAGTTTTGGATGCAAACGTTTAAGTAAACACGCTACCCTTAAACCATCATTGGGGGGTATTAGAAAGATAGAGAACAATATTGTAGAATGTGAGTAAAGGGTCGATATATTTGTCTAGCTGCAAAATCTCGAGAATCCAATTTTAATGTTAATGTCCAACACCAAACAAAGATTAGATAAAAAAAGAAAATTATACGTGAGACTAATTTCCTTGAACGAAGATTTTAATTGTATGTGCAATACTGTATTATCTAGTTGTTGTAAAGAGAATAATTACAATGAAATAATCTAAGTTAATATTAATACCCTAAAGCTACTAACCAATATGGATCCTGTAAATATTAGCTCATGGAAAAGGTTATTTTTTCAAAATTCCTTGAAGAATTTATTCTAAGGGTATATCAGACCATTCAACATAAAACTCAGAGTTTGATGGAAGGTTTTCACAGTAACTATCTTTTATCAAACTTTTCTGGAGAAAAGTGACGAAGAAATTTCAATCAGGAATTTAATTTTGATAGGTATTAGCAGCCAATATTGTTACCACCAGGATGTAAAATGGGCCTTGTATGTGTCATATACGATGTGTTGCTACTTGAAACTGCATGGTTTCTAACGTAACTAGATAATGCATACTGTCACCTCATAAAGTCTCTCTATACTTTGGGTTAGTGCTTGCTAACCTCAGGGGGAAATCCCTATGCAATTTGGAAATGATGTATGAACCTAGAAAACCAAAGAATGCTTCCAAATTGCAAGAAGTACTCGTTGTTATATAAAAATTTAGATCTATAATCTACATTAAAACAATTCAAACAACAAGCAACAATGCAGATTTACTCGTAAAGATAGAATTCTGCCCTGGGAACTGTGTGAATATTATGAAATCGCCCGATTTGAGGTTGTAAATAATACTAGAATAGTATATATGGAGGAGATCATTTATCGAAACGATAATGAGCCTACATATGCATTGAAGAGGTTATATATATCTTATATATATATGTTGAAGAGCATTAGATCAAAGAATGGGAACTTGGTAGAGTGTTGATATTTTTTCAGGTAAATGATCAAGTATAGAGAGTTGGCACTATTAATATATATAATATGACATATTTTTTATTTTTTATGTGTGACAACATTGAATGTATTCAGTTTCGCAGGGAGTTTATTCCTTGGTATGAAAAGTAATTGGAACAGTACCAATGGTTGCATTATATTTATGTTGTGGTGTGAGATGTGTGATGATGGTGTGGTCATCATCCACCCTCGAATGTCCTATAGTATAGAAGTTTTAAATCATAATAGGGTATAATGGTTGATAATTCTCATCATGCCAAAAGTTATGCACAAATCGTAGTTGCGTGTTGAAAAAATAACTGCTTTAACATAGTTTATTCACTACTTTGTTTTTTTCATGAAATTTTATATGAGGAGAGAAACAATTCATTGTCGAGTCATGAGTATAAATCGATATCAAGTTATAGGTATCTTTCATTGTGAAGCTTCAACTTATTGTTGAATAGAAGACTAGATGCTTTTACATGGTTCAATAATAGGAAAATCTAGTCTTATAATGATTGTAAATTAATCATCACTATGTTTAGTGTGGAACATAGTATGCTTCTAACAGATAACTATATAAATATTTAGGCATGAGAAAATAATTAAATCCTTATGTATAAGGATTTCCATAAAGTCAATTTTCTACCTTCAATTCCAGTTTATTTAGTGTGTTGACTTTCATGTAAATATCCAAAATAGTCATGCTTGAGCATGTGGAGATTATGGTATTGGATATGAGGGTAAAATAAATATATATGCATGATAGAAAATAGATGTACATAAGGAAAACTTGGGCAAAATTGGTCTTATGACTAATGAAGAGAAATTAGAAAGTTTTTTCTTAAAACCTCTAACACAAACCATAACATGTATTGGTTGAGGAACCATGCAGAAAAATCTATTAGGCAAGAGATTTAAATAAGGATTGGTGAATAAAAACAAATATCACCTAATACTTGAAAGGAGGATTATATAATGGAGGAAGTCCATGGTCGTATCTGAGATTAATTGTTGTATATATATATATACCTATGCCTTGTCACATATAGTTTTACATGTTGTTACCATAGTCTCATTAAGTAGTCATTAAGATAAACATGTTGAAGAGGAACATGCTTAATATCCATGCATATTAATGAGTTATATGAATTTACCATGCAAGAACATGTGTGTGCAGTATTATAGACTTGTAATAATATTGTATTTATCAAATGGTTAATGACAGGATGGTCTTGGTGTTTTGCATCCTGTCAGGCTAGGCTAGCTCAGAAATTAATGAGCGCAAAACTGAACTGATTATTTCACATTAGATAACTATTATTTATATACACAAGAAACGGATCAGTTCATCTTCTAGATGACTGTCCGGCTTCACCTCATCCGTTTCGGATTAGGTGTCAACATTCCCCCCCTTAATCTGAAGGGATGTTGGTGAGTCCAAGCATCGTTCTGAATCTTTCAAGCTTTTCTCTTCCAAGCGCTTTGGTGAAGATGTCTGCAATTTGTTCGTTTGTGGAACAATGACGGAGATGGATTGTTTTGGCCTCAACATGATGTCGGATCAGATGATATTTAGTATTGATGTGCTTAGTACGATCATGGAACTTTGGATTCTTGGCCAACTTTATTGCAGATGTCTTATCAATCATGAGTGGAGTAGATTGTATTTGTTTTACTTGCAAATCTTCAAGAATTTTCCTGAGCCACACAATTTCTTTCGTTGCTTCAGCTGCTGCCACGTATTCTGCTTCTGTTGTGGAATCTGCTGGTACTGATTGTTTGCGTGATCTCCAGGAGACAGCTCCTGATCCAAGACTCATAGCATATCCTGAAGTAGATACCCCAGTTTCTTTGTCTCCATCGAAGTCTGAATCAGAGTATCCAATCAAGTTGAAGTCGTCCACCTGTGTATACTTGATTCCAAGGTCTTGAGTTCCCTTCAAGTACCTTAGAACTCTTTTTGCAACAGACCAATGTCCCTCACAAGGCTTTTGCATAAACCTGGAGAGGATTCCAACAGAAAATGAAATGTCTGGTCTGGTAGTAGTGAGGTAGATGAGACTTCCTACAAGCTGTCTATACCTTGTTGCATCCTCAAATTCCTTTCCTTCAGTAGATGTGAGCTTCAAGTTTTGTTCCATTGGAGTAGAAAGGGGATTGCACTCTGTCATGCCAAATCTGTATAACAAATCTCCAATGTATTTCTTTTGAGAAAGAAATATGGACTTTGGATGTTGGGTTACTTCAATGCCAAGATAGTAATGAACATAGCCCAAATCAGTCATTTCAAAAAATTTTCCTAATTCTCTCTTTATGGATGCAATATAGCTTTCATTGTTCCCTGTCATTAAAATATCATCTACATATACCACAAGATATACAACTGTTTTGCCAACTTTCTTGACAAATAAAGTTGCATCATCAAGATCAAAATGTTTGAAGTTGAGTTTCAGAAGATGCTCAGTTAGTTTTTCATACCAGGCTCGTGGTGCTTGTTTGAGGCCATACAAGGACTTCACAAGTTTGCATACTTTGTGTTCATGTCCTTTCACAGCAAATCCTTCAGGCTAGGACATAAAAACATTCTCTTTTAGATCTCCATTCAAGAATGCAGTTTTTACATCCATTTGATGGACTTTCCAACCGTTCTGAGTAGCTAGTGCAAAGAGTGTCCGGATGGTGGCCCATTTTGCTGTGGGAGCAAAATTTTCCTCGTAATCGACCCCTTCTTTCTGTGCAAAACCTTTTGCCACAAGCCTAGCTTTGTGCTTGTCAAGTGAGCCATCAGCTTTGTACTTGTTCTTGTAGACCCACTTGCAGCCAATTGGTTTGGTTCCAAATGGAGGATCAACCAGCTTCCAAGTGCCATTCTTTATGAGGGCATCATACTCCTTCTGCATCGCTTCTTTCCATTCATCATAAGAAGCAGCTTCTTTGAAGGAAGTTGGTTCAAAATCTGTAGACAAGTTCAATTCACAATCATAAGTAACATCCATATCAACAGGTGAATTAGAGTTATCTACATCACCTCCATCTTGTCGGTTTGAATTTCTGGTTCCTGTTTTTCCAATTTCATCAGGATGAACACTTTCAAGTGTCTTTGTCAGCCACTTTGGAGGACCTTTCTGAGATGGTCCAGGCTATTCTGTTGATGGAGTTGGGTCTGAATCAAGATTGAGTCTCCCAATTCTATCAATTACATCACTTAAAGCATCATCCGTTGTTGGAGTGTCATGTAGGGGAGATTGTTCTTCAGAAGAAGATTCCACATGTTGATCTAGTATAGGAATCCCCCCTTCAAGATGTGGAATCTGATTATCAAACTCTTGAAATGATTTTGGTTTTGTGAATCTATCCAAGCGATCAAGTTGCCGCTCAACAACACTGTCAGATTTGGATGATTCAAGAAAAATGACATCTCTAGATAAAACAAACTTTTTATTTACTTCATCATAAAGGCGGTATGCTTTAGATGTGTTTGAATACCCCAGGAAGATACACTTACGACTTCTAGCACCAAGTTTGTTTCTATGTACCTTTGGTATTAAAGCATAACAGGTGGAACCAAATATCCTGAGATGTTTTACCGAAGGAACATGTCCATACCACAATTCATAAGGAGTCTTGTTTCTTATAGCACTAGATGGACATCTATTCTTTATATATGCAGCACATAGAACAGCATCAGCCCAAAACATTGTCTTTACATTTTTGAAGAAAAGCATGGATCGTACCATATTCAAAATTGTTCTGTTCATTCTTTCAGCTACACCATTCTGTTGAGGATTATAAGGCACAGTTGTTTGATGTTTAATCCCATGTTGGCGAAGATAGTGTTCAAATTCATTTGATGTATATTCTTTTCCATTATCAGTGCGAATAGACCCAATATGAGATTGTGCATCATTTTCAATCCATTTATGAAAATTCTTGAATGTTTGAAAAGCATCAGATTTGTTCTTCAATAAGTGAACCCAACACATTCTGGTGTAATCATCAATAAATGTCATGATATATTTATTTCCATTTGCAGAAGAAACAGGCATTGGACCACATAAATCTGAATGAATAAGTTCAAGCTTCCTATGTGCTCTTGAATGTGAATCATGAAAAGACTGTTTGCTGTGCTTTCCTAGAATGCAAGCATCACATTGTTTATGTTTTCTAGGAATTGTAGGCAAACCAGCAACACCATTTTTCTTCAACAAGCGGAGACTATCATAGTTTAAATGTCCAAATCTAGCATGCCATAATAAACTTGATGGAAGTGCACCTTCTTCATGATGAGAAATATATGAGAAATGCTGTGCATGAGCAGAGGTTCCTTGCAGTTTAAGGAGTCTTTCTTCTTCTATACCCCTCATGACAAGTGAGTGGTCAGATGCCTTTCTTACCTCAAGCTTGCCATCAAACATGTGAATGGAGTGACCTTGCTGGCGGATGTGGACCAGGGACAGCAAGTTTCTCTTCAGCTGTGGGAGATATAGAACATGATCCAGAAGAAAGTCTGGAAGACCAGGCAGTTTAAGCCTGATTGTGCCAAGCCCTGATGGCTTGATTTTTGACTGATCTGCAAAGTATACTGCTCCATCAACATTTTTAGTGAAATCTTCAAAGAAATCTCTCCTATAAGTCATATGACAGGTTGCTCCTGAACCAAGCAACCAGTCATTTTTCGAAGAAGCAAGTGAAGCATTAAACAAATCTTCATTTACTCCAATATTACATTGTGCCTCAATATAGTGTGCAGATTCAGGTGCTTTACCTTTGTCCGAGTCATCAGTTTTACCTTTCTGCTGATTTCTTCTCTGCTCAACTTTGTCCCATGGTAGCTTGCATGTAGAAGCATCATGTGATCCATTTCGTTTGCAGCGAATGCAATGCAGATCTGCCTTTTCTGCTTGAGAATGTCTGCCCCCCCTGCCTCTGAAGTATCTTCCTCTTCCTCTTCGTCCACCTCTTCCTCTTGCAGAATCTTGAGCAGGATGCTTTTCTTTGTGAGCAAGGCAAACAGTCTCTTCAGAAGATTCAGGGACTGTTTTCTTTCCAAAGGCTTTCTCTCTTTCAGCAAACTTTTTCACAAGAGAGTCAAAGGTTATATCTTTAAGGTTTCCATTTGCTTGTAAAGACTCAAGATAATTGGAGTAGGTAGGATAGAGTGCTTTGAGAAAGGCAATAAGAGAGATATCCAGCTCAACCTTAGTGGATTTTATATCATGCATTATAGACTTTATTTCAGATGCAAGAGCAAGAGGATCATTATTTTTCAGTTCAAGAGTGAAGAGTTTAATCATGAGCTGAACAACTTCAAGTGCAGAATGTGTATCATAGAGTTCTTTCAGCTTTTGTATAGCTTCAAAGGCAGTGGAATAGCAGGAAATATGACGACTTACTTCCTCATTGACAGATGCTGCGATCAATGCAAAGGCTTTGCTGTTCTTGTTTTCCCAAATGGCGAGTTCTTTGTCTGATGTGGGCTGCACAGGGTCTCTGTCTTCTTCTCCGACACACACTCCTTTCCACAGTTCATTGTAGATAAGGGTGTGTTTTACCATCCGGGACCATTCAGAATAGTTCTCCTTGCCAGTGAGAACTATTCCGACCATAGAAATGATTGAATGCATTCTGTAAAAAAAAAATCTCTGCCAAAAACACTTCTGTTGAGAGAGAAAAAAAAATCCTTCTGAAAAAATATCTCTGCCAAAAACTTCTGTAAAAATATCCTTATATGATTGCCTTATGCATTATATATATCACTGCTCAATATGATTGCCTTATGCATTATATATATCACTGCTCAATATGATTGCCTTATGCATTATATATATCACTGCTCAAATATATATATATCATTGTTCAAAAAATCAAAGGGCGCTCAATCACATATATCACTGTTTTAAAAAATCAAAGGGCGCTCAAATATCAATGTATATCACTGTTCAAAAAAGGCGCTCACATATATATATATGACATGAAAACTCTGTGGTATCCGCTGCCCAGAGGTGGAACACAGTACTCGGCCTTGTCTTTCACGTCAGGCCATGGTAGCCGCTGCCCATATCGATTTCTGGAGGGGCTTCACGCCATGGTATCGCTGTCAGTCTTTAAACGCAGCCAATACAGTCTTTTACCACACTTCCGCTGCGGAACTCAGTCTTTATACCATGTCAGTTTACAAATAATGCAGCATCAAATACATTAAACGTAGGCAAAAAACGATACCACTGTTTAGAACTGTGTGCAATTTTGTTTGGTTTACAAGTATCTTCCCAACATTATTTTGTGTCAGTCTATCAAATAAAAAACGCAGTCTTCGATGACCAAAGGCAGTGACCATTACAATAAGCAATCTTCAATGACCATTACAAAACGCAGTCTTCGATGACCATTACAAAAGGCAGTGACCATTACAATAAGCAATCTTCAATTAATACAACGCAGTCTTATCAACACAGTCTTCAAGAACGATGACCATTACAAAACGCAGTCACTGATCCACCCATGACTCATTCTTGGCATTCAACTTTGGCACTTTGAACGCAGGTCTCAATAGCACACGTCTTCAGGCTCGGTTATCAATACGTTAAACCATACCATTACAAAACGCAGGTCTCAATAGCACACGTCTTCAGGCCCGGTTATCAATACGTTAAACCACAATATATCACTGCGCAGGTCTCAAGTCACTTCTTTCACATACGTTAAAGGCATAAAACGCAGGCTTGCAAAAAACGCAGTCTCAATATAACATAGGCAGGTCTTCCATACGTTAAACGCTGGCTTCCATACGTTTCAGGGCAGGTCTTTGATATCATAAACACACTCAACCATAAACACAGACTTCAAAACGTTAAAGGCATAAACATTAAAGGCAGCGAATGCAGTGTTTCATCCATGTCAGAGCATGTCAGAGCAGGTCTTCAATACGCAGGTTTCATTAACAACGGCAGTCATCAATTCATAATACATGAAACGCAGGTCTTAATACCTTTCAAAAAAACGCAGGTCACAGCATCATCACCTTCTCTTCCTTGAACGGTCCTCAACGCAGCGTATGCAGCGATGTCAGAAGGGATGTCAGGCTGGTGCGCCAGGGAGCAGAGGAGTTACACTATTTCTGGAACCTGGGGACCTGGGCTCTGATACCATGTCAGGCCAGGCTAGCTCAGAAATTAATGAGCGCAAAACTGAACTGATTATTTCACATTAGATAACTATTATTTATATACACAAGAAACGGATCAGTTCATCTTCTAGATGACTGTCCGGCTTCACCTCATCCGTTTCGGATTAGGTGTCAACACATCCATATAAGAAGGAGTCTTGAGTCTAAATCGAGCTATATATATGCATGGGTTTTTATGTGCCAACCATAAATAGGCAAAGTATACATGAATAAATTATGTATATGTTTAAGAGCCGGGCTGGACAAGAGAATTGAAGGTTATTAGTCATACAAGAAAAAAATTCAGATAACTAAAGTTGTTATAGCATGCAATAGGGAGAAAATGCCATAAAAGTAACGTTGTTCGATTTTGTTTAAAGTAATTCACATGGGAGGAAGATATAATTACTTGAGTAACCCACATACATATGTTTCCTTCATGAATGAAACAATCACAATTCTCATAAAACTAGACTATTATTCTCGAGAGAGATTAAACTATGGTCATCATGGTATAAAAACAACTTATAAATGGTATAATTTCTATGAAAGTATTATATGAAGGTAAAGGATGGTGAGAACATAACAAATTGTTGTTCAAACTAATCCTTTGATTAATTCATCTGCGTACAAAGTGATTTCTTCTTCAGTTCCAAGAAAGTATGATTAAGGGGTTTCCAGGACATATGCATCTTTCGATGGATATGCGTAATAGAACCTATAAGTATCCTTGAGTGAAAAACATAGTAATTAATGAAGTATCACAAATGGTATGGACCACTCGGTCAATTAAATGATATTTAACAATGTATTTAAATAGATTGGTATCATAATTTGTACCAAGCAATTTTGAGAGGTTATCTTATTGGATTGCATTGATAAGTTGTTTGGAAAACATAAGGAAATGTTGCGTAATTTAAACAAGAATTCATAAATTAGATAACTCACCTTTTGGTAAAGGGTGATTTAATGTTAAGGATGAGCTAGCATGTAAATACCCTGACATCATAGACACTTACAATTAAAAGGAGTGTGGGATTGAAAGTAGTAAAAACTTTCATGTATAACTATACTGAATTATGCATGGCCAAGAGGATGTTGAAGCATAAAGAGGGCAATAGTAAAACATAGGAGAGGAATTAATGATTTGATGAATATCAAACTTCAAAATCTGTGAGTTAATACTCTGCTTTAGAACATTAAGCAGAAGGTATGATTAAGATGAAAATATGCATGAATACAATACTATGCGACTCATATTGTAACCACATGAAATCTGGAATTTGTTTACACTTGACATAAAAATTTCTTAATTACATAGATGAACCATGATCGTAAAAATTCCTTGAAAACTGAACACAGTTGGTATGATACTAATAAGGTGTAAAAATATGTGAAACTTTTTTATGTCATGCAGGCGATGCCATGAAGATGGTATTATAGGTTGTACCACGAATGTACTATGTACAACAATACATATGGGACCATATGACTACATATACTACCAGGTTGAAAAATGAAATGTGTAGTAGTGTGTATAACATACCTTGGGTATAGGTATGCATAGAGTCATTCGATAGCTGTCTGGCCCGGTAAATAAACCTGGAGGTTACCAAAAAGAAGGAAAGTAAGTTTGGTATAAGTAACTATGGTTAATCGCAGTTTGGCATACATACAATTACGATGAATATATATCTATATATATATATATATATATATATATATATATATATATATATATATATATATATATATATATATATATATATATATGATGAATATATATTGTTATGTGAACTAATCTGTTATGACCTTGCCGGCATATTAATGTGGAAAATATGCTAATTGATGTATTGTATGCAGAGAGACTGCAAGCAGGTGTTCCACACGAACACAAAGTCTTGAAAGAATGCAAGCAGAGAATATGCATTCTTTAGATAAAATAACTGATAAGAAATAGATGCTTTAATAATATTAAGTAACAGATCATGATATTTATCATAGTTAAACTTTTTCATCTATAAATTCTCACAAGTGGTTTGAAAAAGAAATGTTACAGGTATCTATGAAAGGAGAGAACTCCTTGAGATCGATGTAGCTATGGAAGGGGAGGTGCTGGGAGCACTCCTTGTG
The DNA here is from genome assembly GCA_031772625.1 of Pinus tabuliformis. Classification (NCBI taxonomy): domain Eukaryota; kingdom Viridiplantae; phylum Streptophyta; class Pinopsida; order Pinales; family Pinaceae; genus Pinus; species Pinus tabuliformis. Next base: position 795,427,834 of record CM062817.1, read on the forward strand.
ACCAATGTACATCGGAAAAATTGCATCAGATGGCAGAGCCATGAGAGCTGTTGATTCAGAAACTAGCTACCCATGAACAGGGACATGATTCAGTGATACACTGAGGACGATGTAAAATTTAAGGGGGGGAGTATGTAACACCCCTCCCTTGTGTGTTAAATATTTGTAAACCTAAGTTGAGGAAAGCTAAGTTTGATACCCTCCTTTGTGGGTTAAACTATTCTAAACCTAAGCTAAGGAAAGATAGGTGACATGTAATATGAAAAGCAAATGTTTTATTAAATAAATTAATAAAATAAACCACTTGGAGGGTGGAGAACCAAGAGTGAGGAGATGCTTGCCAAATCCCATGACGAATGGGATAGAGATGAATCTTTCATGATAAAGCTTCTAGATGTGATTCTAGATAAGCCTGGATCGATTGCAGATCCATCGGATGGATGGGAAATAAAGATCCATTAGACATAAAATCTTTGCGGGAGATAAAGGCAAGATTTTATGTGGAAAAGCCTCGTGGGAGATAAAGATGAGATTTTCCGAAAAATACCTAGGTAAATGGAAAAATCCATAAAAGCGAGATTCCGCTAATGGTAACTAAATCATGAAAGAGGTTATTAAATACCGAGTGCATTGATCAATTGAGGACAGTTGATCATTGGCAAGATCTTTGGCTCGGGGAAAATTAGAGGTGATTCATGCTTGGGTGGTGGTGCTCCTCCCTCTAAGTGAGATTTAGTTGGTGTCATCTTCATGGAATGGTTGTATGTGGATTCTTACTCTCTCTCTCTATTACCGTTCCAATTTTCTTATGAGGTGTTTTCTTAGTTCTGAGAATGTTTGAATGAATTACATGTGCTAGATATTAATGGTGTTTCCCTCTATTCACATGAGATTTACTTGCATGGTATGTGTTTCATGTTAAATTCTTACTTGATAGGATGTTGAATCATACAAATCAGACTATATGGATTGTTTAATTACCTCTCTTATGGAAATGATGGACGAAATAATGCATGTGACTCACGTGTGATCGCATATGCATGTCAAGGTTATTATGATCATATTTACATTTGTTAAGGAGGGATAGTATGCTTTGGTATTATGCAAAGGTTCATGCATGTGGAATAGTTATGCAGGAATGTCTCCCATAGAATTGTCGATGATTCACCACTATCTATGTCATGCATAATGAAGCTTGATACTCTTGCATGCTGCATAAAGAACTGATGGTGCCATGTCGCATACGGGTATTAGGATTTTAATCATTATTCCTAGCCTTATTAGTTATACAAAAACTCAACATTTATTCCAATTATGTTGGGATAGGGATATCAAAGAGTTCTAATAACTGTATGCTATAATTTAACCCTTTGTCCTAGTTTCATCTTAATGACTAAGGGCTGATCTAAAGAGTATTGTAATCACTATATCTGTAATGATTGATTTAATACACTTGTGATGGCCACTAAAACTCAACTCTAAATGAAGAAATCTTTAATTTAATGGAGCCTAAGGGCGAAATTCCCTGGCAGGCTAAGGAGGTTCGTTACCTTGAATTTCTTATTGTGATGAATTGATAGAACATGGATACTAATTTAGCCTGCATGCATAATCTACTTTACTTATCAATGTTGTTGCCTTATATTATTAAATTCTTGTGTGCATACCTAGAATAATTAAGTTATTATTATAAATTTTACATAGATAGTAAATTTTGTTGATATATGTTTAGTGTACTAATTTCATATCTATGCATAGAAGATGAAAGTAGCCAATGAAGGACATCAAAATAGAGGAAATGAAGCATATTTGTAATTAGTTGTACATATTATAGTTCTACATGCATTGTTTATCTATACTTTTATATGTTATAATTATTGGTGTAAAAATATCTATTTTCATGGTTGGAAGATAAACTCTTCCACGAGTAATTTGATTATTGCAATTCATCTCAAATAATAATTGTGTGGAAAAAAAGAATTATTTGTACACTGAAAGAAACACATGCAGGTATTGAAGGGGGACGGGAAGATCATCAAAGTTGGGATAATGAGTGGAATGACATGATTTGACTTGGAGATTACAACTAGAGTAGAGGATGAAGTAAATTGGGTTGTTTACAATTAAATTTTCTAATGTTGGGCATACTACAACCATTGTGTTCAATGTTCTGAACTGTTAGAAAATATAGATAACGCTATAATGTTCCTTGAGGAATAAATTACGTGAATGAGAAAGAAGTCAATGAAGTTACAATCTAAAATATTTCTACATGATTTATCTTTCATATAAATAATCTTTTAATTAGGATTGGAGTATTAGGATAAAAATTGTAAATTTAGTGGAGCGATGAGATTGCATAAGGAAATTTATCTAGTTACACTAAGCATTTAAACTATAGATACCAGAGTATTTGATAGTTAGGAATATAATTTAGGCTTCAAAGATACAAGATGGCATTATATGATTATATTCTTGAGTTTTGTAAACAGTATTAGATCCTATTACCGAAATAAATCGATTCAAATTACTTGATAGTATGGAAAAAATTTCCAGTTAAGGAGATATGCAATATCCATGTTGTTTGTATATACTAATTAAATAAATGGCTCTAGATAGATTAGATAGATTCCGATCCATATTTAATAATATAGGTTCCAAAAGACAGTAAAATATTAGTGGCTTATAAAAAAAAAGTGAGACATGTTGTCAAGAATTTCAGGAAATTTATTATTTAGGGAGTCCCTCAAGGATTATTGTTAATTTCAAGAGAATAATGAACCAAAACATGTAGAATGGTTTCACTAAAATTCTTTCACCCCTAGGTTAGGTTGAGGTGATAAGGTAATTTAAAGAACTAAATTGGTTTAAATCAACCCAATAAGACTGCCAAACAATACCTATTTTAGGGAAGTCCGAAATACCTAATCACTATACTAATTCTATTATGAGCTAACATTTGAGTATGGAAGGTAAATGGAAATACAACATTCTACATTGCTATATAACAAATATATATTAGTCACAAGGAATATATATATATATATATATATAGATAGATAACAAGAGTGGAAAATACATATAACTAAATGCTATGAGTTATAACTCTCGTGCTAATGAGTGCTATAGACAAGCATGATAGAGTCATAATGTCTACTTAGAACAAGAAGGAAAATTCATGCAAGAAATAGAAATAACCAAGAAAGAAGTTTCGTTTTTTAAATTATCACGTTCATAGTTTAAGTGGAATGAATATTTCAAATTTCCTCATTAGAATTCAGGTAGCCAGGTCTCCCAATGATCCAAGAGGATTCCGTCGATTTAATGCACAAGTGTTCAAGTGTCGTCATCAGTTTTCAGTGTCATTGTTAATTCAGTTCAGCTTTGACAGTTCGACAGTGTTGATTATGGATCAGGTTGTTCAGGTAATGTTTATGGTTTCATGGCGTTCAGTCGATATGGGTTGTACCTGGTTGTCAACTTATGTTCATCGACAGTTTCGCCAGGATTGGTAGGAGACATGTGCCTTGTTGTTCATCTTTGCAGGTTTTGATGTCGACATGGGTGTCGTCCATAGCAAAGGTTTGATATGGTTGTCAACATAAGGGAGTCATCACAAACGTCACTTGTGTCGACGACATCCATGTGGTTTTATGTCGCTTTGTGACAATGATTGGAAAAGGTGTTTCTACACCTAATGTAAAATCTAAAACCCTAACCCTAACTGTATACATGACCATGTATTAAAACATACATCAAAAATATGTAGAATACATTACCTAAGCTCTAAACACAATCCTAATACAAAACCTATGCTAAAAAACCATATGCCAAACTTAAATGCTACATTCAAAATACATTGAAGAATTATGTGTTAAAACCTAGTCCTAAACCTATCGCATCAACCCTATGTGTTAAACAAAACATATAAACCTAATCAACCCTTGGCATATGTATTTAACATATAAAACATTGCAATTCAATACACAGTCAAAACCGTTAGTTGACCATAGACTAAACCGTGTTAGAGGTCCGAGCATGTGACGAGGTAAGAGTGTTAGTCAGCGGGATGTTAGAGGTTAACCGTACGGGGACTGTTGGACATGTGACAGAGTTTAATGTAACCACCGAAGTCTTAGCCATAACCGCAACCGCATCAGAAAAATTCTGGCATGTGAACGGGAAACTGACAGTCTCGGAGTTCACCACGTAGGAAACCGTCAACAGATGCAAGTAACATGTGAGCAGGTTGATGGTTAATGATACAACAACCGCCAGTTCTAAACCGATAGCGGAACCACTGACACTCAAACCGCGGGATATACCGCCAGTCACATGAAACTATTCCAACCTCCCCCCAGTTAGCTGACTGTAAACGGTTTTAGTCTAATCCTATGGTTTAACAATGGGTTTTATTGCATTTTTAGTGCAAAACAAATTCCACCACCATATGACTAGACCTAGAGGTGTCCCTATGTAACAAGACCGAACCTTATGAATCCAAATTAAGCCAAATTCATCCCTAAACTCAGTGAAAGGAGGTTTTGATGAATTTGCAGGCTTATAAAAGGCGGATTTGCCTTCATGGATGTAGTAGAGTGGTTTTTGACTTTTGTATGCAGATTCTGGAGGACATCGGTAGTTTTTGTTTTCAATGTTACGGGAACATTTGGAGTCAGTTTTGGAAGCTGTAAGAAGCATTGGAAAGATGGTTCAAAGGGATATCTGATGATAGTGATCAAAGGTTCTTGCATGCACACTCAGTCTGGGCTTTTCTCTATGTAATCGACTTCTTCTGATCATTCCTAGCAAAAACAGTTGCCCATCTTGAAAGTGGACTTACAGACGTATTCCACCAAGGACGAACTACATCATCAATCTTGTTGTCTGGTATTGCTGTGTTTTTACTATTTGTACTTCTATTGTGAATCAATTTTATGTTTAATCAGTTGTTGTAAAGTGCTCTTCTCAAGCAGTTTTCCTCAATTTTCGTGCTTTCAATTAACATTCAAAGCATTAATGGTTAATCAATTCTACATCATTTTTTAGTTTATGATCATTTAATATCATATAATTTGGTATCATAGCAGGTTGCGTTTGTAGAATTTTGCATTGAATGTTAACCAAGTCAAAGTCGCAACGAGGAGAAGGAAACCTTGAGCAGATTGATCCAAAGATTGGAAAGCGATGAATCGATCATAAATCAACCATGTCAGGGTCAGATGCAGGTGGATGCACTGAAACTAAGATGAGTGAAGAACAGTTTCAGCAGGCATTCTTGACTATGCAGCAAATGTTAGGAGAATTGTATGAAGACAAGAAGGTGAGAGATGTAGCCTCTTCTTCAAAACCATCGAAGAAGGACAAAGGTGGCAGACCATTCAAGTTTTCATCGCAGTCATCCAAAGAGTTGGAAACCAACGATTCCACTGATAGTAAGAGAAAGAACAGTTCGAAGAGAAAGAAATCAATGATTGTTCAGAAGGAAAGACCTATTTGTTCTCATTGCGAGAGAAGCGTTCATGATGAATCAAAGTGTTGGAAACTTCATCCAGAAATTATGCCCAAAAAGCTTGTTAACAAGAAGGATGAAAATAAGGCCATTGTAGCAGTCTAGTAGGATCTAGGTTTAGATTTAGGCGATGAAAGGAGGACAACCACCATGGTTACGATAGGTAAAACTTCTAAAATTGGTTCAAGTTCAAAAACTATGGCATCTTCTTCAAACATAAATCCTTTCACATGAGGATAAAAGAGTTGAATTCTCTAATATAAGGATAACTTCTAAGCATACAAAGATAGACACAATGTTTGATAATGGATCACAGGAAAATTTAATCTCTGAATATTTAGTTAAAAGTTTGGGTTTGGAAACACGGAATCATCCAAGACCATACCCATTAGGATGGCTAAATAAATCAACTTAGATAAAAGTCACCAAACAGTGTCAATTAATATTTTCCATAACATATAATTACATTGATGAAGTGGAATTAGATGTGGTTCCAGTAGACATATGTGGAGTTGTCTTAGGAAGTCCTTATCTTTATGATCGTGATGCAGTATTTTACAGAAGAGAACATAAATATCACCTTAAGAAAGATGGGGTTGAATTTATTATCAGGGCACATCAAAGTAAAAATCACTTGAATTCAATTAATGTTAATCAGATGAAGCGATTAATAAGTTCAAACACGAGTTTTGTAATCATGTGTGTAAAGGATCAACATAACAATCAACATGATTCTTGTTTATGTTATGCAACTCAGCTTAAAGATGGTTTCGTTAAAGAGATAGAAACTTGTTCAGTTATACGTAAAACCAAACATCTTATTCATAAGATGAGAATACAACATGAGTTACAGTTTATGCCTAAATCTCCTTTTCCTAATGTCAAAATGAATAAATTCAGTTTATGTTTGGAACTTAACAGTTGCAAGGATATGGGTCAGTATTGGGGAAAGTCAATTTTCAACTTCTCTTGTATTGTATTGCCATGTCATGTCTTGAACAGTTTGGAAACCTCTTTTCAAGTCGAGAGGAAACCTATTTGTTTTCATATCAAAGCCTTTTCTAAAGCAGTGTCAAAGTTTCTAAATGGGAGCTTATGCATTAGAGGAAAGTGCTAATCAATGTAAACATCATTTAATGAATAAGGACAAATTGAATCAAACAAATCAACAACTAAATCAATACTTTCAAAATCAAACTAAGTTGCAGCGAATTTCACCTTACAGTTGGATAGATTCATTGCAGCAAGTTCACTTAGTAATTAGGCATCAGGAAAGTATGATAAGTCAAATAACTAGTTTGATGTCAAAAGTATCCTTAATTGTCTCTGTCATTCAACAAAATAGATTATTTATACATGTTGATGGTATTAAACAACATCTAGTAGAGACTGTTTTCAAAGATTGTGAATCACTAACTCATGATTCTTCATGGAAATAATTCAATTTCCATATTGATAACAGGTTTTTTTCCCATCGTCACAAGTTGTGTATACTACAGATGGATGAAACATCTCACCAACTCAAAAGGTACCATGGTCAGGATATCAGGGTCATCACTTGAACGAGATTGATCGAATGTATTGGTACATCATCAGGTTAAGATGGAGTTCTACCCTCATCGACTAATTGTTCAGTCAACCTTTTGTGGTCCAAAAGCTTTCAAGTGGACAGGAATGATCCAGCAGGATTCCGTCGATTCAATGCATAGGTGTTCAAGTGTCGTCATCAATGTTCAGTGTCATCATTAACTTAATTCAGTTTCAACAATTCGACAATGTTGATTATGGATCAGGTTGTTCAAGTAATGCTTATGGTTTCATGGTGTTTAGTCGATATGGGTTGTACCTGGTTGTCGACTTATGTTCATTGACAGTTCCGCCATGATTGGTAGCAAAAATGTGCCTTGTCATTCATCTTCACAGGTTTTGATGTCAACATGGGTGTCGTCCGTAGCAAAGGTCTGATATGGTTGTCAACAAAATGGAGTCGTAAAAAACATCGCTTGTATCAATGACATGCATGTGGTTGTATGTCGCTTTGTGACAATGATTGGAAAAGGTGTTTCTACACCTAATGTAAAATCTAAAACCCTAACCCTAAATCTATACATGACCATGTATTAAAACATACATCACAACTATGTAGAATACATTACCTAAGCTCTAAACCATATCTTAATACAAAACCTATGCTAAAAAATCATATGCCAAACCTAAATGCTACATTCAAAATACACTGAAGAAGTATGTGTTAAAACCTAGTCCTAAACCTATCGCATCAACCCTATGTGTTAAACAAAACATATAAACCTAATCAATCCTCGACATATGTATTTAACATATAAAACATTGCAATTCAATACACAGTCAAAATCGTCAGTTGACCGTAGACTAAACCATGTCAAAGGTCCGAGCATGTGACCAGGTAAGAGTGTTAGTCAACGAGATGTTAGAGGTTAACCACGTGGGGACCGTTGGACATGTGACATAGTTTAATGTAACCGTCGGATTCTTAGCCAAAATCGCAATTGCGTCGGAAAAAGTCTGGCATGTGAACGGGAAGCTGAAAGTCTCGGAGTTCACCGCGTCGGAAACTGTCAGCGGATGCAGGTAACATGTGACCAGGTTGATGGTTAATGATACAACAACCGCCAGTTCTAAACCAACAGCAGAACTGACAGCACTCAAACCACGGGATATAGCACCAGTCACATGAAACCGATCCAACCTCCACCTGGTTAGCTGACCGTAAATGGTTTTAGTCTTATCCTATGGTTTAATAATGGGTTTTGTTGCATTTTTAGTGCAAAACTAATTCCACCACCATATGACTAGACCTAGGTGTCCCTATGTAACAATACTGAACCCTATAAACCCAAATTAGGCCAAATTCATCCCTAAACTCAGTGAAAGGAGGTTTTGATGAATTTTCAGGCTTATAAAAGGTCGATTTTCCTTCATGGACGAAGGAGAGTGGTTTTTGAATTTTGTATCTAGATTCTGGAGGACATAGGTGGTTTTTGTTTTCAGTGTTACGGGAGCATCCAGGGTTGGTTTGGGAAACCATAAGAAGCATTGGAAAGCTGGTTTAGAGGGCTATTTGATGCTAGTTATCAGAAGTGCTTGCATGCGCATTCAATCTGGTATTTTCTCTATGTAATCAACTTTTTTTGTTCATTCCTAATAAAAACAGTTTCCCATCTTGAAAGCGGACCTGGAGACATAGTCCATCAAGGATGAACTCCGTCATCAATCTTTTTTTCTGGTATCGCTGTGTTCTTACTATTTGCACTTCTGTTATGCATCAATTTTACGTTTAATCAACTATTGTAAAGTGATCTTCTCAAGCAGTTTTTCTTTATTTCCGTGCTTTCAGTTAACATTCAAATCATTAATGGTTAATCAATTCTACATCAATTTTTAGTTTACGATCATTCTAGATCACCCAACTAGTGCTATGAGGTTATCTCTTAGTAGCGTTGAGAAGATCAAAAAACAATTTATATTAAAAACCTGTCTAGGGTTTCAAAGATAATAAGTAATTGGTAACTATATATGCTCAAACGCAAATTGTCATTACATCAACTTTCGACTTGAGTGAGAATATGAATGGTGCGGAGCCATAGAAGACGGTTAGAATGGAATTACTTCTAATAAGAAAGAAAATAAAAGTAATTTGGTAGTAATAGTGTCTTCAAATCAATGACATTCATACATAAAATTAGTATGATTGAATGAAGGTTAGAAACTAGAGAGAAATTTTTTTCACAAGAACCCTAGGTAAGGCTATAGAAATTGTAGTTAGCTAAATATGGAAATGACTATTAGCTTTTCCCAAAAATCTGTTATAATGCTGCAAATGTTACAAGTAATGCACGTGATGAAGAGTACCATATTAAACCCTAGGTAGTAGTTGAAACCAAACTTTTGCAAAAGCATGGCCAGTATAGAATGGTTGTGGCCATTGCTAAATAAAAAAGAAAGTATCCTTAAAGAGGAAAATCTCAAAAATTCCTGGAAGGGAAAAAACATGAATTGTACTTTTGGAAGGCAAGAAAACCATCATAATAATAAAGTAATTACAACTCCCCCCAAACAGATTCACAACACCAATTTGTTTACATACCTGGACTAGAAAAAAAATGATGGATCAATCCCAAGAAATAAATTTGTAAACAGATTTCAAATAAATATTATTAGCCGGTAGGGGAAAAGAAATTACTTTGAGAGGATTTATTATTTTTGACACCCTAGATGAGCTCCATAAAGCCATAGTGAGAACCATTCCAAGTTGGTCAAAATACCTGAGCAATTAACATGTTATGCACTCAAGTTGAACCTAAATAATATAAGAGAAATTATATTTCAAAGAATTTAAAGAAGTTAAATAATACCTCGAATATGGAACTACTGGCAAATAATGTTGAGAAATATAATAATAGTAGGTGGATTCCAAGTGTTATAAAGATGAAAATTACGAGGATCTTCATGGCAACAGGAAATTCTGGTTATCAGTGGAAACAAAGAATTGAAAACAAAATCTAGTGATGTCGAAGGGTAGGGTAGGGTAGGGTAGGGTAGTCATATGACAAACCCTATCTATTTTCCACCGTAGATTTCATGGATAAACTAAGGATGTGATAAATGCAAACGATATGCGTTCCATGTGAAATTCACATGGGAATCCTAACACGGGAATTACAAAATGAGGCAGGTGTATAAATAACAAACCTACAGTGAAATCCTGCCACATGCGTTATGACCACAATGGACAATGAGGTTATAAACTAATATTAGGTAAAGTAGGTAAGTATATGTGTTAAGAATAAATGAATACAATAGTAGGCTAATGCCTCTAGCCATGGTCATATAGACTACACATATATCATAATATAGTAGAAAAATATAATTACACGACATTAAATATAATAGATTGACTACCGATCATAAAAGTCAAATGTGGTGTATGAAATATATTTATTAAGGAGACAGGTGGTAAAACTTTAAGTTACAAAAGGTTAATGCCTTATTACAAAAGCTGAATATCCTGTGAATAACTTATTATCTTATGCGTTATAAGAAAATCGATTGGAGGGAGCTATATAAAGAAAAAAAATAAGCCCCTTCTTTTAATGTTTTGAGATGAAATTTTAAAATGTCTAGAAATATCAAATGTGGATTAAAAGAAAAATAGCAGATATTCCTAACAATCTACAATGGTACATTTTTTTTAATTCCATAGAGAACAATTATAATGTTACTTATCCGAAATTTATAGTACCAAAAAAATATATATATGTGGAATTAAGGTATTTACATTTTTGTACAATTTTTTTGTAACATTTATTAACCTAAGCTAACAAAGACTAGGTCCAAGGTGTGATAATGAAAGTAAATACTTTATTATTAAATAAATAAAGATAAATTAATCATTTGGAAAACAAGACATGAAGAGGTGACATTCATGTCAAATAAAATTACATTGATGAATGGGAATGGATAATTCTTTCATGATAAGACTTCTAGATAAAATTCTAGATAAGCTTAATGGATTGAGAGATAAATATCCATTAGGTTTCTTAACTAGAAAAAGATGCTAAGTTTAACATAAAAGTATTGCAGGAGAGAAAGGAAAGCTTTTATGGGAAAATCCTTGCGGGAGAGTAAGGCAAGCAAGATAAACATAAAAACCTCGCAAGAGAGAAAGGAAAACTTTTATGAGAAAAGCCTCACGAGAGAGAAAGGAAAGCCTTTCCATGAAAAGCCTAGGCAAATGGATAAAAATATCCACCTAAAAGAGAGGCACTGCTAAAGGAAACCATATCATGAAACATGGTATTAAATACCCATCGAAGGGATCAAGAGAGGCATTTGTTGGCTTAAGGGGTCCTGACCTAGGTTCAGAGTTGTTCGTGCCAACCAATAAAACCCTAACTACCGGCCCTTTCGGCAACAACCTGCATAACGCAGGCTGCAGTCTCACCCAAAGCAGTATTGGGAGATGCTAGAACCAAGTTTCTGCATCGAGAGACCGTGTGATAAGTAATCTAAAGCCTTCATAGCTCAAATCTATCTTCTTTCAGATCAATGTCTTCGTATGGTTGGCTAGTACTACTCTATGAAAATGCCTCTTAGACCTTCACGAAGGTCTGTGATTAGACTTTAAACAGACCTAAAAGAAGCTGACTAACAACTTTCGCGCACTAAATAATAACCCTAGATTTTCCTTCACGCAGGTCTACTCGATTCGAACAGAGATCATAACAAATTTAACCATTACCTTCGTGAAAACAGATAATTACTTAGCTCATGTACATATATTGAAGATTTAACATATTCACTCAGAAATTACATTTAATCCATAGGGAATAGATCATTAAGCCATAATGCATAACACGAAATATGAATAAGACACAGAGGCAAGATATTTGTTCCAAAATCAGTCCTTATTAGATTCAACGTTCAATTTACAGATTCTTCGTCCCTGCGCACCCAGCTGCAGGGGCTTGCGCACTCAACTGTGGACTTGCCAAGGTCTCTACACACTGAGCTACAGGAGCTTTCCCCTTTCGCCTAAGTACAAGAAATAAAGCTTGTCTGTCTTAGCACTTGCCCAAAACAAATATCTTCTATCTTAGTTACCATATCTAGACTCACTATGACTCAGATATTTATAGCCTTTCTATTACAATACCATGGCCCACGGCCTATGGTTGAGTCTCAAAACTAACCTATCACTTACCCATAAAAGGGGCTAAAGCCCCTTTGACTCTTACTTAGTTCTGCTCTTCGCTTCCACATTTCACAGAGACTTTACATTCTTTACAAAATTCTTCTCAAAAATTGGTTAAACTAACCCAAAATTGACCCTAGGGACCCTATCCCAATAGGCCCCCAACAAAAATTATGGCGACTCACCCTCGAATCACTCTGTTAGCGCCTCGATCTTTTTGTGGAGATCACTAAACTCAACCTACAATGACGGTACGTCAGCAGAACCCTGTACCGCAACCTGCTGCACTTCCTCAACAAGATTTTCTGTCATCGGGCCTTCTACTACTAGGTGCATCATTCTTTGTGTCTGTTGAAGTGTCTTTAACTTCTCTTAAACTAATAGACTAACCTGACTAGCTTCCTCTGTCCATGGTTGTATTCTGGCCTTGAGAAGGGCCTCTTTCCTTTGTAGCTCTTCAATTTGTGATTGCAGTTGTTTTCCTTCCTACAATTGAGTGAGGCGTTGGACTAGCGCCAAAGTGCGCACAATCACCCTGACTTCATCAAACCTACATTGTGTCTCTCGGATATCTGTGTTAAGTTTTTGTAGGTTTGGGTCCTCCTGTAGAGTCATCCATAACACCATGGCCTGATCGAATACCATCACGCAGTCTGTGAATATTGTATCCAAAGTGACCATGCTTTCCCTGATAGCTACTCCGTGCTACTCCCGGACCTCTCATGGAGTGGTTGGCTATAATTTTAGTTGTAGCTCTGAGATATTCATCTGGAATTCAAACATGACTTTGTCAATATCATCTTTAGACGCACGAACCACAATAGCCAATTTCCTTATTTTTGTTGTAGCTGCGGCATCCTCCGGAATGTTTAATTATGGGATTGAATTGCATTTCTGCGTTATCACTGTCTCCAGGCTCTCACTTCGTGCTTGCAGCTCTTCCTTTTCTTTTAGAGCCTAATCCTTTTCCACGAAAATATGCTCATTGTTTACCTTGAATTAACTGATCACTGCAAGTGCGCACTACTCTCTGATCCTCAACTCGTCTGAAACCCCCTGATGCAGCGCATGGAGAGTCTGAAGCAACAACGTAGCAGAGTTCACCCCAATGTCTTTGATTGTGATAAAAAAAGTGCGATCTTCCACTGATTCTGCGTGAACTGATCCTTCTGGTAAGGGTATGACTTTGAGGTCTAGTGTTTGTTCTAGTTCCAATACTTTCTTAATCCCTTGCACCAAGCTCACTTGCACCATGCTCGCTTGCCAAACGCTCACTTGAATCCTTCCTGACTGGATCTAAATCTGACACAGATCCATCTGGATGCTCCCTACCATCTGCATGTACTTCTATTCAAATTACTGCCACAAATATGTTGTGGTGTCTTTGATTTTATCACCAATTTCATCTGGATCCTCTTTTATGAGGATCATCAGATCTCTGTGTAATTGCTTATCTAATTTGTGCTTCTTTCGTGGGTTGGCAATTGTCTCCTTACTGCATTTCTTCAATGTGAAGGGAGTGTTATTTTCCTCTCCACCATTGTCGCGCTACTCTGACAGTTCCTCCTCCTAAGTATGTTGGGAATTCGATGCTCTGACTTCCTTTGTGTCAGTGCGCTCTGTCTCGACACACTCTTTCGTACTGCAATATTTTTTTGAAACTGTCTTAGCAGTAGCTTCCTTCTTTGTCTGCTAAGTCAATGCTCTCGCCGCTTTCTGTGTTGCTTATTTTCACTTTTGCGCAGCTATTGTTTGCACAATAGAGGTTTCTCCACCCTTACTAGTACCTACACCAACATTTGTCAGTTCGTGCCACTCTGTTGGCCAACTCCCCACAATCTCCTGCACATCTGTCTTTGAGACTAAGTATGGAAACTTATGCCATATATGTTTAGGGTCCCTCCTTGCCCTGATTGATACATTATGGAAATTGCCCTTGAACTCTGTGAAGTTCCACAACTACTTGAACAAGGTTGGAGACAACCTTGGGCACTCACTGATAACTGTGTGGAGATCCATTTCAACTAATATCCATAAAATATTTAATTCCTTGATTCTCTTTGGATACTTTGTCGCCAATAACGAAGTGAACTTCACTGCCTCTGGGAAATCTTCTGCCTGCGAAGGAAACTGACTATACTCTAGCAATCGCCATGCTACTAAGACAAGTAACAACGAGAGCAAGGCATAATGAAATGGCTTACTCTCCTCCTATGCTTCACAGCAGTTCACGAGGAATTCCTTACATCAATACTGCGCCCAACTATATTGTACTCCCTTCGCGCACTAGGCAGCTAATGAGACTGCTGGCACTGAAACTTCGTCCATGCACATTTGCTCATAATATTCCTTGCTAAGATTTGGGCAGCAAACTGCACCGCCTGGTCTTGGTTGGAGTGGATAGAGTATCCACGAGACTTTTTGTTCAATCCAAATTCGGCTTTCATCTTATCTGCCAACTCCTTTTCTCCAGTTTTCCCTCCAAACTCCTTTACAGGGTCCAACCCTTTATAGGGAAACTTTGTAATCCTATGGATGAGCATATCCATGGTAGGGATGGGTTCACCGAGCCATAATCACCCATCATGCACCAACGCGAGCAGCTGGCGCACGCACATAATATTTATGATTGACCTATGAAAATGTGGTATGCATAGCATGTGCAGCAACCTGACTTACTCAACACCTCTGACCCATTTCATGGGTTCCAGCCATATAACCCCAATTTCTTCATAATAGATTTTTTTCATATACCTATTAGTGGCTAAGTGAGGGAATTTATCATGGTCTGTGAGGTCCCAATCCTCCAGCTTCAACACTGGACTACACACTAAGACTGTGCCTTCAAATACGACATGTTCTCGTAACAATGGCGTTGAGACCATAAATGTTCTAGAATTCGATTCTTTACTTACTTTTTTCTTCCCTTTCCGTGGAGGGATATAATTCGGGAGCCATGTGATAGGCTCGCCCTCCTTAGCATCTAACTCTTCCACTCCATCATGAAATTCTTCTTCTTCTAAGTCCAAGACTTTCTGCGGCTTCTTATCCTTCTTCTCCTTCTACCGGACCTCCGAGTTCTTCCTCGGTGAATGTCTCACCGGTACAAGTTTCTTCTTCTTTTCTTTTGTAGCTGTTTTCTTCACCCTAGGTGACCTTGGCACCATAGGCACAGGGGGCACATCTTCCATAGATACAGCTTCAGGGCCATCCGCTTGAGAAACAACAACTTTAGAACTGACTGGAGCATACATTCATTCAAAGAAAAATTCACAAGCTTCTTTTGATAGGTTTAGGAATGACAGTCACAACAAGAGTTCTTCCCAGTCTTCACACTTCATAAACTTAAAATAGTAAGGCTCACAGACATTTCTCAAAATGAAAAGTGTTCTTCAGCGGACCAACATGCCCAATTTATAGGAGGTTTTGAATTCAAATCTGACTGCTCCATTCATTTCCTGATCATAAATGCATCTTTGGTGGTAGATCTCCAAATATTTTCACCATAAATGGCGCCTACCCACTCCTCTTAACAATATTTTTTCCATCAAATCATGAATAATGACTCCAACGACTACTTTTAGGCCCATCTGAAAGGTACGTCCTCCATGGCACAACTCATCTAGCGCAAATTCACCTGTCACACTCCTTTCTTCCATCACGTGGCCTCCCTACTATGGTTTTCTCCTCTTTGGGAAGTATAGTTTATAGTCTCGTAATCCCTTGCAGCTACCTAGATTACTAAGACTGTTCTGGTATGATGTAGTCATTGCGCAGGGGCAGGATCCCCTATATACATCTTCAACCTACTTACATTCACTTTCGCAGGGGATGGCTCCCCATTCAGCTTCGCAAGCTGAACTGCGTCACCCGTGATCTCCTTAACAACATAGGGCCCCAACCAGTGGATTTGAAATTTCCCTAGAAATTTTATGAACTTGCTATCATATAGCAGCACTAAATCATCCACCTTGAAACTGTTCAGCTTAATATGGCTATCATTCCATGCTTCCTTGTGTTCCTTTTGCACTTGCTAGTGAAAGCCTTTAAGAAAGCAGTCCTCTTCTAACTCCATTAGTTGCGCAATCCGTTCCTCTAATATCTCGCAATCCGCCATCTCTATCAAAGCTGCAATATGTAAACTTGGCACAATATACTCCATAGACATCATTGCTTCAATCCCATAAACCAACCTAAATAGTGTTTGGCCTGTCAACTTCTTGCAGGTCGTCTCGTATGCCCATAGTACTGCTGGTATGCACATATCCTATTCATCTCTATGCACATTGCAAACCTTTGTCAATGCATTCTATAAGATATTGTTAAACACTTCCACCGTTCCATTCGTCTCCGGGTGATAGGGAGTGCTCTTTTTGTGGTATACATGGAATTCTTCTAGCATCGCGCTAATTGTCTCATTCAAGAAATGTGTACCTCAATCACTCCTCAATATCTTAGGGCATCCAAACAGTGTTAATACATATTCAAACAAAAACATAGAAATGGTGGTAGTTGTACAATCCTTCATTGGCTATGCTTTTTCCCATCTGGTTAAGTACATTGTTGCAGTAATTATATATCGCGTTCTCGTCTTCTTTCTTAGTGCTTGTATTGGACCTATGAAATCAATGGCCAATGGCCAAAAACCTGCAATGAAACCTGAGCATTTAAAGGTAATTCATGTCTTTGTGAAGGCTTTCCCATCCTTTTGAAAGCATCGCAAGCCTTGCATTATGCCTTAGAATCCTTATGTAATGCTGGCCACCATAACCCAGCATGCAAGATCTTCTACGTAGTCATTTTTCCTGTGTAATGTCCTCCTGCCACTCCTCCATGTACTTTGGCGAGGATACTAGCGTGATCAAACTCAGGAACATACCTTCATAGTATTTCATATGTTCCCATCTCGTACAAGTGACCTGCAATCACTGAAAAATCTACAAAGCGGACTACTAATTCCTTCCGCTGCTGAGTATTCATGGTTAAAAAATGAATGATATTAGCAAAATGGTCATCCACAAAATGCACCACAAACAACTGTGCATCTGACAGTCCTTCCTCTAAATGATTCGGTTCTTCACCTGTTTCAATCCTTGACAGATGGTCTGGTCCTGCATTTAGCCTTCTAGGCTTCACAATCACTTCAAAGTCATATTCTTGAAACAACAGTAACCAGCAGCAGATCTTACCCCCCAACATAGGATTAATGACCAAGTACTTCAGTGCGGAGTGATTTGTATACATTTTAAAATGTCCACCTAACAAATAATGCCAAAATGTTTGCAATGCATAGACCATCACCAGCCCTTTACACTCAATATTGCAGTAATTCTTCTCATCCTTTGATAACTTTCTACTCACAGAGGTTATCGGATGATCAATTTTTCTTTCTCCTTCTTGTGTTAATATCGCACCTAGTGCAATGAAAGAGGCATGTACATGCACATGGAATTCTTTCTTCTAGTCTGGAAACACCGAAATAGGCACGATTACCATCTTTTCCTTCAATCATCTAGACTACACTGACATTCTTCATCCCAACAAAAAATCACATTATTCAATAATTTTTCCATTAGCGCGATTATCTGAGCATATGGCTTGATAAACTTTATATAATATCTCGTGTTCCCCAATGTTGCACGCAGCTATTTGATATTCCTAGGAGCTTCCAAATTCACAATCACAATGATCTTCATAGGGTCCACCATCAATCCCTACCTACATACTACATTGCCAAGCAAGATTCCAAAGGGCACACAAAATATGCACTTCTTCAAATTCAACACGATCTAATGCCTTCGACATGTATCCAAAATAAGGCGCAAAATTGCAACATGGCACTTCACCAACCCAAACACAGTCCAATCGTTGAAATAAACATCCAAAAATTTATTAATAAATTCCTTGAACGCCACAATTACTACTCGGGTAAAAATTGCGGGCGCGTTCTTCAATCTGTATGGCATTACTGTATGTTGAAAGCAACCCCACTCCATCATGAACGTTGTCTTGCTTCTATCTTTCGATGTGATATTTATTTGATGGTATCCTGAAAATCCATCCGTAAACGAATAAACCTCCTCTCCACCAACATTCTCTAATACGTCATTTGTAAATGGTGTTAGAAACGGATCGTGCATGCATGTATCATTCAACTTTCTTAGATCTAAACATATTCTGATTTCGCCTTTTTGTTTCTTCTCTTGGACCACCATTGGGCTTACCCAATTAGATTCCTCTACTGGTTCAATAATATTGGCATCCAACATCTTATACAGTTCTTGGTGCACCTTTTCTTTATACTTTGGATTTAGCCAATAAGGTCTCTTCTTAATGGTCTTCACATCCGGTTTCAACGTAATCTTCATAACACCTAAATATCCAATGATCCCTTTCAAATCCAAAAACTTTGTTGGGAATAGATCCTAGTATTCCCGTAGTAGTTCGGCCACCTGATCAACTATATCTTCATCCCAATAGTCTCCTATCTCTGTGAACTTAGGCTTTGCTTCAGATCCAATGTTTACTTGTCTTGTTTTCAATGGTTCTGATATATTCGTGTTCATAGCTTTCATTTCTTTGACTACGTGATGTCCTTATATCTCTAGAATGTTAATATTCCATGGGTCTTCATCTTCCTCTTTAGTAGTCTCATTGTAACATTCCAGCGTATGGCACAACTGTGTACTGCAATCCAGTTGAGCCCATTCTACCAGTTCCCTAGGCTTTCTGAATATAGATGCTTTTATCTCCTGGAGCGCTTCATCAATGCATTCAAACCCATCCACAAAGCTGAAAGTCAATAATAAACTCTCCCTTAATACGTCCCATTTATTTGTCCCATGGCAAAGCTCCATCTCCAAATACCAGTTCATTGGGATTGTGTCTAAGGTATGATAGAAAATGTGTACCCATTCTAGTTGTGGTTCTATTCCCCAAGCTTTAGTCCATCATGCCAAATGATCGCATGGATCATTCTTCCCACTGTATTTTTCTTTCATCCGAGAATTAGCATGTCCAAACCTTAATTTCATCATTCTTCTGTATTCCTTCCATCCAGCGAAGCTTTCCTTGTGCGTACCCCACCAACGGGCAGGCGTAGCGCATAGTGCCAATTCCAGAGCTTGGAAGTGATGTTCTTCTGATACCTCCCTTTCAAATTCATTTAAAAATAGATCCACATCAATCAAACCATCATAATTTAGAAGCTTCATTACCTTAGTTGAGACACCTCGCAGTAGTTTCGTCATCGTATTGCAACGGAGCATACATATTTCATGCATCTGATTATGCCAGTGTTCAAGTTCTTCATCTGAATCTAAGGTGCAAGAACTATCCCTATCCTATGCAATTCGTCCATCAGTCGTAGCATCTATCCAATCTTGATTTCCCGTTGTGATATTGTATATATGATCGAGATCATCATCACTTTCCACAAAGTCACAAACATGTCCAGTATAATGTGCTCCTTTAGTAGGGTCTAGTGGCACTACGACCCTAAGCAATTTCCTTTCAAATGTCATTTTCTGCTTTTTCAAGCTAATTACCATGTCCATATCAAAATCCTAGTTAATTCCTAGTAGTGTGGGGTATGCGTTACTATCATCCATTATTTTAACAACTTCAAACCTAGCTAGCATGCTTGCGCCCTCAATGTCCATCGTTACACCATATAAGCACCCCATCAGAATAATCTTCTATTGATTTGCCATGGGCAACTGAATAGGAGACCACTGCTTTCCCATGTCTGCTTAAGTAGGATGTTTGCATCAAATCCCAGATCCAAGATTACATGGTCCATTTCATATTCTCCTATTTACACGGTCAGCCTCATCTTGCGTCCCGTTCGCTTTGTGTGCTTACTGATTTTCCTCATGGTGCACTTTTCAACAGGAGTCTTTTCTTTGTTTGTGAATTTTTCGATTAAATCTTGCAGCCCTTCTACTGCTTTCTTACCGCGTAGTAACTTCATACAGGTCTTCAAAAAAGTAGCTAGTAATGAAGGATCTACCTCTTGCAATGCACTAGTTTCCAACATTTTCTCCTGGCTTCTTGAGGTGGAGGCCTCAACGAAGTTCCTCTTTGCTTCCATAAAGGTTTCCTTAGCATGATTAAGGTCAAAATCTATTTCCTTCTTAGCAGCCTTGCCCACCCACTTGTTAGCCTCTGGCTGCTTGCCTTTATCTTCACCAATGGCGATAACACTTCATATTACTATATTTATGCTCTAATCTTCGAAAACGGGGCTCTGCCCTCATCATCTGGATGTTTTGTGTAGGTGACTGGGGTTGCGCCTTCTTTTCTTGCATCTTCTCCATCACATGGTCAAACTGTCGACAATACTGACATGACAGATGAGTGGGGTTTGTACAATCTCACGCGAAGTGCCCTGCTTCGCCACTGTTATAGAAAATTACCTGCCCACGCCCCTGACCAGTTCCGCCCCCTCTTCCTCATCCTCGGCCTTGGAATCCCTCTTGCGCTACTCCTACACCCTGATCCTAGGGCTAGTTCTCTACTTGTATTCGGTAGGTAGGGGTTGTATCCATCATCAGCTCATAACTTCTACAATGGAATTCATCATGTCCCATTGACTTACAAAAATTGTAAAACAACTGCTGAGGGATCTGTACAAACTTTTGTAGTAAGTGGTAATTATCAGTTGCATGCTGTCTTGTAACCTAACAGATAGCGCAGCTCCCATGCTCAACCCAATGTTATTCCCTAGTTTCAGGGGAATAGGCCCTCCCCCAATAAGATAGTTCTTATAAATTGGGAAATGGTCCTTATCATGTCCATGGCTCTTGCAATTCAAACACCAGACTTCAACTGGCACCTATGGTTGGGCTCCCTTGGCTTTCTTCAGGCTCTGCAACTCCAAGTGCAGGATTTCCAGTTGTGAGTGAATATGTTGCACTCCTAGGTTCGTATCATGTATGGGTGAGGCATCCAACCTCATCACAATTTCTAAGGCTTTAGCTTGCATTGCTATCTTTTGTTGTGATAGAGGCACTCTTAAGTGTGGCAAGAGCGACACTATATACAAGTCATGATGCTGTGAATCTGTAATCAACATATTGGCTTACCTGATCAGGCATTTCAACCTTTGATCGAAATCCCAAGGTGTCTTGTCTACCTTCTGTCGAATTTCTTTAAACTCAGTCACCGACTGCAGCTCTGACTTAGGATTTCTAAACTCCTTGTTCAGGGCTTTCTGGGTCTCTGCCAACATTGTGGTGGGGTTATCAGTGTAATACTTGATGTAACGTGTTAATTCTTGATCTTGTAACAATGTGACTAGTTGCGCTTTCTTGATGCTATCATCCGTAATCTGTTGTGCCATCCATACAACTCAAGTGACAAACTAGAACTGTTCGGGATCTTCTCTCCCTACTCCTTTAAAAATCACCATCTTCATTATGTTCGACATGTTGAATGGTTGTAGTGGAGGTTAAGGAGGTGAAGGCGTAGGTGTATGAGGTGGAGGTGGAGGTGGAGGTGGAGTGGACGAAAGAGGTATCCTCGAGATACCCTACATAATTACTGAATTGCACTTCGTGGCATACTCAACATTGTCCCTTCATCGTCACTTAAAGGGGATTCAATGAGTGGACTGTACTCTGAGCTTGATCTTTTGTTTCTTCTAAACAATCTCCCACTTCACGTAGCCCCAAACATCAAGGTAACTACATAACCCTCTTGTCACATAATAGCATTTTAATCCAAGTCTTCAATGATTTCAAGTACTTACCTCGCAGTCCCTTAAGGAGCCTTCATTCCACTTCGCTACACATGATATTTCTATCGATCAAGAACTCAGTCAAAACTTCCAAGAGTGCAATCAATACAATGATCCACATCCCGCGTTCACCAGTTCAAGAGTCCACACTATAGTGCCATCAAGCCTCCATGTCCCTTGACTATTGGCCAAGTTAGACAACCACTCATGTAGTTCATCAAGGAAGAGACAAAATAATGCGTTGGCTTTTTCTGTGTACAAAACTTTCTACAACTACTTCTCCTTAGATAATTTAGAGCTCCTATTCTCTTAAGTTGTGAATTTTTGCACATTTCGATTCATCCACTTCTCATTCTCTTTCTTTATAGGAAACCATTTATCACACATATCTCAGATAGATCTCGGTCCCGACAACAAAACCATTTGTTGGTTTAAGGGGGCCTGACCCATGTTTAGAGTTTTTGTGTTAGCTAACAAAACCCTAATTGCTAGCCCTTTTGGCAACAACGTGCATAATGCAGGCTGTAGCCTTACCTAAAGCAGTATTGGGGGATGTTAGAACTAGGTTTCTGCATCCAGAGACCATGTGATAAGTAATCTAAAGCTTTCATAGCCCAGATCTCCCTTCGTGCAGATCTATGTCTTCTTATGGTCCACTACTGCAACTATATGAAAACGGCCTTAGACCTTCGCGAAGGTCTGCGATCAGACTTTACATAGGTAAAAGAAGTTGAATAACAAATTTCACACACTAAATAATAACCCTAGATCTTCCATCACACAGATCTACTCAATTGAAATAGAGATCATAACAGATTTAGCCATTACCTTCACGAAAACAAATTATTACTTAGTTCATGCAGAAATATTGAAGATTTAACATATTTTCGCAGAAGTTACATTTATTCCACAGATAACAGATCATTAAGCCATAATGCATAACTTGAAATAATAATAAGACACAGAGGCAAGATATTTGTTCCAAAGTAAGTCATTATTAGATTTAGTGTTCAATTCACATACTCTTCCTCCCTACACACCCAGCGGAAAGGGCCTGCATACTCAGTTGTAGACTTGCCAAGGCCTTCGCGCACTCAGCTAAAGGAGCCTTCCCCTTTTGCCTAAGTACATGAAACAAAGCTTTCTTGCCTTAGTACTTGCCCAAAACAATAATCTTCTATCTTAGTTACCATATCTAGACTCGGTATGACTCAAATATTTATA
The DNA here is from genome assembly GCA_031772625.1 of Pinus tabuliformis. Lineage (NCBI taxonomy): Eukaryota > Viridiplantae > Streptophyta > Pinopsida > Pinales > Pinaceae > Pinus > Pinus tabuliformis. Next base: position 795,451,042 of record CM062817.1, read on the forward strand.
TCCTTTCTATTACAATACCATGGCCCGCAGCCTATGGGTGAGTCTCAAAACCGACCTATCACTTACCCATACAAGGGACTAAAGCCCCTTTGACTCCTGCTTAGTTGCACACTCTGCTTCCACATTTCACAAAGACTTTACATTCTTTACAACATTCTTCTCAAAAATTGGTTAAACTAACCCAAAATTGCCCCTAGCCACCCTATCCCAACAGTAGTTGATCCATGGCAAGAACTCTCAGCTTGGGGGTTTACTGAAGGAAGTCAGTTCTAGGTTGGGTGGTTGCGCTCGTTTTTCCAAGTTACTTTCCTGAGCTGATCTAGTTTGCTTCAATTGCTTGGGATTTACTGTATGTGGACCCTTACTCTTTATGTATTCCCATCTTTAAAATTATGTGCTATCTCGGTTTTTAAGATGGTGAATAATTATGTTTTAAGGCTAGAAATTATATAGCCTATGGTTTAGGTTATCTATGCTATGAATTATGCATCATGGGGTGAGCTGCATCCACTAAGGATGGTTTACCTATTTATTCATATAGCATAAGATATATGTCAGTAATACTTTCAACTATGCTAGTAGGACTATGATCATGATTTACGGCAATTCTAGGTACAATATATTCATGATAACATTCCATTAATTATTTTGTGAGGTCCTCAAATAAATGAAGTACGAATGGAAGAATCTCATTAGATTGAATGGCCATGATTAACTCTTTTCTCCGAGTTGTAATGTATGCGTCAGCGTTAGTTTGGAATGTAAGTCCACATCATGGATCGAGTAAAGCATAGAAGGAATTGGTAGTGTTGTGCCCAAGGGGTATGTGAAAAATGGTATCGAAGCTCTAAGTTCAATATTGTGGCCTAAAGGCCAACCCACTTCTATAAAATATGAGTGAGATGTAGGTCCTAAAATAGGTCCTAAATAAATAAGAAGTTTCATTAATTATAAAAGTGCTATATTCCAAAATCCATAAAGGATAGAAACTCAATACTAAAATGATGACATTGAAGCAATAACATAGATAATGTAATATATATGTTATGTTATAATATTATATTGATAACTTGCAATAAACCGTAATTTTGAACTAAGGCGTTTGAAATCATGGATTTTTTTTCAGGAGTGAAATCTCCTATATTGCTTGTCAAGCATGTAACTAATTGTGATTCCAATTGGCATAAAGGAATCAATTAAAAACAAAAGTAGTCCATTGGATCATTAGATAGTGAAGGAAGAAGGGTAGAATCCTTACATGCCTATACTGAATTTTCAAGCAATATTCCGATGAAAATTTTATTCTTATAATGATTTTGTAGTTGGTAAATTATGTATGAAGTGATATATATATCGGAAAATCTTGTATCATGCTATACAAATGAATATATATTAAAACATTGCAATGAAGGTGATACTATGAACGCTATGTTTAAATATCATACAAAGCCATTGGAAGACCAATACAAAAGTATTGATAAAAGGTTTGACTAACATTGAAAAGCTCATATTTATCAATGTATGTAAGGTTAAATCATCTTTGTAAAGTTTAAGAATCCCTTACCTCATATCGTAGTCAATGTCCTCAAAGGAAAGTAATATCACTGACAATAATTCATTATTGACAAACCTAAAATCCAAGCTAGCGCTAGAAAGATTATATGGTGTTTTATTTTTTTTTGGATAAATACACCTTATAAATAAAGAGTAAGACAAAGTCTAAATGTGAAAACAAAACGAATTAGGTGGTCTATGGAATAGGGGAACCACAATGGATCCCTGAGGTGGTAATGGAAATAACCTCACTTGGTTAGAAACATGCGTAGGAATTTCGTAATGGTCAAGGGGTTTAAATAACTTTGAACCTACATGCACCTGTAAGATGAAGTCCATAAAATAAAACGAAGAGCAATGTTTCAGGGAGTATCATTTTTTGCAAGGGTTATTGTGAAAATCAATATATTGTGCATAGTGGTTAGCTCGGTTGTGGAACCTTTATAGCCTGGTTCCCTGTGAACTACACAACTTCTAATAAAATGCATGCAACAGAAGTGTCAACGTACATTCATGTTTTATCTATTGGTGGAAGTTAGTATAGTTATCTGTGCATATCAATAAATGTAGTGAACATTGAACCTTCCCTGGGTAGGTACCTTACCCAACACTGTTCAACTTAAGTAGTTCCATTGGGTAATGGGTTTTACATAGTCATCTAAGAACCACCATGGAATCTTGGTTGTGCAACCAACTACAACCTTTCGTATTAAATAAATGCAATTCCCTCATGAGATCCTCCCTTCAATTTCCTCTTGCATTGTGGGCACTGAGAAAATCACTTGGTTTGACCATCGAAGGAATGAGGATAAAGCATGAGGGACACTTTCTCAATTACTGTAGAATTGGATTCTTGCTTATACAACTCACAGGTTTGTAGCAAAATTTCAAGCTTTAAATCACACCTAGTTATGATAGCTTAGAATCATGTTTTATGGGAAGATTTAAATCAAGAACACCTTTCCAATTGCAATAGTGGAAAAAATCATGTTGAGGACCATTGAGTTTCTTTCCAATCCGCAGTGTCTATCTTTGGATTTAGCCACTAATCTAGAGAGGTTCGAGTTGCCTTAAAAAAAACTGATTGGATAAGGTTTATCCCTTTGACAATGCTCATAGCTATATTTTTTCCCTTCCACTGAATATTGGATCGGCAAGATTGATGTTTTTTTCATTATCACTTGATCTTCTTGCATTTTCCACTCAGTTGGAGATGTTTCCAAAAGGGACATAACCATTGGATAATGGTTATTTAGTTGTTTCAATAACTCTATTGAACCTTTGCATTATGGAAAGAGGCAACACATATTTGAGGGTCTCAAGATCATTTTAAATAGAACTATAGCCATTACATGATGGGGTCTAAGTTTATCGACCTTGGGTGTTATGAGTTGTACCTTCTTGGAATGAGACGATGTTGAGCATAGCTTCCTCAGGGATATACATATCCACCATGATCAGGTGTACGCAGGAAGGCCAAAAAATTGGATTCAGAAAACGTTTTTCCTGTGGGAAGTTAAGCCAAGGAAGGCTAGCTGGTGCACACAAAGGAGGGAAGCCTAACGTAAAAGCTAAATTAGTTAATGATGGTATAGGAAGTTGACCGAGAATATACAAGTCGTGATTTGTGATTCCACCTAATGATCTCTAGCGTCTCTGGTCATCACAAACATGTGATCAATGGTCTTGGCAGGGCTCCTCCAAGATGATTGAGGCAAAAATGTTCATTAAACTCTCTCATAGCGAATGCGCTGTCCTAGAATTGAAAGGAGGGAAGTACGTTTGATGCAAGAGGGGAAATAAGGGTTGAAAGAAGAAGCTCGTGGAGTGCCAAATAAAATATCCCAGAACGTGAAGCCTAGATTCCATTCGGGTTTCGAGGAATGTTTGGCAAAGAGGCAACCTAGAGTCGTACAAAACAAAAGGCACAATAATTAAATTATGAGTTGTTCGTTTTAATGCATAACGCATACCTTTTGTTAATTACCTCCTCGGAGTTGCGTGATTGCATTATGTGTTCAACCTTTCTTATTTTGCATGACATGATTACATGCATGTACTTACATACAATGTATGACCCTTAGTATGATGACACACATTTCTATTCGATTTTCTGATTGAGGCTGAGATCTTGTAACTTGCAAGCTAGTAATTCTCATTTCCTGTAGGTTGCATTCCATGTTATAAGCTCATTGTCCATACTTCAATGATTCTTCCTCTTACTCTGAGGTCTTGCACTCGCATTTGAAGGTCAATCTCTGAAATTCAATTGATTATAAGGCTTTGTATTTCCTAGGAATGTTTGAATTAAAATGACAACGCTCAACCTATACTGCTATGACATCGCACAGTGTGACTCAATAGACAACTATTGTGGCCTATTTTGGTTTCCCTATCTTTGTAATGAGATGGCACACTTCCTGTGGCATAGATTCACTATGGCATGGATATCCTCTAAATAGAAACACACATGTATTAAACTGCAACCTGTGGCTCATTCTTCTTAACACTCTGTGATTCACATTGCTTGCTCAATAACTCGCTGTGAATATATGTAGTTCGTAGTGAACATATATGGCATTTATATACTATCCTGTGTGGTTATATTTTGTGGCTCAATCCAATGGGATCATTATACATAGGACAACAACATCGATCTAGATATTAGCGATCACATAGATCATATTCTTCTAGACTAGATATTCTCATCACTCTTCAATAAACCCATTATACAGAATTATTTTATTGTAATCCAAATTACAATAATCAGTATACTCTTTCAATGGTTCGAAGACAGTCGAGTTTGAACAAGTTGGACTTAATCCTTGCACTTTAACTTAAATTTCTCAAGTCTAAGTATGGTATTTCATACACCATGGTGGATAGCTATAGTAGCATTGTGGAGAGAAGAAAGCTGGAAATGTTAGATGGGAATAAATAATTCTGTAATGGGGTTATATAACATAGAACCTTGTAGTGATGTGGTGGAATTGAGAGTAATACAAAGAAATAACAACAATTAACATGTTGATTAATTTCAATAAGTAGAAATGGACAAATTGGTCACTGTTTTATTTTGCCTAATTATTAAGTGTTGGGAATTATGTGGAAGGTAAATTTTTATTTCATTATATGTTCTCCAAAACTTAAATTATTGTTGAATGCTCTTGGGAGGGCACAATGACTCTATACCATGATGTAAAAGTGGTTTAAAATACTTATACATGATAGACCTTGTTTTAAATGTTCATAGTCGAGCTTGATGAATAAACAAATTGTAAGGTATGATTATTGTATTAAAATTTTGGATGAGAAATTCTAGTGGTGTGGTCATCATGGGTTATAAATATAAATGTAGGTGGTGAAAGGAGTAATGATGGATAAATAAATTTGAATACTATGTTCAATTGTGTACCAATAGGTCCCTTTTTCCATACCATCACCATATTACTTTACTCATATTAAAGTTAAATTATGAGTTGCATGATTGCTATGCAAGGACATAGCTTAATAGAATGAAGATTATACTTATAAGAGATCTTAAGGGAAGAAATGTTGAACTCTTATGAGGTAAATGGAAAACAGAAAAGATAAAATGACAAGTGCCATTTCCATAGATAATGGTGAACATGAAGAAAGATTAAAATAAAATTATATAAATGGAAACTATACAAACCTTTAGAAATTGATGGTTAACTAAGTGGGTTCCATCCTCGAACAAATTCTGAAGATTTTACTCAATAAAGATAGGTCCTTGTATGAAGTATATTATTGTCCTTCGATTTAATAATTTTGTGTTGATTGGTGCATCTACATGTAATGATGCAATTCATTTTTGATATGGTTTTGGATGAATCATTTAATTCACCCTTAGTAGGAAAATGCTCCAAATATACACTATTGGAGGGAACTAAACCTTACCAAGTTATTATTCAGATATTCAATAGAAATATGCGTAATTAATTGGACATGCATAGTTTGGAACCTACAAGTTTCTTTGAGTAAATAAATATCTCAATAATTATAACTAAAGTAGATAAGAGGCACAAATTATATTCCAATCTAGATGGAACTAGGGTTAGAGTTGTGAAGGAAATGCACAAATGCAATACAACTCACTGTATGCATCTTGGAGGAGACATCATACATTAATAAAATATGATTTTAATAATAAGGTCAATGTGACTAACACCAAAAGTACATCTAGTGTAAATACATAATGGGAGTCTAAAAGCAACTCTTGGTGCTTCTTATCTAATTGGAGAAAGACAATATTAAGCTTAAGAACACAGGCTCACTCAAATTCTAATGTGTAAAAATTTGCAACTTAAAGTGTGCAACCTCAAAATCCACAACCTTAATTTACATATCCATCCAGATGTAGATGGGGATTCTCTTAATATCTCACAAATGAGAACCTGTGTGGTTGTATCTTCCGGATTCATCGCATCTGTTTTTTAAGTGCATCGACGTTTCGAACCAGCCTCTGTGGTTCATCATCAGGATGTGAATTATTGAAGAAGTCAGTGATGGGTGATGGTGAATAAATAGGTAAAGGTAAGGGAGAGAGTAGAGCCGACAACATCCAGGTAAGAGGAGAGGTTCCTTTGTATATAATTGTTTTATGTATATTTGTTATGTTTTAATCTAATTGTGACAGGATTAGTTTATTTCTTTTTATATTGATTGGTTTAATGTATTGAGAAATGTATATATTGCTTCATATATATTTGATTTAATGATTTGTTTTAATATGTATTGATTGATTTTAATATATATTATATATTGATTTTAATATATATTATGTATTGATTTAATATGTGTTATGTTTATTTCTTTTTATACTTCTATATGTTCTTATTGTTTGATATTAATGAGCTAAGATATGTATTTAATGATTTAATATATTATGATATATGTGTGTATTTTGTTTTGATGTATATTATGTTTTTGATTCATATAATGATTAAATATATGTATTATGTTTTGATTTATATGATGATTTGATATATATTTTATGTTTTTGTATTATTTAAGATATAAATTTATTGATATAATATGTGTTAATATATTTTTATTTGTTTGAATAAATTTATTGATTTGATATGTGTTAATAAATTTATTGATTTAATATATATCATGTTTTAAGATATATATTAACAAATTTATTGATGTAATATATATTCTGTTTTATTGATTTAATATGTGTTTATGTGTTAAGATATGTATATATTGATATATTATGTTTTGATTTATATATTAATTCAATATATGTCATGTTTTGATTTATATGTTTTTGTATTATTTGTGATATAAATTTATTGATTTAATATGACTTAATATATTTATTGATTAAATGAATTTATTGATTCAATATGTATTAATAAATTTATTGATTTAATATATATTATGTTTCAAGATATGTATTAATAAATTTATTGTTTTAATGTATATTATGTTTTATTGATTTAATATACATTAATGTGTTAAGATGTGTATATATTGATTTATTATATTATGACATATATATGTGAATTTTGATTTGATGTATATTGTGTTTTTTGATTTGATGTATATTGTGTTTTGATTTATATATTGATTTATCTATTATGTGTTGATTTATTTGTTGATTTGATATATATTATGCTGTGTATTTATTTGATGGTTTAATATGTATTAATTTATTTTTATTAATTAAATAAATTTATAGATTTAATATGTATTAATAAATTTATTGATTTTGTATGTATTTATTTTATTTTAATATATTATGTTATGCATTATTTGAGATATTTGATTTAATATGTTTTCATATATATATATATATATATATATATATATATATATATATATATATATATTTATATGTGGAATTTTATTAGGGAGTTAAATTAATTTGATATGGTGAAGGGTATATTGCAATGGGAGTAGTCTTTAACGCGACTTTTTGAAAGTCTTTTCGGCGATTTTTTCCGGTGAAAATCCGGCAGTAATTTATTGGAATCCAAGTTTGATAGCTAATTTCTGCACAATGAAACCGTCCCAGGGGTTTTTCAGGGTGCTGAATCCGAATATACAGTTAAAAAACCATTTTAACTGCAACAAATCATGATTTCATCTCAATTTCTTCCGCCAGATTCCGTCACCGGAATCTCAAAAAGTCGCATTATAGACAACTCCTATTGCAATGTGAAGGTGAGGGAAATGGACTAGACAAAGGGATGAAGAGGGGTGAAGAGGGAACGGGGCTAGGAAGAAGCAGAATCCTCTATTATAGTGGGAATCCAGTTATCGCTTATCTTCCAACCGTCATCGCGATTTAGGTTATCAGGGTGTTTTCTTATTTCAATCGCTTCTCTGAATTTCCTATGGTGGTAATGATCAATTTTGGCCATGACACAGGAGTCTTCTATGCAAATGAGAACCTTTCAAAAATATGCTTCCAGTAGAATGATTGAATATCTTAAAATTGAACTTCTTGTGGAACGTGATAAGGTAAAAATGATCTGTGTGTTTCTACTTTATGTGAATAATGTATACTTGCAAATTAGATATGGTGGTTCTTGATGCATTAGAGAAATTCAGAGCAACCTAATAACTGATAGGAATTGTACACTAGATTCAGAACATGACTGGTCCGAATTAATAAACCAATCTTTAGTAAACCAAAAGGTTTCACATTAATACAACTTATGATAATCAAAGGATCTTAGGTTGGTAGTAAAATAATGCATGCATCAAGAAAAATGGAACATATAAAATGTTTTAGATGAGGAAGAAAGAGGATAACAAATCATGCAACAACTTGTTGCTAAATTAAGAAGATGATGGCTAAGTGGCACTGGTAATCAGGATTGTTGTGCACAAAGATATTGGGTATCTAGCAATCTATTCAAATAAATGGACAACCATATAATATGAAATGCATATTTTGTACCACTATTTCCTATCAAACAATCTTGAAGTCTGCCTGTTAGATTACATTAATAGTGTTGTCTGGTTCTGAATAGGACAACATAACAAGTATTGCATAAACGACATGGGAATTCATGTTAATGAATTTGATAATTGATAAATGAGTTATATTCTCTTGTTTTCCAGGGGTGATTTAATGTTTAAGGTGAGGTGTAAACATGTAAATGACCTAGGTTCACACCTTGGTACACATAGTGCCTAGAAAACTTGGAGGGTGTGGAATTGAGAATATTGTAACCTTCATTTATAACTCATGTATGGGAAATGTATGTATTTGCATACTGATTTTTCAATTGGTTTTGGACATACACTGAATTATTCATGGCCAACAAGGTGTTGGAAGAAGTGTAAAAAGAGCAACAGTAAATCATATGACATGATTAGTTTAAGTGTGGAGTACTTTTCAGTACCAAACGATTATTTTCTTGGTTAAAGATAAAATTAAGGTTATTATTAGACTTAAAACATAACATTGAAGTCCATACTAGGCTAACTATCATAGTCAATAGTTTGATTTATGATTAAGCGGAGGTCATATTCTGTTGTTGTTAAAACCTTGTCTAAGTGATAGATTTAATCCCAAAACTCAAAGTTATGGGTATGATAAAGTTGTAGTATGCATGATTACCTCTATGGTATTATTTTGTTGACATTGTACTGCAACCATAAGACACATGAAAAGGATTTTCTAAATAAAATCACTTGAATATTTTGACATAAAATTATTCATTGGTTGCAGAAGTTGAACGGGTCCATGAAATTCCTTATTCTTCAATCGATAAATTGAGAATGGTTTGATTGAACTTGCCTAAAGGTAATATAAATAAATGAGTTTTTTTGGGATAATACTAACATGGTTGAAAACAAGTGGATGAAGTATATGTCATGCTAGTGATGTTATGGACATTGATATTGGGCACACATGTACAAGGCTTATTGTGTACAAACACTACATATGGTACTGGTATGGATGCACATATTGCATGATAATATGTGACATGTATAGTTGTGTGTGTGTGTGTGTGTAATACTATGTGTAGGTAAAAAGGGTTGAGGAGAATGCACTGGGTGATTTCCTGGTGTGGCAACTGATCCAGAGTGCATACGGAGGCAAGACAAAGGTGGAAACTAAGGATTGGTATTGGAAACTAAGGATAAGTATCCGCATTTTGTTTCAGTGTTAATATACATATGACACATGATTTTGATTTATGATGGCTACATATGGGGTATGATTTTGATGGTTATGTTTGATTTAACCTTATATGATATTTTATACATGTTTATTATTCAAATGTGCTAGTTTGACTTGTTGTGACTAATGTAAGGAAACTGCAGGAAGCAAGGGTTTGACAAGAACACAAAGGCATTGGAAGAACCTGCATTTCTTTAAATACAATGAAGATGAGGAATCATAGTTACTCAAATAGTAATACTGTTACATTAACTATGGTAAACAAAATTGAGTTTCTGCATCGGAAAATATCTCACAAAATTTGATTGAAATAAATGTACAAGTAGAAATAAAAGGAGATTGCTAGTAGAAATCCTTTGTAACCAATATATCGGAAGATCTAATTCAGGTGGCAAGGTCAGAGGAACCTGAAAATGCAGAAATAACTACCTATGAATGAGGAAATAAATTGTAAGATGCAGTAATACACCGAGGACAATGTAAATTTAAGGGGGGGAGTATGTAACACCCCTCCATTGTATGTAACACTCTATTAACCTAAGCTAAGAAAGGCTAGGTCCAAGGTGTGATAATGAAAGTAAATACTTTATTATTAAATAAATAAAGATAAATTAATCACTTGGAAAATGAGACACCAAGAGATGAGATTCTTGCAAAATAAAATTCCATTGGTGAATGGGAATGGATAATTCTTTCATGATAAGACTTCTAGATAAAATTATAGATAAGCTTAATGGATTGGGAGATAAATATCCATTAGGTTTCTTAGCTGGAAAAAGATGCTAAGTTTAACATAAAAGCCTTGCAGGAGAGAAAGGCAAGCTTTTATGGGAAAATCCTCATGGGAGAGAAAGGCGAGAAAGATAAACATAAAAGCCTTGCAAGAGAGAAAGGCAAGAATTTATGGGAATATCTTCATGGGAGAAAAAGGCGAGCCTTTCCATGAAAGGCCTAGGAAAATGGATAAAAATATCCACCTAAAAGTGGGACTTCGCTAAAGGAAACCATATCATGAAAGAGCGTATTAAATACCCATTGAAGGGATTAAGGGAGGCAATTGATCCATGGAAATAACTCTCATCTCAGGGGTGAACTGGAGGAAGTCAGTTCTAGGTTGGGAGGCACTGCTCGGTTTTCCAAGTGACATTCTTGAGTTGATCTAGTTTCCTTCAATTTCTTGGGATGTACTGTATGTGGCCCCTTACTCTTTATGTTGTCCCATCTTTAAACTTATGTGCTATCTCAGTTTTTAAGATGGTGAATAATTATGTTTTAAGGCTGGAAATTGTATAGCCTATGGTTGAGGTTATCTATGTTATGCATTATGCATCATGGGGTGAATTGCATCCACTGACACTGGTTTAGCTATTTATTCATATTGGATAAGATATATGTCAGTAATACTTTTGACTATGCACTATGATCATGATTTATGGAAATGATAGTTACAATATATTCATGATAACATTCCATTAATGCTTGTGTTGGGTCCTCAAAGAAATGAAGTCTAAATGCAAGAATCTTATTAGATTGAATGCCCATGATTAACTCTTTTCTCTGAGTTGTAATGTATGCATATGGGTTAATTTGGAATGTATGTCCATATCATGGATCGAGTAGAGCATAAAAGGAATTGGTAGTATTGTGCCTAGGGGGTGTGTAACATTTTTCTGGTGGTAATCATGTCATTTCACTTGAGTTTTGAATCTCTTAAGGCTCAAATAAATTATATACTTTACAGCTAAGGGTAACATTTCTCTCTTCCCTCTTGCTCTCCTCTATCCCTCACTCTCTCTCATTCTCTCTCTCAAGTCCTCTCTATCCCTTTCTGTGCCACCTCCCTTTGTCTCTGCCCCCATCTCTCTCTCTCTCTCTTATATATATATATATATATATATATATATATATATATATATATATATATATATATTCCTCTTCTCTCCCTCTCGCTATCCTCTCCTTGTCTTTCTCTTCCCTCCTCCTCTCCTCTATCCCTCACTCTCTCTCCATTTCTCCCTTGTCACTTCCTCTCTATCCGTATTTATCTCTTTATGTCTTTGTTCTTCCCTCCATCTCTCTCCCCATTCAAATCCATCTCCCTCTTCCTCTCTATCTGTATATGTCTTTGTTATTCCCTCCATCTCTCTCCCCATTCAACTCCCTCTCCCTCTCCCTTCCTCTCTCCTTCTCCCTCTTTGTAATATCTACGAAATTCTTTTAGTATTTTTAGTTGTGGTGAGTATAAATGGTTTAAATATATCTCAAAAGTAATTATAAACTTTTTCTTTTAGATTTTCTTAAAAAAATGTTTTAAAACTAAATTATTGTGATTGTAAAATGAGTTATAGTTTTTTTTTGACATTGATAAGCCATGGTATTGGCCCATGGTATTGTAACAAAGCCTATTTACAACTTAATAATATCCATGGTAAAGTGAGGGCGAATATACATGGTTAAAAATCTTCTTATATTGTAAGTTTATTGTAAGTATTAAGTTTTTATCTCCTTATTAATTAAATGTAAATATGGCTTTGGGCATGTGGTATTGATAAGTCATGGTATTGGCCCATGGTATTGTAACAAAACCTTTACATGTTAATAGTATCCATGGTAAAGTGGAGGTAAATATAAATGCTTAAAAATATTGCTATATAAATTTATTATAAGTATTAAGTTATATCCTTATTAATTAAATTTAAATATGATTACCAAACCATTATTTTAATTTTTATGGAATTCACATTTTACATTTTGAATTATCTTTTACATTATATTTTACATTATAAGTTTTTCATTTTAACTTTTTATTACATTTTACATTTATAAATATTTTAATTTTATTTATTTTTTCATATATATATATATATATATACACACATTTAATAAATGGTGAGAAACTTAATTACATTAAATACATGTCACATTTTATCTTTTACATTACATTTTATATTTATATATGTTTTAGTTTTATTTTTTTATTCCTATATATATTTTGGTGGCATTTAATAAATTTTAGAAGACTTACTTACATTCACCTCTTGGTGCAATAATTTAAAACAAATTATAATTTAATTATTTTTTGTTGGCATTGATGATGTGATGATGGTTGGCATTGATGTCAACAGGTAGCCGTAGTGTAGTGATGTTTTGTACATCAACCAAGTAGCATGAGTTGGAGATGATTGATGTAGGTGTTTGATTATTAGTTGCAAAATTTATGGTTGTTATGGTAATGTTTGTGTTACAAGTGGAAGCTTGTCTTACTATGAATGAGTGTGTTTGGCCTATGTCATATGTTATGGTGTTTGTTTTTTGGTTTCTTATGTGCAGATGGTTACTTTGATAGTTGTACACGTGCCCTTGGTATTGGCTTTACCATGGTATTGATATGTGTGTGGAGGAGGTTGGCACATGATCTTGTTATTTCCATAGTATTAGTCTTACCATGGTACAAGTTCTCTTGGTATTGTTATTACCATGGCGCAAGTTCCCTTCGTATTGGCATAACCATGGTATTTTCCTGTGGTATTGGTTTGGAGATTGTTGAGGTTAATTTGGCATATACTTGTGTAAGAGAATTGAGTTATTGGACTGATGGAGTGAGAGTATGGATGGAGTAAGTGAGTGCTACAATACCTTGAAAATAAAATTGTACACCTATAGCTAAGTTTAGGATGTGCATATAAAATTTAATTTTCATATCAGGGAGGCTATTGGGTTTCTCATGTTGAGCGGATTTGAGATCCCAGTTCGAAAATGCATGAAACATGGTTTGCATGGAGGTGTTGAAGGAGTTAGGGTTTCATAGAAGATAGTGGGTAGAGAAGGTGGGGGCCTTCTAGATGGAAAATCAGAACAAGTCTAGTAGTGTTGGGTGAGGCTTGTCTATGGTGGTGTCTTCCAGCAAATGGGTGTTCGAAGATTCATTAGCGAAGAGTCCTTATATATGGTGTTGGTAACAATCTTCTATCTATTGGGTGATAGCTCTTCTATGTAAAAAAGTGTGCAACAATTAATAGAAGATTTTAAGATCGCAGATTCATTAGAGAAGAGTCTTTATATCTGGTGTTGTTAAATAACTATCATGGTAATTGAGGCTTATATCTATTGGGTGATAGCTCTTCTATGTAAAAGAGTGTGCAAAAATTAATAGGAGATTTTAAGAGCAAGAGTAGTGGGTGGTTTTTTCCATGGAGGGGATTTTCCATCATAACACTTTGTCCCCTTATGTGCATGCTTCGATACTTTTGATGTTGCTTTTTCATGTTGATTTTATGTTTATTTCATATGTTCACTGATGAGTTACTAATTCTTGGTAATTTTTATAAAAAGTTTTAAAAAACCAATAAACCCTTTCACTACTGATTCAACCCCCTCTGAATAGTGAGATCATTTCCATCTGTTGGTACTAGAGAGAGGTTCTCTCGATGAATCTTGATCACTTGAGAGTAGATCGTGGGCCATGGCTAAGAATAATATCAAGTAGTCTTGGAAAAGGAAGAGAAGCAAATAAGTGAAGATGATTCCTAATTCAGAGGAACCCTTTTCTTGCCGGTAAAGAATGATGAAGTTAAATGTAGTGACATCTTATATCCCATTGTACATTTCATTATGCATGTAGTGATAGTGATTTTCTTAAGATCGATGGTTTAGAAGAAGATAATCCATCAATTCACTTGGATATGTTGGAGAGAAGTGGAGGGAACCCTTTTGGAAAGAAATCGGATTCTTAAAGAGAAGCGGATTGCAATATAGAAGCTCTAGACACATAAATTGAAAATCTCTCAACTGAAATAAAAAACTAGCAAAACCTACTACAAATATTTGATGAGATAGAATGTGCATACAAAGAAGAAAGCATTCAATTAAAGGCTCAGTTGGATGATGGAAGGCAGGTTGAAGAAGAAATGAGGCAAAAATATGAGGAGAAAGAATTTAAATGAAAAATATTGGAAGCTGAAGTGTTTACATTAAGTGATTCAAAGAAAAAAGCCACATAGCTGAAGATTAGCCAAAAGTCTCCATATTATAGCTTCCACAAGGAAGAAATGAATTCAGAAGGAAAATTTAAACAATCAATAGCAAAAGATGTTTCCAATAGTAAGAATAGAAAGGAAGAAGGACATCAACAAAATCAACAACCAAAGGAGACAAAAGTTGCACCAAGAAAATCATCTACTTCTTCAAGGTCATTAAAAATGCTTTAACTATAAAAATCTTGGGCATATTGCTACAAACTGCAGAAGCATACATAATAAAAAACAATCAAATAAAATGATATATCAAGAAACCTCTTCTTTGGCTAGGTATAAAGGTTTATTTTTTGGCCACTTTTTTTTTTATGTAATGATTTTTGCCATAAGTATGTTGATTGTAGGTTTCATTGCCCAAGTAGCAAAAAACAGACCAACAAAAGTTTTGAGCTATTTCTATCATTTCTTGAGAATGTTACATGTTTTTCCTGTAATAATCTAGACCATATGGCAAAATATTGCATGTTGCTTGAGGTCCTTAAGGGATCTAATCAACAAAAAAGGAGACCATATGGCAAAAGATTGCATGTTTCCTAAGGTCCTTTAAGGGATCTAATCAACAAAAAAGGAACTGGTGTAGAAAAGATAAATTAGAAGAATATCTAGGCAAGAAGCGATACACCAGGGTTTGGAGAAAGAAAGAGAAAAAAGGAAAACTGATGCCAACTCCGCCTCAAGGGGAACTTGAAATAGGAAGCAAAAAAGTTCAAGGGGAGATCCTCCTATAAATGTCTAGTTATCAGCTAGTGTAAGTTTTTAAACTATCAGCTAGTGTAAGTTTTTAAACTATCTATGTGTGTGTTTTTTTAATGGCATTAAATCTAAATATATTAGTTGTGTTTCGCTATATAACTTCACGTACTTTCATAAAAAAATATATGGCTGAATCTTCTGGTTGAGTATCCTGCACAATAAAAGTGCTTTCACATGACAAAGAATAATCAATTAAACTTTGAAAATTAAAAAAAAAGGGGGCAGGATAAAGGAAAAGAGTGCGCATTTGATTCAATTTTTACCCTACCCATGATGAAAAAATACCTGGTTAAAGGGGAAATGGAATAGTAAGCCATGAGTTGAGTTAATCTAGTTTTTCATTCGGTAAATCTTGGTTAGAGCTATTTAATTGTTGTAAAATTCCAGGATGGGTGAGTGGATTTTGCACAGCATGAGGAGTGCATTTCTATTTGCAACACTAAGAATAAAAGGTGCTAAGTTCGATGGGCATGAAGAAAATAGAGTTGAATGGAATTCTGGAGATATGCATGTAACGTTTTAAAGGGTGGCATGAGGATTTGGGAGTATAAATGTCTTGATATTGGTTGGAGCTATTTAATTGTTGTAAACTTCGAGGATGGGTGAGTGGATATTGCAGAGCATGAGGAGTGCATTTCTATTTGCAACACTAAGAATAAAAAGTGGTAAGTTCGATTGGCGTGAAGAAAATAGAGTTGAATGGAATCTGGAGATATGTATGTAACGTTTTAAAGTGTGGCATGACGATTTGGGAGTATAAATGTCTTGATATTGAAATAGTTAGTGAGTGGAATGTATTTTGATTCGATTTCCAAACGGAAATGGTTTTGATTTGGACTTCGAGTAAATACATTGATATTGAAATAGTTAGTGACTAGAATGTATTTTGATTCGATCTCCAAAAGGAAATGATTTTGATTTGGACTTGGAGCAATAGTCATTATTATCTTAATATTGTCAAGTACAATCCAAATGTTGGTTTAATAATTAATTGATTTAGTCTTTGAAGACCATTTCATACTAAATATTATAATTTAGAGCCACAAAACACTACATTGAATTATGAATGAAGGCATATGGTTTTTTACAATCTCAGCGATGTAAAAACCTAGAAATCGATTTTCCCTTAATTTGTGAGCTACCTAAGGTAGAATTGAAAACCTGAGAAAATAATTGTGGAAACCGTTATACGTGTATGAAAATCCAATGGATCACAAATTATTTTCCCGAATATATTATTATCCAGTTGTTCAAGTGACCCATGGTTTTAGGATGTAAGTGGGTTTTCTTAAAAATTATGGGTTGTTTATATAAACCATGGGTTAGGTTCTAATGATGAGTGGAATTCAAATTTAGATATATTTGGTGAGTTATTATTGGAATTAGTGAAGCATGAACATGTAATTGAAAGTGAATGTACAAGTCATAATGATACTTTAAAAGGCAAATTCATATGTGGTGCCATCAAGTATTACTTATTGGTTGATTTTTTCAAATTTGCATATAAACCACGAGTGGTTGAAAGTGTAGTAATAATCCAATTTTGGATGTGTTTACATTGGGATGTGGTTTTAATATCCCATGTGTTGTATGAAAACCATGGGTTGTTTATATGATAAGTTTGGGGGGTTTTAAGTGTTGTTTGGTTTTCAAGAAACCTTGTGTTCAATTGAGGATGGTTTTATTAAATCAATTGCTGCTGAAATATTTTATTGTGTTTAGATTGGTATGGAGTAAGGTTTTTATGGGACAAATGGTTTTAGAAAAACCTCAATTGGAATTAAAAACCATGGACATTTTATTTTTAATGAGAAGAGTATACTAAATCATGCATGGATAATAGTGCATGAGAAATTGGTAAAGAAAATTTATTTTGTGTGTGAGAATTATTAGAATGAATCTTACATAAACGCTTTTCAAAAGTAAGTGCATAGATATGGTGATGCATTAAAGAAAAGTTGTCATTTAGAGAATTGACACCATCATAATGACACTCATAATGTGAGGTGTCATGATTTTTGGAATAACTCAGAACTTCAATTCATTTACTAAAAAAAATGTTCGTTAGGATTTTTTGTTCATGACCACCAAATGCTTGTAACTTAATTTATGGTATTTTTTTGCGGCTTCTTTCACGCTGTGTGGAAATTTATTTGCTGGTTATTTGGAATTTGATTCATATCATTAGCTAGATTCACAACGACTTGATAATACCTGATAAATTTCTGTGCAAATATATCTTATTTGAAAGAAAGACAACTGGAACTAGATTGAAAAATTCAAATTGTTATTTTATCACCATATACTAAATGTTGTGCTTATACTTGGACTTATCTTTGGCAACCTAAAATATGATATCTTAGACCTTAGCTATTTTGTTTTTACCACAGTATCTTTTCTCATAAAACGTACAATCATGGAAAAAAAATTTTAGGACTATGTGTGGAACATAATCCATGTGATAATATTATGGTCACATACTGATGTCAAGGACTTGAATGTCAAGTATAGTAGTTTCTAGAAGACTACTTGCATATGGAGCCACTGATAAGAGAGTAGAGATCATATTATTGTTGTTGTAGAGTCAATGATTTTACTATTTTTCATGATGCATATGCGTTGTTGCTGTTATGATTAGAGAATTTATATATTGATGTTCATGTTGTTGTTTTGGCTTTGTCACCATGTATGTGTTGCTACTATATTTTGGTGAGGACCATATGGTTTATGAGAGGATGTTGCTGCTACTCATTGAGTTAGGAGAGAGAGTGATATTGTCTACTCTTGTTGTTGTTGATGGTCGTCATATGCTTGACACTATGTTTGATTATATGGAGTCGGCATTTTTGTTTGTTGCTACTATTGTTGTGTGTTGGTGATCTGTTTTTCTGCCATGACATGGACAGTGTGATTGTTTCTTGAGGAGAGATATTATGATCATGATTGTTGTTATGTATGTGTTGATGCATAATGATTGACGATGATGTTACTTCTCATGTTAAATTTATTTTTGATACTCATGATATATTTTTGTTGTTGAGAGTTGTTGATTGGGTTTGTTGTTGTTGGGATACATCATGTTTGTTGTTGTTCCTTTAGGTGAGAGTTGAGTGTCTTGTTGTTGCTTCAGGAAAGAGTGAGTTATGGTTGTCGTTGCTTCTTTTCAGGCTTATAGGTTAGATCAAACTAGTGTTTAGGGGGAGATATTATGATTGCAGTAGAGTGTTTGATGATTTTAGTGCTTTCCCATTGATTTCAAAGGGAGATACATGGCATCTAGATCAGTTTTTCACAGATTATTTGGATGGTTCAGCTGGGGTTGCCATCAATGCCAAAGGAAGAGATCGTTGGATTGATGTTGTGATGATGGTTGACACGGATGTCAATGAGGTAGTCATGGTGTGTTTATGCTTGAATTGACATCAACTAGGTAGCATGAGTTGCAAATATTTAATTGGTGTGGGTGTTTGATGATTGGTTGGAGAATGTATGGTTATTATGGAAGATGTTTGTGTTACAGGTGGCAACTTGGCTTGGATAAATGAGTGTGTTTGGATTATGTCAAATCTTATGGTGTTTTTTGTTTGCTTTCTTATGTGTATATGGTTGTATAGATGGTTGCTTTGATAGTGGTACATGTGCCCTTAGTATTGTAATTACCATGGTATTGATATGTGTGTGGAGAAGGTTGACACATGGTATTGGTACTGTCTTGGTAAAAGTGGTCTTGGTAGTTGTATTACCATGGTACAAGTTCCCTTGGCATTGGCATAACCATGGTATTTGCCCGTGGTATTGGTTTGGAGATTGTTCAAGATAATTTTGCATATAATTGTGATAGTATTGAGTTGTTGGATTGATAGAGTGAGTTAGTGCTAAATTACCTTACATAAATAATTATACATTTGTAGCTAAGTTTAGGGTGTGCATATCAGATTTTATTTTCACATCAGAGGTGATTTTTGGTTTGCTCATGTTGAGTAGATGCATGAAAGATGGTTGCATAGAGTTGTTGAAGGCTTTGAGGCTTCATAGAAGATAGTGTGTAGAGAAGGTGGGGGCCTTATAGCCAACAAATTAGAACATGAAGCAGATTTCTCCAAAGTCTTGTAGTGTTGAGTGAGGCTCATTGGTCATTGTGGCTTACAACAAATGGGTGTTCGTAGGTTTGTGAGGGAATAATATTTCTATCTAGTGTTACTAGCAGGCTGTCATAGTAGTAGAGTCTGGTTGTTATGCGTTGCATGCAAAAATTTGTTCGACACAACAAAATATTTGAGCAACAACAACTAGTGGTTTTTTTCCTTGGAGGGGGGTTTCCACCAGAACACTTGTGTCCACTTATGTGCATGTTTTACACTATTCATGGTAATTTTACATGTTGATTTTATGTCTCTTTCATATGTTAGTTGATGGGCTACTGTTATAGACATTTTTGTGCCCTACAACTCCAAGCATGAAATGTCCATAAACCAAGGGCTCCTAAGTCCCTAAAAGTGTTGTTCTAACCCGTAAAGGAACAAGGTCAACAGATTACAGCTTCTCCCAGAAGTTCTCCACCAAAAACTACTCAGAATTGGTCAAAACAGGATCATTGCAGCTGCTCCACTAGCTAGGTGCATTGCATCTCACCCAAATGCAATGTGAGGGTGCGTTGCATTTCAAAACTCCCTTCTGTGGGGTGCGATGGGCGAGAAATGACAAACGGTAGTGTCATTCTGCGAGGTGGAGAGGCAATGGAAGCTTCCAGAATCTTCTCCTGTGACACTTGCCTCACTGAATTCAACCAAGGATGAGTAAGAGGTCCTCAGTCTCCAAGTGGAAGCAAGAACTAACAGAGAGAAGACACTAATCAAATCACAAGCTGACTCATCCCGCTTACAGATATCTATATATGGATCCCTCATCCCAGAGATCTAGGGGCTGGAATTTTGCATATTGTAATGAATTGCTATTGGTTTCTAGAGACAAACATCAAATTGTTGGGTGATCTATGCTTTGTTTGAGGTGAAGAGGGGCTTCTTTGCTGGGAGGTTGATGCTGGGTCGGAACCACTAGTTGTAACTCCTCCTGGATCTTTTCTTGTTTATCAATAAAAGCTATTTGAGTTTTCCTCCATGCTTTTGTATCATTGATGCTTGTTACATTTGTATGGTCAATTTAAATCTGATCCTAAGTTGTTTATGAATATAGATCCATGTCTTTGTATAGTACTATGTTTCTGTGATCTTGCAGGTACTTTGTGAACCTAGGCGTGCTAGGGAGCAGGTAGCTGTAGACTATCAAAGAAGAGAGGGATCAGATCAAAGGATTAGCGCAAGACTGAGGTTGGTTCTTTCTATTCCTCTCTATCTATAATTCATAAAGGAAATACAAAAGTAGCTTTTCTCTGTTTGTTTCTAAGGTAGCTGTCACACCTTAGTGGGATAGAGTAGTTCTAAATAGACACTTCTCCCTGTAACAAAATGGCGACTCTGCTCAGGAGATAATTAGTTTGTTTGTTTATCATTCTTTGTTGTTTGTTTCATAAACTTATAAGTAGCATTCGAACTGCATTTGCCATAACAAATGCAAAGTAGATAACTACTGCTTCAATCCATTCACTGGATCTGTTTATGATTTAAACAGCTGATTCACAAACTATCTGATTGCCCTTGTGATAGCTCTTAGATCCTCCCTAGATATACCCCTAATTGTTGCATTACTGATTGCTTTTTACTCGGCCAAAAACCAAGGATTGAACTGCAAACTGTGACCCGGAACCTGGACAGAGTCTCGTTTCTGGCCCAGCATAGGTACTGTTCAGAGATTATGAATTTCAGCGCACTTCCCGAAGGGACAACCTGCACTACATTTCAGATTCTCTGTGTTACAGGTGCACGGATCAGACTAGCTCTGTGCAGCTGTGGTTCTTGTGCTTCATTCTTTCCAATTCTATCCCTGAATTTTGCTGCCTGTGATCAGTATATGTCTGTTCGAAACCCCTTTTCCTTGTTGTTATTCTGCCTCCTTTGTACAAAAGAACTGTAGATGTTTTTGTGTGTTTTTTGAGTCGTTTACAGTTTTCCTTTGCAAAAGTAGCATAGTCGTACTGTCGTCCTTTTATTTGAATCTGTCGCAAGTGTCGATTTCGATCATAGGAGAAAGTTTGATTTCTGTTGATCGTCGATTATCCTGTTACTATTGCCTTTGGTCCGAGTTTGTAATTTTCTAGTGTCAAGAATGAGTGTTCATTTCAAAATCGTAAGGTGTCGTAATCATCTATATTTTTGATTTCGAAAAAGAGCTTGTTTATATTTGTCGCTTGAAAAGAAATTCAGATTTGTACATCAACTTTATTTTTAGCATCAATACTAAGAAAGTCAAAAACAAATACATGCATGTGCATTTGCATATAGACAGTCTATTTGGCTTGATTTAGGAAAGTGCATTTACAGTGTGCTCTTTGCTCTTTGTGAAAATATCCTGTCTTTCTTTTCCCTAGTAGCTAGGATTTTCATTGCACAAAAAGATAAAAAGTTTGTTTATCATCTTTAGATTGCATTTTAGGAATTACATCTACATCTCGTGGTGAACCCAAAAGGAAAACTTCATAAGCAAGATCAACTTAAAATAAATTCAATGAATCTAACAACGCTTTGGAACTTAACGCACAACATTTAGAGGTCTAGGGTAGAGACGTATTCTGGCGTCATAAAGCCTGGTAACTGTTGTTCTCACTGATGGTTGGGTGATTCCTCCACTTTGAAATGATAAGTGCCAGTACGGACTTGTGCTCCCATGTACCGTCGAGTATGTTTTGGGAGACCCCTATAGGCTTAAATCCTTTATCCATAGGAAGCCGTGTCTGTCACCCTATCGATTGCAATGCACTGAACACAACATTCGGGAAGATTGACTACCGTACTGTAAAAAGTATTCTGCAGTTTTGCGATTGGTTTGGTACTCCCTCTACCTAGACCTCCAGAGCAGTCCCTTTCGTTCCTTTTCAGACTCCTTAACAGAAAAGGTCCATCTAAGCACTTGTCACTTCAGGCTCATTAAAAATCGAAGGCGACTAGAGTCATCTTTTGTTTTTTCTCGACTCTTAAAAACTAAAAAAACAAGTTGTGTCAAAGCGTCTAAAAATTTATTTTAAACGGAATATTCATTACCCCTTTCCTACGTTGATCTTGGGTTGAGAAAATGGAGTCCACCAACCAAGGAATTCCCCTTGGACGAAATCCTAGTCCCTTCTCCTCTTGGGGAGATGTTTGTGCACCCCATATGCCCACATTGTCGCTTCGAGGACTGACAATTGGTTTGCCTGTATGGCTCTTCTCAACCTCTGTCGTTTAGAACACCATTATTCCTGAACAATCGAATCAGCAATTAGACGAGTCCAGAGTTACCCACCAACCTTCTACTTCCTCTAATTCTTCCTCTCCTCCTTCCTCTTCGCTTGATGGGGCTGGTAAAGCCAAAAGTCAAGTTCCTAAGGAGAAGAAGGAAAAGAAGAAGAAAGCGAAGAAGAAGAAGGGGCCGAAAGTGAATGGGGGCAAACGAGTGTGGTCTAATGAAAATCCACACACTGCACCGACTAGGCCTAAATCGCCATGTGTCATTTGCAAAGGAGACCACTTTCACAAAGATTGTCCTTGCATCCCTCGGATCTTAAGGGACTGGTCTCCTCATTTGCACAACCCGGTGTCGTCAACCTCTGATGATCATGTTGAAAACACATCGTCAACTAGTGAAAGTGAAGCCCCAGGACAAAAAGGAAAATATAGATGTCCTTGTAAACTGTGCGAAGGCAATCATGCCGTCCACCGTTTTCCCTTCTTAGACGAAGCTAAAAGAGTTTTGGATGATCGTCTGGTTTCACTGTTACGACTTCCTCCTAGATATAAAAAACTCTTACCGAGTCTGTCACTAGTTGAAAATCCGGCTGACCCGCTCAGGTGGTCGGCCAAAGCATCTGTCATTGAAGATGAACCATCTGAATCCATACCAGACGAAAGTCAAAAGGTAGAGGCGGCAGTTGGCCCGGTCTTGCCTTCAGAGGTTCCATCTTCAGATGATACAATCACTGAAGAGAACAAGGATGACACCGTCCAAATTCTTTTCATAAGCACAGACTCCAACGAACATGGGGACAATTTAACCGTTCCTTTACCGCAGGAAGGAAGTTCGTCAGAGTCGTACCCGGCCATCTGTTCGGTCCCACCTCCAAGCAACCTAGTTGTCTCCTTCGACTGGAATCAACTAGGCAGACCCCGTTTACCAGCTAGTGTACCATTCTGAATTATTGTTCAAATATATAGAATGGTTATGGCTGGTACCATCATAGATGAGGGGGCTTCTGTGAGTATCCTTTCCTCAACTGCTTGGAAAGCGCTTGGTTCGCCATCGCTTTTGCCTGAGATGAGAAATCTGACAGGCTTTGATAAAGGAACCAGTCGACTGTTAGGGATCCTTCCCGATGTGCCCATAACATTGAGAGGGAAAATAGTTCACATGAACGTAATGGTAGTTCAAGGACCCCTAGATTACAATCTACTCCTTGGACGAGACTATATTTATTGCATGAGAGCCATTTTCTCATCACTCTTTAGAGTGATGTGTTTTCCGCACGAAGGAAGAGTGGTCAAGCTCGTGGACCAACTTTCATTTCCCGGATCACGCATAGCAAATAGTCATATACCATCCCTAAATGGTCTTTTCACGCAAGAAATGTCTCAATCTCTAGTCCGTCCACCCGATGAGCGCGAGTGATTCAGGGGGACATGACTGAAACCCAGGGGGCATGCACCCTAGTCTGCTTCGGCAGAAAAACTTCGGGTATAGGGTAGGTTTCTGCGGGAGAATATGACTAGTCTGTACCCCCATCCGTGATTGGAAGAGGGGTTATTCTAGAACAAGATTCTCTTGTCAAAGTTATGTGAGTTGGTGGGCATCGCCGCTCACCTTTGTTTATTTCGGTAGACATCGCCAGAGAAGTTTTTTGTTTACGCCGTGAATGGAGCAATCTTTGGGTAACCTGTAAGAGGTAGGCCTCTCTCGGTAAAACAAATGTTTTAACGGACTAAAGAAGGGGTAACCTTGAAACTCTGTTTTGTATCTGGGGGCATGCAAACCTTTTGGAATGCAAGCGAAGAGCGACTATTTATTTTTTTTAATTTTTAGGACCTCTAACCCTTTAAACTCGTAGGATTGGTCGTTTCCTAACTTGTATAAAGAAAGGATGTGGGGCAAATCTCTAAAAGTTGTCGTTATTATATGAGACATTCTTATCACAAGACTGGATTAATCGAGCAGTTTTAGCACATAGTTCAAGCTCGTTAAAAAATAAACATAAGACATGAGAAAATGTTTCCACCCGCGTTTAAGCTCGTTAAAAAATGAACTATTCCCCGGTAAATAACCATCGTGAATGTAGTACTTCAGTCATTAAAGCCTTGGTCGTGTTTGCACCGTCACCTCCACTTTTTCATTGGCCGGTCATTCACCTCCATCTGATTGTTTACCCATTTTGATTGTTCATGTTTCTACAATGGAGAGCTTGAAACTTATAACCCGCGCAGGGGAAAACAGGATGGTGCCGGAAACAGAGTATTGCACGACACAGGCATTATTTCCACACCTTAAACACACAACAGGCCAAACACAAGAATTATCACCATACAATAGACACACAACAGACCAGACAATAGACAATAGGACAGGTACCAAAACATGTTCAGATATCTGCATACAAACCATTGGTTCGCTTTTCCGTCGTTGCCGTGATCATTCAAAACAAAACTTGGAGGGCTGTTACTCGGGTTACTCGGGCGGCTTTTCCTCTACAATTCTACAGCAACCCACTTCTGGTACCTGCAGATTTGGCTGAGCCTTCGCCTCTGGCCTGATGTTGATGGCACTGGCTGGATGGGCCTGCCCTTGAGAAATTTCAGAGGTTGGCTGAGGAAAACTGAGATTGTGGACTTCCTCAGAATGGGGGGATAGGAGCACTGGATTCACCCTCATTCTGAGCTTCCTCTATGAAAAGAACTGACACATGGGTCGTTATATGCGGGTGCAGGAGTGAGCAGTTGAAAGAAAAAGTTGTTGAGCCAAAAGCCGAGGAATTGTCTGATTCCTGAGTGTTTGAATCCATGAATTGACTTGGGATGAGCAAGCGTGTTGATCCCCTTAATTGTGCTGGATAATGAATGGATTCCGTTTCAGCTGGAGGTCTCGCCGGATTACCGCGACCAGAGCCTCTACGGCTCAGTAAACGTTGACGAGGCCTCATCATCTTGAGGTGATAAACTGTCACAGTGTAAGCAATGTCACCCGCAGCTGAACGAGCTTTACCCTTGGTGTTGCCACAAGAAATGATGCTGGCCTCAGTCGTAGAATGACATCTCCCTTCAACGACAGAACAACCCCATAGCCAGTCTTTCTCCCATCTCCCGGATATACCATACATAATTTGGCTCTGGTTCAGCGAGACGAGATTATGGATATTTATTAACTGAAAACCGAGCCCTCGAGACTCCCCCTCCATTAATCTGTCCAACCAAGTAATCTCAGACCGGAGTCCTTTCAAGCGAGCGGAGATGAGCTGTTTTTTAATGCTATCCGCGCAAAGTCCTGCCTCATTAACCATCGCGCAGGCATTCACCTGCCTGACCTGATTCCACCACCTGCGAATCTGTCCAGCTCGCATGCTGGCCATGTGCTAGTCATGCAGTTTCCTGGGCAGTCCCATCGTCATTATCTTCCCTCGCACCCGCATCCGGGGTAGTGGCTTCTTCTCGGACCAGCTGATTTCATTCCTGAATTTTTTCATTATTTGGTATTATGTTTATTGGTCCTGTGTGTAAGGTGTGATTGCTTTCAACCCCCACATTGGCTAGGATGTCGGCTACTCTGTTGCCATCCCTTTTAACGTGATTAAAGATTATTGCTCTGATGTTAAGAAGCTCAAGTTCAATTGCTTCTAATCTGGCTTCCAATCTCCAACTCTTCGCTATCTTGCTCGCATGAGAACCATTAAGGAGTTGTTTGACCATTGTAATGAGGATTTGAGAGTCTCCTTCTACTTCCAGAGGAAGATAGTTGTGTGTTCTTGCTAAAAGGAGTCCTTGCCATAAGCCTTCCATTTTCGCTGAGTTATTGGTATCCCATCCAATGTTTCCAAAATAAATCAGTTTGGGCTCTCCTGTATGATTCCTAAATATTCCCCCAAAACCTGCCTTTCCCGGGTTGCCCTTTGAGGCACCATCAAAATTTAGCTTGAATGTATTCTCCGGTGGAGCAATCCATGAAACTTTATTTGAATTGACGTTCCGCGGGGCATTGCTGAGTGTTGCACTATGGAATTGAATGTTCCAGTTTTCCAAGATGGCTCTCTCGTTGTCGAGTGTAGGAAGGTCCTCCTTTGTCCAGGTTTGTAGCAGTAACGTTTCTTTTATGTTTGAACAGAATCTGCTCCATATGTGCTCTAAGGGAGAGTTTTGATCTTTGAAGATTCGTTTGTTCCTTTCTTTCCAGATTCCCCAAACTAACAAACCTGGTATTATTTTCCAAATATGGTTGAGAATACCGCTTTTGTAAGGGTTCTTATTCCATAGTCGAAGAGTGTTTATGATATCCTCAGGTACTCGACCTCTTCTCTGACATCTGAAGCTAATCTTCTCCCAGAGTTGATTGGCTAGAGTGCAGGAGTCAAATAGATGCTGCAAGGTTTCCTCCTGGGCCTTACAATTGACACATATTGATGGACCGTGATAGTTCCTTTTTCTTAGCCTATCCCATGTTACAATTTTTTTATGTCCAGTAATCAGAGAAAGAGAGAAACTTTAGGCCATAAGCCTGAATCCCAGATTTTTCCCCACAATTCATCCTTGGGAGATGGATTGGAGTTAATTATTTTGTAAGCTTCTGATGTTGTAAAGGTACCTTTTGGCCTATAACCCCATCTTAGAATATCTTTGTCTTTTGAATGTCTTATGCTTCTTTGTTGGAGCTCTCTTTCCAGATTCTCTTTGAGAAGGCAATCTGTGTTTCTTAGTATCCTTTCGCTTTGAATCCATTGCTTGTACCCTTGTTGACTCTCCTAGTTCCAGTGCTCGCTAACTGTTTGCTGCAGGTGTTCCTCCCTAATGTTGGATGGTAGCGGGTGAAGAGAGTTGCTGAGCTTTGGCATTTGATTCCAGGCATCCGTCCAAAAGCGTGCTGTTTCACCGTTTCTTATTTCCCAAAAACTGTGGTCTTGTATCAACTTGTAATGTTGTTTGGCTGCAGTCCAGATGAGGGAACCTTTTGCATTGGGAATAAGTCTTATAAGCTCCTGTTGAGGTCTGTGATTTGCGTATTTAGCTGTCCATATTTTGGCCCACGGCTTGTCATTGTTGGAGAGCCATTGCCACCAGAGTTTGGCCCCCATTATTGCATTACTGTGAGTTGGATCCCTTAGTCCGATGCCCCCTTTATCTTTAGGCGTGCAAACCGTTGTCCAGTTTATCAGAGCCCATTTTCGATTGGTGGTTGTGCTTCCCCATAAGAAGTTGCGTTGTAGATCCTTTATTATTTTTATTACCCATTTTGGCGCTGCAAGAATTGAGAATAAGTATAATGGCATTGCCTGAAGCACCGCTTTTATGAGCACCACCCTGCTTGCAGTGTTGAGGGATCGATGCGTCCACAAATTAAGACGTGAATCCAGCTTCTCAATTAAGGAGCGCCAGGAGGAATGCTTTAAGGCGGAGGATATAAGAGGGGCTCTGAGATATTTTGAGGGAAGAGAGTCAATAGGGAAACCAAGAATGCATGCTATTGCTCGCTGCACCACCGGAGTTGTGTGAAAGAAGAAGATTTGGGATTTAGCATTGTTAACACTTGTGCCAGAGGCTTCGGAAAAGTCATTGAGGAGAGATTTGAAACGGGAGGCTTCCTGAACTGACGGATATCCAAACAGCATATTGTCATCTACAAATTGCTGGTGGGATATAGCTAGAGTACCATGGATGGATAGACCCTTAAGCTGATGAGTGTCAAGAGCAGAGTTGATAATCCTTCCTAGCCCTTCAGCCATTAGGACAAATAAGAAAGGGGACAGAGGATCGCCCTGCCTAATTCCTCTAGTAGGACTGAAGGGTTTGGAGGGAAAGCCATTGACAAGAATGGAGAAAAAGGAGGAGGAAATAAGACTCATTATCCACCTCACCCACATGGAGGAGAACCCAAAAGCAGTTAACATTTTTCCCATGTAAGTCCAACTTAGTTTATCAAATGCTTTTGAGAGATCAAGCTTCAGTAGCATACCTGCCTGTTTGTGATTCTTGAGGGTGTGGATTACTTCATGCGTGACGATAATTCCATCGAGGATCTGCCTTCCTTCTATGTAGCCTGACTGTTCCGATGATATTAGAAGAGGCAGGAGCGGTTTTAGCCTGTTAGCAACAACTTTGGTGATAATTTTGTATATAACATTACATAGCGCTATCGGACGGAATTTGTTCGGAGTATTACAAATCTCTTCCTTTGGGATTAACGCTATGAATGTTGCGTTGAGGGCCGGGAGAATCCAGTGCATTTCTCGAGATTCCTCCACCACTTACCATACCTCATCTTTTATTATCTCCCATAATTTGTGATAGAAGGTAGATGAGAATCCATCTGGCCCTGGTGCCTTTCCTTCCTTGAGCTGATGCATAGCTGTGTCGACCTCCTGAAAAAGAATGGGGCGAAGGAGGAGCTTATTATGTTCTTCAGTTATTATTTTTGGAATCTGATGGGTGATTTTTTCAATGGTAGGGTTTTTGTTTATCTTAGGCTCAGTCAGCACCTGTTTGAAGTGTTGAAGAAGTTCCTCCTCGATTTCTTCATGCTTTTCCACTCTAGTTCCTTCTTGTTTCTGAATGAAGGTTATATTGTTGTGCATTCTTCTTTGGACTGTTGTTCGATGGAAGACTTTGGTATTTCTTTCCCCCTCTTTTAACCATCTTATTCTGGATTTTTGTCTCCATTGAATTTCCTCTTGCTTTCTTCGCTCCTCTAGTTGAGTGTTTATTCGATGTTCCTGTTCTAAGGTCCAATCGGTGTGTCCCTTATCTATGATGTGTTGCTGAAGCTCTGCCATTTCCTTATTTAGAGATTGTTGCTCCTTTTGGATGTTTCCAAATATCTCTTGGTTCCAATTTTTGATTTGAGTTTTTAGATGTTTGAGTTTCTGTTGAAATTGGAACATTTTAGATCCGCCCGGAGGGTGGTAGTTTCTCCATACTGATTTGACAAAGTCCTTGAAGGCAGGATGAGTGAGCCAACACTCCTCAAAGCGGAATGGTCGCTTGTTTGTGTTGCCGGGCCATTGCCATTGGAGGGATATAGGCCAGTGGTCCGATCTAGAGTAAGGGAGTATCACAGTTGCAAAATCTCCTCCCATATGAATTGAATTTTCTGTTATGAGGAATCTATCTAACTTGGAGGAAATTCGATACTTTCCGGCTCTGCGATTGCTCCATGTATGAGTGCCATTGCAGTATTGTAAGTCGATGAGAGCAATGTTTTGTATGAAATTTTTGAAGAGGATATTTTCCTGGTCCAACCTGATTCGTCCTCCCTGTTTTTCCTCCAGCTTGGTGATCATATTAAAGTCCCCTCCGATGATCCATAGCGGGTGCGTTCTGCTTAAACTAAGCGCCCCTATAGTGTTGAGCAGTGTTATTTTGTTTCCAGCCTCCTGAGGGAAGTAGACATTGGTGAGGGTGTCGTGAATGTTAGTTCCTATGAATTGGAAATTAGCCTGAATAAAATTGTGGGAGGCGTGAATATTCTGGAGAGTGATCAGCTGTGGGTTCCAGACTATAGCTAGTCCCCCTAAAGCTCCTTCTGCATCGAATGCTGCTGATTGGCATCCTGGCCATGCTCTATTGAGGATGCTGCTTAGAGTGATGTTGTTACATTTAGTTTCTTGAAGAAAGCACATATGCGGTTTCTCCATTTTTAACATGTTTTTTAGAGTTCTGAGTTTCCCTGGGCTATTGAGCCCCCTTAAATTCCATGAGGTGAGCTTCATGATTCACTGGTACTAAAGGGTTTATAGTACTTCGTCAGTTTTGCATACCTACCCGAATCCACCAGGATTTTTCCTACTTCTATTGTTCTCTGGAGATCCGTTCTTCTCCCTCTCTTTTTGAAGTCTCTTGGAGGTAGGCTCCCATCCCAAGTGCTACTTGGTTGGATTCCTAATTGTTTCTGTTGGTAAACCTTCGATAGTACTATTTCCAGTTTTTTGAGTTGCATCTCTGGAATTTGATCGTAGTTTTTCTTTTTGCATGCTTGCTCGAGCTCCAGCAGGTCCAACCCTTCCATATCAAAATTTTCAGTATCTTCTTCCATGATTTGCAGATGACTTTTCTCTGCGGATGTTTCTTCTAAGAGGATGATCTGATTCAAAGTTCTGTCTACTTCCATTTCATTCTCTTTTCTGGAGCTGTCTTTTTTATTCTCCAAGGGGTAAGCCATTTTGTTCGTTGGGTTTGGAGAAGCCTAGGTTGAGCTAGATGGATTGGAGATGATGGGGATGGAGAGCTGAGTCACGTCTGGCTTTGAGCTTGAGGGGATTTCCTCAGGAATGTTGGCTAGTAATTGATAGCTATTACTCGAGGAAGGAGCGGATCCAGGGTTTTGCTGCGGTTTTTTCCCAGGAGCATGCTTTTTGTAAGCTCGTTTTCGGGTGGAGACTTTGGTAAATCCATCCTGCGCTGCTTTATCAGAGGGATCTAAAGGTTTGGATGTAGGGGCTGATATATTTAACGGGCAGTCCCTGAAAAGATGGCCATGAGCATGGAATTTGCGGCATCTAAATGGTACATGTTCATAATCTAAAGGTTGAATCCAATCATAATCGTCATGAGAAAGACTTACCGAATCAGGGAGCGCTTTGTCTAGGCGCATGAAGACGCATATTCTGGCATAAGAAGTGTATCTTCTTAGCTTGGTTTCTTCGGCCACTTTGATGTATTCCCCCAATCCATTTCCAATATCCTTGAGTGTCCCTTCATCCCAGTATTCTACAGGTAATGAGTACATTCTGATCCAGACAGGTGCCCAGGTGAGGTCTTCCTTGTCCGGATTGAATCTTGCAATCCATTCTCTCAGGTACAAGCCCGCTGAGTTAAAGAAATAAGGGCCTTGGGTTAGAATTCTGAACTTATCTTCTAGGCAGTAGAATATGGCAGTAAAAAAGCCCTTCGGTCCTAGCTGCAGCGTAATGTCTCCCTTGGGTTTCCACTTTGCCGAGATCCATCCACGCAACGTTTTTTCGGTTGGCCACATTCCTATGAACTTTCCTATGAGAGCATGATCTGTCATGTACTCTATTTTCTCATTGATCTTCTGACTGGGCAGTTCTATCCTAGGTCTTTCCTCTGCTATTGGCCTACAGGTTTTTGAAGTAACCTTGGTTTGATTCTCTGTCTTGTCTCCTCCTTCTGGATTTTCAGCCTTCTTGTCATTGGGTACAGTTTTGTCTTTTTTCCTGTTTTGTTGCATTACCGATTCCGCTTCCTTATCCACGCGTATCGATCCAAATATGATGGATCCAGGATGCTATGGCGGTGTATCTGTAGTCTGAGGGGAGGGAATTGGCCCCCCCCCTGGGGTATTTCCATGATTGACTACCTTCGATCAGAGGTATTTTGCTTGTGCTGGATGTCAGACCTTCTCAGTATGCAAAGCCGTCCTCGGCTTCTATGTCTCAGAACTTTGTCAGAACCCTAGCTGCAGTGCGTCCCATATATCATATTATTGTTATATGTGGATGACATGTTGATTGTTGGGAATGATAAGAATAAGATTAATAGATTGAAGAAAGATTTGGGTAGCAAATTTGCAATGAAGGATTTGGGACCAGCACAACAGATATTGGGCATGTCGATTATGCGTGATAGGAAAAACAAAAGGTTGTGGCTGTCACAAGAAAATATATCAAGAAGGTGCTTGACAGGTTTAATATGAAGGATGCCAAGCCAGTTGGTACACCCCTTGCAACCCACTTCAAGCTGAGTACTGAATTATGTCCTAGTGATGACAAGGAAAAAGAAGAGATGAGAAAGATTCCTTATGCTTTAGCGGTTGGCAGTTTGATGTATGCCATGGTATGCACACGACCAAAGATTGCATATTCAGTGGGAGTAGTGAGTAGGTTCCTTGCCAATCCAGGCAAACAACATTGGCAAGCAGTAAAATGGATTTTGAGGTATCTCAAGGGTACTAGTCATTATTGTTTATGTTTTGGTCATGATGAGACTGTGCTTGAAGGATTTACAGATGCGGATATGGCTAGAGATATGGATACCAGAAAGTCCACTACAGGTTATTTGTATACATTTGCAAGTGCGGTAGTATCTTGGGTGTCAAGGCTACAAAGAATAGTAGCCCTCTCTACAACAGAAGCAAAGTACATAGCTGCAACAGAAGCTTGTAAAGAGATGTTGTGGATGTAGTGATTCCTAGGAGAGATAGGAATAAAGCAGGACAAGTATGTGTTATATTTTGATAGTTAGAGTGCCATTCACTTGGCGAAAAACCCAGCATTTCATTCAAAACCAAGTAAATTGACTTAAGGTACCATTGGATCTGGCAGGTGTTGGAGGAAGAACAGTGATTCTTGGAAAAGATCCATACAGATAGGAACCTTGCTGATATGCTCATTAAGATTCTACCATGAAATAAACCTGAGTTATGTAGAGCCATGGTAGGACTCGGTGTGACTTGATGACTCTTATTTGGCTTCAAGTGAGAGAATGTTAAGTGTGAAGCCAAATTCATGCAGGATTCTAGATCCTTCTACACCGCCAGTAGTTTCTAGAATCACATACAGGAGTCTAGATCCTTCTTCAGCCTCCATAAATTTGTAATTTCTCTGGCCAAGGAAAGCAAGCCAAGGTCCGGGCCTGTTATATAATGCTAAGTGATTTCTGTTCTTCAATGATTGTTTTATCTATATTCCGCTATTTCTGATTGAGTAATCTTGTTGTTTCTCCATTTGTCTGTCTCTGAATTATTCTCTACTTTTGCCATCTAAATCTCTGAGTATAAATCTGCTATGTGTTATGTATGCTCTGCTCTAACATGAATAACTTAATATTAAGAACCATAAAAACTTTTAAATTGCACAAAGCTCGGTATTAAATTTTCTGTCCATTGATTGCTTTCTAGCAAAACGATGCGCACCTCACTGCTCACAATACCTGATGAACAAAGTCGGTTAGATGCTGCAGAAAAAATTCTCATCCAGTCCAAAAGTAAGATCAAGCGAAGGATCGTTAATGTAAAACATTGTTGATATTAATACGTTGCTCATATATAATGCCAACAATGATTGATGCAAACAAACATTGACGTTAACACATGGTCACTCAGATATAACATCCACATTGATAATGGAACTTTTCACAATTTTGATACAATGGCGAAATAATTCAGTAAAGAAAAACCACAATCTATATCATACATGTGCCAGGAACTAGTCAGAATCATTAATAGCAGGCAGCTGGTTGGGACGTAACCACTTGTATTTCTATGGTGAATAGTCTTTTCCATGGTGAATAATGGTTTCCACTGCAAATCTGCTTGTAGGATTATACATGTGTACATAAAATGTTGTATTAGTTAAACTGGAACATCAAGGAGTGATTAGCTTAACAAAGTAGTCGTGAAAATGCAAACGTAGCAACGAAGCAGCTATTCTAGCTTCCTTTTCCACAGCATCTTATACCACAGATCTAATGATATCCTCGCCCCCGCGACAGGATGTGTCATAAAAATTGTGATTCAGACGATTACAACTCTCAGCATCCAGTGTCTGGATCCATGGCATCAATGCTAGTCCCATGATCAGCACAGACTAAAACTGTAGTGCAAGGCAGGGACTATGTTTGATCCGAGCAATTATTGATCTCATCTATTTCCTTATCATGCAGAAGAGTTTATATCTTGCCAGCGAGCATGTAGGATAATGATGTTAAGCTCCATTGATTTTTTCACAAATTGCTACCTACAATTATGGAATTTAAATTGCAGTCTTTCCTTAACTGATGGAAACCAACTGCAGTAGTTTCCTTAAGTTAAGAAAATCAACTGCAATTACTAAATTTATAATTGGGAGCTACTAAAGTGGTCCATCACTTTGATTCGAGTTCTTTGCCTTGATTTGTGGGACATCTAACACATAGCTATTAGAAGCTTGATGGAAGCTTAGCTATATGTTCATCTGTTTGGTCCCCAAGCTCATTTCTTAATCCCCTTCAGTTTTACACCATCTAGCTAAGATAGCAGAGCTTGGAAGTACCTTCAGAATTTTGTATGTTTTTCTTTTGCTTGGATTGAAGCTGGAGTGCTGAAGAAGAAGCAAGTGGACTGTGGCCTGCATCAAAACATCACCAATGGCTGGAGGTAATTCGTATCCCTGGGCATTAAGTTTCAACGATTCTTTTCAGTTCTTTCCGCATGCAGAATCGTTGGTTAAATGTTCTAACATTTGGTATCAGAGCCCTTTTACCTCTGCCTTGCTGTGTGTTGGCCAAGAAAACATCTGAGCGTTGTTACTGTTGTAGCTTTTATATACCATTTCGAACAAAGCGCAAATAAATAAATTAGTCATTTGTTGTACCGTTATTGTTTTGCAATTTGGGTTTGCCATGGACTTTAATGATTGCAGAAACGTTTGAAATGCCAATTCGGGCATTAAGTTAAGTCTTAGAACCCAACCCGGGCCCTGTAATTTAATTAACATTTTCAATTCAGCAAACCCTTAGGGTGGTTGGAAGTTTTTGATGTCTTGTCAAAACTTGCGAGCCGAAATCTCATGCATATCATAGGCTATGGCGAAGGGTATTAAACTTGTTTTCATTTGCATCCTTTAATCATTGCTTCCACGGCTTTATTTGTTTCTCAAATTAAATTCCTATGCTTGTGGCATCGTTAGAGCACGCACTTTGCAGGAAAGTTCATTTTTATTACCAGGTGTTAAAATTCATAAAAGAAGGACCAAGAATAAACATAAGGTTTATTCATTAAGATATTGTTGCCCCATAAATTATAATAAGAATAAATGCATAGTAATACATGGAAGATAATACTCGTCATTAGAGGACTTATCGCCATGATTAATGTATCTATTACTTAATACAGATTATCAATGGTTTTTAAGTTGAGACATTAAGTTTGGAAGTATGGACCAAGTGGGAGAATGTTAAGCTCCATTGATTTTTTCACAATTGCTGCTTACAATTATGGAATTTAAATTGCAGTCTTTCCTTAACTTATGGAAACCAACTGCAGTAGTTTCCTTAAGTTAAGAAAATCAACTGCAATTACTAAATTTATAATTGGGAGCTACTAAAGTGGTCCATCACTTTGATTTGAGTTCGCTGCCTTGATTTGTGGGACATCTAACACATAGCTATTAGAAGCTTGATGGAAGCTTAGCTATATGTTCATCTGTTTGGTCCCCAAGCTCATTTCTTAATCCCCTTCAGTTTTACACCATCTAGCTGAGATAGCAGAGCTTGGAAGTGCCTTCAGAATTTTGTATGTTTTTCTTTTGCTTGGATTGAAGCTGGAGTGCTGAAGAAGAAGCAAGTGGACTGTGGCCTACATCAAAACATCACCAATGGCTGGAGGTAATTCGTATCCCTGGGCATTAAGTTTCAACGATTCTTTTCAGTTCTTTCCGCATGCAGAATCGTTGGTTAAATTTTCTAACAAATGATCATTTTATAAAGAAAAGTTTGCAGCTTCATGGATATTTTTTATTTCCTGTAAGTCAGATATATTAAATTTTTAGATATATTAAATTTTTATGATTGATTAGGTAAATCAAAAAGTGCTAAAAGACAGATTGTGATCACGGGGTCCTGATAAGAGGCTGAACAACCTGAAATATTAAAGATATGGAAAAGGTGAACAAATATTATAATATATTTATTAAATATTAATCATATTAATAAGGTTATTTTTTGAGAAATGATTTTTTTTTTTTTTTTTAATTTTAGTGTTTATGTAATTTGATTTTAAAAAAAAACAAAAAATTAGATAATTTAGCATAAATCAGGTGTTAAATATGCACTTGTTGTAGTCAATATGTACTTGGTGTAGTCATTATTGACTAGTTTCAGCTCATTAGTTCATAAAGGATAGGAATTATTCCTACCAAGTGACTTATATTTAAGCTATTAAGTGATATTTTACAACAATTTTTTATTTTAAAAATAAAAAAATATTTCATGGTAAAAAAATTAAAATTATCTAAAATTATTTACTCATATACTTATAAATCTAAAATTATTTATAATAAACTCGTATGCTTAATAATACAATTAAACTCTTACACATTCATTAAAAGTCGTGTTTAAAAAAGAAAACGCTTCCTACACAAAATAAAATAACAATGTAACAATATTATGATGGACAAATCATTATTGCCACAAATTCCTAAATAATAAAGCAATATTGCGATGGGGTCCTTATAACATGCATCCACGCACTCAAATTATCTCACAAACATGGAATACGCGTTCATGTTTGGGCTTTACACATTCCCATTAGTGACCTCATGACTCCAGAGAGATGAATAACACAAAGACTTCCAGAGTTGGGCTTTATTCATTCCAATATGGGACATGGTGATTTCCATGAAATCAAACACAGTAATTTCTAGACAAGGGATAATTAATAGATATCTCCACCCTTATAAATATAGAAGGTGAGAATTACATAAGCTTTTACATCAACGACAACAATTACAGCAAAATGGGAATTGATCGATGCTCGGATGAAGTGCGAGGTGGACGTTTCCATTTGTTACGAGAAAAGAAGGCTGAGAGTACTACTACACATCAGGCGCAGGCAGCAGCAAGGTGGTTTGTCAATTCATTTTACGACAGTTCTCCCTAATTTCACCACTAGACCCATTGAGAGGACTGATGTTGCCCATCTTTATCATTGATGCAGCGAATTGCTTGAAGAATGCATTCGCGTTGGTTGTGTAGGCCTGCACCAAACCCGGCGTTAAACTTCCTTTCGTGGAATACAGAACCTCATCTGAAGTCAGCAGCCCCCTTCCCGCTACCAGGTTCTCGTAGTAGTTTACGTCGAATTTTATAGGAGTGACCGGATCCAATGACGTGGTTTGATTATTGTCGGTGCCAGTTTGCGGACAAAAGGTCCGCAGCTGCTGCAGGTATGGCTCGTAAATTGTCGCCGTAGTGTTAATTCCAGTCTGATTGTACAGCCTCGCCTTGAAGCTTGAGCATCGCGCTAAACCTATCGTATGGGCGCCTGTATATCATAGACGATCCGCATGAGCGCACAAATGAATTTATTTAGCAAATATACGAGGTTGAGTTTGCACCTTCAGAGCTTTTTACTTGGGTCGTATATACAATTTTGTCATAATTAAAAGTTGAATGCTTGTTTTTTTTTTTTTTTTGTTAATTAGTTTCAGCTTAGAGCAGGGCCATTTGTTAGATGAAAGAATAATATATCCACGGGTGAAAGGTTATGATTAAAATTACGCGAAGCTTCTTTTGGATTAGACACTTATTAGAATAATTTAAATCTAGAAAGGTGACTTATCAACACTTTGAACTTAAAACATAATAGTGGGAAAACAGATCGTTAAAATATGTGTTTTATAGATTTCAACCATAACTCTAGATGCCATGGTAACAAGTCCAACATGCTACTGGCCAGAATTTAACATATACAACGAATGATAACCATCCTTCTTTCTTATTATCAGACAATAAATTAAACTGATTTTAATAACCATATATATAATTTTTTTAAAATTTATTATTATTATTATAATTCAATAATTTTAACAATTTGAATACAATTTTAACAAATTTTTAATACAAAATTTTATATTTTAATTAAAAAATTAATAATTTTTAATTTAGTGAAAAAATCAAATATCAAACACCTTCCTCATACAAAAACTTACCATCAAATTAAAATATTCAACCATCACAAATAAAATTTTCCATCAAAGTAAAATATTGAACCATCACACATAAAACTTTCCATCAAAGTAAAATATTGAACCATGTATATAGAAAGAACCATCACTCTATCATAATTTAAAGTTATGAATTATTTAAAGTTACAAGCATTTTTGTTTTCAATTTTAAAGTTAGAAGTATTTTTGTTTTAATGTTTATTTAGTTTTATAATGTTTTTTTTAATATTAATTTCAGTTTCAAATTTATATTAAGTTTTATATGGATCAAATCTTTTGAGATATAAACATTTTTCTAATAAAAATTTTTCTCATATTTTTCACACAA
The DNA here is from genome assembly GCA_031772625.1 of Pinus tabuliformis. Classification (NCBI taxonomy): domain Eukaryota; kingdom Viridiplantae; phylum Streptophyta; class Pinopsida; order Pinales; family Pinaceae; genus Pinus; species Pinus tabuliformis. The sequence goes on from CM062817.1 coordinate 795,489,876, forward strand.
AAAACAATTATTTAAATATAATACATGGAAAAATTTAAATTACATAAATACTACTAAAATAATTGTGAATAATTGTGAATATTCGTTAAAATATAATACATAGAAAAATTCAAATTACATAACTACTAGAATATTTATAAATAAAGATGCATTCTGCAACTAAACAATTCAGTATAGACATATTTCATGATCAACTCACAGTTCACACATGTCTCTTTTAAAAAAACCCATCTAACCCCAGATCGATTAAATACCAAAAAACCAAATCTCGAAAATACAAAAATTTCGTAAACTTCAACTTCACTCAAATTTTTAACTCCAAAAAATGTCTCTAACTCGAAAAATTCAATTCTCTAAATGTTTAATAGATCTGTACTCGTATTAAATATAGGTAAGTATATATATATCGTTGAAAATCAGGAAATTTACTTTTGTGAAAAAAAAAAAAAATACAAGTTTAGTCCATGCTTCAGTTTATGACACTCCCCGGCAAAAATCGGACGGAGTGAATACCTGATAGAGTGACCAGATCGACCACATCGAGACCTTGGAGTTTAAATTTGGTTTCCAGTGTCTGATGAGTTGAGTTGGGTGCGGGAAGGTTGTTGTTTGCACCTTGCAGGCTTGCACTTCTAGAGTCCCTCCTCCCTAATTGAACTTCCCAAAACGGCCCCCCAGTCTGTTCCACAACCAAATCAATTATCAAATCACTCTCCACCGCCATTAGCCACAACTTCATGTTTAAAAATATTTATCTATAATAGATCTGGTCTTTAAATACTTGATTTAGCACGACGTCTTGTAAAAACTGGAAATAACAACAGATCTGAGTTTAGGTGATGTAAATAAGTATCGATATGGACTTTCACAACTAGCCTTTAAGCCTCATTCTCTAAAATATGGAGAAGAGATTTATGGAAATAACCAAATTAGCCACAATTTCCTATTACTAAATAGAAGTGTTGCATTGATTATGATTTATGACAATACATTTTCAAAGAAAAACCAAATCACTGCGATTTCCGAAGAAGGGTTGATAATTGATGGTTATTTTATTGTTAGTCGATAATAATTAGGCCGATAGGCCTTTCTTATGCATCAACAATTGTCAACACTTTTACCTTGCTGTGTTCGATCAAGTGAGACACTTTCAACTTTTGATTTGAAGTGTGACTTCATTTTCCAACTTACTGCTTTTTCCCATTCTTTTATGTCACTCTTGAAGATATTTTTACTACTTTTTCCCTACCAGTTGTTGTTGCTGTTCTTCCCTAGCTTTTGGCAAGCACTGTTCTTCTTCCCTGGCTTTTGGCAAGCACTGACTCATCATTTTCTTCAATACTCTGCATTACATTGGCTTGCCTTGTTTCTTGTTCAAGTTTATTTTCTTTGTTGCATGGCCATGCATTTTGGATTTTACAAACAATTTGAAACTCAGATTGCCAAACTCCCTGGGAATCCTTCCAGTGATCTTGTTGCTCGTCAGAGAAATCCATTCTAAATTACTGCAATCTGCAAGTTTTTCTGGTATCTCCCCTGTTAGAAAATTGTTGTTCAGGATCAGATTCTTGAGCTGGCTGCACCCACCGAGCTCATGAGGGATCCTGCCCTCCAACCCATTGAACCACAACATCAAATGTTCCAGATTCTTCAGCCGGCCGAGCTCGGGAGGAATCTGGCCTTTCAAAAAATTGAGACTCAGGTCTATTGTTTTCAGCCTGGTGCATTGAGCTAATGTAACAGGGATTTGCCCTATTATGAGGTTATCTGGGAGCCTAAGCTCTTCTAGAGCAGATGCAACCGGGCAAATTGTAAGCGGCAATGTTCCGGACAATCTGTTGGAACTCAAGTCTGCAACTCTCAAATTCTTGCAGCTTGAGATCGATGGCGGGAAGGGTCCTGTAATGTAGTTATTACTGAGAAGCAACTTGTCAAGGGCATGGAGATTTCCTAGAATCGAATCTGGGAAGAGCCCGGAAATATTATTGTTCTGTAGATTCAGAATCTGCAAGGAAGAACATGTGGAGAACGATGAGGGGAAGGGGCCGGAGAGATTGTTGGAGGAAAGCAGAAGCTGTTCTAGCGATTGACAGCAATTCCCAAGCTCGGGGGGAATTGAACCCCCGAAGTGATTCTGGGAAATGTCCAGCCTCCGGAGATTTGTAAGTTCACCCAGAGATCTAGGGATGGTACCCTCGAATTCATTCGACGAGAAATTCAGACTCTGCAATGCAATGCATTTGGAGAACGAGGGCGGGATCTCTCCTACCAGATGGTTCGAGGACAAGTCTATAGATACCAGATTATGGCAGGCAGAGAGATTCAGATCGAAAAAAGATATTGGCCCGGAAAAATTGTTGAATGAGAGATCTAGGATCTGGAGTTGCGCCTGAGAGCTCAAGAAATTTGCAGGCAGAGTGCCGGATAAGTTATTGCGAGACAAATTCACAAAGGTGAATTGATGGGATTCCAAGAATTGTTCAGGAATGGGGCCTGTGAGGCCATTGGAGGAGATATCTATTTGCTGTAAGGTAAAGGGTAACTGGGTCAGAGACGAAGCATTACCAGAGAATGCATTGCCTGGGAGATTCAATACCCGGAGCTTGTCAAGGCTGGCTATGGCAGACGTGGGGAGAACCCCAACTAAGCCCGCTCTGCTCAAATCCAACTCTGTTACTCTCCCATCTACACAAGTCACACCATGCCAGAAGCTGCAAGTCTCGTGCATTAAATCCCATCCATCCAGGATCCCGCCCGGGTCCTTTTCTACTAATTTCTTCAACCTTATCAACGCTGCCGCGTCGGTTTGCTTGCTGGAAGCCAGCGGCAAGGAACGAGACCCTAAGGAAGCCAATGTGAGATTCAAGAAAATGGACAACAGAAGAAAAAATTGGGAACCAGTAATCCTATGAAGGGATTTATCGACAAATCACATGGAAGACACAAGTGTTAAAAGGAAATACGAATTATTAATTTGCAATTTAAAAGCATGGTGAAAATCAAATATGCCAGAGATCTTGATTTTGGGTAATTAACTTACTCTAAAATGAAATAAGACTTTCAATGTGTTTCTTGTAATATAGATATAAACAAAAGATCTAAAGAAAAGTAATTGCACAATGATCCAGTCCAAGAAAACAAGGTTTTCCACAAACCAATTAACTATTCTAGAAAAATTCAACAATTCCAATTTAATAATCCTCTTGATTTTGGGTAATTAACTTACTCTAAAATGAAATAAAACATTCAATGTGTTCCTTGTAATATAGATATAAACAAAAAGATCTAAAGAAAAGTAATTACACAATTATCCAGTCCAAGAAAAAAAGGTTTTCCACAAACCAATTAACTCTTTTAGAAAAATTCAGCAATTCCAATTTAATAATCCTATTGGCCTCTCTTTGTACCTTTTGGGACAATTGCTAGTAATACAGTATTGAAGAAAAAACGATCTCACTTGAATATGGTTAGTATTCAAGAGAAAATGATCTCACTTGAATATGGTTATTTTGATGTTGACATTAGATTTAGAAATTTAATTGGAGAATTTTTTGTTTCGGTTTTATTTTGAAATTCTTTTTTATGCCATGAATATAAAGTAAATTGTTAATTTGTTAATAGTATATGATTTATTTTAAATTTTAAAATAGTTTAAAAATATTATAAATAAGGGCTACATAGTAGCTAGTGTTGTAACTTGTTTAAATATAGCTAATTTAAAATAAAAAAATAAAAATACAAAGATTTAAAATTTTATTTTAAATTGTAATTAAATGTATTATTAAATTTTGTAAATTAACATTATTTGTATTGCAACATAGAAATAATTATTAATAGTTTATATTTGGCTTTTTATAATTTGTGGATATGGTTTTATGAAAATCTTATTATTATACCTGGGTATAGAGGTCCTATCATAAATTTCTATTATACCGTGGTTTGTGAATATGAGAAATTTTATATTTATTCTTATTACAAACATCTTATTATTTTGAATATCATTTAGTCATTAATAGTGTAAAATTTAACCCTTACCCCTTAAAAATATAATGTAAAAATAAAAATATATTAATCATTAGCCATTTTTATAAATAAGCATATAAAATGATTATACTCATTAGAAATCATTGTATCACCTTCCCAGAACAAATTGTATCATAAATGCCCATCATACACCTTGATGTGATCTATGTACTAAATAATAGGCACATTAATAGACGGAAAGGGCAATAACATATTCAATTCGATAGCCAATCAAATTGAATATAAATAAATTAAATTATTTTTAAAAAATCATATTTCAATGTGTAATGTTATACTATAAATTTTTTTTGGTCAAACCCAAACTAATATGAGCTTGACCAAAAACCTATTGCAATATCGACTACCTTGAGTTCCAAAAATAATAAAAAATTTATTTTAAGTTTAAATTTTAAAATATTTTAAAAATATAATAAATAAAAACAAATTTTAAAATATTTTTAAAAACTAATAAATAAAAGGAAAACCCATTATTTACTTGCATTTATGTTTTAAAAGGAAGAACTTTTCTTCATACCCATGAGATACCCATATTAACAATCAACGTGAAATAAACCAGTATAATCTTAAAATTCAATTGCCATGCTAGCTGACAGATGGATACCAAATCTACAATCACCATAAGCTTGGGAAATTTCAAAAGATTACTGAAGAATGTTGAAAGTGAAACTATAACTTTAAATCTAGTCTCAGCTTATATATATTTAAGACTTTAAAAATATAAGATTTAATAAACATCGCTGCCAAATACATAATCTTTTGTGCACCTACCGACTTGTTTCGCGGATGAAAATGGAAGAACTAAAAGTAAATGAATAATGCCAAAAACATATACTCACAATGACTACTGAATCACGAGCTGCCACAGCAAGAATATCAGCACAGGAGACCACCCCCGGGCATGCTTTCTCCAGTTGGGCTTTTATTTGATCTACTACTTCAAAGCCTCTGAGCGAATTCTGGTTGGGTTTTGCTGTCTTCTCTCCCGTGAAGTTGGCAGTGTCATCAAGCAGAACTGATGCGTCGCAGCCCTGCATCAACGGAATGTAATATTTGACGTCAATTACCATTTTTAAACGACCCACACCTCAAATGTCAGGACAGGCATTATTATATGGCTACCAATAACAGATCAAAATCCATAAGACAATGTAATGATAACAGATTATAATCCATGAGATAATATAGCTGTGACAGGGAACCGCTCTCCATAGTTGGGATAGTTGGGAAATTTGTTCTAATAGTTTTCGGGTTTCGGGAAGCTTTTGAATTGTATGGGAATGTTTACTTTTCAGCCGGAGTTGCAATTGGAGCTTGGGAAAGTTCTATAAGTTTTGAAAACTATTTTTTTTTTGGAGTTCTAGCATTTCCTAGGGTTGGGGAATACAAACTCTGAGAAATATGCTGAACTACCCACAAAACATGGTTGGGGAATACAAACTCTGAGAAATATGCTGAACTACCCACAAAACATGAGCCTAAGTTGAAACCTTCACATGAAAAAATGCTAAAAACATCTTTAACAGCGATATCGTTAATTGAGAAAGTGGAGCAATCTCTTGATGGGTTACGGAAGCGTGTGGCACCTGGATGTAAGGGCCATATCTGGGATGTCATGCTGATAAGTATTTCTTTTGTTGTTTATGTATATATATGGCATAAGATTGTGTGTGCATATTGTATGTGACCGTCAATGCTTAAACAATAGAGTTGCTTTTCTTTTTGTGTTAAAAATAACTTGAGAAAATAAGTGAAACTGTTCCTTTCTATTTTCAAGCATTGTTTCAAACACTAATATTTGTTATATATAAAAAGTAGAGGCTCAGGGAGAAAGGCACCCAAAAATATATTTATATATAAGAGAGATTATATATTTATTATTTATATATTTAAATTAATTTTAATATTTGAATATTTTGATTCAATATTAATTTTGATCATTATATCAATTATATAATTAAAAAATATTTTTTATTTTTTTATTATATAATTCACTGTTATTAATTAACCATTTCTTGTAAATTTTAGGGAAACCTCTACACTAGTACCCAAGTTCTCAACATTCCCAGGTTGTTTGGAGAAACTCATGCAACATAGCAATATAGTAATAATAGATGACTATATACATTGTTGAAATCTAGATATATAAATCTGCAAAACATATTATTAACAGAAATTTAAAGCATTTTAACATTGAACACTTTTAACCCAAAAAAACAACTATTCACCCTCCATCCAAAATCTATAAACTTTATATAATATTAATAATCCTAAAAACAACTATTCACCATCAATCCAAAACCTATAAACTTTATGTAATTTTAATAAACCTTAACCCTTTACTGCTACAATCTTTTGCTGCCCTGTTCTTCATAGTGACAGTAATCCATAAACATCGAGCAACAAATTAAAAAAAATTCTTTAGCTATGCCAACATGTACTACATTTATTAATTTGAAGTTTAGTTACAAGTATCCTTTCCTACCATTGATTAGTGAATTAGTAGTGCGCTAATTAGTTTGTTGACTCTCTCTTCTATATTTAAACATTTTACTTATACATTTTAATTATTTTAAAGCATTTAAGCATTAGGTCACAGAATATTAAATGCTATAACCTAGTATATAAAATCAATACAATTTGACTACTTCACATCTAACACTTTTTATTTTTATATTTTTATGTTTTAATGGAGGAAAAAATGTTTGTTTTTCTTTATTAAGAACAAAATGCTTATATACATATGATGAGAAGACAAACATGGTGAGTAGTCGTAAGATGTTATTGAGAAATGGACTTTTCTACTTATTTTATTTTTTTGGGACTTTTTTCCTTGGAAAAATGGTCTTTAATTTCATTATGATTTAAAATGTGTTTTTAATGGATAAATAAATTTGACGCTAGGAAAAATCATATTTTTTAAAAAATTTTAAAAATAATAAACCAAAAAAACCTACAATATATAAAACAATCAAACAACAACCTATTCAAAAACCTTAACACAAACACATCAATAATGTGACACTAACACTAATGAGGGCCTATACTGGAATATATTAATATAGAATCATAAAAACTTTGAATTTGCACAAGGGTCGTTATTAGATTTTCTGTACATCGATTGCTTTCAAACAAAAGGTTGTGCACCTCACGGATCCCAATACATGATGAACCACGTCTGTTAGATGCTGCAGAAAAGATTCTCATCGTGTCCAAAAGTAACATCAAGCAAAGGTTCGTTAATGTAAAAAAATGTGGAGTATATAATGTTTTAAAACAAATATTGATGTTAATATATGGTTATTTATTGTTTTAAGAGGGGGGTTTTATAACTTATTAGAGGGTAGATCTCTCATATATATATGTAAATTTAAAAGTAAATTTAAATTTATAAACATGAATGTAAATAGAAAAGTAAATGTAAATATTTAATATTTTTAATTATATGGCTTTTTTATTTAAAAAATAATTTAATTATTAATATGTGTAAACATAATATAAATTTAAAACATAAAAATATAAAAAGGGTTAGTGACACTAGATATTTTTTGATATGGTAAATAAATAAAAATATAAATAAATTGGAGGTATGGTAAATAAATAAAACCTTTTTTTATACTTACTCCAACAACATGGTAAATAAATATAAATATAAATAAATTAGAGGTATGGTAAATAACTAGAACCTCTTTTTATATTTAGTTCATAAACTTCTTTATCTTTAAGCAGACTCAAAACATAGATTTTATTTAGGTGAAACCTATGTGCCAAATACCATACTTATAAAGAGGTATTGTAAATTAATAAAAATATAAATTAACCAAGGGTATGGTAAATAAATAAAACCTCTTTTTATATTTACTCCATAATTCAATTTATATTTACTAACACTCAAAAAATAAGTTTTATTTAGGTGAAGCATATGGGCCAAATTATTATTAAAATCATGCAAAAAATATTATTAACCCTAATATTAATATTAATAAAATTAAAGATGACACATGGTATTGACCCATGTTACTTAAAATCAATGGTATTGATCCATGGTATTCACGTGGAATGTAACCTATTTAAAAGGGAAATTAAACAAGCATAGATCCATCTTTACTATGGATCTACTAAGCACCCAAAAGAACCAAATACCCTGATATACAAACTATCATAGAATGGAAAAAAAAATAGATCTTTCTCGAGACTTGATAGATCCAAAATAAAGAGATATCTATACTAGTATATAACATCTACATTCATTCATAGTAAAAGTATTCACTATTCACTATTTTAATACCCTGGCAGAAATAATTCAGCAAAAGAAAAGCATAATGATCCATATCACAATTTCGCCAGGAACTAGTCAGAATCAATGAATCGCAGCATGATGATCCATATCATACGTTTGCGAGGAACTAGTCAGAATCAATGAATAGCAGTAAGGTTGTGACGTACCAACTTGTGTTTATATGGTCAATAATGTTTGCCACTGCAGAACTGCTTCATAAAATGGTGTTTTAGTTAAGCTGAAACATTAAGGAGTGCTTACCTTAACAAAGCAGTCGTGAAAATGTAAGCGTAGCAACGAAGCAGCCATTCTAGCTTCCTTGTCCACAGCATCTTTTACTACAGATTTAATTATTTCCTCGGCCTCGGGACAGGATGTGTTATAGAACTGGAGACTCAGACCGTGACAGCTCTGAGCATCCAGTACCATTACAGAAATCAATGTGACTCCCATGATCAGCACAGAATGAAACTGCAGTGTAAGGCAGTGACTACGTTTGATCCGTGCCATTACAAAAATCAACTATTTCCTTATAATGCAGGAGTTTATATCTTGCCAGGCAGCATGCATGATAATGATCCTTATATAACAAAAAATTTGCAGCTCCCAACGACCTTATTCCATGTTTATTATGATATTTATTAGGCAAACGGAAAAGTATTAGAAGACAGGCTGTGAACAGAGGGTCCTGATAAGGGGCTGAGCAGCGTGGGATAATAAGGGTCAGTCAGTCATACTCATACTGTCGATTCAAACTTGGCCTAATTCTTGCAGGAATTCTTCAGGAAGTCAGAGTTTCACCTTTGTGTTTGGAATTTTGTCCGGAATCATCTTAAATTATTAGATTGTGAAAAGAAAAAAACAATACAAAAGATAAAAGGTACTCTTGGATTTTTCAAAAACAACGATATAAAAGTTGACACATTAAAATCAAGCAACCACCTTCACAAGCAATAAATGAATTTTGGATTCCCCATTTTTTTAAAACTTTACTTTATTTTAGTTAATTGCAAAACTATTTTAGTTCATCACATTTTCTTAATAAGAAATATAATTTTGACATATAAAAACATCCCACAGAAACGTAAATCGTTTAAACTAAACTCTCTTATGAAAAGCAATTAAACTACAATACAAAACCATACCTATCAACTACTTTAACAACTCCTAAACTACAACACAAAACTATACCTATCAGCTAGTTTAACATGCGTTGGAAGCACCGATGGGATGTCTGAACAATTTCAGGATTCAGATTGGATGGATGCGCAAAGAAAGACACCATAGCCAGTAAACCTCTGACACAGTGGGGCAACCTATTGGAAGTCGTGTTTTAATAGTTGTTTACTTCGAATGCCTTCCACGAGTATTGATGTTTCTCATGGATTTATTTAATTTCTGAATTCTATGAAAAGAATAAGCCTCACACGTCTGTTTCAGGCCGTTTCATTTTTTGGATTTGGGCAGCTATATACTGGACCACAAATTTCTGACGTTAGGAGTAATTTGTTTAATTCTGTGTTCTACTAGTAGCATGATTTGAGTCCCATGTATCAGTATGGGTAAGCATTTATGCTGCTTATGGGCTGGTCTTATAAGAAAACAACATATGCCACGCATTTCCTTTTCAAATTTCATATGTTTTTGATAAGTTTCAAATTTTCTCAATCCAGCAACAAGTTTCATGTTTTCTGAATCTGCCTTCAGTTAATGGTGTAACTTTTACTTTTCAAAAGTGTCACTTTCCAACTCAACTTTTTGCATGTGATAGGTGTCCTTCCAATAACCTTCATAAATAGTCATTTGATATCCTATTCATTCAAAGGCATAAAAATGGAATCTATCACATGAATACAGATAATATCATACCAACATATAAGCCAAGACAGGACAACGTGTCCAATACTGAATCAAATAAAATAATCACATGAAGGGTAAGAGACCAACATACAAAACATTCCACACATGTGAATCCATCTAAAACAATTACTTGGAGGGAGGAGCACCACCACCCAACCATGAATCTCCTGTGATTCACCCCGAGCCAAAGTTCTTGCCAAGGATTAACTGTGCTCAATTGATCAATGCACTCGGTATTTAGTACCTTCTTTCATGATTTAGTTTCCATTAGCGACATCTCACTTTTATGGATTTTTCCATTCGCCTAGGTCTTTTTCAGAAAAGCTCATCTTTATCTCCCACGAGTCTTTTCCTCATAAAAGCTTGCCTATATCTCCCACAAATCTTTTATGTCTGATGGGTCTTTATCTCCCACAAAATTTTGATGTCCGATGGATCTCCAATCCATTCAAGCTTATCTAGAATCTCATCTAGAAGCTTTATCATGAAAGGTTCATCTCTATCCCATTCCTCAATGGGCTTTGGCAAGAATCTCCTCTCTCTTGGTGCTCCACCCTCCAAGTGATTTATTTTATTAATTTATTTCATAACACATTTTCTTTTCATATTACATATCACCTAGCTTTCCTCAGCTTAGGTTTAGAATATTTTAACCCGCAAAGGAGGGTATCACACCTAACTCTCCTTAGCTTAGGTTTACAATTATCTAACACACAAGGGAGGATATCACACTTAGCTTTAACTTATCTTAGGTTTACAATAATTTAGCACACAAGGGAGGGGTGTTACATACTCCTCCCCTTAAATTTCACATCATCCTCGGTGTATCACTGCATCATGTCCTTGTTCACAGGTGACCGATGAACATTGGAAAAATTGCATGAGATGGAAACCAGCTACATTGGTCACCAAGAGTGCTCCTCTTCCATAGCTACATTGGTCACAAAGAGTGCTCCTCTTCCATAGCTACACCGATCTCAAGGAGTGTTCTCCTTTCATAGCTACATGTAACATTGTTTTCAAACCATTTGTGAGAATTTATAGATGCAGAATTTTAACTATGATACATATCATAATATGTTACTTAATATTATTAAAGCAACTATTGCTCATTTTTCATTTTATCTGAAGAATGCATGTTCACTTCTGGAATTCTCCCATGCCTTTGTGTTCTTTGTTTAACAACTTCTTCTTGCAGTTTCTCTGCATACAACACATCTCTTAACATATTTTTCACATCAATATGCATGCAATGTCATAACAGATTAGTTCACATAACAATATATATATTCATCATATATATTCTTCGTAATCGTATGTATGCCAAACTTAACCATGGTTACTTATCCTTGAACCACTTTTATGCAACCACCCAGTCAGTTGTCTTGCCAGACATCTACCCAATGTCTTCATGCATACCTGCACAAAATGTGTATTATACACACCTATATACATATCATATTTCAAATATGTAACATATGTAGTCATACGGGTATTGTATGTATTGATGTACATAGTACCATATGTGTTACAGCCCATCATACCATTCCCATGGTATCACTTGCATGACAAAAGTTTTGTCCACATTTTTTTCTACCATGTTAGTATCATGCCAAACATTCCTTTATATTTTTCTAGCAATTAAAACAATTGTGCTCAGTTGATAAGGAATTTATATGAGCATGGTTAATTTCCATAACCAGAGAAAGTTGTGTCAAGTGTAAATCATTTCAGATTTCATGTAACACAATATCCGTAATATAGTATGTATTCATGCATATTTGCATCTTAAGGAAACTATTAACTCAGTTTAATAATCATTAGATCAATACTTCATTCTTAAATCATTTATCTTCGGTGATTTACTATTTCCATTTGTATGCTTCAACAACTTAACAACTCCCCATTATACTTTACCAACATGATCATTATGTCAATCATGTTCTTCCCTTCTGCAGACATACTCCCCCTCTATAGGTATTGGGGTAGCAAACATCTTTAATGATTTCTATATAAGTTGTCTAACGAACCCAAGACCAATATCGGGATTCACCATGAGTTGCAAGACAATTCCAACAATCCATTAAACTCAAGACTCTTTCATGCCATGGATGCTTGACATCTATCAACAACCAAATGATAGCTACAATATTGTTACAAGGCTATAATACTGTACCCCATGTGCTTACATGGAAGATTCATATGCCTCATTATTATGTGTAGATTTTAGCATGATTCTTTCCACAACATGTTTATCTTGATGACCATTCAACTAGGCTTATGATAACAATATACCAACTATCCATGACAATACATGAGTATATCGTTAGTGTACCAACTGAAAAAAATTTGAGAAAGTGCTTTGACATTAAACAAAGTTGCCATTACTCCACCAATAGGGCCCACCCAGACTTGTGCATGAATCGAGGTGAGATTTTCTTTGGGGTGAATATTTTGCAAAAACTAATAGTAATAAACCATCATATCCAAGACCAAGGTACAGTCATGATTGAACATATAATCCAACTAGAAGTGTGGTAGTGAGACTAGCAACAACACCCACACTGATAAGGACGACAATGAATTTTAGGCCCTTGGCAAAAAATGATTCATCGAAAGGTGCATATCCACCTAATGATTTGTATGGCACCATGCCTGTTATCACTAAGAAAACAACAATGTATAAATCTATGCAAGCAAGTAGGCTGACCATTATGCCTATTCGAAAGTCCCTCTGAAGGAAAATATTCAGATCAATACAACATATGATTAAATAAAATTTCATGAATGTATTCTAGAGTAAAACACTGAAAGAATATCACAATTAATAAAGAAACATTATCTGTAGCCAATTATATGATCTCCAACAATACTGCAAGTGAATCTAGACAAATTTGTCTGAACTGATTGTATGGTCCTTCACTGCAAAACGATCTAATTATATAGCAATGCACAGAAGTGATTGGCAAACACATACATCTGTGATACCTTCGGCTTTCTGCATTCTTCAGTAGAATTAGCGACTCCACCAAATTCAAGATAGGAAAAAAACACCACTTTTGCACCTACAACAACTTCTTTGAATCCATTTGGAGTAAAAAGAGTCCAATTTGACACATCAACTTCGAAAGCACCACTGATAATTACCAACATAACGATCATAATATTCATCATAGTCATGATGCCATTCACAATGGACGACTCTCTTACACCTTGACACAACACAAGTGTTAACACTATCAGTAATATTGGAGCCAAAACATTGATTGAAAAAAAGTCCCCAAAAAGCTCCATGCCACCAGAACCAAGCCATTTAGGCAGATTATTATTTATAAAAGGGAAGAGTTCCAAAACTGTCACCAAATAACCTGCCAAGCTACGTGCTATGCTAGAAGCACCCATATGATAGTCAAGCATCAGTTGACCAAAAACGAGAAATGCAGTTAGCTCAGTGGAAGCTCAATATGCATATGGATATGCTCCTCCAAGAAGTGCACGAAAACACAATGAGAGTTCTGCATAGCACAAGGCATTAAGCACACAAGCTCCTCCAGCTAGTATGAAACTAATTGTCACTATCCTGACGATATATGCCCATTTACGTTAATGTTAATAATGTATGCGTATATGGTTTCTTATCCATAATCATGTTTATTTACAACAAGGCGTATTATGGTATATAATTTTGTAATCATAACTTAGTTATTAAAACCTTTCATATGATGGTAAGGATTATTACCTTCCAGCCGACTTTATCTTTTCCAACTAACTTACCACACACAGTTAAACCATTTTCGTGAAAATATAACTCTACGCAGTTTACCTCCGATGTCTTTATGCCATCTCCAGGTCGGTTGCTATGTACATGGTTTCTTGCAAACCAAACATAAAGAAAAAGGGTGCCCTCCACCAATATTAAAAAATAACACCTGTGTAAGCAATGAGAATACGTTGAAATGCCAGAACGGTGCAATGTTTGTAAGCAGAGGAGGTAAACCAAATGCGAGTGTGGCATATCAATCACAGATTGCCTATAACAACAATGTTTATGTTAAATCGAATCAAACCATCCATATATGTTCAACTCATAGAAAAAAATATAAATATAATTATTTCTTCTTATGCATCATAGTCCAAGTAGATGCTATCATGATTAGGATAGCTCTATGGCCCAAGGAATAACAACTACCTACTTTGCCACTTATCACTAACTCTACTCTTTGATGCAATAAAGATACATGCTCTTTATATCCTTAACATTGTTCATAAAACCTTTTTCATTGCATAACACCTTACTAGAGTTTAACATTTCCTCTTTCATACAATCATCCTTTTATTTAGTCAATTCCTTTCATAGCACTTCTACTAGTGTCAATTTTCTTGTATTATAATTGTGATAACATGATGACTATATCATTAAATTCATCAACTGTTATCTACCTATTGGATTAATTTATTATGTTATGATTTTCTAGGGGTTCTCTTTTCCCCTTGCAACTTAGTTATTCAAAACTTAATTAATTCAACTTTGCTCAGACCTATATGGTTACTCACTTAACCTTTTTCTCGATTAAAGCTTTACTTAATGTTGGGATCATACCCATATTTACATTTTTTTCTTGGTCTATGCATATTGATAATCAATATTAACAACTTGGCACTTAGCAAGCAATCTCTTGAAATTCAAGTACCTAGATTAAGACACAACAATCATGTGAAAATAAGTTATGTCTTCACACTGATGTGAATATTACTGTAAGCTAGGCATTCTAGGATTCAGTTTTGTTTGGTTTCAACCATATTCTTTCTGATCCAATTTTATATTGAATGAAGTACAATATTCCATTTATAGAGTGGTTAAGTTCAGCACATCTTTCCATCTGCAGAATCGTTAAAATAAATGTCAAGTAGATTTGTTATCATGGTGAAGGTGAAATTTATAAATATCTGGTAAGAATTTCCTATTGCATACTATCATTTAATTTACGAATCCAAGGAACATATACCCTTCTTTCAGAATTTATGTAACTGCCAATGGATGGTCAGGCCTTTCCTGTGGCTTTAGATCATCATGGCCTTTTGCTTTCATAACTATTCAAACCCGATTACAAAACAAAACATTCCATCAATAGTCATACGTTTTATATTGCACATAGATAATTCAACAGAAATTGATTTTTTGCAATAAGACAATCCAATTGAAGATAACCGCAGATGTTGAAAACATATTGGATATGTCAAGATTTTGAATAGCTTTCGTGTACATAGTTTTTTCTTCCATACGCAATTTCTCTATTAACATCAGAATTATTTTCTCGAAATTTTTGCGAATAGTCACCTTCCTTATGTGTCTGTCACATTGTAAGCAAGTTTTTCACCAAAATATGGTCAATAATGTTAGTTGGATTTCTAGACTAAACAGGAACTAGGTTGTGCCCTTTTATCATTATTAAATTCATAGTGCATGATTTCTGGCAAACAAAACTAAACTAAGCCCATTAACTCACTATATAATATACAATGTATACACAAAAACTATTATTCATGTTACAGAAATATTGCATCCAACTCATTTATTTTTTTGTCAACCAAAATAATCTCCCGAGAGTCTAAGCACATGTTCTCCTTTCCAAATTTTATCAATGGCTTAAATGGCAATCTCATCAAGCATCATAGAAGCCATCGAGTAAATGATCATTGACACTATTGAACGACTCAAACCTATATTTTTGAGATGCCCAGGAGAATTCCTTGATGGATATCCTTCGTTTAGGGATTAGAATTTTTGACATGAATAGTATGACGCTTACCTCGCCAGGAAAAATCATCATTACTGATCTCCGAGAAACCATCTAGTTGACCATTTTCTTCCAAGAGCAATGTATGTTCCCTTTTTCTTGATGAACTTCGACACCAAGCTCCTATAGGTTTTCAATCGCTCGTGACGAGTTGATTATCACAGCACTATCGCTTCCACCTTTTCTTGGTATTTGAATCGGAGACCTCTTCCTGAATAGAAGAGTTTATGGACTCGCACTTGTCAACATCTTGTTCCACTTCATCATTTCCTTCCAAAAGAACCATATTGAGACAGGAAATTTGTCGGTTTCCGCAGAGTTTATTATGCTATGGAAAAATACTGTAGAGATTCGACATGTCAGTCTATTTAAGTTCGAAATCTCACTGGAAATATTTAAAGGTAGAAGGGATGCGACAATATTTTATAGAGCTACAATACATTGAGAGCCACAATCTTTTCTAGAGACGGCAAGGCCCTCAGTTCGAAATCTATTTCATACCACGGTCAATTCTTTCCACGACCACCGTATCCGTATATGAACTCTAGAGTGCAGAATTAGGGAGAGCAATAATTGCGCAACTCCTCTGCTGTATGCACAAAAAATGACTCCTTGTGGAAAGAACAACGGTTATAATTTCAGAAACAGTCAAACAACCATCTACTGCTTTTCCGGGTGCAGTGATGCCTATAGTACAAACCGCTTCTAGATTTTAAATGTAATTTTAGTCACAATGCTACTTTTACCTTTTTATGGTAGTGTTGATCGGATGCGTCTAGGATGCTTCTAAGGATAATCATTGTCCACACCTTGCATTGGTGGCTAACTCGATTTGCAGTTAAAATAATCTGACAATCATCAATAACACTAGATATTTTATTACAGGATTTACCAATGTGTAGTCTCTGCATATTGGACGATGAGGATAAGAATTATCCTAGATTTTTATCCAATCATGAGGATGTTTCTCAAATTAAGATAATGATCACCCCAACTTGGTAGCTACACTACCAACGGATATTTGAATAAATAAATAGTGACTACAACTTTTTCCCTGTGATCTTTTTTGGACAGTGTCGTTGGCTTTGCAGCCAACTCTCATAACTCTAAACTATGATAAGGCACACGAAAGGCAATAACAAAAATAAATAACAGCCAATATTTTGTCTTATGATTTACACCTATCCTTATTGACACGTTGTATGATAAAATTTATCCATACTTATAATAATGATTCATCAGATGACATTATCCACTCCTCCATTTTGTTCCTTTACGCATGCAGTAAAGCAAATGGAAAATAGGAAACAACGTTTACTAACGTGATTTTCTCCATAAAATAAAATGAAAGCGACTGCCTCTGCTTTGGCATGGCTTATACGCCTATGGCAGTTAAAGAATGGTTACATACAAGTTACATAACCATGTCCTATCGGACTACGCGCATGTTGCTGAGATGGTTGGATTATGATCCATCCATGAATCCGCATCGAAACCTATTGTTATTACTTCTAAGTCTCGACAGAAGCATTTGTTTTGCAGCACTCCTTTCTATGGCCAAAATATGCCATACAACATATAAAATCTTCTGATTTGGTCATTTTATCACCTCCATATCGCGTTGTAGGTGCTTTAGAAGGTGACAGGGAATAGAGGACAGAAGGAATGATAGCAAACAAATGAGCACCACTATATTTCTCACACAAAAACCAAAAGCCATTATGATAATAACTTGATTAAATAGATTTTAATGCTCCCATTAACAATAAAATTATCCTTCTTTGGATTTGCACGATCGACAATTTTGGCGTTTGGACGGTGCTCCATTAAAAATGGGTTGAAAATGTGCTTGGAAATCACTCTAAACACCCGTCTTCCTTGCTGTGTTATTTTTCCGATTGTTCCAGGTGTAATATTACTTGGATGGTCAATGTATTGACTGTTAACTAACGGTTATGCCCAATACATATATTTGTCTTGACATTTCAATACTACGAATGAGGTCGAGTGTGCTATTTAAAATTTAACGATATAAACCATCATGTACATATATACATCACATGGAAATCAATCCATAATGCATGTATGAAAG
Organism: Pinus tabuliformis; assembly: GCA_031772625.1. Lineage (NCBI taxonomy): Eukaryota > Viridiplantae > Streptophyta > Pinopsida > Pinales > Pinaceae > Pinus > Pinus tabuliformis. Next base: position 795,507,946 of record CM062817.1, read on the forward strand.
GTTGTTGATTTTAAACTTTAGATTTTGATTCTAAATCTTAACCTCATACTATCCACTTCATATTCTAATATCTTGGGACTTTAAAACCCATTAATGAAAATGCTTCAGAGGTGGATTAGTCCATAGGCCTCAGTGTTTGAACTTTGGTTTGATAACATTTTTAACGAACCTCCATGGCCTATCCAGAAAATAAGCCCAAATCGCCTTAAATTTTTAAGATTTCCTTAGACATAGTTAAGGTTCCTTGTTCGTTTCCCCTAGTCAGACTTCTATATCACCTTCATGAAGGAGATTTATACCATAGACACATTATCTCATCTTCATTAGACGATTTCTATAACACAACTACAATTGGAAGGGAAGAAGGAGCTATAACATGCATCCATAAACCTCTGGTGACATGCATGGTAATGGAATTATCATCTATTGGATTATATAGAACTTACCTCCTGATGGTTCTTCATGCATCTATATCTCATGCCTAATTAACATATGCACGCATAACTATATAAAATCTATTAAATCAGTTAACCACATGCATGGTAATATTCCATCAGTTCCATAATAAGATAACGTCTAAGCACCAAAAGGAATGCAATCTAGCCTCATTGAGTATTTGTGCAATATATAATCTGACCATTATAGACTATTCTGTTACTTACAGTATACCATAATGATCCGCAAGAATCTACCGCTATTTTCCATGTTAACTAGAGCCTTTATATAACATTAAAGGTTCCTTCACTAACATAATGAAGATCAGCATTAGATTCATTTGGTATCCTACTCATTCACAAGCATAAGAATGGAATCCATCACATGAATATAGATAGCATCATACTGACACGTAAGCCAAGACGGGGCAACATGTCCAATACTGAATCAAATAAAATAATCATATGAAGGGTAAGAGACCGACATACAAAACATTCCACGCATGTGAATCTATCTAAACCAATCACTTGGAGGGAGGAGCACCACCACCCAACCATGAATCACCTTTGATTCCCCCTGAGCCAAAGTTCTTGCCAAGGATCAACTATCCTCAATTGATCAATGCACTAGGTATTTAATACCCTCTTTCATGATTTAGTTTCCATTAGCGGCATCCCGCTTTTATGGATTTTTCCATTTGCCTAGGTCTTTTTCGGAAAATCTCGTCTTTATCTCCCACAAGGCTTTTCCTCATAAAAGCTTGCCTTTATCTCCCGCAAAGCTTTTATGTCCGATGGATCTTTATCTCCCATCCATCTGATGGATCTCCAATCCATCCAAGCTTATCTAGAATCACATCTAGAAGCTTTATCATGAAAGATTCATCTCTATCCCATTCCTCAATGGGATTTGGCAAGAATCTCCTCTCTCTTGGTGCTCCACCCTCCAAGTGATTTATTTTATTAATTTATTTAATAACACATTTTCTTTTCATATTACATATCACCTAGCCTTCCTCAGCTTAGGTTTGCAATAGTTTAACCCACAAAGGAAGGTATCACACCTAGCTTTCATGAGCTTTGGTTTACAATCATTTAAAACACAAGGGAGGATATCACACTTAGCTTTCAATTAGCTTAGGTTTACAATAATTTAGCACACAAGGGAGGGTTGTTACAAATATCATTATCTCGTTTACTTTACTATATTTGATTGATTTAATTGATATGAAGGTCAGTGTTATTCATTAACCTTCCCCAACATTCTTTAGGTTTATGTTATGGGTTTCATTATAACCATGTTATATCATTTTGCTACTTTACCCTTGCAATTTATCTTTTCCTCTAGTATATATTAATTGAAAACCTTTGATTTTTTTTGGTGCATCCTAACCTTGGTACTTCCATATGATGGTTTATTAAACTTCTTACTTAACGTTCCCTATGTGGTCACGCCTATGTGGTCACGCCTTGGGAATAGGTTGATCCATGTCATTTGTGCCACGTCCCCTTCTTCAAGTGGAGTGCAGGTGCTCTTCGGTACCGTTCTATGATTGCAATGAGTGGTAGGTGGATTGAATGTGGGGATCAACCCACCAAAACCCTAAACCACTTCCTCTATAGTCAGTGGTCATTACGCCACATTTCTTGCAGCTCGTCTACGTTTGATGGCCTTCCGGAGTTGTTTCTTTCGCTTCCTATAGAGTTAGTTGTTCTCGCAGCCTCCAGTGGCCTAAAGGTGTCAATTAGGTCTGGGTTGTTTCACGTCTCACATGCCTCCTTGAGTCGAGGTAACCTTATTTTCATTAGTAAAGTTGTAATGTTATGCTTTCACGATATATAATAGTTTCTCTAAAGAATTAATACATGCTAAACTTATTCATGTTTTCTCTATGGTGGCTACGCGGGTACAATGTATCTCCTTTCTAGTACCTTTTCTATTTTTTCCACATGATTTTGAATCTATATGACTTACGTACGGGTTCTTTTGGTTGTTCCTCTACACTTTACCCAACTAGTCTCTACTTATGTTAATCAACAAAGGTATTATGAGTTGAGCATAGTAATTGTTCCCCCTTTTTTTTCCTTTGTAGGGTTTGTGGAAGAATACCAAGGGTTTGGTCCCTTCCTCTCGTAGATTTTAGAAAAACACTTACTCAGTTTTACTCATAGGTACCGCAACTAAGTTACCCAGTGAACCCTTTCAATATTGTCTCGATTTCCCCTATTCGAGGGTTTTGTTACACACATAACTCTTATATTCTAAGGTTTCTCTACTCACATTTTTCCTATCTGGCAGGGTTTATTTATATGAATTTTTTTTATTTAACAGTTCTTCATGTTTGTGGCAGGGATCCAGGCATAGGTACCCGAGCTGCTCTCGATCTAACACATAAGACTTAATCTTTGTGATGTTTCTTATATGTTTATTTCATTTCTTTTTAATGACAAATGAGACTTATGTGATAATATTAACTACATGCTAACCGGTTCTCATGTGCCTTCATAGGTAATCATCATTCCTTTGGCTTATGGTTCTGATCTATAACTCTTTGAAAATTAGGTTGACGCTCTTGATGGTCATCTCCCCAATTGCAATGATTCCAAGTTGGATCCTTTGCCTATAACAAAGTTTGTTTTATCTAAATGTCTATGATGGATTTCGGGTGTTATAATGTCATAATTGTTTTAGGAAAATTTGGGTCTCGAGGAATATTGTGAATATTTGTGTATTTCATCTAGATTATATATTTCCAATGATTCCCGTTGGCAACACTTTCTAATGAAGTGAAATTTCACCTTCTCCATATAGTTGAGCTTCAATTTTCTTTTATATTACAGAGACCTTGGAGTTGTATAATAACTGTATGGTTGACGATAAATTTGTCAATGCTTAATTGGTAATTACATACGAGTATTTATTTGCTTCCACTTGAAGACATATTTGGACTGTTATAAAGATTTTGAATTGGAAACTGGCAGAATTATCTTTACACTCTATTTCATCTCTAGCTAGGTTTACATGTTGGCCAAATGGCTTAAACTACTTTGTTGTAGTATTTATAGTAATTATATAACTTTGCTATTGGTTTAAATCACATGTATTCATAGTTAAATTGAACTATACACTGCTAGATTCATCTCTTTGTAACACTTATGTACATTGTTTCCCTTACAACCATGTTCTTTTGAATTCCAAAAATTCAGCTGTTCTTTGTTGAATAAGTAAATTAGTTATGTTGATTGTATATTCCTTAGAGGGAGATCTGTTAATTAATTTCTAGTTGCAGCTTGTGAGGTGCTTGTTGTTTCCAATTCCATATTTCCTCATTAATTTAATTTTATAGCTAATCAATCATGAAATTAATCTCTAACTGTACTATAGAAAGATTTCCCCAAGGGATTTCAGTGTAGGTTTTTGTCGTTTCTATTTTCGACCTATTGTGTATTAAATGTATAATCATTGTCCATTTACTACTTTTAACTTAGGACTGACCACTAATTGACAGGTGCTAGCCTTTAACGTAATTCCATATATATATATATATATATATATATATATATATATATTTTAAATAATTCCGGTCGAATGGACTCATATATCTCAGAGTCGTCACTGACCAAACTTGTGCAATGGGAGGGCTGTACCATCCTTCCTTGTTTTCTTATTACTTTTTCCTTCTCACTGACTATCTCGTTGTCCTTTTCCTGGTGCCCCTAGGATTTCTAGAAATGATCAGAATTAATTCTCTTAATTATATATTACCCATAGAATCCATGCATGTTGCAAATACTTCTCGTAATTAAGGAACAAACTCATGAGATCAATTAGTTTAATATACAAATTTCCTACCTAGAATAAGTATAAAATCTTTGGTAGTTAGTTGTACTAATTTCATGCCTTTTGGATCCTTTTTTTTTTCTAAGTAATGTTAATCTATTAATATAATACAAAAAAAGTAATTACAATGATTCTTGGAAATAGAGGAACCCGACCTCAATCAACACGCATCCATGATAATTGTCTGAGACTGCCCCAACAAAGGGGAAACCAGTCCAAAGATATGTCCAAAATATATCCAAAAATTAGCCCACAGTTTCCCTGACTAGACCAACCGACCAGAAACAACACCAAAACCAACACTAAAACCAACAGTTTATCCTAACTAGACCAGCTAACCAACATATTATCCAGAGGACACATAAGACTGGAAAAAGCTAAACCAAGAACTAGAAAAAATGCCACTTGGCAGACATGACATGCTGCTTGAAGTCTTCCGGAGTGGACTCCTCCACAATAGGACATGCCTAGTCATTCGGGTTGTCTGACTCGCCACGTCCAAACGCTTGATGGCCTTCTTCCATGTTGCCAGCCTCAACCTGCAGGCCCGATGTGTCATCCAGATGGCTCTCCAAGGCCTGCATGTCACTGTGAACGCCCATCTCAACATGCGAACTGCCAGCAACGACTTTTCCGTGCCTTCTATTCTGACCTCCATCAACTCCCTGCTCGTCATTGTTGCTCTTGTTCCTACTCGGGCAAGCTCTGTTCGCCTCCTCCATAGAAATGGTCATGGGAATATGTTGCTCGTTCTCTTCTGTAATGGAAATTGAGATAGTGGCTACAATAACCGGGCGGTTCAAAGAGCTGCAGAACCAAAACTGCATTGTGTGAGGAACAAGATGCAGAGGCAGAGGAAAGGTAGTAGTGCGAACAGCTGCAGCTTCACGTCTTGAGCTGTGAGGGCTGGCTCTGCCTCTGCCACTTCTTGTATCCGGATACCGACCTACAAAACTGTGCTGGTGGGGATTTTTCAAAAAGGATGTAGGGGAAGTAGATTCATGGCTATGCAAAGCAGGGGAACAAGAAATTCTGCCTCTCGTGCCACCACATCGGCGGCGCATGCGATGGTGGACCATGGAGGAGATGGGAATAGGTAGAGAGTCAGGAGGAGCAGAAGAAGAGTTGATAGAAGAGTTTTACGCGGAAATTACGGAGGGTTGGAGGTCATGAGCCGAATTACAGAGGTCTGTGTGGGAATGGTGGAATCCATTACCAAATCTATGCAGCTCACAAGCCAACATCTATGCCCAGTGCTGGTGTGTTCAGTCAGCTATCCCGCCTACGCAGGGCATACATAGTGAATCAGGGGCAAAATTACAGGATGGTTCTCCAACTCCATGGTTAAGCGGATAATGGCCTTGCCTCGACTTGAGCAGGCATTAAATGACACCTGTGAGGTGCCATGAATGCCATTCATGGTGACCTTGGAAAGGTTGTAGAGGGCCATGTGGTTGCCCCATCCACCGTCGCCCCGTCTAATCATTTTAATTATCGTTATTAACACCCGCATCCGGGGGTTGAGCTTCCTTGTGCACTAGGTCAGTGCAAACTTGCAATTGATTATGGTCATCTATAATGTTGAGAAGATCGGAATGTAGGATCTAGTCCTGTTCCACCCCAATGTTTGCTAGGAGATCAACAACTTTGTTACTGTCCCTTTTGACGTGAATAAAAGTTATTGCTCTCCTATCTTTTATCCATTTCTCTATTGTTTCAATCCTGGCCATTAATCTCCAGCTTTTGGCTACTCTTGAAGTCGTTCTTCCTTGTTGGATTTGAGTGACCATATTGATTAGAATTTGGGTATCCCCTTCTATAACGATGGGAAAAAAATTATGTTGGTGAGCTAGTTTCATACCTTGCCACAATCCTTCCAGTTCTACATAATTGTTCGTATCCCAACCAATGGAGCCAAAATACAATAGTAAGGATTGGCCCTCATGATTTCTGAATATGCCCCCATATCCTGCTTTGCCCGAGTTTCCCTTGGAGGCACTGTTGAAATTTAACTTAATCATACTTTGTGGGTGGTGTAACCAATGTGAAAGCTACCTGGTTATAACGCTAGGTCTATTGGAATTCAGTTGTGCTTGTTGGAGTTGGATGTACTGGTTAGCCCATATGCTTAGTTCCTGAGGCTGGGTAGGAAATTCCTCAATTGTTCATTGATGCAACGCAAGACTTTCCTTGATGTTCTGACATAAGTTGTTCCATATGATTTCTAAGGAAGTTTTGTGACTTTTAAAAATTCGCTTATTTCTTTCCTTCTAGATTGTCCATAGAAGGAAGCCTGGCAATATTGTGCACAACTTGTTGAGAACTTTGCTATTATAGGGCTCTGGAGTCCAATTGCGAATGGTTCCTTTTATATCCCCAAGAAGTCTGCAAGGTTGCTGACATCTAAAAGTGAGCTTTTCCCATAGTTGATTGGCCATGTGGCAGGAGTCCATGAGGTGCTGAATAGTTTCTTCATTGTTTTGACAGTTGGGATAGTAGGATGGTCCTTGAAATCCTCTTTTGATTAAGTTGTCCCATGTGAGAATTCTTTGATGATACAACAGCCAAATGAAGGTGGAAACTTTGGGCCAGATCCCTGCAGTCCAGATATGGTTCCAAGCAGGATCTGTTGGTTCCTGAGTTTGGAACATTAGCTGGTATGCTTCTTTAGTGGTGTATGTTCCTTTCGGTGTATATCCCCATCTGAGTACATCGCTTCCTGTATTGACTCTGATTCTTCTGCTGGTGAGCTCTTTGTGTAGCTCCATGTTATAAGCTTTTGTTTCTTGCTGTGTTATTTGCCTCAATGGTTTCCATTGCCTGAATCCTTGTATAGTGCTGAGAGTCCAGAAATGTGCTACATTGTCCTCCTGGTTAATGTCATTTCCATTGTGATTTGTGTATGGTAAGAGTGTTGCAATTTTGGGTCTCTGTTGCCATGAATCCGTCCAGAAACGGGCCATCCTCCCGTCCCTTATCTCCCAAAAGCTATGCTGATGGATGAACTCTTTGTGTTGCTTGGCCGCATTCCAAATTAGGGATCCTGTGAGCGTGGTGGTTATCCTTATTAGTTCTTGTTGCGGTCGATTATTTGCATACTTTGCAGTCCATAATTGCGCCCATGGCTTCTATGGGTAGGATACCCATTGCCACCAAATCCGTGCTCCCATCAAAGTATTGCTGTGTTGTGGATCACGTAAGCCTAGACCTCCCTACTTTTTAGGTTTGCAAACATTTTCCCATTTGACTAGTGCCCATTTTTTGTTTTGTCCTGTGGAACCCCATAAGAAATTGTGTTGCATATTCTTGATTCTCTTTAGCACCCATTTTGGTGCAGCGAGAACTGAGAAGAGATAGAGGGGCATTGATTGTAGGACTGCCTTTATCAAGACTAATTTTCTTGCCATGTTGAGAGTTCTGTATGTCCAAGACATGAGCCAACTTTCCATTTTCTCAATGAGTTGATGCCAGGAAGCATGCTTTAAGGCCGAGTCTATGAGAGGGGCACCTAAATACTGAGACGGAAGCTTGGCTTGAGAGAATCCAATGATTCGAGCAATGATTCTTTGGGTGGCAATAGGAGTATGGAAGAAATAAACTTGAGATTTGGCATTGTTTATGGTGGTGCTAGAGGCTTCTGAGAATGTATCTGAAAGAGCTTTATAGGTTTGGGCCTCACTTATAGAAGGATAACCAAAGAGCATATTGTCATAAACAAATTGTTGATGGGTAATAGCAAGGGATCCATGAACAGAGAGTCCTTTTACATCATGGGAATGAATGGCATGCTTTATAAGATGACCCAGACCCTCAGCCATAATGATAAAAAGAAAGGGGGGCAGAGGGTCACCTTGACAAATTCCTCTGGAAGGGTAGTAGGGTTTAGAGGGGATCCCATTGACAAGAACAGAGCAAAGTGGGGAGGAAATTAGGGTCATGATCCATCTAACCCAGGTTGGGCTAAATCCAAAGGCCGTTAGCATCTGTTTTATGTAGGTCCAGCTGAGTTTATCAAAGGCTTTGGAAAGGTTGATTTTCAACAGCATACCTGCCTGTTTGTTTTTCTTTAGAGAATGGATGGTTTCATGAGTCAATATAATACCATCCAGAATTTGACGACCTTCTACATAACCAGATTGCTATGGTGAGATGAGAAGAGGGAGGAGCGGTTTGAGGCGATTTGCTATGACTTTCAAGATAATTTTGTAGACGACATTGCAGAGTGCAATAGGCCTAAACTTCTATGGAGTGCTTGGTTGCGCTACTTTGGGAATAAGAGTGATGAAAGTTGTATTGATTGAAGGAAGTAACCAATGCATTAATCTTGATTCTTCAACCACATTCCAGACATTTGCTTTGATTAAGTCCCAAAAGTGATGGTGAAAGTTGGACGTGAAACCATCAAGTCCAGGCGCTTTCCCAGCTGTCAGTTGATTTGATGCCTCTTCGACCTCTGTAATGGTGACTGGTCTTAGCAGTAGCTGATTATGCTCCTCTGTAATGAGTTTAGGAATATGCTGAAGTATCTCATTGATAGCACGCTGTCTATTTGTGGGCGGCTCTTGATGAACAATTTTGAAGTGATTTGTGAACTCTTTCTCTATTTCTTCCCATTTCTCCATTTTGTCTCCCTATGAGTTTGAATGTGTGAGATTGTATTATTCATTCTTCTTTGTATAGTTGTACGATGAAAAAATTTGGTATTTCTTTCCCCTTCTCTTAGCAATCTAATTCTTGACTTTTGTCTCCAGAGTAGTTCCTCTTGTCTGCTTCTTTCATCTAGTTGTGTTAGTAGGATTTGTTCCTGTCTGGCATGTTCCTCTGTTCTGCCTTCTAGGATGATCTTCTGCTGTAGCTCTGTCATGTTCTGCTCAAGAACTTTTTTGTCTTGAAGGATGTTGCCAAATGTGGTGTAATTCCAGGTTTTTATTTGTTTTTTGATATGCTTCAATCTTTCTTGGAATTGGTACATGAGTGAGCCACCATTGGGAAGGAAACTTTCCTACGCTGATTTGACCACTTTATTGAACTCAGGGTGGGTAAGCTAGAAGGCTTCAAACTTGAATGGTCTTCTGCTAGATTTTCTGGGATTTTTCCATTGTAAAGAAATGGGCCAATGATCTGAGCCAGCTAAGGGTAGGATGGAGGCACCTATATCACCACCAAGATGAACAAAATTGTCTGCAATTAGAAATCTATCCAACCTTGATGCTATTTGTTGAGTGTCGGTGTTATAGACATTTTTGGGCACTATAACCCCAAGCATGAAATGTCCATAAACTAAGGGATCCTAAGTCCCTAAAAGTGTTGTTCTAACCCCTAAAGGAACAAAGTCAACTGATTACAGCTTCTCCCAGAAGTTCTCCATGAAAAACTGCTCAGAATTGGTCAAAACAAGATCATTTCAGCTGCTCCACAGGCCAAGTGCATTCCATCTCACCTAAATACATTGTGTGGGTGCGTTGCATTTCAAAAATCCCTTCTATGGGGTGCGATGGTCGAGAAATGACAAATGGCAGTGTCATTCCGCGAGGTGGAGAGGCAATGGAAGCTTCCAGAAACTTCTCTTGTGACACTTGCCTCTCTGAATTCGACGAAGGATGAGTAAGAGATCATCAATCTCCAAGTGGAAGCAAGAACTATTAGAGGGAAGACACTAATCAAATCACAAGCTGACTCATCTCCCTTACAGATATCTATATATGGATCCCTCATCCCAGAGATCCAGAGGCTGGAATTTTGCATATTGTAAGGAATTGTTGTTGGTTTCTTGAGACAAAACGTCAGATTGTTGGGTGATCTAAGCTTTGTATGAGGTGAAGAGGGGCTTCCTTGCTGAGAGGATGATCTTGGGTCAGAACAACTGGTTGTAATTCCCCTTGGCTCTTTCTTGTTTATCAATAAAAGTTATTCAAGTTTTCCTCCATACTCTTGTGTAATTTATGTTTGCTGCATTTGTATGGTCAATTTACATCTAATCCTAGATTGTTTATGATTATAGATCCATGTTCTTGTATAGTGCTATGCTACTGTGATCTTACAGGTATTTTGTGAAGCTGGGCATGCAAGGGAACAAGTAGCGAAAGACTATCAAGAAAGAGAGGAATCGAACCAGGAGATTAGCGCAAGACAGAGGTTGGTCTTCTTTTTTCTTCTCTATCTATACTTCATAAAGGAAAAATGAAAGTAGCTTTACTTTGTTTGTTTCTAAGGCAGCTATCACACCTTAGTGGGATAAGCAGTTCTGAGTAGACACTTTTCCCTGTAACAAAATGGAAACTCCACTGGGGACGAACTAGTTTGTTTGTTTATCTTCCTTGTTGTCTATTTCATAAACTTACAGACGGAGTCTGAAGTCATGCCAGGTAGCTTTCGAACTGCATTTGCTATGCAAATGCAAAGTAGATAAATGTCACTTCAGTCAATCTCCTGGATCTGTTTATGATTTAAACAACTGATTCACAAACTCTCTGGTTGCCCCTTGTGGTAGCTCTTAGATCCTCCTTAGATCTACCCCTGATTGTTGCATTACTGATTACCATTTTCTTGGCCAAAACCCATGAACTGGACTGCAAACTGTGACCCGGAACCCAAGCAAAGTCTCGTCTCTGCCCCAACGCAGGTACTGTTATGAGAATCTGAAATTCAGTGCACTTCCCGAGTGTAGTAGGTGCGCTGCATTTCAAATCCGCCGTGTTACAGGTGTGTTGATGAGACTAGGCATTGTGCAGTTTTGGTTTCTGTGATTCATTCTTTCCAGTTCTATTCATGAATTTTATTGCCTGTGATCAGTATATCTCTGTTTGAAACCCCTTTTCCTTGTTGTTATTCCGCCTCCTTTGTACAAAGGAACTGTAAATATTTTTTTGTGTTTGTTGAGTCATTTTGAGTTCTCCTTTGCAAAAAGTAACATAATCGCACGTCGTCCTTTGATTTGAAAATGTCGCAAGTGTCGTTTTCAATCATAGGAAAGATTTTGATGGCTGTAGATAGTCGAAAACAAGTATTCATTTCCAAATCGTAAGGTGTGTGATTGTCTTCGTTCTTGATTTCGAAAAGAAACTTGTTGAAAATTGTCACTTGAAAAGTAATTCAGATTTGTGCATCAACTTTCTTTTTATCATTTACATACTAAGAAAGTTGAAAACAAATACATGCATGTGCATTTGCATTTAGACAGTCTGATTTGGTTTGATTTAGGAAAGTGCATTTAGAGTGTGCTCTTTGCTCTTTGTGAAAGGATTCTGTATTTCTTTCCTTAGTAGCTACGATTTTCATTGCACAAAGAAGATAAAAAGATTGTTTGTCATCTTAGATTTCATTTTAGGAATTATACTACATCTTGCGGTGAACCTGAAAGGCAAACTTCATAAACAAGATCAACTATAAAATAAATTCAATGAATCTAACAATGCTTTGGAACCTAACGCACAACATTTAGAAGTCTAGGCTAGAGACGTATTTCGGCATCGTAAAGACTGGTAACTGTTGTTCTCACTGATGGTTGGGTGATTCCTCCACTTTGAGAGGATAAGTGCCAATACGGACTTGTGCTCCCACGTACCGTCGAGTATATTTTGGGAGACCCCAATAGGCTTAATACTTTATCCATAGGAAGCCATGTCTACCGCCCTATCGATCGCAATGCACTGAACACAGCATTCAGGAAGATTGACTACCGTACCGTAAAAAGTATTCAGCAGTTTTGCGATTGGTTTGGTAATCCCTCTACGTAGATTTTTAGAGCAGTCCCTTTTGTTCCTTTTCAGACTCCTTAACGAAAAAGGTCCATCTGAGCACTTGTCACTTCAGGCTCACTAAAAATCGAAGGTGACTAGAGTCATCTTTTGTTTTTTCTCGAATCTTAAAAATTGAAAAAACAAGTTGTGTCAAAGCGTCTAAAATTCATCTAATTCGGAAACATACTTCCCCTTTATTTTTAGTTGATCGAGTAATCCGCAATCGTGGAAGAAAGTCAATTGAAACCCCGTCATTCGCGGAGGCTTACGAGTCAACCGTCTTTGTCTCCGGAATCGAAGCTAGTACGGACAAAGCAAACTCGTTTCACCGGTTCCAAATCTCCTGTTAAAGTTAGAACAAGTGTTCCAACAACCTCAGAGACTACGGTTACTCCAAACATTTCTGGTATCCCTGCCTCTACGGAAGAAGTTCAGCAGACACAGAAGGACAGTGGTATTGATCCTAGTCTGAGGGTAAACACTTGTGTCACTAAACCAGTTCCATCTACAATCGGTTCGGAGAGTGTTGCTCCTCAAACATCTGTCGCTGCCGATTCCATACCTTCTTCGGCACCAGAAATATTCTACGAACCTGACGGTCTACCCCTTCCACCTGGTCTGATTGCTATAGAAGAGATTATGGAAGATCCTCCATTGCAATTTGGAGTCGGGATCACTCTGTATCCTTCTTCATCAGAAGTTAGTCTACCGCCAGCGGAAGCTCCTGTAGAATCGCTAGGTAATCTTTTGGATAGACTAGAAATGTCTGAACAACCATCAACATCTAGGACTGTGTCGTCTGACACAGCGATGGTAGAACTCCCTGCTATCACTCCAACAATGTTTGCCGATATACCTTCTGTCCCAACTAGCGCTCAATCGCTAGAAGGAGTCCAATCAGAGACTGTTTCAACGACATGGTCAGTTCCTATTTCTTCATCCAGATTATCATCTGGTATTTCTTATGTTGAAACTCAACAAATTGATCCAATGTGTCTTCAAAGGCCAATCTACCCTTTAAGTACTGGATTTCCACCATATGGAGGGCAGTATGCCTTTTCATTGTTCCCTCCCAGAGAACAACCATATGAGAGTTTACAACAAAGTTCAGGTGAAACTGGAATTACATCCAGCGGTTGGGTACCAATACTGCCTCAACAACCAAGGGTTGTATATTCAATGCAACCCGTCCACCCTGTGTCGAATATTCCCACTATACATGCTATGGTGACTGCGTCGCAAGTACAAGCGCTACCTGTTGTATGTCAACCCCAAGTTTCTCAGGTTGTGATACAACAGCCTCTTGTCTCAACGACTCAATCACAACCTCAGGTTAGTGTCTCCTTATCTGGAGTGACTCAGGCTCAAACAAGTACTATGACTCCTCATCTTGGTCAATCATCTAGTATTGGACAACAGCAAATGGTCCAACAACCAGGGCTGGTTCAATTTCAACAACCGCAATTCCAACAATCATATCAAGGACCTGAGCAACAAGTCTTTGTAAGTAATGGGCAATTGCATTTCCAAAGCGGTTATCAACAACCATTCTATAATGGTTATGCCCATCAACCTTATCAAAGTTACGATCATCAAATACTTTATGCTGGTATGCAAAGACCCACTGCTCAGGCGATTCCATCTTATCTTGGGTATGCTTCGCCTAACCTGAATCAACAGTTGCCCTTTGTAGCAACTCTAGAATTACTAGATCTAAACCGTCTGGCGAATGATCCAATTGCTTATGCCCGTTGGTGGCCGGTGCTTCCGCATAAACTTCCGTCAGATATTCCTAAAGTTAATGGAAATCTGGGTGAAGACCCATCGAATCATGTGATGACCTTTCATCTGTGGTGTTCATCCAACACTCTAAACGATGATTCGATTAGGCTTCGCCTTTTTCAGTGAACGTTAACTGGTCCGGGAGCAAAATGGTATATCGAATTGCCTAGCGCTTCATTCGATAACTTCAGCACCCTAGCCACATCCTTTTTAACCCATTTTAATTTACCAATAAGGTACGAAATAGGAACGGAACTTCTTACCAATTTCAAGCAAACAACGGCCACTCACATATCCGATCATATTCATGAGTGGTGACGTCGTCGTAGAATGGTAAAAACGTACGTTCCTGATCGACTTTTAGCTGAATGGTTTATTAAGTCATTATTACCTTCCATTACAGAAGATGTGGCAAAGGGAGGAGTCATCATTGAAGAGCAAGTTATTGCTCGTGCGCAATATTTAGACTTGATTTATACTCTGTCTAGCACGCTCTACGATAAATTCCTTGACGCTCCGAGACCAGAATTTCCCGTTCCTCCCCCTCCTAAATCAAACAAAGACTCTCATGCTGGTGATGGCATGATATGTACGACAAACACAAAATCAACAAAGGCTACATCTAAAAAGGCCCATAAGATTTCTAGTCAAAATGCAAATGAGGAACTTCTTGCCTTGGAAGTAAATGTCGTGTCGACCGACAAGGGCAAACAACTGAAGCAACCAGGGGGCAAGAAGAAAAAGAAAGGGAGAAAAAAGAAGCAGGATGATTCATCTCCTCAAAAACCTTCTGCAAACCTTTCTGGGCAAAGGAAACCCCCTGCGGGGTGTCAGATATGTGATGAGGATCATCAGACGAGAGATTGTCCACATAAAGCTGAAGTTAAGAAACTTTTTAAGAGTTCAAAAACATTAGCAGTATTGACTGATCCGTTTCCAAACCCGGGAACCAAACTGGTTGCTAATCAAAATGCTTCTCGATCCCAAGTGCTTATGTTTTCTATCTCAAAGCAGCAAAATGATGCTTCGACAAGGAATAAAGATTACGGGAATCCACAGCTGTCGAATAACAAGGGTAATGAACAACCAAGTAGTTCGACAACAACTTCGACGGAAGTGGTGCCACCCATCATTCCTGAACCAATGATAAAGCCACCCAAGGGAGTAGTATGCAAATCGACATTTAATCCTCGTGCCAAAGTAGCACAGAAGTATAATATAGTAGAGGACCTGGCCCAATCGCCATCCGCTATGTCGACACTTGATGTACCGCAAAATTGCCTCTCCCAAAAGCAGGATCTATTATCAGTAATAGGTGGGATTGACCCAACGGATTCCAATCTTATATCCTTTAATCACAAAGGATATGACCCTCAATTACCAGCTCAATTAGCTTTCCTTATTCAAGTGAAAGCCCTCAACAAAACTGTTCATCGAACAATTATTGATGAGGGGGCATCTACATGTATTATGTCGATGAGTTGCTGGAAAAATTTAGGCTCACCATCCTTGTCGAGATCGTCAATGACGTTAAAAGCATTTGACAGATGATCATACACTCCATACGGGAACTTAAGTAACTTGCAATTTGAACTGGGGGGCAAAACAGTAGAAATTGATGTTGAAGTAATCGATGGAAACCTCGATTACAACATCCTACTGGGAAGGCCCTGCATATATGCCATGGCCGCAGTTGTGTCGACCTACTTCAGGAAGATTTCATTTCCCTTCCAAGGATGAATTACGATCATCGACCAACAAACATTTCTCCGCAACAGTTCACAAGTTACGGGAAGCATTCCAATGATCCATGGAAGCAATCATTCGCTTCAAAATATTGGAGTAGGCCTCCTAAAAGACCCTGCCTTAATGGGTACTTTTGCCCTACCGCCTTTGAGTAATTTGGCAGAAGTGGCCACAGTGGAAACCTGCAATATGAAATCTTCTATATCTAATGGATTCGGAATATTCCTAAACATTTTGTCAGCATGGATCATCGCCATTTTAGAAATATTGTAGCAATCAATTTTCTTGGCTTGGGAGGCAAACCCAAATCAACGCTCATCGAGTGTTTGGATAGATAGGTCTAAGGAATATGGCACCTCTTCAGATCCTTGGTCACATGTACATTCTACAGACGAAGGAATCATTCAACCAATGATGATAGGAGAGGCACCATGGGAAGATTACCACATCGCTCCCATCTTTTGGATTACCATGAAGATTATTCCAGCAACCTTAATCATCCATCAGTTTTTTATTTTCTATCAAAACCAATAAATACGGTGGATTTCGAGGATGGTTCTTATCTCGTGTCAACCTCGTTAAAAAATGAAACAAGGCGTTATGAGGATAGTTCTTTTAATGTGTCAACCTCATTAAAAAATGAAACAAATCCCCTTTCCAAATCTCAAAGGTAAACCTTCATTCCAACCACCGAGTTGAATGCAATGAAGCTTGGGGGGCATGCACCTCAATTTGCGTTATTATGCTGGGGGCATGCAAACTTCTCACGAGCAGTGTTACTGCAGGGTTCAAGCTCATTAAAAAATAAACCCGCCATGAGCAGTGTTACTGCAGGGTTCAAGCTCGTTAAAAAATAAACCCGCATCGAGCAGTTTTAGCACATAGTTCAAGCTCGTTAAAAAATAAACATAAGTCATGAGCAAATGTTTCTCCCCACATTTAAGCTCATTAAAAAATGAACTATTTCCCGGTAAATAACCATCATGAACGTAGTACTTCAGTCTTTCAAAGCCTTGGTCGTGTTCTCATCATCACCTCCACTCTGTATTGGCCGATCATTCACCTCCACTCTGTATTGGCCGATCATTCACCTCCATTTGATTGTTTACCCCATTTTGAGGAACAGCTGCGAAGAGTGATCTCACTAGCCATCCTTGTAACACTGCCGTGATTGGAAAATTCCAAACCTTACATGGAATCAGCTGCTACCCTTTTTTATCACTCGTTCCTCAAAAGACGAGTCTCCTTTAAGCTCTTTTCAAATTGACTCGTAAAATATGAAAAGATTGCCGAGCCATTGGCCTCTCCAGCTCGTTAAAGAGACCAGAAGTGCTATCCCTCCTCTAAATTTTAATCCTTTTGGACCTGAGGGATTATTACACAAAAAGATTGAGCGCTTGTTTTGTTCAGCTCGTTTAAAGTATCGAAAATTCATCCCTTCGGTATTGTTTTATACTTTTTCGGACTTAAGGGATTAGATGACGAAAAAGGAATTTTGGATTTTTCTTTACGTTCCTTTTCAGACTCTCTAAAATTGAAAATGACCGAGTTATCTTTGTCGTTAAACTCGTTAAAATTTTAATAGTGACAAACTTGTCTATAGACGAGAACGAGTTTCACTATTTCTAGGCTCGTTAAAACATAGCGATGGGTTTGCCCGAAGGGCAAATTATAGAACAAGCATATGTTATCCTCCTCAAGCTTGACAAAAATAAAGAGGTACTGGTCAGCAATGACTGGGGAAAATTGGGAAGAAAATTTGAAGAAACTTTGTTGGTAGCAAGTCGCTCTTGAACATGGCACTTTCACTCCGCATCCAAGTCGGGTTGGGTTGTTTCATTCACTGGTCACATCACCATGGTCCCATCACACCATCCACATTTGGGGTTAATGCTACCAATCCATCATGTCAGTGTCGCTGATATGTTCAAGAGAAGTCATTCAGAGATTTCACCTGTGTCTCACCTGCTACAATACATTCATACTCCATTCTTTCATGACCGCCACCCTGAACCTTATATCACCAGATCGTTTTCACCTCCATTAAAATCGTTTGCTCCATTCCATGTCATTGATGTGGGATTCATTAAGGCCCTCCTATGACGGATCACTTCTTGTCGACATCATCTCATTATCCAAGAAGTTGATCTAGGAACACCACATTCAGTACTTTGAAGCTTGCATGCCTCAATGGCAAGTTTCTCACTTCTGGCGATGGGTTTACATCAATGACCTTCGACCGAAAGATTTTGCGTGGTTTTCGACGCCAAGTCCTTTATTCACACCACGTGAATTGTACTGCTGTACCTTGAGGGTCATTATCATTATTGGTGATTCCTCTCGCACTTATTAACAGCTTACATCATTGGCTGGTAATCAAGCGATGTCTTTCCATGTTCGACTCTAGAACATCTCTCACATGGATCAACGTGTACTTCGAGTGAAGATCGAACGAGATTGAAGACCCCGGATCTAGTTTCATCCATCTAGGCTGCGATATATATTCAGGGAAATAAAGACATCAAATGTACATCATTGCTGCACAGATAATCATCCAATCAAAGGGATGATGGCTCTATCAGAATCATCAGTCTACACTCAGACGATTGTCTGTCCTATGTACATGAAAATGAATTTATAAAGCTGAGCATGGGAATGCCCACCTCAGCTAGATCATGAAAATATTATGAAGATAATATATTGTATTGTATCTTATTACAGGTCTCCTCCCAGCTTGAAAGAACTTCGGATCCTCATAATAAAGCATTTCACCCGACATCAAAAGATTAACGACCTCATGCTTTGGGGGCAACTGTTATAGACATTTTTGGGCACTACAACCCCAAGCATGAAATTTCCATAAACCAAGGGCTCCTAAGTCCCTAAAAGTGTTTTTCTAACCCCTAAAGGAACAAAGTCAACTGATTACAGCTTCTCCCAGAAGTTCTCCATGAAAAACTGCTCAGAATTGGTCAAAACAGGATCATTTCAGCTGCTCCACAGGCCAAGTGCGTTGCATCTCACCTAAATACACTGTGTGGGTGCATTGCATTTCAAAAATCCCTTCTATGGGGTGCGATGGGCAAGAAATGACAAATGGAAGTGTCATTCCGCGAGGTGGAGAGGCAATGGAAGCTTCCAGAAACTTCTCCTGTGACACTTGCCTCTCTGAATTCGACGAAGGATGAGTAAGAGATCATCAATCTCCAAGTGGAAGCAAGAACTATCAGAGGGAAGACACTAATCAAATCACAAGCTGACTCATCTCCCTTACAGATATCTATATATGGATCCCTCATCCCAGAGATCCAGAGGCTGGAATTTTGCATATTGTAAGGAATTGCTGTTGGTTTCTTGAGACAAAACATCAGATTGTTGGGTGATCTAAGCTTTGTATGGGGTGAAGAGGGGCTTCCTTGCTGAGAGGATGATGTTGGGTCAGAACAACTGGTTGTAACTCCCCTTGGCTCTTTCTTGTTTATCAATAAAAGCTATTCAAGTTTTCCTCCATACTCTTGTGTAATTTATGTTTGTTGCATTTGTATGGTCAATTTACATCTGATCCTAGATTGTTTATGATTATAGATCCATGTTCTTGTATAGTGCTATGCTACGGTGATCTTACAGGTACTTTGTGAAGCTGGGCATGCAAGGGAACAAGTAGTGAAAGACTATCAAGAAAGAGAGGAATCGAACCAGGAGATTAGCGCAAGACAGAGGTTGGTATTCTTTGTTCTTCTCTATCTATACTTCATAAAGGAAAAATGAAAGTAGATTTACTTTGTTTGTTTCTAAGGCAGCTTTCACACCTTAGTGGAATAAGCAGTTCTAAGTAGACACTTTTCCCTGTAACAGCCGGCTCTTTTGTTGTTCCAAGTGTAGATGCCATTATCAAAAGGTAAGTCTATTAGACCATTGTGTTGAATGTAATATTTGAAGTTATTGCTTTCTTTGTCCAGCTTTCTTCTACCTCCCAGTTTTTCCTCCAGCTTCGTGATCATATTGAAGTCTCCTGCTATGATCCATAGTGGATAAGTTCTTGGAGCATTAACAATCTCTAATGTTTCTAAATGCCTAATTTTTTGTGTACTCTCCTAAGGGAAGTAAACATTGGTTAAATGTCCATGTATGTTGGTACCAATCAGGTGGAACATTGCTTGGATGAAATAGTGAGAGGCATGGAAATTTGTTAAGGATATATGTTGAGTGTTCCATGCTATGGCTAACCCTACCAAGCATACTGTTGCATCTACTGTTACCGCTTGACATCCTGCCCAGGCTTTGGATAATATGGATTCTAATGTGATGGTGTTACATTTTGTTTCTTGCATGAATACAATGTATAGTTGTTCTTTTTGAATCATGTCCTTTAACATTTTGTACTTCCCGGGACCATTAAGTCCTCTTACATTCCATGAGATGAGCTTCATGGCTGACTAGTAGGTAGGGATCCGTAATATTTGGTTAGCTTGGAGCACCTTCCCGACTCCACTAGCATTTCCCCAATTAATATGGTAAATTGTAGATCTGTATTTCTACCTCTTTTCTTCCCATCTTCGATGATATGTTTCCCATCCCATTTTCCTCCTTGCTGTATGCCCAAATTATTGTGCTGATGCACTCTTGTGAGCACTACTTCCAAATTTTCCAGTTGTCTGTCGGGTATGGTGTCGAACTCTTTCCTTTTGCAGGCTTGCTCTAGACTGAAAATGTCTATTTCCCGGAGATCAAAGATTTTTGGTTCTTCTTCCATTAAACTTTGCTGACTACCTCCCTCCGGATGGGTTGGTGGCTAAGAAGGTTCTGCTGGTGTATCATCGATGTCCATAATTTTGTCAGACCACAGGGCTTTGTTTTGAACATGGTTGGTGTTATCTGAGGCAAGCTTTTCAGAGGTATTGGCATTCAATGGATGACTAGTTTTAGAGTGGATAAGAGTGGGGGACAGATAGGTGGATGGAACAGAGGTTAGCTTTGCTTTCACAAGTGTAACTAATTCAGGCTGTTCTAGATTTGTCAGAATATCAAAGCTATTGCTGGAGGATGGAAAATCAGAAGATGGGGCAGTTTTTTTTGGTACTGAGGGAGGTTTTTTGGTGTGCCTTTTCCTGTTGGCTACCTTGGTGAATCCCTCTGGATCAGATTTGTTTCCATTTTCTGTGGTCTTAGAAGGCATGCTTAAGGGATAGTCACGAAAGAGGTGACCGTGGGAATGGGATATCCTGCATCGGAAGGGTACATATTCATAGTCAAGGGGCTGAATCCATTCAAAGTCATCGTGAAGAAGACTTACCAAGTCCGGGAGCACATGGCCTAGCATCAAGTAAACACAGATCCATGCTTACGATGTGTATCTTCAAAGCTTGGTTTCCTCCGCTACCTTTATGAACTCGCCTAATACATTGCCAATGGCTGTTAGTGAGTCCTCGTCCCAGTATTCCAGTGGAAGCGAGTACATGCGGACCCAAACTAGCGCCCAGTTGAAATCTTCCTCATCTGGGTTAAATCTTTCGACCTAGTCTCGTAGATAAAGACCTACTGCATTGAAGAAATAGGGTCATCCATCTAGAACATGATTCCAGTCTTCAAGGCAGTTGAAGATGGCTTTGAAGAATCCCTTAGGTCCCAGCTGTAGAGTTACATGAACTTTGGGCTTCTAGTTTGAGGTGATCTAGCCTTGCAGGGCTTTTTCAGTTGGCTAGTAACCTATGAATTTGCCAATCAAGGCATGGTCTTCCGTAAATTGTATTTGCACATTGATCTGGTGACTAAGAAGCTCGATCTTGGGCCTTTCTATGGCAATGGGCTTGCATGTGGACAATGAAGCTTTCATTGGTTTTCCAGATGTTGCTTGTTTATCCTCCTTCTCGTATTCCATATCTTCCTATCTGTTCTTCTCCAGCTGTTGCGCAGGTCGTACCTCTCGCTTCTCTGCATTCTCAGTTCTGCTCTCAGTTCGGTTTTCCTGATTGTAATCTTTAGGGGGAGGCGCTGATGCCACCCCCACCAGACTGTTCATTGTCCTCTGTGTCAAGAAGCACAGAGACGGTCCTGGCAAAAGTTCTGTTTGGGCCTAAGAAGCTACTTGCTCAGACTGTGCGCCGTGAAAGGGTTTGTCAGAAACCCTAGTTCCTTAGTTCACCATTTTCACTCCTTTCAGCCATTGTTATTATTAACATATTGATAAGAGTTTCATATCCACTATTGATGAGCCTCAGTATTTCAACCTACCTTTTGGATCCATTATCTGTAGAATCAAAGTTCATATGCCAATAAATATTATAATAAGAAGCCTATAATAAACTGAACTATCTTCTCAGTTACATGCATGCAAAGTAGACATGATTAAGCTTATCTATTACTAATATTACAAACAAATGCCCTTATTTTCTTCTAGAAAACACAGAAGGTAATTTATCCAAATTCATAATTACAGATATACATTTTTCCTAAGTTCAAATCATGGAATAATTTGATATACTTACATAAAATCAAATCCTTGGTACTACCATAATTCACATTCCTCGAAAATTGAAAACAATATCTACCCAACCTTCATGCATTAAAGAAATCAATCAAAATAGACAACAATCTAACCGGTATTACTGCAGATAGAATACAATTGAGAATATGACACTTTTTCCACCCAACCATAGAACCACATTCCTCATTTCACCCATGAGCTGAGATTTAATTGTCAAGGTATAAACAACCCCCGTTTGTCCCTGTAATATGTATTTTCAAAGCTTTCTTCCATAATGGATTTTTCCTTTAGCAGCATCTAGCTTTTGTGGTCTCACAAAACCATTTTCCTAGGCTTTTCCATAAAAGCTCACTTTTATCTCCCATGATGCTTTATCCTTATCCAAGCTTAGAATTTTTCTCTAGCTACGAAACTTAATGGATTTTCCTCTCCCATCCATTAAGCCTATCTAGAATTTCATCTAGAATTCATATCATGAAAGAGTTATCTTAGATAAAAAAACTCATCTTCAAGTGTCTTATTGTCAAGTGTTTCCAATCTCACTGATCTATTAATAAAATATCCATTTACATAAGTATTCCAATACACTTGATGGATTTTCTTCCATTCTTAATACCATATTTCAGTTAAACAAATAATAATAATAATAATAATAATTCAGTATCGTAGGGAGGTCACATTCTCCTCCCCTTTTATTTATACCGTCCTCACTGTTTAGTTTTTTGTTACTTCCTTTTGAAACAATGCTAGATAATTTTCATGCATTTCTTTTTCCTACTCCCATGTAGCCTATTTGGGAGTAAAATGTTTCCATTGCACTTTAACCCAATCTATGACTCGATTTTGGAGCCAGATCCATTTCATGTCTACTATATAGAGATGTTCTAGGAGGAATTCTCCTTGAGGTTCCTCCTGTAACATTTTCCAACCAATAATGTGAGAACTCTCATGTACATATTTCTCAAGTAAGGACACGTGAAATAAATGATGAACTTTAATATGGCTAGGTAATGCTAATTGATAAGATACGGGTCCAAATCTGTCAAGAATTTCAAATCGTCCACAAAAATGTGGTGCTAATTTTGGATAGGTTCCCATCCTCAATGTAGTTTTCCTTGGTTTCACCATCAAATAAACACTATCTCCAACTTTGAATTCTCCGTATGTCCTTTTTTTGTGTACATAATTGTTTTATCAATCGTGTGTGGTTTTATTATTCTGTTGATTTCTTCACACTGTCTACTCCATTTCCTGCAATGCATCTAGTCTAAGAATCAGTCTATCCTCTGGTTGACTGCAACTAAGCGGTGTATGGAACATTATGCCATACAAGGTTTCAAAAGGGCTCATTTTAATTGATGTTTGATAATTGTCGTTTTAAGAAAACTTAGCTAAATGCATAAAATCTATCCATTTTGTAGGCCTATCCATAACATACATTAAGAGAATGTCTTCCAAAATCTGGTGGGTTCTTTTAGTTTGTCCATATGTTTGAGGATGGTATGCAATACTGAAATTTAATTGAGTACCCATACCCCCAAACAATTCTTTCTAGAAGTTTGAGGTGAATTTGGCACCCCTCTTCGATATTATCAACTTGAGTATTCCATGGTGTCGAAAATTTTCTCTCATGCATATATAGCAATTTGGGTCATGCCAAAAGTAGATTGTACTGGTATGTAAAATAGTTTCCTTACTTAATGTATCTACCATTACCATGATGGAGTAATGTTGTATTTTAGTTCTCGGTAATCCGGTTATAAAAGCTAAAGAGATTATTTCTCACTTCCATTCAAGAATATGTAGTGGATTCGATAACCCATCAGGGTGTTGATTTTCAACCTTTACCTATTGACACTCTAAATGCTTTGTTAATTATTCAGCCACCTCTTTCTTCATACTTGGCCAAAATAATTTTTTTCTCAATGTTGTGATAATATTTTGGTACCCATGATGTCCTGCATAGGGTTTCTTGTGATATTCTTCAATTATCATATGCTTCAAAGGAGGTACATTGGGAACATAAAATCTTTCTGTAAATCAACATTTTTTTAGAATTTTTTGCATATCCAGGAATGTTAATTTGTTGTAATTTCTGTTGAATTTCCTGGTATTTTGGGTCACTGGTTATGGAATTCCTAATTTGATCTATAAAATATGTACTAGTGCTACTAACAACTACTTACATTAGATTATACGAATGTCTACTCAAAGCATCTACTATCTTGTTTTCTTTCCCTATTATATGTTTTATGCCGAACTCAAATTCACTAGGGAATGCCATCCATCTAGCTTGTCTAGAATTGAGATCTGGTTGGCTAAAAATATATTTTAGGTTGATATGATCAGTTACCAAAGTGAATTTCTTCCTTAACAAATAATTCTTGCACATTTTTAAGACATGTACGACAACAAATAGCTCTAAATCATATACAACACAATTTCTTTCATGATTTTTCAACTTCCGTGACTCATAAGCTATCACAAAATTATCTTGCAATAAAACTCACCCTAACCCTTCCATACAAGCATCAGTGCAAATAGTAAATTATTTATTTGGATCTTCAAGATTTAAGATTGGTTGGAAAGAGTACCTTCAATATCAATCATCGTTGATTGATGTTCCACTTGTCTATCCTCCAAAGTTGTGCTTATCATGGGAATATTCTTGGCAATATCATTCACTATGGTGGCTTCATGGAAAACTTGGTTATTTTGGACAAATACGGGATTATGTGGATAATCCCTAAGAAGATGGGCTTCACCACATCCCCAACATTTCAGTGGCTTATTTATTTTCCTCCGCTCATCTTTTTCCTGTTCAAGTTCATAAGTTTGATCCAACTTGAGACTGTGTTGGATGATTTACATTTCTCTTACTCAACTTTTTCCTTTGATTTCCCCTTCTGAAATTTTTCAGATAGTCTAATTTCTACCATTTTGCTCCAAGTACAGGTTTTGTTTTATCCTTATTTTTCCATAATTTAGGGTCCTCATCCTTATTTTTAAACTGTTGGTAATACAATTTGGACTTCCTTATGGCTTCATCCATCGTCTTAAGATTCTTGAACTCAATCCACTCCTTGTTCACAGTCAACAAACATTTCACAAACTATTGTACCTTAGCTTTATCTTCTTTAATGTAACGTATGTACCACAAAAAATTGGTAAACTTTGCCACAAATTCGTCCATCGTGAGTTTTCCTAAACTTATTTCATGGAACTCCTTGGCATGGTCATCACAATAACATTAATTTAAATATTTATTTTTAAACTGTTTTTGGAACTCCTCCCAAGATACTATCTTTTCCTCAAACAAATGCACGCTTTTTGCCTCATCTCACTAAAGGGTAGCTTTACCTTGTAGCTAGTAAATGACCAATCTGACTTCAGGTTTCTCTCATAATCATAGACCTAGAAATATTTAGTCAAATTTAGTAACCAAGCCTCTACATCCTCTTCCTTTTCCCCATCAAAAGTAGGGGGCTAGATTTTCTGGAATTCTCCTTGTAGCTCTGTTTGTTTCTCTCTTTTTCTTTCTCGGACATGTTCCATTAGATTCCCCCTGAATTACATATTTTTATGATTTTTATCCCTTTTCATTTCCTTTCAATATGTCAGGTTCCACTGTTTTTTGTCTTGACTTCTCCTTCAATCATCTAATATTGTTTTCCTGTTCCTCGCTGGCCCCCAGCAGACATTCATTGTTGCTTCTTAAATATGTGAATTCTCATTGAAGATTCCAAATGACATTCATAAATTGATTAGTTTTTGGGGTGGCCCCATCACCCAATTCAACATACAAGTCTTCCCTTGTAGTGATGTTTGGTGCATCCTCTATCATCTTGCTGTGAATGTATCCCTAGCTTATTTACCTTATAATTCAAAAAAAATAAGTTGTTAAATTTTCTTTTATTTTTTCAATTGTTACAACATTATATCAGTCGTGGATTTATGTTTAATATTTTCATTTATGTGGTGGTTCATTAAGGCCCCAACAATGAACTTGGGATCTGATACCATCTGTCACAACAACTACTTTTCAATTTTTATTTTTTTTATTTTTCCTTTGACACACATATATGCTTAATTAGGTTCTGCATATTATGGAAGGAAATTTTTCTAGATGCACCACTCTACCTTTTCTACAAAATTAGACAATGATATTCTTATCCATTTCTAGTTAACTACTTAGGCACCCAATCTAACACTCTACTATGGAATGGAATCAATAATTATATTTATTATCATCATATACCTATCATCACAATCCCAATTATGGTTAGATAACTAGAGGGTTTACATGAGAGTGCATTATTTAGATATGTTCATGATATTGAGTTCTCGCATAATCCTCTAACCCTATGTAGGGCGAATATCATTATCTCGTTTTCTTTACTATATTTGATTGCTTTAATTGATATGAATGTTGGTGTTATTCATTAACCTTTCCCAATGTCCTTTAGGGTTATGTTACGAGTTTCATTGTAACCATGCTATATCATTGTGCTACTTTACCCTTGTGATTTATCGTTTCTTATGGTATGTGTTATTTGAATACCTTTGATATTTTTATAGTGCATCCTAACCTTGGTACTTCAATAGAATGGCTTATTAAACTCCTTACTTAACATTCGTTGTGTCATCATGCCTTGGGAATAGGATGATCCAGGTCATTAATGTCACGTCCCCTTCTTCATGTGGAGCACAGGTGCTATTAGGTATCGTTCTACTGTTGCAATGAGTGGTAGGTGGATCGACATGGGGATAAACAAACCCAAACCCTAAACTGCTTCCTTTGTGGTCAGTGGGCATTACACCATATTTCTCATTGCTCCTCTACACCTGATGGAATTCAAGAGTTGTTTCTTTCACTTCCTATAGAGTTAGGTGTTCTCCTAGCATCCAGTGGCCTTAAGGTGTTAATTGGGTCCAGGTTTTCTCACATCTAGAATTCCTCCTTAAGTCCAGGTAACCGCATTTCCACTACTGCACCTGAATTGTTATATTTTCACTACATATAACAGTTTCTATGAAGATTTAATATTTGCTAAAATTATTCATGTTTTCACTATGGTGGCTACACAGGTATAGCATATCGCCTTTTTTGTGTGTTTTCTATTGTTCCCACTTGGTTTTGTATCTATATGCCTCAAGTATGAGCCATTTTCATTTTTCTTCTACACTTTACCCAACTGTTCTCTACCTACCTTAATTGGCAAATGTATTATGACTTGAGTAGAGTAATTGTTCCCTTTTTTTATTTGCAGGTTTTGGAAGAATACTAAGTGTTTGGTCCCTTCCTCTAGGTTATTTCAGGAAAATACTTGCTCGATTTTACTCACGGGTACTTCGACTAAGTTACCTAGTGAACACTTTCGAGATTGTCCCAATTTCCCTTGTTCCATGGTTTTGTTATATGCAAATATCTAATCTTCGAGGGTTTCACTATTCACATTTTTCCTATATTTTAGGATTTAGTTATATACATTATTATTATTATTTAAAAACTCTTCCTATTTTTGGTATGGATCTAGGCACAGGTACCCGAGCTCCTCTCGATGTGACAACTAAAACTTAATATCTCTGATGTTTCTTATATTTTTATTTCATTTATCTTTCATCACAAATAAGATTTATGTGATAATCTTAACTACATGCTAATCAATTTTCATGTGTCTTCATAGATAATCATCGTTCAGTTGGCTTATGGTTCTGATATATAACTCTTCAAAAAGTGTGTAAGCACTCCTTAGGGTCTCCTCCCCACTTGTAATGACTCCAGGTCGATTCCTTTTCCTATAATGAAATTTTCTATATATAAATGCCTATGACGGATTCTGGGTGTTATTGGGAATATCTGGGTGTCAAGGAGTATTGTGAACATTTGGGTATTTCACTTGGGTTATCTGTTTCCAACAATTCCCATTGGAAACTTTTTCTAATGAAGCACAATTTTGCCTTCACCATATAGTTGAGATTCAATTTTCTTTTATATTATGGAGACCTTCGAGTCGTATCATAGTTGTATGGTTGGCGACAATTTTATCAATGCTTAATTGGTAATTACATACAATGTATTTACTTTCTTCCAACTGTGGACAACTTTGGACTATTATAAATATTTGAATTGGAAACTGGCCGAATTATCTTTACATGCTACTTCATCTCTAGCAATGTTTACAAGCTAGCCTAATGGCTTACATTACTTTGTTGTAGTATTTATAGTAATTATACAGCTTTGCTATTGGTTTGAATCACATGTATTCATAGTTAAATTGAACTATATACTGGTACATTCATCTCTTTGTAACACTTATGTACAATTTTTCCTTGTAGTTATATTCTCTTGAATTCCATAAATTTGGTTGTTCATTGTTGAATAAGTAAATTGGTTATATTCCCTCGAGGGAGTTCTATTAATCAATTTCTAGTTGTAGCTTGTGAGGCGTTCGTTACTTCCAATTCCATATTTCGTCATTATTTAAATTTTACAGCTAATCAATCATGAAATTAATCTTTACCTATACCATAGCAAAATTTTATCAAGGGATTTCAGTGTAGGTTTCTATAGTTTCTATTTTCGACCAACTGTGTATGAATTGTATAATCTCCACCCATTTACTAATTTTAACTTAGGACTGACCACTAATCTACTGGTGTTAGATTTTAACGTAATTACATACATATATTTTTAATGTAATTCTAGTTGACCAAACTTGCACAATGAGAGGACTGTACCATCCCTCGTAGTTTTCTTCTTACCTCATCCTTGTCACTGATTATATCCCTGTCCTTTTCTTGGTGCCACTAGGATATATAAAAATTATCAGAATTACTTCTCTTAATTGTATACTACCACAAAATCACATGCATGTTGCAAATACTTGTCCTGATTAAGGAACGAAATCATGAGCTCAATTAGTTTAATCTACAAATTCCCTACCCAGAAGAAGTAGAAAATCTTTGGTAGTTAGTTGTACTAATTACATACCTTTCAAAACCATTATTTGTAGAATTAAATTTTATATGCTGATAAATATTATAATAATAAACCTGTAATAAATTGTACTATCTTCGCAGTTACATGTAATCAGAGTAGACAAATTAAGCTTATCTATTACTAATATGAAAAAAAATGTCCTTATTTACTTGCAGACACACAGAAGGCCCTTTATCCAAATTCATAATTACATATATACACTTTTCCTGAGTTGAAATCAAAGAATACTTTGGTTTACTTTCATAAAATCAAGTCCCCAATATTGGCATAATTCAGATTCCTTGGGAAACAAAAACAAGATCTACCCAACCTTCATGCATTAAAGAAATCAATCAAAACAAACAACATTTTAATTAGTATTACTGAAGATAGAATACACTTAAGAATATGACACTTTTGCCACCCAACGATATAGATGCATTCCTCATTTCATCTCAAGATGAGATTCAATTGTCAAGGTATCAAAATCCCTCATTGATCCTTGCAATAGGTATTTTCATACCTTTCTTCCATGATGGATTTTTCCTTTAGCAGTGTCTGGCTTTTGTGGTCTCCCATAACTATTTGTGTAGGCTTTTCCATAAAATCTCTCTTTTATCTCCCACAATGCCTTATCCTTATCCAAGCTTAGCATTTTTGTCCAGCTAAAAAACTTAATGGATTTTTCTCTCCCATCTATTAAGCCTATATAAAATTTCATCTAGAATTCTTATCATGAAAGAGTTGTCTTAGAGAAAAATCTCATCTTCAAGTGTCTTATTCTCAAGTGTTTCCAATCTCATTTATCTATTAATAAAATATACATTTATATAAGTATTTCAATACACTTCATGGCTTTTTTGCCATTCTTAATACCATAGTTTAATTTTAATAATAATAATAATAATAATAATAATAATTTAGCAGTGGATGGATGTCACAGTCCACTTCCCATAGTTAAAGCACTTTTGCTATTCAAAGATCACATGTTCAATTCTCTTGACAGGCTCCTGCAAGAAGTGATCTTTTCGAAGAATAAATACAAGGATGATATATAGTCTAACACTCCCCCTTATTAACTACTTGTCATAATATCACCAACAACACTTATAAAAGTCTATCTATGGTCCAAATTGGCATTTACACGCATTACTAAAATGTTGACATCCATAAAACAAAACATTCTTCATACATGTACCTTTACCTTTAACTTCCCCTGCATCACCATCATCATCATCTTGCTTCGGTAACTAGCCCTTGCCACTAATAGTATACTAAGATTTTCTTCATGTACAACCATCATATATTTATACATGTACCTTTACATTCAACCCCCTTACATAATCATCATTATCATCTTGAGATTTATTGGGTTACCTGTAACCATCCTCTAGGTTTCCTCTGCTTACCCTCAACCATGCTATATATTTTCTCAGCTTATCCTCAACCATGTGTCAATGATCCTATTCAACTTACATTTTTGCAAATGTAAATTACAAATACCTAAATAAATTTGATGATCATATTACTCAACAAAATAAAATAAAATATTAAAACAATAAGTAATCAAAAATAATTTTAATACCAATACTAAAATTCGATCTTGAAAAATATAGTATTTGTCGATAGCTCATTATTAAAATCACACGAGTTATGTAAATTTTACATTATCAAAAATAAATTCCTCATAAATAATGTTTAATCTATCATGTATATTCAACAAAACAATTATTATATTTTTATTTCCACGTAAAGATGTTTGAGATTGTAACACCCCCACAAACATTTTTAAATTTACTTTTGCTATCCAAAATTTGCTAAACAATGGAAATAATAAAAAGGTATGGTGAAACAATAAATATTAAAATGGGAAATTGTTTAATTCATTTGTTGTTATTAAAAATTAATGATTTTGGGAATCCATAGGATATGACGCAAGAATGAAATTTGTTAGCTACCGGACAATTATAGACAACTAGTTACTCTCTCTCTCCCCGTAGAGAAAAGGCATATTAGTGGGAAAATGTAGGGAATGGAAGCAAAGGAAAAAGACAGAGGGATCTGTAGATAGGGATGGGAGTGTGAATCTGAGGCAGGACGCTGCCATTACAGGGCTCTTGAGTTGGGTTGTGAACTAGTGGAGACTTGAAACTATTTATGAAATTATTCGTTGGGTTTGGACCGTGATGCGAGTGAATAAGGCCCTAGAGGTCACTATCTTTTATAACTATTCTGGAAGATGAGTTCTCGGGGGAAGGAATATAGACGTAATTGCTGATATTGTGTTTGGAAGGCGAGTCGTACTCTTAGCTGGATTCCTTGGTGAATGTTCGAACATATTATTATGTTGACGGTTTATGTGGATTTGCTAAATATTTTCTTTTATGTGAATGAAGTTTCCCTATAAGATTGTTTAAGTTACAACAAGGAGATCATGGAATGAATGTTAAAACTTTTTATAGTTGTATGTTTTATAGTAAATATAGAAAAAATTTCATTTAAGATTATAACAAAGAAATGTTGGAATGCATGTTGATTTTTTTTCCTCTATAGTTGATATTGATAATATAAATTGATTGTATTCTGTAAGAAGAGGAAAATTTGTGATTTGAGGATACTGTTATTGGAAGACTTACAACAAACATAATTGTGTCCGTAGGAATTTGAGTGGGTGGAACTCGATATCGAACCCATAAAGTTAACAAATTAGGTATTTGGCATTTCTAAGACTGAATAAGCCAGAGGGCCAGTAAGATTATGGAAGAAACTGAGTCGAGCAAGAAGGGAAGCAAACCCATAGTCGGGCAAGGTAAGAAAACAAAAAAAAGAAAAGAACCCTATTTGATTCCTTCGACACTAACATTGAATTTGTTGATCCATTTAAGGATATGGTTGGGACCAGTTTAGCCTTCGGGTCAAGTCAAATAATGTAAGCAACCAAAAAAAATTTCCAGACCCTAACTAATTTGGGAAAGATGCATGCATTGTAAGAATTCAAACAAAAAGATTTTCTTTCTCCTATGCAACTAAAATTCAAACCAGGACATTGAAAAATCAACATTGTAAGATATATTAATGCAAGTCAATTTTTGTTAGGAAAGAAACACGTCCAATTTTAGTCATGGTAACTTATTCATATCATGAAAGAAAAAAACATATTCAGGAGTAGCATAGAGTAGTTGAACCACTTTGGGTTATTAAAGTACATAATAGTAGACATATAATTTATACAGTCATTCTGAGGATGAAACCCTCAAGGTTCCAAGACAGAGTAATACATTGTCAAGATAGTTTTATTTTACAAAGCTTGAGCAGGCTTCGTCTACTATTAAAAACCCTACATAACTGAAGGAAAAGCCTTGACCATAGACCAACTTTATGAAGCTGAAAGTAGTAATTCCATAAAAGACCTTCAAGTCATCAGAAGAAGTAACCAAAGAGGAACCTAGAATTAGAAAAGGCCTTGGTCAAGTGGTGACATGTCGAATGGTGGAAAAGAAATTGAAAATAAGTTCACAATGTTACAAGAATGAAGGATGTACATATGCCAATTAACCTGTGAATAAGCAAACAATGAAGGGGAAAAATAATAAGACTAGAAGTTATTACCCTAGGAACTTACAACTTGTCCAAACATGGTAAGATGTCTAGAAAATACATAGGTGTGTAGACAACTCCAACATAAACCTTCACCTTGAAGAAGAAACATCTTGCAGAACAACCATAATGTGTAAGTGTTGGACTGCTAAAAAGTAAAACAAATAAAAAATGAGAAGGTTTGATGCATCACATTTTACTGATGAGGAATTGAACATTTTACTGATCAGGAATTGAAGCATGCCATGAAGGGTACAAATTATTCATAACTTGACCTTATTTCAACAAGAGAGGAAACTTAGAATATTCGAGGGAGAATGGAGTTGAAGTAGAAATATGGGCTGACCAGACTGAATAAATTACCTAATCAAATGTTGGGGAAAATATTTCCTACATGTAGAGTCTCTTGAATCCAACAACAATGCATAAATGACCGAAAAACTGGCAAACCAAATTGCATAGTTACCCATATGGAACATATGAGAAGTTGGACTACCAGATCCAAACCCTACGTGATCAATGGTCGAATCAGCACCAGTTTTCAACTTTGAGTTCGAGAATGTTCAGTGGTATAGGTGGCATGAAAACATAGTAATTTAATGTGAAATATAGTCCACGAGATACAAAAAATCTGATAAATTTATTACCAATGGTCATGCTGAGTATTAAATGATAA
Source organism: Pinus tabuliformis (assembly GCA_031772625.1). Classification (NCBI taxonomy): domain Eukaryota; kingdom Viridiplantae; phylum Streptophyta; class Pinopsida; order Pinales; family Pinaceae; genus Pinus; species Pinus tabuliformis. Next base: position 795,541,227 of record CM062817.1, read on the forward strand.
GAAATATAAATGTTATGTCCTTTCTACAAAATGAACTTGACGTATGCAATGAATAAAATGACCCCTAAGGGGCCCGAAATTAAGGACCAACTATGGCTTATGTTTATCTAGGCATTATATATTATAATTCACGTATTTGAAGTTATCAAATTATAATATTTCAGGTTATCAAATTTATAATGTAAACCCTCTATTTACATGGACATGTAACTTGAAGCTCAAGCATGACATAGGGGTAAAGTAGAATAAAAGTAAAAAAAAAAAAAAATTATGCTAGTATTATTAGATGTTACAAGTGGTATCAGAGCACCATGGTCTCAACATTGTGGCATGTTGGGTGAAATTGTGAATAACAAATGTGTAATTGTTCTGAGAGAGGAAACAATATGAGGAGAGGAGCTGGATTTACACAACCATTTGTGGGAGATGGATCTCTACCTCTGACAGAAGGAAACCCAAAATTGTGGGTTCAACTCGGAGAGGAATCGTGTAATACTAATGCTATAATGTTAGAAATTGTTCAGCAGCTACAAACAGAGATTGAAATTTTCAGAGCATATAATGAGAGACTAAGGTCGGATATAGAAATATTTTTGAGGAGCCCCTTGGATAGATAGAATCCAAGAAATCATAATCGTATACCTAACAATGAAAACATGACATAAGTACATTGACAAAAATAGGAAAACTATGAATCAGAGGGTGGTCATAATAATAATGAAGAAGGGTCTGAAAACATATCTCGTGGTAAGGGGACCAAAGGGCAAAAGGTTGAACTTCAATGGGAATTTAAAAATATTAAACCCCCGACCTTTGATGGAGTTGAGGAGGAAAACACAGCATCTCAGTTAATTAACATGAGTAAATACTTTGAGACCTATGAGTACAGTGATAAATTGAAGGCTAGGCTAACCATTTATCAATTACAAGGTAAAGCCACCTTATGGTGGGAAGAAATTAAGATAGTTTAGAGAATTGATGAGCAAGAGGTGACTTGTGATAGTTTTCAGAAACATTTTAAATATAAATACATGACATAGTGATTCTATTATGAGAATTCTAAGGAGTTTCATGATTTAAAGTTGGGACAATTGACCATGGATGAATTTGTACCTAAATTTTCCTCTTTACTGCGATATGTTCCCTACATCAAGGAGGTGAAGGCTAAGGTCTAACGTTTCATTAGCAATTTAACTGTATTAATGAAAGAAAGGTTGTAATTCAACAATTGTAAGATGTTGGATGAGACAATTTGTAAAGCCCGGATTTGTTATCAGTAGATGAAGCAAAAGGGGAAAGGTGGAAAGCATTGGTTTAATAAGAAGAGGAAGAATAAATTTTAGATTACCCGTAATGCAAAAATTGGCAGTACTAAAGATAGGCATAAGGGACAAAAAACTAGACAGAATGGAAAAAACCAGCAAAAAGTTTATGCTACAAAATGAATCCAAACAAGTTGAGGTTTCTAACAAACCAGAACCAAGTCAAGCAAAAAAACCTCCCTTGTAGTGTTGGGGATGTGGATAACTCCATTATTATAAGAACTATCCACATCGCCAAATCTGAACTAATCACCAATGTTTAAGAAGATTATATTGTTGGAGAGGTGGCAAGAAATATACTACAGATTAATGCTGCACTAGAGGATGATCATGCCGAGTACCAAACCCCAATGATAGAGTTGGAAGGTAAAATAACTAACTCAATTGTTTCTATCTTAATATATCAAGGGGAAAGCATGAGCTATATTAGGCCAAAAATAGTAGAGTCATGTCAGTTATAAATAAGAAAATTTAAAATTTCTTGGTGAGTACAATTGGCCACCATAGATAAAAGAAGGGTGACCATGAAGATATATAATTTCCCCATTGAAATATAAGTACATCAAATTATTATGAATTTTAATATGCTTCCCTTAGGATCCTTTGATGTATTAATTGGTATGGACTAGATAAACAACCATTGGTCCTTATTTACCTGTAAGGAAAAGACTATAATTTTCCTCATAGAGGAAGGAACTAGACAAGAACTTTAGGGGATAAAGAAACCTATTAAGATGTGACCAATTACAACCACTCAACTTGGTAACTACCTTAGAAAAGGCTACCAGATCTATGTTGTGCAAGTTGAACTTTTTAACGCTACAAATAAAACAACCACCTTAGAAATACACCTGTCATTCAAGAGTTCATAGATGTATTTCTAGAGGAAATTCCTCAACTGCCCCGAAAGAAGTGTATTGATTTTATGATAGAATTTGTCTCGGGACAAACCCTAATATCAAAGACCCCCTACTGCATGACTATCCCTGAGTTAATAGAACTGAAGATGTAACTGCAAGAATTACTCGATAAAGGGTACATTTCCCTAGTTTGTCTCCTTGGGGAGCCCCTGTGTTGTTTGTAAGAAAGAAGGATGGAAATTTGTGTTTGTGCATCGATTATAAGTATCTAAATAAATTAACAATAAAAAATAAGTATCCATTGTCGAGAATCGATGACTTGTTTGACCATGTCAAAGAAGCTATTATATTCTCCAAAATTTATTTACGATCTAGTTATTATCATATTATAATAAAGAAGGTATATATTTACAAATCAATATTTAGGATGTGATATGCATATTATGAGTTTGTGGTGTTGCCGTTTGGGCTTACTAATGCCCCGACAACATTTATGCATTGAACGAATGTATCCTTCATCGTTGGATAAATTTGTACTAATTTTCGTTGAAGATATTCCAATTTATCCAAATAATGTAGAAGAACATAAGGAACACCTTTGTATAGTATTGTAGACTCTACGGGAGCATCAAATATATGTTAAGTACAACAAGTTGTATTTTTATATGGACCAAAAACAATATTTAGGGCATATAATATCATCTGAATTAATAGAAGTAGACCCTGAAGAATCAAGACTATCATGGAGTGGCATGTTCCAATAAACATGGTAGACATTTGGTCCTTTATGGGACTAGTGGGGTACTACCAACGCTTCATAGAGAAGTTCTCTAAAATTTATTATCCTATAACTTCCCTCGAAAAAAACAATGGAAAAAACTTTAAATGGACAACAAAATGTCAGCATATTTGATTTACTAAAACATTTATTGAAAATAGACCCTGTATTAAAAATTGTTGACCCCTTTGCACAAATGCTTGCAATGAAAGAGTAGGTAGAGTTTTGATGTAGGAGGGAAGAGTGATCGCTTATGGATCATGAAAGTTAAAGGATCGCAAGTAGAAATACTTTTCCTATGATTTAGAACTCACTGTTGTGGTCCATGCCTTAAAAGTGTGGCGACATTATCTATTGGGATTTTTTTTGTTTTAATGACTGATCACAATAGTCTGACAAGTTTCCTTAAACACTCTTACTCTAACACACGACAACCTAGATGAACCACCTTTTTAAGCGATATCAACTTTGATACAAAACATTTAAATGGGAAATAAAGCTGTGTGGTTGATGCTTTAAGTTGAAAATTACATTGTCTGTATGAGACATCTTTCAACTAGATAGAAACTCGATGTACTAACCAAATTAAAGGGGATGCCTTAAAGGATTAAGAATATGATTTTTTATGGCAAATATCTACGTTACCAACTAGATTTTAGCATCAATCAGAATACAATATAAAAAGAAGGTTTGTTGACTTTTAAAGGGAGGGTGTATGTTCCTAATAAATTGGCTATATTTTCGATTAATTTCACTGCAACCCCTATATTGCCCACCCTGGGTATCAGAAATTATTCACTGTGATAAGGAAAAAATAATTTTTCCTAGAATGAGGCGAATTATTGGAAATTACTTAACAAAATGTTTGGAATGTTAGCAAGTTAAGGTTGAACATCAACACCCAGCATGGTTGCTACACCCTTTACCCATTCCTGAGTGGAACTGGGATGTCATTACCCTATATTTCATAATGGGATTACCTAGCTCAAAAAGGCACAATGATTCCATTATGGTAATAGTGGATAAGATAAGTAAAATAACTCATTTTGTAACAATACAATTTACATACAAAACTATTCAAATTGAAAATATATTTATGAGAGAAATATTTCGGTTGCATGGCATACCCAAAGTGGTAATTTCAAACATAGATGTGAAGTTTACGTTTTCTTTCTAGAAATCTCTTTTTGTCAGTATGAGAACCCAAGTTCAATTCAGTACTTCCTACCAACCTTAGACATATCGGCAGATCGAACATGTGAACCAAGTACTTCAAGACATGCTACGAATTTATGTCATGCAACATCCAACCAAGTTGGAGGATTACATTCAGCTCGTTGAGTTTACATACAACAACAGTTATCATTAATCGTTAAAAAGAGTCCATTTGAGGTGGTATATATAAGAAGGTGCAAAACACCAACCAATTGGGGTAATCCTAAGGATAAGCTACTTTAAGGTCTTGAGATGCTAGCAGAAATGGAACAGACTATTAAAAAGGATCGACAAAATATAAATGTTGGGCAAGACAGACAAAAATCTTATGAAAGTAAGAAAAAAAATTATAGGGAATTTTGGGTTGGAGATCATGTTTATGGATGAGTTGACCATAAGAGAAGTACTTTGAAATGGGGTGGTTTTGCTAAGCTATCCCCTTGTTACTGTGGCCCTTTCCAAATATTAGAAAGAATAGGATTTGTAGCATATCAACTCGCATTAACTAGTCATATACAAGTTCATAATGTATTTTATGTCTCGATGTTGTGAAAGTATATATATGACCCCAAACACATTATTAATTAGTAGGAAATGTAGGTAAATGTAAATTAAAAAAAGAAGATGAGTTTTTCTTTTTTTGTTAAAAGAATGTAGTATATGTGCATGAATATATAGATGTATGTTTGATGAAAAATTGGGGCTAATAATGAACTTGACAACTGTGAAGAGTTCGAACTAGACAAAGAGTTGCTCATAGAGCCTCTATGTATTATGGAGATGAGAGAACAATATTATGGAGGCAAGTTGTCACCCAATTTAAAGTGTAGTGGAGACACTTTAGCCCGGAAGAGCCCACTTGGGAACATGTTTATTTTATTCAAAAAACATACTCGGAGCTATTCCAAAGGAAGGAGTGAACACCAGAGATGGTTTTCTGAATAAAAGGGGGGGGGGGGGGGGGTGAGATGTAACACCCCTTGATACAACAAACATTTTTAAATTTAATTTTTCTATCCAAAACTTGGTAAACAATGGAAATAGTAAAAATATATGGTGAAATAGTAAATGTTAAAAATGGGAGATGATTTAATTTATTTGTTGTTATTAAAATTTAAAAAGTATGGGAATACATGGGAGAGGGCCCAAGACTGAAATTGGTTAGGTACGAGATAGTTAGAGATAGTTAATTATTCTGTTCCCCATAAGAGAAAATACATCTCAGTGGGAAGAGGTAGGGAAAAAATCAAAGGAAAAAGATGGAGGCACCTAAATGTAGAGAGGAAAGTATGAATTTCATGTAGGATGTTTCCATTACAGGACTCTTGTGCTAGGCTGTGAATCAGTGGAGACTTGAAACTATTTATGAAATTCTTTGCTTGGTTGGGATCCTGATGCCGGTGACTAAGACCTTAGAGGTCACTATATTTTCTAACTATTCTGGAAGCTAAGTTCTTGGGGGAAGACATACAGATGTAATTTATGATCTCATGGTTGAGGTAAGTCATACTCTTAGTTGGATTCCCTAGTTAATGTTTGAATAGATAAATATGTTGATGATTTATGTGGGTTTACTAAATATTTGCTTACATGTGAATGAATTTTCTCTATAAGAGTAATAGGAAAATGATTATTTAATTTACAACAAGGAGATGCACGAAATAATGTTAAATATTTGTGTAGTTGTTTGTGTGAATGAATTTTTTTGTAATAAATATGAAAATGACCATTTAAGATTACAACAAAGAAATATTGGAATGAATGTTCATTTTTTTCTCTACAACTCATTACGATAATATTAATTGACTATATTTTGTAAGAAGAGGAAAACTTGATACCAAGATATTGTTATTGGAAGGCTTACAACCAACGTGCCTCTACTTGTAGGAATCTAAGTAGGTGGAACTCGATATTGAACCCTCAAAGTTAACAAATTGAGTAGTTGCCAATTGTAAGACCAATTGGTATCTGCTAGAGGTCTAGTAAGATTATGACCAAAATATGACTTGAGAAAGGAGGGAAGTGAACCCAAAGCTAGGTAAGGTAGAAACCAAAAAATAGAAAATAACCTTGTTTTAATCCTTACACAATAACATTGATGGTACAAGCCTATTCAAGCATCAAACTATGGCTGGTTTAGCCTTTGGGTTAATTCGACTCATGTTGGCAACCCAATTTATGTTTTGAACCATAACCGACTAGTAAAAGATGCATGCATTGTAGGAACTTAAACCAAAAGACTTTCTTCTCCTATGTAACTAATATTCAAACCAGAACATTGAAAAATCAGCATAGCATGATAAATTAATGCAAGTCAGTTTCTATTAAGAAATAAAGTATTTTAAGAAAAAATATCCAAGAAAGAAACACTTCCAATTTTAGCCATGATAACTTAATCATATCATAATAGAAAAAAAACATATTCAGGAGTAGCACAAAGCCACTCATTTGCTTGAGGGTGATTAAAGTACATAATAGTATACATATAATTTATATAGTCATTCTGAGGATGAAACCCTGGAGGTTCCAAGACAGAGTAATACACTCTCAAGGGAACTTTATTTTACAGAGCTTGAACATGCTTAGTCTACTATTCAAAACCCTACAAAACTGATGGAAAACACCTAACCCTAGGCCAACCTTGGAAAACTGAAAGTAGAAATTCCATAAAAGAACTTCAAGACATCAGAAGAAGAATTCGAAGCAAAATCTAGAATTAGTAGAAGCTTTGGTTTGGTGGTGACATGTCGAATGCCGGAAAAACATTGGAAAATAAGTTCACAAAGTTATAAGAATGAAGGAGGTACCTGTATCAATTAACCTGTGAACAAGTACACAAAAAAGGGGAAAACCAATAAGACTAGAAGTTATTATCCTCGAGAGCTTACAAATTATTTGAACATGGTAAGATATGTATAAATTACCTAGGTATGTCTACAACTCCAACTGAAACCCTCACCTTGAAAAGGAAACATCCTGTAGAAGAACAAGATTGTGTAAGTGTCAAACTACTAAAAAGAAACCAAATAACAAAGCATAAAGTTGGATGTATCACCTGTGATTGATGAGGAACCGAATCGTGCCATGAATGGTATAAAGTCTTAGAAACTCAACCCGGTGTCAACCAAAGAGGAAACTCAGAATATTGGAGGGAGCATGGAGTTGAAGGAGAAATATGGCCTTGCAAGACTGAATAACTTACTTGATCGAATGTTGGGGAAAATATTTCCTGCAAGTAGAGCCTCTCTAGTACAACAGTGGCCCAAGAATCACTGACAAAATAATGAACAAAACTCGGTAGCTACATGTAAGCAATAGATGAGAAGTTGGACCATCGGATCCAAACCCTTAATGATTAATGGTTGGATTGACACCAGTTATCAAATCTTCAGTTTGAGAGCGTTTGGTGGTATAAGTTGCATCCAAACATAACAATGATTTTGATGTAAACAATAGCCAATGAGTTACATAAAATCCGATAAATATAATCCCAAGGATCATGCCTAGTATTAATTGATAAAAAATATAAATGTGTGTCCTTTTTACATGGCGATTTTTACATATGTAATCCATGAAAAGACCCCTGAGATATCTAAAATGGAGAGTCCATCGAGTGGTTATGTTTATCTAAGCATTATATATTGTAACCTTATCAAATTATAAGATTTCAAGTTATCAAATTTACAATATAAACCCTCTATTTATAAGAATATGTAACTTGAAGCTCGAACATGACATAGAGGTATAGTAGAGTAAAAGTAAAATAAAAATAATAAATTATGCTGGTGTTATTAGATGTTATAGAGATTCCAAGTGGCACTAATAATAGAATGAACAAAATATGACGATATACGCATTAATTTGTGGATAAGACTCGTTAAGGCAAACGAAGGCATAGCATGGAATAGGGAGTGGCATAAACATTTTAGAATATGTTAAAAAAATATGAACATGTAATATTTAAAAAATAATTGCATTAAAAAAAATATTATGAGATAATTTTAATTGCATTAATAATTAGAAATAATTTGAATTTTTGTTTATTTTATTTTAAGAATAAATTTGTGTAATCATATATGCATGAATGAGAAAGAACTTTTTAGAAAAGAGGTTTTAAAAAAGAGGTTTATACCTATTTTTACAATAGATAATACTGTAATGTGATAATAAGTATTACGAAAACATTCTTTTAATTAATTTTATAAATAGGAAAAACAAATTAATAATTTAATTTATTTTTATATTTATTAAATTTATAAATCTTTTTATACTTGGTATGGAAGAGATATTTCCATATACCAATACATTTAAATAAATAAAAATTTATATCAAAAGAAATAAAAATTATTAATCATAAAAAAAATTAATATAGATAATAATAATAATAAAAGAAATAAAAATTATTAATCATAAAAAAAATTAATATAGATAATAATAATAATAAAATATTTTAATGTTTCTCATTAAAAAAATTAATTCAATTTCCATAGTAAATAACGTAATGGCAGTTCAATTAGAGATGGATGTGAATATATTCTATGTGTGTGACGAGGATTGAGGTTCAAATTATCCGAAATAGACATATAAGACAATTCCCATATGATGCAAGCCCAAATATCAATTTCTTTAAATTAAAAATATATATATATATATATATATATAATGATTTTTTTTTTTTTTTACAATTTAATATGGGCTATGTGTGCTTTTTTTCAGTATTCACTATTGTCTTTATAAATTATACCAAATATTATGTCAATCTTACAACTTATTATGAATAAAATGTGAAATTTCTTCATCCTTAATATAGAATTGACATATGTTATTATATATATATAGTAGACATAAATAAAATATTTAGATTTCCATATTAAATAACATAATTTTAAGTAAAATTTATATAGTAATAAAAAGTCATTTCAAGTACCTTATATATATATATATATATAATTGTTTAATTAAATGTAAATTTAATATATTAAATTACATTGTGGTGTTTACAAGTTACATATTATACCAATATTACAGTTTATTATGATAATGTGAAATTTCTTCGATCTTTAACATAGATTTCCCTGGAGTTATTTAAAAAATAAATATCAATAATGAAAAAGATATTTTATCATAAATAAAATATTTTAATTCTTATATTAAATAACATAATTTCATATCAAATAACACTAACATATTTTTATTTTTATTTTTATTATCATAAATAAAATATTGTTATTTTACAATTTAATATGGGTTATGTGTGCCTTTTTCAGTATTCACTATGCTCTTTATAAATTACACCTAATATTATGTCAATCTTACAACTTATTAGGAAGAAAATGTGATATTCCTTCATTGTTAATATAGAATTGACATATGTTATTTTATATATATATATATATATATATATATATATATATATATTTTCTAAATAAGTCTAAAATCTATTACTGTAACAAAATGATACAAGGACGCTTTGGGCTATGCAGTTCTTAGCCAAGGTTCATGGCATATTGCAACAAAAACAAAATGAAGACTGCCCAGAAGAGGCAAACCAGTCCAATCCAAACTAGATTTGCTTCCCTCGCAGGGGAAACCAGTCCAATTCAAACTAGATTTGTTGCCCTCGCAGGGGAAACAAAGAACTCTAAGGGAGTAATCATCAGAAAGAATAATTATTAAAAAAGAAAATAGATTTTTCTAAAAAGTTCAAATATATTTTTTCATTGGTTTAATTTATATAATTTTTATAATATAAAAGAAATTTAAAAAAATATATATATTCTATTTCATAATGGATACAATACATTTCAATGTAATATTTTTTTATTATTAAATATGAAATTTGAATATTACAATGAAATAGAATATTACGATTCACAAACACATGATTATATGGAGGATTAAATAGAATATTACAATGAATTTGAATATTACAATTTTTGTGAATCATCATGATAAAGCATTTCACCCGACATCAAAAGATTTACGACCTCATGCTTTATGGGGCAACTGTTATAGACATATTTGGGCACTGCAACTCCAAACTCATATGTCCATAAACCAAGGGCTCTTTAGTCCCTAAAAGTGTTGTTTCATAATCTAAAGGATCATGCACTACTACACCAAGGGCACTTTTAAGACATTTTTTAAGACAAAAGAAATCTTTTGTCTTAAAAAATCATTTTTTATTTTAGTTATTTTACATTAAAATTTAATATCAATTGATTTGTCTTAAATATAAACTTTAAGACAAAAGTAGGCTGAGACAAAAATATTTTAAAACAAAACTTTATATTTAAGACAAAAATATTTTAAGAAAAAAATAGTTTGAGACAAAAATATTTTAAGACAAAACTTTATATTTAAGACAAAAATAATTTAAGATGAAAATATTTTGAGACAAAACTTTATATTTAAGACAAAAGTAGTTTGAGACAAAAATTTAAAGACAAAACATTATATTTAAGACAAAAATAGTTTAAGACAAAAACAATTTAAGACAAAATTATTTTAAGACAAACTTTATATTTAAGACAAAAGTATTTTGAGACAAAAATATTTTAAGACAAAACTTTATATTTAATAAAATGACCACTTTAGATCAAACCTATGTTTAATACAATTAGCAATTAAGACACAAACATATCAATTTAAGATGATATTATCTAATTACAACTGAAAAATTGACTGTGACAATGCGCCCTAAGTCAGCCAGCTTGTAGACAACTATTGTCTTGCGCCTATACCGAGGTTGTTATTTTACTTACCATTCACGTTATCTTATATAAAGACAACGATTTTTTGGGATCTTTGTTTTGTGGGGATAGTCGACTAAGAAGAACACGACAAGTTTTACTGACAAGATTTCTCGGACATCAATTCCTCTTCTATCCCTTTCATATATGCTGATACGATTAGAGACAACTTGTCTATTGTTGCATTCGGCACTACTACACGGAGGGGGACTTTAACACAACTTTTTAAGAGAAAAGAAATATTTTATCTTCAAAATTTCAATATGAGGCGATAGTAAAAAAAGGTAAAGGTAAAGGATTAGGGGTCTGTCTACTAGCATTCACTGAGTGGTTGGTTTACCATGGTTGTGAGGTGATATTCAACAAAGGAGAAGAATTCCTGAGACACATAGCCACGGGGCAGGTGAAGCAGATGGGGTTCATGTGAAGAACCTGTATAAGCTAGATGTGGAAGAATTTGCTACATTAAGCACTAAGGTGGAGAAAGTGAAGGTCGAGATGTCGATGAACTTTGGCACAAAATACTTGGTCATTTGTATCATGGTACCTCGAATATTATAGAACAAATAACTACCCGCCTCTCTAAAGGATCACTTAAACAATAGGATATATGCAAAGGATGTACATTACAAAGGTACATAAAATCCACATTCTATGATCACATGGAGTCCTAGAAAGGATCCACTATGATGTTTATGGACCTTTCTCGACAACCTACACTGTCAGACACAAATATTTTGTCACTTTTATTAATGACTTCTCACGGAAGTGTTGGATCTTCTTCGCTTGGAATAAAGATGAGACATTCTCTGAGTTCATAGAATTCAAGACACTAGTTGAAAATGAAGCTAACAAGAAGGTGAAGGCTCTGTTGTAGAGGCTGTAACACCCTCCAAAATTTTGGCTTTCACTTAAATTTCAGAGCCTACTGTGGATATTGCGATCAATCGTTCCTTAGTCACTTATTGGTAAGTTGATGATCTCAAGCTCCCCTTTTCGATCTTAAGAGTCATTCATGCTTTTATCTTTACATAGAATGTGTCATCTTTTGGCATGGGGTTAATCGTTTGTCATGCAAAGGGAGGTTTTTTTTGCTTCAAGGGAAAATATTTATGAGAATGGGTTGTCCTCACCACATAGACATGTTTAATACTCATTTCACACACTCTTACACAAGTGTCGCCTTTATCCTCCCAAAGTCTATAATCGAAGCCGCACTTGCCGTAAGCTGCCACAAAGGTTGTTGCATTAAGTGAAGTATGTGTTATATGTTCTGGATGGTCTATGTTGTACCAATAAGTTTTAAAGTGTGTGATTGTAGTGAGTTTTTATCACTATTCACATAAGTTCCATTGATCCCACACTTAGCTAAATTTCGGAGTTTCCTTAGAAAGCTTGCCTCATCCAACTTTCCTGAACTACACACTTCACATATGTAACCCTCAAGCTTTTCTGTTGCTTGTTCGAACCGTGCAATGTGCCGAAATCCCAACCTCCCTTACCATTCAAAAATGCATAGTGGTTTCCTCAAGTGTCCTTCCCTCAGCCGGAACCCACTGTCTCCAAAAACTGTGCAGTTTTGTCCCTTGACTACCCAATCTGCCTTGCATCCTGAAATTGCATAGATGTGTCCTCCCAGGGCCTCATCCCATAGTAGTGCCTTACATCCTAAAACTGTGTAAATGTGTCCTCCCAAGGCCTCATCCCGCAACAGTCACTGCCCGTTGAAACTACACAATTATGTCTCTCACGGGCCACAAAGAAAGATGACATGATAGATGACTCTCAAGGAGATGAGGAGAAAAATAAGCAGACCAAGAAACTCAAGGTATGATAGAATATTAGGACCGCATGAAGACTCCATCTGATGCATAACCCTTTGGAGGCTAGGTATGGAAAACAAAGAACATCTTTTGAAATACACCTCTTAATGTAGCTTAAAAGTTTTCTTATCATTGTCATATCATTCTGTCTTCAATGACATTCATGGTTGTAAGATCTGAAAGTCATTCCATGTGTTTGCTCCACGTGTCTTGCTCCCTTTCACTTGTTTATTACATAGCTTAAAAGATTAAGAGTATTAACACTTTTTTATTTAAGCTACTGAGGTTGTGACCAACATGATCTTATGACTAACCAGGCATGATGCAAGGCATCCTAAGTGGGATGACAAATGTTTGATGATATATATGTAGTTAGTACACTCCTCTGCATTACTCCTTTGCATTAATCCTTGCCTTGTATCTTGCATGTACCCTCACTGCTTTTCAGATGTGGCTACCTACTGCCAATAGTCTCTTAGCTCTTTCCTGACAAAGCAGGTGAAGGAATTCCCTTCAACCTGATTTCTTCAAGGCTCTTCATAGAAATTATAGAGCTAAGAGAAGGAGATGTGGAATCTCACTATCAAACTCTTGAAAATACTTTTCATGTTCGAATATATCCAAACCATTAAGCTACCACTCAACAACATTGTCAATCTTGGAAGACTCAAGAAAGATCACATCTCTAGATATTATAAACTTCGTATTCACTTCATCATAGAGATGGTATGCTTTGGAGGTATGAGTACCCAAAGAAGATACATTTGTGACTCCTTGCATTGAGTTTTTTTTATCTATTCCTTAGGTATGAAGGCATAATATGAGGAAGCAAAAACCCTGAGATGCCTCATCGAAGGAATGTGGCCATTCCACATTTTATAGGGAGTCTTGTTTCTAATAGCAAGAGTTGGACACCTATTATTTATATACACAACACATAGAACCACATCAGCCCAAAACCTTATGAACTTAACATGTGAACTATGCCAAGTTCATAGTGAAAGTAATACATTCCAATGAACTATGTGTTGAAAAATGCAGCAAGAAATTCTCAATTTGATTTTTCCTTGATTAAATTGAAAAAATTCAAATTTCCACATCAACAGACAACTTGGATGATGTTAAATTGTGTGACATGGCTTTTGTCACCTAGTTTACTGAATAAATTCGAGTTGGAGGAGTTAGAGTTCAGTTCAGCATATGGGATTGCTAACTTGTAGCAATAAAGGTCAATTATCTCAGGTTGTTGTCAGTTAAACTAGTTCTAACTTTTGGAGGAACTAGTGGAAGGTCATTTACACAGTGGGACTTCAGTGAAGCTCGGTGATCATCTAGTTAACTGATCACTTAACCCAAAATAATTAGGGCATGAAGAGAAGTCAAATTCCCTAAGATTGGTGGAGATTCGAAGGTAGTTTTAATTTCTTATAGCTCACACAGTTGCAAGAACTTGCTATAACCATAGTGGAGGAGGTAGCTTGATTAGGATCTTCTTGTGAAATTAGAGAGCGAATGATTATTGGTAGCATTAATAGCCTACCAGCAATTTGTTCTCCACCACACTTCAATGTTTTGGGCATGGTTTTTGAGGGTGGATAGTTTTTTTTATGCTTTTTGTTCATGCACGTCCTCACTAAGTATCTTGGGAGGTCTATAATAGCTCCTTGCACGCAAATCCTCACTAAATATCTTTTGGGATGTCTGTACTAGGTCCTTGTAAATTTCTATTTGCCAAGGCTTAACTACTTATGATCTTAGGTGCTCACAACAATTCGATAGTTTATGGCACTTTCCAAATCACCATTCCTGAAAGGATCCAAAAAAATGACTTCAGAGGAAGATGAGAAGGGAAAACTCTTATTGGAACTAGCCTAGAACTAGTGGAATTGGTTGGTCCCAATGGTTTTAGAGTTGTACTAGTCTAGTTTGGTAGTTCAGATTGGCTAATGTTGGTCTTGTATTGAACTGACCTTAAAACACCAAATTCACTAGTTCTCTAATAAACTGACCAATTCTGAAGAATGTAGTGAAACATAGATAATAACCACCAAATAATAATTTTTTAATAAAAAATACTGAAAAGGAAAAAAAAATTATTAACTCAAGGGCCCTACAAAACCTAACCCTAGTAATTAATGGTAATATTTAATTTTTAAAGTTAAAGTAAAAGTTGACATTCTCCTTATCTTTCCTTTTTGAAAAGGAAAGATAAGGATAATGTCAGCTTTTAATTAAATTTTTAATATTGACATTAATTGTTTCGAGTTGTTTCAGAGTGGTTCCATCTTCATTCAATTTTAAGAAAGTCAAATTTTAGATCCCATTCAAAAGTTAGTGGTTATTGTTTGAAGGGCTTCTTTATAATGAGTCGTAGACTTTGACTTCCAATTTTTCAGGTGAAGTTATTGCATAATCATATTCCTCTTGAGACTTTGCAGCAGAAGTTGATCTTTAATCCATTGCAAGCACTTGACCTAGCTTAGGAAACCATCAGCTACCCCTCCTCAACATTGAAATTTTCTTTTTTAGTAG
Organism: Pinus tabuliformis; assembly: GCA_031772625.1. Taxonomy (NCBI): domain Eukaryota; kingdom Viridiplantae; phylum Streptophyta; class Pinopsida; order Pinales; family Pinaceae; genus Pinus; species Pinus tabuliformis. The sequence goes on from CM062817.1 coordinate 795,556,509, forward strand.
ACATTCATTTTATCCATTAGATCATTTCTTCCACTATGACAGTCCAACAACACCCCTGCTAGCATATGCTTAACAATCCATCTCATCTTTACTGCTACCTTATAAACACTCTTAAATATTGTGTCTCCAATATAAAAGAGGAAGAACCAGAAAGGGCCTTCTTGGCCCTCTTCACAACCCACAATATGTTTAGCTTCTCTCTTGTGCTTACACTCTAGTCTTCTTGCAGCTTCATAATGGTGAATCTTAAACACAGTCTCATGATGTCCATTTAGGGAAGCATAATTCACCCTTTCTTTGAATCAAATTACCCCTTAGCATTCCCTTTACCTTTACATGCAGGCATATATTTTCCATCGGGATGACTGTTAAGCTTCCCATCTCTATTTCGCCTCCCTCTCCTACCCTCATGAACCTGATAAGCTGAACTAATCTCAATGTATCTGAGATAAACAATCCATCCAACTGGGTAGATTGAGTTGAGACCCTTTTAGAAACTAAATCCATCCCTCCATAATGATATATCCCTCCCCAACAACATCATCATGCTGTGTTTGAGATCTATCATTCCCATGATCACTATAAGTTTCCGAGTCCTTCCCTTACATATTTGGTAACATCATCCTTCAGATCACTTATACTTTGTTGTGTTCTTTCTTGTGTTATGATTTCCTTTAATGGAAATATCTCCCTAGTAGGCACGAGTAACTAAATTCAAGTTCTTATTGAGCTCTTGCGTTAACATACTCAATTTTCATTTTGACCTATTCGGTTTCAAATTCTTGTGTGGTTGGTTTACAGGTTGACTACTAGCATTCATCAAGTGGTTATTGATGATCATAGTTAGTCTAGAGTGAATGTTGGACTTTGCCTTGAAAACCAAGCCCCAAGAATAAGCAATTATCATGGAACATTTTAGAGCCCATACTAGTGGAAGGCCAATTGTGCAGTGCAACTTTAGTTAAACTCAGTGATCATCCAGTTAATTAATCAATCAACCCAAAATATCTAGTGCATGGAGAATTCAAGTTACCCAAATATGGTGGAGATTCAAAAGCAATGTAACATCAATTGTAGACTAGCCTTGAGTGTACAAGTGTTGCATGTAGTCACATGATAAACCTTGGGAATTTCACAATCCATTTTGTAAAAATTCCTAAATAATAGTGGCCTAATTTCTCAAGGAATTGTGCAAGGAAATATCGGCTCAAACAAAGGTAGAAATTTACTAAGTATGGGTTATAGCTTCTCAGTGAGACGAGAGAGAAGTTATTCACTTGCAGGTTGTGCTCAGTTGAGAAAATAAATTGCAATACATTTCTATTCATCATATTAATGCAATCAGAGATTGGGTTTTTTAGCATATTTCTTTCCTCGGGAAAAATTATGTGTGCATGTGCGTTATTTCTTATTGCATGTATGAAATTTTTGTTCTAAATTGTGAATTAACTTCGAGAGAGCAATAGAGTAGGTTTTTGTCTTGTGATTTTGATTAAAACTTCATAAGTAGTTGCAACTCTACACCATAATTTCTACAAGGATGGTGGAGGAAAATTACAGAATATTTGTTAGTAGACAATATCCCTACTTAAAAGTATCTATGACAACTTTTGTGAGAAGAAGATGTTGAGGATAAAATATTGGATTGTTGAAGAATTAGTCACAAAATTCACAAGGGCAGTAATTTTGGTTGCAGGTGTGGAGGTAGATGGATTAAATGTAATTGTGTAGGTAGACAAGTCACAGCTACTCCTTGGATATTTCTCGATGATGTGTTACTATTTGGTAGATTGACCTCTTTTGATTGGTATCTGCACGCCTTATGAATAATAATAAATCTCATATGATTTCTTCTTGCCGAGATGATGCATTGGTACTGGAGATTTATCATATTTTTGGTGTTATCTTCACTGCATTGGATTGCAGATTTTGAAAATCTTAGATTTATGCTCCAACCTAATTGTTATGGAATTAAGGATTGGAGTTGAATTATAGAGAAAATCCACTGTAAACATGTATCATGGGCACAAAGGTGGCTCTCCCTAGGAGGCAAGTTGACTCTAGTTCGAGGAGTCCTTCAGAGAATCTTTGTATATTGGCTTCATATTTTCGCTCTTCTTAAGAATATCAGTAAATGTATATTTTTGGCTTCATCTTGGCATGAGACAATGTGTCGTAAAGGAAAGAGTGGCCTTGGTTGTTTCTTAATATGTATGGAGGCGATGGATAGCCAGACTCATCTATTTCTTTGATTCTCCTCAGAAAAATAATTTTGGAAAGTTGTATTTAATATGTTGCATTTACAGGCAGATTATAACTACTCTTTTGTGGTTGATTGTATTCGAGACTGGGTTATTGAATATAAAACATTTGGACCACTCCCAATATACATTGGGGTTTCGACCCAAAGAATGCATTATTGTCCTGAGCTCCTTTTTTGTGATACATCCACCTCCATCCTTGTCAAAAAAGCTAAAAGCCTCCCTGAACTTAGACATACCCGCCATCCCATATTCCTTTAGTAGATAAAACCCTTCTCTCATTTTCTGACCATGCCAATCTACCCTCCATCCCATATTCTCTCATGAGCCCTGTGTAAACCACCATTTCATTCAAGGATCGGGAATTTGATGCGTACTCTAACCATATTTGTTAGATACTTCCCCCCTTTTCTTGCTTATGGTTTCTTGCTTATTCATTCATTGCCAAACACTATACCACTAGTTCTAAGAATCTTGTGGATATTATCACCACAATAAATGTATATTTTATTTTATAGGAGACAAGAATTGTATATTTACCTTTGGGACACTCCAAAAATATTTTGATGCACCTTTGTGACCTTTATGACTTTATGACCTTAATTCCCATTCCATGTTCATCCATGTGGACACACTTTATGATGTTCTACGACAACCTAATGTCCTTGTTAACTTCCTCACATCTTCCTTGTCATGTTTTCAGTACTTGTGTATCCAACAAGAAATTTGGGCGATGAATGCCATCAAGGTAGAAAATCAAGGGGGTTTCAAGTCATTTATTTAGGGTTCCCACTAGCATAGTCCCGCCATATGATCCACCCAATCCATAAATTTGGGTCTATTGCTATTTCAATTAATTATTAGATGATCATGGTGGGCCATAATTCCAAGTTAAATATTATGACTCTTCATATGATATTATTGGAGATACTTGAGGAGACATATTTTTGGCTAAAGGGTTAAGGGAGGATTTTGACTTCAATATTGAACCATCAACCATATCCTCAACATTTGTCCCATTAACCATATCCTCAACATATCTAACCAACAATCAAGAAGACCACTGAGGTGAAGCATGGGCATCCTCTCTTGCCCACGTTGTTCACGATATATATCAATCTATGAATGCCTCTACACTCCACCAACTGTGCATCAATAAAATTTTGTGTTTCCCCACTGTCCTCCAAGATGGATACATGTTGTACCTGCATTGTGCCTTTGATTGCAGAGTGGCTAATAATCATAGTTTATCATGGATGATTGTCATCGTACATAACATACATGGTCCAATTCATTTGTTTGGTGCCCAATGTTGGTGAATCAATGTATTGCATCATGGCAGCATATATTGCCTTCTTTAAAGCAAAAATATATTGAAAATAAATTAAGTTATGTCTCATGCAAATGTTCAATATTGTTGTGTTGTGAGTGCTTTGCATATTATATGTATCATATATCTATAATCACTTATTTCAAGCCTACTTTAAGAAATAAAGGAAGAGGTGCAAGCCCTTGCCATAAGGACTCCCACCAACTCCTCTTCTCATAGAAAATTTTCAAACGTTAGCCCATAGATCAAACACATGCCCTTGTTTCTCTAGTTTGGAAACCCTTGGATGTTTTTGACAATGAAATCCTCCCAACCACTACTTTAACCATCTATTGAATGCCTTTGATTGGCATGTGTAAATTATTTTCATTGATTCCTGGAGAGGTGTGAAATCTAATTTTGCATGACATGATACAAAGACCAAATTTAACCCGTGGTAGCCAAAATTTTAGCCTTACAACTCTCTCGTCCAATATTAGATACTTCACTAATTATTCAATGGGTAATCTACTTAACAATATATTAAATATTAGAAGCATTCATATTAATAGAAAAAATAAGAATAGTATTTAATATTAAGTTATAATGTAGGTAACTGCCAAGTTGACATATTCTCTACCTTGGAAAGTGAATAGTTAGCTTGACTTAATGTCCGATGTTAGTTTAAAAAAAATTAAGATAAAATTGTTTAAGAGAACTCACATAGATCTATAAGTGCTGAGATGATGAATATGATGCAAAAATTTACTCAAAAGTTCACATTGTAAAAGAGGTTTTAACTTATAGTAATATGACCCCATTCCTCCCTTGATAGATCCAAGGTTAGTATATTTGTCCCAATATAATAAATGTGTTTCTCTTTTATATTATTAAATTAGGTTGCTTCAATAATCATGTCCTTATTGTTAAGGGGAGATTGTCTTAAAGTAAGTGTTGTCATAAGTAGTGTGATAGAAGTAAAAATGGGAAACTATATCTATATATTTTTTTATACATGTGAAAAAGTAATCCCTTATTTATCTATGTCCATGGTAGTGAAAATCTATTTGTTATAGTGGTAGCTCAATTATTTGTCATGTTAGTATGAGTAGTGGTGCCTTGTGGTCATTGTATTATGTTCAGTGGATATAGTAATAAATGGTGTAATTTAAAAATTTTAATTTAGAATACATTTACATCACAATGTGATACTCTATAATTTTACCAAAACTTAGCAGTGAAGACATGACAAGTAACTAGATGCATTCAACAAAATTTTAATGCTTATCATTATGTCTTTGAATAATATTTATAGTGCTAGCTAATTTGGGTAGTACTGACTTACTTTTACGATTCACATAGATATCATCATAACTCGTTGGTTTTGATACTTGATTATTTGAAAATAAAATGCTAGTTAAATTAGGTAGTATTGACTTAGTTTTCCAATATATATACATAACAACATTACTCATTGGTTTGATACCTTAATTACTTTGGTTTTGCCAATTTGTATTCATAAGTATATACAGGAACATAGAGGGTTTCAAGGAATAGAGAGGGTTTCTGCAAGGAACAGAGGAACGAAAAAGATTGAGAAATGTTTGAAGATTCATGAAGATGGTGACAGTGCCACACCAATGTCACTTTGTTTCTGTTGTGCTAAGAGATGGCTAGAGAATTGCCTCAATTTGTTCTAGAGGGATTCTCCAGACGGCACGACAAATTGGGCTTTTGGGAGGAATTGATGGAACAGAATCGAGCGGTGGGCCTGGCGGAACTCCATTCTCTACCTAATTCCTACCACGACTTTCCATTATGAATCCATTGGAAAATGGTGTTGGATCTTCATCAACCAAACCTTCCTCCACACTACAATGAACCAACGCCTTTGCTTCTACAACCAAACCTTCCTCCTCGTCATCAACAAACCTTCCTCCCCATTTTCCCTATTGCAATGGAGGGTTTGTCAAGAAAATGGAGAGAAAAAAACCAATGTTTGAGAGCCACGAGACTAGGGTTTCTGTGATGGGTATTAAGGGCATGAGGCCCAATGGCAGTAGAGCACATACTTGTTTATTCGTGGGTAGCGGGAGATAGATATTAAAACCCTCATTCTTAGGAAAAGTGGGAGACATGGGCGCCAACTGAGTGGGAAACAACAGGAAACAGTGGGCTAGCCCATCTTAAAATGCAAATAGGTTGGCTTAAAATGGAAACAAGACAGTTGAAACCACTGAAACCTTTGTGGTGTGGAGGCCGAAAATATTTTTGGCGCCAAATTGTTTCAGTTTTTATATGTTGGGGCTTTCATTGTTATTCTGCAAAGAAACTCAAAGCTGAGATAGAAGTTTCAAGGAAGACAACAAAGGTTTTATTTTCCAAAGGTATTTTCCTTTCAATTTGATGTATTTTCCTTGCAAAGATGTTGGCATTGGTATTATTTTCCTTGCATAGCTATATTCATTGGTATAATTGTAGGAATTGAGATTATTTTCATGGTATAGATGTAGGCATTGGGATTATTTTCATGGTATATTTTGGTTTGTGAGTATAATTTAATGTGTTTTCCAACTAGGGAAAGTACTTTTGAATTATACTAGTGCATGAACATGGAACCCCAACCTAATTTGAATTAATTGGTCTCTAGAAGAGTCTATATATTGCATTCATGTTCATCAATAACATATTATTAGATTTTATTAGAAATTTGAATTGTCTCTCTCGTTCATTAGTTAATTTCTTAGTGGTTTTATTCTCTCTTGTTTCTTGTTTTGCAAGTAACTATCTAGTATTTTTTCACACTTATATCTTTCTATTATAGTTTTATCTTGGATAAGAAACTCATTTTGGTACCATTTCCTAAAGTCTTGCATTATTGTGATTTGAATCTGTTATGAAACCAGCTCAAGAAAAGATAGAAAAGATAGATCAACGCCTTAGAATTCAGCCTCTTCGAGGGGGCAACCTCCTTTACATTACATAAATGACCAATTCTTGGATGATTCAAATGACAAAACCTCCTTTCTATATATAGGAGTCTAAGGAGTCACAATATAATCCAACCGACCTAACAATAATAATATAAAGCCACAAAAATAACAATAGAGGGATTCTATGGGGCACAGTACTAACAATATGGGGGCAATAGGGGCACAACAATATTAATAAGGGGTATAACTACAATAGTAATGGGGTAATCACTAGTATTATAGGGACCCAACATGCCCCTCTCCTTCAAAAAAGTGTTGTCCTCAATGCTTGAGTAGTTCTGGATACTTCTGCATAAAATTCTCATCCTCCCATGTGGAATCTTCAGCAGATAAGTTCTTCCACTTGATAAGATACTCTGAAATTGAACGATTTCGTAGCTGTTGAGTTCCTGTTTCTGTGACTGCTTCCGGTTCCAATATAATTTTTCCTTCCTCTTCAAGTTCTGGTAATATTGTTTGAACTGGGAGCTTGTCGCATATAACCTTCTTTAAACATGAAACATGGAAAACTGGGTGCAATCGAGAAGCTGCAGGAAGCTCCAATTTGTATGCCATAGTACCAATCTTTTACAACACCTTGTACGGACCATAATACTTTGGTGATAATTTATTATCCTTCTTAGCTTGCTTCAGGGACATTTGCTGATATGGTTGTAGCCGTAGGAATACCCAATCACCTACATCAAAACTTCTTTCACTGCGATGTTGATCTGCCTGTTGTTTCATTCTATTCTGTGCCAACACGAGGTTATCCTTTAAAAGTTGGAGGACTTGTTGTTGATGTTCGATGTGATGTTCCACTACCTGAACCTTAGAATTTTCTCTTAAATATGATGTGATGGATGGTGGTTGATACCAATAAAGTGCCATAAATGGGGTCATTTTTGTTGCTGTATGGAAGGAAGTGTTATACCACCATTCAACCAGAGGCAACCATTTGACCCATTGTGTCTGTTTATCAGATACAAAGCAACGAAGATATCCTTCCAAACATTTGTTTACTATCTCAGTTTTCCCATCAGATTGAGGATGATAAGATGAGCTATGAGCTAACTGAGTACCAAGACAAGAAAATAATTCTGTCCAAAAATTTCCAGTGAAAATGGGATCTCTATCACTTATAATAATCTTTGGGTTTCCATGTAGCTTTTGAATTGTTTCCATAAATGCAGTAGAAACTGTACTGGCTATAAATGGATGTGATAATGCACAAAAGTGTGCATACTTGGTAAGTCTGTCAACTACCACCATGATGACACTCTTTCCCTCAGACTTGGGTAAACCTGTGATAAAATCCATTGAAACCTCCTCCCAACATTGGCTTGGAATGGATAAAGGTTGTAATAGATCCGGTCTCTTAATTGTTTCAACTTTATTTTGTTGGCAAACCAAACATTCAGCCACAAACTTTTGAATATCTGATTTAAGGCCATCCCAAAAAAATTCCTTCTTAACCCTGTGGTAAGTTTTTAAAAATCCTGAGTGCCCTCCTAAGGGAGAAGTGTGCAATTCCATAAGAATCTTTTGTTTTAGCTGGGAATTCTTACAGAGCTAAATGTACCAGACGTACTGGAATCTTGTTGTAACTTTGGAATAAGTGCCCACACTTCTTCGTCATTCTTCCATTCCTCCCTTGCTTCGTTTATCCAATCTGGTTGGACAATAGAAATGGCGCACAACAATGCTTCCACATCCTCATTCTTTCTTGAGAGTGCATCTGCCACCACATTTTGCTTCCCTTTTTTGTAGATGATTTCAAAGTCATAACCCAACATCTTTGTGACCCACTTTTGTTGCTCTTCAGAGGATAATCTTTGTTGTAAAAAGTATTTAAGGCTATCATGATCCGTTTTTACCTTGAAGTGTCTACCCATTAGGTAGGGTCGCCATTTCTTAAGTGCATGGAGTATTGCCAACATTTCCTTCTCATAAATAGCTTTGCTTAAAAACTTTCCCTTGATTGGACGACTTTCAAAAGCAATGGGTCTTTCATCTTGCATTAGAACAGCACCAATTCCATTTCCTGAAGCATCACATTCCACAATAAAGGTTTTTGTGAAGTCCGGTGTAGCTAAGACCGGTGCTTGGCACATTGCCTCTTTAAGATGTTCAAAGGCCTTTGTTGCTTCCGGAGTCCATGAAAATGCATCTTTCTTCAATAATGTTGTTAGAGGTGCTTCTATTCTCCCATAATTCTTAACAAACTTGTGATAATACCCTGTCAACCCGAGAAATCCTCGCAGATGCTTTATGGGTGTGGGGATTTTCCATTCCTTAATGGCTTTAATTTTGCTATGGTCTACCTTAACTCCTTCATGAGATACAATATGACCCAAATATTCCACCTCCTAGACTCCAAAGAAACATTTGGATCTTTCTGCATATAATTGTATCTCCATCAATAGTTGTAGCACTTTGTCGACATGTTCAACATGATCCTTCCAAGACTTGCTGTAGATTATTATATCATCAAAAAATACTAACACAAATTTTCTAAGGAATGGTTTGAAAATTGAATTCATCAAACCTTGAAATGTTGAAGGTGCATTGGTAAGGCCAAAAGGCATGACCAAAAATTCATAATGACCCTCATGAGTTCTAAATGTTGTTTTCGGAATGTCTTCAGTCTTCATTCTGATTTGATGATATCCTGAACGAAGATCCAACTTGGTGAAGTAAATTGATCCATGCAATTCATCCAGTAATTCATCTGACAGGAATGGGGAACTTATCTTTAATAGTGAGCTTGTTGAGCTCCCTGTAATCCGGACACATGCGCCATGATCCATCCTTCTTGTGCACCAATACTACTGGAGCAGAGAAAGAAATTTGACTCGGTTGAATTATACCAGCCTTTAGCGTTTCTGCAACCATACGTTAAATTTCACTCTTTTGGACATAGGGATATCTGTACGACCTGATGTTTGGAGGAACACTTCCTGGAATAAGATGAATAGCATGATCATGATCACGCATAGGTGGGAGACCTTTGGGAGTCTCAAATACCTTGGAATGATTGTCAAGGACTTTTTGGAGATCTGGAGAAATAAATGATTTCGATGTGGAAACATCTAGCGAGCATAATTGTGCAATTACACCTCTTTGCTCCTTTTTTAGAAGCTTTGTCACACTATTAGAGCTGATTACCTTTCCTGGTTTCCCTGCAATACCCCTTAATTCAACTTCCTTTCCTTCCGTAGAAAATTTGATGAAAAGTTCTTGAAAATTAAAAGCTATTGTACCCAGGGATTGTAGCCATTGCACTCCTAGTACAACATCAACACCTCCCGTTGGAATGGAAAGCATTGGGCTAGTCAATACATATTCTCCCATGGATAGCATGATATTATGGCACTTTCCAAAGCAATTTATTGTTCCTCCATTTGCAATCATCACTTGACACTCTAGTGTTGGATATAGGAAGCAATTCAATTCTTTTTCTACCTTACAATGAATAAAATTGTGGGTGCTTCCTGAATCAATCAACACTATTACCTTTTTCTTCTTGATTTGTCCTTCTATCTTGATGGTTTGAGGAGTGGTAATTCCCGCCAATGCATTACAAGATATGGTCGGATTTATTGTTTCTTCATCTAGGCTTTGTTCCTGGAGTATATCCTCTTCTTTTGACCTTTCTTGCTCCTTTTCTTCTTCCTCTTCACAATCTATGTAGAATAATTTCTTCTCAGCACACTTATGACCTTTAGTGTATTTGCTATCACAACTGTAACAAAGCCCTTTTACTCTTTTTTCTTCCAATTGTTGTGGTGTCAACCTTATAGGTTGTGGAAGACTAGGGGCAACAAAACTTCCGTCTTTATAGTTTTGAGTGGTATGCTTCCTGGTTGCCATAATTTTGCTTTCCATTTTTCTTGCTAACCTGAATGCCTTCTCTAATGAATCAGGTTCCCAAAGGCGAACATCATGTTGGATATTATCCTTTAAAGACCCTATGAACACATCAATCCTATGCTCCTCTGGAGTATCTTTTACCCTTATGTTCAATTTTTGGAACTCCTCAATGTGCTCCATTATTGAACCCTTTTGTTTGAGAATTATCAATTGGCTAAAATAAGTGTTGCTTTTTGTATCCTCATAATGTGATATCAATTCTTCCGTAAAAATTGCCCAAGTGATAAATGGTTTACGAGAGCAAAGCCATTGATACCATACAAACTGATTTGGTTCCAAATATAAAGTTTCCATACGTACCTTTTGTGTGTTTTGCACATTATTGAGATCGAAGAATTGCTCCATCTGTAATATCCATGTGGCAGGATCCTTGCCATCAAACTTCCTCATATCGATTTTTGGAATATGGTGAGTCTTCGATCCAACATTAGCGTCTATGGAATCATGATTAACCTTTCTTTTGTTCTCATCATGAGTTTCCTTTAGTACCCTTTCACCCTTAGGGACCATTTCTTGTAGCAACGTATTCATATTTAACTTCAATTCGTCCATGTCTATCTTCAAATCTATCTTCAAATCATCCATCTTATCTTCCACGTCAATCATCTTAGCTTCTACGCCTTTATTTAAACAGTCCATCTTAGCTTCTACACCTTTCTTTAAACCATCCATCTTAGTTTCTACATCTTTCTTTAAATCATCCATCTTAGATTCTGTTCCTTTTTGTGCAAGGGACAATTGTTGCACTTGGTCTTGTAATTTTGATATATCATGTTGCATTTCTTCCTCTTCTTCATGAGTCATGCTAGAGCTTTCAGGTTCCTTACTAGGTGTTTGCATTTTCTTTCCTCGGGGCATCAGTTACCGATAATAATGCTCTACTATGCCCTTTGAATTCCTTCAAAATAAATTTTCAAACCAAGCTTAAGCAAAAATTTAAGAAAATCTACACACCTTTTTTCACTTTGTAGGAGCTCGATATTGCCTCTGATGTATCTCTGTACTTTCCAATCATCTAGTTCTTAGTTTGTGAGCTGTAGTATCCCTCTGTGTCCTCTTTCCAATGCCACAAGTCTGACCCAAATTAGATTCTCCAAGGAAGAGTTATGTGAAATCTCCCACAGTGACTTGCTTATAGACTAGTTTAGTAGAGCGAACTTGTACGACGTGCCACGAGTCACTGTTTTGACCTTTGGATCTAAAACATGCATACAAGAAACTACATTCCGTCCTCTTTCTGTACCTCCTTACGAAATTTCAATCCGATCCCCAGAGAGAAATTTATGATGATTTTCCCCAGGTCACCTGTTTTGAATGTAATTCGGGAGTCTGCAAAAAGACCAACTTCCTCAGATCATATCTCAGCAAATATCACGCGAAATCCTTTGAAATTCGGAACTGTTATGAAACCAGCTCAAGAAAAGATAGAAAAGATAGATCAACGCCTTAGAATTCAGCCTCTTCGAGGGGGCAACCTCCTTTACATTACATAAATGAACAATTCTTGGATGATTCAAATGACAAAACCTCCTTTCTATATATAGGAGTCTAAGGAGTCACAATATAATCCAGCCGACCTAACAATAATAATATAAAGCCACAAAAATAACAATAGAGGGATTCTATGGGGCACATAAATAACAATATGGGGGTAATAGGGGCACAACAATATAAATAAGGGGTATAACTACAATAGTAATGGGGTAATCACTAGTATTATAGGGACCCAACATGCCCCTCTCCTTCAAAAAAGTGTTGTCCTCAACGCTTGAGTAGTTCTGGATACTTCTACATAAAATTCTCATCCTCCCATGTGGAATCTTCAGCGGATAAGTTCTTCCACTTGATAAGATACTCTGAAATTGAACGATTTCGTAGCTGTCGAGTTCTTGTTTCTGTGAATGCTTCCGGTTCCAATATAATTTTTCCTTCCTCGTCAAGTTCTGTCAATATTGTTTGAATTGGGAGATTTTGCAACTTTTGAATAAGTGGCCATACTTCTTCGTCGTTCTTCCATTCATCCCTTGCTTCGTTTATCCAATCTGGTTGGATAATATAAACAGCACAAAACAATGCTTCCACATCCTCATCCTTGAAGAGTCTTCCCATTCGGTAAGGTCGCCATTTTTTAAGTGCATGTAGTATTGCCAACATTTCCTTCTCATAAATAGCTTGCTTGAGATGTAGTAATAAAAATACCCAATCACCTACATCAAAACATTTTTCACTACGATGTTGATCTACCTGTTGTTTCGTTTGATTTTGCACCGAAGTGGCGTTATCCTTTAAAAGTTGGAGAACTTGTTGTTGATGCTCGATATGATCCTTCACTGCTTGAACCTTTTTCTTCTTGATATGTCCTTCTATCTCTAGAGTTTGAGGAGTGGTAATTTCTTCCAATCCTTTACAAGATATGGTCGGATTCATTTCTTGATGCTCGATGTGATCTTTCACTTCTTGAACATTTTTCTTCTTTATATGTCCTTCTATCTTGATAGTTTGAGGAGTGGTAATTTCGAACAATGAATTACAAGATATGGTTGGATTCATTTCTTCTTTCTCGATGTGATCTTTCACTTCTTGCACCTTTTTCTTCTTGATATGTCCTTCTCTCTTGAGAGTTTGAGGAGTGGTAATTCTTTCCAATGCTTTACAAGATATGGTCTGATTCGTTTCTTCTTTCTCTGGGGTGGGGTCCTGCTGTATATCTTCTTCTTTTGTTGTTTCTTGATCCTTTTATTCCTCCTCTTCATATTCTATGTAAAATAATTTCTTCTCAGCACACTTATGACCTTTAGTGCATTTGCTATCACAATTGTAACAAAGCCCTTTTTCTCTTTTTTTCTTCCAATTGTTGTGGTGTAACCCTTGTAGGTTGTGGAAGGCTAGGAGAAACAACACTTCCATCTTTATAGTTGTGAGGGGTACACTTCCTGGTTTCCGTAATTTTGCTTTCCACTATGTCACAAAGCCCTTTTACTCTTTCCAGTTGTTGTGGTGTTGCTCTAAAGAAGGTGTTGCGCTTTGTATCCTCATAATGTGCTATCATTTCCTCCATGAAAATTGACCACGTAACAAGTTGTTTACGAGAACAAATCCCTTTGTACCATAAAAATTGATATGGTTCTAAATATGAAGATGCAATACATACCTTTTGTAACAGTTGTACACCATGTAGATCAAAATATTGCTCCATCTGAAGTATCCAATTTACCGGATCCTTGCCATCAAACTTCCTCATCTTGCTTTTTCTTGATTTTAGGAGCTTGACCTTGAAGCGGCTGTAACTTTGTACTTTCGGATCTTTAAGTTCTAAAATTGTGATCTGTAGTAGCCCTCTGTGTCCTCTTTCCAATGCCACCAGTCTGATCCAAATTGGATTCTCCAAGAAAGAGTTATACACAATCTCCCAAGATGACCTAATTATAGACCTTTCCAGAAGAGCGAAGTTGTATGAAGTGCCACGTGTACAATTTTCGATATTTGGTTCTGAAAATGATATACAAGAAACTACAGTCCATCCTCTTTCTGTAACGTTTTACGAAATTTCAATCTGATTCCTAGAGAGAAAGTTATGACCATGAGTCTGCAAAAAGACCAACTTCCTCAGATCATATCTCCGCAAATATCGCGCAAAAATCTTTGAAATTCGGACCCAAGGTTCAACGTGATTTCTTCTCAAATGAGCTTTTTTTGTGACTCCTGAAATGTCACAGAAAATATTTTATAGCGAAAATGCCACGATGACCTGTTTGGAGCAGCGAAACCCTAGAATCCAAAGCTCTGATACCAAATGTTATGAAACCAGCTCAAGAAAAGATAGAAAAGATAGATCAACGCCTTAGAATTCAGCCTTTTCGAGGGGGAAACTTCCTTTACATTACATAAATGAACAATTCTTGGATGATTCAAATGACAAAACCTCCTTTCTATATATAGGAGTCTAAGGAGTCACAATATAATCCAGCCGACCTAACAATAATAATATAAAGCCACAAAAATAACAATAGAGGGATTCTATGGGGCACAGAAATAACAATATGGGGGTAATAGGGGCACAAAAATATAAATAAGGGGTATAACTACAATAGTAATGGGGTAATCACTAGTATTATAGGGACCCAACAGGAACCAAGTTTCAGCACAATTTCTTCTCAAATGGGTTTTTATTGCGACTTTTGAAACGTCACAGAAAAAAAGTTATAGAAAAAATTCCACGATGACCTGTTTGGAGCAGCGAAACCCTATAATCCAAAGCTCTGATATCAAATGTTATGAAACCAACTCAAGAAAGATAGGAAAGATAGATCAACGCCTTAGAATTCAGCCTCTTCGAGGGGGCAACCTCCTTTACATTACATAAATGAACAATTCTTGGATGATTCAAATGACAAAACCTCTTTTCTATATATAGGAGTCTAAGGAGTCACAATATAATCCAACCGACCTAACAATAATAATATAAAGCCACAAAAATAACAATAGAGGGATTCTATGGGGCACAGTAATAACAATATGGGGGCAATAGGGGCACAACAATATTAATAAGGGGTATAACTACAATAGTAATGGGGTAATCACTAGTATTATAGGGGCCCAACAGAATCTATTCTCCTTCAAGGAAGTTTTGTTCAAGAATGCTTATTTTTATTTTTCTTATGTAATTCACCCGTGGAACCATTTCCAAGAAGCTCATATGAATTGACTATCCCAACCTTAGACAAATCAAATAATGATTTTCTACTAGATGTATCTATCCTTTTAGCATGGTGTATTTTTATGGAGGTGATTTTCCTCATTTTATTTGTAGATAATATGTGTTTTTTAACCTCTCAACGAATCTTTATCTTTGAAATTAATCATTGGTTTCATTAGGTCTTTGTTGCAATTGCTTCTGAATTTCAGATAGATTTTCTAGCAACAATGCATTCAATTCTATCTGTCTTTCCCTCTCTTGGATTATCCTTTCATTATCTATCATGTAGCTTTAGAGTATTTCTTTTAGGATCCTCACTATTTCTGCAAGATTTAGGAGTGTTTCTACTTTAGGATCCTCACCATTTATGCAAGATTTAGGGTTTTTCTACATTCATCCTCTCTTGATATTCCTCACATTTCACATGGGCGGTTTCTTCAAGAGGACACCATACCAAATTGGGTTTTTCTTGTGATGTTGGTTCTACTTTTTTCACTCAATTATATTTTCTTTTTAGTGTTGTAATGCAAAAAATTCAATAATTAGTTGTAAATTAGCATCACAATTTAAATTAATAATGGAGTATAACCTTTTATATGCAATTGTGTCTTATAACATGATAGTGTTGCACCCTAACCCAACATACAACACTGTAACAATCCTAGTTCCTTTGGGTGTGTTTTGAGAAATGAGGTCATCCTTTTATGAAAATGCACTCCCCATTGGCTCATTGCTATATAATTCAACTTCCGTGAAATAAATGGCCACATTGTGTCACTTGATATCTACCATTCTAGGAGATGCACTGGGATGATCTTTTGCTTGGATATGTGATCATGTGTTTGGCACTAGACTCTAATTCTTTAGCATGAAATAGGTCCATATCACACACAACTTTCTTTTACCAGCAAGATAAAATCACATATAATATGGAAATTTTCTTTATCAACAATATAGGGAATGGTCCTTGTAAGTCCAATGGCAAATTTTCTAATCTATTGCTCAAAGTCAGTATTCTGTCTACAAGTTTGGTTCTTCTTGAATCCCCTTTACTAGGAACATTCATATCATCCAAAATAGTATAACCCTGAGCTACTTCTCTAGATTCTACAGGATTTTATGTGAGGAGAATACTTTTAGAATGATCTATCCCATCCAAAACCGCAGCATTCTTCTCCATGACACACACATGGTCTCCAAGTGGGACATGCAGTGACAAATATCCAGTCTCTGATATCACATCAATTTCTATAAGCTCAAGATTTTTCACTAGGGTATCATATTCTAGTCCCTCGGCATGTTCAAGCCTCTTCAATGGATTATCCAAGGAAAGTTGCTAATTGCACACATCCTTGTCTTCTAGAAGAGATTCATTCATACTTAAACAAGGGGATATATTGTAACTTTTTCTAAGTTCCTGAACTTTTGGATGGAATACTGGAGTCCAGGCCAAATCAGGTGCTTAAACAAGGAGGTATATTATATCCCTCCATAACCTCAGGGATACTCAACGGAGTATCAAATTGGGAAGGTTCCTGCTTTCTCACCACAATCTTTATATTTTCTACAACTTTGAAATTTTGGGTCTCTCCAGCTTCCTGGCCATTGTTTCCCTTAATTTTGGCAGGGTCAATGAATCAATCATGTTTTTCGTTGTTGTCCATATCAAAAAATTGTTCTCTAATTGGACTTGCATCAATTATGCCATCAAAAATAAAAATGCTTTCCTGGCATGCTCCATATTCAACTTCATTCTCTTCCACATCTATATTATATCCCTCTGTAACCTCATGGATCTTCAAAAGATTATCCAATTGGTAAAGTTCCTATTTGCATGCAGCTTTTGTAATAATCTCTGAGATATTTTCTATAAGAGAATTAGCTATACCTTAACAAAATAATGCATCATTACTCTCCATAATCTTGGGCATATCTAATGGATCACTAATGTCCAATCCAAACAAAGAATTCAAGCAAGGAGATATATCAAGGCCATCTGTAAGGATAGGCATCTTCAATGGAGTATCCATGTTAGAAGGTTCCTGGTTGCTGGCCACTGTGTCTACTTTCACAAGTTGTATATTTTGTCCAACTTTGAATTCTTGTGTCTCTTCAGCTCCATTCTGTATAGATTTTTCTTCCTGCTCATCCTCTTTTCCCTCAATTTTGTTAGGGGCAATGAATCCCTCATGTTTTCCATGGTTGTCCATATCAAACAATTTTTCTTTAATTTGACTTGCATCAGTTATGCCATCAACAATACTAATGCTTTCCTTATATGCTTCATCTTCAACTTCGTTTTTTTCCATAGCTACATTGTAAGATCCATGTTCCACTTGATCACCATCTGTTAAGGGAATGTGAACATTCTTGGTGATCTACTCAACTACATCTTCCTCCTTTTGAGGAGTTGAACCATACAACTCATTGAGGTTATAAAACTCATTTCCATTGTCTGAAAAGTTGCCTTGATGCACTTCATCCTCTGAAGCATAAATGTTCTCATATGTTACTTGAAGTTCATTGGACTTATGTACCTGTTCAGGATTTTTCACTTTCAGCCAAACTGCATCAGGAAAACCATCATTTTGCTTGTGAAAGATGGTTTCTTCAACATCCTGAGCTTCAGCCGTTGAAGCAAGTTCATAATGCTCCTCTCTTTGATATATAGAGTCATGATATCCTTCTTTAGTTTTGGGATCACTCAATTTATCTTCTTGAGCTTCACCATTAACCAGTGAGATGTGACATTTCTGAACATCATTTAGAACTAAAAGCTCCTCTTCACTGCATTCCCCAGGCTCTTGACCTTCACTATATGATTCCAGCTGTGACAGATTTTCTAGAGACAAAGCCTTTGGCAGGAGTTCGAATTGGTGAGCACCATTCAAATTGTCTGCATCAAATTGAAGCTTATTTTTTAATTCTGGAGTGTTGCCACAATCCATTGGTTCACCTTCATAAGCTTCATTCTCATAAATCTATTGGTTTTCATCTTCCTCCTTTTGAGGACCATTGAACTCATCAAGTCCAAAACACACTTTGCTTTTGTTTGAAAAATAAGACTTGATTTCATGAGCTTCATCCTTCACAGCCTCTCGAGCTTCCTCATTGTAGTTCTTAGGAGATACAGTTTCTTGAGCATTCTGAGTTTCACTCTTGGAAAACTGTTCAATTTGCTCTTCGTTTTCAACTACAGAGACCTGATACCCTTCAGTGGTTTTTGAATCATTCAATTCATCCTCTAAACCTTCATCATTAACAAGTGATATGGGATTTTCCTGAAGATACTCTTTACTGCATTCTTCATCGGCTTGAGCTTCACAAAATCATACATACCTTGATGAGGGAACACATTGTTATAGTCTACAAAATCGATTGAAATGTTTCTTCTGTTTCAAGAATAGAATCAATTATACCTGAACAAGGGAACATATCATTATTATCTGGAAGCTTGGCTCATTTAATTTGTTCTAGAATTATTGCAACAGATCATTAGTGGCTGGGTTGTGTTTCATGGAGTAAAAACACTTATAAATGTGGAGAAAACACATCATTACTATAAATACAGAGGAAACCCATATTTTTTCTTGAAGAATAATACTTGAACAAGGGAACAAATTGGTACTATCTTAAGAATTGATTTTATTTTGAACAGTCTCCTCAGCCATGACTGCTTTTTCAAGAACAGATTCATCCATAACTGAACAAGGAACACATCATTACTGTCGGTAAGGTTGGGCTTGTTTAATGGAGTATTGAAATCATTATAGCAAAGGGAACACATCATTAATATTAATACTAGGGGAACTAGAATAGAGTCAAGGCATTCCCGAACTAGCGAACACATCAATACTGCCTTCAAAACTGTTTGAAGAATCAACAATTTCCTGAGCCGTGTCTGGTTCTGTTTCTTTATAATTACATGAACAACTAAATTTCTACTTTGAAGTATCGCTCTCTATTTGTGTGTAGACATGAATCCAATCAACCTTGTAATGAGATGATTCACGTGCATGCTGGGAAACACTAGGCACTGGCTCATACATACTACAGACATTGTCCACTTTCAAACCATACAATTCATCAAGGCCATAAAACTGCTTGTCATTATCTAGACTCTGAATAATGAAATTTGTCTTCATGAACTTCATCCTCAATAGCTGACTTATGAGGTTGCAGACCAACATCTCAAACTCGAATATTCTCATAAGCTTCTTGAGGTTCATCATATGATGAATGAATGAGTTTATGATCTCCAAATTTCAAAGAAACTGCATTAGACAACATGAGACAACCATCATTTTGGCTACTGTTATAATTCTTATGTGATTTTCGTTCTTCATCATCGTGAGTTTCACTTTTGTAAACTTGTTCAATTTGCTCTTCTTTTTCAACTACATGATCTTGATATCTTTCAATTGCATCTGAATTCTTAAACCCATACTCATGAGTTTCATTATTAACAAGTGAGATGGGATTTTCCTGAACAGAAGTAGCTGAAATGTACTGTATGGTGCATTCTTCACCATCTCTAACTTCATTGGATGATGCCTCCTTTCTAAATAACAATTCTTTCTTATCAATGAAAAACTGTCTCCTTTCTAATTAAGACAAGAAAAGGAATTTTCTTTATGTATCCCATGGAGTATAACCTTTTATATGCAATTGTGTCTTATAACATGATAGTGTTGCACCCTAACCCAACATACAACATTGTAACAATCCTAGTTCCTTTGGGTGTGTTTTGAGAAATGAGGTCATCCTTTTATGAAAATGCATGCCCCATTTGCTCATTGTTATATATTTCAACTTCTGTGCAATAAATGGCCACTTTGAGTCACTTGATATCTACCATTCTAGGAGATGCACTAGGATGATCTTTTGCTTGGATATGTGATCATGTGTTTAGCACTATACTCTAATTCGTTAGCATGAAATATGTTCTAGAGGGGTGTTATGGAAATATGATTGATTCTCCTCTGAACATCTCAAATCTCCACAAATCTGCGCATAGGTATAATACCAAGCCATGATATTTGTAGCTTGGGTCTTTGAGAATTATGAGGCATGAAATTGGCATTATTCGGTTTAATCCCACACCAAAATTTACTCATGAATTGATGAAACCAGAGCTCATGGGAATTCACTGCATTGGCATTCATTTGAATTCACTTATTCCATGTGTGGTTAACTATATTCGAGGGTTAAACATAATTCTGGGTTTTTATACCTTCTCTGCCACCAGTACTCTACATTATTTTATGTCTTTTCATTTTCCAAGCATATTTCAGGGTTCTTTATTGCATATTGGTGCTCTTCTAAGGTAGCACACCTTTATGTATACGGAGACATAAAGGTAGTGGGTTGCCATGTGGTCTCAAGTGGAGATTACCCATACTCTAACAATTAATCAATGCTCAAGCACAGATTTAGTGACTGGGTTGTGTTTCATGGAGTAAAAACACTTATAAATGTGGAGAAAACACATCATTACTATAAATATAGAGGAAACCCATATTTTTTCTTGAAGAATAATACCTGAACAAGGGAACAAATCAGTACTGTCTTAAGAATTGATTTTATTTTGAACAGTCTCCTTAGCCGTGACTGCTTTTTCAAGAACAGATTCATCCATACCTAAAAAAGGAACACATCATTACTGTCGGTAAGGTTGGGCTTGTTTAACAGAGTATTGAAATCATTATAGCAAAGGGAACACATCATTAATATTAATATTAGGGGAACTAGAACAGAGTCAAGGCATTCCCGAACTAGCGAACACATCAATACTGCCTTCAAAACTGTTTGAAGAATCAACAATTTCCTGAGCCGTGTCTGGTTCTGTTTCTTTATAATTACATGAACAACTTAATTTCTGCTTTGAAGTGAATTTGTTTTAAAAAGTCCATGAATAGCATGAACATGGTGAAGAATTTAGTTTCTACATTTTTAGCAGAATTCTCAAATGTAGAACTTCAAAATTTTGTATTGAGGTGGAAGTAAAATCTAGGTAAAAATAAAATATGTTATTTTAAGTTTAAAAAGACTATTGGAGTGACAACATTCAATTACTTTATCATTGAGAATCATTAATGTTTATGCCACAATGTTTGAGTGATTTAACATCATCTATTGTGATTCATTGTGCATGAAAAATATATTGTTGCAATATTAATACTAAGATATTTCTTTTATTTTCTCTCTCCACCTTTTGTGGATCCTATTTTCCTACAGTTTGAAGGGCATGCCAACTAGAATCAAGTTTTGATTCATCCGTGAAGTCATAATTATGATTTAGGAAAGGCAAGGGGAGAAAAGAAAGTAATAATAAGCTGCAGAGGATATCCTGCAGGATAAGGATGTCTAAAGCATTTATTGACATTGTAAATTAAAATATGTTTCCTTAGGCTATATTTGCAATCCACGCGTCAATGATATCAAGAAGACTAGTCCTGTGGTAAAGCTTGTTCGTGCAAATCCATAAGTTGATATTCTTAACTTGATAGGAATACATGGAATTTTTATTAAATTTCCACATGATTTGGATCATTTGTGTATGTGGTTGAGGCCCTCAATATATAAACATGGTGAAACACTTCATTTTCAATGAATTGTCTTCCATGACAATCAGAGGAGATTTCTTTGTCTATATAAAGATTGTTGAGGTTACTTGCTACTTTGTTTTGCTATCCAACCCATAGGTGTTTGGTCTTATGAGATTGATCATCTCAAATCTATGACATTGATCACCACCTTTTTCCAAATTATCTTAGCAATTGGGGTGTCGAGTTACCAATAAACACATACAATGGTAGATCTATGATGCAATGTTTGCTCAAATAGGTGACCATAAAGACACCTCCACTTACTAGTGCAAGGCCCCATTGGCAAGGGATTTCCACCATTCAAAGTCCCCGGCTTAGTTCACCTCAACATCTCACATCAACAGTTCTAATTCTTCCTTAAGAGAACCATTGCCTGTGCCAAAAATCTGAAGTTGTGGAGGAATTATTTGGGCAATTTCAATGGTTGCATTTGCCTCAAGAAAGGCCTCACTGTCACACATTTACAGTCATGACCAGATCAAATTTTTTTTAGAGATTATCTCGAGGCAAGAGGCAAGAGTTTCACAACTGTGTGGGGCCTCTAGTGACCTTGTTACCTTGCTGGAGGCATCCATTTAGTTGGATGTGTGACCTGTGCAAAAACAAGGAGCAAAACCATGATTCCAAGGGGATATTTCAGTGAATATTGGAAGCCAAGCACCCGCTATTTGTACCACTACTGCTGATTGTGTATGCCATCATTTCATGGATTGAAACTGAGTTCTGGGCAGCGTATTCATTCCTATAGGATTGTAGGAACTATCTCAAAGGCGGACTGATATTTACACAGGGAAGTGACAGAAGGTTGAAGGAATTCTTCCACTTTTCACACAGGTTTGCATAAAGAACAAGACTGCTTGCTGCCTTGGAATTTTGCCATGTATTTTAGGTTCCCTTTATCTCATTTATTGTGTCTATATCGCTGAGTTAAATGCAAACTCTGTTTGTACTCAAATCTGATATCAGTCTATAATGCAGCTCCAGATCAATATACATCAGATTAGCATGTTGATATTCTTTATTTCCGATTTATGCATGGTTATAAAGTGAAATGCAAGCTCTGTTTTTACTCAAATATGATATCAGTGTATAATGCAACTCCAGATCAATACACATCAGATTAGCATGTTGAAATTCTTTATTTCCCATTTATGCATGGTATTGGTTTGTTTGGCAATGAATTACTAAAGAAACACCTACAACACATTTGGGGTGTTGTGTTGGTTCATAGACTCACCACTGTGTAAAATGCTTAATTTGCATGGAATGGTAACCATTGAATGTGTACTCATTGTTGAAGTTTAAATCTGAAGCTTATCTTGCTATTTAGTAGAGTGTGGGAGTGCCTTGCGAGTGCTCTAGTAATGCATTTTAAATTAAATGAAGAAAATGTACCTACAACCATATGCTCCTAAACTATTTAACGAAACTCATTAAAGACAAACACAGTGAACCACAGCAAATCCAGGGGCAGAGAATTGTTTTTTCCAAAAGGGAAATATTACATTGTTGTACCCTGAGATAACAGATGCCAAAATCCCTCATTAGATGTGTTTTCTTTTTTCTTCACCTTATGAGACTACCGCACAATATTGCAGTCCACTCACCTCAATCCCTGAATTCTAGATGCAAAAATTCAGCTCTCTATACACCGCAAAATCTTTAGTTTTGTAGTAATCTAAATTATCTCAAAAGATCTATATAGTGCCCAATCTTCTAGAACTTGCAGTGTAAGGCCTCAAAACCTCAAACCCCAACCTTATACCCTTTTCACACACACCACAAACAAACAAAAACACCCTGATCTGCCAGTGCCAGTCCCAGAGAGAACCAGAATGACCACCAGAAAGGTATCTGAAAGCAATTAAAAGCTAATTTGGCTGAGTCCTAGACCCCACTCACTCCATTAATCCATCATTAATTTACCTTTCAAACAAAAAACTGATAGACACATTTGTTGAGAATGATCTGTGATTGGCTTCATCCTGAGAGCAACCATAGAATATTATAATTGGATGAATTCAAATATTCTCTATCTCATTCATGCCTATTAAATTTTGATGATTTGATATGGTCATTTTAAAAGGCCTAGTTTAAAGGATTTATGAATTAGTCCTTTTATGATCGACTACTTATCCAAATCATTACATGTTTTGGTGAGAAGAACCTACTCTTCCAAATTGTGTAACTGTTTCTGTGTGTAGTTCATCCAAACGATGCCAACCAGACAACCTCTCAAGTCTCAACTCAAAGATTGATATAAGTGCAGTATGTTTAGTAGATGCACACGTTAATATCACCGCCATCATCTTCCCTCTATTTCAATTGTTTTCAAAAATAGCAGGCTCATTTGTTTTGAAGCATTGCTATGGTCTATCATTGGCCCTCCCTCCTCTATTTCAGTGTTTTCAAGAGCTATGGGCCCACTCATTTTGATGCATTGTTCTAGTCCAAAATGTTTTCAAGAGCTATGGGCCCATCTTTCTTGTGTTTGGATTGGGCCTAGCCAAGTTGGAGAGGCAGATTATGTGCATGTGTTGAGGTGTAATTTCTCTGTGGAAATATCTTCTGTGTATTGCAACACAACCCTCGAACAGCTCTGATATAAAGGTTGAGTTGTAGCACAGGAGTAGAGGGCTTCTAGAGGAGGATTTGCATAGGTGTTTGAGGACTGTTAGGCCGAGTTGGGGCAGCACTGTAGCTTTTACAGGAAGCCCTAGGTAGGGTCAAAAACCTTAGAAGATATTGTGCACAGGTCCAAGTATTTTAGGGCAGATGATGACGTCCTAGAGAGGTATGTTGTATGTCTTTCATGTTGATGTTTTGCTAGGGATTGTAGGTCTATTTTTGGAAAGTTTTGAAACAACCTAAGTACAGTGCTTAGAGGACTGTTAGTGGCTGTTAGGGTAATCCTAAGTGTTGTGGAAAAGTGGTAGATTTGTCACAACAAGAGGGTTACAGAGGGCTTGTAGGTCTGTTTTTGGAAAGTTTTGAAGCATACTAAGTACAGTGGTTGGACTGTTAGTGGCTATTTGGGTGGCCCTAAGTGTTGTGGACAAGTGGCAGATTTGTCACAACAAGAGGGTTGTACATTTTATGCCCTAAAAATTGACTTTTGGAGGAGTAAAAGGGCAGTCAAGAGGGCTAGTTCTTGGGCCCTAGTTCTGTGATTTGACAGTGGGCCAAATCAGAGATAAAAGGGCAGCTCCAAGCCCCAAGTCTGGTTTTCTTTTCATGGTTTCTTTGTGCCTGCATATCAAGGATCATGTTTATCGAGAAACCAAACCCATTTCTCACAGAAACAAGCACCCAAAAACAGATACAACGTTTCTTATATGTTTCTTGTAAGTAGAATATATTTCACGCAAATTTGATGCCTCAGAATCAGATCAGCGATGACCTCGCTGTGAACTAAAGAATAACCGCATGAGTGTGTCTCTAAACTCTGTAGGCAGCCTATCTGACTCTGAAACTGCTATTCTATCTCTATATTGGTCCCTCGGTATACAATTCAAGCATCCGAAAGATTGAAAGATCGGCAAGTTGGTGCTAGAACTATTGACTAGAATATTAAGAAACCTACCCATGAAAACTTTCAAGAAGTAACCAGTAAGAAATACCTTTTCCTCTAAATACTGATTTCTTCCCAGAGCATTAGTTGCCACAATGGTCTTTCCCTGCTCTTCTCACTGGGTGCCAAGAGAATGGTTACAGTATTACGAGAGAAACATCTCCATCCCAGCTTTAGTAAGCTGGAAAGGATTAAAAAGGTTATGGAGGCATAAACCTCTGGCTGGTTAAAAAATTCTGGGATGCTACTTTAGGTCTTTTTTCTATTAGCATCAATTTTTTCCATTTTAATTTAATGGGCTTACGGACCGACCAGACATTAACATCATTTAATACAATTAATCTGCAGAGCTTTGTGCAAATTATAAAAGGAAACATAAATCCCAAATCCCAATCTCAATTCAAGACCAGTATACCAACATTGTAGATAAGGACACTGTTCCACACTTACAGCAACACACATCCTTGAATTTCAGATTCTCCCCCGTTGGCAGAACACTGGTATTTTTGAATCTCTAGCCATTTTCATGTTTTCAGAATCCACAGTTGTTGTAGCTCTAGAGAACTGCTGCGAGTATAGAAGAAAGATACTTCCTTGTGGCATTATTTCTCAGAGATAAACAGGGTGCAGAATCTTTAGAAGAAAGATACTTCTTTGTGGGATTATTTCTCAGAGATAAACAGGGTGCAGAATTTTTCTGCATTCAGAGCTACGATTTCTTGAGTTTCTAGGATGAAAATGACTATCCAAAGTCAGTTATATTCTCTATTTCTACTTGCGGTAATAGTCTGCCTTCAAATCCTGGCTCCAAATTGTTCCGCAGTAAAAACTCACTGAATTGTGGACAACACCATGGGTTTCCCTAGAGGGCACCCCACTATACAAGAAATAGAGCAGACACGACAACAGAAACGCAATTCTTCTTTTTCAGTACAGAGTCCTGAACAAGTAGTTAAATCGGTCCATAAGTAAGTGCCCCATTTAAATTTTTTCAATCTCCAGCTATATATTTGAAAACGATGAGAATGACATCTATACTAATTGATTGCAATTGAGTATCTAAAATGCAGAGTATTTCTTATGAAATTTTACTGATTTTATGCATGGGAATGGCGTGTGATGCAGAAGTATCAATGATTCTTGAAGACAGCTGACCTATTTGTCCTGTGGAACCGGTAATCCAAAAGATGATTGCTGGCGCTGTAATCCAAATTGGCAAATGAACAGGCAAAAGCTTGCAGATTGTGCTATTGGCCGGAATACCATGGGAGGAAAGGGTAGTCAATACTATGTAGTAACCTATTCCAGTGACAACGATGCTGTGAATCCTAGACCTGGTACTCTCTGCTACGCTGTTATTCAAGACGAGCCGCTCTAGATCATATTTGAGAGTGACATGGTCATTCAGCACAAAGAAGAGCTCATCATGAATAGTTTCAAGACCATTGATGGCAGACGTGTCGATGTCCATGCCCACGGTGCCTGCATAACGATACAGTATGTAACCAACATCATTATTCATGGTATCAGCATCCACGACCACATTCAAACAGGCAATGCCTTGGTGAGGGATTTCCCTGAGCATTATGGTTGGAGAACGCTGGCAGATGGCGATGGCATTTCAATTTTTGGAGGATGCTATATCTGGATAGACCACTGTTCTCTTTCCAACTGTAACGACGGCCTAATCGATGCAATTATGGGATCCACTGCCATCACCATATCAAATAATTACTTCACTCACCATAACGAGGTCTCATACTGCCATTGGATTCCTTTCAACGAATTTACAGTTCTATCTATTAATCTCTGTCACAGACAAAAAGCTGAAATGGTAATTTCTATGCAGGTCATGCTTCTGGGTCACAGCGACAGCTATGTTCAATATGTAATAATTCAAGTAATGATCGCCTTTCATTACTTTGGTGAAGGCCTTATCCAGAGGATGCCTAGTTAAACTCTCTTCCCCACATGAAAGCAACCTCTCTGAATCTCTGTGATGTCATGGTATTGCCATAATTGCAGAAGGATTTCACAAGGTTACATTGATCATATTAGGAATGGAATGGTGCATTTCACAACGTCTGGTCATCTTTGGAGCAGTAGAGAGGGAAGAAGTGGACAATGGACTTCACATTCTTCACCATGTTCATGCTATTCATGTTGTAGAAACTTAATTTCTGCTTTGAAGTGAATTTGTTTTGAAGTGAATATATTTCCATGTAGTGAATTTTTAACATACTATTCTAGACATCCAAAAATTGTATGCTTCAAGTAAAGTCTGGTCAAGATTTCCTAGCCTTTTGTATGCACTAGGGACGACTTTAGACAACTTGTCTTCATCTGAATATTTTGGGGAATTGG
The DNA here is from genome assembly GCA_031772625.1 of Pinus tabuliformis. Classification (NCBI taxonomy): domain Eukaryota; kingdom Viridiplantae; phylum Streptophyta; class Pinopsida; order Pinales; family Pinaceae; genus Pinus; species Pinus tabuliformis. The sequence continues at coordinate 795,584,223 of CM062817.1, forward strand.
TTTAAGTATGTAAGAGGACATAGATATTCAGTACTTTCTAGCTCTTTTATTGCTTTCTGGTTGGAAAGCATACTACATATCAACTGGTGCTTTAAACATGTATTTCAAGCAGATTCGTTAAGCATATTTACCGCTTCAGGTATGAGCACATGGGTATTATCTGTGGTATAAGAATAATTTCTTGCATTCAAAATTTTATAAATAAAGAAGACACTGTAAGCCTCTCTTGTTTAACATAACTGTTTTTCCTTCTTTATACCATTTCTCTAACCATTCATGAATTCATTTTTAGTGTATCAAGAGGTTTGTGATTTGTACATGGAGATGTTGTTCTGGACATGTACAAGTCTAACATGGAAAGGGTAATCTTCTCAGGTAAGAGTAGCGAATATACTTTGTACCATAATGATTTTGTTGTAGGAATAAATTGTTACATTCCTTGCAATTCAAATAGGCAGAGGTATTCATTCTATTGATCTATCATTAAATGGGTTTGTGCTGACAATCTTAGCCTTTTTGCTGACAGTCTTTCTTTTGTTTTGTATTTTCAGAGTCCAGATGGGTACACTGTTGCATTGGCTGCAAGAGATGAGACTCTTAGGTTTTGGCAAGTCTTTGGAGCTCCTAATACCTTAAAGAGGACAAAGAGTAAAGATGCGACTGGTGCTTTTAACATGTATCTCACGCATATCCGCTAAGCAGATTGTCCTCTTTCAGGAATGAGCATAAGGGTATTATCTCCTCACATTGATTTAGCCAGAACCAACTAAACTTATGGAAATATCCATATATGGTTAAGATAAGATAGCTTTATAGGTCACACGTCTAGAGTGATGCATCTGGCAAAGGTATTCATTGTATTGATCTAACGCTAAATGGATTTTGTGTTGAAAGTCTTTGTTTTTTTGCTGACAGTATTTCCTTTGTTTTTGTGTTGACACAATGACACCATTTCCTTTGTATTTGGTAAGTCTTTGGAGCTCTTGATACCTTAAAGAGTACCAAGAGTAAAGATGCGGATGGCGCATTAAACATGTATTTCAAGCAGATTCGTTAAGAAGATTTACCACTTCAGGTATGAGCACATGGGTATTATCTGTGGTATAAGAATAATTTCTTGCATTCAAATATTATAAATAAAGAAGACACTGTAAGCCTCTCTTGTTTAACATAACTTTTTTTCCTTTTTATACCATTTCTCTAACCATTCATGAATTCATTTTTAGTGTATCAAGAGGTTTGTGATTTGTACATGGAGATGTTGTTCTGGACATGTACAAGTCTGACATGGAAAGGGTAATCTTCTCATGTAAGAGTAGCAAATATACTCTGTACCATAATGATTTTGTTATAGGAATAAATTGTTACATCCCCTGCAATTCAAATAGGTAGAGGTATTGATTCTATTGATCTATCGCTAAATGGGTTTGTGTTGACAGTCTTAGCCTTTTTGCTAACAGTCTTTCTTTTGTTTTGTATTTTCAGAGTCCAGATGGGTACACCGTTGCATTGGCTGCAGGAGATGAGACTCTTAGGTTTTGGCAAGTCTTTGGAGCTCCTGATACCTTAAAGAGGAAAAAGCGTAAAGATGTGGCTGGTGCTTTTAACATGTATCTCACGCATATCCGTTAAGCAGATTGTCCTCCTTCAGGAATGAGCACAAGGGTATTATCTGCTCACATTGATTTAGCCAAAACCAGCTGACCTTATGGAAATATCCATATATGGTTAAGATAAGATAGCTTTACAGGTCACACGTCTAGAGTGTTGCATCTGGCAGAGGTATTCATTATATTGATCTAACACTAAATGGATTTTGTGTTGAAAGTCTTTGTTTTTGTGCTGACAGTCTTTCCTTTGTTTTTGTGTTGACACAATGACAACCTTTCCTTTGTATTTGGTAAGTCTTTGGAACTCTTGATACCTGAAAGAGTACCAAGAGTAAAGATGTGGATGGTGCTTTAAACATGTATTTCAAGCAGATTCGTTAAGCAGACTTTCCACTTCAGGTATGAGCACATGGGTATTATCTGCGGTATAAGAATAATTTCTTGCATTCAAAATATTATAAATAAAGAAGACAATGTAAGCCTCTCTTGTTTAACATAATTGTTTTTCCTTCTTTATACCATTTCTCTAACCATTCATGAATTCATTTTTAGTGTATCAAGAGGTTTGTGATTTGTACATGGAGATGCCTAACATAAGGAAAACATAATAAACATTGATGACTTTTCCATTCAACCACCCTTTTCTAGGAGTCCAATCACAAAGATAGCTATCACAAGGAAAACACCTTATCGACGTACTCCCAATGTTTCATGTGAAATAGGTGAGCACGAGGTTTACAGTGACACTATGAGCACCATTGGTATGTGAATCAATGGGTCCACATAAAAATTGATATATGCATGACCGACTGGTAGGCATGAAATTTTATCACTTTGCTGGATTACATAATGCTAGAATGATCTAGTAGTGCCCCCCTATAATGTGCAAAACGATATGATTACATGAAAAGTTTGGACGATGTCTCACTCAAGTTACTAGTGTCATTGTGTTGTCATAACAGTGACAGGCGTCTCCCCACTTATGTGAGATTAAAGTGGACTTTGATATTAAATTAAACCTCTAGTCAATGTCACCCATGTTTGTATAGCCTTATAAGACACTGACAAAATGCCAAAAAGAGAAGAGTGCAGGACATTCCTATATGTTTTTTATTACAGTGACAGATCCATTACCATAGTGGTCACTCTGTTTGAAAGGAAATGGATGTTTGATTGGCGTGTTATTGTTTTCCTGTAGGGAGGAGACTATAGTAGTGCATAGCGAAAAAAAACTGATTTGGTACTTTCAACAAAGAGGCATGTGCCAGTAAAGTAGAGTTGACAGCCTTCAATATGTGTTTGACAACTCTTAATCGTAAAATTTTTAATGTCCATTTTATGTGGATGAAACTTCCCCACAAGTTTAATAATGTCTAACCCTAGCTGTGATCAAACAGTTTTAGCCTCCATTACCATGTGTGCATCGTTTTCGAATTTTTTTATTTTGAAGTGGGTTACCTACTTGCTCGGTACCACACTAGCGATGAACCAATCAAGCTGGCTCAGGACTTCTTCTTTGCAAATTTCCCATTATCAATTCCTCTGTCATTACTTCATTCCTTCACTATTAAATATAAGCTAGAGGCATTCCATGCCCTTTCACCGGCTCACCTTCTCAGGTTTCACATCTCGCAGGCATTGCAAGCCTTTGTATTTTTCAATCCTCCTCCTGGTTTTTTAATAGAATTTGATCAGATTGGTTTTTTTTTTTTTGTGAGTATCAGAACTTGTGAGGTTTGATTAGAAATTGCAAGAAATGGAGAATATCCATTTTGGTGTAAATCATGTTTCATGTCTTTGGATATTTGTGCAGATAGCTTTCTTCATGATCAGAAAAGGCCTCACCTCTAAGCGCAAGATGATCATGGACATGCATCTGATGATGGAGAGAGGCAAAGTCTATGGCAAAAGCTTGAGGAATTTGGTGTTCCACCATTCCAAAGACAATAGAAACCAAAGTGGCTTTGGGCTTCAAGAATACGAATTCTCTTGTAGCAACAACCCTGCCATCTTCAACATGGCCAAGATAAAACATCACTACTTTCCCACACATATGCTTCACTTTCCAAGCATTCATCCACATCAATTTGAAGAAAGGGAAGAGCCTAACACTATTGTTCTTCCCAAGTTGGATCACAGCAATGAATACTTCAACAAGGATTGCCTTGATCATAACAAGCTGCCTACTCTTCAGAGGTTGAGCCCTTCGATGACTTTGCCATTCAACCACCCTTTCTAGGAGTCCAATCACAAAGATAGCTATCACAAGGAAAACACCTTATTGACATACTCCCAATGTTTCATGTGAAATAGGTGAGCACGAGATTTACAGTGACACTATGAGCATCATTGGTATGTGAATCAATGGGTCCACATAAAAATTGATATATGCATGACTGACTGGTAGGCACGAAATTTTATCACTTTGCTGGATTACATAACGCTAGAATGATCTAGTAGTGCCCCCCTATAACGTGCAAAATGATATGATTATATGAAAAGTTTGGACGATGTCTCACTCAAGTTACTAGTGTCATTGTGTTGTCATAACAGTGATAGGCGTCTCCCAACTTATGTGAGATTAAAGTGGAATTTGATATTAAATTAAACCTCTAGTCAATGTCGCCCATGTTTGTATAGCCTTATAAGACACTGACAAAATGCCAAAAAGAGAAGAGTGCAGGACATTCCTATATGTTTTTTATTACAGTGACAGATCCATTACCATAGTGGTCACTCTGTTTGAAAGGAAATGGATGTTTGATTGGCATGTTATTGTTTTCCTATAGGGAGGAGACTATAGTAGTGCATAGCAAAAAAAAACTGATTTGGTAATTTCAACAAAGAGGCATGTGCCAGTAAAGTAGAGTTGACAACCTTCAATACGTGTTTGACAACTCTTAACCGTAAAATTTTTAATGTCCATTTTATGTGGATGAAACTTCCCCACAAGTTTAATAATGTCTAACCCTAGTTGTGATCAAACAGTTTTAGCCTCCATTACCATGTGCACATTGTTTCCGAATTTTTTTATTTTGAAGTTGGTTACCTACTTGCTCGGTATGACACTAGCGATGAACCAATCAAGCTGGCTCAAGACTTCTTTGCAAATTCCCCATTATCAATTCCTCTATCATTACTTCATTCCTTCACTATTAAATATAAGCTAGAGGCATTCCATGCCCTTTCATCGGCTCACCTTCTGAGGTTTCACATCTCGCAGGCATTGCAAGCCTTTGTATTGTTCAAGCCTCCTCCTGGTTTTTTAATAGAATTTGATCAGATTGGTTTTTTTTTTCTTTTTGTGAGTATCAGACCTTGTGAGGTTTGATCAGAAATTGCAAGAAATGGAGAATATCCATTCTGGTGTAAATCATGTTTCATCAAAGGGTCTTTGGAGATTTGTGCGGATAGCTTTCTTCATGATCAGAAAAGGCCTCACCTCCAAGCGCAAGATGCTCATGGACATGCATCTGATGATGGAGAGAGGCAAAGTCTATGGCAAAAGCTTGAGGAATTTGGTGTTCCACCATTCCAAAGACAGTAGCAACTACAGTGGCTTTGGTCTTTAAGAATATGAATTCTCCTACAGCAACAGCCTTGCCATCTTCAACATGGCCAAGAGAAAACATCACTACATTCCCACACATATGCTTCACTTTCCATGCATTCATCCACATAAATTTGAAGAAAAGGCAGAGCCTAACACTATTGTTCTTCCCAAGTTAGATCACAATAATGAATACTTCAGCAAGGATTACCTTGATCATAAAAAGCTGCCTGCACTTCAGAGGTTGAGCCCTTTGTTGTCTCTGATGTGTTGAAGGATCTCGAACTCGTTCAGTGAAGATAATGACCATCAGGTTGACAGGCATGCTGAGGAATTCATTGCTAAATTCTAAGAGCAACTGAAGATGTAGAGTAGGATGTCTTTGCTGCAATACCGGGAGATGCTTGACAGAGGCACAAGTTAATTACTTTATTAATGAAATTCTTCAATACAAGGAATATAGAAACGAATAAGTGGTTTTTCTTTTTCATTAACCCGTGCTGGATCTACGTACCACTACTTAATTATAACGATGGATTTGGTTATATCCTATGCATCAACAATTGTCAACACTTTTACCCTCCTTTGTTTGATCAAGTGAGACACTTTCAATTGTTGATTTGAAGTGTGACTACTTTTTCCAAATATCTGTTGAGTTGCCTTCTTTTCACTTCCGAGTTCTGCTGTGCACTCTGTGGCATGGCAAGATATTTTTAACCCCACACCCTACCCTCCGTCCCCACTCACACATGCAAATTGAATTGGACGAACGTCGAGAATCACAGAATGATACCCTTGCCGATCCCTTTATCCGCGCCCTCCATTTATTCTGATTACTTAAATCGGATGCCTTCCATCCTATAAATGTACAGGCACGGGAAGTGTCCAAGCACAACACAGCATCACTGCTCTCAGAGGCTCTATACCTGGTTCCAAGCTTTGAGAATTTGGGGCTTTAGTGGCTGATACACTAGGTAAGTGCATGCCCTATTTTCATTTTTCTATTATTCCTCATTTAATGCCAGTTAATTTTTCTTCATCGAAGGAATTTAAATCTCATGACTGTTGTGGGGGCGCTTGCTGCAGGATCTTGCGTTAAGATATTTGTCCGGGATGGGTTTTTTATCCAAGATTTATCTTAACATTGCTCAGATAGCTTGTGTTGGAAACCCTAGGCTGTTAAAGTTTTGAAGTTTGATTTGTTTTTTTCAAATGGGTGGATCTTACATGGAAGGAATACTATCTTAGGATTCTGTAATGATCTTTGCAAGTTATATTTTTTGTCATTGTTTCAGAGCTTTCTGTCGAGAGGGCTCTTTAATGTTTTTTTCTTATTGTAATGAAGTCAGTTTACTCTTGCGGGATATGTTGTATTGTAAATCTTATGAGGTCTTTGTATTGGGAATTTGAGTACATATTTAGTCTAAGATTTTGTCTATTTGAGAATATCACAAATTTTTTGTTTGATTCGATGGGTTTGTGTAAGGAGTTCAGAGAAACAAGGTGCAAATGTTCTTTATATCGGGATTTGGTGTATAAACAGTGTGTATATGTCCATCCATTTTATGTGGCGCAGAGGAATGGATGCATGCACATCATTTAATGTTGTTGTCTGATTCGATGAAGTTGTGTGAAAAGTTTGTAGAAATAAGGTGCACACATCTTTTATCACGATTCGGCATATACTCAATGTGTATACTTCCGTCCGTTTTATCTTGCGCTGAGTGGATGTATGCCCAGGGTGTCTTTATATCCTATTTTAATGTTTCGCTGCAATTCCTGCAAATATGTTGTACATCCACCATTGTTTACATCCAACACGGAATAGGGCTGCTGGTCATCCCTTTTGTTCAGGAGTTGGAGAATACAAAACACACACATCTATTTTCAGTTAGTCTTTAGAAAATGTCAGGGTCTCTTCATACAAATGCCCTTGCAATTGCTTTATTGAGGCTCGCAAGTGATGATGGTTAATGTTTTTTTCTATTAATCCTAGATTGCCAGCATTTCCAAACATTTTTGAGGTGCTACAAGTCTAATTCATGAAATTGTATATATTCGTATCATTGATTTTGCTAGAAATCTAAGGTTGCCAGCATTGCCATGCATTTTTTATTCTGCTACAATTATAATTCATGTATACACTCTATATATACACCATTTTTCACATCCAACTGGGTAATAGGTATATACAATTGTTACACATTCGTTCTGTTTATGAGATGGAGCGTGCACAACACATGCACTCATCTATTTCCTGTCAGTCTTTTTCTAATGCTCGAGTCTCTTCATACAAATTCCTGTGCTATTGTTTTATCAAGATTCATAAGGGAGGATGATCGATGTCTTGCTATAAATGTAAGGCTACCAACATTTCCAAACCTTGTGACCAGAGGATGTGTTCTAAGCCTTGTCCTGGCCATTTAAGCTCATTAGCTTTAGATAGTAGAACATTGAATATCTCAAAACTCTCTGGACTTACTAGGCAGCAGGGTATGACACTGATACAGACCATATATTCACTTTTTCCAAATATGCAGCACCTCCCATCTTGCAAGGAAGTACTGCTACAATTTGATTATCTTCTTAAAAGAATTTTCTAGAGTTAATATCAGTTTTTGTTGCTCTTGACATTATCTAAAATAAGTTGTCAGGTTTTTATTTACCATGGATCATGTGTTTAATTTCCATTGATTTCATTCCATGCATATGCAATGCAGGCCTTTAAAGTAATGCCTAAGTTGGTTTTTCTCTTGGGATTATGTGTAAAATAAGTTTCCAGATGCACCTGTTTGTTCTAAACTGTTTGTTGCTCCTTTTTTTGTGAAAACCTGGTTGTTCAGAACTAAGTGCACATGAAAGTTTTTGTGTACTTAATTTGCCCAATTTTTCACATCAAAATCCTTAAATTACCCTTGAAGGCCTGATTTTCTAGTCTTGCAAATGCTACAAAAATCAGACTTCGCAATTGGCAAGGGTAAAGATTTATACAATGTTTTGCATTATACGTTTGCACCTGTGGTACTGCTAAAAAAGGCTTCACAAGTTATATGATGCCAGATTTTTCTCATAGCAGTTTTGCAAATGGTTTTTATTATTCTGGATTGAAATGAAAAAGTAAACCTCTGGCTCATGTACCTGCTTTTTATTTGGCTCTGCTTTTACAGATCAATGTCTTACAATGTTTCCAGGTAGCCTACTCTGTTTTCATTTATCAATTTCTTATGCTTTGTCCGGTTATTATTTGGTTGCTTGCCTGTATGTCCTTGAAATATTATTGGATTTTTATCTCATATACAAACATAAGTTTTTGGTTTTGATCATTTATGTAATTCACCCAATTGCAGGACCAGTCAATTGTAATCTGCCAAGGATCAACTGGTAGGCCTACTACACATTTAGTTGAAGCAAAGACACTTGTTTCACCATATTCAAACATGAATCCACCTAGTGCTGATGGTCCAGCAAAGATACCCGTTCCACCCAGTACTGAAGGTCCAAGAAATGGAGGAGAGTCACGCTTTCCTCATCCACCTCTGAATGAAATGATTCTTTCATCTCTATCACGTAGATCTGTTGCTGCACATCCTTGGCATGATCTTGAGATTGGTAAGTGCTAAGAACCCTTTTTTCCTCATTGTTTGTTTTGTTGATAATGGCCATGAGCTGGTGTCATTTGTAACTTTATAATGATCACTCTGTATATAGCTTATTTATGTAACATTCAACTGTAGGGGGTACTTGCACACATAACAAAAATACATTGATTATACAATATATTGATCATCAGGAGGTGTCTTCAATACTTAAGTGGTTTACAAAAAAGCTAGCACACCTATCCTTACATGCAATCTGTCAATAATTATTATTTGGTTCTGAAAAGAAATTTATCCATAAATGCCTTTATCTTGTGATTTATTGACTCTTTACAGGTGCAGTGATAGATTACACTATACTAATGTCTCTACTGCTGATGCAATGTAGTAATAATAAGTCTCTTAGATTTTTTCTTTGGTTTTTATTTGTGTTGGCTGATATAAATGTGAAATTCAATGTCTGGCCACAAGACCTAGAGCTCTTTCGGTGTTCAATTGTGTAAGTACCTACTATCCCTCTTCGATTTTTATAGAATGTGTTCCTTGCTTTGAAGGATAGGATAAAGCCTAAGGTGTGATCACATCAATCATGCTGTTTTTCTTTTGGTTCGCTTTTTTAACTAGAGCTTGCTTCTAGGATCTAACACCTTTGTACCTTTGAAAAACATGATTGTCTCCTGTCTGTCATATTCACACTCTCAAGCATGAGCTGGGAATATTTTTATAAACATGGTGGAACAAGTAATCAGCTCCTTACTAAACCCATAGTAAAATGTTGTCTATATAGGAAAAACCAAGTGGGCAGCTTGAAAGGCATATCACATTCAAATAGTAGAAAAGTGTGATCACATCAATCATGCTATTTTTTTTGGTTCCCTTTTTCAACTAGAGCTTGCTTCTAGGATCTAACGCCTCTGCATCTTTGAAAATATGATTGTCTCTTGTCTGTCATATTCACACTCTCAAGCATGAGCTGGGAATGTTTTTATAAACATGGTGGAACAAGTAATTGGCTCCTTACTAAACTCGTAGTAAAATGTTGTCTATATAGGAAAAACCCAGTGGGCCGCTTGAAAGGCATATCACATTCAAATAGTAGAAACATGTTATCAATTTACCACATTTGAATAAGCTCATATCTCTTATCCGATTTACCTATTTTAACATCTTTGTTTCGTCATTTCACCTATAATCATGCACTTGGCAGAGTTATTATCTATTATCCGATTTACCTATTTTAACATCTTTGTTTGGTCAGTTCACCTATAATCATGCACTTGGCAGAGTTTTTATCTGCTTGTAAGATGATATCAAATACTGTTTTGTAGCTCATCCACAACTTCTTTTACTCCCAAGCGCTTAGTTAGGAGCCATTACTAACAATGATGCTACTACAACTGCTGTTTTAGTGCTTACTTGATTGCAATTAGGGAAGCTTGTCTAAATCTTTCCTTGTTCTCGCAATAGGCTATCATTGTTTTATATTTTCATGTAGAAATTATAAAATGTATTAGATCTTCATCTTACATAGATAAAAGGTGGTTGGGCATTACATTGATTGGCCTCCTTGGATATGCAGCTTTTTTGTTATTAAAATTGTATCTGGGATGAGCATTTTGTTATCTCATTATTTTTCTGCTCTTGATAGTGTGCCCAAAAGTATGCCCTTCATATCTCTGTCCCTGATACTTTGCTTTTGTGCTTACTATCGCTGGCCTTTCCTCACAGAGCCCTTAGATTAACCCTTTGCACAGTGTTTCAACTTTTCATTGCTAAGCTTGATAGAATATGGTTTCTGATGTTCTAGACAATGAGATTCTTATAGGTATGGATAATTATCTCTGTTATCTCATACATAATCGAGATTAGAAATTATATTTTATAAGGATTCCAAGGACTACAATCAGGCATGATCATACATGCTATTATCCAATCCATGATTTCATTTCACTTATCATTTTTTTCTATTTTTCAATACTCAGGTTGTGGAAATTGGGAGGGGGAGTAAGGTGAAATATGAGCTGGACAAAAAAATCGATCTGATCAAGGTAAGCTTTATTTATTTTGAGCCTTTGAAATAAGTGTTCTTTCTGTAAGTAGTTTTATTAGGTACCATATTTTAGGTTAATCTTTAATTACATTTTTATTCTGTAATCTATAAATGTAGGTAGATCGAATTTTGTACTCATTAGTTTATCGCCATGTGCAGTAGAGAGTTCTGGAATCTTGAATTGTCAAAGGGAGAACTTAGAAGTTGGAAATTAAATGACCACAGCCATTCCGAAAGACCATGTGAAAACAAGGTTTTCCACAAACCAATTAACTCTTCTAGAAAAGTTAAACAATTCCAATTTAAAAATCCTATCGGCCTCTCTTTGTACCTTTTGGGACAATTGCTAGTTACAATGTTGATTTTGATTATTGTGATACACTCGGTTTGGTTATTCTATAATTATAACTTTGGCTTTGATTATTGTGATGTGCATCTTATTGCAGGTTTTTATTTTTATTTTTGTGATGTACAACTTAGTGTAGGGAGATGTTATACTAATTTCTAATATGAGTTTTATAATATAATAATTATAATTCTTTAAATTTTATATTTAAATTTAAATTAATAAATATATAGTTATAAAAGCCTCATTTAGGGAAAATCCCATATGATTGTTGAGTATTAATGTTGATTGAGATTCTGCAAGTTTTAGTCAGAGATTCTGTTCACTCTTCTAATAAGAGTTTTCAAATACTTCCCATCCCACTGCAGAGAAAAATAGGTGATGTACTTTCATTTTAAAAGGGTTTGAAACTTACCTAGTATTTTCACTAGTATTCACGACATTTTTGGGCTTTTATTGGGAACAAACAGTGCTACCAATAAAAAATAGAGATAGTATCATCTTTAAAATTAATGCTTATATTAAAGAGTATATTGATTTTGTTTTTGATCCATTTTTATATTGAGAGTTTAATAAGTTTGCAGAATCTTTTTTTATTTCAGTTATTAATTATTATAAAGATGGTAGGGGTTTTTATTATTAAAAAAAAAAATGACTCTACTATTGCATTTGCAGGTGCTCCCGGGAATCATGCAAAGCAAGGTAAGTGATAATGAAGAAATACTAAGAGTGCGCACATTTCTATTTCAGGTACCCACTACATTTATTTTATTTTATTTCAGTAAGTAGCTCTCTTGGAAATGGTATAAAACTTGCCTTACAGGAATCTATTATTTTATTCTTAACAGGAAGAAGGATGGGTGGTTTGGTGTGCCTCCAAGAAATGATTAAGTGCTAAGAAAACATCTAGTGATAGAGACATTTCTGCAACTTTAGCTTGTTATGAAGTTGATCATAATAGTTCATTACCTGAATTAGATTCACTGGATATGAAGCTTCCTCGGGAACTATATCACCACCAATTTGGATACCAATCGCTGCAATTCTTGGGCTGCAATAGGAGATGGAGCCAACTCGAATTGTGAAATCCAATAGTGGAGAAGATAATTATGTACGTCACCAATAGATTGAGAATTGGCCTATATCATGTTTCCAGGACCTATGTCAATTTTTCATCTTTTCTAAAACCTTCATGAAGACAGAATTTCCAATCAATTGTAAATTCAAATTCATATACATTATTACAATTCTTTTTTATCAAGGAAGCCAATTCCAATTATACAAGGGTATTGAAATTGTGGTTTAACAACTGGATATGAATTTAATTTCCACCATTTAATGTGATTGAATCTTTGAATTTCTATGTTAGAGAGTAAACCCTCTTGTAGGATGGAGAAATCTAGAACATTTCTTTTTTGACTCATACTGTGTCTTAAAATGAAGCTCCAACTGAGGATCCTACATGTTCAAATGACGTGAATGCATTTTTAGAAAATATAAGCGTGTTGCCTTATTATTTTCAATGTTGCTTTCCATAATTGTTTTTTCATTTAGATTTAAAATTACTTTGTTGTTAGTGTTGAAAATAATGGATTTATCTATTTTTTATTCTGTTGGTATCCATAAACAACAAAGATTTAAGGTAATTAAAATCACTATTTGTAAACTTTGAATGTGAAACTATGAAAAACATTCAAAATGATTTTTATTTTTTTAATATTTTTTAATATTGTATCTAGAGAGACAATATTTTGAATTATGGACATATAGTCTCTATAGAGAAAATATGTTTTTAATCTCAGCTATTGTCTCTAAAATGACAAAAATGTAATTGTCTCTAAAGAGACACAAATGAAGTTGTCTCTAGAGAGACAAATGAAATTGTCTCTAGACAGACAAATCAAATTGCCTCTTAATAGACAATAATTCTTGTCTTTCTAGAGACAATATTAATATGTGTTCTATATTGTCTTTATAGAGATAGATTTTTGAGACATTATATTTTGAGACACCCGCTTAAAGAAAATATTTAAGACAATACACAAGTTTCTTTTTGTCTTAAGACAATTGACTCAAATATTGTCTTAAATATTGTCTTAAAACCCCCCTGCATGTAGTAGTGATGGTCAACTGATTACATCATTTCCCAGAAGTTCCACCTAAAAAACCACTCAAAACTGGCCAAAACTAGACCATACTGATTGCTCCATGGTCAAGGTGTGATGCATACTGTTTGCCACACTAGCCAGGTGTGATGCATACTGAAAGAGCCTTCTGTGGGGGGCGATGAGCAAGAATAAACAAATGGCAAGACAATTTTCTAAGTGGATGATCATAGAATCTTCCAGAAACTTCTCATATGACACTTGCCTCTCTAAATTCACCTAGGGATGAGTAAAAGATCAATGAAATCTCCAAGTGGAACCAAGAACTATCAGTTGGATGACACTAAACAAAAACCCAGAGTTGACTCACACCCTTGCAAGACATCTATAAATGGATCCCTCATCTGAGAGATCTAGAGACTGGAATTTTGTAACTTGTAAGGAAGCATTGTTGGCTTATCTGTGAGAAGAGACATTGTATTGTTGGGTGATCTTGCTTTTCATGAGGTCAAAAGGGCTTCTATGTTGGGAGGATGATGCTGGATTAGATAGTTGGGTTGTAATCCTCTCTTCTACTGTTAATAAAGTTCTTTGAGTTTTCCTCCATATAATCGTGTGTTTGTGAATTTTATTGTTTATGAATGCAATTGTATGGTCAATGTGTTTCTGATTCTGCATTGTTTATGATGTTTTAGATAGAGATTCTTTGATGGTTTTTTGTTACTTTGACTCTACAGGTACTCTTTAAAGTGGGACAAGTAGGAGAGGAGTGGCAAATTCTATCAAGGGAAAGAGAAATCAAGCAAGGATCTAAGCGGAAGATCCAGGTTGGTCCTCTTTTCTTCCCTCTTATCTATTACACTTAAAGGAAATCTCGAATTTCTTTGATTGTTTGTTTCTAAGATAGCTACCCATCTTAGTGGGACTAGCAATTCGAATCGAGCATGTGAACATAGAGCAATATTCTATTGAAATCAGTTTCACAACTAACTATTTTGCTCAGAAACGCAAAAATAAACCCATAGGACTGGGTGCTGGGAACCTGAATCCTGAAGACACGTGTTGGTTTAGTTGTCATTTGTTGCTGACGGGTTTTTTTCAAGAATTAGACACCTGTAGGCATCGAGGTCATCCTCGTCTTTCTGCAGTTCACCCGTGTCTTCCTTTGCCAGAGTTTCTTGATTCTACTCTGCTGCAGAAGGCTCGCCCTGAGCAATATCACTCTTCTTCATTGCACGAGTGGGATGCCCTTCATCGCTGGAAGGCTCTTCCTGAAACATGACTGTAATGGTAACCTTGATAAGAGGTCAATCGAGAGAGCATTGGTATGTGAATTGAGCTGTATGGTTAGAGTGTTGAGAGCTGGAAGGGAGAGCAGTGGTTGATGGACAAGTTTGCATAGGCTGGGAGCAAACAGCGCGAGTGCAACCTCTGCCATTGCGTATATCATGATAACGAGCCGAGAAGTAATTTTACGAGGGGGAAGAGGAGTCAGAGACCGTTGAGGGTGCAGAATGGAGCATTCTACCTCTACTGTTGCCCCTCTTGCTACGCATTCACTGGTGCAGTCAAGGCATAATGGCATGGGGAGAAAGGGATTGACTGTGAGAAGTAGGCAATGAGTGGAAATCAGAGATAGGAGGCTCAAAAGGCTCAAAAGTGAGGTTCAGGTTGCATAGCAGGCTCTGTGAGTGGTGGTTGTTCTATACAGTGGAGAATATTGCATCGCCTACCTGTTGTTGTGTGGGTGCTTGGCTCCACAACAGCCAGGGGGCACTTGCAATTTAGAGGCAGAGGAGCAGAGACAGACGGGGATGTGGGCCGAATAACACCTGAGGTCTCCATGATGCAGAGTCGAGGTGGGATGGCAGTGGTAAGCTGGTTTGAGTGCCGCATTGAATGGAATTTATGCATGTTGTAAGACAATTTTATTATGCTATGTGTGAGCTTATGGGTGGCCATGTGGCTATGCCACTTGCCAACCCATTTCTCTGTCGTGATATCATCCCTTGTGAACAGCCGCATTCGGGAGTTTTTCTTCTTTGTGCACCAAGGCAGTGCATTCCTGTAATTGAGTGATATCATTAAGGATGGGTAGGGATCCTGTTCTAAGTACTTGATCGTTGTCTACCACTGTATTTGCCAAAAGATCAACAACCTTGTTGCCTTCCCTCTTGACATGATTGAAGGTGATAGCTCTTTTGTTTTTTATCCATTGCTCAATGAGTTCTGAACAAGTCGCCAGTCTCCAACTAGTAGCCACTTTAGAAGCCAAGGTCCCCAGCTGAATTTGATTAGCCATGTTGACGAGGATTTGGGAATCCCCTTCGATTATAACAGGGTGAAAATTGTGTTGATGAGCCAAACTAAGTCCCTTCCATAGTCCTTTCAGTTCTGCTGAGTTATTCGTATCCCAGCCAATTGATCCAAAATAAATTAAAAGATATATATATATATATATATATATATATATATATATATATATATATATATAGTAGCGATAAATAAAATATTTAGATTTCCATCTTAAATAACATAATATTAAGTAAAATCTATATAGTAATAAAAACTCATTTCAAATACCTTATATATATATATATATATATATATATATATATATATATATGTATGTATGTATGTATGTATGTATGTATGTATGTATGTATGTATGTATGTATGTATGTATGTATATAATTGTTTAATTAAATGTAAATTTAATATATTAAATTACTGTTATGCTCTTAACCTGCAAAGTAATACCCAAACATAGAATATGCGAAGAAAAGATACCGAGAACACAAAATATGCGAAGAAAATATACCCAGAGCACAGAATAGCAATGATTTTATTATTCAGAGAGAAATGTTCACAGGCCTCTTCGAGGGGGCAACCTCCAATAGAGCAGAGCTCGATTACAAAACAAGACACGACGCTCCTCGCAGGGAGTCTCTATCCTTTATATATGACTCATACATGCAATACCACGGGCCAATATCGTGGGTTTTATTAATACCATCTATCTAATACTACCGCCTATTTACCATCTATCTAATACTTCCGCCCATTTGCAACTAACTGTGGTCCCGTCATTAATTGCGGGTTAACCACTTACAAATATTAATATGGGCTTTATTGACTCTTGACTATGACGTGATCCCAAGACATAAATAAGGGGGTTACGGTGGGACCCTAACATGCCCTCCCCCTTAAGACTAGCCTTGTCCTCAAGGCTGAAGCTGCGGAAACTGCTGAAGAATAGTGGCCGCTTCCCAAGTTGCATCTTCCGGAGAGGTGTCTTTCCATTTGACGACGACCTCCTTAATCATGCGGCCGCGCAGGTGCTTGTCTCGTGTGTCTAGAACTTGTTCAGGTTGAAGCCAGATTGACCCTTCTTCGTCCAATTCAGGTAGACTGGTTTGAACTCGGCAATTGTTCCCAATCACTTTCTTGAGGCACGATACATGGAAAACTGGGTGGATTTTTGCTGCAGGTGGCAAAGCCAACTTGTAAGCCACTTCTCCAATGCGCTGAAGTACCTGGCATGGTCCGTAAAATTTTGGGGAGAGCTTTTGACAACCCTTGTCTTTGAGTGATGTTTGCTTATATGGTTGCAGCCTCAAAAAGACCTGATCCCCTTCTTGAAATTGGCGCTCTGAGCAATGTTGGTCAGCCTGTTGCTTCATACGGTTCTGAGCTTGATGAAGATTCTCGCGCAGATGGGCAAGCATGGTTGCGCAGTGTTGTAGGAGTTGATCCACGGCTTGTACTTTGGAGCACCCCGTGAGATAAGAAGTAGGGGAAGGCGGAAGTTGTCCATAGACTGCTTCATAGGGAGTCATTTTGTTGGTGGCATGATAGTTGGTGTTATACCACCACTCCGCCAGAGGTAACCACTATACCCAAAGGTGTTGCTTTTCTGAAGTGAAACACCTAAGGTAGGTTTCTAGACATTTGTTGACGGCTTCGGTTTGACCATCTGTTTGCGGATGATATGAAGTACTGAGTTTGAGTTGAGTGCCTTGTATTCTGAAGAGCTCCTGCCAAAAATTACTGGTGAAGATTGGGTCACGGTCGGACACAATAGAAGTTGGCATGCCATGCAATTTGAAGATCTGATCCATGAAAGTTTGAGCAACTAAGGTTGGTGTAAATGGGTGGGGTAGGGCGCAGAAATGAGCATACTTCGACAGTCGGTCCACAACCACCATGATGACTGACTTGTTCCCAGACTTTGGAAGACCTGTAATGAAATCCATGGAGACCTCTATCCAAATTGACGCCGGAATGGGCAATGGTTGTAATGTGCCTAGTGTGTTGACGGTTTCCCCTTTGTGGCGTTGACAGACGTCACATTCTGCTACGAAAGTAAGGATGTCCTGTTTCACGTCGGCCCAAAAAAATGATCTTCTGGTGCGAGCATACGTCTTCTGAAAGCCCGAATGTCCTGCAAGGGGAGATGAGTGCAATTCTGCCAAAATGCGACTTTTGAGGGTGGATGTTGGCGATATTACGACTCTGTCCTTGTAGCGAAGAATATCATTCTGCCACGAGTAGCCCTTGCTGGAATTAGGATCTACCTGCAATTGAGAAATGAGTTGGGAGAGCCCGGGATGTGAAAACCATTCCCTGCGAGCCTCTTCAATCCAGTCGGGAATGGGGAGGGAAATTGCGAGCAAAGTAATTTCCTCCTCAAATTGGCGCGACAATGCATCTACTACCCTATTGTCTTTCCCTTTCTTGTAAATGATCTCATAATCATATCCCAACATTTTGGCTAACCATTTATTTTGTTGCGGGGAAGATAGGTGTTGCTCCAAAAAATATTTAAGACTGTGATGATCTGTGCGGATTTGGAAACGTCACCCCAACAAGTAAGGTCGCCAGGTCTCGACTGCATGTAAGATGGCCATCATTTCCTTCTCATAGGTAGATTGGCCCAGATTCTTCCCACTTAGTTGTTGGCTGGTGAAGGCCAATGGTCGCCCTTCCTGCATTAAGACCGCTCCAATACCTATTCCCGAAGCATCACATTCAATGACAAATGATTTGGTGAAGTCCGGTAGTGCTAAGATAGCAGTGGAACACATGGCGGTTTTGAGAGCGGTAAATGCCTGTTGTGCTTCCTCGTTCCAGAAGAAGGAATTTTTCTTTAGGAGTTGCGTTAGGGGCTTCGCTATGCGGCCATAGTTGCGGACAAATTTACGATAATATCCTGTGAGACCCAAAAATCCTCTCAAGCTTTTCAAGGTCTTAGGTTGAGGCCATTCTTTCATTGCCTGGATCTTTTTGGGGTCCACCTTGACACCTTCACGCCCCACAATGTGGCCCAAATACTCAACTTCTTCCATGCCAAATGAACACTTAGACATCTTGACAAATAATTTATGCGTTCGGAGCAGTTGCAAGAGTAGATCTACATGTTGAACATGTGCCGCCCAAGTGCCACTATAGATGAGGATGTCATCGAAGAAGACAAGGACAAATTTTCTGAGATATGGTTTGAGGAGGTGATTCATAAGGCTCTGAAAAGTAGAGGGGGCATTGCAAAGACCAAATGGCATGACGAGGAACTCATAATGGCCTTCATGAGTTCTGAAAGATGTCTTGGGAATGTCCACTTCCTTCATGCGAATTTGGTGATAGCCTGAGCGAAGATCCAACTTAGTGAAGAATTGAGCCCCATTGAGTTCGTCCAGCAAATCGTCAACCACTGGGATGGGAAATTTATCTTTGACTGTTAACTTATTGAGGGCCCTGAAGTCAGGACACATCCCGCCACTCCCCATCTTTCTTGAGGACCATGACCACTGGGGATGAATAAGGACTAATGCTGGGATGAATGACACCTGCTTCCAACAATTCCTTGATGATTTTTTCTATTTCATTCTTTTGGGTGAACGGATATCTGTATGGCCGCACATTTGGGGGTTGGGCCCCTGGAACCAATGTGATGCTATGATCATGTTCCCCTCGCGAGGGTGGAAGCTCATGAGGCTTGTCGAAGACAGTCCAATGTTTATTTAAAATCTGTTGCATCTCAGGATGAATTGGCGGAGACATGGTGTCTACTACCTGGATGGCATTAAATCGAGCTACCACTCCATGATGGCCCTTTTTTAACAATTTTTCCATCCTATGCGAGCTGATGATAGAGGGGGCTCCCGCCTGTAGTCCACGGAGGGTATGTGTGGAGTTGTTCTGCTTAAAACTCATATATAACTCCTGGAAATCCATTGTGATTGGCCCAAGAGTGCGGAGCCATTCCGCGCCTAGGACAACGTCGCAACCCCCCATGTGTATTGCAAACATGTGGGTTTTCAATTGATAATCCCCCATTTGAATTTTGACATTTTCACAGCGACCTTCACATTTCATTGTGCCCCCATCTGCAATCTGGAATTGGAAGTTAGAAACTGCCCGGACGAAACAATGTGCTGCTTCAGCGATCTTTTGATGGATGAAATTATGGGTACTTCCACTATCAATCAAGACTACTACTGGGCGATGTTTAAGAAAACCCATGATTTTGAGAGTTTGAGGGGAAGAAATTCCTGCCAATGCATTTAGAGAAATAATTGGTTCATCAGATACAATTTCCTTTTGGTTATCTTCTTCGATCTCCTCGGTTCCTCAAGTGGTGGATCTTCCTCGGTGGAGCTGTAGTCAGTGGCATCTATTTGAAAAAACTTGTGCTCTTTGCATTTATGACCCGGGGAATATTTTTCATCACAGTAGTAACATAGTCCTTGCTTCCTTCTTTCGACCATTTCCGCAGGTGACACCTTTTGAATCTTAAGTGTCTGAGTCATATTGGGAGCCTGTGAGGGACGTCCTTTAGCGGGGAAGTTGGGTCAGCTGGATTGGGCTGTTAATGCACGTTCCACCTTACGGGCTACCTGGCAAGCCTCTGTCCATGTGGGAGGGTGGTGGAGTAGAACCTGAGCTTTGATGGCTTCTTTAAGACCACTGATAAAGCATTCCATGTAGAACTCATCTGTGAGACCCCTAGTGCGGAAGGCTAAGGCTTCAAAAGCAGTAATATATTCCTCCACTGTACCCATCTTCGGAGCTTAGTGAGACACCACAAGAAAGAGTCTTCCTGTTCAAAGCGACTGCGAAGAGTTTTGGCAAATTGGGCCCAATCCCGAAACTATCCATTGCAACGCTGATGCCATTCCTTCCATTGCCATCATTCATTGTCCAAGTACATGATGCCCACCATAAGCTTAGTCCCGTCATCTATGATATGATTCAATTGGAAATACTGCTCCATTTGTGCTAGCCATGCGGACGCGTGAGAACCGTCAAATTTATGCATATCCTACTTGGGAGGTCGCTGACTAGGTGGTGGATGGGTGTGCCAGACTTGATGAGAGTGGCTAGACTCACCCTCATGGTATTCATGGCCATTATATGCCTCCTCGTGGGCTGGCACCTTGCCCTTTAGGAGTGCATCATTTATCTGGTTACTTATTCCTTTAAGCTCAAGTTCGATAAACTTCACCGCCGATTGGAGGGAGTGCACATGCTCTTCAATTTTGTCGATCCTTTCATTGGCCATCGCTTGGGCGCGAGTTTCTACCATACACCAACCTGAGGACAAAAATTGGAACCGCCTAAAAAAATTTTACTAAGAAATTGAATGGTACCACCTTGCTCAGCTCGTCGTCCTGATCAATACTGCAGTCACCAAATCCTCAGAATGTCAATGCCGCCAAAAGTCCTGCGAAAATTAGATCCAGTGACAGGAACCCTTCACAACTACTCCGATCTGGTGGATCTGAGAGATCTGAATGGTGGAACAACTGCTGCTGCTGATCCGATGGAGCTGCGGGACTGATGTCTGCTACTGCTGCCCTTGTTGATTTGGAATAGGTGATGTGTGATCCCCCGATAGAAAGGGAACTATGGTCTTGAGGAGTATCAAGTGCTACAGATCGCAATATACATAAGGGTCTGACAGTAGTACTTGGCCCAATGTTTCAGGGCTCTAACTAAGGAGGATCGACCGTACCCTTAGCCGTACAACCCGACTACCCTATCGTACGGGCGAGTAATCTCTCCGAGTGCTGTTCTCGATGTACTGTAGCCACAAGACGGCCGAAGGTTTATCTATGGCGAGGTTTCAAGGGAGCTAGGGGGCTTCCTATATACCCAGAGGGTACGTGGAAGACAGTCCGTGCGCGGTTCTGTCTAATGCGCTACTACTCGAAGGGGTACCCACAAGGGTTACAAGGGAGTCCAACAGACGTGACCACCTCTTGTATTTCCTGCGTGCATGCCTCCCCAAATCCGCAGGTTTATGCGCTTAACGACAGATCCCGTGGTTTAAAGACGTCGGAATACGTCTCTAGCCAAAAAAAAATTTGCTAAAATTTGGAGATCCCACCGAGCCCTGGAAAGTGCTCTGATACCACTTGTTATGCTCTTAACCTGCAAAGTAATACCCAAACATAGAATATGCGAAGAAAAGATACCGAGAACACAAAATATGCGAAGAAAATATACCCAGAGCACAGAATAGCAATGATTTTATTATTCAGAGAGAAATGTTCACAGACCTCTTCGAGGGGGCAACCTCCAATAGAGCAGAGCTCGATTACAAAACAAGACACGACGCTCCTCGCAGGGAGTCTCTATCCTTTATATGTGACTCATACATGCAATACCACGGGCCAATATCGTGGGTTTTATTAATACCATCTATCTAATACTACCGCCTATTTACCATCTATCTAATACATCCGCCCATTTGCAACTAATTGTGGTCCCGTCATTGATTGCGGGTTAACCACTTACAAATATGAATATGGGCTTTATTGACTCTTGACTATGACGTGATCCCAAGACATAAATAAGGGGGTTAGGGTGGGACCCTAACAATTACATTATGGTGTTTACAAGTTACATATTATATCAATATTACAGTTTGTTATGATAATATGAAATTTCTTCAATCTTTAACATAGATTTTCCAGGAGTTATTTAAAAAATAAATATCAATAATGAAAAAGATATTTGATCATAAATAAAATATTTTAATTCTTATATTAAATAACATAATTTCATGAGTTGAAATGTTTTGGATAACATATTTGAATATTCATGTTAATGAAAATTTTAATATCAATTATATATATATAGTTAAAGGGAAAGAAATAATTATAAATAAAGCACTTCAATACCCACTATATATATAAAAAAAAATTATATCAACTTAATATCCAAAGAGACAAAAAGTAAGAAAAAAAAATTAAAATAAACTAGCATAAATCTACCTTATATGGTATATATCAAACCTCAAGAGGGATCAAATGTATATACATGGATACTTTTCTAAGTATATTTAGTTAGATATATGTTTTATGTATCCATCACATAAATATTTTAAATTGTCAACGCATTCCAAACTAGCTAATGTCTCCAGTTGCAAATATTTGTTTAAATATTGCACACTAAAAATAGTATACATCTCAAAAATTTTGATCCCTCTCCACTTTTGATACCAACAAGATGACTCTATCCATCATATAAATATTTTAAATTGTCGACGCATTCCGAACTAGCAAATGTCTCAAGTTGCAAATCTTTGTTTAAATATTAATGTCTCAAATGAAAATCTTTGTTTAAGTATTGCACACTAAAAATAGTATACACCTCAAAATATTTGATCCCTCTCCATGCTTGATACGGCTAAAAAGGATCTATGTTTATTTTATCAAATTTATATATTTTGATATAAAGAAACAATTATAAAAGAATAGTATCTTAATTTATATAAAAATTATTTTTAAAATAATTTATATATTAGATATAAGTTGTAAGATTTTAATTTAATTTATTAATGATTTGTTATTTATTATTGATTTATTACTTAAATATTATTTATTTAAATCAATATAAAGAAAAAATATATCATTAATAAAAGATTTTTTATTTTTCAATATCAAAATTAAATGACTAGAAATTTATTATTATTAAAAATAAAAGTAATTTATTATTATTAAAATAAAAGTAAGGAAAATTTGTATTATACCAAAGGTATGTGGGAACTAAAAATGTCTAAAATCCTAATTACATTATAGTTTAAACTATTTTTTCATTCAATCTAAACTGAATGTGAAATAGGGAAAGTGGATGTCAAGCTTAAGTGAATTCAATTCGAAATCAAGAAAATTAAAGGTAAACTAAATAAAGTCTCATATGCCCTAAGTAGAAGTGCAAATAAGTTAACCAAAGTTTCTATTAATAATGCCAACACATAATTTCTAGAATAAATATAAATTTCAGCACATAAATATGAAGTTTATCTGTAGTTGTAGCCGAAATAATAA
The DNA here is from genome assembly GCA_031772625.1 of Pinus tabuliformis. Lineage (NCBI taxonomy): Eukaryota > Viridiplantae > Streptophyta > Pinopsida > Pinales > Pinaceae > Pinus > Pinus tabuliformis. The sequence goes on from CM062817.1 coordinate 795,607,814, forward strand.
CATACATAATTTACCTGGATATTTAGAAAATTAAAAAAATAAGTATTAACTCTCATGAACTGAACTTATGTTCCCAATGAAGATGCATTGACCCAACTTATTCTTAATTAACATCATCGGAAGCCTTTTTCAAGACACCTTAGATATAAAAAAATTATAATAACATTGTTAAAGGAATTTTGTTGTCTAGGCATGAAGAGAGAAGTGGAAAAGTATTTGGGTAAATTTTTAGAGTGCCAGCGAGTGAAGGTAGATTACCAACACCCCACTAGACTGCTGAACCCTTTACTCATTGAAAACCCTTTACTCATTGAAAAATGGAAATGAGATGTTATTTATTTAGACTTCATTATTGGTCTTCCAAGAGTACAACATGATTTTGTTATGGTTATTGTGGAAAAATGAAGAAAAACAACCCATTTTATACTTGTTCATTTTAATTTTGGAATAACTCAAATTACAGTTATATTTTTGAAGGAAATATTTCAGTTGCATGGAATACCTAAAGTAATGATATTTGATAGATATTTGATAGAGATGGAAGGTTTACTTTAACATCTGGAAGACATTGTTTGGAGGAAATCAGTACATAGATGAACTTTATAACATCTTACCATCCCCAAACATATGGTCAGATAGAAAGGACAAAGCATATTTTAGAAGACATGTTAAGGATGTATGTTATGGATCATCCCACTAAGTGGGAATATTATCTACACTTACAATAGTTTCCACACAATAACAACTATCAAGTGTCTTTAAAAATAAGCCCATTTGAAACTATGTGTGGGAGGGAGTTTTACACTCCTTTATGTTGGAGTCAACGAAGAGATATGTTGGCATTAGTCTTGGATGTTCTTTTAGAAATGGAGTAGGTAGTAAAGAAAATAAGAAAGAATTTGAAGGCTACCCAATATAGATAGAAAATCTACATAGATAAAAATAGAATACACAAATAATTCAAAGTGGGAGAATACATATATATCAAAGTCACACCAAAGAAGAGCACTTTAATACTAGGAACTTATGCTAAACTACCACCAAGGATTTGTGGACCCTTCAAGGTACTAGATAGATTTCGGTCAGTGGCCTACCATCTAGCACTGCCCAATCGTATAAAAGTGCATAAGGTTTTGCATGTCTCTTGATTGAAAGAGTGTGTTCATGATAGTTCTCAGGTGATTGATTGGAATGTGGTACATGTGGAACCAGAAGGATATTTCCAAGTAGAACCACTACAAATATTAGATTAGAGAGAAACCATGCTCTGAAATAGAGATATTTCTTAGGCAAAGTGTAATGGAAGCACTTTACCCGAGAGGAGGCTACCTAGGAGATGGAGGGAAAAATACATGAGGTATTTCATACATTGTTCCAAGGGGAAAGGAATTGAAAGGAAACACTGAGGACAATGTTTTTTTAAGAGGGGGAAGATGTCACACCCCTATGTTTTTCTTTTTCAAACATCTCTATTTTTTGAATTTTGAATTTTTCTTGGCCTTAATGGCTATGAAAGTCAGGATGGAAATTATAGGGATGATGTAATTATGTTTTATTATATTAAATTAGTAAATGAGTTGTTCACAAATATTTAGGAAAGAGCACTACAGTATTAGATACTTCTTGAAAACTTATGAAAAGTTGTTAGTGGTTAAAGTACACATCGTGGACATTCCAAAAATGTATCCTAAAAATTACTAGGAAAAAGATATGAAAAATGTTAACATAATGGGAGACAAATATTATGTTAATTACTTACTTGTAGATAAATGTTAAGTCGGGTGAAAAAAATAGAATAAATCACAACAAGAAAGAAATATCATTAGGGGAATTTCGAAGTCCAAAATGGGCCTACTAAGGAAATTATAAAATAATAGTGAAAATAATAAAATAAGTTTATATTACATCATCAAATTTTAGAGGGAAAAAAGAAAAAACAACTTTTTCAACTCATATTTTCAACTTATCTCCATATGGGTTTACTCCAATTTCAAGCGGGAACACTCGTTCGATGCATAATTTGTTTCCTCTTCCAAGGATTACCCATGTTTCATATTTTCAATGGACCCTATTACACAAAAAATGAGAAATACGTGAAAAACATGATTGCAATCATGTTTTTTCATGTATTTCTCATTTTTCGTGTAGTAGTATCCATTGAAAGTATCCAAGATATGTACTCCTTGGATGAGGAATTAAATTTTGCATCGAATGAGTACTCGCGCTTGAAATTTGAGTAAAACATTTGGGATATAAGTTGAAAATACTATTTCAAAAAGTATTTTTATTATTTTATTATTTTTTAATCTTTTTACTATTTGACACCAAACATGGTGAGTCATCCCCTATGGTTGAAATCATCATCTTGAATCCTAATGGTTCTTATAAAGTTTATTTTAGTTGTAAATTGTTCTTAGGATGCCCATTTTAGACCTCAAGATTCCCCTAATGGTGCTTTATAGAGAAATAAAAAATATATTTTCTTTAATTAAGACAAAAATCTTATGCAACTAAGGGATTTTGACTGTTTAATGAGGGAGTTGCTAAGGAAAAATATACTGGGAATAATATATAAGAAAAACCCCTTAGGAACCAAAGAAGTTGTTGATTCCTAAAGGAAAGAAGGTATGATCTTGGGGGGGACTGTTGGAGATAGTTCATGGTTGGGTAGGATGTGCTCTGTTTTTGAATATTCCCCAACAATTTAATTAAGGTTAGGCATAATTCTGTTCTATTTTATATGTTCATATCAAAATAAATTAAATCTTTTATAGTTAGAATGTAGAATGAAGATTCAATTCATAAAATCAGATGTATAATTTACTAGTTTTGCATGCATAGACATAGATTAATGAAACTGATTATGATTATGCCTATACAAGTATATAATTAATAAAGATCTAGATTTGAGAATAAAATATCTAGTTGTCAAATCACAATGAAGTTATTATATACCTATGTAGGGAAAGGGTTTTTCCTTGGAATTTATGCCTAATAGAATAAACATAATTAACTAATTGGATTATGTTCCTATACTCTTACAATGTTCCTATACTCTTACAGGAACATATACCTAAGCAAATTACACTATAAAAAAAATGAATTAAAATGAATTATTGTAAACATGTGCTAGGTTGTTTAAAGTCACATATAATCTTGTGTAAGAACTATGAATAAGATGTTTTACATAAGGAAGGAGAAATTATTTCAAGATACATAAACATGGGATAGAAAATATTTTCCTATGAACTAATGCCTAATAGAATAAACATAATTAACTAATTGGATTATGTTCCTATACTCTTACAGGAACATATACCTAAGCAAATTATACTATAAAAAAAAATGAATTAAAATGAATTATTGTAAACATGTGCTAGGTTGTTTGAAGTCACATATAATCTTGTAGAAGAACTATGAATAAGATGTTTTGCATAAGGAAGGAGAAATTATTTCAAGATACATAAACATGGGATAGAAAATATTTTCCTATGAACTAATAGATTACTTATTCTATTTGTGAGTCGAGCTAGGGGGATGAATAAATTATGAGAGGAATTGTACGCTTATATTATGCCTTTAAATAATGCTAAGTATTCAATTATTTTACAGAACTAGTATAACAGTAAGTAATATCTTCCATATTACATGAGACCAACAATTTTTTTTGAATAATCTAATCAAGTGACTAAGTATTGTTAGTATTCTTTCGTAATTCCATTAAATTTTCCAAATACAACAAGGAATGAAAGCATAGAAACATTCAGTAAGCAGTCCTTTATATAAAATTCATACAAGAAGTAATCACTCAACTCTATTGAATCGAGTGGTATCATAGTTCAAGGATAAATACTAAATTATCATACTAAAGAAAATTACAAAAAGGTTAATCAATAGTATGGCTAGATCAGTCTATTAATCTCTAGGAATCTTAGTTTTCCTTCACAAATAATTGCCAGTGTTATAACAAAAATAGAAGATAAAAAGCTATTGAGGTAATTAGGTCAAAGTCCTACATAACCCTTTATTTAATTATAACAGAACAATGTTATGAAATTTCTAGTAGGCATAGACAATTTTTATAGGAAATAAATATTGAAGTTCAAAAGGATATAAGAGTATAAAAATATAAAACCATATTAAGAAGGTGATAAGCATACTAGTAGTCATAAAATAATTAATTTCATGATATATATACAATCATGTGAAATGATTTACCCACCAATTACCCATTTAAACTATCAATAATCATACAAGAAGTAGATTAGAAAATCGAAATCAAAAAGTTATATAATTTAAATCCAAAAAGAAAAGGAGCAAGTTCCTTTTTTAATAAAAAAAATATACACACCGGTTGTATTATTAAATATACACACACACCGGTTGTATTATTAAATATACACACCGGTTGTAGGTATAATTTGTATGAATACATCACATAATTAGAAAAAGAAGAGAATATGAAAATGAGCAATATACTAGTTGTATATCATTCATAGTTACTAGCATAACCACATTACATTAATAAGTGTGATTGATATATGTCGTAGGCATCAAATTAATATATGTTATATTTTAAACTTAATATTATAAACCATAATATCAAACCCAATACTATAAGTCCTAATTATAAAACCTATATTATAAACCCTAATATTAAATATTAATATATTAATTATGCATAAAGAAAATATTAATATATTAATTAATATTAAACCTAAGGATTTATAATATATACCTTAGGGAGTAATATTATAAATCCAAGAGAATAATATTAAACCCTATGAATATGAACCCTTAGATTAATAAACCCAAGGGATTGATATTACAAACCCATGGGATTAATACTAAGACCCCAACGGATTATAAACCCAACAGAATAATATTAAACCCAAGAGATTAATATTATAAACCCAAGGTATATAAACCCTAACATAAACATGGTTGACAATGGTTCACCATGGTTGACAATGGTTCACCATGATTTGTTTTCATATTGAGACAATCCTTGTCAGAACTTGAGATTGGACCATGGTTACCCATGGTTGATCATTATTGATTTTCAAATCGAGTGAATCTTTGTGACAATCTAACACTGGACCATGTTTTACCATGATTCACCATGGTTGACAATGATTTATATTATAAACCCAAAATATATAACCCCTAAGATAAATATTATAAACCCTAAAATAGGCATGGTTGACAATGGTTTACGATCGTTGGTTTCCATATTAAGACAATGGGTGAATTTGGATCATGGGTGACCATGTTTGACAATGGCTCATTTTGATATCAAGACAATTATATTTCTCACAATGTGATGTTGGAACATGGTGTACCATGGTTAACCATGGTTTCCTATGATTGACCATGGTTGACCATGATTTGTATTATAAACCTTAGGGAATATTAAACCCAAGGAATTTATATTATAAACCCAAGGGACTAATACTAAAACCCCAAGGTATTATGAACCCAAGAGAATAACTTTAAACCCCAGGGACTAAAATTATAAAACTAAGGTATATAAACCCTAAGATAAATATTATAAACAATAAAATAAACATTGTTGACAATGGTTGACCGTGGTTGATTTTCATATTGAGACAATCCTTGTTACAATGTGACGTTGGACCATTGTTGACCACACTTAACAAAGGTTGATTTTTATACCAAGACAATATTTGTCACAATGCGACGTTCGACCATGGATGACCATGTTTGATTTTATAAAACATGGTTGGCGCTGGTTAATCAAGGTTGACCATGATTAACTAAACCCAAGGGACTAATATTATAAACCCAAGGTATAAAAACACTAAGACAAAGATTGTAAACCATAAAATAAATATGGTTGACCATGGTTGGTTTTCATATTGAGACAATCCTTGTCACAATGTGACGTTGGACCATGGTTGACCATGATTGATTTTCATATTGAGAGAATCTTTATCACAATGTGACATTGGACCATGGTTGACGATGATTGACCATGGTTCACGATGATTGATACTATAAACCTAAGGTATATAAACCCTAAAATAAACATGGTTGACCATGGTTGATTTCCATATTAAGAAAATCCTTATGAAAATGTTAAGCTGGACCATGTGTGACCATGATTGACCATGATTGATTTTGATATCAAGACAATATTTTTCACAATGCAACGTTGGACCATGATTGACCATGGTTGTTTTCTATATTGAGACAATAATTGGCACAATGCCACATTCGACAATGGTTGACCATGGTTGGCTATGATTGACCATGGTTGACCATAGTTGGTATTATAAACCCAAGGGAATAATAAACACAAGGGATTGATATTATACACCCAAGGGAATAATAAATCCAAAGGACTAATACTAAACCCCAAGATATGAACCGAATGGAATAATATTAAATCGAATGGACTGTGATTATAAATCCAATATATGTAAACCCTAAGATACATATTATAAACACTCAAATAAACGTGGTTGACCATGGTTGACAATGGATGATTTTTATATTGACCATTCTTAGCCACGATTTACTTTCATATCAAGACAATCTTTGTCACAATATGACGTTCGACCATGGTTGGCCATGGTTGAACATGGATGATCACATTTGATTTTATAAAACATGGTTGACCATAGTTGACCAAGGTTGACCATGATTAACTAAACCCAAGGGACTAATATTACAAACCCAAGGTATATAAACCTTAAGATAAATATTATAAACACTAAAATAAACATGGTTGACCATGGTTGATTTTCATATTGAGACAATACTTATCAGAATGTGACATTGGACCATGGTTGACCATGGATGGTATTATAAAGCCAAGGGAATAATAAACCCTAGGTATTAATATTAAAAACCTAAGGCATGATAAGCCTAAGCAAATAATATTAAACCCTAGGAATATGAACCCTTAGATTAATAAACCCAAGGTATTGATATTATAAACCCAAGGGATAAAAACTATAAACCCTAGATATATAAACCTAAAGATAAATATTATAAACCCTAAAATAAATGTGGTTTACTATGGTTGACCATTGTTTATTTTCATATTGAGACAATCCTTGTTACAATGTGACGTTCAACCCTAGTTGACCATGATTGAACATGGATGGCCATGGTTGACCAAAGTTGACCATGATTTACCATGGATGACCATGATTTTCTTTTTGAGATAATCTTTTTCATAATATGATGTTGGACCATGCTTGAGATAATGATTGATTTTCATATTGAAACAATCTTTGTCACAATGCGATGTTGGACCAAGGTTGACAATGATTGATCATGGTTGACCAAGGTTGAATAATATTAAACCCAAGGGACTAATATTATAAACCCAAAGTATATAAACCCTAAGATAACTATTATAATCACTATTATAAACATGGTTGACCATGGCTGATTTTCATATTGAAACAATCCTTGTTACAATCTCACATTGGACCATGGTTAACAATGCTTAACCATTGTTGATTTCACAACAAGACAATATTTGTCACAATGTGACGTTCAACCATGGTTGACCATGATTGACCATGGATAGCCATGGTTGACCATGGATAGCCATGAGTATCATATTGAGACAATATTTGTCATAATACGACATTGGACCATGGTTGAGACAATGATTGATTGTCCTATTGAGACAACAATTGTCACAATGTGAAAGTGGACCATGGTTGACCAAGGTTGACCATGATTGACCATGGTTGACCATGGTTGGCCATGATTATCATATTGAGACAATATTTTTCATAATGCGACATTGGACCATAGTTGAGACAATGATTAATTTTCATATTGAGAAAATATTTGTCACAATGTGACATTGAACCATGGTTGACCAAGGTTGACCATGATTGACCATGATTATCTTATTACGACAATATTGATCATAATTCTATGTTAGACCATAGTTGAGACAATGTTTGATTTTCAAATTGAGATAATATTTGTTATAATGCGGCGTTGGACCATGGTTGACCATGGTTGATCATGATTAACCAGGGTTGATATTATAAATTGAACGGAATAATAAACCCTATGGATTAATACTAAAAACCAAAGGGATTGTATACCTAAGGGAATAATACTAAACCCTAGGAATATGAACCCTTAAATTAATAAACACAAGGGATTGAAATTATCAACCCACGGTGATAATAAACCTAAGGGATAAAAATTATAAACCCAAGGTATACAAACAGTAAGATAAATATTATAAATCCTAAAATAAGCATGGTTGATCATGGTTGATTTCCATATTGAGACAATTCTTGTCACAATGCAATGTTGGACCATGGTCGACCATGGACCATGGTTGACAACGATTGACCATGATTGATTCTCATATCCACACAATATTTGTCACAATGTGACATTCGACCATCATTGATTTTCATATTGAGAAAATGTTTGTTACAATGTGACATTGGACCATGGGTGACCATGGTTGAACATGACTATAAACCCAAGGATTTATATTATAAACCCTATGAATAATATTATACCATAGGAATATGAACCCTTAGATTAATAACCCAAGGGATTGATATTTTTAACCCAAGGGAATAATAAACCCAAGGGATTAAAAACCCAAGGCCATAATATTAAACCAAAGAGATTAATATTATAAACTTGAGGTTCAAACCCTAAGATAAATATTATAAACCCTAAAATAAACATGGTTGACTATGGTTGATCTTCATATTGAGACAATCTTTGTAACATTGTGACAATGGACCATACCTGACCATGGTTGATTATGTTTGATGATGGTTGGGAATGGTCAACCATGGTCAGTTTTCATATTGAGATAATCTTTGTCATAATGTGACGTTGAAACATGGATGATCATGATTATAGACCCAAGGGATGTATATTGAACCCTAGGATTAATATTATAAACCCTTTGAACAATATTATACCCTAGGAAAATGAACCCTTAAATTACTAAACCCAAGGGATCAATATTAAATCCAAGGGATTAATATTATAAAACAAAGGTATACAAACTCTAAGATAAATATTATAAATGCTAAAATAAACATGGTTGACCATGGTTAATTTTCGTATTGAGAAAATCTTTGTGAGAATGCGATGTTGGACCATGGTTGCCATGATTGATTTACATATCAACACAATCTTTGTGACAATGCAACATTGGACCATGCTTGTTTTCCATATTGAGACAATCTTTGTCACAATGCGATGTTCGACCATGGTTGACTATGATTGATTTATATATCGAGAAAATTCTATGATAAATCCTAAAATAAATATTCTAAACCAAGGTATATAAACCCTATGATAAATAGTATAAACGCTAAAACAAACACAGTTGACCATATTTGATTTACATATTGAGACAATCTTTCTCACAACACAACATTTGACCATGGTTCACCATGGTTGATCATGATTGATTTTTGTATTGAGACAATCTTTGTCACAATTATTTTCACAAAAAATATTTTATTTTAACTACACATTAAATTTACCTTAACTATAGATAAAATTTCTTTTAATTTGATTGAACATATAAAGTCAAAGTAAAATAAAGTTTAGATCCAATCTTAGCCAATGACACTTCTTATACAAGATACTTGAAAACAAGTTAAATTTTTAATTAGAACTTTGTAAGTTAGTAAAGATTTTGTTTTACAAAAACAATAAAATTTTGCTGCAAAAATAAAATGTTTGAAGTTTTGGAATAGTTATATATTGAAATCGTTTGTTTTCTATCATGTTGGATTTGAGACTATTGCACAATTGTTAATTAGCTAAAATTTTAAGGATGTAAATCTATTTTAAAGTTTAGAAACTTTAGTAAATATTACTAATTCCTAATATCAAAGTTGTAAAATTTTTAATTATATTTCTATGAATTTTCATAATGATTTATATACTTGTATAAGATTTTGATAATTTTTAAGGTAAAACGATTTTATCTTAAGAAATTTGAGTGATTATTTGATAGGAAAAAGGAATTTACAATTTTATTTTTGGAAAAAAACATGGGAAATGAGCTTATTTACAAGTATTAGTCCCTAAAATTTTCCTAGATGTAAAGATCTCACACAATCCAAATCTACTCTTACCGATGGGAAATATATCTTTATATATATATATATATATATATATATATATATATATATATATATATATATATATATATATATATATACATATACATATACATATATATATACATATACATATACATATACATATATACATATATTCTTAATTATAAAAAAAATTAAATTTTAAAACACAATTATGAAATTCTTAGAAGACACTCCTAAAACTTAAAAAAAAAAAAAGCAAAATTTTGTTGATGTGCCCTATGTCAACCAAATGGTATATCACTCAAATTCAAGGCCCGATTCATTAAACAAAGTGATTAAACTCACATAGATAATTTTCAAGAATATGGAAAACAATTTCATTAAAATATGTGCTTCATATCACCAAAATGCACAACCCCACTCAAGAAAGTGAGGGAAAGATAGAAAATTTGCATCAATAATCATAAAATACAAATATGTCACTCAAATATGTGTTCTAAGTGAATTAAATGCAAAGACTCACTAAAAGAAAGAGAAAAATTTCTCACGAATGATAGTAATAATGCGTAAAGACACCTTATGGTTAAAATTTATAATGTTTAAAACATTATTGGATCATGAGCCTTACAATGAAAATATCAGTAGAATGTGGAATTCTAAGTAGTGTTTTGTTTTGTTGGATTTGGTTAAAGTTTGTTCAAATATTTTTTTAAATTGTAACTTTAAGTTGTGGAAATTTCAAAATTTAAGTGTTTTAAAGAATTTTTAGCTGATAAATTTATTTATTCATTTAAAAACACATTTTAAAAAGTAAAACATTACAATTTCACTAAAATTATGTTGTTAAATTCCAATAAAAAGACATTTAATAATTAAATTGCTAGTAAATCAATATGAACACTTGTATATTTTCTACAATAAAAAGTTCCCTTCTCAAATTGTCAATAACACTTAGTGCATGTTTAGATGTGCTAAATAATTAAATAATTATAATGCTTTATTAAAAATAATTGAAATATGTAAATTTTAATAAATTATGAATTTTTTTAATAATTTTATTATTTTAAATAGAAATAAAATTAAATTACTGATAGTCATACTATAAATTACATACTATTTTCCAATAGATAAAGCATCCTAATCACTACTAATTTCAATATGAAGCCATAATATTTCATTGCCATGTTCGTGGAAAAGCCTCAAACTTATCAACCTCAAGAAAAACCTATAACGTTTTGTTCGAAAGTTTCACATATTACTTTTAGGTCTCTTTCCAAGTTTCACATCTTATTTGTGGGTGAGAATTTAGTAGCTAAGAACTTAGTAGCTCTCATCAACCGTTGAAAATGGTTATGTCTATTTTTAAATAGGGTGGTCTTTATTTTGTAAGAGCTTTTCTCTATTATATTTTTTTTTAAAGTAAAAGAACTATTGAGATGAAAACAAACTTGTTTTGTTTTACTGATTACTTCAAAAAATAATACACTAGAAAATGCCAATAAATTCACATAAATGCCAGAAAGCTCTCCATTCTTTAAGAAATAGAATCTATGAAATAAACAATGTTTTGGATTTACCCATATAACCAAAACTTTACCATACCACTAAATTCTTAGAATTTAAACAACGAGTTTGAATACATTGACTTATTCAGAATCCCGAGTATGACGTATATTGTTTAATTTTCATTCCTCTAATCGAGGCAAGTTTAGTAGTGTGTGCAAATTTAATTCTCTCGCTATGTAACATGCAATAATGTAGCGAGTATATTTGCACTAAAATATAAGGTATAAAGTGATCGTTTATAACATTTTTAGAATTAAATCATTAACTTAAAAAAAAGCTTATTAAAATAATATTTTTTAGTTTGACGTATAGAGATTAGAACGTTAAATTTAATTTTTAATAACACTATCATTCGAATTCAGCATGGAGAAGGCCTTTCGATTATAAAGCTCTGATTTTTTTACTGTATTGATATAAATCTTTCAGAAATATTTTTTTATTGTTCAGATGTTTAATAACACTATCATTCGAATTCAGCATGGACAAGGCCTTACGATTATAAAGTTCTGATTTTTACGGTATCAATCTTTCAGAAATATTTCTTCCAAATTTATGTCCTTTTTATTGCTCAGATGGATACACAATTCTATAATTTAAATATTTTGACCAAAACGTAGACCTCGAAAGTCAAAATTAATAAGAAGGTTCGGTTGTTGTTTATGCCCAACATTTGAACTCCGGGTTGGTTGGGATCACGCCATGACCAGTTTGAATTAATTTGTATTGCAAGGGATTGACATTGACAAACCCTTATATACCATAAAAATCTATCAAGATGATTTTCAAATATTTCAGAATTAATATGAGAGGCTATGGAAATGTATAATAAACATAGGAGTCATTTAAAAAGGTTGAGGAATTGTTTTGATTTTGATAAAAAATTCAAAAAATAGTAAATGAAGTTTTTGAATCATGTTTTTTTATGGTGGAAATAGATTCAGTATCATCAAATATTTTTAAAAATCTAAAATTATAAAATTTAACAAATTTTATTTAGATTTAAAAAAATTCCTACGAAATATTTTCAAAATATAACAAAAATTTCCATAACTTTCCAAATAAAAAATACAGCACTTTCATATAACAGTACAGTACATTTTATGTGTGGTTCAGAATTAATATGCGAGCCTAAAATATATGAAAATGCATAATTTCATATAAGATTACACTTTCGGTGTTGTTGAATGCTTACATCAAAGAACGAAGTGTTATGATTAGCATATAAATCGCTAAGGAAACTGTACACAACAAGTTTTCTTCCCAAGCGCAGGATCTATTAAAAAACACTAAAAGACATTGACTTAGAAATAGCTTCGAATTCACATGGGTGCCATGTTACCAGTGGCACGTTACCAACGACGAGATGGATCGGCCCACCATTTTTCTCAACCACCACCATGTTCAAAATCATTTTTTTAATTTGAATTAAACTGCAACGCTTCACGCTCTCTCCTGCGTGAGCTGTTGATCTGCGACTCAGACGAAACATCTATTGGCATATTCCGTTGAGAATAAATCTACACCATTCATTTAAAAAATAAAAAACGGTGAATGGCGTCCCCATCCACCTGGGTGTCGATATAGGAACGCTTACGGCCAATTAATATGAATTTACAATAGTTAAGGCGAAGGCCATAATAATCTTGTTGAATAAGGAACCTTGTAGGGTTGAAAGAAAACAAAAGAGAAAGTCAAAAGAAAACTCTATATTAGTTTATGAAACACATATCTAGCTTAGAAGCTGTATGTATGAGCATTGTCATATACACAGTATGGGAATTTGGAAGAAGTTTGTCCTAAAGATCAGTGAGAGGGGAATCCATTGTTGAAATCAGGTGAAAACCCCTCGAGACAAAGCGAACGAACTTCATTTTCTCACCTAAAAACCGTACCTGTAACCATAAGAATTTTATAAAGAGTTGAAGTATGGAAGGGTGGGGAGAAAAAAGACCAAGATATAATTATAGGAATAAATGATTGAAAACAGAAACCACTTTATCTAAGGAGGTACACCTCTCTATTCGCTCCTTGGGCTGTAAAAAAACAAAAACAAAATGATTAAGTGCCATGTGGGAAGAACAGAGCGATCATTTCAAAACAAAAGTAGCTATAGAAATACACTATCGAAAGCCAATCGACACTAGATTATGGGTTTTAGTCATAAGAGTCCTAGGTTAAAAACTAGTATTAATATTTATTAATGAACGTATGAAACACAAAAAATGGAAAAACCCCAACTCCTCTTAGTAAATGGACAAGGGATTTTGGGTCCTATCTAAAGGAACAGCTTAGACAAAAATGGGAAGAAATAATTAATTAGCCAATTATCTTTAAAATCGAAATGTTCGAAGAACACATTGCTCCATATCCTCTAAGTAGCTACAATGGAAGATGCAACTAGGGTTTTAGTTATGAGAATCAAGCAATGAAACACGAAATGTGGTTTAAGCATAGAACAATCAAAGAAAGAATTAAAATACTAAGAAATTTGATATACCTTTGAGAAGGGTAGGGTTTCAAGTTTTGAAAACACAAGAATTATCAAAATTACTACTAAAGCTCACTTCCAATGAAAAAATAATAACGGGTGAAAGAACATAAGTAAATATGAGACATTATATAAGAAAAAAACTTGATGGTGTAAACTTTTGAATTGTAAGAAATTGCCTATAAGCATTTCCCCCAAATGGACTCATGAAGTTCAGAAGGTAAGTGCCAAACTCAGTGTGAGCAAAATGAAAGAACAACTATATCATCGTGTAACACTGACATAGTAGCACTATGGTTGGAAGAGAAAAACAAATAAAATGGATACCAATGAACGAAAAGGTGGGTATAGTCATATGACAAACCCTATCTTTCCTCCAGATTAGATCTCATTGTTTGATCAAGGCTATCGGAAGTGTGTGGGACAGATGTTCCTTGTGAAGTTCACATGGTAGTTTTTGGGTGGCACTTATCAAAGATTTCCATGTGTATGAATAAGCCTATTCTTGATAAAAAAAGCGTCCCACATTCATAAAAACATAAGGGATACCAAAGTTTAAAGGACCACAAGGATAACTGTAAAGCATACGTTGAGAAATTGTTCACGCACCATAATTATGTTGATACAATATATGGCATGCAATGAGGGATACATAAAATCTTGGTTATATATCCTAGCCATAAATCCTAAGCTAAATGTTGAACATGAAAATTCGAATGAAGCGAAATTCATATTTCTTGAAAAAACATAAGGTCCTAGAAACAATAAATCCTTTCAAAAATTAAGAGTCAAGGAAAATCCCTTTTACTACTATCTACAATTTATAAAAGGATAAACACGACATAGTCATCTATATGTCAATCAATGTTTATTTAAGAGTCAAGGAAAACGAGACTAGTCTATGAGACTCATTAAGAAGAAAGTGATAATAATTCCTAGCACATTTGAAGTGATAAAGGAGGACTACGACCTAGATGATTAACAAGTAAAGGAGTAATAACGTGAAAAAATAAGCAAAATTAGAAATACAAAAGTAGGAAAAGAAATACTTCAAATATTTTTGCAAATGTAGAAAATTCAGAGTGAAATAAAAAAAATGGTATGAAGTTGAGGTACGTTACACCATTCATACTAGAATTCGCTCGCCTAGTTATGGACATAACCAAAAATATCCTACAACATTTGAATTGCATTGATATGATGTTATGCATGTAAGATTATTTCCTGCCTAAACAACAACTTATATTGCGACTATCGATGTATTTCTTATGTAGGTAGGAATTCTGTAACACCCTTATGACTCTGTTTTATAGACAATTACTAGTTTTAGACATCGCACTAATATTGGATTTAATGGCAAGAGAGGCCATGAAGAGACTTGTGTTGTGATGTAATTATATTATTATTATTAAGTTAATAAATAAATTGCTTGGAAATGTTCAAGAAAGATCACGAGAATGTAGAATACTTCTTGCCAACTTAGGAAAATTTGTGGTGGTGAAGTCCACATGATGGACCTCCCCCAAAAAGTCTCCTAAAAATATCTATGAGAAAAATAAAAGAAATTTAATTAACATAATGGAAGATAAAAATGATCTTAATCACTTAGTTGGATATAAATTAAACCGGGGAAGGATTAAAGCATCGTGAGAGAGAAAATTTGGCTTTAAAGAAAGATAAAAATATCTTTTTTGGGAAAAACTAAAGAAAAAAGGCCTAAGCACAAGGTTAGGAGATCTTAAAGAAAAACGTTGCTAAGAAAATCTATTGGGAAGAAAATATATAAAATAAAACCACCGAGGAATCAATGGGGGGTTTTTCCGAATCCTCAAGGAATGAAGGTCTTAGCCTTGGGGGCACTAGCAAATGTAGTTTGTGGTGAGGTGGAACATCCTATGTTCCTAAAGGTTACCCAAGTGTTATATTTTAAGGTGGGATGCATGGAAATAAATATTTACATCGATACAAGTTGATATAAGTAGTATGTGTATATCGAAATCTTTATTCACGAGAAATCTTCTTTTAGTAATATTAGAGATTAGACTTTGCGTGACTATCATAATTTACACACACACACACACACACACACACACACACATATACATATATATATATATTCAAATTTTAAATATTTTGCATATATATATATATAGATATATACACACACTCTTTCTAAATATTTTTCCACAACACGTTCAAGGAAAAATGTGAATATGATAATTGTTACAAGAGGAGACCTATCTAAAAGAGGGAAATCAATTTCTTTGAAAAGAATATGTACATGTGAAGAATGGATATTACCTAGGATATTAGAGTATAAAGAAAAATTGTAATAGAATAATATGAATTAGAAAATTAACATGGGAGGCTCAGATGATGATATATGCTTGGCTAAAGAACGTGTAAATAACTATATTAGAAACACTTAGCTTTAGAAATTTTTCATTGTGAGACAATTAGGAATAAAAATATATGCATTCCCTTGAAGCCCAAGTCTTCAATAATGAAAAATCAAAAGTCGTTTCCCATATATTTTACCATGTGTAAAATATATGATGTGTAAATGGAAGATAATAAATAGAAGGAACAAGGTATTATGATATATTAGTCAATCACACATTAAATAAGGCGAGATAATTATGCTATTAATTCTTTCTGGGTAAAAACTATAGTATATCGATCTACAATTCTGGTAAGCACCATTTATATATGGAATAAGGTCTATATGAATATGTGTGAGAGTGAACTAGCCTATTCAAGCCATAGTATGTCATAGAGGAGATACGAATAAATTGATTGAACTAAGAAAAAATTGATTTCTGATTGTGGGAAAAGAAATATGGATCAAACTTATTATTACGATAACTGAAATAGTTTATTTCCTTTGTTTTAGGACTTAACAACACATTCGAAAAAAATAATAATAACAACCTAGAACTCCTATATAAAGACTGGAGAAATTGCAACGAGTTCAACTAGACAATAACTTTGAGCAATATGTCCAAGTGTAATAAGTTGTCGGGTGTTACAAAGAAAGAACTAGTTTATGGAAATATAAAGGATAACCATTAAGATGGAGGTTTTCATAAGCAGATCTTACATGAAAAGGGAGAAAAACATTTACGATACATAGAAAAATATTTCCCCTAAAGGAAAATATGATAGGAAAACTATTTCATAATCATTATCTAGTGCAAAAATTAGGACAAAATTTTGTTTCCCAGCAAATTTTGGGGAAACATTGAACACTACCTGATGCTTGGAAATTGCACATACATAAATCATACTAGACCAATTCCAACTCAAGGTCGATAGTTGAGATAGAGTTGTAAATAACAAGCGATGAAGGATAAATAGGTACTCATTGTTAGCAAAGCTAACAAGGAGGGTATTTATTTTATGGGAGACTAAATGTTAATATCTAATTCATACCATTAATTTCCATAAAGAAGGACACATTGATAATATACAGTAAATATTCAAACAAAATATGTATATTAGTGGATAGAAAGACAATCGAAATAATTATGAAAAAAATAAAAACTGTAAATAACTTGTGTTAACAAAACCATCTACTTCAGAATTTATTTTTTTATAATTTATGATTGTAAATCGTTGAGAGTTTTCAGCCCAGCTTATAGTAAGTACATGGTTTTCACACAATAAATTTGAATACTATGTCACCAAAAATTATACATAATATTAAATATCCATGAATGTTCGTAGAACATAGGTTAGAGGCCTCTAACAAAGTATATTTCCATCACTTTAATGTTTTTTTCTCTTAGTAAAATTCCGCAAGGAAATATTGCTAGTAACTACCCAATAACCAAATTAAGTAGAAAACGATCTGGAACCCAATGTAACAAGAACTTCACTGAATAGTGTATCCCATACCTAACCCCAAGCTAAAATTAGGAGTCGCCTCAATTCACATCAACTCTAACAACCAGTAGTGAGAGGAAGTGTGGTGACGCTGACCTATGACACAACGAACAATTATTCGGGTTGGAAAAAGGGTTTTTCTCCACAGTCTCATCTGGTAATCCTGCGCGAGGAAGAGAAAATAGTACCTGTCATAGGGTTATGGAAAAATGTTAGAGTATATTAAGTTATTTTGTATATATTACAGGCAATTGACCACAATTGACCTTTTATTGATGAATACAAGAGCTTTCTTTTATATTTATTATATATATATATATATATATATATATATATATTCTCAGGTGTAACATAAAACAATATGATACTAATTTTATATATATATATTGTGAGTAGAGAAAGGCAAGCTAGGAGAAGATTTACCCAAATAAATAGTCAAAAATCATCAAGAATTGGAAGCATTGTTGGTAAGTAAATACCCATACTATGCCCAGCCGAAGAAAACCCTCCAATTCGTACCTCCTAATAGTTGCATTACAATGTGTGACCCTGTCGTAATTTTCTATGGGGTGAACAAGAACCCTCAATAACCTGATAGGTAAACAAATGCATGAGTGAGGAAGTAGATTAATTAACAAAGAAATTAGTTATTACCTCGCAGGGTTTTTGTTGGGTAATCACCCTCAAAAAATTATTGCGTCATCTGGATGTTGGAGAACCTCTCCAAACTAGGAGGAAACCTACATGTAGAGTCGAAACCAAATCAGGAGAAGAAAAAAACAACCCATCTATTTAACCATAGCCCTCTTTAATACACAAGAAATGCACATAAGAGGTCACATAATAAATAACACCCTTTTAATTTACAAAATATATCTAAAACTCGTTGAAAAGTGAAGGAGAGGATGATTTGAATGCCACCTAAGCCTTGTATTGGGCCAGAAATTCTAGCACCTCAACTTCCCTCAATACAGCGCTCTACGCCCACGAAACCACTCATACTGAAAGAAAATAAACCAAAAAAAAATGGACAACTGCAATTTGCAAGTCGAGGGTTAGGGTTGGTAATGTTCATTCTCCACCGTTGGATTACATAAATAGATATAAACCACTCACCGGGTAGGCACTCAGTGGCCACATGGTCTTCATATGGATAAGGCTGTGTGGTAGTGGCCCAATTGACTCACACCTTTAAAAAAAAATCCCACCACAAGGTTCCTTTAATTCTACCATGAAAACCTTAAAAACAAAATTGAGGGTAGTTGAGATAGGTCGAATTATACCTCTGTTAATAGCCTATTAGGTACTAAGTCAATGTGTAGGGCGCAAGGGTGGTCACGATAACATAAAACATAGACTACACCAAAATTCCTGAAATGAAAAGTGGATCTCCATAGTTCATACATGATTTCAAAGATTAACCTTCTACAATATTATTTTTTGAATCCCATAGGTGGAAATATGGTAACTCTATAGCTTATTGAGTAGTAGATAGTGTGGGGATTATTGTATAAATTATAGGTGAAATCCATATAGATATATATATATATAGATATCTATATCTATATCTATATCTATATATATATATAGATATATAGATATATATATAACACCATGTTTAATGGCTAGCATGAAAACACGAGAGAATCTGCTTTTTAAATGAGGAAGGTATAGAATTACATAAGCATGGAAATCCTTCTATAAGGTACGTTAAAATTATATATGATTTTCAAATCTAGATAGAATATGTATATAAAAATAGATAAATGAATAAATCTAGTTAGAATATGGGTATGTTACATATAGTATCATAACTGTAGGTTCTAAACCTGGCCTAAGGGAAAACCATAACAGGAAAAAGAAAAAGGAGAATTGTAGAAACTATTATGTATTATGTAAATGGATGACATTTGGGTAATAAGGCACATGAGAAAGTGGCAAGGAAGGTGTAATGG
This sequence comes from Pinus tabuliformis, assembly GCA_031772625.1. NCBI lineage: Eukaryota > Viridiplantae > Streptophyta > Pinopsida > Pinales > Pinaceae > Pinus > Pinus tabuliformis. The sequence goes on from CM062817.1 coordinate 795,627,799, forward strand.
GAGGGAAGGTACATCTTCAACAACTTAACTCTTGGACATGGAAAAAAGAGAAGCAGATAAGAGATTTGACTGAAAATTCTGGTCATAAATTTGTTGACACAAAAAAGGAAGGGGATAAGGAAGACCCCCTAAGGAGAAGAAGTGTTAAATATGAAAGTGATACATTTGATAATGGAAACTACAATTAAAGTTATTTTTTTCTTTGCAGAGAATGATGGGTTATGAAAAAATAATATTTTTGGTCAGAATGATATACAAAACATCAAGGTCTAGTAGAACTATAGCTACAATATTGGGACCTATCGTTCAACTCCAGCTGAAATTTAATAAAAGGGGTAGAGAGGAGAGATAAGTAAATATTTATTGCGCTATATTAAACTACTGTAATGTATAAAAGACTAGCATTTCTATTATTTATCGACAATCCAAAACCACCTACCAACACGCAAGTGCTTATTTCAAACTTAAAAAAAAAATTGGAGTAATAATGGATCCTCTTATGGTAGCTATAACGATGGTATTGCAATACCAATATATCACGAGTGTGAATTATTTCAGGAAGAACAATACGTTAAGAAATTTCATCCTCATATGATTATACTAGGATTATAATAGGACAATACAATTAAGGCATTTAGGGAAAATGCACTGTGATGGAGGATGAATGCTAGGTGTTGGATAAAATTTTTGGAATTAGGGGTGCTTTTGTTGGATTATATTGATTAGGTGTGATTTTTAAATATAGATTCTTCAGAAATCATATATGATTCATAAAAAAATGTGAAGGAAACAAACCATTTATGGTAATGTTGTGACCTTAGTTGGATCTGGTATGTGTTAGTAGAGATCTCCTCACCCAAAAGGAAAGGGTCCCTCAAGGTTAGGAGGTAAGTTTCGTAGATGGTTTCGTTTGTTGTTTCTCAACATTACGCAAAAAATAATGAAAACACTAAATTGTAGGAAAATTATATTCTAACCAAATTCTTGGAGACTCTGGGAGTCTAAATCCTAAGGTCATATGATAGTTCTATTGGATCATCATAGTGACTTATAACATATGTTTTTTGGTGGAAATATTATGATATTAATTGGGAATGGGGGGGCTTTCTGGGTGTTTATGGTTGAAGATAGTATGATTACTATCCTATCCCAGGTTCCCAGTTTAACTTATTTAGCATGATATTTCGAACTCAATTTTGTCACCATGAGGAGTTGTTGTAATTTTATACTATATCCAAGATAGATAATGTGGATGGGATAAGTTTCCCTATGGGATTTACAAAATAGTTTTCACTATTTTCATCCTGGAAAGACGGACGATGGTCTGACGAGAAGATTTTAAGAGACTAGGTGTTATTTGAAAATGGACAAGCTTTATTGAAGATTTCTTTAGGAAGTTAACAATATAAATAAGTTCATATTTGGAGAAAAGGACCAAAACGAATATTAACCTTAACACAATTTGAACAAAACTAAGGTAGAGGTATGATATATATTGCATTGTATTTGAGAAAAAAAACTATTTATTGCGGGGAACGATTGATTGATGATCCGGTCTGCAATGAAGGAAGCACGGGTTAGGGTTTGAAGGCCTAGGGTTTTCAGAGCCTAAGACGGATGGAAGTGGGAGTCCGGGGAACAACTGAGGGGATAATCGGGAGCAGGAAGGATTCACCGCGAGGGTAAAATACGAAGGAAGGGAGAAAGAAAAGAGGGCCGGGACTGAAGGAACCTATGGAAGGAAAACAGGGGAGGGGAGAGATCCCCTCCTTCAGGAATGTAATAGCAGGAGAAGCAAGTGGGAGTGGACTGCAAGGGATGCAGAAGGAGAATAGCAGAGAGGCGCCAGTACTGGGGAATCGATGGCAAGCAAGAACTGGAAGCAGATGCTTACCTAGGGCACAGAAGAGACCAAGGTATGTAATCCCAAATAACAAACTCGAAGATTATAGATGCTATATGAGAGATCATGCTTTGATTTGTAAGTTTGTCGGGTTTTGGCCATCTGAAAAGGATTTAACAAGATGGATACAACAAAGATGGAAGCCAAAGGGGCATATAGATTTAAAACTAGGAGCAAAAGGTTTTTTCACAGCCATTTTTGCAAACCTAGAAGATAAGGAAAGAACCTTTGAAGAAGGGCCATACTTTATGAATAATGCCGGCTTATTCATGAGGCACTGGGAGGATAGATATAACCCAGATAATGAGAAATTGCTAGCAGCTCCCATCTGGGTCAGATTATTCGGATTACCGATGGAGTTCTGGGACCCTGATATTCTGGAAGGGATTGGCAACTCAATCGGAAATTTTGTTAAGGTTGCTGAGTCAACCAAGAGGGGAAAGTACACTTCTTATGCAAGGATATGCGTTTACATGAATATAGCAGAGCCATTTCCGGAGTATATAGAGTTAGAATACCATGACGAAATATGGCAGCAGCCAATAGACTATGAGCACATCCCCTTTAGGTGTAGAAGATGCCATGAGTATGGACATCTATACAGGCAATGCCCACTAAATAAAGAGGTGGAAATAACAAGGACACAGGATGAAGAACAGAGGAGAACAGAAGGACTAGATACTGGGGATGAGGGATTTAAGGAGATCCAAAAGAGGAAAAAACCAAGCAGGGAGGGAACGAAGATTCAACAAAAAGGGAAATCTGTAGTAGACGAAAACCAAAACAAGTTTCAGGTCCTGCAGGTGGAGGAAGACGAAAACGAGGGAGAAAGGAAAGAACAGGAGGATAACGAGAATGAACCAATGGAAATTATAAAAGAGACAAAAGAACAAAGCATAACTCAGAACAGGGAGCTGGAAGAAGAGATGGGAGAAAGTCAGGGGAACATAATAGGACAAACGCTGATGGGAACAAACTCTCAAAAGGATAACGGGAACGAAGAAGAAAGAATTATGAAGAAACTGCTTCAGGAATGGAAAAATTTAGATGAAAGATTTATTCCGGAAACACAGAAACAATTATATAAAGAAACATTCCAGAAATATAAGGAGAAGAAAGGTAGCACCTCAGGGATTCAAATGGATCAAACAGGGACGCAAGGGAACCAAGACCTGGGAGTGGACGGTACTGGCAAGGGGGGTAGAAAGAGAGGAAGACGAACTTTAAATGAAACTATACAAGCGGTTGGAGAAATATTGGTAAATTCAGGAAGGGTTATACCTCTATCAGAGGTATTTCAACAACCATCAAAGAAGTTATAAATGATAGTCACGAGCTGGAATATCAGGGGGCTTAACAGTAAAGGTAAGCAGAGGTATTTAAAGGAAAGACTGAAGAAGGATAAGCCGAGCATAATGATAATCCAGGAAACGAAAATGGGGCATCAACAGCTGGTAGAAATTATGAAAAGAACTAAGCTACAATACGAGGTAATGGCTCAAGATGCGGATGGAACAGCAAGGGGTCTGGCAATCATCTGGAACCCTGAGGAGGTACTATTTGAAAATTGGATTAGCTTTCCCAGAATCCTTTCAGGCATGTTCAGATTGATAGGATCAGAGGAGCGAATTCTTATTTCAGGGGTCTATGGACCGCATATTCCTAGGGAACGTAAGAACTTTCTCCAAAATATGCAAGCTATTAGGAGAATTCTCCCCGAAACACTATGGATAATAGGAGGCGACTTTAACATGATTAGAACGATAGGAGAAAAGAAAGGTGGCTTAAGGAGACCGGATCAGAACATGGAGGAGTTTAACGAGATGATCACAGAACAGAGGCTGGTAGATATTCCTACAACTAACGGTGTTCATACATGGAACAATAGGAGGGGAGGAAGAAACCAAATTGCTTCTAGATTAGATAGGTTCCTTCTATCCAAACAAATTTTGAATCGGGATGTGTTTATAGAAGCTAAAATTCTGCCAGCTTTAGGTTCGGACCACTGGCTGATCAGACTGGAAATCGATATCAAGAAAAACAATGGTAAGAAACCATTCAGATTCGAGGCCTTTTGGCTCAGAAACCCTCAATTCTTACACAAAGTAGAAGAATGGTGGACCCAGTGTAAAGTAAAAGGGAAGGGGAAGATGCATACTCTCTAGTTGAAACTCAAAGAACTCAAAGGGAAAATAAAAAAATGGAATAAGGAAGAGTTTGGGAACATCATGGAGGAAAAACAAAAATTAGAAAAAGAAATGGAGGAAATACAACAAAAAATAATTCTAGAAGGGAGGGATGAGGAGAGAAGCAACGAGGAAGGAAGAATAATAGGCCAACTTGAAGAAAGAAGGAAACAAGAAGAGATTCTGTGGAGACAAAAGTCAAGAATAAATTGGCTACGCGAAGGAGAAAGAAACACCAGGTTTTTTCATCAAGCTATGATTCAGCACAGACAAAGGAACAAGATCTTTTCTATTAAAAATGCAGAGGGGGAAAGGATAGTAGAACAAGGAGCCATGGAGAAAGTATTGGTGGAACACCACAAAGAGATTCTTACAGAACCACAAAGAGACCGGGGAGTAGCCATAGAGGGTATCTGTAAGGAAATCCCAAGAGTAATAACAAATGAGCAAAATAAGGCTCTGATGAGGGCAGTAACTTTAGAAGAGGTGGAAGAAATTGTGATGAATATGAGTAAGAACAAAGCACCAGGACCTGATGGATATACTATGGAGTTTTATCAAGCAGGGTGGCATTTTCTGGGCAAAGAAGTCTTGGAGGCAGTAGAGGAATCCCGAATGAAGCAAAAGGTATGGCCAGGTATCAACTCGACCTTTTTAACCCTGATCCCTAAGAGCGGTAGCTCTGATAATGCTCAAGGATTTCGTCCAATAGCCCTGTGCAATGTCATATATAAGATCTTAGCGACTCTGATAGAAAAAAGATTAAAGGCTTTACTTCCGAATATAATTTCTCCAGAGCAAACCGGATTTGTGGAGGGGCGACAAATTCTTGATGGATTAGTAGTGTCACAGGAAATGATACACTCTCTAAATCAGAAAAAGCAGAAAGGAATGATGATAAAGTTAGACCTGTCAAAAGCCTACGACCGTTTAAGTTGGAAATACCTCAGAGCGGTTCTTGGAGCCTATGGATTTGACAACAGATGGATAGAATGGGTATATAGCATGATATCAACCCTGAACTTCTCAATACTATTATGGGGTTCCGACGGCAACCTTCAGTGCTACTAGAGGAATTAGGCAAGGGGATCCTATTTCTCCATTCCTATTCATAATGGCAGCAGAAGGTTTAGGAAGATATTTCAAAAAAGAGCTGAGGGAAAAGAAAATCAAAGGCTTAAAGCTATGGGGAAACAATTTGCCTATCACGCACCAGCAGTTTGTAGATGATATTATGCTATTCTGTGAGGTCTCAGTAAAAGAGGTGAGGAACGTTAAAAGAATATTGGAATTGTTCATGGAAGCATCTGGTATGGAAATTAACAAAGAAAAATCATGCACCTTCATATTTAATACTCCAGACTCAATCAAGGCTCATCTAACCAGAACTTTAGGATTCAGGCAGGGGGAACTTCCTACAAAGTACCTGGGGAATCAGTTAGATATAAACCCCACTCGGATGAAAAATTGGCAGAATACTATAGAAAAAATAAAGAACAAATTGGCAAGCTAGTCGTTCTGAAATCTGTCCTGCAATCGATACCTATTTACCCATTATCCATTATGGCGGCCCCCAAAGGGGTATGCACAAAAATGAAAGAAATATTTGGGAAATTTATCTGGGGTGGACCAAATCAACAAAGGAAATGGGCTCTAGTTTCGTGGAAAAGTATAATGAAAAGAAAAGAGGAAGGGGGTCTAGGTCTGAGAGACCCAGAGATGCTAAATAAGGTGCTGGGAGCAAAATTATGGTGGCGGTGGATGCAAGGAGGAAATGATCTATGGAAGAGAATCTGGACTCAGAAATACAATATGCCTGCAACAACAGCGGAAAGATTGAGAGCTGATGGAATCCCAAAAGGATCTTCAATCTGGGAATTGGCTAGCCAGAATAGGCATATAGTAAACAATTATGCTTTCTGGGAAATACGCGAAGGAAGTAGTGCTAGATTCTGGGAGGAGGGATGGCAGCAGCGAGACAAATTGACTGAGATACAAACTCTGCAATAAGTACAATAGAAAGCGATCAGGGTAGGACGGGAATATGTAAGGGACTATTGGGAAGAAGGAGAGACCAATGAAATATGGAGAGTCTGGAGAAAGCCAGAAGAATGGTACGAAAATATAAACCAAGAGCTGGGGCAAATATACACCAAGGAGTTAGAATCGAGGAAGATAAAAGCGAGATCAGGGATGGACATTCTCAGATGGGGTAAAGCAATGAAAGGAACCTTTACAGTAAAAGAAGCCTACTATTTGACAATGCATCAAGAGAGAGAGGAAGAAACTACAGACTGGAGAATTATATGGGATAACAAGTGGTGGCCGAAGATAACAATATTCACATGGTTGGTGGGCAAAGAACGAATTCTAACATGGGATAAAATCCAGAAGAGGGGTTTCTATGGACCTTCGAGATGTAGTCTATGTAACAAAGGAATAGAAACCCAGGAGCACATACTGAATAATTGTCCTTTTGCCCGATATCTATGGGAAGAGATTAGAACACTCTTTGGAAAGTCAAATAGAGACCCCAACAGTATTAAAAATACCATTATGCAATGGGGCAAAGGACAATTCTCTTGTAGAGTGGTGAGAAGAATATGGAATTTGTCAGTAGGTTTCGTAATATGGTCTCTGTGGAAAGAACGAAATAGAAGGATCTTTCGGGAGAAAAGCAACCAACCTGCAAGAATCTGGGAGGAAATATGCAAATCTATGAAAGAAACAGTTTTGTCTGAAGCCTGGGAAGAGGAGGATTGGAAAACGAATCAGGAGGAAAGGAGAATAGTATCTAAATTAAATATGGATTTTGACATGATCTACCCCAGAAAAGAGAATCGGATGAGAACTCAAATTCAGAGTCCTAATCAGTTCAGATATCCCGGAGAAAATTTCATCAAGTTGAACTTTGATGGGGCTTCCAAAGGAAACCCAGGGCCGGTAGGCTTTGGGGGTATCTTTAGGGACAGCGAGGAAAATACAAGGTGGGTGTATGCGGAATGGGGGGGAGAAATGACGAATAATGAAGCAGAGCTATGGGCGGTGCATCAAGGATTAAGAATAGCAGTGAGGAACAGATACATGAATTTGGAGATAGAAGGCGACTCGCAGGTAACAATAGAGATGCTCCGTAAACTAAATGATGGAAAGAGCTGGGAGCAGGTTGCTAAAAGCTGGAGGACAGCGGGGATTATCCAAGATGTAGCGGAGTTACTAAGGAGAATTGAATATAAAATTATTAATCATGTTAGGTGAAAAGGAAATAAGGCCGCAGACCTCTTGGCGAACTGGGGGAGTAATGAATCGGATAGAAGAATGGACAACAACTGGTCTACAATAGAGAATAACCTGAGATGGGCAGAGCTTAAAAACATAATCACCCAAGATCATAATGAATCTACTACCAGATAAAGAGAAGATCAAACGACTCCCGATCGGGATGAGAACGGCGGCGTATAGATTAATAAATGCACAGCAGGTAAGAAAGCATGACCGAGCAGGAGGAGTTCAGGTTATGATGAACAAGGACAAGTGGATCACCACGAGGGATATCATCTCAAGACAAGCGGATGATAGAATTGCGATGGAGGAGATGGGATCTGTCAGGGTGTCAGAGATAAGACAGGAGCATGACAGTACGGAGAAAACGCGAAGAAAGGTGAACAAGGAGGCAGACAACAAGCGGCGAAAGAGGAGGGCAAGTAAAATAGAGAAGAGGTGGTGGAAACGGAGGAATAAGAAAGGTTCATGCAGCCGAACGAGGAGAATTAGTAAGGAAGTGATGAACACAGTGCGAAGAAGCAGGGCGATCAGGACTGTGGAAGAGAGAACAACAATACAGAGGAGGGCGACAAAGCGTAAGGAAGACTTGGTAGAGGGGATCAGAATGACTTCGAGAATATGGATGAGGAGTAATGAAGAGGGAGGAAACCGAGGTCGAGGGGGCTGAGAGGAAAAGGGAAAAGGAATAATAGAGGATGCCACAGAGAAGGAAATTCTCACGGTTCAGGATGATTCAGAGGAGGATGTTGAGATGTTTGACTCAGACGGGGAGGAAGGAGGACCAGGGAGTGAATGGACAAGCAGGGCGGTAAAGACGGGGAGGTCTAAGGTTCAAGAAAGCGGGAAAGAAGACGCAAGGGGTAGCGAGGAACGAGAAGGAGGGGAATGCGGAAATCCATCAGGTTTAAAGAGAAGGCGAGGCAGGGGGAGTTATAGGACAAGGGAAGGTGCAGGAGGGAGACGCGGACATGACAGAAGAGGGGGCAGAGGAATGGCTGGAAACAGGGAAGATCGCGCAACAGGGTTTGTTCGGAGGATAAGGAAATCCATAGGTAAAAAATTTCAGTATGCTGAAAGGGCCTACTGCGAAAATACTAATCAAAACATCAGAAGGATTATTCAGCAGCTAGAAGAGGAGGCAATTCAGGGACAGTCAGACTCAGAATTGGAAGACTGGGAATATCTCCTCCCAGATCCAGGCAACACACGCGGACGCATGACATTATATAAACAGACCCTTCATGTCTATTGGGTAATGAAGAGACTACTAGCTAAGGCTATGGAACAAGTAGCCATGGAAATGGCAGAATTATCTCAGGGTATTCCAAACGTGAAGACGGAACTTCGGAACATTCATGTCATGTAGGACAAGAAGATGGATGAAATACAGCAGCAGTTAAAAGCCAGTGGTTCGGGTATCAAGAAGGAGATGGAGCAGCAGGCAGGCACAGCGGATCAGTAGAAGAAGACATGATAAATAGAGGTTTTTATAAAAAACTTTTTTAATTACAGCTAGTTAACTGTAGTCTCTTTTTGTAATCTAGAATGTAGACAAGAAACTGTTATAATTTCTATAAGTGTGTAGCGTATAAAGCATGGAAAGACAGAATGAGAACCTTTTATTTTTGGATGGCTATCAAAAACTTGAGGTGGCCTTGATGCACCAACGTGGATGATGATGGATGATGGATCGGGATCATAAGGCTTGGAATGTATTATCATTATGTGGTTTGATCATTGATTGACTAGATTTGAATACTGACGCATGTTTTATTCTACAAATGTTATGATCTGGGTATGATTGAATTCTGAAATAGCTGTGAAGTGTTTAAGTTAGTATTTGCAAATTTGTACACAGGTTCAATTTGATAAAAGTGCGTATACACATTGGTTCGGCTCATCAGAGTAGCGTATACATTATGAAATATGATATCTAAATTTGCAGTTGGTTCTAGTGATTGTTGCAGAGTTCTGGGTTTTGCTCTATGTTCTGGTCACTGTGTTTTGATGACAGCGTTTCAGTGATTCACTTGTTGGGTGATTTAGGGATTGATGATTGAGGATTTAATGATTGGTTAATGCAATGGTTGTATTGTAGTGGTGATTGATTTTGAGCTTCAATGTTGTTGATGGGTCCAGTATGGAAATTGGATGAAACACGGCCTTCATATTGTGGTGTTGTGTTCCAGGGGTATACAGTCTGAAAATTTATGAAACGTGGTCCCTAGATGAAGAGAGAAGGTTGTATCTTTCTGTAGGCCAGCACCTACGTACTAGTAAATATATCAGCTAGTACAAGAGCCAGGGGGTTGGAGCTCCCTTCCAATAGTAGCTAGAAAACAAGAGAGGGTTGTAGCCTTCTGTAGGCGGCACCTACGTACTAGTAAATATATCGGCTAGTACAAGAGCCAAGGTGTTGTAGCTCCCTTCCAATGGAAGCTGGAGAATGAGAGAAGGTTGTAGCCTTCTACAAGTGGGTGCCTGCGTACTAGTATGAGCCTGCGCCAGTACAAGATTGTAAACAGGTTTTTCTTGTATTAAAAGGAAGACAACAACAGGTGGTTTTTGTCCTGCAATGTGTTTCCACCTTATATCTTGGTGTTCATGTGTGTTTCTTATGTGTGATGATCTATTATGTTTTTACTGCACCTGGTTACTATTTATATGGATAATGAAAGTACTGATGCATTGATTAAAGATCAACATATGATGAATTAACTTAATCATAAGTTTACTGGATATGCGCTATTTGCCTTAAATACAGGTTCATGCACACGCGGGTTCCATTAACTAGAGTAGCGTATATAAATTTTATTATCGAATGAAAAGTTATTGACTTGCTAATACTAATTCACCCCCCCCAGTATTATTTCTAACACATGCTTTGAAAGTTTGGAAGCATTACTTACTAGGAAAGAAGTTTATTTTAATGACGAATCACAATATCTTAACCAATTTCTTTAGTCAACCAAACCTAAATGCTTATGAGCAAGGTGGACCGTGTTTCTAAGCAAATTTGACTTTGACATTAAATATTTAAAATAAAAAGAGAATCGTGTGGTAGATTCTCTAAGAAGGAGGTTGAATTGTATATATTAAACTACCTTCAGTCAAGTAAAATTTAGTTTTACTAATTAGATTCGAGAAGTGGCAATAAATGGCACTAGATATCATTTCATGTGGCAGCAAGCCAAAAAGGAAGTTACTTCTAAGAGTAAGTTGGGCTACAACATTAATAATGAAATCTTGCTGACCTACAGAAGTCGAATTTACATACCCAATCATCAAGTTGTTAAGCGATTTATTCTTGATGAATATAATAGAAATCCACAAATCTCACATCCAAGGTATCAAAAAATGATCACAACCTTAAGAAAGGACTACTTCTCTCCAGGAATGAAAAAATAGATAGCATAGTACTTGGCGCAATGCTTAGAATGCCAATAGGTGAAGGAAAAGCATCAAAATCCTCTTGACCTACTCCAACACCTTGGCATCCCTGAATGGAAATGGGAAATAGTGACATTAGAGCTTATCATAGGATTAGCAAAGATGAGGAAATAAAATGACTCGACAATGGTGGTGGTGGATAAAATAAGGAAATCTTACCATTTTATTCTTTTTCAATCAACCTATACGGTTGTGCAAGTTGTTGATAGTTTTATGAAAGAAATTTTTCGACTTCATGGAATTCCTAAAATGGTGATTTCTGATAGGCACGTAAAGTTCACCTCAACCATTTGGACAACTTTTTTCACTGGATTAGGAACTCAAGTACAATTTAGTACTGCTTAACACCTTCAAACAAATGGGTAAACTGAACGAGTAAATCAAGTGTTGGAAGACATGCTTAGGATGTATGTGATGCGGCAACCCATGAAGTGGGAAGAGTATCTTCATTGATCCAGGTGGATATTGGTGTTCGCTCAACTATTCCATGTAGACCTCTAATTAGTTTCATTCATTTCCTTGTTGATTGCAGCATTTACTATTTTTAACATTTTTTCGGGTCCTGAACTTCGGGAGCAGTTTTGACCCCTTGAATGGTTTTTTTTTTAGGCCCATAGCTGTAGGCAAGGGCCTACTACAAATATTGTAGTACTCGGAGAAATATTTCCAAAAAGGTATCGTACAAGCCAAACTGAGATAATATGGACAAGTTACGAACCTGGGAAGTTGGCTGTCAAACTAACCCCAACGGGGCCCACAAACTCATGGCATTCCATCTCTTGGTGTTAGGGTTTTGGTTGTTTATGTTTTTCCCTTGTTGTTCAATAATAAGTAGGCCCTTGAGCCTCATTTCAACACAATTTGGAGCCATGTAGTCACCACATCTCTTCTCAAAGATAAGCTACCATCACCCGAGCTAGTTTTATTTCCATTCTGTTTGTAAGCATATTTCAGTATTTGATATTAGTGAAATGAAAGTGTTATATCCATAACATCTTTATATTTATGGTTATATCAGTCATTTTTTGTGTTCATTTTTAATTATGGATTAGTGATATCAGAGCGGTCTTCTCTTTCTCTGTTTTTCTTTGCATGTCCCCAACAAGATCGTGATATAAGGAGTTAGGGCTTGAACTAGTTAAACCTTTGCAAGACAAGCCTCACAAATCCTGACGGCCTCCAATGGACGAAAAGAAGAAATACGAGGGGTGGGAGATCCTTTCAAAATTGTGCTCAAAGAAGCCCTCAAGCGTCATATGAACACGATGATGGACAACTTCACCCAGATGCTTCAGCAGCAACCCAAAGGTGATGCATCTTCTTCCAGTAGCTCCTTTGGAAGCACCATACCCTTTAAGGTACAAGTTAACTTTGACATCCCCATATTTGAAGGTCAGATAGATGCGGATGTCATAGATAAATGGTTAAATCTGCTAGAAGGATATTTTTTTGTTCATGATTTTTCCAACTGGGAAAAGATTATTTTTTCACTTCTCAAAGCCACCGCCCACATCAAGGACTAGTGGGAGACCTACTCTAAGAAGAAGGAAGAAAGTACACCCTCACCATTTTTAGCCACACCCACGTAGAATTTTTTCTGGGAGACCATCAAGGAGTAGTACTATCCTCCCTAGGGCTATGACAGTAAATAAATAAAGTGGACCATTCTGTGGTAGGGAAGGGATGACGACGTGCCAAAGTTTACTAATGTTTTTCATACCTTCGCACGAAGTTTGGTATCAAGGATTCTAAGCAACGTTTGATACTCAAGTACTGCGACTGCCTACACATGTACATCTAGGATGAGATGGAGTTCTTAGACATCTCCTCATCTGGCACAACGTACCGATACGCTATCAAGATTTAGCAAAAGTTTAAATAGAATAAGTGATACTTTGGATCTGTGAATATGAAGTAATGGAAAGGTGCCCCTAAACCTCCGAGCAAAGGGAAAGAAAAATGCGGGGTGAACGAGGACAACCCATGAAAGACGCAAGAAAAGAAGAACACCGTGAGGCCAAACAAAGACACAGAAAACTGGTTTGAGTTCCATAAGAGCTCCACTCACAAGATGAGTGAGTATCGGGCCAAGCAGTCATTGGAAGCTGAGCTAAAGGCTTCGAAATTAGATGCATGTTTTGACTTTGAGTCAGAGCCTGACAAGGGGAATGACAAAGGGAAGCATATCATTGATTCGGAGCCAAGTGCCACCATGGCCACCCCCAAGATCAAAAAGAGTGAGCTTGAAGATCTAGAGGAGGGGGAACACCTCTTCAATTGAAATATGTGGGTGAAGGGTTATCTACTACAGTTCATTGTTGAGAGCCAAAAGAACCTAATTTCAGGAGAGCTCTTAAAGTGGTTGGGTCTAGCGACTACAACACATCTGCATCCATACACCATCAGGTGGCTTCACTAAGGATGATATTTTTGTGTCAGTCAACACTGTTGCCTTCCCTACAGCATCAAGCCCTCCACAGATGAGGTATTGTGTGATGTTGACCCTCTTGAATTTTGTGATTAATTATTAGGACAAACATACTCATGGAAGCGATATTATGTATATGAGTTTATACCTCGCTCTCTGATTATTACTTTGGGAAATAAGTTGTACAGGATACTAGAGGTGGGCCTGCCTACTGCCATCTCTTTGATCATTGCAAAGAAATGCATTAAGATCATTTCACAGACCATGAAATTTGTTTTCCTTAAGATTCACCCTTAGGGCAAGAAGAATATTTTTCCCACATCTTCCATATGGGGTTTCTCCACAAAGAAGCAATAGATGGACAAGGTCATGGAGAAGTACAGCGAAAAGTTCTCCTCACCTAGGAGGGTGCCTCTGCACTATCAAGTCAATAATTCCATCGACATGACCCCAAGCACACCGCTATGGAATGGACCGATATATCGATGCTCTATTATGGAAAAAAATGAGATCAAGAGGAAAAATTAAGAGTTTCTGCAGAAAGGGCACATCAAGCCAAGCTCATCACCCTTTGGGAGCTTGATCGTATTGGTAAAGAAGAAGGATGGGACTTGGAGACTCTATATTTGCTATTGGGCGTTCAATAAGATCACTGTATAGAATAGGTACCTAATCCCATGGATTGGTGACCCTCTGGATCAATTCAAGGGGGCCAGATATTTCAGCAAGATTGATTTGAAGTTCGGTTATCACAAGGTGCCTATCAAACCCTCTAATGTGTGGAAAATTTCCTTAAAATCTAAGGAAGGCCTTTTTGAAAGTTTGGTCATGCCTTTTGGGTTGAAGAATTCGCCCATAACCTTCATGGTATTGATGGATGACATCTTTCGACCCTCCACCAATGGATTTGTGGTGGTGTATTTAGATAACATGTTCAACCAGAGTTGGGGAGAGCACCTCTACCATATTTGAGAGGTCCTCGAAACCCTTTGAAAACACAAGTGATGTGCCGATTTGCAGAAATGAATTTTGGCATGACCTAGGTTCAATATTTGGAGTACATCGTTGATGAAAACAGTGTGCATGTGGACCCAGCCAAGATACAAGTCATTCGGGATTGGGAACCTCCAAGCACTCTAACAGAGCTCCACAGTTTTTTGGGTCTTACCAATTTCTACGAGAGGTTTGTGTTGGGGTTTGCTCATATCACTTAGCCTTGAAGTCAAGTCCCTAAGGGCAAAGTGAAAGAAAACTTCTTTTGTTCTGAAACCCAACAGAAGGGATTTGATGAGTTGAAGCATCACCTCTGCTCTACACCAGTGCTCAAATAATCAGACCTGTAACAACCATTTATGATTGAGACATATGCCTTTGACTATGCTATTGGTGCAGTTCTTACTCAACAAGGGCATCCAATGGCTTACCACAGTGACACACTTTCAGACATAGTCTGAAACTATCCTACATATGACAAAGAAATGTATTCCATTTTGTAGGCATGTCATCAATGGAAGCATTACATTATGGGGAAGGAAATGATCATCTACATATACCACTAACCCCTGTAGGTCATACAGACACAAGTGAAGTTGAAGAATGATCGCCATCAAAAATGGTCTACATACCTACAATAATTCCATTTGAAAATTAAGTATAAGAAGGGAAACACCAATAATTTTGTAGACATCCTCAGCCAAGCACCAGTCATGGAACTGATCATTATGCTCGACCCATATGGGCATGAGACATCGGGGTGGCCGCATCTTTACAAGAGTGATCCAGAGTTTGGAAGCACATACCGAACACTCCTAGAAGGTAAGCAAGTTCCAAGTTTGCACCTCGAGGGTGCACTGTTATGCCACCTAGGACACATCTTTGTTCCTTCAACCGAGCATGCCAAGATGATTTGGGAGGTGCACTATAATCAGGTCGTTGGACATTTCAGAGTAGAGAAAACAGTGACAATACTGCAGAGGTATTTTTATTGATTGAACCTTCATCATGATGTTAGGAAGTACATTTTATCCTACACGACTTTTGTCATTGCCAAGCCAACCATCAAGAAGAAAGGTCTATACACTCCTTTGCCTAATCCTAGCCAACCTTGGGAATCCATTTCCATGGATTACATGTTGAGCCTTCCTTCTACTAAGCACATCAAAGTTTTTGTTTTCGTGGTCATCTATAGATTCTCTAAGATGCCCATTATGGCAACTTGCAAGAAGATTATCAAAACACAGGCCATTGTTAAGCTCTTCTTTGAGCGAGTGTGGGTACACTTTGGGATCCCACAGTTGATTGTCTTAGATTAGGACAATATATTTCTAAGTGCCTTTTGGTCAAGTCTTTGGTTGATGTTGGATACCAAACTTACTAAGTCCATGACTTTCCACCCCCAAACTGATGGTCAAACATATTAGGTTGTCAACAGGGTGATTGTACACATTCTGTGCATGTACAACTTGAAGCATCCACGCACATGGGAGGAAATCCTCCCTTATGTCCCACACAACTACAACAAAAACTCTCCATATCTCGAAAAGCCACAACCCCTTTCACGTAGGGCTAGGATTTCAGCCATTATGTCCCAATGATGTGGCCATACCATTGCAGCCACTCAAGAAAATTTGCCTCACATTCAATCCAAAGCCGACAGGGCTAACAACTTCATTGATCGCATTCAACACATCCACTAGTAGGTCCATGATATATTGAACATAGCCAATGTTATGTACAAGCAATGCCATAATAAACTTCAAGTGCCACACAAGTTCTAGGTGGGCGACAAAGTTTGGATACGTTTGTACAAGGAGTGCCTCACTAGACCCCATCGCAAGCTTTTCCCACTATGATATGGTCCATACACCATCACCAAGGATTTAGGGGACAATGCCTTTGAGCTTAGCATTCCACATTTCCTTGGTCTGCAGCTCATGTTCAATGTAGACTACATGTGGCCATACTTTCCACCATCCCTGGACACATCTGACATTGCAGGAACAACTGTCACCAACCAAGTTAAACAAAGACTACATGGAACAGCCCATAATTGATCACATCATGGACATGCAAATCAAGAACGCTTACCAACAGAGGATCCAACTATATCTAGTTGTCAAATTAGGCGAACTCCTTCAGCAATGCAAGTGGTTCACTAGGGACCAGGTTCAACAGAAATTTCCTCACCTCATGGAGGATCTACATGCAATTGGTACCATTTCTTCCTGAGGGAGGAATGATTGGTGGATATTGGTGGTCACCCGCCTATTCGACCTAGAACTCCAACTAGTTTCATCCATTTCCTTGTTTATTACAACATTTACTATTTTTAACAATATTTTTGCGTCCTGAACTTTTGGAGCACTTTTGACCCCCTAAACATTGTTTTTTCAGGTTTGTAGCAATATTCTGGTGCTAGGTTGCATAAAATCCTGTAGTAGTTAGAGATATGTTTCAAACAAAGTATTGTATGTGCCAAATGAAGATAATATGACCTAGTTACGACCCCTGGAAGTTGGGTGCCCAACTAACCCCCACGGGGCCCACAAACTCTTAGCGTTCCATCTCGTGGGGTAAGGTTTTGGTTGTTTATGGTTTCCCTTGTTGTTAAGTAATAAATAGGCCCTCGATCCTGATTGTAACACAATTCAGAGGAATGTAGATGCCACATCTCTTCTTAGAGATAAGCTACCATCGTTGATGAGCACCAATATTGCAGCAAGAATGTCGCAACTCTTGGGCTACCATATTTACTTTATCAACCTGGGGTTCGTACAAACTTGGAGGTGACAGTGGTGTCTACACAAGTAAAAGTGATGGTTCTTCCTTTTTCACTATTCAGTTAGCGAGAGACCACTAGGGTTTTCAAGCCAAACTTCTATAGATTCAGAAGAAGCTTGGTTCCTTGATGAAAGAAATAGAAATCTACTCTAAGAGAGAGTTGATCTACTGTAATAATGAAAAATACTGAAATTCAATGCTAAGGCACACAATTTCCTAATTAACTACTAAGAGCTATGCTTTTCAATAATTCTAAATTAACATGAAAAAAATGTTATTTTCCTAAGAATGGAAGTTAAAAACATCAAACATCATGATTGTTATGCATGTAAAGGACTGTAATAAATCTGTTTTGTCTTTTTATGCTTTTCATGAAAAATCAAGTGTGCAAACTAATCACTTTTGGTGATGTGGCAGGTGGCTTAGGGATGTTGGTGGATGGCTAGAAGGTTCAGAAGATGATTTGGAGGTTAGGGAGAATCTTGGGTGACCTTAGGTGGCTTCCTAGAGGTTTTCCCTCAATTCGGCCTCAAAACAGGCCACTTCAGGAAACCCTACACGATGTACTAGAAACCTACAAGATTCCCTGTATTTCTACAGGATACAACCGAGAGAAAAACGATGGGTTTTGAAGGTGATGGGAGGCTTCGCACAGGTGGTGGATGGGTGGAATGGAGTGAGGAAAGTCCTAGTGTCACTCAGAACCCAAAACCAAGTTTAGAAGATGGTTGGATTTGCTCAACATGCTTGAGGGAATTTCTATGTAAAATGATGAAATTGGTGAAGGTCTTGATGAAAACAAGGAATGCCTATGGGTGGATGAAGTTGTAAGGTGGTTGATTCCTATGAGATCTCTTTCTACTTCTAAAGCACATGCTCTGCATCAAATATGTGTATTTTCCAAAAAGTCATGTAAACAAGAAGAATTCTCATGAGCTAGAAAAGCATAATTTGAACTAACTGTCTACCTTATGCATGAGGAAATTGCTAAATAAAATGGAATCATGGATGAGATCTACTACAAGAATGAAGATAGAAGAGATGGAAATGAAATCCTACACTTGCAAAAATGATCAACTGCTAGTTTAAGTACCGCAAACTCTAAATCTTATGAAGAAATGGAAATCTGTCTTTTTGGGGCTGCATAATGGTCTTTTCCTCAAATCATGAACCCATAAGGAAGAAGTGAGGCAAGGACACTTACTAACATATTTGTGATGCTTCTTTCATCCCTTCTAACCTACTACTGAAGTAAGGAAAAAATGGAACAAAACTAATAAACAATTAATCAAATCTAGGCTACTTGCAATGAAATACTTCTAAAGACAATTTAACTATGAATCTATGAAACTAAGCTAAGCATATAGATACAAGAAGAGAAGCCTTTTCTGCTAGGGTTGGGCCCTAACCCAAGAGCTTCATCCCTCTGAATTAACTTAGTACTGGATCAAGAAAAGGCTCATTCTTATTACCAAAATAGAAAATTACATCAAAGTCTTCCACAATTCTAGAGCTCGAAAATAACTAGAGTTTTTACAACCAAAATTTGAATCCTAATGAGGCTCTAGGCCTCTCTAATTATAAAATGAAGTCTCCAATGAATTCCTTAAATCTAGGGAGGCTTGGCTCCCAAACTCGAGATGAACTAACTCTTTGTCTATCACTTTCTTGGTTTCCTTTTGATCTTCATGACTTGGCTACTTGCACTCCAAGATGGTGGGATTAATGGAGGAATATTTGAATGGGGGAGGAGTAAATGAGGAGGATTTATCTCCTACAGTCTCTCTCCCTTGTCCCATTTGGGTTTCAAAACTTAGTCTTGCCAAAATTCCTTGATTTTCTCTTCCAAACCTGCATTCAATGCATATTAGTTCACTAGGCTTGATATCTCACTTTAACTCATCTCATTAACAAAATATAACCAAAACATGTAATAAGCTATGATAAGAGTTTGTTTGACTAAGCTAGGAGGTGGATTAAGGCCCATATAATTACCCAATGATGAGGCTCATCATCACCCCCTACTGAAAGTGTTTCTCATCATCTGAGCAACTTAATCAATATCCATGTCTTTCATAGCTCTAGTGGTCTCCCTGACATCCCATGCCTATCTTGTGGTTTCCTCTTCTTGTGCATAGAAACCTGCTTTCTTTTCTACCTCCTCCCACTGCCTCTTTTCTTCTTCTTCCTTCCTTCCTTCTAGCATCCCTAAGAGAAGTGGTGGACTGAGTGTCAAGCCAATTCAATTGACTTTGAGCCTTTTCAAAGATTTCTTGAACATGGGTGTCCTCTCCAGTGCTTCTCTCATTCTTTGAGGAGAGTGGTACTCTCTTATATTTAAATTGTATGGCAATGTGTTCCATATCCTCAGGAAAGCTTGCATGATGTCATCCCCTAACAACCTGAACATGTCCTCAAAATGTTTAATTGCTTTCTCTTGGATAGCAAGATACATGGGTGCAAGATGAGGTTCATTTGCAATTAAATTACGTGTACTAATGAGGGCCATTCGACTAGATTGCTCAGCTCTGATCATAAGAGGCTCTATTTGTTCTCTTTCCAATACCTTCTTCATTTCTATAGCCCTTGCTTCCTCATGGCTCATCCATGAGGCCAAAGCCATCAAATGTAAATCTCCTAGCTTGGCATTAGGGTCCCATACATTCATTTCTGTTAAGGTCATGTTATGGAAATAAAACTCAAAAATCTTGGCCCTATCTTCCAATGTACTTTTATCACAAAGATTAATGAAATGCCTATATTCCTGAAATGAGATAGTGCCTCTCTGTGATAGGTTCTTGATTTGGAACTACATCCATTGTTTCTTAAGGTATAAGGCATATGATTTAGCTGGAATCCTACACTGGATTGCTTCCAAAGAGAGACTGGACATGCATGCCAATTGATTCTCTTTTTCTTGCAGTTGTCCTTTCAACCATGCATTTTCTGTCTCTAACTAATTTTCCATTATGGCCTCTCTGTCTGTCAAGCTACTTAGCTCTCTGCCCATCTCTTTGAGCTTCTCCTCCATGTGACCAATGTTCTCTAGCCCCTTGGACTTTGCAATCTGCATCCATCTATGATTTCTTGCTCTCTCCTTCTCAAGCTCAAAGAATAATGGAATAGCAAATTTTTGTACAATGACCCTGCCCTGTTCAATAAATCTGTCGTAGGAGTCAAGGTTAGGTTGGGGGCTAGTTTTCCTTAGCTCTAGGTCCTCTTCTTTAGCTTATGGCTGTAGGCTTCCCTCCTTATCCAATTTTTGAGTCTCCTATAGCTTTATCAGAGTCTGATGTAGGACTACTTCTGCTTCGTGTAGGTCCTGTTGCGTATCCTGTAGGATTCTTGCTTCCTTTGGATGAGATGGATCTAGTTATAGGCCTTCTCACATAGGTGATAGGACACTTAGGGGAGGTTTATGTTGAGGATCCTCTTTCTTTAGTTTTTAAAGTAGGAGGCATTTTCTCCTATGGTTTAGGTAAGTCCTCAATTACAATGGGAATTTTGGTTGGTGTTTGGGGTTTCCACTGCCTTATCCTTCTGCTTTTCCTTGTTCTTAAATATAAGGGGGTCTGCCTCTGTCTTTTTCTTTTTTGTTTGATAGGGGTGCTAAGAGAAGTGGGTTCTGGAGACACCCTAGGTGACTCCTCCTTGTCTTCTGCCTCCTGTTTTCCATTGCCCTTTTCCTCTATTTTTTTCCTCTCTTCTCCTCCTTCTAGATCCTCATCTTGTTTATCAGTCTCCTCTATTTCCTCATCGCCATCCTTCTCTTTATCCTCTTCTTCCTCCTCATATGTCACATCTTCATCCCTCTCTGCTTCTTCTCCATCTGTTTTAGTTTCTTCCTCATCTTTTTCACTGATAGTAGGACTAATGTCATATGTGAGGGCTTTGATATCCTCCTATGTCTGCATGTCTCTGAAAATTTCCCACTGGATAGGAATTCTGAGGTTGTGGAGGGAATCTTATATGATGATTCTAATTAACCCATGGTGGGCTAACTGTTGGTAGTTTCCCTTCTGCACTTATATGCTTGTATCTATCAGTGATTTCAGAAGGAAGTATGGTATGCTGAGCCTGTGATGAGGAGGTGAATCTGATCCAAACCTCAATTCTTCAAGAAGCCTAAAGTGATACCAATAAACCACACTATACCTACCCTCACATGATATGTATTTGATAAGGTGGTAGCTCACCTCATTCCAGGGGTATGGTAGGGTTGCTCTCCTTACTCCATTTTTGTCCTCAATGGGCTTTTCTCCATATGAAAAGAACTTCTTCTTGGAAATCTGGCTATCTCCCTTGTCTTCCTTTCTCAAAGGCACTCGTAGAGGGAGTGTGGTAATTATGCTTATGAGTTTAGGGGTGAGCTCTATGGATAGGCCTCTCACCACAATAGTGACATGGACTCTGGTCAGTGGAATGAGGGAGAGAGCAAAATCTCGAGCCACTTCATCATCATACCCTCTTAATTTTTCAAAACACCCCATCCAATTATGTCTTGTGAAGATTTCTAACACCTGAGGGTGTTGGTTGATTCTCACAGTGTTAATAAGCTACATTCTATTAAATCCCCTTGTCATTTTGGTTGGTGAATTTTAAGGAATTGAGATGGTTGATACAATTTTTGAATGCAAAAGTAAATAACTGAAAGAATTGTGGAGACAATTCCCTTACACAGTTGCCAAATTCACTCAACACTGGGTGATTTTCTGTTTAATTCACTTTGAAAAAGGGAAGTAGTTATAGAGCCTACCTCTTCATAGTGTTTTTTGTAGCCAAACCCTGTGTTTTCCCCTCTGAAAATCCTCTCAACCAATACTGTAGACGGTCTTTCTATATCCTGTAGGATTCTTGTCCGATCTTGTAGGATTTCCTGTGTAATATTGTAGGAAGTATTGTGTAGAGGAAAGGTGGAACTTTCTCTTCTATAGGTTCCCTGGGTACGAGAGTGACTTTGCTAAGTGAGCCTCGAGGATGAATGCATGAGTGCATGGGGATCAATGATTATTTCTCCTTATGGCCGAGTTGTGTGAGGTGGTGTGCTGGCCACAGAGGTACATTTTCTATTTTTGGACCATTGGTCCCCACTACCACGTCACCATTCCCCTCTGTAGACTTAACTATTTTTGTCCTTCTCCTCTCTTTTTTTGACTTGACGGTTGCCACGTGTGGGAGGACTAATTGTTTTGTCTTCGTCGATTGAATGAAGGTGGCCAAGTTAACAGGCCAACTTTTACTTATAAACCAACTTTCTCATAACCTTTACATCTTTTGACTACATTATGCAAATGAGAGAGTGAAGCGAGATACTTACCTGTGGTGCTAATACCTTGTTGTAGTTGTTGAGGACCTGAGGTGCTTGTTGTGTCTTGGTTGCATGCTACTTTTCCTTAACTTTTTTATGGATCTCTGATGATTCCTTTGATGTGCAGGTACCTGGTGTTGAAGATGATGGTGTTGTTGCTGCTTTGGAGCTCCTTCTGCCCTTGGATATTAATGCTGGAAGCTTGCTGCTACTCATGATTTTTATTCTATGGGACAGGCTACTACAGGATGTCCTGTAGCTACTTCTCCCTTAGAATTCTAATAATTTCTTCTGTTGGGATTTTGAGGATGATGACATGGATTGAGAGGAAGACTAGGAGTGTGGAGAATGAGAAATACTCAAGTGTTGTTCCCTTCTGTCCTCTTGTTTCATTTTTTATGTGTTTTCTCTTCAGGACTGTGAAAAAAAAATTGGAAATAGATTCTTTTATGATGAATGCAACGGCAATCATGGTGGAGAAAGGTATGGTAATGAAGTGGTGATGTAGGGATGTAATTTTTTTTTACATGGCAGGTAATTTTCTCGCCCTAGGGTCACTTCCTGTAGGATTCCCGAGCAACTGTCATTCCTACAGGATAATCCTGTAGGTTTATAGGGGATCATGTAGAAAACACAGTCCCCTTGTAAATTGAAGCAAAAGAGTGAAAAAAATGAAAGAAATGGTGGAGTGATGAATGACGATGTGTGGAAAATTAAAAATGTGAGTGAAATAGGTCCCTTTTTGATCCTCCTTTGTTCTTTGATCACCATCCTTGCTGACCTGCAAATAGAGATTTTCATGATTTTGTTTCTCCTTTTTTTTTTCTTTTTGAAAAAAAATAGTCTGCCTCTAAGAGGTTTTCATCCTAGCTGTTTTCCTTGGGCACCCCAAGAGAGGTTTTCACCCAAAGATATTTTCATTTTCTCTTTGTTTTTTCTTTTTTTTTCCTTTTTCTTCGACACCATTGGGCCGCCCCAAGAGGTTTTCAACCCAATAATGGGAGTTAGGCGCCTCATGGAGGTTTCCACCTAAGTCCTTATTTATATTTTTTTTTCTCATAGTGATTTGATGAGGCATGAGCTTAAAATTTCTCCACCACCATCATTGTTTATTTATACCATCAATGAACTCTTGCTTTGACAATGGCCTCTTGTAAACTTTCAGTCTGTGTCCATTAACAAGTAAAGGAATGGCCTCTTCATCTATGGTTCTGATCTACAATGAACCATTATCATGACATTTCTCTATAACATAAGGCCCCAACCATCTTGTCCTTAACTTGCCCTTAAAGTCTTTATATCTGGAATCATATAACAAGGCCCAATCACCTTCTTGAAATTGCTTATCCTTGATGTTCTTATCATCTCAGATCTTCCTTTGAAGTTGGGTTACCTCTGTGTGTAGGAGGGCCTGCATTCTGAACTCATCTAAATAATTTAACTGAAGAAATCTCTCTTGTTTTTCACTACTGAGATTTAGATCTAGTTGGGCTCCCATCCTTAATGTGTTATACTCAAATTCAATAGACAGAAGGGCCTTTTTCCCATAGACCAGCTCATAGGGTGTGAATCCAGTGGTGATCTTATAAGCCCAGGTGGTATTATAAGCCCAGGTGGCCTCAACTAGTCTATCTGTCCAATCTTTCTTGCTGTTGTTAACCACTTTGGTCAAGATGCCCTCTAGCGCTCTATTGGTCACCTCCACTTGCCCATTAACTTGTGGGTGATAGGGAGTGGAGGTTCTATTCTTGATCTTGTAGTGGTTGGGCAAGTCTTCAATCATGTTGGAGGTAAGCTGGCTTCCTTGATCAATGACTAGCTCTCTAGGGTACCCAAATTTGTAAAATACATTCTCCCTTAAGAAATCAACCACCTTCTCCTCTATTGCTGCCTGAATTTCCTTAGTTCCAGCCCACTTAGTCACATAGCCAATGCACACAATGATGTACTATTTCTTCTTGGAAGGAGTGTCAATAGGTCCAATGAAGTCCATGCCCCACTTGTCAAATGGCTCAAAAGTCACTTGAGGCTATAGAGGCATTTCATCCCTTGCAGTAGGCTTCCCCATCTTTTGGCACCGATCACACTGACTAGTATATATTTTCACATCCTGATGAAGAGTGGGTCAATACTAGCCTGCTTGTAACACTTTGAATGCTATCCTCTTTGCTACAAAGTGGATTCCACAAGGCCCATCATGACATGTCAGAAGGATGTCAAAGACTTCCTCCTCCCTGACATGCCTTCTCAAGATTTGATCTGGGCCAAGTTTGAAGAGATTGCCCCTTATCCAGGTGAAGCGGGTGCTCTTCCTCACAATCTTTCTTTTCTCTTCAGAGGACAGATTCCGTGGGAACTGTACACATACAAAATAGTTTTCTATGTCAGCAAACCATGGAGAGAGAACTGAAATGGTAAATAAGTGCTCATCCGGTAACTGATCATCAACCATTCCCTCTTCACTTATAGTCAAAGTTAATCTGGACAAAAAGTACGCAACAACATTTTCCTTACCAGGTTTATCACCAATAGCTAGATCAAACTACTGTAATAAAAGTAACCATCTTATAATGTGATCATTCACATCGGGTTTATTCTTAAATATTTAATTGCATCATGGTCAGTATGGAAAAATGTTTGATATCTTGTAATATAATGCCTAAATTTGTTCAATGAATGCATAACAACTAGGAGCTCGTTTTTAGTCACTGTGTAGTTTAGTTTGGCCTTTGACAAATTCTTACTGATAAAGTAAATGGAATAAGGTAATTTTTCATCTATCTAACCTGGTGCTGCTCCTATGGCTTTGTGTCAGGCATCACCATGAATCTGAGAAGGAAGGGACCAATTTGGGCCTCGAAGAATCGATGCAGTGGTTAGCTTGTTCTCCATGATGTCCAAGGCCTCTTGACAGCTTTTTGACCATATAAACTCAGAGTCTTTGGCCAACAACCAAAACAAAGGAGAGGCCAACTTGATGAAGTCCTTTATGAACCTTCTGTAGTATCCAACTAACCTTAGGAAACTTTTGACACCTCTCTTGTTTTGAGGAGGTGGGACCCTTTGGATGATAGCTATTTTGTTTGGGTCCACCTGTAGTCCTTGTTGAGATATTGAATGACCCAGCATGGTCCCTGCAGTCATCAAGAATTCACATTTTTTGGGACTTAGAGACAGGTTCATTTCAATGCATTTTTGCAAAACCTTACCTAAGTTGGACAAAGCCTCCTCGAAGTCACCCCCATAAGATGTGAAATCATCCATATAGATTTCTACCGCATCATGGACTAACTCAGCAAAGATACTTAGAACTGCTCTTTGAAAATTGGCTGGAGCATTGCATAGGACAAAGGAAGGACCCTATAGGTGAAATTACCCCAAGGACAGGTTAAGTTGGTTTTATCTTGGCCTTTTGGGCTAATCTGGATTTGATTGTACCCACTGAATCCATCTAGGAAAGAGAAAAATGTTTTCCCTGCGAGGCCATCTAGCACTTGGTCGATGAAAGGTAGAGGTAAATGGTCCTTCTTTGTGGCTTTGTTCAATTCCCTGTAATCAACACAAATCCTCCACTTACCATTTTTCTTAGGAACTAACACCAACAGAGAGACCCCCTCACTATCGAAGATGGGATAAATGAATCCCGCATGTAGCAATTTTTTTAGTTCTTCTTTGAGTATATCTTTAAGACCTGGATTCATCCTCCTTTGGGGTTGCTAGAATGGCTTGCAACCTTCTAATGAGCTCTAGTATTGCAGAAAAGATGTTGCAAATCCTGCGTTACCAGCTTTACTTATTAACCCAGGGTTCATACAAACTTGGAGGTGACAGTGATATATGCACAAGTAAAAGTGATGGTTCTACCTGTTATCACTGTTCAGCTGGTGAGAGACCATTGGAGTTCCAAGCTAGACTTCTATAGAGTCAAAATAATCTTTATTCTATGATGGAAGAGGGGCAAATCTACTATAAGAGAGTTACTTTACTGTAGTAATGGAAAAATCCAACATGTAATGTTAAACCACACCATACCTTAATTAACCATTTAAGAGGCCATGCTAAGTAGAATTGCTAAATCAACAATAAAAAAATGATATTATCTAATTTGTAGAATTAAAAAGAAGAAAACCATACTAATGTGCAAGCAAAGAAACCAAACTAAATCTATTTTCACTTTTTTGGTTTTTTAGGCAAAATCAAGTATGCGAACTAATTGTTCTTGTGGATGTAAAAGGCAGATGGAAGGTGTTTGAGGATGGCTAGAAGGTTTATGAAGTGGTTGGATGGTGTGGAGGGGTCCTAGGAGGATATCTATGACTTCTTAGAGGTTTCCCATCAATTCAGCCTCAAAGCAGGTTGTTTCAGGAAAGCCTACAGGATGTACTAGAAACCTATAGGATGATCCTGTAGGAATTACATGAAACCTACAGGATACAAACGAGAGATAACTGTGAGGTGTTGGAGGTGTTGGGAAGCTTAGAAAAGGTGTGTGGTGGGTGGAATGGAGTGTTAGAATGTCTAGGAGCACTCAAGAGTCCATGTCAAAGATAAGAGATGGCTAGATTCGCTCAATGTGCTTAGGAGAATTTCAATGAAAAATGATGAAAAATTAGTGAGGGTAATGGTGAAACAAGGGAAGGCTAAGGTGGATGAAGTGGAAGGTAGTTTCTGGTTATGAAGTCTTGGTCTCCTCCTAAATTACCTGCTCTACATAAAACATGTGTGTCCTCCAAAAAAACTATGCAACAAGATACATTTTCGTAAACTAGAAAAGCATGAATCAACTAGCTATATTATGCGTGAAGAAAGTTGTTGAAGGGAATGAAAGAATGAGTGAGATTTTATTGAAGAAGTGGAGATGGAAAATGATGAAAATGAAATCTACCTTGCAACATTAACCAACTACTGAATTAAAGACAACAAACTCCAAAGCTCATAAAAGAACTAGAAATTTGTGTTTTTGGGGCTGCTGAAGGGTCCCTTCCTCAAGTCATGGTCCCAGAGGGAGGAAGTGAGGCCTAGACACCTGCTAAAAACCTTGTGGGGATAATTTTTCTCCTTGCTAACCCGCTACTTGAAATAAGGCACAAATGGGCGCAAACTATCACAAAACCAATCTAATCTACACTACTTGTAATGGAAATGCATCTACTAAGCAAATTAACAATTAAGCTATGAATCTACACTAAGTATACATGTACAATAAAGAGGAACCTTGGCTGCTAGGGTTGGGCCCTAACCGAAGAGCTTCAGGCCTCTGAGTTAACTCAATGTTGGCTCAAAACAAAACTCATTCTTATTACGAAAACAACGGATTGCATCAAAAGAACTGTCACAAGTCTTGCAGCTTGAAAATAGAGTAGATTTTTACAATGAAAATTTGAATCCTTCTGAGGTCCTAGGCCTCTCTACTGATACATCTAAAGTCCCCAATGAATTCCTTAAAATTAGGGAGGCTAGGCTCCCAACTCAAGATAAATTGGTTCTTTGGCTTTCACTTGCTCGACTGCCTTCTAGTCCTCATGATTTGGTTGTTTTCACTCCGACATGATGGAGGGTTAGTAAATGAGGAGGATTTACCTCCTATAATCCCTCTCCCTTGTCCCATTCGAGTTTTTTCCTTGGTCTTTGCCAAAATTCCTTACTTTTCTTCTTTAATCCTGCATTAAATAGACATTAGACAACAAAGAAAAATATCCAACTCTAACTCATCTCATAAACAAAATATAATCAAAAGTATGCAATGAGTTATGAGAATAATTGGTTTGGCTAAGCTAGGAGGTGAATTAAGGCCCATAAAGTGATGACCGCTAGTATTGTAGCAAGGATGTTGCAACTCCTGGGCTACCAGCTTTACTTATCAACCTTGGGTTTGTACAAAATTGGAGGTGACAATGTTGTATGCATAAGTAAAAGTGATGGTTCTTCCTGTTGTCACTGTTCAGTAGATGAGAGACCACTAGGGTTCCAAGAAATACTTCTATAGAGTCAGAAGAAGCTTGATTCTTCAACGGAAGAAGGGAAAATCCACTCTAAGAGAGTTACTCTACTACAGTAATGGAAAAATCCAACATGTAATGCTAAACCACACCATACCCTAATTAACAATTTAAGAAGCCATGCTATGGAGAATTCATAAATAAATAATAAACAAATGCTACTATCTAAGTTGTAGAATTAAAGAGCATCAAACCACACTAATGTGCAAGCAAAGAAACAAAACTAAATCTGTTTTTACTTTTTTGGTTTTTTAGGCAAAATCAAGTATGCAAACTATTTGTTCTTGTGGATGTGACAGGTGGATGGAAGGTGTTTGAGGATGGCTAGAATGTTTATGAAGTGGTTGGATGGTGTGGAGGGGTCCTAGGAGGATTTTTGTGACTTCCTAGAGGTTTCCCATCAATTCAGCCTCAAAACAAGCATTTCAGGAAAACCTACAGGATATAGCCGAGAGCTAATTGTGAGGTCTTGGAGGTGTTGGGAAGCTTAGGAAAGGTGTGTGATCAGTGGAATCGAGTGTTAGAAGGTCTAGGAGAACTCAAGAGTCAATATCCAAGATAAGGGATGGCTAGATTCGCTCAATGTGTTTAGGAGAATTTCAATGAAAAATGATGAAAAGCTAGTGAGGCTGATGGTGAAACAAGGGATGGCTAAGGTGGTTGTTGGTTATGAAGTCTTGGTCTCCTCCTAAAGTACCCGCTCCGCATAAAACATCTGTATCTTCCAAAAATAACTCTACAACAAGATACATTTTCATAAACTAGAAAAGCATGAATCAACTGCCTATATTATGCATGAAGAAAGTTGCTGAAGGGAATGAAAGCATGAGTGAGATTTTATTGCAGAAATGGAGATGGAAAAACATGACAATGAAATCGTCCTTGCCACATCAACCAACTACTGAATTAAAGACAACAAACACCAAAGCTCATAAAATAACTAGAAATCTGTGTTTTTGGGGCTGCTAAAGGGTCCCTTCCTCAAGTCATGGTCCCAAAAGGAGGAAGTGAGACCAAGACACCTACTAAAAACCTTGTGGTGATCCTTTTTCTCCTTGTTGACCTGCTACTTGAAAGAAGGATCAAATGGAAGCAAACTAACACACAACCAATCTAATCTACACTGTAATGGAAATGCATCTACTAAGCAAATTAACAATTAAGTTATGAATCTACACTAAGCATACATGTATAATAAAGAGGAGCCTTGGTTGCTAGGGTTGGGCCCTAACCTAAGAGCTTCAGCCCTCTGAGTTAACTCAGTGCTGGTTCAAAACAAAACTCATTCTTATTACCAAAAAATGGATTACATCAAAAGAACTGTCACAAGTCTTGCAGCTTGAAAGTAGAGTAGAGTTTTACAATGAAAATCCAAATCCCAATGAGGTCCTAGGCCTATCTACTTATACATCTGAAGTCTCCAATGAATTACTTAAAATTATGGATTCATGGCTCCCAACTCGAGATAAACTAGTGCTTTGTCTTTAACTTGCTCGTATGCTTGTAGTCCTCATGATTTGTCTGTTTGCACTTCGAGCCGATGGAGGATTATTCGAATGGAGGGGTAGTAAATGAGGAAGATTTACTTGCTATAATCCCTCTCCCTTGTCCCGTTCGATTTTTGACCTTGGTCTTTGCCAAAATTCCTTGCTTTTCTCCTTTAATCCTACATTAAATGCACATTACACCATAAAGCAAAATATCCAACTCTAACTCATCTCATAAACAAAATATAATCAAAATTATACAATGAGTTATGAGAATAGTTGGTTTGACTAAGGTAGGAGGTTAATTAAGGCCCATAAGGTGATGAACTCTAGTATTTCAGCAAGGATGTTGCAACTCCTGGGCTACCAGCTCTACTTATCAACCGAGGGTTTGTACAAAATTGGAGGTGACAGTGTTGTATGCACAAGTAAGAGTGATGGTTCTGCCTATTGTCACTGTTTAGCTGGCGAGAGACCACTGGGGTTCCAATCTAGACTTCTATAGAGTAAAAAGAAGCTCCATTCATTGATGGAAGAAGGGAAAATATACTCTAAGAGAGTTACTCTACTGCAATAATCGAAAAAGCCAACATGTAATGCTAAACCACACCATACCCTAATTAACCATTTAAAAGCCATGCTAAGCAGCATTGCTAAATCAACAATAAACAAATGCTACTATCTAAGTTGTAGAAGTAAAAAGCATCAAACCATACTAATGTGCAAGTAAAGAAACCAAACTAACTATGTTGTCACTTTTTTGGTTTTTTAGGCAAAATCAAGTATGTAAACTAATTGTTCTCGTGAATGTGACAAGTGGATGGAAGGTGTTTGATGATGGCCAGAAGGTTTATGAAGTGGTTGGATGGTGTGGAGAGGTCCTAGGATGCTTTTTGTGACTTCCTAGAGGTTTCCCATCAATTCAGCCTCAAAACAGGCCATTTCGGGAAAACCTACAGGATGTACTAGAAACCCACAGGTTGATCCTGTAGGAATTACAGGAGACCTACAAGATACAGCCAAGAGCTAACTGTGAGGTGTTGGGAAGCTTAGGAAAGGTGTTTGATGGGTAGAATGGAGTGTTAGAAGGTCTAGGAGCACTCAAGAGTCAATATCCAAGATAAGAGATGGCTATATTCGCTCAATGTGTTTAGGAGAATTTGAATGAAAAATGATGAAAAACTAGTGAGGGTGATGGTGAAACAAGGAATGGCTAAGGTGGATGAAGTGGAAGGTGGCTGCTGGTTATGAAGTCTTGGTCTCCTCCCGAAGTAACTTCTCTACATAAAACATGTGTGTCTTCCAAAAATAACTATGCAACGAGAAACATTTTCATAAACTAGAAAAGCACGTATCAACTGCCTATATTATGCATGAAGAAAGTTGCTAAAGGGAATGAAAGCATGAGTGAGATTTTATTGCAAAAATGGAGATGGAAAAGGATGACAATGAAAACTCTACTCTATTTTCGAGCTACGAGACTTGTGACAGTTCTTTTGATGTAATTCGTTGTTTTGGTAATAAGAATGAGTTTTGAGCCAACACTAAGTTAACTCAAAGGGCTGAAGCTCTCGGGTTAGGGCCCAACCCTAGTAGCCAAGGCGCCTATTTATTGTACATGTATGATTAGTGTAGATTCATATCTGAATTGTTAATTTTCTTAGTAGATGCATTTCCATTACAATTAGTGTAGATTAGATTGGTTGTGTGATAGTTTGCTTCCATGTGTGCCTTCTTTCAAGTAGCAGGTTATCAAGGAGAAAAAGGATCACCACAAGGTTGTTAGTAGGTGTCTCGGCCTAACTTCCTCCCTCTGGGGCCATGACTTGAGGAAGGGACCCTTGAGCAGCCCCAAAAATACAGATTTATTGTTCTTGTTAGACTAGGAGGTAACTCATCAAAACAAATCATGATATTCATTAAGTTTGGTCATTATTATATACATGAGGGAGAGATTGTTCATTTCATCTCTCGGTGACTCTTCATCTTTTCTATTATTTATTTACATTAATTACAGTTGTTCACCCATTCCGTATGATTAGGTGTCAACATTCCCCCCCTTAATATGAAGGAATGTTGGTGAATCCGAGCATCGTTTTGAATCTTTCAAGCTTTTCTCTTCCAAGCGCTTTGGTGAAGATGTATGCAATTTGCTCATTAGTGGAACAATGGTGGAGATGGATTGTTTTGGGCTCAACATGATGTCAAATCAGATGATATTTAGTATTGATGTTCTTCGTTCGATCATGGAACTTTGGGTTCTTGGCCAACTTTATTGCCAAGGTATTGTCAATCATGAGTGGAGTCAATTGTACTTGTTTTACCTACAAATCTTCAAGGATTTTCCTGAGCCACACAATTTATTTTGTTGCCTCGGTTGCTACCACATATTCTGCCTCTATTGTCGAATCTGCTGGAACCAATTGTTTGTGTGATCTCCACTAGATAGCTCTCGATCCAAGACTCATAGCATAACCTGAAGTAGATACCACATTTTCTTTGTCTCCATCGAAGTCTGAATCGGAAGTATCCAATCAAGCTGAAGTCGCCCACCTATGTATACTTGATTCCAAAGTCTTGAGTTCCCTTCAAGTACCTTATAACTCTTTTTACAATAGACCAATGTCCCTCACAAGGCTTTTGCATAAAACTAGAGAGGATTCCAACAGCAAACAAAATGTCTAGTGTGGTAGTAGTTAGGTAGTTGAGACTTCCTACAAGCTATCTATACTTTGTTGCATCCTCAAATTATTTTCCCTCAATGGATCTAAGCTTTAAGTTTTGTTCCATTGGAGTAGTAAGAGGATTGCACTCTGTCATGCCAAACTTGTTCAACAGATCTCCAATTTACTTCTTTTGAGAAAGGAATATGAACTTCAGAATTTGAGTTATTTCAATACCAAGATAGTAACGAACATAGCCCAAATCACTCATTTCAAAACCTTTCCTCAATTCCTTCTTTATGGATGCACTGTAGCTTCTATTGTTCCCTGTCATCAAAAGATCATCTACATATACCACAAGATATACAATTGTTTTGCCAAACTTCTTGACAAACAAAGTTGCATCATCAAGATCATAAGGTATGAAATTGAGTTTCAGAAGAAGCTCAATTAGTTTTTCATACCAGGCTTGTGGTGCTTGTTTGAGGAAATACAAGGATTTCACAAGTTTGCATACTTTATGTTCATGTCCTTTCATAGCAAATCCTTGAGGCTGGGACATAAAAACATTCTCTTTTAGATCTCCATTCAAGAAAGCAGGTTTTACATCCATTTGATGGACTTTCAATCCGTTCTGAGCTGCTAGGGAAAAGAGCGTCTATATGGTAGCCCATTTTGCTGTGGGGGCAAAAGTATCCTCATAATCGACCCCTTCCTTCTATGAAATACCTTTTGCCACAAGCCTGGCTTTGTGCTTGTCAAGTGAGCCATTAGCTTTATACTTGTTCTTGTAGACCCACTTGTAGCCAACTGGTTTCATTCAAAATGGAGGATCAACCAACTTCCAAGTGCCATTCTTTATCAGGGCATCATACTCCTTTTGCATCACTTCTTTCCATTCATCATGAGAAGCAGCTTCTTTGAAGGAATTTGGTTCAAAATCTGTAGACAAATTCAATTCACAATCATAAGAAACATTCATATCAACAGGTGAATCAGAGTCATCTACATCACCTCCATTTTGCAAGTTTGAATTTCTAGTTCCTGTCTTTCCAACTTCATCAGGATGAACACTTTCAGGTGTCTTTGTCAGCCACTTTGGGGGACCTTTCTCAAATGGACTAGGTTGCTCCATTGATTGAGCTAGGATTGAATCAAGATTGAGTCTCCCAATTCTATCATTCACATCACTTAAAGTATCATCCGTTGTTGGAGTTTCATGCGGGGGAGAGAGTGCTTCAGAAGAATATTCCACAAATTGATCTAGTATAGGAATCCCCCCTTCAAGAAGTGGAATCTGATTATCAAATTCTTGAAATGATTTTCCATTTGCGAATCTATCCAAGTGATCAAGTTATCGCTCAACAACATTGTCAGTTTTGGATGATTCAAGAAAGATTACATCTCTACATACAACAAAATTTTTATTGACTTCATCATAGAGATGGTATGCTTTTGAGGTGTTTGAATACCCCTGGAAGATACACTTACGAATTCTTGCACCAAGTTTGTTTCTATGTACCTTTGGGGGTATCAAGGCATAACATGTGGAACCAAAGAACCTGAGATGCTTTATTAAAGGAATGTGCCCATACCACATTTCATAAGGAGTCTTGTTTCTAATAGCATTAGATGGACATCTATTCTTTACATATACAACACGTAGAACTCCATCAGACCAAAACATCAATTTTACATTTTTGAAAAACATCATGGAGCGCACCATATTTAAGATTGTCCTATTCATTCTTTCAGCTACACCTTTCTATTGAGGATTATAAGGCACAGTTGTTTGATGTTTGATCCCATGTTGGCGAAGATATTTTTCAAATTCATTTGAAGTGTTTTCTTTTCCATTATCAGTGCGAATAGAGCCAATATGAGATTGTGCATCATTTTCAATCCATGTATGAAAGTTCTTGAATGTTCGAAAAGCATCAGATTTGTTATTCAGTAAATAAACCCAACACATTCTGGTATAGTCATCAATAAATGTCATCATATATTTATTTCCATTTGCAGAAGGAACAGGCATTGGACCACATAAATCTGAATGAATGAGTTCAAGTTTTCTATGTGCTCTGGAGTGTGAATCATGAAAGGACCGTTTGTTGTGCTTTCCTAAAATGCAAGCATCACATTGCTTAAGCTTCCTAGGAATTGTAGGCAAACCAATAACACCATTTTTCCTCCACAAGTGGAGGCTTTCATAGTTCAAATGTCCAAATCTAGCATGCCATAATAAACTTGATGGAAGTGTACCTTCTGCATAATGAGAATTGTATGAGAAATGTTGTGCACGAACAGAGGTACCCTGTAGCTTGAGAAGCCTTTCTTCTTCTATCCCTATCATGACAAGTGAGTGATCAGTTGCTTTCCTCACCTCAAGCTTTCCATCAAACATATGAATGGAGTGACCTTGCTAGTGGATGTGGACCAAGGACAACAAATTTCTCCTCAGTTGTGGGAGATATAGAACATGATGCAGAAGAAAGTCTGGAAGGCCAGGCAATTTAAGCCTGATTGTGCCAAGCCCTGATGGCTTGAGTTTTGATTGGTTTGCAAAGTACACTGCTCCATCAACATTGTTAGTAAATTTTTCAAAAAAATCTTTTCTATGAGTCATGTGGCAAGTTTCTCCTAAATCAAGCAACCAATCATTTTTAGAAGAAGCAAGTGAAGCATTAAATAAGTCTTCATTTACTCCAATATTACATTGTGCCACAACATAATTAGCAGATTCAGGTGCTTTACCTTTGTCTATGTCATTGGTTTTACCTTTGGGTTGGTTTCTTTTCTGCTCAAATTTGTCCCAAGGTAACTTGCATGTGGAGGCACAATGTGATCCATTTCTTTTGCAGCGTATATAGTGCAAATCTAACTTTTCTCCTTGAGAGTGTCTGCCCCCCCTACCTTTGAAATTTATTCCTCTTCCTCTTCGACCACCTCTTCCTCTAGAAGAATCTTGAGCAAGATTATTTTCTCTTTGAGCAAGACACACAACCTCTTGAGAAGATTCAAGGGTTGTCTTCTTTCCAAAAGCTTTCTCTCTTTCAGCAAATTTTTTCACAAGAGAGTCAAAGGTAATATCTTTGAGATTTCCATTTGCTTGCAATGACACAAGATAATTGGAGTAAGTAGGTCAAATTGCCTTGAGAAAAACGATCAGAGGAATATCCAATTCAACCTTAGTGCCTTTGATATCATGCATTATAGATTTTACTTCGGATCCAAGAGCAAGAGGATCATTATTTTGTAATTCAAGTGTGAAGATTTTAATCATGAGTTGAACAAATTCAAGGGCAGAGTGTGAGTCATAGAGTTCCTTTAGTTTTTGTAAGGCTTCGAAACAATTTGAAAATGGTGAAATATGGCGACTCACCTCTTCACTTACTGATGCTACAATAAATGCATATGCCTTGCTATACTTATTTTCCCAAATGGCGAACTCCTTGTTTGAGGTAGGTTGTTTTGGCTCTTTCTCTCCATCTCCAACACACACTCCTTTCCACAACTCATTGAAAATGACGGTGTGTTTTATTTTCCTGGACCACTCAGGATAGTTCTCCTTGCCAGCGGGAACTACTCCCACAATAGATATGATTGAATGCATTGTAAAATCTATGTACTATGGGAAAAAAATAATTTTGTTGCAAAATTTTACTCCTAAAAGAAATTTGATTATGATATATGAAGATAGAGGTATCACTGTACAAAATGTAATACCATACACTTCAATATTATTCAGCATAATAACATTCACCATTCACCGACTCTAATATTCAATACACATATACAATGCAACAGCAACACAGCATTGCAACAACAATGATATATCAATCTTCACCTAATTTGAACCAAAAATACCATGCCAGAACACAACATTGCAGCGACAAGCATAATATGATATGTAAAAAAAATCAGGTTTATTTATATGAAGGAACGAATTTGTATGGATAGGGAGCGGTGTATGGAGGAGAGAATTTACTGATATTACGAGTTAAGAGGGGCAGCGACAGCTCTGATACATTCGTATGGAAGTAGGGCAGCATGGGAGGAGGGTGTGCTATAGAAGGTAGTGTTGAACAAGGAACTGCATTCAAGGCAGCGATATTCCACAGCGGCGTTCACCACAACGGCATTTACCATTATAGAAAAATGCCAGAATTCAACATTCACCAATCTCTTCAACGCACCACTCAGTTTTGAATGTAGAGGACATCAAACGCATAGATAATTTAGCACTCTATTTGAACACACAAAGGGATAATTCAAAAAAATTGTAATGCACTAAGGGTAGACAGAGGATGTAGCTTAAAAATTTGGGGCAGTATTATAGATATTTTACAGAGATTTGACAGAGATGACACTCTACAAAAATGCAGAACAGAGGCAGGAAGGAGTTACAAATTAAAGAGGGAAGCAAAAAATGGCATTGGCTCTGATACCATGTTAGACCAGGAGGTAACTCCTCAAAAAAAACCATGATATTCGTTCAGGTTGGTCATTATTATGTACATGAGCGAGAGATTGTTCATTTCATCTCCTGGTGACTCTTCATCTTTTCTATTATTTATTTACATTAATTACAATTGTTCACCCAATCCCTATGATTAGATGTCAACAGTGCTTTTATGAGATTTGGAGTTTTTTGTCTTAAATTTAGTAGTTGGTTAATGTTGCAAGGCAGATTTCATTGTCATCTTTTTCCATATCCATTTCTGCAATAA
The DNA here is from genome assembly GCA_031772625.1 of Pinus tabuliformis. Lineage (NCBI taxonomy): Eukaryota > Viridiplantae > Streptophyta > Pinopsida > Pinales > Pinaceae > Pinus > Pinus tabuliformis. The sequence goes on from CM062817.1 coordinate 795,665,018, forward strand.
AATCTCACTCATTCTTTCATTCCCTTCAACAACTTTCTTCATGCATAATATAGGTAGTTGATTCATGCTCTTCTATTTTATGAAAATGTATCTTGTTGCATAGTTCTTTTTGTAAGACACACATGTTTTATGTGGAGTAGGTACTTGAGGAGGAGACCAAGACTTCATAACCAGTAGCCAACTTCCACTTCATCCACCTTAGCCATCCCTTGTTTCACCATCACCCTCAGTAGTTTTTCATTGAAATTCTCCTAGACACATTGAGCGAATCTAGCCATCTCTTATCTTGGATATTGACTCCTGAGTGCTCCTAGACCTTCTAACACTCCATTCCACCCATCACACACCTTTCCTAAGCTTCCCAACACCTCCAACAGCTCATAATTATCCCTCAGTTGTATCTTGTAGGTTTCCTGTAATTCCTATAGGATCATCTTGTAGGTTTCTAATAAATCATGTAGGTTTTCCTAAAATGGCCTGTTTTGAGGCTGAATTGATGGGAAATCTCTAGGAAGTCACAAAAAGCCTCTTAGGACCCCTCCACACCATCTAGCCACTTCATAAACCTTCTAACCATCCTCAAACACCTTCCATCCACCTGTCACATCCACAAGAATAATTAGTTTGCATACTTGCTCGATTGCCTTCTAGTCCTCATGTTTTGGTTGTTTGCACTCTGAGCTGATGGAGGAATATTCGAATGGATGAGTAGTAAATGAGGAAAATTTACCTCCTATAATTCCTCTCCCTTGTCCCATTCGAGTTTTGACCTTGGTATTTGCCAAAATTCCTTCCTTTTCTCCCTTAATCTTGCATTAAATGCACATTAGGCCACAAATAAAAATATGCAACTCTAACTCATCTCATAAACAAAATATAATCAAAAGTATGCAACGAGTTATGAGAATAGTTGGTTTGACTAAGCTAGGAGGTGAATTAATGCCCATATAATTACCCAATGATGAGGCTCATCATCACCCCCTACTGAAATTTTTGCTCATCCTCTGAGCAACATAGTCAATATCCATATCCTTCATGGCTCTAGTCACCTCTCTGACATCCCATTCCTCTGTTGTGGTCTCCTCTTCTTGTTCATAGAATCCTGTTTCTTTTCTACCTCTTCCCACTGCCTCTTTTCTTCTTCTTATTTTCTCCCTTCTAGCATCCTTAAGAGTAGTGGTGGACTTAGTTTTAGGCCTATCCACTTCGCCTTCAACCTTTGCATAGATTGCTTATAGATAGGTGTCTTGTTGAGTGCCTCTCTCAACCTTTGAGGGGAGTGATATTCTCTTATCTTTAAGCTGTATTGTAGTGTGTTCCATATTATTATGCAAGCATGTATACTATCATCTCCTAGCAGCCTAAACATGTCCTCAAAATGTGAAATTGATTGCTCTTGGGCAGCAAGATATCTAGGTGCTAGCTAGGGATAATTTGCAATCAAATTATGGGTACAGATGAGGGTCACGTGATTTGATAGTTCAGTTCTAATCAAAAGAGTTTCAATTTGCTCTCTTGCCAATATCCTTTTCATCTCTGCAACCCTTGACTCCTCATGGTTCATCCATGATGCAAAATCCATTAATTGTAGATCTCCTAGCTTAGCATTAGGGTCCCATACATTCATTTCTATGAAGGCCATGTTGTACAAATAAAACTCAGCCATTTTGGCCCTATCTTCTAGTGTACTTTGACCACAAAGATCAATAAACTGCTTGTAGTCCTGAAATGGCATAGTTCCCCTCTGTGCTAGTGTCTTAATTTGAAACTGTAGCCATTTTTCTTTGAGGTAGAGAGCATAGGATTTAGCTCGAATACTACACTAGATTGCCTCCAAGGAGAGGTTAGCCATACATGCTAATTGGTTCTCTCGTTCTTGCAACTGTCCCCTCAGCCATGCATTTTCTGTCTCTAGTTGATTTCTCATTATAGCTTCTCTGTCCCTTAAGCCACTTAGCTCTCTACCCATTTCCTTGAGTTTCTCTTCCTTTTGCCCAATGTCTTCCACCCACTTTGATTTGGTGATATGCATCCATTGGTGAGTTTTGGCCCTCTCCTTCTCAAGCTCAAAGAACAGTGGGATGGAAAATTTTTGAGGTATGACCCTACCTCCTTCAATAAAACAGTAATAGGAGTCCAGCTTAGGTTGGGGGCTGGTTTCTTTTGTCTTTAGGTCCTCCTCTTTATGTTCTTTCTGCTCCCCTACCCTTATTTCCAATTTTTGTGCCTCCGTACATTCAGTAGAGTATCCTGTAGGACTGTTTTTGCTTCCTGTACATTTTGTTTTGGATCCTTTAGGATTGCCTTACCTTTTGAGGAAGTTCATCTAGTAGTAGGACTCCTCACATAGGTGATAGGGGACGTAGGGGGAGGCATTTTTTCTTTTTCTAGGGGAATATTCAATCTCAATAGGAATTTTGGTTGATGTTTGTGCCTTCCCCTATCTTATTCTTGTTCTCTTTCTTGTGCTGAAATATAGTGGGGTCTACCTATACCTTTTTCCCTTTTGCTTGATTTGGGTGCTAAGAATAGTGAGGGAAGATGCTTAACCTCTCTTAGTGGCCTCTAGAGACACCCTAGGTGACTTCTCCTTATGTTTTGTCCCCTTTGTTCTATTTCCTTCTTCCTCTCTATCTTTCTTGTCTTCTTCTTCTTGTAGATCTTCGTCATCTCTATCAGTTTCCTCCTTAATTTCCTCCTTTGTTTCTTCATCCTCCTCCTTCTCTTCTCCCTCTTCTTTTTCATCTTCATCATGTTCCTCTATGTTAGTTCCTTATTCATTCATCTCATCCTCATCTCCTTTTGTATCTTCCTCTTCCTATTTTACTTCCTCTTCATTGACAGTACGACTAACATCATAAGTGATAGCTTTGATGTCATCCTCTCCTGGCATGTCTTTGAAAATAGACCATGTTATAGGGGTTCTAAGGTTTTGGAGGGAATCTTCAATGAGGATCCTAATCAATCCATGGTGAGCTAATTGTTGGGAATTCCCCTCCTTCACTTTGATGCTTGAATCTATGAGTGATTGAAGTAAGAAATATGGTATGTTGAGCCTTTGGTGAGGGGGGTGTTTCTACTCCAAATCTTAATTCTTCAAGGATCCTGAAATGATATCCATAGACAACACTATATCTACCCTCACATGAGATGTATTTGATTAGTTTCTAGCCTACCTCAATCCATGGATATCGTAAACTTTCCCTCCTTACTCCATTTTTTTCCTTAGTGGGTTCCTCACCTTCTAAAAAGATTTTTTTTTGGAAACTTGGCTATCTCCTTTGTCTTATTTTCTCCATGGAATTCCTAGGGGAAGTGTGGTGACCCAGTTGATGAGATTAGGGTGAGATTTATAGCGAGGCCCCTTATTACAACAGTGGCATGGATTCTGGTGTGTGGAGTGAGGGAGAGAGAAAATCTTGAGCTCCCTTATCATCATAGCCTCTAAATTTTTCGAAAAACACCATCCAATTATGTCTTGTGAAGATTCCAAGCACTTGGGGGTGTTTTTGGATTCTCAAATTGTTTGTGGGCTCTCTCCTATTAAACCCTCCTATCATATTGTTGGTGAAGCTTGAGGAGAAAATGAGTGGGTTGAAACAATTTTTCAAATGCAAGAGAAAAACAGAGATGACTGTGTATTTAATTCCCTTCACACAGTTGCTAACTTCACTCAAATTTAGAGTATCCTTGGTTCATTTACTTGCAAAGGGGAATTTAATTTTAGAGATTACCTCTTTAGACTGTTTGGAGTGGCCAGCTCCTGTGATATCCCTTCTGAAATCTTCTCTGCCAATCCTGTATATAGTCTTTATGTATCCTGTAGATTGTCTATGTATACTATAGGAATTCCTGTGCATGCTCCTGTAGGCATTCCTGTGCAGTGAACGATGGATCTTTGCTTCCGGTGGGTGGCCTGGGTTATCAGAGCAACTTGAGTGAGGGAGTTTCGAGGAGGTGAAATGAATTAACGCATGGGAACGATGTTTTATTTCCTCTTATGGTGATTCGGGATGAGGTGGTGTGCTTGCAGTAAAGTTATGTTGGTCCCCACCTCATAGATCCGTAGTTTAACTGCTTTTCGTCCTACTCCTTCTCTAACTTTGACTTGACGGTAGCCACGTGTGAGAGGACACTTAGTTGTGCATGTGCTGACTGAACGAAGGTGGCCAAGCTAATTAGCCACCTTTTCACTTATAAACCAACTATCTCATAACCCTTACAATTTTTTACTACATGATGCATATGAGAGAGCAAGCGGGATACTTACTTGTGGTTTCAATGCTATGCTGATGTTGTTGAACACCAGAGGTGCTACTATGTATATTTACTACATGCCATTCCTCTTCCTCCTCTTGATGTCTACTGATGGCTTCTTTGTTTTTGCAGGTATCTGTGGTTGAAGATATGATGCTACTGATTTGGAGCTCCTGTATCATCATGGTGAAGACATGTTTCTAGTGTGATTGGTATTCTATGGGATAGGCTGCTATAGGATTTCCTACAAGATGTCCTGTAGCTATTTCTCCCTCAAAATTATTTAATAATTTTTCTTGTTGGGGCTATGAGGATGGTGACATGGATGGAAAGAAGGCATGGGAGTGTCGAGAGGAAAGGATTCTCAAGTGATGCTCTTTACTCCTCTCTGTTTCCATTTTTTCTTTGAAGACTGGAAAAAAATGTTGAAACTGATCTTTTTTTAATGGTGAGTGCAGGGATGATGATGGTGGACGAGGTGAGGTGCTATATCATGAAGAGGGTCAATTTTAGGGACCTAACAAGTCCATCATTTTCCTTCAGATTGCTTCCTGTAGGATTTCTGGGTCACTGTAATCCCTACTAGATCATCTTGTAGGTTTTCAAGGGATCCTGTAGAAAACACGGTCTTTGTATAAATCAAAGCAATGGATTGGAAAAATGACAAAAATGATAGAGGGAAGCATGGTAAGGAGTGAAAAAATGAATATGTGAGTGGCAGGGGTCTCCTCGAGATCCTCTTTTTCTCCTTAACTGTCCTTCTCGCCCACTTGCAAATGGAAATTTCATGATCATATATATATATATATATATATTGAAGAACAACTAGGCTACCTTAGAGAGGTTTTCACCCTAGTTGTTTGCACTGGGTGCTTCAAGAAAGGCTTTCACCTAGGGATCTTCTTATTCTCTATTTGTTTTTGTTTTTTTTCTCTCTTTTTTTTTTTGTCATGATTGGGACACCTCAAGAGGTTTTCAACCCAAAGATGGGACTCAAGCACCTCATGGAGGATTTCACCTGAGTCCTTATTCTTTTTTCTTTTTTTTCTCAGTGATTTGATGAGGGAGGAGCTGGAACTTGCTCCACTATCATCACTGTTTTATTGATATCATCAACGAACTCTTGTTTTGATAAAGGTCTCTTGTACATTTTCAATCGATGTCCATTAACAAGCAAAGGAATGGCTTCTTCATCTATGGTTCTGATTTGCACTGAACCATTATCATGGCATCTTTCCACAACATAAGGTCCGAGCCATATTGTCCTTAACTTTCCCTTGAATTCTTTATACCTAGAATCATATAACAATTCCCAATTGCCTTCCTGAAATTGATTCTCCTTAATATTTTTATCATACCAGATCTTCCTCTGAAGTTGAACTACCTTTGTATGTAGGAGGGCCTGCATTCTGAATTCATCCAAACCATTCAATTGGAACAATCTCTCTTTCTTTTCACTGATGAGTTCCAAATCTAGTTGGGCTGCCATCCTTAATGTGTTATATTCAAATTCAATGGAAAACAAGGCCTTTTTCCCATAGACCGGCTCATAGGGTGTGAATCTAGTGGTGGTCTTCCATGTGGTATTATAGGCCCAGGTGGCCTCAACTAGCCTTTCTACCCAATCCTTCCTACTGCTGCTTGCCACCTTAGTTAAGATGCTCTCCAGTGCTCTGTTGGTTGCCTCCACTTGCCCGTTAGCTCGTGGATGATAGGAATTGGAGGTCCCATGCTTTATCTTGTGATGGCTGAGAAGGTCTTCAATCATGTTGGAGGTAAACTAGCTGCCTTAATCTATGACCAGCTCTCTAAGGTACCCAAATTTGTAGAATACATTCTCCCTTAGGAACTTAGCCACCTTCTCTTCTATTGTTGCCTTAATTGCCTTGGTTTCAGCTCACTTAGTCAAATAATCAAAGCACACAATACTGTATTATTTTTTCTTTGAAGCAGGGTCAATAGGCCCAATGAAGTCCATGCCCCACTTGTCAAATGGATCAAAAGTAACTTGAGGCTGCAAAGGCATTTCATCTCTTGGAGTAGGCCTTCCCATGCTCTGGCAGCAACTAGACTGACTAGTGTATTTTTTCACATCTTGATGAAGAGTGGGCCAATAATAGCCTGCTTAGAACACTTTGAATGATGTACTCTTTGCTGCAAAGTGACCTCCACAAGGCCCGTCATGACAGGTCAGAAGGATGTCAAAGACTTCCTCTTCCCTGAAACACCTTCTCAAGATTTGATCTAGGCCAAGTTTGGAAAGGTTGCCCCCAATCAAAGTGAAGGGGGTACCTTTCCTGACTAGCTTGCTCTTTTCTTTGGAGGACAAGCTTGGTGGGAACTATGTTGATACCAAATACTTTGCTATATCAGCAAACCATGGAGAGAGAACTGAAATAGCAAATAAGTTCTCGTCTGGTAACTGGTCATCCACCATTCCTTCTTCACTTGTAGGCAAATTTACCCTAGATAAAAAGTCTGCAACAACATTTTCCTTACCAGGCTTATCAACAATGGTTAGATCATATTTTTGTAATAAAAGTAACCATATTATAATTCGAGCATTCACATTTGGTTTGTTCATTAAATATTTGATTGCAGCATGGTCAGTATGCAAAAATGTTTGATAGCTTGTAATGTAATTCTTAAATTTGTTTAATGAATGCACAAGAGCCAGGAGTTCCTTTTCGGTCATTGTATAATTTAGTTCAGTCGTTGATAAGTTCTTACTGATAAAATAGATAGCATAAGGCAATTTTTCATCTATCTGACCTAGGGCTTCTCCTATGGCTGTGTGTGAGGCATCAACATGAATATGAAAGGGGAGGGCCCAATTTGGGCCTCGGAGAATTGGTGCAGTGGTTAACTTATCCTTTAGGATCTATAAGGCCTCTTGACAACTTTTTGACCATATAAACTCAAAATCTTTGGCCAACAAACCAAATAAAGGAGAGGCCAACTTGCTGAAGTCCTTTATGAACCTTCGGTAGTATCGAAATAACCCTAGGAAACTTCTGACATCTCTCTACTTTTGAAGAGGTGGGACCCTTTGGATGATAACTATTTTGTTTGGGTCCACCTGTAGTTCTTGCTGAGATATTGAATGACCCAGAATGGTCCCTGCAGTCATAAATAATTGACATTTTTCAAGACTGAGAGACATGTTCATTTCAATGCATTTTTGCAGTGCTTTTCCTAGGTTAGACAGGGCTTCTTGAAAATCACAACCATAAGGTATAAAATCATCCATATAAAACTCCATCGCATCATTAACTAATTCAGTGAAAATACTCAAGACTGCTCTCTGGAAAGTGGCAGGAGCATTGCATAGGACAAAAGGAAGGACCCTATAGGAAAAAGTACCCCAAGGACAGGTGAATGTGGTCTTATCCTGGTCTTCTGGGCAGATCTGGATTTGGTTGTACCCACTGAATCCATCTAGGAAAGAGAAAAACTATTTCCCTGCAAGACCATCTAGCACTTGGTCAATGAAGGGTAGAGGAAAATTATCCTTCTTTGTGGCTTTGTTCAATTCCTTGTAATCGTCACAAATCCTCCACTTACCATTTTTCTTGGGAACTAACACCAAAGGAGAGACCCAATCACTCTCGAAGATAGGGTAAATGAATCCTACATCTAGCATTTTTTTCAATTCTTCTTTGACTATATCTTTTAGAGCTAGATTCATCCTCCTTTGTGGTTGCTGGACTGGCTTGCAACCTTTGATGTATATGTGGTGAGTACACACTGAGGCATGTACTCCATTCATTTCCTTGTAACTCCAAGCGGAGGCTTCTAGATTTTCCTTTAACATTTTGCATAGCTTCTCCTCTTCAAGAGAAGAAAGAGATGGATTGATTTTCAAGGTTCTCTCCGGGCCGAATTCTATGGTTTTGACACGGAGTGGGTTGGAATCGGCCAAACATAAGTCAATTGGATGATTGTTTTGGGTTTCTTTTAATGCCTCTTCTAAAGGTAATGAACCAAGATTTGGACTTTGCAATAGGTGTTCAATCAATTCATCCTCATCTTATTGTCTGCCTCCCATGGTTGCTTCCAAAGCATAAAGTTGGGAAGAATAAACTTCATCTTCTTCCTCCTCCTCCAACCATAAAGGTAAATCATGCTTTGGAGAAGGTTGAGTAGGAGGGTATACGACTAACTGCTTGGACATATGCCCATTCTTGATGATCATATTCCCAGCTCTACAGCTAATGTAAGCATCGACAGGGGCCAACCATGGCATCCCAAGGATGAGAGGATAACCAATAAGCTTAGCCTTAGGCTAGAGAACTAGGAAATCTGTAGGGTACTCCCAAGAGTCAATGGAGACCATCACATCCTCCACAATTCCCTCAGGGGTTACTGTAGAACCGTCTGCAAGTTGTAAAAATGTTGTGGTCTTCCTCAATGACCCTTGGAGGTTGAGCTTGAGCATGGTGTCCTTGGTCATCACATTAATGGCAGCCCCAAGATTGATCAAAGTGTGTGGGATAATGGTGCCATTGATGTGCACATCTCCCTCAGGGCTTCTAGGATCCAAATATTTTGGACAGATTACCTACCCCAGCATTAAGTTGGACAACTGCCCAATGAAATTAATGGTAGGGGCATCCCTTTTTCACCTCCCTGGATGCTTGAAGCATTTCTCCTTAATCAACTTATTATAAATGGGAACATATCTTATTGCCTGGAGAAGGGGATCTTTACACATAGATTTTTCAATTCTCCTATAAGTTCAGTCTCTTCTGGGGTAGGCTAGAGTGGTTGGGCTAATCTCTTAGGAAAGGGTGGATTTACCTTAAGGTTGCTTTCCTCTCTTTCTTCCTCAACCTCTCTAGGTGGAGGGGGAGGTTGGTTATCTGGGAGAACTCTCCCAGATCTCAGGTTAATCTCCTGTATTTCCATAGCATAAGATGGATATGATGTCTCTCCATTGTATACATGCTGAGCCTGCCTATTGTTCGGGTTCAGATTTGGTTGGGCAGACATCTGGGGTTTCTTGGGTGGAGCAGAGTGTAGGAGCTATGGTTGGGCAGGTGGTGGAGGCAATAGAGTTGGAGCATTGTTGTATTGGGGCCTCCACTCCTGGGGTGGTGTATTCCACTGAGGTTGTGACAGAGCATAAGGTTGATATGACTAGCTGGCTAGCTAGGAATGATACTGAGATGCATAGGACCAAGGAGGGGGTGTAGACCAGGAAGGATGAGTAGCAGGTCCCCAAGAAGGTATAGATGTGGTTTGGTTGGGGTTGTAATATGCATGGGATGACCCTTGCATGACCTTCTGGTATGGTTTAGGCCCATGAGGTCTCCTTTGGTTAATGTAGCAAAGCTGCTCAGTGACCCCTTCAGTTCCTTGATATAAGGATTTGAGTCCGGGTAAATAAGGGCACTTGTCTGTGGTGTGGTTTTCTTTAGAGACCAAGTAAATTTCAATAGAGTTCAATGGACATTCATTCCTAGGATGCCTCCTGGTGCATCTAGGACAAAAGATGGCTAAGGCTCTCTCTGCTTCCTCCTGCTTGCTTTTAATGTTCATGGTGTCCATTCGCAAGGCAAGGGTTTGCAGCATTTTACTTTTGAAATCTTCTAGCATGCTTCCAATTTCACCCTTGATGGATGAATTGGAAGATGATGTACTGGCTATAGTTTGACTACCCCTACCCTTTTTTGTGTTTGCCCTAGAATGGTTTCTAAAGACAGTCTTGATATCCTTATAGGGTAATTCGTATATATCTCCTCATGCAAACAAATGTATGGTATCAAAAATATCTTCTCTTACTCCCCTATGCAGGACCAGCTTAGTGACTCAGGGTCAACTGTGCACCTGGCCCTTTTGTAACTAAGCTAGAATCTTTCTGCGTAGTCTTCTAAGGATTCATCATGGCCTATGGTCATCCTAAAAATGTCTTCTTTAGTATCCTTTAGCATCAATAGTCACAATATTTGTTGTTAAAGGCCTACTGTATCTGAGCCCAAGTTGTGATGTTATCTCTAGGTAAACCCATGAACCTGTGCAATGCTACATCCTTGAGGGTAGATGGAAATAGTTTTAACTTTTTCTCATCATTTGTATAGTCATATGTTCGACATATAATAGCAAACGTAAACAGGAAAGTGTTGGGGTCCTTTGTGGTCAGGCCATGGAAATGAGGTAGCCCACAGGGGCTTATATTTTTCATCTTAGTGTCCCCATTGGTTTCCTGATGGGGAAGGCACCCTCAACTCTCTCTCTATTCCCGCTGTCATTTCGGTTTTCAGCCATTAGTTTAGCAGGAATGGGTTCCTCTTCCTCTTCTTCCCCTGTAGGTTCTTCATATATGTCAGGTTTCTCACCTAAGGGTTCCTCCAGTTCACTACCACTGAGGAAGAGATAAGGTTGGTTGTTGGATGTAGTAGGGGTATTTGTCAAAAATTTCCCTAAGTTGTCCCTATTCCTACGAGGCATGAAAGGAAATATTTTTGGGTTGGTTTTATATTTATTATTTTTTAACTTGGAAAGTACTTGCAGAATTGAAATTTCTGATTGAATGAAAATTATTGACAAAATGAAAAATCTACTTGCTGAATTGAAATCCTACCTACAGAATGGAAAGGAAAGCAGATAATGCAAAATGAAAGAAAGGAAACAACTAGATTACTTTTGCAAAAATAAACTAATGGCATAATATTAAAGACAAGAAGTAGACAAAAAGAAAGAAGTAATCACATTCTACTCAGACACCTCCCCGACAACGGCGTAAAAAATTGATGATCACCAGTATTGCAGCAAGGATGTTGCAACTCCTGCGTTGCTAGCTTTACTTATCCACCCCGAGTTCATATAAACTTGGAGGTGACAGTGATGTATGCACAAGTAAAAGTGATGGTTATGCCTGTTGTTATTGTTCAACTAGCGAGAGACCACTAGGGTTCCAAGCTATAGTTCTATAGATTTAGAAGAAGCTTGATTCTTTGATGGAAGAAGGGAAAATCTACTCTAAGAGAGTTACTCTACGACAGTAATGGAGAAAGCCAACATGTAATGCTAAACCACACCATACCCTAATTAACCATTTAAAAATCCATGCTAAGAAGAATTGATAAATAAATAATAAACAAATGCTACTATCTAAGTTTCATAAGTAAAAAGCATCAAACCAAACTAAATATGTTTTCACTTTTTTGGTTTTTTAGGCAAAATCAAGTATGCAAACTAATTGTTCTTGTGGATGTGATAGGTGGATGGAAGGTGTTTGAGGATGGCTAGAATGTTTATGAAGTGGTTGGATGGTGTGGAGGGGTCCTAGGAGGATTTTTGTGACTTCCTAGAGGTTTCGCATCAATTCGGCCTCAAAACAGGCTGTTTTAGGAAAACCGACAGGATGTACTAGAAACCTATAGGATGATCCCGTAGGAATTATAGGAAGCCTACACTATACATCAGAGAGCTAACTGTGAGGTGTTGGGAAGCTTAGGAAAGGTGTGTGATGGGTGGAATGAAGTGTTAGAAGGTCTAGGAGCACTCAAGAGTCAATATCCAAGATAAGAGATGGCTAGATTTGCTCAATGTGTTTAGGAGAATTTCAATGAAAAATGATGAAAAACTAGTGAGGGTGATGGTGAAACAAGGGATGGCTAAGGTGGATGAAGTGGAAGGTGGCTACTAGTTATGAAGTCTTGGTCTCCTCCTGAAGTACCTTCTCTGCATAAAACATGTGTGTCTTCCAAAAGGAATTATGCAACAAGATACATTTTCATAAACTAGAAAAGAATGAATCAACTGCCTATATTATGCATGAAGAAAGTTTCTAAAGGGAATGAAAGCATGAGTCATATTTTATTGTAGAAATGGAGATGGAAAAATATGACAATGAAATCTACCTTGCAACATTAACCAACTATTGAATTAAATACAACAAACTCCAAAGCTCATAAAAGAACTAGAAATCTGTGTTTTTGTGGCTGCTGAAGGGTCCCCTCCTCAAGTCATGGTCCCAGAGGGAGGAAATGAGGCCGAGACACTTGCTAACAACCATTTTGTGATCTATTTTCTCCTTGCTAACCTTCTACTTGAAAGGAGGAACAAATGGAAGCAAACTATCACACGACCAATTTAATCGACACTACTTGTAATGGAAATGCATCTACTAAGCAAATTAACAATTAAGCTATGAATCTACACTAAGCATACATGTACAATAAAGAGGAGACTTGGATTCTAGGGTTGGGCCCTAACCCAAGAGCTTCAGCCCTCTGAGTTAACTCAGTGCTGGCTCAAAACAAAACTCATTCTTACTACCAAAACAACGGATTACATCAAAACAACTGTCACAGGTCTTGCAGCTCGAAAAGAGAGTAGAGTTTTACAATGAAAATCTGAATCCTACTAAGGTCTTAGGCCTCTCTACTTATACATCTGAAGTCTCCAAAAAATTCCTTAAAATTAGGAAGCCTCGGCTCCCAACTCGAGATAAATTGGTGCTTTGGATTTCACTTTGTCGGCTGCCTTCTAGTCCTCATGATTTGGTTGTTTTCACTCCAAGCTGATAAACGAATATTCGAATGGAGGGGTAGTAAATGAGGAGGATTTACCTCCTATAATACCTCTCCCTTGTCCCATTCAAGTTTTGACCTTAGTCTTTGGAAAAATTCCTTTCTATTCTCCTTTAATCATGCATTAAATGCATATTAGACCACAAAGCAAAATATCCAACTCTAACTCATCTCATAAACAAACTATAATCAAAAGTATGCAATGAGTTATGAGAATAGTTGGTTTGACTAAGCTAGGAGGTGAATTGAGTCCCATATAATTACCCAATGATGAGGCTCATCACCTTCTTTGATGTAAATGTGGTGAGTACACACTGAGGGATGTACTCCCTTCATTTCTTTGTAACTCCAAGTGAAGGCATCCAGATGTTCCTTTAGCATGTTGCACAACTTCTCCTCTTGGAGAATAGAAAGAGATGGATTGATTTTCAAATTTCTCTTAGGGCCAAATTCTATGGTTTTGACACCAAGAGGGTTGGAATTGGCCAATTATAATAAATTGGATGGTTGTTCTAGGTTTCCTTTACTACTGCTTCTAGGGACAAAGTACTAGGAGTTGGACTTTGGAGTAGGTGTTCAATCAAATCATCTTCATCTTGTTGTCCTCCTCCCATGGTTGTTTCTAACGTATACAGTTAGGCATAATAAACTTCATCTTTTCTTCCTCTTCTAGCCATAAATGTAAATCATGTTCTAGAGATGGTTGAGTAGGAGGGTATAGGACTAATTGCTTGGAGACATGCCCATTTTTTATGGTGATATTCCCAGCTCTGCAGCTGATGTAAGCATCAATAGTGGCCAACCAGGGCCTCCCAAGGATGAGAGGGTAACCAGTAAGCTTAGCCTTAGGTTGGAGAACTAGGAATTGTGCAGGGTACTCCCAAGAGTCAATGGAGACCATCACATACTCTACAATCCCCTCAAGGGCCATTGTGGAGAGGTCTACTAGTTGCAGGACTATTGTGGTATTTCTCAATGAACTTTGGAGGTTGAGCTTTAGCATGGTCCCTTGGCCATCACATTAATGGCAGCCCAAAGATCGATCAAAGTGTGTAGGACAATGGTGCCATTGATGTGCTCATATACTGCATGGCTTCCAGTATCCAAATACTTTGGACAAATTACCTACCCCAGTGTTAAGGCGGACATTTGTCCAATGACATAAATGGTAGGGGCATCTCTTTTTCCCCTCCTTGAATTCTTGAAAGACTTTTCTTTAATCAACCTGTTGTAAATAGGTACATCCTTGATGGCTTGGAGAAGTGGAATCTTGACACATAGGTTTTTCAATTCTCCCAAAAGTTCAGTCTCTTCTGGGGTCGGTTGGAGTGGTTGAGTCAATCTCTTAGGAAAGGGTGGATCTACATTAAGAATGTGATCCAGGAGGATCTCATCAGATCAGTTGCATAGGTTCAGTTCATTGTCAAGTTCAATTCATCGACAGCATCGTTATTTCATCATCAATAATGTGTGGGTTAGGGATGTGGTCATTGAGTTTAATGTCACATAGTGACCATTTGTTGTAAAAGGGTTTTGGGTAGCATGATGTTTCAAGTCATGAAAAAAATATATGCAAAACATTGTTTAAAAAACAAAAAGACCTAAGGTGGACACCTAAGTCTACAAACCTAAACCTTAACCTCATTCCTAAACCCATGTATCAAACATACATTAACAAACCTTAACCCTATGTTATCAACCCTCGGAATATGTATTAAAACATTAAAAAACATTCTAAAATATCACCCATAGTCTTAACCGCAATGAAACCGCATAGGATAGGACCGTAGGGATAGTAACCATGTGAACAAGTAGAGTGTTATGTTAACCAAGTGGAGTTTAACGTAGACCACAACAGCTACCATGGTGGGTTGTAACCCTGTGAACAAGAAAAGTGTTAAGTTAACCGGGTGGAGTTCAGACCGTAGCAGCTATCGTGGCGGCTTGTGACATGTGAACAAAAGGGCAGTAACTGCACAGTTTATTGTTACTACAGCAACGAAACCATGCATCGGGAATGAAACTGTTAGGCGGAGAATGCCCCATGTGATCAGCATTGTTACCGCATCGTTAGATGTAGCCACCAGGTGTCCGACAGTGGTTATACCCTACTGTTCACATGTTAACAGTTAACTACTATGTGCTTTATCCTGACCACCAGCAATTTGTTGATAATCCAAAGTCCGATTTGGGTTTGTTGTTACCGTTTGTTTTAAAATTAATTCAAAGACCATGCATGGTATCCCTAGGTGGAAAACAGTGACAAGACCGAGGACATGAGAACATAATTGCAGCTCCTATTTTCAGTGCTCATGCCAATCTTGGTTGGGAAGACCTTGGATGTATCTACAACCCTTTAAAATCACCTTTTTTGTTCATGAAGAAGGAGGAGTGATTTTTTAGTTTTGTATGCAGATTCTAGAGGATATAGGCTGTTTTGTTTTCAGTGTACTAGGAGCATCGAGAGTCGGAATTGGGAACCATGATAGGCATTGGAACGCTGGTTCAAAGAGATTTCTTATGATAGTGAATAGAAGTACCTATGTGCACATTCTATTTGGTCAATTTTCTGTGTAATGGACCTCCTCAATTTCAATCCTAATAAAGTGGTCACTCATCTTGAAAGCAGACCCGGAGACATAGTCCATTAGGGACGAACTCCATAATCAATCTTGTTGTCTGGTATTGCTGTGTATTTTCTGTTTTCACTTCTGTTTTGCATCTTAGTTATTTTTTATCAACTATCATAAAGTATTTCCTCTCAAGAAGTTCTCACGGTTTCAGCACTTTAAGTTAACATTCAATTCACTGTTAGCATAATCAATTCTACTTCATTTTTAACATATGATCATTTTAGATCATATAATTTGCTATCAGAGTAGGTTTTGTTTTTAGAATTTGTTAGTAAATGTTAACTAGGTCAGAGTCGCAACATGGAGAAGGAATCCTTGAGGATATTAATCCAAATATTGGAAAGCGACGAGTCATTCATAAGTCGACCATGACAGGATCTGATGCAGGTGAAAATCCAAAAACTAAGATGAGCGAGGAAGATGTTGGGAGAAATCTACGAAGAAAAGAAGGTGAGAGATTCGGCCTCTTCTTCAAAGACATTGAAGATGGAAAAAGGTAAAGGCAAGGCTAATAAACCTCCTTAACCTCCATCATCTCTGTTAGAGTCAGTCTAGTTATCCCTCTGTCAGAGATCAAAGCTCTTTTTCATTTCATGATTAGGTGTCCCATCTGTTTTGATCAATTGCATTTCATTAGGCATGCCATAACTCTGATGGAGTGGGTTGTGTCACTCAATCCCCTCATGCTTGGCACTGCTGGTTCAGGCATGTTTATTAAAATAAGTCTTCAAAGGTCATTTACAATCATGTTTTAAATTTTGAGGCCTTAGGTCTACGGTTGAGTCAATTTTGTCTGGAAAAGTCTTAGAAGACCAGCAGGCCAGAGGGATGTTTTTATAGATCATCACGTCAATAATTTTCATCATTGTACAGCTGAATTAGGACTTCTCTTCAAACTCTGTTTTGAAGATAAGTCGCCATCTCTTTTTTGAAAAATTTGTCAAAATTTTCAGTTCTTCAATTGTTTAAGTGCAGCCTTGGTCTCCTTTGCCAGAGCATATCAGAGCTATCCCTGCAAAAAATTATCGGAGAAAATCATTACTTCAACCAATTTCAAAGGGGAAACCAAAAAGGTCAAAGCCTATTAATTTTGAAAAAGTGTCAACAACCAAACATAAGAAAATTGGTTTTGGGTTAAGCAAAAATCAACAAGGAGTCTATATGAAGATATTTCTCCTCATTTGCAACCCATTCCACATTCCAAGAGCAAAGAGCATCGTTCTAAGGTGATTTTTTGAGTTTGTGAGCAAATTGGGCCGTTTCCAGGGCGCGCTACGCATCAAGTTGGGCGCGCGACGCACCAGTGGCGCGCGGCGCATCAGGGGAAAAATTTCAGTGTTATTTTACACGGGTGAGGTACATCAGGAGCGCGCGGCGCGTTGGGTGAGGCGCGCAACGCATTGGAGTTTATGCCCAGACTTTGTCTAAAACACACTCAAACACCTCTTCTCACGGATCAAATCACAGGTAGGCTTTATATCCACGGCTCATTCTTGGTTTTGAAAGGTTTATGTAAAGAAATTATGCTATATTTGCCATGAAAAAACAAGTGTAAAAACCCTCCTTTTCCATTAGTTTGCTGTGAGGATTTAAATGCCAAGATTGCTGTAGGGTTTTCAGACATAAATGTTGCCAATGTTTTCCCATTTCTTGTGTTTCCCACCCCCTATATTCACCAATATTTTCCCCAATAATTCCTCATAAAACCCTACACTATTCTCCCTCAAATCCTAACCCCTCCCTTCTACTACAAACATATTTTTCCTACCCTACCTCATCGCAAACCCTAAAACTTCAAGATTTTCATGTCCCTTCCCTTCCCTAAATTCCTTGTTTTATTTCCATTGTCCCCATTTCCCTAATGTTTCCCCTTTCCTAACAATTCCCTTGTATATTTGTTTCCCTTGGTCACAGCATTTTGAGAAAAAAGAAAAAGTCTACAGTCAATTTTGCACACAGTTGTATATCAGCATATATATATTCAAGCTACCTTGTTTTTAAAGAACATGTCAGAGACCGAGTCAGCTTATGAGAAGGATTATGATAGTGATTCTACACCAGAGGTAAATGTGCCAAGGAGGTATCACAAAGGTGGCAAAGGTGGTCGGCATGTCAGGGAGGAGCCTACTTCTTTGGCTCAATTGCAAGCTTGTCCACTTGCAATGGACTATTTTCGGTATCAATCATGTTTTGAATACTGTGAGCGGATCTCACAAATCCAGCATCATCGGGAACTAGTCCGTTTATTTGTTCTACATTTGCAGGATGGTCATGTAAACCTTGCCGGACTGAATTTCACCTTGTCACTCGAGATTATTGCTCAGGCCACTGGGATACCAAATGTAGGGGAGGAATGGAGTAAACGCCAGCAGTTAGATAGATTCCACTATGAACCATATATCAAGCCCGGGTATATAAGACACTTGACTGCAATTTTTCCTTTCAGATTCCTAAGGGATGAGTATGCACCATTGATGAAACTCATCATTCGATATTTCAGTTGCGAGGACAGATTCTCACGTCTCTACGCGTACCATGTCCGTTTGTTGATGCATTTTACAAGGGTACGTATGATGAACATTCCATTTTTCATGTGTCGCAACATAGAGAGGATGGTGCCTTTAGTACAAACGAAGAGCCGAGCACATCAGCATAAGAGCATCTATCATTATGCATTGATCAAAATTGTAGTGATGCATCAGTTGGCACAGTAGGGCATTACTTGGGAAGATTTCATCTCTCGTGATTACTTTGCACCATTACAGCCACCTCCCGAGATAGTTCATGATGAGGGAGGACCTTCACACCAGCCAGACATTCCCGAGACTGATCATATAAGTGCTCCTCCATATGTGACATATCAGTGAGGTCACAGGGCATTATTTGCATCTACACGAAGAGTACTATCTCCACCCGGGGTGGAATGGGTCTCGTTGACTTCAACAGCACAGCGAGTGTTATCTCCACCTCGTGTGGAAGGGGCCTTGTTTTCGACAGCAACACCGCAGGTACAGGATAAGGGTAAGAAGCCCAAGCATGAGGAGGGACCTTCAGGTGAGCCATCCGGGTTTGTTACTATTCATGATGAGACAGCTTCAGAATCAGAGAAGACCCAATATATCAGGTATCTAGAGTAGCGGATTAAACAGCTTGAGGACCAGAACATGATCATAGAGCTACAGAACATCCATGAGAATCGCCAAGTTTCCCAACATAGGCAAATTGAGTTCACCTCTCTAGAGCAACAGGTAAATGAGGATCGAGAGGCTAATCTTGAGAGGGTCAACATCTACTTGGAGGAATGGCTGAAAAGGGCCGATAGAGACCATGCACTATTGAAACACATGGTTATGCATTACAAGGTCCGGAACTTGGTTTTCAAGGTGTGAATTAGGAGTCTTAAGGCAAAATTAAGGAAAATGGTCAAGAAGCAAAAACGACAAAAGGAGCTTGATCGTCTTCGTATTTTGGCCGAAGCCCCTTTGACTAAGCATAGTACTTGATTGGGGACCCCCAGCCCAAATTTCAACAAATTTGGGGAAAATTTTGTCAATTTTGAAATTTTTGTGTAAAAAACAGGTTTTTGGGCTCAACGCGTAGCGCGCCGCGCGCTACCCATAAGATTGGGAGGTCCAAATCATGAAAAGTTTGCATTTTTGGCTTTTTCATGATGAAATACACCTGCTCAGCTATTTCCAAGGCATTTCATCAAGGTTTGGGTCCCCAAAAGGTCAAAAAACATGTAAAAAATGACCTCACTGCCCCTTTTTGGACACACAGGAAGCAGCCTTGGGAGAATTCACTTTTGGAGGGGAAAATGGACATCAAATTGGAAAATTCCACTTGGGCTGGAAATTAGACACCCAGGGCTTTCCAACAAGCCAACCTGAGCTCAATTTGGATGCCGGAAAGTGCCCCAAAAGTAGTTGGAAAGGCGCGCTATGCATAGGGCTCAAGCGCGCTACGCATCAGGATTTTTTGCAAAGTTTTCATCTTCAGCTCACGAAACGAAGCCAGTTTGACCAGTTTTGACTTGTGATGGGATTTTTCACCCTCCTTGATGTAATTAATGGAACTTTATGTTGACTTGACATTTATTTACTGATTCTAGATGATTCATTCATAAAATAGCAAAAATTTAATGAATGAATTGGTTTCCTAGCTTATAGAGGCAAGTTGTTTTGACTGCCTAGATTGTAGTGCTTTGTTTAGAATTGGTTGAAACAGCTCCTAGGATGATGATCTAGACCCCTAGAGGAAAGGGAATGTGTTAGCTTACCTATATTATGTATTTTCTTAGTCATTTTCAGGGTTGGACTCTTGGGAATAGCTTGATACACTATTGTACATATTTTATCTGCATTTTTGGCAAAGGATAGACCAGGGTTTTGCAGCACTATTTTGGATTCATGTGGCCTTATGTGTTGATGGTGTGTTTCTCTCAGTACTTGTAAGTTGTGTATGTGTACCACTTTCCTTATTTAATCTTCTGCAATTAAACAAATGAAGTGTTAAGGTAGAATCCATAAATTTGCTATGCTCTGCCTTTAAATTTGTTTAATTTTCCATGTTTTCTTCAGTTTAAGGAGAATCCTTGAGACTTCATTGCTCTCCTTAGCTCCTCACCTGTCAGGTCTATTCATTCAATCACTTTAAAGGCATCAAAACAATCGCCTATCTTGCCCCAAGTAGACCTCTGCAAAAACTGTGCCTCATCCCCGCACCCAAAATTGCCTTTTCCTTGAATTCAACAAAACTTCAAAAAATCAATTCCATAGTCCTTGTACTTCATACCTAGCCTAAAATTAGTCATTAATTCAGTCATCTCGAGCCTCATTGATTATATTTTTCAGAGATTGACTGGGAGAGAGCCCTCTCATGTCCTCGTAGGGCTAGCTACGAGGCTGAGCGTGGTATGATGTTGCCTTGAGTTTTGCCTTCCTCAGCCTGAGGCAGATTCGAGCGCTAACATAGTGGCGACCATACTGGGGATGAACAAATGGTTTGCTTGTTGATGTCATTTGTTTTATAAGCTACAGACACAGCCTGAAGTTATGCCAGGTAGCCTTCGAAACGCTTTTGCTTTGCATTAGCGAAAGTAGATAAACGCTGCTTCAGTCAATCTCCGGTCTAGCTTGTAAACATGACATTTAACTTGTTAATTGCCCCAGTACATGTATCAAGTTCAGATTTGATTGATGATGGTGGACAACGATCAGACATTGGAGACTCTAAATCAGTTTCGAGATCAGATCCAAAGACTCCACTGGAGGATGATCCCAACCAGCAAAAACATGAAAGGACAACATGGACAGATCAGGTATTCAAGTTGGAATTTCATCCAAGACATTTTGTTCTTTGTCATAAATTATTTCTTCTCTTTTCCGAAGAATGTCAAGAAGGCTTTGCAAAGCATACTGTATTTGAGAAGAGATCCTCGGCCTGCAGTTGATTCTTTCCCTTTGAAGATTGTGAATACTAAAGATTTGCATGCCTTTGAGCTTGATCAAGATCCTTTTTCCGAATTTTGTGATGACCATCTTCAAATTGATGAATCTCAAGAGACCAAGACTGATTCTATACCTGTTGTACATACCCCTACACCTTGTAAAATTCCAAATCGGTATAAACCTCTTGTTTTACCTTCTGTTCTCCATGCTTTCCCGAAAAACTATGATCTATACTTGCCGAGGTTTGGCGGTGAATGTAAGAATGTCAACGCTGAGCAACATGTACAGAATTTTGAGTCTTTTCTTGACCTTTTTGAAGTTGATGAAGAGTATGTTAGTATTAGGCTTTTTTCTCTTTCTTTGCAAGCTAAAGTGAAGAGTTGGTTCAAAGCCTTGCCTGATGCGAGCATCTCAGATTTCCAGCAGTTCGTCAAAGTTTTTCTCGACAGGTGGATGATCGGACAGAACCTTTTCCTTATTGTAGAAGAGTATAACCAGCTGAAAAGACTACCAGGGGAGACAGTACAACAATTTTCTGCCAGATTTAACCAAGTTTATTATTCGATCCCAATTGATATAAGGCCTACTCCTAGATCTGCTCTCTTGCACTATCTGGGTGCCTTTGATCCGGAAATGGAGTTTCAACTGAGAGAAAGGAATATTGCAACACTTCACGAGATGCAAAACAGTGCAGTAAATGTAGAGGCACATCTGCTGATCCGACGGGCAAGGTTGAAAGAAGAAGAGATGAAAATCATAGATCCGGAAAAATCAACATCTCTAGAGGTGAAGCTTGACATTTTGGTAAGTGTAGTAGAAGAGATGATGGACAAGATCAACGCAAGGAATGATTATGATGTTCAAGCTCATGGCGCGCTGATTGAAGAAGAACAAGTTGCTGATCCAAAACATCTTCTTTCTTATCCCAGTTGTCATAGATCTGATAATGATTGTTTTGTAGATCACCTTGGCGAAGAGATATCTGTTGATATGACCTGCATGCTTGATGATATGTTTTATACCGATGATTTGCCTCAGTTTGATCAGTATGATGATGATTATGTTCTCCAAACAGAAGCTACTATTGCAGATGAACCAGCAGCTAGTTTGTGGGAGGAAGAAGTTCATTTTCAGCAGCTTGAATACAATGTTCAACCATCACATATCAGCTATGACAGTGACGAGGAAAGTGCAGAAAATTTTGAAATAAGTGAAGGATCTTTGCCTTTTTGTTTTGATTCATGTCAGTTCATTAGAGATAACTACCATGCAATCAGAAATCAAATGTCAACAAGTCTTGATTTGAATCATCTTGAGAGCAATGAGAATTTTGTTCAAGACTTCTCATATTCAGATTTGCAACCCCCGAAAGCCATTGATTGTCAAGTTGCAGCTGAAGACTTGGAAGTGGACACACATGATTTAATGATTCAAGGTGACTCCGTACCATTCTGTTTTGAATCATTTAAGTTTTTGAAGGGTAGATTGCATAGTAAATCTTCAAATGAACAGCCTATAACAAATCAACAATCACTTAGTTTTAATGTTGAGGATGAAGGTCAGATTACAGATGAAGGTGTGGCAGCCGAAATACATGATTTAATGATGCAAGAGGATTCTGTACCCTTTTGTTTCGAAGCATTTCAGTTTATAAGGAAAAATTTTCATACTATCTCTAAAGCAAAAGATGAGCAACCAGTAGGATGTCATACAGTTTTAATGGACACATTGCAGCAGTCTTTTCAAGTTTTTCATGATCCAATAGCTGATGTTTTGGATGAGGTTTGCAGTCAAAGTCCTTCTCCATTGACTATATGTGAGCCTGAAACGTGTACTGATATAAATTTGATTCGACAGTCGGTTTCTTTCTCATTTTCAGCAGGGGTCTCATCACAAGGCTCAGATCAAAGTTTGCATTTATGGTATGAGGAAAAGAGAAGTAATCCATTGGATGAGCTAAGTTCCAGTGTGCTTGAATTTCAAGATCCTTATGCAGTGTTTTTGAAGGCGGATAGAGAATCCATATCATTCAACGGATCTGTTTCCAAGTTGTCATGGGAGTTTCCTTTCAGTAGTTCTCTCTTGTTGTTCATAAGCAAGCACTTGCGGAGAATTCAACTAGCAGACGGAATACTTACTTGGTTGCATTGGCATTTTGATATAGTTTGATGGTATATTGTCTTGTAAGAAACACAGGTGGTTGTCATCATGATTTCAAATCTTGATGGACTGCTGCCCTTCAATAAGCTTTGTAAGTTCTTGTTTTAGTTAAGTCAGTCATGAGTCATGTATGAGTCAGTTTTTAGTCATGTAGGTTTCATAATTGAGTCGGCATGAATCAAGTTTCAGTCAATAAATGAGTAAAAGTCTTGTATTTTTTGTCAAATAATGACTCCATAGCCCAATGGACGAAGGCACTATCTAGCTCTTATAGAGATCTGCGGTTCTTGGCATCTCCAAGGAGCTACCATCCCCATTGGAGCCAATGTTAGAGTCGGTCTAGTTATCCCTTCGTCAGAGATCAAAGCTCTTTTGCATTTCATGATTAGGTGTCCCATCAGTTTTGATCAAATGCATTTCGT
This sequence comes from Pinus tabuliformis, assembly GCA_031772625.1. NCBI lineage: Eukaryota > Viridiplantae > Streptophyta > Pinopsida > Pinales > Pinaceae > Pinus > Pinus tabuliformis. Next base: position 795,688,477 of record CM062817.1, read on the forward strand.
TAGGCCTGCCATAACTCTGATGGAGTGGGTTGTGTCACTCATTCCCCTCGTGCTTGGCACTGCTGGTTCAAGCATGTTTATTAAAATAAGTCTTCAAAGGTCATTTACAATCATGTTTTAAATTTTTAGGTCTTAGGTCTAGGGTTGAGTCAATTTTGTCTGGAAAAGTCTTAGAAGACCAGCAGGCCAGAGGGATGTTTTTGATAGATCATTACGTCAATAATTTTCATCATTGTACAGCTGAATTAGGACTTCTCTTCAAAACTCTGTTTTGAAGATAAGTCACCATCTCTTTTTTGTAAAAATTGCCAAAATTTTCAGTTCTTCAATTGTTTAAGTGTAGCCTTGGTCTCCTTTGCCAGAGCATATCAGAGCTATCCCTACAAAAAATTATCAGAGAAAATCATTACTTCAACCAATTTTAAAGGGGAAACCAAAAAGGTCAAAGCCTATTAATTTTGAAAAAGTGTCAACAACCAAACATAAGAAAATTGGTTTTGGGTTAAGCAAAAATCAACAAGGAGTCTATATGAAGATATTTCTCCTCATTTGCAACCCATTCCACATTCCAAGAGCAAAGAGCATCCTTCTAAGGCGATTTTTTGAGTTTGTGAGAAAATTGGGCCGTTTCCATGGTGCGCTACGCATTAGGTTGGGTGCGCGACGCACCAGTGGTGCGCGGCGTATCAGGCGACAAATTTCAGTGTTATTTTACACGGGTGAGGCGCATCAGGAGCGCGCGGCACGTTGGGTGAGGCGTGCGGCGCATTGGAGTTTATGCCTAGACTTTGTCTAAAACACACTCAAACACCTCTTCTCATGGATCAAATCACAGGTAGGCTTTATATCCACGGCTCATTCTTGGTTTTGAAAGGTTTATGTAAAGAAATTATGCTATATTTTCCATGAAAAACCAAGTGTAAAAACCCTCCTTTTCCATTAGTTTGTTGTGAGGATTTAAATGCCAAGATTACTGTAGGGTTTTCAAACATAAATGTTGCCAAGGTTTTCCCATTTCCTATGTTTCCCACCCCCTATATTCACCAATATTTTCCCCAATAATTCCTCATAAAACCCTACACTATTCTCCCTCAAATCCTAACCCCTCCCTTCTACTACAAACATATTTTTCCTACCCTACCTCATCCCAAACCCTAAAACTTCAAGATTTTCATGTCCCTTCCCTTCCCTAAATTCCTTGTTTTATTTCCATTGTCCCCATTTCCCTAATGTTTCCCCTTTCCTAACAATTCCCTTGTATATTTGTGTCCCCTTGGTCACAGCATTTTGAGAAAAAGAAAAAGTCTACAGTCAATTTTGCACACAGTTGTATATCAGCATATATATATTCGAGCTACCTTGTTTTTAAAGAACATGTCAGAGACCGAGTCAGCTTATGAGCAGGATTATGATAGTGATTCTACACCAGAGGTAAATGTGCCAAGGAGGTATCACAAAGGTGGCAAAGGTGGTCGGCATGTAAGGGAGGAGCCTACTTCTTTGGCTCAATTGCAAGCTTGTCCACTTGCAATGGACTCTTTCGGTATCAATCATGTTTTGAATACTGTGAGTGGATCTCAAAAATCCAGCATCATCGGGAACTCGTCCGTTTATTTGTTCTACATTTGCAGCATGGTCATGTAAACCTTGCCGAAGTGAATTTCACCTTGTCACCCGAGATTATTGCTCAGGCCACTGGGATACCAAATGTAGGGGAGGAATGGAGTAAATGCCAGCAGTTAGATAGATTCCACTATGAACCATATATCAAGCCCGGGTATATAAGACACTTGACTGCAGTTTTTCCTTTCAGATTCCTAAGGGATGAGTATGCACCATTGATGAAACTCATCAGTTGATATTTCAGTTGCGAGGGCAGATTCTCACGTCTCTATGCGTACCATGTCCATTTGTTGATGCATTTTACAAGGGTACGTATGATGAACATTCCATTTTTCATGTGTCGCAACATAGAGAGGATGGTGCCTTTAATACAAAGGAAGAGCCCAGCACATCAACATAAGAGCATCTATCATTATGCACTGATCAAAATTGTAGTGATGCATCAGTTGGCACAGCAGGGCACTACTTGGGAAGATTTCATCTCTCGTGATTACTTTGCACCATTACAGCCACCTCCCGAGATAGTTCATGATGAGGGAGGACCTTCACACCAGCCAGACATTCCCGAGACTGAGCATATAAGTGCTCCTCCATATGTGACATATCAGCGAGGTCACAGGGCATTATTTGCATCTACACGACGAGTACTATCTCCACCCAGGGTGGAAGGGGTCTCGTTGACTTCAAAATCACAATGAGTGTTATCTCCACCTCGTGTGGAAGGGGCCTCGTTTTCGACAGCAGCACCGCAGGTACAGGATAAGGGCAAGAAGCCCAAGCATGAGGAGGGACCTTCAGGTGAGCCATCTGGGTTTGTTACTATTCATGATGAGACAACTTCAGAATCAGAGAAGACCCAATATATCAGGTATCTAGAGCAGCGGAATAAACAACTTGAGGACCAGCACATGATCATAGAGCTACAGAACATCCGTGAGAATCGCCAAGTTGCCCAACATAGGCAAATTGAGTTCACCTCTCTAGAGCAACAGGTAAATGAGGATCGAGAGGCTAATCTTGAGAGGGTCAACATCTACTTGGAGGAACGGCTGAAAAGGGCCAATAGAGACCATGCATTATTGAAACACATGGTTATGCATTACAAGGTCCGGAACTTGGTTTGCAAGGCGCGAATTAGGAGTCTTAAGGCAAAATTGAGGAAAATGGTCAAGAAGCAAAAACGACAAAAGGAGCTTGATCGTCTTTGGATTTTGGCCGAAGCCTCTTTTACTGAGCATAGTACTTGATTGGGGACCCCCAGCCCAAATTTCAACAAGTTTGGGGAAAATTTTGTCAATTTTGAAATTTTTGTGTAAAAAACAGGTTTTTGGGCTCAACGCGTAGCGCGCCGCACGCTACCCATAAGATTGGGAGGTCCAAATCATGAAAGGTTTGCATTTTTGGATTTTTCATGATGAAATACACCTGCTCAGCTATTTCCAAGGCATTTCATCAAGGTTTGGGTCCCCAAAAGGTCAAAAAACATGCAAAAAATGACCTCACTGCCCCTTTTTGGACACACAGGAAGCAGCCTTGGGAGAATGCACTTTTGGAGGGGTAAATGGACATCAAATTGGAAAATTCCACTTGGGTTGGAAAGTAGACATCGAGGGCTTTCCAACAAGCCAACATGAGCTCAATTTGGATGCCGGGAAGTGCCCCAAAAGCAGGTGGAAAGGCACACTAAGCATAGGGCTTAGGCGCGCTACGCATTAAGATTTTTTGCAAAGTTTTCATCTTGAGCTCAGGAAACGAAGCCAGTTTGACTAGTTTTGACTTGTGATGGGATTTTTCACCCTCCTTGTTGTAATTAATGGAACTTTATGCTGAATTGACATTTATTTACTGATTCTAGATGACTCATTCATAAAATAGCAAAAATTTAATGAATGAATTGGTTTCCTAGCTTATAGAGGCAAGTTGTTTTGACTGCCTAGATTGTAGTGCTTTGTTTAGAATTGGTTGAAATAACTCCTAGGATGATGAGCTCGACCCCTAGAGGCAAGGGAATGTGTTAGCTTTCCTATATTATGTATTTTCTTAGTCATTTTCAGGTTTGGACTCTTGGGAATAGCTTGATACACTATTGTACATATTTTATCTGCATTTTTGGCAAAGGATAGACCAGGGTTTTGCAGCACTATTTGGGATTCATGTGGCCTTATGTGTTGATGGTGTGTTTCTCTCAGTACTTGTAAGTTGTGTATGTGTACCACTTTCCTTATTTAATCTTCTGCAATTAAACAAATGAAGTGTTAAGGTAGAATCCATAAATTTGCTATGCTCTGCCTTTAAATTTGTTTAATTTTCCATGTTTTCTTCAGTTTAAGGAGAATCCTTGAGTCTTCGCTGCTCTCCTTAGCTCCTCACCTGTCAGGTCTATTCATTCAATCACTTTAAAGGCATCAAAACAATCACCTATCTTCCCCCAAGTAGACCTCTGCAAAAACTGTGCCTCATCCCCGCACCCAAAATTGCCTTTTCCTTGAATTCAACAAAACTTCAAAAAATCAATTCCATAGTCCTTGTACTTCATACCTAGCCTAAAATTAGTCATTAATTCATTCATCTCGAGCCTCGTTGATTATATTTTTCCGAGATTGACCCGGAGAGAGCCCTCTCCTGTCCTCGTAGGGCTAGCTACAAGGCTGAGCGTGGTATGATGTTGCCTTGAGTTTTGCCTTCCTCAGCCTGAGGCAGATTCGAGCGCTAACAATATCCATCATCATCTTCTTCTTCTTCTTCTTCTTCTTCTTCTATTGCAGAATCTGAAACAGAAAAGAAACCTAAGAGAACCTCTCTTTTGAAACTTGATTTAAAATTCGAATTACCTATTTATGATGGTGAAATGAATCCTGAAAAGTTAGATTATTGGATTAAGAAGTTAGAAGTGTATTGTCGTATTCAGAACATCTCTGATGATAAAACGAAAATTCAGTTAGCTACACCTAGAATGGAGGGAACAACTTTAATATGGTGGGAAAGTAAAACTCAAATAGATGTCAAGCGAAAAAGAAAATTCCTCTCTTCATGGTCTAAGTTTTTAAAAGCTCTTAGGAAACAATTCTATCCTTTGGGATACATGCAGCAAGTTGTTATTGATTGGCAGCATTTGAGGCAAGGTAAAGGGCAGAGTGTTCAATATTTTACTCAGGAATTCAGAAAGAAAGCATTTGCACATGGTATTTCATTGGATACACGCGAAACTTTATTAAAATACATCGACAATTTACATTCATATTTATAGCATACATTATTGATGTCTAATCCTGATGATTTTGATGAAGTGTGTATTCAAGCCATACATGTTGAGTCAGGTGGCAGACCATTCAAGTTTTCACAGAAACCATCCAAGCAATTGGAAATCAAAGATTCCAAAGACAGCAAAAAGAAGGGCAACTTCAAGGGAAAGAGATCAACGATAGATCATAAGGAAGGTGAAAGACCTACTTGTACTCATTGCCAAAGGATCAGACATGATGAGTCAAAATGTTGGAAACTTCACCCAGAACTCAAACCAATGAAATTCCAGAAGAAGAAAGGTGAAAACAAGGCCAATACAACAATCCAACAATATTTGGGCTTCGATTCAGGTGATTAAGATAAAATAACAACAATGGTTTCAACAGGTAAAACTTCTGATACTAGTTCAATTTCTAACACTTCTATACCTTCTTCAAACTGAAATCATCTAAATGAGGATAAAAGGGTTGAACTATTTCACATAAGGATAACTTCTAAGCACACAAAGATAGATACACTATTTGACAGTGGATCACAGGCAAATTTAATATCTAAATATTTAGTTAAGAAATTGGGTTTGGAGACACATAATCAGCCAAGACCATACCCTCTAGGTTGGTTGAATAAAGAGACTCAAATTAATGTCACAAAGTAGTGTTGATTAAAATTCGCCATAACAAATAATTATATTGATGGAGTGGATTTAGATGTGATTCTAGTAGATATATGTGGAGTAGTGCTAGGAAGTCCTTATCTCTATGATTGTGATGCAATGTTTTATAGGAAAGAGCATAAATATCATCTTAAGAAAGATGGGATTGAATTTATTGTCAGGGCACATAAACTTAAAACGCACTTGGATTTAGTTTCAGTTAATCAGATGAAGAGACTAATAAGTTCAAGTAAGAAATATGTACTTATGGTTGTGAAAGAAAAACATAAGGATCGATTGGATTATTTTTTCAGGTTGTTAATCTCAGTTTAAAGATAGATTGGTCAAAGTGGTAGATTGTTTTCAAAATCTATTTAAGGAACCAACAAATCTTCCTCCTAAAAGAGAAATACAACATGAAATACAATCAATGTTAGATGCCCCTCTTCCTAATATTGGAATGTATCACCTATCGGTTATAGAGAACAAAGAAATAAAGAAACAAATACAAGAATTCATTGACAAAGGCTTTATTCAACCTAGTTCATCTCCATGTGGCTCACCCATAATTTTGGTTCCTAAGGAAGATGGAACATGGAGAATGTGTGTTGACTTCAGGGACTTATACAAGATAACAATAAAAAGCATGTATCCTCTTCCTAGGATAGATGACTTACTTGATCAACTGAAAAATGTTGTCTATTTCACTAAGTTAGATTTAAGAAGTGGGTATCATCAAATCCGCATAGCAGAAAATGACATCTTGAAGACTGCGTTCAAAACTAGACAAGGACTATTTGAATGGTTGGTAATGCCTTTTGGTTTGTGTAATGCACCAACACCTTTCATGTGGGTTATGAATGATGTTTTCCGCCCATACACTGATAAATTTGTCATAATCTACTTAGATGACATTCTGATTTTCAGTTCTAGTATATAAGAATATCTTAGGCATGTTAAGTAGGTTTTCGAAGTATTGCACAGAGAAAAGTTGTACCTTAATCTTCACTAAATTATCTTGGTTACATAGTTGGAGGTGGAAGTTTAAAAATAGATCCAGCTAAAATAGATGTGATTGTTAAGTGGCCAAGACCACAGAATGTGACTGAAATTAGAAATTTTTTAGATGCAATTCAGTGCTGGAGAAAATTTATTGCTCAGTTTTCTTTGATTGCTTCACCAGTACATGCTTCAATGTGTTCTAAGGTTCCCTTTCAGTGGGGAGGTAAACAACAAAAATATTTTGATACACTTATTAAAGAAGAAAATGTCACAGAACCAATATTAGCTTTACCAAATATTCAACAACCATTTGAAATTGAAATAGATGTTAGTGGTTGTGCAATGGGTGCAGTCTTACTTCAAAAAGGGAAACCAATTTGTTTTCATTCAGAAACTTTTTCTAAGGTAGTAATGAACTATCCGACATATGATAAAGAACTATTTGATTTGTTTGAAAGTGTTAAAAAGTGGGAACATTATTTAATAGGTAAGGAAACAGTGATTCGAACAGATCATCAACCGCTTCAGTATCTACAGTCTCAAACTAAGTTGCAACAATCTCGTCATTACATATTGATGGGATTTCTTCAACAATTTCACTTAGCAATTAAGTAAAAGAAAGGTGTCACAAACAAAGTAGCTGATATGTTATCTAGACCATCTTTGAATGCTTCAGTAGTACTACATAGTAGTTCTTTAAAGCATGAAAGTTATATAGAACAATATAGTACGGATGTTGATTACAAAGATATTTATGAATCACTAACTCATGGTTCTCAAGTGGAAGAAGTCAATTATCATGTTCATGACAGGTTGTTATATCATTTGTTTAAGTTATGCATACCTCAGACAAAAAGAGCGCATGTTGTTCGGGAAGCACATCATTCTCGCATTTCAGGACATTTTGGAGTAAGAAAAACAATGGCACAAGTTCAAAGGTATTGTTACTGGCCTCGTATGTATGAAATTGTTGCTAACTACATTAAAGGATGTGTGATGTGTTTGACCAGTAAACCAAGAAATCAAAATATTGGTTTATACATGCCACATCCAATTCCTTTGCAACCATGGGACAGTATTTCCATGGATTTTGTTGGAGGACTTCCTATGTCCAAGAGAGGGCATGATTTCTTGTATGTTGTGGTTGACAGATTCAGCAAGATGTGTATTATTTTTCCATGCAAAAAGTAAGTGACAGCTAAATAGACTGCAAAGATGTTCTTCGATCAGGTATCGGTTCATTTTTGGTTACCTACTTCCATTATTTCTGATCAAGACACTTGTTTTGTATGAGAACTTTGGTCCACTTTATGGGAACTCATGGACACAAACCTGAAGAAGAGCACAACTTTTCATCCACAAACTGACAGAAAAACTGAAGTGGTGAATAGGATAGTCAAACATATTCTTCGAGGGTATTGTAGTAAACATCCTAATTGTGGGATGAATCTTTATCTTATGTGCAACATGCTTACAATCGAGCCTTACATTCATCAACTAATCGATCACCATTTGAAACATGTTTTAGGTATCTACCGAAGTCACCAATGGACTTCATGTTTGGGGAAGAGGATAAAGTGGGTGAACATGATGATGTGAAAAAAGTAGTTAAGTTCATTCAACAGATACAACAGATACATGCAGCAGTGCAGAATCAGTTAGGGAAGAGTCAGTTCAAGTATAAAATGCGCCATGACAAGCATCGAGTCGATCATTATTTTCAGGTCAGCGATCAGGTATGGTTGTATATCAGTAAAGATAGGTTGAAAGGAGAAGGTAAGAAACTGAAACCTATCCGGAATGGCCCTTTAACGATTGTGGAAAAGATTGGAAATAATGCATTTCGATTAAATTTACCTCCTTACATGTGAATTTACTCAGTTGTAAATGTGGAAAATCTAAAATTGTATGAACCTCCGCTGATCATGGATCCCAAGGAAGATACACAGATTTCGACTATTCATGATTTGGGACCTGAGTATATGAATGAGTTGCAGGAAGATATGATCCTGGACAGGAAGATTCGATCTTTGAGGCATGGAGATGTTGAATATCTTCGAATAGGACTCAAGGGCGTGAATCCGAGTAAGGCAAAGTTTATGGAAGTCGAAAAAGTGATGGAAATGTACCTTCACTTGATATCTACTTAAACTCACACTTTTGTGGTCCAAAAGATTTCAAGTGGAGAGGATTGATCCAAGAGGATCTCGTCAGATCAGTTGCATAGGTTCAGTACATTGTCATCATCATTTTGTTGTCATCAGTAATGTGTGGGTCAGAGATGTGGTCGTTGGGTTTATTGACATATAGTGACAATTTGTTGTAAAAGGGTTTTGGGTAACATGATGTTTCAAGTCATGAAAAACTTGTATGCAAAACATTGTATTAGAAACAAAAATACCTAAGGTGGACACCCAAGTCTACAAATGTAAAACCTAACCTCATTCCTAAACCCATGTATTAAACATACATTACAATACATTAACAAACCTTACCCCTACGTTATCAACCCTCGGACTATGTATTAAAACATTGCAAAACATTGTAAAATACCACCCGGAGTCTTAATCGTAGCGAAACCACATGGGAGAAGACCGTGGGGATAGTAACCATGTGAACAGACAGAATGTTAAGTTAATTGGGTGGAGTTCACTGTAGACCACAACAGCTACTATGGCGAGTTGTAACCATGTGAACAGGAAAAGTGTTAAGTTAACCGGGCGGAGTTTAGATAGCAGCAGCTACCGTGGGGGGTTTTGACATGTGAAGAAAATGGAAGTAACCGCACATTTTATTGTAACCGCAGCAATGAAACTGCACATTGGGAACAAAACTGTCAGGCGAAGAATGCGCCATGTGATCATCATTTTTACTGCACCGTTAGGGGTAGCCACTGGGTGTCCGAAAGTGGTTAGACCCTGCCATTCACATGTTAATAGTTAAATACTATGTGCTTTATCCTAACTACCAACAGTTCGGTGATAATCCATAGTCCGATTAGGGTTTGTTGTTACAGTTTGTTTTAAAATTAATTTAAAGATCGTGTATGGTATCCCTAAGTGGCAAACAATGACAAGACCGAGGAAATGAGAACATAATTGTAGCTCCTATTTTTAGTGTTCATGCCAATCTTAACTCGGAATACCTCAAATGTATCTACAACCCTTTAAAAGAACCTTTTTTGTTCATGAAGAAGGAGGAGTGCTTTTTTAGTTTTGTATGCATATTTTGGAGGATATAGGTTGTTTTGTTTTCAGTGTAACAAGAGCATCGAGAGTCGAAATTGGGAACCGTTATAGGTATTGGAAAGTTGGTTTAGAGAGATTTCTTATGATAGTGACAATAAGTGCCTAGATGCACATTCCATTTGGTAAATTTTATGTGTAATCAACCTCCTAAGTTTCAATCCTAATAAAGCGGTCGCCCATCTTGAAAGCGAACCCGGAGACGTAGTCCATCAGGGACGGACTCCGTAATCAATATTGTTTTCTGGTATCACTGTGTATTTTCTATTTTCACTTCTATTTTGCATCTTACTTATGTTTTATCAGTTGTCGTAAAGTCGTTCTTCTCAAGCAGTTATCACGGTTTCAACACTTTAAGTTAACATTGAATTCACTGTTGGCATAATCAATTCTACTTCAATTTTAACATATGATCATTTCAGATCAGGATGCTTTCCTTTCTTTCTTCGTCAACCTCCCTGGGTGGGGGTTGAGGTTGATTATCCAGGAGAACTCTCCCAGATCTCAGGTTAATTTCCTGGATCTCCACAGCATAAACTGGATATGATGGCTCTCCACTGTATACTTGTTGTACATGTGTGTTGCTCAGGTTTGGATTTGGTTGGTTAGGCATCTGGTGTTTTTAGGTGGAGCAGAGTGTAACAACTATGGTTGGGTTGGTGGTAAAGGTAATAAAGTTGGGACATTATTGTAGTGGGTCCTCCACCCCTGGGGTGGTGCATTCCACTAAGGTTGTTGTGGAGCATATGAATGAAATGACTGGGTGGCTGGTTGGGAATGATACTGTGATGCAAAGGACCAAGGAGGAGGTGTAGACCAGGAAGGATGAGCAAGGGTTGCCCAAGAAGCTATGGATGTCGTCTGGTTAGGGTTATAATATATATGGGATGACCCCTGCATGCCTTGTTGGTATGGCCTAGCGCCATGAGGTCTCCTTTGGTTTATGTAACAGAGCTGCTCAGTGACCCTTTCAGCTCCTTGATATACAACTTTGAGTCTAGGAAAAGAAGGGCACTTGTCTGGGGAGTGGTTTTCTTTATAGACTAAGCAAATTTCAATAGAATTCAATGCATTCATTCCTAGAGTGCCTCCTAGTGCATCTAGGATAGAAAATGGCCAAGGCTCTCTCTGCTTCCTCCTGCTTTCTCCTAATGTGCATAGTGTACATCTATAAGGCAAGGGTTTGCATCATCTCACTCTTGAAATCTTGCATCATGTTTCCAATTTCACCCTTGATAGGTGAATTGGAAGAGGATGTACTGAACATATGTTGACTTCCCCAACCCTTTTTCCTAGCTGCCCTAGAATGGTTTCTAAAGACAGTCTTGATATCCTCATAGGGTAACTGGTATATATATCCTCCTACTAACAATGGTAGGGTATCCAAAAGGTCTTCCCTTACTCCTCTATGTAGGACCGACTTCAGTGACTCAAGGTCAAGTGTGCACCTGGCCCTTTTATAGCTAAGTTGGAATATTTCTTCATAATCCTCTAGGGATTCATCATTACCTAAGGTCATCCTAAAAATTTCCTCTTTAGTATCTTTAAACCAACAGTAGTCTCAATACTTTTTGTTGAAGGCTTCCTCCATCTGAGCCCAAGTTGTGATTCTATCCCCAGGTAAACCCATGAACCAGCGCAAAGTTGCATCCTTGAGGGGAGATGGAAATAGTTTCATCTTCTTCTCATTATTTGTGTAGTCATAGGTTCAACATATAACAACAAACTCAAATAGGAAAGTGTTGGGATCTTCTGTGGTCAGGCCATAGAAATGAGGAAGGGTAGAGGGGCTTATATTTTTCATCTTAGTATCCCCATTGGTTTCCCTGATGGGGAAGGCACCCTCAACTCTCTCTCTATTCCCTCTGTAATTTCTGTTTTCAGCCATTGGCTCGGTAGGAATGGGTTCTTCTTCTTCTTTCCATGTACGTTCTTCAAATACATCTGGTTTCTCACCTAAGTGTTCCTCCAATTAACAGCCACCGTAGAAGAGGGAAGGTTAGATGTTTGATGCAGTGGGGGTATTTGGCAAAAATTTCGCTAAGTTATCCCTATTCCTATGAGGCATGAAACGAAATTTTTTTGGTTTGGTTTTATGTTTTTTTCAAACTTTGAAAGTGATTGCAAAATTTAAATTGCAGACTGAATGAAAACTACTAATTGAATGAGAAGATTAACTACTTGATTGAAATCTAGCTTGCAGAATGGAAAGGAAATCAATGAATGGAGAATGAAAAGGAAGCAAACTAAATTACTTTTGCATAAATGAAATAGAAGGAAGAAAGCAGTACTCACATATTACTCAGACACCTCCTCGGCAATGGTGTGAGAAAGTGATGAGCACCAATATTGCAGCAAGAATGCTGCAACTCTTGGACTACCAACTTTACTTTATCAACCTCGAGTTCGTACAAACTTGGAGGTGATAGTGTTGTATACACAAGTAAAAGTGATAGTTCTGCCTTTCGTCACTGTTCAGCTGGAGATAGACCACTAGGGTTTTCAAGCCAAACTTCTATGGAATCAAAAGAAGCTTGGTTCATTGATGGAATAAATAGAAATCTACTCTAAGAGAGAGTTGATATACTGTAATAATGAAAAAGACTGAAATTCAATGCTAAGGCATACCATTTCCTAATTAACTGCTAAGAGCTATGCTTTGCAATAATGCTCAATTAAATGAACAAAATGCTACTGTCCTAAGCATGGAAGTTAAAAACATCAAACATCATTGTTATGCATGTAAAGGGCTGTAATAAATCTATTTTTTCTTTTTATGCTTTTCATGAAAAATCAAGTGTGCAATCTAGTCACTTTTGATGATGTGGCAAGTGGCTTAGGGATGTTGGTGGATGGATGGAAGGTTTAGGAGATGGTGGGAGGTTTGGGAGACCCTTGGCTGACCTTCAGTGGCTTCTAGAGGTTTTCCCTAAATTCGGCGTCAAAGCAGGCCACTATAGGATGTACTAGAAACCTATAGGATTCCCTGTATTTCTACAGGATATAGCCGAGAGAAAAATGATGGGTGTTGGAGGTGATGGGAGGCTTAGGGAATGTGGTTGATGGGTGTAATGAGGTGAGGAAAGGCCTAGGATCACTCAGAACTCAAAACCAAGTTTAAGAGATGGTTGGATTCATTCAACATGATTGAGGGAATTTCTATGTAAACCAATGAAACTGGTGAAGGTCTTGATGAAAACAAGGAATGCCTATGGGTGGATGAAGTTGCAAGGTAGTTGATTGCTATGATATCTCATCCTACTTATGAACCACCTTCTCTACATCAAACATGTGTAATTTCCAAAAAGTCATGTAAACAAGAAGAATTCTCATGAGCTAGAAAAGCAGAATTTAATGAACTAACTGTCTACCTTATGCATGAGGAAATTGTTGAATAAAATGGAATCACGGATGAGATCTACTGAAAGAATGAAGTTAAAAGAGATGGCAATGAAATCCTACACTTGCAAAAATGATCAAATGCTATTTTCTATACAACAAACTCTAAATCTTATGAGGAAATGGAAATTTGTCTTTTTGGGGCTGCATATGGGTATTTTCCTCAAACCATGATCCCAGAAGGAAGAAGTGAGGCCAAGACACCTACTGACAGCTTTGTGATGCTTCTTTTATCCCTTCTAACCTGCTACTAAAGTAAGGCACAAATGGAAGCAAACTAATAAACAATTAATCAAATCTGCACTACTTGCAATGAAATACTTCTAAAGACAGTTTAACCATGAATGTACGAAACTAAGCTAAAAATAGAGATACAAGAAGAGGAGCTTTTGCTGCTAGGGTTGGGCCCTAACCCAAGAGCTTCAGCCCTCTGAGTTAACTTAGTAATGGATCAAGAAAAAGATCATTCTTATTACCAAGACAAAAAATTACATCAAAGTGTTCCACAAGTCTAGAGCTAAAAAATAACTAGAGTTTTTACAACCTAAATTTGAATCCTAATGAGGCTCTAGGCCTCTCTACTTATAAAACTAAAGTCTCTAATGAATTCCTTAAATATAGGGAGGCTCGGCTCTCAAACGCGAGATGAACTAACTCTTTGTCTATCACTTCCTAGATTGCCTTTTGATCTTCATGACTTGGCTACTTGCACTACGATATGGTGGGATTAATGGAGGAATATTTGAATGGGGCAGGAGTAAATGAGGAGGATTTACCTCCTACAATATCTCTCCCTTGTCCCATTCGAGTTTCAAACCTTTTTCTTGCCAAAATTCTTTGATTTTCTCTTCCAAACTTGCATTCAATGCATATTAGTTCACTAGGCATAATATCTCACTTTAACTCATCTCATTAAACATAATATAATCAAAAAATGTAGCAAGTTGTGAGAAGAGTTGGTTTGGCTAAGCTAGGAGGTGTATCAAGGCCCATATAATTACCCAAAGATGAGGCTCATCAATCGCTCGAGCTAGTTTTATTTCCATTCTGTTTGTCAGCATATTTTAGTATTTTATATTAATGAAATGAAGTGTTATATCGTATGCACCAAAAAGAGATTATATGACCAAGTTATGAGCCTGGGAAGTTGGCTTCCCATCTAACACCAATGGGGCTCCCAAACTCTTGTCGTTCCATCTCCTGGGGTTAGTGTTTTGGTTGTTTAGGGTTTTCACTTGTTGTTCAATAATAAATAGTCCCTTGAGCCTCATGGCAACACAATTCAGAGGCATGTAGCTACCGCATCTCTTCTCAAAGATAAGCTAACATTGTCCAAGCTAGTTTATTTCCATTATGTTTGTAAGCATATCTGAATATTTGATATTAATGAAATGGAGTGTTATTTATGTGATATCTTTGTATGGATGGTTTTCTCTATAATTTGTTATGTTCATGTTTATGTCTGGATCATTCACTTAGTGGAATTTGCATATAAGAATCGTTATCATGCTTCTCTGAATATGAGACCATTTGAGGTGTTATACAACTGGAGGTGCATGACACCTATTAATTGGAACAACCCCGAAGATAAGCTAATGTTAGTGTCTCACATGATTAAAGAAATGGAAGCTACAGTGAAAAATATTTGGTTTAACTTTCTCAAGACCGCCAGAAAAGCTATGATGACCAACGAAGATCCGACTGAGAATTTCAAGTAGGAGAACATGTTTATGTAAGGGTGAATCCAAAAATAAGTACATTGAGGAGGAACAATTTCGCAGGTGAGCCCCTCAGTTTTGCGGTCCGTTCCATATCCTTTCTCGGATTGGTACAATGGTTTATTAACTCGCCTTACTAAGTCATATATATGTGCACAATGTGTTTCACGTATCTCTATTAAAAAAATACACACATGACCCTAGACATTTAATGCATTGGCAAGATGTGTAGGTAGCATAGTTAAATTGTATTTACGACATTACCTCAATTAATGTCATTAAAAAAATAATATAATAACGAATGATAAATTATTTCAGGTCAAATCAGAGGAAGAATTTCTGGTTGAACCACCGAGCATACTTGATCGAAGAGAAACAATGTTGCAGAAATGCGTTATCCTCTAGGTTAAGGTGCAATGGAGGCACTTTAGCCCATAGGAGGCCACTTGGGAGGATGAACAATTTATGCAGTAGGCATATCCTATCCTATTTAAGAGGCTAGAAATCATCAGGCATTGTGTTTCCCTTCTGAGGGGGAGATGTAATACCTCTCAATAACTAGATAACTTTTAACTAATTTTGTTTACTTTGTTCTATGAAAATTGGAACTAGAAATAAAGAAATTGAATGAATTTTGAATGTGGTTGTGAATGTAAAATTATTGGCAAGTGTTTTCTTTTAGGAATATATATATATATATATATATATATATATATATATATATATAGTGAAATAATAAACAAGCCAACTACAAACTACCATACAGAATGAAAAGTGAATTTAATATTCATGAACCGTTGAGAAAATAGTTATGAGTTGAGGTGGTATCCTGCCCAACCACTCTCCTAGGAGACAAAAAAAACCTCCTAAGGAAAAATCCAATAGGGTGCAGAGGATCTACGATGATCTGAAAGGAGAGGAGACTATGATAAAATAAAAACCTCTAACAAGATGTTAGAGAGGGGCAAAACACTACCATATTTCAAGTCCTCTAGCTGATGAATCCAATGGAACATTGAAAGAACCTTGACTGAAGATAGTTGGGACTAGGTGGTCGCATGAAATAGTGATTCAAAGGCTTGTGAGCATGAAACCACATTGAATATGAAATTGGCTCAGAGGGAGTGCTAGTGGTGTTACTAGTTCTCATAGGTTAGGAGGATTGCTCTTATTCCTGAAACTTTGTGGCTCATAAGAGAAAACCATATAAGTATTTGAGATGATTCTGTTGTTACCAGAGGGTTATATCTGTTCCTAGATGATACAATGAACTGCTTGCAGGCTTACTATCTTTCTTCTTAATCTATTCCTATTCTTTTTATTTATTTAACAAATGTTATGTATGGTACCTTGGGTAATTGAATTTGTTTGGCCATGTGAACAAATACTTTCTATTACAATGTTTTGTTTAGAAAGGGTGATGAGGGTTAGACTCGGGCTCGAGTCGGGTGACCAACAACCCAAAATCAGTCCCATAGTACCCTGGTGCTATTATTTCACAAAACAATAAGATATTATTGTATTTAAATTATAAGAGACTCAGAAGATAATAGGAAATACATATGAGTATGCACTGAACCCGACCATGAAATCATGTAGGAGATACAAGACAGTCGATATCTAAACATCTATAAAAGAAATTTAATGGAGAAAAATACAATCTAAATATCCAAATTTACCAATGAGCGAGAGACATCGTCGAACATTAAACCATGCCATGGGGGAACCTTTATCATAAAGCTTCTTAAACTCAGAAATTGTACATAATAGAGTGAAATGTGTAACCTCATAAGAAATAAAACCATGCGATTGTGCACGAACTAAAAAAAATGTTGGGCAAAGGGTTTTTTCCAGCAACATTCTTATAGTTTTAAATACCCTCATGGGGTTGTAGACAACAAGAAACAAAATGAAAAACTGAGTCTTGGAAAGGCATATTCGAAGTTTAAAGTGTTAAGAAGCTTCATAATTTACTGACAAGAGGAAAATTAAACCCTAATTGTGCAACCGCGCATATTATGTGAAAGCCACAACATTTCCAATGTAAAAGAGGTCATTGAATGCATAATCACATTTGAAACAAGAGGAGCCACAACCCTTTACCTCTGGAGACAACATGCTAGGAATGAAAAATGTAATCTAGGGTGTGCGGAGCTAGGTTCTATATCTGTAACACAGAAAGAAATAAATTGTAAGTTAAATCTAGCCGCTAGTAAAAAGTAATAAATAATATTTCTACTCCAATAAATGAAATAGAATTGAAACCCCTTAAGGGAAAATATCTCAAAGATGTGTAGAGTAAAAGGAATGACGACATGGTCATGGATTGTGCATGTATAGCCACGATGATAATTATGGAATTAGATTCAACATTGTGGAAGATAAATCTTGAAACAAATATAAATTGAGCGTCCAAACCTACTTGAGCGTACCGTGAAGGTCGGTTCGACCCTGTCCATTTCGCCACCCTGCTAAAATTTTGAAAGTATTGCTAAAATTTTGGAAGGATTGAGTTAGAGGAAAAGAGATGAAAGATAACAGAAGCAGCAAGAACTAAAATCCTTGCAAACCTTTGAGATAGGAAGGGTTTCAAAATCCTACCTCATAGGGTGTGTGTCATGATGTTGGTTTATGCCATTAATAAACTTTCTTTCGGGTTGCAGAGCGATAACATGTAGGCAAAAGATGAAATAATGCACAATGGTATATCAGAATGGGCTAAGCAATTAACTGTAACTGTTAGACTTTACCACCATCATTCAATTGAGCCCTAACTTTTCTGGGTCATGGATCTTCTCCCAAATCCCCAGATCAAAAAAATCTAGATAGTGAGAACCCAACCACCTTCTCGAGAGTTCCTCTATTAATGCCCCTGCTACTGTGATGACAACTCGGAGTGGTAAAAGCTCAAAGAATCATGTTCGCAACCTGAATAATATATATATCACCTTGAAGGATATTATCAAGGTCGTAACTAACGCATTATTGGCATCGTGAATCAAACGTTGGATTTGTGTTATGCCACCGTCACCTGGAGAATATATGAACATGCATGAAATAATAAGTTCTAACCCAATGTATTACATAAAATGATTCTCTCCAATAAAATGCTGCGTTGAAAACCAAGCCTACATGCTTTAGTTTTATATCCCGTGACTTAAAAGGAAATGAGTATTTACTAGAGGTGCATAAGTAGAAAAGTGCATGTGCATTAAGTTCATTTTTACATATGTTGACGGTATTTGGTAATTGTGGCAAAAGGAAATTGTTTTGGTTAATTACTATTATATATTACACTTTTTTATTTAAATATATATTAATAATTGTTTTAATATACTATGGTATTAGTATAAATAAATAATTATATCTAAATAGACATATTTCAATGTGTTCTTTCTCCCTTTATCAAATATATATTTGTTAATGCAAATGTATATTGGAATATCAATATGAGTGTTCAGAATATATAGTTATACTATATTCTATCATTCCTATATAATTATATTAATCATATATTATTTTATATTTAAATATATATTATTAATTATTTTCATATATTATTTTATTAGTATATATAAATAGGCTTATATTTAAAGGTGTTGGGTTGTCTTATATTCTTTCCATGACTAGCCCACGTAGTTAACCAAGGGGTTAGAGGGGGGCGCAGAGCCCCCCTTTGTTGTGCCGATTGCATAGCGGGGGGGTCACAGGGGGTTTGAGGGGTGCAGGAACCCCAATCTATGGGGTTTGGGGCAGCGCCCCAGGAAATTTTGGTTTTTGAACCTATGTTAGGTTGGGCGGACCCACCTATGGTTTTGTGCATGATTTTCGCACATGGTTTTGGACGCGATGGTTTTCGGTCCATGGTATTGGATGCTTCGGCATGTATAAATATGTATTGTAACATTCAAATGAACATAATGAAAAATCAAGCTGGTAGTCTCAGTTTTGGGATCTAAAGGAAAATCTCTGTGTATATGTGTTTTATGTGTTATGCTCTCGCATTTTTTATTTTATGTGTTTAAGAATCTGTATGCAGGTAATTTATGTACGGGGTTAAAACCTACATTTGGTATCAGAGTTGTTTTGGCTTCAAGGGGATGCCTTTGTTGCTGAGGGGTTTTGCTCGGGCTTGTGGTAAACCCTGTTCAATGGGAGATCTGTGAGATCGATTCTGGTGGTGAAAGAAGATGGCAAGCAGTGGAAAGATAAAGATCGAGAAATTTAATGGTCAGATTTTTGAGTTGTGGAAACTCACGATGGAGGATCTGTTGGCGGATAAAGATCAGTGGATCATGGTAGATCTAGGTACTAAACCAACGGGAGTGTCCGATGAAGAATGGAAGAAGTTGGATCAAAAGGCAAAGAGCACAATACGATTGTGTGTCTCGGATTCAGTATTGTTGAATGTATTTGGGGAAGCTACGGCAAAGGCTTTGTGGGACAAGTTAGGGACTTTGTACCAATCTAAGTTTCTGGTGAATAAACTGTTCCTATGGAAAAAGTTGTATAACCTGAAGATGAAAGATGGAGACTTGGTGACAAAGCATCTGAATACATTTAATATTGTGGTAAGTCAGTTAGCATCTGTTGATATTAAAATTGCAGATAAAGATAAGTGCCTCAGTTTGTTGTGTTCTCTATGAGATTCATGGGATAGTTTGGTTATTGCAATAGGTAACAATGCAACTGCCTTGCAATTTGATGAAATAGTCTGATCCTTGCTGACAGAGGAGATGAGACAAAAAAATATGGAGAGCCAGAATGCTGATGCCTTATCTGTACGAGGACGGTCCCAGAGCATAAACAAAAATAAGACATTGAGTGGGAGATCTAAATCTAGAGGGAGATCTAAATCTCCAGGAAAACCTATAAAGGTGGTGTGCTAGAAATGGAGAAAGAAAGGGCACGACAAAAGGGATTGTAAATCTAAAGCTCCTGATAAAGGAAACGGATCTGATGATGCTCCTTCTGCAGAGGCGAAAACCACCTCAGATGAAAGTGGGGATGTGTACTTGGCTTCTTCAAGTACACATGTAGATCATGACGCATGGTTGATTGACTCAGGTGCATCCTTTTACTTCTCTCCCCATAGAGAGTGGTTCCGCGAGTATGAGAAATATGATGGTGGTGATGTCTTCTTAGGGGATGATAGAAATGCTAGAATCATTGGTCGCGGAATAGTAAAGTTGAAGTTGCAAGGTGGAAGGGTTAGAACACTTCCGGGTGTTCTGCATATTCTTGCATTGGCCAGAAATCTGATTTTTGTAAGAAAGTTGGATGATGTAGGTGTAAAAACAGTGTTCGAGAAGGATACCTGCCAGATGGTTCAGGGAGCACTGGTATTGATGCGGGGAGTTTCGATTGGAAGTCTCTACAAGCTGCAAGGTAGCATGGTTGTTGATGGGTGCAACAGTTATGTGGTTCTTGAAAGTGGAGTAGAAAATATAGTGGTCTCTGGAGAGAAGGCCATGTTGTGGCATCAAAGGCTTGGACATATTGGAGAGAAGGGCCTTCGAATGCTTCATGGTAAAGGTATGGTAGAAGGTATGAGTAATAGCTCTTTGGATTTTGATTTCTATGAAAATTGTGTATATGGGAAGTAGAATCAAGTGAATTTCCCCTCTGGTGGTAAGAGGGTGAAACATATATTAGAGCTTATGCATAGTGATGTGTTTGGACCTGTGAAGGTTCCATCACTGGGTAATTCTATGTACTATGTATCATTTATAGATGACTTCTCAAGGAATACATGGATATATTTCCTTAAGAATAAATCTGAAGTCTTTGATAGGTTTAAAGAATTCAAGGCTTTGGTGGAAAACTATACATAGAAGAAGATAAAGGTGTTGAGGATAAATAACGGTGGAGAGTTTTGCAGTAAGGAATTTGAATAATTCCGTAAGAAGTGTGGTATAGCACGATAGAAGACTACTCCATATACACCTCAGAAAAATGGATTTGAAGAAAGAATGAACAAGACGTTGATGGAAAGGGCAAGAAGCATGCTCAGTGGTGCCAGGTTAGGACAGGAATTCTGGGTAAAGGCGGTGGAGACAGCATGTTACCTTGCCAGCAGATCACCTTCATCAGTGTTGGAGGATAAAACTCCACAAGAGGTATGGACTGGTAAGAAACCCTCTCTTTCACATCTGAGAGTATTTGGATGTGATGCGTACATGTTCCAAAGGAGAAACGAACCAAGTTGGATAGTAAATCTGTAAAGTGTATCTTTATTGGGTACTATAAGGATGGTTTAAAGGGTTATAAAATTTGGAACCCAGTAACAAGGAAGGTTGTGTACAACCGAGATGTGGTTTTCAGAGAGGTGAAAGATGTTATTAAACATGAAGTCCAATCAAAGGAACCTGAGAAGATAGAGTTTGAGGTAAAGGAGGAAGAATCAGACTATACAACAGAGGAGGAATCAGAAGATGAGAGCCAAAAACTCCAGGTGTGAGAAGATCAGTTCGAGAAAGAAGGCAACCAGAAAGGTATAGTCCTTCTGCTTTCTGTTCAAAATTTTCTTTATCTATTACTGATGATGATCCCAGAACTATGAAGGAAGTAGTAGATTTAGAGGATGGAAAACTCTGGAAAGAGGCCATGGTTGATGAAATAGCATCTTTGCACAAAAATAAGGCCTGGGATCTGGTGGAGTTGCCGGCTAGAAGGAAACCCAATGGTAGCAAATGGGTGTTCAAGAAGAAGATAAATGTAGAAGGAAAGGTGTAGAAATACAAAGCTTGGTTGGTAGCAAAAGATTATTCCCAGGTGTCGGGAATTGATTTTGGTGATATTTTTTCTCCTGTTGCCAAGGTAGCTTCTATTAGATTACTTTTATCTGTAGATGTTTCTTTTGATTGTGAGGTATAATAGATGGATGTGAAGACAACATTTCTTCATGGGGATCTGGAAGAGGAAATCTACATGAAGCAGCCTGAAGGCTTTGTGGTGAAGGGTAAGAAGGAATTGGTATGCAAGTTAAAGAAGTCTTTGTATGTGTTAAAACAGTCACCAAGGATGTGGTATCAGAAAGTTGATACATTTATACGGGGACTTGGCTTCACCAGAAGCAAAGCATATCACTGTGTGTATTTTAAATTAATTGGTGACTGTGTTATTTAATTGGTCTTGTATGTGGATGATATGTTTCTAGTTGGAAATGACAACGAAATTATCTAGGATTTGAAGACCCAATTGTCCTCCAAATTTGACATGAAAGATCTTGGTGCTGCAAACTATATTTTGGGCATGGAAATTAAAAGAGATCGGGCAAAGAGGAAGCTCTGGTTAAACCAGAGGAAGTATGTTGAGACAATAGTGTAGAGATTTAATATGCAGGATAGTAAACCGGTGAAGGTTCATATTCCTGTAGGTGTAAAGTTATCTACTGAACAGTGTCCCAAGACACAAGAAGAGGAAGAGGACATGTCCCGTGTTCTATATGCAAGTGAAATCGGTATCTTGATGTATGCAATGGTTTGTACTAGACCAGACATTGCACATGTAGTGGGAGTATTGAGCAGGTTTATGTCAAAACTAGGAAAGGAGCATTAGACAACAGTGAAGCGGGTTTTCAAGTATTTGTGTGGCATTAGTGATTATGGTTTGTGCTACCAAGGAAGACCAGGATTGGACAGAGTGTTGGATATTCGTGGCTTTGTTGATTCAAACTGGGTTGGAGATTTGGATCATAGAAGATCTACAAGTGGGTATGTATTTAACCTTTTGGAGGTGCAGTTAGTTGGATGAGTAAGAAACCATTTGTAGTGGCACTATCAACTATAGAGGCAGAATACATGGCAGCCACTCATGAAAGCAAGGAAGCAGTTTGGTTGCATAGATTGTGTTCAAGTATGGGGTTATTATAGGGAGCTATAAGGATAGACTGTGACAGCCAAAGTGCAATTTTCTTGGCAAAGAAGCCTGCATATCATTCAAAGACAAACCACATTGATGTTCAGTATCACTTTGTGAGGGATATGATAGAAGACAAAAAGGTATTGCTGGTAAAGGTGGACACTTTGAAGAATACTGCAGATGCATTGACAAAATCTGTGCGCTTTGAGAAGTTCTCTTGGTGTAGAGAAACAGTGGGCATTGAAGGGTTGGATAAATGACTAATCTCTCTTGTAGCCCCCTATGGAAAGAAAACAACAAGTGGGAGAATTTTGGGTTGTGCTATATTCTTTCCACGACTAGCCCACGTAGTTAACCGGGGGGTTAAAGGGTCGGTGGAGCCCCCCATTCGTTGCGCTAATTGCGTAGCGGGGGGGTCACAGGAGGTTTGAGGGGTGCAGGTAACCCCACTCTATGGGGTCCGGGGCAACGCCTTGGAAAATTTAGGTTTTGGAACCTATGTTAGGTTGGGTGGACCCACCTACAGTTTTGTGCATGATTTTTGCACATGGTTTTGGACGCGATGGTTTTTGGTCCATGGTATTGGATGCTTCAGCACGTATAAATATGTATTGCAACATTGAAAGGAACATAATGAAAAATCAAGCTGGTAGTCCCGGTTTTGGGATCCAAGAGAAAACCTCTGTGTATATGTGTTTTATGTGTTATGCTATCACATTTTTTATTTTATGTGTTTTAGAATTTGTATGCAGGTAATTTCTGTACGGGGTTAAAACCTACAAAAGGTTTGATTTTTTTGTATTCAATATGTATTTTTGGATGTATATTTAGATATTAATGTGAATGTTGTTGGTAACAAGAATGAGTATAAATATATGTAAAGTTTTTCTTACATGCTCAATAACTTTGGAGATTCACAAATATATTTATTAAAAGGTTTCTATATATATGAATATTGTCAAATTATGGTACAAATAATTTTTTGTAGGTATTTTTGAAGAAGAGAATTAGGTTTTTTAATTAAAAGTAGAAGCAAAGCTATCCATAACTTTTAAAATTAACCAACTATTTAACTTAAAAATAAATTTCCTTTACTATCATACTATAATTACAAATGTAACCTATGTAAAAAATATCATAACAATGTCTTAAGTAAATAAAATGTCATTACAAAATTAGAGTTTGGGACACAAGATTCCAAGTTGATCTATACACTAAGGTTGTAGGTGTTAGTGTATTTTTTCTATCCCACTATCCATTCCATGATATACCCTAAGGTTGTATGTGTTTATCTAAATGGAAGAGTTAGCTTGTGTTCACAAATATAGAGGCCCACATACACATAAGGAAACCCTCATTATAGTTTATAAGACTATTTTCATATATAAATGATATACCATAAGGTTGTACATGTTTATCTAAATGGATGAGTTGGCTTGTGTTCACAAATACACATGCCAACATACACAAGGCAACCCTCCCCCATTATAGTTTATGAGACTATTTTCATATATAACTTAAGAAACAACAAGTTTTATCTTAAACATTTCCAAATTGTCTCAAACTTCCTATGAGGAAATGTTATACGCCTCTTCCCAAGTCTTTCGGCTCCAAGTTGAAAAGAGGTTTGTCATCAACTACTACTAGTTGAAAACACTGAAAATTGTTTCATTGAAATTTATTTTCAACAAGTTGAATATAAGTTTTAAGAAAATTGACTTGAGGTTGGGTTACTTTCAAACAAGTTACCACTCAGTTGAGTGTATTTTTGTGAATGAAGATAGTGTTGACTTAACGAAGTATTCAATATTTATAATAATTTAACAATTTCTTCTATTTGAAAATCTAAATGATATAATTTTTAGTAAATAGATAGGAATTACAACAATTATACTTTCTTTTTTTAACTCATTTTTTTCTTACACTTATGTTCTTGAACTTATTTTCTTTAACAATTCACTCATTCACTTTCACTTCACTTTAGGCTCACTTAAACCCTTGAACGCACATGTTTGTATTCACTTGTTTGATTCATGCCAAGGATTCTGCCACAGTTGAACAGGTCTAGTCACCGTCAGAGCAAACAGTTGTAGAACAACGTACAGGTGGTGTCTATGTGGCACAGAGTTGGTCGAGACCGCGGGGGGTTAGGTGCCATGAGGCGGAGTCCTTTTTGACCACCAAGCGTTCACCGCTGATGCAAATGCCATGTCACGAGGTCAAGGATTTATGTTGACCGTCAGGTTATCACTATTCACACAACAAAATATAATGTTTTGTAAATGTGCCACGTGGTGAAGTTTAATACCGCCACCGTAATTCATTAACCATATGTTTTGTATTTAATACTATGCACCCGTTTTATGAACTGTGTTAAAAATATATATGGTTTGTATACCATATAATAATGCACCATACCATATGATGCACTTTGTAGAAGTTTTTAATTACACAATGTAATAGGTAGTCCACCTAACCATAAACTACATACCATGTATAGACCGGGTGGTTCGACCCTAGAACCTACCCGAGGCATTATAAAGTGTTTTCCAATGTGCTAGACGCTGGGGAGTTGAACAGTGAAAATTTGGAGATGGATTTATGTATGCCTACAGATGCTCTTTTGAGCATATATTTTCCATCCTTGGGCCTTTTTGAGAACAGAGACATGCGTTGGAAAGCAAAGACAAAGGGCTTATTTTTTACAGCAACCAACAATGCCTACAAGCATAGATCAATTTGGTGAAATTCCATGTAAAGAACCTTTTTTGGAGCATTCCTAATATAACGAGCGCCCATTGGAAGTGGACCCGAAGACATAGTCCAGGAGGGACAAACTCTGTCAACAATATTTCTTGTCTTTGCGTATTTTATTGTTGTTGTTCATTCTTCATTTCAGCTCTCAAACTTTGATGTTAAGGCATATTAACAACTTAATTTCCCTCTTTTATTCACATAAATGAAACCTTAGCTAATGTTGGTGAAACTGTGCAATTAATCAATCCTGTCAATTTCAGACCATATTTTGGTATCAGAGCGAGGTCGATCATTTTTAAGAAGGATATTTCCCAATGTGAATGTTGACTAGATCCAGGTCGCGACGTGGAGAAGGGAAACTTGAAGAGACAAATCCAGAGATTGGAAAGAGGAAAGTCATTGAAAATATGTCACGTGAAAACAAAGGAGAAAATCCTCGGACAAAGAGCGAGGAACGGTTTCAACAGATGTTCCTTAATATGCAACGGATGATTGCAAAGATTTGTGAAGACAAGAATACTAGAGATGCAACTTCGTCCTCTAAAGGCATGAAAGTGAAAAAGGGCAAGGAAAAATATGATGGTAATGAACCTCCTTCTCCTCCATCTTCTTCTTCTTCTTCTTCATCCTATGATCATTCAAGTTCAGATTCAAAATTTGAATCAAAGAAGAAACATAAAAAATATCCTTTCTGGAAGCTTGATGTTAAATTTTAACTTCCCACATATGATGGTGCAATGCATCCAGAAAAGTTAGATAATTGGATTAAACAACTTGAAGTATCTTGTAGAATTTAGAATATTGTTGATGATTATGTGAAAATTTAGTCAGCTATAATTAGAATGGGGGGAATAACTTTGATTTGGTGGGAAAGTAAAACTCAATCAAATTTGAAGCATAAAGGTAAAATTATCTCTTCATTGTCTAAGTTTATTAAGGCTCTTAGAAAGTAGTTCTATCCTTTAGGATATACGCAACATGTTGTAATAGATTGGCAGCATTTGAGGCAAGGTAAAGAACAGAGTGTGGAAGAGTTTATAGAGAAATTCAGGAAAAATGCATTAGCACTTGATGTTCTAGTAAACACAAAGGAAACTTTGTTAAAGTATATTGGAAGTTTGCATTCTTATTTACAACATATATTACTTATGCTTAATCCAACTGAATTTGATGAAGTATGTGTGAAAGTTATTCATATTAAATCAGGTGGCAAACCTTTTCAGTGGAAACCATTCAAGTAGTCAGAGAACAAAGACTCCAAAGAAGGCAAAGGAAAGGGTAAGTTGAAAGGAAAGAAATCGATGACAGCTAAGAAAGAAGGAGAAAGGTCTACATGTACTCATTGTCAGAGGGTCAGACATGATGACTCCGAGTGTTGGAAGCTTCATCCTGAACTTAAGACAAAGAAGTTCCTTAAAGAGAAGGGTGAAATGAATTCTAATGCTGCAGTCCAATAAGATTTGGGATTTGACTCTAGTGACAAACATAAGATTACCACTGTGAGTCTAACATGTATACTTTCTGAAGCTAGTTCTAGTTCTACTTACTCTGCATCATCTTCAAAGACTAATAATGTGATTGATGAAAAGAAGAGGGGTGAACTTTTTATTATAAGGATTATTTCCAACCACACTAAGATAGACACATCATTTGACAACGGGTCACAAGAAAACTTAATATTTGAGGAACTAATAAGGAAATTGGAATTCAAAATTAAAAATGATCAAAAACCTTATCCTTTAGGATGGTTGAAATAAAACACCCAGATGCATGTCACAAACAATTTCGATTAAAGTTTGAAATTATAGTTATTTTTGTTGATGATGTTGAACTAGATGTGATTCCTCTGAATATATGTGGGGTTGTGTTGGGTGGTATGTATCTTTATGATAGACATATTGTTTTTCATAGAAGGGAGAATAAGTATCATATTTTTAAAGAAGGAATTAAATAGATTGTCAGGGCACACAAAAGTAAGACAAAATTGGATTTAATCAATGCCAGTCATTTGAAAAGGTTAATAAATTGAAGTAAAAGGTATATTCTCATGATTGTCAAAAAACAACCTTAAGACAAGTATGATGCTTTCCAAGGGTGTGATTCTCAGTTTAAGGACAAATTGGTTGAAATAGTAGATTCTTACGAAGAATTGTTTAAAGAACCAAAAATCACCTTCCAAAACAAGAAATACAACATGAGATTCAATTACTATATGTTGCACCTCTTCTGAATATTGGCATGTATCATATATTATTCATTAAGCTAGATTTAAGAAATTGTTATCATCAGATGTGTATTGAAAATAATGATGTTTGGAAAACTGCATGTAAGAATAGAAAGGGGCTTTATGAATTGTTGGTTGTGCCATTTGGTTTATGCGATGCTCCGACAACTTTAATGAGTGTGATGAATGATGTATTTCATTCTTTTCTTGATAAGTTTGTCATATTCTATTTCGATGATATTCTTATTTTCAGTTCATGTTGAGAAGTTAGAAATTTCATGGGTGTAGATCAGTGTTGGAGGAAGTTCATTTTTCATTTACTTTTATTCCATCACCACTTCATGCTTTAACAAGTTTTAAAGTGTCATTTAAGTGGGGAAGAAAACAACAAAAAGCATGTGATACTTTAAGGAAGAAAATTGTAGCAGCTCCATCAGACCTTCAACAATCATTTGAAATAGAAATTGATGCTAGTAGGTGTGCAATGAGTGCAGTTTTATTGCAGAAAGGAAAGCCTAATTATTTTTCATTCTGAAGCATTCTCTAAAGTGGTTGTGAATTATACAACTTATGTTAAATAATTATGTGCAATAATGGAAAGTGTTAAACAATGGAAGCATTACTTAATGGTCAAAGAAACAGTGATTCATATAGATCATCAGGCACTTCAATTCCTTCAATCTCAAACTAAGTTGCAGTAGTCTCATTATTACAGATGGATGGGTTTTTTGCAGAAGGTCCACTTAGAAGCCAAGTATAAGAAAGGTACAACAAAGAAAATAGTTGTTATGTTGTCAAAATCTTCTTTGCGTGTTTCAATTATTCTGCAAAATATTTCTTTAGCACATGAAAGTTATATAGAACAATATGTTGCAAATACAATTTTCAAAGACATTTGTGAATCACTAACTCATGGCGCTCAGGTGGAAGAAGTAAATTACCATGTTCATAATAGGTTATTTTACCATCTTGGAAGGTTGTGCACACCACAGGGAGAAAGAACACATGTGATCATGGAAGCACATTCTTCTTGTGTTTTAGGGCATGTTGGTGTAGGCAAGGCAATGGCACAACTACAAAGGATTTTCTATTTGCAGATGAATAAAATAGTTCACAGGTTCAAAATGCACCATAATAAGCATCAGATGGATCATCAATTTCAGGTTAATGATCAAGTATGGCTTTACATCAGCAGATTAAGGATAAAAGCTAAAGGTAAAAGGAAGGTCCATACATCCAGGCATGGAGATGTCAAGTATCATCGAGTGAGACTCAAAGGCATGAATCTAGGCAAAGCAAGGTGGATGGAAATCAAAAGGGTGAGGGAGTTGTACCCTCACCTCATGTCTGCTTAAAACCAAACTTTTGGTGGTCCAAAAGATTCTAGTGAAGATAAATGATCCAACAGGATCCTCAACTTTATCCATGTTCAAAGGTCTCAATTGTTCCCAGAAATAGTGCAAAGTTGTAGAGCTCGTCACACTAAATTAGGTAGTACCTTTAGTTTCTCATTTGACCTCTGTATGAAGGAGAAATTGCCCATTGAAGTTTCTGGTGAACAGCTGCAAAAGGGGCCTTGCTGGCGATGTGGCATTCACGCAGCTCGACATGTGGCAATGGTCAAGTCAAACTCCAGTTTGGGTGCATGATGAGACTTTGGGTTCCAAAACCTAAACACTATGATGGAAATTTATCTACATGGTGAGTATTAAGCCTATGCCTAACACATTAATCTAAGGTTCATAGTTATGGTTTACAACCATATTCCAAGGGGGCACAAATATATGGTTTACAAACTATGGTTGTATATGGGTTACAATATACATGTCAAAACTATATATGAAAATCCTAAATACCATGGTGGCATAGTTTCAAATGTCAAACCTTATATTAAAAACTATATATATGTCACTATGGTGCAAATATATAGTAAATGGTGGGTGCAAAAATGTGATATGGTATAAACCTATGGTGCAAAAACATGTTGAATGGCGCATATATCAAACCATAAACCATGGTAAAAAGGTGGAGTTTTTAGAGGTTAACCATAAAAAATCACAAATATATTACAAAGTGTAATGGAATTGGAGTGTGTTACATATTGGACACAACCAAGTCTGATGGCACAGGCGAAGTCCAGCATTGCAGATATATGGAACCTCCATACACGGCAGAGCAGTTCAGCGATCATGCCATGGATTTCGCCACGGTTGAACAGGTCTAGTCACCGTCAGAGAAAATGGTTTTAGAACAGTGCACAAGTGGTGGTTATGTGGCACGGAGTAGATCAAGACCACCGGGGGTTAGGTGCCACGAGGCGGAGTCCTTGTTGAGTGTCAAGTCGTTCACCACCAGGTTATCACTTATGTTGATCTTTAGTGATGCTCACATATTTAAATAAAAAATTCTTGTAAGGGTTAAATAATCTTGAATGGCGTTTGTGAAAATGAGTTGTGGTCAAGTTTGAAATGTGTAACTGCACTCATCTTTATTAATCCCAAGCTAAGTTTGGGATTTGTGAAAAAAAATCGTTCGAGGTTGTGGTTTGTGATTTGGGAAAATTGTTGTTTTTGTTTTTTATGAAGTTATTTTAAAGAATTGATGAACTTTATATATATATATATATATATATATATATATATATATATATATATATATATATATATATATATATGTATATATATGTATATATATATGTATATATGTATATATATATATATATATGTATATATATATATGTATATATATGTATATATATATATATATATATATATATATATATATATATATATATCTTAAAAAAAGTGTTGTTAAGGAGTAAGCAAAATTAGTCAAAGAAGGTGTTATTATTTAATCGTTAAAGTTATTGGTATTTAGAGATTGGAGGATTCATAAGATTAGTATCATGGCTAATGTATTGGCGTAATCTTATTTATTTGACTCTAATAAGCTAGATGGTGAAAATTATGCAAATTGGAAGTTTAAGCTGCAAACTTTGATGGAAGGCTACAATATATGGACGATTGTGTCTGGAGCTGAAGTCAAGCCAGTGTCCCCTCAAGCCACATATGTTGCAATTCAATATTTGGAGTGACGGGAAAATAAAGTGAAGGTGATTTTGCAGATGTCCGTTAAGGACAACATTATTCCACACATTAGAGAATGTAAAACATTCAAGGAGATGCAGGACACTCTCAAAAAATTGTACGAGATGAAGACTAAAAATCGAATATTGTATTTAAAGAGTAAGCTTATTTCAATTAAGATGGAATACAATGGAAGTGTCAGTAATTTTATTTCTAGAATTAAGGATCTAAATGATAAATTAGGTGGCATTGTTGAAACAATATCTAGTACATACTTGGTTACTATGACATTAAATGGAATGTTTGATGAATATCAAATGTTTATCATTGGTCTTTCGTCTAGAGAGAAGGCTCCTACATTTGATGAGTTGGCAGGTATACTTATGCATAATGAAGAGTGGATAAGAAGTCTTAAACAAAAATATCCCAATTCAAATTTAGCATTGATGGCTAAAGGGAAGCAGTCCTTCAAAGGTGAATAGTGGGAGAAAAATAAAGGCAAAAATCCACAAGTAAAATCATTTCAAGGTACACCTTCACTGTGACCTTCAGAAAGGACAAATGCCAAATCAAGTAAAGATGATGTGCATTATTACCATGGAAAACTTGTTCATTTTTCGATATATGAAAAGAAGGCCTGATCAATTTAAACAAAGAAGGAATTCAGGAAATTATGTTGATAGAGATGAAACAATTAATCATGATTTTAGAAATCTTAAATTATTTGTGTTCAATGTTGCTTTATCAGCATAAATTGATGTTGGTAATGCTTGGTTTATAGATTATGGTGCATCAATCCACATGTCATGCAAAAGAGATTGATTTTGATACTTATCATGAGTTTAATAATGGTGCACACATATATTTAGGCGATAATAGATCACATGAAATTAAATGATAAGGTGATATAAGTGTTATGATGCCTAATGGACAAGAAAAACAAATTCAAAATGTGGTGTATGTTCCAAGATTAAAAAATAACTCAATTTTAGTCTCTACTATTACATATCAGCATTTAAAAGTTGAATTTGTGAAATCAAATTGTCTGGTAAAGGATGTGTAGGAAGACTATGAGGTTGTTGCAAAAGGAATGAGAGTTGGAGGATTATACAAGTTGGTTGTAATGAAGAATGCGCATCAAGATTTGGCATCAACAAGCATTTAAAATATAGAGCTTTGGCATCAAAGGCATGGAAACTTAAATCATAATGACTTAATGTTACTACAAAAGAAATTGATCATAGAATGCCTTCCAAATATTAAGGGTGAACACTTTGAAAGTGAAGGTTGTGCACTAGGAAAACAACATAGGGAAGAATTTCATATGCATGAAAATAGAAGAAAATGTGAAATACTTGAACTAGTGCATATTGATGTATGTGGTCCAATGCAAACTAAGTCACTTGGCGGATCATATTACTTTCTTATTCTATTGATGATAGCACTAGATACATTTGGGTGTACCTTATAATAAATAAAAGTGTTGTTTTTTAATACTTTAAAAAATTCAAGAGTATCATTGAAAATAAAATAGGAAAGAGCATTAAAATTCTCCGATCAGATAAAGGTGGTGGGTACACTTCAGGTTCTTTCATCAAATACTGCAAGAAAAAAGGTATTATACAACAATTTAAAGTACCACATTCACCTTAGAAAAAAGGAGTAGCTGAGAGGAAGAATAGAACATTAGTTCAATGTGCTCATAGTATGTTAAAAAAGTAAGGGACTTTCTAAAAAATTTGGGTTGAAGCCATTAATATAGCTGTATACGTCAAAAGTAGAAGCCCTTACAAATTATCTATAGTGCAAAACACTAGTTGAAGCATTTTATGGTAATAATCCTAAATTTAGTCATTTAAGGATATTTGGATGCAAGGCCTTTGCTCATATTCCTAAAGAGGCTAGGAGAAAATTAGATGTCAAAGCCATCAAATGCATTTTTATTGGATATTGTACTAATAAAAAAGCATATAAAATCTATGATCCAAGTACTTAAAAGGCATTTCCAAGTAGATATGTTATATTTCATGAGCATGCATATAAACAAATAAAGGAAGATAAACATAATTTATGGCAGCCTCCTTATGACAGCTTTAAGGAAGAAGAATAAGATCAGTCATCTCAAGCTCAAGAAAGCATGGACATTCCATTATACATTTCAAGAAGTCAAAGTCAACAAAGAAGTGATGAAGGAAACCCATAAAGAAGAATAAGAGGAGAAGGTACTCGAGAGTGTAATGAACCTCTAAGAAGGTCAACACGTCAAACTCAAACCCCTATTAGGTATAAAGATTATGCTTTAATGTCTCAAGTAATGGTTGTTTTTTAGCCTTTAAATTATGAACAAACTAAAAGTTATAAAGAATGGATGGAAGCTATGAAAGAAGAATATGACTCTATAATAAAAAATGAAACTTGGGAATTAACATAATTGCCTGAAAACAAAGTCTCTATAGGATGAAAATGGTTGTACAAGACAAAATTTAATGCAAATGGTAGCATAAACAAGTATAAGGCAAGATTTATTTGAAAAGGTTACTCACGAAAGGAAGGTATAGACTATGAAGATACCTTTGCTCCAGTGGAAAAATGGATACAATTAGAATAATGATAGCATTAGCCATTAAATATGATTGGAATTTATATCAATTAGATGTGAAGTCAAATTTTGTAAATGGGGACTTAAAAGAAGATATTTATCTTGTTCAACTAGAAGGATTTGTAAAGAAGGGACAAGAACATCTTGTATGCAAGTTTAAAAAGGCCTTATATGGACTAAAATAGGCACCCAGATCTTGGTATGAGAAAACAGATAAATTCTTCTTTTAGCAAGGTTTTAACGAAAGTAAAAATGATCCTAAATTGTATCTCAAAACAAACACAAATGGAGATATAGTATTACTCTCTATACATGTTGATGATCCAATAATAACATGGAGTGGTGATAAATTGATTAAGGATATAAAAATGAATTTATCACAGGAATTTGAGATCAAGGATCTTGGAGCGATGCACTATTGTCGGGGTCTTGAAGTATGGAGAGATGATCGAAGGACTTTAATCACACGAACCATATATACAAACGAGGTACTAAAGAGATTTCATATGAATGGATGTAAAGTAGTGAGTACTCCATTGGAGCTAAATATCAAAATGAGAGGTGATGATGGAACAAAAGAAGTGAATGGAAACATTGTATCGACAGTTAGTGCGAAGTCTAAATTATCTCACTACCACTAGACCTGACATTGCTTACGCAGTAAGCATACTTAGTCAATTCATGGCTAAGCCTTATGAAATCCATTGGATAGCTGCAAAAATGGTCCTTGGATATTTAAAGGGAACTATCGATTTTGGTACTGAATATACTAATGATTGTAATGTTAAATTGATAGGATATTGTGATTTTGACTGGGTCGAAAATCCACCACTGGATACATGTTCAATATAGGATCAAGAGCTATATCATGTATCAATAAGAAACAACCAACATGTTCCTTGTCATGAACTGAAGCAGAGTATAAAGCATTATGCAATGCCACTTGCGAAGCAATATGGCTCAGAAGAATACTTGAAGACGTTGATAAAGGTCAACAAGAACCTACAGTGATCAAATGTGATAATCAAAGCACCATCAAATTGGCAAACGATCTTGTATGTCATGCAAGGTCAAAGCATATAGACACACAATATCATTTTTTAAGAGAAAAGGTTCAATCATATGAAATTGACTTAATATATTGTGATACAATTGAGAATGTAGCTGACATATTCACTAAGCCTTTTGCAAAGGCAAAATTTGAGTTTTGTAAAAGTAAGTTATGTCTTTTACAAAATCCATATTATGGTGTAATCCTAGATAAGACCTAGACCAACAGGAATCTCAATTAAGAGTATGTTTGTGTCTTATGCGTTGTGCTATAGGGTACTTTGTGTGTTTTTCATGTGGTTGGAATTAAGGGGGAGTGTTGGAAAACATTAAATTCCAACCAACCGAACTTCTGCATTAATTGTGTTATGTACGAAGTCTTCTCCACAGTTCAAGAGGAAGTCTCATTCCTTCTACAGAGTTCAAATAGCTTGCTAAAGAAGCCACTGTCATCGACAATCCAGAATCGAGAACCTTCATCGCAATGTATAAAATCATTCTCTAGCAATGTAAATTCCAAATGTGTGTTGGGTTATGTATGTTCTATTAGAATAAGATTAAATGTACCTTGTTCACTTGAAGGTTAGAAAATCAATTTCTATTATGTTTGACCAAGGTTATGGATTCCTTTGGGAATGTCCATGAAGTGAAGTGTAGCAGACCTGTAGCCTCCTAAGGATTCCGAGGTGAAATATGGTGGGTACCCATGTCATCGTATTCCTCTAAACACCCATGTGACAGTATCGACACGTGCATGAGAGACGTCTGTTATGATCAGTGCCTCTAAAATAAGAGAGATGTAGTCTACCCAAGATTGATTTGGACCGTCCTAATTCCTCTAGACCCCCAACAAACTAAGACATTAGAGACAATAATTTTGGGTACAAGAAGCACATTGGAGGATTATGGTTGAGAGGGTTCATCCTTAAAATTGAACTTGTCGTACAGTTCGAGATCAATGGCTGAGTTCATGTTGATGAGTTCCTTAATGGTTAGGAAACTACCCGAGAATGTTTAGGAAAGGTTGTGGTACTCGCTTGAGAATTCAAAGTGGATGTGCCAGTAGCATTGATAATTTGTATGAGTAAAATCTTTAATAATGGTATTAAATGTCAAAGGAGTAATAGTTTGAATGTTTGAGAAGTTTGTTCTTCACTTTTATCAACTAATTATTGAATAAAATATTGATTTATCTTACTCAATCTTTAAATATGATATTCGTTGCTTAAAAGTTAAATACCCCAAAAAATAATTGCCCGTGCAAGTCTCCTTCTTTACTATCCCTTTGCTATGATATAATTATTTTCACTAAAAACTAATCTTCCTATGATAAAAGTTAGCTTACAATTTATAATAACAATTAACTAAAACTATAGTGTTTTAATGAATCATAATTTTTTTTTTAAATAATATATATATTTTTTATCAATATCGAAAAAAATTGAACTTTTAATCTAAGGAAAAACTTGATTTAACATGTAACCAAAGAGTCATGAAAAAGTAAAGGTTGTTAAGTAAACAATATTGTGGTTTGGAACACTTATTATTACTAATAACCTAGGTTGTTAGGTTTCCAGTAGTGATTTCAAGAATTTTATATTGGTGACCCATAGTATTGAAGTCATTAGATGTTTCCAATTAGGCTAAATAATTCTATATGCTAATGACTTTTGTATACTTTAAAAGGTTGAAGAATTATTTATTCTAATGGCTTTTGTAAAACAGATTTATTTTAGATTATTTGGGTGTATATCATTTATGTGTGTTGTATCATAATAATTATTTTATATTATCAATTTCATATTTAACAAGTAGTATTAGAGTAAAAAGGAGGGTCAAAAACAACTGTCTTTTACTTATGGAAGAATTGTAACATTTGAATGTGACATGAGTAGTGCATGGACAACCTATCTGGAAATGACATAACATTGTTGGTTCAACAAGTGAAGGCCAAAGCCAATGTAGATGGAAACTAGATTAAGATGTTGGTTATAATGAATGAGAATGAGGAGAGCACCTAAAGTGTATAAGAGAAATGAAAGAATAGTGGCATAAATGCAAGGACAATAGTAACCCCACAAAAAAATTACTACTTTCCAAATAGAAACTTGTAAACCAAATTTAAACTGGCATACAAATGTCATACCTCATTAAGCATGCTTACCCATCCTAGTAAAGTCTTGAAGAAGACCTACTTGATGGGGAGATGAACATGCTAGTTTTTCATATT
This sequence comes from Pinus tabuliformis, assembly GCA_031772625.1. NCBI lineage: Eukaryota > Viridiplantae > Streptophyta > Pinopsida > Pinales > Pinaceae > Pinus > Pinus tabuliformis. Next base: position 795,725,168 of record CM062817.1, read on the forward strand.
TAATTTGAATTTTTCTAAATCAATTTTAAAGAAATTGTTAAATAACATGCTTGTTTTTCATATTTGATTTGAAATTTTTCCCAATTAAATTTAAAGAAATTGTTAAATAAACTTAACCCTATAAAAAAATTCAAAACTTAGTAAATTTATTTTCTAGGTTTCTTATTGATATTAATAACATATGGTATTGAACTAGTAATCTTATTGATATTAATAACATATGGTATTGAACTAGTAATCTTATTGTTGGTGTATAATATTGAACTCTGTAATATGATATTAAAGTCATGGTATTGTATGTAATTAAACATATTTAAAAATTCGCCCATGAAATCTGCCAAAGTTAAGATAACGAACTATGTTAGTAAGTTTAGTTTGACTGTATATGTTGCTTCATATTTTTATTTTTGCATTAATTTAATTATCAGTTTTTTAATCGATTTTAGTTTTAAATACATTTAATGTCTGGGTCTATTGGAAAAGTTGACAAATCCTATTGAGCATATGTGTGAGACTTTAGTTACGGGAATGAAACTCTAAACAACTTCATAATGTTCCTGGAAAAAAAAAACTTCATAAAGTTCCGCAAAACTGAAAGTTGTCAGGGTACAAGAACAAGTGAATTTCTTTCCTGATTTCTGATTGCTATTAATAAATTGCATGTGCAGTGAAAAGAACAGCCAATTATAATAAACGAATTTTAGCATCTGCTAAAAAAACACCAGAGAAAGGACATGGTAAAGATTTATGTTTTCATATGCCACAGGGCCCACTAATTGAAATCGCTGCTTTAGTTCGTATGGTGCTGCTAACTAGGAACAGCTTTTTACACTTTTGATTCACAATGGACTATTTAGTTTATTGGTTCCGTCAATGGAGCAGTCGGTGATTGAATTGTCAAATCTGGTTCATTTACTTTTACTTTTGAGTTTGAAGTGTACTACTGGTACATTTCAGAATAAAACAAGTGAAAATCTACATAATTTTATTTAACCACGGGTGTATGTTCGAGGATTTTAAGTTTAGTAAACATCAAAATATGTATAAAATTTTGGAGTTTATTCCGATAATTTTATTGAATTTTATTTCCACACATTTAATTGATTTGGGGTTAGGTTTTTTTCGTAAAGATGATAGCTCTGAAAAATTGACTTTATTTCTGTAATTTGTCTTTGACTGATAATTTTATTTTTATGAATTTTTAAATGTATTTTACGAATTCTTTTAATGTAGTGGTAGGTTTTCTCTTTCTAAACACTTAAGGTTAAAAATTGGAGAGATTAATGTATATACATCCTGCGAGGAATGGAATAAGTTTAGAGATTGCAGAGTATCATATATAGATTTTAAAAATGGGAGAGATTAGCGTATATACATCCTTCCAGGGATTGGAATGGAATAAGTTTAGAGATGAGAGAATATCATATATAGATTTTCCATATATATTAAGAAATTATAATTTTAAATATTTAATAATTATTATTTAAAATTTCGGAAAACTCTGTTGTTGGATCTTGGTCTTCTTTCCTTTTCTATCTTTCTTGAAAACCGAATTTACAAATCTTCGGAGACTTGAAAGTCATCATTGATCATCTATTGTCAAAACACAACATAAAAAACATACATCTTGATGGATCGCTAAACAGGATTGAAGCATTATGGAATAGCAGGGGGGACTACACTATTTCTCATATTGACATGGATAAAAACAAAAAAGCAGATGCTTTATCCAAAATGGGCCTATCTTCTCCCCAAGGTGTTTGGAGGATGCGGATCAAGATGGACGACATCACCTACCAGATCCAGGACTTTAGTCTTCCGGGTACTTAATTTTCTTTATAATGAAGAATATCTGGTATGTATCTACTTTTCCTTTTCTGCCTGTCTCATTGCGAAGGTTTGCTCACATATATTTGTTACCATAGGAATCAATTTTCTCAATATCTGTTGCTCATATATATCTATCCTCATATATTCTATTTTGTCACTGAGTAGGATATGTATCCTATGTTTTTTATGCACAATATGTGGCTTTGAACATCATATCTGCTTCTGCTACTGGCATTATCCTTCCATACATGTATATGTTTGTACAATCCCCTTTTATGAATATAATAATAATATAAAGCTTTTTTTCGTGCTGAATTTTTTTTTGTAAAATATTAAAAATAGCAATTTTCCTTTCATAAATAAAGATAATTATTATTTTAAATATTTAACTAAAAATATAAAATATATCCGTTTTTTTAATAGAAATAATATACACTTAATAATAATATACTAAATAATGTATAAAAAGAAACATATAAATTTTATATAAAAGAAAACATATACATCATATATAAATTATTTTAAAATCAAAAGAAAAATATTTCAAAATGAAATGAATGGTTCATATTTAAAAACTAAATTATTATCATAAAATGGTGTATATTTTCATCTCTATAATATTTATTTTCTAAGAATGCTAGGTGAAATTGCATCTTTGTTTATTAAAACAAACTCATTGAATAACATATATTCCAACCTATAAAATATCTATTGATTAGAGAATAATTATTTAAACATACATATAATATAAATTAATAAATATTTATTAATGGTAAAAGTAAAGTTAACTTTTTACTCATTACAATATAACTATGTTAAATTTTACTCAATGCAAATGGAATGTAATTCAATTGTATATTTCAAAATTTTAATTATAAATTCAAACAATTAACTTTTTTTTGATCCAGCAAATTTATAAAATATTCCAAAATGTACATAGAAGCAACCTTTCATTCAATAGCCCAAAATCAACAAAAACAAAGGTAATACAGAGGTAGATTTTTTTATTTTTATTTTTTGCAACTTTCCAGTATATTATAATAACTCCTAATTTCATTCAATAATGCAAAATCAACAAAAACAAAGGTACTACACATGCAGAGTAGATGGGGAAGCAGAATCAATCCTTGTTCATACATAGGTTTTCCCGGTACGAAATGAGCCACTTCGAATAGGTTCATTGCTTTGGCCCAAAATACAATTAATCCAGCATGAGCCACGTGAGCCCCAAGCAATTTACCCGAAAAATTGATAAGTCGGGCATTATTTGTCATATCACATTTATTTTTCAAGTGAAGAAATCATATTTGGGATTTGTCATATCATTTTTATATTTCTAGTGAAGAAATCATATTTGGGATTTGTCATATCATTTTTATATTTCTAGTGAAGAAATCATATTTGGAGCAGCTCTCAAGTAAAAGTAGTCTTAGTCTTCCCAAATACTGGACTACAAGAGTTGTGGGATCAAACCTCCCCACCTAACTATTAGGTCAAACATTCCCACCTAACTATTAGAGTACATACAAGGGACTATTTGACATATCATTCTAAACTCTATTCTTCCTTATTTCTCCATAAGACAAGACTATTACTTCATCTTTATCATTTCAGATTTCTGAGACAAGACTAGTAATTCATCTTTATCATTTCAGATTTCTAAAAAGTTCCGAAAACTACCATCCACATTAAGAAATATGGAATCTGAAATGTTCCGAAAACTACCATCCACATAAACAAATATGGAATCACTTTTATCCCATTCACCATTTCATTTTCATGACGACTGAAATTTGATGACGTGTATTCACTACTTCATGAGAGAAAGAGAAGAAAAATATGGAAATGACAAATGAGGTAACATTTTTATTATTTATTAAACAAGAACTCCTCATCCTTCTCTCTCAAACTTGAAGAAAATTTGGGGAGAAAGAAAGTAGTGTGTTAAGGCAACATCGTGGAGTAGAGAAAGGGAGAAATAATGGATATCAGCCCCAGCAAGCGACATCGTGCAGTTCTCATTCCTTTTCCTGCTCAAGGCAATATAAATCCCATGACGCAAGTGGCCTTAAAGCTTGTGAAGGAGGGATTCCTCGTCACTTTTTTAAACATGAAATACAACCACTCTTTGATAGAAGACGCTAATAAGAAAAGTTTGACTAACCATAGGATGATCTAATATGTGGTCATCCCTGATGGCCTGCCTTCAAGTGGTAGTTGCATTGACATTCCAAGCTCTGTGATGTCACAAAAAACGTGATTGTCCCATTTCTTGGCAACCTCATTCACAAATCAAAGAAGAGGATAATGATTCAAGTGTCTGCTTGGTAGTAGATTCTCTTGCGTAGTGGGTAGTAGAGATTTCTCAACGCGACTAGATTCCAAAGGCCAACCCAGACGCTATGGGAGGCAGTGTATTTATAGGGTAAAAGCGGTAGTTTAGGATTTACTGATCTAGGCTTGAGATACACCTATGAAGGAGGATAAGCTCTAAAGATAAGAGATAATACCTCTAGAGTAGGAATTCCAGATCTCTATCAATGGTAAATAGTTAAAATGACTTTAGAAGCTTCTCAAAGGAGAAGTTTGATAAATATTTTTCATTTTTCTACAAATTATATAACCATCACCCTTGCAAATCCATAAATTATTTTGCTAGTACCATTTCACCATAAGTCATAAGGAATAGGAAATCATATACTATTTTCAGAAATAAGAGAAACACACAACAAAATATGAATAACCTAGTATAGTCACATGAATAGAACAATCACTAATGAATGATTTCAAGAAATAAAACCATTGACAAATAGGGTTAACTCAATGGAACCAATATTCAATACTAGAAGTCTTATAGGGGAACAACAATTAAATGTTGTACCAAAGCCTGTGAGGGTTTTCATTAGAAAAAATTTACTCTGTATTAATGATTTCTACAATTATTCGTGTCACCTGTACATAAAATAATTGCAGTAAAACTCTTTTCAAGGGCATCACTTGAATATATTCTTCAGATGGTGTATGTGGTCTAATTGTTTTCTGGAAAAGACAGTCATGTCAGCAAGTTAAACCACTACACTCTATCTAATAAGTCCATGAAAGGCAATGTCCACGGTGTGTTGAAAGGTTGCCCCTGCATTCACAAGCCCAAATGGCATTCTTCTGTAGGCGAATGTACCCCATTTGGGATGGAAGGTAGTTTCCAATCTATCACGTTCTGCTACCAAAACCTAGTTGTATCCTAAAAAACCATCGGCCAGAGAAAACATTTCCCCTCCATATACCATCTGTAAAATATTTTCCATCGACAGCATAGGGTAATTGTCTTTGTCTGAGGCACGGTTCAAGTTTCGGAAATCAATGCATAAGTGGATATCCCAGGACTTCTTATGTACAGGAACTAAGTTAGAAACCCACGTAGAATGATGAAATCTATAAATGATTCGAGCATCCAAAAACTTTCTCTGTTCTTTTTGTATGAGGGGTTCAAGTGATAGATGTACTTTTCTCAGCTTCAGCTAAAATGGCTTGACCCCTTATTTGATCATAATCACATGCTAGATTATTCATGTGTTATATGTTTTCATATCATCGTATGTCCACGCGAACACATTTCGGTACTACTTGAACAAGTGGGCGAAGGCTTGTCGCTCCTGTGGCTTACAACACGTATTGAGATTGACAAACTTCGGATCATGTTCTATTCCCAGGTTGATTTGTTCGTGCTGGAATTGTGGGTTTTGTTGTTCCTTGGCCCTTGAAAGTGGTTCTATAAGTCATAGAGATATTCGAGAGATACCACACCCTTGGGGATGAGGTTTCCTTTCTTGTTATTATCTGTAGCTTGTAGAGACTACTCGTGCTCATCTTCATCATCACTGCATCCTTGAAGAAATTAGCTTTGGCCATGAAGTGAAGTATCTATTGATCATCGTGAAAAAACATGTAAATTAGTTATGTTATCAAGGATAGAAGATTTATACAAAATTTCAACATTAAACCTATCCCTAAGCAGTGTCATCCTAGCAGTTACGTTAGCTAAGGCATGGCCAACTGCATTATGCATTCTTGGCCAAATTATAATGATATTGAAATCTTGGAAGTTAAATATCAGTGGTCATACCTCTTGTTGATACATTTTGGGATGAGGTGAAAAATAGTGTATGGTGCTACGTAGCTACTGTACCACAATTTATGAATCACCTACCACTTTGAGCGTAGCAACATTGAGGCTAATTGATTTGTGCAAGCCCAATAGGAGTGCTTCATATTCAGTAGTGTTGTTCATGCACTTGAACTCCAAGCAGCTTTAAATCAAGTGTTTCATGTGTTTTGGGTCTACCAAGACACACCCGGCTCCAGATCCATCCTATGTATTTGATCCATCAAAATACATGGTCCACAACTTGTCTCTACACAAACGCTTGATGAACCAGTACTACTATTGCTACTACTACTGCTACTAGTGTTACAATGTATTGCAAATGTTTCATTATCATCAGTCAGGCAAGGAAGGAGATCCAACTTCGTATCTGGTGGGGTTGGAGCTAGTTGTGCGAGATAACACCCCAGTTGTGTTTCCAAGAGGCAGTTTCTGAAAATGAGTACCACGAAAGCCAATGGTTTATTCTCACCATTGATAGGAGTGACATTATGTTTCATCTATTTCTCGGATAACACCGAGATATGATTGATTTTTCCCTGGTATGGAAGCTATAAGTGTGACCAGTTTGTGGCAAAGTACCCATTCAACTTGCTTGACCAGTCTCTGCTAAGCAGTGAGCCATATGTTTCGGTACGTCCACAATAGAAATGTTGATGCATTGGTGAACTCAACTGAAATGAGATAATTAGATGATCACATCCCATAGTTCATCAATGGCCGGTACACATGTTTGATCTAGTTGGATGATCTTAGCAGATGTCGTGCTACATTGTGGGTTGATCCTCTTGGAAATGGATAGTGACATGACGTTAGCTGATGTGTGAGAGTCAACCAAGCAGTTGTGAACAATGTAGATAAATATTTCTAATAAGAGAAATAATGGAGGGAAAACAGAGTTTTCTTCTTCCATCTAGAGTGTGTTGATCAAGTTGTGAGTGAACCGAGAGATGTGATTGCTACCTTGCTGGTAAAGGTTGTGCTGTCTATGGATGTTTGCCCTCATGCGTGCAGCAGAATATCCCGGTGACCCTTGAGCTTAGCTAACTTGAACAAAGAGATTTTCGCTCGATTTTTCCTCATATATTCAACAATATTGTAGTCAACATTGGGTAGACTCACCTAGGTGTCCGAGGTTAGACTAGTGTTTATATTTTCTAACAGAGTGGTCTAAAGTCTACTGCTTATGGATGTACTCTTGTTTGTAGTTGTCTTTGTAGGCTTTCTTTGTGCTTTGTGCTTGGGGACAACTGATAGATCAACCTTCCTCATTAGTTCAAGCTTTTCATGCAGCTCCCGAATAGGTAGGGCAGCCCCTTGACTTTTGATATTGTATTGACCATTTTTCTTTAGGGGTTGTTTATCGGTTTTCATTTTCTATGTTGCACGTGTGCATTGATACATGTTGATCACCATCCCAACAACTGGTGCCTCATGAGATGCAACATCTTCCTCATCATCTTCGCCTTATGGTTGACACTGTTCATTATTTACCACGTTTCTCATACTATTGTACACCATGTCCACAACTCGTTTCCAATATAGACGAGTCCTTTCCATGTGATGGTCTTCATGGAATGAGAAAAAATCTAAGTTCCTGCACAATTTCGTCTGGAACACTGAGCTCGAGCTCTGTGCAATTTTAGCCATGAAGTTGTTTCTACCTCATGACGCACTCCTCTTCTATTTTCTAGGAGGTCGATTGCTAGAAGATGTGTTGACCGTTCATTGCTTTAGTTTAGACACCTCTATTGTCAAGGTTTTGATGAGATGAGTAAGGATTTCAATGTTTCTTGCTTCCTTGTCTTTCCCCTTACACGCAGCAACCTGGGGTATCCTACTCGCATCCTTGGAGTCTTTTTCTGGTTCATCATCTTTGATGACTCCAATTGCATGCAGGTCCTTTTCCACAGTGATCACTTCTTCACAATTTTCAAGTAACATTTGTTTCTAACTCACTTAACGAACTATGCAATACTGGTTGGCAGTGCAGACGTGTAATAGTCGATAGTGATGGAATCATGAGGTTTTTTGTCTACAACAAACTTGTTCAAGATGCATAAAAACCTATCATTAAAGTCTTCAAATTTCTCTTTCAACTCCATCTTAACACTGCCTAACTCTTTGAGCAACATGGTAGGGGTCTTGTCATCAACGAATTTTTCGAAAAAAAATCTCTTGAACATATCCCAGTTATAGATGGATTTGACAGGAAGGCTGTGATACCATACCGTTGCCTAGCCATCCAAGGTACATGGAACAATCTACATGCAATGTCATCGTACCATACCTTGAGTTTCTATAGCTGTAGGTAGAAGTTGTCGAAGTGGTGTTCTTCCTTCGATGTTTTGTTAGGATTATACTTTGTCAACATCCTCTCTAAACACTTTGGCATCTTGTACAAAGCACCTAGGAGAGCTAATGGTCCTTGAGTCATCCATTCCAAGTTTTGGTCTGCCATTTCTTCTTCTTCGTCATCCTCCTCTGCTTCAGAATTTGATTGATCCACCTCTGAGTCTGTTGGTTCATCTCCACCTCCACCTCCTCTATTGCCTTCCCCTCCACCTCTTGTACCAGAGTCTGAGCCCAAGATCATGAGGGTGTCTTGTTCTCCCTATCGGAATACTTGAGGTTCCTCTCTATTCTCAACAGCTTCTGCCAGATCTTTAAGAGTGGCAAGAATTGCTTCTTCCACTGATGAGACAACACCCTATGGGGGTGGTATTCATCTTCTTTGATGCATATGGAAAATCTTGTATTCTTGGGATTAATCCGACTACTTTGGAAAACTGATTGGTAATGGGACAGACATAGTGGAGGGGTGATATGAAATTTCAGGTTCACATCTAGGAGGTTAGGAGTAACCAATTTCAGAGTTGCACGTAGGTGAGAGGGAGTGCAAGTTATTGCATTGACCAGATGATTGATGAGTGGGGGCGAGAGAACATTTAACCCTAAACAATGAGTGGTCATCCTTCGAGCGCCAAAAATGTTGACAGTGTTGGACCTGCCAACATTCAGGGGATCTCCCTAGTAGGAAGTCCCAACTAGACCTCACACATTTTGGTGTAGGAGTTCCACCTGGTATGATGGCCCAGTTTCCATTATCTTAAAGATATGCCTTGGTTGTTGCTTGTCAGGACATGGGAGTGGTATAATTAGTCTTCTAACATCAATGTTCATGTGCCTTGTGAGTGCTTAGTGTAACCTGTGTCTAAGTTATTTCACTGCAAAGGGAGAGGGTGAGAGTGAGTCTCAAGTCAAAAGGGAATAGTCCCAACTCAGTTAGAGGCACAAAACACATCAGGATCTGCACATATTTCAATAGAGTAGTCCACATAGATGCGACAGTCACAAACACAAAATGAACAGATATCATGTACAACACCCAGCGGAGTAGTCCACATGAGTGCCACGCGTTATAAAAAGTTTATAAGAATGAATCTGTCTGGTGTCTAGCGAAGTAGTCCACATGGTCGATACAACGGTAACAACTGATACAGCACATTTCTAATAGAATATGCACTACAACAGAAGTGAAGTGTAGCAGACCTATAGCCTCCTAAGAAGTCTAAGGTCAAATATGTTGTATACCCATGTCATTGTATTCCTTTGAACGACCGTGTGACAATATCGTCGCGTGCATGAGAGATGTCCATTATGATCAATGCTTCTAAAATAAGAGAGATGCAGTCTACCCAAGATCGATTTGGATTATCGTCATTCCTCTAGACCCCTAATGAACTGAGACATTACAGCCAAGAATTTTGGATACGAGTCGTACATTGGAGGATTCGGATTCAGAGGATTCATCCTTAGCATTGAACTTCTTGTACAGGTCAATATCAATGGCAAAGTTTATGCTGATGAGTTCCTTAATGGTTAGGAAACTACCTGAGAATGTTTGTGAAAGGTTATGGTACTTGCTTGAGAATTCAAAGTGAATGTGCGAGTAGCATTGATAATTCATATGGGTCAAATATTTAATAATAGTTTGTATTGAGTAATAGTTTAAATGTTTGAGAAGTTTGTTTTTCAATTTTATCAACTAATTATTCAATAAAATATTGATTTATCATATTCAATATTTAATATGATATTTGTTGATTAAAAGTTAAATGCCTCAAAAAATAGTTGGTCGTACAAGTCTCCTTTTTTAGTAGTCTCCCTATGCTATGATATAATTCTTTTCGCTGAAAACTAATCTTCCTCTTATAAAAGTTAGCTTAAAATTTATAATAACAATTGACTAAAACTATAGTGTTTTAATGAACCATAGTTTATTTTTTAATAATACTTATTTTTTTCAATTTTGAATCAATTTTTTTTCTACTTTCCCTATGCTATAATATAATTCATTTCATTGAAAACAAATTTTCCTCTAATAAAAATTACCTTAAAATTTATAATACCAATTAACTAAAACTATAGTGTTTTAATGAATCATAATTTATTTTTAAATAAAATTTTTTTTTCTCAATTTTGAATCAATTTGAACTTTTAATCTAAGGAAAAGCACGTTTTTACATGTAACCAAAGATTCATGAAAAGGTAAAGGTTGTTAAGTAAACAATATTGTGGTTTGGAACACTTATTATTACCAATAATATAGTTTATTAGGTTTCCGGGTTCAAGAATTGCATATTAGTGATCCATAGTATTGAAGTCATCACATCTTGCTAATTACTTTAACAGGCTAAAGAATTCAGGTTGAATAATTCTTTGTTCTAATGCCTTTTGTATACTTTAAAAGTTGAAGAATTCTTTATTATAATGGCTTTTATAAAACAAATTTATTATTAGATTATTTATGTGTATATCATTTATGTGTGGTATCAAAATAATTATTTTATACTATAAATTATATTTTTAACCAGTAGTAGTAGAGTTAAAAAGAGGGTAAAAAAATATATTTATTACTTATGAAAGAATTGTAGTATTTGAATGTCACATGAGTAGTGCATGGACAACCTACCTAGAAATGACATAACATTGCAGATAGAAACTAGATTAGGATGTTGGTTATGATCAATGAGCATGAGGAGAACACTTAATGTGTATAATAAGAGAAATGAAGGTACAGTGGCATAAATGCGGCAACATGAGTAATTTCACAAAAAAAATATTTTCCAAATAAAAATGTGTAAACCAAATTTAAACTGGATACAAATTTCAAACTTCATTAAGCATGCTTACCCCTCCTAGTAAAGTCCTGAGGGAGACCTACGTGATGGGGAGATGAACATGCTAGTTTTTCAGATTTGATTTGAAATTTTCCCCATCAAATTTAAAAAGATTATTAAGTAAACTCGATGTGATAAAAAGTCAAAACTTTTTAAATTTATTTTTTAAATCAGATTGTTAAGTGAATTTGACCTGATAAAAAAATCAAAACTTATTAAATTAATGGTATATCGTATTGAACTGGTAATCTTATTAATAGTATATGGTATTGAACTCCTGATATTACCTGTAATATGTATTGAAATCGTGATATTGCATGTAACTAAACATATTTAAAAATTCTCCCTTCCAATCTGCCAAAATTAAGATAGCGAACTATGTTAGTAAGCTCAGTTTGACTATATATATTGTTTCATATTTTTTAAAAATTTTGCATTAATTTAATTATCAGATTTTGGATTTAAGAGATCTGTGGTTTGTATTTTTCGAATTATTGACCAGAGAATTTACAGTATGAATATTTTTATACCAACGTTTCAAATCCCAAATGGGATCCATCATCAGGGTTAAGAATGATGATAAAAGAAGAGCAATCAAAGACAGAATAAATACTTATGAGGGAAAAATTTTAGGAACACACTGTCGGTTAGAATCTTAAATTAATTTTAATTTTATTTTTATTTTTACTTTTTATTTTTATTATTATTTTTATAATTATTTTTATTTTAATTAAATTTTTTGAGAAGATAATATCAGGTATTAGAAATAGATTTAGTTTAAAAGATTGAACTAAAATTTTTTATTTAATTAATTTAATTTCTATATAAGAACGATCATCAGGGTTAAATTAATTTTAATTTTAATTATCAGATTTTTAATAGATCTTAATTCTAAATACATTTAATTTTAATAGATTTCTTTCATGACTTCTGATCGCTATTAATAAATTGCATGTGCAGGGAAAAGAAGAACCAATTCTAATAAACGAATTTTAGCATCTGCTAAAAAAACCGGTAAGAAAAAGGACATGGTAAGGATTTATTTTTTCTTGTACCGCAGGGCCCACTAATTGAAATTGCTACTTTAGTTCGTATGGTGCGGCTAACTAGGAACATATTTTTACACTTTTAATTCACAGTGGAGTATTTAGTTATTTGGCTGCGTAAATGGAGCAATCAGATGGTGATTGAATTATCAAATCTGGTTCATATACTTTTACTTCTGAGTTTGTAGTGTACTACTTGTACACTTCAGTATAAAACAAGTGAAAATCTGTATAATTTTATTTGACTACCGGTGTATGTTGGAGGATTTTAAGTTTAATAAAGATCAAAAATATGTATAAAATTTTGGATTTTTTTTTTTCAGAAAGAAAAACATTAATATAAATATATTTAACATCATAAAATTGATGGGTCTTAAGAAAAAAAGACCGCGATAGGGAGAGCCATTGTTTAAGAGAGAAAACAGCATAGCCTCATTGCTGAAATTATACATAAAAACATATTGAGGCAAAAAAACAACATCACTAATGAGACATATAACACATCTGATCAGAACCTTCAAAAACAAAATTGTAAACTTTATACCCTTCAGACAAAAAACTGTCATGAGAAATTATTTCTATAATTTTATTGACTTTTATTTCCATACATTTAATTGATTTAAGGTTGCGTTTTTTTTCCTAATGATAATAGTTCTGAAAAATTGACTTTATTTCTGTAATTTGTTTTTACTGATAGTTTTATTTTTACGATTTTTTTAATGTATTTTTAAGAATTCTTTTAATGTAGGGTTAAGTTTTCCCTTTCTAAAAACTCAAGATTAGAAATTGGAGAGATTATTGTATATACATCCTTCCAGGGATTGGAAAGGAATAAGTTTAGAGATTGGAGAGTATCATAGCTAAATTTTTATATATATTAAGAAATTATAATTTTAATTATTTAATTATTATGGTTGAAAATTTTGAAAAATCCTAAACATCAAGTTGATTAAAGATATGAATTTTCCTTTCATAAACAAAGATGTTTTACATATCAAGTACATATTAAATTTAATTACAATTTTAAATATTAAATTATCAATATTATTTAAAATTTTAACGATTAAATATATCTTTTTCTTTTAATAAAAATAATATACTCTTAATAATATAATACTAAATATGGTATAAAAATAAACATATCTTTTTCTTTTAATAAAAATAATATACTCTTAATAATAACATACTAAATAGAATATAAAAATAAACCTATAAATGTTATATAAAAGAAAACATAGGCATCATATATAAAATTTTAAAATCAAAAGAAACATATATGAAAATCAAAAAATGGTTTATATTTAAAAACTAAAGTAATATCATAAAATGATGTATATTTTCATCTCTATAGTATTTATTCTTCTAGAGCGAGGTGAAATTACATCAATATTTAATAAAACAAACTCAATGAATAATATATATTCCTAACTTATAAAAAATATCTATTGATTATAGAATAATTGTTTAGAGATACATATAGTATAAATTAATTAATGTTTATTAATGTTAAGAATAAAGTTAACTTTTTAGTTATTACAACATAATTATCTTATATTTTACATAACATTTATTCCATTCACTTTACTAAATGCAAATTGAACGTAATTCAATTATAAATTTTACATAACATTTATTCTACTCACTTCACTAAATGCAAATGGAATGTAATTCAATTGTAGATTTCAAAAATTTAATTATAAATTTACATTTTTTTTTGAGATCCATCAAATTTATAAAATATTCCAAAATGTCTTTCATTCCATAACCCAAAATTAACAAATTTAATTGTGATACATGTGTAAACTTTTTTTTTTATCCAACAATTTAAGACATATTATAATTAATGCATAATTTCATTCAATAATGCAAAATCAACAAAAATAAGGGTACTACACATGTAGACTATTTTGCATGTAATTAAAAAAGTGATAATCTGTCATATGATTTTTTTTTCAAAGGAAAAAATCATATTTGGAGCAGCTTTTTGAGCAGCTTTCAGGTAAAACTAGTATTGAGTTGTGGGACTATCAAATTTATAAAATATTCCAAAATGTCTTTTTGAGCAGCTTTAGGTAAAAGTAGTGTTGAGTTGTGGGACCATCAAATTTATAAAATATTCCAAAATGTCTTTCATTCCATAACCCAAAATTAACAAATTTAATTGTGATACATGTGCAGACTTTTTTTGTATCCAACGATTTAAGACATATTATAATTAAAAAAGTGATAATCTGTCATATGATTTTTTTTTCCAAAGGAAAAAATCATATTTGGAGCAGCTTTTTGAGCAGCTTTCAGGTAAAAGTAGTATTGAATTGTGAGACTACCAAATTTATAAAATATTCCAAAATGTCTTTCATTCCATAACCCAAAATTAACAAATGTAATTGTGATACATGTGCAAACCTTTTTTTTTGTATCCAATGATTTAAGACATATTATAATAATGCATAATTTCACTCAATAATGCAAAATCAACAAAAATAAAGGTACTACACATGTAGACTATTTTGCATGTAATTAAAAAAGTGACAATCTGTCATATAATTTTTTTTTCAAAGGAAAAAATGCAGCTTTCAGATAAAAGTAGTATTGATTTGTGGGACCATCAAATTTATAAAATATTCCAAAATGTCTTTCATTCCATAATTGTGATACATGTGCAGACTTTTTTTTTATCCAGCGATTTAAGACCTATTATAATAATGCATAATTTCATTCAATAATGCAAAATCAACAAAAATAAAGGTACTATACATGTAGACTATTTTGCATGTAATTAAAAAGGTGATAATCTGGCATATGATTTTTTTTTCAAAGGAAAAAATCATATTTGGAGTAGCTTTTTCAGCAGCTTTCAGGAAAAAATCATATTTGGAGCAGCTTTTAAGGAGCTTTCAGGTAAAAGTAGTATTGAATTGTGGGACCAAATCTCCCCACATAACTATTACACCAAACCTCTCCACCAAACTATTAAAGCACATGCAAAAGACTATTTCACCTATCATTCTAAACACGGCTACAAGATTAATAATTCATCTTTACCATTTCAGATTTCTTAAGTGTTCCGAAAACTACAATCCGCGGAAAGAAATATGGAATCACTGTGAGCCCATTCACGGTTTGATTTTCATGACGGCTAAAATTTGATAACGTTTCTTCACTGCTTCATGAGAGAATGTGAAGAAAAATAGGGAAACGACAAATCTGGTAGCATTTTTATTGCTTTTTAAACCAGGACTCCTCATCCTTCTCTCTCAAACTTGATGAAAATTTGGGGAGAAAGAAAGTAGTGTGTTAAGGCAACATCGTGGAGCAGAGAAAGGGAGAAATAATGGATATTAGCCCCAGCAGGCGACACCGTGCAGTTCTCGTTCCTTTTCCTGCTCAAGGCCACATAAATCCCATGACGCAGGTGGCCTTCAAGCTTGTGAAGGAGGGATTCCTCGTCACTTTTGTAAACACAGAATACAACCACTCTCGGATAGAAGAGGCTAATAAGAAAAGTTTGAGTAACCACAGGTTGATCCAATCTGTGGTCGTCCCTGATGGTCTGCCTTCAAGTGATAGTCGCACTGACATTGCCAAGCTCTGTGGTGTCACAGAAAACGTGATTGTCCCATTTCTTGACAACCTCATTCACCAAATCAAATTAGAGGAGGATAATGATTCAAGTCTTTGCTTGGTTGTAGATGTTCTTGCGTCACGGGCAGTAGAGATTGCTCTACGCCACCACATTCCAAAGGCCGTTCTCTGGACATCTCTTACAGCTCCCTATGCACTGGTCTATAATATTGCACCGCTCTTATCAGCCGAAATCATTCCATCAGACAGTATGCATGTTAGAAAACTAATAAACTTAAACAACGATTCTGCATGCGGAAAGAACTCAAAAGAATCACTGAAACTTAATACCCAGGGATACGAGTTACCTCCAGCCATTGGTGATGTTTTGATGAAGGCCACAGTCCACTTGCCTGCTACTTCTTCTACACTCCAGCTTCAATCCAAGCAAAGGAAAAAGAACACAAGAATTCTGAAGGCACTTCCGAGCTCTGCTATCTCATCTAGATGGTGTAGAACTGAAGGGGGTTTGAGATATGAGCTTGGGGACCAAACAGATGAACATATAGCTAAGCTTCCATCAAGCTTCTAAAAGCTATGTGTTAGAAAAACCACAAATCAAGGTAGAGATCAGATCAAAGTGATGGACCACTTTAGTAGCTCCCAATTATAAATTTAGTAATTGCAGTTGATTTTCTTAACTTAAGGAAACTACTGCAGTTGGTTTCCATAAGTTAAGAAAAGCTGCAATTCCATAAATCAAGGTAGCTTTTGTGTAAAATCAATGGAGCTTAACATTCTCCCACTTGGTCCATACTTCCAAACTTAATGTCTCAACTTAAAAACCATTGATAATCTGTATTAAGTAATAGATACATGAATCATGGCGATAAGTCCTCTAATGACGAGTATTATCTTCCATGTATTACTATGCATCTATTCTTATTATAATTTATGTGGCAATAATATCTTAATGAATAAACCCTATGTTTATTCTTGGTCCTTCTTAAATGAATTTTCTCAAATCAACTTAAGGTGCACATAAATATGAGAAAAAACATCACAATAATTAAGAATTTCATTAACATTGTCCATACAATGAAAAACTGCATAATGGAACCAAGTCCTATATTCAATACATGATCCTTGAAATTAAACGGTGGCATGCCCTTAGTCAAAGGATCAACGATCATTAACTCAGTGCTGACATGCTCAATGACCACTTTATTTTCTTTAACACGTTCCCTTATAGCTAAATACTTAATGTCGATGTGTTTATTTCGACTCCCACTTTTTTTTAGCCATAAAACCAGCAGCTGAATTATCACAATATATTCTCAATGGCTTAGAGATAGAATCCATAATTCTAAGCCCAGAAATGAAATTCTTAAGCCATACACCATGTAAAGCAACCTCAAACAGGATATACATAAGCATGTAGTCTTTGGTCCCTTGAAGGTACCTAATTACTTTCTTTGCAGCTCTCCAGTGGTCTAAACCTGGATCATTCTGATATCGTCCCAACATTCCTACAACAAATGCAATGTCAGGTCTTGTATATACACAACATAATCATTAGGAATTGCTGATCTCTTAGGTCTAGTAGATCTTCTTAATGTTGTACCATCATCTTCCTGAGAAGTATGTGGTTCAACTTGTTGTTCAAAAGTTCTTGGCAACTCTTGAACTCCTTGATCTACTGGAATATCGTCAGCAGCTTGTGGAACTTCAACAATTGGTTGTTCAACACCAGTTCGTACTTGAGGGGTGCAATGAATAATAACCAATCTATCACTTGAAGTGGAAAGTTGAGATTCTGAATGATCTTTCTCAGAAACTATGTTTCTGGTTTGATCGCTCCCACTGATCAAGTCATTTTCAAGAAACTCAATCCTAATGCTGTGAGACGGACAATAAAATCTGTGAGTATGTATGATTTCTAATATGTCTGAACTCCTATTGGCACCTTTCTTTGACTTGTTGGTCTACTTTCCCTTTATGCAGTCCACACAAGTCTCAAAATCAGTAAAATCTAGAGTATTAAGTATTCCTTCATTTACCAATCTTTTAATTCTATCTATGGAGATATGACCTAGTCTCCGGTGTCATAATTTAGAGGAAACTTCATTAATAACACATCTTTTAGTGCCAGTGTGAACATGCATTGAATCATATGTGACATTGTTTTATAAATTAATGCTGTAAAGACCATTAGACAAAATACCATTCCCAACATAATCAGATTTATAGAATAGACTGAAAGATTTTTCTGAAAAGTTGAAGGAATATCCAAAAGGTACAAGCCTTGAAACTGAAATCAAGTTTCTAGAAAAACTTGGAACATAAAAGGTCTTTTCTAACTCCAAAACAAAGCCACTACTTAAAGTTAAATAACATGTTCTTATAGCTTCCACATGCGAGCCCATCTTGTTTCCTAATAAGATGCTTTGCTCACTTCCCACGGGCTTCCTTAGGTTTTGCAAACCTTGCAAGGAATTCGAAATGTGAACTGTTGATCCATAATCAATCCACCATGTGTTAATATTAACATTAACCATATCAGATTCATAACAAACAAACGAGATTACTTCCTCAACTTCGGGAATGTCAGAACGAATTTCAGAGAAATTTGCAGGTTGTACTACTGCATTAAAATAAAGAATCACATGCTTATGTTGAGGCTTAATAAACTTTCATGTTCTACCAATGTAAAACATGGTAAAAAGAATTGAATCAAATGACATGAAAATTGCCTGTGGGCTAAATTTTCAATTCAAACAGATTCAATAAAACTTTATGAACTTTCATGTTTTACAATGTAAAACATGCTTAAAAGAATTGAATCAAATGACATGAAAATTGCCTGTGGGCTAAATTTTCAATTCAAACAGATTCAACAAAACTTTTATGAACTTTCATGTTTTACCAATGTAAAACATGCTAAAAAGAATTGAATCAAATGACATGAAAATTGCCTGTGGGCTAAATTTTCAATTCAAGCTGATTCAATAAAACTTTATGATAAAACTTATTAATTCATAACTCCTGTGGGTAGGTTATGAAATTTTATCCTAATTAATCACATAAATATAATAAAAATTCCTGTGGGGTAAAATTTATTATATTCAGTGTAATTAATTACAATTTAATGTCTAAATAATCTTTATGTGATCTTGCCAATCAATATATAATTTTATTTAATTAAAGATGCTGTGGCTACTCTCTAATTAATTAAAATTACATAGATCACTAGACATTAATTTTGTTGCATAAACAAAACTTATCCAGAGAGAAAAATAATGTTTACTGAAAGGAGTAAGTCAAAATGACATTTTAATAAACTCCATATAACTGTAATATTTTTCCACTTTAACATTTAATGCTCTCAGTCTCTGGATTAGTAAAACATCAAAGTTTTAAATTGAAATCCACTGAATTGAGATACTTCCAAATGAGCAAAAAATGTAAATTTTACATTAAATATGTAATCAATTATAAAACTTACTTTGCATTTTGCATTGTTGATTTTATATAGTTATCCAAATTAACTATATAAATTATAACCAAACCATAAAACCATAATCAAAATATATACCATATTAAAGCGCCTTGGGGTTCATAGCTCCCACTAGAAAACAATACACATCATGTAACTTTTTGCCCTCGAGGTGCATGTCATATTAAACCCAGGTTTAGATGGGTTTGGATAAATCTGCATATTCAGTACATTTTACACCAAGCAGTCGAAGGAATCCCCACCCAACTGCAAATTTATGATGGCAATAGATACAAAAGTGTAGAAATTTTCATTGAGGCAATACCAACCTTGACAATAAAAGCCAAGAAAAGCACAAAATTCACAGATTTAATCTAAACGTAACTTGATTGGTCTAATTATAGTTGCATGATAGAAACCACTGCTAAGCAGGAAGTGAATGTAAATATGGCTGGTTTTATTTTACGTTGAAGAGCATAAATCGTAACAGGCTTCCAGCCTAACCATTCTCTCTAAAAGATTAAAATACGCATCTTTACCTTCAAAATAGAATTAAAGCCAAGCCATAATCCAACGGACGGTTGGCCGCCGACTCGAGATAATAAACCAAAATTATTTCTCCCAATCTATACTGTGCCTCCAAAATGACTTTAAGTACAGAGGTGAGCATATTTAAATCACATCAATTCCTGCTACAAGCAACACCAATCCAAGCAATTGCCCCAGCGGCAGACGTGGATTGAGACATACATACACAGATTCACTTGACCATATCGACACTTATTCTATAAGATTTGTGTGTACAGGATTGAAGATTCCAAACGAAAACTTCGCCAATTTTGGCAGCAAGCAAAAAGAGGCCAATGGGTACAGGGATATTGCCCAACTGAATTCATATAACAATAGGAAAAACATGCATACCTGCATAATTTCATATCTGCATACTCGCAATTGAGTACGAGACTTCCAAAAATAAAAGATGAAAAATAAAAAATAAAAACCGCGATGGCAATCGCTCTTTAATTTTCTCGATAAAGAAAACAAGCTTTAGTTTGATAGAATCCGGGTATCCTGTTACTGAAAATGGAGGTCATGAAATGGTTATGTAAATACCATATAAAACAAAAACCAACGTATCACAAATACGTGGCAAGGTAATCGTATGGTTATATGAAAAGGAATATTGTTATAACCAAAACCATAATATATAACCATAATATATATTAATCCCCTCATTAACGTGGACATAACATATGGTAAAGTTTGACTTCCCAACTCCATGGAATTGATACGAGTAATTGCAGAAGTCATTCGTTAGCTTCCGACATTAATTGCTAACCATTTTCCAAAGCCGCAATAAATCCAACTTAAAGTGATCAAATTCCCAAATCAGAATAATGTTCCCTTCTCAGAATGAAGACGAAAAATGCATCAGGCGGAAAATGAAAATCTCTGGAATATGTTTGAATAAATTCAATTTAGGTATTAATGCAATCCATGAAACTGGTGATTCCAGGGACGATATTTGACGATTGAAGTGTACCCAACAAAACACAGAGATCGTTGAGCATATCAAAAATTTAAATCATTATACAGAGATGATCATTCCGAGATTTATTTTCAGAACATCCAAAAATTCTAAGAAAATAAGCAAAAAACCGCCATGCTTCACGAGCGACGTTTCAAGACTCTTAGAATACATGGCAAAGGTAAACCAAAGTTGACAAATGCCCTCCACAATTCGAACGCGGATTCAGATCAAGAAACCTCGCAAAAATCAGAACTAATTTCTAATGCTATTCGAATCGCACACCAAGGCAGAGGCAAAAAAAATGGTGCTCCGATACCAACTGTTAGAAAACTAATAAACTTAAACAGCGATTCTGCATGCGGAAAGAACTCAAAAGAATCACTGAAACTTAATACCCAGGGATACGAGTTACCTCCAGCCATTGGTGATGTTTTGATGAAGGCCACAGTCCACTTCCCTGCTACTTCTTCTACACTCCAGCTTCAATCCAAGCAAAGGAAAAAGAACACAAGAATTCTGAAGGCACTTCCGAGCTCTGCTATCTCATCTAGATGGTGTAGAACTGAAGGGGGTTTGAGATATGAGCTTGGGGACCAAACAGATGAACATATAGCTAAGCTTCCATCAAGCTTCTAAAAGCTATGTGTTAGAAAAACCACAAATCAAGGTAGAGATCAGATCAAAGTGATGGACCACTTTAGTAGCTCCCAATTATAAATTTAGTAATTGCAGTTGATTTTCTTAACTTAAGGAAACTACTGCAGTTGGTTTCCATAAGTTAAGAAAAGCTGCAATTCCATAAATCAAGGTAGCTTTTGTGTAAAATCAATGGAGCTTAACAATGCATACAAATAATTACTATTATTTGATGAATCTTTTTATTATAGTCTATGTATTTATTGCCAATATTAACATATTGTGCTTTCTAATGGAGGCCTATGCAGGCATTCCAAAGGACTTCAAAATGGTGAAATACCTCCCCTCCATGCCGCCGCTCTGCTCTGCACATCTTCCATGGGTTCCAGGATTTACAGACTCTCAGAAAGAATTCATTTTCCATTTCCTAAATCGATGCATGGAGAGAGTGCGAGAAATAGATTGGGTCATCTTTAATTCCTTCCATCATCTTGAAGCCCCCACCATATGTAGTCTAGTCGAGAATGGTGGTTCAGTCTATGCAATAGGTCCCTTGATTCCTTATGCCTTTCTCAATTCGACGTCAGGAGTCGAATTGGAAATCGTTATGGGTTTTTGGGCAGAGGAAGGGGAATGTTTGAATTGGTTGGATAGGCAGTCCAGGCAGTCTGTAATCTGTTTGGCAGCTTGAGTGTGTTAAGAGAGACACAGTTCCAAGAACTTGCACTTGGGTTGGAAGCCACGGAGAGACCATTTCTTTGGGTTGTTCGCTCCGATCTGCTAGAAGGCAGAGAGGTTGACTTCCCTCCAGGGTTCGTGGAGCGCATCGAACAGAGCCAACGAGGTTGTTTGGTGTCATGGTGCCCCCAGTTGAGGGTTCTTTCTCATCCTTCCATTGCTTGTTTTCTCACACATTGTGGGTGGAATTCAGCCTTGGAGAGCATCACGATGGGGGTGCCCATGTTATGTTGGCCTTACTTTGGAGATCAATTTGTGAATCAATGTTATATAGTCCATGTCTGGAAAATCGGCTTGCCTTTGGTCAAGGAAAGCAGTACGTGTACTGCGGATGAAACATCAGTAATCGACATGGCTGAGATTAGGAACGCTGTGGAGAGAGTGCTGACGGGCGAGGAAGGTGCGGAGATGAAGACGAGAGTGATGAAATTAAGAGAGTGTGCGATTGAAAACCGTAGAAAGGTAATCGATCGACACTGCTGAGACCTGGTAGCAATCAACTGCTGGAAACAAGTGCGACCCTACTAAATTAGTTGATTTGCGAAGTCACTACTAAATTAGTTGTGTGGTATATAAGATAATCCACTTTGTCCATTATCTTGAAAGGTGGACATTATAGTCTGGTTTTTAGGAGTAACGAGAAAGATATTGGATGTAAGGGTGGGTATTTGTAATTATTGAAATTAAATATAATATATAGTTATCGAGTTGTTTGTGTTTTAATATAATTTAAAGTTTTATATTAATAAATAGTTTTTTTTGTTATTTTGAAATTTACATTTTTGCTTATGTTTGGTTAAATAAGGGAAAGTTTTTTAGGTGATGATTTATGTGATGTGATTTATTTAATTATTATTAATTTTATTTTTTTTATTATTAAAAAATATTATTTGATCCAGGAATGTTATATGAAGTATTTAAAATATTAAACATTAAAAAATTGGTCAACTAAAATTAATACTCAAAAATAAGATTATATTTTAATAATTTAATCCACCCAATTATATTGAAAATAATATTTACTCAACTTTGTTTACGTGAATAAAACATTTCTCCATTATATAAGTTCAACAAAATAATCTCAATTTATTAAATATTACTTTCCTATAATATATTCACTAATTTGAAAAAATATTTGTAATTGAATCAATTGTTTGATATTCTTATGATGAAAACATTGAGACGTTATATTTTATTTGATTTTGATTTGCGGGTTCCTCTATTATATGATTAAAGAAAAGTGTTTAAAGTTTAAAGGTTAGAAACTGGTTCGAAGGCTTGAGAAAAGAATAAAAGTTTTAAATGCAATATTGCGCATAAACATTGGAAAGAAACTTGTCCATCGGAGGAACCAGTTGTTATAATATTTTTATGCATAATTTTTTAAATTTATAATGAACATACGGTTTTTTTTTTTTTTTTTTTTTCTTAAAGCAACCATTTGTTTTTATCTAATTATTTGATTGAAGATATAATTATAACATCGTAAAAATTTAACTATGGTTTATTTAATTAATCAATAAAGATGTTATGACATTTATATTATTATGGAGAGGATAGAACCTTGATTATTAATATATTTTTTTTTATGGTAATCTAATGGTAATTTATGGTGATATTAAGAAGTTTATTTTTTTTTTAATTTAATTGAATAGATGATAGAAATATTTAAAGATTTGTCTAATTATTATAAATGGTTAATTTTGTTATTAGTTATGAGAATGAGAAGTTTTGGTGACATTATTGGTTAGTGTGTCTTAACTTTGATAGTGTTTCACTAACCTATCATTTAACTCCTGCAACCTCAGGGAATGCTTAAATATTTGATGTTGTATGTAACTACTAATTTTGTTAATTTTGCTATTATTTATGAGAATTGGGGAAATTTTAGAGGCTAAATATAGCATATAGGTTAATTTTCCATGTATTTTTTAAATATGAGATTTGTTTATTTCCAATTTTTTTATAAAAATGATTTTTCAAAATTTCATAAGATAAAATTAGTTTACTTTAAAAATTGTAGAGATATTACATAAAATCAATACAAATTTGAATATTTTTATGAAAATATAGTCGAATATTTTAAAATTTGCATATTAGGGACTACTGAGGCTCACCAAAGTTTCTATGTTTTAAAATAAATTTACATCTCTAAAATTTTCTCAAATGAGAATAGAAAGTTATAGTGATATAATTGATTCATGTGTCTTAACTTAAATGTTGTTTCACCATCATATTACATAACTCTGGCAATCTAAATCCCAACTATTTCGTTTTCCAATTCATGTGTTTTGCATACATAATACATGACATGAAATCCTACTCACGCTTGTCTTATTTCAATATCTTATATTAATGATTATTTAAATTTTCATTCATTGAAATATTTCAATCTCTATTTTGAATTGTGTTATCCATGTTGTTGGAAGCTAACTACTAAGAAAAATGCTAAAATGATAGTTTCCTTGCGAGGTTTTGACATCATTCTTGAATGGCCGACAATAAGTAAAATGGTTATTTGTTGGTTTATTTTTAGAACATTATTAGAAGGTGCATGGTAAAACAGTGGTAAAATTATGGGCAAA
Organism: Pinus tabuliformis; assembly: GCA_031772625.1. Lineage (NCBI taxonomy): Eukaryota > Viridiplantae > Streptophyta > Pinopsida > Pinales > Pinaceae > Pinus > Pinus tabuliformis. The sequence goes on from CM062817.1 coordinate 795,749,939, forward strand.
ACCCATGTTTATTTATGTATTCAATATGGAAAAGATATTCTTTATAACTTATTATGAATTTCTTCGCTTAAAAAACTTACCTTTAGAAACTTTAACTTTGGATAACAATTTTACATCTAACCATAATAGTGTAAAACCTTTACCCTTTTATCAATGTGCATTTTGGTACATGAATGAGAGGCATGGAGGCCCAAATGGTATTTATATCTCATTAAATGGACTTAATTCCCATGAATATTATGTGTAATGCATCAATAGTGAATAGCCAAATGAATCTTAGGTGTGTGTATAGTGTAGATCTTATTCATGGATGGATGTATATATTGTGTGATCTTATAAATAAAAGTGTTTATCAACTTTCCATGACTTTAATTTGACATGTCTTGATCCAGATAGCTCCAAAAAAGCTCGAAATTCAAACTCTTAGGATTTTGTTGAAACTATGACCAGAACATAAAGCTCATCATCGTGTTTTCTATGGTGTAGATGTCACTAAAATCCTAGTGCGTATGCTCAAAATATTTGCAGTGAATGTTTTCATCAAGTAGGCCCCACTGGCTAAATTTGACAGAGCACCGGCTAAATTTGGAGGTCTGCTAAAATTGGTGATATGGCTAACTTTGAAGGAAGCTGCTGAATTTGGCACCTATTATCTAGGCAAAAATTGGGAATCTTTTGGCAGTCAAAACTGGAAATTTTGTAGCCTGCTACCCATGCCAGCCACTCTCCACATATATAATAAATATATTATTAATTAGGGCCACGACCCATGGTCGTTACAACGGCCGATGACTGTTTGAATTGGGGTTGGCGAGGATCAAACCTACCCCACCGAATTAGTCAGCCCGCCAACATGCGGATCCAAAAATAACACAAAGTGCCACATTAAACCAAGGTCAAAACTAATGTGTCGAGGACGGAGCCCAAGGGGTTTGACTCGGGGTCACCCGTCCATTAATAACGCATATTACGACCTGGACCAATGATGTTATTGGGATATATGTCCGCTAAGGGTTATTTAAACTAACACTTTTCATTTGGTAGGGACAAAAGAGAGTTTTGAGAGTGGAACCATGAGTCGGCACACAAAACAAGGCAGTGGATCTAAGAACTTGTGAATCTTGTGAGGAATCTGTAAGATTATCTTGGAGCTAATTTTTGACAGAGATAGAAATTTGTCAAGTTTATGTTAGATAACTGGATTATCACTAGGAGTCTCATGGCATCATTAGTTTTCTAATATGGGTGGCGGATTTTTCAGAAGCACAAAGTTGAGCGCAGAACCATGAAGTTGAAACCTTGACCCAAGAATCTACATAGAATCTGAAAGATTCCCTAAAGGCCCAAAATTAAAAATTTCAGAACTAGACCAAGTTTATACTCATTTGTCTAGATTTGTTGTGAGGAACGTGATGGCATGATCATTTTCTTCATCTAAGCAACCGAATTTCAATCAACTCGCAAAAGAGAATCTTCATAGAATCTTTCATATTCCTAGGGAGCCCAGATTTGACCAAGTCAGAAAGGAGTTAAGTTTACAGTCATATTTCATTGACTTTTGCAAGAAACGTGTAACGTCCCCCAGTAACCTAGCAGGAAAATGCATGGAGTTAGGAAATTTTTTCGGGATTCACCAATGTGTAACTTTCTAAATTACTTTCTATATTCCCTCAATGATCATTAAAATAATCATGAACATTACATAGAGAAATATTTATTAAAAGCATAGTTATCTACACAACCATTACCTACCTTTGTTGTAGCATATTAACTCAAATTTCCTGCTATAACTATTCATCGATTCCATTATTCTTTTAACTCAATTAGTAAATGATATATTGTATTATAAACATCACATCATGAAAGAAATTAACATCTTAAAAATGGCACAATGAACAATCAAATCATTAGACACCGATATGTGTTGGAAACCTCGTATGGTGAAAACCAACAAAAATTTAGTTTTATTATTAAAAGCTCGTGAGGATGTTCACCCCTCACTCTATGGTTATAAGGAAGTCCATTCCTTAACCCTTGTTATAAAGTATTACCTAGAAAAATCTTCTTAAATGCAACATAATAACTATTAGCTATTACAATCAACATGATATCATTTACCCATGATTCCTCAATCTCTATGTCTTTGTGGTCTCACTGTCTCCATTAGTGGATCATCCTGTGGTTGTAATTCCTTAATTTGCATGGACCAACAAATCTTTATCTGCCACAATGTTAAACATAAACTATCATTTTCACAAGTCGCCATCCTTTCCTTCCATTGTTGTTTTCAACACACTTGATATCATGATTAGATAGAAGATTAATAAACAAATAATCAATATTTATTAGTGACACTTCAAAATCTATTTATGAACATACATAAAATATAAATAGAAAGTCATGAAGTGTGTTATTTAATATCATTGCACATTCATTAATAACAAGCAAATCACTATCTAGCGTCATCTTTCCAACAAAACGCTAACAAAATCGTGAATGCACTTTCATATTCTTTCCAAGGAAAGCTAACATACTAGATATTATTCTTGTGCATGCAAATGCATAACAAGCTTTCAAGAGAACTAGCCCAACAAGAAATTTTCTTTTTTCCTACTATTATCTTTTCTTTACCAAAGAGGTTGATGCAATAGATTATATACTTATGCATGTGAATGGATTCTCTTTTCCGAAAACATCTTTTCCATGGGAGATTATTAACAATGGCTATTATGTATAAAATTGCAAGCTCTATTTCAAAAAAAGTTGACATAATAGTTATAATTTCATGCATGCAACTGCTTGTGTAGTATATCTAGGGGGAATATTTCTTTGGGTACATCCCTTTGTACCCCATAATATCCCCCCTTTTATACCTAGGGGGAATATTTTGGGGTACAAAGGGAGGTACCCAAAGATATCCCCCCTAGGTATACTACAACTTGTCCTCTCCAACATAAAATAACATGATAACTTGTTCTTCTTGCATGTGAAACATATATTTGTTTCCAAAGTAAACTAACTAAATATTGCATGGAAAAATAAGCACATTTCTTCTCTAAGGGGTCAATCACATAACATTTATTCTTTCATGCATGAAAAAGGAAATTTTCTTCTTACCACAAGATCTAGCCCAATGAATATACATAATCTTCTCGCAAAATAAATCTAATACCATAGCTAATCCCTTTAGGTGTGCAAATGCAAGGTATTTTTCCAAAAAGAAGGCTAACACAATTAATATTATGTGATTGCACCTTCCTTTTCTCAAGAAATATCATACCAAAACTATAATTTTCCATGAATGCAAGTGTATATGTTTCTCTAACTAATTTTCCAAACGAATATTAACACAATAAAGCATGTGATTACGAGATTTCCTCTCCAAAAATCTAATTCAATAATACATACAATGACCTGTTTTTTCTTCTCCTCTTCCTTTTAAAGAGTTTTAACACAAAAAATATTTTCTTTCATAGTATATATATCTATCTCTCTCTCTCTCTCTCTCTCTCTCTCTATATATATATATATATATATATATATATATATATTCCAAGGAATTTAACACACTAATTATTCTTTCTTGAAAATTTAGCTAACTCACTAGCTATTATGCATGCAATACAAAAAAATTCCTATAATTTCAAACATTAGAAAACCTTGTAATGCTTCCTCAAGAAATAGCATCAATAACAAATCATTTCAAATAGGATAACCGATTGTCTTTTATGCAAAGCTTTTATGTGAGCTCTTTCTCAAAAAGTTACTTATTTCTTTTTGCACAACTTAAACTTTCCATGCATGTAAATCACCTATTCATTTCGAGTAGACCAGATATACCATATATTATTTCTATGCACATAAGAAGATATTTTCTTTAAGATTACAATATTTCTCTTTAAAACTTTAATGATGATGATGATGATGATGATGGTGGTGGTGGTGGTTAACGTCCACTGAGACCAAATTGGTCTATTGGACCTACAATTTTCTTAATTTTTAATTATCTGGCTCCTCATCTTTCTTGGCGAGATTGGTGTTGTAGCTTTCTTTTTTTTCTCTACGGTCTTCCAACATCCTTTATCTTGCATCTCCTTCATCTCTTCTAGTTCTTGTGACATTGGCGTCTTATATTCGCGATCTATTGTGTTCGTTCTTTTGAAGATATTCGAAGAAGAAGTTTGGTCTAGGAGATCTGCTTTGCTGTTAAATGAAGATTTATTTTGTGCAGTATTTGAATCCTCATAACTGTTGATTTGTTGGGCGGGGCTTTCTCCTTGCTTTTCTTGAGAGCTGTTTCTTTCTTCCCCGATTTCTTGTGATTCAAAGTTTTCTCTAGAATATTCTTCTTTGATGACAGTGTAGTGTTATTTTTGTGCTCCTTCCCACCATGTAGATCTGTGGTGGTTTTTTATAGCAAAATTTTTCTCAAAGGCTTTTGGGCAATTTTTGGCTAGATGCCATGTCTCAAAGCAGGATCGACATCTGAAGAGGACGCTTTCATAATCAAGATTCTGGTTCCACGCATAGTCTTTACTTATTAGGTTTGTTTTAGCTGGGAATCCAGCGCTGAAGTCCATTTCCACACAGATGCGTGCATAGGTGGTTCTGGCATATTCCTCTGTTTTTGGGCACCTGCAATAAAATTTCCCAATTGCATTTCCGATGGCTTTTAGCGAGGAGAGATTCCAGAGATGCAAGGGTAGGCTTGGCAATCTCAGCCAAACTGGTGCTGAGGTTATCACTGCTATAGAGGGATCGAATGATGGGTTCCATGGCTTCATGAATAGGCCTGATTTTTCCCAAAACCAAGGGTCGGAATCTAGAATACATTGTCTGCTTTCAGGATTTTCAAAATCTACTATAAAGAAACCCCTAGCACAGGGGTAGATATTAATTTCATCAGAAATGACAGGCTTCCATACCTCCAAGATCCAATTGTGGAGCGCTGTCAGCCGCAGCCAAAAACCATTGAACGACATATTAGGGCACTTTCAGAAAACTTCAAAGCCTCATCAAGTGAGGCCTGGACCACTTAGATAGTGGGAGATGGGGCTTCAATGAAGATATGGGCAAGAGCTTGCCCTCTAGAAGCAGATGAGCCAGCAGCTATTTTCGTGAAGCTGGGAGCCATATTTTACTTGCCCGTAGAACCCAGCCGCAAAAAAATAAGGCAGAAGATAAGATTAGATCTAGATCTGGCCACAGAATATTAGATCTAGAACCTAGCCGCCTAGATCTAGATCTAGCCGCAAAAAAATAGATCTAAAACCTAGTTGTGAAGGGAAATGGAATTACCTTCAAAAATACAGCTGGACCTACAAAGCATCGGCAGTGGCCTGCACGTTGGATCAGATCTTGCGGCTCGAAAAGTAAGATCTGATCAAATTCAATATTAAGTCTCTCCTTTGTTGCAGGTCTCACTGACTTTAGATCTACGTTGTTGTTCTTTCCTACTCTTCCGAAAGCATGTTCAGTTCTAGCTCTGCAGTCTCAACTACCATCATGAGAAAATCCCTCGCAATATTTTAAATAAAATAACTTAATTATTTTTCAAGAATTATCAACACAATTGTTCTATTTTTGTGCATGTGAATAACTTATTTCTTTTCAAGAAGTATCAACATAATTGTTCTATTTTTTGGCATGTGAATAAATTATTTATTTTTAAGAAATATCAAACTTAATAGCTATTTATTTCTACATGCAATTAATTTATTTCTTTTCAAGAACATTAACACAATAGTTATCGCTATATATACATAAACAACTATTCTTATTGCGCTAACAAATCAAATGAAAATAATTTATTCTAGTCTATTTTAGACATCAAATTTGGGCATGGTTTACGAACATCTCGAAATGAACTATTGAAAAAGGAATTTTTTTTTTGGGAAATGGTTCATTAATAAAAACCTCTCTCAGTTTTTACACAGGTGTCATGGTTTAGTAGATTTGAATGAATATTTCCACACCATTGTTCTAGATTTAAATATTAAATAATTTCTTGTTTTATTCATCAAGTTTAGATGTAGTTTTTTAAAGACTAAAAATGAATGCTTCAAATATGAAAGAGTATTCTTGTGATAATAGGCTCATTTACAAAAACCACTTTGAGACTTTACACATATATCATGGTTTGGTAGATATGATAGCATATTTGGACCCTATTTTTGAATAACTCATGCAATTCACACAATTATTTAGCCATGAAAATCTTTGAATAATTCATTGCACATGAAATCTTTTAACAATTCAATGAACAAAACACTTATTCATATATGCACAAAATTCCATGGAGCTTTTCCCAAGAAAATAATATCAACTCTTTATCATATGAAAGAAAATAAAATTGATTCTTATTTCTTCATGCACCATATGCAAACACAATAATTTTCCAAGAGCATAGCTATTTATCTTTTAATGCAGGTTTTGAATCCTTCATCCCAATGAAACTCTTGATGTGGTATTCTATGTCAAATCGACTACGTTTACGACACTACTATAGCCAACAATGGTCAAGTAAGAGATGAAGCAATTCTCCGTTGAGTTCCCTATCAGATCGAATTTTATTCAACCAATTTTGTACATATACTTATTCAAAAACACCCATTCCTCTCTCTTGGCTTGATTCTGCATGTATTTTGTCATTATTTCTCATACTTTCGCATAATCTCACAATAAGCAGGATTAAGAAAATGAAATAACTTTTCTAAATCCTAAAAGCATTCCATAAATCACTCCATAAATTAGATTTTCCCTATATTCTAAAATCACTCCATAAATCACCAATAAATCACTCCATAAATCAAATTTTTTCTAAATTCTAAAATCACTCCATAAACCATCCATAAATCATATTTTACTAAATTCGAAAATCACTCAATAAATCATCCATAAATATTTCATGAATTTTTTCAAGATAGATTTGGTTTTTCCTTTTGGACAACATATCACTTATCCATACATTTTCTAAAACTATGTCTCGTTAGTTCTAAAACTCATAAAATATATCAACTCTGAAAACACAATTTATTTACATAGAAGAATACTAATTTTCCTAATAAAAAAAATTAAGAATTATTTCTTATAATATTCTTGTAATTAAGAATTAGAAGAATATTCTTCATGTAATATTAATATAAGAACTGATAATATTTAATTATTCAAAAACACTCATTTTACAACCTTTTTATGGTAGCTTATGTCAGGGATATTACAGAATGCGATGATGCAAGAGAGGCTTTATGAGTGAGATTTATTATGGAAGAAAGTCTCGTGGAGAGACATGTAACTCTAGTAAAAGGGGTTCATCCTTGTATTGACAAATATTGCATCATGTACTCATCATTTCTTGCAGCACCTAATGAAGTGGTCTCCCCACTCTTGACACCGGGCTTGAAGACGTAGCCCACACTAGGTGAACTTCACTATCATATTATTGAGTTATGTTTGTTCATGATTATTGCTTCTTATTGGTTTCCTGTTTCTTGTTGATGGTTTTCTAAAGTGTTGTTAAAATATGCATTTCTCATGATTTCACAAAGCAAATGTAAGCATCAATCAAAGGTCCTTTTATGATGGGGATTTTTGTTTAAAAACACTCACAAAAATTTTCCAGATCATGTCTACTCTAGCAAGTGTAATATCTAGTTGTTCTCCTTAGCCAAGTCATTGAAGGTTTGGATGGAACTATGCATATCTACACTCCATGAAATTGAATGTTTACGAATCTTGGATGGAATTACGAATCTTGGATGGAATACATGTAGCTTGACATTATGCCTAAAATTCACAAAGATTTTTGAGAATGCATTAATCATAAGAAGGAATTGAAAACATTATGGACCATTGTATGGTCATTTGTGTAAGAATATGGGTAAAAGAATAGATGAGGCTCTTGCATTGTAAAAAATGTGAATCCATGCATACGGTATAATATGGATATGATTTCATGTATTTGGTTAATGACTTTTATCATTTTCCTTATATTTTGTGATTATTCACGTTAGATCATAATAGGGTCTTTCAATTGGCTTTTTCACTTAGGTTGTTTGTGAAAACCTGATAGAATGGATAGAAATTGAAACCCTAATAACCATTATGGAGCTATTGAGGATTATAAATTGATACTCCTAAATTCACTCATTGAAATATTAAACATTTTTACGAATTCCATCATTTCATGAATTACATTATGATTTTCATTCTCATATAGTTTTAATATTTTAATTTTATATTTTCATCATTTTGGACAACGTCAATTTTTATGAGATAACACGTATTTTGATGTTTGGTGGCTAGCCTCTATATAATAATTTAGTAGGTGGTTTTATCTTTTTGTCCCAAATTTCTTATTTTGATGTTTGATAGCTTACTTCTATATAATAATTTAGTAGGTGGTTTTATCATTCCAAATTTCTTAATTTTTAAATAAAAATGAAAAAAACAATAAATTAATTATTATTTTTTTATAATTTATTCTAATAATTTTTTTTTTAAATCAATATTATTATATTAATTAACAATAATTTTATTTTATAGTTAAAAAAAAATTGTTAATTTATAAATTGAAAATATATATTTTAATATTAGTGTTCAAAAGTGCATTATTACATTGCACTCAAAATTCACATTAATATACCAAAATCTTCAAGATCTTCATAGTGCTTACAAAAATATAGGAGAAAAGTGCCAAAACATAACATCATATCAAGATCCTCATAGTACTTTAAAAGACAAAAATACAGGAGAAAGTTGCCAAAACATAACATCATAGTTAATATTACAACGTATACTTTGGGATATTTGGAATTGTTATGTAGGAATTCTACCAAATTTAAAAACTAATATCATAGTTACTACTACATTATTTACAAAAATACAGGTGAAAAGTGCCAAAACATAACATCATACCAAAATCATCATAGTCCATTATTACATTGCACTCAAAATTCACATCAATATACCAAAATCCTCAAGATCCTCATAGTGCTTACAAAAATACAGGAGAAAAGTGCCAAAACATAACATCATACCAAGATCCTCATAGTACTTTAAAAGACAAAAATACAAGAGAAAGGTGCCAAAAAATAACATCATAGTTAATATTATAACACATACTTTGGGATATTTGGAATTGTTATCTAGGCATTCTACCAAATTTAAAAATGAAATTTAAAAACTAATATCATAGTTACTGGTACATTATTTACAAAAATACAGGAGAAAAGTGCCAAAACATAACATCATACCAAAATCCTCATAGTCCATTATTACATTGCACTCAAAATTCTCATCAATATACCAAAATCCTCAAGATCCTCATAGTGCTTACAAAAATACAGGAGAAAGGTGCCAAAACATAACATCATACCAAGATCCTCATAGTACTTTAAAAGACAAAAATACAGGAGAAAGGTGCCAAACCATAACATCATAGTTAATATTGCAACGTATACTTTGGGATATTTGGAATTGTTACGTAGGAATTCTACCAAATTTAAAAATGAAATTTAAAAACTAATATCATAGTTACTGGTACATTATTTACAAAAATAAAGGAGAAAAGTGCCAAAACATAACATCATACCAAAATCCTCATAGTCCATTATTACATTGCATTCAAAATTCACATTAATATATCAAAATCCTGAAGATCCTCATAGTGCTTACAAAAATACAAGAGAAAAGTGCCAAAACATAACATCATACCAAGATCTTCATAGTACTTTAAAAGACAAAAATACAAGAGAAAGGTGCCAAAACATAACATCATAGTTAATATTACAACATATACTTTGGGATATTTGGAATTGTTATGTAGGAATTCTACCAAATTTAAAAATGAAATTTAAAAACTAATATCATAGTTACTGGTACATTATTTACAAAAATACAGGAGAAAAGTGCCAAAACATAACATCATACCAAAATTCTCATATAGTACTTTAAAAGACAAAAATACAGGAAAAAGGTGCCAAAACATAACATCATAATTAATATTGCAATATAGACTTTCTGGGATATTTGGTATAGTACTTTAAAAGACAAAAATACAGGAAAAAAGTGCCAAAACATAACATCATAATTAATATTGCAATATAGACTTTCTGGGATATTTGGAATTGTGATGTAGCCATTCTACCAAATTTAAAAATGAAATTTAAACCAATATCAGAGTTATTGGTGCATTGTAAACTTTCTGATATATTTTGAATTGTGATATAGACATTCTACCAAATTTAAAAATGAAATTTTTAAATTTAAATTAATATCATAGTTAATGGTGCATTGTAAACTTTCTGGGATATTTTGAAATGTGATGTAGTCGTTCTACCAAATTTAAAAATCAAATTTAAACTTTATAATAGTAAATAAAGTGATACAAAATGATTTTCCCATGAAGTGGATGCTAAACACCGCAGTAATATTATCAATTATCTATTTTATAGTTTTCAATAATTACCTAACATCTTTCACAAGATTGGCGAGATTAATGCTTTAACACAATTTTCAATTATCAGGTTTACAGTTTTTATTAGTTAACTAATATCCTTCACAAGTGTCATTAGATTAATACCTGTAATTTGATTTGGATTGGGAAGTGGACAATGTTTCTTTTCATCATAGCTGGCCAAATAAAATTAATTTATAATTAATATTTGATTTGAGTGGGTAAATTGACGAGGATTCATTTTAAATTCAATTCATCTTCTGATGTATACCATTCATTGTACCATACTACATGTATCTAATTTCGGATCGATATCATGCGGTGGGACATCAAATCTATGTGAAAATATTTTTTTAAGTGTAAACTACTATTAATTAATTAATTATTTAAATAATTTATAATATTTTATATAACAATATTATTAAATTAATATTTATATTAATTAATTATAATAAATTAGCAAATATTTAATAATAAATAATTACGCTATAAGACGTTTCCTTTGAAATAAATCTCCCAAAATGTCTTTCTGTCCTAATAGTAGTTGTCGGATCTATTGTTAGACGATTGAACAGAAATCAACCATCTAATTTAATAAAAAATGTAATAAAACATTAAAAAAACCTTTAAAAAGGGCATGAGGGCCGCGTAGGCTATTTTTCCTGTAGATTGTTTTGCCTTCAGAATATGGAATCGTCCCTGTTTGTGGATTTTGTCTGTATCTGCTAGCTTTAGCGTTGTTTAGAGTCTCTTGATGTGGGTTTTGAACTAGAGGCGGTGCTTTATTAAAATGTTGTTTTGAGTTTCTTGATATGGGGTTTGAATTAGTGTCGGTTTCTTGATTGATTCAGGGTAAGAAAGGGCGGAATTCGTTTCACCATTAATGGTCACTCGTCTGTTTGTTTACAGGCCCTTGGAAGCAGTCGGCAGCCCTGGCGATCCTTTTCTCTTTTATTTTAACTCAAGAGCTGTTTTCGCAACTGCCCGCATGACCTAAACGCATATTAAATCTGCCTCCGCCCAATTGTTTGCAGGCGAGCCGTTGCAAAAAAGCAAAGTGCGAGGAGAAGGGAGGGGGCGGCCTTCTTCTTCTTTGTTTTTACGCTGCGAGGAATCGAACCCGCGACCGCCTCTTTATTCTTCTTTTCTGAATCGGAAGAGGTACTTTAACTTCTTCTTCTTCTTCTAAGCTCTACTGCTACTGTGATCCTATGATGATGACCATTCTTCGTTTGCTTATTCTTCTTATGTGTTTTGTTAATGTATTATTGATGAAGATGATACACAGCTGAATGAGGGTATGATGGAGGTTGTTGCTCTGTTGTCCATTTCTTCATTCGAATCCTCGAGCCATATCATATCATGGAATGTAGCGACGAACCAATCATCTCCTAATCAAATGACCTTATTATCTGGAGCGATACCTGATCAGTACAGCCTTGTATTGTTGATGCAGGGTTTGCTCCATTCTCGCTGAGTTTTATTTACTCTGCAAAATAAATCATTTACCCATCTGTCGTGGCCATTTTCGCTTCAAAGGTTTTATCAGAGCCTTCCACCACTATTTGCAGGGCATTTCAAGTTCTCAGGGTGGAATTCGACCTGTCTGTTATCTGCCAGGTTGGCATTAACTAACCCTTTACCCACATTTTTTGGATCTACAAAAAGCCTTTTTAAATTTTTGTATTTCAGGCTCTGAATTTGATCACGGTAGAATAGTTTAGCGGTTAATTCTTCTCGGCCTTTACAATCTGCAGCAGTAGGTTTTAGGGTTTTATTTTATGAAAAGCAATTAATGCATTTTATGTTTAAATACTTGAAATCTTGTGTTTCTTATATCGCTTAAGTGTTTGGAGTAAGTTTGTTCTCTGTCTTATTTGTTTTACATTTCCTGTGCTAAAACGTGATGCAGATTCCTTCATTTCGCGGTCTAAAACGATGTAGAAATGGCCGAGGGTCTAATGGCCGATATGTTTACAGTACAGCAGACCGCGGGTCGAGTACTGTGTTGTATGTGCGGTATTTCCATGCCACCCAACGTAGCAAACATGTGTGTTAATTGTATACGAACCCAAGTGGATATCACAGAAGGTCTACAAAAACACGTAACAGTCATTCATTGCCCTGAATGTAATTCGTATTTACAGCCCCCCAAAACATGGATAAAAGCCCAATTAGAATCCAAGGAACTCTTAACATTTTGCATTAAGAGGCTCAAGAATTTTAAGAAGGTTAGGCTTGTACATGCTGAATTCATATGGACTGAACCCCATTTTAAGAGAATCAAGGTCAAGTTGCGAATACAGAAGGAAGTGCTCAATGGGGCTATATTGGAACATGGTTATGTTGTTGAATATGTTCAACAAGATCATATGTGTGAACATTGTACAAGCGTTCAATCCAACCCAGATCAGTACGTGGCTGTTGTGCAAATCAGGCATCATGTTAGCCATAGGAGAACGTTCTTCTATTTGGAACAGTTGATTCTCAAGCACGGTGCATGTTAGCCATAGGAGAACGTTCTTCTATTTGGAACAGTTGATTCTCAAGCACGGTGCAGCTGCTCAGGCAGTCAATGTTAAACAAGTGCATCAGGGTGTTGATTTTTTCTTTGCTAATAGAAGTCATGCAGTTAGGTTTGTGAGCTTTTTGGGCAATGTGGTGCCTATTTTGAATCGCAATGACAAACAACTTGTGTCTCAAGATTCAAAGAGCAATACCTACAATTATAAGTACACTTTCTCTGTTTAGATCTGCCCTATTTGCAAGGAGGATTTGATTTGCCTCCCTCCAAAGGTTGTGGCAAACTTGGGTAACTTAGGTCCCCTTGTTCTGTGCACAAAAGTGAGTACCCATATTTAGTTTTATTTTTACGATTTTTTTAATGTATTTTTACGAATTCTTTTAATGTAGGGTTAAGTTTTCTCTTTCTAAAAACTCAAGATTAAAAATTGGAGAGATTATTGTATATACATCCTTCAGGGATGGGAAAGGAATAAGTTTAGAGATTAGAGAGAGTATCATAGGTACATTTTCTATATATATTAAGAAATTATAATTTTAATTATTTAATTATTATCGTTTAAAATTTTGAAAAATCCTAAACATCAAGTTGATTAAAGATATCAATTTTCCTTTTATAAATAAAGATGTTTTATATATCAAGTACATATTAAATTTAATTACAATTTTAAATATTAAATTATCTATATTATTTAAAATTTTAACGATAAAATATATCTTTTTTTTAATAAAAATAATATACTCTTAATAATAACATACTAAATATGGTATAAAAATAAACATATCTTTTTCTTTTAATAAAAATAATATACTCTTAATAATAACATACTAAATAGGGTATAAAAATAAACCTATAAATGTTATATAAAAGAAAACATATGCATCATATATAAAATTTTAAAATCAAAAGAAACATATATGAAAATCAAAAAATGGTTTATATTTAAAGACTAAAGTAATATCATAAAATGATACATATTTTCATCTCTATAATATTTATTCTTCTAGAGCACTGAGATGAAATTACATCAATATTTATTAAAACAAACTCAATGAATAATATATATTCCAACTTATAAAATATCAATTGATTATAGAATAATTGTTTAGAGATACATATAATATAAATTAATCAATGTTTATTAATATTAAGAATAAAGTTAACTTTTTACTCATTACAACATAATTATGTTATATTTTACCTAACATTTATTCCATTCACTTTACTAAATGCAAATTGAACGTAATTCAATTATAAATTTTACATAACCTTTATTCTACTCACTTCACTAAATGCAAATGGAATGTAATTAAATTGTAGATTTCAAAAATTTAATTATAAATTTAAATTTTTTTTGAGATCTATCAAATTTATAAAATATTCCAAAATATTTTATAAATTTGATAGATCCCAAAAAATTTATAAAATATTCCAATATATTAGAGTTTATCTTTTTATTATTAAATTAATACACAATTTACCTAATGTAACAAAATTTCTTAGAATAATAATAATTTAATACTAAATAACATTGGAATGATATTATTTAATTAAATATGAACGATTATACATGACCAGTATATTTAAGAATGGATTATATAAATATTATATTATTCATACTCAAAATTAACAAAGGAACTCTCTTAGTATATAAGCTAATAATAATAAATTATATGTTTTAGCGGTTTCTAAGAATATTAATAATATAATTAGTGGTTTGACTAAAACCTTTGGTCAAAATTAGCCGTTGGCATTATAGCCGTTGGAATCTCTGCACACTCTATTTAAGCAAGCTTAACCAGATTGGTTCTTCAACTTGTCCTGATGATGAACCACACTGGTTGGTTCGAAACGCGTTGACAAAAGATTGATTATGTGATTTTGCCGAAGATTATCTAAACAATATTCCAAAATGTCTTTCATTCCATAACCTAAAATTAACAAATTTAATTGTGATACATGTGCAAACTTTTTAAATATTTTTTGGGATCTATCAAATTTATAAAATATTCCAAAATGTCTTTCATTCCATAACCCAAAATTAACAAATTTAATTGTGATACATGTGCAAACTTTTTTTTTTATCCAACGATTTAAGACATATTATAATTAATGCATAATTTCATTCAATAATGCAAAATCAACAAAAATAAAGGTACTACACATGTAGACTTTTTTGCATGTATTTAAAAAAGTGATAATCTGTCATATGATTTTTTTTTTCAAAGGAAAAAATCATATTTGGAGCAGCTTTTTGAGCAGCTTTCAGGTAGGTAAAAGTAGTATTGAGTTGTGGGACCATCAAATTTATAAAATATTCAGAAATGTCTTTCATTCCATAACCCAAAATTAACAAATTTAATTGTGATACATGTGCAGACTTTTTTTGTATCCAACGATTTAAGACACATTATAATTAAAAAAGTGATAATCTGTCATATGATTTTTTTTTCCAAAGGAAAAAATCATATTTGGAGCAGCTTTTTGAGCAGCTTTCAGGTAAAAGTAGTATTGAGTTGTGGGACCATCAAATTTATAAAATATTCCAAAATGTCTTTCATTCCATAACCCAAAATTAACAAATTTAATTTTGATACATGTGCAAACTTTTTTTTGTATCTAACCATTTAAGACATATTATAATAATGCATAATTTCATTCAATAATGCAAAATCAACAAAAATAAAGGTACTACACATGTAGACTATTTTGCATGTAATTAAAAAAGTGATAATCTGTCATATGATTTTTTTCAAAGGAAAAAATCATATTTGGAGCAGCTTTTTGAGCAGCTTTCAGATAAAAGTAGTATTGAGTTGTGGGATCATCAAATTTATAAAATATTCCAAAATGTCTTTCATTCCATAATTGTGATACATGTGCAGACTTTTTTTTGTATCCAACGATTTAAGACCTATTATAATAATGCATAATTTCATTCAATAATGCAAAATCAACAAAAATAAAGGTACTACACATGTAGACTATTTTGCATGTAATTGAAAAAGTGATAATCTGTCATATCAAATTTTTTTTTTCAAAGGAAAAAATTATATTTGGAGTAGCTTTTTGAGCAGTTTTCAGGAAAAAATCATATTTGGAGCAGCTTTGGAGCAGCTTTTTGAGGAGCTTTCAGTTAAAAGTAGTATTGAGTTGTGAGACCCAATCTCCCCAAATAACTATTACACCAAACCTCTCCACCAAACTATTAAAGCACATGCAAAAGACTATTTCACCTATCATTCTAAACACGGCTACAAGATTAATAATTCATCTTTACCATTTCAGATTTCTTAAGTGTTCCGAAAACTACAATCCGCGGAAAGAAATATGGAATCACTGTGAGCCCATTCACCGTTTGATTTTCATGACGGCTAAAATTTGATGACGTTTCTTCACTGCTTCATGAGAGAATGTGAAGAAAAATACGGAAATGACAAATCAGGGAACATTTTTATTGCTTTTTAAACAAGGACTCCTCGTCCTTCTCTGTCAAACTTGATGAAAATTTCGGGAGAAAGAAAGTAGTGTCTTAAGGCAACATCGTGGAGTAGAGAAAGGGTGAAATAATGGATATCAGCCCCAGCAAGCGAAACCGTGCAGTTCTCGTTCCTTTTCCTGCTCAAGGCCACATAAATCCCATGACGCAGGTGGCCTTGAAGCTTGTGAAGGAGGGATTCCTTGTCACCTTTGTAAACACAGAATACAACCACTCTCGGATAGAAGAGGCTAATAAGAAAAGTTTGAGTAACCACAGGTTGATCCAATCTGTGGTCGTCCCTGATGGCCTGCCTTCAAGTGATAGTCGCACTGACATTGCCAAGCTCTGTGGTGTCACAGAAAACGTGATTGTCCCATTTCTTGACAACCTCATTCACCAAATCAAATTAGAGGAGGATAATGATTCAAGTCTCTGCTTGGTTGTAGATGTTCTTGCGTCACGGGCAGTAGAGATTGCTCAACGCCACCACATTCCAAAGGCCGTTCTCTGGACATCTCTTACAGCTACCTATGCACTGGTCTATAATATTGCACCGCTCTTATCAGCCGAAATCATTCCCTCAGACGGTATGCATACAAATAATTACTATTATTTGATGAATCTTTTTATTGTAGTCTATGTATTTATTGCCAATATTAACATATTGTGCTTTCTAATGGAGGCCTATGCAGGCATTCCAAAGGACTTCAAAATGGTGAAATACCTCCCCTCCATGCCGCCGCTCTGCTCTGCACATCTTCCATGGGTTCCAGGATTTACAGACTCTCAGAAAGAATTCATTTTCCATTTCCTAAATCGATGCATGGAGAGAGTGCGAGAAATAGATTGGGTCATCTTTAATTCCTTCCATCATCTTGAAGCCCCCACCATATGTAGTCTAGTCGAGAATGGTGGTTCAGTCTATGCAATAGGTCCCTTGATTCCTTCTGCCTTTCTCAATTCGACGTCAGGAGTCGAAATGGAAATCGTTATGGGTTTTTGGGCAGAGGAAGGGGAATGTTTGAATTGGTTGGATAGGCAGTCCAGGCAGTCTGTAATCTATGTCTCGTTTGGCAGCTTGAGTGTGTTAAGCGAGACACAGTTCCAAGAACTTGCACTTGGGTTGGAAGCCACGGAGAGACCATTTCTTTGGGTTGTTCGCTCCGATCTGCTAGAAGGCAGAGAGGTTGCCTTCCCTCCAGGGTTCGTGGAGCGCATCGAACAGAGCCAACGAGGGTGTTTGGTGTCATGGTGCCCCCAGTTGAGGGTTCTTTCTCATCCTTCCATTGCTTGTTTTCTCACACATTGTGGGTGGAATTCAGCCTGGGAGAGCATCACGATGGGGGTGCCCATGTTATGTTGGCCTTACTTTGGAGATCAATTTGTGAACCAATGTTATATAGTCCATGTCTGGAAAATCGGCTTGTCTTTGGTCAAGGAAAGCAGTACGTGTACTGCGGATGAAACACCAGTAATCGACATGGCTGGGATTAGGAACGCTGTGGAGAGAGTGCTGACGGGCGAGGAAGGTGCGGAGATGAAGACGAGAGTGATGAAATTAAGAGAGTGTGCGATTGATGCGGTTAAGGAAGGTGGCTCATCTTACATAAATTTCCGGAACTTCGCCAATGCAATGAAAACCGTAGAAAGGTAATCGATCGACACTGCTGAGACCTGGTAGCAATCTACTGCTGGAAACAAGTGCGACCCTACTAAATTAGTTGATTTGCGTAGTCACTACTAAATTAGTTGTGTGGTATATAAGATAATCCACTTTGTCCATTATCATGAAAGGTGGACATTATAGTCTGGTTTTTAGGAGTAACGAGAAACATATTGGATGTAAGGGTGGGTATTTGTAATTATTGAAATTAAATATAATATATAGTTATCGAGTCGTTTGTGTTTTAATATAATTTAAAGTTTTATATTAATAAATAGATTTTTTTGTTATTTTGAAATTTACATTTTTGCTTATGTTTAGTTAAATAAGGGAAAGTTTTCTAGGTGATGATTTATGTGATGTGATTTATTTCATTATTATTAATTTTATTTTTTTATTATTAAAAAATATTATTTGATTCAAGAATGTTATATGAATTATTTAAAATATTAAACATTAAAAAATTGTTCAACTAAAATTAATACTCAAAAATAAGATTATATTTTAATAATTTAATCCACCCAATTATATTGAAAATAATATTTACTCAACTTTGTTTACGTAAATAAAACATTTCTCCATTATATAAGTTCAACAAAATAATCTCAATTTATTAAATATTACTTTCCTATAATATATTCACTAATTTGAAAAAATATTTGTAATTGAATCAATTGTTTGATATTCTTGTGATAAAAAAAATTGAGAGGTTATATTTTATTTGATTTCGATTTGCGGGTTCCTCTATTATATGATTAAAGAAAAGTATTTAAAGTTTAAAGGTTAGAAACCTGTTCGAAGGCTTGAGAAAAGAATAGAAGTTTTAAATGCAATATTGCACATAAACATTGGAAAGAAACTTGTCCATCGGAGGAACCACTTGTTATAATATTTTTATGCATAATTTTTTTAATTTATAATGAACATACGGTTATCTTGTTTTTAAAACATTTTGACATTTTATGTATAAACAATAGTATACCTGAAATATAGAAGCATTCAAATTAGTTGGGTTTAAAAGCATAAAGGAGACCTGCCTTGGTGAACGGAATCTTTTTTTAGTGTAGCAACAATTTGTTTTTATTTAATTATTTGATTGAAGATATAATTATAACATCGTAGAAATTTAACTATGGTTTATTTAATTAATCAATAAAGATGTTATGACATTTATTATGTTTAAGGTTTGAGGGTTAATTGACAGGTTATATTATTATAGAGAGGATAGAACGTTGATTATTAATATAGTTTTTACTATAAGTTAATGGTAAGTTAATGGTAATTTAATGGTAATTTATGGTGATATTAAGAAGTTTATTTTTTATTTTTTAAATCTAATTGAATAGATGATAGAAATATTTAAAGATTTGTCTAATTATTATAAATGGTTAATTTTGTTATTAGTTATGAGAATGAGAAGTTGTGGTGACATTATTGGTTAGTTTGTCCTAATTTTGATAGTGTTTCGCTAACCTATTATTTAACTCCTGCAACCTCAGGGAATGCTTAAATATTTGATGTTGTATGTAATTACTAATTTTGTTAATTTTGCTATTATTTATGAGAATTGGGGAAATTTTAGAGGCTAAATTTAGCATATAGGTTAATTTTCCATGTATTTTTTAAATATGAGATTCGTTTATTTCCAGTTTTTTATAAAAATGATTTTTCAAAATTTCATAGGATAAAATTAGTTTACTGAGATATTACATAAAATCAATACAAATTTGAATATTTTTAAGAAAATATAGTCGAATATTTTAAAATTTGCATATGAGGGACTAATGAGTCTCACCAAAATTTCTATGTTTTAAAATAAATTTACATCTCTAAAATTTTTGCAAATGAGAATAGAAAGTGATAGTGATATAATTGATTCATGTGTCTTAACTTAAATGTTGTTTCACCATCATATTACATAACTCTTACAATATGAATCCCAACTATTTCATTTTCTTATTCATGTGTTTTGCATACATAATACATGACATGAAATCCTACTCCCGCTTGTCTTATTTCAATATCTTATATTAATGATTATTTAAATTTTCATTCATTGAAATATTTCAATCTCTATTTTGAATTGTGTTATCCATGTTGTTGGAAGCTGACTACTAAGAAAAATGCTAAAATGATAGTTTCCTTGCGAGGTTTTGACATCATTCTTGAATGGCTGACAATAAGTGAAATGGTTATTTGTTGGTTTATTTTTAGAACATTATTAGAAGGTGCATGGTAAAACAGTGGTAAAATAATGGGCAAAATCCATGTTTATTTATGTATTCAATATGGAAAAGACAATCTTTATAACTTATTATGAATTTCTTCGCTTAAAAAAATTACCTTTAGCAACTTTAACTTTGGATAACAATTTTACATCTAACCATAATAGTGTAAAACCTTTACCCTTTTATCAATGTGCATTTTGATACATGAATGAGAGGCATGGAGGCTCACATGCTATTTATATCTCATTAAATGGACTTAATTCCCAAGAATATTATGTGTAATGCATCATTAGTGAATAGCCAAATGAATCTTAGGTGTGTGTATAGTGGAGATCTTATTCATGGATGGATGTCTATATTTTGTGATCTTATAAATAAAAGTGTTTATCAACTTTCCATGACTTTAATTTGACATGTCTTGATCCAGATAGCTCCAAAAAGGCTCAAAATTCAAACTCTTAGGATTTCGTTGAAACTATGACCAGAACATAAAGCTCATCATCGTGTTTTCTATGGTGTAGATGTCACTCAAATCCTAGTGCGTATGCTCAAAATATTTACAGTGAATGTTTTCATCAACTAGGCCCCACTGGCTAAATTTGACAGAGCACCGACTAAATTTGGAGGTCTGCTAAAATTGGTGATATGGCTAACTTTGAAGGAAGCTGCTAAATTTGGTAGCTATTAACTAGGCAATGATTGGGAATCTTTTGGCAGTCAAAACTAGAAATTTTGTAGCCCACTACCCACGCCAACCGCTCTCCACATATATAATAAATATATTATTAAATAGGGCCACGACCCATGGTCGTTACAATGGCTGATGACTGTTTGAATTGGGGTCGGTGAGGATCAAACCTGCCCCACCGAATTAGTCAGCCCGCCAACATGTGACTCCCAAACTAATACAAAGTGCCACATTAAACCAACGTCAAAACTAATGTGTCAAAGACAGAGCCCAAGGGGTTTGACTTGGGGTCACCCCTCCATTAATAACTCATGTTACCAACTAGCCCAACGATGTTATTGGGATATATGTCCACTAAGGGCTATTTAAACTAGCACTTTTCATTTGGCAGGGACAAAAGAGAGTGTTGAGCATGGAACCATGAGCCGGCACACAAAACAATGTAGTGGATCCATGAACTTGAGAATCTTGTGAGGAATCTGTAAGATTATCTTGCAGCTAATTTTTGACAGAGATAGAAATTTATCAAGTTTATGGTAGATAACTGGAATTTCACTAGGAGTCTCATGGCATCATCAGTTTTCTAATATGGGTGGCAGATTTTTCAGAAGCAGAAAGTTGAGTGCAGAACCATGAAGTTGGAACCTTGACACAAGAATATACATAGAATCTGAAAGATTCCCTAAAGGCTCAAAATTAAAAATTTCAGAACTAGACCAAGTTTATACTCATTTGTCTAGATATGTCGTGAGGAACGTGATGTCATGATCATTTTCTTCATCTAAGCAACCCAATTTCAATCAACTCGCAAAAGAGAATATTCATAGAATCTTTGATATTCCTAGGGAGCCCAGATTTGACCAAGTCAGAAAGGAGTTAAGTTTACAGTCATATTTCATTGACTTTTGCAAGAAACGTGTAACATCCCCCAGTAACCTAGCAGGAAAATGCATGGAGTTAGGAATTTTTTTCGGGATTTACCAATGTGTAACTTTCTAAATTACTTTCTATATTCCCTCAATGATCATTAGAATAATCATGAACATTACATAGAGAAATATTTATTAAAAGCATAGTTATCTACACAACCATTACCTACCTTTGTTGTAGAATATTAACTCAAATTTCCTACTATAACTATTCATCGATTCCATTATTCTTTTAACTCAATTAGTAAATGATATATTGTATTATATAAACATCACATCATAAAAGAAATTAACATCATAAAAATAGCACAATGAAAAATCAAATCATTAGACACCGATATATGTTGGAAACCTCGTATGGTGAAAACCAACAAACGTTTAGTTTTATTATTAAAATCTCGGGAGGATGTTCACCCCTCACTCAATGGTTATAAGGAAGTCCATTCCTTAACCATTGTTATAAAGTATTACCTAGAAAAATCGTCTTAAATGCAACATAATAACTATTAGCTATTACAATCAACATGATATCATTTACCCACGATTCCTCAATCTCTATGTCTTTGTGGTCTCACTGTTTCCATTAGTGGATCATCCTGCAGTTGGAATTCCTCAATTTGCATGGACCAACAAATCTTTATCTGCTACAATGTTAAACATAAACTATCATTTTCACAAGTCACCATCCTTTCCTTCCATTGTTGTTTTCAGCACATTTGGTATCATGATTAGATAGAAGATTAATAAACAAATAATCAATATTTATTAGTAACACTTCAAAATCTATTTATGAGCATACATAAAATATAAATAGAAAGTCATGAAGTGTGTTATTTAACATCATTGCACATGCATTAATAACAAGCAAATCACTATCTAGTGTCACCTTTCCAACAAAACGCTAACAAAATCGTGAATGCATTTTCATATTCTTTCCAAGGAAAGCTAACATACTAGATATTATTCTTTTGCATGCAAATTTAAACAAGTTTTCAAGAGAACTAGTCTAACAAGAAATTTTCTTTTTTCCTACCATTATCTTTTCTTTCCCAAAGAGGTTGATGCAATAGATTATATACTTATGCATGTGAATGGATTCTCTTTTCCAAAAACATCTTTTCCATGAGAGATTATTAACAATGGCTATTATGTACAAAATTGCAAGCTCTATTTCAAAAAAAGTTAACATAATAGTTATAATTTCATGCATGCAACTGCTTGTGTAGTATATCTAGGGGGAATATTTCTTTGGGTACCTGCCTTTGTACCCCATAATATCCCCCCTAGTATACCCGCGGGGAATATTTTGGGGTACAAAGGGAGGTACCCAAAGATATCCCCCCTAGGTATACTACAACTTGTCCTCTCCAACATAAAATAACATGATAACTTGTTCTTATTGCATGTGAAACATATATTTGTTTCCAAAGTAAACTAACTAAATATTGCATGGAAAAATAAGCACATTTCTTCTCCAAGGGGTCAATCGCATAACATTTATTCTTTCATGCATGAAAAAGGAAATTTTCTTCTTACCACAAGATCTAGCCCAATAAATATACATAATATTCTCCCAAAAGAAAGCTAATACCATAGCTAATCCCTTTAGGTGTGCAAATGCAAGGTATTTTTCCAAAAAGAAGGCTAACACAATCAATATTATGTGATTGCACCTTCCTTTTCTCGAGAAATATCATACCAAAACCATAATTTTCCATGAATGCAAGTGTATATGTTTCTCTAAAGAATTTTCCAAATGAATATTAACACAATAAAACATGTGATTACGAGATCTCCTCTTCCTTTTAAAGAGTTCTAACACAACAAATATTTTCTTTCATAGTATATATATATATATATATATATATATATATATATATATATATATTCCAAGGAATTTAACACACTAATTATTCTTTCTTGAAAATTTAGCTAACTCAATAGCTATTATGCATGCAATACAAAAAAATTCCTATCATTTCAAACATTAGAAATCCTTGTAATGCTTCCTCAAGAAATAGCATCAATAACAAATCATTTTCAAACAGGATAACCGATTGTCTTTTATGCAAAGCTTTTATGTGAGCTCTTTCTCAAAAAAGTTACTTATTTCTTTTTGCACGACTTAAACTTTCCATGCATGTAAATCACCTATTCATTCCCAGTAGACCAGATATACTATATATTATTTCTATGCACATAAGTAGATATTTTCTTTAAGATTACAATATTTCTCTTTAAAACATTAATGCATATGCATCATGAGAAAATCCCTGGCAATATTTTAAATGAAATAACTTAATTATTTTTCAAGAATTATCAACACAATTGTTCTATTTTTGTGCATGCGAATAACTTATTTCTTTTCAAGAAGTATCAACATAATTGTTCTATTTTTTGGCATGTGAATAAATTATTTATTTTTAAGAAATATCAAACTTAATAGCTATTTATTTCTACATGCAACTAATTAATTTCTTTTCAAGAAGATTAACACAATAGTTATCTCTATATATACATAAACAACTATTCTTATTGCGCTAACAAATCAAATGAAAATACTTTATTTTAGTCCGTTTTAGACATCAAATTTGGGCATGGTTTACGAACGTCTCGAAGTGAACTATTGAAAAAAAAAATGTTTTTGTTGGGAAATGGTTCATTAATAAAAACCTCTCTAAGTTTTTACACAGGTGTCATGGTTTAGAATATTTGAATGAATATTTCCAAACCATTGTTCTAGATTTAAATATTAAATAGTTTCTTGTTTTATTCATCAAGTTTAGATGTAGTTTTTGAGAGACTGAAAATGAATGCTTCAAATATAAAAGAGTATTCTTGTGATAATAGGCTCATTTACAAAAACCACTTTCAGATTTTACACATATATCGTGATTTGGTAGATATGATAACATATTTGGATCCTATTTTTGAATAACTCATGCAATTCACACAATTATTTAGCCATGAAAATCTTTGAAGAATTCATTGCACATGAAATCTTTTAACAATTCAATGAACAAAACACTTATTCATATATGCACAAAATTCCATGGAGCTTTTCCCAAGAAAATAATATCAACTCTTTATCATATGAAAGAAAGTAAAATTGATTCTTATTTGTTCATGCACCATATGCAAGCACAATAATTTTCAAAGAGCATAGTTATTTATCTTTTAATGCAGGTTTTGAATCCTTCATCCCAATGAGACTCTTGATGTGGTATTCTATGTCAAATTGACTATGTTTGCGACACTACTATAGCCAACGATGGTCAAGTAAGACACGGAGCAATTCTACGTTGAGTTCCCTATCAGGCCGAATTTTATTCAACCAATTTTGTACATATACTAATTCAAAAACACCCATTCCTCTCTCTTGGCTTGATTCTACATGTATTTTGTCATTATTTCTCATACTTTCGCATAATCTCACAATAAGCAGGATTAAGAAAATGAAATAACTTTTCTAAATCCTAAAAGCATTCCATAAATCACTCCATAAATTAGATTCTCCCTATATTCTAAAATCACTCCATAAATCACCAATAAATCACTCCATAAATCCCATTTTTTTATAAATTCTAAAATCACTCCATAAATCATCCATAAATCATATTTTACTAAATTTGAAAATCACTCAATAAATCATCCATAAATATCTCATGAATTTTTTCAAGGTAGATTTGGTTTTTCCTTTTGGACAACATATCACTTATCCATACATTTTCTAAAACCATGTCTCATTAGTTCTAAAACTCATAAAATATATCAACTTTGAAAACACAATTTATTTACATAGAAGAATACTAATTTTCCTAATAAAAAAAAATTAAGAATTATTTCTTATAATATTCTTGTAATTAAAAATTAGAAGAATATTCTTCATGTAATATTAATATAAGAACTGATAATATTTAATTATTCAAAAACACTCATTTTACAACTTTTTTAATGGTAGCTTATGTCACTGATATTACAGAATGTGATGGCGCAAGAGAGGCTTTATGAGTGAGATTTCTTATGGAAGAAAGTCTCGTGAAGAGACATGTCACTCTAGTAAAAGGGTTTCATCCTTGTATTGACAAATATTGCATCATGTACTCATCATTTCTTGTAGCACCTAATGAAGTGGTCTCCCCACTCTTCACACCGAGCTTGAAGACGTAGTCCACACTGGGTGAACTTCATTATCATATTATTGAGTTATGTTTGTTCATGATTATTGCTTCTTATTGGTTTCCTGTTTCTTGTTGATGGTTTTCTAAAATGTTGTTAAAATATGCATTTCTCATGATTCCACAAAGAAAATGTAAGCATCAATCAAAGGCCCTTTATGATGGGGATTTTTGTTTAAAAACGCTCACAAAAATTTCTCAGATCATGTCTACTCTAGCAAGTGTAATATCTAGTTGTTCTCCCTAGCCAAGTCATTGAAGGTTTGGATGGAACTATGCATATCTACACTCCATTATCTACACTCCATGAAATTGAATGTTTATGAATCTTGGATGCAATACATGTAGCTTGATAGCATGCCTAAAATTCACAAAGATTTATAAGAATGCATTAATGATAAGAAGGAATTGACAACATTATGGACCATTGTATGGTCATTTGTGTAAGAATATGGGTAAAAGAATAAATGAGGCTCTTGCATTGTAAAAAATGTGAATCCATGCATATGGTATAATATGGCTATGATTTCATGTATTCGGTTAATGACTTTTATCATTTTCCTTATAGTTTGTAATTATTTACGTTAGATCATAATAGGGTCTTTTAACTGGCTTTTTCACTTAGGTTGTTCGTGAAAACCTGATAGAATGGATAAAACTTGAAACCCTAATAACCATTATGGACCTATTGAGAATTATAAATTGAAGCTCCTAAATTCACTCATTGAAATATCTAAACCTTTTTACAAATTCCATCATTTCATGAATTGCATTATGATTTTCATTCTCATATAGTTTTAATATTTTAATTTTATATTTTCATCATTTTGGAAAACGTCAATTTTTATGAGATAACACGTATTTTGATGTTTGGTGGTTAACCTCTATATAATAATTTAGTAGGTGGTTTTATCTTTTTGTCCCAAATTTTTTAATTTTTAAATAAAAATGAAAAAAACAATAAATTCACTAATTTTCTTTATAATTTATTCTACTAAAAAATTTCCTAAATCAATATTATTATATTAATTAACAATATTTTTATTTTATAGTTAAAAAAAAAAAAACTTTAATCTATAAATTGAGAATATATATTTTAATATTAGTGTTCAAAAGTCCATTATTACATTGCACTCAAAATTCGCATCAATATACCAAAATCCTCAAGATTCTCATAGTGCTTACAAAAATACAGGAGAAAAGTGCCAAAACATAACATCATACCAAGATCCCCATAGTACTTCAAAAGACAAAAATACAGGAGAAAGGTGCCAAAACATAACATCATAGTTAATATTGCAACGTATACTTTGGGATATTTGGAATTGTTATGTAGGCATTCTACCAAATTTAAAAATGAAATTTAAAATCTAATATCGTAGTTACTGGTACATTAATTAGAAAAATACAGGAGAAAAGTGCCAAAACATAACATTATACCAAAATCCTCATAGTCAATTATCACATTGCACTCAAAATTCACATCAATATACCAAAATCCTCAAGATCCTCATAGTGCTTACAAAAATACAGGAGAAAAGTGCCAAAACATAACATCATACCAAGATCCTCATAGTACTTTAAAAGACAAAAATACAGGAGAAAGGTGCCAAAACATAACATCATAGTTAATATTGCAATGTATACTTTGGGATATTTGGAATTGTTATGTAGGCATTCTACCAAATTTAAAAATGAAATTTAAAAACTAATATCATAGTTACTGGTACATTATTTAGAAAAATACAGGAGAAAAGTGCCAAAACATAACATCATACCAAAATAATCATAGTCCATTATTACAATGCACTCAAAATTCGCATCAATATACCAAAATCCTCAAGATCCTCATAGTGCTTACAAAAATATAGGAGAAAAGTGCCAAAACATAACATCGTACCAAGATTCTCATAGTACTTTAAAAGACAAAAATAAAGGAGAAAGGTGCCAAAACATAACATCATAGTTAATATTGCAACGTATACTTTGGATATTTGGAATTGGTATGTAGGCAATCTAACAAATCTAAAAATGAAATTTAAAAGCTAATATCATAGTTACTGGTACATTATTTACAAAAATACAAGAGAAAAGTGCCAAAACATAACATCATACCAAAATCCTCATAGTCCATTATTACATTGCACTCAAAATTCGCATCAATATACCAAAATCCTCAAGATCCTCATAGTGCTTACAAAAATACAGGAGAAAAGTGCCAAAACATAACATCATACCAAGATCCTCATAGTATTTTAAAAGATAAAAATACAGGAGAAAGGTGCCAAAACATAACATCATAGTTAATATTGCAACATATACTTTGGAATATTTGGAATTGTTATGTAGGAATTCTACCAAATTTAAAAATGAAATTTAAAAACTTACATCATAGTTACTGGTACATTATTTACAAAAATACAGGAGAAAAGTGCCAAAACATAACATCATACCAAAATCCTTATAGTACTTTAAAAAACAAAAATACAAAAAAAAAAGTGCCAAAACATAACATCATAGTTAATATTGCAACGTAGACTTTATGGGATATTTGGAATTGTGATGTAGACATTCTACCAAATTTAAAAATGAAATTTAAACTAATATCAGAGTTATTGGTGCATTGTAAACTTTCTGGGATATTTGGAATTGTGATATAGGCATTCTACCCAATTTAAAAATGAAATGTTTAAATTTAAATTAATATCATAGTTACTAGTGCATCGTAAACTTTCTGGGATATTTTGAAATATGATGTAGTCGTTCTACCCAATTTAAAAATCAAATTTAAACTTTATAATAAAAAATAAAGTGATACAAAATGACTTTCCCATGAAGTGAATGCTAAACACCGCAGTAATATTATCAATTATCTATTTTATAGTTTTCAATAATTACCTAATATCTTTCACAAGATTGGCGAGATTAATGCTTTAACACAATTTTCAATTATCAAGTTTACAGTTTTTATTAGTTAACTAATATCCTTCACAAGTGTCATTAGATTAATACCTGTAATTTGATTTGGATTGGGAAGTGGACAATGTTTCTTTTCATCATAGCTAGCCAAATAAAATTAATTTATAATTAATATTTGATTTGAGTGGGTAAATTGAGGATTCATTTTAAATTCAATTCATCTTCTAATGTATACCATTCACTGTACCATCCTACATGTATCTAATTTCGGATCGATATCATGCGGTGGGACATCAAATCTATGTGAAATTTTTTTTAGTGTAAACTACTATTAATTAATTAATAATTTAAAGAATTTATAATATTTTATATAATAATATTATTAAATTAATATTTATATTAATTAATTATAATAAATTAGCAAATATTTAATAATAAATAATTTTATTTTATTTTTTATAAATTCCATATTCCATTCACGAAATAAGACACTGTAAAAGAGAGTAATCTATCCTACTGTCTGCCCAATTTTTTTTTATCCCAATAACACATATCAAGAATCTTCAGGTTACATATGCTCTCCTTAGTGAAAGAAGAAGCTTTTCCAAAATTTACAAAGAGCAGTAACGAGAATTCATAGGCACATAGCGATAAATCCTAGGCTTCATAAACACGCTGACTGGAGTGTTTGAGGGTGCCTGACGAATTGAGCTACACAAGTAAGAATCCATAAAACACCGAACAGACCATACAGACAAAACGGGAAAATGAGCGTTGATTAATAACATTAATAATTATCCATGTAATAATTATTTAATATTAATTATTTTAAATTATAATGATAATGTGATTTTATGTATTAGGGAAATATAGTGGTAGTTACCGGTTGTCAATTTTTTGGGTGACAAATGATAATAACAAAATAATCATGATAATACCATTGATAGATCATATTGCAACCCAAAATCCATAATAATTGACCTCTACTCATTAGAAATAATAACAATAAGAATAATATTATTATTGATAATAATAATAATATTATTGATAGATCATATTTCAAGTTAAAATTAAATTACATGTATCAATTTCAAGTTGAGGGGGAATTACACGTTGTCTTATTGGCCTATAAAATGTCTCTCTCCACACAATCAACAATACATCACAATGAGACAAATTACACCTTGCCTTATATTGGCTTATAGAAAGCTTCTCTCCAAACAATTAACAATACATCACAATGAGAGTGGGATTATTGACGTTTTATGATGTTTTTAATTAAAAATAACCTTTTGTCTTTTCTTATATGGCTATTACTTTTTTATTTAGAGAATATTTTATTTTTATTTTAAAAAATATTGTAATACCCCTTCATTTCTAGACTTTAACTATTTTTAAATTTTATGGTTGGAAAGCCATGTTGGGAAGTTACTGTGATGTATTAAATCGAATTTTATTAATAAATAAAATATTGGAAAATAGTTGGGAAACAAACACTCAGTTAAGAGATTCTTGACAAGATTTGGAAACCATTCTCTTTGGTTTGAAATGAATGTGAACAATAAAGTTAATGTGCTGTATAAATAGATTTTTATTAATAAATAAAAAAATTAGAAAATACTTGGGAAGCAAATGCTCGAGTTAAGATACTTTTGACAAGATTTGGAAACCATTAGTGGTGGCTCATGAGATCCATTTTTTTTTCTTTAAATGACTCCTAAAAATCCTTAGGAGACAATAAACACGATTTAATATGATGGGAGAGAAAGATATATTAAATCACTTAGTTGGAGAAAGACACTAAATATGGGTGGAATAAATTGTTGCGGGAGAGAAAGACAAGCTTTAAGAAAAAATGAAAAGCACATTTTTTGAAAAAAAAACCTAGGCAAGTGCGTTGGCAGACCCAAAAAGTGTGACACTGGTAAAATCTTCTAGGGAAGGAGATTTATAAATTACAATACATGGGAATGACACAGGTTGTTGACTCCTTTGGCAAGCGTATTTGAGCTCGGGGGAAACTGGTGGATCAGTTCATGGTTGGGAGCATAGTGTGTTTTTTCCCAAATGTAATTCCATCAGCATACATGGTTAGAACGTCTATTTAGATTTAAGTTCTGAATTTATGTGTTTATTATATGTGTATATAAAGAAGTAAATTAAAAACAGAATAACACAAGGAAAACATGCATGCAACATATAATATTTCTTTGCATATTGTGTCTAAATTATTTTTTTATCTTTGTGTTTCTTATGTGTGTTTAATTAAGTTTCATGTATGAGGCTTGATATTATATGATTTTGACTACACTTATTTTGGTTAAGAGGGAAAATTCTATATATATATATACCATTTCCCCTTAAAAATGTGCAGGTTGAAAAAAGATCGGAAACAACCAGAGTTAGGTTTTATTATGGGATGAGAGGGTGGGGTAGTTTGGCTTCAACTCACATCGTTTTACACTACCATTACCTTAAAAAGATGTTGTACAAATTCTATGATATAGGGTATGGTATAGCGACCAAATTGATAATGAGTAGGTCGATGCAAAGAGTTAAGGGAACCAACCCATCAAGCATATATACACTTGGTATAATTTAGGATCTTTTGGAGACCAAAGATGTAGTTTTGATAGTATTACTAAAATGCCACTCCTTATATTAGAGTTGAAAAGAATTCCACATGTTGTATGAATAGGTAATTTATATTTCGTCTGGAAGGAAACATAGAGTATACACAAATGAGAAATTATATTCTCGGTTGTACTGATTTGAATAACTAAATTTGTTTGCCGGTCAATTTATATCAAATATAATGAGTGAACAATCATAGAAATCTTTAATACCTTATAACTGTTGGAGATCAGATGCACAACAAATTAAATCAAATACTAAGCAATTAAATCATACACAGGCAACACAGGAATTAACGTGGTTCACCCAACCAATCTGGGCTACGTCCACCAAACATAGGCATCGACAATTCTTTATTAATCAAATAGGAGATTACATAAACTCTCACACTACACCCAAACCATCCGTATGAATACCTCTTATATAGCAAGAAGAATCTAACTACCTCATAAATCCTCTCAACTCAAATTTAGGATGCATTAACTCGCTCCCAAAAACCTGGAGCTAATCTAGGAACTAATTCCTATTGTTGTCATCTACTGAGATTTTGCCTATTTTATTCAAAACAGAAAATCTCAACAATCTCCACCTTGACAACAATTCGCCTGATGCCCTGTTATTATTATTTTATCTTTTCTGCAAGCCAAGAGAAGCCAAACACCAGCGTAGCTTCTCCAACAAAACTGGTTTCGTGAACATGTCTGCACAGTTTTCCTTTGTATGCACCTTTTCAAGAGAGACTCCCCTTTCAGTGATAACCTGTCTTACAAAATGATACTTAATTGGAATATGCTTTGATTTACTATGATAGGCCGGATTCTTGGCCAAATGTATTGCACTTTGACTATCACAAAGTAACCTGATGTTGTCCTGTAACCTACCAAACTCACCAAGCAAACCTTTCAACCAAACTGTCTCTTTGCAAGCATGCGAAGGAGCAATGTATTCTGCTTCAGTAGTGGATAAAGTGACAATGTTCTGTAGCTTTGACATCCAACTTATAGCTCAACCTGCAAGAGTAAAGACATACCCTGAAGTTGACCTTCTCTTATCTAAGTCACCTGCAAAATCAGAATCAACATATCCGCAAACAAATTCACTACTCTTATTGTAAGTGATACAATAACTACTTGTGCCTCTCAGATACCGAAGCACCCATTTCACTGCTGACCAGTGTTCTTTACCCGGATTTGCCATGTACCTGCTAACAACCCCAACTGCATGTGAAATATCTGGTCGCGTACACACCATCGCATACATTAAACACCCTACTACATTAGCATATGGAATTCGAGACATATAATCCTTTTCTTCATCTGAATTAGGACATAAACTCGAAGAAAGCTTGAAATGGGAAGTGAGAGGGACTGACACAGGCTTCACGTTATTCATACCAAACCTCAAAATTATTTTCTCAATATACTTTTGTTGTGATAGCCATAGCTTACCATTGCTTCTGTCTCTGAAAATCTCCATGCCCAAAATCTGTCTTGCTGCTCCTAGATCTTTCATATCAATAGTCCTTGCCATCTGAGCCTTCAACCTGTTGATTTCTTCTATGCTTTTGCTTGCTAAAAGCATATCGTCAACATACAATACTAAGATAATGAATATGCCATTATTTAACTGTTTAAAATAAACACAATGATCATATTCACTTCTAACATATTTCTGACTCAACATGAAAGAATCAAACTTCTTATACCACTGCCGAGGCGACTGCTTCAGGCCATATAAAGACTTCTTGAGCTTGCAGACAAATTTCTCATTGCGATGCTGAACAAACCCTTCCGATTGTTCCATATAAATTTCCTCATCTAAGTCACCATGTAGAAATGCAGTCTTAACATCTAATTGCTGCAACTCTAAATCAAGCAAAAGTCACTAATGCTAACACAATTCTAATTGAAACAATTTTAACCACTGGCGAAAAAATCTCATGAAAGTCAATACCGGCTTTCTGAGAAAACCCTTTTGCAACCAGCCACGCTTTGTACCTGTCTTCCGTATCATTCACACCCCGTTTCAGCTTGAACACCCATTTACACCCCACAGTTTTCCTGCCTTTCGGAAGCTCAACCAGATCCCATGTGTTGTTCTTACCCAAGGCCATCATTTCGTCCTTCATGGCTGCTTTCCACTTATCACTCTTCGAACCTTCTATTTCTTCCTGATAGCACAGAGGTTCATCGTCATTAGCAGTAAATGCAACAGAAGTGACATAATCATCATACCTTCTCGGTGGCCGTTTGATTCTTGTTGACCTCCTTAATGATGTTTTTGGCGCTTCCTCGATTGGATGACTACCATCTGTAGGAACTTCTTGATGACCAGTATCTGAAACCTGTTCATGATCTATACCTGAACCCTGTTCATGTTCTGATTCTGAAACCTGATCATGACTAGTATCTAAACTATGGTCATCACGACTATTATTAGAATTGCTATCAAACTGAATGTGCTGAAAATCAGATACATCATCCTGTTTCAATCTACTATCTACATCTAACTGTACAAGAGAGGATTCATTAAACTTCACATCTCTGTTGATGATGATTTTGCGGGTAGTAGGATCCCACAATCTATATCCCTTTGTTCCAACACCATACCCAACAAAGATATACCTTTTGGACTTTGGATCTAATTTAGTTCACTGATGTTTAGGCACTAGAGCATATGCATCACAACCAAACACTCTGAGTTTAGAATAATCACAAAGGTGTCCTTTCCATACCTCTTGTGGAATCTTGCAGCCTATCGCCGTTGATGGAGATCGGTTTATCACATAACAAGCTGTTGCCACTACTTCCGTCCACAACTCCTTTTGCAACCCGGCGTTACTCAGCATACTCCTTGCTCTCTCTAGAAGAGTCCTGTTCATGCGTTCAACAACTCCATTTTGCTGAGGAGTATAAACCGTGGTCTTATGTCTCTCGATCCCTGCAACCTTGCAATAGCTTTCAAACTCCTTGGAAGTAAACTCACCACCATTGTCAGTTCTTAAACATTTTATTGTTCTACCAGTGCTGTTTTCTACCAATGCTCTAAACTGCTTGAAAACTGAAAAAACATCAGACTTCCTTTTCAACATGTAGACCCACACTTTCCTAGAAAAGTCATCAATGAATGATACAAAATAAGATGAACCACCATATGAAGTTGTAGGAGCTGGACCCCACACATCTGAATGGATATAATCAAGTATGTCTTTACTAGTATGTTTGCCTGTTTTAAACTTTTGTTTACTTTGTTTTCCAAACAAACAATGCTTACAGAAATCTAACTTTCCAGACTTTAGATTTGGAAGTAACTTGCGATCAGCGAAAATTTTTAACCCTCTTTCACTCATATGCCCCAATCTTTGATGCCATAAGTGAATGGAACTACTGTCATGCTCAGACACCGTAGACACATAATCTGACCTTGTACTTCCTTCTAACTGAAATAGATTTCCTACCTTCTTAGCTTTCATAACTAGTAAAATACCTTTCTAAATTTTCATTACTCCACCTTGAATTACAGTTTTATATCCATTTGAATCAAGTGCTCCTAATGAAATATAAATTTTCCTTAAATCTGGTACATGCCTTACATTAGTTAATATTTTTGTTGTCCCATCAAACATTTGCAGTTGTATGCTCCCAATTCCCACAATATTACATGTTACATCATTACCCATGTACACAACACCATCATCAATTGATTTATATGTCATAAACCAGTCTTTATGAATACACATGCGGTTTGATCCACCGGAATCTAACAACCAATGTTTACCATGATTTGACACATTAAATGATAATACTTCATCACTCATACCTGAACCAGATGTTGAACTTGTATCTGTCGTATTTGCCTCCTTCTTCTCTGTCGAAGAATCTGCTTTTGAAGTTTGTTGCTGTCGCTTCCAACAGTCCTTCTTTAAATGCCCTGATTTGCCACAAAACCAACACTTTAGCTTACTCTTCTTCCCTTTCGACTTTGAACGTGAGTCGCTCAGCCTCCTGGAGTGTCTTTCTTTCGAACGACCTCTAACCATCATAGCTTCTGATGTAGAGGTTTCAGAATGCGACCTTCTCCTTGTTTCTTCCGATAATAAGGATGCAACTACATCATCAAACTCAATAGTTTCTGATGAACTAAGACTTATAGAAGTAACAAAATGATCCCATGATTCGGGCAACGTGCACAATAAAGTAATAGTTTTATCCTCGGATTGAATATTTACTTCTATACTTTGTAATTGCACAAGAAGAGTATTAAAAGCATTTAAATGATCAGCAATCGATGTACCTTCCCTCATTCACAAACTGTACAACTGTCGTTTCAGGAGAATCCTATTGGTTAAGGATTTGGTCATGTACAGTTTCTCCAGTTTCGTCCACAAACCAGCAGTTGTTGTCTCCAACACGATATTAAACAGGACATCATCAGCTAGGCACAGTCGAATAGCACTTATCGCTCTTTCATCCATCTCGGCCCACTCATTATCTGTGATGTTGTAAGGCTATTTGGATTTGCCCAACAACGCCTTTGCCACACCATGTTGGACAAGCAAATCGTACATTTTCACCTTCCAGATCTCGAAATTATTCTTGCCATTAAACTTCTCAATTTCAAAACGGGCACTTTGAGTTTTCGCCATCTTGTATCAGCAAAAAACACAATAATCTCCAAAACCAATGTTTAAATACCAGCAATTAACAAAAAAAATGCCTATGCCTTTAAAAAACAAACAAATATCTGCCTTTTGTACTTCACATACAAATTTCTGCCATATGCACTTATATGCCTTTGTTTTGTTTTTAAACAAAAGTTTCTGCCATTGTACAATAATGGCGACAAGCATGTGAACAGTGGCGTGGAAATACTCCGCACTTGCTGCGTTAATATATATGCATTGCCATAAACTTTAATGACATTATCATTGTCGTGACAATGTTCAACCATAAGTCATATACCTTCACCCCACCATATGCGTTCACCCACTTTAAGCTTAATCCACCATGTAACATATGTGTATAATATATGTTTATATCTCAACAACCAAAAATCGCGGACGGGAGTAATAGAGACGTTTATTTTATTGCCTTAATCCAAAACAACAAAAAAAAATTACCTTGAAGCTAAAAAACTTGGATTGAACACCAATTTGGCAGCGGGACTCACCCTTTGCTCCAAAAGATTTCACGCCAAAGACAACAATGAATTGGACTCCCACGCAGCAATCAAAAAACCATACGCAACACTCCAGGTAGCACTCGATCAATACATAGCAGCAACAATCAATCAATACTCAGCACTACGCAGGTTAGACAGCACCCTCCAGGCAGCACCATTCATTGAAACAAGTAATCGGAATGTAGAAATCTTTTGCGCATGGAAGAAAGCTGGGAACTCTGAGTGCTGTTCTTCCAAATCAGTTTGTTGATTGCTGCACCTTCAGAACTCCATGCAGCACCAGAAACCAAACCAACTCCACATAGCCAGCAACCAAACCACGCAGCACCAAGCAACACCTCCCCGCTCCAGCGCAACAGCAACGCCTCCACGCAGGTCTCCACGCACCAGCACGCGCTCCACCTCCAACTGCTCTGATACCAATTTTTGGAGATCAGATGCACAACAAATTAAATCAAATACTCAACAATTAAATCATACACAGGCAACACAGGAATTAATGTGGTTCACCCAACCAATCTGGGCTACGTCCACCAAACATAGGCATCGACAATTCTTTATTAATCAAACAGGAGATTACATAAACTCTCACACTACACCCAAACCATCCGTATGAATACCTGTTATATAGCAAGAAGAATCTAACTGCCTCATAAATCCTCTCAACTCAAATTTAGGATGTATTAACTCCCTCCCAACAAACTAGAGCTAATCTAGGAACTAATTCCTATTGTTGTCATCTACTGAGATTTTGCCTATTTTATTCAAAACAGAAAATCTGAACAATAACATGAAACATGTCCGAAGTTTTTGGACTGTTACAAATAACATGAAATACACAATATAGATTAGAATAAGCTAGATCTTATGATAATAATTTTTGGAGTTACAAATTGAAAGATGTTAGTCCCTAGCGATAATACATAGTCAGAGAATATTAAAGGTTAATTTTTTTTTCATAGGGAGGAGTTTGAAACAGACAAACCCCTTTACCAGAAAAATATTCAATGTTAGTTACTCCTTCGAAACCAAAATATAAATAAATAAATACAACGAGTCACTAGGGTGCGACCCTTTCCAAAATAGAGTAATTTCCATAATGAAGAGCTTTAATATTTGAAGACCAAACTAGTTTCAAACATTTCCAACACATGGAATCATTGTAAAAAAATATTTCCAACTAAATATTGTTTTTTGTATATGGAATAATGTCACCGCAAGTGTTATAAATTAACAATAGTAAGATTTAGTCATTTGTGCATCATAAATGCGAATGGAGTGCCCAATATAGAAATGTAACTTAAATATTTTTAAAAAGGTCCCTCAACTACAAGAAAAAATGAAAAAGGAAACCAGATTCGTAGTAGATTGCAGATATCAAGAAGTAGGATGAAATTCAAAACAAATGGTTTCCGACCTGAAGCACACATCTGATGAAAGAAAATAAATCCACTGTGAATCAAAAATAAAATACTTTGGTGTGTAATCATGAGTATGAATGGAGCGATGTGTACCTAGAGGATATGAGGAGAGAAGCAAGTGTTAGAAGACCCCTTGTGTAAGGAAATTTCATTGCAAAAAGGTTGGGTAAAATTTCAGAGAACAAAGAGAAGATATGTATATCTGAAAGGTCAATGCATAGTCACCTTGAGAAGGCGTGTAACAACCCAACAAGGAAGAGAATTAGATTCCCATATCAAAGGCACTTTCCTGAGTCCATTGGAAAAAGGACAATGCTATTATAAATGTCCATTGCAAAAAGAAAAAACACAGGATCCCAATTAAAAATTAGAATGATTGAAGAATAGGTATATAAAATGTAAAACCCTTTACAATAAAACATTTAACACAAATTTAATTAGAGACAAGGCATGAAATATCATAAGAACCATTAAGTATATAAATTCAATCAACATTCACATGATGGGTAGATAGGGTAATATGGTTACCTGAAGGGAAGAGCCGAATAGGATTAGTGTCAGCTTCATTTCACAGAGTTTCGGCAACATTTCACAGAAATTTACGACCTCCACACCCATCTTGAACAACAAACAAGGGGAAATGTAGAAGAAAAAACCTAAAAGGTAAATGGAGTTACCAAGAGACCACAAAATACCAAAGGAGTGAATGTTGAGTAAAACAAAAATGAGAAATAATGTAACTAGAGTAGCCGCCATGACAATTCTTGGGAAACTCCTGCGATAAACCCAATTTAGTGTCAAACTGAAGGTGACACCTGAGACTTGAAAATGCCCTGGAGAAAACTAAATGATGGAAAAATGTTAGTTTTCCCAATGTTAATTGGAGATTTACAATATTGCACAAAAAATAAATAATTGTAGCATAAAAATGACGAAATCAAATAAAATGGCGAAAACCTAGTTTCCCAAGAGTGTTGAAATATGCAACTAGGTTCAGTCTTCATAATGACGTGTAATCAAAATTTTATATAATTGATGCAAAGAAGAAAAAATAAAATTATTTATGTTATGCTTGAGTCATGGGTTTCATGCTTAAGGAATTTTATTTTATAGATAAAGCTCCCATTGTGAGCTATTAGGTCTAGTCATCAAGTCATAAAGTCTATTGAGTCATTGTCATGGATTGAAGACCCATTTGGGCATATTATATATTGTAAAAGGAGAATTTATTTGTGTCACAAACCCTCCAAGGCCTTGTCACAAGTACTATTTCACATCGGCCCCCAAAAGAATATGGAGATCATTCTAGAAGAGCATGTCACCTTACACACTTGCATAAGTCAACTTATTTCATGGGAATACTATGATATATATAGAGGACTTGGCCTCACTTGATGCGCACTCGATCAATCATCAGAAATAGGAGAAAAAGTGTGAGAAACACAAGAGAACAAGCCTCCCATCAAGAAAATGAAAAGAAGGGAAGATGCTAAAGTAATGATGATCTGTTTTAGGAAAATTCCTTTCACACGTGCGAGGAACAGTAGTGTTCTCTATTGTAGAAGAAGCCAAAGTTATCACTACCATCTTACGAGGCCAAATTAAGAAGGAAAGAAAATCAAGAATACAAGCTAAATTGTAGAAGAAGGATACTCCATCCAAAGAGAAGGGAAACAAAGGACAAAATTAGTGTTGGTCCCTCACATATGTTGTAACTAGGCTATCTGAAGAAGCCATGAATTGTTGTTCTGAAAAAATATGTTGAAATTTGAAGAGAAGCCAAGATCCTTGGTGAAACAATCAATTTGACTATCATTGACTCAAGGAAGAAGAATTTATTTAACGAAGCCTTGTGAGTTGTTCTTGAGAATTTAGTAGGTCAAGGGTCTTGGTCTTGGAACTCATCACTTGAAGATTCTATAAGAAGAAGAATTATTTTAGGCTTTCCTCTCAAGCTTGGAGACATTTTGGCCCTAGATGATCACCTACATCTTTTTTCCTTTTTCTTGTTTTTGTTTATGGTTTTGTAGTTGTTTGATGAAGAACACATAACAGTAATCAAGTAAAAGAAGAACCTAATTAAGAAAAGTAAAAATTCCTCACAAGAAGTTATCATTATAAGAGAAATCATCTAATATCTTTGATCGAGATCTCTCAACATGGTATTAGAGCTATGTTGACAAATCAAGGAAGACCAGCTCAATAAGGGACACTCAAGCACTCAAGGACCAAAGTTCTAGAAAGACATCAAAGCATCTATAATATCATCTCCTTGTCAAGGAATTTTGAAGACAAGGTATACATCATCTTCTTGAAGGAAGTGTCAAAAACCTAGATTAGTCAAAGAAAATGTCTACACTAAAATAATTCTTGGGATCCTCGCTCAAGTCATCACCAAGGAAAGAGGCCAAAAATACCCTACCCGTACTCAAGTTGAAGAGATCTATGAATCAAAGTAACTTTAATTCTACACATCTAAGGGAAGAAAGATTAAGGACACCACCATCATCATCAAAGGATCCAAAGTGATCTTCCTCTCTTTTTAGTCAAGGATCACTCTTGAAGAAAAACATCTTCAATAAGACGAGTTTTTCAATTTTTCCGTAACATCATCAAATTCAAGAAGGTAGCAGGTTTAAGGAGCATATTCTCAAGTAATTATATTTATGTCTACATCTGAATCTGTCAAAATTTATTTTTGTAAGGAAAGCAACAAGATGGTTGGGGCTTCAAATTTTCTTACATAGAAGAAAAGGTCAGATCTAAACCTCATACAAATTGAGGTCATGGACCATGTTAAGGGCTCAATCACTAAACCTGCAAAGGAAGATGCTAAAGCACACGCAAGGTATATGAAAGGGGAAGTAAGGGCTTAAAGGATTTGCATAGAATCCATAAAGGATCCCCTCATTCCATATGTATCTAAACTTGAAACTTCAAAATAAATATATGACAACCTGGTAGAGTTGTTTTCCACAAGCACTACAGGAGAAGTTCTCTCATTAAGGAAAGAACTCTACAAGATAAGGATATAAAAATAAGAAGGAATAGCCTGATACTTTGTGTGGATATCTAAAATAAGGGATCAAATTCAACATCTGGGGGAGATGATGTCTAAAAGGCATATGGATACTATAGTACTAATGCACTACCAAAAGAACAGGGTAATTTTACATCAAGCATTTATGGGAAGAAGGAACCTACTCCATTCAAATATCTATGGTAACTATTAAAAATTGAAGAAACTAGGTTGAAGGAAAAAAATGATGTATGATCAAATGAGCAAACTCAAGCATATGCTACTATGGAAAAGAGGAAAGGGAAGTTTGGAAAATTTGCTCCTCAAAAAAGGAAGAAAAATATGGCAAAGGTTCAATGCTATGGATGTGAATAATATGGGCACTACAAGAGAGATTGTCCTAAGCTCAAGAAGGACAACAAAAAAATAGGAAGGGAAGAGGCTCATATCACTGAAGAGATGGAAGAAAATGAAAATAATAAATCCAAGAAAGAGGAAATAAAAGATCTCTACTATGATTTAGATAATCTTCCTTGCCTAGTTGTTTTCAAGTTTCCATTCTCAAGTTTTCTATCGTAAACTATATCTGTCATGGTAGGAATAATTACGAGCATAATAGCATTCATTATGGAATCATACATGAATAGGATTGAAAGAAAAGAACTCATGACATAATATTATAAAACCATATGACAATTACCTATAGAAGGATGTATCTCTTGGTAACCTCATTAGAAGCATAAGTAATACTTAAAGGGAAGAACAGAGTCATCTACAATATAGCTCATCATGCATTATTCAAGAAAGGAATTTGAAGGAAGAGGATAATCATTATCCTCTGTTGGAATCTTATTTAGAATATTCACAGATTGGAAGAAGAAAGGGTTTCATAATGAATTCTGAACTTATAGGGAACTCATGGGATGATGCTGTGATGACAAAGTGAAGCAGCTCAAATTGATTCAAGGAAGCTCTTGAAGCTATTCTAGATGACCTAAAGGAAGAAATGAGGTATGTATGCATATTTTAAATTAAGTCATGTCATATGGTTGAAGATATCATGAATGGACGATCTACCTCAAGAGGATGATCAAAGTAAAGGATCAGCTTGTTATGCAACCAGCTAATAGAAAAGAGATATCAATGACTCAAAAAATATCCTCTTCGAGGGGGAAACGTCCTTTACATTACATAAATGAAAAATTCTTGGATGATTAAAATGAGAATACCTCCTTGGTATATATATGAGTTTAAGGGGTAAAAATATAAGCAAAGCCTACACAACAGTAATAATTTAAGGGCACAACAATAATAATAGTGGTATTTTATGGGGCACACCAATAACAACATGGGGGATACATGGGAACAACAATAACAATAGGGGGATACACTAATAATAATAAGGGGAATACACTATTATTATAGGGACCTAACATGGCCCTCTCCTTCAAAAAATTGTTGTCCTAACGCTTGAGTAGTTATGGATGCTTATGTATAAAATTGTTATCCTCCAATGTGGAATATTCACGGGGGTAAGTTCTTCCACATAATGAGTTACTATAAAATGAATCAATTTTGTAGTTGTTAGGTCCTTCTTTCCTTGATTTCTTCAGGCTCAAATATCATTTTTCCTTCTTCGTCATGTGTTGGCAACACTCCTTGAAATAGGAGCTTGTCATTGATAATCTTATTTAAGCATGAAAGATGGAAAATTGGTGGTATTATGGAAGATGTAGGTAACTCCAAATTTGTATGCCATAGTACCAATATTTTACAAGACCTTGTAAGGACCATAGTACCTGGGTGATAATTTATTATCCTTCTTAGCCTGCTTGAGGGACATTTATTTGTATGGTTGTAGCCTTAAAAATACCTAGTCACCTACATCAAAACTTATTTCATTGCGATGGTGATCTTCCTATTGTTTCATTCAATTTTGCACCAGAGTGAAGTTATCCTTTAAAAGCTGGAGAACCCATTGTTGATGCTCGATGTGATCTTCCACTACTTAAGCCTTATATTTTTCTCTTAAAGATGATGTGATGGATGGTGGATGATATCCATAAAGTGCCATAAATGGGGTCATTTTTGCTACAGTACGGAAGGAATTGTTATACCACCATTTAGGTAGAGCTTACCACTTGGCTCATTATGTTTATTTATTCGATACAAAGCAAAGAATATATCCTTCCAAACATTTGTTCACTATCTCAGTTTGTTTGTCAGATTGAGGATGATACGATGAGCTATGAGCTAGTTGAGTACCAAGACAATAAAATAATTGTGTCCAAAAGTTTCCAGTGAAAATGGGATTTCTATCACTTACAATAATATTTAGGTTTCCATGTATCTTTTCAATTGTTTCCATAAATGCAATAGCAACTTTACTGGATTTAAAAGGATGAGATAATGCACACAAGTGTGCATACTTAGTAAGTATATCAACTGCCACCATGATGATGCTCTTTCCCTCAGATTTGGGTAAACCTATGATAAAATATATTGAGACCTCTTCCCAACATTGACTTGGAATGGATAAAGGTTGTAATAGACCCAGGGTCTTAATTATCTCAACTTTGTTTTGTTGGAAAACCAAAAAATTACGAGAAACTTTTGAATATCATATTTAAGGACATCCCAAAAAAATTCCTTCTTGACCTTGTTGTAATTTTTCAAAAATATTGAGTGACCTCCTAAGGGGGAG
Source organism: Pinus tabuliformis (assembly GCA_031772625.1). Classification (NCBI taxonomy): domain Eukaryota; kingdom Viridiplantae; phylum Streptophyta; class Pinopsida; order Pinales; family Pinaceae; genus Pinus; species Pinus tabuliformis. The sequence continues at coordinate 795,793,964 of CM062817.1, forward strand.
GTGTGCAATTCCAAAAGAATCTTTTTACCACAATGAATCATTTTTCCGGATAAATGTATTAGATGTACAAGGATATTGGTACAAATTTTGAATAAGTGCCCACACCTCTGCATCATTATTCCATTCATCCCTTGGTTCAATTATGCAATCATATTGGATAATATAAATGGAACTAAGAAAAGCTTCCACATCCTCATTCTTTCTTTAGAGTAAATCTGAAACAACATTTTGCTTCCCTTTTTTGAAGATGATTTCAAAGTCATAACCCAACAACTTTGTGAGCCATTTTTGCTGCTCTTCTAAAGATAATATTTGTTCCAAAATGTATTTAAAACTATCATGATCCATTTTTTCCTTGAAGTGTCTTCCCAGTAGGTAAGGTCTCCATTGCTTTAGTGCATGTAGTATTTCCAACATTTCTTTCTCATAAATAGGTTTGTGTAAATAATTTCCTTTGATTTGACGACTTACAAAAGAAACGGGTCTTCCTTTCTGCATTAAGACAACACCAATTCTGTTCCCTAAGGCATGAAATTCCACAAAAGGGTTTTTATTTTGTTAGGTGTAGCTAAGACTGGTGCTTGTCACATTTCCTCTTTAAGATGTTCAAAGGCCTTAGTCACTTTCAGAGTCCAAGAAAATGCATCTTTCTTCAATACTGTTGTTAGAGGTATTTTTATCTCCCGTAATTCTTAACAAAGTTGTTGTAATAACCTGTCAACCTGATAAATCCTCAAAGATGCTTTATGGTTGTGGGGATTTTCCATTCGTTAATGGATTTAGTTTTGTTAGGGTATACCTTAACACCCTCGTGAGATACAATATGACCCAAAATATTCCACTTCATGTACTCCAAAGAAACATTTGGAGGATTTTTCATATAATTGTTTCTCCTCCAATATTTGAGAACAATGTCAACATGTTGAGCATGATCCTTCCAAGAATTGTTATAGATTAGTATATCATCAAAAAATAATAATAAAAAAATTCTAAAGAAGGGTTTGAAAATTATTCATCAATAATTGAAATGTCGAAGGTGCATTACTAAGCCCAAAAGGCATGACCAAAAATTCATAATGACCCTCATGAATTTTGAATGATCCTTTTAGAATGTCTTCAATCTTCATTCTAATTTGATGATATCCTGAACAAAGGTCCATCTTGGTGAAGTAAATTGCTTCATGTAATTCATCCAACAATTCATCCATGACATGAATGGGAAATTTATCTTTCATACTGAGCTTTTCGAGCTCCCTATAATCCATACATATACACCATGTTCCATCCTTCTCCCCATAATCCAGACACACACTCCATGTTCCATCCTTCTTGTTCACCAATACCACTAGAGTAGAGAAAGAACTTTGTATAGGTTGAATCATACCAGCCTCTAACATTTTTGCAACCATGCGTTCAATTTCACTCTTTTGGGCATAGGGATATATGTAAGGTATGATGTTTGAAGGAACACTTCCTGGAATCAAATGAATAGCATGATCATGATCACGGATAGTTGGGAGGCCTTTTGGAGTCTCAAATACCTTCAAATGATCGTCTAAGGCTTTTTATAGATCTGGAGAAATATATGATTTTAATTTTTGAACCTCTAGTGAGAATAATTGGGAAACTACGCATCGTTTATCTTTCTTCAGAATATTTTTCATGCCATTAGGTCTGATTATATTTCCTAGTTTTCCTGCGATACCCCTTAATTCAACTTCCTTTCCTTCCCAAAAAAAATTGAAGAAAAATTATTGAAAATTAAAAGTTATTGTCCCCAAAGATTGTAACCATTGTACTACTAGTAGAATATCAACAACACCCATTAGAATGGAAAGAATTGGACTATTCAACACATATTCCCCCATGGTTAGCTTGACATTGTGGCGCTTTCCAGTGCAATTGATAGTTCCTTCATTTGCAACCATCACTTGATGCTCGGGTGCCGGATATAGGAAGAAATTCAATTCGTTGGAAATCTTACAATGAATAAAATTATGATTAATACTTGAATCAATCAGCACTATTATCTTTTTCTTCTTGATATATCCTTCTATGTTGAGAGTTTAAGAAGTGGTAATTCTTTCCAATTCAATGCAATATATGGTTGAATACATTTCTTATTTCTCTCAGGTTGGTTCCTGGTGTATATCCTCCTCTTTTGATGTTTCTTGTCACTTTTCTTCCTCCTCTTCACAATCTTTGTAGAATAATTTCTTCTCAGCACACTTATTTCCTTTAGCGTATTTTCTATCACATCCGTAACAAATCCTTTTTTCTCTTTTTTCCTCCAATTGTTGTGGCATCAAGATTGTAGGTTGTGGAAGGCTATTAGAAGCAACACTTCCATATTTATAGTTGTGAGTGGTAGACTTCCTTATTCCCATATCTTTTTTTTCAGCTTTTCTTACCACCTTGACTGCCTTATCCAATGAATCAGGTTCCCAAAGGTGAACTTCATGTTGGGTGATATCCTTCAAATTCCCTATGAAAACATTAATGCTATGCTCCTTTGGAATATGAATTACCCTAATATTAAATTTTTGGAAGTCCTCAATGTGCACCGCCATTGAACCCTTTTGTTTGAGATTTATCAATTGGCTAAAGAAGGTGTTGCTCTTTGTATACTCATAATGTGTTGTCATTTCCTTTGTAAAAATTTACCAAGTGACAAGTGGTTTACGATAACAAATTCATCAATACCGTATAAATTTATTGGGTTCTACATATAAAGATGCAATGCCTACCTTTTGTGTGTTGCACATCATTTAGATCAAAATATTCCCCAGTTTGTAGTATCCATGTTACCAGATCATTACCATCAAAATTCCTCATATCTATCTTTGGAATGTGGTGGTTCTTAAACCCCACATTGGACTATCTAAAATCATCATTCATATTTGTTTTTTCCTCCTCATGAATTTCATGGATTACCTTGTCACCACTAAGAAGCCTTTCTTGTAACAACTTTGTCAAACCTTAAAACCTTCCATGTATGCTTTCAAACCATTTAGGTTTCCTTTTAAACCATCCATGTCACCTTTTAAACCATCCATGTCATATCTGGTTTCTCTTTGTGAGAGCATAATTTGTTTCACTTGGTCCCGTAATTTTGATATATCATGTTGCAATTATTCCTCTTCATGCATCATAGTAGAGATTTATGAGGCTTTAATGGGTGTAGAATTATTTTTTTGGTAGGAAGTTTAGAACCCAATACTGATATATATGCTTCAACATTCCCTTGGAATCACTTCAAACTTATTTTTCAAACAAAAGTTATGCAATTTAAAAAACAAATACACATATTTTTCTTGCTTTTAGGAGATTGATTTTGAAATGGTTGTAACTCTAAAATTTAGGGTCTTGAAGGTATGAAATTTGGTCCTACGGTATCCCTATGAATATTGTTTCCAATGCCACAATTCATACCAATATTGGATTCTTCAATATAGAGTTATGCTAGATCTCCCAAGATGACCTGATTATGGACTAGTTTAGTAGAGCAAACTTGTACGTAGTTCTGTGTGTCATTGTTTTGACCTTCAACATGAAAAATGATACACCAGAAACTGGAGTATGCTTAGTTTCAGTCAATTTTTACTAAATTCAAATTCGATGCTCAGAGAGAAGGTTATGACAATTTTCCCTAGGTCACCTATTTGAGATTATATTATGGAGCCTGAAAAAACCCTAACTTCATCAGAACATATCTTCGAAACTATAGAGAACAAAGCTCTGAAATCCTTACACATATTTCACCAAGATTTTGGCTTCAAGAGGTCAAAGTTTTGGCTTCTGAAGCCTTGTAGAGAAAAAATTATAGCGAAAATTCCAAGATGACCTATTTGAAGAAGCAAAACCCTAGAATCCAAAGCTCCAATACCAAATGTTATGTAACCAACTCACATAAAAGATAGATAAATGACTTAAAAAATAAATTTTTCAACGGGGAAACGTCATTTACATTACATAAATTAACAATTCTTGGATTATTCAAATGATAAGAACTCCTTGGTATTTATATGAGTCTAAGGGGTCACAATATAATCAGAGCCTACATAACAATAATAATGTAAGGGCACAACAATAACAATAGTGGGCTTCTTTGTGGAACAACAATAAAAACATTGGGGATACATGGGCACAAGAATAACAATAGGGGGCTGCACTAATAACAATAAGGGGAATACACTAGCATTATTGGGAGCTAACACTTCTCCTTTGGAAGGATGTAGGAAGGCATGGTTCACACATTTACTAGATGAAATCAACATATGTCCTCATATGAAATATGAGGTAGTTGAAAAAATTGGAGGAACTATGATTGGATGTTCCTGAAAGGAAATGTGTGAAGAAAGAAAAGAAGAGATAAAAAAAAATGCAACAATGGAAAAGGAAATCAACATCCAAGGACTAAAAGATTTGACTATGATATCTCCATGTGAAAAATACGAAGTCTGGAAAAGAAAGATACCCTTGACAATGTATATATTTTTGTAGATGTGTTAATATGTATGCAAGATGATGATGAAAATAAGGAGATTTCATGATGAAATACAATCACAAAGGTAATTATTATTTAATGATCATTTTTATTTTAGAACAATATCTGGATGGGTTAATGCAAGGCTGCAAAGGGAAGAGATGTGGATGTCTTCTACAACCGATTCTCATGTAACATGATAAAAGGTCCTTAAGAAAAGATGGCATGAAGAAATGATAGATATGGACTAATGGATCAATTTTCAATGAAAAGAAGGATGACATGACTGACATGATTCATGATGGAAGTGATGGATTGTATGTGCCCTAAAAACAATTGTTTTTCCCATGATCTCCACCTAAAGAGGTACTGGAAGCAAGTCCCTGGTCAAGAGGGAACTTGGTCAAGGCCCTGGTTAAAAAGGAGCTTGGGTACATTCCTTTCATAGGAATGGGTACATTCAATCATTGGAATGGGTATATCCTCCTTGAGAAGGGATAGATAGACACATGATTATTTTATTCACTTGGGAAGAAATAATGGAGGATTGGGTAAGAATCTGGGTTCTAATACTCTTTGAATATGTGGTAGGGAATCTAGGATAAGAGTAGTCATAGAGGATCGATATTATTTGAGTATTGGGAATCCAAGATAAGAATAGTCCTGGTGGAACATACTCTGAGAGAACCCGGGTAGGGTATGTTCCGAGAGAGAAAAAGATGAGGGTGTCTATAAATCATTGGTCTCACCAACATTTTGTTGTGATCATCAAGGCCTTTCTATGTGACAATGGTCGATGATATTATACTAAACAAATGAGCTACCAATATCGCTCTTCTTATGAGAATTATTTATCTTGAGAATATCTAAGTACCTTTTATGGATTATGAATACCTCCCTAGTTAAGAGGGAGTGTTGAAATATGTAACGAGTCTCAGTCTTCATAACGACATGTGTATTCATGATTTTATGTAATTGACATAAAGAAGAAAAATAAAATTATCTATATTATGCTTGAGTCATGGGTTTCATGCTCAAGGAATTTTATTTTATAGATAAAGCTCCTATTGTGATCTATTAGGTTTAATCATGAATTCATAAAGTATATTGAGTCAATGTCATGGATTGAATACCCATCTGGGCATCTTACATATTGTAAATGTATTATTTATTTCTGTCGCAAGCCATCCAAGCCGTTGTCGCAAGTACTGTTTCAAGTTTTCCCTCAAAAGAAGATGAAGATCATTCTAGAAGACCATGTTGGCCTAGACAGTTGCATATGTTGACTTATTTCATGGGAAGACTACTGTATATATATAGAGGACTCAGGATCACTTGAAGTGCACTCGATCAAGCATATAAAATAGGAGAAAAAGTCTAATAAACACAAGAGAACAATCCTCCCATCAAGTGAATAAAAAGAGGAGAAGAAGTTGAATTAATTAAAATATGTTTTGGGAAAATACCTTTCACATGTGCGAGGAAGACTGTTGTTCTCTATTGTAGAGGAAGGTGAAGTTATCACTGCCATCTTAGTAGGCCAAATTAAGGAGGGAAGCAAGTCAACAATACAAGTTGAATTGCAGAAGAAGGAGACTCCATCCAAGCGAAGGGAATCAAAGGACAAAATTAGTGGTGGTTCCCTCACATGTCTTGCAAATAGGGTTTCTAAAGAAGGCAAGAGTTGCATTTTTGAACCAATAGGCCGAAATCTGAAGGGAAGCTTAGATCCTTGGTGGAAGAATCAATTTGACTAGCATTGACTCAAGTAAGAAGAATTTATTTTAGGAAGCCTTCTGACTTGGTCTTGGAGAGGCTAGTAGGTCAAGGGTCTTGGTCTTGGAACTCATCACTTGAAGATTCTATAAGAAGAATAATTTGTTTTGGTTTTCTTGTCAAGCTTGGAGAGGTTTTTGCCTTGGATGATCGCCTAGATCTTGTGACCTTTGCCTTGCTGTTATTTATGGTTTTGTAATTTTTTGATGAAGAAAATGTAGTTCAAGTACAAGAAGAACCTAATTAAGAAAAGTAAAAATTCCTCACAAGTAGTTATCATTATAAGAGAAATCATCTAATATCTATGCCCTATATTTCTCAACATGTATTACCTTACTACACCCAACAAGAATAATAGTATTATTATTCTAATATCCATGGAGGACTATAAACTGAGACTTAGTCACTGTTAAATAATAGACATGATAAACAAATGCACATTCTACCCAACAAGTAGAAATATTTACCTAGAGCGAGAAATCATAGTGACATACAAGAAACAAGGAAATATATATATATATATATATATATATATATATATATATAGAGAGAGAGAGAGAGAGAGAGAGAGAGAGAGAGAGAGAGAGAGAGAGAGAGATATTGTGTGTGTGTGTGTATTACCTAATGAGGATTTCATAGCAGAGTGAACCTTGAGCCTTCCTCGATGAGAAATAAGGTTACCTTATTTGTAGGTTGGAAACAACGGAAAGGAAGTGTAACCCTTTTAAATACAACCACCAATAAATATACAATAGAAGAAAAAAAACAATAGTGTCCAAAAGCACTCACTGTCTCACCATACCTCTAGTGGTAATGATGCCATGAAAATACAAAGGAAAGAGCGTTATATTCCCTAGCAAGGTTGGATCACAACCCAGGTGTTGGCATCTTTGTCCTCTCTCGTGCGATGCTCTGAGAGTTAGACACCCGAAAAAAAAAAAAAAAAAAATCTCTCAAAAGAAAATGTGGGTCACCCAAAATCAAAGGCTAAGGTATGATCCAAGCTATGGAAACTGTTGGATCACACCTAGAGATATGAATCATCCAGTTGGATATCACATGGTAGGCTTGTGAATATCACATGGGTTTGAGATGCGTGGCAAGGTCTAGTTCGACACGGTAATTTCCAAAACCCATTCATTATCGTGCTTGTATGAAGGGTAGGATAATCATACCATTAAAATCGTACCAACCTTAGGTATAACAAGGGGGTATAAACTCTAAGGCCTAAGGAGCCTAAATATTATTTATAATGTAACTTATTTTATAAATTTTCATGTATAATTTTGGTTAATATCATAAAACAGAACCATACTAAATGCATACATGTATGTATTGGTATATGTAATATTATGGATTAATAAATCCTACTGTATTAACAGGTAGCCTATGGGAAAAAGGACAATGTAAAGTATGCCTAGAAGAGAACAACATCCATGTTTACATATTCTCTCACAAATAGATATATGAAAAGAAAATAAAATCGCAGAGGGATAGTGACAGATGGTATCAGAACACCAATTTCAAATCTGGGCTTGAAAGGAACCACCACACTAATATGTATTTATGTGCAGAGTTGAAATTTGATTTAAGTATTAAGATGTTAATACTAGTTTGTGTTGACCATAATGTACTCAAGTGAAGCAGGTTACAACGCAGAATGGTTAATGATCCCACTCCACGTATAGTAGAAGGAAAGGAAATATATGTAAAGTTGGGGGAAGGAAACACCCCATCACTAGCCCATTTTATGGATATTATTAGAATTTATAACAATAATTGTCTTACTTTAGAACCAACAATGAACACCTACTAAAGGCTAGTGAAGAATAAGAAATGAGGATAAGGGATTTAACTAAAAAATCTAGTCATAGAACAATAGAAATAAAAGCACTGAAAAGGAAAAATGTTGAGACAAAGTCAGAAAAGTTTGGAAGTGGTTATTATTCTGACAAAACTTATCCAAAAGTATAGAAAATGAAGAATAAAGTGGATTTGCAAGGAGAGTTAAAAAAAAATAAAGCCTCCTAACTTTGACAATGAGGAGGAGGATACAGAAGCCTAGCTCCTCAATATGACCATGTATTTTCAAGTTTATGAGTATGAGAGTATTAAAGTGCACAATTTTTTTCATGTATCTTTGTTAAAAAAATGTCCATGATAATTCTCACATAATTGATGGAATTTGATATAGGTGTAACCAAAAGGATACTTCCTCATAGAACTACTTCGCATATTATATTGGAAAGAGATCCTTCTCGGGAATTAAGTCACCACTCAGGTTAAAGTGAAATGGAAGCAGTTTACACCTAAGGAGGTTATTTAGGAGATATAGAAAAAAATGTGATAGGCCTATCAAACATTGTTTCAGAAGGGAAGCAACTGGACAGTGAACACCCATGACAGTGTTGAATAAAAGGGGGGGAATACGTAATATGCCTATGTTCATTATGTTAAAATCTTTCAATTTTTAGACTTTGACTATTTTTAGGTTTGATGCCTAGAAAACCATGTTGTGTTCAAAATGAACATGAACAATAAAGTAATTATGATGTAATAAATATATTTTTATTAATAAATAGAAAGTTGGAAATTACTTGGGAAAGAAACACTAAAGTTAAGGGATTCTTTCCAAGATTTGGAAACCATTAGTGGTGAGTGAGAACAAAATAAATCTTCCCTTAAATAATTTCTAAAAATCCCTAGGAGGCAATAGATAAGATTTAATATAATGAGAGAGAAATATTTATTAAATCACTTGGTTGGAGAAAGACACTAATTATGGGTGAAATAAAGGGTCATGAGAGAAAAAGGTGGTCTTTAAATAAAAAGGAAAAACAACTTTTTGGGAAAAAATAATGAAATCCTAGGCAAGTGGGTTGGTGGGGCCAAAAAGCGAGACACTGATAAAATATACTAGGGAAGGAGATTTATAAAATCTAGTACATGGAAATCAAACAGGTTGTTGACTCCTTTAGCAAGCATATCTCAGCTCAAGGCGAACTGGTGGATCAGTTGATGGTTGGGAAGATAGTGTGTTTTTTCCCAAGTGTAGTTCTAGCAGCAAAAATTGTTAGAACATTTATTTATATTTAAATTATGAATATACGTATTTATCATATGTGTATTTAAAGAAGTAAATTAAACATAGAATAACACAGAAAAGACGTGCATGCAAAATATGAGACAGATTTATGTATTTTTTCTAAATGTGTTTAATTAAGGTTCATGTATGAGGTTTGATATTGTAGGACTATTACTGCGCTTATTTTGGTTGAGAGGGAAAACTTTAATATATATATATATATATATATATATATATATATATATATATATATATATATATATATATATATATATATATATATATATATATATATATATATACATATACACACCAACCATTCCCCCTAAATATGTGCATGTTGAAAATAGATCGGAAACCGCCTGAGTTAGGTGTTATTGTACGATGGGAGGTAGTCTAGCTTCAACTCACATCTTTTTATGTTACCATTACCTTAATTTTTTTTTTTATGAATTCTATGATATAAGTATGATAGAACGACCAAATTGATAATCAGTAGATCAATGCAAAGAGTTAAGGCACTGACTCAGAAAGTCTATATACACCTGGTATAACTAAGGAGATTTTGGAAACCAAAGATGGAGTTGTGATAATATTATTAAAAATCCACTTTGTATTATATAGTAAACTTATATCTGAATTGAAAATAATTCCATATCCCATACGAATAGGTGATTTATATTTCAAGTTGAAAATAATTAATATTATTTTGTATTAATGGAGAAATGGTTACATAAGTTGTAACATATCTCCTTAGTTTAGGATTTGTTACTAGAGTTTAGGAGTTTGTTTGCAACTACCTGATTTCTAGTGATGTACTTAATAATGTAATCATTCATTTGATCAATAGTAGAGTGAACGGAGAGAGTCTCTTTGTTTGAGTGCAGTCTCCAGGTGCAGTACTCACCTGTGAGCTGTAACTCCTTCTTTTTAATTCAAATCTGATTTTTATCTTGGTATCAGAGCACAGAGTAGGGATAGCCTTAATTTTTTTTTAGGATGCATCATTGATTACAAAACTGTAGTGGCGGAATTCGTAGAATCAGGTGGACCGCAGTAACACCTTAAGACAGGTCTCAGATGACTGATCATCTCTAAGTACAAGAAAGTGTTGGCGCGGTTTCGTCACAAACAGTCGCGCCATTTTTGTGCGGAAGGAAGAGTTGGCGCAATTTTTAAGGAACATACGCGCCAGTTGGTGCGGTTTTGAGGGAGATAAGCGTGCCAGAAAGTGCCATTGGCGTGGAAAATAAAGGATTAATCGCGACAATTTCGTAAGACGCGTCGATTTTGTTTCTGGCGCGGACATTTTGCTGATGAAGGAGCGCCAACCTATTTCTCTTTGAAAAATAAGCAATTTATTGCAGATCAGAGTTGCCCGGTGGTGGCACTTTGAATTTCCGGATCTGTTCCGTGGCAGCAGATTGGAGTAGCCTGGTGGTGGTGTATTAGAGTTCCTAATCTACTCGGTGGTAGCAGATCGGACTTGCCCGGTGGTGGCTCGTTGAAGTTCCTGATCTACTCGGTGGCACCAGATCGGACTTGCCTGGTGGTGGCGCATTGGAGTTCTAGATCTGTTCGGTGGCAGCAGATCAGATTTGCTCGGTGGTGGCGCATTGGAGTTCCGAATCTGTTCGGTGGCAGCAGATTGGACTTGTCCGGTGGTGGCGCATTGAAGGTACAAATTTTTTTTCTTCAGCAAAACAGAGGTTCGAATCTGGTATAAGTCAATATGAATAACAGTTTAGAATCGTATCTCCACGAGTTTGGCAAACTCGATGGATCAAATTTCAACAACTGGAAATTCAAGATGCAGACTTTACTTGAAAGTGAAAATGGGTGGTCGATCGTTACAGGAAGTGAGCTGAGATCAGGATCAGCCACACAAGAACAATATTGGGATAAAAGGGAGACAAAAACAAAGGTCATATTGAAGATGTTCGTCAAGGACAATGTTATCCCACACATTAGAGACTGTAAATCAGCCACTGACATTTGGACGGCCATTAAAAACCTATACCAGACGCAGAATTCAAACCGTGTATTGTCACTCAAAGGCAAGATATTTGCATTGAAGATGGAGGAGAATGAATCCGTTGTTAGATTCATTGCTAGAGTCAAAGACCTGAAGGACAGACTGGGAGATATCAGAGACAATTTTTTCGATTCAAATCTGGTCACGATCACGTTGAATGGAATGACTAATGATTATCAGACATTCATCACAGGGCTGTCAGCAAGGGAGAAAGCTCCTTCATTTGAAGAGTTGACAGGGATTCTGATACAGGAAGAAGAGCGACGACAAAATTTGAAATCATAGAGCAATGACCTTGCTCTGATGGCAAAAAGGAGACAATATAAAGGGAAGCAGCACCAGCAACCGCAGCAGTAGCAGCAGAAAGGAGCCAGCACATTTTAGAAGAGACCGTTTAAAGGTAGGTCTGCTAATAATTTTCCCATCAAGAAATGTTTTTACTGTGGAAAACCTGGACATGAGATTAGAGATTTTCATAAGAGGCAGGCAGACGAAGGAAGAAACAAACAGAGAAAACATAAGGGTTACTTTGTTAAGGAAGAAGATGAACATAGCCACAAACTTCGACTGTTTATAGTCGATTGTGCTCTTTCAGCTTCAAAGGGAGATGAGGACGACATATGGTATGTTGACTCAGGCGCATCCTCACATATGACTCGTAAGAAGGATTGGTTTGAATCTCTTGAAGAAACTTCATGTGGGTCAAAAATTTATTTAGGAGATGATAGTGGACATGAGATAAAAGGATATGGTGACATTCCTGTAAAATTACCTAGCGGTGACATTAGACAACTTAAAAATGTATTGTATGTTCTAGGAATTAAGAAAACTTTGGTCTCTGTCTCAATGATTACTGATCAGGACATTCAAGTTCAATTCTTAAGACTAACTATGTCATTAAGGATGGCCAGATGGAAACAGTTGCAACAGGAGTGCACGTGGGGAATTTGTACAGACTAGATGTGAAGAGTATGCCACAGCAAGCAATGGTTGCAGCTGGACCGACAGCCGAAAATCTCTGGCATCAGAGATTTGGCCATCTTAATCTGCAAGACCTCATTCTACTTCAGCGAAAAGGTATGGCCGATGGACTCCCTGTTTTCCATAATGTTAAGCTGGATTGTGATGGATGTGCATTAGGAAAAATGCAGAGAGAAGAGTTCCCTTTGCATGTTAGAAAGCAAAGAGACATTTTAGAACTAGTGCATACAGACATCTGTGGACCCATGCAAACCAGGTCATTAGGAGGAGCATATTACTTTCTCTTATTTACAGATTATTGCACTAGATTTTCATGGGTATACTTTCTGAGTAAAAAGAGTCAAGCTTTTCAGTATTTTAAAGAGTTTAAATCCATGGTAGAAAACCACACAGGAAAAAGGATAAGAATTCTTCGCTTAGATCAAGGGGGAGAATACAGGTTGGGAGAGTTCATGGATTTCTGCAAGCATCATGGGATTGTGTAACAGTTTACAATGCCCCACACTCCATAGCAAAATGGAGTGGCAGAACGGAAGAACAGAACTCTTGTGGAGTGCGCAAGGAGCATGCTTCAAGGTAAGGGTCTATCAAATGGTCTTTGGGCAGAAGCTATTAACACTGCTGTATATTTAAAGAATAGGAGTCCTACTAGATGTCTAGGCTTGAAAAGCCCTTTTGAAGCATTGTTTGGATTCAAACCAGCAGTGAGTCATTTAAGAATATTTTGGTCAAAAGCTTATGCTCATATACCTAAGGCAGATAGGAAGAAGTTAGATCCTAAAGCCCTGAAATGTATATTTGTTGGATATGACGCTGAGTTCAAGGCTTATAAGTTATTTAATCCTGTGACTCACAAGGTTTTTGCAAGCAGATATGTTATATTTCATGAACAAGTCGAAGAAGGAAAAAATAACTCTAACAGTGATTGGCACATTCCATTGCTATTGGAAGAAAACAGTGGGGAAGATGAAGAGCAGGAGGAGAAACAAGAAGAAGAAGTAACAAATGATGTAATCACTACAACAAAACCAACGATTAGCATCCCTTTTTACTTCTTTTTTTGCATCTAGAGCCCATTTTTGGTGCTATTTGCATCCATTTATCAAATATGGTGCAAAACTTGACACAAAATTTGCATCAAGTTTTGCACCAAATCTTACACCAAGTTTAGCACCAGGTATTGCAATAGGTTTTGCACCACGTTTTGCACCAAATTTTATGCCAAGTTTTATGTCATCCTTTGCACCAGGTTTTGTTCCAGGTTTTGCATCAATTTTGGCATCTATTTTTGTTTGACATACTTTTGCATCCTCATTTGCATCCAATTTTTGCACCTACACTTGCATCAACTTTTTCATCGACTTTTGCATCCTTTTTTAAATCATTTTTTGCATCCATTTTTTCATCCATTTGTGCATCACTTTTGCGCCACGTTTTACATCGAGTTTTGTGTCTAGTTTTGCATATAATTTTGCATCTACTTTTGTTGCATCCACTTTTCCATCTTGTTTGGCATCCATATTTACATCCTCTTTTGCATCTATTATTGTACCCACTATTGCATCTAATATTTTTGTGCCACAATTGGCGCCTAGTTTGGCACCTCCTTTTGCACCCACTTTTGATTATAAGTTTGCATCCACGTTTGCATCCTCATTTGCATCTAGGTTTTCATCAACTACTACATCTATTTTTGCATCCCTTTTTGTATCCAATTTTGGACCAAGATTTGCATCGTGTTTTGTGTCTCGTTTTGCATCTACTTTTGCATCGACTTCTATTGCATCCACTTTTGCATACAATTTTGCATCCACTGTTACACCCATTTTAAATTTCACTTTTTGCATCCCTTTCTACATCTTCATTTACATCCACTTTTGTTATGCCATAATTTGCACCATGTTTTGCACTCACTATTGTATCCACGTTTGCTTCCAATTTTGCATCCATGTTCACATCCTCTTTTGCATCAAATATTGCATCTATTTTTGCATCCACTTTTCTGTCAAGTTTATGCATTGGGTTTTGCATCTCGTTTTGTATCTACTTTTGCATCTACTTCCATTGTATCCATTTTTTTATCCAATTTTGTTTTGCCTGTTGCATCAATGTTTGCTTCCACTTTTACATCCATTTTTGCATCTTATTTTGCATATTTTTTGTCTATTGTTACATCCACTTTTGTTGCACCATATCTTGCGCCTACCATTGCAACCACATTTGCTTCCACGTTTGCATCCACATTTGCATCCTCTTTTGTGTTCAAGTTTGCATCAGATATTGTGTATGTTTTTGCATCCCCTATTGTATCCACTTTTGTTTCATCCATTTTTGCATCTACTTTTGTGTCCGTTGTTGCATCCAAATTTGTTTCACCACAGTTTGTGCCAAGTTTTACACCTACCATTGGACCCATGTTTGCTTCCACTTTTGCCTTCATGTTTGCATCCAAGTTTGCATTGACAACTGCATCTACTTTTGCATCCACTTTTGTGTTAGGTTTTTCATGTTGTTGTGCATCTACTTATGTTGTATCCACTTTTCATCCAATTTTACTTCTATTGTTGCCCCCATTTCTATGTTCGCTTTTGCATCCCTTTTCCAACACTCATCATATTTTCTGCATTGATGATATTCCTTATGGCATTGACAATTATGAACAATTGATTACAATGTCAATAATATTGACAATGATGAAAATGAAGATGATGGCGATGACATGAATTGTGATTATGATGATAAAGACGATAGTGGTTACAATGACATTAATGATGATGATGGCAATGATTATGATGATGACGATGCTATTGACCTTGGCGAATCTTCCCAATTCTAGATGTTGTCATTGTCATAATCATAAGCATTATCTTTGATGTCATCATCATCATTTTCATCTAGGTCATCATCAAAAACAATAATGGCATGAATGATGATGATGATTACAACAATGTTGATAGAAATTACATTAATGATGATGATGGGGATGATAAAAATGACAATGACGATGATAATGGTGGTGATGATGATGATCATCGATCATCTCTCAAAAGTTGTTATTTCTCTTACGTATATCAATGTGTCCTAAACAACCCTTTTCTAGCACTGATCACATTTTTTGGGTTGATGATATTTCTTACAACATCTATAATTATAAACAATTGCAAACAATGTCCATAATGATGATGATGGAGCTGATGATGATGGCATGAATGGTGATTATGATGATAATGTAATGATGGCAATAACGATGACAAGGATGATGGTGATGATGATGACAATGATTATGATAATGAGAATGAACAATTACTAGTTTCACTACCATCTTCTGGATACATATTACTATCATACTTTTTAAATTTTTTGTCTCTCTTGAGGTATCTTACTATAATGGTGTTGTCAACACTAGAAAGATATCTTGTTGTAATGGTGGTTCTAATGTTAGCACTAGCAAAGTTTTTGTTAAATTTTGGTTAAAAAAAAATCGATTTATGCAATTATTTTGACAATCTATGTAAAAAAGTAAATAACATCCAATTATTTTGACTTAGTCCCATTGATTATCATGAATTCACCAGTCTGAAGACCATCTTCTACATACATATTATTATTAAACTTTTTGCATTATATCCCTCTTATATCTTGTTGTAATGGCAGTATTAGCACTAAAAAAATATCTTGTTGTAATGGTGATGTTAGTATTAGCACTAAAAAAATCACTAAATTTTGGTAAAAAAAAGTTTATCATTTATTTATTTTTAATTTGGGAAATTTTTGTTTTTATTTTTTTTGTTTTTAATTCTATTTTTATGCAGTAATATTTTTTTTGGTTGAATTTTGGTAGTAACTAGTTTTTGGTCGAATCATATGTATTAACCATGTTCTTTATGCTACAAGTCTAATTGTTGGGACAAAATTGCTCTTTCAAATAAGTTGCAAAAGCTATTTTACATCCATTGTTGCACCCATGTTTACACCCACTTTTACATCCCTTTTTGCATCCTATTTTTCATCTTCATTTGCTTCTTTTTTTGCATCTATCATTACATCTACTTTTGTTGTGACAAAATTTGTTCCATGTTTTGCACATACTGTTGTACCCACGTTTGCTTCCAATTTTGCATCCATCTTCACATCCTATTTTGCATAAAATATTTAATCTATTTTTGCATCCACTTTTGTGTTGGGTTTTGCATCTCATTTTGTATCTTCTTTTGCATGTACTTCCATTTCATCCATATTTTGCATCCAATTTTGTTTCTCATGTTGCACCCGTGTTTGCATCCACTTTTACATCCCTTATAGCATCTTCTCTTGCATCTAAGTTTGCATATTTTTTTGTGTCTATTATTACATCCACCTTTTTTGTGCTATTATTTGTGCCATATCTTATGCCTATCATTACAACCCACATTTTCTTCCACTATTGCATCCATATTTGCATCCTCTTTTGTGTCCAAGTTTGCATCAAATATTGTTTATGTTTTTTGCATCCCATTTCGAATTTACTTTTACATCCACTTTTGATTTGTCTAGTTTTGCAACTAGTGTTGAAATATGTAACTAGGTTCAGTCTTCATAATGACGTGTAATCAAAATTTTATATAATTGATGCAAAGAAGAAAAAATAAAATTATTTATGTTATGCTTGAGTCATGGGTTTCATGCTTAAGGAATTTTATTTTATAGATAAAGCTCCCATTGTGAGCTATTAGGTCTAGTCATCAAGTCATAAAGTCTATTGAGTCATTGTCATGGACTGAAGACCCATTTGGACATCTTATATATTGTAAAAGGAGAATTTATTTGTGTCACAAACCCTCCAAGACCTTGTCACAAGTACTATTTCACATCGGCCCCCAAAAGAATATGGAGATCATTCTAGAAGAGCATGTCACCTTACACACTTGCATAAGTCAACTTATTTCATGGGAATACTATGATATATATAGAGGACTTGGCCTCACTTGAAGTGCACTCGATCAATCATTTGAAATCGGAGAAAAAGTGTGAGAAACACAAGAGAACAAGCCTCCCATCAAGAAAATGAAAAGAAGGGAAGATGCTAAAGTAATGATGATTTGTTTTAGGAAAATTACTTTCACACGTGCGAGGAACAATAGTGTTTTCTGTTGTAGAAGAAGCCAAAGTTATCACTGCCATCTTACGAGGCCAAATTTAGAAGGAAAGAAAATCAAGAATACAAGTTGAAATGTAGAAGAAGGATACTCCATCCAAGAGAAGGGAAACAAAGGACAAAATTAGTGTTGGTCCCTCACATATGTTGTAACTAGGCTATCTGAAGAAGCCATGAATTGTTGTTTTGAACCAATATGTTGAAATTTGAAGAGAAGCCGAGATCCTTAGTGAAACAATCAATTTGACTATCATTGACTCAAGGAAGAAGAATTTATTTAACGAAGCCTTGTGAGTTGGTCTTGAGAATTTAGTAGGTCAAGGGTCTTGGTCTTGGAACTCATCACTTGAAGATTCTACAAGAAGAAGAATTATTTTAGGTTTTCCTCTCAAGCTTGGAGACATTTTGGCCCTAGATGATCACCTACATCTTTTTTCCTTTTTCTTGTTTTTGTTTAGGGTTTCGTAGTTGTTTGATGAAGAACACATAACAGTAATCAAGTCAAAGAAGAACCTAATTAAGAAAAGTAAAAATTCCTCACAATAAGTTATCATTATAACAGAAATCATCTAATATCTTTGATCGAGATCTCTCAACATGGTATTAGAGCTATGTTGACAAATCAAGGAAGACCAGCTCAATAAGGGACACTCAAGCACTCAAGGACCAAAGTTCTGGAAAGACATCAAAGCATCTTGAATATCATCTCCTTGTCAAGGAATTTTTAAGACAAGGTCTACATCATCTTCTTGAAGGAAGTGTCAAAAACCTAGATAAGTCAAAGAAAAGGTCTACACTAAAATCATTCTTGGGATCCTCGCTCAAGTCATCACCAACGAAAGAGGCCAAAAATACCCTAACCCTACTCAAGTTGAAGAGATCTACGAATCAAATTAACTTGAAGTCTACACATCTAAGAGAAGAAAGATTAAGGACATCGCCATCATCATCAAAGGATCCAAAGTGATCTTCCTCTCTTTTTAGTCAAGGATCACTCTTGAAGAAAAACATCTTCAATAAGACGAGTTTTTCAATTTTTCCGTAACATCATCAAATTCAAGAAGGTAGCAGGTTTAAGAAGCATATTCTCAAGTAATTATATTTATGTCTACATTTGAATTTGTCAAAATTTATTTTTCTAAGGAAAGCAACAAGATGGTTGGGGCTTCAAATTTTCTTTCATAGAAGAAAAGGTCAGATCTAAACCTCATACAAATTGAGGTCATGGACGATGTTAAGGGCTCAATCAATAAACCCGCAAAGGAAGATGCTAAAGCACACGAAAGGTATATGAAAGGGGAAGTAAGGGCTCAAAGGATTTGCATAGAATACATAAAGGATCCCCTCATTCCATATGTAAGTAAACTTGAAACTTGAAAATAAATATATGACAAACTGGTAGAGTTGTTTTCTAGAAGCACTACAGGAGAAGTTCTCTCATTAAGGAAAGAACTCTACAAGATAAGGATATAAAAATAAGAAGGAATAGTCTGATACTTTGTGTGGATATATAAAATAAGGGATCAAATTCAACATCTGGGGGAGATGATGTCTAAAAGGCATATGGACACTATAGTACTAATGCACTACCAAAAGAAAAGGGTAATTTTACATCAAACATTTATGGGAAGAAGGAACCTACTCCATTCAAATATATATGGTAACTATGAAAAATTAAAGAAACTAGGTTGAAGGAAAAAAATGATGTATGATCAAATGAGCAAACTCAAGAATATGCTACTATGGAAAAGAGGAAAGGGAAGTTTGGAAAATTTGCTCCTCAAAAAAGGAAGAAAAATATGGCAAAGGTTCAATGCTATGGATGTGAATAATATGGGCACTACAAGAGAGGTTGTCCTAAGCTCAAGAAGGATAAAAAAAAAAGAGGAAGGGAAGAGGCTCATATCACTGAAGAGATGGAAGAAAATGAAAATAAGAAATCCAAGAAAGAGGAAATAAAAGATCTCTACTATGATTTAGATTATCTTCCTTGCCTAGTTGTTTTCAAGTTTCCATTCTCAAGTTTTCTGTCGTAAACTATATCTGTCATGGTAGGAATCATTACGAGCATAATAGCATTCATTATGGAATCATACATTAATAGGATTGAAAGAAAAGAACTCATGACATAATATTAGAAAACCATATGACAATTACCTATAGAAGGATGTAGCTCTTGGTAACCTCATTAGGAGCATAAGTAATACTTAAAGGGAAGAACAAAGTCATCTACAATATAGCTCATCATGCATTATTCAAGAAAGGAATTTGAAGGAAGAGGATAATCATGATCCTCTGTTGGAATCTTATTTAAAATATTCACAGATTGGAAGAAGAAAGTGTTTCATCATGAATTCCAAACTTATAGGGAACTCATGGGATGATGCTGTGATGACAAAGTGAAGCAGCTCAAATTGATTCAAGGAAGCTCTTGAAGATATTCTAGATGACCTAAAGGAATAAATGAGGTATGTATGCATATTTTAAATTAAGTCATGTCATATGGTCGAAGATATCATGAATTGATGATCTACCTCAAGAGGATGATCAAAATAAAGGATCAGCTTGTTATGCAACCAACTCACAGAAAAGAGATATCAATGACTTAAAAAATATCCTCTTCGAGGGGGAAACGTCCTTTACATTACATAAATGAACAATTCTTGGATGATTAAAATGATAATACCTCCTTGGTATATATATGAGTTTAAGGGGTAAAAATATAAGCAAAGCCTACACAACAGTAATAATTTAAGGGCACAACAATAATAATAGTGGGATTTTATGGGGCACACCAATAACAACATGGGGGATACATGAGAACGACAATAAAAATAGGGGGATACACTAATAATAATAAGTGGAATACACTATTATTATAGGGACCTAACATGTCCCTCTCCTTCAAAAAATTGTTGTCCTAATGCTTGAGTAGTTATGGATGCTTCTGTATAAAATTTTTACCCTCCAATGTGGAATCTTCAGGGGGTAAGTTCTTCCACATAATGAGGTACTATGAAATGAATCAATTTTGTAGTTGTTAGGTCCTTCTTTCCTTGATTTCTTCAGGCTCAAATATCATTTTTCCTTCTTCGTCATGTGTTGGCAACACTCCTTGAAATAAGAGCTTGTCATTGATAATCTTATTTAAGCATGAAAGATGGAAAATTGGGTGTATTCCAGAAGATGTAGGTAACTCCAATTTTGTATGCCATAGTACCAATATTTTACAAGATCTTGTAAGGACCATAGTACTTGGGTGATAATTTATTATCCTTCTTAGCCTGCTTGAGGGACATTTATTTGAATGGTTGTAGCCTTAAAAATACCTAGTCACCTACATCAAAACTTATTTCATTGCGATGGTGATCTTCGTGTTGTTTCATTCGATTTTGCACCAGAGTGAAGTTATCCTTTAAAAGTTGGAGAACTCATTGTTGATGCTCGATGTGATCTTCCATTGCTTGAACCTTATAATTTTCTCTTAAAGATGATGTGATGGATGGTGGATGATATCCATAAAGTGCCATAAATGGGGTCATTTTTGCTACAGTATGGAAGGAATTGTTATACCACCATTTAGGTAGAGCTTACCACTTGGCCCATTATGTTTGTTTACTCGATACAAAGCAAAGAATATATCCTTCCAAACATTTGTTCACTATCTCAGTTTGTTTGTCAGATTGAGGATGATACGATGAGCTATGAGCTAGTTGAGTACCAAGACAATAAAATAATTGTGTCCAAAAGTTTCCAGTGAAAATGGGATCTCTATCACTTACCATAATATTTAGGTTTCCATGTATCTTTTGAATTGTTTCCAGAAATGCAATAGCAACTTTACTAGATTTAAAAGGATGAGATAATGCACACAAGTGTGCATACTTGGTAAGTATATCAAATGCCACCATGATGATGCTCTTTCCTTCAGATTTGGGTAAACCTATGATAAAATACATTGAGACCTCTTCCCAACATTGACTTGGAATGGATAAAGGTTGTAATAGACCCAGGGTCTTAATTATCTCAACTTTGTTTTGTTGGAAAACCAAAAAATCTGCCAGAAACTTCTGAATATCATATTTAAGGACATCCCAAAAAAATTCCTTCTTGACCTTGTTGTAAGTTTTCAAAAATATTGAGTGACCTCCTAAGTGGGAGGTGTGCAATTCCAAAATAATCTTTTTACCACAATGAATCATTTTTCCGGCTAAATGTGTTAGATGTACAAGGATATTGGTACAAATTTTGAATAAGTGCCCACACCTCTGCATCATTATTCCATTCATCCCTTGGTTCAATTATGCAATCATATTGGATAATATAAATGGAACTAAGAAAAGCTTCCACATCCTCATTCTTTCTTTAGAGTAAATCTGAAACAACATTTTGCTTCCCTTTTTTGAAGATGATTTCAAAGTCATAACCCAACAACTTTGTGAGCCATTTTTGCTACTCTTCTAAAGATAATATTTGTTCCAAAATGTATTTAAAACTATCATGATCCATTTTTACCTTGAAGTGTCTTCCCAGTAGGTAAGGTCTCCATTGCTTTAGTGCATGTAGTATTTCCAACATTTCTTTCTCATAAATAGGTTTGTGTAAATAATTTCCTTTGATTGGACGAATTTCAAAAGAAACAGGTCTTCCTTTCTGCATTAAAACAACACCAATTCTATTCCCTAAGGCATGAAATTCCACAAAAGGGTTTTTATTTTGTTAGGTGTAGCTAAGACTGGTGCTTGGCACATTTCCTATTTAAGATGTTCAAAGGCCTTAGTCACTTTCGGAGTCCAAGAAAATGCATCTTTCTTCAATAGTGTTGTTAGAGGTATTTTTATCTCCCATAATTCTTAACAAAGTTGTTGTAATAACCTGTCAACCCGATAAATCCTCAAAGATTCTTTATGGTTGTGGGGATTTTCCATTCCTTAATGGATTTAGTTTTGTTAGGGTATACCTTAACACCCTCGTGAGATACAATATGACCAAAAATATTCCACTTCCTGTACTCGAAAGAAACATTTGGAGGATTTTTCATATAATTGTTTCTCCTCCAATATTTGAGAACAGTGTCAACATGTTGAGCATGATCCTTCCAAGAATTGTTATAGATTAGTATATCATCAAAAAATAATAATCAGAAATTTCTAAAGAAGGGTTTGAAAATTATTCATCAATAATTGAAATGTCGAAGGAACATTACTAAGCCCAAAAGGCATCACCAAAAATTCATAATGACCCTCATGAATTTTGAATGATCCTTTTAGAATGTCTTCAGTCTTCATTCTAATTTGATGATATCCTGACCAAAGGTCCATCTTGGTGAAGTAAATTGCTCCATGTAATTCATCCAACAATTCATCCATGACATGAATGGGAAATTTATCTTTCATACTAATCTTTTCGAGCTCCCTATAATCCATACATATACACCATGTTCCATCCTTCTCCCCATAATCCAGACACACACTCCATGTTCCATCTTTCTTGTTCACCAATACCACTAGAATAGATAAAGAACTTTGTATAGGTTGAACCATACCAGCCTCTAACATTTTTGCAACCATGCGTTCAATTTCACTTTTTGGGCATAGGGATATATGTAAGGTATGATGTTTGAAGGAACACTTCCTGGAATCAAATGAATAGCATGATCATGATCACGGATAGTTGGGAGGCCTTTTGGAGTCTCAAATACCTTCAAATGATCGTCTAAGGCTTTTTAGAGATCTGGAGAAATATATGATTTTAATTTTTGAACCTCTAGTGAGAATAATTGGGAAACTACGCCTCGTTTCTCTTTCTTCAAATATTTTTCATTCCATTAGGTCTTATTTTATTTCCTAGTTTCCCTGCGATACCCCTTAATTCAACTTCCTTTCTTTCCCAAAAAAAATTGAAGAAAAATTATTGAAAATTAAAAGTTATTGTCCCCAAAGATTGTAACCATTGTACTACTAGTAAAATATCAACAACACCCATTAGAATGGAAAGAATTGGACTATTCAATACATATTCCCCCATGGTTAGCTTGACATTGTGGCCCTTTCCAGTGCAATTTATAGTTCCTTAATTTGCAACCATCACTTGATGCTCGGGTGCCGGATATAGGAAGAAATTCAATTCGTTGGAAATCTTACAATGAATAAAATTATGATTAATACTTGAATCAATCAGCACTATTATCTTTTTCTTCTTGATATATCCTTCTATGTTGAGAGTCTAAGAAGTGGTAATTCTTTCCAATTCATTGCAATATATGGTCGAATTTATTTCTTATTTCTCTCAGGTTGGTTCCTGGTGTATATCCTCCTCTTTTGATGTTTCTTGTCACTTTTCTTCCTCCTCTTCACAATCTCTGTAGAAAATTTCTTCTCAGCACACTTATTTCCTTTAGTGTATTTTCTATCACATCCGTAACAAATCCTTTTTTCTCTTTTTTCCTCCAATTGTTGTGGCGTCAAGCTTGTAGGTTGTGGAAGGCTATTAGAAGCAACACTTCCATATTTATAGTTGTGAGTGGTAGACTTCCTTATTCCCATATTTTTTCTTTCAACTTTTCTTTCCACCTTGACTGCCTTATCCAATGAATCAGGTTCCCAAAGTTGAACTTCATGTTGGGTGATATCCTTCAAATTCCCTATGAAAACATTAATGCTATGCTCATCTGGAATATGAATTACCCTAATATTAAATTTTTGGAAGTCCTCAATGTGCACCGCCTTTGAACCCTTTTGTTTGAGATTTATCAATTGGCTAAAGAAGGTCTTGCTCTTTGTATACTCATAATGTGTTGTCATTTCCTTTGTAAAAATTTACCAAGTGACAAGTGGTTTACGATAACAAAGTCATCGATACCATATAAATTTATTGGTTTCTACATATAAAGATGCAATGCCTACCTTTTGTGTGTGTTGCACATCATTTAGATCAAAATATTCCCCAGTTTGTAGTATCCATGTTACCAGATCATTACCATCAAATTTCCTCATATCTATTTTTGGAATGTGGTGGTTCTTAAACCCCACATTGGACTATCTAAAATCATCATTCATATTTTTTTTTTCCTCCTCATGAATTTCATGGATTACCTTGTCACCACCAAGAAGCCTTTCTTTTAACAACTTTGTCAAACCTTCCTTAAAACCTTCCATGTATGCTTTCAAACCATTCAAGTTTCCTTTTAAACCATCCATGTCACCTTTTAAACCATCCATGTCATATCTAGTTTCTCTTTGTGAGAGCATAATTTGTTTCACTTGGTCCCATAATTTTGATATATCATGCTGCAATTATTCCTCTTCATGCATCATAGTAGAGATTTATGAGGATTTAATGGGTGTAGAATTATTTTTTTGGTAGGAAGTTTAGAACCCAATACTGATATATATGCTTCAACATTCCCTTGGAATCACTTCAAACTTAATTTTCAAACAAATGTTATGCAATTTAAAAAACAAATACACATATTTTTCTTTCTTTTACGAGATTGATTTTGAAATGGTTGTAACTCTATAATTTAGGGTCTTGAAGGTATGAAATTTGGTTCTATGGTATCCCTATGAATATTATTTCCAATGCCACAATTCATACCAATATTGGATTCTTCAATATAGAGTTATGTTAGATCTCCCAAGATGACCTGATTATGAACTAATTTAGTAGAGCGAACTTGTACGTAGTTCCGTGTGTCATTGTTTTGACCTTCAATATGAAAAATGATACACCAGAAACTAGAGTATGCTTAGTTTCAGTCACTTTTTACTAAATTCAAATTCGATGCTCACATAGAAAGTTATGACAATTTTCCCTAGGTCACCTATTTGAGATTGTATTATGGAGCCTGAAAAAACCCTAACTTCATCAGAACATATCTTCGAAACTATAGAGAACAAAGCTCTGAAATCCTTACACAAATTTCACCAAGATTTTGGCATCAAGAGGTCGAATTTTTGGCTTCTGAAGCCTCGTAGAGAAAAAATTATAGCGAAAATTCCAAGATGACCTATTTGAAGAAGCAAAACCCTGTAATCCAAAGCTCCAATACCAAATGTTATGTAACCAACTCACATAAAAGATAGATAAACGACTTAAAAAATAAATTTTTCAAGGGGGAAACCTCATTTACATTACATAAATTAACAATTCTTGGATTATTCAAATGATAAGAACTCTTTGGTATATATATGAGTCTAAGGGGTCACAATATAATCAGAGCCTACATAAAAATAATAATGTAAGGGCACACCAATAACAATAGTGGGCTTCTTTGTGGAACAACAATAAAAATATGGGGGATACATGGGCACAAAAATAACAATAGGGTGCTGCACTAATAATAATAAGGGGAATACACTAGCATTATTGGGAGCTAACACTGCTCCTTTGGAAGGATGAAGGAAGGCATGGTTCACACATTTACTAGATGAAATCAACATATGTCCTCATATGAAATATGAGGTGGTTGAAAAAATTGGAGGAACTATGATTGGATGTTCCTGAAAGGAAATGTGTGAAGAAAGAAAAGAAGAGATAAACAAAAATGCAACAATGGAAAAGGAAATCAACATCCAAGGACTAAAATATTTGACTATGATATCTCCATGTGAAAAATACGAAGTCTGGAAAAGAAAGATACCCTTGAAAATGTATATATTTTTGTAGATGTGTTAATATGTATGCAAGATGATGATGAAAATAAGGAGATTTCATGATGAAATACAATCACAAAGGTAATTATTATTTAAAGATCATTTTTTATTTTTGAACAATATCTGGATGGGCTAATGCAAGGCTGCAAAGGGAAGAGATGTGGATGTCTTCTACAACCGATTCTCATGTAACATGATAAAAGGTCCTTAAGGAAAGATGGCATGAAGAAAGGATAGATATGGACTAATGGATCAATTTTCAATGAAAAGAAGGATGACATGACTGACATGATTCATGATGGAAGTGATGGATGGTATGTGCCCTAAAAACAATTATTTTTCCCATGATCTCCACCTAAAGAGCTACTAGAAGCAAGTCCCTAGTCAAGAGGGAACTTGGTCAAGGCCCTGGTTAAGAAGGAGCTTGGGTACATTCCTTTCATAGGAATGGGTACATTCCATAATTGGAATGGGTATATCCTCCTTGACAAGGGATAGATAGACACATGATTATTTTATTCACTTGGGAAGAAATAATGGAGGATTGGGTAAGAATCTGGGATCTGATACTCTTTGAAGATGTGGTAGGGAATCTAGGATAAGAGTAGTCATACAGGATCAATATTATTTGAAGATTGGGAATCCAAGATAAGAATAGTCCTGGTGGAACATACTCTGAGAGAACCCGGGTGGGGTATGTGCCGAGAGAGAAAAAGATGAGGGTGTCTATAAATCATTGGTCTCACCAACATTTTGTTGTGATCATGTGGAGAGATAAAGTTTTTATTCAAGGCCTTTCTATGTGACAATGGTCGATGATATTATGCTAAACAAATGAGTTACCAATATCGCTCTTCTTATGAGAATTATTTATCTTGAGAATATCTAAGTACCTTTTATAGATTATGAATACCTCCCTAGTTAAGAGGGAGTGTTGAAATATGTAACGAGTCTCAGTCTTCATAATGACATGTGTATTCATGATTTTATGTAATTGATGTAAAGAAGAAAAATAAAATTATCTATGTTATGCTTGAGTCATGGGTTTCATGCTCAAGGAATTTTATTTTATAGATAAATCTCCTATTGTGATCTATTAGGTTTAGTCATGAATTCATAAAGTATATTGAGTCAATGTCATGGATTGAATACCCATTTGGGCATCTTATATATTGTAAAAGTATTATTTATTTCTGTCGCAAACCATCCAAGCCCTTGTCGCAAGTATTGTTTCAAGTTGTCCCTCAAAAGAAGATGAAGATCATTCTAGAAGACCATGTTGGCCTAGACAGTTGCATATGTCGAATTATTTCATGGGAAGACTACTGTATACATATATAGAGGACTCAAGATCACTTTAAGTGCACTCGATCAAGCATATGAAATAGGAGAAAACGTCTAATAAACACAAGAGAACAAGCCTCCCATCAAGTGAATAAAAATAGGAGAAGAAGCTGAATTAATTATAATCTGTTTTGGGAAAATACCTTTCACATGTGAGAGGAAGACTGTTGTTCTCTATTGTAGAAGAATGTGAAGTTATCACTGCCATCTTAGTAGGCCAAATTAAGGAGGGAAGAGAGTCAAGAATACAAGTTGAATTGCAGAAGAAGGAGACTCCATCCAAGTGAAGGGAATCAAAGGACAAAATTAGTGGTGGTTCCCTCACATGTCTTGCAGCTAGGGTTTCTAAAGAAGGCAAGAGTTGCATTTTTGAACCAATAGGCCGAAATATGAAGGGAAGCTTAGATCCTTGGTGGAAGAATCAATTTGACTAGCATTGACTCAAGTAAGAAGAATTTATTTTAGGAAGCCTTCTGACTTGGTCTTGGATAGGTTAGTAGGTCAAGGGTATTGGTCTTGGAACTCATCACTTGAAGATTCTATAAGAGGAATAATTTGTTTTGGTTTTCCTGTCAAGCTTAGAGAGGTTTTTGCCTTGGATGATTGCCTAGATCTTGTGATCTTTGCCTTGCTATTATTTATGGTTTTGTAATTTTTTGATGAAGAACATGTAGTAATAATCAAGTACAAGAAGAACCTAATTAAGAAAAGTAAACATTCCTCACAAGTAGTTATCATTATAAGAGAAATCATCTAATATCTATGCCCTATATTTCTCAACATGTATTACCTTACTACACCCAACAAGAATAATAATATTATTATTCTAATATCCATGGAGGACTATAAACTGAGACTTAGTCACTGTTAAATAATAGACATGATAAACAAATGCACATTCTACCCAACAAGTGGAAATATTTACCTAGAGTGAGAAATCATAGTGACATACAAGAAACAAGGATATATATATATATATATATATATATATATATATATATATATATATATATATATATATATATATATATATATATATATATATATATATATATATATATATATATATATATATATATATATATATGTGTGTGTGTGTGTGTGTGTGTGTGTTTGTGTGTATTACCTAATGAGGATTTCATAGCAGAGTGAACCTTGAGCCTTCCTCGATGAGAAATAAGGTTACCTTATTTGTAGGTTGGAAGCAACGAAAAGGAAGTGTAACCTTTTTAAATACAACCACCAATAAATATACAATAGAAGAAAAAAAACAATAGTGTCCAAAAGAACTCACTGTCTCACCATACCTCTAGTGGTAATGATGCCACCAAAATACAAAGGAAAGAGCGTTATATTCCCAAGCAAGGTTGGATCACAACCCAGGTGTTGGCATCTTTGTCCTCTCTCGTGCGATGCTCTAAGAGTCAGACACCAGAAACAAAAAAAAAAATCTCTCAAAAGAAAATGTGGGTCACCCAAAATCAAAGGCTAAGGTATGATCCAAGCTATGGAAACTGTTGGATCACACCTAGAGATATGAATCATCCAGTTGGATATCACATGGTAGGCTTGTGAATATCACATGGTTGTGAGATCCGTGGCAAGGTCTAGTTGGACACAGTAATTTCCAAAACCCATTCATTATCGTGCTTGTATGAAGGATAGGATAATCATACCATTAAAATCGTACCAACATTAGGTATAACAAGGGGGTATAAACTCTAAGGCCGAAGGAGCCTAAATATTATTTATAATGTAACTTATTTCGTAAATTTTCATGTATGATTTTGGTTAATATCATAAAACAAAACCATACTAAATGCATACATGTATGTATTGGTATATGTAATATTATGGATTAATAAATCCTACTGTATTAACAGGTAGCCTATGGGAAAAAGGACAATGTAAAGTATGCCTAGAAGAGAACAACATCCATGTTTACATATTCTATCTCACAAATAGATATATGAAAAGAAAATAAAATCGCAGAGGGATAGTGACAGATGGTATCAAAACACCAATTTCAAATATGGGCTTGAAAGGAACCACCACACTAATATGTATTTATGTGCAGAGTTGAAATTTGATTTAAGTATTAAGATGTTAATACTAGTTTGTGTTGACCATAATGTACTCAAGTGAAGCAGGTTACAAAGCAGAATGGTTAATGATCCTACTCCACGTACAGTAGAAGGAGAGGAAATATATGTAAAGTTGGGGGAAGGAAACACCCCATCACCAGCCCATTTTATGGATATTATTAGAATTTATAACAATAATTGTCTTACTTTAGAACCAACAATGAACACCTACTAAAGGCTAGTGAAGAATAAGAAATGATGATAAGGGATTTAACTAAAAAGTATAGTCATAGAACAATAGAAATAAAAGCACTGAAAAGGAAAAATGTTGAGACAAAGTCAGAAAAGTCTGGAAGTGGTTATTATTCTGACAAAACTTATCCAAAAGTATAGAAAATGAAGAATAAAGTGGATTTGCAAGGAGAGTTAAAAAAAATAAAGCCTCCTAACTTTGACAATGAGGAGGAGGATACAGAAGCCTAGCTCCTCAATATGACCAAGTATTTTCAAGTTTATGAGTATGAGAGTATTAAAGTGCACAATGTTTTTCATGCATCTTTGTTAAAAAAATGTCCATGATAATTCTCACATAATTGATGGAATTTGATACAGGTGGAACCAAAAGGATACTTCCTCATAGAACTACTTCGCATATTATATTGGAAAGAGATCCTTCTCGGGAATTAAGTCACCGCTCAGGTTAAAGTGAAATGGAAGCAGTTTACACCTAAGGAGGCTATTTAGGAGATATAGAATAAAATGTGATAGGCCTATCAAACATTGTTTCAGAAGGGAAGCAATTGGACAGTGAACACCCATGACAGTGTTGAATAAAAGGGGGGGAATACGTAATATGCCTATGTTCATTATGTTGAAGTCTTTCAATTTTTAGACTTTGACTATTTTTAGGTTTGATGCCTAGAAAACCATGTTGTGTTCAAAATGAACGTGAACAATAAAGTAGCTATGATGTAATAAATATATTTTTATTAATAAATAGAAAGTTGGAAATTACTTGCGAAAGAAACACTAAATTTAAGAGATTCTTTCCAAGATTTGGAAACCATTAGTGGTGAGTGAGATCAAAATAATCTTCCCTTAAATAATTTCTAAAAATCCCTACGAGGCAATAGATAAGATTTAATATAATGAGAGAGAAATATTTATTAAATCACTTGGTTGGAGAAAGACACTAATTATGGGTGAAATAAAGGGTCATGAGAGAAAAAGGTGGTCTTTAAATAAAAAGGAAAAACAACCTTTTGGGAAAAAAAGAATGAAATCCTAGGCAAGTGGGTTGGTGGGGCCAAAAAGCGAGACAATGATAAAATATACTAGGGAAGGAGATTTATAAAATCTAGTACATGGAAATCAAACAGGTTGTTGATTCCTTTAGCAAGCGTATCTCAGCTCAAGGCGATCTGGTGGATCAGTTGATGGTTGGGAAGATAGTGTGTTTTTTCCCAAGTGTAGTTCTAGCAGCAAAAATTGTTAGAACATTTATTTATATTTAAATTATGAATATACGTATTTATCATATGTGTATTGAAAGAAGTAAATTAAACATAGAATAACACATAAAAGACATGCATGCAACATATGAGACAGATTTATGTATTTTTTTTAAATGTGTTTAATTAAGGTTCATGTATGAGGTTTGATATTGTAGGACTATTACTGCGCTTATTTTGGTTGAGAGGGAAAGCTTTAATATATATATATATATATATATATATATATATATATATATATATATATATATATATATATATATAGATACATACACCAACCATTCCCCCTAAATATGTGCATGTTGAAAATAGATCGGAAACCGCCTGAGTTAGGTGTTATTGTACGATGCGAGGTAGTCTAGCTTCAACTCACGTCTTTACCTTAATTTTTTTTTTTTATGAATTCTATGATAATCAGTAGATCTATGCAAAGAGTTAAGGCACTGACTCAGAAAGTCTATATACACCTGGTATAACTAAGGAGATTTTGGAAACCAAACATGGAGTTGTGATAATATTATTAGAAATCCACTTTGTCTTATATAGTAAACTTATATCTGAATTGAAAATAATTCCATATCCCATACGAATAGGTGATTTATATTTCAAGTTGAAAATAATTAATATTATTTTGTATTAATGGGGAAATGGTTACATAAGTTGTAACGTATCTCCTTAGCTTAGGATTTGTTCCTAGAGTTTAGGAGTTTGTTTGCAACTACCTGATTTCTAGTGATGTACTTAATAATGTAATCATTCATTTGATGAATAGTAGAGTGAATGGAGAGAGTCTCTTTGTTTGAGTGCAGTGTCCAGGTGCAGTACTCACCTATGAGCTGTAACTCCTTTTTAATTCAAATCTGATTTTTATCTTGGTATCAGAGCAAAGAGTAGGGATAGCCTTAATATTTTTTAGGATGCATCATTGGTTACAAAACTGTAGTGGCGACATTTGTAGAATCAGGTGGACTGCAGTAACACCTTAAGACAGGTCTCAGATGACTGATCATCTCTGAGCACAAGAAAGTGTTGGCGCAGTTTTGTGCGGAAGGAAGAGCTGGCACAATTTTTAAGGAACAGACGCGCCAGTTGCTGTGGTTTTGAGGGAGATAAGCACACCAGCACGCCAGAAAGTTCCATTGGCGTGGAAAATAAAGGATTAATCACGCCAATTTTGTAAGACGCATCGATTTTGTTTCTGGCACGGACATTTCGCTGTCGAAGGAGCGCCAACCTCTTTCTCTTTGAAAAATATGCAATTTCTTGCAGATCGGAGTTGCCCGGTGGTGGCACTTTGAATTTCCGGATTTGTTCGGTGGCAGCAGATCGGAGTAGCCTGGTGGTGGCCTATTGGAGTTCTTGATCTACTCAGTGGTAGCAGATCGGACTTGCCCGGTGGTGGCTCGTTGAAGTTTCTGATCTACTCAGTGGCATCAGATCGGACTTGCCCGGTGGTGGCGCTTTGGAGTTCTAGATCTGTTCGGTGGCAGCAGATCAGATTTGCCCGATGGTGGCACATTGGAGTTCCGAATCTGTTCGGTGGTAGCAGATCAGACTTGCCCATGGTGGCTCATTGAAGGTACAAATCATTTTTTCAGCAAAACTGAGGTTCGAATCTGGTATAGGTCAATATGAATAACAGTTTAGAATCGTATCTCCACGAGTTAGGCAAACTCGATGGATCAAATTTCAACAACTAGAAATTCAAGATGCAGACTTTACTTGAAAGTGCAAATGTGTGGTCAATCGTTATAGGAAGTGAGCTGAGATCAGGATCAGCCACACAAGAACTAGATTGGAATAAAAGGGAGACAAAAGAAAAGGTCATATTGAAGATGTCCGTCAAGGACAATGTTATCCCACACATTAGAGACTGTAAATCAGCCACTGACATTTGGACGACCATTAAAAACCTATACCAGACGCAGAATTCAAACCGTGTATTATCACTCAAAGGCAAGCTGTTTGCATTGAAGATGAAGGAGAGTGAATCCGCTGCTGGATTCATTGCTAGAGTCAAAGACCTGAAGGACAGATTGGGAGATATCGGAGAGAAAGTTTCCGATTCAAATCTGGTCATGATCACATTGAATGGAATGACTGATGATTATCAGACATTCATCACAGGGTTGTCAGCAAGGGAGAAATCCCCTTCATTTGAAGAGCTAATAGGGATTCTGATACAGGAAGAAGAGCGAAGACAAAATTTGAAATCATAGAGCAATGACCTTGCTCTGATGGCAAAAAGGAGACAGTATAAAGGGAAGCAGCACCAGCAACTGCAGCAGCAGCAACAGAAAGGAGCCAACACATTTTAGAAGAGACCGTTTAAAGGTATGTATGCTAATAATTTTCCAATCAAGAAATGTTTTTACTGTGGAAAACCTGGACATGAGATTAGAGATTGTTATAAGAGGCAGGCAGACGAAGGAAGAAACAAACAGAGAAAACATAAGGGTTACTTTGTTAAGGAAGAAGAGGAACATAGCCACGAACTTCGACTGTTTATAGTCGATTGTGCTCTTTCAGCTTCAAAGGGAGATGAGGACGACATATGGTATGTTGACCCGGGCACATCCTCACATATGATTGGTAAGAAGGATTGGTTTGAATCTCTTGAAGAAACTTCATGTGGGTCAAAAATTTATTTAAGAGATGATAGTGGACATGAGATAAAAGGATATGGTGACATTCCTGTAAAATTACCTAGCGCTGACATTAGACACCTTAAAAATGTATTGTATGTTCCAGGAATTAAGAAAAATTTGGTTTCTGTCTCAACGATTACTGATCAGGACATGCAAGTTCAATTCTTTAAGACTAACTGTGTCATTAAGGATGGCCAGATGGAAACAGTTGCAACAGGAGTGCGCGTGGGGAATTTGTATAGACTAGATGTGAAGAGTATGCCATAGCAAGCAATGGTTGCAGCTGGATCGACAGCCGAAAATCTCTGGCATCAGAGATTCGACCATCTTAATCTGCAAGACCTCATTCTACTTCAGAGAAAAGGTATGGTTGATGGACTCCTTGTTTTCCATAATGTTAAGTTGGATTGTGATGGATGTGCATTAGGGAAAATGCAGAGAGAAGAGTTCCCTTTGCATGTTAATAGAAAGCAAAGAGACATTTTAGAACTGGTGCATACAGACATCTGTGGACCCATGCAAACCAGGTCATTAGGAGGAGCATATTACTTTCTCTTATTTACAGATGATTGCACTAGATTTTCATGGATATAATTTCTGAGTAAAAAGAGTCAAGATTTTCATTATTTTAAAGAGTTTAAATCCATGGTAGAAAACCAGACAGGAAAAAGGATAAAATTTCTCCGCTCAGATCAAGGGGGAGAATGCAGGTTGGGAGAGTTCATGGATTTCTGCAAGCATCATGGGATTTTGTAACAGTTTATAGTGCCCCACACTCCACACCAGAATGGAGTGGCAGAACAGAAGAACAAAACTCTTGTGGAGTGCGAAAGGAGCATGCTTCAAGGTATGGGTCTATCAAATGGTCTTTGGGCAGAAGCTATTAACACTGCTGTATATTTAAAGAATAGGAGTCCTACTAGATGTCTAGGCTTCAAAACCCCTTTTGAAGCATTATTTGGATTCTGTGAGTCATTTAAGAATATTTGGGTCAAAAGCTTATACTCATATACCTAAGGCAGATAGGAAGAAGTTAGATCCTAAAGCCCTGAAATGTATATTTTTTGGATATGACACTGAGTTCAAGGCATATAAGTTATTTAATCCTGTGACTCACAAGGTTTTTGGAAGAAGATATGTCATATTTCATGAACAGGTCGAAGAAGGAAATAATGACTCTAACAGTGATTGGCACATTCCATTGCTATTGGAAGAAAACAGTGGGGAAGATGAAGAGCAGGAGGAGAAACAAGAAGAAGAAGTAACAAATGATGTAATCAATGAAGATGCAAGCCCAGAAAAGGCTGAAATAGACAGAATTGAGGTAAGTCCCCTACCAATGAGATCAGGTAGGAATACTTGATTATCTTCTAAATTGAAAGGCTATGCATTAATGTCAAAGATTTTAAAAATTGTAGAACCTGCAAATTATGAGGAAGCAAGTAAATATGATGCATGGAGGGCTGCAATGTATGAGGAAATAGAATCAATAAATAAAAACCATACTTGGGATTTGGTTGAATTTCCTGAAGGTAAAACCCCCATAGGATGTAAATGGTTGTATAAACCAAAAATAAATGCAGATGGGAGTATAGAGAAACTTAAAGCTAGACTGGTAGCAAAGGGTTACTCACAGAAAGAGGGAATAGATTTCGATGACACCTTCACTCTTGTAGCCAAATTAAACACCATTAGAATGCTAATTTCCTTAGCAACAAAACACAAATGGCAGCTACACCAGCTAGATGTCAAGTCTGCATTTCTGAATGGTGACTTGAAAGAAGAAATTTATTTAGTACAGCCTGAAGGTTTTGTGAAAAAGGGACAGGAACATCTTGTGTGTAAATTGAAAAAGGCACTTTATGGTTTAAAACAAGCACCCAGGTCGTGGTATGAGAAAATTGACTCATTTTTTGTTCAGCATGGCTTTCATAGGAGCTTGAATGATCCAAATCTGTATACCAAGTTTAATAAACAGAGGCAAATTATTTTGATTTCTTTGTATGTAGATGATATGATCATAACAGGGAATGCTAACAATCTGATCAAAGAAATCAAACAGCAGATGTCACAAGTGTTTGAGATGAAAGATCTCGGAAACCTTCATTATTGTTTGGGATTGGAGGTATGGAGAGACTCTGGACAAACTTTTCTCACTCAAGGAAAGTATGCCAGAAGCTTGCTGGAAAGATTCAGAATGGAGCAGCGCAGATCAGCAGCAACACCATTACAGCAAAACTTAAAGTTGAGTAGTGACGACGGTGCTAAACAGGTGGATGCTACCATGTACAGACAGCTAGTTGGCAGTTTGATATATCTGACTACAACTAGATCAGATTTGGCATATTCTGTTAGTATGTTGTGCCAGTTCATGTCAAAACCACTCGAAAGTCACTGGGTCGCAGCAAATAGTGTGTTGAGGTATCTTAGTGGTACTAGTAATTATGGCATTTTGTACACTGACACTTCTGATGTTATTCTAGTAGGTTTTTCAAATTCCAATTGGGCAGGTAACTTGGATGATCGAAGATCTATCACAGGTTACGCATTCAACATTGGATCCGGGGTCATAGCATGGAGCAGCAAAAAGCAGAGCATTGTAGCTCTATCTTCATGTCAAGCTGAGTACCAAGCATTGTGTGTAGCCACATGTGAAGCTATTTGGTTGAGAAGACTTCTCAACGATGCATGAGACGAATAGAAGAAACAACTAGTATCAAAACTGACAACCAGAGTACCATCAAGCTTGCATACAATCCAGTCTTTCATAAAAATACCAAACATATCGACACTCAGTTTCATTTTGTTCGAGAGAAAATACAGTCAAAAGAAATATGTGTGGCATATTGTAAAACTTGTGATAACATCGCTGATATTTTTACTAAGCCTCTTGGGCGTGTAAAGTTTGAATTGTTTAGAGGGATGCTAGGAGTTCAGGATAATCCTTTCTCCATTAAGAGGGGGAGTTGAAAATAATTAATATTATTTTGTATTAATGGAGAAATGGTTACATAAGTTGTAACGTATCCCCTTAGTTTAGGATTTGTTCCTAGATTTGTTTGCAACTACCTTATTTCTAGTGATGTACTTAATAATGTAATCATTGATTTGATGAATAGTAGAGTGAATAGAGAGAGTCTCTTTGTTTGAGCGCAGTCTCCAGGTGCAATACTCAACTGTGAGCTGTAACTCCTTCTTTTTAATTCAAATATGATTTTTATCTTTTCATCCGCAAGGAAACATACAGTATACAAAAATGAGAAATTATATTTTCGGGTGTATCGATCTGAATAGCTCAATTTAGTTCCCGAGAAAAATCCTAGAAACATTTAGTAGCTTATAACACAAAAGATGTATCGAGTTTTTGGATTATTACAAATAACATGAAATAGACAATACATATTAGAATAAGGTAGATCTTATGATTATAATTTTAGAATTTAGAAATTGAAAGACTTTTGTTTGTAGCGACAAGCCATAGTCAGAGCGTATTAAAGGTTATTTTTATTTTCATATGGAGGAGGTCAAACGAGATCCACCCCTTTACCGGCAAAATATTCAATATTAGTTATTGCTTTGAAGCCAAAATATAAAAAAATAGATACAATGAGTCACCAAGGCACGACCCTTTCCCACACACAAACTCACTAGATTTGAAACTGAAACCTCTTGCAATATAACATTTCTCACTATATGTTATTTAATATTTATTTAAATTTTTTAATATTAACATTATTATTATTACTTAATTCTATATTGACATTATTTTGATAATTTCCACAGATGTGCCTCTCAAAAATGGTAAGCTCTTTGATACTTCCTTGATTCTTCCAAAAATAATCAATAGTGGTCTGATATTTTCTCATGTTTATTGGTTTATGATTGTAATTCATTTGTGTGTGCTCTAAAGTCTTCGAATCTTCCACACCAGAAATTTGTGAAGTACAACAACAATTGGATGCAGTCATTCCTAAGGTAATAAGCTAATAATGACTTTTAATTTCATAATTCTGTACATTGATTTTCATTACTTATCAATAACTTCAATAATGATGGATAACTTTTGTTGAATAACTATGTCCTTTCTACAAATCAGATAATCAGGATTCATAACGTTTGTTTGGTTTTCATAGACAAGTTGATGTTGTTAGGATATTCCGACACATAGGAAATAGTTAAGTACAACTTGGTCTAGTATAGAGTTAGGTATAGAGTTAGGTAAAGTGTGTTTCTTTACCGTTGTACATTTTGTAACTTACAATCCGACGATCACGATATGTAGTGATCCGACGTTTCATTCTCTCCTCGGTATTACCGACACTTGATCCGTGGCTTGACACTCGATTGGTCCATGAATTCTATTTAAAGCTCATGGAGAGTCATTTGTAGGGTAATCCGTGCATGAGAGAAACATATGTAAATTTTCATTATTTTATTAATAAATTGCCTGAAGTGGCTGCGTTGGCTCAGGTCGTGGACTGTTTCCCTCTTTGAGGGTTTTAACCACGTCAAAATACTGGTGTATTGATCTGCGATCTGGTTGTGAGCGGTGTTCTTTTGGTGTTCTGTCTGAGGAACTTACCCTGTAAATTCCTACATGGTATCAGAGCTATTTGAGGGCCGCATCCGTTGGTGATCCAAATCTGAAGCCGGTAGAACTGCATCCGACTGCCGTTTCCTAGATCTGCTGTTTCTGACTACTTTCGGGCCGAGAGGACAGCTCTGTTGTGTTGGGAGCATCTGTTCTAGTGAGGAACCCCTTTCGTTTCACGCGAAAAGGTTTCCGGTAGCCCTAGCTGCGTCATTTTTAAGATCTGGAGGTATACAATGTTTATTTGCAGTTTACTGTTATTTTCTCTTTGTTTATTTCGGTTTTGGTTTATTTAGCTTTTTTTATTACCGGATCTATACCTTTCATTTTTGTGTATGCTCTTTTCCCTGCGACTCTGTGCGATCTAGGCAAATCAGAAACAGAAAGGAAGGATTTTTCTCATGCGTATGCTCTTTTCCCTACGCCTTAGGGTGATATCGGAAAATCAGAAACATTGAGGAAAATATTTAGTTTCCGGAAAAAGCTAACTTTGAGCTGCAAGGTTCATTTTTGAAAATATTTAGTTTTTCAGCTAAAGCTAACTTCGAGACGTAAGGTTCGTTTTCTTTGCATGTCCATGTTGGGTTTTGTGTTTTTTGTTTTGTAGGGAAAAAGAGCCTTCTCAAAGCAAGCACGCAACCCAAAGCATCAACCCCCCCCCCCCCGCTCTCTCTCTCTCTCTCTCTAAATTTTTGTATAAATCAATTGGTTCAAAGCTATTCTAAGAGAGTAGAGGTCTTGGGTTCAAGTCTCCATTTTTTGGGGGCGGATTTTTTCATTTCTGCACATTCTCGCACTTCGTCGGCAACTTCAACAACGTTTTTTGAAAAAGCCATAACTTCTTCATCCGGAAGCCGTTTTCAGAGCCGTTTTTTTTAAACCAGCCTAATTTTTCGAGATCTATCCATTGGAACACTTATTTTCAGAATCTTTAGCTTCAGTTTCCATTAAAATGGAAAGTAAATACCAAGTTACCCTTGACAGCACCAACTACTTCCAATGGTTGGCTTACATTGAGGATTTACTTAGAAGTAAAGGTCTCTACAGAATAGCCTCAGGCCAAGAAAAGAAACCAAAGGATGAAGATAAGGCTGCTAAATGGGAAAATAGGCAAGATCAAGCTCGTGGATTGATAGGGATGTCTATTTCTCCAGATCTTAGATTCCATATTGCAGAAATTGATACTCCTGATGAAGCAATGAAACAAATCAATAAAGTTTTTGGGATTAAAAATGAAATTAGAGCCCATCAACTTGAAAATGAGTTGCTTACATTGGGCCCTAATAATTTTTCTTGCATTGAAGATTTCTTGTCCAAATTCAAGACCCTTAGATATCTTTTGGAAGGTGTTAAAGTTAATAAAGAAGATAGTAACCTTATCTATTTCATTCTTACAAAGTTGGGACCAGCCTACTCTGTGTTTGTTTCCACCTTCCATTCTACAAGAGAAGCCATTATTTCTCAAGGAACAGACTACAAGCCTCCTTCCTTTGACTCTTTTTGTGATTCTTTAATAAGAGTACAAGAAAAAATCTTACACCTTGGTCTTCTTAATTTTGGAAACTCTTCCAAGAAAGCGTTAGCCGCCCAGTAGCAACCAAATTCAAAGAATCCTAAGAAGTCATATCCTAAAAAGAATGGTCCTAAACCAAACAAGGGTCCTAAGCAATTTCAGCGCCAAAATGAAAAATCATTTCAACAAAATGATAAGACAAATAAAAACAAAGGGAAGAAGACTAATAGACATTGCAATTTTTGTAATCGAGATGGCCACTTAGAATCAAAATGCTTTAAGAAGATGGAAGCCTTGGAAGCAGCAATGAAGAATCATAACTTCCATTTGGGGCAATCTTCAACGTCAACTTCATCTTCAGGAATGGCACTTTCTGCATGTGGTTGTCAAGCATCTGGGTCTGGCTATGCATTAAATGTATCTTCTTCTTCTCATTCTCATGAGTGGCTCATTGATTCTGGAGCTTCTTATCACATGGCCAAAAACAAAGCCATGTTTTCTTCTTTAAATGATTGTAACACCAAAAATATATATGTTGGTGATAATAGATCTCTTAGTGTTGTAGGTACTGGAACTGTTCATCTAAACAATGGTCAGTTTAATGATGTATTATGTTTTCCAACCTTATCCTGCAACCTTCTATCTGTATATCAGATAACTCATTCAGGTGAAGGTAAAATCGTTGAATTTTCACCTCATGATGTTGTAGTCAAGGACTTAAGAGATCCTAACCAGATTTTGGCTACTGGCATTGTTGATGATTCTACAAGGTTGTATAAGTTTCACAACTTTGGGTCATCAAATCTTCCCTCAGTATTTGTTGCTCATAACGATGAAGTGAGAAAACTTTGGCATGAGCGATTTGGTCACTTAAACTATCACTCCCTTCAGCATCTATGTAAAGAAAATATGGTGACAGGTCTTCCTATGGTATCTTGCAGAGATGGTGTTTGTTCCGGATGTGTACTCGGAAAACATCATCAAGACAATTTTGAAAAACGTGCCTCTTGGCATGCCTCAGCCCCTTTACAGCTTATGCATAGTGATTTATGTGGTCCACTTCCAGTTGTGTCATTCTCTGGCTGCAAGTATTTCTTAACTTTTATTGATGATTTCTCCAGACGCACTTGGGTATACTTCTTAAAACTCAAGAGTGAAGTATTTAACACTTTTTTGGCCTTCAAGGCCTTTGTTGAAAAACAATTTGGACATCAAATTCTTAAGTTAAGATCTGATAATGGCGGAGAATATGTTAAAAACACATTCATTAACTATTGCATTGAGAATGGAATTCAAATGCAACATACTGTTCCATATACTCCACAACAAAATGGTGTAGCTGAAAGGAAGAATCGCACCTTAAAGGAAATGGCTAATTGTAAGCTACAATCTAAAGGACTTGGTCTTAGTTTTTGGGTAGAAGCAATTAACTGTGCAAATTACATAATAAATCACACTCCTACTAAGGCTTTAAAAAATATCACTCCAGAAGAAGCATGGAGCTCAATCAAACCAGATGTAAGTCACTTTCGTGTTTTTGGAAGTGAAGTGTGGGCCCATATTCCAGATGAAAAGCATAAAGCTTTAGAACCTAAGAGTGAAAAATGTACTTTTGTTGGATATTCTGAAGATGTCAAAGGCTATAGACTTATTCCATTTAAGTCCAAAAATGTTATCATTAGAAGAGATGTAAAACTTGATGAAAATATATAGGCCTGCGAGCCTAGTCAAGCGGTTGTGCCACCTCTCCCTATCTCTTCTACTTTTGAAAACATTTCTTCTTCAGATGATGAAATTGAGGATGACAATCCTCCCCCACCATCTCAGGATCTTCCTTCAGCTCCTCAGCTTCCAAAATGGGTTCGTGCTACTCGAGATGCAGCAGGTGATCTTGCCGGTGATTCTACAGATCAGCGACGTAGAAGTTCTCAGTTCGAGAGAGCCTCTTCTTTACTGGCTCAAGCTCCAGTAAATTATGATCCTGACACCTTTGCAGAAGCTTCAGGCCATCCAGATTGGGAAGCAGCCATGAATGAAGAATATCATTCATTGGTGGCAAATGATACATGGGATCTTGTTCCTCTACCAAAGGGACGAAAACTTGTTAGATGCAAATGGGTTTACAGAACCAAGTATGGACCAGATGGGAAAGTTGATAAACATAAAGCTCGTCTTGTTGCTAAGGGTTTTTCACAGGTTGAAGGCATTGACTACACTAAAACCTTCTCCCCTGTTTCCAAAATGAACTCTATCCGCCTTGTTCTTTCCCTTGCTGCCTCTTTCAAATGGGAAGTCCATCAGATGGATGTTAAATCTGCCTTCTTGCATGGGGACTTGCATGAAGAAATCTATATGGAACAACCCATTGGCTTCATACAAATAGACTCCAGCCTTGTATGTCGACTTAAGAAATCCCTTTATGGTCTCAAGCAAGCTCCTCGGGCTTGGTATGCCAAAATGGATAGCTTTCTTTTAGAATCTGGCTTTTCTAGGTGTCATTCTGACAATACTGTCTACACCAAGAAAGTGGGCAACTCTCTTATCATCCTTGTTCTTTATGTTGATGATCTTATCCTTACTGGTAGTGATCCCAACCTTATAAAGCATGTGAAGTCTAGCCTTAAAAGGAAATTTGAAATGACAGACTTAGGACACTTACACTATTTTCTCGGTCTTCAAGTCTTGCAATCCAAGGAGGGTATTTCCCTTTCCCAGTCCAAGTATGCTGGTGATATTCTACGTCATTTTCACATGAAAGACTGTAAGCCAGCCCCTTCTCCCTTTCAGTCTGGAGTCAAACTTTCAGTCACTTGTACTTCTCCTGAAGTTGATGCTACCTTATACCGTCAACTTGTAGGAAAACTTTTGTATCTAACCCATACTCGTCCTGACCTTTCCTTTGCTGTTGGCCTTGTTGCTCGGATCATGCAAAACCCCCGTGAAAGTCATTGGAAAGCAGCTAAAAGAATACTTCGTTATGTTCGAGGTACAATTCAATTTGGGATTCATTACAGTTCCGAAGCATCTCCTCTATTGGTTGGTTTCACTTATTCCGATTGGGCTGGTGACCCTGATGATCGGAAGTCTACTGCCGGTTATGTGTTCACTCTTGGTTCAGGACCTATTACATGGGCTTGCAAGAAACAAGGTGCCATTTCTCTTTCGTCAGCAGAAGCAGAGAATCGTGGTGCCGTAGAAGCTAGTAAGGAAGCCTTGTGGCTTCGTCGGATCCTATCAGAGTTTGGCTTTGAGCAGCAGCATCCGACTACACTTTGGTGTGATAACCAAAGTGCCATTCAACTATGCAAAGATCCAGTCCAACATCAGTGCAGAAAACACATTGAACTACACATGCACTTCATCAGAAAGCTCATTCACGACCATGTTCTTGAAGTGCAATATTGTTCAAAAGATGATCAAGTTGCAGACATCTTCACAAAGGCTCTCACAGAGGCGAAGTTCACTAAACTTCGATTTATGGTTGGAGTTCAGGAAGTTGTCAGTAAGGGGGGATAGGCTCTAGTGCCTCCTTCCTTCTCCTATTGTGTCATATTTGTAAATCCTTCAATCCTATCCCAAGTTGTTCTTAAGGGGGGATGTTAGGATATTCCGACACATAGGAA
Organism: Pinus tabuliformis; assembly: GCA_031772625.1. NCBI lineage: Eukaryota > Viridiplantae > Streptophyta > Pinopsida > Pinales > Pinaceae > Pinus > Pinus tabuliformis. The sequence goes on from CM062817.1 coordinate 795,837,429, forward strand.
ATAGTTAAGTACAACTTGGTCTAGTATAGAGTTAGGTAAAGTGTGTTTCTTTACCGTTGTACATTTTGTAACTTACAATCCGACGGTCACGATATGTAGTGATCCGACGGTTCATTCTCTCCTCGGTATTACCGACACTTGATCCGTGGCTTGACACCCGATTGGTCCATGAATTCTATTTAAAGCGCATAGAGAGTCATTTGTAGGGTAATCCGTGCATGAGAGAAACATATGTAAATTTTCATTCTTTTATTAATAAATTGCCTGATGTGGCCGCGTTGGCTCAGGTCGTGGACTGTTTCCCTCTTTGAGGGTTTTAACCACGTCAAAATACTGGTGTATTGATCTGCGATCTGGTTGTGAGCGATGTCCTTTTAGTGTTCTGTCTGAGGAACTTACCTTGTAAATTCCTACAGATGTAGATGATAATGAAGCTCTGACGCTGGAGTTATTTCCACTATATATGATTGGCATCACTGAACAAAAATATCATGTAGTTAACACAATGGGATTGCAGAGGTCTCTCTGTAACCCTCATGACCATATTGATGAACAAAACGTTGCAAGATTATTGCCAACTCTTGTGTAATTGAAAGTATTTTAAAATGGAATGGATTCTCCATGAAATTGTGAATAAGGTAAATTACAAATCATGGCGATCTAATTTTATTTCAATGTCAAAAGTAATCATAATCTTCCTGTTTTACCAATTTCCTTCCTTTTCGTCTTGGAACTCGTGGAATTTTATTTTGGAGGAATGGTTTTTACTTTTGGAAGTTTGTTGATGATTAAACACAGTGATCATCAAACCCATTTCACTTTTAACACCAGACCTATGCACGTCTTGGGTGTAACGTTGGGATTTCAATGGCAAAGGAAAGAGATATTCCTTTAAAATTATTTTCAATCTTAATTTTTTTTAAATAAATTTAACTTTAATTTATTGTAAAGGAAAAGTTATTTAAATTTTTGAAATTTTGTAACATATTATATTATATATATGTTTTCATACAAGGAAAGTATATTTTCCTTTAGGTTTATTGTACAGACTTTATTGATTATAGATGCTCTGCCTATTCCTATGGCATCTGCAACATATAATTTTCTTTATAATGAAAAATACAATTTTTTCCCTAGTAAGAAAAATGAAATATTATTTGATAAATAATCCAATAAAATAGTGATGGAAAAACAGTTTAATAAATAGTGCAATAAATTTGTGATGGAAAAACAGTTTAATAAATAATTCAATATTGTAATAAGTTTGCAAATTGAAAAGTTGTTTTATAAATAATTGAAATTTTGTTTTATAAATAATGTAATAATTTGGTTTAAAAAAAAATGTTAATATTTTATATTGTTGAATTATTTTATTTAGTATTTTAAAAGTAGTTAAATTCTTAAAATATAATGATAAATAAAGAACTAAATTAATTTAAAATGGGTTAGTGTTTTATATATATTTTTTATAATAAAGTGTAATGCAAATATAATTTTAAAATGATAATTTACAATTATAAAGTAATTGTTTAAATTAGTCTTTATTTATTTTAAATTATATATATTTTTTAAAAAATTATAACATTTTAAAATATAATTATAAAGTAATTATTTGAAGTAGTCTTTATTTATTTTAAATTATATATATTTAAAAAAAATTATAACATTTACAAGTATAGTTATGAAATAAGAAAATTTATTTTTGAGATGAGTGAAAAGTTTGAGATATAAAAATCTATTTTTCATTTTAACACAATCAAATAAAAAGGGAAAACAATTGAGTGAAAATTTATAGCTATAAAAAGATTATTAATTTTAGTATTAACTCGTTTTAATTGTTATTAGAAATGAATTTATTTTAAAAAACACAATTTATTTTACAATTAACATAATTTAATATATTTAATAATTGGGTAATAGTTGCTCTTGAATTAGATCTGGAAACCACTAATCTCATTACTTGATATTAATATCTTTTTAAAATTTACATGATCATAACTAATTAAGAGTATTATGATTGGGATGAATAGTAGTTATCATTCCCACCTAAAGTTATTCCCTTAAAATCATTTTTCAATCTTCATTTTCTTTTTAAATAAATTAAAATTTATCTAATTTTAAAAAGATAATATTAAATTACTTAGAATTGATTATTTTAAAGTGGAAAAATATTCGTACTCTTATTGTTTAAAGTAACATTATTGTTTTTTTACTAGTTACTATACGGTTTTATCTCCACTTATCTCTAATTAACTTACTTAATTGCCAATGAAGTTATATGTGTAACTCATTGATTTTGATTAATTTTGAATAGAATCTTTATAATATGTATCCCTTGGGTTTAATATTATCCTCTTGGGTACATAATCCCTTGGGTTTATTATTCCCTTAATCTGTTGAGTTTATTAATCTAAGGGTTCATATTCTTAGGGTATAATATTATTCCCTTGGGTTTATAATATCAATCTCTTGGGTTTATAATCCCTTGAGTTTTTAGTATTAATCCCTCAATTTTATTATTCCCTTGGGTTTATAATATCAACCATGTTCAACCATGGTCAATCATGGTTAACTATGGTCAACCATGGGCAACCATGGTCAACCATGGTCAACCATTTTAAATCATGTTTTATAAAATCAATCATGGTTAACCATGGTCCAACATCACATTGTGACAAAGATTGTCTCAATATGAAACTAAACTATGGTCAACCATGGTCCAATGTCGCATTATGACAAAGATCCTCTCGATATGAACATCAATCATGGTCAATCATTGACAACCATGGTCTAGCGTCACATTGTGACATGGATTGTCTCGATATGTAAAACAACCATGGTCAACCATGTTTATTTAAGGGTTTATAATATATATATCTTAGGGTTTATATACCTTGGTTCTATATTATTCTCTGGGGTTTAATATTATTCCCCTGGATTTAATATTATTTCATTGGGTTTTAGTATTAATCCTTTGGGTTTACTATTGCCTTGAGTTTATAATATCAATCATGGTCAACCATGATCAATCATGGTCAACCATGGTCAACCATGGTCAATAATATTCAACCATGGTGAACCATGTTTATTTTAGTTTTTATAATATTATTCCCTTGGTTTTTTAATATTAATCCCTTGGGTTTTTTATTCCCTTGGGTTTATAATATCAATCATGGTCAACCATGGTCCAATGTTGTATTGTGAAAAGGATTATCTCAATATGAAAATCAACCATCGTTAAACATGGTCAACTAGGTTTATTTTAGTGTTTATAATATGTATCTTAGGGTTTATATACCTTAGGTTTATAATAGTATTCCCTTGGATTGATAATCCCTTGGGGTTTTATTAATAAACTTGTGGGTCTATTATTCCTTTTGGTTTATATTATCAATTCTTTGGGTTTATTAATCTAAGGGTTCAATCGCAGTTAAGCATGGTCGAACGTTGCATTGTGACAAAGATTGTCTCAATATAAAAATTGACCATGGTCAACCATGTTTATTTAAGGGTTTATAATATTTACCTTAGGGTTTATATACCTTGGGTTTATATTATTTCCTTGGGTTTAATATTATTCCCTTGGGTTGAATATTATTCCATTGGGTTTTTAGTATTAATTTGACGTCACATTGTGACAAGGATTGTCTCAATATTAAAATCAAACATAGTCAACCGCAATCAACCATGTTTATCTTAGTTTTTATAATATTATTCACTTGCATTTATAGTCCTTGGCTTTTTAGTATTAATCCCTTGGGTTTATTATTCCATTGGGTTTATAATATCGATCATAGTAAACCATTGTCAACCATGGTCAAGCGTCACATTGTGATGAATATTGTCTCAATATGAAAATCAAGCATGGTCAACCATGGTCCAACATCGTATTGTGACAAAGATTCTCTCGATATCAAAATCAATCATGGTCAAGAATGGTTAAGCATGGTCCAACGTCTCATTGTAACAAGGATAGTCTCAATATCAAAATCGACCATGGTCAACCATGTTTATTTTAGTGTTTATAATATTTATCTTAGGGCTTATATACCTTGGGTTTAAAATATTAGTCCCTTGGTTTTAATATTATTCCCTTGGGTTCATAATCCCTTTGGGTTTTAGTATTAATCCCTTGGGTTTATTATTCCCCTAGGTTTACAATATCAATTCCTTGGGTTTATTAATCTAACAGTTCAACCATTTTTAAGCATGGTCCAATGTTGAATTGCAACAAAGATTGTCTCATTATGAAAATCAACCATGGTCAACCATGTTTATTTAAGGGTTTATAATATTTATCTTAGGGTTTATATACCTTGGGTTTAATATTATTTCCTTGGGTTTATAATCCCTTGGGTTTATTATTCCCTTGAGTCTATAATTTAAATGATGGACAACCATGTTTTATAAAATCAATCATGGTCAACCACAGTCCAATGTTGCATTATGAAAAAGATTGTCTCAATATGAAAATTAACCATGGTCAACCAGAGTCAACCATGTTTTTTTTAGTGTTTATAATACTATTACCTAGGGTTTATTATTGACACCTAATCTTTGAGATTAGGTAAATCCATGCAAAATAGTGTAAAAAGAAAACAAGGAGAGTTGGAATATGAAGAGAAATTGGGAGATGAATCCCATGGGCCTCTCCCTCCATGTATATATCTATGATCAGTCTAAACACAAAATTACAATTAGCATTGAGGAGTTACCTCTTGGCCTGACATGGTATCAGAGCACAACTTCCAACCCCATTTTTGGCTTCCTTTCTTCCCTTGTAACTCCCTCCTATCTATGTCCTGCATATTTCTACATATGTTATTATAGAACTATCAACTATGACTTTCAATAGCTCCCACACTTTCCCATATTCTACCACTACTGCCTGAAATAACCATTCTCGTACACCAACTGTGAGACTTGTTCCTTGCACTGCTTCTTCCTACACCTACAATGTTGGAATTCAATAAGCCAACATTGACAAGCTTCGCCTTTCTCATAGTCTATGTTCTGCTTGGATGCTGGGGCAGTGTGGATAGCGTGTTGAGCCAGAGGTGCATGGTGCATTCCTTGATGAGGAGGACCATGCATTAATTACAACACTGTTGTATGATTGGACTAAGTATTATTGGTGACATTTCCTTGCTGGTTTGTTGAAGTTTATGGGCAAAATAATTTCACAACTCTTGTTGAATTTTGTTAAGTTATGGTCTTGTACATGAATCTAAAGTTGGTACAGTCCCCATTATACACTGGTGTTTCAAAATATCCTTCTCATCCTCATGGTTGATTGTAAGTATAAATGGTATAAAAATACACTATCTGTGAACGAGTTCTTCAAGGAGGTTAGGCAGTTTAATCAGATGGGAAATTTTGATTAGATGCTCAGAGCCATGAACGTAGCTTCATTGTAACATTATTTCCTCTTAAATTTAATATGTGTGTTTTTTCAATGTAATTTTACCAAAAAGGTGATGTAATTTTGTGCTCTTCGTGAATCCTTCTCTGAGTCTGCCTTTCTCATAGTCACTCTCACTCTACCTTTTTCACAGTCACTCTGATCCCACCATATGAATATACCCTAGAGATCTAACATATAACATATAATGCATACCGCTATACGTATATCCTCATCTTGGTTGTATTACCTCCCTCCATTACGTGGAATAACTCCATTATGTTGAATAAATCCATATATCACCTATGTTATAATATATACACCAGAATTGTGCTTTTTACAGAATATTTCTACCAGAAGTGCATTTTTTTCACACTATATTACCAGCAGAGTAAATTTTTCACGCAGTATATCGATTTTAAAATTCATTCACTGATATCATTTATTGGAGTATTTCTCTCTGGAAAGAGAACTATCATGAATGGTCGAGGAAGATAAAATACACTCTCATTTTTATTGAGTTGTGGAGAGGACTTTGTGAAGGAGAAGGAGATAATGTACCTACAAAGCTCACTTCAGATATGGAGATTTCCATTTGAGAAAATAAGAATAAAAAGGCATATGCCATGATTGCAGTGTCAGTAAATGAAGAGGTGAGTCACCATATTTCTCCATTTTCAAATTCCTCTGAGGCTTTAACAAAATTTAAGGAATTGTATGACTCACACTTTGAACTTGAAGTTGTTCAATTTATTGTTAAGTTGTTCAGTCTTGAATTGAAAAATGATAACCCTCTTTCCTTAAGTGTTGAGATAGATATTCCTCTCATAGCTTATGTCAAGGCATTATATCCCACCTATTCACATTATCTTGAGTCATTACAAGTAAGTGGAAACCTTAAGGAGATTACCTTTGACTCCCTTGAGAAGAATTTTTCTAAGAGAGAGAAGGCTTTTGGGAAAAGACAACTCCTCAGTCTTCTGAAGAAGTTGTGTGTCTTCAACATAGAGAGAATAATCATGCACAATATTCTTCTAGAGGAAGAGGTGGTCAAAGAGGAAGAGGAAGGAATAATTTTAGAGGTAGGGAGGCAAATAGTTCCAAGGAGAAAAGCTTGATCTTCATTGCATACATTGCAATAGAGATGGACATGATCCATCCACATGCAAGTTTCCTTGGGACAAAATTGAGGAGGAAAGAAAAGAAGGCAAAGGTAAAACCAATGACAAACGGAAAGGTAAATCACCCGATGAGGATATACATATGGCAGTAATACGACTCAGATGAGGATATCAGAGCTAGCACCCGATATGGTCTTAGAGTGAGATTTGTAGATAATTTTCACCAAAATGAGGATATACGTATGGAAGTAGGCATTATATGTTATATCTAGGTATTACGTATATAACTCCTACCAGCATACGTATATTAGCTAGCACCCGATATGGTCTTAGAGCGAGATTTGTAGAGAATTTGTAGAATTTTTACATGGTATCAAAGCTAGCTGATTCATAGAAATTTCTACATGGTATCAGAGCCTAGTTTATCAGAGCAGTGAATAGTATACTGAGAAGAGAATTCGAAGTTTGAAGTTCGGGGTTGCAGGTGCAAATCGAATTCTTATCATACTTCAAGGTTGGCTAATGGCGTTCTATGGCTTGAGACTCAAGTATGCCTTGGAAGGTAGCTCAAATTACATAACATGGAAAGATCACATGGAGGTTGTATTAGAAGACAATGGCTTGAAGGATTTCATTGATAAAGAAATCCCAAATCCAACTTCAATTAATGCACAAAAGTTGGCTGAGTGGAAGAAGTGTGTGGTGAAGGCGAGACGGATCATCCTTGAGGGAGTTCGAGACCATATTGTCTCAAGTCTCCATGGGAAGGATACTCCATTTTCAATGTGGAAGACATAGAAGGACCTCTACTAGAATTGTAGTGACTAGAGAAAATTGGCACTCAAGGATAAGCTTCGAAGAATCAATATGGAGAATGACGATACTATTTCAACATATTTGAAAAAGCTCACCACCTGTAGAGATGAGCTTGGAAGTGTGGGAATAACTACTTCCGATGATGATATGGTGAGTCTCGCTCTCCTTGGCCTTCCAAAGAGTTGGAATAGCTACCAGGGCTTTCTGAATGGAAGGGAGAAACTGTTGGATTGGGAACAACTGTGGTTGGATCTCATGCAGGAGGAGATCAGGAGGACCACATGAGATAGTTCTTCATCCAAGGATGATGATGAAGAAAATCTGGCTTTAGCAAGTAAGGCAAGGAAAGGGAAGGGGAAGGTTTCCCATTCCAAATCAAATTCTTCTCATGGAGGGAAGAAGGGTGACAAGTCTAAAGTGAGATGATTTAATTGTAACGAGAAGGGGCATTATGCAATTAATTTCCCATCGAAGAAGTCCAAGAAGGGATCCTAAGATGGATTAGAAGTTGAGGCATTAGCCTCTTGGTTCGAAATGGACTTTACCCTCATCACATGCATGGTGTCATCGATGATGGGTTGTGTTTGGTATCTTGACATTGGAGCCTCATTCCACATGACCAGTGATATAAGTTTATTCAGTGCCTTGGAGGAGAAAGAACTCAAGATGCGCATAGAGATGGGTGACGATGAAAGGTATAGTGTTTCAGGAGTGGGCACGGTTGCTTTTCAGAGGGAACATGGAGCTCCTATCACCTTGACAGATGTGAAGTATGTGCCTGGACTGGAGAAGAACTTGGTATCGGTTGTGATGTTGGAGGACAAAGGCTAAAATGTTGTCTTTAGTAAGGGAAAGGTTTTCCTTAGACACATCACCACGAGACAGGTGAAACAGATTGGTTCACGAGTTAAGAACATGTATGCTCCTGAGGTTCAAGATGCATCCAAAGCCTTGAGGAGCAAGGAAAATGTTAGAGACATGGAGGTTGGGAGGGAGAGTAAATTACCTCTCAACATGAAGCCCAAGAAGAAGTATCAGACAATTATGGAGGAGCCACAATTAGAGAAGTAGAGAGGAGACCAAGTTAAGAGATCCATTCATGCAGATACCTCCATTAAGGGGGGATTTCGATCCAAGTGGGCAGAGGGATCGCATGCAGCCATACCTCTAGGTGTGAGGTGGGGCGATGTGAAGTGATAGTCCCATGAAGGCTGAAATTGGTTAGATTCCATTCAGAGGTTTTATCTCATGGATCCCTTGCTATGGGAGCCCAAAGTACATAGTAGCGGGAGGAATCACTGGGATTGATGCAGTCAGAGATCAAAGCGATAGAGGCTAGAGCAGTCAGATACTGAAGAGTGTAGAGAAGGATTGAAAATAGTGCAGAAAGGCAGAGTCAGCCGAAGCACAAAGTTTCAGTTGACAGAGGCAATAATAGTTAGATACTTTGATGACAGATGCATCATAATGATTCAGGTTGGATGTTTTTTTTTGTTTTTGAAGTTGGTGGAGCAACAACACTAGAGATAAGTGTTGCATGCATAACATTCCAAAGGTTCACAATCAGGATCAAGTTTAATTCCTTTCTTGTTGAGAGGGAGTGTTGAAAAAAGCAACAAGAAATGATAAAAATAGAATCTAGAATATTCCAATTTTAATTTGTCCTTGAATTAAAATTGTGAATTAAAATCGAATTTAGTCTCACCAGCTACTTGGAATTAATTAATTAATTCATTATGGATTAATTAGTTGGAGAAATTCAAGTTAGAAGTTTTTCTGAAGTCATGCAATAATTATCCCTTAAATTAAGGAGATTATCCTTTAATTAAGGAGATAAGATTGAGTTATATTTGAGTTTTAATTAGTTAGCTCAGTTTATTGAGTTAAGTCCAGTTAAATTAGTTCCAAACTATTTGAGGAACTAATTGTGAGTTATTAGTCAGTTGATGTATGCATTCAGTCAACCAATGTACTCCAGATAACTAAAGATTCCCTCATCAGTAACTCATGCATGTCTATTTTGATAAAGACCCAGTTGAGCTAGATATCAAGGACAATGTACTATCAGTTGCATGTGTTTTCCTATAAATGAAACTCATGCATGCAGTCAAGGTAAGGTTCCTTGGAGGATTACATAGTTCTGACAGGGTGTGAGATCAATGTTCCACTTGGTGAGAGTTTTCCACTTGGTAATAGGGAGATCACCCAGGAGAAACAACACAAGGAAATAGGAGCTTGGAGGGAAGAGGAGAAGGCTTGTGAGAAGTTTTGATTGTCTGTGAGAATCTAGGAGGATTGTACCGAGAGCTGGCTAGCTGTGAGAGCTAAGGCTTTGTATAATTCTGATGTATTTCCACCTTGTATGATAATACAGATAGTGGGGTTTTTCACTGAGGCTTTCCCCAAAGTATTTTCATGTGTATTATGCATTGATTCTTCTTCTTTTGGTTATATTTGTTTAGCTCGATCTTGCTCAATCTTTAAGCTTTCGCAAATTGATAGTAGAAGTAGGTATCAGTATTTTTCTTTGGTATATTGCATTATCGAGTTAATCTACAATCAAATTTTCTACATGGTCTTAGAGAGAGATTTGTAGAGAATTTTCAGAATTTCTAGATGGTCTCAAAGCTAGATGATTTGTACAAATTTCTACACACTATGTTGTGGAACATTGCAACATTGGAGTAACTAAAGACTTATTCATTGCTTCACTTGCTTCATGGAAAAATGATTGGTTTCTTGATTCAGGAGCAACTTGCCACGTGAATAATAGGAGATATTGTTTTGAATAATTTGCTGGCAATGTTGATGTAATGGTATATTTTGCAGATATGTCAAAACTCAAGCCATCAGCCATCAGGGTCAAATTGGTGGGTCTTGAAAACTTTCTTTTTACATGATGTTCTATACCTCTTGGAGTTAAGAAGAATCTTATTTTCTTTGTTCCACATCTCCCAGCAAGGACACTTCATTCATATATTTGATGGCAAGGTTGAGGTCAAAAAAACATCAGATCACTTACTTGTCATGACAGGGATTGAAGAAGAAAGACTTCTAAAGATGCAATGTACCTATTCTTGTGCACAAAAAAATTCATACAGTTCTCACCATGATGAAGGTACATTTCCGTAAAGTCTATTATGGCATGCTATACTTGGACACTTGAACTATGGCAACCTTCATTTGTTAAAGAAAAATGGTGTTACTAGTTTGTGTACAATTCCTAGGAAACTTAAGCAATGTGATGCTTGTGTTCTAGGAAAGCATAGAGAACAATCTTTTCATGATTCTCATTCTAGAGCACATAGAAAACTTGAACTCATTCATTCAAATTTATGTGCCCCAATTCCCGTTTCTTTTTAAAATGGTAATAAATAGAAGATGACATTTGTTAATGACTACACCAAAATGTGTTGGGCTTATTTATTGAAGAACAAGTCTGATGCTTTTGAAACATTCAATAATTTTCATGCATGGATTGAATGTTATGCACAATCTGATATTGGCTCTATTCACATTGATAATGTAAAATAATACACTTCAAATGGATTTGACATTAGGGAAATTTTGAGGTCTAAAAAGGGCCTCCTAAGAAAAATGTACAACCAGAATAAATTTTATAAGGACCAATAGGATTCAAGATGATGATGTCAACCATGGGGGGTGATTCACCATTTTTGGGGTAAAAAAGTAAAAAGATTTAGAAATAATAAAATAATAAAACTATTTTTTCAACTCATATTTTAAACTTATCTCCCTAAGCTATTACTCAAATTTCGAGAGGGAGTACTCGTTGGATGCACAATTTAATTCCTCATCCAAATATTACCCATGTTGAATATTTTCGATGTACCCTGTTACATGAAAAATCAGAAATACATGAAAAATGTGATTGCAATCACATTTTTCATGTATTTCTCATTTTTCGTGTAGCAGGGTCCATAAAAAATATGCACCATGGGTGCTCCTTGGATGAGGAATCAAATTCTGAATCCAACAAGTGCTGCCCCTAAAAATTTCAGTAAACCCATAGGGAGATAAGTTGAAAATACGAGTTGCAAAAAGTAGTTTTTTCCTTTTCCCCTTTAAAATTTGATGATGCAATCTAATATTATTTTATAATTTCTTTAGGACACCCATTTTAGACCTCAAAACTCCTCTAATGAAACTATTTTCACCAGCATGGGATCAAACATCAAACAACAGTGTCGTAAACTGAGATAACTAATTACAACTCAAATATAACTCAATCTTATCTCCTTAATTAAGGGATAATCTCCTTAATTTAAGGGATAACTGTTGCATGACTTCAGAAAGACTTCTAAGTTGAATTTCTCAAACTAATTAATCCATAATGAATTATTTAATTAATTCCAAGGAGCTGGTGAGTCTAAATTTGATCTTAATTCAAGGACAAATTAAAATTGGAATATTATGGATTCTATTTTTTTTATCATTTCTTGTTTCTATTTTCAACACTCCCTCTCAACAAGAAATGAATTCAACTCAATCCCAATCGTGAACCTTTGGGACGATATGTATGCAACACTTCTCTCTAGTGTTGTTGCTCCAACAACTTCAGAAACAAAAAAATAACATCCAACCTGAATCAGTATGATGCATCTGTCATCAAAGTCTCTGATTGCTACTCCCTCTGTGAACTGAAAACTTTGCGCTTCAGCTGACTCTACCTTTCTGCACTATTGTCAATCCTTCTCTGTGCTCTTCAGTAATTGACTACTCTAGCCTCTGTCACTTTGATCTCTGACTACATCAATGCCAATGATTCCTCCTGCTACTATGTACTTTGCGCTCCTGTAGCAAGGTACGATCCATCAGATAAAACCTTTCAATGGACCTTCCCAATTCTAGCCTTCACGGGGCTATCACATCACATCACCCCACCTCACACCTGGAGGTACGGTTGCATCTGATCCCTCTGCCCACTTGGATCGAAATTCCCCCTTAGTGGAGGTATCTGCATGAGTGGATCTCTTCACTCGGTCTCCTCTCTATTTCTCCAATTGTGGCTCCTCCTCAATTGTTTGAGACTTGTTCTGGGGCTGCATGTCGAGAGGTAATTTACTCTCTCTCTCAACCACCAAGTCTCTAACATTTTCCTTGCTCCTCAAGGCTTTTCATGCATCTTGAACATCAAGAGTGTATAGGTTCTTAACTTGTGAACCAATCTGTTTCACCTGTCTCATGGTGATTTGTCTAAGGAAAACCTTTCCCTTACTAAAGACAACATCGTAGCCTTTGTCCTCCAACGTCGCGACTAATACCAAGTTCTTCTTTAGTCTAGGCACATACTTCACATCTGTCAAGGTGATAGGGGCTCCATGCTCCCTTTGAAAAGCAACCATGCCCACTCCTGAAACACTATATCTTTCGTCATCACCCATCTCTATGCGCATCTTGAGGTCTTTCTCCTCCAAGGCACTGAATAAACTTTTATCACCGATCATGTAGAATGAGGCTCGATTGTTAAGATACCAAACAAAACCCATCATCATTGACACCATGCATGCGATGAGGGTAAAGTCCATTTCGAACTGAGAGGCTAATGCCTCACCTTCCAATCCATCCGTGGATCCCTTCTTGGACTTCTTTGATGGGCAATTAGTTGCATACTGTCCCATCTCATTAAAATTAAAGCATCTCACTTTAGACTTGTCACCCTTCTTCCCTCCATGAGAAGAAATTGTTTTGGAATGGGAAACATTCCCCTTCCCTTTCCTTGCCTTACTTTCTAAGGCAATATTTTCTTCATCATCATCCTTGGATGAAGAACCATCTCGTGTGCTCCTCCTGATCTCCTCCTGCATGAGATCCAACCACAGTTGTTCCCAATCTGGCAGTTTCTCCCTCCCATTCATAGAGTCCTGGTATCTATTCCAACTCTTTGGAAGGCCAAGGAGAGCGAGGCTCACCATATCATCATCGGCAATAGTTATTTCCACACTTCCAAGCTCATCTCTATAGGTGGTGAGCTTGTTCAGATATGTGGAAATAGTATCTCCATTCTCCATCTTGATTCTTCGAAGCTTATCCTTGAGCACCAATTTCCTTTGGTCACTACTGTTTTGGTAGAGGTCCTTCAACGTCTTCCACATTGAAAATGGAGTATCCTTCCCATGGAGACTCGAGAAAATATGGTCTTGAACTCCCTCAAGGATAATCTGTCTCGCCTTTGCCACACACTTCTTCCATTGAGCCAACTTTTGTGCATTAGTTGAAGCTAGATTTGGGATTTCTTGATCAATGAAATCCTTCAAGCACTGTTTTCTAATACAACCTCCATTGGATCTTTCCATGCTATGTAATTCGAGCTGCCTTCCAAGGCATACTCAAGTCTCAAGCCATAGAATGCCATTGGCCAACCTTGAAGTCTGATAAGAATTTGATTTGCACCTACAACCCCAAACTCCAAACATCAATTCTCTTCTCAGTATACTATTCATTGCTCCAATAAACTAGGCTCCGATACCATGTAGAAATTTCTACAAATCAACTAGCTCTGATACCATGTAGAAATTCTGCAAATTCTCTACAAATCTCACTCTAAGACCATATCGAGTGCTAGCTGATATACATATGGTAGTAGGCGTTATATACGTAATACCTAGAATTTCTAATTATTAGAAATTTTGTATTAGAAATTTCTAGCGGATATATCGAGGTATTATGTATATAATTTTCATGCATGGATTGAAAATTATGCACAATCTGATATTGGCTCTATTCACATTGATAATGTAAAATAATACACTTCAAATGAGTTTGACATCAGGGGAATTTTGAGGTCTAAAAAGGGCCTCCTAAGAAAAATGTACAACCAAAATAAAATTTATAAGGACCAATAGGATTCAAGATGATGATGTCAACCATCAGGGTTGATTCACCATTTTTGGGGTAAAAAAGTAAGAAGATTTAGAAATAATAAAATAATAAAACTATTTTTTAAACTCGTATTTTAAACTCATCTCACTAAGGTTTTACTCAAATTTCAAGAGGGAGTACTCGTTGGATGCCAAATTTAATTCCTCATCCAAAGAGTACCCATGTTGAATACTTTTGATGGACCCTGTTACACGAAAAATGAGAAATACATGAAAATGTGATTTCAATCACGTTTTTCATGTATTTCGTATTTTTTGTGTAGCAGGGTCCATAAAAAATATGAAACATGGGTGCTCCTTGGATGAGGAATCAAATTATGCATCCAACAAGTGTTTCCCCTCAAAATTTCAGTAAACCCATAGGGAGATAAGTTGAAAATACGAGTTGAAAAAGTATTGTTTTCCTTTTTCCCTCTAAAATTTGATGATGCAATATAATATTATTTTATAATTTCCTTAGGACACCCATTTTAGACCTCAAAACTCCCCTAATGAAACTATCTTCACCAACATGGGATCAAACATCGAACAATAGTGCCTTATAATCACCAACAGAATGGAGTAGCTGAAATAATGAACAAGACAATCTTAAATATGGTATGTTCCATGATTTTTTTCAAGAATGTTAAAATGATGTTTTGGGCCGATGCCGTTATATTTACTATATATATAAATAATATGTGTCCATCTAATTTTATTAGAAACAAGACTCCCTATGAAATGTGGTATGGCCACATTCCTTTGGTGACTCATCTCAGGGTCTTTGGTTCCACTTGTTATGATTGGATACCTAAGGAAAAAAGAAACAAACTTGGTACGAGGAGTCATAAATGTTTCTTCTTGGGTTACTCAAATACCTCCAAGCATACAATCTCTATGATGAAGTTAAAAAGAAGTTTATAGTGCCTAGATATGCGATATTTCTTGTATCTTCCAAGATTGACAATGTTGTTGAGCAGCAACTTGATCACTTCGATAGATTTGGACATGCAAAAAATTTTCAAGAATTTGATAAGGAGATTATAGATCTTGAAGGGGGGATTCCCATATTGGACCAATCTATGGAATCTTCTTTTGAAGCACTGTCTCCCTCTCATAAAGCTCCAGGTACTAATCCAGATGACACCTTGAGTGATGCAATTGACAGAATTGGGAGGCTAAATCTTGATTCAGGCCCAATTCAGTCCACTAAGAATACTGGGCCATCTCAGAAAGGTCCTCCAAAATGTCTGACAAAGAAACTTGAAAGTGTTAATCCTGATGAGATTGGAAAGACATGAACAAGGAGCTCAACCAGATAGAATGGAGGTGATGTAGACAATTTTGATTCACCTATTGATATGGATGTTTCTTATGATTTTGAATTGAATTTGTCTAGAGATTTTGAACCAGCTTCCTTCAAAAAATATGATTCTCATGATGAATGGAAAGAAGTGACACATAAATAATATGATGCCTTGTTAAAGAATGGCACCTAGAAGTTTTTTGATCTTCCATTTGGAACCAAGCCAATGCACTGCAAGTGGGTCTACAAGAACAAGTATAAAGATGATGGCTCACTTGAAAAGCACAAATCCAAGTTTGTGGAAAAAGGTTTTTCATAGAAGGAAGGGGTCAACAATGAGGATACCTTTCCCCCACAAAAAAATGGGCTACCATCCAGACATCCTTTTCCTTGGATTTGTTGTGAAGGGTCAATAACACAAAGTATGCAAGCTTGTAAAATCCTTGTATGGCCTCAAGCAAACACAATGATCCTGGTATGGGAAGTTAACTAAGCATATTCTGAAACTCAACTTCAAACATTATGATCTTAATGATGCAACTTTGCTTGTCAAGAAAGTTGGAAAAATAATTGTATATTTTGTGGTGTATGTGTAAGATATTTTGATGAAAGGGAACAATGAGAGATATATTGCATCCATAAAGAAGGAATTAAGGGAAGGTTTTGAAATGACTTACTTGGGCTATGTTCACT
Source organism: Pinus tabuliformis (assembly GCA_031772625.1). Lineage (NCBI taxonomy): Eukaryota > Viridiplantae > Streptophyta > Pinopsida > Pinales > Pinaceae > Pinus > Pinus tabuliformis. The sequence goes on from CM062817.1 coordinate 795,853,647, forward strand.
ACTACTTTGGTATTAAAGTAACTCAACATTCGAAGTTTAGATTCCTCTCTCAGAAGAGGTACATTCGAGATCTATTGAACAGGTTTGGCATGACTCAGTGCAATCCTTTCACTACTCCAATGGAAGAGAACTTAAAGCTCACATCCATTGAAGGAAAAGAATTTGAGGATGCAAAAAAGTATAGACAGCTTGTAGGAAGTCTTAACTAGATAACTACTACCAGACTAGACATTTCACTTTTTGTTGGAATCCTCTCCAGATTTATGAAAACACCTTGTGAGGGACATTGATCTACAATGAAAAGATTTCTAAATTACTTTAAGGGAACTCAAGACTTTGGACTTAAGTATAAAGAGGTGGGCGACTTTATCTTGATTGGATACTATGATTAGACTTTGATGGAGATAAATAAATTGGGGTATCTACTTCTAGTTATGCTATGAGCCTTGGATCAGGAGTTGTCTCCTAGAGGTCGCATAAATAATCAGTCCTAACGGATTCCAAAAATGAGGTAGAATATGTGGTAGAAGCTGAAGCAACAAAGGAAATTATGTGGCTCATGAAAATTTTGGAAGATTTGTAGGAGAAATAATTGCATTCAACTCCTCTCATGATTGACAACACTTCTGCAATGAAGTTGGCTAAGAACCCATAGTTTCATGATGAAACAAAGCATATCAATACAAAATATCATCTAATTCAACATCATGTTGAGGCCAAGACAATTCACCTATGCCAGTGCTCCACAAATGAGAAGAATGTAGACATCTTCACCAAATCTCTTGGAAGGGAAAAGTTTGAAAGATTCAGAATGATGCATGGAATCACCAACATCCCCTCACATTAAGGAGGGGAATGTCGACACCTAGTCTTTGGGATTAGGTAAATCCATGTAAAATAGTGTAAATAGAAAAAAAAGGACAATTAGAATATGAAGAGACACTAGGAGATGAATCCCATGAATCTCTCCATACATGTATATATCTATGATCAACCTTAATGCAAATTTACAATTCTCATTGAGGAGTTACCTCTTGGCCTAACATTTATAATCCCTTGGGTTTTTAATATTAATCCCTCGGGTTTTTTATTCCCTTGGGTTTATAATATCAAGCATGGTCAACCATAGTCAATCATGGTCAACCATGGTCCAACGTCACATTGTGACAAAGATTCTCTCAATAGGAAAATCAATCATGGTCAAGCATGATCAACCATGGTCCAATGTTGCATTGTGACAAGGATTGTGTCAATATGAAAATCAACCATGGTTAAACATGGTCAAGCATGGTCAACTAGGTTTATTTTAGTGTTTATAATATTTATCTTAGGGTTTATATACCTGGAGTTTATCATATTAGTCCCTTAGGTTTAATATTATTCCCACGGGTTCATAATCCCTTGGGGTTTTAGTAATAATCCATTGGGTTTATTATTCCATTTGGTTTATAATATCAATTCCTTAGGTTTACTAATATAAGGGTTCAACTGTGGTCAAGCATGGTCCAACGTTGCATTGCGGCAAAGATTTCCTAAATATGAAAATCAACCATGGTCAACCATTCTTATTTAAGGGTTTATAATATTTACCTTGGTTTTTATATACCTTGGGTTTATATTATTTCCTTGCGTTTAAAATGATTCCCTTGGATTTAATATTATTCCATTTGGTTTTTAGTATTAATCTGACGTCACATTGTGATAGGGATTGTCTCAATATGAAAATAAAACATGGTCAACCACGTTTATTTTAATGTTTATAATATTATTCCCTTAAGTTTTTAGTATTAATTCCATAGGTTTATTTTTCCATTAGGTTTATTATATCAATCATGGTCAACCATGGTGAAACATCACATTGTGACAAAGATTGTCTCAATATGAAAATAAACCATGATCCAACATCGCATTGTGAGAAAGATTCTCTTGATATCAAAATCAATCATGGTAAAGGATGGTCCGACGTCGAATTGTGACAAGGATTGTCTCAATATGAAAATCAACCATGGTCAACCATGTTTATTTTAGTGTTTATAGTATTTATCTTAGGTTTTATATACCTTAGGTTTATAATATTAGTTCCTTGAATTTAATATTATTCCCTTGGGTTTGATTAGTCCCATCAATAGGTATATTTAAACATCATCATGCCATCCTTCAGCCTTAAAACTATCCTTTTCTCACATTAATTCACATATTTTGTTATATTATGCCTAGTAAGAAGAGTAAAAGGTGTTTTTCATAGTATGTGGCCTAATGTGGTTTAATTGCAGGAAAAATAAGCATTTTTTAGGCAATTACTATGCAGGGGCTTGATGGAGACAACCATAAGAGAATCTAGGGGTTTTTCCACCTCCTTAACTACTAATTTGGCTTGGGATCTATTGACAGTGCTAAACCCGCCAACATTCCGGGATCTCCATAATATGAAGTCCCAAATACACCTTACACTATTTAGAGTAGGAGTCCTGACAGTGAGTGGTAATGTTATGCCTTAACTGCAAAAACGTGCGGAGTGATGTATGGTAACTTTGGGTGAGAGAAAGTGTGTGACCTTTCAGAGAGTCAAGTGTGATGGATGAAGGCTCCGACACACGAAGGAAGAAGGAAGTGTGCCCCTTGGAAGCCTGTAATAGTATGCAACTTGAAATGAACACATGAGAAAAATGACTTCACAAGCTAATATGCAGAATAATCCGTAACTTAAAGTGACGAGTTAATAAAACAACACATGTTCAACAAGATTCATACAAATGGAAATGAAATAGTTCATAATCATAATCATAAGTTAAATAACATACATTGCAAATACAAGAAGAATAGTCCTACTGTATTCACAACATATGCATGAAATCATGATGGCTCTAGTTTTACTATTATAAGTGAAAGTTCCATTCATAAATACACCATTCAAGACCATTAGCCCCAATAGTGGAACATTACAGTCAAGAACACTTGCTCCTCTAAATAATTATACTTTCTCTATGCTACAGAGAAGAAATGATTTTTCACAAGACTTCGAAGCTCCTTCTAAGCCTAAGCATGGGCAAAAGATCGGCTCCCAAAAGACCTCTACATGAGTTATGAGGTTCTATTTATAACAAGAAGGGGTGACTCTCCAATTGCCCATTCTGACCTTTGGACTACCCTCATGACTCTTCAACTTATTTACAAAATGAAACATTCAATTACATGATGAATCTTCATATTCCAATATTGGAACTTGGAATTTCACTTACAACATAATTACAAATAATATTACATTCTACACACATACCCATATAGGAAAAAATAGGGTAGAGACAACTTGACAACATAACAAGACAAGACACTATGATTCTTGAGTTTGGAGCACTCTAGCTCGACAACTTCCACTTGATGCTTCTTGTTCATGTATCGATGCCAAGCTTGGTACTATGTGATGACATCCCTAAACTGCATGATGTTGTTAGGGTGTAAGCAGATTCTACTCTCCATAGAATCTAGGTACAATGATTTGGAACCATTCTTAACTTCTTTCTCAAGTAGGGGAAACATGGTTCTAATATGGACATGACCACCAATGTAGTTCTGCAAGTTTTGTCTTTTCAGCTTTAAATCCTCCTTGGTGGAAACCTGTCTTAGCTACTCCAAGTACTCTTAAATCTCCTGCCCTACTTGGTGTTTTATTTTAGCTTTGGTGAGTGAGATGACTGATCGTATTTTGTGGGTTCTCACCATGAAGTCCAAACTGTTATACAACCATACATATGAGGCCTGGATTTTTCTGATGAATGACGTGAGTTTCATGTTGTTCTGAATCAACATTTGAACTCTTGCTTTCTCCAACTCTTCCTGCAGATTCATCTTCTTTACCAAGGTAAGCGATGCCCCTTTGTATTGCATTGTCCATTCTTGCACGGAGGTGATGGAAGTTTGCACATTCATAAGAGTCTTGAAAAATTTCTTGCTCTACTGCTCCAAACTATGCAAGCAGACAACTGCTTATGTATGGTCATGAGTGTTTTCTAGGTAAATCCTCTTTGTGGATAGTGATGATCCCTCTAGCCCCATGAGTGAGTCTAGCAACCCAAGTGACAATCTACCAGACACTTTCATAGGTTACAATTGAAAAGAGAGATGAAAAAGATGGCCTACCTTGTTTTGATGCGATCGAGTCGTCCTTTGTTAAAGATCTCGAATCACTTGCATTGCAGGCTCGTTCTTACTGCTCACAACATTTATGCACCTGCATAAGAGATCAAGACACAACAAGGCATGCAAATATAAACAACATATTCAAAGGTAAGCTACTTAACTGATTAAGGAATGTTAAGATAGATGATACATGAGCATACACATCAATGGAAAATGAATTAGCAATTGTATATTAATAGAAAATAAAGGAAAGCATACAACCAGGCGTTGATTTTGATAGGGTCTCCTTAAAATGAATATCCAATTCCAAGCTAAGATCTCCAAGAACTCCTTCTTCAAGCCAAATGAGTAGCATATATGCACAATCGTAGCATAAGGGTGCAAATAGACATAGAACAACCATTTTGGAATGGAAGAGGATGAATATATAGGCTGGGAAAGGGAGTTAGGATTTCTCCAAAGATAGGAGCAGGTCCTTATCTCAAGGAGTTAGCTCATAGGGATAAGACCAAGAGGCCAAGTTGGGAGAATTCAACCTCATCTATGCCGAACAACCTTAAGCTCGCCACTCTCGAAGCTTCTAGATAACGAAGCTTTTCATCCTCTTTGGAAAAATGCCTTTTTGGGATCATCGCGGGTATACAAGTGAAAAGAGTGATGCCATCATAGGTCAAGTACAATGCAACATGCGATCATCGTTGTTTTTAGTCTCATAAGGGTGAGGATTCTCAAATTAGGGTTTTAGAGCTATTTCCTTCAGGGGATGCTCAAGGAATTTTCCAATAAAATTCTTAGGAAGGAACTAAACTGCATAAATGAATGAGTATATTGCATGGTGGTCATGTTTCGGGCACTTTGAGGTATGTCATGGGGAAGTGCAGGAGGGGTGACAAAATTTTGTGTAAAAATGAGGTACTGATAGAGGTCCCACATGAACTCTCCAAGTGGTGATACTTCATCAAGTATCGCTTCTCTCATTTCCCTCAAGTAGTCCTCTATGAAGACTGTGTTTTGTGATGTTGCACAGAGTTGTTCTATCTCTTGCCGAGAAACCTGTAGATTCTATACCAATTGATTACGCTCGGCAGTAAAATATTGAGTGTTTCATCTTGTCTCACCTGTGAAGGCCAAGTTGGCTTCAATAATGGAATTGGGATTCCTACTGGTGTTCGCCAATATCACCCTTTATCTAATGAATTCAGGCGATGCACGAAGATCTAGAAAATTCTCTCTATGTGCTTGCACAATCCTCTTTTGAAGTTCATTATATGACATATTGTACACATCCATTACCGGATCATCATCAAGAGGAGATATTTCCCCTTCCTTGCTTGGGGCTAACTCTATGGCTAGAGGTGGTGGAGATCGAATGGTGACCTGTGGTGCATTGGGAACCAGGTCAACATCTTCATCTTGCAGCTTTGATTCCAACTCCATGTTTGCAACTTCAATCAAGTCTTCAATCTCCTAAGAAAGTTATCGATCCTGCATATGTTCACTCACTCCTTCTGGTGCTGGATGGTTCTAGTCTTGCTATTCAAATTGAATCGATGATGTTTATTCTATCACTGCACCCTGCCTTTCTTCTTATTCTTTCTTCTATTTCTCCTCATGTTCTCTCCTTATTTGTTCATGTTATTTCCCCAATACTTTTTCTATTTTTTGTGCCCTTAGTTGACATGCTAACCCTTGAAACTGCACAGTGTGAAAATGGAGCCAAATTGTACTACACACCATGCAATTCGAGAGGCCAAGCTTGTGGGTTGAACCTTAGGATCGTGCAGTGCGTAGGTGGGCAAGGTAAAACCAACCAAGGAAAGTGCATATCTTCCCAAGGGAAGTGTGAAAAACGAGAAGATCTAAGTGATGGTATGAGCTTAAGTGTATATCTGACTAAGTGTGAATGAATCATGATAGATCAAGTGCAGAATCTGAATGAACATGAAGAGAATCAAATCGATGAGGCAAGTCACCGAAAAAATGACCATCATTGTAAAAACAAAGAAATTTATCTGACACTTCTGAAACGAAATTGATAACTTGAAACAACACTTCTACAAGCTAAAATAATTTGAAACACTAGCAAACATGAAGAGAAATAAGCAAAACACACTCACACAAGTGAAATGAAAAACAGTGAGAGAAAAGGCAGCAAAAGGCAATAAAAGAAAAACTCACCCAAAAGGCAACCATGACCCCACCAAAGGTTCCTTGATCTCTTCAGGAATTATAGAGCTCTAAATCGAATTCTCAAATGTGAACTAGAGGCATCAATTAACTAGATTTGAGTAAATGAGGTTTTATGACGTGCGTGCTTGAGATCAAGGATAAAGATGAAACTTGGTGGATACTTCTAAAAATAGAAATGTGCCATCTTTAGGAGATTAATAATATATCCCTACTTCCCAGGGATGTTTTTTTTTCCCTTTAGTATTCTCTCTTTTTCGGGGGGGGAACTTGCCATCCAAAAAACCAAGAAATAATGCACAATTTTGGGGAACTGGGAATCTTTCTCGCTCAGTGTGGACTGTGCGGTTTCTGAGCTTAGTGAGGGTTGCGTAGTTATTGGGCTCAGTGCTGGGATGCCTTCCATGACTGTCCAATTTCTTAGCTCAAAGCTGACTGCTAGTTAGGACTGCATAATTGCTATATTCAAGGTTGCTTTCCCTCAAGGACTGAGCAATTTCTAGAGGCAAGCCCAAAACTGCTATGAGACCAAGTTGGGAGATTGACTTCTAACTTAGAAGAATTAGCTAAGTGAGAAAACAAAAGAAAAAATGAAAATATGAGTCTTAGTTGAAGCAAGAATACTTGTATCAGTGCAAGATGAGCTCTTGTGGAAAATAAGGGAGGCTCCAAAATCAAAGCATAGGAAATTTTTTGGAGGGTTGTTGTAATCGCTACAACACTGGCAGCATATTGGTAGAACTCCAACTCTTTATATGGATCTTTTCCTATGCAAAACATGTCTAACTCTTCTAGAAGTATTGTTCAGTTCATTGATTATTACAAGTTATTCACTTAGCTTGAGTTAAAGATATAGTCCTTACCATTATCTTTGTCTGAAGCAAACATACCAAGCCAAGTCAGACTGAGTTGTTTCATTCTGGTATGATGATTATATAAATGCACATGTAAAATAAAGGGTCAGAGTCTTAGTTTTCATCTCTAGTGTTGCTCTGTTGCCAACAAGCCTAGATAGTACCCTGATGGAGTCACTCAAGGAACACATGCACTAATCTGATGCCAACGAACCTGGACAATACCCTAACATAGTTGCTTTCTTCACCTCTATACACAGAAAGCCTTTCTCTTCCTTTTTCCTTTATTTAATTTTTCAATTTTTTTTTTGTATTTTTATTTGTTTAAAGAATTGTGCATAGGAACTTATTTATTTCTTGATAGGGAAGATGGATCATGACTTATTGGGAGCATAAGAGGTTTTCCCTTCAGATAAGGATATTATATATACCTATGACAGACTTGTTAAGGTTTTTCTCCCCTCCTTACTCTACTCGGCCTATTTGACAAGGAATAATCGTAAATAAAATACCTATTAGAGTAGGCAGTACTAGTTAAAAGTGCGAGCATCGTGATTTCACCATGACTCTCTTCGACAGGAACGTATTTTCCATCAGAGTATCATCGACTAAAAGAGATGAAAGCTTCTCATAAAGAGAGGGAATAAATAGATAACCAAGTGTTGATAGCAATACAACTTCCCTTCGACTTCACCTTGCTTGTCTAAGAAGCCAAACACAGTCTCATGCAGAAGGTAACCTATGACCAAAAATAAATCAAGAAAAAGGGAAGAAGTAGAGTGGAAAGCAAATTGAAGTAAAGAAAATCAAAGGAAACAACAAAGAAAAGCAAAGCTACTTCTACTCCTAACCTAAATAGAGCATAAGCCAGATGCATGTGAAGAAATACTTCTAATGCAACCATTGACACATTGGCTAGCCTATGTGGGTGAAGGAATTCATGTCAATAAAGATATACAAGAAAATTAGTAAATAAGAAAGATAGGACAATGCAAACCAAAATGTTTTAATTTTGAACATACATGTAGAAAAGTAAAAGAAAAAATCACATGAAAGTAATTATGTGATTATATCATGGTGGCTCGACATAGTTAAAGACATACACACATAAAATTTCAAACTGTGAAGACGAGTGAACATAAAGAAGGAAGATAATTTTCATTTCATGATAGTGCTCGCTATGTACAACTCCTCCAATGACTAAGTGATAGGATCATGTAATACAAATGGAGGATGTAAAAACTGTAAGATAGATCGATTTTCAATAGCTAGGGCTGAAGTGCCTCCATAGCTTGATGAAATTCCAACTCATCAGAAGGTAGATCATCATAGACCGGTGGCTGGGAAAGCTTAGCAATAGAAAAAATCAGAATCATTACCAAATGTGTCAATGAAGAGGTCACAACATCCACATTCAAAAAGTTCAAGATCATAGACAGAGGCATCCTCATGATCTGATGAATCATAAAGAGGGGAAGATAAAAAACGATAAATTTCACTGTCTAATTTTTCATAAAGATGAGATGATAGGTTGGGAAGATCAAGAGTAGAAGATTAATCCTCACCACATCTCGATGAAAAATTTACATCCCACATGTTCCATGAATGATTGGAAGTAGTAACATCATTAAAAACTAAATTTTCACAAGATTCAACAGAAATGAGAGAATCATGGGAAATGTCAGGATGATGAAGGAGAGGTGCAAAAGGAAGAGAATCATCATTTGTTAGAGAGTATTGTTCAACTATGGGATCCCCCACATAATCATTGTGAATGATATCGCAAGTTGGTTTCTCAACACCAACTTGATCCTTGTGAACATCACAAGAGATATTTGGAACAGGTGAACACGAAAACTCACAAACCAGAGGATCTGAGGGACCAAAGGATGGGTGACAAGGAGATAACACTTCATCATAAAAATTAGACTCACAGTCCAAACCTGCGGTGAAATTCTAAGTATGTGAGGTGGGAAAATATGATGGGAGATCAACAGATGAATTTTCAACTTCTCCTACCTCAACCTACAGAACTAGATATGTTTTGTGAGGAGTGGATGGAGGTTCAATTGGAACAACAACCTTGTCCATCACTGATTTAGAAGCTCTAACACCAAGGTATGTTGGGAGTGGTTCAAAATATTCTAACTCGTCCGTATTTTCTGAAATGTGAACAAGATATTAAAATCTTCCTATCAACAACTTCCAATCAATTTCATCTTTCGGATATTCAAAACACAAATGCATAAAATGATTGTGAAAATAATGCAATGATTCATCAGGTGATTTTCACAATTCTAAAATTTTCTTTCCTAGACATTTAGGATGGAACATGTCAAAAGTGTGAGACAGGTTTATGACAAGATGCTCGAAAGAGTGTATAGAGACATCCGTTAATGTGTGACACCATTGCCTTACATTCCCTTTGAACATGAGCATGAACAACCTACAAGAAACATCCTTATAGCGGATGTTGTTCTCTGCACAGAATTCAAGAAAATGAACACTATGCTTAAGCAAGGTTGTCTCACCCTTTCCATCGAACTTAATGGTTAACAATTCATCTACAATGCTCGCCGGAACTTGCATACTTACGTCTCTCAAAAAACATGTCGAGATTATTATTTTTAATGAAGTCATTAAATGAGTGTAGAAATTCAAAACAAACTTCAAAGGTTTTTCAATGACACTTGTGTCATTTGGTCCCATGGGCACAAGAAGTTAGACCTCTTCCTTCATCATCTTAACTCTTAATTTGACTCCATCAAATTCATAATGGAGGTTGAGGTTGATGGGTGCCTTCCCTTCCTCGATGTTATTCTATGTAGGTTGGATGAAGGCTCCTTGTCACACTGTTTTTTTCGTAAAAATACTCACACAGAGCAATATCCTCATGCGAGTTCCCACCACTTTTCGGCCCATAATATTGGAGTTATTAACACTCTAGCCACTCGTGCCTTAAGAATTCTGGATGTTAGTCACCTGGAGGAGGAGAAATCTCATATTTTGAGAGTTTTTAGAAAGAATGGTTATAGAAAATTTCAAGGATTTAAGGCTTTTTAAAGAGCCAGTAAGCCTCCCAGGGTTAAAAAAGGTATGGATGATCTGTTTCACATGGTTAAACTTCCTTTTATCTAGGGAACCGCAGAGAAGATTGCTCACAGCCTAAATTTATGGCTACCTTTAAGCCCCTTAATACCATCAAAAGCTCTGTTAGATATGTTAAGGACCCAGTTAAACCTAAAGACATGAAAGGGGGTTATTCAATCCCTTGCTCTTGTGAGATTCCCTACATTGGGGAAACGAGTCACTCCATTAATCTTCGTATTAAGGAACGTGCTGCTGACATCAGACATAGGTATTCTCATTCCTCAGCTATTGTTGAGCATGCAGAGAAAACTATGCATCATGCCTGCATTGAGAACTCCTAGATCATCGCTAGGATTGATCACTTTCATCATAGGAAGTTACGTGAGGCCCTTCAAATTGAAAAGCATCCAAGGAATCTCAATAGGGATGATGGTTGGACATTAAGTAGGAGTTGGGTTCTTGCCCCTTCTTCTTGACTTCTATGTTTTTTAATCTCTTTCACTCCTTATTGTGTTTCTTTTTATTTTCATTTTATTTTTCATATATATATAATTTTATTGGCTGATTATTATTATCACTATTATTAACATTATTATTTATTTAATTTTTTTTTTATATTTAAATTATTTTACTTATTCATTTATTTATTTTATTTATTTATTGTTCTATTGTTCTATTTTTATTTAATTTTTTTTTTTTAAAGGTCATATATGTTTAATATTAATAATTATTTTATTATTTTTATATTAGTATTTAATATCTTTCCCAATTAGCTTATTTCTTTACTATTATTTTAACCCAACTAATCTCTAATGTTCCTCTTATAGCTAAAATTATGCAATTTACTCAACTAAATTTCTAACGGTTACTTCAGGTCTCTTCTATTTATACCTAATATTAGATTTGGTTTTTCATCCTTGTCCCGAGGATGAACCACATTAGATGGTTCAAAGCGTTGACTCCAAAACAACGATGTGATTATTCTGAAATTTTATTTGATAATATATGGATCACAAGAGTCCGAAATCAAAAAATTCAAGGGCTCAGCTTGTCATATGGCCCTCCTTCTAGCGCAAGAAATGTTAATGGTGTTGGGCCTGCCAACATTCAGGGGATCTCCCCGATATGAATTCCCAACTAGACCTCACACCATTTGGAGTAGGAGTCCCAATAGTGGGTGGTAATGTTATTCCCTATTTAAGAAAATGCGTAGAGTGAAGTATGATAACTTTGGGTGAGAGCAAGTGTGTGACTCTGCAAAGAGTCAAGTGTGATACATGAAAATTCCAACACACGAAGGGAGAATGAAGTGCGCCCCTTGGAAGCATGTAATAGTATGCAACTCGAGAGGAACACACGAGCAGAATTACATTATAAGCTAAGATGCGGGAAATTCCACAAGTTAAAGTAATGACTTAATAAAACCACATGTGTTCAAGAAGATTCACACAAATTCAAAATAAATAGTTCATAAGCATAAGCATAATTTAAATAACATACACTACAAATACAACAAGAATAGTCCTACTATATTCACAGCATATACATGAAAGCGTGTTGGATATAATTTTATTATTATAAGTGAAAGTTCCATTGATGCATACAACATTGATGCCCACTACCCCCAATAGTGGAACATTACATTCACGAACACCTTCTTATCCAAATAAGTATACTTTCTCTACACTACGAAGAAGACAAGGCTCTTCACAATACTCCCAAGCTCCTTCTAAGCCTAAGCCTAGCTAAAAGATTGGCTCCCAAAAGCCCTTTACATGAGTTATAAGGTTCTATTTATAACAAGAGGGGGTGACCCTTCAACTCCACTTTGTGACCTTTGGACTACCCTCATGACGCTTCAACTTATTTAAAAAATGACACATTGCATTACATGATGACTCTTCATATTACAATATTGGCATAGAATTTCATTTACAACATAATTACAAATAATATTACATTTTTCACTCATACCGATATAGGAAAAAAATATGATAGAGCCAATTTGACAGCCTAACAAGACAAGACACTATGATGCTTGAGTTTGGGGACACTCTAGCTCGACAACTTCCACTTGATGCTTCTCAGTCACGTATTGATGCCAAGCTTGGTACTGTGTAATGACATCCCCAAATTGCATCATGGTGTCCGGGTGGAAGTAGACTCTAGTCTCCATATCATTTGGGTAAAATGATTCGAAACCAGTCTTAACTTGTTTCTCCAATAGGAGCAACGTTATTATGATCTAGAAAGGACCACCGATGTAGTTTTTCATGTTTTGTCTATTCAGATCTAAATCCTCCTTGTGGAAAACTGTCTCAGATACTCAAAGTACTCTTGAATTTCCTAACTGACTTGGTGTTTGCATTTAGCTTTGGTAAGTGAGCTGACTCATGGGATTTTATGGGTTCTCACCATGACGTCCAAATTTTTGTACAACCGTACATATGAGGCTTGAATGTTTCCAATGAATGAGGTGAGCTACTTGTTGATATGAATCAACATTCAAACTCTTCCTTTCTCTAAATCTACCTACGGCTTCATCTTCTTTACCAAAGTAAGCGGTGCCCCTTTGTATCACATTGTCCATTCTTGCACGGTAGTGATGGGAGTTTGCACATTCATAATAGTATTGATGAATTATTTCTCTTGTCCTACAAGTTGTTCAAGCGAACAAATTCCATATGTATGGCCACGATCTTCTCATAGGGACCCCACATGGTCTCTCCAAGTGTTTATCCTTTAGCAAGTATCGATGCTCTCATTTCCCTCAAGTAGACCTGTGTGGAGACTGTGTTTTGTGTTGCTACGCAGATTTGTTCTATCTCTTGTCAAGAAAGATGTATATTTTGCACTAATTGTTTACTTTCGGCAATCAAATACTGAATGTTTGATCTTGATGCACCCGCGAATTCTAAGTTGGCTTTGACAATGGAATTTGGGTTCTTTCTAGTGTCCACTGCTATCACCCTTTCTTTAACGAATGTAGGGGATGCATGACCATCCAGAAAATGCTCTCTTCACACTTGTACAATCCTCTTTTGAAGTTCATTTTAAGTGTGTGAGTGTGTGTTTTGAAAAAATAAAAAAATAATTTTTTCATAGTTTGTTTGTAGAACCTTGTAAAAATCTCTTTCATCGAAGAAAAAAAGTTGCATGTACATGTAGCTAGGTTTTCTATTGATTTCTTTTGCATCCATAACATCATAAAGTTGCACTTCCATTTTACCCCTGACCTAAGAAAGTCCATTAAAATCAAGCACTAAATTTAAAATTAATTAGAATTTTTTGATTGGTCATAGTAACATCAACTATTCTATGTCATATAAGGGCCTTGGAATAGGTGAGTGGAGAGTGAACTCTCCAAGGTGACTCTAAATGTAAACAGAAGCTGATTGAAAGAGTGAAATCCAGTGTCATGAAGTTGACCGGGAAATCTCTTCTCTTCTAGGAGTCAAGCGCGATGGTGAGTGAAGGTAGGAAAGAGAGATACTCCCTCTCCAACTTGTTGGATCCCGACCAAAGATTGTTCCACCCAGCTGTCGATACGAATCGATGACTTTAGTTGCCTTTCCTAGGGACCACGTAGGTGACTGCCGGGGGGGGGGGGGGGGGGGGAATACCCATGGTACCTGAGGTAGACACTATATCACTCTCATTAGTACTTCTGGAGACTACCCTTGCGAAGCTTGGGTACTTGCACCGACAAAGGCTTTTGATTGGAGGTCAGCGTAATTTTTTCTGTTACCATCACTGGTAAGCTTGGGCCCTAATTATCCCAAACTATCTTCAAAATGTACTTTATTTCGCTTTATTGTATTTTGGTGTCCGGTCCTAATCAGCGAGAGTGAAAATACCTGAAAGTAGCTTGATTGATTGTATATTTAGGGACATTTCAGTGCGTGCTCTTGCTCCTAGATTCCCATAGCTTTATAATTTTTTGAGTTTTTACAAGTTCTCATAAAAATTACAAGTGGCTGATCGACCAGTTCATTGTTCTAGGAGGCTTTGTGGGCTCTCACATACGAGTGTCTAACCTTCTAGAAGGCATAAGAGAAATTCTATTGGTGATTTTCAATCAATAGCAGCAGACGCATCATGTTGGGTTGTGTTATATTCTTTCCATGACTAGCCCACGTAGTTAACCGGTGGGTTAGAGGGGGCGGAGCACCCCCTTCGTTGCACTGATTTTGTAGTAAGGGGGGGTCACTGGGGGTTTGAGGTGTACCCGTAACCCCACTTTATGGGGTTTGGGGTAGCGCCCCAGGAAATTTTGGTTTTGGACCCTATGTTAGGTTGGGCAGACCCACCTATGGTTTTGTGCATGATTTTCGCACATGTTTTTCCAGACGCGATGGTTTTTGATCCATGGTATTGGACGCGATGGTTTTCGGTCCATGGTATTGGATTCTTAGGCATGTATAAATATGTATTATAGCATTGAAAGGAACATAATGAAAAATCAAGCTGGTAGTCCCGGTTTTGGGATCCAGGGGAAAATCTCTGTGTATATGTGTTTTATGTGTTATGCTCTCGCATTGTTTATTTTCTGTGTTTTAGAATTCGTATGCAAGTAATTTTTGTATGGGGTTAAAACCTACATTTGGTATCAGAGCAGATTTGGCTTCAAGGGGATGCCTTTGTTGCTGAGGGGTTTCACTCAGGCCTATGGTAGACCCTGTTCAGTGGGAGATCTGCGAGATCGATTCTGGTGGTGAAAGAAGATGGCGAGCAATGGAAAGATAGAGATTGAGAAATTTAATGGTCAGAGTTTTGAGTTGTGGAAACTCAAGATGGAGGATTTGTTGGTGGATAAAGATTAGTGGATCGCGGTAGATCCGGGTACTAAACCAATGGGAGTGTCTGATGAATAATGGAAGAAGTTGGATCGAAAGGCAAAGAGCATAATACAATTGTGTGTCTCAGATTCAGTATTGTATGAGGGGAAGCTATGACAAAGGCTTTGTGGGACAAGTTAGGGACTTGGTACCAATCTAAGTCTCTGGTGAATAAACTATTCCTGTGGAAAAAGCTGTATAACCCGAGGATGAAAGATGGAGACTCGGTGATAGAGAATCTGAATGCATTTAATACTGTGGTAAGTCAGTTAGCATCTGTTGATATTAAAATTTCAGATGAATATAAGTGCATCAGTTTGTTGTGTTCTCTACTAGATTTGTGGGATAGTCTGGTTATTGCAATAGGTAGCAAAGCAACTGCCTTGCATTTTGATGAAATAGTCTCAGCCTTGCTGACGAAGGAGATGAGACGGAAAAATATGGAGAGCCAGAATGGTGATGCCCTGTCTATATGAGGACGGTCCCAGAACATAAACAAAAATAAGTCATCGAGTGGGAGATCTAAATCTAGAGAGAGATCTAAATCTCCAGGAAAACCTGTAAAGGTGGTGTGCTAGAAATGCGGAAAGGAAGACCACTTTAAAAGGGACTGTAAATCTAAATCTCCTGACAAAGGAAAGAAATCTGATGAGGCTCCTTCAGTAGAGGTGAAAACCACCTCAGATGAAGGTGGGGACATGTACCTGGCTTCTTCAAGTACACATGTAGATCATGAGGCATGGTTGATTTACTCAGGTGCATCCTTTCACTTCACTCCCCATAGAGAGTGGTTCTGCTAGTATGAGAAATATGATGGTGGTGATGTCTTCTTGGGGGATGACAGGAAGGCTAGAGCCTAGAATCATTAGTCGCGGAAAAGTAAAGTTGAAGTTGCAAGGTGGAAGGGTTAGAACACTCCCAGGTGTTCTACATATTCCTGCATTAGTCAAAAATCTGATTTCTGTAAGCAAGCTGGATGATGCAAGTGTAAAAACTGTGTCCGAGAAGGATACCTACAAAATGGTTTGGGGAGCACTGGTATTGATGCGGGGAGTTCAGATTGGAACTCTGTACAAGCTACAAGGTAGCATAGTTATTGATGGGTGCAATAGTTCTATGGTTCTTGAAAGTGCAGCAGAAAATCTAGTGGTCTCTAGAGAGAAGACCATGCTATGGCATCAAAGGCTTGGACATATTGGAGAGAAGGGCCTTCGAATACTTCATTGTAAAGGTATGGTAGAAGGTATGAGTAATAGCTCTCTGGATTTTGATTTGTGTGAAAATTATGTATATGGGAAGTAGAATTGGGTGAGTTTCCCCTCTGGTGGTAAGAGGGCGAAACATGTATTAGAGCTTGTGTATAGTGATGTGTTTGGACCTGTGAAGGTTCCATCACTGGGTAAGTCTGTGTACTATGTATCATTTATAGATGACTTCTCAAGGAATACATGGATATATTTTCTTAAGAAGAAATCTAAAGTCTTTGATAGGTTTAAAGAATTTACATCTCTGGTGGAGAACCAGACAGAGAAGAAGATAAAGGTGGAAAGTTTTGCAGCAAGGAATTTGAAGAATTCTGTAAAAAGTGTGGTATATCACGGCAGAAGACTACTCCATATACACCTCAGCAAAATGGAGTTGCAAAAAGAATGAACAAGACATTGATGGAAAGGGCAAGAAGCATGCTTAGTGGTGCTAGGTTAGGACATGAATTATGGGCAGAGGCGGTGGATACTGCATGTTACCTAGTCAATAGGTCACCTTCATCAGCGTTGGAGGACAAGTCTCCACAAGAGGTATGGATTGGTAAGAAACCCTCTCTTTCACATCTGAGGGTATTTGGATGTGATGCATATGTACATGTTACAAAGGAGAAATGAACCATGTTGGATAGTAAATCTGAAAAGTGCATCTTTATTGGGTATAAGGATGGTTTAAAGGGTTATAAGCTTTGGAACCCAGTCACACAGAAGGTTGTGTATAGCTGAGATGTGGTGTTCATAGAGGTAAAAGATGTTATTAAACATGAAGTCCAACCAAAGGAACTTGAGAATATAGAGTTTGAGCTAAAGGAGGAAGAATCAGACTCTACAATAGAGGAGGAATTAGAATATGAAGAGCCACAAACTCCAGCTATGAGAAGATCAGTTCGAGAAAGAAGGTAGCCAGAAAGGTATAATCTATCTGCTTTCTATTCAAATTTTTCTTTATCTGTTACTGATGATGATCCTAGAACTGTGAAGGAAGCAGTGATTCAGAGGATGGAAACTCTGGAAAGAGGCCATGGTTGATGAAATGGCATCTTTGCACAAAAATGAGGCTTGGGATCTAGTGGAGTTGCCAGTTGGAAGGAAACCCATTGGCAGCAAATGGGTGTTCAAAAAGAAGACAAATGCAGAAGGAAAAGTGGAGAAATACAAAGCTCGGTTGGTAGCAAAAGGTTATTCCTAGTTGCCAGGAATTGATTTTGGTGATATTTTTTCTCTTGTTGCCAAGGTAACTTCTATTAGATTACTTTTATCTGTTGTTGCTGCTTTTGATTTTGAGGTATATGGATGTGAAGACAACATTTCTTCACGAGATCTGGAAGAGGAGATCTACATGAAGAAACCTGAATGCTTTGCCGTGAAGGGTAAAAAGAACTGGTATGAAAGTTAAAGAAGTCTCTTTCTGGGTTAAAACAATCACCAAGGATGTGGTATCGGAAATTTGATACATTTATACAGGGACTTGGCTTCACTAGAAGCAAAGCAGATTATTGTGTGTATTTTAAATTAATTGGTGACCGTGTTATTTATCTGGCCTTGTATGTGGATGATATGTTGTTGGTTGGAAATGACAAAGAAATTATCCAGGATTTGAAGACCCAATTTTCGTCCAAATTCGACATGAAAGATCTTGGTGCTGCAAACTATATTTTGGGCATGGAAATTAAAATAGATCGTACAAAGAGGAAGCTCTGGTTAAACTAGAGGAAGTATGTCGAGACAATACTGGAGAGGTTTAATATGCAAGATAGTAAATCAGTGAAGGTTCCTCTTCCTCTAGGTGTGAGGTTATCTGCTGAATAGTGTCCTAAGACACAAGAAGAGGAAGAAGAAATGACCCGTGATCCATATGCAAGTGTAGTCAGTAGCCTGATGTATGCAACGGTCTATACTAGACCAGACATTGCACATGCAGTGGGAGTATTGAGCGGGTTTATGTCAAAACCAGGGAAGGAGCACTGGACAACAGTGAAGCGAGTTTTCAAGTATTTGCGTGGCACTAGTAATTATGGTTTGTGTTACCAAGGAAGACTAGGATTGGACAGAGTGTTGGATGTTCATGGCTTTGTTGATGCTGACTGGGCTGGAGATCTGGATCAGAGAAGATCTACAAGTGGGTATGTGTTTAACCTCTTTGGAGGTGCAGTCAGTTGGATGAGTAAGAAACAATCTGTAGTGGCACTACCAACTACAGAGGCAGAATACATGGCAGCCACTCATGCAAGCAAGGAAGCAGTTTGGTTGCAGAGACTATGTTCAAGTATGGGGTTAGTACATGAAGCTATAAGGATAGACTGTGACAGCCAAAGTGTAATTTTCATAGCAAAGAACCCCGCATATCATTCAAAGACAAAGCACATTGATGTTCAGTATCACTTTGTGAGGGATGTGATAGAAGACAAAAAGGTGTTGCTGGTAAAGGTGGACACTTTGAAGAATACCACAGATGCATTGAAAAAATCTATGAGCTCTGAGAATTTCTCTTGGTGTAGAGAAACAATGGGCATTTCAGGGTTGGAAAAATGACTAAGCTCTCTTGTGGCCCCCTGTGGAAAGAAAACAACAAGTGGGAGAATGTTGGGTTGTGTTATATGCTTTCCACAACTAGCCCATGTAGTTAACCGGGGGGTTAGAGGGGGGGCGGAGCACCCCCTTCGTTGCACACTGATGTGTGTAGGGGGGGGGGGGGGGGGGGTCACTAGGGGTTTGAGGTGTACCCATAACCCCACTTTATGGGGTCCAGGGTAGCGCCCTAGAAAATTTTGGTTTTGGACCCTATGTTAGGTTGGATGGACCCACCTATGGTTTTGTGCATGATTTTCGCACATGTTTTTTTGGACGTGATGGTTTTTGGTCCATGGTATTGGACGCGATGGTTTTCAGCCCATGGTATTGGATGCTTCAGCATGTATAAATATGTATTATAACATTGAAAGGAACATAATGAAAAATCAAGCTGGTAGTCTCGGTTTTGGGATCCAGGGGAAAATCTCTATGTATATGTGTTTTATATGTTATGCTCTCACATTGTTTATTTTCTGTGTTTTAGAATTCGTATGCAGGTAATTTTTGTACGGGGTTAAAACCTTCACGTCAGAGATTAATCCTATGCACCAGGCTATAGTTTCATAGGGTATGTTGGATGCCTAATCCTCAATGGGTTAGTGTGGAAGCCAAATAGAAAAAAGGAGTCCAAGAGACCTTTGGATGTGGAACCCAATGGTCACAATATGTACTATAAATGTATATCACTTGTTAATAAAAATTGATTCTCATGTTTTATCTTTCAGATTATTCTTGTTGCCCATGTGTGTTTAACATGGTATTAGAGCAGGCATATTCCTGCCCTGCATAATTTCTTTGAGCCATTTGTTTTATGTCCTTTATGTGCAGATCATTTCTACCGTCAATTCTACATTTCATGAATATCTTCTCATGAATATTTCCTCAGCTAAAATTTAGCTGCAACCTAATAATACCGCTGCTAGTATCTGCTCTTCTCTGACTGATTTTTTATAATCATGATACATATAACGTTGTGCTTCCCTACCACTATTTCATATAATTTGCTGTTCATTACTATTCCTGTATTGTCCAGTGCTACCTCCTAAGAATTGTCTGTTGATCTTCGAATGCCTCTCCTCCTAGGATGCACTGCTAAGCTTTGCCATATGACTGCATTTGTCAGAACAGAACATTGTACGCATAATGCATCAATATTCCCTTCATCGTAAGTTTTTCCTCTTTGCCTCAGAAATGACTGTCGGGTACTTGATTGTGTTGTAAGGGTTGTTCATATTCTTCTCTGACTGCAATATATTCCTGACAATGACCTCTATGCATTCCTGAATTTGTAACACTGCTTCATTGATTGAGTTGAACGCTGGTCCATCCCTCAGTCATCAAAAGAGTATAGTTTTGAATCGACTCCCTCCATATTACCTCTTGTTGGACTATTTTTTGGCACATAATAGGACCCATCATCGCTTAACCTTTCTGATAACATATTGTGAGCTTAAAGGACCATGATAGTCACAGTGCTTTATACATTCCTATGTTGGTGCCAGATTTGGTTGTGGTTCAGAGCAGTTCCACTGCCATCGTGCTCATTGATTAAGCAAACATTCACATTTTTAAAGTTTGTAGAACCAACCGTTGGGGGTTTCATCGACCTTGCATTTCCCAGTTTGACCCAAATACTTGACAAACTCTGTCAAGGTCACCCATTGTGTGGAATTCATGTGGATGTGGTGGCGATCGACGATGTATTCATTATATACGACGGTGGCGGCCACACGGCTGAATGTGTGCATTCTCTTGACGTGCTCCAGAAACGAATTTTCAAATTCTTGGGAGTAGCCATGAACGAATCTGTCAGGGTTTTGGCGGAAAAAATACATTTGGCGCTAGTGGCACTTTGACATACAGTGGCATTTGAACCCGTTCTCATCCCTGCGTTGCTTCTCACACATCTTGAAGTACCATTTCAGCTTTTGTAAGCCCTTTTCTTTGATGCGATTTACTATCGGCGTCAGAAAATCATTCTTCCTCATTGAAGGAAGACAAGGAGTCCAACAAAGGAATCGACACTTTCAGAATTGGGGAAAGATACAATATCGAACCAATGGCCATATGGAATAACATATTCATTTGTCTCTTCTTGATTTCCAATTCATAAAGATCCCAGTATCTTATGGCACCAGAGTTGATGAATCCACCCCCACATGAAGACAAATGCACCAGTCCATGGCCACCATCCTAGTTTCAAAAGAGAATTTCCATACTCTAAAAATTTCAACTCTATGTCATCTATACGAGCTCTTTGTCTTAATACAGAAAGAACTACTTGGGTGATAATATAAGAGGACACCTCTGGGACACGCAAACTGCACATTGATAAGGGTGCTGCCAGGTAGAAAAAGAATCCACAGAGATACCCTAAAACGTGCATCCAGGCAGAAGAACTATAATTGAACACATACACAGTCTCATACAGGCGTCTTAGAACTTGTGCCTCCATCAACAACAACACAAACATGGTTTTCCATGCTTGCTAACTATACTTTACCAAAGTGGAAAAAGGTTTTGCAAATGATAGTGCGTCTAAAGTTCCTTTCAAAACAACAACGATTATTCATGATATCACTTGCCACATGTGCATGACAAACTCAAATGAAACATTGAAGCAACCCAACATGGACGATATTGATTGGAAGGCGTGACTCAACGATTGTTATTTTTAGCACTACATACAATTGGGATAAACTGAAAGCTAGGATAAACTGAACGATTTGCTGTGTTGAACACCGTATGGTACAATTTTGTGTGTTGAGTCTTTTTGAAGTTCATGAACATTTATGCTCAGTTCAAATGACATAAAAATTGTTGGTGAACTAATATAGTTCGTTGGTTGGGTAACAATGTTGTTGTTGAAGGTTGTGCAAGTTGGTTTATGCTCTGCATAAGTCTAGTATCCATGTGGCTCCATTCAAAATGCCCCATTCAAATTTGTTGAAGCAGTGAGATCCCTATACATTGGTTCATATTTGAGGATTCTATTCCACTTAATACATGTTAGTATATGCTTAATAAACAATGTTGAATTGGTATGTGTATTGAAAAAGAAAAAAGTGTTATTTTTCATAGCTATAGGGTCATAACAGATTTAGGAATCGAATGAATATGTGCTAGGCTCTAGCCTCTTTGAAGGATCCAAGCAAGTTTGCAATTGTTGCTGCCCTAGTGTGGCATTGTATTTAAAACTCATTATAGTGCATTGATTCCTTGATTCGACTGTTGTGTAAGAGTTTGGTGGGCTGTATAAAGGCAATGATTGTTTTGACAAATAAAAGTAATCTTTTGGGGAGAAAAGTTTAGTCGGTTGTATTGTCAGAACATAGTTTTGATCATGAGTAAACTCTTATTTTGGTGCTTGCTAGTTGCACACTAATCATTTGCTGCACATTTATAAAGGATATTGCTAGTGGGTATTACTTTTCTGCATTGAGTAGTAGTTGTGATCAGTTTTTAAGTTGTAATTCTGACAGTAAAGAAAAATGGCCAGAATCAGTGAAGTATTAGAGTTCCTCAAAACTATAATATTGTCTACTAATCATGATATATTAAAATTCATCAAAGTTTCTCTCATAGACATTCAGGTTTGTCTACAAAATGCACAAGAGAAAATTAATTTTTTGCAGCTTGAATCTTAGCTATAGCAAGAAGAACTAAAACAGAGGAGTCATTCTGAACATGTTTCTGTTTAGAACATTGAGACTGCAACCCATCATAAGCAAGTCAATAATGTTATAGTTGATTCATATTTAGTACCCAATAAAGCAACAGTTGTACATGCAGATGCAGAAACTCAGTCTGCACTTCCCAAGCCCATCATCGGACCTTGGGAACAGCTTGTCCACAACAAGCACAAAACTAGTCTTCAATATGACAAGGACTTGTCCTTTCATATTCCAGACTACTCAAAGCCCATTTAGTTTCAGAGTGCTGGATTCATTCATGACAGTTCACCTGCTCCTCATGACAACTCACATCCAGCTATTCCAGATTCTGCCCCTCTTCCACAGCAACAACAACAACAACAGATTGTGAAATGCCAACACTGTGACCAAGTTGGCCATTTGAAAGATCACTGCTTTGATCTTCATCCATGTAAGCATTGTCATAAAACCACCCATTCTTCACACAGATGCTTCAGAAACAAACTTCCTACAAGTACAAAGATTCATCTTGATGGATCGCTTCTTGGCAATGGGCATCAACAGCTAAGAAGATATTCCAATCACATGTCAGAACTTGTTCAAGAGTATTGAACAATCTTGCAATTGAGTTTTCTCCATCATCTCACCTTGTATCTGATAGGGGGGGAAATGATGATCATCTACAAGCTTCAAAGCCACATCAAGCGAGCTTGAGCCACAACCTGCCACGCCAGTTTCAAAGTTGTAGCCAAAGACAAAGATGCCCCTGAGCATGCCTTCAGTTGGTAATCTGGGACACTTCCTCTAGAAGAAGACTTCAACTTCTTGCCAGTTTTGGAAGAATTCCAAGAACAAAATTGGGAACACTTCCTCTAGCAAAAGACTTCATCTTCTTGCCAGTTTTGGAAGAGTTCCAGGAATTACATTAAGCATTCAAGAGTTGTTGGCCATCCTTAAACCATCACAAGTTGAGACTTCCCTTTTCAGGTTGAAGTTCTCCCTTTTATGCGGGGTGAGACCTCCCTTTCATGCTTGAAGGTTTCCCTCTTCAAAACAGTAGGAGCACTTCCTTTAGTGGAAGACTTCAACTTCTTGCCAGTTTTGTAAGAGTTTTAGGTACTGCACTATGCGTTCTAGCATTGGTGGTCATCCTTAAACCATCACATTTTATACCAACATTTCAGAGAGCACATTTAGCCTAGTGCTGCCATGCATTTTTGCACATTTTGTATTATAGCTCTCTTCTTGGACTCATACATAACCCTTTGGATTAAAGGGGGGAATGTTGGACACCTAATCCTCAATGGGTTAGTGTGGAAGCTGAATAGAAAAAAGGAGTCCAAGAGACCTTGGGATGTGGAATCCAATGGTCACAGTATGTACTATAAATGTATATCACTTGTTAATAAAAATTGATTCTCATGTTTTATCTTTCAGATAATTCTTGTTGCCCATGTGTGTTTAACAGGGTATACCTAGTGCAAGTCATGATTTGGATATGGATACTCTTGTCCTTTCTAGGGTCCTCTTCCAGTTGGAAGATGAAGTTGAGGTTGAAGAGATTCTTGAGTCCCTTGTGACTCCTTCTTCGTCTCTTCCTCCTAATTATCCACATGTTCTATTATAAATTGGGACCCTGACTCACAGGCCAGCAAGCCCTAGTTTTTATCGTCCTTTTCATTCGATGGCCACTGCTGGGAGCACAAATCTGGATATGAGTGCTACTGGTGAGCATACTCCTCTTCCAGTTCAAGGAGGAGGTACTATTGCTATATCTACTATCACTCCTAATACTACAATATTTGTCTCTACCTCCATTCCATATTCGTGTTGGGGCACCAAATATTTTGCTTCCCACATTGGTTCCTTCCCCTTTTGGATGCCTTCTAGTGCAATTCCCTCAATTCCTCTATCCATCCCTTCCATTGTTTCCACAACTATGACTTTTATGGCTAGTGGTTCGACCTATTTTCAAGTTTTTCTTTTGGAAGTGATAATATACCTCATTCTAATCCTTGTTTAGGATCTCCTCCTTTTTCCACTCAAGGTCAAAGTTATAATCCTTTTCAAGTGTGGACTAACCCTACTTTTAGTGGTTTAGGAACCAGGATTCAATTTTCTTTTGGTCAACAGGGGAACATGCCTTACTCCTCAGCAAGTTCCTTTCAGGCTTTTCCTCACTTCACTAATGCATGGAACCCTTACCAAGGGCTCTCCTCTCCTCTTAATACTTCTTCGGGGAAATATTCCTAGTTATGGTAATTTTCGGCATGAGTTGGACAAACTCTGAATTTATTTGGACCACAAGGTTTCCCTTACAGTTTAGTTTTTTCTACAAGCAATCCTTGGAACCTTGGTGCCTCTACAATATAAGATATTCTTTTCAAAATGTTGGGAGCTTGTCTCATAGTGGGTGGAATTCTCAAGCTCCTCTGCACTTACCATTCCTGGCAACTCTAAACATTCGAGATCTCTCAAATTTGATGAAAGATCCCATCCGAGATAATATGGCATGGCCTCCAGTTCCCACCAAACTTCCATCTAATATTTCAAAATTTGAAGGAAAGTATGGGGAGGATTTGGCCTACCATATAACAACATTCCATTTATGGTGTTCATCTAACTCCCTAATTGATGATTCAATCAGGTTGAGATTGTTTTAGCGCACCCTAACTAGAAATGCTACTAAATGGTATATAGAGCTTAATAGGGTACCTTTTCTTCATTTGGTGAGTTGAACACCATGTTTTTGAATCATTTTTAGTTGCCCGTTCAATATGATGTTGGAACTGAGCTATTGGCTAGTTTCCAACAAGATAAGGCAACTCACATTTCTGACCATATTTAGGAATGGTGGAGAAGGAAGAGGCTCATCAAAGCCTATATTCCTAATTAATTCCTTCTCGAATGGTTTTTAAAATATTTACAGCCATAAATTTTGAAGGATGTATCATTCCTTGGAGTATTCACTAAATAAAAAGCTATCTTTAGAGCCCAACAATTAGAACTTATATATTCTCAGTCTGGGATTCTTGAGAAGATTTTTCCTTATGTTCCTAGAGCGATTTATCCAAACCGAAGCTAGGTCCTCATGCATATGCAATAATCTGATCAATCAATAATAGCACAACTAACTTTCTAAGTTAGCTGTAGTAGTTGTCTTTACAAACTACTTCTTTGATTCAGGCATCGTCGTCAGTGCCTATGCCTTCTCAGCCTTCAGCTATTAATGTTCTCTAATCTTCTAACCCCAAAGGAAATCAACAATTTGATGGGAATAAAAAGGGACGAGGTAAGAAGAAAGATAAGGATGGGAATGGTAATGCGAATAAACTCGGTAATAATATTGGGGAGGTTAAAAAGGAGTCCAAAAAGAAAGTTAATTTTCCTTGCAAATTATGCAACAGGGACCATCTAACTCATTTTTGCCATAAGATTCTGGATGCTCAGTGCTTGCTAGTACAATAGGGTTCTTCTAGCTCCCAGGTAGTTCTAACTAATCCTTTTCCCAAGGGTAAAAAATATTTGTTGGCGTGAATGGTAATACTGGAAACTCAACAGGGGGTAACCAACAAGGGGAAAAGCCATCAAATGTATATATTATGAGTTCTCATGCTGATGTTGCTACAATATCACATGATTATGGTAAACCAAAATCCTCTAAGGCTAAGACCGCTCCCGATGTTCCAGAGCCACTCCATATTAAGAGGCCCACAATTGAGTCTATACCTCAGATGCCGAAAGGATCTGCAAAAACTTTGACGATTAACCCTAATTCCAGGGTTTCCCAGAACTACTCCATATTTCAAGATCTAGCTCAAAGTCCTTATGCGATATCTGCACTAGAGGTACTCCAGTCATGTCCATCCCAAAGGAGTGTGTTACTCACTGCGATCGAGGCCATAAATCTAAAAAATTCTCTTATTGTTACATTTTACATGTCAAATATTAAGAAGAGACTGCCTTATCACATGGATTTCCATTAAATCTACATATCGAAAGATCAATATATTTTGAATTGTAGTTGATGAGGGAGCTTGCACATGTGTTATCTCTATTGCATGTTGGAAATCTATCAGATCTCCTTAAGTTTTTCCTTCACCTACTCTCTTGAATGCATTTGATGGTCATTCTCATATGCCGTGTGGATTTATTCTAACCTTTTCCATCTGTGTTGGGGGCAAGGTGGTTAATATTGAGGGGGAAATAGTTGATGCAAATTTGGATTATAATCTTCTATTGGGATGAAATTGGATTTATGAAATGGATGTCACTGTATCATCAATTTTTCACATTCTATGCTTTCCCCAAGAAGGGAGAATTGTTACTATTGATTATATGGAGTATTCTCTGAAAGAATCTAACGCATACTCTGATTCCTCTATTCCCTTGGTGAATAATCCCAAGAAACCTGATGAGAATTTAGGATTCAAAATGTATTCCTCGTTGATGGGTACTTTTGATCTTCCCTCTCCTATTGCTCGAATAAATGCCATTTCATTGTCAAAGGCCCCTTCTTGAAGAGAGTTCTTCAAAACTCATTATTTTTAGGATCCTTGGCCCTTACCCTCTTCCACCACCACATTAGAAGTAGTGAAAGTGGGTGGAATGGAATATCTTATGTCTGCAGCTGAAATTTATTATAAATTTATAGTTAACACTGTAGATTATGATCCTACTCCTCTTTCACCAAAGGATTTGGTTGGAGATGTGGCTCCGGCTTAGACTCTTGACTCTACTTCTTTTATGGACTACCTTGATACTGTTTTATCACCTGAGTAATAAATCCTAGAAGAAATGATGGGTATAGATAGACCATGGGATGATTTGCTTCATCGGTCATATTTTCTCCCAGACTTTCATGAAGTAGAATCAAGTTTGTCTAGTCATTCGTCGACTGGTGTTGTTCACACAATTTTAAATCCTTTGGCTCCAACACAGGTTTTTTCCAAACATAGCATGTCTATAATTTTGAAAACTGTTCCGGTGAACATCTCCATCAATCCCAATATAATCGAGAATGTTTTCATGGGAGCTGAATGCTCCCCTAAATAGATTCAAATCTATACTGATATTTTTAAAGAATCTCTTGAAGTGCTTTCTTGGTCTTATGAGGAAATGCTTGGAATTGATCCATGAATAGTCCAGCATGAGATGAATACTTACACGAATGTGAAGCCTATATGACAAAAGCTCCAGCCGGTAAACCCTAGGAAAGTGACAGCTATCAAAGCGGAGGTTGAGAAGCTGCTTAAGGCGGGTTTAATATACGATGTTCCATTGACTGAGTGGGTCCTGAATCTAGTCCTCGTTTATAAAAAACAATGAACAATCCACGTATGCATAGACTTTAGGGATTTAAATAAGGCTTGTCCTAATGATAATTTCCCCACAATGTTTATTCATTAGATTATCAATGAATGTGCAAGAAATGAGATTTTCTCCTTCATGGACAGTTTCTCGAATTATAATCAAATTACTATCCGTCCTAAAGATCAACATAAGACAACTTTTATCCGCCCCTTAGGTACTTTTGCAAAAAAAAAGATGCCTTTTGGACTTAAAAATGTTGGGGCTACTTTGCATCAAGTCATGGCCTATGCTTTCCATGATATCAAACATATCATCGAAGCTTATTTGGATGACTTAGCTACTCGCTCTCGAAAGAGAATTGATCATCCTCATAATCTTCAATTATTTTTTGAGTGATGTAGTTTTTATAAAATCGAGTTGAATCTGAATAAATCTATTTTCGTTGTCGCATCCGGTCGATTATTGGGATTCGTAGTATATACTGAAGGGATTCATGTAGATCCTTTCAAGGTTGAGGCAATACTTTAGGTGCATCCCCCGTCTACCATCCATCAACTTCAAAGTCTCCAAGGAAAAGCCAATTTCTTGAGGATATTTATCATCAATTATGCTGAGATTACAAAGGGATTTATGCGATTGCTGAAGAAAGGAGTTCCATTTCTATGGGACAATTTCACTCAGCGCTCATTCGATTCTTTGAAAAAAGAATTGACCTCTGATCCTTTACTGAGTCCACCCGATTATAGCAGGGATTTCCTCTTATATATCACTGCGGAAAAATCAACCATCGGTATGGTTCTAGTTCAGGAAGATGATGCTCTCTATGAGCA
Organism: Pinus tabuliformis; assembly: GCA_031772625.1. NCBI lineage: Eukaryota > Viridiplantae > Streptophyta > Pinopsida > Pinales > Pinaceae > Pinus > Pinus tabuliformis. The sequence continues at coordinate 795,882,382 of CM062817.1, forward strand.
CGTGATTTATTATCTGAGCCGAGGCTTGGTAGGTCCTGAATTACAATATTCTCCTATAGAGAAATTAGCTTTGGTAGCTATTCATGTTGTCCAGTGACTTAGACACTATATTTTGCTTAGAAAAACTCTGATCTTGGAGGCTATCAACCCATTTCAGTTTTTTCTCAGTAGGCGAGTGATTGGGGGAAAATGTAGCAGATGGATTGTTATTTTACGAGAATTTTATCTCGAGTTCTTATTATCCAAATCTAAGAAATCATCAGTATTTGCAAAATTAATCTCAGAGTTGCCTTGTGAAGAAGAAATAGTTTTATTAACAGCATCTTTCTAAGAAAATCACATAAGATATATTCTTATCGACACATTTCGAACCAGCCAGTGTGGTTCATCTTCAGGATAAGATGAGGAACCAGATCTAGGCCATGCAATAAATAGATGTAGAGATCTACTTTACTACCCATTAGTGAGTAACAGCTAGTTTGACTAAGGGCGAACAAAACATTTGACAAAAGGTTAAGGTAAAAAGATAATTTAATTTTTTTTATTATTTTTATGAAAATATTAAAAGAATTTATAGCAATTAATTTTATTAAACCCTATATAACCCTAATAAATCTTAATTAATATAATATTAAAATTTTTATTTCAATCCTCAAATATTAACTAATAAAATTAAAATAATAGAACATCTTTTCTTGATGAACATCTTTTCCTTATTTTTTCACAAGATCCTTGGTATGGAGATACTATAATATATCTTTAGACTTCGAAGTTTCCTCTCTCTTTTTCAAAGGATGAGTGAAGAAAATTGCATCACGTAGCGAAAAGTTATGTTATTATCGGCGAAAATTTATATCGTCGGGGATTGATTCAATCCTTAGACACTACTTAACCTTAGAAGAAGTTTAGTCAGTTTTCAATGATTGCCACAGTGGATCCTATGGTGGTCATCTAGTTGGGCTTGCTACAACCCAAAAAATCTTGCCTGCAGGGTATTTTTGGCCTTTGATTTTCAAAGATTGTGTTGAAGTTGTCAAAAAATTTCATCCTTTTCAGGTTTATACTTAGAAAATCCATTCTCATTCAGCTCCTCTCTTTCATGTTATTACTGTCGGTTCATTCACAAAGTAGGGCAATGATTTTACAAATTGTAACCCACCTTTGGAAAATGGTCATAAGTATGTTATTGTGGCAATGGACTACTTTACTAAGTGGGTCGAAGCTATGACCACTATTGTGAATGATGGTGAAACAGGAGCCCTGTTTCTTTTCAACCAAGTCATTTCTCACTTCGGTATTCCAAAGGAGATTGTCACTAATCATGGTAGCCATTCCCAACAGAAGATGATGGCTGAATTGGCTCTCAAGTTGGGTTTCCGGCAGGAGAATTTGTCTCCTTACTATCCTCAGGCCAATGGTTAGGTGGAAGTCGTGAATAATCCCTGAAATTTATCATGCAAAAGACAATTAATAAGGCTTGATACAATTGGCATATCATGTTATATCTCGTGCTTTGGGCATACTGGATGTCGGTTAAGACCGCTACGAGTTTCACTTCTTTTCAACTAGTATATGGTTTGGAATCGATCTTCCTTGTGGAATGTGAAATTCCTTCTCTTAAATTACTTGTAGAACTTCTTCCAAACACTTATAGTCTTGAAGAATGTCTTGTTCATTTGGAACATCTTGATGAGCAGCGTCAAGATGCTGCCACAATTAATGAAGCTCATTAAAAGAGAGTGCAAGTCCAATATGATAAGGTTATGCATCCTAAGGTTTTCTCTGAAGGTGACCTTGTCCTGGTATATGACCAAGACAAAGATGCCTTGGGCATAGGTATGTTTAATCCATGCGGTACAGTCCTTTTATTGTTAAAAAGTTCTTATAAAGGGGAGCTTATGAATTGGTTGATTTTGATGGAAACGAGCTGTCGGAGCCCAAAAATGGGTTCTATCTTAAAAAGTATTATCCCTAGGCTTTTTCCTAGCATTTTCTTGGTTGTAGACATTGTATATATTTGTGCATATCTATCTATAGGTTTCATAGTGATAACGATATTTTTTATCTTCTTTGGCAGGTATCGATGGATGATCTAGTATATCTAGGGTTTGTCGATGGTGGTAGTCGACATACCAAGAATTTGGCTTCTGTGGCTTGGGTGATTTACTATACATCTAGTTAGTTGTTGGTTTAAAGAGGCATATGTATCGGCCCTACTTCAAGCAATGTTTCCAAATATACCATTGTTGTTAACTTACTATCTGAAGCAATATCTCTTGGTATTGATTAGTTAGTAGTGTACTTGGATTCACAACTAGTGGTTTCACAGTAAAACAACATCTATCGTGTGAGAGATCCTTATTTGTAGCGCCAATTTCTGAGAGTGTGTTTATTACCGAGATCATTTAATTTTATCACATCTGTTCATATTCCATGATAAAAAAATGCATTTGTTGATTCCATAGCTAATCGAGCATTAGATTGTCATATTAATCATTCATTGTATTAAAAATAAAAAATAATCAAACATCATATGTATATATTATCATCACATCATGAAAGCATCTATATATAGATAGAAGTTTTATGTTCAAAATATTATACAAAATCGGGACAAAATTTCCTACAAAATTAGGGCTTAAGCCCAATCATGTCTATCAAAAATCTGGACAACTATAATCTATATCTATGGGTCAAGCCCCGAATGTGCATCTTAGAAGAAGACAATGGCAGTAGCTATTCATCGAAAGAGTCACACCCAATCTCGTGGTGCTCCTACCACGCATCTCTGCATAGGCTCTGGCAGATCCTCTATCGCTGCCATAGGTACTTGGTGAATCAACCTCTCCAAGTTCCTTTGTATGGTATGGAGGAGTCTCTTAGTCTCAGCTACAACATTTTCTATGTCTCTTCCATGATGCATATGCCTGGGAAAACCCTCAGGCCTTATTGGTCCCACATCTGTATCATGATCAAACAGTTTTGTAAGAATTTTTGTCTCATAAAAAAAAATTTAAATTCATAATTTTTGAAATCCAAAAAAAAAAATCAAATAACTTTAAAATTTTAAAATAATTTTACCAATGGCACCCCATGTAGCGTCAGGTGGAAGCACTAGATTTCGATCCGCTCTAAAGCCCATGCCTGCATAGGGGTAGTCCTTGATGGAAATGACTTGTTGTTCCCACTAAAGGAAAAACTCATCATCAAAAGTTGTTCTAGGGACCTTGCCAACCCCTAGTCTCTTCATCAAATCAACCCATCTACCTATACATGGATCTCTTGGATTCTGATTGTAGAGAGTACATTGGGCCAAAGTCCTGGTAGCCTCTGAAAGAAGAAAGTGCAAAGGATGGTACCATAACCAAGACATTTGGTATTGCTCTTTTTGATAGAAGTGAGTTTTTTTTTTCTTTTTTTATTTTTTTTCTTTTCAAATTGATTAGGAGGGTTGTATGCCAATCAAATACTATGGTGAGGCAATCAATTGCTAGGCTCATTGTAACACGTGATGCTTGGTGCAATGAAGTTGAACTTGCTACCTTTACAATGGTAAAATGGAGAATTCTGAGGGGTAGACTCTCCACATTCTTTACTGGGATCTGTGTCCCTACCTTCTCATTATTCTTGAGGCTATATAGACAAATATAATCATCTACGCCGAGGCTTCCTCCAACCTTCCCTTGCAAGTTAACTGGCTATGCTCTTGCAAGGGCATTTAATCAGTGATAAAAGCATCCTCTTTTGGATCCCAGTAATTGAAAAGCATCTCCAACAACCTTATGTTGGTTTTCATATTAGGCATTTTGAAAGATTTCAATAATCCACACCCTCTCAATGCATCCAGTGCCAATGGGTCATTCATTACTTCATTTTCTACTGCACTGTGCTCTCTTTCCTTCCATGTGATAGTCATCACGCAATTCAAGCATTTGTATCCATTAAAATTCATAATTTAAAATTTTTCACTACGCACATGCGGGGTCACTTCATACACAGTCATGTATAGGGCTTATTGATACGCGACTTCGATATGCCCAACCCATATAGGTGCATAGTCTAAAAACAAGATTCCTAGGGTAAAATTCTTGAAAAAATGCTTGAAATATATAAAAATTCATTGAAAGATTGAATTTGAGGATTGCATGGAACTTTGGTAACTATTCGGGCTGAGGAATAGGGTGGATTGTGGTTGTTGGTCTATTCTCCAGAGATCTTTCTCTCAATTTTTCAAAACACAAATTAGGTTTGTTGAGTCAAAAGTTCTATTTATCACTTGTAATTTCAAAAACTTTTAAAAACCCACTTTTACAAAGTTTATGTTTTATTTCTAAATTTTATAAACTTTGTGACCTTTTGGCTTTAAGTGTTAGGATAGGTTGTCTTTCAAGTTAAATTGAAGACTTTGAGACTTTTTCTACCACTCTGATTCCATGACCGTTGACCCGTCATGGCAGGTATCATTTTCGTCACTGGCATATAGTTTTGGCAATATCACTTTTCCATTGCATTATGCATTCTAGCCTCCATACTGCGATATGTTGGCATAGGATCGACCCCATTATGTTATGATTATTAAAATCATTTTCACTTGTCAACTTATAAAATCATGATATAATGGTAGATCCTTCCTTTACATGGGCTTCCTAGTTAGATCCTCGATAGCATATGTTGCCCATGTTGCAAAGATTGACCAGGCTCGGGAGTCCTCTTTAGTCCTATCATGACCTTTTGCAATGAAGCTTCCTTCTCCTTCTTCTTTGCTATCTATCTGGCATTATACCCTAGAGGCTCCCACATGTTGAGTTGTACTACTACATTTCATGTTAACTATTTGTACCTTTTTCCCTTAATCCGAATTCACTTGGACTCATGTATAAGCGACTTTTTGACCATGTCTTTTAGCAAAATCAACCTTAAAATCACTTAGCCTCTGCAACTTGACACCTTTTTCCCATGGAAAGAAAATTCCTTTGAGTTTCATTGACCAGTTTCATCACCTTGCATTAAGCATAGGAATGTTCCCCTCCTAAGAACTAGTGCATTTGTATCTAGACACTCGTTCCTTCCATTGTACCATAGGCATTTTTTTTTCCAGGATTTCCAAATATGAAAAAAACAAAAAAATTATATATTCCAAAAAAGAGTGGGAACAGGACTTTACTTCCATAATCGATGGTAGCAAGAGTCATTTGCGTCACCCTTGAACAAAGCACTCAAGACGAGTCTCTCCTCCATTGGGATGGGCTTTAGTTTGACTTAGGAGAGCAATAACCTTGTTATTGAGTCAATACTCCTCCGGTTGGTTATCTCTTCAAACCATATGGAGAGTTTGTTTATGCCTCATGCATGAAAAACTTATACAAAGTTATCATATGCTAACATACAATCACATTTGGGTCATGCTTTTCTTCAAGGGAAGTAAACCTGAGTTGACCTTACTACGGTGTCTCTTCACTCATATTTAGTTGGACATACCCGGTTTGTCAGAGTTATGTTCAGTATCACATTATCTATTTTTTCCTTTGCTCATGCTGGTTAAGAAGATCCCCATTGACTTCTTGTTGGTGGGTCTTCTCTTATCAACATCGACACATTTCTCTGAGAGTAGGCCTTGAGGGGCACCCTGGCCCTATTTCCATCATTGATAGGTGACCTTGTGCTAAGCATCGATCAGTATCATGGGTCTTTGATTGAGTGCTTTCCGGTGTGTTCGAAGTCAGCTTACATTATCACACATTTGGATTCTTTGAGTACCTTTGTTTCTGTTCGAACCTATTGGTGGATTCCTCACCTCTCTGTCCGCTTTCATTATTGGTTGGTTCAGATGATGTTTGTCGTGCGCTAGACACATCTTGTGTACATTGGAAACATGCTTTGGTATGGTTACTTGAATTTCTTCGTCTAATTCCTTCCACATTGTTGCCTTGCGGGTTACACTCATGCTGGAATGATGTAGGATGCCTTAATGTTTGCCTTCTAGAAAGATTTTCCCATTGAATCCAACTTATTGCTCTGGGAATAAGATCTAGAGTCCTTTTTCAGTACCTTAGGGATTACAATCATTAGTGGTAGACTCCTTCACTATCAAGAGTGAGAATACATCAATGTCTCTTGATTGATAGATTCTCTCAAGTGTTTGAATTCAACTCATTTATTCACACTTGTTAGATTGTAATGGGGTACCTTGACTCTCATCATCATTATCGGTGAGTTGTCTCACATTTGTTAACAATATACATTAATGAACTGTAATCAAATGATTTCTCACATGCTCGAATTCGGCTCATTTATTCCCACAGTGTAGAAATGTACCATGGCAGTCGGTGAAAAACACGGGTTGCATCATCATTTCATGGTTCACTTGTCAGTCCCTCCAATTTACTGCCAGTGATACCATCCACCATATATGTTGTAGTTCATCACAACAAAATCTTATATGTTGGCACCCGAGTTGCATGCAGTACCATTATTCCACTTTTTGACTTGGTACTTTTGAGGATCAATTATGTGACTTCAGTGATCACATATCTACTTTAGCATCATTGATTAGTTCTTCTATATGTGATATTGTGACATGGCCTTCATATATACTTTTGCAGCTATGATCAAATGATCCACTATGTGTTTCTTAGTTTCCTTTGTGCTTGTATACATATTGGATCCACTCTACACTTGATATGTGAACACTATTTACTATCTCTGAGCATGGGTATGCCCGCATCAGATATGATATTTCTTTTTGATCTCTTCCACTTGTTTGGTAGGTTGGAATCTAGTGATCTCCTTCGAAGTCCTCACATGATAATTTCTATACAATTAATACATTTCGGCCATCATGTACCCCTTCTGACCTCATATGTTAGGGAGAATTTGTTATAGCATCATTTACCACCTTTATATACTTAATGATCTAAGTCATGGCCTTGGGCAACCCTTTCCCTTCATACTTGGTCCAATTATTAAAAAACATTATTTTAAATTCTATACACAGCTCTGCCATTCAAAAACTACATGCACATGCATGTCCAACCATAACCAACCCATGCATATGATTTAAGATATGAAAAAAATATAAAATCCCTATTTTTTGGGTGCATCTTACGGGTTACGCTGGAACCCTACCTACAGGAACCCGTGGCCTAACTATATCCCAACTGAAAAAATTGTTTTGAGGTGATATAAATAAATACACCTCATGGGGAAGGCCTAAAGGGAGAGAAAATATAGGATATTGCCATTATATCTAACTGATCCGGATTTAAACAGGAACGCAACAAATTACAGAGATAACCATATACATAAAGATGCAGCGGAAATAATACTTCATTTCATTAATGGAAAATACTGAAATATGCTTACAAACAGAAATGGAAATAAACTAGCTAGGGCGATGGTAGCTTATCTCTGAGAAGAGATGTGATGGCTACATGCCTCTGAACTGTGTTACAATGAGGCTCGAAGGCCTATTTATTGTTGAGAAACAATGGAAAACCCTTAACATTCCAAAACCTAACCCTAGGAGCTGAAACGCCAAACTGTGGGCCCCGTTTGGGTAAATTGGTACATCAACTTCCCAGGGTCGTAACTTTGGCATACGATCTCCGTTTGACGCGTACAATAGCTCGTTAGAAAGATCTATCCGAGCACTACCACTTTGGGAAGGGCAACATCGGTCCATGGACCCATGTTGCCCCCAGATTTCCCAAAAAACGTCGTTTAGGGCCTCAAAACGGCTCCAGAAGTTCAGGACCCGAAAAACTGCTAAAAATAGTAAGTTGTGCTACAATTAAGGAAACTGAAAATGCTGAGAAAGACAATGGTGGGGGTCCAGGTGGACTTGGCAGGTGGCCACCAATATCCACCTGGATCATTCCTCCCCCCTTAGGAAGCAATGGTCCCCATTGCGTTGAGCTCCTCCATGAGATTAGGAAACTTCTGCTGAACTTGTTCCCTGGTGAGCCACTTGCCCTGCTGAAGGAGTTGGCCCGCTTTGACAACTCAATACAGTTGGATATTCTGTTGGCGAGTGTTCTTGATCTGTGTGTCCATGATCCGATCAGTTGCAACTTGTTCCATGCAATCTGGATTTAATTCTGTGGGTTTGAGCTGTTCTGCAATGTCGGATGTGTCTAGCAATGGTGGAAAGTATGGCCGAAGGCGGTCCACATTAAATACTGGGTGCAGGCCAAGGAATGGGGGAATGCTGAGCTCAAATGCATTGTCTCCCATAGCCTTAGTAATGGTGTAAGGACCATATCGGAGTGGTCTCAATTTTCGATAGGCTCCAGTAAGGCGTTCCTTTTGCAAATGCAACCAGACTTTGTCGCCCACCTGAAACTTGTGTGGCACCCGATGTTGATCATGTCGCTGCTTGTACTTGGCATTTGATTTCTCAAGAATGTCATGGACCTGCTGGCGAATATGTTGGATGCGCTCAATGAAGCTGGTGGCCTTATCTGTTTCGGACTGGACATGAGCTGAATTCATGTGAGTAGCTGCAAGTGGCATGGCCACATCAATGGGGCATAGTGGCTGGAATCCCAAACCCACCTGAAAAGGGCTATGGCCAGTGGAGCTGTGAAGAGCTCGGTTGTAGCTGTGCTGAACGTAGGGGAGGCTCTCGTCCCATGTGCGTGGATGCTTTGAGTTATACATGCGCAGAATGTGCACAATCATCCTATTGACAACCTCTGTCTGGCCATCAGTTTGAGGATGGAAGGCTGTGGACTTCGTGAGTTTGGTGTCCAGCATTGACCAGAGACTGGACCAAAAGGTGCTGAGAAACCGACTGTCCCGATCTGAGATGATAGACTGTGGGATCCCAAAGTGCACCCACACTCGTTCAAAGAAGAGTTTAGCAGTGGCTTCTGTTGTGATATTCTTCTTGCAGGCCATCATAATGGCCATCTTTGAGAACCTGTCGACGACCACAAAAACACAGTCATTTCCATGCTTAGTGGAAGGAAGGCCTGACATGTAATCCATGGAGATGGATTCCCAAGGTCGACTAGGGGTAGGCAACGGGGTATAGAGGCCTTGCTTCTTAATGGTCGGTTTGGCAATGGCACAGGCAGTACATGATCGGATGTACTTCCCAACATCCTGTCAAAGATTCGGCCAATAGAAATAGTTTTGCAGTACTGCCACTGTTTTCTCGACCCCGAAATGCCCGGCAACCCGACTGTAGTGTGCTTCCCAAATCATCTTGGCACGCTCACTTGAAGGAACACAGAGGTGACCGAGGTGGCATAATAGGGCATCCTGGAGGTGAAAATCTGCAACCTGCCGACCCTCCAAGAGTGTCTGGTATGTGTGGCCGAATTCTGGGTCGCTTTTGTAGAGAAGTGGCCAATCAGAAGTCTCGTGCCCGCAAGAGTTGAGCACGGTGGTTAGCGCCATGATCGGTGGTCGACTGAGGCAATCTGCAACATTATTGGTGCTGCCCTTTTTATACTTGATATTCAAGTGAAACTGTTGCAGGTATGTAGACCACTTCTGATGGCAATCATTCTGCAATTTCCCTTGGGTCTGTATGAACTGCAGAGGTCGGTGGTCTGTGTGGATGACCGTTTCATTCCCCAAAATGTAATGCTTCCATTGTCGGCAGGCCTGTACAATGGAATACATCTCTTTATCATAAGTGGGGTACTTCCGGACTGTGTCTGAAAGTGTTTCACTGTGATATGCCACTGGATGTCCATGTTGAGTAAGGACTGCCCCAATAGCATAGTCAGAGGCATCTGTCTCGACCTCAAATGGTTGTTGTAAATCTGGTAACGCGAGCACTGGTGCTGTGCAGAGGCGATCCTTCAACTCCCTGAATGCCTTCTGTTGAGATTCAGACCAAAAGAATTTTTCTTTCGCCCCGCCCTTGGTGACTTGACTCAAGGGCCAAGAAATATGAGAAAATCCCAACACAAACCTGCGGTAGAAGTTGGCAAGACCTAGAAAGCTGCGGAGCTCTGTTAGAGTGGTTGGAGAGGGCCAATCCCGAATGACTTGGACCTTGGCTGGATCGACATGCACCCCCTGTTCATCAATGATGTATCCCAGATACTGAACCTCGGTCATGCCAAAAGTGCATTTCTCCAAATTTGCGCATAGCTTGTGTTGCCGTAGTGTTTGGAGAACCTGTCGGATGTGGTGGAGGTGCTCTTCCCAACTCTGGCTGAAGATCAGAATGTCATCCAAGTATACTACTACAAAGGAGTTGGTGAATGGCCGCAAGATGTCATCCATTAGCCTCATAAAGGTTGCAGGAGCATTCGTCAATCCGAAAGGCATGACCAACCATTCGAAGAGGCCCTCCTTCGATTTGAAGGCAGTCTTCCACACATCTGAGGGTTCAATTGGTACCTGGTGATATCCTGACTTCAGATCGATCTTGCTGAAATATTTCGCCCCCTTTAGTTGGTCTAGGAGGTCATCAATCCGCGGGATCGGGTACCTATTACGAACAGTGATCTTGTTCAGCGCCCGATAGTCAATACAGAGTCTCCACGTCCCATCCTTCTTCTGTACCAACACTATCGGGCTTCCACAGGGCGAAGAACTCGGACGGATGTGACCTTTCTGCAGGCGCTCCTGAATCTGCCTCTTGATTTCATTGTTCTCCAGAATGGAGCGCCGATAAATTGGTCCATTGGGTAGCGACGCACCTGGGGTCAGATCGATGGAGTGCTTGACTTGACAGTGCAGAGGAACCCCTGCCGGGGAGGTGAAGATGTCTTCGTACTCCTCCACAATCTTGTCCATCTGTAGCTGCCGTGTAGAGGGACCCCGTTTGGAGGCCGCGGCCACTGTCTTCTTCTTCCCTTGAGGGCGTATCATCAGGAAAACAAATTTCCTGGTTTTGGAAATGATCTTACTGCATTGTTTTGCAGTAATCAAAGAGATGGCGGCAGGTGGTGCTACCTCTGGTATCCTGAACAACTTATTTCCCAATGTAATAATAACAGCACGGGGCCTTGATTCATACACAGCATGTCGCTTCCACAAGTATGGTTGTCCTAGTAATACATCACAAACTTCAAGGGGAGCAATGTCACACAATACCTCATCCGTGAAGGGCTTGATGTTGTATGGAAGGCGACACTGCTGGCTCACGCGAAGATCTCGCCCTTGGTGAAGCCACCCAATGGTGTATGGTTGTGGATGTGCTGTGGTCGATAAGCCCAACCGCTTCACGACCTCTGCCGAAATGAGGTTCTTTTGACTCCCGCTATCAACAATGAACTGTATCGGGGAGCCCTTTACCCACATCTGGGAGTGGAAGAGACGCTCCTCCTCCTCTGGATCTTCGGGTTCATTTTTCTGGATCTTTGCGGTAGCAACAGTGGCGCTGGGATCCGCATCAATGATCTGCTTCCCTTTTTCATACCCCTTATCGGGTTCTGACTCAGAGTCGGAACATGCATCTGATTCTGAAACCTTTAGCTCAGCCACCAGTGACTGCTTGGCCCGACACTCACTTGTGTTGTGAGTGGAGCTCTTATGGAACTCGCACCATTTTCCAGTGTCCTTTCTCGGCTTCGCGGCGTTGCTCTTTGCTTGCAGCTTCGGCTGGTTGTCTTGGGTTGTCCCGCCTTGGCTTTGTCCTTTGTTCTGTGGTTTAGGGGCACCTTTCCCCTGCTTTGGATTCGCAGATCCAAAGTCTCGCTTCTTTTGTTTAAACTTCTGCTCGACCTTGACGGCATACCGGTATGCTGCGCCGAGCGAGGGGATGTTTAGGAACTGTATTTCTTCCTGGATGTACTTGTGCAGGCAGCCACGATATTTGAGTATCAAATGTTGCTCCGAATCCTTGATACCCAACTTTGTGCGAAGGGTATGGAAAAGATTGGTGAACTCCGGCACGTCTTGGTCCCTTCCCTGCCGCAGCGTGGTCCACTTTATGTATTCATCCTCATAGCTTCCGACAGGGTAGTACTGCTCCTTGATGGCATCCCGGAACGAATCCCAGGTGGGTGCAGCTGAAAATAGTGAGCCAGTACTTTCATCCTTCTGCTCGCAGTAGGTTTCCCACCAGTCCTTGACGTGGGGGGCTGCTTTGAGAAGAGCAAAAACAATCTTTTCCCGACTCGAAAATTCATGAACAGAAAAATAACCCTCTAGCAGATTTAACCATTTATCTACGGCATCGGCGTCTATCTGACCCTCGAATATGGGGATTTCAAAATTAACTTGTACCTTAAAGGGTGTGGCGTTTCCATAGGAGCTGCTGGAAGCCGATGCGCCGCTTCTGGGTAGCCGCTGAAGGATCTGCGCAAAGCTGTCCATCATCGCGTTCCGTTGTCGCTCGAGCGCTTCTTCAAGCAAGATTTTGATGGGATCTCCTGCCCCCTCGTCTTTCTTCTCGTCCGCCATGGGAGGCCGTCGGGATTTGCGAGGCTGGTCTTGCAAAGGTTCAACCAGTTCAAGCCCTAACTCCTTATATCCCGACCTTGTTGGGGACATGCAAAGAAAAACAGAGAAAAAGCAGACCCCTCTGATACCACTGATCCGGATTTAAACAAGAACGCAACAAATTACAGAGATAACCATATACATAAAGATGCAGCGGAAATAATACTTCATTTCATTAATGGAAAATACTGAAATATGCTTACAAACAGAAATGGAAATAAACTAGCTAGGGCGATGGTAGCTTATCTCTGAGAAGAGATGTGATGGCTACATGCCTCTGAACTGTGTTACAATGAGGCTCGAAGGCCTATTTATTGTTGAGAAACAATGGAAAACCCTTAACATTCCAAAACCTAACCCTAGGAGCTGAAACGCCAAACTGTGGGTCCCGTTTGGGTAAATTGGTACATCAACTTCCCAGGGTCGTAACTTTGGCATACGATCTCCGTTTGACGCGTACAATAGCTCGTTAGAAAGATCTATCCGAGCACTACCACTTTGGGAAGGGCAACATCGGTCCATGGACCCATGTTGCCCCAGATTTCCCAAAAAACGTCGTTTAGGGCCTCAAAACGGCTCCAGAAGTTCAGGACCCGAAAAACTGCTAAAAATAGTAAGTTGTGCTACAATTAAGGAAACTGAAAATGCTGAGAAAGACAATGGTGGGGGTCCAGGTGGACTTGGCAGGTGGCCACCAATATCCACCTGGATCACTAACTTCTCCCTGATCAAGTCTGATTAATCCGTGTGCCTCCTTCACTCCCAGCTATTGGAAACCCATGTTTCCTTATTAAGATGTCCATCTCCTTTATATGGAATCCATGTGTATGCATTTGAAAGAAGATTTTTGAGGCTTGGGCTGGACGGATCTAGAGGAAGGTTTCACTTGGAGCCATGGATGAATCAGGTTGTATTCTTCCACATTCTTTTGCAGTCATCAATAAACAAGATTTATCTTGTTCATGATGTTATGATCTTAATGCTTTAATTCATGTTTTAATCTAACATATGTATGTTTCCATGTTTTATATGTATATGCTCATATGATCTAACATCTATATGATGAACATGCTTTGAACTACTACTAGTATATGTGCTTTTCTTGAATGAGTTGCAGGTTTTGAAGCATTCGAGGAAGTAGAGGGTTTGGACCCTACGAGAAAAAACTCAAATGTAGGAACTTCGGGTAATATCTATTTTTTCCACTTTAGTAGTTTAAGCATTAATACTGCTTATTTGTTTACTTCTTGTTGGTTTATGCCCTTTGCTCTGTTGGGTTGCGCAACCCATACCCTACGGTGTATTATTCCCCTAACAAATATATCCTTCCAAACATTTGTTCACTATCTAAGTTTTCCCACCACGTTGAGGATGATAATGTGAGAGATGAGCTAATTTAGTACCAAGACAAGAAAATAATTCCATCTAAAAATTTCTAGTGAAAATGGGATCTTCATCACTTACAATAATATTTGTGTTTCGGTGTAGATTTTGAATTTTTTCCATAAATGTAGTAGAAATTGTACTAACTTTAAAAGGAAGATATAAGGCACAAAACTATGCATACTTGGCCAATCTATCAACTACCACCATGATGAAACTATTTCCTTCAGACTTGGGTAAAACATGTAATAAAATCCATCGAGACCTCCTCCCAACACTCACTTGGAATAGCTAAAGGTTGTAACAAGCCCAATGTCTTAATCGCCTCAACTTTAGTTTGTTGGCAAACCAAACATTCCAACACAAAATTCTAAATATTATTTAAGGCCATCCCAAAAATATTCCTTCTTGACCTTGTCGTAAGTTTTTAAAAATCCTGAGTTCCCTCCTAAGGGGGAGGTGTGCAATTTCAAAAGAATCTTTTAATTGAGTTGGGAATTCTTGTAGAGATATAGGTGATCTTTGTACCATAATGAATAATATATCCAGATAAATGTATTATATGTATTGGGATCTTGCTACAACTTTTGAATGAGTGTCCACACCTCTTCATAATTCTTCCATTCATCCCTTGCTTCATTTATCTAATCAGGTTGGATAATAGAAATGACACTAAGAAATTCTGCCACTTCCTCATCCTTTCTTGAGAGTGCATCTGCAACAACATATTACTTGCATATTTTGTACATGATTTCAAAGTCATAACCCAACATCTTGGTGACCCATTTTTGTTTCTCTTCTAAAGATAATCTTTGTTCCAAAAAGTATTTATGACTAACGTGAACTGTTTTTCCCTTGAAGTGTCTTCCCATTAGGTAAGGTCGATATTTCTTTTGTCCATGTAGTATTTGCAACATTTCCTTCTCATAAATAGGCTTGTGTAAATACTTTCCCTTGATTGGATGACTTTCAAAATAGATGAGTCTTCCCTCTTGCATTAAAACAAAACCAATTCCATTTGTTGAGGCATCACATTCCACAATAAAGGTTTTTCGGAAGTCTAGTTTTGCTAATATCGGTTCTTGACACATTGCCTCTATAAGATGTTCAAAGGATTTAGTTGCTTATCGAGCCCAAGAAAGTTCATCATTCTTCTGTAATGTTGTTAGAGGCACTCCTATTCTCCAATAATTCTTAAGAAACTTGGGATAATACCCTGTCAACCTGAGAAATCCTCGAAGATGCTTTAGGGTTGGGTATTTTCCATTCCTTAATGGATTTAATTTTGTTTGGGTCTACCTTAACAGCCTCATGAGATACAATATGACCCAAATATTACACCTCCTATAGTCCAAAGAAACATTTTGAGGTTTTTGCATATAACTTCTTCTCCTCCAATAGTTTGAGCACTCTGTCAACATGTTGAACATGATCCTTCCAAGACTTGTTGTATATTAGTATATCATAAAAAAATACTAACACAAGTTTTCTAAGGAAGGGTTTGAAAATAGAATTCATCAAACCTTGAAATGTGGAAGGTGAATTAGTAAGGAC
Organism: Pinus tabuliformis; assembly: GCA_031772625.1. Lineage (NCBI taxonomy): Eukaryota > Viridiplantae > Streptophyta > Pinopsida > Pinales > Pinaceae > Pinus > Pinus tabuliformis. The sequence goes on from CM062817.1 coordinate 795,897,727, forward strand.
AAAAGGTAATGACCAAAAATTCATAATGAACTTAAAGAGTTCTCAATGTCGTTTTTGGAATGTCTTAATTCTTCATTATAATTTGATGATATCTTGAATGAAGATACAACTTGCTGAAGTAAATTTCTCCATGTAATTCATCAAATAATTGATTAATTACGGGAATGGGAAATTCATATTTTATAGTGATCTTGTTGAGCTCTCAATAATATGGAAATATACACCATGATCCATCCTTCTTGTGCACCAACACTACTAGAGCAGAGAAATAACTTTGACTAGGTTGAATTATACCAACTTCTAGCATTTTTGGAACCATACGTTCAATTTCACTCTTTTGTGCATAGGGATATTGTTAGCTTTGCTATAAGATGATTTTTTTTCTAAATAACAGAACAAGTTTGGCTGTGTGTTATGCTCAAAAGGGAGCCCGCAGCATTCCATCTCCTCCTTCATTTTTCCTACACTCTTATAACTCCCGCTACCCCTGTTTTCCTCTGTTTTTCCACCAAAACCCTGTGTAAGCCCCTATTCCATCTATCCCCTCAGCGCTAAAGTTTAAACCCATACGACTATATTCACGTGACCGTGCACCATAACCCACCATTTCCCTATCAAATCAGTCATAAACATGTGCATTTAGTCCACGTCATATGATCAACCCCCCACCATGATCCGATGGCATTCGCGCTTATCGCTCTCATAACCTGCACGCTCGTTAACCAGCAGGGAAAGTGGTTTCCCGCCGATCCCATCCGCCATGCGTCGCTGTTATATTGGATCACGCGGTTGTGTACATTTACCGCTTCCCTCCCATAAGCGATGCGAGCAATACCGCCCGTCGCCGAAACCACCTCTCCCGCTCACTAACCCTCGCGCAGCTTCGTTGCCCGACTACCATTGGATCTCCCTGCCCGAGATCGAACGACCCATGATTTCCCGGCCTCATATCTCCTGATATCTTCCGCAAATCGATCCCCGCCATCGATCACTATGATCCAACGGTTGATGTTCCTCCTCCGTCCACTCGTACACCTGCCATGAAGTCTTTGCCACATTTGACTGGCCTGTGCTTCTGAAGGACAATGGCAGCCATCTACCAGTACCCTGTGCAGTTATTCTTCAACAACTGAATTCAAGAGCACTATGGCCAAAAAGCAAGAAGGACGTGCCTTGAGCGGTTAAACACACTTATCAGTAATGGAGCCTATGTCATATTATACTCCGCTTGTGCAGGAAGGATGGCCGAGCAACAGAGAATGTCAAATTAATTTATTGAAGCAACAGATTATATCAAAGATACATATCAGAGAGTTAAGGTGGTTAGTGGTCCATTATGACCCCTCCATGCATAGGATAGTAGAGAATTTTTGTAAACAAACTCTTTATATACCAAAAGACAAGATGTAATGGGGTTGATGGTTGTTGTTTTGATCTAAGGTTCAACTTCTAGAGACTATAACTACTGTGATACCTGCAACATCTGGTCTTCATTTTCAGCTAATATAAGCTTCTTTTGCTGTTAATTGCTCCCTTTCTATTTCTACTCTGTTTTAGTCTGCGCCTGTTATGCATTTTTCATGTGCTCTTGATATTTAGCATTTGAGGGGCTGTCATCCCACCTCTATGTTAGAATCTAGTATGTATCATTGAATGTGTATGCAGGTTTTTGTTATCTTAGTGCCAGAGAGATGTCATCATGTCTGTGCATTAGGAAATAGATTTGCAGACCTTCTTACTGGTTGCAGCCGGCCATCACATGGTCTTGTGCATCTGCTGGTGTGGTCAGTATTCTCCATGTTCACTTAATCCTCCAACTGTGAGTAATTGGTGGCCTAAAGCCTTGTAGTCTAGGGGTGTTCACCCATGTTGGGGTTAAGCATAGTAGAAGTCGTTATCTGGCTTGAATATACATCATTCATTCCACTCATCCATTTCCAACATTTTGTTGAGTTTGTAATGTTCCTAAGCATCTTTGAGATACAACCTAGGAGAGTTTCTTGGGGTGATAACATTAATTGGTGTCGTTGCCAGGGAGAGGAGATTGAAGCTCAGCTTCCCTGGGAGAATGACACAATTCTAGATTTTGATGACAGACAAGGTTTGGGCACATTTTTGGTTGTGATCATCTATCTAGCGACTCTGCTGAAGGAAGACCAACCTTTGGCGACTCCACATTGCAGTTCTGGCACAGTTTGTGAGGCATACTCGAAGAAATCCTCAGAAATCACCAGCTGAACCAGTGCCTAACCTTGAGAGTATTGTTAAACCAAAGAAAACATCACAGAAAGGAGCATCAAGATCAGGTAAGCCTAAGAAGTCTTATGTATCTCTGCAAGAGAAGATTATAGTTGAGAATATACAATTTAAAGGTATTGAGCCTGGTACTGCTACTGAGAAACTTCCTTCAGAGATTCATACAGCTCCTTGTCCATCTAGTTCCCCTTTGAATCTCAGTCCAAAGAAATCTTCCCATACATTCAATAAAATACCTTTGTCTCTATCATCCATTTCATTGTTTCATATTGCTCAATCTACCAGTGTCCTTCCACATAGCCCAGTCATGGCAGGACAGCAAGCACCTACGGAGATAGAAAGAATTTTAGCTGCTAGGTATGGGCCTTTAGTTTTGCTTGTTCCTTTAAATGCTATGCCAGCAGGAGAATATCAAAATATATGCCTAATTTCAGTAGCACAGAGGGAGTAACAGCTGAAGAACACCTTGAGACTTATTATAGTTATGCTGATAACTTAGATATAAGTGAAAATGATGTTTGGATGAGTGTTTTTGTCCAAAGCCTTGATGGAGAGGCCAGAAAGTGGTTAAGAGAACTATCCCCTAGATTTATTGTTGATATTGAAGCATTAGATGAAGCTTTTTTGAAGCACTGGGGAGATAAAAAGGACTTGATATATTATCATACTAAGTTTGGTAACCTAAAAAGAGAAAATGGGGAATCATTGCCTGATTTTAATAAAAGATTCAATCGTATGTATAGTAAGATACCAACTGAGGTAAAGCCTACCCCCACCTCTGCCAAACTCACTTATGCCAATGCTTTTGACTCGGATTTCTACCTATTATTGATAGAAAGAAGATGTGCCACTCTAGCTGACATGCAGGATGCAACAATAGAGGTGGAATCCAATATTATGGCTGCAGAAAAGCTAAAAAGTCATGCTGATAGGAGGAGGCAGAGAGGTCAGGCTTCTACTTCCTCTACATCATCTTCTAATCCCAAATTTGATAAAATGACTAAGATGATAGAGTCATTGGCTGTTGAACTATCCCAACTGAAGGTTGAGCAGAATTCAGGAAAGGCAAGGCAGCATAACACATTTGCTCCAAGAAATCCCAATCCATTCAAAAGAGCAAATGAAAAGTTGCAAATCATTCAAAGGGGTAAAGAAACAAATGAAGAACAAAAGGTTAAAGCTCCCTTCCATAATGTAGTCATGGAGGAGGAACAATTTGAAGATGAGGATGAAATTCCCTGCATGGAAGATAAAGGCAGTGGTGCCTTTTAAACATTGGCTGCATACGAAGAATCTTTGCTGCAGAAAAAAGTCAGTCAGGAGTGGGACAGAGATGCTGTTATGTAAACTGTTGAACAACAAAGATATAACCTGAGGTCGAATGCAAAAAATTTCAAGGAGAATCCTGCCCAAAGAACTGCTATCCAAACAGAGTCACAAAATATCAGTCAGAGAAGACCAGCAGCCGACCCAGTCATCCTCAAAGCACCAGTTCAAGAGGTAAGAGGTTCTGACAAGTTGCCTTCCTCTTTCAGCTTTGAGTCAGAAGTCCAGAAATTAAAAATATCTGTGCCCCTAGTAGAGTTGGTAAAGAGTGAAGTTTTTAGAAAGCCTATCCTTGAAGCTCTTGAGCTGGAAACCACACAAACATCCACTGAGTCTGTCAATTTACAAGATGATAAGCCTATTGTTGTGCTTAGCCCCATGATTGAACACGTTGATAATAATTCTCCATCATTTTATGTCTCCTTGACCATTCATGACAAAATCCTCCACAATTGCCTACTAGACACAGGGGCTAGCCACAATCTGATGCCAAAACCTGTCATGGAAGAGTTAGGCCTTGATATTACTAGACCATATCATGATTTACTCTCTTTTGGTTCAAGGAAAGTGAAATGCCTAGGATTGATTAAAGATCTGGCCATTACCCTAACTCAGTTGCCCATGAACAGAATGATGATGGATATTGTGGTAGCAGATGTCCCTCTTAAGTTTGGCATGCTGCTATCGAGAGGATGGATTAAGAGACTAGGTGGGACATTACAGAATGATCTATCTTATGCCACTGTTCCAGTTTTTGGAGGAGAAAACAAGAGATTGTACAGAGAAGCACAGTTGGCATACATCATCAGTGATGAAAAGAATCCATCCAATCATCCCATTTTTGCTCTGGACACTGATTTTGGAGCATGTATCCTCCAATTAGAAGAATCTCAGAAGGCCTCATTGCAACTCAAGAAACCAACAAGTCAGGACGAGAAAGAGCAAGAAAGTCAAGTTTGGGAGATGTTCTTTGACGGAGCATGTTCCAGGGAGACTGCAGGAGTAGGGGTGGTGCTAGTATCTCCAGAGCAAGAAAGAACATTTGTCTTTCAAGCTGGCCTTTCAAGTCACAAACAATATAGCAGAGTATGAGGCTTTGCTATTGGGCCTTAATGCAGCTAAAGACAAAGGAATCAGGAACATAAAGGTGTTTGGAGATGCTGATTTGATCATTCAGCAAGTAAATAGAACATTTCAAGAGAAGCACCCAAGGTTGAAAGAATACAAAGATGAAGTATGGAGACTCAAAGATTCTTTTGATAATTTTTGTATTTCATATATCCCTAGAGCCAAAAATCAGCTTGCTGATTCCCTTGCTGTGTCTGCTAGCATGTTTATTCCTCCCATGCCTCCCAGACTAGTATATGAAGTCCAAATGAAATACAAACCATCCTTTCCTGACAATGTCCACCATTGGAAAGTTTTTAAAGATGATGATAAATTAAATAGGTTCCTTCAAGTCATTGATGAATTTTCTGAAATGAAAATTGACCAAGAAAATGAAGCCTTGGAAGAAAACCCCCAATCCCAGCTTAGAAACAAAATTGGTAAAGATAGCATTGTCCAGTTTCCCAGCAATCATATACCTAAGGGTTTAATTCCTCTAGAAAGATTGTTTGACCGGAATGATGTGCCTTACAAGGCTGCCCAAAAAGAAGATCAATCTGCAGTCTGTAAGTATAATATAGGGAGTCCAGGTCAACCTAGATACATAAATTTTCCTTCCCATCTGTCTGCTGACCAAAGTACTGAATACTGCAATTTAATGAAGCAATTTGCTGATGTGTTTGCCTAGGAGTATAGTGACCTGAAAACCTATGATAAAAAGATTATTCAACATAAATTCCCTCTGGAGAAAGACACCATACCTTTCAAATAGAAGATGAGACCAATAAATCCTATGCTTCTTCCTCTGATTGAAAAAGAAATTAAAAAGTTGTTGGCTGCCAAGATCATAGTCCCTCTCAGATATTCAAAATGGGTAGCCAATTTGGTGGTGGTGAGGAAGAAAAGTGGAGAAATCAGACTGTGTGTTGATTTCAGAAACCTAAACAAATGCTCTAAGAAAGACAACTATCCTCTACCCAAGATGGAGCATTTGCTGCAGAAAGTCTCAGGCGCCAAAGTAATGTCTTTCTTGGATGGTTTTTCAGGGTTTAATCAGATTGTTGTACATCCAAATGACCAAGAGAAGATTGCATTAGCCACTACTTGGGGCACTTTTATGTATGCCAAGATGCCTTTTGGGTTGATGAATGCTAGAGCTACCTTTCAGAGAGCTATGGATATAGCATTTGTGGGAGAGAATGATAAATTTGTCCTTATCTACCTTGATGACATAATAGTATACTCCAGAAGCCATCAAAACCATTTGCAGCATTTGAAAAAAGTGTTCGTGAAATGTAGAAGGTTTGGGATTTCAGTCAATCCTAAAAAATCACAATTTGCTTTAGAAGAAGGCAAGCTATTAGGACATTTTGTTTCTGCTGCAGGTGTTCGAATTGACCCAAAAAGAGTAAAGGTAATACAGACTTTGTCTGTCCCGAGATCAAAGAAGGACATCCAGTCCTTTCTGGGAAAAATAAATTTCGTGAGGAGGTTTATACCAAATTTTGCAGAACTAGTGAAGCCTGTTACCTCCATGTTGAAGAAAGGGTCAAAGGTCAGATGGACTGATGCAGCACGAAAATCATTTGAGTCCATTAAGAAAGCTATTATGGAGGCTCCCAAATTAATAAGTCCGGATTACAGCAAGGAATTCCATATATTTTCATTTTCCTCTGAAGACACCATTGCAGCAGTTTTATTGCAAGCAGATGAAGAACGTTCAGAGCATCCGGTGGCATTTTTCAGCAAAAACTTAAGGGATGTTGAACTGAGGTATGACATTGTTGAAAACAAGCATATGCTCTTATCAAATCCTTGAAATCTTTCAGAGTTTATATCCTCTATTCCAAGATAATTGCATATGTACCCTCTGCTGCAATAAAAGATGTCTTGACACAACCTAATGCTGATGGAAGAAGGGCTAAATGGATTGCAAAACTAATTGAATTTAATATAGAACTGAAGCCCACTAAACTTGTCAGAGGTCAGGGCCTTGCCAGGTTGTTACCTGAAGAAAATTGCAGAACATTGGGCATACATTTCATGGGCACAATTGCAGAAAATGGTCAGGCAGAAGAAGAGGAAGTAGCTGAACCAGAGAAAAAGCAGTCAGTGGCAGAAAATCTAGCTTCTTGTGATTGGTATTTTGCAATAGTTAAATTCTTGCTGAAGCTAGAAATCCCTCCAGGCCTTACTCAAAGTCAAGCTAGAATGATAAAGCTTAGGGCAGCTAAATATTGCATTAATGAAAATCTGCTCTACTGGAGGGATCAAGCTGGAGTGCTTTTGAGGTGTCTGTACAAAGAACAGTCAATAGAAATTATGCAGCAATTTCATTCCAGCATGTGTGGAGGGCACAATTATTGGAAAACCGCTGCCCATAAGATTCTCAGAGCTGGGTATTACTGGCCCTCCTTATTTTCTGATATATTTTCATTTGTTAAATCTTGTGATAGGTGCCAAAGATTTGAAGGAAAATAGTATTTGAAGTCCCTACCCTTAAAACCAATACATGCAAAGGGACCTTTTCAACAGTGGGGCTTGGATTTCATTGGAGAGATCAATCCACATTCTAGTGGCCAGAATAGATGGATATTAGTAGCCACTTATTATTTTACTAAATGGATTGAAGAAATCCCTACCAGAAAGGTTGATCACAATGTGGTCATGATGTTTTTGACAGAGAATATCTTTACCAGATTTGGTTGTCCACATAAATTAGTCACAGACAATGCAGTAGCCTTTAGAGCAAAAGAATTGGTGGATTTTTGTGATTCAATGGGTATTAAACTGGTTCATTCCATGTCATATTATCCTCAAGGAAATGGTCTAGCAGAATCCTCTAATAAAAGTCTGAAAAGGATAATTAAGAAACTATTGGAAGACAACAAAAAGAATTAGGATTCCAAGCTCAAGTATGCACTGTGGGCTGATAGAGTGACCATTAAGAAATCCATAGGAAATTCTCCATTCAGGCTAGTATATGGCACTGAAGCTGTGTTTCCAATTCAGTTAATTCTCCCTATGGCAAAATTCCTTCAAGAAGAGCAGAACGAGAAAGAAGACATGGCAAAAAGGATCACTGATTTAGCAGAGGGACATCAGATTAGAGAACAGTTCGTTGAAAGGGCTGCAGCACATCAAAAAAAGATCAAGGAGGCTTTTGACAAAGGGAAAAAATCAGATAATTTTTAGGTTGGAGACTTGGTGCTGAAGTGGGATGCATTGAAAGAGAAGAAAGGCAATCATGGGAAGTTTGATGCTTTCTAGACAGGGCCATTTATCATTTCTCAGATTCAAGGGAACAACACCTTCATATTGAAAAGAATGGGAGGAGAGGCAGTTTTTGATGGCCCAACTAATGGGCGTTTTCTAAAAAATTATGTTGTTTAAGGTCTTTTGGCCTTAAAGTTGTAAATATTTTGATTTTATCAGTTTAGTGTAAGAAAAGTAGACTCCATGCCCAATGGAACAATATGAAATTTTGCTAATTTGTTTTCATGGGGAAGGAATTGATCTGCAGGTTCTTGAGACCTCACAGGGAGGATCTCATCCCCAGAAGGAGCCAGTGTTAGCTCTGCTATAAGATGAAGTTTTTTCTAAAGAACAGAACAGGTTTGGCCATGTGTTATGCTCAGAAGGGAGCCCGCAGCATTCTGTCTCCTCCTTCTCCTTCATTTTTCTTACACTCTTATAACTCCTGCTACCCCTATTTTCCACTGTTTTTCCACCAAAACCCTATGTAAGCCCCTGTTCCATCTATCCCCTCGGTGCTAAAGTTTAAACCCATACAACTATATTCATGTGACCCACACCATAACCCGCCATTTCCCTGTCACATCAGTCATAAACGTGTGCATTTAGTCCACGCCATCTGATCAACCCCCCGCCATGATCTGATAGCATTCACGCTTCCCTCTCCCGTAACCTGCACGCTCATTAACCAGCAGGGAAAGCAGTTTTCCACTGGTCCCATCCGCCATGCGTCGCTGTTATATTGGATCGTGTGGCCGTGTATGTTTACCGCTTCCCTCCCATAAGCGGTGCGGGGAATACTGCCCACCACCGAAACCACCTCCCCCTCTCGCTAACCCTCGCGTAGCTTCATTGCCCGACTACCGTTGGATCTCCTTGCTTGAGATCCAATGGCCCACGATCTCCTCGCCCTCATATCTCCCAATATCTTCTGTAAATCGATCCCCGCCATCGATCACTGCGATCCAATGGTTCATTTTCATCCTTTGTCCACTCGTACACCCGCCATGAAGTCTTTGCCACCTTTGACTGAGTCGTGCTTCGGAAGGATAATGGCGGCCATCTACCAGTACCCTGTGCAGTTATTCTTCAACAACTGAATTCAAGAGCACTATGGCCAGAAAGCAAGAAGGACGTGCCTTGAGTAGTTAAATGCACTTATCAATAATGGATTCTGTTTCATATTATACTCCACGTGTGCAGGAACGACAGTCGACAAACAGAGAATGTCAAATTAATTTATTGAAGCAACAGATTGTATCAGAGACCCATATCAGAGAGTTAAGGTGGTTGGTGGTCCATTATGACCCCTCCATGCATAGGATAGTAGAGCAATTTGTAAACAAACTCTATATATACCAAAAGACAAGATGTAATGGGGTTGATGGTTGTTGTTTTGATGTAAGGTTCAACTTCAGGAGACTGTAACTGTTGTGATACCTGCAACGTCTGGTCTTCATTTTTTAGCTAATATAAGCTTCTTTTGTTGTTAATTGCTCACTTTCCATTTCTACTCTGTTCTAGTCTATGCTTGTTATGCATTTTTCATGTGCTCTTGATATTTAGCATTTGAGGGGCTATCATCCCACCTCTATGTTAGAATCTAGTATGTATCATTGAATGTGTATGCAAGTTTCTGTTATCTTAGTGCTAGAGAGTTGTCATCCTGTCTGTGCATTACGAAATAGATTTGTAGACCTTCTTACTGGTTGCAGCTGGCTATCACATGGCCTTGTGCATCTGCTAGTGTGGTCAGTATTCTCCATGTTCACTTAATCCTCAAACTGTGAGTAATTGGTGGTCTAAAGCCTTGTAGTCTAGGGGTGTTCACCCATGTATGGGGTTAAGCATAGTAGAAGTGGTTATCTAGCTTGAATATGCATCATTCCTTCCACTCATCCATTTCCAACATTTTGTTGAGTTTGTAATGTTCCCGAGCATCTCTGAGATACAACCTAAGAGAGTTTCTTGGCGTGATAACAGATATATGTAAGGCCTGATCTTTGGAGGAACACTTCCTGGAATCAAGTGAATAGCATGATCATAATCTTCAATAGGCAGAAGACCATTGAGTGTCTCAAATACCTTGGAATTATTGTCTAATACTTTTTGGAGATCTAGAGAAATATATGCTTTCGATGTTTGAACCTCTAGTGAGCATAATTGTGCAATTACGCCCCTTTGTTATTTCTTCAAAATATTTGTCATGCTGTTAGACCTGATTATCTTTCCTGGTTTCCTTGCGATATTTCTTAATTCAATTTCCTTTCCTTAAAAAATTCAATAAAAGTTCTTGAAAATTCAAAGTTATTCACCCCAAAGATTGTAACCATTAGACTCCTAGTACAACATCAACACCACCCATTGGAATAGTAAGAATTGGACTATTCAATACATATTCCCCCATGGTTAGCTTGCTATTATGGAACTTTCAAGAGCAATTTATAGTTCCTACATTTGCAACCATCACTCGACACTTTGGTGCTATATATAGAAAGCAATTTAGTTCATTGGCTATCTTACAATGAAACAAATTATGGGTACTACCCGGATTAATCAGGACTATTACCTTTTTCTTCTTGATATATCCTTCTATCTTAAGAGTTTGAGGAGTGGTAAGATATGTTTGGATTCGTTTATTCTTTCTCTAGGGTTAGTTCCTGGTGGATATCCTATTCTTTTGATGTTTCTTGTTCTTTTTCTTCTTCCTCTTCACAATCTATGTAAAATAATTCATTCTCAACACACTTATGACCTTTAGTGTATTTTCTATCATAGCTGTAACAAAGCCCTTTTTCTTTATGTTCCTCCAATTGTTGTGGCATCAATATTGTAGGTTGTGGAAGGCTAGGAGCAAGCACACTTCCATATTTATAGTTTTGAGTGGTAGACTTACTTGTTTCTATATTTTTTCTTTCAACTTTCTTTCCACCGTGAATGCCTTCCCCAATGAATCAGGGTCCTAAAGGCGAACCTCATGTTGGATGTTATCCTTCAAAGTCCGTATGAAGAGATCAATCTTATGATCCTCTAGAATATCAGTGACCTTGATATTCAATTTTTGGAAGTCCGTAATATGCTCTACCATTAACCCCTTTTGTTTAAGATTTATCAATTGGCTAAAGAAGGTGTTGATATTTGTATCCTTCTAATCTGCTATTATTTCCTCCATAAAAATGGACCAAGTGACAAGTGGTTATGAGAACAAAATCGTTGATACCATACAAATTGATTGGGTTCAAAATATAAAGATGCAATGCGTACCTTTTGTGTGTGTTGCACATCATGTAGATCAAAATATTGCTCCATTTATAGTATCCATGTTACCAGATCCTTGCCATAAAACATCATCATATATATATTTTGAATGTGGTGGTTCTTAAACCCCACATTGGAGTCTCTAAAATCATAATTCATATTCTTTTTTTCCTCATCATTATTTTCATGGATTACCTTGTCACCACCGGGAAGCATTTCATGAAAAAACTTTGTCAACCCTTCCAACCTGACACTCATCGCATTCGTGTCTACTTTAAAAACCTCCATCTTGTCTGTTATACCATCTATGTCATCTTTGGTTGCTCTTTGTAGGAGGAAAATTCGTTGCACTTGGTCCCGTAATTTTGATATATCATGTTGCAAATATTCCTATTCATGGGTCATAGTAGAGATTTCAGAGGGCTTGATGGGTGTAGAATTCTTTTGTTTTGGAGGCATTTTAGAACCAATTAATGATATCTATGCTTCAATATGCCCTTTGAATCACTTCAAATAGATTTTTCAAACAAAAGTTATGCAAAATTCAAACAATACACACCATTTTTCTTACTTTTTAGGAGCTCGATATTGCAATTGCTATATCTCTATAATTTCAGATTTTCAAGGTCTAAATTTCGGTCTTATGGTATCCCTCTTGTTGTAGTGTTTTCTTCTCAATGATGTATGAAAAGAACCCACTTAAGATTGTGGATGACAAACAATCTCAACAATAGAAATAATTGTTAAACATTGTGGATCTACAACTATTGATAGAAACAAAACTTGCCAAAATTCAAATCTATGCTATGATCATAGTTAAACAGTGAAAGAAAGAGTAATAACCCCAAACATCCAATAGAAACTAGATATGTAAAGAATAATTTAATAATAAAACCTATGAAGAGAACATATAAATGTTACCAGTCCCCCTGTATGGGATGGGTTCTAGCTATCCTCAAACGTCTTCAGCTTTTGTAGAGTCTCTCTCCTCTATATTGCATAAACCCATCAAAAATATGGTGTGCGAAAATGAAAATAATCAAAGTTACAATAGTGAGTGCAACAATGAGAATAATAAAAAGTGAATAATGAATCAAAAACCCTCCTATTTATAACAAAATATTGAGTTATCCTCTAGTAGTGAGAAATAATAAAATATTATTGATCCCATTCTTGGAATTACCACTTGGAATATTTTATTATATTTGTTTACGAGGGAAAAAGTATTTAAACTTTCATTTAGAAATAATAAATAAATAAATGATTTATTTATTATCTCAAGGAATTAGCTAAGGAATAATAAATAAATAATGATTTATTTAATTATTTCTAAGGGATTTAGTCAAATTGAACAATGAACAGTAATTAATTAATGATTAATTAGTTATTATTCGAGAAAAATAAGATAAATAATGATTTATCTGTTTATTTTTCATGATTGGGTCAAATTTAACAAGGAATGATAATAAAACAATGGTTTAATCAATTATTCCTAGAAGAAAATCAAATAAATAGTGATTTATTTAATTATTCTTCATGAGTTTAACTATAAATTACTTCATAAAGGTTGTTTATTAGGTAATTTCTCACAGTGAAAGCAATTTTACATGGTATACTTCAATCCATCTAGTGAATTAGGCTAGACGATCAATTTTTTGGTGATAACAGATTGCCCCCCCAACGTACGAGTGTTAGGAGAAAAACGTATGACCGAAGTACATTATAAAAACACAATCAATTAGACAACATAGGGGAGTCAAGGGGAGAAAGAGAGACACCAATGAAGCTGAAGCTGAGAGAGGATAGTGACAAAGGGGGTGAGACTAATGCAAGTCTCCTTTATGTTGTGGTACCAGACCTCAATAAGGCGGGGGAGGCATACCCATACCCGGTAAGATAACTTAGTACAAAAATAATGGTTCACCCAGAAATATGAAACTGAGCAATGAAGTACATGTTGAATGGTACATGACATGCTAGCATAACAGAGCCAAAAAATAATACAATGTGTCTCATATACATAATGCACCTGGTAAATACATGAGCCAAGATGAAATATAATAATATCTGAGTACATGAGATATAATGATCCTTCCCTCAATAAAATGGGTGGCAAGGAGGGTAGAACAACTAGAGAAGCCCTACTGAACAAGGGCTCTGCAAAATTGAATGGATCATCTAGAGGAGACGTGCATGAATTGAACACTACGATTGGTAGGAAAATAATCCATCAACTCTGCAGAACTGCATCTGAAGTTGTAGCATAATAGGTATGCATCCGGGCATGCAGGGGGCTACCAGAAGGGCCACCCCCTCATGAGGTCTGAAACATCTCACGCACACCTAGAAATCACTGGTATAATCTACTGCATCACTGGACCATCAAGTGCATGGATCGCAAACATGAAATGACCAAGTCAAAGGGCAATAATGAGACCCTATTCTCGATCCAGTGCGCTAAGCAAGAATGGAAGTTGGCACCAAGATACACCACCCTCTAGGCCATTCTTCTAGAATAAATGAGCTGATGTCAACAAAATAGGGCCCACGATAGATGAGGCAATGAGGATTCTCAACTAAATCACGAGGGAAAATAGTAATGTGACTGATGGACTGACACCAGGGATAATGGGGAAAATTGGGACTAAGGGACAAACAGACGACTACACTTGTTAGAGCATAAAGTGCATGGTTGACCTGGAAGCAACTGACTCAACTCCAGAGGGGATGGGGATAGTATGAATGGAGGCCAAAGTGGGCAACACATGATGAATGATATGAAAATATGGATGAAATACTATGACATGATATGATGGGACATAAAATAGACTCCAAGGATGCAAGGGTGACTCATCGCAGATGCTCTGAACAAAGGTGACTCAATGATGCTGCTACACAGACTAGGCCCGATGGGGACCATGAGAACATGAGTAAATGATGGTTACTAATGATGAAAATTGACATATCATACAAAAATTATTAACAGGAGGTGGACCTCAAAGTACAAGTGTCGATTTATGACAAAATTCTATTTTGAGAGGCGATGAAGTGACCTTTCTTGGAAAAAAGGCTTCCTGGTGAAGTGTCAAATCATCAAAAACTAAGGAAGACACATTATATAGATTGATGATATCTTTCCAATGGTTCTGATGGTTCATCAAATTGATCTATGAAGATCATAGTGGATAAACCAACTATCGGAATCGAGAACTACGACTTTCAGGCAAGTAGCCTTACTTGTCTAAAGATGGCCTTAATGCTTCTTGGAATGATGGTTCCTGGTGAAGAATTAAGGGAATAGGAAAATGAGAATGAAATACTAGAGGAGGTCTAGAATTATCCTCACCCACTAAGTCAAACATGGGGACTATGTGGTATAGAGTAGAAAATTTGAAGATATGGTACCAAATGTCTATGATATGTGATATGTATATGGCTCGCTGGAGAGGCGGTGGGGAAAGCTATCCAAGGAATCGGAGGATAATCAACCATACCTAGGTTTGGTGGGCTCTAAGCCAAGACTTAATTAAGAATATGGCTAGGGGAAAACCATCATGCCCCTAAGCATGGGATGTTGATCTGGTATGCAAAGGTGGGAATGATGCCCCCATAGCAGGAGGAGTTTGTGGAGCGCCCTTGTGTTTTGAGTGCTCGAAAAATGGATTCAAGAATATTGACCCAAGTTGGCATGAGATCCTCCAAAGGAGATGTAGGGGCTTATATTCCCTCCAGTATGCTATGGGCGTACTGGATGTATTCAGAGTTATGGGCTTCAAACACTTATATGATAGATAATCTGATTATGAATTTTTATATGATGATGACGGTTCGCCATTTGTTTGTTTATGGTTATATTTTGTGGTATACATGTGATAAATGCCAATCTAGAATGTTGTTTGCAATGGAATCTACATAGTGATTTTGGGTTCTAGGCACATGACTGAAAGTAATGGTTTCGAATTCACATACCAATAACTTCACTCATAGATATTTTCTAAATAGGACTTGGTTATGCACATAATACACACCATTCAATTGCATGACAAGTAGCAAGGAATCTAAATGAACATGAAGACGAAGGATGCGATGAGTGAGGGCATCGACTAACAAACCTATCACTACATCATATTCAGCATAATTATTGGTGGCATATCCAATGCACACACCATTTGAAAGGACTAACGTATGCAAGGGGGTAAGAATGGCCCAGGCTGCTGAGGCTAGATTTCAAGAGAAGTGACACACACCATGGGCATGACCGATATACGATATGGATGATGGATCCATATGAAAGGTGAAAAAGACAACTGATGAGATTCTGCAATCTACCTAATGTCATGGCAGAAATAAGGACACACAAATCAAAGGGATGTGATATGAGTGAAATTTATGGAGGTAGAGCGCATTGAGAGAATTAGTAAGGAAATGGCCTTCAAAATCCTCTACTGAAATTTCCCCTTACTTAAGGGTAGGGGTAATTAGGGGTAGAAATAGCTTCCATGGTGTCCTTATCAGGTTGGGAGATGGGCAAACGAGAGGAAGAATGACTACATGACATGGTGACATTACCTGGTGCATCAACCTAAGAGAGAAGGTTCACATACGCATCGTCTGGAATGGTAGATGGCAGGCTGGTAGATGGAGGATTTACTGATGTTGAGACCTGGGATTCGATCGAAGGAGGTTTGATCAAAATGCGTGTAAAAACCTCAGAAAGGTTTTCTTGCGAGGAACTCAAGGATGACGAAAAGTAAAGGATGTGGCTTGTGGTGTCCGTCATCTCGACATCGGGGGGAGGAATCACAATAGTGGGGCCAGAGTCTCCCTGTTCTAGTTGACTAGTGGTACCCAAATCCATAGGTAGAGGAGTAGATGATCCACTACGAGTGGCCTCATATACACGAACCACCTCAAGGCAATCGCAAAATTCATCGAGACGAGGGCAACAATGGGAATAGTGACCATGAAGATCTCATAGGGCACAACGGTGGTTTGTGCGCAACATTTTAAGTTTCTTTGGTGGGCCCAACAAGTTAACATGGAATGCCGGGATATTCGACTCAGGGAACACTTCATGAACCAAAGGTTTGAGTTGAGGAAGCTCGGGACAATTGTTGGTGGCGTACCCAACAACCTTACACAAAGCGCATGGGGGTGTCAAATCTAGCGCCTTAGGGGCTATGGGAGCTTGGGGAGACTTGTCTTTCGAGTCTTTCCTTTTAGCTTTTCCCCCTAGCTAGATTCTTTCACAACATAAGCTAGTTCCTGTTGAGGTTGTAATGTAGCTAAATTCGTGGCAGGGATCATGGGGACCGGTTGAACCAGGGTCAAAGCATGACAAGGTCTTAGCTGACTAGGCAAAGTGCTTGCTTGGGGATCAATGTACCATAGTGAGATCCCCAAAGTCATGTTAAGAAGAACCAGCGAAGCCACGACAGGGACAAAAAAGGTTCCCGGAGGAGGAAACAAGGAAGGTATCTGTCATGTATGGAGATATCCCAATGGAATAGCTCCTCAATGGTTAAGACCTGGAGGAGCGGTTCATGGTGGGAACACAGGAAAGACAACCACAAATGGAGGAGATCCTAGGTGGGTGGATCTGGATGACTCGACGGAGATGGTAACAACAGAGTGCTGAGGAGTTGATTGTTGATCAGAGGTATTGAACTCGTCATAACCCATCATGAGGATTTGTTAGTCACCAGGACCAGAAGGTCTGGAGGGATGGGCTACTCAACCTGACTGAGGTTGAGTAGTAACAAATCCTTGCTAAGGGAAACGATTTGTGAGCACTATCAGTTGAGGTGGCACAAGATTCTGAGGCAATTATTGACCTCTAGAAGCTACTTGAGCTTCGCACATTTGGCGCATCTAGGGTAAGAGAGGACAGTCATGTGTATAGTGGCCATGTACACCACAACATGCATAAGGCTTGTTTATACGAATAACCTTGTTTTGCTTGGGCTAGCCGCCCAGTTGCTGGTTGTTGGTGTTAGGATGGTTCCCCTTATTACCCTTCCCCTTATTCTTTTTCTTCGAATTCTAGGGATTGGTATCACTTTGCTGTGTAAACACCTGGTCCTCAGGGGTGGTGGCTGCTGGGGGTGAGGATGCATGGGATGTCGCGGCACTAATGCTTGAGGGTCTGGAGCACCAGGATATGCATAAGAAGGAGCAACAGTTTGGTAGATGAGATGGGGTCTTGGAAACATGTTTCTAGCAGGAGGGGCATAAATGTTGGAGGAATTGGTGCCCCCCTATGGATAGACATAACTCTGCTGAGAATATTGCAAAGAGTGTGAAAGGGATCCAATGATACTGTTGGCGGTGTGAGATGCCCCCGATGCATTGGCACTTCCAGGATGAGGGAGGTTTGGAATGATGGTATAGACATAACCAGATTGAGCATAAATTAGATCATATATCAAAGCGGTTTGGAGAGCTTCTTCCTCAGTTTAAGGAAAATGGTACGCGACGTCTTTCTCGATGGTGGATAAAAGGCCCTTGAGAAACCAATCTAGACAAACATGGTCTTCGAAAGGTGGGGCATGACATGTTCTCCTCCTTTGACGCCACTCTTGGACATGCTCAGAAAGGTGAGTGGCAGAGGACTGACAGAATTTGGTCAATAGCTCCATACTAGTGTCGTATCAGAGAGGTAATTGGAAATATGATAAGAACACTTTAGCAAGCGTCACAAAAAGTGAATGAGAGGTGGAGGGTTGGTCTACATACCATTTTGCAGCATCTCTAGTGAGCGTGTGTTGGAAGAGCCAAAGCGGAATGAAGTCATCGGTTATGGAGTTGAATGAACAGCACATGTGCAAGGATCCTCTCCAACAATACCCTTGAACTTTGGGATTTCTGATGGAAGCTTAGTCGGCATAGAGGGCCAACCAACATCATGGTGTATGGGGTCATTTATCAACTCGTTAAGATCTAGTAGACTTAACCCATCCATAAAATGGAGCATGGGGGCTATCGAAACGGTTCCTGAGGCTCTTCCGCCTGATGTGACCACCAGTATAGCACTAAAGCCAGCGCCAGTTTGGGTTCTTGCACCAGATTTGGGTCTAGACATGGTGACGATATGTGGTGAAGGAGGTTCGAAATCAGATGAGGAATTAGAAGGACCAAGAGAAGAGTCAGGATGGGGACTCAAAGGGCTATGAACTCGAACCCAATGGGGAGGAGAAATACGCCCAAGTAGAAACTGGAGGTGAAGGCCTAATAGTCTCCATGATTGACGCCTTGGTGGCGCAATGTTGGAAGGACACACAGAACATAGAAATGGTGAAGGGAGATCAACAATATATCTTCTATCTTTGTTGCAGTGCGGTAAATTTATTATGTTACGTCTTAGCTTGGCAATGTAAACCAATCACCCTTCACCTAAGGTGTGCTTGTGTGTGCAAGTATATTAATTAATTAAGCCCAAATTGTGTTTATAAAAAAATAAAAAAGCTTGCTGCAAATAAATTGAAATAAATAATAGACAATAAACATCAAAACAATTAACTAAACCCCACCCAAACTGGGTTTGAAAACACTGTACTACTTGGTGGCTAAACCGATGGAAAATACACTGAAGTGATCAAGAGATCTGAATGCCAGTGTGACTAGGATCAAGTGACTCTAAGTTGTTGGAAAGTGGTGCAAAAACAACAAAAAACCAGAGGGGAAGATCATTGCAAAAAGATAGGGAGATGGGTGAAAAACATAGGGCAACCGATGGGACCCTATGGGAATGACCAAACAAGTTTAAATGTGAAACTATGGATGGTAGAAACCTATCTTATTAGATCTAAAATAAAAGGTTATAGATCTGGAAAATGTGGCTGAAAGTGCTACAGAAACTTAGACTTCTCACTCAACTAAACTCCTCCTAGAAAGGTGGAAGTGTATTAGAAGCCCTAAGGGAGGCTAAATTCGACTTCGACGAGTAAAACATAATGGATCAAAACCTAAGTGGAATGAGATAGAGGTTAGACACCCAGCAGACAACTCTTAGCAAAACCCAGAAACATATCGAAGAAGACTCCTAAAACCCAGAAATCGCAGGTTCTGACCTTTTTTTGATGAAATCACACTTTTTGTGTTGAAAGCTTTGTTCTGAAGCCCAGATCACACCTTTTGGGCTAAAAACTGCAATTTTTGTTTTGAGACTCCCGGTCTGCAAATTTTAGAAAAAAAAGTGTCGCCTTTTCCGCGGCTGGTTCTTGTGCCCTGCAGAAATGACAAAAAAGCTTGTGGAAGTAAAACAATTATCAGATCTAGGGTTAAAACACTAGGAAACATTAATATAATTGAAAAAATAAGAAACCCTAAGTTGAAAACCAAAGGTCGCCCATGTTTCTAGATATGAAGTATAATACCCAGCGGAGTCGCCAATTTGTTTTAGTTTTTTCTTCTCAATGATGTACAAAAAAGAACCCACCTAAGATTGTGGATGACAAACAATCTCAACAATAGAAATGACTGCTAAACATTGTAGATATGCAACTATTGATAGAAACAAAACCTGCCAAAATTTAGATCTATGCTACGATCATAGTTAAATATTGAAAGAAAGGGTAATAACCCCAAACATCCAATGGAAACAAAATACGTAAAGAATAATTTAATAATAACACCTGTGAAGAGCACATATAAATGTTACCAGTCCCCCTCTATGGGATGGTTTCTTGGCTATCGTCAAGTGTCTTCAGCTTTTGTAGAGTCTCTCTCCTCTATAATGCATAAACCCAACAAAAATATGGTGTGCGACAATGAAAATAATCAATGAGTGCAATAATGAAAATAATCTAAAGTGAATAATGAATGGAAAACCCTCATATTTATAACAAAATATTAAGTTATCCTCGAGTAATGAGCAATAATAAAATACTATTGATCCCATTCTTGGAATTACCACTTGGAATATTTCAATATATTTGTTTAGCAGGGAAAAAGTATTTAAACCTTTATTTAGAAATAATAAACAAATAATGATTTAATTATAGGGATTTAGTCAAATTTAACAAAGAATAGTAATTAATTAATGATTAATTAGTTATTCCTAGAGAAAACTAAGATATATAATTATTTATCTGTTTATGTTTCATGAATGGGTCAAATTTAATAAGGAATGATAATAAAACAATGGTTTAGTTAATTATTCCTAGAAGAAAATCAAATAAATAGTGATTTATTTAATTATTCTTCATCAGTTTAACTATAAATTACTTAATAAAGGTAGTTTATTAGGTAATTTGTCAGAGCGAAAGCAATTTTACTAGGGTAAAATTGGTTTTACATGGTATACTTCGATCCATCTATTGAATTAGGCTAGATGATCAATTTTTTGGTGATAAAACCTTTGAGTCATCTTTCCAATGCCACTGATTACAATATTGGATTATTCAATATAGGGTTATGCCACATCTCCCATGATGACCCGATTATGGATTGGTTCAGGGGAGTGAAGTTGTATAGGATGCCACATGTCACTATTAAAACATTTAACCCTGAAATTGGTACAGGAAAAACTAAAGTCCATTACATTTTAACCAATTTATACATAATTCAAATCTGATTCTTGAAACAAATGTTATGACAATTTTCCCTAGGTCACCTGCTTGAGATTGAATTTTGGAGCCTTAAAAAATGCAAGTTCCCTGAATCATATCTTAGAAAATATAGTGAACCAAGATCTGAAATTTGTACATGAAGTTCACCGAGATTTCGGTTCCACAAGGTTGAAATTTCATATTTGGCCACCTCCTATGAAAAAATTTATAGCGAAAATTCAAAGATGACCTGTTTGAAGAAGCGAAACCCTAGAATCCAATGCTCTGATACAAAATGTTATGCAACCAACTCATAAAATAAAATAAAATATAGATAAACAACTTGAGAAATATCCCCTTCGAGGCAGAAACCTTCTTTACATTGCATAAATGAACAATTCTTTTTATGAATGACAATAACTCCTTGATATATATAGGCATCTATGGGGTCACAATATAGTTACAACCTACATAATAATAATAATGTAAGGAACAACAAGAACAATAGTTTTTTTGTATGAGGAACAACAATAATAATATGGGGCTACACAAGAAAAACAATAACAATAGGGGACTACACTAGCAATAACAATAAAGGGGCTACACTAGTATTATAGGGAATAACCATGCTAGATTTCCTTTTCATGGGATCGAATGAGAGCCCAGGTCAGTGAAAGAGCAAGCTAATTCATGGGTTGGGCACTGGGAGTGGTCGGTTAGCTCCTGGGGGTCCTGTAGATCTTGAGGAAGGTCACTTTGGTTTTGGTTTATCCATTCCACTTCCTTAATTGTACCTAGGAAGTTGAGTCATATCATAGTATCTCTTCGTCACATGTTTACCCTGATGGATCTGTGAGCTTGGGTAAGTGTGGGAGGAGGGTGCTATAACTATCTGGCTTACCTAACATTCATATTAGGTTGGTCAAAAAAGTACCTCAATCCATTATGATCATTCATCAAGATGAACCTCATGCCAATAAGATAATGTTTCCACATCTTCAAGGAATGAATGATACCTTCCAACTCAAAATCATGAGTCACATAGTTGTGCTCATGCCCATTCAACTTTCTTGACTCATAGCATACTACATGTCCTACTTGCATCAGGTCTCCACTAACTCCTCTCTTACAAGCATTTTTAAATACCACAAACTATTGTCCAGGATCTCTAATCTTCAAAACCAAACAATTTGTAGGCAACTACTTCAACTGCTCAAAACTATCTACACACTTCTTAGTCCATTCAAACTTCTTCTCTTTTTGTTGCAAAGATATAATAGGATATGAAATCAGTGAGAAGTTGTTGATGAACTTTAGGTACTAACTTGCTAGTCCCATGAATGATCTGACCTCATCCAAATTTCTATGATTTTCGTACTTCATGATAGCTTTGATCTTTTAGTGGTCCACTACTATACTTTCCATAGAAATAACATGTCCCAAGTAATGAACCTCTATCTGAAAAAAATTTCACTTACTAAGATTGGCATACAACTCATACTCTCTCAACGATCTTAACACTGTTCCTAGGTGATCTACATGCTCTTCCTGATTCTTAGAATATACCAATATATCATCAATGAACACTATCACAATATTTTCAACATAAGGACACAACAAAATATTCATCAAACACATGAAAGTAATTGAAGCATTGGTAAGAATAAAAGGAACTACTACAAGCTCATAATGCCCATACATGGTACATAATGTAGTTTTGTAGATGTCCTTTTCTTTCAAGATACGTAATGATATATTGATCTCAAGTCAATCTTCGAGATCACTACTACTCCTTTCAACTAAAAAAACAAGTCGTCAATCTGTGGCAAAGGATACATGTTCTTGATTATCACCTTATTCAAATATTTATAACCAATACACAACCTAAGAGTACCATCCTTCTTCTTCACAAGAAATATTGGTGCACCCCAAGCTGACACACTTGGCCTAATGTATAATTTATCAAGCATTTGTTTTAGCTGCAATTTTGATTCCACTAACTCTGAAGTGTCCATCCTGTACGGTGCCTTTGATACTGGTGCTGCTCCTGACATCAACTCAATATAAAATTACACTTCCCTATGAGGCAGTAACTTTGAAATCTCTGCTAGAAAAACATCCTAAAATTGTTGCAAAACCAAATACCTCTTCAAGACTTCAACATCCTCAACATCATCCCCTTTGTCACTAGAAATATGAACTGCAAACAATATACACCCTTTCTTACAACTATGATTTTCCTACATAGTTGTAGCCATTCTCACTTATGTAGGCTTCTTCTTTCCTTGCAAGGTTCTCTTCCCTCCATCCTCATCTAAGAACTCAATAGTGTTCTTGTAACAATCTACCTTAGTCCTGTGAATCTACAACCAACACATACCCAACAACATATTGTATGATCCCAATGGAATCACATTTAGATGTGTTTATGTAGACATATTGTTCAAATAAAATGCAAAATATCTTACGCAATAATGAACTCTTTTCTTGCTACCTCTAGCCAACTGCACCAACCAAGAGCCTACATGCACTTATTTTTTCAAACCACACTTATCCACCAAGTCAGGACTGATATAATTATAGTTAGATCCAGGTCAATTAAAATATAAATAACTTGATCACAAATATTACCTTCCATCTCGGTAATAGATTCTTGATGATCAAGATACCTATTATCCAATGCTGCATAAATCCGAGGAATACTCCATCCAACATCCTCAACTATTTTTTCTTCCTAAGAACTATAAATTTGAGGTTTGCCACCCTGATATTGTGGAAAATATCTCTTGCGATGATCCTTGTCATAAGTCCAACACTGCAAAGGCTTCCTGCCATCACCCTTGTTCTTCTCCTCAAAATGAAATACCTATCCTCTGTCAACTGCAATTAGTTTCTTGTACATCATTTCATTCTACTTGTTACCTACAATTTTAATTCTTCCTCACTTCTTATCCCACTTTCCCTTAGTCTTGTTATTACCTTTCTAATGTGCTTAGTTATAACTTAAACTTAGACTTCTCCCAACAATTCTTCAACTTCCCAATTACTTCCTCCAATGTCTGAGGCTCACCGTACTCAATTTGAGCCTTAAATTCTAAATGTAACCCCCTAACAAATCTTTGAACCTTTTCCTTCTCATCCTTGAGATATTGTACATACCTCAACAACTCAAAGAACTTAGTCGTGTACTCTTCATCTGTCATAGATCCCATCTTAGATTCCTAGAACTCCTTAGCCTTACTATCATAGTATCTCTCTAGAAAATACTTCTTTCTAAAAAGTCTTTTGAATTCATACCAACTCAATTCCTCTCCCTTGATGCCTCTAAAATGATTCATATCTTCCAACTAGATGTGTGTTTTTCCTTTCAGGCTAAAAATGGCTATCTTGGCCTTCATATTCTCTGTATGTTCATGCAGCTTAAATAAATTCTTCATCATAAGCAGTCATGCTTCTACATCTTTTGGTTTCTTCAACTCTCCATCAAAGGTAGGAGGCTTGGATTTCTTGAACTCATTCGACAAGTATTGCTTCTCATTCCTCTTGTAAGGATGGTAACCATGATGACCAGACTGTCTCTCTGATCCAAAACTAGAATAGAATATATAACCACTACCTCTCATGTTAGTGTATCCATCCCTTTACCACCTATGACCATGTCATATCTATCTAACATGTGCCTTCCATGAGAGTTGGTGCCATATGCCCCACTAGTCGTTTCCTCTTGTCCATAGTTAATCCATAGTTGTCCCTATCTCTATAAATATGATCAACTCCGAAGGATCCAATCATTGACCTTTGATTTCTTTTCCTATTCCCTAACAAGTCTTTCCTATAACTGGATGATTTTTTCATTATTCGCCTTACAACTTCTGATCTATGCCTTTAAACTTCTCAAGGTATATACTATGTCAGGAGAGTGCTCATATCTTTGCTTCTCATTTGATCTATAAGGAGATTCACATGAACTATAATCCACATTTTTCTTGTCATCTCTTATATTCTACTTCCTACAAACATATCATGTCAAATAACCAAATAAAAACATAATCAAACATATCTTAATGAAGTTTATGGGAGGCTATCTTGTCTCCATAATCAATCTGGATTAGCACAACATATGTATATATAACGAAATCAACATATGAATCATCTCAATATCAACATAATCAAACTCTACATGACGACACAACTGCGAACATGACCATCATGAGAAATAACCAACATCCATGCATGAAAAAGACATAGACAGTCGGACATGCATACATATCAAATAAAATCTACCCCAAGGTCTAGTGCTACAACATTTCTTTAATACCACCATGTAACCACCCCTTCCCAATTTCACGACCTACCAGAGTAAACATGAGACAAAGAACTACTATTATATGACCCGGTCTCGAAGCTCTAGTTAAGGAAATGGGGCCTATAAACTGACTACAAACTGACAACTAACAACATCACTCAAGGCTATAAGCTAGGGCTATTTTTCACCGCATGCATGAAAATGATTGATTGCAGTTATAGGACTCCAACCACATGCATAAAAATACCTCCATGCGGTTGTAACCCAACTTGCCTAGTTCAGAGAGTGCGGTCCTGAGATATAAGCCACGGTTCTAGGACAACCTCCAGACCACTGCCCAAAACTGCTTGATCCTTTCTAAAATCATAATTGACATGAAAACAAGGCTAAAAATTCAAACTCAAGTTAGAAACTTGACTTAGATTTCGTTGAACACGCTAGACATTTGTTCAAACACATGGTAAACATGTAAGCTAGTGGTCATGAGTGCATATATGGTCATATTAGTTTGAGATTCACCTAAGAATCAACAAGAAGGCTCTATTCTCTCTCCAAATATCTTGAACAACACTTATTAGTCCATACAATCATCAACCAATCAATAACTAAATAATTCATGACAAGATCCATATATGGTACACATTATATAACCAACATATAACCATAACATAACCAACATAGGAACCATGGAAACTTAGCCATAATATCACTATTATAGTCACTACAAGTACACATGAATCATAGTAAAAGAATAGATATTATTAACATATGAAAATATTGATCAGGTCAAGGACTTCCATGTACCATCCGACCATAGATTAGGGTGACCCGAATCTCGCTTTCATCCAATCACCCCAACAACAATATCCAAGCATGAATGTGGGATCTCATGGAATAACCAAGACAAAACCAAACAAGGGCTTCTAGAGGCCAAACCACCTCAACCCTCATCCGTAGTTATTCCATATCCATGGTCAGACATCACTAAATCCAACCAGATCTGTCTCTATCCAAGTTGTTTAGGGATCTACGTACTAGTAACTCAACCCACAACTTTCAGGAATCCATAGTGTTTGTCCAACTCAGACCGAGGGAATATTAACTCAAATCACCAAGGGATCCAAAGAATTTATCCCAACCTAGGCTCCAGTAATAGTAAATGAACCCAAGCTATACTAGTTAGGGCTTCCAGAGAGTTTTGTTCCAACCCAGAAACATAATGAACATGAGCACCAATCAGAAAGACAACAAGTG
Organism: Pinus tabuliformis; assembly: GCA_031772625.1. Classification (NCBI taxonomy): domain Eukaryota; kingdom Viridiplantae; phylum Streptophyta; class Pinopsida; order Pinales; family Pinaceae; genus Pinus; species Pinus tabuliformis. Next base: position 795,924,037 of record CM062817.1, read on the forward strand.
GAAAAACCCACAACACCATGGTTATCCAGGAAATGGAAAGGAAAGGCTAAAATCATTGTCAATATAGGTAGTCCTTGATGTCAATTAAAACACATAACCAGATAATCACATGCATATACCATGCATCCATAAATTAGTGAGGAATTCACACATGAAACATATTACCTGCAAAGAAATATAGTTGTAGTTGTTGATCCACCTGTTCCCTTGCACTTTCCTATTTTTCTTTGCATTCTTTCTCCAACTCCAGTGTATGCCAAAGTGCACCAAGAATGCTCGAATAATACTTAGTGTGCAACAGTGTGAGAGAATGACACAATAGAAGAGAGCCCAAAATTGAACTTACAAAGGCTCAACTTAAGAAAGCTGTGAACTCATCCTCAGGAGCCTTTTTATCATTTAGGCCTCTATTTTCTTCATTTTCCCTTCAATCTCCCTCTCATGCAAAATTGTCTCTCTTCACATTCCTTTTCCCCTCGTTTCCTTTATTTCATAACTAAAATGTCAATTATTATCACTTTGTCTTTGGCAATGCCTTTGACAATTTCCATATCCATAAATTAATCACAATTGATACCCATCACTATGATTTTCCCAACATTCAACTTCGAATATGTGTCCCATGACCTTGGTCTTATTTTATTTACATGGAAAATCTACTAGGGGTTGTTACAATGATGGGTAGGCCAAGTAGGACTTCAAGCAGATTATACATTTCGACTTAAGGTCTACGTATAACTACACATTGACCTACAGGAGTAGAGTTACACCAAGTAGTATAGGCATACTTCTCTAAGTCCTAATGTGTAGTAATAATTATACTTAGTCATTTTAAATGTCCATATGTTGACTCTAATTAAAATTTTACAACATGCATAACATTTGACACAACATATAATTTTGGGAGGCACGAAGAAGTGCGGAACACCTAGAGAAGAGTATGATTCAAGAGCTTACAACTAGAATGATACAAGATATAATGAGGGAAGCTCAAATCAACCATCAACTCATTGCAATGTAAAACAATGTTAAGGTGGGTGGCTTCTATCACAGGGTTAAGCTTTTCATTTTTTCTTCAGCATCTCGTACCACTCAACAATCATAGTTGATTCTTGGCTTCTTGGAAGCTAGGTGACCTCATGAGTAGGAGATGACCATCACTCACTGATATCACCCAAGTACCCTTCATATTCATGTCCTAGAATAATCCAATCTAGGCAAATTCAATCATAAGGAATATAGGAATGCTTATTTCACCATAAACAATGTTACACCATTTGCACCCAACCATAGTAAACTTGTTGTGATCATATTCACTTAGACAAGCATAGTTGAAGTACTAAATATTGTATGTGTGAGAGTCCTATCATTTATCTAAATTTACAAATGGTAGTAATGAGAATATTATTACTACATCTAAAACCACCGACATATCTTCTTTGAAAGAATCACTATTGTAAAGTACCACCATTGTAACCTTGAATATATAACATAACCAAATCATATCATATCATACATGAAGCCCTAATAACCATCTTAGACTAGATATCATCCATGAAGCCCTAATAATCATCTTAGAGTTCACTAGTAATTAGTGACCAAAGCTACCAAGATATAAACTCTTTTCGAGTACCCTGAATGGGGTCTTCATCTTCTAGTTACCAATGGAAATTCAAGTCCTAGTCTTTTCTAAGAGATTTGTGGGAAAAACCAAACAAACTTTTCTAGTGATCTTAAATGTAAAATTGTAGGCATACACGATTGACATACACCTAACCTAGTATAGATAGCAGCCACTCACTCGACTACTCAAACTAGTCAAACTGTTAATTACTTTTAACATGTAACTAACAACAAGGATTCTTAATACTCATTGTTTTTTTTTTGTTTAAGATTTGTTTTGGATACAAAGGCTATGAAAACACTAATGAATGCTGAGAATGAAATTAATAGAAGAAAAACACGATGACATCCATCCCACAAAACAAGGATTTTGTCGTCAATATAAGCTAGGGCATTGTCAATGGTGTGAATTAGTATGATAAAGATCATTGCTTCTTGACACCATAAATCAAGTTGACTGGATCGGCCGACTATTGAGTAAAATCTACAAATGACATCTGAATACGATAATAAGTGATAAAGGCACTCCATTGTCATAGTCCTGCATAAGGCAACCCAAGCGATATCTAGGTAAGCAAACAAAACTCTATCATAAAATAAAATATTATTTATTATGAAAAGTTATGCTAAACATTTGTTTTAGTGCATTTTTAGTTTACTTTATATTCATTTAAAATATCATTACCTAGCCTACAGAGTATGCATAGTAATAAATTCATTCAAAATCTAGCATCCATGTAGGAGAGGATGTTGGCCCATTAATAGATTTTCTTCCTTATTTCATATGGATGTTTAATTGACATTGGAATATTTATTTTCATAACACAATTTTTTTTGCTAGGTTATTTGAGTCTTGACTTGATTAGCAATTATCTAACTATCAAAATCACCATCTTCATAATCATATCTATTACATTTAGTTTTGACAACATCAACCCTTAGCGTGGTTAATTTTTGCTCACTAAGTTTTTAACAATGAACTTTACACCCTAGAATACCTTAAGTTTATAAATTTGAATGCTTGCGTTAAAACGAAATATTTGATTCTTCGAGTTGTTAGCTGGTGAATTCCAGACAAAAACTACACTTCATTGTATTTAAATGTACTTCTCCAGCACAAAATTAAAAACGATACAAAATATACAAAGAGCGTAGAGAGAAGGAGAGGAGGCGTTCAATTCTCATTAACACCAAATATGTTAATATAAAACTGTACTCTTTACATCTTACAATCCAGGAGAAGTCAAAATATGCAGGGGATGACGAATGGTGAAAAACAATTCCACAGTTAGTCGACAATAAATATCAAGATGGAATGCGTAGAGAACCCATTGTCCACAAAGATCTTGACGTACACGTAGGTGAGGTGGGCCTTTGGTTCAACACGACAGATGCATATGTGAAGTGGGCCTCTGATTTTAAAAGAACAATTCCACACATTCAGATTCAGTCAGAAGGAGGGTGCTCTGTGAATGCATTCTACGACACTTGTTTGAAATTTTTTCACAGTACTCGGGGAGAGGAGTGATTTTTTTTTTTTGGTTGATGTAGCAAATTGGAATAGCCAGCAATATATATCTAGTTATCAATTTATTAATGGAGTTGTATTTAGTGAGACATTTTGGAAGATTTTCCAGTAGGTTTTTCCGATCAAATTTCTCTAAAATCCGGCAGCAATTTATTGAAATCGCAAGTTTCATAGCTAATTTCTGCACAATCAAAGCGTCCTAGGGGTTTTTCAGGGTGCTAAATCCAAATATGCAATTAAAAAACCATTTTAAATAATACAAATCAAGATTTAACCTCAAATTTTTCCGCCTTATTCTGTCACCGAAATCTCCAAAAAATCGCACTAAAAACAACTCCTTTATTAATGGGTGGAGTAGTATATCTCACTCGTTTGATTTTTTAACCAAGGACTAGTGGCATACACAGCCACTAATTAATGTACCAATAATATATATATTATTAATGTACCAATAATTATATATATATTGTTTTTCTCTCCACGGTGCATCCTTGTAGCTATGTGTACAACCTCCTTTTCCTAGCATTATCCCAGTTTGCTTGAATAAATCAATTATTGTACGTAATGGTGAGACAATGTGATCAAAATTGGACTTTTCCCATTCATCAATTTTAACTTTGTAGTGAGAGTCATTTTTTCAATAGGAAATAGTAAAAAAAGGTACATTTTAGTTAGGGATTTTTTTTTAACCAATTTTAATTTTGCATAATTGTTTTTCAAAACCTATAAAAATTGTTATTTTTTTAATTATATTTTTTAAATAAAACCTCATAATAATAAAAAAATATAAAATTACGTTTAAAAAATTCCAAAAAATTATATCTTAATCATGAGCGTTGAAGGATTATGTCTCCAAATCATATCTCCGAACCTAAAATAAAGAGTATAAGCTATAAATAAAACTAAGAATTAACCATAACTACTTTTATGAAAATTATCACTATTTAAAAATACCATATATATTTTCACAAATCAAATTCATCATCTAATTTATGTGTACATGATAGCATTATATAATTTATGTGTACATGATAGCATTATATAATATTGGTATATCTATGATTTTAAAGTTAGATTCAAAAAATGAACATTTTGTCTTTTAAATTCTTTTTTGTTATATTTAATAATTTAATTGGTATATTTTCCCCAATTTTTTTTAATAGAAAAATATGTTACTATTTTTTTATAAAATAAAGAATTATTTTAAATTAAATAAAAATTACTAACATATATGTTTCTAATTAAATTTAAATATAAATTTTTAGTTATATTGAGATATAAATTTATACTATTTTTATATTTTTTTAATTAGACATTTGTTCTTTTTTTTTAATTTATTTAGTCACTCCTGTTATCTTATATGGCTGTGAGGTTTGAGGTTGCAGCATCTCCAGAGAATCATGGAGAAATATTGACCAAATCCAGAAGCGTTTTATAACTTATAACCTGAAAATTAAAAGTAATACACCCTATCCTATTCTCCTTATAGAAGTAGGTCTTTCCCCTATTGAGAGCCTAGCTATACTTAGGTTTCTGTTGTACAAGCACAAAATCAGTAACATAAACGATCATAGACTTCCTAAGCTAGCTTTAAATTCTAGCCAAAACCACCTAAGGCTCAATCGAGGGTGGCATAAAGACACAAGGGCCTGGTTAAACTATTGGGAGATCAACGAAAACGATACATTGTAAAACATAAATAACATTAAAGATATTGTTACTTCTAAGTTCAAAGAAAAAATGTGGTGTGAGAAAGACTTAGCGGCTAAAAGAAAATTAAGTTATTATAAGAAGGTCATCAACCCCACCCTAGAAGATCAAAAGTATCTCTCTATTTTAACTAGCTCAAAGAAGAAAATTAATATAGCAAAGATTAGAACGAATTCTCATGAGCTCCATAGTGAAACAGGTCGTTGGGCAGTTCCTAAAATGCCATGGACGGAAAGGATCTGCCATATATGTAAGAATAGGAACATCGAGGATGAAAACCATTTCCTCTTAGAGTGCCGCTCGTATAACCACATTAGATCTCAGTTTCACAATCTTTGTTACAATATTGACCTTCTTAGCCTTTTACAATGTCAAAATTATAGTGAGCTCGGGAGGCTTCTCTCCAAGCTTTTTGAGCATAGGAATAAAATCTTAAATCAAAATAGATAATTTGTTTCTTTAGGTCCGATAGACCATTATTTGGTCTCAGTGGACGTTAATCATCATCATCATCATCATCATATACATACATACATACCTATATAAATAATCCTAATCCAAAAACCTTATGGTGTATCATTTATACCCGTAAACATGACTAACAAGTGTGATACTTAATGTAATTCTTGTTATTATTAAATTCATGTATTAAGGATTATGCGTCCACATGAAAGTAGTTAGGATCTCTATTAAAAATAATAAATTTAATAGTTTTAATTATCAATTTCCTTTAAACCTTACTTGCGTGAATATTAACCGGATTTAAATAATAGATATCACGATCTAAATAATCCATCATGAAATCAATCATATTAGATTAAAATAATCCTATATAGATCTACATATTGTATATGTTTCTCTCAAGCCCATCCTTATGGCTGTAATATGTTTGTTTTTCTGTTTTCCCTCTATAATACAGGCTCTCTCCATTGTCTTGCCGCTGTTTCAAGCACAGCAGATGCTCTATCTCTTTTGATATTCAGGTCGACATATGCGCCCTCATACTCTCTCCATTGTTTTGTCGCTATTCCAAGCACAGCAAATGCTCTTTCTCTTTTAATATACAGGTCGACTCATGCGCCCTCATACTCTCTATATGGCACTCATACTGCTGATTATCCGGCGTGATATCTCATATGCGCTCATTCGGATCTTTACATCCATATACTTCCAAGACTACGGTCTTCAAAATGTAACACGATCAATATATTTTTCTCAATATATAACATGCCGATTTTTTCTTCCTGAAAAAAAGATCTACATAGCATGTAGACACTTAGACATTTTTCAATATTCAAATAGAATTATCATCTTTTTACAAAGCCATACAATTTCTTCCTTTCTATAAAATCTAGAATTAGCAATTTAAATCTGCTAATTTAAAGTTTAAAATATATTAAATCCCATATTTTTTTTGATATGTTTGAAATGTAAATCCTATGATTGTTCCTAAATTATAATAAAAATACGTGTCCATAAAACAAATCATAATTAACAACTATTCCTTCAGCATTATTCAGATACATTAAAAATTTCGTCTCTTATATGGCCTCCCATTCAGTAAAATAATATCATTCTTAAACCAGCAAATGTTATTTTATTCACAAAATAAGTCATGGTTATCACTTATTCTTGGGATACATGAAGCATATAGACTCCTATTAGTATTATGAGTATTTAGAAAAATAACAATGTCACAATAAACATATACATACACTTATACATCATAAACATATTAAAATAATATATACATATCTTAATATATTAAATCAATCAATACACATATAGATAGATACAAAAAGGATATATATAGATAGGTACAAAGATTAATATACATAGAGATAAGAATAAAAAGGAATAATATATATATCTTAATATATTAAATCAATCAATATATCCAATTAATTTAATTCCTTAATAAAATTCTATATGTATTAAGCACACATATATATCATAAACATATTAAAATAATATATATACATCTTAATATACTAAATCAATCAATATATATGCAAAGTGCTAGTCTTAATTCACACGGAATTATATCAAAAACATAATACTTATTAAATCAATATTTATATTTATCACAATATATTAAAACATAACTTAATATATATTAAAGCAACATACATTAAATTAAAACTTAACATATATTATATCAAAAATATATATATATATATATATATATATATATATATATATATATATATATCGCAACATAATAAATCAATATATATCACAACATAATATCCAATTAATTTAATTCCTTAATGAAATTCTATATGTATTAAGCACACATATATATCATAAACATATTAAAATAATATATATACATCCTAATATACTAAATCAATCAATATATATGCAAATTGCGAGTCTTAATTCGCACGGAATTATATCAAAAACATAATACTTATTAAATCAATATTTATATATATCACAATATATTAAAACATAACTTAATATATATTAAATCAACATACATTAAAATCAAAACTTAACATATATTATATCAAATATATATATATATATATATATATTACAACAAATTAAATCAATATATATCACAACATAATAAACTCTTTATTAGAATAAAAATAAAAATAAATTCCATCCTAAATTTAATTAATAAACCAGTCCTCATATCTGGAACTGGTCGGTCCTGCACGCTCCCTCATCTTTACCTATTTATTCACCTTCACCCATCTCTGACTTCTTCAATAATTCTCATCCTGATGATGAACCACAGTGGCGGGTTCGAAACGTCGATGCACTAAAACAACAGATGCGATGAATCCGGAAGATGCAACCACACAGAATGTCACAATAGTTATAAAAGAATATTATTAGTTTAAAATTAATATTTTTAATAATTCAATTAAAAAAAATTGTTTAATTTAATAATTTGAATGAATTTTTATATTATTATTATTATTATGAAGAATCTATATTTTATAAAAAAAATTATTAAAGTGAATTTTTTATCTTATTTTTTAATATAGTTTTAAATTGAATTTAAAATAATTGTTAAGTTTAAAAAAATAGTGGCCCAAAAAAGTTCAAATTTTTTTTTTCTTTTTCTTTTTCTTTCTTTCTTTCTTTCTTCTTTCTTTTTCTTTTTCCTCTTTTTTTCTTTTTTTTTTTTTCTTTTTCAATAGAAAAAATAGAGTTTCTTGGTATTAAATAGAGAAGTTACATATTCCAGATTTAAGGATAACTAGACCATACAAAAAACACCTCCGAGAACAAAGAATCAAATACAAAGTGGCTACATTGCCAACAATATTCGGAAATTAAGCCTACATAAAGCGAAGATCATGAGAAAAAAATAGAGGAACACATAACTAGTAATCAGAACTCAAAATAGCCCTCTTATGAGATGGATCCATAAATCAAAAGTATGAAAAACATTCTTCCAAGTAAAAGGGAAACCCCTCTTTTAGACAGAACATACGCTTCTATATTCTGCTCCTGATAGATATGGAGAAAAGAAATGTCACAGAAAGAATAACGAAGCACGGAAATACGATCCATCCAATGGGATAGTAGAGGAACCTAGAGGGAATTATGCCCCTGCATCCACTCAATGACAAACAAAGAATCATCAACCACCTTCAAGGAGTCAATAGCCATCTAGACAACGTTTTGGAGTAACCCCCACAATGCCACCACATCTACCCGACAACTTGAACCAACTCCACCATTCCAAAAGAAATGGTAAGTCTTGTTGAGGAAAATTTTAATGATTGCTCCACAACCACATTTCCCATTAGCAGATGACAAAAATTTAAGAGAACAAAATGTGGAGCAATCCTATAACAAAAATTGTAGACAACAAAATGTGGAGCAGAGGATTGGTCTTCTCAGTATTACGAATCAATTAAATAAGATTACATTGGAAACATGAGTAATAAATGACTCGAGTGAAACTCCACTTAAACTGGACTAAGTGAAACTGAACTCGGACACTTGCAGGGATGGTTTTGACACCTAACAGGAATTAGATTCTCCAACACTCTCCCTTAATTACAACCACATAAAAAAATAATTAAAATACATGTTGGTCTATGTCTTAGCTACGTTTACAATTTAAAAAATTGACTTCCACTACATTTACTTTTCTTCTCCTCTTCTTCCAGATCCTATAGCCTTTAAATTGTTTCAACATTTTCTTCTTGTTGTAGCCTTCAAATTTAAGATTCTTCATTTGTTGGTGCAAGTCTTTTATTGTTCCACGTTGTCTAAGCATGTGTTGGACTTCTTCAAAAAATGGCTTGTATGTGGGTTGCTACCACATATTATCTTTTATAGTGTGCTTTTCATCATCAATCTGTTGCAGCATATGACCATAATACAATTTCATTTCTTCGGGACTCCAATACTTGAAAAATTCATTAATTTATTCATCATGCATGCTATCTTTAACATTCATTTTTGCATCTTCTATGGAGACCTCATCTTGACGTATTGTTGCAAGCCATACTTCAAGGAAATTTAACTGTTCTTCATAATCGTTTTGTGTACCTACACATTGGAAATCAATGGTAAGTTTAGAAACATTTGCAGAACCACATTGGTTATGTTCCTTCTCTCGCTCATCCTCTGTCTTTGTTTTCTCTTTGTGGGTTTTGTTCTTTGTCTCTGACTCTATTTCTACCTCTATCTCTTAATTTATCTCTTCTGCTTCTGTACTAACCTGTGCTACTGCAAACATGTTGTCTTCTACTTGGTTTTCAGATTCAAGTGGGATTATCTCAGCAAACAACATCATCTCAATATTATGTTTTTGCTACATCACCTGCAACCATTCATCAATAGCTAAAAATTCTTCATCAAAATTAACATCAGCAATATTAATTGTTAGATTCGCGATAGCATTGATTGCTCCATTGGCAGCTTCACTGTCATCAACAAGTTCTATTGCTGGATTCACCAAAATTTCGTCAGCAAGCTCTGTTGCTAGATTCACCAAAAATTCATCACCAAACTCTATTGCTGGATTTACCAAATCTTCATCATCAAGCTCTATTGTTGGAATTACCAAGTTTTCGTCCACTTGTGGCTATGCATAGTGGGGTTCACAGGCATCTGCGTGCTCCTTCTCTACTACTTTTGCAAATTTATCACAATCATCGTCCACTTGTAGCTGAGCACAGTGGGATTCAACAAATGTTTCATGTCGTTGTAGATTTGCATCTATAGATCCTCCTTCATCTTCAACTTCAATGCTCCCCCTTACACCAAAACTCCTCTCAAGGGTATCCCATGCCTCCTTGGCTATCTTGGCATCTGAAATCAAGGGAAGAATGATGTCATCTACATATTATTTTATGCATGTCAATGCGAAGACATCATTTTGCCTCTTCACTTCTAAATCTAAAGAGATCTCAAACATATCATGCCGTCGTTTTGACTTTCTCAACCTGTTGGTTTTTCTCATTTATTGAGGGTTGGCTCGCTACGACTCAACAAACAAAACAAAATATAAAAATTGCTTTTAACCACGATAAAAAAATACCTTTGCTTCTTGACTTCCGCATATAAATAAGCCCGCAAATTTTCAAAAAACAAAACTGTAAAAGCCTTTACAAAAATATTACAATGTCCTTTTTGTTTTTTTAATCTCCTTTCAAAAACACACTTTTTTTTTTAATAAAATATGCTCGCTCCATTATTTTTTAAATCCTCTTCATAACTCCTTAAAATCCCTTTTTAAAAAACTTACTAAAAAAACCTTTTCTTAACATTAAAAAACAAAAAATTAAACAAATACGAATGAGCATTTTTTTTTTAAGGTCTTTCAATTTTTTTCAAATAAACTTGCCTTTCGAATATCCAAGTAAGGGCTTCAATACGAACTTGACTTTTCTTTACTTTTCAGAAGGACCCGACTTTTCCTTCGTCGTGCTATTTCAGTTTGGCAACGCGGAATGAATGGTGGTGAGGCCGTCTGCTAACTCCTTTCTCGACGGTGAACGCCAGCGTTAGTGCTCTAACGCACGCAAGACAAAAGAAACTCCCCCTTGGGTTATAACATTCGAATAAAAACTTGGAGGGCGCGTTATAGCTTCAACCAGAGGGGAAAAAATGCTCGACCTGCTTCTTTAGAACTGACTTTCTCGCTGCTGTTGCTGCTCCTTTGCACGAGGTTTCTTTAAATTTTTGCTGCTCTCTCAAAGAGTCTTATGCAGGTTTGCCCTTTTTTCCTTTTTTTTTTTTCTCTTTTCACTTCGCTCACATAGTTGGTCACTCAGGGAGTATTGTATAAACTAGTTTCTGTGTGCTCTCAAGGAGTCTCATCTAGTCTCAGATCTGATACTATATCATGACAAAAATTGAAGAGAACAAAATGTGGAGGACATGATTGGTCAATAAATTAAATAAGATTAGATTGGAAACATCAGTAATAAATGACTAAGTGAACTAAACTTAAACTGGACTGAGTGAAACTAAACTAAGACACTATGAACGGACTGTTTTGACGCCCAACAAATAATTGAAATTAGATTCTCCAACAACAAAAACCCCATTAAAATAACCTATTGAAAAAAAAAAAAAAAATCCCAAATCCTAGAGTTGGCCTGAGCGAGAAAGTTTGGGAAACAAGTGCGATCTCAAGGAAAGAGACGAAAATGGTTCTAATCTACACAGCTAATTCATAGCACATTATGTGCGTTTGAGCGTTTAGAAACAAGTTGTGGATTGCTCTTCATTTGAATTAAATTTCGAAAAGGTTTAACTAATGCATAGGTCAACCATGTTGACTACGAAAAGGAAATGAATGAACAACCATGGGAAGTCGCACGTTAAGGTATTTAAATAAAATAAGTTCTGTTGAATTAAAAAAAATGCATGTCGTCATTATAATGGTTGGTTTAGTCTTCGTAATATGAAATTCAATTTATTTTATTTTGAAATCAAACTCGGTTGTCTTCTTAATATAAGATTAAATTGATATAATTTGAATGATATGATGTAATATACTAATTACAAGAGCGGATGGAAATTCTAGCGCTTACGTGGAAATGAAAATGACCGTTTCCATAAATGCAATGAAAACTATGACATCAATGCGTAGTAATGTGAGGCCAGGCCGGAACAGGTTATTCAGGGTGTATTTTTAACCATAGAACTAGAGGAAAGATATGGTCTGCTTAAGTCAGTAGTATAAATTAAGTAATTATATTTCTATAATATTTATGATAAGTATAAATTTCAGATTTAATAAATTTGTGTAGTTATTATTTTAAACATGGCAATATTCATTGGTATGGATTCACAAAGAGATATCTATAAAAGCTTTTATGATAATCAGTTTTACTTAGAGATTCAAAACTTCATATATTCAAACCCGATCTAGACAACCTGCAATTGGGAATATGCTGGCAAACCTCTTAAATAAGCGAGGTTGGTGACAAGTAAAATTAAGAAGGTGCAATAAAACACTCTTATGTACCTAATAAACTTTAGAGCTTTTAAATATTTTTAATAATATTTTTCTATTTTCCAGATTGATATATTAAATTTCATTAAAAAAAGATAGATGTTGTTTTTTTTTTAATAAGTTTTAGAATTTTTAGCTTAAATTTAGAGAAATATTTTGTTGTCTGGATGGTGTTTCTTTTGTTATTTAAAATCTGTTTTTGAATGTATAAATAGATTCAGCTTTTGAAAATTTCTTGGGAAACTTCAACTGTATAAATCAAACTAGTGATTATAATGTACTAATCTTTCATAATTTTAAGCAAATTTGATTAAAAAAATATGACAAAAAATCCTGCAAAACATAGAGCAATTAGAATACAATAAATTTTATTCTAACTATGCTGATAACCATGTCTATTTTGAAATACAACTTCAAGAATTTTAAATCTATTTTGAAATAGAACTTCAAAAATTGTAATTGAATTATCAATACAACTCCAATCATTTTCATTGAATTATCAATATAAGTGGATAGTGGGCAATTAACTTCCATAAAATATTCGAAATTATTCATGATATTATATATAAATTAAAGTTTGACATTTATTTCTGATTTCATTATATCATTTTTTCCCTTTCAAATTAATTAATTAAATATAAAAAAAACTATCATATAAAATCAATTATAATTTTTTAAAAGTCAATAATTATATACAGTATTATAAAGAATAATTTGGTTTGATGAGTAAGCTTTACTAAGCTCTATAACTTTTTGGTTTTCTAGATCTTATGAGAAAACACTGTGAAACCTGAACATTGTTTCACATTGGAAGCTTTTAACCTAAACACAATGTCGGTGTCAAAAGGAATATGTGACACTGAATGTCCATATATTATTAGATTTCAACCAAAATACGTTTGTACATAAAATTGTAAAAAACAACAACAAGAAGAATTCACATAAACCCAGTTAAATTTTAAACTTTCTATCATGGTAGGAAATGCAGAGGATGATAATACATTACGGGAATAAAACATTTGAGTTATTGTAGCGCTGAGTGTATTCCCTAGTAAAACAATGTTACATAATTAGATTGTACCGTTCCAATTCATTCGTGTGTACTCAATTGCTCATTACTGTGTACTCAATTGCTCATTAGAGTGTCCCCAAAGCAAGAATATTTGCACTATTATTTTATAATTTTCTTAGGACGTTTATTTTAGATCTTAAAATTTCTCTAATAATTAAGCTTCTAACTATTATTGAAACAAATGTCTAAAGAAATGAAATTAAAAGACAACTACTCTATCTCACGACTACAAGTAAGGGCCTCACAAGTGATTGTTAACAAACCGGAATTCGAATAACTAAATTCAATCACCAACACATTTTCAATTATGTCACAAACAAAGTAATTGGATTCACTGAAAGCAAAGTCTCCTGAGAGTAATAATAAATACATACTTAAAAACTTGATGTCTTTTCTTCCGGATCAAAGAAATTTTATTATTTATAAACTAAGAGATGCTAAGAAATAAGTGTCTAGAAGAAAGTTCTTCAATCGACATCTAGGTTTTCGAATTGAAACATGAAATCTATTCCTCATGATTTTCTATTATAAGATAAAATCATGAGGATTTTTTATTCACGCATCATCAACTTTAAATCCCAAATATCACTTGCTTGATTCCATGCTCGCCTGATGATGAAACTATCTCTCTTGAAATTCTGGGAGAGAATAAATTTCTATAACCAAGTTTGAATTTTGTTTTGACTAGTTATATTCTCGAATTCAATGATCCTCCACGTAAGGATGATAGATTTATATCCCTGAACTTAACATTGGGCACTCATCCATGTCTCTCGTTTATCTTGAAACTCTCGAGAATCTGTTTAGCCTTTGACTTAGTTGCATAAATTATGATTAGCTATGAAATATGCACATTTCCATAGCCATAGCAGTGTTTCAATCCATTTCACAAAGAAATTACATATTACGACTTATGATATTTCAATCACCAACACATTTTTCAATTAGGCCACAAACAAAGTAATTGGATTCAATGAAAGCAAAGTCTCGGAAGAGTAATAATAAATAGAGACTTAAAAACTTGATGTCTTTTCCTCGAGATCAAAGAAATTTTATTCTTTCTAAACTAAGAGATGCTAAGAAATAAGAGTCGAGAAGAAAGTTCTTCAATCGACATCTAGGTTTTCGAATTGAAACATGAAATCTATTCCTCATGGTTTTCTATTATAAGATAAAGTCATGAGGATTTTTTATTAACACATCATCAACTTTAAATCCCAAATATCATTTGCTTGATTCCATGCTCGCTTGATGATGAAACTATCTCTCTTGAAATTATGGGAGAGAATAAATTTCTATAACCACGTTTGAATTTTGTTTTGATTAGTTATATTCTCAAATTCAATGATCTTCCAGGTAAGCATGATAGGTTTATATCCTTGAACTTTACATTTGGCACTCATCCATGTCTCTTGTTTATCTTCAAACTCTCGAGAACCTGTTTAGCCTTCGAGTTAGTTGCATAAATTATGTTTAGCTATGAAATATGCACATTTCGATAGCCATAGCAATATTTCAATCCATTTCACAAAGAAATTACATATTATGACTTATGATATTTCAATCACCAACAAATATTTAATTATGTCACAAACAAACTAATTGGAATCAGTGAAAGCAAAGTCTCCGGAGAGTATTAATAAATACAGACTTAGAAACTTGATGTCCTTTCTTCCAGATTAAATAATTTTTTTTATTTCTAAACTAAGAGATGCTAAGAAATAAGTGTCGAGAATAAAGTTCTTCAATCGACATCTAGGTTTCCGAATTGAAACATGAAATATATTGCTCATGATTTTCTATTATAAGATAAAATCATGAGGATTTTTTATTAACACATCATTAACTTTAAATCCCAAATATCACTTGCTTGATTCCATGTTCGCCGAATGATGAAACTATCTCTCTTGAAATTCTGAAACTATCTCTCTTGAAATTCTGGGAGAGAATAAATTTCTATAACCAGGTTTGAATTTTGTTTTGACTAGTTATATTCTCGAATTCAATGATCTTTCAGGTAAGCATGATAGGTTTATATCCTTGAACTTAAAATTTGGCACTCATCCATCTCTCTTGTTTATCTTCAAACTCTCCAGAACCTGTTTAGCCTTTGACTTTGTTGCATAAATTACGATTAGCTATGAAATATGCACATTTCGATAGCCATAGCAATATTTCAATCCATTTCACAAAGAAATTACATATGACCACTTATGATATTTCAATCACCAACACATTTTCAATTATGTCACAAACAAAATAAAAGTTCTTCAATCGACATCTAGGTTTTCGAATTGAAACATGAAATCTATTCCTCGTGATTTTCTATTATAAGATAAAATCACGAGGATTTTTTATTTACACATCATCAACTTTAAATCCCAAATATCACTTGCTTGATTCCACGCTCGCTTGATGATGAAACTATCTCTCTTGAAATTCTGGGAGAGAATAGATTTCTGTAACCAGGTTTGAATTTTGTTTTGACTAGTTATATTCTCATATTCAATGATCTTCCAGGTAAGCATGATAAGTTTAAATCCTTGAACTTAACATTTGGCACTCATCCATGTCGCTTATTTATGTTCAAACTCTCGAGAACCTGTTTAGCCTTCGACTTAGTTGCATAAATTATGATTAGCTATGAAATATGCACATTTCGATAGCCATAGCAATGTCTCAATCCATTTCACAAAGAAATTACATATTACGACTTATGATATTTCAATCACCAACACAATTTCAATTACGTCACAAACAAAGTAATTGGATTCACTGAAAGCAAAGTCTAAGAAATAAGTGTCGAGAAGAAAGTTCTTCAATCGACATATAGGTTTTCGAATTGAAACATGAAATCTATTCCTCATGATTTTCTATTATAAGATAAAATCATGAGGATTTTATATTAACACATCATCAACTTTAAATCCGAAATATCACTTGCTTGATTCCATTCTCGCGTGATGACGAAACTATCTCTCTTGAAATTTTGGGAGAGAATAAATTTCTATAACCAGGTTTGAATTTTGTTTTGACTAGTTATATTCTCGAATTCAATGATCTTCCAAGTAAGCATGATAGGTGTATATCCTTGAACTTAACATTTGGCTCTCAGCCATGTCTCTTGTTTATTGTTGGGAAATTTTTGCTAAATTCCAAGACAAACAAACAGAACAGAGAGTAATACTCTGTTTTGCCACAGGATCAAAAACTGAACAGAACAATGCTCTATTTTAACACAACAGAAATAAAAATCGTTTACGGAATACGGTGTTTCAGCAACGCAGTTTCGTCAATTGCTGAATGCAGTGTTTGACCAATGGTGTTTCAGCAACACTCTGTTTTGACACCAAGAAACTTTTTTTTGATTACGGTGTTTCAGCAACACAAAAAAACTTGTATTAATTAACAAGAAACCAACTGTTACAAAAAAAACATCTTCCTCACATAATGGATTTCACAACTGCTTGTTACAAAAGCATTTTCCTCTTAACAGAGAAATTTCACCACTGTCTATACTAAAAAGCATCTTCCTCTTAACAAAGGTATTCTCCAACTGTCTATGTTGAAAAGCATCTTCTTCTTATCAGAGGGATTCTCCAACTGTCTACGCTGAAAAGCATCTTCCTCTTAATAGAGGGATTCTCCAACTGTCTCTACCTGCAAATTGACACTCTTGTATCTGCCTGAAATTTTACACTGCTGTGTGTAAAAATCTCTTCATTCGTGCTGCTCTTCACAATGGTGCTCAAGTTGTAATATCTCTGCACTATTGTGCATTACAGACTCTGTCTTTCAACAAAACATTACATTCACTTAGCGCATACGCGTTGCTGCGTATTGCCTTTTGTTTTCTCAAGAAAACAACAAAAACTCACGTTGCTGCGTTTTTCCACACATTACAAGTTCAACAAAAACATTACATACGCTGCTGCGTATTCTTTGCATTCCATCCACACTGCTGTGTGTATTACATTCAACCTGCTGGAAGAATTCTCCTTACATTCGTTGCAGCAAGTTCCTCTTTGCATTCCATTCACAAAAATTGGAGATTCACCCTTTGCTGCGTTTTGCCCTCTTTTTCATTTGCGCTCAACTGCGCTTCAGTTACATTACATTCTTCTGTAAGAGAAATTTCTTCTTCTTCTTGCTATCGCGCTGCTGTGCCTCTCTTACATTTCATTTCAGTCCCTGCACTGCTGTGCATAAAAGCTTTATTCACATGAGCTCGCGTTGCTGCTCATTACATTAAAACAACACACCAGAAAAACTACTTAAAATTTTTATGACAAGACTAGAAATTAAAACAAGGTATGGAGCAGCAGACAAATAAGTTTAGTTTCTGAAATTTCTGGATGTTGTGGTACATTCCCCATGTCCGCAATAAAACCTGGTGTTTACTATTTGTACCAACGTTTACCAACCAGAGTAAATACATAAATTACTTCACTGAAACTGGTGTTCAAACAAAAAACTTTTACTTCACATCAAATTCATTTGCTGCAAGCTTGTACATTCAATCGGATAGCTGCCCATCCGTATCGTACGGCTCTATCTGCTGAATTTTATGCTCCGGGGAAAATTTCTTTGGCAAAACGGTTGTCCACGTGTCTGCTGCTTGGTGTTATCGCTGCCATTTGAGGAAAAAACCATCTTTCAGCAAAAGCGGTGCGGGGAGGGTGTACTGGCGGTTTTGTAGCTGCACGGCAGTTGAAATTAATATTCCAACACTCCCCTTTAATTTCAACTGCTGGGTTATCAGTCATACCCAGACATTTCATCAAAAACTCAAAACTTTTCTGTCCCAATGGTTTGGTCAGAATATCAGCAACCTGCTCCTTCTCTGCTCTTATGACAGATTTAATTCCATATCTCTCCCCTATAAGAAGATCCATATGATAGAGTTCTACCAGGGTCTTCATCAAATCTTCAATCTCTTCCTCTGTCATATTGACAAGGGTGTTGGCAGTGAAGCCCATCTCGGCCATCTTGGCAAGAGTTACGTATCGAACTCCATACTCTTTAAACAGATCTTCAAGGAACTTCAATTCCTTTCTCCTATTCATGGCTTCTATCCATTTCCTATCCTTAATTGTTTCTTCGAAATGAACAGGGTCATCAACATGACAATATAAAGCAAACAAAGAATTCATACCTTCATTTGTTGCGTCTTGTTCATTTCTCCTCAAGAGTCTCTCTTTCTGCCCTTGTGCTGGTGCTGCTGTTTGGGGATGTATTTCAGCCATCTCCTCATCATCTTCATCATGAGACAAACAATTTTTATCATTCACTGCTTTCTCTATGCTTCCATCCCAAGCTTCCTCCTCAATGAACTGTGGTTTTGCTGTCTTCACTTTCTCTATGCCTTGATAAGCTATCTTGAGAGTTTTCCATGCTTCTTTGGATCTCTTGGCTACTACTATCATTTCAAACACATTCTCATCCACTGCTTGATACATGAAGTAGAGGCTTTAGCATCCTTCTTCTTATAGCTCTTCAACAATTCTTTCTCTGCCTAAGTTAAGTTATTAAACTCATCTTCATCTGCTAGTTCTTCAAAACCATCCTCAACAAATTACCATAAATCTTGTGAGGCAAGCAAAACTTTCATAGTTATTGCCCAATAGTCATAGTTTTTTCCATTATATAATGGGAGCTGGGTATTAAGGATACCCATGCTAGTGTTGGCTCCAGCCATTCTTGCACTCTTCAAAATACTTGACTGTGTATTAAAATAACTGACTATCTTCAATCAGCAACACAGAAAGCTAGCTTGAGAAATACCTTGGATTTTTGACTGAGTCTTCACTCTGCTGGAGAAGCTGCTGCAGCAAGAAATCCTTCCTTCAGCTTCTTTGACACTTTCAAAGAGCCTGGACAAGCTCTGATACCACTGTTGGGAATTTTCTGCTAAATTTCAAAACAAGCAAACAAAACAGAGAATAATACTTTGTTTCGCCACAGGATCAAAAACTGAATAGAACAATGCTTTGTTTTAACACAGTGGAAATAAAAATTGTTTGCGAAATACGGTGTTTCAGCAACGCAGTTTCGTCAATTGTTGAATGCAGTGTTTCAGCAACGGTGTTTCAGCAACACTCTATTTTGACGCCGAGAAACTATTTTCTGATTACGGTGTTTCAGCAACACAAAAAAAACTTGTATTAATTAAGAGGAAACGAATTGTTACAAAAAAAGAACATCTTCCTCACACAGAGGGATTTCACAACTGCTTGTTACAAAAGCATCTTCCTCTTAACAGAGGGATTTCATAACTGTCTATACTGAAAAGCATCTTCCTCTTAACAGAGGGATTCTCCAACTGTCTATGCTGAAAAGCATCTTCCTCTTAACAGAGGGATTCTCCAACTGTCTATGCTGAAAAGCATCTTCCTCTTAACAGAGGGATTCTCCAACTGTCTCTACCTGCAAATTGACACTGTTGTATCTGCCTGAAATTTTACACTGCTGTGTGTAAAAATCTCTTCATTCGTGCTGCTCTTCACAATGGCGCTCAGGCTGTAATATCTCTGCACTACTGTGCATTACAGACTCTGTCTTTCAACAAAACATTACATTCACTTAGCACATACGCGCTGTTGCGTATTGCCTTTTGTTTTCTCAACAAAACAACAAAAACTCACGCTGCTGCGTTTTTCCACACATTACAAGTTCAACAAAAACATTACATACGCTGCTGCGTATTCTTTGCATTCCATCCACACTGCTGTGTGTATTACATTCAACCTGCTGGAAGAATTCTCCTTACATTCGCTGCGGCGAGTTTCTCTTTGCATTCCATTCACAAAAACTGGACATTCACGCTCTGCTGCGTTTTGCCCTCTTTTTCATTTGCGCTCAACTGCGCTTCACTTACATTATATTCTTCTGTAGGAGAAATTTATTCTTCTTTTTGTTATCGCACTGCTGCGTCTCTCTCACATTTCATTTCAGTCCCTACACTGTTGTGCATAAAAGCTTTATTCATATGAGTTCGCACTGCTGCTCATTACATTAAAACAACACAGCAGAAAAACTACTTAAAATTTTTATGACAAGACTAGAAATTAAAACAAGGTATGGAGCAACACACAAATAAGTTTAATTTCTGAAATTTCTGGATGTTGCGGTACATTCCCCATGTCCGCAATAAAACCTCGTGTTTACTATTTTTACCAACGTTTACGAACCGGAGTAAATACATCAATTACTTCACTGAAACGGGTGGTCAAACAAAAAACTTTTACTTCACGTCAAATTCATTTGCTGCAGTCGTGTACATTCAATCGTACAGCGGCCCATCCATATCGCACGGCTCTATCTGCTGAAGTTTACGCTCCGGGGAAAACTGCTTTGGCAAAACTGTTGTCCACGTGTCTGTTGCTCGGTGTTATCACTGCCATTTGAGGAAAAAACCATCTTTCAGCAAAAGCGGTGCGGGGAGGGTGTACTGGCGGTGTACTGACGGTTTTGCAGCTGCAGGGCAATTGAAATTAATATTCCAACATTTATCTTCAAACTCTCTAGAACCTGTTTAGCCTTTGACTTAGTTGCATAAATTATGATTAGCTATAAAATATGCACATTTCGATAGCCATAGCAATATTTCAATCCATTTCACAAAGAAATTACATATTACGACTTATGATATTTCAATCACCAACACATTTTCAATTATGTCACAAACAAAGTAATTGGATTCACTGAAAGCAAAGTCTCCGGAGACTAATAATAAATACAGACTGAAAAACTTGATGTCTTTTCTTCCGGATCAAAGGAATTTTATTATTTCTAAACGAAGAGATGCTAAGAAATAAGTGCCGAGAAGAATGTTCTTCAATCGACATCTAGGTTTTCGAATTGAAACATGAAATCTATTCCTCATGATTTTCTATTATAAGATAAAATCATGAGGATTTTTTATTAACGCATCATCAACTTTAAATCCCAAATATCACTTGCTTGATTCCATGCTCGCGTGATGATGAAACAATCTCTCTTCAAATTCTGGGAGAATAAATTTCTATAACCAGGTTTGTATTTTGTTTTGACTGGTTATATTCTCGAATTCAATGATCTTCCAAGTAAGCATTATAGGTTATATCCTTGAACTTAACATTTGGCACTCATCCATGTCTCTTGTTTATCGTGAAACTTAGAAACTGTTTATCGTTTGACTTAGTTGCATAAATTATGATTAGATATGAAATATGCACATTTCGATAGCCATAACAATATTTCAATCCATTTCACAAAGAAATTACATATTACGACTTATGATATTTCAATCACCAACACATTTTCAATTATTTCACAAACAAAGTAATTGGATTCACTGAAAGAAAATCTACGGAGAGTAATAATAAATACAGACTTAAAAAGTTGATGTCTTTTCTTCCAGATCAAAGAAATTTTATTATTTCTAAACTAAGAGAAGGTAAGAAATAAGTGTCGAGAAGAAAGTTCTTCAATCGACATCTAGGTTTTCGAATTGAAACATGAAATCTATTCCTCATGATTTTCTGTTATAAGATAAAATCATGAGGATTTTTTATTAACACATCATTAACTTTAAATCCCAAATATCACTTCCTTGATTCTATGCTCGCCTGATGATGAAACTATCTCTCTTGAAATTCTGGGAGAGCATAAATTTTTATAACTAGGTTTGAATTTTTTTTCACTGATCTTCCATGTAATCATGATAGGTTTATATCCTTGAACTTAACATTTGGCACTCATCCATGTCTCTTGTTTATCTTAGAAACTCTCGAGAACTTGTTTAGCCTTTGACTTAGTTGCATAAATTATGTTTAGCTATGAAATATGCACATTTCAATAGCCATAGCAATATTTTAATCCATTTCACAATGAAATTACATATTACGACTTATGAATGAATGATAATTTATTTTATAGTTGAGAATGGTTTCGATGATCTTATAATTTGTAAATGTAGCAAAAACATGTATGGAATAGGTGAAAAGAAAAGGAAAAGGGTGTCAAAATGAGGACAATTTACAGATTCAACTTCGAGTTAATAGAGTCTATTCATGCTCTAAGGGCATAAAAAAATCCAAGTAGATTGATTGGGTAATGATTTAGCTCAGATGAGAAAAAGTTAAAGATAAAATGAAGATAATATATTTATCCCATATGCCACAAAATAACTTATATTAGCTATATTTCAATAGAAAATGAAAATATCAAATTGTAGTGAAGGACACAAGTAGAAACAAGGTGGTGGAGTTTATTCAATCTAAAATGATGGGTATTAATAAACCACAATCCGTGAGTACTCTTTCATATATCACATAAAATGGCATAAAAAATTTCTAAATGTTACAAGTGCAATTATTCTAGTTTGATTTATAAATGATGGGTATTAATAAACCACAATCCGTGAGTACTCTTTCATATATCACATAAAATGGCATAAAAATTTTCTAGATGTTACAAGTGCAATTATTCTAGTTTGATTTATTCTAGAATTTGTTCGGTTCAAGGGTAACAATGGCTTCCAAGGACCAGACCCCTCCCTTCAGGTTCTATTTTGTTGGGTTACTAAGACTATGTCTACGTTTTGGCATGCTTGTTGCTAAATATGGGATCCGCCATTATGTAATAGAGGATCATTTCAGGTCTATGACTACACGTTTTGAATCTCATTTCAGGAAAATCCTAGAGGGTTTGGAGGATGGCTAGGCACAGTCACTCAAGTCATTGGGCATAGGCCAACCTCTTTTGATGGTGACAAGTAAAATTAAGAAGGTGCAATAAACACTATTATGGACATAATAAAATTTACATCTTTAAAATATTTTTAATAATATTTTGTTATTTTGCATATTGATATATTAAATCTAATAAAAATAAAAAGATGTTTTTGTTTTTTTATAAGTTTTAGAATTTTTAGCTTGAATTTAGAGAAATATTTTTTGGTTGGATGCTGTTTTTTTTGCTATTTAATTTTTTTTATTGAATGTATAAATAGATCCAGCCTTTTGAAAATTTCTTGGGAAACGTTAATTGTATAGATCAAAGTAGTGATTATAATGTAATCTTGCATAATTTTAAGCAAATTTGATAATAAAATGATATGACAAAAAATCCTGCAAAACATAGAGCAATTAAAATACAACAAATTTTATTCTAACTATGCTAATAAGCATGTCTATTTTTAAATACAACTTTAAGAATTTTAAGTCTATTTTGAAATAAAACTTCAAATATTTTAATTGAATTATCAATATAGCTTCAATCATTTTCATTGAATTATCACTAGCATTTGCACCAGATGTTGCAAAGAAAACGCCGTAAGGCATAAAGTGCAGAAATCCATTATCCATGTAGTGTGTGCATTATTCAACAAGGTGGATCTCTCTAAATTTGTTGTGAACATTTATGTTGTTGCATTTCTAATATTAAATCTCTGATCACCCGATGATGACAATCCCTATAATTATTAGCATCACAATTTTTTCCACTTTAGTGGGTTTACCTTCAACCTAAAGAAACATGAATTTGAGTCACTCAATTAAAAATAAATTGCTAAATTGCTATTTATCAGGTTTTGAGTAAAAACAATTAATAATTCATATTTACAACCCTTTAAATATTTACAACCTTTTAAGTCTTGTATTTATAACTCATATTTATAACCCTTTAAAATGAAACTAACTATCTATATTTTTATTAATAATAAAAAGAATATTCTTTATAAAACTAACACTCACATGCTACTCCTATATATTTATGTTATATTTAATATTCAGTGTCCATCAATTGAATGACAAGATGAAAGCTCAACTTAATTGCACCTTTAAAACGTGACTTAAAAGTTTAATTGGTAATTATTTATTCAGTAATGTGTACATTGCTAATTGCAATTTCTCTTGAAAACCAATTTTTATATCAAAATTTTAAAAATTAACAGTCACTTCTCCCGTAGTCTGGTGTTTCTTTATTTGATCGTGGTATCCAATGTGAAGATGATATCTTATGTGTTTTCGTGTTTCTTTATTTGATTGTGGTACTCAAGATTGCCTTTCTCCAAAGTATCCAATGTGAAGATGATATCTTATGTGTTTCCGCTTTCTCAGTAGGTTCATGTGATTATTATTATTTTTGGTGTTAATGTTTATATTTTTTTATGGCCATCCATTATTTATTATCTAAACATTGATGTTTGAAAATCCGTAAGTGGTTAGTGTGGAAATTGCAAGGTATGTTGAGAATTTGGTTATCTAGTAAGCTTAGAGTCATTCTTGAGTCATTATCTTTACCATCTCAGGAAGAAGAAGAAGAAGAAAATCCTATTGAATTGAAAAAGAACCCTAAAAAGTATTAGGATCCATGGGTCATTTTTTTTTGCATCATGTAGCAAGATCACATGGTTAATTGATTATGCCACATGAAGAATTAGCCTTTGCCAATATTTAGGCTTATAAATAGGTGATTTTTTCTACTAATATTCTTATACCAATTTACCATGATAATTCTCTTTTAAATTAAAAGACAAGCATCCTTTTTTAGTGTTTCAACTTCATTTATAAAGAGTTTAGTGCTGATAATTAGTAGATTATATGAAATTTTGATAATTGCACTAATATATTATTGTTGTAAGGCTCTACACTCCCAATGGAACTCATATAGTGAGTGGATAAAGAAATGATAAGTTTTTCAAATGGTGAAATAATTTTCATATGTGTGATATTGTGATCTAGATAAATAAAACCAAACTCTTCATTTATCATGTGTCTTAACTCTTTTATATCTCCAGTGTATTTTTTGTACAAATAAGAAGCATTTGTTGATCATGCATCATGTAATATGATCTCCAATCGGTAGAAAAAACTTAATATCAAAGAAAGAAAGTCAGAGGAAAATGCTTTTAATGTCCACAAATGACTCAATATTACAAAAGAGATGCTTGCTAATGAACATGATAAGGTAGCTTGGGAAAAGTGTAGTAACAAATTTTATAAAGAATCCTATATAGATTTCTTGTTAACAACATATTAAGATATTTTAGAGAGTAGTTAAATATGTTTAGAGATGTGCTAAAGAAGATAAGGTCACTGAATAAAAAAGGAAGATAAACATCAATTCTTATTCGATAATAATACAAAATAGAATTTGTGGGAACTTACTACTCTTGAGAGAAGCTTCCTAAAATTTCCTAATGGTGCTTCTCCTTAAATAAATAGGTTTAAGGCTACATCTAATTACATCAACATGGATAACACAAGCTCTCAAGGATATGGATGTAATTTAATTACTAGAGTTGATATTCATGAAGTGAGAGTGCACACATTAATATCTCCCAAGATTGAGGGAAGTGGAGGTTAGATTAACACATACATGACCTTTGTTGTAAAAGGGATCAAAACAAACAAATAGATTTGCAGGAGTGCATCATAAAAACCTATTAGATGATGAAAAGTAGGCATGTAGGCATATTTTCCCTAGTGTGGAAAATGAGTAAATTATATTTTAGTAGAAAATATTTTCCTATTATTTATAAGGTCTAATATTTTAACAAAAGATTCGCCAATATTTCACAATTTTTTATAATTTAAAGCAAGATTGGCCGAAAATCTAAGAGATTTTATAATTGAGAGAAAGATACGTCTAAATAATATATACATATTTGGTTATCAATAAGACATACATATATATAGAGAGAGAGAGAGAGAAATTTTGTAACTTAAGGTTTTATATTAATCAAAGACCATATTTACATGGGTTTATAAGGATTTCTAGAGTGACCATGGAGGATACAACCTCTCATCGTTTGCTCCCTGAAAATATACCTTCAAGGTTCCTTAGGTGGATAGTAGAGCTACTATACTTGACATTGACAGTGTCCAGTAGCTTTTCTAGCCCAAAATCTGCTATGCATGGCTCCATGTCAAAGCCCAGAACGATGTTGCTTGGCTTAATATTTCCATGAACAAACTTCCTTTCATGTAAGTAAGCCAGGCCTCTGGCTACTCCCTTTGCAATTCTAAATGATAAGTTTGTGTTTACAAAACATAATCTACTGCAAGGATGCTAAGCTGGATATGGTTATCTACATTTCAGCGAGCATTGTTGACCCCTCCTCAAAGATTTCCTGGACAATGTCTATATTTTGCTACTTTTCAACTGACTTAGACGATGAATCAGTGGATTTCCTTCTGAAACAATTCTTAAATTTGCCTTCCTTCTTAATTGGAGCTCGTGGTGCGGATTTCTCAGGTGGGATCAAATCCACTACAATGCATGTAGTGTCGTCCCTAAGTCCTCTTATCCTCAAAGCCTCCTACAGCTAAACCGGTTAGGCTATGATAGAAAATAAACTTAAAGATGGTGACATCGATCACTTATCCTTTTCAACAATATTTGTACCTTAACAATTTGTTTTGCA
The DNA here is from genome assembly GCA_031772625.1 of Pinus tabuliformis. Taxonomy (NCBI): domain Eukaryota; kingdom Viridiplantae; phylum Streptophyta; class Pinopsida; order Pinales; family Pinaceae; genus Pinus; species Pinus tabuliformis. The sequence goes on from CM062817.1 coordinate 795,950,825, forward strand.
GCAAGTTCTGCTGGCAAGCCTCGGCAGCAATTTGCAGCCTTCTCAGAGCTCAATGCATCCCAAACACCATCAGTTGCAATGATAAGCCTTCCTCCAACATTCGATAGCCATTGAAACAAAAAATTACCAGTCTAAATCAAACAGACACATTGTGACCAGGTATGTTTTTCCTCCAGTAAATGGATAAAATCCATTCCCTGCCACTGCAACAATAATACACCATATATCACCTTCCCATTAAAATTGAGAATGAGCTGCAAGTAAACTGTGAGAACGCGGATGCCTCATAAGCATGGAGTTAAGTTTGATCCCTGAGCTTTGCTACAATCCTCAATTGTAGAAATATTGAAATTTTTAAGAAGACTCTGGCCATTTCATAAGCCGCTGAGTTGACAGCAGAGTTTGTCTGTTGCTGAGTCCCAATCATAGAGATGTCTATATGAGTTATGTCAATGTCTAAGTAGAGCTGTTGAATATGGAATGTGGGTGTTAGTCCTCATCTCTGTTCGACTTATGTCAAAGCAAGGATGCTACATAGGAAGAAAGAATTGGTTAATCGGTTGTGGATGATGGCATTTTTTCTAGAAAATGCAATACCTCCATCATTGATGGTCTCTTTTGAGGGGAAGTAGAATCACAATTCAATGCAATCCCCACAGACACTGAGATTTCAACCCTTCCTTCAACCTCTGGTCGAAGAGTAGGATCTATGATGCGCAAAAGGCGATGCTTATCATCAACAAAGTTTTGACCCCATGCTGCAAAATCCTGATCTGAAGGCCAGCATGCACAGAAATGCCCTCACTAGGTGTGATGTCAGTTTGACAGACAGCACAAGCGAACAATCTTGATACTGTCTGCACCGTATATTCCGAGCCCAGCGTGCAATGTCAAATACTCAATTATTAGCATGACAGACTTGCAACAAGATGCATTCTACAATATTCTCTACAGCTAGTTTTTATTTCAGTACATCACATGGAAAAGCAAGGATTTAATCCTTCGTAGCTGAGACAAATATATACAAGGCCATAACAGAAAAAGGCCTCCTTTGGACTTCTCTTACCTTAGTATAAATAACAAAGGACTTCTCTTACCTTAGTATAAATAACAAACCAAATCCTAAAAGGAAGGAAACACCATTCTATATTAAATGCCTAGAACCCAAAAAACACATAAAAAATAGATTAATGCTTTTACTAAGGCTGAACCGAGTATAAACTAAATCTGTTAACAGGAAAAAGATTATTTAAAAAAAAACTAGATTGAAAAATTGAAAATTCAAAAGTGCCAAAATATAAGCAGGGATTACCCATGCATAGCCACAATTCAAATTTGCAACACAATTATCCAATTTTAATAAAAATTTGTAAACATAGATTGTCCACATTCAAGGAGCAGCAACTCAGATACAATTTATCATGCTTTGTTCTGAATCCAATGATAAGTCTGAGTTTACAAAACATAATCTACTGCAAGGATGCTAAGCTGGAAATGGCTATCTACCTTTCAGCGAGCATTGCTGACCCCTCCTCAAAGATTTCCTGGACAATGTCTATATTTTGCTGCTTTTCAACTGACTTAGACGATGAATCAGTGGATTTCCTTCTGAAAAAATTCTTAAATTTGCCTTCCTTCTTAACTGGAGCTGGTGGTGCGGATTTCTCAGGTGGGATCAAATCCACTACAATGCATGTAGTGTCGTCCCTAAGTCCTCTTATCCTCAAAGCCTCCTACAGCTAAATCGGTTAGCCTATGATAGAAAATAAACTTAAAGATGGTGACATTGATCGCTTATCCTTGTCAACAATATTTGTACCTTAACAATTTGTTTTGCAGCAAGTTCTGCTGGCAAGCCTCGATAGCAATTTGCAGCCTTCTCAGAGCTCAATGCATTCCAAACACCATCAGTTGCAATGATAAGCCTTCCTCCAGCATTTGATAGCTATTGAAACAAAAAATTACCAGTCTAAATCAAATAGACACATTGTGACCAGGTATTTTTTTCCTCCAGTAAATGGATAAAATCCATCCCCTGCCACTGCAACAATAATACACCATATATCACTTTCCCATTAAAACTGAGAATGAGCTGCAAGTAAACTGCGAGAACACGGATGCCTCATAAGCATGGAGTTAAGTTTGATCCCCGAGGTTTGCTACAATCCTCAACTGTAGAAATATTGAAATTTTTAAGAAGACTCTGGCCATTTCATAAGCAGCTGAGTTGACAGCAGAGTTTGTCTGTTGCTGAGTCGCAATCATAGAGATGTCTATATGAGTTATGTCAATGTCTAAGTAGAGCGGTTGAATATGGAATGTGGGTGTAAGTCCTCATCTCTGTCCAACTTATGTCAAAGCAAGGATGCTACATAAGAAGAAAGAATTGGTTAATCGGTTGTGGATGATGGCATTTTTTCTAGAAAATGCAATACCTCCTTCATTGATGGTCCCTTTTGAGGGGAAGCAGAAGCACAATTCAATGCAATCCCCACAGACACTGAGATTTCTTCCCTTCCTTCAACCTCTAGTCGAAGAGTAGGATCTATGATGCGCAAAAGGCGATGCTTGTCATCAACAAAGTTTTGACCCCATGCTGCAAAATCCTTATCTGAAGGCCAACATGCACAGAAATTCCCTCACTAGGTGTGATGTCAGTTTGACAGACAGCACAAGAAAAAAATCCTGATACTGTCTGCACCGTATATTCCGAGCCGAGCCTGCAATGTCAAATACGCAATTATTAGCATGACGGACTTGCAACAAGATGCATTCTACAATATTCTCTACAACTAGTTTTTATCTCAGTACATCACATGGAAAAGCAAGGATTTAATCCTTCGTAGCTGAGACAAAGATATACAAGGCCATAACAGAAAAAGGCCTCCTTTGGACTTCTCTTACCTCAGTATAAATAACATACCAAATCCTAAAAGGAAGGAAACACCATTCTATATTAAATGCCTAGAACCCAAAAAACACATAAGAAATAGATTAATGCTTTTACTAAGGCTGAACTGAGTATAAACTAAATCTGTTAACAGGAAAAACATTATTTAAAAAAAACCAGATTGAAAAATTGAAAATTCAAAAATGCCAAAATATAAGCAGGCATTACCCATGCATAGCCACAATTCAAATTTGCAACACAATTATCCAATTTTAATAAAAATTTGTAAACAAAGATTGTCCACATTCAAGGAGCAACAACTCAGATACAATTTATCATGTTTTGTTCTGAATCCAATGATAAGTCTGTGTTTACAAAACATAATCTACTGCAAGGATGCTAAGCTGGAAATGGCTATCTACCTTTCAGTGAGCATTGCTGACCCCTCCTCAAAGATTTCCTGGACAATGTCTATATTTTGCTGTTTTTCAACTGAATTAGACGATGAATCAGTGAATTTCCTTCTGAAACAATTCTTAAATTTGCCTTCCTTCTTAACTGGAGCTGGTGGTGCGGATTTCTCAGGTGGGATCAAATCCACTACAATGCATGTAGTGTCGTCACTAAGTCCTCTTATCCTCAAAACCTCCTACAGCTAAATCGATTAGCCTATGATAGAAAATAAACCTAAAGATGGTGACATTGATCGCTTATCCTTGTCAATAGTATTTGTACCTTAACAATTTGTTTTGCAGCAAGTTCTGCTAGCAAGCCTCGGCAGCAATTTGCAGCCTTCTCAAAGCTCAATGCATCCCAAACACCATCAGTTGCAATGATAAGCCTTCCTCCAGCATTTGATAGCTATTGAAACAAAAAATTACCAGTCTAAATCAAACAGACACATTATGACGAGGTATTTTTTTCCTCCAGTAAATGGATAAAATCCATTCCCTGCCACTGCAACAATAATACACCATATATCACCTTCCCATTAAAACTGAGAATGAGCTGCAAGTAAACTGTGAGAATGCGGATGCCTCATAAGCATGGAGTTAAGTTTGATCCCTGAGCTTTGCTACCATCCTCAACTGTAGAAATATTGACATTTTTAAGAAGACTCTGGCCATTTCATAAGCAGCTGAGTTGACAACAGAGTTTTTCTGTTGCTGAGTCCCAATCAGAGAGATGTCTATATGAGTTATGTCAATGTCTATGTAGAGCTGTTGAATATGGAATGTGGGTGTAAGTCCTCATCTCTGTCCAACTTATGTCAAAGCAAGGATGCTACATAGGAAGAAAGAATTGGTTAATCGGTTGTGGATGATGGCATTTTTTTCTAGAAAATGCAATACCTCCTTCATTGATGGTCTCTTTTCAGGGGAAGAAGAAGCACAATTCAATGCAATCCCCACAGACACTGAGATTTCTTCCCTTCCTTCAACCTCTGGTCGAAGAGTAGGATCTATGATGCGCAAAAGGCGATGCTTGTCATCAACAAAGTTTTGACCCCATGCTGCAAAATTCTTATCTGAAGGCCAGCATGCATAAAAATGCCCTCACTAGGTGTGATGTCAGTTTGACAAACAACACAAGCGAACAATCCTGATACTGTCTGCACCGTATATTCTAAGCCCAGCCTGCAATGTCAAATAGTCAATTATTAGCATGACAGACTTCCAACAAGATGAATTCTACAATATTCTCTACAGCTAGTTTTTATTTCAGTACATCACATGGAAAAGCAAGGATTTAATCCTTCGTAGCTGAGACAAAGATATACAAGGCCATAACATAAAAAGGCCTCCTTTGGACTTCTCTTACCTCAGTATAAATAACATACCAAATCCTAAAAGGAAGGAAACATCATTCTATATTAAATGCCTAGAACCCAAAAAACACATAAGAAATAGACTAATGCCTTTACTAAGGCCGAACCAAGTATAAACTAAATCTGTTAACAGGAAAAAGATTATTTTAAAAAAAACCAGATTGAAAAATTGAAAATTAAAAAATGCCAAAATATAAGCAGGCATTACCTATGCATAGCCACAATTCAAATTTGCAACACAATTATCAAATTTTAATAAAAATTTGTAAACATAGAGTGTACACATTCAAGGAGCAGCAACTCAGATACAGTTTATCATGCTTTGTTTTGAATCCAATGATCAGTGTGTGTTTACAAAACATAATCTACTGCAAGGATGCTAAATTAGAGTTGTTGAATTTCTCTAAAAGAGATATTGGTTCAAGCCTACAAGGAGCAAAGAGATTTGATGTTTGGAGTTCTACGCTATCTGGACATCATATTTCTTTAAATACAATGTAATTTTTTAGAAAAGTTCAAGCCCAATGGAGTTCTGCCCTGCAAACAGTTCTGCCATGCAAACGTACACTTAAATTGCCACTGGACTTATGATATTGACAAAGTCAAAGTAAAGTGGTATACAAGAGAATGTACCAAGCTAAACCACAAGTTACACATCTTCAGACCTGAAAAAGTACATAACATTGGTCTGGAAAATCAATAGCGATATCATACTTGCTTTTCCTTCCACATACATACAATTGCTCCAAAGGCAAGGACAAGAAAATTTTCAGCTCTAGTGAGCACCAGTGGGTCACTAAAACAAGTGACCACAAGAAGAGACACAATTGTATTAATCCAAAGAAAATAAAAAGTTGTTAATTAGAAATCTATTGTCAAACACTATTGTTCTCATAAGTAATGTTTGTTATCACAAGCGTTTACAGTGGCTATTCAAGTTTCAATTTTATTAGATCAATTAGAACTTGTTTTGGTTCACTATGAATAATCACTATTAAGTTGTTTACATATTCTACTCTTCAGTGAGCCAATGAAGTGTAAATAAGATGGCCATCATTCCAATGTCAGCCAATGGAGTGTAATCATAAACTCATCCGATAGAGATCAACCACAAGAATAATGTCAAGCTCTATCATCCAACATTAAGTTTTTCTTTTCAATTAACAAGCTACAAGTTCTTTGGCTGTCACATAAAATATAAATTCAGGAGTTAAAAGACACTAGGGCCATTATTGCTAAATATGCACCAAGGTTTACTGCCTCACCTGACCAGAATGCAAAAAGAAATGCTACAACGCAGTAGCAATGGATTCTTCAGCTAAAATTGGCCAGACTTTAATTAATTCACAAAAACGTTGAATGATATTAATTGTTCAAAAGTTTTAAACAAGCAAAGAAACACAAGACAAAAGACAAGAAATGCTCACCAAAAGACAGGAAATGTGCAAATGACTAAATTAGTTACCGAGGTGTGCTGAAATGCCTTAAAAAGTGCTTATAGACTTTAACTATATTTATTAAGGACCCCAAGAAAACATAATTTTTAAAATATGCTTATCTTTGAGATTTGAATTGATTTATCTACTTATTTCTACAAACCCTAATGCATTTCATTGAAAGACAATAGGCAGGACATACATACAATTGGTTAATGATGTATGTATAGCATTGATAATGCTTATTCCAATAGGTCCCTGATAGTAGTCCTTTGCCCCAACTAGAATTTGCAGAGAAAAAGGTTTTGCCCCTAGGTTTGTTATTATCATGTTCTTGTTCTCTAAAAGTTTGCTCCAAGTAGATCAAGTGGGTCACTAAAATGAGTGACCACTAATGGCTTTCACATTTATACAAGGAATTGGCAAGGGACTTTACATGGACTCCACTCAACTTCAGACACAGCTTCAGCCAATATGCAGAGTGATTGAAATTGAACACAGCTAAGTAGTGACATTGGCTCACAGTAATACACCAAATATAAAATATTGAAGCTTTTACAGAAGCAAGGAGTAAGAAAAATTATGAAGCTCAGAGAAGTAGATTTAAATAAAATATTGAAGCTTTTACAGAAGCAAGGAGTAAGAAAAATTATGAAGCTCAGAGAAGTAGATTTAAATCAATCAAAGCTTGTTGAATGGCTATAACGTCCATAGAAATAATCTTCCAAGGTTTTTCTCTCATCTACAAGATCTACACTTTGATCTGGACTACTGTTTGATACCAAATCATCATCAACTCCAAGCATTGCAAGTAATAGATGAGTTTGGTTGATGGTATGACTATTGGGGAAATGATTGTCAACGAATCGATTGACATTAAAACTCGACTGCACATTCTCCCTAAATTGTTTTTGCAGAGCTACTTCAGCAAATATGCCCATGCAGAGTGCTATGCACGCACAGGACCTGCCTTGAACTATTGATTCCTGCAGTTACCAATGTCAGTTTGTAATGATCGGGTAACTAAGGTTCAACAGTATAAAGATCGACAACATTACAAATATGTGTATAGCTGCAAGAGCCAGAAACATAATACCCAAGTCCAAATGGCCTTTCTTTCTCTTGAATCTCAGTTGAATGACTCTTAATATCGAATGGAATTAGTGTCTCTTGACCTCTATCTGCCAGCTTTTCAATGTCCAGATTTTCTGATTCAAAGTCAGCTTTGTCTGGCAAATCAACATCTAACTGTTGTTCTGTGTTACAATCAATCACATCAATGTATATGTCGGGGTCAGGAGGAGGAAAGTGACAGGAATGCCCACTATACTTGGCCCAATATCTTTCCTTGGCAAGGTGAAAAGCCTCTTCGCCTGCCGAACCATTCCAATTAAGTATAGAATCGTAACAACCTACGTACTTTTTTGCCTTGCAAAGTTCTTTCCATGGTAGACCAACAGATTCGCAATACTCCTTCTCCGAGGAGGGTACAGCTGGTTTCCAGAATTCTGATAACATGACCAATCAGAGTTAGACTGAGATAAGATATCATACACATAATCATCACTACCCTGTCCACCAATAAAGGACCCACAAAGGAATTGCATAATTTAAAAAATAGTAGTTTTAATCATACCAGAAACAAATAACACAAAACTATTCTTTTTAACCTGATAACCAATAGCAGAAACCTAAAAGAAAACTTCCTAATTTCCAACAAAGTTCACTCATGGGTGATGCATACAAAACTATTCTTTTTAACCTGATAACCAATAGTAGAAACCTAAAAGAAAACTTCGTAATTTCCAACAAATTTCACTCATGGGTGATGTATACACTAATAGCAGATACACTACAAGAATGATAGAATCTGATACAAACTCCAACACAACCAACATAGTTTTCACTTCACACCACCAATAATTGTGACAAATACCAATCCACCAATAAAGGACCTACAAACGAATTGCATAATTTTTTAAATAGTAGTTTTAATCATACTAGAAACAAATAACACAAAACTATTCTTTTTAACCTGATAACTAATAGCAGAAACCTAAAACAGAACTTCGTAATTTCCAAAAAAGTTCACTCATAGGTGATGCATACACTAATAGCAAATACACTACAAGAATGATAGAATCTGATATAAACTCCAACATAATCAACATAGTTTTCACTTCACACCACCCAATAATTGTGACAAATACCAAAAATATGAATAGATTTTGGCCCACATTTTCAACCCTATTCACCAATAGCACATATATGTCAAAGGTTGCAATCAACACCTTTAGATCAAACTGCTAATGGTACCTATCACAAAACACCACACAGGTTAGTGGTAGAGCAAACACTTGTTTAAAGGGAAAGTTTTCAATTCAATTCCTAGCCTGTCAATTTTTTACCAAAGTGTGTTAAAGGGGATAACAGGGTGGGTTTCAGAGGTAGCAATCCGCAACTTTATATTGAACCTTAAGGGTGCCTGTCATGAAGGGGCATCTATCTCATTGATAGAGCAGCTAATTGCTTGAGGACAGATCTTAGGTTCAATTCCTATAGCTTGTCTAGTTTTCAACAATATATAACTATATACAGACACACCACAACCATGAAAAATCCATAGAAATTTCAACATACAAATAGTATGATCGTCTACCCAACTTGTCAAAAACATATACATTTAGAAAACACAAACCAATCTAAAATACCTAGAAAGATCATAACTTTCAAGTTTCAACCCAATTCGAAAAACTAGCGATTTCCAGCTTGACCACCATTAACAAAGACCCAATAATCTCATAATTTTGAAGTAAATTCACCATTTAGAGATAAATTAATGAAGAAAATATTCCAAAGAAAAATGTCATAATTATCAACTCAGTTGTAGACAACAGGCACCAACAGAATTGCTGATGAATCAGAGCCAGTACTGCAGATATGTTAGCAGTCTACAAAAAATAGATAACAATGGACACATATACGCAGGTAAATTGAGAGCTCTAATGGAAGCAAAATAGACTATGCTTGAGAGCCCCAAAGCAGGCAGATCTGGGGTTCAACCAAACATCACCCCAGTGTAATAACATCCTCAATCTGGAAATCAATTGTGATTATGGATGAGTAATCTAGTCATAATTTTCATTCTATGCTTTACGCCTGAAAATTCTCTGAGGTTTGCCACTTTCTTGCTTTGGTCTGAACTTAAGTCACATGGTTTGGGGTTCAAGTTCAGGTTCAATAATGATTAGGTTTGATTCCAGTAAATGGATAAAATCGGTAAAGGATTAAAAGGGAAAAACAAAACAGGAAGAACAGAAAAAACGAAGATCTATATATGTACTCTCTTTTTATTTATACAAGATCGCGTATTTGTTAGCGAGAGCTATTTCAAACAATTGATCTCCCTTCAGTCCATAGGATTACAATTTTTTTTTAAATCCTAGATAGCTATTTCAGACAATTGATCTACCTCCTGTCCATAGGATTACAACCATTACTCCTTAAACCCAAGACAAACCCACCAGGTTGTCTGGTATTCTGTGCCGAAGCCGGGCTTTGCGGTTGGCTGGCGTTCTTTACTGAATCCGGGCTTTGTGGTTGGCTGGCGTTCTGTGGCGAACCTGGGGTTTGAGGAAGGTAGCATAGGAAAGGCTCGCTGGAATCAGAAACATTGTATCCACAGATTCCTGAGCTTGACATAAAGGGGCTGCACATCTTGAATGCTTCATCAGTTTTATTCCATTCGATTTCAAAACCCCCACGCAGAACGTCCCAAAGTTTCTGCAAAGTTAAAGAAGATAATTGTTGCAGGACAGGGAATCGAACAGTTGAGATGCAGAGAGCCCACTTGATTCCTTCCAGATCTGAAGGAAATACCCATGTACCATTATCATTACCAAAAGGGACATTGAGCACAGGAAAATTTCCTATTGCCGGGCATCCTATTCCCAGGGTTATACTTTGGTAGGACGAACCAGCAAGTTTAAACAGAGAGGCAGTGAGATTAACAGGAGCTTGCGGAACGCCAGAGTCTGTAAAAACTGTGCCACTGGCGATTTTCATACTGTTTTGATTGTAGCCCAAAACCCTGTAGCTCGCGTTGTTGATTGTGAGATAGGGCGTGCCAGAGTCTGTAAAAACTGTGCCACTGGCGATTTTCATACTGTTTTGATTGTAGCCCAAAACCCTGTAGCTCACGTTGTTGATTGTGAGATAGGGCGTGCTGGATTGACAGTAGATTTGAAACGCACGGTGGCCGCATCCTGATTTTGCTCTGCCGAAGGCATACAATATGTTATCCATTGGGTTGGGAGACAAAAGGACAGTGTGAGGATCAACAATCCAACATCATTCAATCGTTTAACACCACAATCTATGGTTAACACTAGGACACGACATCGGCTGGGGTAATTCATTTCAAAGGGAAACGCCTTACCTGCCTTGAATTATTGATTCCTACAGTTACCAATGTCAGTTTGTAATGATCGGGTAACTAAGGTTCAACAGTATAAAGATCGACAACATTACAAATATGTGTATAGCTGCAAGAGCCAGAAACATAATACCCAAGTCCAAATGGCCTTTCTTTCTCTTGAATCTCAGTTGAATGACTCTTAATATCGAATGGAATTAGTGTCTCTTGACCTCTATCTGGCAGCTTTTCAATGTCCAGATTTTCTGATTCAGAGTCAGCTCTGTCTGGCAAATCAACATCTAACTGTTGTTCTGCGTTACAATCAATCACATCAATGTATATGTCGGGGTCAGGAGGAGGAAAGTGACAGGAATGCCCACTATACTTGGCCCAATATCTTTCCTTGGCAAGGTGAAAAGCCTCTTCACCTGCCGAATCATTCCAATTAAGTATAGAATCGGAACAACTTACGTACTTTTTTGCCTTGCAAAGTTCTTTCCATGGTAGACCAACAGATTCGCAATACTCCTTCTCCGAGGAGGGTACAACTGGTTTCCAGAATTCTGATAACATGACCAATCAGAGTTAGACTGAGATAAGATATCATACACATAATCATCACTACCCTGTCCACCAATGAAGGACCCACAAAGGAATTGCATAATTTAAAAAATAGTAGTTTTAATCATACCAGAAACAAATAACAGAAAACTATTCTTTTTAACCTGATAACCAATCGCAGAAACCTAAACGAAAACTTCCTAATTTCCAACAAAGTTCACTCATGGGTGATGCATCCAAAACTATTCTTTTTACCCTCATAACCAATAGTAGAAACCTAAAAGAAAACTTCGTAATTTCCAACAAATTTCACTCATGGGTGATGTATACACTAATAGCAGATACACTACAAGAATGATAGAATCTGATACAAACTCCAACACAACCAACATAGTTTTCACTTCACACCACCAATAATTGTGACAAATACCAATCCACCAATAAAGGACCTACAAAGGAATTGCATAATTTTTTAAATAGTAGTTTTAATCATACCAGAAACAAATAACACAAAACTATTCTTTTTAACCTGATAACCAATAGCAGAAACCTAAAACAGAACTTCGTAATTTCCAACAAAGTTCACTCATAGGTGATGCATACACTAATAGCAGATACACTACAAGAATGATAGAATCTGATATAAACTCCAACACAATCAACATAGTTTTCACTTCACACCACCCAATAATTGTGACAAATACCAAAAATATGAATAGATTTTGGCCCACATTTTCAACCCTATTCACCAATAGCACATATATGTCAAAGGTTGCAATCAACACCTTTAGATCAAACTACTAATGGTACCTATAACAAAGCACCACACAGGTTAGTGGTAGAGCAAACACTTGTTTAAAGGGCAAGTTTTCAATTCAATTCCTAGCCTGTCAATTTTTTACCAAAGTGTGTTAAAGGGGATAACAGGGTGGGTTTCAGAGGTAGCAATCCGCAACTTTATATTGAACCTTAAGGGTGCCTGTCATGAAGGGGCATCTATCTCATTGATAGAGCAGCTAATTGCTTGAGGACAGATCTTAGGTTCAATTCCTATAGCTTGTCTAGTTTTCAACAATATATAACTATATATAGACACACCATAACCATGAAAAATCCATAGAAATTTCAACATACAAATAGTATGATCGTCTACCCAACTTGTCAAAAACATATACATTTAGAAAACACAAACCAATATAAAATACCTAGAAAGATCATAACTTTCAAGTTTCAACCCAATTCGAAAAACTAGCGATTTCCAGCTTGACCACCATTAACAAAGACCCAATAATCTCATAATTTTGAAGTAAATTCACCATTTAGAGATAAATTAATGAAGCAAATATTCCAAAGAAAAATGTCATAATTATCAACTCAGTTGTAGACAGCAGGCACCAACAGAATTGCTGATGAATCAGAGCCAGTACTGCAGATATGTTAGCAGTCTACACAAAATAGATAACAATGGACACATATACTCAGGTAAATTGAGAGCTCTAATGGAAGCAAAATAGACTATGCTTGAGAGCCCCAAAGCAGGCAGATCTGGTGTTCAACCAAACACCACCCCAACGTAATAACATCCTCAATCTGGCGAAAAATTGTGATTATGGATGAGTAATCTAGTAATAATTTTCATTCTATGCTTTACGCCTGAAAATTCTCTGAGGTTTGCCACTTTCTTGCTTTGGTCTGAACCTAAGTCACATGGTTTGGGGTTCAAGTTCAGGTTCAATAATGACTAGGTTTGATTCCAGTAAATGGATAAAATCGGTAAAGGATTAAAAGGGAAAAACAAAACAGGAAGAACAGAAAAAACGAAGATCTATATATGTACTCTCTTTTTATTTATACAAGATCGCGTATTTGTTAGCGAGAGCTATTTCAAACAATTGATCTCCCTTCAGTCCATAGGATTACAATTTTTTTTGAAATCCTAGATAGCCATTTCAGACAATTGATCTACCTCCTGTCCATAGGATTACAACCATTACTCCTTAAACCCAAGACAAACCCACCAGGTTGTTTGGTATTCTGTGCCGAAGCCGGGCTTTGCGGTTGGCTGGCGTTCTTTACTGAATCCGGGCTTTGTGGTTGGCTGGCGTTCTGTGGCGAACCTGGGCTTTGAGGAAGGTAGCAGAGGAAAGGCTCGCTGGAATCAGAAACATTGTATCCACAGATTCCTGCGCTTGACATACAGGGGCTGCACATTTTGAATGCTTCATCAGTTTTATTCCATTCGATTTCAAAACCCCCACGCAGAACGTCCCAAAGTTTCTGCAAAGTTAAAGAAGATAATTGTTGCAGGACAGGGAATCGAACAGTTGAGATGTAGGGAGCCCACTTGATTCCTTCCAGATCTGAAGGAAATACCCATGTACCATTATCATTACCAAAAGGGACATTGAGCACAGGCAAATTTCCTATTGCCGGGCATCCTATTCCCAGGGTTATACTTTGGTAGGACGAACCAACAAGTTTAAACAGAGAGGCAGTGAGATTAACAGGAGCTTGCGGAATGCCAGAGTCTGTAAAAACTGTGCTAGTGGCGATTTTCATACTGTTTTGATTGTAGCCCAAAACCCTGTAGCTCACGTTGTTGATTGTGAGATAGGGCGTGATGGATTGACAGTAGATTTGAAACACACGGTGGCCGCATCGTGATTTTGCTCTGCCGAAGGCATACAATGATCCAGGTGGATATTGGTGGCCACCTGCCAAGTACACCTGGACCCCCACCATTGTCTTTCTCAGCATTTTTAGTTTCCCTAATTGTAGCACAACTTACTATTTTTAGCAGTTTTTCGGGTCCTGAACTTCCAGAGCCGTTTTGAGGCCCTAAATGACGTTTTTTTGGGCCCGTTCCGAAAATTATAGTACTCGGATAGATCTTTCTAATGAGCTATTGTACACGTCAAACGGAGATCATATGCCAAAATTACGACCCCGGGAAGTTGATGTACCAATTTACCCCAAACAGGGCCCACAGTTTGGCGTTTCATCTCCTAGGGTTAGGTTTTGGAATGTTAAGGGTTTTCCATTGTTTCTCAACAATAAATAGGCCTTCGAGCCTCATTGTAACACAGTTCAGAGGCATGTAGCCATCACATCTCTTCTCAGAGATAAGCTACCATCGCCCTAGCTGGTTTATTTCCATTTCTGGTTGTAAGCATATTTCAGTATTTTCCATTAATGAAATGAAGTATTATTTCCACGGCATCTTTGTGTATATGGTTATCTCTGTAATTTGTTGCGTTCCTGTTTAAATCCGGATCATACAATATGTTATCCATTGGGTTGGGAGACAAAAGAAGAGTGTGAGGATCAACGATCCAACATCATTCAATCGTCTAACACCACAAATCTACGGTTAACAATAGGACACGGCATCGGCTGGGGTAATTCATTTCAAAGGGAAACGCCTTACGACGTAAATATAAGTGGATAGTGGACATTTAACTTCCATAGAATATTCTAAAATATTCATAATACTATATATAAATTAAAGTTTGACATTTATTTTTGAATTCATTATATCATTTTTTCCCTTTTAAATTAATTAATTAAATATAAAAATTATCATAAAAAATCAATTATAATTTTGTAAAAATCAATAATTATATATATAGTGAATAAATTGGTTCGATGAGTGAGCGTTACTAAGCTCTGCAATTTTTTGGTTTTCTAAATCTTATGAGAAAACAGTGTGAAACCTGAACGCTGGAAGCTTTTAACCTAAACACAATGTGGGTGTCAGAGTTGTAACTGTAAGATTATGTGACACTGAATGTCCATATATGATTAGATTTCAACCAAAATAATTTTGTACATAAAATTGTAAAAGAAAACAACAAGAAGAAGAATGCACATAAATCCAGTTAAATTTTAAACTTTCTATCATTGTAGGAAATGCAGAGGATGATAATACATTACGGGAATAAAACATTTGAGTTATTGTAGCGTTGAGTGTATTCCCTAGTAAAACAATGTTGCAGAATTAGATTGTATCGTTCCAATTCATTCGTGTGTCCTCAATTGCTCATTCGTATGTCCTCAATTGATCGAGCAAGAATATTTACCCACTTTAGGAATATTACTTATGCATGGGTTAACAATACTATTATAGAGTTTAACAATATCGAAAACCAAAATCCAATGCATGATTATCAAAAACCAAAATCCAATAACCATCATGCATGCATTTATATAGCTAAAATGCAAGTATACCCAAAGTAAGCACACTTCAGAGATGTATTCATATCTTGTAGGTTATGGCTCTGTAATGCAGTTCGGCCATCAAACACAAGGACCAAGGCTAGAAGCTTTGTTGATTTGGGATCATTAGGTTATTTGGGATGGAGCCTGGTTCATAAATCTTACCTATTAGCTCAGGAATGGGTCTGCGGTGGTTGAGACTAGGCAAAGGAGAAAAACCAAGAACAAAAGTAGGCACCCAGTGAGAAAAATAAATCAGGCCACACTCCTAAGCAACACATGTACTCCATACAGGTTTATTTTCATTTTTCCACTAGGTGTAGCATTCTCAATTACAAGTAAAAAATAATTAAGAGAATATTTAATATTGATTAATAATCACAAAATACCGCTAAAAACGTTAAACTATTTCTCCACCATGTGTCATTCCTATGAATTTGATGTTTGTTTGTGGTGAATTTCACAATAAAGATATTTTGTTAGAAAAAACAATTTGAACAAAACGAAATGAACGTTGAACCTGTTCGATACATCCATGGTTTGATATATTTCCTACCTTAAACTAATGTTTCTTATGCAATTTTGGTCCACTTTATATGAGATTTTCTGTTTTTCATGAAATTCCCAAGGTTATTTTTTGTCTTAGTTTAGTTGTTAATAGCATATCAGCATGTTTGATAGAGCATTCTAGATGTATCGTGTTGCATTTACCTAATTTATTAGAGCATGCTATGTTAGTTGAGTTGGGCATTAGGTCGATATTGCCATTCATTTTCAAGACTGCAAATCATAGTTATTTATTGAAATATTTATGTTATACATAATATTGTTAAGTGTTATGGGGACAAAAGTTTCTTTAAAGTATAAATCATAGCTATTTATTGAAATATTTATGTTATACATAATATTGTTAAGTGTTATGTTTTACTTTCTTATATGGTGTATTTTCAGTCTTTTTATGTAAGCAAACAATGCACATTGCTTTTTTGGAATTTACAAACAAAGATTGTGTTTGGATAAGAAGTGTAGAGTAGTATTTGAAAATTTGAGAGTTATTATCCTTTAGTAATCAATAAGATTTAATCATTTATGAAATTAGTTACCTTGGAAAAGCCCTTTTGCATTTGTTAAATGCTATTTTGATGTTTTCTAGGGTCAATTGATATAAACGTTTTTTTATCCTTCTCATTTTTTCTATGAAATATGCATCTAGCCTTATGTTTTACATGAGTTCCATTGTTCTTGCCCATAAAAACTAGTATATAAGAGCAATGTTGGGTTTTGGCGCATTCAAGTATTCTACATCTTTTTTGGAGTATACCTTTTTTGTTAGCATTTATAGTATTCTAAAAAACATGGGCAAAATTGCATTATTCTTTAGTCATTTTGTATTTTCTTTTGAGCTTGTGACATTCAAACAACGTTCTTTTGCACATAATATTCAATTCCATTTGATTGGGATGGAATAATCTTCTATTGAAAAACATTCAAACTATGAAAGCAAGCTACATATCTATAGCACGGAGATGACAATGGGCATGATGACTTTAAGGAATGGATAAATTTCATAGCCTTCCCATCATTGGTGGGCCTCGTAAAACTACATTTCTTCCTTGGCTATTGCATTCAAACAAGTAGCCACACCTCAATATAAGGCCTATATTCAAGAGGTTAAGATTAATTCAAGGGACTTAGCATCTTGTCTACTAAAATGGAATCACAGTCTCATTACAGGACAAATAGACAACCATGAACATCATGCATGTTTATCCTGAGGCAAATATAGTATCTCAGATTGCTGCATCCTCTACCATTGCATGCAAATCTCAATGTTCCTCTGGACAATTTTTCTACCTATCGACTTATTATCTTTTTAATTCTCAAGTTTAACGTTTATATTTTTAGAGGTCAACATGCATTTATTTATGACTTAGTAGGTATACCATATATAGTGTAGACTTGTTCTATTAGAAATTTGTGCATGGTACCTAAAGTGCATGCAAAACTTTACGATTGCTAAAGATAACTCAGTATGTGTCCAATTGAACAAGTAATGCACTTAATTTATGTGTGTAATCAGGAATTTGAAATATGTACCTACCATCATATAGTAATACCAATATGTATGTTGAAACATATATGACAAAACCAAATAAACATGCAACTAATTAGACCCTAAAATAAAAAATGATGTAAAATAAGAAACAAAAGGATGCTATTATCCCAAGCATAGCAGGTACTTATTTATAGAAGCAAGTGAGGTGAAGAAGCAGTTGCAACAACTACTAGAACACGATGTCATTTGACCTTGTATTTCACGAAGTGGGTCACCCATCATCATTGTACTAAAGAAATATGTGACTTGGTGAATGTGTATAGATTACACGGTGTTGAACAAAATTTCATTGAAGAATAGATACCCCCTACCTATAATAGATGATATGTTGGATCAATTGTAGTAAGAAAAATACTTCGCCAAGCCCGACTTAAGGTCTAGATATCACCAGGTTTGAATTAGAGAATAAAATACATGGAAGACTGCATTCAAATCCACGAAAGATTTGTATGATTCACTAGTATGTGATTTGACCTATCCAATGTACTAACTACGTTTATGAGGTTAATTAAAGATATGTCATGCATTTTTATAAATTCATTTGTTATTGTCTATTTGGATGATATACTAACATATAATTCTACCTTGAGGGAGAACACCTAACATTTGACACAAGTGTTAAAGACATTAATGAAGCATCAGATGCTAGGAAATGTCAAAAAGTGTGAGTTTGCATAGTAGTATTTTTGGTTTTGGGGGTATATGATAGGTGAATGAGAGCTAAAGATAGATATTGCCAACGAGGCCATCATCAAATGGTTGGTGCCTACAGTTAGCACTTCATAATATACTTCAAAGTCAGGTCTATTCAAACACCTTTGTAGGGAACCTAAACAAACTTTGTTAATGATATTAAATGTAAACTATTCGATATACACCAAACCTAATAGACAGAACCAACACAAGGGATTAGACCCTCTTGACAACTTTAATTACTTTTAACATATAAATAATATTCACCCCTTTGTTTAACAAAAAAACCTTAATACACATTGATTTTGTTGATTTCAAATTGTTTTGAATTTAAAGACTCCCAAAACACTAGAAAAAATGAAACTTTGAAACTTAAGCAGCGTAAAACCATGAATCCTAAGAATGAACGCAACATAAGCAAAACTCCTTTTGGGAAACCCATATGAACTTTGTTAATGATGTCAAATGTAAATTGGTGGACATACACAACAACTAACCTAATAAAGAGAGCCCGCACAAGAGATTAGACCCACTCAACCTTACTTACTTTTAACATGTAACTAATATTCGCCCAATTTATTTAAAAACAAAAAAATCTTAATACACATTGATTTGGTTGGTTTCAGATTGTTTTGGATTTGAAGACACCAAAAACACTAAGAAAAAATGAAACCCTAGAGCTTAAGCATGGTAAAACTATGAATGCTAAGAATGATTGTTTTGGATTTGAAGACACCCAAAACACTAAGAAAAAATGAAACCCTAGAGCTTAAGCATGGTAAAACTATGAATCCTAAGAATGAACCTAACAGAAGCAAAACTATAATTTTGGCCAGAATCACGATAACATCCATCCCTAAGAACGGTAGTTTTGTTGTCAATGTAAGCCAGGGCACGGTCCACGATGCGAAAGAGTATGATAAAGACCATCGTTTCGTGGGAGCGTGACATGACTGCATTATATCTGAGCCCTTCGATGCAGGGAAAATAACAGCTTCCATAAATTGTGCCATAAATCAGGTTGTTCGAAGTAGCTGACTATTTAGTGAAATCTGCACAGGACATCTGAATAAGATCATAAGTGATAAAGACACTCCACTGTCACAACCCCGCATAATCCAGCGCACATGATATCTGAGTACTATTAACACATTTTCCAGGTAAGCTAACAAAACAATATAATGGAGTCGTTTAATGATGTGACAAGTTATTTCACTTCAGAATTTCGTCAATAAAATAAAATTTTGTTTGTTACTGAATGTTCTGTTAAACATTTGTTAACATTCATTTATTTATTACTTAGTTTACTCCATATTCATTTGAAAAATCTTTGCCTAGTAAAGAGAGTCCTACCGAGCACCCACAGTCAAGATGGAAATCAAAATCCCATATTCATCCAACCATGGATGGTGGCACGTCAATATAAATTTGTATGGATGCTGAATTGAGGTTGGAATATTTGTTTTTAACACAAATTTGAATTCTCGCGTGAAAATCAAATATTGATTTTGGAGTCGTTTACAGAAGCCAAGGAATTGTTGGCCAAAAGTGGCTAAAAGTGGTTGGAATCTGGGAAATTTTTTCAAAAAATCTTGTAAAGACAGTGTTTGAATCCTGTTTTTTATGGTGGAAATGGATTCAAGACCATCAATAACATCTAAGATACCTAAAATTTTGAAGTTTAATAACTATAATTTGGATTTACAAAAATCCTTACCAGATTTTGTCTGAATATGATAGGAATTTCCATAACTTTCCAGACAATTCATCCGGCTAATTAGACTACGGATTTGATTCCTTGTATTGTTACCTGGTGAATTCCTACTGAAATCTGTACTTAATTTGATTGAATCGTGCTTCTCCGGTGCGAAATTAAAAAGGAGAGAAAATCTACAAAGCAAAAGTGTACAGGGAACTGGAAGCAAAAGAGGCCTTCAGGCTTCAATTCTCATTTACACGAAATAGGTTGCTGTAAACCTTTGGGCTTTACATCTTACAATCCGGTAGAACTCAAGGCACAAAAACATTTCCACAGTTAGTAGACAACTATAATTAAAGTGGAAGGCACAGAGAATCCACTGTGTCCACAGACATCTCGACGTACGCGTAGGTGAGGTGGTCCTTTGATTCAACAAAAACAACGACACCACACATGCAGATTCAATCAAAAGCAATTGATTCTACGCCACTTCTTCCAAATTTCTTCAAAATACGGGGGAGATGAGTGAGGTTTCCCATCTTTTCATTGACCTGGAGAATTGGAACAATGCATACGTGTAGGGCTAGTAAGGGATTTCTTTTCCTAATTTAGCGTAATGTCGTTTTGTTTGGATAAACCAATTATTCTACCTATTGGTAGGTCGAATGTGATGAAAACTGGATTTTTCCCTTTCAAAAGTAGGATGTCATTTCGTAAAAATGATAAATTTTTAAAGGAAAGGGTAATTTAAAAAAATTATAAATTAGCCATACTTGATGGTTAGAAAGGGGTAGAAACTCCAATGTGATTTTTAAAAGAAAGAATTAATTTACAAAAATTTAAATTTAAAAATTATAAATTATTAATAAACAATTATTTTTACAAGCATATTTTATTTTTTTAAATATCACATATTTATATTAAAATTTCAAGAATTTATATTAATTAATATATCATTTTTCAAGGAATATCTCTAGATCTGGCATTTTGTACTACTAGCATAGATCCATCATATCTAACATGAGTAAGGAGAGATCGAATTTCTTCAAGTGCAATTTTTTATTAATCTACACTATTTCAATGTATTGTATAATTATTTAATTTTTTTAATTTTTAAATTTAGAAAACAAATATGAGCAAAATATTTAAATATTTTGTATAGTTATCCATTTTAAAAAAAATTGAATTTTAATAAGATAAGACTCTAAACTCAATAACACCATATTTTTCTAAAATATTAAAAAATTAATTTAAACGGCAGACAATTATTGATTTGTTAAAATTGGCTTCGATTTTTCCATTTATCTAATTAATTTTATCACGGAGTTTTGGTTAATTTAAGATTCCTTTCGACACCTGTGTAAATATAGATCTAGTGGGGTTGGCCAAGTCACTGTAGACCTTGGGATGCTACGTTTGTCCCAGTGGTCGTAGAATCTCAGGATTAAGTTTACACATACCTACTCAACGCAGTGTTTCATTATTTTTATATTAATTTCCTTCTTATAATCCTCATACTTCTCCAAACAAAAATGTTTCACATTTTTACAATTTATGCTTCTTAGTCTTTTTTTTTTTTATAATAAATATCTATTTTATTATAATGTATTATTTGGTAACTGCATAATGTTTTTGCATTTATTTTATAATAAATAAATATTTTGTTATTATAATCCGAGTTTATTATTATAATCAAACATAATAATAAATAAATGTTTTATTATAACTAAATATTATTGTGCTTGGAGGTGATAATTTTAATAAATGTTAAAATTTATTTATAATAAATTAGTATTTATATAATCTTTAAAAATATTTCAAATTTTCAATTACATATTAATTCAAGAGCTAATAATTATTCACATAACATGACTAATAAGATTTCAATTTTAGGTTGTGAATTTTAAATGGTAATTATTTAAATAACATGACTAATCAAATTTTCAATTTTATGTTGTGAATTTTGAATGGTAATATTTTCATAGAGATGAAAGAATTTTAATTTATTTCATTTTTCTTCTAGTTATTGGTTACCTTTTTTTATTATTTGCAATGGTTTAATCTTTTGATTTTTTATTCATGGTCTTTTGTTCTTAAGTTAGTTAGTAGATACTAGCTATCTTCCGTAGAAGAGAAAATGGTTGATGTTTTCAAGAGTAAGAACCTACGTGGGTTAGGTAATGGTGAACACAAGAAACATTCTAATGCTAAGAACTTGTTTATATGGGAAAAAGAATGTAAATAGGCAAAGGACTCACTTTGAAAACTATTTTAGATAGTCTACAAGTACATATAACAACTGAAGATAAAATAATTGAGGTGCGGTAAGTTTACGTTCCTTGTACAACAACAGTGATGATCACTACAAGAATTTTGAGGTAAAAAGTAGGCTTCAAAACAACAAAAGTAATGACAAAATTAACTTTATAAAATCCAATAGAATTGGAGATGATGATGTCTTCCTTATGGGTAAATATTTTAGAGGGAAAAAATAAAATTACATTGTTTAATTATATTTTTGGCATATTTCCTTATAGGTTTACTCAAATGCCAAGTATAGATGCATGTTTGATGCAGAATTAAATTCCACATCCAATGAGTACCCACTTTTCATAATTATGAATAGATCTATATCATATTTTTTTTTTTGAAAATACATGAAAAAACTTATTCAACTCACTTGTTTCATGTATTTTCAACTCCTTTTCGACCTGGGTCTACTTAGAAATAATAGAGTGGGTACTTGTTGGATGTGGAATTTAATTCTAAATCGAATGGGTGTCTACACTTGATGTTTTAGTACAAGTGTAAAGAGACACTACAACATAGGGAAGGGTGTTTAAGACAATAATTGACACAATTTTTGTGTAAATTGTATTAACTTTAGACCAAAATAGACTGTCTAGTGTCTTAAACATTGTCTTTAAGTGAGTGTCTCAAATTATCTTCTTAAAAAATAGTTTCTATAAAGACAATATATAGTAGAAGAATTATTGTCACTTAGGAGGCAATTTCATTTTTGTCTTTTGAGAGACAATAGTTGGGATTAAAGACTTGTTGTCTCTCTATACACAATAAAAAATTATATTTTAGGGAAATACAATATCCCTTTTGTCTCATTAGTGGCAATATAAAATAATGATTCTAGAAAAGTATCTCACCATTAAAATACTTCAATATAAAAGTATTTAATTATAAATAAGTTACGATATCATCGATTAATTCATGTTAGGGCATAGTGGAATCGAACCATCAACCTCTTGCTTTTAAGTTTGATTCTCTTCCATTGAGTTAACATCGTTTAAATAATTATATGAAAAGTTATGATACCTATTCTAACAAAGCCAACCCTAATTTACGCCTAGCCTTAACCTCGTGGAATGTTCTTAGCACACGGAGAAAACCTGCCAAGTTTTTAACCTAAAGTATCATTGCTTTAATCTAGATCAAAACTATACATTAGGACAATAAATCAGTGTTACTCTGCATTGGACCTTTTGGCGAATTAACTTGTAAAATAAATTTCATGCAGTTTATTTTTCCAAATTGAATGGAAAATCATATGAAATATGTGATATCTTTAATGAGACTTCCTGTGCCACAATAAATGCTTTCTAACTTCACTAATTCTAAAATTCATCGACATGTATATTCTCCCTGAAATTCCCAAAATAATGGTCTTCAAATTTGGTATGTCCTTCTCTCCAACTTTTATTGAGAACAATTCCTTGATGAGTACCTCATTGAAAAGAAGAAAAAAATGCTATGTTATTATCATAGGGACGCAGTCATAGTAAATTGCCTCCACCATCCTTTTGACTACTTACTTCATAACTCATGGAACAAAGGAAATATTTATTCTCTTTCATGTGATTTCAGTAACATTTTTCATTTTCTATTTCTAGAGGTAAGTTCTCAAAGATATCCATGTCTGGGTCCTTATTTTTCCAATATTTCAATAGAACTGACCTTACCCTACCATGATTACCTCCAGCCAAAAATGCAAGAATGGTCTTATTCCTTATAGGCAACCCCCTAAGACCACAAGGTTGATGTTGTAAAAACTTCAGGTAAGTTTCAGGAAGAGCGTCATCCTTTCCTAATACAAGGTAGTCCTCAAATAGTTTGGCATTACAAAGAAATTTTATGGCATTCAATCTTAGTTTAGGATGCTCTTTTTTTGTGTAAGGTCCCTACAAGCAAGTTTTTTCTTTGTTGAACATACAAAACAATACTTTAAACATAATAAGATAGATATTGTTATAAAATAGAGTCGTTTTACTTGCCACATAAGAAATAGATACAAAATAAATAGTGCGCATCTTAAGTCTAACTTCTTTTCTTCTACCATAATAATATAAAATATTATAAAATATATATTTCTATATTTGAGAAGGAAAATAGACAAAACAAATAGGATTTTGTAATCTTGTATCAAAAAAAAAGTTAAAACGTCGTTGTTGACACCTAATCATCAGGATTGGGTGAATAACTAAAATTGATTTAAATAGATAATGGAGAATATGAATAGTCACTGGGAGATGAAATGAACAGTCTCTCCCTCATGTATATAATAAAAACCAACCTAAATGAAATACATGAATTGCTTTGAGGGGTTACTGCCTGGCCTGACATGGTATCAGAGCCAGCTCCATTTTTGCCATCTCCTTCTAGTTTTGTAACTCCCTTTTGCCATTTCCCTGCAGTCTATCCACTGCCCCCTGTGGAGTCTGTCTATTGCCCCCTCCACAATGGCTGCCCATTAAACACTGCCACTATTTAAACGCTACAAATCTCTGACATTATCTGCGCCCTCTGCACTCCCTAAGCTGTGCATAATTGTCCTTTCCTTTCTATGCTCTCTAGGCTCTCTGCCATAATCATTGTCTACGCCATATTCCATATCGCCTGATTGAAAACCCTTTTGGTCCATCAAATTCAATGGGAAGAACGAATTTCTAACACCGAAACAACTGTTGTTCCTATAACAACTGCTCAAGGGGAAGAGTTGAAGAAGAAAATTGGTGCATCTGCATACATAGAGTGTCATTCAAAAATACAACAGAATATCAAATTCGTGTTTGATTCAGCCATCAGGGTGGTGCTTCAACCTCCAAAGCAGAAGAAAAAAAAGAAAGAAAAGGTAATCTCAGAAGAATTGTTCAATCTTGTGATTGGTGAATTATTGGCAAATATGTTGCATATGGAATTTTGAACTTATGCATTACAGAATGGAAAATTATGTGTTGAGATGGCATACTTGAATCTGGTCTGACTTGATATTGCTGGCTGGTATTGATATTTATGCTGCTCCATACCTCGACTTGGAGCGTTGTGACGTGGTTCATAGGTTTGAATGGTGCGAGACCTTCACACAACAAAAACACTTAAATACTGTCTTTCCTCCAATTTCTTAAGTAGATCCACGGTATTTTATTGCTGAGCTCCTACCTTGAGACTTTGGGAATTTAAAACGGTTTTTAATGGCTGGCTATTCAAAGGTCTTCCATTGTATTTTTCACTGCATTGCCTAGTCTTCGCATTGTCTGACAGCGTGTTTGCTTCTAGTTCCAAGCTCATGTTCCTGCCTTTATGAATATATATACATTTTCCTCTTACACTTAAAAAAAAAAAATCCTCAAGGTTTTTCAAGCCACAATTTAAATATTTATGCTAACCATATTACATTGAATGTATGCTCTCCCATGTGATATATGCACAACCATATTACATTGAATGTGTTGTTTAACACTGCCATATATATACACAGTTAATCACCATATATTTATGTTTCCGCCACCCATATATATTCTATACTTTAATGTTGTCTAGATGAATGCGAATTTGTTGTCCTGTCATATCAGAATTATATTTTTCCAATTAGGAGTAAAATTTTTCAACAGAAGTTTTTTTACAGTATGCATTCAATCATATCCATTGTGGTAATAGTTCTCACTCGCAAGGAGAACTATCCTGAGTGGTCCTGGAAGATAAAAAACACCCTAATTTTCAATGAGTTGTGGAAAGGAGTGTGTATTGGAGATGAAGACAAACAGTTAGAATAGCCTACCTCAGACAAAGAGCTCGCCATTTGGAAAAATAAGAACAACAAAGTCTATGCATTAATTGCAGCATCTGTAAGTGAAGAGGTGAGTCACCATATTACGCCATTTTCAATTGCTTTCGAAGCCTTACAAAATCTGAAAGAACTCTATGACTCACATTCTGCACTTGAAGTTGTTCAACTCATGATTAAACTCTTCACTCTTGAATTGCAAAATAATGATCCTCTTGCTCTTGCATCTGAATTAAAGTCTATAATGCATGATATCCAAGCCACTAAGATTGATTTGGATATTTCTCTTATCACTTTTCTCAAGGCACTTTATCCTACTTACTCCAATTATCTTGAGTCATTATAAACAAATGGAAATATTAAATATATTACCTTTAAGTCTCTTGTGAAAAAGTTTGTTGAAAAAGAGAAAGATTTTGGAAAGAAGACAGCCCCTGAATCCTCTGAAGAGGTTGTGTGCCTTTCTCATAAAGAAAAGCATCCTGCTCAAGATTATTTTGGAGGAAGAGGTGGTCGAAGAAGAAGAGGAAGATATTTTAGAGGCAAGGGGGTAGAAAATCTCAAGGAGAAAAGGCAGATTTGCACTGCATATGCTGCAAAAGAAATGGATCACATGATGCCTCTACATGAAAGTTACCTTGGGACAAAATTGAGGAGCAAAGAAATCAATCCAGAGGTAAAACTAATGATACAGACAAAGGTAAAGCACCTGAATCTGCTCACTATGTTGTGGCACAATGTAATATTGGAGTAAATGAAGATTTATTTAATGCTTCGCTTGCTTCCGAGAAAAATGATTGGTTGATTGATTCGGGAGAAACTTGCCACATGACTCATAGAAAAGATTTTTTTGAAAAATTTACTGACAATGTTGATGGAGCAGTATACTTTGCAGACCAATCAAAAATCAAGCCATTAGGGTTTGGCACAATCAGGCTTAAATTTCTTGGTCTTCGAGACTTTCTTCTACATCATGTTCTATATCTCCCACAACTGAAGAGAAACTTGTTGTCCTTTGTCCACATCTACTAGTAAGGCCACTCCATTCATATGGTTGACGGCAAAATTGAGGTGAGAAAAGCATCTGACCACTCACTTGTTATGAGGGGAATAGAAGAAGAAAGGTGTCTCAAGCTGCAAGGTAACTTTGCTCATGCACAACATTTCTCATACAATTCTCATTATGAAGAATGTACACTTCCATCAAGTTTATTATGGCATGCTATATTTGGAAATTTGAACTATGACAGCCTCCGCTTGTTGAAGAAAAATGGTCTTGCTGGTTTGCCTACAATTCCTAGGAAATTTAAGCAATGTGATGCTTGCATTCTAGGAAAGCATAGCAAATAGTCTTTTCATGATCCACATTCAAGAGCACATAGAAAGCTTGAACTTATTCATTCAAATTTATGTGGTCCAATGCCTGTTTCTTCTGCAAATGGAAATAAATATATGATGACATTTATTGATGACTACACCAGAATGTGTTGGGTTTATTTATTGAAGAAAAAATCTGATGCTTTCCAAACATTCAAGAACTTTCATAAATGGATTGAAACTAATGCACAATCTCATATTGGGTCTATTCACACTGATAATGGAAAAGAATACACATGAAATGAATTTGAAAACTATCTTTGCCAACATGGGATCAAATATCAAACAAATGTACCTTATAATCCCCAACAGAATGGTGTAGCTGAAAGAATGAATAGGACAATCTTAAATATGGTACACTCCATGTTCTTCTTCAAAAATGTAAAAATAATGTTTTGGGCTGATTTGTTCTATGTACTGCATATATAAAGAATAAATGTCCATCTAATGCTATTGGAAACAAGACTCCATATGAAATGTGGTATGGGCACGTTCCTTCGGTAAATCATCTCAGGGTCTTTGGTTCCACCTATTATGCCTTGATATCAAAGGTACATAGAAACAAACTTGGTCCAAGAAGTTGTAAGTGTATCTTCCTAGGGTATTCAAACACCTCCAAAGCATATTGTCTCTATGATGAAGTTAATAAAAAGTTTGTTGTATCTAGAGATGTAATTTTTCTTGAATCATCTAAAACTGACAATGTCGTTGAGCAACAACTTGATCGCTTGGATAGATTCAAAAATGCAAAATCATTTCAAGAATTTGATAATTAGATTCCACATCTTGAAGGGGGGATTCCTATAATAGATCAACATGTGGAATATTCTTCTGAAGAACTCTCTCCCCCGCATGAAACTCCAGTAACGAATGATGCTTTAAGTGATGTGATTGATAGGATTAGGAGACTCAATCTTGATTCAGTCCCAACTCAATCAATGGAGCAACCTGGACCATCTGAAAAAGGTCCCCAAAAGTGGTTGATAAAGACACTTGAATGTGTTCATCCTGATGAGGTTGGAAAGATAGGAACTAGAAATTCAAACCACCAAAATGGAGGTGATGTAGATGACTCTAATTCACTTGTTGATATGGATGTTTCTTATAATTGTGAATTGAACTTGTCTACAGATTTTGAACCAACCTCCTTCAAAGAAAATGCTTCTCATGATGAGTGGAAAGAAGTGATGCAAAAGGAGTATGATGCCCTCATAAAGAATGGCACTTGGAAGCTGGTTGATCCTCCATTAGGAACCAAACCAATTGGCTACAAGTGGGTCTACAAGTACAAGTATAAAGCTGATGGCTCAGTTGACAAGCACAAAGCCATGCTTGAGGCAAAAGGTTTTGCACAGAAGGAAGGGATCGATTATGAGGAGACTTTTCCCCCACAGCAAAATGGGCTACCATCCGGACACTCTCTTCCCTAGCAACTCAGAACGGTTGGAAAGTCCATCAAATGGATGTAAAAACTGCTTTCTTGAATGGAGATCTAAAAGAGAATGTTTTTATGTCCCAGCCTGAAGGATTTACTGTGAAAGGACGTGAACAAAATGTATGCAAACTTGTGAAATCCTTGTATGGGCTCAAACAAGCACTGCGAGCCTGGTATGAAAAACTAATTGAGCATCTTCTGAAACTCAATTTCAAACATTATGATCTTGATGATGCAACTTTATTTGTCAAGAAAGTTGGCAAAATAGTTGTATATCTTGTGGTATATGTAGATGATCTTTTGATGATAGGGAACAATGAAAGCTACATTGCATCCATAAAGAAGGAATTGGGGAAAGTTTTGAAATGACTAATTTGAGCTATGTTCATTACTATCTTGGTATTGAAGTAACTCAACATCCAAAGTCCATATTTATTTCTCAAAAGAAGTACATTAGAGATCTATTGAACAGGTTTGGCATGACAAAATGCAATCCTCTTACTACTCCAATGGAATAAAACTCAAAGCTCACATCTGTTGAAGGAAAAGAATTTGAGGATGCAATAAAATATAGACAACTTGTAGGAAGTATCAACTACCTAACTAGTACTAGAGCAGACATTTCTTTTGTTGTTGGAATCCTCTCCAGGTTAATGCAAAAGCTTTGTGAGGGAAATCGGTCTGCTGCAAAAAGAGTTAAGGTACTTGAAGGGAACTCAAGACTTTGGAATCAAGTATACACGGGTGGACGACTTTAGCTTTATTGGATACTCTGATTCAGACTTCGATGGAGACAAAGAAACTGGGGTATCTACTTTAGGATATGCTATGAGTCTTGGATCAGGAGTTGTCTCCTGGAGATCATGCAAACAATCAGTTCTAGCAGATTCCACAACAGAAGCAGAATACGTGGCAATAGCTGAGGCAACAAAAGAAATTGTGTGGCTCAGGAAAATTCTTGAAGATTTGCAGGTAAAACAAGTACAATCAACTCCACTCATGGTTGACAATACCTCTGCAATAAAGTTGGCCAAAAACCTGAAGTTCCATGATCGAACGAAGCACATCAATACTAAATATCATCTGATTCGACATGATGTTGAGGCCAAAAAAAATCCATCTCTGCCATTGTTCCATGAACGAGCAAATTGCAGACATCTTCACCAAAGCGCTTGGAAGAGAAAAGCTTGAAAGATTCAAAACGATGCTTGGACTCACGAACATCCCTTCAGATTAAGGGGGGGAATGTTGACACCTAATCATTAGGATTGGATGAATAACTAAAATTGATGTAAATAAATAATGGAGAATATGAATAGTCACCAAGAGATGGAATGAACAGTCCCTCCCTCATGTATATAATAAACACCAACCTAAATGAAATACATGAATTACTTTGAGGAGTTACTGCTTGGCCTGACAGTCGTAAAAATAACTACAACAATTAATATCTTTTCTTTTATTTCTTGTAATTAGGATAAGGTGCTAGATAGGGAGGAGCTCTTAACAATCTACCCACTCATGGAATGGTGGTAAGCTAAGTCAATCTTGGACACCTCTTAGAATAGTTTAATTCCTCCAAAAGTGGCTTCCATCCTCAACCCCTCGCCATGAGGTTTAAACATGAGACCTGGTGGGGACTAAAGTCCACTCAAATCCGTTTATGTATCCCTCATAAAGAACAATAAGAAAACTTTAAAATAAAATAGTTGCAATGGCTATGACATCTTTGAGATAATCGAAATGGAAGTTGTTCATATAATTTCTCTCATTTACATTTTCTCCATACGATTTTATGGTGCAGGAATTCCTCTTCTCATCTCAAACACACTGTAGGGCATGTAATATATGTGACATTGCTTGAAGTCCTTTGTAACAAACTGCTTATTTTGTTCCATTCGTTTCACAAACCATCCTTCTAATGCATATATGAAACCCATGGGAACCTCATGAAAATAGAGTTTCTCTCCATCGGGATAGACATATAGCTTGAATACCTTATCCATCATTTCATTTCTCCTACAATTGGCCTCACTCTTTATCCTAAGACAAGTTTCATATATGATTGAATAATGATATATTGACCATGAAAATGAGAGAACAAATTTTAACTGAACCGTACAATATGTAAAATATATTTAATGTAGCTACTCACTTGATTGATCCCTAATTACAAACAAAGTTTTCCCACTCAAACTCAGTAAAGAATCGACTATCCTAGGACTTGGAAAAACAATTTGACTTGGGAAACAATCAATAAAGACTTGGAAAAGACAACAAATTCTAACACAAAAAATCTCAAAATAGTATCTACTGATTCTAGATGAGTTTATCAAGTTTTGGTCGAGTCTATAGTGAGTCGTGAGTTTAGGGAAAAGTATGAAGTCAGTACCCATCCTAGATAAGACTCAAAAAGGCTTGAGAATACTCATAAATTTTGGCTGATTCAAAAAATAGTGATTACAAAAAAGAAAAAATATCTTCCAAATGGTTATCCTAAAGGAGAATGTAGATTCATAATGATTGCTACTTGGAAATTTGTAGAACCATATAAAGTTAGGTTCTCATTCAAAGTTCCAAACTTACCCCTCGACATATTGTATAGATTCCCATTTTGTTCACAATTCTAACATGTCCCATGCATACCTTTTCCTCTTTCCAATAAAAGTACAATAAGTGACAAGTTCCAACCTACTCCAGATTTTCTTCTACCCATTTTCAAGGAGAAATCACTAAATTCTATATGGTAAATAATGCTTGACTCTTAAAAAGATAAGGAAATCATTCATACACTAAATAAACTATTTTAAATAGTATATATAATTTTTTTGGAATTTTATATTTAGCACCTAGCACTTTATATGGGATTGAGTACATATATTAGGTACTCAGATTACCCTATATTTGTTAGAATTTGATAGATGAAGAATTGTCGAAATTGTATTTTTTATTTTTCAAATTTTAATTTTTATTATTTAAGGACATTATGAACTTGGGAATTAATTCAAAATTGAAATTTTAAATTATTGAGATTACAATCTTAAATTTAACAAAACTCTGGTAGAATCATGGGGAATAAACCATTGAAATAATGGGGTGATATGTACGACACAAACTCTAAGGACAAGGTAAACTTTCTGACACATTCTTGTTGTCGCACTCAAAGCAATTGAAAACATACATGTTTACAAGGTCCGGGGTACAACACTTGTTACATCAAGTAAACTATGAAGACCAATACACTAACATTCTTTCATATTCAAAAACATCTTCGTTTACTTTACTAAACCCTACCTAATTAAGCTCAATATGAAAATCAATAAATTAAACTATCTTAAAATTAACATATATTTTATAGCATTTATTGCATTACCTTTTAAAACAAGACACATTATGAAAAATTGGGCCTTATAACTCTATATTGTCAAGAATATTGGCCTCATTTTCAATTTCATATTTCGTTGAGAGCAATTGTTGCTTGATTATTATTACCCATTCTTCCTTTTGCACAACCTTGTTGAAAAGTTAGGATATAAAAATGGAGGCCTTTGTTAGCTAAGCCTAATATTATAGCTCAGATTGAACTCATTATGTTATGTGTCCTACATCTAACATGGTTCAAACCTAGTCCTTCTTAATATCTAGGCATGGGAACCTAAGGATTCCAAAAATAGAATGGAAACTGAAAATCCAAAAGTGGTATGGCAACCTATAAGTCAAATATTACAATCATTAAGTACAACAAATGTCATTCCCAAGAATAATGAAAAAAACATGGCTTAATATATTGTAAGAGCTCAGAAACCCGCTTCCTAAAAAAGTAGGAGGCAATATTAATCTGCACTAGCATTAATGATAGGAAGGAGAATATAAACTATAAATGGAGAAGAGTCCATTAATAAATCTTGGCCAAATCATTACTTTCAACTATGTGGCATCTACCTTTAATCACGTGGTGAAGGGGAATTAAAATAATTTAAAAAGCGGAAGAGATTTTATAATCCTAAGAACAAGTCCAAAAAACTATTATGAGAAGGGATTCTAATTGTAGAGCATGCCAAGATTTATTACACTAAGTCTAGAACTAAACCCTCCAATATATGAGGAAATTGAACCCTTGTAAGATAATAATAGTGTCTTTATCTCACCAACAAGGTTCAATTCTAAAATGGGAGTGCTAGTGTGTAATGAAATATATATTAAAATTATGTTACCAAGAAATTATTTCAAGACTAGTCTGGTACATGCTCATGAATATAAGATAAAGGTGTTGGCATTATGGCTCATGGGTTGTCCTTTATGTCATCCTCATCACAGTTTGGTTGTATCCATGTATTATATGGCTTGTTTGATTCACAACAATATCCTATGTGTAAATTTGATGTATAGTAGAAGTGTAGGATTATGCTTGAGTGCAATATTGATATGCATAAATGCATGATTGATATGCTTAGCTAGGGCATGTGTCTTCTTGATTCAAAAGGTGTTTCAATAGGTTTCACTACTTGGAGAAGGATTACCAAGCCTTGTGAAGCATTATTTATGCCCTATCAAAGCATGAAAAGTCATACAGATGCTTGAAAACCTAAGGAAGATATTTGGTCACACTCTGAGGAGAGAACCTTGAGTTTTCTTCTAGTTCAAGGCTCAACCGCATGAAGGAAGGATCATTGGTGCAACTAGAAAGATTCATCCGAAAAATGACAATGTTAACATTCTAGGTACAACTGAGAATTTACTATATTGTGCATGTGACCATCCCTATAGATGAAGAAAATAATAAACCAAGTGTGAATCCACGATTTTTTCCCTTGATTTCATGTGCAAATGTGGAATTGAGATTGTCAATAATTACCTTATTTTATTTTCCTATGGTGTTTGAAAAACATTGGTTTTTGGCCCGAGGTATTGGGAGGATCAAATCCTATATAAGGAGGATCGATATGGACCAATGAGTGTGCACTTGTCTTTGTTATGTCATGTCTCAGGAAAGCTTGGGAAAGGGCACACGAAGGTCATTGAGAAATGAGATATATGATCTAACTTGTTGACTGCAGTTGTAATGAAGGGTATAGGGAACATATCTATACAGTAGAATTTGATGAAATATCTCCATTTTTAAACAATGTACTTATGTTTTTTTTTCACTTGCTAAGATTGCATTATTTGCATATGTCTAATGTTTGTGTAGAGGATGTCTTGATACTATTGTAGTAATGAATTGTCCTCTTGGTTGATTTACAAATTTTTGAAGCTTGTAAGCAGAGATAGATGAGAGAAAATCTTAAAGAAGTTCGATAACACTTATGAGATCATTATTTGTGCTTCAATGACGAGATTTGACAGAGGCATTGATTGAAAATGATTTGCTATTGTTGTTATCTCTGAATAGATCCTCACTTCTTGTATCAGATCTGAATTTGATATGTATGCCATATTTTTCTAATAGAGATCAAGATGTCATCAATGATAGATTATCTTATTCATATAATATGTCTTCATCTGGCTTGTACACAATGATATAGAGAACCATTACTAGAAGAATCTTGAAGAATAACTCTATCACTAACATGTTTGCCTCGTAGGAGGATTTTGGAAGAATCATTGTCTTATGTAGAAATCTATAACGTGTTGTTAGACCTGAATGTGTATATAGAAAGAGAGGGCTTGGCATAAATTCTTATTGGGATACTTCTCAAATTTTTTTAATTGTTGAAGCCATGGAAGTTAACATGGTTGTTTGTCCTCCTCGATTGATTTTGTTGCTGGAATATCTATGTGGAAAATGCTTATTTTAGTGATCCATGAAGTATTATTGACCTGTGCATGAAGAATTTTCATGAGATCTATATGTCAAGAGTTGTAAGTAATCTATATAATGTTTTCTTTTCCTCTACTTGGATTTGGTTTCTCTAGGCATATGAGCATTGTGCTAGTACTTTGAGAAACTAGATGTTGCATTGAATTTGGTAAATCTTGTTGGGTTTCTACTACTACTTAGTTATGACAGTATTTGTTTCTATTGGTATTATTTCTTGATGAGAATTCGAATTAGTTTGGAAAGGGTTTATGAAAATTATTTCTTGATAAAGTATTTTGTTGATGGCTTGGCATCATACTATGAATGTGATGGTTGAGTAGTGTGATGAGTATTTGATAGTTTATAGCTTGCCATTTCAGAGTGATGATTAGTTAGTGTTTGATATGGTTCTTGATAGGAATTGGCATGGTATGGGTTGACACTGTTATGGCTTGATTGACTTAGTATTGGCAGTATTTTTGAAGGTTCGCTTGGCATAATGGTTTGATATAGTTGCAATGGTATAAAGTGTATTCAGTGGTTGGTATTCAATGATTCAGTGATTCAATTATTCAGCGATTCAATGATTTAGTTATTTAGTGATTTAGTGTTTGGTATATTAGTATTAAACTTTGTATACGGTTAGTATATGTAGTGGCATGCATGTTTTGATGGTTGATTGAGATAGGTGGATCTAGTATGAAAATCTTGAAATGTGGTCCACAGAGTTGCTGAGTGTTGGAGACTTTAGTTAGGGAGTAGGAGATTCCTACCGATAGGAGTCATTAAAATTGTTAGGGAGTAGTAGCTTCTTGCCTGTAAGAGCTAGAGAACTTTTCGATTTTGTATCCTCCTAAAGGTAGGAGCCTGTGTGCTGGTAAGAGTCTACTCCAGTACAAAATGTAAGAATATTTTCTTCATAATAACAGAAGAAGACAAAATGACAATAGTAGTGGTTTTCTCCCACATTGGGTTTCCACATAAAATCTCGTTGTCCTTATGTGCTTATTTGTTTTTCATACCTATGGT
The DNA here is from genome assembly GCA_031772625.1 of Pinus tabuliformis. Taxonomy (NCBI): domain Eukaryota; kingdom Viridiplantae; phylum Streptophyta; class Pinopsida; order Pinales; family Pinaceae; genus Pinus; species Pinus tabuliformis. The sequence continues at coordinate 795,986,397 of CM062817.1, forward strand.
TTACATGCTTTATATTAATGTTTCTTATGGTTTATGACACAATATCTTGTTAATGAATTAATGATTCAAGATAACTGGGAAATGAAAGAATAATTTAAATAAATTCAATTTGGGAATGAAATATTGATTCACCCCACCCCCCCTCAATATTTATAACAATTGGTATCAAAGCAGGTCCCTTAGAAGTAGCTTGATCGCTTAAAGGGAGATCTATCAAGATGAGAAGTTAACATGGAGTATTTTCTACTAAGCCACCCTTGTTTAATTGAACTAACTTTATGTTTTGGAAGGTTAGAATGAGATCGTATTTGCAGTCACTAGGAGTTGATGTATGGGAAACAGTTGAAGGTGGATATCAATATCCAACCTCCATTGCCATAAATGAAGTAGGAAAGAATTGATATCAGAACAATGAAAAGGTTGTAAATGCTATCTTGGGAGGACTATCATAATCTCAGTTCGTGGAAGTCATGGAGCTAAACGCAATAAAATAAATATGGGATAAGCTTTTCCAGAGCTATGAAGGTGATACTAACGTTAAAAAATGTCAAACTTCAACCATATAGAATTTTGTATGAGTCTCTTAGAATGCATGATGATGAAATAAATTGAAAGTTTTTTTCTTATAGTAGACGAGATTACTAACACTATTAAAGGGCTTGGGGACAAGATAAAGGATTCTTCTATTATCGAAAATATTTTGAGACCACTAACCCAAAAGATCGATGCGAAAGTTTCTACCATTGAAGAAATGCGGGTTTTGAAATGTCTTACTTTGAATAACTCCATGGGATCTTGACAACTTACAACATGAGAAAAAAATGGAATATTTTGGAGATTAGAGAAGCTTCCTTCGAATCCACATATAAAGGGAAACAAAAGGATGAGGCTAAATATCACAAGTACAACTCAAAAGAAGAAGACACAAACTTTGTAAGGAAGTTGCAAGTGGGAACTAAAAAATTCAAAGGTAAACTTCACTCTAAATGTTTTTCTTATGGAATAGTATGTAATTATGAATCCAAATGTCCATATAAACAAAATCATGGTAAGAAAGAAAAATAAAAGGAAGTTTCCGATAAAAATGTCGGAAATAAATTATCTGCAAATAAAATCATTTTTTCTATTCAAGATAATGAAGACACATCTGATTATTGGGTAGACTCAGACTCTAATTCTAAAAATAGTTACAAAATACTTATGGCTTCTGAATATCATTTGACTAATGAACCCGATAATTGTGAAGAAAACGATTTAATGGAAGCAATAAGATATTCTGGTAGATTCAGGAATGAAAACAAAGATATGGAATCTAAAGAGAGTAGTATCATTAAATAAATAGACATGTTAAGGAATCGATTAGAAGAAACTAATAGAAGAGAGGAATCCTTAATGAATCAAATTTAAGAAAAGGGAAGGCATTATGAAAAGTTTGAATATGAAATTGAAACACTAAGGGAACATTATGAGAAAATAAAATCATAATCAGATTAAAATCTCAAGTGGGTAAAAGCATCTAAAGAACTGGAGAAGACTATTAATAAAAAACGCTCTTCTCTAATTAAGGCAAGTCTTAGATACAACCACAAGCTTTTAGAATCACAAGGTAATGATAAGGACCAACATAAAGCTCTTCAAAAAAAAATCGAATAAGGTGACTCATTAGAGATGAAATCATCAAGATCATAGCCAAGATCAGTTCCAAGGTATAAAGCATTCTTTCATGGATATTGGTCTACTTGTAACTCATTTGGGCATAAGGCCACTAATTAGAGGTCAAGTATATGGAATGCAAGAAAACAAGCTTATGGTTACATGAGATGGTATAAGTATCACAAATTTGGACACATGATCGTAAATTAGAAGTAGATTTGGAGGAAGAAGGAGCAACAATCAGAGACATAGGGAATATAGCCCCTATTGTAATCCATTGTATTTAATTTATACTTATAACATGGACTGTAGAAGTAAATGTGAGGTACATAACCTCATGGAAAGCAAAGGATGACTATCAGGTCCACATGAATAGCGGTGCATGATCTTAGGGGTAGTATTGCATTGATGATGATTTTGTATGTTGCTTGAATGTTATTTTGTTGATGATTTATGTTTCTTACCTTGATATACAGCTTCATGTGGAGAATCACTTATGCTTCCAATAGCTCATTGTTGGTGTTATGCTTCTAACATTGGTTCATTATTGATGATACCTATATAGTTTATTTGTGTGTTGATCTATGATGTGAATTATGCATCTATTATGATCAGGATTGGTGATGAAGAATTGGCACAAGTTCAAGAGAAGCTTCTCTTATGCTTCTACATTCATTATTGGTTAATTATGCTTAGCATGAGAAAAACTTACATGATATATGGTTATTTCTATTGTCAATCTTCTTATATTGGTACATTACTTACTATTGAAAGAAAAATGTTGTTGTCACTATGTCATGGTTAATGTTGATCTATAATGAGTTCATTGCCACTGTTGATTGGTCTTCTTGCAAGTGATTGAAAATTGTGTTGGTTCTATCTCTATTCTTATCGGTTGGTATCCTATTTTATAATGAGGATATATATTGTTGGAAGTAGTGGAGAAAGATAAACTTATATTATTGTTATGATAATGATAGGATTGTGACCCTAATCTTAGACCTCATATCCTAATATCTAGGGAGTGGTTGAAACCATCCCACTAGTGTGAAAGCCTATATATTTGAGGCTCATCTGACTCAATGGATATAGGGCTTGTATGAGTGTTTGTACACTCTCCAGGTATCTCACCTGGAGAGACATTTAGTTAATATATTCAATTTTTACCATGGTATAAGAGCTACAGGGTTATCAATCCTGTACGTTGAGGGAACGTTGTGTCTGAGACAAAATCGTCACATGTTTTAAGTGCACAAACGCAACGATCCCACTGTTACACTTATTTCCCTTTTCATTTTATCGACCGTCAAAGATATGTGTTGTACAGTAGCGAAGAACTTCGCGAGTCCATGGTGGTAAATCACGCCGAGCATAGGAGTAAGTTGCAGGCTGAGTGGTGGTGCAAAGGAGGACCATTTGGGTCTACGGTGTGTTAAAACTGTGCATGGAGGTTGGGTCAGTCATGAATCTGGATCAGTGACTCAGAGTCATCAGAATGTTGCTTCAGCTACAGATTATGGTGGTAGCTCAGATTGGTTGGTGAGCTCAGATCATGGTGGCATCTCTCTCGGTGGAGGTTTTCTTGAGGTAGCTCCTGGTGATCCGCACATATGAACTCCTCTTGTGCTGGTTTGTCATTTCATATCTTCCCTATGCTACTCTTGACTCGATGGCACAGTGTGTGAGAGTGGAGATGCAAGGTGGATGTAGTAGTCGAATATTTTAAAGAAAAAATTACAATTTCATTTGCACTTGGGTGATCACTGCTCCCACGAAAGGCACAACAGAATTCAGAAATCCACTCTGGAAACCTTCAAAGGGAATCATAGATCCATTCTCTCCTTTTTCCAGTGAGAGGAGGACCAACGAGCCATCGTGACATCGCTATGCTAGTAACCCCAAATGAGTTTGATTTTGCCATCTAATATTGGAAAGAGCATGGATCAAGCACCAAATTTTTTTCCCAGGTATCAGTGTGGAGCGATAAGGAATTGCTCTTCATGTAAGGGCGTTTTAGTGGGTGTAATTGATGTTGAAACAAGTGATGGCGTGCAAAGTTTGGCATCCATGATTGGTTTGTATGAACAATGGAGCCTTCCTGAGTGAGTGTCATAATTTTTTCCGAGGTGTGCATCAAGCGAAGGCTGCATGGTGGAGGTCAAAAGATTCGTGTGGCGGGCTACTGCTCTGTTGCCCACATGGATTGGACCTAATTTTCTACAGATTGGTGTGGAGCACGAGCAATTTGCTGTGGACAGCCGAGGAGGAATAACTGTGGAGATCTTCCGTGGTTGAGGCAGAATTCCACAAAATAGCCATAGGCCATTGAAAGTTGCAGGCCTGGACTGTTAGTTCTGGAGGAGGCTGCATAGAAAAGTCAACAACTGTTGCATAGAAAAAGTCAATGCGATTTCAGATTTTGCTGCTGAGGATCTGTGCTCGGAGGCCGTGTTGGTGGAGCCCTACATGTAACACTTAACAAATGGTGTGTGACTGACCAAAAATAGCTGCGTTCAACCCTTTTTCTTCTTAGGTTGCAGAGGGAGCATTTGGATATGTATCGCTGTCAATGTCATCTAGTAGATTTGGAAAAAGAATTATTGTTTGAGAAACTTAAGTTGCAGGTTGTGGAGATCTGAAAATCAATTGAGATCTAAAAACCAATTGGGTAAATTTTTCTTCTAACTTACTATATGCCACAACGAAAATGTGAAAGTTCTCACTGATTTGAACCTATCATCAGAAATATATCAAAAATTGCTAATTACATATATCGGAATTAGATATTGAGAACGCTTACAACTTGTGAGAGGTCGTTTTGTTGCTCATCAGCAGATCTGAGGGCTCTAAGACCTACGTGGCATAGAAGCCACAGTCTACAAGGTTCTACAGTTGATGAGTTTCCAAAGGGAGAAGTTTCCCACCTACATGGTAACGAGGTTGTTGGAGATTGTTAGAGGAACTGTGTGGAGTCAAAAAGGAATCTCAAAGTGAGATAAGCTGGACTTTAACAATATGTCTATATTTTTAGATATTTTTGATTCTGATGATGATGATTTTCTAATGTGGGCATTTGGAAGCATTAGCATGGGTAGTATGTTCGAGTCAGAAGAAATTTCAGAAAAACAATGTGGTTCTGTTGATGACCATGAGAATCAAGAGGCACAGTCTGTTGTGCAGGATCTTGAGATTGAAGACACATGAGCTCATCTTCAAGAAGGGTGTAAAGAGGAACAAAGTGTTCAAGATCAATGGGACGAGCCACATGAAGATGATTGCAAAGGCGTCGTAGAAGAAGACAAAGTTGGAGAGAATTTAAATTGCGATGATCTCATTAATATTTCTGTGTGTGCAGACGTTACATCAATGAATGATGATGACATGATAGCTAATGTTCATGTGGTTGACACCAGAAATAGTGAGAGGGAAAATTCTCCTATCCTGCCTGTCAAAATCTTGAGAAGGGCGAGAATAAGAATTCAAGATTTCCATCATTAAGGAAGAAATGAGGTGAAGATACATCACTACCTCATGACGAGGAAATTGAAGATGAAGCCTCAACTCAAGGTGAACAAACATGGACTCTCAAGAAAAAAGACCAAAATGAAAACATCTATTACCAAGTTTGTCATGTTTTAATTGTAAGCCTAGCTGACACTAGACTAGCAGGCGTATGTTATTGTTCACTACCATTTCTCCATTAAGGGGGAATGTTGGAAGTAATGGAGAAAGCTAAACTTAGATTGTTGTTATGATAATGATAGGATTGGGACTCTAATATTAGACCTCAGATCCTAATACCTAGGGAGTGGTTGAAACCATCCCACTAGTGTGAAAGCCTATATATTTGAGGCTTATATGACTCAATGGATATAGGGCTTGTATGAGTGTTTGTACACTCTCCAGGTATCTCACCTAGAGAGCCATTTAGTTAATATATTCATTTATTATCATATATTGCTACTATGGGTTGATGCTTCATATTGATGTTATACTTCATGGACATGATTATTTCAAATTATTCAAAGGATTTTCATTGCACATCATGATTGATGATTGGTTAATATACTACTTCACATATGTTGTTGATGAATGTGATATCATATTCTACTATTGATGGATGTCATAATGATGATGGAGTGAAGAATTGGGAATGGTATTGTGATACTACTTGTTTATGGATGCATGGAACTTTGGTCATGTTTCATTGGAACAATTAATGTAAAAAAAAATTGTATTATTCATGCTTATGTACTCATATACAACCATGTATTTTCTTTATAAAGCCTTGTACTTTTATTTCATGTCACTATAGAGTCTAGTGTATGCTCATGGGGAGCATGGAAAGTAAGAGAAGGTATTATCATCATCAAATCAAATTTATATTATCAGGGGGAGTTATTCTCTTCATTTGGATTTACCCTTTTCCCTAGATTTCGAAGGAGGAGAGAGGACATGGTGTTTTTCAAGAGGTTACCATTAAGTCCAAAGGGGGATATTATTGGAATTATGTCTCATGGGTTGTCCTTAATGTCAACCTCATCACATTTTGGTTGCCTTGATGGATTATATGGCTTGGTTGCTTCAAAACAATATATCTATGTGTCAATTTGATGTATATTGGAAGTGCGGGATTATGCTTAAGTGAAGGATTGATATGTATAAGTTCATGTTTGATATGCCTAACTAGCGCACGTGCCTTCGTGATTCAAGATGTGTTTGAAGAGGTTGAAATTCTTATAGAAGGATTATTGAGCCTTATGAAATATTTTTAATGCCCTCTCAAACCTTTATAGGTCATCTAGATGCTTGGAGAGTCAAGGAAGAACCTTGGTCACACACTAAGTAGAGAATATTGAGTTTTATCCTAGTTCAAGACTTAGCCACATAGAGGAAGGCTCATGGGTGCAGTTGAAAAGCTTCAGCCAAAAATGGCCATGTTGATAGTGTGACTACAACTAAGAATTTCCTGCATTATGTGTGTGACCATGCTTGTAGATGAATAAAACAATAAACCAAGTGTGGAACCAAGGTTTCGCTTAATAATTTCATGTGTTCAGGTAGCATTGACATGATAAAAAATTACCTTAGTTTATTTGTTTGTGGTATTTAAAAAAATTGGTTTTTTGCCTAGGGTATTGGGAGGATTAAATATTGTATAAGGAGGAGCGATTTCAAGCAATGAGTGTGAACTTGTCTTTGAATTTCTTATGTTATGTCTCACACAGACTTGGGCAAGGGTGCACAAAGGAGATAAATAATTGAGATATATGATCAAACTTATTGATTGTAGGTGTAATGAAGTGCATATTTAGCATATCTATACAATAAAATTTGATGAAATAACTTTGGCCCTTAAAAAATGCACTTATGTAATTTTTCACCACTTCCTTAGATTGCATTATTTGCAGTAATTTATTGTGTGTGCAGAGGATGTCTTGATACTATAGTAGTAATGACTTGTCCATTTGGCTGATTTGCAAACCATCAAAGGTTGTATACAGAGATAGATGAGACAAAGGCTTAATGAAGGTCGATTAAAATTATGAGAGAATTATTTGTGCCTTAGCAATTTTTATTATGCAGAGAATGAGATTTAACACAAGGATTGATTTACAATGATTTCTTATTTTTGTTAGTTGAAAATATCCTCACTCCTTGCATCAGATATGAATTATATGTATGTGGCATATTTTTTTGATAGAGATCAACATTACATGAATGATAGCTTAGCTTCTTCATATAATACTTCTTGATCTAGTTTGTACACACTGATCTAGAGAACCATTTCTAGAAGAAACTTGAACAAGACATCTATGACTAACACGTTTGTGTCATAGGAGGATTTTGGAAGAATTGTTGTCTTATGCAGAGATGTATATTTCATTGTGGGTCCATTTGGCTAATAAGGGACCAAATTTGGCTAAGAATGGCACAAATAATAAGGGTTGCAAGGGTGGGAGGGGATCATCTTCGATCAAAAGGGAAACCATGAAATTAACATTAAGTGTTAACGAGGAAAGCTACTAATAATCACCCCGAGATATTGGCACTTTTTCTAGGTCTTCAAACTTGATAGTCACAGAGTACAAGGAAGATTTTGATTATATGATACTCAACAACCGTTATCAAGGATATGTGATAATTACCAACCACCAAGGACTAAAAATGAGAAAGGCTCACACTCACAAATAAAAAGCAAACATGGAGGTGTTAGGTAATCTAATTGTTCACTAAATTACTTCATCAAATTATCCACTAAAGTTTGTGAAATTGCAATGTGTATGTGCACTATATCTACTAGGAGATTTATGTTTTATTAAAGAGAATTATTATGAAATTGAAATCCTAATATAGGTATGACTAATTCTCATAAAGTATACTTACATGTTATTTCCATAAGACATTTTTAAACTAAGGCTAACTTCAACTTTAAACTGAGAAAGTTCTTGAATCAACAACTAGGTTTTTGAATTGAAACAGGAAATATAATTCTCATGATTTTCTACGATAAGAGAAAATCATGAGGATTTTGGATTAACAAATCATCAAAGTTAAATCCCAAATATTAATTGCTTGATTCAACTCTCTCTTGATGATGAAACTGTATCTCTTAAGATTACGTGTGAGAAAAATAAATTATAACCAAGTTTGACCTTTTCTTTGACCAGTCATATTCTTGAATTTTATGGTCTTCCAAATAAGCGTGGTAGGTCGGTATCCTTACACTTGAAATTTGGTAGTCATTGATGTATCATTTTCATCTTCAAACTCTTGGGAACTTGTTCAACCTTAGACTTAGCTGCAAAATTTATGATTAGCTCTGAAATATGTGTATTTTGGTAGTCATATCAATATTTTGGTCAATTTCACAAAGAAATTATAGATTACGAGTTATGAATAAATGATCCCTTATGTTATAGCTAAGGATGACCTGGATAACCTTATAACTTTTAAACGTAGCAAAAAATTGTATGGAATAGGTGAAAAGGAAGGGAAAAAGGTGTCAAAATGAGGATAATTTAGGGATTCAACATTCCCTCACATTGAACATGTTGCATGTCCTCATGCACAAAATTACAAAACTAAAGATATTTCCTATCAATGAACTATCTGTGATGCTTCGATTAAGACATGCAAGTTTTTTGTTTCTCCCTTGCCTTATACATTGAGTGACTATATAGGTTTCCTCATTACGAGTTTTCGTTGTGGTCATTTGATCTTCAGTCTAAGACCCTCATTATTTGCCTTAAGATTTCGATTCTTTTTATAAAAATAAGACATTCTCAATGACATCATATCATTTTTATCTATCAAAACTTCAATTTGTGACTTTACTACTTCATTCTCAATTTTATATGTTTTTCTAATATTTCTAATTCATAAATTTCTTGTTTTAGAGTATTAGGAATTTCTTTCTCTATTTGAGAAGTAGTATTTATCTTTGAATTAGCCATAGGAACATCATCATGTAAAGAATCTTCATACAAATTGGTTTCCAAGGGAGAATCTACCTTTTTGCACACCCTTTGTTCTATAGTTTGCAAGTAATTATAGACTTTTTGTTGAGAAATATCCACTTTAGGGGTGTTTCTTTGTTGGACTTTGATATGATGGTGGTTTTGTTATTGCTTTTGTCTCAAAATTGTTTCCTTTTCCAAGATAAACAGTCTCAGGGGGTTCTTAACTTTTCTTCTCATCTAAACACTAAGAAACACTTTTTATTCTCCTTAGTTTTTGTATAGGCTTTTCTACTTTTGAAATGATTTTCCTTTTGTTTCCTTATTTATGAACTTTTCTTTATTTCTCCTTTACTCTCTCTAGTTGTTTTGCATTTTTATTGACTTTCTTTCTTCTATAATTATCTTGACTATTTTTGTCTTTTACTTCCTTCAAAAATTTACTCATGGGAACATCATTTCATGTTTCATCTTCTGGAATTCCCATCTCTATTGGTTCATTAAAACCCTTCGCTTCTTTATTGTAGTCTTAGGGTTAGGATTTTGAAGAACCCTATGTCTACTCTTTTTGGTCTTTCTTACCACTTCTTCTTCAGGGACATCTACGAAATGATTTCTAACCAAAAAGGTCTACCAATTATCACCGACAGTCTTTAGGTGTGCCTTAACAGGAATTTTACTAATCTATGCTGATACAAATCCATTTTAATATTACTAGAGTCTCTTTGTATATTAAAATACATCTTTTTAAGGCTCCACATCAAATAATATGACATATGTTACTCCTTCCCTTTAACAAAATGCATCAACAATTTGGCATGGTAAAATTTTAAGGTTCCAAATCTACCATAACAAGTGAGAAATTTTTGAAACACTATTAACAAGTTTCTCCATTTAGATTTGAGTGTTGTGACTAGAATTCCCTTCTTGATAAATGAATTTCCCATACCAGGATTGTGCATGAAATTATTCTACCATTCATCCTTAATTAACTGATTTTTAAACCAACTTTCACCGCTTTTGGGGACTTTTGTTGTTTTAGCTATGAAAAAATCTATATTTGTTAACCTTATATCTCCAATTTCATCTTCCACACCATCGAATGCCCTGGAAAATTCTCTAGTGACTTCAACTTCATATTCATCATACATTAAAATAAAATTAAGCCATCCTTCCTTCTGCAACTGGTCTTTGACTTGTGGGTGGGTGTCAAGGATGTTCGTTCAATTCGACTCATATTGGATAATAACACCCATTGTTGCAGAGAAGTCATGCCCCTTAATTTCATCTTTCAATAGGGTTGGGTGGAGGAATAAGCAATGAAATGGAATGGGTTGATGGTGGTAGGGTTTGAGTAAAATAGGTCATCAAAGAGGTGGTCAAATTTTAATATGATTCTTTCTTTAATGATTCCACATGATTCAATAGGTTTGATTTTACTATATTGTTAGGACTTGGGGAATCTTGAATGATTCGTATACGATGGAAGAATTTTTTCACAAGATGAAATGGGATATGAGTATGAATGATGGAATAAGGTTACAAGTAATGTAATAATTATGGTCATTATTTGAAAAATATGTATCACAAACGTTCAATAAGCTCATAAATCTACACCTTCCTTTAATGGAAAATGATTTAATATCTTATGTGCATACCTTTTTCACGTACTCTCTTCCCCTTTATTGTAGGTTCATGATGCCTTGTAAATGCTTGTTGGTTGAAAATTATTGTAGGTCTATCACTAGCCGTACAATGTGAAATTGGTTATGGAATGTTGCGAATTCTCTAGATTTGTGTTCAACTTGACTATTTGTTCTAAAACTAGTTGATCAATGTTGATGATATTTTATGATGCTAGGAATTCTCTTTTGAAAAGAAAAGAAAATTCTTTGAGAAATTTATTATAACTACAAAAAAATTTTAAAAAATCAAACAACGAAGGGGAACAAAAGAAAATGGGAAAAATAAAGGGGAAATATGAAAATCTAAGCCACCAAGGATCCCTTGATTTTCAGCTAGGATTTTCTACATAGGAATGCTAGTAATGTCGGTTTTCATACCTATGCCCTTATATGTATATGTATATGTATATCTATATATATATATATATATATATATATATATATATATATATATATATATATATATATATATATATATATATATATATATATATATATATATATATTATTTTCTTTTATTTTTTCTTCTTTCTTTTTTATTCTAAAAAAAAGAAAAATTACAATTCTTTTGATGGTGGGTAAGGAGAATCTCACTTCATCACCAACTACAGATCAAAATTCTCTTCGAGATGTTTAACAAATTATTCTCTCCTTAAGGGCTTAATATAATTTCAACCTATACCCATTAAGAGGGAAGGTGGTATTTTCTTCATCAATAGTCCTGACTTTAGCTGCCCCATTATCAAAAACAATCTCGATTTCATAAGCGCCAAGCTAATGTGTTTGAAATTATCATTGAAAATTCTTAAACTTAGAATAAGAAAGAAGAGACCAGTCACTTGGCTTGAAGTTCTTGACTATGATGAATTTTTCATGCCATCTAGTTCTTTCTTATTGGATTTTGTTTGTTCTTTGTATTACATCTTGTTGAATCTCATCGAGCTCATTCAATTATGCCAACCTTTGTTTTTGAGATTAGTGTTGAATTTCCATGACCTCGGATATAGAGTAGAGTCTTAAAATCATTGATGCTACCAAACCAAGAATCTCAACAAGAACTACTTTCCACAATAGAAAATATATAGTAAATCACATATGCGCAAGTATACACAATTTTTAACAAAATTGTACAATAATGCACAACCCCAATCTTCATTATATTAAACCAAATATGAATAATACAACAGTCCATGATATACAATATACAATGAAAAACATGCCATGTAGACTCAATGTTGTATCTTATCATGCTGGTCCTTCACTTCTGTACTGCTCACTAGCTGCCCCTTAGTCCTTCAAAGGAAAACACATCGAGACTCCAGGAGGGCTGCCACCTAACACTGTTGCAAGTCACTTTTGTAGCATGTACATGATTTGATCCAATATGTTCACTCGGTAGGCCTAATTCTCGAGCTCCAAACTGCCAAGCTAGCAGTCACCTTTTTTCATCAAGGTGTTGCACTTCGACACTGATTTTCACCCAACCTTTTGCTCCTCTTCGTCATTTAAATATAACTTGTCTAGGGCTACTTTCGGTTATCAACAAGACTTCTGTCCACCATACCAATGATGCCCAATCCTCCACTACAGAATATACTCCTAATTGGGGTTACTTATTGCTCAAGACAATCCCAATACACGGCTCCCATAGGCTGCTCCAATTCTCATCCAAATCTAGTCAACACCTTTGACCCAACACACAAGAACCTTGACTCCAAGTATGTTGTCCCACGCTTCCCTTGATTGTTCCCAGTTAGGGCATTTTAGCAGACTATAACAACCCTCAACCAGTCCCTGAACAACCCTCAAACAACCTTCAAATTTTGCAGCCTTCCTTAGAGTTATCCATCTGCTTCCACATTGGAGATTAGGGCTTAACAAAACCCCAAAAACACCCACTCAAATTCTTCGTTGTGCTCGTATGGCTTGCGGCCTACCACAAGGCCTATCTATAACTTACATTCTGCCCAAATGAGAGTTTCCTTGCCCTTTAAATATGCCACAACCAACTTGCCTTTCTCCTTACATAACTCTACCTCCTTGCAAGTGTGAACAAACTTCAAAGCAGTCTCCAAAAGGCTCTTATGCTACCTCTTTTCCACACAAAAGTGTCCTTTTCATGAAACCCAATCTAAGGTAGGAAATCCGAGTTCTTTTCCTCCTCCAATGGGATCCTCATATGTAATGTGTTGCACAAATGGAATACTAAATGAATGCTCTCCAACTTATATTTATACACTAAATTAAGGGCTCCATGAATTTGATGAAGGGTCATGTCTCTTGGATGAATTCTCCAAGCCTATATGACTTGTCTTGTCAAAATATTAATGACAACTTCAAAAATTCATAACTTCATTTCCAGAGCTCTGATTTGAGTGATATTTAGAGCGTTGGAATCGGCACGCCAAGATCTATCACCTAAAATTTTCTCATACTCAAATTTATCATGGGTTCAACCTGAATATCGATGGGTACAGAACCCCAACCTTGGATTCCAATCCCACAAGTGACTCTTGTGGTGCTCCAACCTCCAAACCCTTAACCCTAGGGCTCGGAGTACCTCCCCAAGTTACATAACTCAACACTCCCTCTTAGTGACGAAGGTAATTCCAAGACTAAGAAGTAACTTGTAAGTATCATCATTACTCGCAACATTTGTCCAACTCCTGATGCTCCCAATAACAATAATCCATGTATGGTGAACTACGCCCTTCTCGGAAGTGTTGTTGTAAGTGGAAGCATCTTGATTCTTCTTCTTCTTCTTCTTCTTCTCTGCCACTTTCCAATCTCTCCATGATTCCTTCTTGACAAATGTAGGAGCACCCTTGCTCCCCATTGACCATGCCTCTTCTTGGGCTACAAAGTATCCCTCCGAGCTTGCAAGTTCCCTCTTGAACTTGACTTCCTTTGAGTCTCTAGACCCTAGACTTCATCTCTGGAAATTTTACCTTCGTCTCGGAAACCCCTACCTACTCCTCTGAAGCTTTGACATACACCTACACATGCTCCTTCTTCTCTGGAAATTTCACTTGCTCCACCTACTTCTTTCCATGATCCACATGCATCTATGTCAACCTGTAGAGATCATTATCTCTAACTATGAGTACAATCCCTTCAAACTTAGAGCATTTGGGTTTGAGTCTTTCCTTCCCATCTTAGAACAAGACTTCAAACCCCTTCCTCTTGATCATTGAGATGAAAATAACACTATATCTAAGTACTGGTATAATGAATACATGGTGGACCCAGATCACACGATCTGTCTTGATTTGGAATGGCACAACACCTGATCCTCGGGTCTATAACTAACTCTTGTCACCCAAAAGCATGTGAAACATTGAGTCCCATTAATCAAAAGTCTCAAAAACCTTCCCTGAACTAGTCATATGCTTTTTCAGACCACTGACCATGTACCATCCCTCCTCATTGATAATACCCTGTGAGAAATGAGAAATCATAGAAAATTCCTCCTCATCCAATCTCCTAGTGAGATCATCTATCTTAGTTGCAGTGGAAACACCGATGGCTTGCTTTCCTTTCCTCTTTTCATAATCTCCCTTCTTATTCATCGAACATCTCGAAGAATATTGACCCATTTTGCCATAGCTGAAACACTTGACTTTACTCAAGTCCTTCTTTTTCTTACCCTTCATTCGTGCTGCAAGTGCCACATCATCATCGAAATAATTCTCCTTTGGATGAATACCCTTGTCTCTCAACTCTTCCTGAATGAATTCATCCCACAGCCTATCCCAGTCTAGCGTCTTTTCTCTAGCAACGATTCCTTTGATGAAGGTCTTCCATTTCTCAGTGAACCCTTACAAGGAAATCCTTACCATATCTCCATCTGAGATAGTCACATCGATGGCAACAAGCTCATATTTGACCTGAGACAATATCATCAGATACGAGGTCAGACTTTCACCCTTTTTCATCTTGGCGGACTTCAACTTATCCTCCAATACTAGTTCCTAGTTCTCATTCTTATTCTAGAACAAATTTTGAATAGCCATCCACATCTCATGTGCATTGTTCTTCCTGGAAAAATGATATATTAGGGCATCCTTCACACCGTCTAGGATGATCAATCCCGACCTCACATCCAAATCTTCATATATTTCCAACTCCTTAGGGTCGGTTTGCTTCTTGATCTATTTCTCGGCGAACTCCCAGATCTTGCTGACCTAGAATACCAGCTTGATCCTTTCCTTCCAAGGAGTATATTTGGACAACCCCTCCAACCTGGATAACTACCTACAACTTTGACATTGTAGTGATCCCTTCACTTACAATGTGATCAATGTCCTCTCACGTTGTACTTTTTGATGCACAACTCTGATTCACTGACTTCCAAAGTAGCTTAGACACACTCTGATACCATGTTAAATTTCCATGACCTTGGATCTAGGTTAGAGTCTTAAAATCACTAACGTTACCAAGCCAAGAATCTCAACAAGACCTACTTTGCACAATGGAAAATATAAAGGAGTAAATCACATATGAACAAGTATACACAATCTTTAACAAAAATGTACAATAATGTAGAACCCTAATCTTCATTATATTAAACCAAATCTGAATAATACAATAGTCTATGGTATACAAGGTATTATGGCAAACATGCTACGCAGACTTGTTGGTATATGTTGTCCTATTGGTCCTTTGCTTCTGTATTGCTCACTAGCTACGCCTTAGTCCTTGAAAGGACAACACATCGAGACTCCAGGAGGGCTACCGCCTAACACTGTTGCAAGTCACTTATGTAGCATGTACATGGGTTGATCCAATCTACTCCCTATGTATGCCTAATTCCCGAGCTCTAAACTACCAAACTAACAATCATTGTTGTCCATCAAGGTGTTAGACTTCAGCACCAATTTTCACCCAAACTTCAACTCCTCTTCATCACTTCAAGATTTATTGTCTATGGATACTTTAGACTATCAACATGTTGCCCTCCACCAAATAAATGATGCCAAATTCTTCAATGTGAAATCTACTCCTAATTGGGGTTACTTATCGCTCAAGACAATCCCAATACACGGCTCCTACAGGCTGCTCCAATTCTCATCCAAATCTAGTCAACACCTTTGACCCAACACATAAGAACCTTGACTCCAAGTATATTGTCCCATGATTCCCTTGGTTGTTCCCAGTTAGGGAATTTTAGTAGACTGTAACAACCCTCAACCAATCCTTGAACAACCCTCAAACAATCTTCAAACTATGTGGCCATCCATAGTGTGATCCCTTTGCCTCCATGCTGGAGACTAGGGCATAACACAACCCCAAATAGACCCACACAAGTGCTTGGTTGTGGTGGTATGGCCTACGGCCTACCACACAACCTACCTATAACTTATGTTATAGACAAAGAGAGTTCCCTTACCCTTTCAAGGTTCCACAATAGATCTGCCCTTCTCCTTACCTAACTCAGCCTCCCTGCAAGTGTGAACAGACTTCAAAACAGTCTCCAAAAAGCTCCTATGATGCCTCTTTTCCACGCTGAAGTGTCCTTATCCTATGGCCCAATCTAAGGTAAGAAATCCTTTCCTTTTCTCCTCCAATGAGCTTCTCATACGTAATGTGTACCACAAATGGATGATTAAATGAATTCTCCCCACCTTATATTTATACACTAAATGAAGGACTCCACAAATTTGATGAAGAGTCATGTCTCTTGGACGAATTCATAACTTCCTTTCTAGAGCTCTGATTTGAGTGATCTTTGGAGCGTTAGAATGGGCACGCCAAGCTCTATCACCACAAATTTTCTCGTGCTCAAATTCATCATGGTTTTGGTTATAAGATCACAAGTGTCTCTTGTGGTTGTCCAATGTCCAAACCTAGAACCCTAGGTCTTGGAGTACCTCCCAAGCTAGGAAAATCAACAATTAATATATATTAAGTCCCAAATTTATTGTTGTTCTAATGGTAGCTGCTTGGAATTCATTTGGAAGAAATACTTTATTTCCATATACAAGCTCATAAGGAGTGCTCAGTAGTGTTTCCCCATGTGGTATGGTTTCCCAAACGTGCCTTTAGAAGCTTTTCTACCCATTCTCGTATTTGCAAGTGTATAATATTGGTCATTATATCTTCAAGTACCTTGTTGGTAGATTCCACTTTCTTGTTGGATTGTGGATGATATGGAGTGGATTTCTGGTGTTTGGTTTTGTATTGCTCCATAACTATTTAGACCAACTTATATGTGAACTTAGCACCTTGATCTATCACAATTTCCCTTGGGACACCAAAACAAGTGAAAATATTCTCAAAAAGAAATGTAACTACCACATTTTTAGTAGCAAAAGGAAGTGGCTTAGCATCTACTGATTTTGTAACATAATTTGTACAAATAAGAACGCACCTCTTTTGTTTGGATTGAGGGTTGATTGGACCAACACAATCTAGATTGAATTTTTTAAAAGGCTCTATGAGTACTTAGGCTATAGATGCATCTCATCTTATTGAAGGGGATTTCCTATTCTTTGGAAGTTATCACATCTCTTGACATATTCCTTGGAATTTCTAAAATGATAAGGCCAATAATATCCCAAACGAAGTACCTTATATGTAGTTCTTTTATCACCAAAGTTTCCTCCACATGGTTAATCATGTAATTCTTTTAGTATCTCTGGTACTTCATCCTATTTTCATACAACCTTAAATAATTCATCATTAAGGTCATGGTGTATGCAATAATATTTATATTTCTCTAGGAATATTCTTTTCATATCATCCCATGCTGTAATAGAATGTGTTCCTATACCCATGAACCACTTAAGAGCTCCATGTTTTAGAGTGTAAGGAAACAATTTCATTTTTTGGGTATCAATAACTAATCATATTATTTGCACAATATTTCAAACTCAAAAAGAAATGTTTATGGATCCTCAATTCTTAACTCGTGTTGTATTTTCATGGTAGCAATAGTATAAGTATCTAAGATAGGCAATCCAAAGGATCCTTTTCTACATGAGAACCTCCACCACTTCTTCCTCCTCTACCACCACCTTTACTACCATCTCTGCCACCTCCTCGTCCTCCACCAATTATTGGTCTTTCCCTGTTATGAACCTCACCTTCATATGAAATTATGGATTCTTTAGAACTTATGTAGTGTTTTATAATAGGATTATCTTCAAAAAAAACCTCCTCTTTTGTTTCTTCTACCAATGGTTGATTTAATACAATTTCCTCTTCTACTTCTTCTTCTTCACTAGGTACTTCTAACTCTCATCCTAAGTTTTTTTCACCTATTGAAGAAAGAAATATGACTCCTTCAGTTGGGGATGGAGTTTCTTCAACTACAACTTATGTAGATGAGGTTGGTGAATCCCTAGGTTGAATTTAATACCTATGGACTTCATGGAGTCTATGTCTACCTAATATGGATGGAATGCGAGTGTTAGTGGATGGTGTGGCACTACATGATCTAGCGTGGGTGGTTGGTAATGTTGGTATTGAACTATGTCCTCTACCTCTAATTACAAACCTAACCCTAGAATATTTTTCTTTATAGATGCATCCTAAATAATTTTAATATGACTTTTACTTATGCTTCTATAAAATAAATGCATGTATTAATATATGTAAAGATAAACAAGAAACAAATTCCTATATACACTTCCTTGACAACAATGCCAAATATGTTGGTTAATATAATTTTTGATTAAATTACTTCGTTAAATTATCGACCAATGTTTGTGAACCTGTGATGTGTATGTCCACTATTTATGCTAGGAGATTTATTTTTTATTGAAGAGAATGATTATGAAATTGAAATCCTAATCTAGTTATAACTAATTATCATCAAGTATATGCACATATTCTTTCTACAATACCTTTTAAAACTAAGGTCAACTTAAAAGTATAACTATGCTAGAGTGCAAGAAATTAAAGCATACTATTCTAACAACTGAAATTGAAAGTCACTTTAAGAATTTTAAAGTTTATTCCATATGAGAAAAATTGAAAGCTTAATCTATTGGACTAAAATTCAAATTCTATTCTACTTAAACAAAAGTAAATATTTAATCTATTAACTTGAAAAGTAAATCTAAACTATCTATTCTATTTGACTTGAAATGAGTTTATTCTAAGGACTTTTAAAATCAATTATATTCTAAAAGTACATAAGGAAATCTAATTATTCAAAGTAGAACTGAAACTTGGAAAGCAATGATTGAAAGTCTTTACAGATTACTAGTGTGTGCATTCTTAATTAGAACCAATCCAAACATTAATAATAAATATGAGACTAAGCAAGAAATTTAAATGAGCAAGCTAATGAAAGAAATGTTTTGGTGTTTTGGTTTTCTTATTGTGCACTCAACCTATGAGAAACATAAATTAAATTACTAAACTACACTTTGAAAACAGAGTCACTTAATCATCTAAATATTAAGGTTTTAATTGAAATAAATGTCGAAAGAAATGAAATTGAAAGACTACTGTATCTCACGACTCCACAGGGGGGCCTCCTAGTAATTGTTAGCAAACAAGAACTTGAATCACTAAATTCAGTCACCAACACATTTTCAATTATGTCAGGAACAAAGTAATTGGATTCACTGAAGCAAAGTCTCCAGAGAGTAATAATAATTAGAGACTTAAAAACTTTATGTCTTTTCTTCCAGATAAAGATATTTTATTATTTCTAAACTAAGAGCTACTAAGAAATAAGTGTCGAGAAGCAAGTTCTTCAAATGACATCTAGGTTTTCGAATTGAAACATGAAATCTATTTCTCATGATTCTCTATTATAAGATAAAATCATGAGGATTTCCGATTAAAACATCATAAAATTTAAATCCCAAATATCACTCGCTTGATTCCATGCTCGCCTGATGATGAAACTATCTGTCTTGAAATTCTGGGAGAGAATAAATTTCTATAACTACGCTTGAATTTTATTTTGACTAGTTAGATTCTTGAATTCAATGATCTTCCAGGTAAGCATGATGGGTTTATATCCTTGAACTTAAAATTTTGCACTCATCCATGTCTCTTATTTATCTTCAAACTCTCGAGAACCTGTTTAGCCTTTGAATTAGTTGCATAAATTATGATTAGCTATGAAACATTCACATTTCGGTAGCCATAGCAATATTTCAATCAATTTCACAAAGAAATTACATATTGGAGTTATGAATGAATGATAATTTATTTTATAGTTGAGGATTATTTGGATGACCTTCTAACTTGTAAATGTAGAAAAAACATGTATGGAATAGGTGAAAAGAAAAGGAAAAAGGTTTCAAAATGAGGAGAATTCACGGATTCAACTTCCAGTTGATAGAGTCTTTTCATGTGCTAAGGGCATAAAAAGCCAAGTAGATTCATTGGCTAATGATTTAGCGCATCTAGATGAGGAAAAATTAAAGATAAAATGGGGGATAATATATTCATCCCATAGCCCATGGGGCTTTGGACTGACGGTGAATGGGTGCACTGTTAAGGCACTCCTTGCGATAGGTCACTGGTTCAATTCCCCGTGGGTACTTAGTTTAGTCTTAACCTAGAAAAAAAAAAAAATATATATATATATTCATCCCATATCTCACAAAATAATTTCTATTAGCTATATTTCAATAGAAAATGTCAAATTGCAATGAAGGACACAAGTAGAAACAAGGCGGTGGAGTGAATTCAATCTAAAATGATGGGTATTAATAAACCACAATCCCTGAGTACTCTTTCATATATCACATACAATGGAATAAAATGTTTCTAGATATTTCAAGTGCAATTATTCTCATTTGATTTTTTCTAGAATGCGTTGGGTTCAAGGGAAAAAATGGCTTCCAAGGACCGGATCCCTCCCTTCAAGTTCTATTTTGTTGGGTCACTAAGATTTTTTCTATGCCTACGTTTTGGCAGAATTGTTTCTAAATATGGGATCCACCATTATGTAATAGAGGATCATTTCAGGTCTATGACAACACGTTTTGAATCTCGTTTCATGAAAACCTTAGAGGGTTTGGAGGATGGCTAGGCACAGTCACTCAAGTCATTGTTTTTCATGTGAACCATCAGATACACATCATGCTTTGATAAGGAATGAAATTCTCCTAATTCATAATTAAATACTTACCTCAAATATGAATCATATTTAATTTCTAATGAAGTTGAAGCTCAAAATTACAAACATGTAGAATTACAAGGGATTGTGACCAATTGGAAATGGAAAAATAATGATTTTGAAGATATGTATGGTATGATTTACCAATTGGTCCTAAGCCTCACTAGTTACCAGTATTTGGGTTAACCCAAGGGTATCAACTGGTATACTCCAGTAACTTCAAAGCATGAATTTTTTTTTAGAAAGTCATAGGAGATTTGGACACAAAACGTGTGGACCAAGAGCTTTAGTTACTAATAGATATCAAGAAAGAAGTAATAACAGGAATTCCTTTTTTTATTCTAAGTTTATATATGTTTGTAAGGTATATCAGATACTAAGGGATTTTATAAGGATCTATACTAGCAGAACTATATGCCATATCTTTATTGAAGTTACAACAACCCAGTATATAAGAAACAATTTAAAAATTTTGAAAAATTTTGAATGGTTTCCTTTATGGGCAGCCCCTTCTTGTTTCCATTATTATTTTGTTTGATGCGAACACAACAACGTTTTAATACAAACTATAACCATTCTATTTTCTTTAAATTTACCACCAAAAGTAGCTTAAAAGGAAACATTTGTAGACAATAAATATGGGCTCATATTAGTGCCCTCATTTATTGACTTAACTTCACAAAAATACCAATAGTAAAACAATGCTAGAGTAAGCCTTGAAATAAGGGATGATAAAAAAGAAATGGTTCAACAACTCATAAGTGTTTGGTACTAGTTTAAAAATTCTAAATATACCACTGAAGTGAATCTTGGCAGAGGGTTTAAGCCATAGGGAAAACCCTAGGAAACCTTAAAAAACGATAAAAATATGAAAATACTAGATACATAACCCTTAGGGAAATTCTTCTAGCCAAAAAAATTCAAATGAGGTGTGTAGTGTCCTATCTAGGGTGCTAGATTAGGCTATATTTATTATCGACCAGGATGCGTATACTTAGAGGCATGCGTCTACAATATATAGACATAAAGGATTATTAGCTAAGTGGTTATGATGGTAGGTTACAGGAATTCTTTACGGAAGATTGAGGTGTGTTACCTATCACCCAAACACTTAGGTCACTCAGTTCATCTACCTAATTAAAACACTGTCATTCAATTCATCTACCAAATTAAAACACTAAGTATCACTTTAAACCAAGATTTCAATCTCCTTATGGAGACACTGTGCATAAAACCCTTGTTCAGCAAATACTCAGCATTCAACTAATATTCATGAAAGA
This sequence comes from Pinus tabuliformis, assembly GCA_031772625.1. Taxonomy (NCBI): domain Eukaryota; kingdom Viridiplantae; phylum Streptophyta; class Pinopsida; order Pinales; family Pinaceae; genus Pinus; species Pinus tabuliformis. The sequence continues at coordinate 796,008,562 of CM062817.1, forward strand.
TAAAGACATACTGAAATCATAAGCATACTTTAAAATGATAACAAAGTTCATGACATCGCTTTAAAAGACAACAAAGGATCGAATCCCTTACAGGATACGATTCACGATCCCAGTGATGAATTGTTCAAGCACTATCATAAACATCACTCATACGCATTCTAGTGAAATCAAAAACCAATTCTAATTGCTATGCATATCATTTAATATCCTAAGTTGCGAATAAAAAGAAATGACAGTATACCAGTTCAACGTAGGGCCCATCCGCGTTTTCAAAGGTATACTGTACTGTGATCAACCAACTATAGAATCAACGCAACAAGGAAATCGTGACTGCAACTGTGTCTTTTGTATTAAGTTCAAAACTCTGTTTTCAAAACGATACAATGATAATCACTAACTGACCATACAAAACTGTGTTTACATATGTTTTTACAACCTTTACATTTCGAAACGAATGTACATTCATGATGCAGTTGTTGCCGCTTTTATCATGTCATGACTTTTTAAAATGTTTCTATTGTGAACTGATTTCAAAAAGGAACAAAACTAAATCAGTTTAGAATGCTATGCTGTTGCTGCCTTTGTCGCCAACATGTTGTGCTTTGACCATCGTTGACCGCGCATGCAGGAGGGTCGGTTCTGCTGTAGGATAGGTATTCATCCATGCTTGGACATTCTACTTTTCATCCCTACCCTTCACTCTAGCCTAGCTGTCATGCCATATGTCAAACAATAAACCAATTACAGGATGTTGTAACTTCTTGTAGTCATTTTATCAAAAATTCCTAATTCTTTAACATAAAACTCCTAAATCAATTTTAATGCATTTTAATAACTATAGTACTATTAACTAATCAATTTCAAGGGATCTAAGAGATGTATGACGGAAAGAGGTAAGCAAATGATATGTTTTAGGAGGAAAAAGGAGGTCATGGGATGGTACCAACATCTCTCCCCGACTTAATGAATTAGCATGACCTCATGCTAACCGCGAAGTGCTTCCCTTGAACTCTGTCCCTGCCTGTACCTCTGCTGCCTTCAGCAATGTATCTACATTCTTCTTCACCTGGGCATCTTTCTGACCATGGAGCTCCTGCTTTAATTTTTTGTATTTTTCTTTGAGGGTCTTCTTCTGGTTGTACCACTTAGTGGCCCATTTACAGATATCTGTTTGCTCAGCCTCAAGTTCATTGATTCACTCCCTTAACTTTTCATTCTTCTATTGAGTCTCTTTACTCTGTGCTCAAAGCATTTCATTTTCTTTCTTGATAAATTTTTCCAGCATATTGGCCTCCATGAGTTCTTCCTTTAATTTCTCAATTTGTTTCTCCAGTTTCTTTTGTTTCTTAATGGGAGGTGGTGAACCTTTTTCTTGCCTGTTATTGCTTTCAACCTCTATATCAGCTCCTGGTCCTGGTTGTGAGTGGGCACTACTCTCAATATCCATCGGTATAGGTGCATTGGATTCAAGTTGGTCTTCTTGTAATTGGGATTTTGATGCTCTCGTCGTTCTTCTTGAATAGGTGGTGAAAATTTTATCTTGCTCTGCTTTCTGAGCATCCTCTTTTCTCATTTTCCTAGTCCTTATGCTGCTCATAGGTGGAGGTACCTTGCTTGCTTTGGGTACTGGGATCTCTTCATCGATATCCTTCATGAATCCTGAGTTCTCCTGCAGTTCTTCTTTGTCTTCTTCATCTTTAATTTGGTTGGCAGCCAAGAATTCCTTCCACATTTTCCCTCTTCTCTGTAACTCATGCTCAACAAGAATTTTAACTAGCCCAAAGTGATATAAGCTCTTGTCTTCATTTCCCTTCTTCTTTTGGATGGTCTTCGACATCTTGGTTAGGCTTTGCAATAGGAAGTATGGTAGACTGATAACACACTGCCTTTTCAAGTGTAGCAGTAGTTTAATATGGTACAGATAAACAATACTATAACGACCTTCACAAGTTACGAATTTTTGGAGGATATAGACCATCTCGTCCCAGGGATGCACCAGCCAACTCCTTGGGACGCCTTTCTTCCAATTAACTGATGAGACTCTGGATCTGGACATAAATTGAGTCCATGACTTCTATTTAAATTGCTTTGTCTTGAAGTACTTCTCCCCTTCTGGGCTGACCCCTATTGACTGGGCTATGGTGTCTTCCGAAACCCTGAATGAAAAATTACCTATCAGGGATTTTTGTCCGTTGAATGTGAAAGCGAATTGTTTGGTAACGTCTTCATTACTTCCACAAAATTTCTCTAAAAAGGGCAGCCACTGTATCTCTTTGAGAATTGAAATGCAATCTTCGTGATACTGGGAACTGTCAAACATGCTCGGCTCGACCCTATTGGTCATTTTGGCAGATATTTGTGCTCTAAATCTTCTCTGTTTATGTTTTGCAATTTCAACAAAGAAGTTTCAATTTGTTACCTTTTTGTCTTCCACCCCAACACTCATGACCTGGTGGTGTCGCTCCCTTAGTAACCCATATGATGCTCGGTTGACTGTCTTGTGATTATGGTGGAAGTCGAGCCCGAATGGCTATATTTCCCTTTTGTGGCGCTCACTGCTTTCAATCCTTACTGTGGAAGTCACTGGAGTCGAATGCCAACGTGAAATAACTGAGAATGATGGTGAAATAACCAACTACACTTACTTCATAGAGTATTCATCTTTTGGAACAGAGGAATGGCTGTACTGCTTGTATGGATGCCATCATAGAAGCGTTGGAAGCGTATATGCAGTACTGGGGTATGATTTCAGGGAGTCCTCTGTATCATTTGGCTACGTCGGGTGGTGGAATCATAATTCGGCCGTGTGGGATACAATGAATAAGCCTGCTTAACATTTGTTTTTTTTTTTTTTTTTTTAAAGCAATTCACCACATGTCCTGCTTCTATTGGTACTCGGCCAAATGGAAGATGTTGGTATTGCTGTAAGATCCAATTGACATAACAATGTTGATATGAAAAGGGGGTAACGAATTTAGAGGTATGAAAAAGGTTGGAGTATGAAAGATGATAAGAATTAACAGTAAGATAAGGGATATGGAAAATGTAGTGTCTTTGAAATTGACCATAACAGTCACAGTTATTAAATTCAACATTAAAAATTAATCTAAAAAATTAAATGTTAAGAATAAGGAATACATTACACTTTTGTTGGTTGTTCAAGCATTGCATTGGCATGCTGAGTAGGACTAGTCTCTTTTGACTATTCTTTGTTGTTCATAACAGGTCCCCTGAGATAGATTCGAATGCAACAGGTCCCTCTGAGATCTTGAAGATGTTCATGCAACTCCTTTGAAATCCGGAGAAAGAATTATATGTATACAGGTTCCTTGATCTTTGGTATTTGATGAAGTCTTGGTGCCCAGCAACCTGTGGATCCTTGTAGAAACTTGATGAAGCTTTGTTGAAGTAATCCTGAAGTAACAGTCTCTTAACAGGTCCCATTACTGCTGGTGTTGGTAACATGGTCTTCTGGACAGAACAGGTCCCCCTGCATAATGTTTATAACCAGGTCCCTCTGAGATAAAACAATGACAAAACAACTTCTTTATTGAAATCTGGAATGCTGAAACAAACTGCTTTGGAAATTTATAGTGAGGAGATGAGATAAGAAATCTTTAAAAATTTACAATGGAGAGATAAAAGAACAAAATGCTGATGCTTCTCCCCCACTAAAGTTTTGACTTGTCCTCAAGTCATTATTCAGTTGATAAATCAAACAGGGAACAAAAGAAAAGGAATTCTTACCCGCCAACGAATTGGTTTTCAAGTAAGAATTCGGGGTTAGAGTGTCCCAGAGTCTGGTTTTCACATCTAACCCATTGTTATTATTATTTTTTGTTGTGTTTGTTTTTTTTTTAGATTTTGTTTTTTTTTTTTTTAATTTCTTTTTGAATTTCTAAATTGAAATGAAATGAACTAAGGCAGGGATACTGCAGCTGAAGGCTGCAGTATCTCAACCTGTCTTTGTTGAGATACTGTTTGGAGAAAATTTTGCTTGCTAATGGGCTTAGTGTATAGTTTTAGGCGATGACCGTTGACAGTAAAGGAATGACCTTCTCCATCAATAGTTTTGAGCTTGACTAAACCATTGTCGTAAGCCTGAATAATTTGGTATGGGCCCATCCAATGGGTGGTAAACTTGGCTTTATGATCTCTGAATTTAGAGTCAAAAAGTAAAGCCCAGTCACCTTCCTTGAACTGCTTCTTCTTGATATGTGCATCATGCCACTGCTTCCTTTGTTTTTGCATGAGGATTGTGGTTTCCTCTGCTTGGTGCCTCATTTCATCCAGCTGGTTCAACTGCTAAATTCTTTCTTGTTGTGCTTGGTCCAGGTCAATTTGCAAATCTGCAGCGAGTTTAAAAGTATGTATTTGAAACTCAATAGGAAGCATTACCTCTTTGCCATACACCAACTGATATGGTGTAAATCTTGTAGTATTCTTCCACGTAATTCTGTAAGCCCATAGTGCATCTTTGAGCTTCTCTTCCCAATTCTTCCTGTTCATTGCCACAGTTTTAGTAATGATCCCTTCCAAAGTTTTGTTTGTGGATTCCACCTGCCCATTGGCCTGTGGATGGTAAGGTGTACTTCTTCCGTGCTTGATTTGGTATTTTTCTGTGATGTCCTTCACTAAATTTGAAGTGAATTGAGTACCTTGATCAGTCACTATCTCCCTTGGTACTCCATACCTTACAAAAATCTCTTCAAAAAGGAAATTTACCACTGTTTGTTCGGTGGCTCTAACTAGTGCTTTTGCTTCAGCCCATTTTGTTACGTAATCAGTACATACTAAGATGTACTTCTTACCATTGGAGGTTGGGTTAATGGGTCTTATAAAGTCTAGAGCCCATTTTTCAAATGGCTCTAGGTGAACTTGGGGCTGAAGTGGCATCTCGTCTGTAGCTGTTGGCCTGCCCATTCTTTGGCAGCTGCCACAACTCTTCACATACTTCTTGGCATCCTTAAAAATGGATGGCCAGTAGTATCCAAGAGTAAGAACTTTGAATGCTGTTCACTTAGCTGCAAAATGCCCACCACACGGTTCATCATGGCAAGATTTTAAAATATCAATTATCTCATCATTTCTTACACATCTTCTAATAATCATATCATAACCAGTGTAAAATAAATCGCCATTAAGCCATGAATATCTAGCACTTTATTTGACTAGTCTCTTCTTTTCCTTTGCGGTAAAGTGTGGAGGTGTCCTTCTTGTAGACAAATAATTGGCCAAATCAGCATACCAAGGATTCACTATGGAAATTGCAAATAAATTTTCATCTGGAAAAGAATCTTCAACCAGAACAACCTCACCTGGATTTTGCAGTCTAGAAAGAAAATCTGCCACCTGATTCTCTTTACCTAGTCTATCTAACACTGTGATGTTAAATTCCCGTAACAATAATAACCATCTGGTAACTCTGCCACTAGTTATTGGTTTATTCATTAAATGTCTAATGGCAGAATGATCAGTATGTACAAAGACTTCATAACCAGTTATATAATGTCAGAATTTATTCACAACATATATGATGGCAAGTGTTTCCTTTTCTGTGACTGTGTAGTTTGACTCTGCAGGTGTTAGATTTTTGCTAATGAAATAAATGGCATAATTACAAGATTCCTCTTTTTGGCCTAATGAGGCACCCACTGCAGTGTCAAATGCATCTGTAAAGATATGAAATGGTAGGCTCCAATTAGGCCCTCTTAAGACTAGTGCGGTTGATAACTTCTTTTTGAGTGCTTCAAATGCTTGCTGGCAGTTCTCATTCCAGTTGAAAAGTACATATTTTGTTAGAAGTTTAAAAAAAGGTAAAGCTATTTTACTAAAATGTTTAATAAATCTTATGTAATAGCTTGCATACCCAAGGAAACTTCTTACCTCTCTTTGATTCTTTGGAATTGGCAAATCAACAATGATCTGGATTTTTGCTGGGTCAACTTTGATGCCTTGAAAAGAAATATAGTGGCCTAATACTATCCCTTAATTTAACATCATAAAGCACTTTTCATTGCTCAGGGACAGATTAGCTTCAATACATCTTTTCAAAACTCTTTCAAGGTTCTCTAATGCATGTTCAAATGAATTGTTGTATACTGAAAAATCATCCATGTAAACTTCAACACAATCATGAACTAAATCAACGAAAATAGCTAATACAGCTCTCTGAAATGTAGCTGGAGCATTGCAAAGTCCAAATGGCAAAACATTATAAGCATAAGTGCCCCAAGGACAGGTGAATGTGGTTTTGTCCTGGTCTTCTAAGGCTATCCTGATCTGGTTGTAGCCACTGAAACCATCAAGAAAAGAAAATGATGATTTCCCAGCTAAGGTGTCTAACACTTGGTCAATAAATGGTAGTGGGAAATAATCTTTGAGCGTTGCTTTGTTCAGTTGTCTGTAATCAACACAAATGCGCCACTTACCATTTTTCTTGGGCACTATAACCAATGGGGATACCCACTTACTGTCAGAAATAGGATATATAAAATTAACTCTCAATAGTTTTTGCAATTCTTCTCTGACAATATCCTGGAGCATGGGGTTCATTCTTCTCTGCGGTTGCCTCACTAGTTTGATAGTACTATCTGTATAAATATGGTGAGTGCATGTGTCGGGGTGAATCCCATGCATATCGGTGTAGTCCCAAGCAAATGCTTTCTGGTATTTTCTCAATAGTCGAATCAATTTCTCTTGCTGAGATGAGTCTAGGTGATTGCCTATGTTCAGAGTTTTCCCTGGACTAATCTCTATGATCTGACTCTGTGTGTTTGTGATGGATTGAACTGGAAAAATATCGTGAAATGTGGTTTGCAAAGATTGAATGGTGCATGTTTCTTGAAAATTTTGGGCTAAAAGTACATCTGCAGCATGATATTGGTCGTTTCTCAAATTTTCGGAAATATCAGGTTGAGAAAGGAACAATTCTACCAAATCATTATTATTTTGTTCTTGGAAATCATAGATTTGGTCAATGCTAAAAACAGATTGTACTTCTTCTTTATCATTGTATTTATCATCAAGCCACAAATTGTGTGTTACTGCTGGTGATTGTGCCGATGGATAAAGAGTGAGTTGTTTTCTTTCGGTCCCTCTTGAAATGATCATGTTGCCCAATCGACATCCTATGAATGCATCAGCAGTCGCTAACCATGGTCTACCAAGGATGATAGGGTGCCCTCCTAAATTGGATTTGGGTTGAAGAACTAAGAAATCTACTGGATACTCCCAAGAGTCCAGTGAGACAATTATGTCCTCCAAAATCCCTTCAGGAATCACTTTAGACCTATCAGCTAGTTCTAGAACAATCGTTGTGTGTTGCAAATTTATGAGCTGGAGTGTTCTCATGGTTTCAAGAGTCATGACATTTATTGCAGCCCCAAGATCTATTAAAGTGTTTGGAATCTGTATGTTGTTAATGATGGTGGTCACTTTGGGAATGCCAGGATCAACATACTTTTCCATGGAGATGGTATTGGTCATAAGGCCAGCTAAATGTCCTATAACATGAATGGTTTGAGGATCAATCCTTTTCCTAGTAGGCTTCTTGAGGCACATGTCTTTGATGGCTTTAGTATATATGGGAATGTCTTTTATAGCTTGCAGCAGCGGAATTTTTATATAGACATTCTTGAGTTCATCTAAGACATCAAAATGTGGTATAGACATTGGAAGTTTCATTTGGACCAATCGGTCTGGAAAAGGTGGATGCAATGGTTGCATCTGCTTATCTTTGGTATCATCGTTTGGTTTTCTTTGATTTTTCATTTCATTTTCATTTTATGTTTTTTCTTCTTGCTTATCTGTTATTGGAGAATCTTTGTGGAGTACCCTACCAGACCTCAAGTTGATATTTTGCAAGGGTAGTGTGGGATATGAGGTTCCCTCTTCTACATTGTAGGCTGGCCTCTCTACTCTGTTATTTGGATTTGGGACAGTTTGAGCAGGAATTTGAGTAGGTCTGGGAGGTTGTGAGTTATATGGAAATTGCAGTTGTGGTGGATTTATTGGTGGAGGAGCAGGAAATGCTTGTTGAATAGGTTGAGGTTGGTAAACAACTTGCTGCTGAGGATACTGCTGATATGGTTGAGAATGTGATGAATACGGCTAATGATATTGTTGATATGGTTGTGAATATGGTTGGTATGATTGAGGATATGTATGATAGGATTGAGAGTATTGTTGAGATGGTCTCCATTGTTGTTGTGGGTGATTTTGGTGCTGCCATGGCATGGGTACATTCCATGAATTCTAAGCATACATTTGATCATTTACAGGAAATTGCAAATTTTGATTTGGAAACATACCTTGAGGTGCTGGCCTTGGCTGCCATGGTCTCTTTGTGCCCATGTAATACACGTTTTCCATCTCTGCATTAGCTGCCATATTACAGTTCTGCAAAACCTTAACTTTAGGACAATTAAATATATCATGATGTTCAGTACAGAAAGCACAAAATTGAATGTTTTCTAATGGGCAGTCTTTTAAGGCATGTTTCTTCCGGCATTTTGGGCAGAAGATAGCCATTATCTGATCTTCATCTTCTTGTTTCTTCTTAGCTTTTAGAGTGTCAATTTGGTTCCCTAGGGTGCTTAACAGATCTGTTTTAAACTCTTCTAACAGATTCCCTATTTCAACCCTTGTGACACTTGCTGAAGCAGATTTTGTGACTTTGGATGACAGGGTTCTTTTTCCAATTTTAGCTTTGCTCCTTGAATACTTTTCGCATAATTCAGCGATTTCTTCAAACGGTAAGGCAGAAATGTCACCTTTTCCCATCAAGTTAAGATCATCCATGTATTCCTCTCGGATGCCTTTCAAAAATATTGTGCAGATCAGATCAAGAGGCATAGTTCGGTGTTTGGATTTTTGTAAGTTGTAGACAAACCATTCTAAGTATTCCTCTAAGGTTTCATCCTCTTGTTGGCTCATTCTAAAGATATCGTCTTTGGAATCTTTGGATCTACAATAAGGTTGATATTTCCTTAGAAATATTCTTCTCATGCCATCCCAATCAACTATCGCATGCTCACCAAGCCTCATGAACCATCTTAAGGCTGATGCCTTTAATGTCGCTGGGAAAAGTCTAAGCCTATGGGCATCATCTGTGTAACCATATGTTCGACATACAATGTCAAACTCGAACAAGAATGAGTCTGGATCTTCCGAAGCCATACCATAAAATTTTGGTAGCACGGATGGAGGTATGTTTTTCATTTTGATCTCATCATCTTCTTGTAGTTCATGTATAGGAAACTTAAAAGTTGACTCTTCTTCGTCTCTCTGTCCTTGATTTGGTACTGATCCATCTCCTTCCTCAGCCATTCTAATAGGTTTCTCTGTGTCAGTGTCACTTGTCTTAAAGAGGAGATTAAATAAAGATTGTTCGGTCACTATGCTACTTTCTCCCTGTGTGGAGGATCTAGGAAAGTGTTTCTTTTGCGATTTATGTGCTAATAAAGTTTGCCTTTCGATGAGAGTAAGTCTTTGTCCTAACTTTTGTTTATCCTCTAATGCTTGTATGGTGACTTCCTCAACTGGTGTTGTATTTCCTAAAGATTCTGCTCCTGATGATGGGTTAGTTTTTGGATGGTGGGGGGTTTTTATGAATCTACCTTGATTGTCTCTAAATCTAGGCATAAATGAACATGATTTCTAAATCTATGTTTTTGCTCGTTTTTTGTTTATTGAATTTTTTTCTCTTTTTAAATCCTTTAAGTACGCCTCCCCGGCAATGGTGCCAAAATGTAGTGTCCTATCTAGGGTGCTAGATTAGGCTATATTTATTATCGACCAGGATGCGTAGACTTAGAGGCATGCGTCTACAATATATAGACATAAAGGATTATTTGCTAAGTGGTTATGATGGTAGGTTACAGGACTTCTTTACGGAATATTGAGGTGTGTTACCTATCACCCAAACACTTAGGTCACTCAGTTCATCTACCTAATTAAAACACTGTCATTCAATTTATCTACCAAATTAAAACACTATGTATCACTTTAAACCAAGATTTCAATCTCCTTACGGAGACACTGTGCATAAAACCCTTGTTCAGCAAATACTCAGCATTCAACTAATATTCATGAAAGATAAAGACATACTGAAATCATAAGCATACTTTAAAATGATAACAGAGTTCATGACATTGCTTTAAAAGACAACAAAGGATCGAATCCCTTACAGGATACGATTCACGATCTCAGTGATGAACTGTTCAAGCACTATCATAAACATCACTCATACGCATTCTAGTGAAATCAAAAACCAATTCTAATTGTTGCGCATATCATTTAATACCCTAAGTTGCGAATAAAAAGAAATGACAGTATACCAGTTCAACATAGGGCCCGTCCGCGTTTTCAAAGGTATACTGGACTGTGATCAACCAACTATAGAATCAACGCAACAAGGAAATCGTGACTGCAACCGTGTCTTTTGTATTAAGTTCAAAACTTTGTTTTCAAAACGATACAATGATAATCACTAACTGACCACACAGAACTGTGTTTACATATGTTTTTACAACCTTTACATTTCGAAACGAATGTACATTCATGATGCGGCTGTTGCCGCTTTTATCATGTCATGACTTTTTAAAATGTTTCTATTCTGAACTGATTTCAAAAAGGAACAAAACTAAATCAGTTTAGAATGCTATGTTGTTGCTACCTTTGTCGCCAACATGTTGTTCTTTGACCATCGTTGACCGCGCATGCAGGAGGGTCGGTTCTGCTATAGGATAGGTATTCGTCCATGCTTGGACATTCTACTTTTCATCCCTACCCTTCGCTCTAGCCTAGCTGTCATGCCATATGTCAAACAATAAACCAATTACAGGATGTTGTAACTTCCTGTAGTCATTTTATCAAAAATTCCTAATTCTTTAACATAAAACTCCTAAATCAATTTTAATGCATTTTAATAACTATAGTACTATTAACTAATCAATTTCAAGGGATCTAAGAGATGTATGACGGAAAGAGGTAAGAAAATGATATGTTTTAGGAGGAAAAAGGAGGTCATGGGATGGTACCAACAAGGTGCTCTAAGTAAAATGAAGGGGGTTCATGCCCACTCTAAAACAATGCTAGAGATCCATAGAAAAAAGGGACAGAGGATCAAATAGAACCAACAGTAAAACTTTGATCCAACAAACCCTAAATATGTACAATTAGAAGATGAACCACAACCACTATGAAATCTAAAATATAAAAAAGCACGAGAAAGAGAGAGAGAGAGAGCAATACCTATACCCATAATAATACTTGAAACACATATTTCATATCAAAAGAGATCCCAACACATGATATATGTGCCCATAGCCTAAAGAATAAGGAATTTGTATCATTGATCAAAATAATATTACAAATGAAAACTAAGTTTATACACAACTCAAAGGAACTTTCCTCAAGAGAGGTTATGGACCCACTATGATGACTAGGTCAACATTAACTATCTGGGTATAAAATAATTGAGTGTTGACTAGGTTGGATTTAAGCTAAACCTAGTAACACAATAATAATGATTACAAAGTGAAGTCAGCCTTGGCCTCAAGTAAAGCTTACAACATCATCTCAACAATAATGTTAATAAAACAATTCCTCCACATGGGGTCTCGTATGGGTAGTAGGATAATGATATACTACAATGTCCATTTATCTTTTGAGATTATTCTACATATGGTGAACTCCAATTTTAAGGGAATAATTATGATAAGTCCAATTATTCCAAAGTATAAATATTTTTCTTTCTTGTCTTCCATAACCCAAAACTAAGAGAAGCCATTGAAATTGAAAAGAGGGGAAAAACTCTTAGTAGGGATGATGGATGGAAGTTAAGTAGCTCATGGGTCCCTTCCCTTGGTTTGTACCCCTCTTAGTTTCCTTTTATTTATTTATTTATTTATTTTATTTATTTATTTTTGATAATATATTTTTATTTGTTATAATATAGCTATATTTATTAATTAATATCATATTATTATAAAATAACTATAAAAATCATATTCATATGTTTATAAAATTATTATTTTAAATTCAAGATAAAATAAACTAAAATAAAATTCAATATAAGATAAACTAACTAAAAAATAATAATAATAACTGATTTGACTTTTAATCTTTAACATTCCCTTTTTATAATTCTTTTCATTTTTATTGAGCGTTGGAATTTACCATTGCATTTATGGGATTTATATATTTTTGGTCTATTGATCTTGCTTCTCATTGTGGTCCTGATGATGAACCTAGATCTAGGTTCGAAACACGTCTTTTTTGACCCTTTGTTATCTATGTGATTTCTCTGAATGATCTAAGCATTATATTGTGAATCACATAAGCATACAATCTGAGCATAATATGTTGTTCTTGAATGTTTAGAATCCTTCCAGAAACAATCAATTGGAGAGTACCCTAGGTCAATGGCAATACCAATATGGGAAAATTTTATGTGGGTATATGATCATGATCAAAAGTTAATATAGAGATGGTGCAGGCATCCCAAGCAAAGGTGAACATGTAGGTGCCTAGTAAGCATGGAATCAAGTTTAAGTCCTAATCTTTCAAACTAAATCAGGAAATGCAGACTTTCCCCATGTAAAGGTAGATATCAGGGCACCATTTTGGGAGGCTAAGCTGTTCCCAAGGAATTATAACGAAAACATATTTTAGGCCCTTGTCCAATGTAAATCGATAAAATTCCTTTTACGATCCAAGAATGGGGGCCAAACCATGATAGTTCAAATTCCATAATGATATTCAACTTGCGGAAGTTTTTCTCCTAATTGAAGTAATCCGAAATATATTAATTCTGCAAAGGGTGTGTTCAAAATTTAGTCTCTCAAAAATCCCATACAAGTATTATTTTGTTTATGAACCCGATACATTATTTTCATACGAATAATATGCTTATACCTAAAAATTAATACAAAGAGAAAATAAACAAGGCTTACAATCTCCATCTGCATTCTCTATTTTGGTGAAGTAGCAGTTTCACGACCTGTAAATCCCAACCAGGGTGTTGGGGCATAACCAACCCACGATCCTTGATACCAAATTCACCATTGATTATTTCTACTCTATACATGATTCTCTTTGTCAAGGGTTGGTTGGAACTCCATCTCCTAGGGAAGACACAATTAGTACATCTATGCAACCAAATGAGTTGTAGAAACCAATGTCCTAAATTTTTTATTTAAGAAACAATGGATTCAAACATCAACAGTTGGGTTAAGAAATTATCTAAGAAATATGGTTCTCCAGAAAATATTCACTTATAAATTATTTTTTCTCTTTCATATGGTTTCATAGCACCAGATACTGTGACTTTTTGATCCATTAATGATGGAGAATGACTAAGAGGAAGCTCGACATCTACCAACTATGTTTATTTTGCATGCTAAAGGATGACCTGCATTTCGTAAAACCTTACAAGCCACCCTTTTAAGAAGTAAAACATGGAAATTATAAGGAAACTAAAATAGCTACTTATAGGACTTGAAGATACCATTTTTTTCTACTAATGGTAAGATCCCCTCATCAAGGTCAAGAATTTCCTTCATATGACAGAATGTATGCAAAACAATCACAACTCATGATAAGCACATCCTTATTATTCCCGAAGCCTTTGGTTGACCCCATTACTAGATATTTACCTTAGATATAGGCCCTAATAGAAGCACTGATCTATCATTAGTTAGGATTAAACCCATACTTTTGGTACGTCCATGTACCCCCAAATGAGCATACCCTTGCTCCAACCTCTCTAGAGAACCATAGAGTAGCATGGTTTCCTCATCATAACATACCTTGAAATCCAAAGTATTGGAGGTTTAATCACTTTTCATGCTCACATAAGTGGAATCAACTGATTTCTTGTTAACCTTGTCCCTGCATAGGATCAGGTACATTGATTCATCTTGCAGGACCCTAGTTCCATTAATTTCCATCATGACACCCACAGTCTTGTGGTGATGTTGGAAGGTAAGAAACTGTGGGCCTCCTTCTATAGGGCATGAAATTTCCCAAACATAGAGGAGATGAACCTCAAACCATCCTTGGGCTCCCAATGGGGGCGCAACAAGTTTCTTCTTTAGAAGCACAACAACCCTTAGAGTCGTGGGTTGACCATGGCAATGGACGACCTTGTTGTTCTCGTCGTAATAGTTCATTCCCTAATAACCATTGTGCAAGAGATGAATCTAGTCAATCATTTGAATTATTATGAATCTAACACTACAAACATTCTATTACAGATGTCAAACGAAATAGAAGGAGAAATTATATGGAATTCTAACTATTTAAGCAATTTTGGAAAAGGTTTTTGAGCTATTCTTAATTTATAATAATTAATAAGTAAATAGTTGATAAAAAATGAAAATTTTAAGAGAGAATGATAAATTCATCTTAAATAAATGTCTTAAAACACCCTTTAGTGTAATATTGAGGTAAGATAAAAATACAATAAGAAAAGTAGTTTCCTTTATTTTCCTTTAAAAATTCATAACACTTATTTTATTCTTTTAACTGTTATTTTATTTTTTCTTAGGAGGCCCATTTTTGACACAAAAATTCCCTTAATGGGTAGTATATATTCTGTAGAGATAAAGGCTATTGATCTTGTTCATCGAAAATTCACTAACTTATAGTTCATTGTTTCTCAGTTGCATATAAAGAAAGAAGGATTGAAAAATCAGTGTTGAGCCTTGAATGAAGACCACGACTCCTTGTTGATACAACAATTTGAAAATAATGAAAGATTTTGGAAGCTATATAAGTGAAAGAATAACCTTGAGTTGGAAGTCATTCATCTAGATAATTTTGTAAATAAAAATAATGATTTTGAATAACCAAACTCATATAATCATGATATTGTTTGTACTTTGTTGATTATAAGGCAATTAATGTTAGTGTTTTCATTTCATTGCATAATTTATTGGCCAGTACTCATGTTTTGTGTCCCATATTTGGAGGTGGACTTGGGAACAAATGAGAGGGTGTTGCTAATCCAGTGACCCTTGAAATACATACATATAGATAAGTTCTTGGATATAATACTATTACTCCTCCATCACTCACATCCAATCATGGTGAATCATGTGTTGTTAGTTGTAGGAGCTAAAAAGAAGGTTGTTGGAAAAGTTTCCCTCTGCTGACTGTGTTGAGTATACTGAAGTGAGGATTGATGATATTGTTGCAAAATTCCTCAAGAAAAGTTCTTTTTGTTGGTGTCAATTTTCAATCATATTTAGAAGTGTTGTTCATTTAGATTTTCTCAAAAGTGTTTTTTTCTTACTGTTGACAAAGCCTAGACTTATTCAAGAGAGTTATTTTCTCATATGTTTTTATAATTGTTGTGTTTGTACTAGTGACAATTTACAAAGACCTTAATGAGTAATTGTTGTTACTCATGATATTGTTTATACTTATTCAAGAGTTTTTTTGGGCTTCCTCATAACTATTTTTCTCTTACTAGTGATATTTAGACTTCTTCAAGAGTATTATTTGTTGTTCATGATAGTGTTCATACTTCCTTGGAAGTATTTCTTGTTGATGGTGCTAGTGTGTACATAGAAGAAATCTTCACTAGATCCATCATGGAGGTGAAGTTTGTATCCTTTGAAATTTCTTGGTTATATGGGAAGTTGTCATCAGAGGGGAGTGTTGATATAATGTTATATTCCTCCATAATTTTTCCATCTCCAAATTCACTCCTAAGGCGGAGTGTTGGAATGTGTTCCTTTTGAAGGTAATAATCTCTAGGTTATATATTAAAAAATCTCTAATTCTGTGTAAAAGAACTATATCCCACATTCATCATTGATTGAAACACTAGTGTCATAATTTATTATATAAAATAGTGAAATTACAATATCCCACAACAATTATTGGGATGTAATTCGTTAATAACTCTTTGTACATATTAGACATTAAGGAGTCTTGTGAGACACACAAGGAAATACATGAAAGGAATATAGTGTTATTTGTAATATTGGGAATTTTTGAAGATAGTAAAGATACTATTATCTTCTCATGGATTTACCATGCAAATATAGTATGTCCTTTACTTTCGTTTGAGTGTTGTTATTGTAAATAGGAGTTTAGATTAGTAAAGTTATATTGTGCTTTTTATTATTGTATGTATAAACATATTTTCAATATTCTAACATGATGAGTATTTCTTGTTATCTATGGCTCATAATATTTATTGCAAATGAATAATATTAATATTTACAATATATCATAATAGTCAATATTAAAAAAATAACACATAAACACCAAGTAGTGCACACTAAGATGATGCCTTATAGTACCAAGTATAAATTTGAAATAAATGATCATAGGTGAAGGATTGAATAGTGCTTACTTAAGGTTGGAAAAGTAAGTAAAATTTTCAATACTTTACTTGGTTTCAATACTCCTCTATCATTTTGGTGTTCATATTGTAATGAGTAAGCATGAACAAATTAAATAATGTTTGTGATGTAGATAGAAAACTCAAATCTATTCTTTATAGGGGTAAGAAGTGTATAGAATTGGGAATGTCTTTATACAATTTTAAGGATGAAAGTTTATCTTAAAGTTCAGAAACCTTAGCCAATATTACTACTTCCTAAAACGAAAAGTGTAAATTTTTTTTGGCAATATTTTTGCAAAAGTATTCAATATTATAGTGATTTTATATTTTCTCTATAAAATATTGGTGATTTTTGGGGTAAAATAATTTTATATTATAAAATTTGGGCGAATCATTTTTAGAAAAAATGAAAATTGGCGAACCCTGTTTTTCAAAAGAACATGGAAAATTAGCCCACCTGCGAATATTATCCCCTAAAATTTTCCATGATAATGAGGAAGAATTAGAAACATTAAAAACATTATTAAGCATTTAAATTTTCCGAAGATGATCATTAGGAAAGCCAATAGTGTTTTTTTTGTTTAATGATGCAAACTTTACTTATCATTCGACTAATGACAACTATGTAGAATATTAGATAAATATACTTATAACAATGTAGGAAATTTTATTTGAGGATTCACTTAGCAATATAAATATATTGCTTTTCCATTGTCAGATGGTGAGAAGAAAATGCAAAAATTATTGGTTGATGTAGCTATGACGAGTCTACCCTTAGGTGCTAGCAGTGAGTCTAAGAACATAATAGAAAAAAATATCTCCAAGCCTAAGTTATTATTTTGAATGGAAATGTCTTAATTAAATTAATTAATCAATTTTAATTATTTTCTTAATTTTTCACTCAGGGAAATAGATTAATTAATTAGTAATTGTTGGACACCTAATCCACTAAGAGTTGGTGTGATGGAATGTGAATAGTCTAAGGGAGTCCAAGAGAATTTGGAATATGAAACCAAGGGTCATATGAATGTATTATAAATGTATTTAATTTGAATAGTAAAATTATATCATGTTCTATCTTATCACTTGTCCATTCCATGTGTTTTTAACAGTATTAGAGTAAGAGAATTATGGACCTGCCCCAGTTTGATCCACTAGTTTTTGTGGCTATTCTTTATACAAAAATCTACCAGTCATAATAAGTTCATGCTCATACATTGAGGAAATTGTCTATAGCTATCTTTTCATGTCGGTGCTTTGTTTCCTCATAGATTTTGAATTTCGGCATGTTCAACTTTCGCAAAGCTGAGAGTTTCTCACCTCTGAGTTAACCAAAAATTCTCTTCTTGGTCGATTACACCAAGACCAAAACATTCATTCCTGCATTGAATCACCATTAAAGGCTAATCTATTATTTCTTCCTTTGCTTGATGGTCTTGTTTCCTTCTTCATTCTTTGTATGTTGGTTCCTATGCAAAACTTTTTTTCCTTACTGGTATTAGATGCAGTCTTACCATTAGCACTTTTAAGTTTGGAATCACCCTTGGTTTATTTAGGGTAAGAGACCTATTCAAAATATTTGATGAATATGTCTCAAGATTATTTTGTTTTCTAGAGGTGATATGTGGTGATCAAAATATAAACAGGAAATCCATCTGGTGAGGGGGATGGAACGGTGTTGGTGAAAAATGTTCATGAAGGAATATCCTTCAAATATTGCGTGGCCCCAAAATCTGAAGGAGGCGAAGAGGAAGAATGGAGTCCTTTGTCACCACTAGAATTAATGGTCATTCTAAGAAAGTATATGTCCAAATTCAGAAGCATATTGACCTCCACGATGTTATTCAAATGGTGTAGAGGATGCTCCATAGGATTTACAGTAAGAAAGTAAAAGTATGTCTAGTTGCAGTCTATTGGGGGAAATAATGGAAAATATATCAATTATGCTGGACATATAGTCTTATGGTGCGTGTTCAATATATTGCAAAGAGAGAATGCAATACTTGAATTTTTCCTCAGACACAATGCACACACATCAACAGAGATACCTCCTATGAGAGAACCATCTTGAAAGAAAGGTTTGTTGGAGCCATTTGGTGCACAACTGGTATTATTCATTTGTTTTTGGAATATTCTATAAGCTACGAATGACATAAAGAGATATGATTTGCTTGGAGCTGGTATGCAATGTTGAGTCATCGGTGCATTTTGAATGAATATATTTTAAAAAGGAGAATCGATGAAACGTAATGGTGGACATGAACTTGAACTTGATGCCTTCCATACTTAGAAAGACCTTTTCCATATTGGCTTAAAAGGTTTTGACAATTATTTCAACTTGAGTTATGTCCATTGTTTTGACCAAAGTTGTGCCATTTTTTTGGAGTGATACCCTCTCACAACTCTCGTGGTCTACTATGTGGCCACTTATGTTATTGCTACAATGTGATAAAGTAAAAATATTGGAATATTCACGGCTTTGCATTTGGTCATTAACCTACCCTGTTTTTATAATTGGCCTTTCATGTTGACCTATGTTAAATTTATATGGAGACATTGATGATCAAGATTGCTATTTTTAGTGAGATGGATTGAGTTTTGATATTTTTACCCTCATCTCAGAGTGTTTAGCATTTCTTGTATGTAAATAGTGGTGCATTTTTAGTTGAAGCCTTTGATTTTGAGAAAAAAAATGGCTTGAACTAATAATGTATTAGAGTTACTGAATACCCTAATACAATCCATTGTTGATGATATGGTAAATATCAACAAAATCACTCTCACGGACATTCCAACCTGTCTATAAAATGCACAAGATAGAATTGATTTCTTGCAACTTGAGTCACATCATCAGCAAGAGGAGCTACAACAACATAGTCATCATTTTGAACTTGTTTTTGTTCAGAATAATCCTCTTTTTAAGTTTCAACTTAGCTCCCATCAACCTTCATAAATTGATAAAATAAGTGACATTGAAGTTAACTCCCATCTTGTGCCCATTTGAAGAGAAAATTTCCATAAAGATGTAGAAGTTCAGGTCCCACTTCCTAAGCCTGTCATTAGATCTTGGGAAGAGCTCATCGGCAACAAGCATGGAACCAGGCTTGGATATGAAAAGGATGTGTCCTTTCATATTACACACTACTCCAAGCCCGTCCAATTTTGGAGTGCCATATTTATTAAGGACAAATCATACTCACATGCTCCTCATCCACAACAACATATTTCAAATGATAACATTTTGATAGAGCTGGGCATGTGAAAGATCACTTGAATATGCAAGAAAGTGATTTTTTTTACCTTTGTTTCGATAGAAAAGGGTATGTGCTCTATTTAAAATTGGAGATACCATGTATGATTTATGTATGTAACATTCGGGGACCAAAATTCGTTCAATGGAGAGGATTGATCGAGCAGGATCCAAAAAGGCCCAAAATTCAATTTTTTTAAATCTTAGCAAAATTGACACAATTCGTAGACCTCGTTGAAGATTCCAAAAACATCAATGACACCTCAACCTGATTCCATATGGGGAATATATGCTCATTTTAAGTTTGGTACAAACAGCAAAATAATTATGTGTAGGTAGGACCCAAAGGGTACCACGTGGCACTCAACCTGCCATGTGGTATGCCAATCGGTAGGTTGACATTGAAATATGGATGACATGTGGAAATTGTATGCAAAGACACATGGAAACACATGACTTGATGATTTTACATTGGATGGACTGATAATGTGATGCAACATGGCCCAATGGGATGGTGCCATGAGGCACCATGGTGGCACGAAAAAGGACCCACACGAATGGATCAAAGAACAATGTTGAGCACATGAGGTTTGAAGACGAGACCTCCCAACCACAAGTCTAGCACCCTACCGTTAGCCCATGAAGTCAACCAATTATGGTAATTTCATAATATTTATTGATTATTGTTAAATATTCATTTGGACAAAAAAGTGGGGTGGGTGACACTGCCATATGTAGTCAGGCCTACCTAACCACCAACATAATGACCTTCGATAACAACATTGACACTTCATGCATTTGATTGGTGGTTATATATATGGTACCTTCATCCAATGATACAATGTGGGCCACATAGTATTCGTGGGGTTTTATGTTTAAAAAATGAACATGGTATGGTATGTTGGCTGTAACAACCAACGAAAAAATATATTAACTAATGAACCGAAGTATTAACCATATATAGCTATATGGTTGAGATAGATGTTGCATATACCATATGGTTTAAACTGCGCACTATTTTGATACATGTTATTTAAATAAAATCCCAATGGAATTATGGTAATGTTCACCCACATAATTTATATAAGCCATGTTTGTTCATTGGTTGAGGGAGAGAGTCCATGAAATAGGCCCATGAATGGAAGCATGAAGGTTAGAGCCAACTAGAACCCAACATACAGACTGAGAGGGGACTTGCTCTTTGGTGAGCACAAAAATTGTGGAGGTATATTTTATCGTATAATCTTAAGCATATTTTGGGGAATATTCGAGGGTAATTTTCTTGGAATATTTTGAACTATTGTGGCATGAAATTTGAGGAGGATGTGATAGGTCTAGAACCTACTAAATTTTATACTCATTTTTCTCAAAATTTCATAACGACTCAACTGGAGCTGTCAAAATTGGGATTTGAGTAGTGGATCTGAGGGATCATGGCCAAATCCTATATATTTCATTGAATGTTTGGCGTGAAATTTGAGGCAGACTTGCACAAGTCAAAAGGTGGTCGTGTTTATACCACAAAGATGTATAATTCTGAGGCAAAGCTGCTGGTATGGAGTATGTTGCAGCTTAAGCATCACATTTTTGGGTCATCCCTATATGTAAAGTATTTCCATGTATTTTCCATTATTTTACTTAGATAATATAGAGGCCTCTCCACTTTGAAGATAGGCTTGGAGACATAGCTCACACATTGTGATTGAACGTTGTTAAAAAATATTGGTGCATTCTAGATAATGTCTTCAGTTTGGGTTTCTTTTTTTTGGATGTTGCATTTATGGTATTTTCATGGTCTTTATGAAATTATATTTAACATTACTGAAGGAGAGATCTTAGATCACATATGGTATTCACCAGGATATTGTAGTTGCTTCCAAAGTACCAACATATCTTCTATGTAAGTATCATCATTATAGGCTTCCCATGTCCAATACACAATCTACCACATAGCCTAGTGATGCCATCCTTAGTAGGAATCTTCATAATCATCTCACATTCCACTGAGCCACTCACCAAAACTACCAATATATATAATAAACCTACAACCTACCAAGTTTTCTTGACAATCCCTTTATTCCACCACAATTGGCTCTTCATAATACAATTTAGCTAAGGGTAGTTTCTAACAACTTTGTTGGGAATCCTAAAAAAAAAAAATCGTTAATGATATCAAATGTAAATGGGTGGACATAAACCTAAGCTCATGAAAACTTGAACCAACACAAGGGATTCAACTCACTCGACCACTTAAACTAGTCATAGTATTAACTACATTAAATAACATTTAATTAATATTACCTCTGTTAATTTATTTTACAACATAGAATCTTAATATTCATTGATTTTGTTAATTACATTTAACATGTAACTAATATTGCCCCACAAAGAATCATAATATATATTGATTTTTATTTGTTTCATATTCATATTAGGTTTGTAGACAATTAAAAAAACTAATAAAAAATGAAGCCATGGAGCCTAACCATGGTGAAACCATGAATCTTAAGAATAAACCCAACATAAGCAAGTGTAATTTTGGCCAAAGTCATGATGACACCCATCCCTAAAAATGAGATTTTTATCATCAATGTAGGCTAGGGCACTATCCATGTTGCAAATGAGTATGATAAAGACCATCCTTTCCTGAGACGTGACATGACTGCATTATATCTGAGGTCTTTGATGCATGTATAGGGAAAATAATAACTTCCATAAATTTTGCCATAAATCAAGTTGTTCGTAGTAGTTGTCTATTTAGTAAAATCTCCACAGGACATCTAAATAGGATCATCACTAATAAAGGAAATCTTCTATCATGAACTTGTTTAATGCAACACACATGTATTATTAATACATTTTCAAGCTAAGCTAACAAACAATACAATGGAATCATTTAATTTTGTAACAAATTTTTTTTTATTTTCTTATTTTATTTTTTTATTTTATTTTTATTTTATTTTATTTTATTTTATTTATTTATTTATTTATTTATTTATTTTTTCTCAGTTTAGAAATTCTATAATAATAAAAAATTATGTTTGTTACTAAATGTGATTCTAAACATTTGTTAATCTCAATTTGTTACTTATTTCGTTTAATCAATATTCATTTGAATATCTTTTTCCTAGTAAACAGAGTCCAACAGTGCACCCACAGTAAAAAATCGTAATCAAATTCCCACATCCTTCTAACCATGGATGTTGTCTCGCCAATAGAAATTTGTATGGATGTTTAATTGACTTAAATAGAAATTTATTTTCTTAACAGAAATTCAAATGACTATGTAAAAACAAGATATTTAATTCCTTTAGTTGTTAGCTGGTGAATTCCTAATGAAATCTAAAATTAATTGTATTGAAGCATGCTTCTCTAGGGCCATATTAAAAACAAGAGAAAATATCTAAAGCAAGAGTGTACATGGGAAGCAAAAAAAGCATTCAATTCTCATTAGTAGGAAATAGGTTGTTATAAAACTTTGGGCTTCACATCTTACAATCAAAAGGAACTCAAGGCTGTAAAAAACTTAAGCAAGGTAGAATTTTTTTTTTCCAAAGTTACTAGATAATAATTATTAATGTGGAATGTAGAGAGAGCCCATCGTATCCACAGATATTTCGACGGATACTTAGGTGAGGTGGGCCTTTGATTCAACAAGAACAACAATGACACCACACATGGCGATTCAATTAAAGGAAGGATGGTTTTTAAATTCATTCTATGACACTTCTTCCCATCTTCAAAGTACTTGGGAGAGGAGTGAAGCTTCCCATATTTTCATAACGTAGCAAATTGGAGTAATGCATATGTCTAGGGATGGTAATAAAATTATTTTCCTAACTTAGCATAATGTTGTTATGTTTGGATAAATCAATTATTTTATTGGGTGTATGTTATATTCTTTCCATGACTAGCTACATACACAGATCCTATAATAGGTGGGCATAGCTACCTATGGTTTTGTGCATGGGTTTTCTACATGGTTTTGGGCATGATGATTTTCTGCCCATGGTATTTTGTAGATCTGGTCAAGGGAAGTACAATTATGTTTTGATATATGGTTAAATGGATTGGGGTTTCTAAATGCTTCAGAATGTATATATATGTATTGTAACAATGAAAGAAATATAATGAAAAATCAATTTGGTAGTCCTCGTTCTTGGGATCTAATGGAAAATCTCTGTGTATTTATTTTATGTTATCGTCATTGTATATTTTTTGTTTAAAGAAATCATTTGTAGGTAATTAATGTATAAGGTTAAAACCTACATTAGGTATCTGAGTTTTTTCAGCTTCAAGGGGATGCCTTTGCCACTGAGGGGTTTTGCTCGAGCATGTGGTAGACATTGTTCAATGGGAGATGTATGAGATCGATTCTTGCAATGAAAGAAGATGGCATGAAGTGGAAAGATAGAGATTGAGAAATTTAATGGTGAGGGTTTTGAGTTGTGGAAGCTCAAGATGGAGGATTTTCTCGTGGATAAATATCAGTGGATCTAAGTCTCTGGTGAACAAATTGTTCCAATGAAATAAGTTGTAAAACCTAAGAATCAAGGATGAGACACATTGACAAAGCATCTACACGCATTCAATACTATGGTAAGAAAGTTGTTATATGTTGATATATAAAATTCAAACCAATATAAGTGCATCAATTTGTTATGTTCTCTACCATATTCATGGGATATTTTGGTTGTTGCAATAGGTAGCAATACAACTACCTTGAAGTTTGATGAAATAGTCTCATCTTTGCTATTGGAGGAGATGAAATGGAAAAATATGGAGAGCCATAATGGAGATTCCTTGTCTGTATGAGGACGGTCCCAGAATAGAAACAAAAATCAGTCCTCCAGTGGGAGATCTAAATGTATATGGAGATCTAAATATATAGGAAAACATGTAAAGGTATGTTGGAACTGCGGAAAGGAAGGGCACTAAAAAAGGATTGTAGATTTAAAGCTCTTGAGAAAGGAAATGGATTTGATGATGCTCCTTTTACAGAGGTGAAAACCACCTCATATGAAGGTGGGGATGTGTACTTGGCTTCTTCTTTAAGTACACATGTAGATCATGAGGCGTGGTTGATTGACTCAAGTGCATTCTTTCACTTCACTCCCCATAGGGAGTGGTTTTGTGAGTATGAGAAATATGATGGTGATGATGTATTATTAGGGGATAATAGGAAAGATAGAATCATCACACATGGAAAAATCAATTTTAAGTTGCAAGGTGGAAGAATTAAAACACTTCCTGGTGTTCTGCATTTCCTACATTGGCTAGAAATCTAATTTCTGTAAGTAATATGGATGATGCAGGTGTAAAAACAATGTTCAAGAAAGATACCTGCAATATCGTTTAGGGAGCATTGGTATTGATGCAGGGAGTTCAGATTGGAACTCTGTACAAGCTTCTGGGTAGAGCTATTATCGATGGGTGCAACAGTTCTGTGGTTCTTGAAAGTGGAGCAGAAAACCTAGCAGTGTTTGGAGAGAAGTCCATGTTGTTGCATCAAAGGCTTGGACATATTGGAGAAAAAGGCCTTTGAATATTTCTTGGTAATGGTATGTTAGAATATATGTCTCATTTCTCTTTGGATTTCAATTTATGTGAAAATTTTGCATATGAGAAGCAGAATGGGATGATTTTACCCTCTGCTGCTAAGAGGGAAAAAGGATTATTAGATATTTTTCACAGTGATGCGTTTTGACCTATGTCGATTCCATCACTGGGTAAGTTTGTCTATTATGTCTCTTTCATAGATGACTTCTAAAGATATACATGGATATATTTCCTTAGGAAAAAATATGAATCCTTTGACAGGTTTAAAGAATTTAAGGCTCTCATGAAAAATCAAGCATAGAAGAAGATCAAGGTGTTGAGGACAGATAATGGTGGAGAGTTCTGCAAGAAGGAATTTGAATAGTTCTTTAAGAAGTGTGGTACAGAACGAAAAAAGACTACTCCATATACACCTCAGAAAAATGGAGTTGCAGAAAGAATGAACAAGACATTGATGGAAAAGGCAAGAAGCATGCTCAATGGTGTCGGGTTAGGACAAGAATTATGGGTAGATGCAGTGGAGACTGAATGTCACTTGGTTAACATATAACCTTCATCAATGTTGAAGGATAAGACTCCACATGAGGTATGGACTGATAAGAAACCGTCTTTTTCACATCTGAGGGTATTTGGCTATGATGCATATGTACATATTCTAAAGGAGAAAATAACCAAGTTGGATAGTAAATATGAAAGTTGCATCTTTATTGGGTACAAGGAAGGTTTAAAAGGTTATAAGCTTTCGAACAAAAAACAAGGAAGGTTTTGTACAACCGATATATGGTGTTTAGAGAGGTGAAATATGTTATTAAACATGAATTCCTACCAAAGGAACCAGAGAAGATAGATTTTGAGCTAAGGATGAAGGATAAGACTCTATAGTACAACAAGAATCAGAAGATGAAGAGCCACAAACTCCAGCTTTGAGAAGATCAGTGCGAGAGAGATGACAACCAGAAAGGTATTGTCCATCTTCTTTTTGTTCAAATTATGCTTTATCTATTATTGATAATGATCCCATAACTGTCAGGGAGGAAGTGGATTCAGAGGATGGAAAATTATGGAAATAGGTGATGGCTAATGAAATGGAATCTTTGGACAAAAATGAGGCTTGGGATTTGGTAGAGTTGTCAGCTAAAAGGAAACCCATTGGTAGCAAATGGGTGTTTAAGCACAAGATGAATGTAGAAGGCAAGGTGGAGAAATATAAGCTCAGCTGGTGGAAAAAGGTTATTCCCAAGTGTCGGGAATTGATTTCGGTGATATTGTTTCTCATGTTGCTAAGTAGACTTCAATTAGGTTACTTTTATCTATTGCTGTTGCTTTTGATTTTGAGGTAGAATAGATGGATGCGAAAAAAACATTTCTTCACGGGGATTTGGAAGAAGATATCTACATGAAGCAACCTAAAAGATTTGCGGTGAAGGGTAAGAAAGAACTGGTATGCAGGTTAAAACAGTCCCTATATGGCTTAAGAAAGTCACCAAGGATGTGGTATCAAAAATTTTATACATGTATATGGGGATTTGGCTTCACTAGAAGCAAAGCAGATCACTATGTGTATTTTAAATTAATTGGTGATCGTGTTACCTATTTGGTCTTCTATGTGGATGATAATGCTGTTGATTGGAAATGATACAGAAATTATTCAGGATTTGAACACTGAATTTTCCTCCAAATTCAACATGAATGATATTGGTGCTGCAAACTATATTTTGGGCATGGAATTTAAATGAGATTAGGCAAAGAGGAAGCTCTAGTTAAACTAGAGGAAGTATGTAGAGATAATAATATAGAAGTTTCTTATGCAGGATAGTAAACCGGTGAAGGTTCCTATTCCTGTAGGTGTAAATTTATCTGTTGAACAATGTCGCAAGACACAAGAAGAGGAAGATGACATGCATCGTGTTCCATATGTAAGTGCAATCAACAGCCTAATGTATGCAATGGTTTGTACTAGACCAAAAATTGCACATGCAGTGGGAGTATTGAGCAGGTTTATGTCAAAACTAGGGAAGAAGCATTGGAAAATAGTGAAGCGGGTTTTCAGACATTGTGGCACTAGTGATTATGTTATGTGCTACCAAGGAAGACTAGGATTGTACAGAGTTGTGGACATCTATGGATTTTTTATGCAAACTGGGATGAAGATCTGGATCAGAGAAGATCTACAAGTGGGTATGAGTTTAACCTATTTGAAGGAGCATTTAGTTGGACGAGTGAGGGATAGTCTGCAGTGGTGCTTTTAACTACAGTTGCAGAATACATGATAGCCACGCATGCAAGCAAGGAAGCAATTTAGCTACAGAGATTGTGTTCATGTATGGGGTTATTACAACGAGCTATAAGGATATACTGTGACAGCGAAAGTGAAATTTTCTCGGCAAAGAACCCTGCTTATCATTCAAAGACAAATCAAATTGATGTTCAGTATCACTTTGTGAGGGATATGGTTGAGGAAAAAAGGTGTTACTGGTAAAGGTGGACACTTTGAAGAATGTTGCATATGCATTGACGAAGTCTGTGAGAAATGAGATTTTTTTTGGTGTAGAGAAATAATGGGCATTGTCTCCATGGAGCAATGACTAAGTTCTCTTGTGATCCCCTGTGTGAAAAAGAAAACAGCAAGTGGAAGGATGTTGGGTATGTATTATATTCTTTCCACAACTAGTCGCATGCGCATGATGGTTTTCATCCCATGGTATTTTGTAGATCAGGCAAAGGGAACTACGATTATGTTTTAATCCAGGGTTAAATAGATTGGGGTTTATGACTTCTTTGGTATGTATATATATGTATGGTAACATTGAAAGAAATATAATGAAAAATCATTTGGTAGTCCTAGTTTTTCGGATCCAAAGGAAAATCTTTGTATTTGTTTTATGTTCTCGTCATTGTATATTTTCTTTTTAATAATTTGTTTGGAAGTAATTGCCATACATAATGAAAAAATAAATATTTTATGTATGGGTGGGTAGAATGTAACTATAAATGGACTTTTCGCTTTCAAAAATCATAAAGTCATCCTCTAAAAATTATAAACTTTTATATTTTTTTAAAAATTATAAATATTTAATAAAAAAATAATTTTAATAATTTTAATTTTTTAAAATTAGCACATTTTTTTTGAAAATTTACAACCACTTAAAATTTCGATTTAAAGCAATAAACATATTTAATTAACCTAATTATTTTCAACTCATAAACTTTTAATGATCATACATCAAGAACTATTTTTAGATAATTAACATAATTATTTCCAACTCAACTTTTAATGATGATACGTCAATAACTATTTTTAGATCCGGGTATTTTCTACTATGAGACTGTATTTTTCTAAAGTATTGAACATTGAAATTAGCCGTGAAAATTTATTCATTTGTTAAATTTGGCTTTAATTTTCCCATTAATTTAAAAAAATTTTACCTTAAAATTTTTAAGGTTTGATATTTATTACGCTTATGTTTTTTAGCAAGATATTTTTTTCTTAAAGGATTAATGATCTTTGCTGCAAGATTTCAATTTTTGTGTTTTTGTTTTTACACGTTTAATTTTCCAGAATCTACGTATTGGCCCCTTCTTGATTCAGGATGGCACATAGTACGACTCTATACAAAATCCATATGACTCGTATGGATGGATTTGTGGTGCATAATCATCATTTGCTTTCAACATTACCCACAACATTCCTTTGCACACCTGTGTAAATATAGATCTAGTGTAGTTGGCCAAGTCATTCTAGATGCTGGAATGTTGCGTTTGTCCAAGTTGGGGTAGAATCTTAGTCTTTTCTTTTTATTATTAAGGTACACATATCTACTCAACTCAAGATATCTTAAACCTTCTTATAACCTTAACAAGCTTTGATTTTTTATCTTTTACAATAAATACTTTCTTATAATCCTCAAATCTGTTAGTTATTTTTCTAACCAAAAATGTTTTACATTTTTAGTCCGTGGCATCGGTAGCATGGAACTATTAGTAATCGAATTTAGGCGCTAGTATTAATGAGTCTTGAAATTAACCTAATGTTTTTAGCCCTATTTTATAAAATATAGTTGCTGAGCTTATGGAATTGTTGTAATGATTTTGAGGACCAATAAGATATTTGATCATCTTATTTGGCAACTTCTCAAGGTACAGAAACTATATTCTTCATATTCTTCACATAATTTCTGGGTTCAATGGATTTACTTGATTCATATTTTCAAAATGGAAACTAATGCTGGCATTAGTTGGTAAGCATTAAATGTTTGGCTTGTTTTGTTTCCGAATCTTTGGTTTGTAGTTACTTGGTAATATATACATGACACACCAGATGGTTGTGTCCATGTATTGGTGTGGTGTCAAGAGTTGGGGTTACTACCTCTGATGAAGCTTCTAAGGTTAGGTAGGTTGACAAATTCCTTCATTGGATTGTTCATGCTTGAATCCCTATTTGTTTCTGTGCATATCCTTTCCCTCACCTTTTGAAGTGCCCTCCTATTTAACGGTGTTAAGACAACATAACGATAAGGAAGTAGGTTGGATCTCAACTTCCTAAGAGGGAAATTGATATGACCTTAGCCAGGGGTGGTGAGCTACGAGGTTGGATTCATAGTGACATCATGCTATGACATATCCTGCTATAAAGCTTCATGCTATTGTCAGATATCGAGGAAACACTATGTGGATGCCCTACAAAGAGCTATGAAGATTGAATCCATTGTCGAATATCTAGGAAACTCTAGGAAATTGGTTGATATTCAGGAAACATAACGAGATTACAAGGAGGGGTGGCCACCCTTACTAAAAATATTTAGGGGTTGACCTCGGCTGCAATGGCTAAACCTCATGTCTGGTGCACTAAATTGCATTTCAAAGTGTCCTAGGTTTGGTTCCCTATATTGAAGGGGCTTGCTTAACAATAGGAAGCAAAGGAAGGGGATTACATGAGAATATGAAGCTGAAGCCAAGCAAGGGGCTTTCCTGAGAATATGAAGTTGAAGCCAAGTAAGGGGCTTGCTTAAGAATTTGAAGCTGAAACCAAGGAAGGGGCTTGCCTGAGAATACGAAGATGAAGCCAAGGAAAGGGCTTGCCTGGGAATACAAAGTTGAAGCAAAGAAAGGGGATTTCTTGAGAATACAAAGCTAAACCCAAGGAAGGGGAAGACCCCAATATTGAAGGGGTTTGCTTAACAATAGGAAGCCAAGGAAGGGGATTACATGAGAATATGAATCTGAAGCCAAGCAAGGGGCTTGCCTAAGAATATGAAGTTGAAGCCAAGGAAGGGCTTGCCTAAGAATTTGAAGCTGAAGCCAAGGAAGGGGCTTTCCTGAGAATAAAAAGTTGAAGCCAAGAAAGGGGCTTGCCTAAGAATATTAAGCTAAACCCAAGTAAGGGGCATACCCCAATGAGGAAGAGTAGGTTAACCTAGTGGGGTTACCATCGACCTAATTAATTCATGGCACTCAACCTACATAGCTTACCTAGCACATAGGAGGTCTAGATGTTTTACTTGTTGAGGAGGTTTTTGAGCATTGATCTTATTAGCATAAATGACAATATCAAAATGTGGCATTGTAAATTCTAGTTGTTAGGCTCCAGTACTTTCACTCCTACTGCTCTCTTTGTATTCTCTACTTCTAGGCTTTGTCTTAGCCAAGAGGTCAACTATTCAATAAGGCTCTGCAACTGTACTCCATACAAATTTTTAGAATGATAGATATACTCTTTTGAAATTATTTACTCCTATAAAGTAGATAAATAGAAAAAAAATTGAGGGTATCCTAATACACTTTCAACGAATAGTTGACACTATTGTTGGATGACTATATCACAATGATAACTTTATAGATGCAAGAGATAACTATGCGCAAACAAAACTTGCAACCTATAACAATGGTCCAAAGGTGGGGATTTCAGGTAGGCTTCAAGGTGGAAATATTGGAGATAACCAACTTCTCCTAGGTATTATTGTCTTATAAGATTAAATTAATTTGATTAAATTAATTTGGTTTCAGTTAGGTGGATGGTGATGCTTTTAATGGTTGTTTTCTAGCAGTCATTGTGGCTAAGCTAGGATCACATTAAAATATTCTACTCCAACTATGATTCCTGCAAGCCAGAGCCAAATCCCTCTCCTAGACCTAAACAAAGTTCACCTCTTGCTACTTTCGCACAGGGTAATTCTTCCTAATATTAAATTTGGTATCTAAAATTCAACTTCAGTAGGAATGAGCCAAGGGAAAAAATATAAAAGCAATGCTACTAAAAATAATGTAGTTTCACATTAAATAAAAAAACTCAATCGTGGCCAAATAGGGGAAAAAAATAATGGTTTTGAATTTTATAGTTAAATCTCTCTTAAACTTTACTCACTTACTCATTTTATCTCTTCCTTTTTTATTCTAATCAAGAATATAAACATTTTGTATGACAAGTACATGAAGGCTGCTTATTGATTTCAAGAAGAAATTTCACAATTCTTTTATGCAAACTTCTTTCTTGAATGTTAAGCTCGAGGCCTTGGAGACAATTGTAGCAAATGTCTTCTTGTCATTCTGCAACAACATAAGTGAGAAGCATCGTGGAGACTGCTTAGAATGTTGACAATCACTTGGCCAAGATTTGGATTCAATTCAAATGAAAGAAAAATTAATTATTTAGATGGAGTAATATTTTGATTCAAATTAAATAATTACATCTCACACTAGTATATTTAAAGGCAATGGAAAGGGTGTTCAAATTGTTGATGACATTTTAAAACATATGTCCCATATGCGCATGGAGATGAACACCAATGACACAAACTATCCCATACAAAGAGCTCAAGGGATCTATGTCTTCATGGATATCAAAACAGTTGAGTAGTGCTAGAAAATTTTTCCACCCCATTACGCCAACCATAGTTTTTATTGGTTACTTTACTTGAGTTGTTTCATGGAGTTTTTTATAGAAGATGGTTTCTTTTTGTTGCAATCCCATGGATTTCTATGGTGTTTTGTTACCTCTTGTGAACCAATTTATAGTCCATCAAATATGTCCATGAAAATATTATTTTTAATAGGATGCACCAGATCAATGTGTGCTAGCATATATTTCAATTTTCTATTCAAACACCAACCCTTGATCTAGGGGATCAAAATATGCTCAAAGTTCAAAGTGCTCAAAATTGTTTGAAACCGGTGCCAAATCATAGTGTTCGACATCCTAATTATAATGCTTCATGAATTGCCTCAATCTGACATTGTATGAGAAAGTTGCGTTGTTATGAAATTTTTACCAAACAATAGGGTTGTGGGCTACTGGTTCGGCAGGTCATACGCTAAATTCAGCGGCTGAATGGGCAAGCACAGTGGGTGGTACAGGAAAATCCCTTGTCTCCATCTGGCAAGTCATACAAGTAGTGTTGGCCCACTTTTATTGGTTTCTTGGTTTGAGGTGTCCCAATAATGAGGCATCACATGGCCCAATGAGAGGGCGCCACGTGGCCCTTGAAACGTTGCAAAATTTGTTGAAGTTAGTGAACCAGACTCCATGGGTATCGAACAAGAGACCTATCATTAACAATCCAAGATCCTGACTATTACACTGAATGTAGTTCTTATTAAACCATCATTGCCACATTATATTTATTGTTAAGTAGTGTGACGGTTTGGGGAGGGGGCCAGGCACATGGCCCCAACCCTTGTCACATGGAGGTTCATATGTCCATAGAATAGGTGGAAGGGGTGAGCGGTTATCCCAACCCCTAGTTTCGTAGACACCACAGGACCACATCACGTGGGAGAGGGAGCGGACTGGGTGGTACCTAGCCCATGTCGGCCTCCAATACCATGAAAATGATATGGCCGATGGCAGGGATAGAGTGAGCAAAGTTGGTGGATGCGGACAGTTAGCCCTGGCCCCTATCCAAATGGCACTCCATGTGACCC
Source organism: Pinus tabuliformis (assembly GCA_031772625.1). Lineage (NCBI taxonomy): Eukaryota > Viridiplantae > Streptophyta > Pinopsida > Pinales > Pinaceae > Pinus > Pinus tabuliformis. The sequence continues at coordinate 796,041,651 of CM062817.1, forward strand.
TAATTTGGGGCTTAAGGGGGCTAATAGAGGAATTAAAAAGGTGACATTTTTCACCTTTTTCAGCAGTAATCCCGCCACCACCAAGACATTTATAGCTCGATGACCACCAAAATGGTAGAATACATAGAATGATAGGCCAATTTTACAAAATTTTAGGACAAATAGCAGAGCTTTGTTCTAGGAAACATATCTTTCTTAGTTTTTAACGATTTTGAGTTCAAGAAGAGCATAGATAGGCGTTTTTTAGAATTCTAGACATAATGACAGTGTCATTTTTACAATTTGAGCTATGTAAACTAGTGTAATTTCAAATTTGAGCATATAATTCAAAGTCCCAACATTTCAAGCTAGACTCGATGATGTCGCACTGGAGGGATGAATTCCATCATCAAATTGTTGTTGTTCATTGTCTATTTTTCTCTATTTTATTTATGAAAACTTAACTAAAAACATTAAGTTTATGTGCTTTTGCAAATTGATCCATGTCCCAAAAGACATAAACTTGCTTTCAAACTATTTTTGAAACCTTCAAGTTTTTTTTAATTTCATATCAATTTGGTATCAGAGAATGGTTGTTTTCAAGGTTTGAATGTGTTTTCATGTGTTTTCTTTATGCTTACAAGGTTAAAGTTTAAAAGAGGAGTGATTGAAGAGCCAAATACTCAAATTAGTTCAAGGAGGTCAAAAACTCCTCAACCTCCACCAGTCATGGAACATGAAGAAGGAAATGAGATGATGTTTGAGGATGAGAGGGTTTTCATAAATTATTTTTATGGCATGCGTGAGATGGTGAAACATTATGTGAAGAGAGGATAGCAAGGTTTCATGGAGAGAGTTCAAATCAATGAAAAGGTAATGGTGGTGATGGTAGAAAGCCTCCACCTCCACCACCTTCTTCACCTCCACCATCTCCTCCATCATCATCTCCTTCTTCATCTACTTCACATACTCCTCCAAGATCTCCAAAAGGACATTTTAATTCTCCTTTGTTAAAGCTTGATATCAAGTTTGAGTTGAATATGTAAAATGGGGAAGCAAATGTGGAAAAGTTGGATATTTGGGTTCGTCAAATTGAAGTCTATTGCAGGATTCAAAGGATTAAGGATGATGTGACCAAGATCCAACATGCTTCTCTTCATTTGGAAAATGCAACTCTCATTTGGTGGGAGGCCAAAACTCAAGAAGATTTGAAGAGAACTCGTAAAATTATCTCTTCTTGGAATGATTTTGTAGCTGCATTAAGAACGAAATTTCGTTGATTAGCTTATATGAAAAAAGATAATACGGATTGGAAATTTTTTAGACAAGATAATGATCAGAGTGTCCAAAGTTATACACAAGAATTTAGAAGAATAAATTTAAACTTGTGTGTATATTTGTCTTCATAAGACACTCTCCTTAAATACATAGGTGTATTACATAGTTATTTAAGACATACAATTGTTATGTTTAATCCCACCAATGTAGATGAAGTATGTTTCAGGAAAATCGTTTAGAATAAAAAGGGAAGAATGTTCCTCAAGAGACTAGAAAGAAGCCATCCAAATTTGGAGACAAAGGAAAGGGGAAGTTTAGAGGAAAGGAAAAAATAATGCCACAGTCAAGAAAGAGGGAGAGAAATTGTAACAACCCTGGTGAAAATTCCATGTAATAAAAGTTAATAAACAAAAAATAATAACCATGGTTGATGGGACATTTATTACAAGATGAATGTTTGGAAAAAACATGGTGATCAGGATCACTGGTGATTGATTAATTGCTAAGGAAACTGGAAAAGGCAATGACAAAGGCTTTAGAAAGGAAAAATGGCATTTTGGCATATTTATTTATGAAAAGAAAGGAAATTAGGAGAAAAGGGAGGTGAAAGGTCACAGGTTGCATGTGAGGAGAAAATAAAGGAAAATAATGGAAAATAAAGAAAATAGATGCCTCATCAATAAAAGGGCTTATGAGGATTAGTTCACATACTTCTGCCAGTTTAGTTTTGGAGCTCTCTCTATATTCTCTCTCTCTCACACTCTTGGACACTTAGAGTTTTCTTTGAGCAATATTGGAGAGTGTGGCAAACTTGGATTTTTGGAGCAAGAAGGAAAAGGAAGAGTGCATAAGAGGACAACTAGATTAGTAGCTACAATGGGGTTTTCTTGCAGTTACCGAGTTTCATGTATGTTTTCCTCACTATTTTTGGCATGCATGGCATATGAATGTGGTTTATTGGTTATGATATGTCATTGGCATGGAGGATTGCAAGGATTGACAATGGATTTGCCTAGCCTTGCCATTTCCTGGATAGTCATGGTGTTGTGGATTTTTTTTTTTTTTTTTTCTCATTGGTTCTCATGTTTCCTTTAGATTGGGATGAGTTACTAGTTCCTAGAAGCTGTGGTTGGAAAAATGTTTTGGAAGCCCTGTAACATCTTGGCCTGAGTTACTAGTCCTAGAATCCTTAGTTGGATAAATGCTCTGGAAGCCCTTGTTGGGTTGACTTACTAGTCCTAGAAGCCCTGGTTGGACAAATTCTTTGGAAGCCCGACGACAGTTGTGGGTTGAGTTACTAGTCATGGAAGCCTTGGTTAGAACAAATGCTTTGGAGCCTTGGAAAGCTTCGGTAGATACCAATCTAGTCATGGTTGTGATGTCCGACCATGAGGTGGAATCACTCTTTTATGGGTTGAGGTAGTTTAGCCTCTGGAAGTCGTAGATGGTTTTGATTGATGTGTTTTATGAGATCCCATGTTCATACTTCTAATATGGCACGAGGGTGACTCGTTGAAGAGAGATTTGGCTCAACCATGTCTATGGTCGGGTGGTTCGTGGAAATCCCACAACTGGTTGGCCCTTTCATAATTAATATGAGGTTATTTCTCCTTTTTATTTCATGAGTATTATACTGGTTATATGTGGATGATATGCTTGTGATTTCCTTGGTATTTCTGTTGCTATTGTGTTGGTTATGAACATGTATTATGACAGTGGTTATGTATGGCTCTTACCATGTTCTTACTTTTAAATGGATGAAGAATGTATCTATGTCCTAATGGATGAAACTACAACTAATGTATTGAGGCATCAATGCTTCCTAGGGTTCTCATATAAGTTGTTTAATCCTATAGATTACATAATTGTGACAAGTTTGACAAAATGTCTGTCATGGTTAATAGGGGTCCAATCAAGTCTTTGTTCAAGTAATTGCATTTGTATCATTTTTCTTCTTTTATATTTCATTCCCAAAGGTGTCATTGAGTTTTGGGAAGTGACTTGCGCTCTGGGCCTAAAAGGCTGTCTCAAATCCTAGGGACATATGCACAAAACTTGGAAGAAAATTATCTGGAGGCATGCATGCCCATGTTGTGGGAGAGTCCAGAGCCTCCTAGACACATGCTTGTCCATATCAAGGGAGCGTCCAGGGGTTTAATGGTCTGAAACTCTAGTTGGTCTCAGGAGTTGGTTACCTAAGTGGTTATATTGGCTCTTGGGAGTTCTGTTGGTGATGTGGACAATTCATATGGTGTGTTTCCATTGATTCCACTTCCATAAGGTGACTTAGGAAGTCGAATCATATAATAGTAACTTATCACATGTTTACCTCGGTTGGTTGGTTACTTGGGTAGATGTGGGAGGAGGGTGTTACAGAGAGGTATTAGAGCATGGTTCACCCCTCATACTGGATGTGTTTTGTGTTGGTGATGCATTCATGTCGGTTCCATATGTGTTTCTTGTGTTGTAACACCATGTGCTTGTTGCATTTGTATGGTATGGGTTATGGTTGCAGTGAGGTTGCCATGGGAAGTTGATTGTGTTGTCATGGGGTGTGTTGTCATGAGTGTATGGTTGATTATGCATTGTTTACACATGTTAGTGTTCAGATTTGGTCAAGTGTATAGTGATGTGGTGTTTGTTGTCATGCATGAGGTCATGGTATTTGTAGTTGATATGTTCATGCATTGATGACTGGACTCTGGCTAGAATGATAGATATATGCTCATATGATTATGTGTTATATTTCTATATGCTATCATGATTATCTATACATGAATTATTTTGATTTGTTGATCTTTCCGATGAGGTATCCTCCCTGAATTATGCTAAGGTATGTTGGTTTATCATGATTTGGTTTAGCAGACATGATATACCTTGCAATAAGAACATCAAAGATGACTTGCAAGATGGTCAACTATAGTTCCCGAGGATCTCCCTATGGATCAGATGAGGAGCGTGGTGTTGGGAACTCTTTTGATTTGCCAGACACACTGAGAACCTTAAAGGTAGAAATAAGGAATTGTAAGGTAGTCAATGATAGAATCATACAGGCATAAGAGAAACAAGTAGAGGTAAATGTAGTGATAGTTCAGACTTTGTCATAATTGCAGTGACAGGGACCCCTTTAGATCAGCCATGAGCAAGAGGACAAAACTAATGGGGAATATCGTAGTAGTCTCATGGTGGTCATAGGTCAGATAGAGATGATACAATGAGATATGGTAGGTTGTTGGATAATGTAGATAGGAAAAGCAATGGACATGGGTACTACTCTAGTTCTGGTTCTCATAGGCATTATGGTCATAATCTTATCATCCTTACAGGAGGAGTGACATGGGATACTTTCCAGATGAATTTAAGAAAGCAAAGCCACCTACATTTGATGGATAGGTGAATAAATCATAGCATGATGATGCATGGTTGCTTGGTATGAGGAAATTCTTTAGGTTGCATGATTATCCAGAGAACAGGAAAGCTATAATAGCTACATTGAGTCTTAAAGGTAAAGCATACATTTGGTGGGAAGATTTGAATAATGTCAGAGGTATTCATGAGGAGGACTTGACTTGGAGTGAGTTCGAGAGACTATTCAATAAGAAGTACCTATCAGAGATATAATTTTTGACAGGAAAAAAAGATTCTATGGGCTAAAGATGGGATCAATCACAGATGAGGAGTATACTAGTAGGTTCTTGGAGCTACTAAGGTAGATTCCTCACCTAAAGGAGGAGTGGGCCAAGATTCAGAGATTCGTCAGTGGATTACCGATTTCATTCAAAGACATGATTGAGTATGATGAGCTTAGATCATTAGAGGAGGACATCTGAAAGCTAAAGCATTGCTATGAACAATTGAAGCACAATTAGATCTAAGTCGAACTGGAAAGGTAATGCAAAGAACAAAGGAAAATGGGACAAGAAGTGAGAAAGACCTCAGGATACAGGTAATAAAAAGAATGAAGTTCCATCTAAGAAGTTTAATGTATCTAATAGAGGATATGGACTCCGATCTGTGGTGCAGAATAAGGATGAAGGCTGGAAGGTTTTACAGTGATAGACTTGTGGCAAATATCATCGCAAGAGAGATTGTCCACAACATCAGGGTGGTAGACCACAAATATACAGTGCTCAATAGGCACAAATAGTGGGAGATGTTGGAAAGAGTATTCCTAGGATCTATGCAGCGTTGGATAATAGAAAGACAAACCATTAGGAATATATCATTGAGATGGATGGCAAGATTTGTGATCAAGTTGTTTCTATTTTGATTGATCCTAGATCTAATTATAGTTATGTTAGTATTGACTTGGTCGATAAGTGTGGTTTGAATAAATAAGTGCATGAATAATCTTGGTTAGAACAATTGGCTACAGGTACAAAGAAGTAAGTTCACCATTGGGTAAGCGCTTGTGCATTTGATTTGAATGGTATGCCTACCACAACATATTTTAATGTATTACTGTTGGGACCATACAATATGTTGTTAGGCATCGATTGGTTGTACCTTCATAGGACCACGGTGGATTGTTATGACAAAGCCAATTAGTGCTTGGATGAAAATGTGGAACAAAGAGTCTTACAAGGAAAGAAGAAATCAACATAAGTTATAATGGTGACAACTATGCAGGCCAAGCCTAGTCGTAGGAAAGGATGTGTGTTATTTGCAATGCACATTTCTAGTGACAAAGGTAAGGAAGTTGAGGATGCAAATGTTTTGGGATGGTACCCAGTCCTACATTAGTTTCAGGATGCATTTCCTGAGGATATTTCAGAGTTGCCGCCTCATAGGGAAGTAGATGTTTCTATTGAGTTGGTGCCAGGGGCATCTCTAGCATTGAAAGCACCTTATAGGATGAGTACACCTGAGTTGGTAGAGTTGAAGTTGCAGGTGAAGGAAATGTTGGACAAGGGATAAACTAGGAAAAGTGTATCACCATGGGGTGCACCGATATAGTTGGTGAAGAAGAAGGATGGTACCTTCAGGCAATGCATTGACTACAAGAAGTTAAACAAAGTGACCATCAAGAACATGTATTCGTTATTGAGGATTGATGACTTGTTTGATTAGTTGAAGGGAGAGGTAGTGTTCTGAAAGATTGATCTGGGATAAAGATATCATCAAGTATGCATTAAAGAGGAGGACATCTATAAGACAGCTTTCTGGATCAGGTATGGGCATTATGATTTTTTATAGTTCCATTTGGTTTAATTAATGCTCCATCTTCCTTTATGTGCTTGATGAATAGTGTGGTGTGTCCATATTTGAACAAGTTTGTTATTGTGTTCATTGATGATATATTGGTGTATTGTAAAAATGAAGAAGAGAATTACAAGAATTTAGCAAGAGTGTTGAGATTGCTGAGAGAGAATCAATTTTATGCTAAGATCAACAAGTGCAGTTTCTTTTAGACTAAGGTACACTACTTGGGGCATGTTGTCTCCCAGGAGGGAAAAACAGTGGATCCAGAAAGGGTAAGAGCTATCATGGAGTCAGTATCTCCTAGGAATGTGGATGAGGTGAGATATTTCATTCGGTTAGCAAGTTATTACAGGAGGTTCTTTAGGAACTTCTCGCATATTTCTTATCCTATCACATAATTGCAGAGGAAAGGTAAGAAGTTTGAATGGACAGAGGAGTGCGCAGTCAATTTTGAGCAGCTCAAGAAGTCGTTGACACATGTGCCAGTGTTAAAGATTGAAGATCCGAACAAATAGTTTGTAGTGTGTACCGATGCTTGCAAGAGAGTACTTGGTGGAGTCCTTATGGAGGATGGACAGGTAGTATTCTATGAGGCACAGAAATTCAATGAGCATGAGCAAAACTACCTGACACGCGATCTAGAGTTGGCAGTGATCATACATCCATTGAAGATGTGGAGGCACTATCCTCTTGGTAGGAGGTTTGTATTGATGAGTGATCACAGTGGTTTGTGGTATCTATTTGACCAATTGAATTTGAATGGAAGAATGATCAATGGTTTGCCATGATCGGTGAGTTTGACTTAAATATCAAGTATATCAAAGGTAAAGAGAATAGGGTGGAAGATGCTCTTAGTAGGTGGATAAAGGTAAATCACATAGCAGCTATGAGCTCCTATGGGATAGACTTATAGGGTAGGATCTTGTAGGCAGGTAAGGAGGATTACAAGTATATGGATATTGTGCACAGGTTGCAATAAAGTACAGGTACAGATACAAGTAGTGGTACAGGTACAGGTATAGGTGGTGGTATAGGTATAGAAGCAAGTGCATAAGATGTTGACTATATTCTCGTGGTAGATGGATTGGTCACGTTAAGAGACATGTTATATGTGCCAAACAATAGTGAGCTCAAGAAGGTGATATTGAGTGATTTTCATGAGAAACCATATTCAGTTGATATGGATTATCAAAAGACACTAACATCAATAAAGAAATTCTATTATTGGCCAAGTTTGAAGAGAGACATAGAAGAGTTTTTGGCTAGGTGCTTAGATTGTGAGCAGGTGAAGGTAGACTGTAAGCATCCAGGTGGAATGCTACAACCGATTCTGATTCAAGAGTGGAAATGGGAGGCCATTTCCATGGACTTTATCACAGGTTCGTTGAGGACAGTGAGAGAGAACGCTTCCATCATGGTAGTGGTGGATAGGTTGAAAAAGGTAGTGCACTTCATTATAGTGAAGTCTACATTCTTAGTGAGTGATGTGGCACATGTCTTCATCAGGGGCGTGGTTAGATTGCATGGAGTTATGAAGAAGATTGTGTCATATAGGGATGCAAAGTTCACTTCCAAGTTTTGGAAGGATTTATTTGGAGGTTTGGGAAAAGAGTTGGCCTTAAGTACATCTTATCATCTGTAGATAGATGGATAGGAAGAGTAGGTCAACAGGATATTAGAGGATTGTTGAGTATATATGTGATGCGTCAGAAGCGGAAGAGGGAAGAGTACCTTCCACTGGTAAAGTTCGCTTACAACAATGGGTATCATGAATATTTGAATATGAGTCCATTTGAGGCATTATATGGGAAGCGATACAATACTTTCATTAGTTGGAGTGATCTAGTTAACACGGTGTTGATTGGACCAAACATGTTGACAAACTTGGAGCGGGAAATGAAATTAATCAAGAAGAATTTGAAAGTAGCACGGGATATGAAAAATAGATATGAAGACCGTAATAGGTTGTTCAAGGAGTTCCAGGATGGGGAATAGGTGTACTTGTGCATCAAACTAAAGAAGAGCTCCTTGCGGATTGGATCATGTGCCAAGATGGCACCTCGATTTTGTGGATCTTTTAGGATTATTGAGAGGATTGGGTCAGTAGCCTATCTACTTACACTACCTCCAATAGTGAATGTCCATGATTTTTTCCATTTTTCATTTCTTAAGAAGTATTTTAAATATGTTTTTCATTTGATTTACTGGTATGTATTATAGGTTGAGCCAAAAAGAGAATTCCAGCTGGAACCATAGTGCATTTTGCAGAGAAATATGTTGATGCTCTGGAACCGAGAAATCGAGCAGGTTAAAGTGCAATGGAAGCACTTTGGGCTGGATGAAGCTACATGGGATATGGAGCATCACATGTGGGATATGTATTCTTCATTATTCGTTGGTTGAGGGAGTTTTTTTGATATATGTCTTTGGTACATGTTTTGGTGATGTTGGTATATGTACATATGTATATAGATGTAAATACTGCCATGAGCTATGTTATAAAGCTCAAATAAGAAGTATAGGTGTCATGTCATTATGATGCTATACTTGTTATGTTGCCATGTTGGTTTGCTTCTTAGCACAATGATCATTGTAAATATGCAAGGATATAAGTTATAAGGTTCCATGGGAAGTATGCTTTGCTTACAATAGCCTTGTTGGTTGTAGGTGTTGTTGAACACTGAGGATGGTTTTCCCCCAAGGCGAAGGGTTCTGTAACAACCCTGGTGAAAATTCCATGTAATAAAAGTTAATAAAGGAAAAATAACAACCATGGTTGATGGGACACTTATTTCAAGCTAAATGTTGGAAAAAAACATAGCAATGGGCATCACTGGTGATTGATTAATGGCTAAGGAAATTAGAAAAGGAAATGGCAAAGGGTTTGGAAAGGAAAAATGGCATTTTGGCACATTTATTTATGAAAAGAAATGAAATTAGGAGAAAAGGGAGGTGAAGGTCACAGGTTGCATGTGAGGAGGAAAATGAAGAAAAATAATTGAAAACGAAGAAAATTGAGGCCTCATTAATAAAAAGGCTTCTGAGAATTAGTTCACACACTTTTGTCAGTTCAGTTTTGGAGCTATCTCTCTATTCTCTCCCTCTTGTACTCTTGGACACTTAGATTTTGCTTGGAGCACTCTTGGAGAGTGTGGCATACTTGGAGTTTTGGAGCAAGAAGGAAAAGGAAGAGCAGGAAAGTGCAAGAGGACATCAGGATCAGTAGCTACAGTGGGTTTTTCTTGTAGGTACCGCGTTGCACGTATGTTTTCCTCACTATTTTTGGCATGCATGGCATATGCATGTGGTTTATTGGTTATCATATGTCATTGGCAAGGAGAATAGCCTAGATTGACAGTTGATTTTCCTAGCCTTGCCAATCCCTCGATAGCCATGGTGTTGTGGGTTTATTTCTTTGTAATTTGGTTGGTTCTCATGTTTCCTTTAGCTTGGGTTGAGTTACTAGTTCCTGGAAGCCTTGGTTGGAAAAACACTCTCGAAGCCCTGTAACAGATTGGGCTGAGTTACTAGTCCTCGAAGCCTTGGTTGGAAAAATGCTCTAGAAGCTCTTGGTGGGTTGAGTTACTAGTCACGGAAGCCCTGGTCTGACAAATGCTCTAGAATCCTGAAAACAGATGTGGGTTGAGTTACTAGTCCTAGAAGCCTTGGTTGGAATAAATGCTCTACAGCCTCGGAAGGCTTGAGTAAATACCAATTTGGTGATGGTTATGATGTCCAACCGTGAGATGGAATCACAGTTTGATGGGTTGAGGTGGTTTGGCCTTTGGAAGCCCTCGATGATTTTGATAGATGTGTTTTATGATATCCCACATTCATGCTTAGAATATGGCATGGGGGTGACTGGCTAAAGAGAGATTTTGCTTATCCATGTCTACAGTCAGGTGGTTCATGGAAGTCCCACAACTAGTTGGCCTTTGCATCATTAATATGAGGTTATTTCTCCTTGTTATTTCATGAGTATTATATTGGTTATATGTGGTTGATATGGATGTGATTTCTTTGGTATTTCTATTGCTATTTTGTTGGTTATGAACATGTATTATGACACTAGCTATCTATGGCTCTCATCATGTTTTTAAACCTGTAGATTACATAATTGTGACATGCTTGCCGAAATTCTTGTCATGGTTAGTAGGGGTCCATTCAATTCCTTATTTAAGTAATTTCATTTGTATCATTGTTATTTTTGTTATCTTTCATTCTTGAAGGTGTCATTGAGTTCTGGGTAGTGACCTAGGCTCTCGGCCTGAAAAAGTGGCTCAAATCTCGAGGACGCATGCATAGGAATGGGAAGAAAATTATCTCAATGAATGAATACCCATGTTGTGGGAGCATCCGAAGCCTCCTAGATGCATGCTTTTCCATATCAAGGGAGCATATAGGGGTTTAATAGTCTAAAACTTCAGTTCGTCTTAGGGGTTATGATGAGGTTTATTGATAGGTAAATTATATGGGCCTTAATTACACTCTCCAACTTATTAAAATAAACTTTTCTCACATTTATTTACATATTTTATTATATTTTGTTTAGTGAGAAGGGTAAAGGGGAGATGTTATGTCATGTTGCCTAATGTGCATTAATTGTAGGATTTGGAGCAGCTTTTGGCTAATTTAAGTGCAGGAACTCGAAGTAGACAAGAAAGAGTGATTTTAGGAGATTGGGTCTCCCTCCTTAACTCCTCAATCACTTAAATATTCCTCCACCATATGTCATCAACTCGGAGTTACAAGCAACCAAGCCAACCAAGTTCATTGGTAGCCAAGCCCTAGTGATAGTTGAAGACAACTTAATCTCAAGTTTGGGAGCCAAGCCTCCCTAATTTTAAGAAATTTGTTGGTAGCTTCAATTGTATAAATAAGAACGTCTAGGGCCCCATAGGGATTTGAATTTTTATTGTGGCAAAGAGGAAATTTCGAGCTTAAGATATTGTGACTATTATTCTCATGTTATTTTTGAAATTTTTGTGATAATAAAAAGGGTTTCTTTGATCCATCACTAGGTTGACTCAGAGGGCTGAAGATCTTGGGTTAGGGCCCAACCCTAACAGCAGAGGTTCCTCTTCTTTTTATACATGTTGTTAGGTTCCTATACCGATAGGTGTTATATATCATGATTGACTTGGTTTAGCTCTGAAATATGTACATACCTTTGCTTGTTGCAAATGTTTTTCATATTTGTAAAAAATTAAAAAAATTAAAAAATGTAAAGAGGGTATGCCCTAAAAGAAAAATCAAAGGGTAAAAAGAATAAAGAAAAGGTCAGAAAAAATGAAATAAAATGAACCCCAACAAAAAGAAAATACCATGAAACTGTGCAAGGCCAAATGCCACTACTATTTCACTTTTATGTAATAAATGATTGTGTGCAACTTGTTACTTAGGCCACAATCCATGGTAACCAAACAGTTTAATCTTGGTTAATCCATGTTTCAATTTCATGTTTATAGAGATAGAGAATAAAATCTAACCAAACTGTTTAATCTTGGCAGATAAGTAGATATGTAGAGTTAATAAAAGGAGCTCAATAGTTTAATCTGAGCCCTTGGATGTAATAAGTGTAGACTTAGATAGATATCTATATGTAAAAGAAAAGAAAGTGTGATAAGGGTTTGCTAGTTTAAGTGCACCCTAATAAAGAAGTAAAAATGCTAGGTTAAGTAGGTAGGTTAAGTAGATGATTGGTTGCATAATAAATGTGTGGTGAATGGTTAAGTTTAATGCTTAAAATCTTTTTCTTTCATCACTTGGACAAAGCATAATTTACATTGAAGACAACACTTCAAAGAACCAAAGTCATATTAATTAACTTCCTTACTCCATTTTCCCTTAAAATTCACTAATTTCCCCTAAGTGCTAAAGGTATCTATAACAAGTTAGAGGGGCTCAGAGCATTTCTCTGACTATTGGAGGGACCGGACCCTCGGCCCAATAACTTGAAATACCTAAAGTACTTAAATCCCCTTCATCAATATTATCCCTCCATAAAGTCATTCATTCCCTTTATAAAGCTTTTCCTAAGTAAAATCCTATTTTACTTAGGGAAATTAAAACATTTTATCTCAAAACCCTCATATTCTACTAAGCCCAAGTTATAAATGTTGTATGATGAAATGCTTTCAGAAACATGTTAACTTAGCGCATATTCATATCCTACTAAGTCATATTAACTATTAACTTGTATTATTATTTAAATCCTGAACAAATCACCCTTTACCCGTATTATTATTAAAATCCCCCAAAAAAATATGTATCCCACCCCACGGTTGCAATATAACCTTAATAATGTGTGATAAATGGGATTAATTAGTCAACCCGTGACTAATTAAGAGCCCCGACCCCGCCATGCTAAACAAAGGATTAATTGATCATCAGGATTAATTAAATAACATTTGACCAACCACATCGGCCCCAAAGTCATTAAAGCTTTTTGTTAACGTCGGGCCCCTTCCCTTAACCATCAGTCACTTCCCACACTTCGACCACTGTCAGATCAGATCCCTGAGATCTGATGGCCATCGCTCATATTGCGTGGGCCCTTTGGTCGGATGTTAAACGCGCGATATGAGCGGTTCTCCAAAAAGCGTCGATGCTATGTGTCAACTGACTAGTGGAATCGTGCGGCCCGCCTTAAATACCACCAATCTCCCATAAGCGGTGTGATGAAACCTGCTTACCACCTCCCATAAATGAAAAAATGTCACATCATTGAGGTGACATCATCAGTCTTTATCGGTAACCCACCAAAATATTGACTTTGCATAAAAACAAAGGTAATCTATTCTTCGTCCTTTACCGAGAACGATTCCATGCATGCACGCAACACGTCCAAAATCAACCAGCTCATCCCCAAACTATCAACTACCTTGAACACTACCTTTCAACACCGCTCCATTCCACTGTGTGCATCCTTCGAACATGAATATCATAGCCAACTGCCCAGGAACAGGTATTTACCATATCTTCCTCCAGAAACCCTGTTATATACTGAAATTCCTCTGAAATCTCTTGAATACCCAATGTTTTCAGTATAATTGAGTTTCTAAGATTAGTCCCAAACTTCCTAGGCACCTCTGTTTTAAATAAATTTCATTGAAAGACCCTGTTTCATCCCTGAAAACACAAGAACCAGGGATGGAAACCCCCGCGGCCCTTAATGTAGCTCCAATCACTACTCCTCACAGGGATTTGGACTACTCTCCCTTAGCAGATAAAGACTTCCAAATAAAAGACCTTGAACCTGAAAAAAACCCCTTGAAAGTATATTGTCGATGCCAAGACGATTACATGAACAATTCAGATACCATAGGACTTTGGGAATCAAATCTCCCAAAGTACCTATTCCCTTCCGTGCACATTTTCCCGGACATTATCCATTAATGTCATGCCAACTATAATCCTAATCTCAGAGATGTAATGGCCCACGACTAGTCAGTCCTGTTTACAATTACTGCTGATTTAATTAATGAAATGTTGCAATTTTAGCCAGGCCAGAACCCCACCCCCATTTCCATTGCAGAATTACTAGAGAAACCCTCCAAAATGTTTGGTTCTGAACTCATCCATATTTGCCATACTTTCATGGATAAGAATCATATACCCACAGATCCCCCTCCTTACCTAACATGTTTCTTCACTGATATAGGCAAAGATATTGTTAATATGGTTTCTGGAATTAGGGGTTTCAATACCAGTGAGTTTGTTGATGAATTGACCATAGCTTTCATGACTATTTTCACCCTAGGTCAACCCCCTGCTACCAAATATGACTATGCTGCATTCATAGTTGACAAAATCCATGACCAATTCATGAGGCTAGAGAATGAGAGAGTGTTCAAGTATTCTACTGTCCTATATCACCTCTTTCTTTACTATCAAACTGACAAATTCCCATTCTTTGTGCATAAGCTTGACGCCAAATGTAACCCTAGGTAAATCATTTTCTGGACCTCTATTTTTCACGACTCACCCTCTTCTCCCTATTCATATATAGATTTCATTGATCAATTTGTCCATCCTATAACCACTATGCTGACAGGAGTTCCCCCCTAGAATCAATGATGATATCGAAAGAATCCTTCAATTGTCAAAGCAGTACAGGATAGGTGACTGGTACTTATACCATAATCATACTGAGATTAGAGTCTATGGGTGTGAACTAACTCCCTAAAAATTTCCCAAGTATGGCCCCATGAGAATATTTGCCTTGGAGTACTATAGGAAAATAATCAACTCTAATCAAATCCGCTTCATGAAAGCAAAGAAGAAAGCCCAACTGAGAATCAAAGACCACTTAGGCCCATTTGTGTGCAACAACAGAAAAGCAGGGCAAGAAGTAGAAGAAATCATAGAAAAGAAGATGCATTTAAAGAAGAGTTTTGTTTGGATATATGATCCTCACAGTTTCATCTGTGATAGAAGAATGAAACACAAGTTGTCACCCTACATCCATCATAGGATCCCTGAAATAGAACAATATGCCAATTTAAATGAATGGAGGGAAGGGACATTGGTAGAACAAGATAGTGATAAAGTTGAAATTGAGAATGTGATGAAAGATTTGGAGAAGAGACTTGACCTGGACTCCTTTGTACAGGTGCCTGCAGAGTCTTCCCAAAGGCCAACACAGGAAACCAGTGCTCCCACATCAGAGCCTTCACAAAGGCAAAAACCAAGTTCCTCTACATCAGAACAACCAGAAACAACAAAATAGCCAGAGAAATCAGAGCAACCTAAAATCTCTGTAGAGTTAGTTCCACCACAGCCACATCCAGCTCAAGCAAACATGGGTAATCCTCCAGTGCTACAGACTCCTCTAAATGAGGAAAGAAACTTAAAAAGAGAGATGGAAGTAGCTACCCCTTCTAGCAGACCTACAGATCAAACCTTTGCGAAGAGGCAAAGGTTGAATCCTTATTCAGAGGAAGAATTCATTGCAGAAACTACAGAAAGCATAAGGAGGGAAGAAACAGACAGTCTACTTACTTCCCCAACGGGTGAGACACCCCCAAGTTCACATAAGCATGTACTGGAAAAGCAACTTAACATAGAAGTATCATCTTTCAGATCTTCTTCAGAGAATATTACAGATATAAAGGGGAAGTTTAAAGAGATCAAGACCAAAAATGAGCAGCTAAAGGCACAAGCCTATGCTCAATATTTAAATATGGCTCCTACAAACCAGACCAGACTGATGTCAGCCTTTGACATCAAAGAAGTCAAAATGCAAATGAGTTTCCTAAAGCCCATAGTGTAGCAGCCAAAATCCTTGGCAGATTATCTCAAAACTGATTTTGAGATTTTGGCTAAAGACATCCACCCTATCGACCAGATTGAACTACACAAGCAAATGGGTGAGATGGTCTACTCAACACTAACCAGCAAAGCAATGATGGCCCATAGATTGCAAAATTCATTGAGCAACACTACAACCCAATTACAGCTGGAGAAAGCCTCCTCACAGTCAAAAGATAATAGAATAATATCATTGGAAGATTTAGTAATTGAGTTGGGTCATGACCCAAAGGATGTAAAAGCAGCTGAAAGTTTGATAAATAAGAAGAATGAAGACATAGCTACGCTTAGAAAACAACTGAAATTGCCACCCCTCATACACCCTCAAACTGCTGAGGTTATAGAAAAGAAAAATGAAGAAGAACTTATGGACTTGGTCCTTAAGTTAAACAAGAAATTGAAGGAAACAAAGCAGGTATTGGAGAAAGCAGTGCAGTCAAGGCAAAGTGAATCAACCTCCCAGCCTCAGACTATAGTGCCAATAGTTTCAACAGCAGTCCCTTCCACTTTCACAATCGTTTTAGCATCAAACATTCCTTTGGAAACAACCACACCAATGGAAGCACCAGGTACAACACAGGCAGGTACATCGACACATAGCATAGAGGACTTAATTAAGTCCATGGAAGAATTAAAGCTCAAAGTAACAAAGCTACAGAAGGTAAAAGAGAAGTTCACTACTATGGAGCAGAAATATGATTTATCAAAGATAAATTTTGCAGAGGAGAGAAGGAAAAATAAGAGCATGACAGAACATATTAAGGCATTGGAAAAGAGCCTGACTTTTGAAGAGCCTTTCACATACATTAGGAAAATATTGTGGACCAATATCATGTATTAGTAAAGCTTTCTCTTGAAGAAATTGAGAAGACAAGAGAGGAGCTGGGTAGAAAACTTGAGGAAGCAATCAGATTAATCAAATTTTCTGAACAGTAAAAGCAGGCAATAGTTAGAACAATTAGATATTGAGGAGAGGACTACTACCATCCTCGAACTAAAGAAAGTGTTGACCAAAAGGAATCTGATGCAAGGCCTGGAACGTAGATGTCAAAGCATGCAGGAAGATATAGATGAGTTCATGAAAAAATTTGACATCCTAAGAATGAAAGGACTCCCAAGCCCTTTAGTCATAAATGATAGGCTAATGGTTCGGATTGATTATATTGATAAATTACATCAGCAGGCTGAAAATCAGGCTAGTTCATCTTCAGCCAAGGCATTACCAACAGGAAAAGTGTTGTACGACGGTTTAGAGAATCTCTTTTTTATTGAACATGAAGTAAAACACTTATTCCTAGTACAACCCAATTTTGTGAAGTATATAGAAGCAGATGAAATTTAGAGGAAGCTAATAAGGACAAGAATACCAAAGGATGATTGGTGGATCAATATGACTGACATCCTATAAATTACCTTGGTAAACAGTGAGGTAAATAGAAATATTTACCATAGTGAATTTTGGTAAAAAGGATGAATGCTGGTGAACAGGTAAAGAGTATCAGTTACAGGTGAAAGAGTATCAGTTGAAAAGATCAAATCAGATGTCCAGCACAGAGTTACTAGGGCAACAACAAGATGCAAATTCATAGAGCATGCCTCCAGCTCCTTCAACAAAAATAGGGACAACAACAATCAATTCACTTTCTGTTTCTATATTTGTTGCACTAAAAATTGTCACCTTGAGATTTTGCAATTTGTGTGAGTTCATTACCACTCATACTTACCTCCTTTGCAAGTCTAAAGCCTCAGTTCTTCATATCAAGCCTTGAAAGTAAGAGGAAATCCCTAAAAGTCTTTAAAACTCTAGTTCCGCACTTTCTCTTTGCATTACTTGCGGTCCCACACCTAATGGTCATGTCCCCTCCGCACCTGACCGCTCTGTATCTGTGTTATGGGGGTGGACCCCTGTAAAAGTTAAAACAGCGCGAGTACATTCTAAAAAACTCACTTTCAGTCATTTCTATAAGCTTCTAGAAGGAATCTTGAGGTGGCAAGTTCACTCTTCTATGGTTCATGCATCCCATACCTTAAGGAGCTAACCCCTTGATGTGAGGATCTTATCCCTTTGAAGGAGGATTCTATCGCTTCATAGATGGACCTGTAACCTCCTCCTATGCACTATAAAATGAAGCATTGGGCTGGTTACTTGGGAGGTTGAAAGCTGAATATTTTTTAGGTGAAATGCTATTGGAACTTAGTCTTCTATGGTTGAGCTTTTATGAGGAGAGATTACATACCTCTAAGATCTCATTTGGAAGAGTGCAAGGCTTGTCAAAGTAAAGGAAATTCCTGTTTCGGACCCCAGGAAGAGCTTGTTCAATGTCAAGGCTAAAAAGGTTGTAAGGTTCTTCTACTTCAAAGTTAATAGAAGTAAGTTTGTTTTTCTCAATAAGTTGTTCATTAATGGTTATTTTATGGATTCCTTGATCACCATAATAGACATGATTTATGATATTTGCTTTGTAGGTGCTATTTGATGTCTGCTTGTTTGTGATTCCAGGTCTTTAAAGATAACTCTTTCGGATGATTGAGGGATGACTACAACGAACAAGTGTTGGATCTAAGGTAGGATCTTAACACCTCTACAGTTTTATTCGTAAATTGCATATGTCTAGAGAAAGATAGATTTGTTTGTATCTTTGTTGCTAGATTATCTTGTGATACTAGGGAGATCGGTCTTGTCCACAAGATCGATTTATCCGGCCAACAAATTGGCGACTCCGCTGGGGAATAGATTTTCTTTTTGGTTTTCCTTTGTTTTGACTTGAGAAAAATGTTTTCATTTGTGGTTTTTGATTGATGTATACTGGCTTGGGTAGTTTTTAAATTTGGGAGTATTTTTTGATTTTTTCGATGTTTTCAGGGGATTGCACTTTCTCTTTACACACAGTGCGGGGCATCTCTGTACTTTCCTTTAGTAAACAAAGCGGGACTGAACTTGTTACTTCTGGAGCCTACAGACCTTGTAAATTTTTTTGAAAAACCTAATACAACTTTTTCCAGTTAGGTTTAGGTTTGATTTAGAAGCTTTAGGGTCTACCCAGAAATATGTTTTTCCTATCAAAAACCTCTTGTGAGTGAGTTACGATAGTATTTTTGTTGTAGGTGATTTTCTAGAAGTTTGCATGCTTGGAATGGTTTTCACTTGATCTTTGTAGTGACTCAAAGATTAGAAGCTTGAGAAACCTTAGATCACCCTGGTGTCTTTTTGTCTTCTTGATGAGTCTGACTTGGTTGTGAAATATATCCTTTATGAGAAATAGATTTAGTTTTATCGTTGCAAATATTTGAACAAACTTTGTTATAAGTTTTGAATTTCATTTTTACAGAAGAAAACATATCTGGATGTTTGTTGATTGGTTTGCTATTCTGAACAAATGAATCCTTAGTTTACTGAACAACTAAGTAAAACGTCCTCAAAAATAATTGAAGCTTTTATTTAATTACATTTTTTAAAAGGTTTTTAGATCTCAAAATTAGTTTTTGTAGTTTTGAGTGCTTTTCTAGAACTTGTAGATCTCTTTTGAAAGGAAAATTGTTTTTCTTGTAGTTTCGAATTTTGAAAAAGGAAAGGGATTTATTGTGAGAATTCATTATTAGTCTCATTATGAGTTCTTATTGAAAAAGACAAAAAGATTTTCTTTTCATTTCCATGTTGAAGGAAAGAATTGTTTCTTAAAGGATTGCATTCTCGAACTCTTTCTTTTAGCTAGGATTTCATTAAAAGAAAAACGAATTTCTTATCATTTTAGGTGCATCTTTTAGTGTTTGGAGTTGAGTCTTCACACCATCAACGTTTCATTTCCATACCTATTGACTTAAGGAACAACCCATAAAAGTAATTCTTAATTGAAATTGATCTAGTAATCTTTTTTATTTCTAGGACTCTTATCACTAATATAGCTTAGGCTAGTATCTTGGAGTAGGGAGTAATTAAATCTCCAAGATAGTTGAAACAAACAAGTAGATACATCTTGCGATAGGAAATAAATCCAATTGTAATTGATACATTCTGGGAAGCTTCTCTTAAAGGAGTCAATCACGAGATCATGTCCGCACCTTTGAGACAATCAAGTCTGTTTCATTGTGTAAGATAGGAGATTTGCGTGTATTATAAATGGTAAACCTCGGATTAACCATTGTCAAGGAGCTTGTGCTCACTTGTTGTTAAACCTCGGATTGATCATGTTGAGGAGCCTTCAAGGGGATTGAGCTTTGTTACTCTGCCCTTGCGTGTAGATCGGATCGTAGACTATTCCCCCAGTTGTATTTGTTGTTGTTGGTAACCTTAGTGTCCATAAACTTAAGATTATTTCCTAAGGTGACGGTGAAGGACGGGTCTCACTATACCTGGAGCAGACATCGACCAGACTCACTTGGACTCTTTGGGGGGTTCTCTTCACTCGAGATGGTTTTGTGAAGAAATTTGTGACAGTCTGTTTCATTAAGCAGGTTGTCGGGGCAACTGTTCCAACCAACCTTTATGTATTAAAATTCTACTAGTTGGATTTCAACACCAACTAGTGTTTTTAGTACGGGAAGTTACTGTTTGTGTGTGGTTTGAACTCTTAGATTTTTAGGCGTGTGATTCAATTGTTTGTTTCTTTAGAGACTCTAGGTGGTTTTATTGAAATTTTTTTTGTTTGCATGTGATTAATTAATATTTAATTGTGGCTAAATTACCGAGACAATCTCGTAGACTTCAGGGGAAACCTCCTGAGTATTCACCAAGCTACCTTGAAGGGATATGAGCTCTTGTATCACCTAGTGACAGTAGAGTTGGATCACCAGAAGCCGGAGGGTCATATTTAATTATTCATCCTGATTATCAAATACAAACAACAGAGTCTATTGAAGAGCAGATTTCATTTTCCGAAGTTATTGGTAGTATTTCTCCTTCCAGTGAATTAGCTGAAGAACCTGAAATTTCTGAGCCTGACACTGAACCTGCTGTTACTCCAACTTTAGGATTTGCCTCTCCAACTTCCAGTAATCCTAGTTCACCTAGGGTAAGTAACATAATTACTCAAAATCTTCCTTCTGCCTCATTTCTATTGAAGAAATTGTTAATCCAGAAGAAGACATAACTCTTCCTGAAAACCAACAGATTTTGAATCTTAGGGAGCGTGAATCAATACTCTACAGTCCTTTTAGGAGTGACACTTGGTATGTTTCATTGACAAATTTTTTAGAAAACCCGGGTCTTAGTTTTTCACCACCTCGAATTCCTTTTCATCCTACACCAAGAGGTTATTATCCATCATCGATTATGTCAAGAGAGTCATCTATGTTTTCCCAAACACCGGAAACATTTTTATTTGGCGGTCATTCAGTTCCTTCGGGGTACTAGTCACTCTCTGGTACTTTTTTAGGAGCATCTCCTCGACCGATTGAACAAGTGTTATCATCTGGAAGTAATGGAACTCAAGGGTTGAATGTAAAACAAATCCTTATGATGTCTGGTAGTATTCCAAATCCTCAACCTCAAGGTAGTCAGTTACCACCTGAGGGGCAACCTCAAGGTAGTCAGTTATCTCCTCGGGGACAACCCCAAGGTAGTCAGTTATCGCCTGGGGGGAAACCCCAAGGTAGTCAGTTACTGCCTGAAGGGCTTCATCAAGTTTATCAACCTTCAGGACAGTACATACCCCAAGGTCAACCTCAGACTCAGTACATACCACAAGGTCAACCCCAGTTTCAGTACATACCTCAAGGTCAATCCTAGTTTTAGTACGTACCTCAAGGTTATCAACCCCAAGGTCAGTACCCAACTCAAGGTTTCCAACCGCCTTCTGGTCAACCATTTTTCAAGGAGCTGGAAATGTACCGCCTAATTATCAGTCCTACGTTCAACCAGGTTATGGTCCTCCATGTGCATAACCTTTTGTGGGTCCATACACTGGAATGAACATGGTGTGGGATCTGTCTCAAACTCAATAGACTTTTCAACCTAATTTGCAGTTAATTGATCAACCTGGACAACCTTTGGTTTCTGGTTCCACCCAGAAACCTGTCCAGCCTACTATTCAAACCCCAGCATATAGTACAGTTCAACAACCTGGGCCTAGCTCACCTCGTACTCTACCCTAAACTGCTGCAACTACTGCAACTTCTGTTCAACCTACAACACCTGTTTCTAGAGTATCAGTAGCTCCAGTTTCTACTACCCCTGCATGAGTGCAAATTCCTAAAGTCTCTGTGCCTCAGTCAGGACCTACAGTCCAGACTTCAGTCCAGATGCCTGTAGGACAAGCTAGTATGATTGCTACAATTGCCACAAGTCAACCACAATTTATGTATCAACCGTACTAGGGACAGTATCAATTCATTCCTACTATACAAAACCCAGTTTATCAGTATCAACCGTATCCTGGCTATACTTATCAACAACCTCAACAACCCTAGTTTATCAGTATCAACCGTATCTTGGCTATACTTATCAACAGCCTCAACAACCCCAGTTTGGTCCAGTTAATCCTATTTTCCCAGGAGGTTATAACATTCCTAATGCAAATTTGATTCCAGGTTATCCTGGATATCCTCCTCCTAGAACTGGTCTTGCTACTCAAGGTTTTCGTGACCCTAACCGTCAGTTACCATTTATTGCAACTTTGGATTTACCTGATTTGTCGTGCCTTACAAATGATCTGATTTACTATCTTCCGTATTGGCCACCAATGCCTAGTAAGTTGCCTAGATATATCCCGAAATTTGAGGGTAATTCACGAGAGGATCCGTCAAATCATGTTATGACTTATCACCTCTGGTGTGCATCTAATTCCATCATTGATGATTCTGTAGGAATTTACAGGGTAAGTTCCTCAGAAAGAATACCAAAAGGACACCGCTCACAACCAGATCTCAAATCAATACACCAGTATTTTTGACGTGGTTAAAACCCTCAGAGTGCAAGGAGGGAAACAGTCCACGGCCTGTCCCAACGTGGGTACAGACAATTTATTAATCAAAGAATGAAAATTTACATAAGCTTCTCTCATGCACAGATTACCCGAACAATGACCCTCCATGCGCTTTAAATAGAACTCATGGACCAATCGGGTGTCAAGCCACGGATCAAGTGTCGGTAATACCGAGGTGAGAGTGAACCGTCGGATCACTACATATCGTGACCGTCGGATTGTAAGTTACAAAATGTACAACGGTAAAGAAACACACTTTACCTAACTCTAACCTAACTCTATACTAGACCAAGTTGAACTTAACTATATCCTATGTGTCGGAATATCCTAACATCCCCCCTTAAGAACAACTTGGGATAGGATTGAAGGATTTACAAATATGACACAATAGGAGAAGGAAGGAGGCACTAGAGCCTATCCCCCCTTAGTGACAACTTCCTGAACTCCAAGCATATATCGAAGTTTAGTGAACTTCGCCTCTGTGAGGGCCTTTGTGAAGATGTCTGCAACCTGATCATCCGTTGGACAATATTGCACTTCAAGAACATGGTCATGAATGAGCTTTCTGATGAAGTGCATGTGTAGTTCAATGTGTTTGCTGCGCTGATGCTGGACTGGATCTTTGCATAGCTGAATGGCACTTTGATTATCACACCAAAGTGTGGTTGGATGCTGCTGCTCAAAGCCAAATTCTGATAGGATCTGACGAAGCCACAAGGCTTCCTTACTAGCTTCCACGGCACCACGATACTCTGCTTCTGCTGACGAAAGAGAAATGGCAGCCTGTTTCTTACAAGCCCATGTAATAGGTCCTGAACCAAGAGTGAAGACATAACCGGCAGTAGACTTCCGATCATCAAGGTCACCAGCCCAATCAGAATCAGTGAAACCAACTAACAGAGGAGATGCTTTGGCACTGTAATGAATCCCAAACTGTACTGTACCTCGAACATAACGAAGTATTCTTTTAGCTGCTTTCCAATG
Organism: Pinus tabuliformis; assembly: GCA_031772625.1. Taxonomy (NCBI): domain Eukaryota; kingdom Viridiplantae; phylum Streptophyta; class Pinopsida; order Pinales; family Pinaceae; genus Pinus; species Pinus tabuliformis. The sequence goes on from CM062817.1 coordinate 796,065,326, forward strand.
ACTTTCACGGGGGTTTTGCATAAAACGAGCAACAAGGCCAACAGCAAAGGAAAGATCAGGACGAGTATGGGTTAAATACAAGAGTTTTCCGACAAGTTGACGGTATAAGGTAGCATCAACTTCAGGAGAAGTACAAGAGACTGAAAGTTTGACTCCAGACTGAAAGGGAGAAGGGGCTGGCTTACAGTCTTCCATGTGAAAATGACGAAGAATATCACAAGCATACTTGGACTGGGAAAGGAAAATACCTTCTTGGGATTGCAAGACTTGAAGACCGAGAAAATAGTGTAAGTGTCCTAAGTCTGTCATTTCAAATTTCTTTTTAAGGCTGGACTTCACATGGTTTATAAGGTTGGGATCACTACCAGTAAGAATAAGATCATCAACATAAAGAACAAGGATGATAAGAGAGTTGCCCACTTTCTTGGTGTAGACAGTATTGTCAGAATGACACCTAGAAAAGCCAGATTCTAAAAGAAAGCTATCCATTTTGGCATACCAAGCCCGAGGAGCTTGTTTGAGGCCATAAAGGGATTTCTTAAGTCGACAAACGAGGCTGGAGTCTGTTTGTATGAAGCCAATGGGTTGTTCCATATAGATTTCTTCCTGCAAGTCCCCATGCAAGAAGGCAGATTTAACATCCATTTGATGGACTTCCCATTTTAAAGAGGCAGCAAGGGAAAGAACAAGGCGGATAGAGTTCATTTTGGCAACTGGAGAGAAGGTTTCAGTGTAGTCAATGCCTTCAAACTGTGAAAAGCCCTTAGCAACTAGACGAGCCTTATGTTTATCAACTTTCCCATCTGGTCCATACTTGGTTCTGTAAACCCATTTGCATCTAACAAGTTTGCGTCCCTTTGGTAGAGGAACAAGATCCCATGTATCATTTGTCATCAATGAATGATATTCTTCATTCATAGCTGCTTCCCAATGTGGATGGCCTGAAGCTTCTGCGAAAGTGTCAGGATCATGATTTACTGGAGCTTGAGCCAGTAAAGAAGAGGCTCTTTCAAACTGAGAACGTGTACGTCGCTGATCTGTAGGATCACCGGCAAGATCACCTGCTGCATCCCGAGTAGCACGGACCCATCTTGGAAGTGGGGGAGGATTATCATCCTCGCTTTCATCATCAGAAGAAGAAATGTTTTCAAAGATAGAAGAGATAGGAAGAGGTGGCACATCCGCCGGACTAGGCTCGCAGGCCGATTTATTTTCATCAAATTTTACATCTCTTCTAATGATAACATTTTTGGACTTAAATGGAATAAGTCTATAACCTTTGACATCTTCAGAATATCCAACAAAGGTACATTTCTCACTCTTAGGTTCTAAAGCTTTATGCTTTTCATCTGGAATATGGGCCCATGCTTCACTTCCAAACACACGAAAGTGACTTACATCTGGTTTAATGGAACTCCAAGCTTCTTCTGGAGTGATATTCTCTAGAACCTTAGTAGGAGTGCGATTGATTATATAATTTGCACAATTAATTGCTTCGGCCCAAAAACTAAGACTGAGTCCTTTAGATTGCAGCATACAATTAGCCATTTCCTTTAAGGTGCGATTTTTCCTTTCAGCTACACCATTTTGTTGTGGAGTGTATGGAACAGTATGTTGCATTTGAATTCCATTTTCGGTGCAAAAGTTGATGAATGCGTTTTTAACATATTCTCCACCATTATCAGTTCTTAGCTTAAGAATTTGATGTCCAGATTGTTTTTCAACAAATGCTTTGAAGGCCAAAAAAGTGCTAAATACTTCGCTCTTGAGTTTTAAGAAGTATACCCAAGTGCGTCTAGAGAAATCATCAATGAAAGTTAAGAAGTACTTGCAGCCAGAGAATGAAGCAACAGGAAGAGGACCACATAAATCACTGTGCACAAGCTGTAAAGGGGCTGAGGCGTGCCAAGAGGCACGTTTGTCAAAACTGTCCCGATGATGTTTTCCGAGTACACATCCGGAACAAACACCATCTTTGCAAGATACCATAGGAAGACCTGTCACCATGTTTTCTTTACATAGATGCTGAAGGGAGCGATAGTTTAAGTGACCATACCGCTCATGCCAAAGTTTGCTCACTTCATCATTATGAGCAACAAATACTGAGGGAAGATGGGATGACCCAAAGTTGTGAAACTTATACAACCTTTTGGAATCATCAGCAAGACCAGTAGCTAGAATCTGTTTAGGATCTTTTAGATCCTTGATTACAACATCATGAGGTGAAAATTCAACAATTTTACCTTCACCTGAATGAGTTATCTGATAGACAGATAGAAGGTTGCAGGATAAGTTTGGAACACATAATACATCATTGAACTGACCATTGTCTAGATGAACAGTTCCAGTCCCTACAACATTAAGAGATCTATCATCACCAACATATATATTTTTGGTGTTACAATCATTTAAAGAAGAAAACATGGCTTGGTTTTTGGCCATGTGACAAGAGGCTCCAGAATCAATGAGCCACTCATGAGAATGAGAAGAAGAAGAAGATACATTTAATGCATAACCAGACTGAGATGATTGACGATGACATGCAGAAAATGCCGTTCCGGAAGTTGAAGTTGAAGTAGGCTCCAGATGGATGTTATGTTTCTTCATTGCGGCTTCCAAGGCTTCCATCTTCTTAAAGCATTTAGATTCTAAGTGGCCATCTCGATTACAAAAGTTACAATGTCTGTCAGTCTTCTTCCATTTGTTTTTATTGGTCTTGTCATATTGCTGAAATGATCTTTCATCTTGAGGCTGAGTTGGTTTAGGACCATTCCTTTGAGGATAAGACTTCTTAGGATTCTTTGAATTTGGTTGCTGCTGGGCGGCTAACGCTTTCGAGGAAGAGTTTCCAAGATTAAGAAGACCAAGGTGTAAGAGTTTTTCTTGTTCTCTTATTAAGGAATCACAAAAGGAGTCAAAGGAAGGGGCTTGTAGTCTTTGCCTTGACAAATGAAAGCTTCCCTGGTAGAATGGAAAGTGGAAACAAATACAGAGTAGGCTGGTCCCAACTTAGTAAGGATGGAATAAATAAGGTTACCATCTTCTTTCTTAACTTTAACACCTTCCAAGAGATATCTAAGGGTCTTGAATTTGGACAAGAAATCTTCAATGCAAGAAAAATTATTTGGATCCAAAGTAAGCAACTCATTCTCAAGTTGATGGGCTCTAATTTCATTTTTAATCCCAAAAACTTTAGCAAGTTTTTCTAATGCTTCATGAGGAGTTTCAATTTCTGCAATGTGGAATCTAAGATCAGGAGAAACAGACATTCCTATCAAACCACGTGCTTGATCTTGTCTATTTTCCCATTTTTCGGCCTTGTCTTCATCTTTGGGTTTCTTCTCTTGGTCTGTGGCTATTCTGAAGAGACCTTTACTTCTAAGTAAATCTCCCATGTAGGCTACCCATTGGAAGTAGTTAGTGCTGTCAAGAATGACTTGGCATGGACTTTCCATTTTTTGAAAAACAACTGAAGCTGAAGATGCTGAAAGTAAGAGGTCCAATGGATAGATCTCGAAAAAATAGGCGGTTTTAAAAAAAACGGCTCTGAAAAAGGCTTCCGGATGAAGAAGTTATGGCTTTTTGAAAAAAAAATTGTTGACGTTGCCGGCAAAGTGCGCGAATGTGCGGGAATGAAAAAATCCGCCCCCACAAAATGGAGACTTGAACCCAAGACCTCTACTTTCTTAAAAGGTCTTTGAACCAATTGATCTATACAAAATATTTGAGAGAGAGAGAGAGAGAGAGAGAGAGAGAGAGAGAGAGAGAGAGAGAGGGGGGGGGGGCCTCGATTTGCGTGCTTGCCTTGGGAAGACTCTTTTCCCCTACAAAACACAAAACACAAAACCCAACACGAATATCCAAAGAAAAACGAACCTTACGGCTCGAAGTTAGCTTTAGCCAAAAAACTAGAAATTTAAAAAAAAATCTCAAAGTTAGCTTTTAGCCGAAAAACTAAATATTTTTCTCAATGTTTCTGATTTTCCGAGATCACACTAAGGTGCAGGGAAAAGAGCATACGCATGAGAAAAATCCTTTCTTTCTGTTTCTGATTTGCCCAGATTGCACAGAGTCGCAGGGCAAAGAGCATACGCAGAAATGAAAGGTATAGATCCGGAAAAAAAAAGGCTAAATAAACCGAAACCGAAATAAGCAGAGAGAAAATGACAGTAAACTGCAAAAAAAAAACTGTATACCTCCCGATCTGAAAAATGACGCAGCTAGGGCTACCGGAAACCTTTTCGCGTGAAACGAAAGGGGTTCCTCACTGAAACAGATGCTCCGAACGCAACAGAGCAGTCCTCTCGGCCCGAAAGCAGTCAGAAACAGCAGATCTAGGAAACGACAGCCGCATGCAGTTCTACCGGCTTCAGATTTGGATCACCAACGGACGCGGCCCTCAAATAGCTCTGATACCATGTAGGAATTTACAGGGTAAGTTCCTCAGAAAGAATACCAAAAGGACACCGCTCACAACCAGATCTCAAATCAATACACCAGTATTTTTGACGTGGTTAAAACCCTCAGAGTGCAAGGAGGGAAACAGTCCACGGCCTGTCCCAACGTGGGTACAGACAATTTATTAATCAAAGAATGAAAATTTACATAAGCTTCTCTCATGCACAGATTACCCGAACAATGACCCTCCATGCGCTTTAAATAGAACTCATGGACCAATCGGGTGTCAAGCCACGGATCAAGTGTCGGTAATACCGAGGTGAGAGTGAACCGTCGGATCACTACATATCGTGACCGTCGGATTGTAAGTTACAAAATGTACAACGGTAAAGAAACACACTTTACCTAACTCTATACTAGACCAAGTTGAACTTAACTATATCCTATGTGTCGGAATATCCTAACAGATTCAATTTGATTGCGTCTTTTTCAACGAACTCTCATTGGTCTTGCTGCCAAATGGTACATTGAGTTAGCACGAGCCTCTTTTTATAATTTCAATCAGTTGGCCACTACTTTCTTAACTCATTTTCAGTTTCCTGTCAGATATGACAATGGCACGAAATTGTTAACTTCACTGAAAAAATCCACGTCCACATATATTTTTGATCACATTCATGAATGGCGACGTAGAAGGCGTTTAGTGAAAGTTTTCATTCCAGATCAAATTTTAGTGGAATGGTTCATTAAATCATTGTTACCTAAAATCACTGAATATGTAGCTAAGGGAGGAGTTGTTACTGAAGAGCAAGTCATTGCTCAAGCTCAGTATCTTGACCTCGTTTATACGCAGTTAGGTACTTTACATGAAAAAATCCCTGATCTTCCAAAACACAGTCAAATAACTGCAACTCCTTCAAGATCTCATGCCGCTGATGGTATGATTGGTTCAGTTAGCACTAAAAGTAAGAAGAAATCTTCAAAGAATTCTTCTCCTATAATAACTTTACCTGATTCCCCGACAGGAGATTCTTCCACTAAAATTTCTGCCGACATCCATGTCGTAGAATCATCTACGGCCAAATCAAAATCTGGTAGTAAAAATAAGGGGAAGAAGAAAAATAAACAAAATTCAAAAGATAAAACAGATAAAAATGAATCTACTGACAAAAACGAAAACTTCATTATCCTTGTTTCATTTGCGACGAGGATCATTTTACTAAAGACTGCCCACATCGAGCAGAGGTTTTGAAAATCGTTCAAGGTTCTCAAACGCCTACTGTCTTGAAGGATCCTTTTCCTACTCAAGATAGTAAGATGATTGGTTCTTCCTCGAATGCCTCAGAAGAACCCATTATGATGATTTCTCATGTCAGGATTGTGATGCGATCACAAGATTATGGTAGTAAAAATCCTGTTGGTGGTAGAGAAGCAGAATCTTCTAATTCAAACACATCAACTACACCTCCTCCTAGTTCCGGTCCACTACAGATCGAGAAAACTAACCCTGACTTAGTAATCAAACTTCCTGCTAAAGGTATACTTCGGAAATCAACTTTCAATCCACATGCGAGAGCTGCTCAGTATTATAACATTGTTGAAGACTTAACCATTTCCCCTTTAGCAATGTTGGCTTTGGAAGTGTTGCAATCGTGCCCAGCACAACGTAAATTACTATTGTCTGCTATAGGAGCTGTCTATATTCAGGATTCGAACCTAATAATCTTCGATTTAGAGAATATTACACCCCACCTCCCTCATCAAATGTCTTTCCAGATTCCATTGTTAGTAAAAAATAGACCGTGCTTTCGGACTATGATTGATGAAGGGGCTTCTACGTGTATTATGTCGATCTAGTGTTAGAAATCGCTTGGTTCTCCCACAGTCAATCAGTCTCTGACAATTCTAAAGGATTTTGATGGTCGAGGGTTCCATCCTTTTGGTATTTTGTAGGATTTACCTATAGGGGTCGAAGGCAAAACCGTAAATCTAGATGTGGAAGTGGTTGATGCCCTTCTAGATTACAACCTTCTCCTGGGTCGCAGTTAGTCTTATGCTATGACTGCTATTGTTTCATCGATCTTTTGGCTTATCAAGTTTCCTCATAACAGAAAGATCATTATGATAGACCAGTTGACTTCTTTCTCATTCGACCCAGCCTCTACAGATAGTATTCAGCGCATCGGTAAAACAACTATCCCTTGATTAAAGATTCTGGTTTACTAGGAACTTTTTCCTTCCCCCCTCCTAACGTATCACCTTCTATTGCAACTATTCATATGATATCATCTAATACTCTTACTTTTGATGATCCTTGGATCATACCTTCCGATTCTGAGGTGGATTCATTTTGTGGCGCGATGCCTCTGAGTCCCTTCAAAATTGCATATCAGGCCATACAGTCATTTTCTGATGCCTATTCAATCGAAACTGATCCAATGAATGTGATCCATGGAGAGTCACTTTCAATATCAAACTCAGCTTCATCAACACTTTCTGATCCTATTCATTCTGATGAGCAGATTCATGAACTATTGTCTATTGATGATTTACCATGGGAAGATCTACATCATCGGTCTTCGTTTTTACCTAAGCTTGATCATTTTGAAAATGATTTTTCTTCTATTTTTACGACTGAATATGTCAAAGAACCACAGAATCCATCGCAACATTGTGATTCCGAGTTAAATTTGGAAAAATTTTCTCGAACGGTTCCTATTGACATTTCAGTTAAGCCTAGAATTATTGAAAACATTCATATAGGTGCTTGCTGTACGGATAATGAAATCCAAACTTACAAAGCCCTATTTCAAGAATTCCATGAAGTGTTTGCTTGGTCATATGAAGAAATGCTAGGAATCGATCTGTCAATTGTTGTCCATGAAATTAAAAAATACCAGGATGCTAAACCTGTCTCACAACGCTTATGTCAGATACATCCACAAAAAGCTACTGCTATCAAAGCTGAAATTGAGAAATTACTTCGCGCAGGTTTCATTTATCGAATTCCTTTAACCGATTGGGTATCGAATATTGTTCCTGTCAACAAAAAACAAGGAATGATAAGAGTATGTATCGACTAAAGGGATATTAATCGAGCTTGTCCTAAAGAAAATTATCCAACACCCTATATCGATCAAATTATTGATGATTGTGTCGGCAGTGAAATGTTTTCCTTTATGGATGGTTTTTCTGGTTACAATCAAATCAACATACTCCCTGTTGATCAAGTTAAAACGGATTTCATTTGCCCATGGGGGACATTTTCTCATTGCAAATTACCCTTTGGATTGAAGAACGCTGGAGCAACTTTTCAAAGGGCTATGTTTTACGCATTTCATGAAATCAAGCACATTGTGCAGCCTTGTCTCGATGATTTACCTGCCCATTGATTACATAGAGCTGATCATCTCATTCATTTACGAGCTATATTTAAGAGATGTAAGAATTATCGAATTCGGCTGAATCCACACATGTGTATTCTGTGTAGAAACAGGTGGCTTACTAGGATTTATAGTATCAAAGGCAAGCATTCGTGTCGACCCCTCGAAGGTGGAAGCTATTGTCAATCTACCTCCTCCTTCGACTCTTTGCCAACTCCAAAATTTGCAAGGGAAAGCAAACTTTTTACATCGTTTCATTCCTAACTACGCCGAGATAACGAAAGGTTTTACCAGGTTGTTATAAAATAATATTCCATTTTTTTGGGATGAGATCGCTGATCAATCTTTTAATGCACTCAAACACGCGTTGACTCATGCACCATTACTGCATCCTCCCAATTACAACCATGATTACTTTTTGTACCTCTTCGCTTCTCATTCCACCGTTGGGATGGTTTTAGTTCAGGAAGATGAATTCAACAATGAACATGTGATTTACTATCTTAGTCGAACTCTGCATCCAACTGAGATTAAATATTCGCATGTGGAGAAATTGGCCTTGGAAGCTATTTAAGCTGTCCAAATATTTCATCACTACATCTTATTATGCAAAACCACAATAATTTCTGACTGTAACCCTATGATGTATATCTTAACCAAAGAATTTCTAGGGGCCATTTAATCCAAATGGATAGTTATCCTATAGGAATTTGACTTGGAATTTGAAAAATCCAAGGCAAAGAAATCTTTGGTTTTTGTCGAATTGATGTGTGATTTCCCACATACTGATACTGAAACTATGGCAGAAGAGCCCATTGTAGATGAATCCTTGTTTCTTATCAGTACTCTTGATCCATGGTATGGAGATATTATTGTTTATCTCCAAACCCAATCTTTTCAGCCTGAAATCTCACGATCTCAGTGACAAAAAATACGTTTCCAATCCCAATAATACAATATTATTGGTGATACACTTTATCGTCGTGGACCGGATTCTGTTTTCCAACATTGTTTAACTCATGAAGAAGATGAAAAGGTTCTGAATGACTGCCACTCTGGAGCATGTGGCAGTCATATGTCTGGGTATTCCACAACCCAAAAGATATTGTGTGTTGGTTATTTCTGGCCATCCTTATTCAAAGATTGTATCTATGCAGTCCATAAATGGAACAATTGTCAAATCTTTGATCGTAAGATGTGTGCTCCACCCGCTCATCTTCACCCTATAATTGTTGTTGGTCCTTTCGCAAAGTGGGGTATTAACTTTATTACATGTAACCCTCACTCGGCCAGGGGGCATGCGTATATTATCCTAGCGGTAGATTATTTTACTAAGTGGGCCGAGGCGATGCCTACATTTTTGGCAGATAGCAAGATTGCTGCAACTTTCGTATTCAATCATATAATTGCTAGATTCGGTGTTCCCCAAGCTATTATTACTTATCATGGAAGTCACTTGCGAAACATCATGATGACTGAACTGACAAATCAACTTGGCCTGCGCCACGATTGTTCTACTCCATATTATCCACAGGCTAATGGTCTGGTTGAAGCTATCAATAAAGTTTTAGTCACTATGATCAGAAGAATCATTGGTATTCATAAGTCGAATTGGCATACCATGCTATTTTCAGAACTTTGGGCATATCGGACCTCAGTAAAAACATCAATTGGTTTCACCCCATTTCAACTAGTCTACGGATTGGAAGCAGTGTTACCTATTGAATGCGAAATTTCGTCATTGCAATTAGCCATAGAATTACTCCCAGCTACTTCTGAAGAAGAGAAACGTTTTTTTTACTTAGCTCAGCGAGATGAGAATTGACGCGCTGCTGCAGCAACAAACGAGACTCATGCGAAATGCTTGAAAGCTCAATACGATAGAAATGTTACACCTCACAATTTTTCGGAAGGAGACCTAGTTTTACTATATGATCAAGCAAACGATAAGCTAGGGGCTAGAAAATTTCGTAACTATGTGGCATGGTCCTGACATTGTTAAGTGAAAGCTGGCAAAAGGGGCTTATGAATTGATAGATTTTGACGATGTCTCTTTGGGTAAACCCAGAAATGGACTTTACCTAAAGAGATATTATGCATAAATTCGGTGTCGAGATTTTTTGTTAGATTAGTTTCTTTACTGCTAGTGTGTTTTAGATTAGAAAAGTGTGCCTAGTTTAGAGAGTGATTTTATCATTATTCTTGCTTATCTTGATTTTACTCTTGATATTGCAGATGTCAACGTCTCTTCAAACATACATTGGTTTTGCTGATGGTGCTTGTCGTAATACACGGAACATTTCTTTCGCAGCTTGGGTTATCTATTCACCCTCTGATGAGTTAGTATCTATGCATGGGGTAAGCCTCGGTCAAACAATGAATAACATTGCAGAGTATAGTGCAGTGATTGAGTTATTATCTGAATCCATCTCATTTGGGATTCGGAGTTTGATTGTTAGGTTGGATTCTGAACTTGTTTTATTATAGCTTAACAGGGTTTATGCCATTAGAAATCCAGTGTTATTAAGGCTATTTTTGAGATTTCATCTCTTGGAACATGAATTTGACTACATTGAATATCAGCATATTCCAAGACATTTAAATACATTATCAGATGCAGTTTCTTCTAGTATGATAAATAGACATTTGCAATAATCAAAACAGTAAATTTAATAACATTCGATAACATGTTACACAAGATAGCCGATAATAATGATATATCATAGCATAGAAGTAGTGTTTCAAAATATACATCGTCTTCGATCATAGGTTGAAAAACACCTTATGATCAGCAAAAATGATAAATACAAAAGTCAAAAATGTCATGAGTCTACAAAATCGATCATCCTATCCCTGGCGATGATCACGATAAGAAACCAGTGCTCAGGCCACCCTACATAGGAACCTCCTAAAAGGTCTTGGGACCCCAATCACATTCTCTGTAACCTAAGTGGAATATCATCTATATCCGTCTCTTGGATATATAGTGTCAGGCGCTCTAGATGAGGCTCCAAATTGGTCAGGATCTCTACTGATTGGTCCTGTGGGGCTGGTTTTGTTGCCACTGGGTGTCTCCTCTCGAAAGGTTAGAGAGCGGATGGTCGTCGTGGACCCACATCTGCATTTAAACTTTTGATTATCAGTTTTGGACGATTTAAAAAGAAAAAAATTAGAACTTAGAAAGTGTTGAAAATGATTTTACCTGAATCATCCCATTATTCTCCTGGTGGGAGAATCATGTCTGGGTCACCACGATAATCCGTCCCAGCGTATGGAAAATCTTGAATCACAAAAAGTTGGTTGTTCAACCAATGAAAGTACTCGTGCAGAAATCGAACAACCTATGTACCCTCCTCAAGGTGGAAGGCCATAAAAGCAACCCAGTGAACTATCCTAGGCTCTTGAGGAAGACCAGCATCAACATGAATATGTTGTGGGGCTAACATGGGGATCCTCTCTAGACCAATGCTGACCACGATGAATCCGTATTCAAAATTTTTCAGCTGTCCGTTCTTTGCCCTAGTTAGTTGGTGTTTCACATTTTCCAACAGCCTCGTACCAATTGAATATTTTGCCTCGAAAACAGTCTACTGCCATCTGCATTTGGGATCTTGTAGCCACATGCAATGTTGCACTCCCGCATAGCCTAGTAACAGTGAATGCAATGAACGTAAGCTCAGGACAGTTGATAGTTTTAATATCAATCCGTTTGTCCTTGGTTTGATCATCGCAAAACTCTAATCAGAGACCAACAATAGACTGGCCACCTAGTCTAGTCCCGAAAAGTGATAATTGTTCACCCCTCTTGGACAAACCAATCAAAAAATAGATGCCCTCCAGCTTTATTTTGAGCCGGTGGCCACCAATGATGAAACACTAGTCCTGTATGTTCCATCTGTCTACCAGCCATTGCAAGAGGTCTACTTGGGACCTCATACCCTGTATGCCCCAGAAATTTAGCAATCTGCATGCTCTCAATGCTTGCATTGTGGGCATATGGTTTAGTGCGGAAAAATCCACTTCCTCATGCTCGCGTCCTCGCCAAATAAGCATTTTGAATGTCCTACAATGCATAAAAGACATATTAGAACTAGTTAGTTCAAAAAAATTTGGGCAAAAAATGAAAAAAAAAAAATTTAAAATTAATTTTCGCAGGGTCCGCACCCTCCACTTATAGACAGTGCATAGGTCTGCATGAGCTATAGGCAATAGGTGCGGACCCACGACTTTTTCTTTGTAGAAAAAAGTTGGGGTCCGCAGGAGCCATGTGTTGTGCCTGCAGACCCTCGCAAGTGAATTTCTAAACCAATTTTTCCCTTAAAGATTAAATCTAAAGCCCAAAATCAAAATGTAAATGGATGAAATGCAAGATAAGGAGGTCGTGGATTACCTGGAGCTGACGGTTTTCGATTACGATAGATGGATTTTCCAAAATCTTCACAGGAAATTTCTTACCCAAAAGCTCTCACTTTTCACTCTGAACTCAGATGGTAAAAATGAAGTTGGAAAACCCCTTTTTATAAGTTTTTTCGAATAAATGAATTTTTAATTTATTTATTTTTCACTTTAAAAATGCAATTTTTAAAATTATTTTTATTTATCTTAAGAAGATATGTGTAATGTTTTGAGTTTTTGTGCAGAATATGGATTTTTTCGGAAAATTTATCATTTTTCAACAAAGAGCATACTTTTATCACTTTTTTGGACTCTTTCAAAAATTTACGAAAAAGCGAAACATTGGGGTCCTCTAAGCTCTTTTCAGACTCTCGAAAATTGAAAAGATTGCCAAGCACTTGATTGTTCGAACTCATTAAAATAAATGAATAATCATCCCTTCAGTATAAGTTTACCCCTTTTACGGACTAAAATGGACTATTTACGAAAAAGGTACACGTTGACTAAATATGGTCAATAGAGTCCTCTTTAAACCCTTTTCGGACTTGTTAAATATGAAAATATTGTCGAGTGCTTGTCTTTCTCAGCTCGTTAAAGTATTGAAAAGTCATCCCTTTTGTATCATTTTATCCTTTTTTGGGCCTAAGGGATTATTTTACGAAAAAGTACCCCCATCGAGTTTTCTTAAGTTTTTCTTCTGACTCCCTAAAATTGAAAAACACCGAGTTTTTCCTATACTGGAAATATTAAAATTTAACAGTAAAGGACCTATTCAATTTCAAACAGGAACGAACCACTCTTTCTTAGGGTTCAAATTTTAAACTAGATTGGACTCATCCGAAGGATGAGCTTATAAACAAGCAAATGTTATCCTCCTCAATCTTGTCAAAAATAAAGAGGTACTTGCCAAAAATGGTGGGGAAAAGAGAGAAAAATGAACCTATTTGTTACACTTTGTTTTATAAAAACCCGTCAACCACTCTTGAACACGACACTTTTTGTTCACCTAGGTTGGGAAAATCCTTTGCCTAACAGTTAATCAAACCACATTGAAAGTCTTCAGCCAGTTTCTGGGTATTAGCTTTGGGTCAATTGTCACCAAGCGATCTGCAGTGTCATTATGTGTTCAAGCGAACAATTCAAACAAACCATTCATCTACAAAATATCTGTCATCCATTTTGACCATCCCTGAGTGAGTCCTTGCTAATATATTTCTTCAAAACTTGATCTATGATTTCATGTTGTGGGCTTGCCTATGACAGATCACTTTCTATCGACTTCAGCTCATTATCTAGGAAGTTGATCTAGAAATCTTCAGTACCTTGAAAGTTGCATGCCTTAATGGTAGTGTTCTCGCCTTCGACGATAGGTCGCATCATTGACCTTTTGATCGAATGATTCTATGACATGTTCTACTTCAAATCATTTATTCACATTTTATGGATTGTACTGGGTACTTTGAGAGCCATTGACATTATTGGTGGTTTCTCTAACACTTGTTAACATTTCACATCATTGACTGGTAATCAAGTGGTTTCTAACATGTTCAACTTCGACATATTCATTCACATGGATAGAATCGTACTAGTTCAGGAGGTGGAAATCAAGACCCTGGATCTAGTTTCTACCATCCAGGATGCGAGGAATTTTTTTATGGACTATTCATAAAAAGATGGCTGCATCCATACTGTGTCTACACATGTCTATACTCTTGATGTATTACAAAATCATTCCTGTATGAGAACAGTTTAGTTAGTTTTCTAGTCAGTTTTGATCTGAGAATGGGAATGCCTACCACAGCGATGATATATATATATATATATATATATATATATTTCATTGAATGTTTTTTCGGGTTCTGACTGGGGTTTCCACAGGATGATCCTTAAAATGATAAAGTACTTCACTCTTCATACATGAAAGAATTTGTTTTCATCTATTACAAACTTCGCACTTTAGGGGGAAATCTGTTGCACTAAAAATTGTCACCTTGACATTCTGCAATCTGTGTGAGTTCATTACCACTCATACTTACCTCCTTTGCAAGTCTAAAGCCTCAGTTCTTCATATCAAGCCTTGAAAGTAAGATAAAAGCCCTAAAAGTCTTTAAAACTCTGGTTCTGCACTTTCTCTTTGCATTACCTACGGTCCCGCACCTAATGGTCATGTACCTTGCACACCTCACCGCTCTGTATCTGTGTTATGGGTGCGGATCCCTGCAAAAGTTAAAAACACATGAGTACATTCTTAAAAACTCACTTTCAGTCATTTCTAGAAGCTTCTGGAAGGAATCTTGAGGTGGCAAGTTTTCTCTTCTAGGGTTCATGCATCCCATACCTTAACCCCTTGATGTGAGGAGCTTATCCCTTTGAAGGAGGATTCTATCCCTTCATAGATGGACCTGTAACCTGCTCCTCTGCACTATAAAATGAAGCATTGGGCTGGTTACTTGAGAGGTTGAAAGCTGAATATTTTTGAGGTGAAATGCTGCTAGAACTTAGTCTTCTTTAGTTGAGCTTTCATGAGGAGAGATTACATACCTCTAAGATCTCATTTGGAAGAGTGAAAGGCTTGTCAAAGTAAAGGAAATTCCTGTTTCGGACCCCAGGAAGAGCTTGTTCAACATTAAGGCTAAAAAGGTTGTAAGTTTTTTCTACTTCAAAGTTAATACAAGTAAGTTTGTTTTTCTCAATAAGTTGTTCATTAATGGTTATTTTATGGATTCCTTGATCACCATAATAGACATGATTTATGATATTTGCTATGCAGGTGATATTTGACGTTTGCTTGTTTGTGATTGCGGATCTTTAAAGATAACTCTTTCGGACGATTGAGGGATGACTACAACGAACAAGTGTTGGATCTAAATTAGGATCGTAACACCTGTATAGTTTTTATTCATAAATTGCATATGTCTAGAGAAAGATAGATTTATTTATTTGTTTGTTGCTAGATTATCTTGTGATACTAGGGAGAGCGGTCTTGTCCGCAAGATCGACTGATCCAGCCAACAATATTCGAGACCATCTGTCTCTATATTTGTGTAAAAAGATATTTCATATTACTAAAATAAATCTCATTTAGTTATGAGATATTTTGATGTAAATTTTGTATAAATACTTCTTTATTCGAAGTATTGGAGGTGGATTCTATAACATTTCTGTAACTCTATACTATCAAGTGGAGAAAGCTTTGTACTCAAGTCTGGATTTTTGCTAGAAAAAGAATAAAAGTTTAGGACATTACATCAGATTCATGTGCGGTCTAATTGCAAATAAGTATTCTATCCTTGTGATTTATGTGTTTTCTACATGTTTCAATGTTTCATGTATCTTAAAACTAAATGGTAAAATAGTCAAAGCATATCAAAATTAGCTTTATTTCTCTCTGCTATCAATAGTCTACCATTTATATGTTTTCTTCTAAGTTATTTCGATAAAGGAATTCTTAATTTCTCCTCTATCCCTGTAGTTTTCTCTGATAAGTCCTTGGTATAGGATTCTTAATTGCCTTATGCTGGTTGACATATCTTCCTTTCCTCTTTCTAATCATAACTTGAGGATTCTTAATTGCCCTCTTGTTTTGAAAAGAAATATCACCCATTCAAGCCCTGAATTTGTTGTTACTTTGTTATCCTGCCTTTTGAGCTCATACCTTAGCAATCTGACTTGATCCAGTGAATTACCCCTGATTGACTCCATAGCCCAGTGGCCTGAAGCCTAGTTTGCCCATTTGTTTCAGAATTCCACCACTCTCAAACAAAACGACCTTGAACATTTATAATTAGCCTAAAATCTTTCCAAACAAAGCTAAATCATAAAGAGAGAGCCCTCTCTGAGTATAGACTGGCTGGATTCTGTACTTAAAAGATTGGTTTGTGGTTACCTCGGACTCACTTCCTTCTTCCCATAACTTCTAAGGAAAATATAAGTGATAACACATGTATCCTTAGCTTAGAATCATAGATTAGCTGCTGAGATTATTTCTGTCTTTTTTAATTTGAAAGTCTTTGAATGATTGGTTAGTTTTTCTTCCATTAGTTGGAGAAGTAGATCAATTTTATAGTAGTGAAAGAATATATTTCATAAAATCTTGTGAGAGTGGCCTCATTCTCATCTCCCTCATGAGATCATGGTTTGCGGGCCCCAGTCTCATAGCTCGAAAAATAGAGTTATCTTTTGGTTATTACATAGCTTAAGGTTTCTTATTGAGTAGGTCATTGTTCATGATTTCTTAGAAGAACTTGCACTTGTCATTTTGGTTTCCTAAGTTTGTTGTAGATTAGAAATAATTTAATTCCATAGATTTGATCCACTAGCCATTAATAAATCAGTTTCTTAAATTCAACTCATATTTTCCACATTTACATAAAGTTGTGCATAAATGAAGAAATGAATATGTGTTGTTGTAGGAGTTTTTGATCTGCAGGGAGAAATCATTCCCCTGGCCTCATATAAGTATTCTCCACCTCTCTCCAAACACTACCAACAATCAGTTAGGATTTCTATTTTGTATCCGCCGTGGACATCCACCTTGAGAAAATCCAACGATCCTGAAGAGTTGGGATGATCCTTGGGTGGTGTGCACCTTCCCCATACCTTGCTCCACCATCACACCTTCCCAACACTTCCTTTCACCTTTATCTTCCTATAGCTTTCTTCTAAGTTTCTTGTAGTAAACTAGGACATCCTGTAATAACTACAAGAAATCATATAGCAACTGCAGGAAACCCTGTAGTAGCCTGTTTTAGACTATTTTGGGAAGAAATAATGATCAAAGCCTAGGGTAGGCCTTCCACTTGACCTCCATACCCCTCACTACTATTTTTGACCATCTTTCTCATACCTTTCGTCCCTGCAAAAGATCATCTTGATTAGTTTAGCATTTACATTTCCAAATTAAATAAACCAAAAGACTCATTTGTTCAATATTTAGCTAATGCATGCACACATCAGTCTTAGAAATACTAGGATCATTTCCATGCCTACTTAGTCCAGATAACTAGATGATAGAATGTAAGGTTAAACTAGGTCTCTTCTACAAGTAATGTGTGTTAATTCCTAGCTAGTTGATTTCATGTTATTTTCATAGCACTTTCTATTCAACACTTTCATTTCCTTAACATAGCAAGCATTTACTTTCTGCATTAAAGATAGCTTTACATTTAGTGTCAGTAGCTAGCCTTCTCCTAGTCAATAGAAGACTGGTTTGAAAAATGTTTGTGGTTTATTTCCCCAGTTGAGCAGTGACAAGAGTATATTGTTCCATCTATTGTGCATATAGTGCTATCACCTCCAATTTTGTACAAACCTAGGGTTCATAAAGTAAATTTGGTCACCCTAGGAGTTGTAATATCCTTATTGCAATACTAGGGCTCATGACGTCTTGGCATCGTTGCCGGGGAGGTGTCTAGGTAGAAGTGATTTCTGCTTTCCTTTCTATTTGACATTCAGTAAATAGATGCAATTCTTGCTTTCCTTTTGTTTTCCATTCAATAGATAATTTCAATTTATTCTTTCTTTCCATTCTACAAAGTAGTTTCATTCACCAAATAGTTGCAATTTTTTCTTTCTTTCCATTCTGCAAAGTAGTTTCATTTAGTAAATAGTTTCAATTTATGCTTTCATTCCATTTTGCAAGTAGTTCTGAAAAAACCCTAAAGAAGGAAAAAAAAAATTTCTTTCATGCATCCTAGGAGTAGAGACAACTTAGGAAAAAAATTCCAAATACCCCCACACAATCAAATAGCCAACCTTCCCTCTTCTTTGATTGTTGTGAGCTAGAGTACACATTAGGCAAACAACTAGAGATCTTTGAAGAGCCTATTGGGGAAGAAGAAGAAGAAACCATTCCACCAACTTACACCATGGCTGAAAATAGAAATGGGATTAAAAACATAAATGGAGTTGAAAAAAGAGCTGAGGGTGATTTTCCCATAAGAGAAACTAATTAAGATGCTAGGATGAAAAACATAGGCTCCTCTGCCCTTCCTCACTTCCATGGATTAACCTCAAAGGACCCTCATACCGTTTTCTTTGAGTTTGTTGTCATCTGTAGAACTTATGATTATACCTCTCATGATCATAATTTGAAGTTGTTCCCATCCACCCTTAAGGATGTGGCCTTGCATTGGTTCATGGGTTTACCCAGGGACAACATCACTACGTGGGCTCAAATTCAACAAGCCTTCAGCAACAAGTACATAGATTATTGTAGATCTAATGAGACAAAAGAGGAAATGTTTAGAATGATCTTGTGACATGATGAATATTTGGAAGATTATGAGGAAAGGTTCCAACTCTGCTACAAAAGGGTCAGTGCACCCTCGATCCTTAATCACTCAAGCTAGTCATGCTTAGATGGATCAAGGAAAATCTCCTAGAAACCCTAAACATGTTGTTGGGAGGGGACAATTACCAATTATCTTATGATGATGTGAAGAAATTTTTCAAAAATCATTCTAGGACAACGAGAAAGAAGGGTAGGGCTAGTCAAGCTTTGGCCAGTTTATCCTCCTCCAACACATCCATCAAAAGTGAAATTGGGAACATGTTGGATGACTTTAAGAGTGAAATGTTGCATACCCTTCCTCTGCAAATGGACACCATGCAGATCAAGAGGAAGCAAAAAGAGCTTTAGTTTTCTTTTTCCCTATATTCACCAAGAGGCACCCTAGAAATGAATGTCCATTGAATCTTATAGAGATCTACTCGGTCTGTGAGGAGAACCACTCCATAGATAAGTCCTCTTCTTTGCCTGTATTGAAATTTGTGTATCAAGGAACTGAAGGTGTGACTGGACAACTATTCTATATCAACCAAAGGATGCCTCAAGGACCTCGACCATACCACTAAGGCATGCAAGGGGTTTCCTATTCATATTAAAACACTAGCTAGAATGCATCCATTCCCCCTTGGTGTCCTCATGCTCATCCTTCATGGTCCACACCTTCTCCCTGGTCTTTTGCACATCAATACCATTCCCAACCTACCACTCAATCATTTCAGCCATATGCTCGCTCACAACCTTAGTGGAATACACCATGAGAGGGGTGGAGGACCCCATACAACCAATCTCCAACCTTACTCCCTCTACCTCCATCTCAACCACAACTCCTTCACCCTACTCCACCTAAGCAACCTCAGATGTTTGCTTATCCAAATATGAACCCGAACAACAAACAAGCACAACATGTCTATAGTGGAAGACATCTTACCTTGCCTATGCTGTGGAAATTCAAGAAATCAACCTTAGGTCTCGAAAGTGCTTCCAAATAATCAACCTCCATCTCCACCTGAGGAGCTTGAAGAGGAAAAGGAAGAGAATGTTCCTCAAACCAATCTACCTCCTTTTCCTAAGATATTAATCCATCTTAGCCAGCACACCACAGAAGAGACTGAACTTCTGGATGAATTGAAAAACTTGTGTGTTAAGATCCCACTCCTCCAAGCTATCCAGGATGTACCCATCTATAACAAATTAATCAAGGAGAAATGCTTTAAACATCCTGGTAGGAGAAAGAAAGACACCCCTACCATTAATGTCATTGGATGGTTGTCTGACTTAGTGTGGGGGCGAGTGATTTTCCTGAAGTATCTAGACCCTAAAACTCCTTTGGTAGATGTGCACATTGATGGTATCATTGTCCCCGATACCTTGATTGATCTTGGGGCTGCCATCAATTTGATGACTAATGAGGTTATGCTTAAAATGAATCTCCAAGGATCATTAAGGAAGACCACAACATTCTTGCAACTTGCATACAGATCCACAGTAGCTCCTGAGGGAGTTTTTGAGGATGTGATGGTCTCCATTGATTCCTGGGAATACCCTACTGATTTCTTAGTTCTCCAACCTAAGACCAAGTTCAATGGTTATCCTCTCATCCTTGTAAGGCCATGGTTAGCCACTATTTATGCTTAAATAAGTTGAATGGATGGGAATATGATGATTAAAAATGGGCATTTGTCAAAACAATTGGTATTATAACCTCTTGCTTAACCATCTCTAGAGAATGACATACCTTTATGGTTGGAAGAGGAGGAGGAAGAAGAAGTCTACTCTACCACATCTTACCCAATTTGTACCCTAGATGCTACTATAGTAGGGGGGCAACCTGTTGAAGATGACTTGATTGATCAAATCCTCCATAATCAACCCCCCAACACCATGTCTCTTGATGAGTTAGTAAAGAAAGAGGAGGATAAACCTTGGACTGATTTTTGCCTAGCTAATTCAAGTCCCACTCATGTCAAGATGATAGAATTTGGTCTAGATAGAACATTGAAAATCAACCCCTCTCTCTCTCTCTGCGCATCACAAAAAGGAGTTATGTGACATGCTAAGAGAGAATTTGGATGCCTTTGCCTAGAGGTATAAGGAAATGAAGGGAGTGCACCCTTCAGTTTGTACTCACCACAATTACATCAAGGAAGGATCCAAGATAGTGAAGCCAACCTTAGAGGAGAATGAGCCCGGCCCTCAAATACATATTTAAATAAGAACTGCAGAAGTTGTTGCATGCAGGGTTCATTTACCCCATCTCAAATAGTGAGTGGGTGTCTCCTCTAGTTCTAGTCCCAAAAAAGAATGGAAAATGGAGGATCTTTGTGGACTACAGAGAGCTCAACAAAACCACCAAAAAAACCATTTCCCTCTACCTTTCATTGATCAAGTCTTGGATTGTCTTGCAGAAAAGAAGTTCTTCTCTTTCCTAGATGAATTCAGTGGCTACAATCAGATTCAGATCAGCCCAGAGGACCAAGATAAAACCACCTTCACTTATCCGTGGGGAACCTTTGCTTATAGGGTCCTTCCTTTTGGATTAGGTAATGCCCCCACCAGTTTTCAGAGGGAAATCCTGAGCATATTTGCAGAGCTAGTCCATGACTCTATAGAAATTTATATGGATGATTTCACTCCCTATGGGTGTGTTTTCGTGGAGGCTATCTATAACTTTGGGAAAGAATTAAGAAAATGCATTGAAATGAATGGATCCCTTAGTCCTAAGAAGTGTGAGTTCTTGATGAATGCAAGGACTGTTCTAGGTCACTCAATATCCCATCAAGGACTACAAGTGGACCCAAATAAAATTGCTATCATAAGGAGGGTCCCTACTCCTCAGAAGCAGAGGGATGTCAAAAGTTTCTTGGGCTTAGTTGGATACTATAAGATATTCATACAGGACTTCAACAAAGTAGCCTCACCTTTGTTTGGACTATTGGCTAAGGACTCTGAATTTTTTTGGTCAGAGAGCTACCAAAAGGCCCTGGAAACCTTAAAGGACAAGTTGACTACTGTACCTATACTCTGAGGCCTAAATTGGGCTCTTCCTTTCCATGTCCATGATGATGCCTTTGACAAAGCTATAGGAGCAACTCTAGGTGCGATAGATGACAAGTTGCCTTGTGCCATTTATTTCGTCAACAAAAGTCTATGCAAGGATGAATTGAACTATACTATGACTGAAAAAGAGCTCCTAGCTGTTGTCCATTCCTTGAAAAAATATAGACATTACATCACTGGTTACCAGAACTTTCTCCATACTGACCATGCTTCTATTAAATATTTGATAAACAAGCCTAATGTGAATGCCAAAATTATTATATGGTTACTTTTATTACAATATATTGATCTAACTATTGATAAGCTTGGTAGAGAAAATGTAGTTGCAGATTATTTGTCTAGACTTGCTTTGACTATAGGTGAGGAAGGAATCGTTAATGATCAGCTGCCATATGAGAATTTATTTACTATTTCATTTCTGCCTCCATGGTTTGCTGACATACCAAACTACTTAGTGGCTGTACAATTCCCTCCAAATCTATCCTCCAAGGAAAAGAGAAGAATTATAAGAAAGAGTGCCCCATTCACTTGGATTGGGGGCAATCTCTTCAAGTTGGGTCGAAATCAAATTTTGAGGAGATGTGTTAGGGAGGAGGAAGTCTTTGACATCCTTCTGGCTTGTCATGATGGGCCTTATGGAGGTCACTTTGAAGCCAAGAGGACAACCTTCAAGGTACTGCAAATTGGCTACTAATGGCCCACTCTCCACCAAGACACAAGAAGATACACCATTTGATGTGACCAGTGCCAAATAATGGGGAAAACTACTCCCATGGATGAAATTGTTTTGCAACCTCAAGTGACTCTTGATCCATTTGACAAGTGGGGCATGGATTGCATTAGGCCCATTGAGACACCATCAGGGCAGAAAAATTACATAATTGTGTGCACTGACTATCTAAAAAAGTGGGTTGAAACCAAGGCTGTCAAGGTAGGAACAGAAGAGAAAATGGTTGTGTTCCTAAGGGAGAATGTATTTTACAATTTTGGGTACCATGGAGAGCTAGTTACTGATCTGGGAAATCAATTCACCTCACACTTGATTGAAAATATAATGATTCAACATAAGTTCAAGCACATGAACTCAACTTCTTATCATCTTCAGGCCAATGGATAAGTATAGGTGACCAACA
Organism: Pinus tabuliformis; assembly: GCA_031772625.1. Classification (NCBI taxonomy): domain Eukaryota; kingdom Viridiplantae; phylum Streptophyta; class Pinopsida; order Pinales; family Pinaceae; genus Pinus; species Pinus tabuliformis. The sequence continues at coordinate 796,087,981 of CM062817.1, forward strand.
GAGCATTAGAAGGCATTCTCACAAAGGTTGTGTGTAGCAGTAGAAAATATTGAGCTGACAGACTAGTGGAGGCCACTTGGGCCTATAATACAACCTGGAAGACAACCAATGGCTTCACCTCTGATGATTTGGTCTTCGGAAAAAGGATCTTCTCTCCATTGAGTTTGAGTACAACACTTTGAGAATGGAAACACAATTGGATTTAGATGTTACAAAGGCACAAAAAGAGAGGATGCTCTAGCTCAATGGTTTAGATGAATTTGGGATGCAGGCACTCCTACACACAGAAGTGACCCAAGTACAAAGAAATGTTTTCCATGACAAAAACATCAAAGACAAAGCTTTTCAAGAAGGTGATTGGGCTCTACTATATGACACCGGGTTCAAGGACTTCAAAGGCAAGTTGATGACCAGGTGGTTAGGCCCATAGCTAATAGAGAAGTGCCATGATAGTGGGGCTATGAAAATAAGGACCATTGATGAAGAAGTTATCCCCTTGCTGGTCAATGGATATAGATTAAAAGCCTATAAAATGCCTCTATCAAGGGAAGAGTTCATCTTTACAATCAGTAAGGAAGTGAATGTGCTTGGAAGTGTATTAGGTTCCATCTCACCAAATTCTTGAAGTCTGCTTTATTTTTGAAAAAAAAAGAAAAGAAAAAAAAAAGAAACAATAAGGGACTTAGGTGAAAACCTCTATGAGGCACCTAAGGCCAACTTTTGGGTTGAAAAACTCCTCGAGGCAGGCTAAGAGTGAAAAAAAGGAAAATAAAGATATCCTTGGGTGAAAACCTCCCTTGAGGCACCAAGGGAAGGTAGACAAGTTGAAAACCTTCTTTGAGGCAATCTGTGTGTCTTTCAAAAAAAATGAAAAAGAGAAAATAAAAAAGCAAAATGACATGGCAGGGACCTCAAACTTGCCCACTAATAAAATTATGTGATTTTTGTAGGTTTTTAAAGGAAACAAAGGACTCAGAGTTAAGAGGAAAACAATCCAAGAAGCACCCCATTATTCCTTCATTCACTTCATATCTCCCATGCATACCATGTCTCCATAATCCATCCTCACTTCCAGGCATCAAAAACGAGTTTGTATACATTTTTCTGACTTCTACAGGGTTTCTTGTAGTTACTACAAGAGTTTCCTGTAGCACTACAAGACGTCCTAAAAATCTACAGGAACAAAATTCTGATTGGGAAATGATGATGTAGACCCATTCCAAGTTGAAATAAGGGACCATACACCTCACCACCTCTCACCCAACACCAACTCATGACCATACCACCCTCTGCGTCCATCAAAAACCACTTAGAAAATTTAAAAAAAAATACAAAAATAATAGAAAAAAGAGTCCAAGGGCCATGCCATCATTGGCCTCACTCACCTACCACTCCATCTCCTACATTTCCATCCTTCCACTCCTACATCACCACCCATTCCTCCTCCAAGTGAAAAAAGGCAAGACAAAATGATGAAAAAGGTAGCTAGAGGATTTCCTGTAGTAACTACAGGAAAACTTGTAGCAGCCCGTTCTCTCACAGTAGTAGTTATCCATGCATTCTCCTTCAGCACCAAGGCAAGCAAAGATCTTCAACACCCATGCAAAAACTATGACTCCTATCCAGAGCTCAATAGTAGCAGCAGTGGAAAGACCAAGCATATGTACACAAGAACAAAGAGGACAACCACATTAATAGGAAGAAATATACAGAAAAATGACCAAGGAAAAGAACTTACTTGAACAAAAGGAAGAATAGCAGAGCCACCCTCCAGCATGCAGTAACCAAGCAAAGGAAGGCATAGGTATGGCACCTCATCTGAACTCTTCCCTAATTAAGATATAGTAAAAGTGTACGAATATTAAAAAGTCAATTTTATAAGTTGGGGGTGGCCAGTTAACTTGGCCACCCTCAGCTTGAAAACAAAAAGTGAACTCCTAGTAAGCCTAACACATGGGAACATCAATTCAAGAAGAATGACTTGAAAACATGTTTGAGTTAAGTTGTGTGAGAGTGGGTGATGATTACAAGGAGAGGTTGCAATTTGCATGGTAACTAACTGTGGGCCAATGGTCCCAAAGAGGAAATTACATACACTACTAGCCAATACAACGCTCCAAGGAATCGACTGTAATAATAAAATATTCCAAACTCGCATGCACCATTTGTTCATTTTGGGATGATAGAGGATCAGGATCACCTTAAGAGAGCCATCGAGGAGGAAAGCCTATTTCAACCACCGTACAGGAAACAACAATTATAGGAAACACAGGGAGCTACAAGAAACAATGGAAATTCACAGAGAATGCTAAAAGGAGGTGCATAGGGTTCAACTTCTTAGAAATTATCCTCATCCAAAGCATCACAGTGAAAGGTAGGTGGCCCATATCTCCTATGCTATGAATTTATAGATAGGAAAGAAAAATGAGTTTTTAAGTGATTACAGTGGGCCTGAGAGTGTTAAAAGAATTGTGAACAGTTTGAAAGTTGTGTGGAGATAGGGAGAAATTGTAGCCATCCACCACCCTCAATCACCCTAAAAACTAAGGCTAACCTACCAAACTCCCTATAGTCAGCCAACCAGAAAAGGAACATGACAGGAGGGTTTAACAAAAGGGAACCCACAGAGACATCCAAGATACACCTCCATCCCCCTGTGGTAGAAATATTTAGAAGACATAACTGGTTGGGATTATTTGAGATTCTCAGAGGGTATGATGATGATGTAGCTCAAGAATTTTCCATGGAACTTAACCCATAGGCTAGAATCGGTGCTACTACTGTGGTAAGGGGACTATCAAATACAATTACTCTTGATGTAATTAGCAAAATCACTACACTTCCTCAAGGGATGACATGGAGAAAGGAGGATAAGGTTGCAAGCACTTTTGCAAAGAAAAACTTCTTCTTAAGGGATGAAGAGCCAATTGAGGAAAAAAATGGGATAAGAATGGAAATCCTTCCCTACCCTTGAAATGAGGTGAGCTATCATATTCTCAAATATATCTCTTGTGAAGGGAGGCTTAGTATAGTCTATGGCTATTAATTTAGACTCCTCCATGAGTTGAGATTTGGGGAAGGTACACCCATTGACAAAAGACTCAGTATACCTAATTCTTGTTGCAACCAATAATAGACATGAGCCTAAAAGTTTAAGATGTAAAACATTAGTAATTGGCACACCATGGACTTATCAAGCTAATACTAGAGGATTCCTTGAGCCAGCTAAGAATCCCCATTCAATGGTCCACATTCAGAGACATTGAAAAATAGGTTGTGATTGAAATACAAGCCCTTGAATATGATAGGGACAATACTTCTAGTGCCAAAGAAGAGGCAGAAGAAGAACCTGAAAAGGAAGAAGAATAACCTGAAGAGGAAGAAGAATAACCTAAAGAGGAAGAAGAGGACAAAGGTGAAGAGAAAGAAAAGAAGGAAGAAGAAAACCCTGAGGAACACACCAAGGAAAGGGAGGAATCTCCAAGTTTGTCTCGTGAACCAACTGAGTGGGAGGCAATTGCTGTCTTGAATACCCTAAGCACACCTATCAGGTCAAAGGGGAAAAGACATTGGCAGACTCCCCTCTATTTCAAAACAAAGAGGAGTACTAGGATCAAAGAAGGGAAATCACAAACACCCACCAAGACTCCAATCATTATTGAGGACTCACCAAAAGAGAAAGAAAATTAGTTTCTGTGGAAATAATAGGTGAAGATGGCACATAAAAATAAGCTTCCACAAAGTCTCCCATTACCTATGTTAGAAGGCCTGTCATCGGGTCAAAATCAACAAAGCAAGGTAAGGAACCTTTGACTCCACTTCAGAAAGGAAAATTCCTTCTACATGATGCTTAGATAGTCCTACAAGAAAGTCTGTCAGCACTAAAGGAAAAAAGAAAAAGTTGTAGGAAGGATAACAAGGATAGAGGGAAGGAAAGGATGAAGAAACACAAGTGCAGGAGGGGGAAGCTTCTCCAAATACATCTAAGGGAGAGTCCTAAGAGCTGTAGGAACCTGTCCCAAAACCCAATATGAGCTCTTATTACATATTCATTAAGGAAGGAAGAGTAATACCACATAAATTTTTCATCCCTCTCTTCTTTGAGCTTGAGAAGGATAGAGGAAGGAAACATCGTTGGATCCAAATTTCCAAATCAAAGAATGTAGAGGATGTGGGCCATATGCAAGAGAAACTACTAGAAATGGCCAGAGATTTGAGTAGGATAAAAGATGGAATGAATTATGATATCTCAACTATAGGAAAAAAAAACTTGGCTAAGGAGGAAGTTACAAGAAAAGGAGAGCCAATTGGCCACCATGGTAAGCCTCTCCATGAAGGCACTCCAGTGTAGGATGCCACCAAAATGATCCCCGACTTGCACCAAGATACCTAGCTGCACAAGAGAAAGAAATCACACATTTTGAGAACACCTTGAGATTGCTAGGGTATGAATTCCAACAAGCATGCCAAAGGATATGCGCAAACCTTCCATACAGCCTAAGGATCAGGGAGTATCATTCCCCTGAAAGGATGAGAGATGCACTAGAAAGGACCCCACTATATAAGAATGCACTGCAGAGACTCAAAATCAATTAGATTAGTTTGAAACTTAGTCCACCTTTACTATTGGGTATGCTAGAAGGTAGAAAGGAGGAAGAGGAAAGAAAGTAGTGGGAGAAAATAGAGAAGCATTCAGGGTTTTATTCACAAGAGGAAACTCCATCAATAGAGGCCTGAGATGTCAGAGAGGCCACAACAACTATGAAAGACATGGACATAGACTATGTTTCTTAGAGGATGAGAAACACTTTAAGTAGGGGGGTGATGATGAGGGTCATCAATAGGTAAATTATATGGCCCTTAATGCCACTCTCCCTCTTATTAAAATAAACTTTTCTCACATTTTTTGACATATTTTATTATATTTTTGCTGAGTGAGAAGGGTAAAGGTGAGATGTTATATCATGTGGCCTAATGTGCATTAATTGCATGATTTGGAGCATTTTTTGGCTAATTTAACTGTAGGAACTTAAAGTAGAAAAGAAAGAGGGATTTTAGGAGATTGGGTCTCTTTCCTTAACTCCTCAATCACTCGAAGATTCCTCCACAAGATCTCATCAGCTCAGAGTTAGAAGCAACCAAGCCCACAGAGTTCATTGGCAACCAAACCAGTGATAGTTTAAGACAAGTTAATCTCGAGTTTGGGAGCGAAGACTCTCTAATTTTAAGGAAGTTGCTGGTAGCTTCAGTTATATAAATAAGAAGGCCTAGAGCCTCATTAGGATTCGACTTTTTATTGTCACCAAGAGGCAATTTCAAGTTTAAGATATTGTGACTGTTATTCTCATGTTATTTTTGAGATTTTGGTGATAATATGTTAAAATTGGCAACTAGGGCCAAACTCCATGTGGGTCAGCTTATCTATGGAAGTTGATATTTTTATTGGATCCCTCTCATCGAGAGGTGTAGGATTGATCTATAGATCATCCGATTCCGATAAGTATCTATGGAGATATGAATTTATTTTGATTATGGATTTATTATCAAGCCAACTAGCAACTTGAGTAGGCTCAGAAGCCCAATAGACGTGTCTATTCATCATCTACATGTTAGTATAAATTGAAGAGGTTTTGAAGTCATTTGGCAACTCTCTTCAAGTGATATCCTCTCCATGTCTTGGGTTTTTGGAGGAGATACACTATGGATTATGCTGGCTTAGTATGATGATGCCCTAATGGAGAACGCAGTCATAAATACACAGGTATATAAGGATGATCTACACTGTCCAAAAGTCTGATACGCTTACACAGCTATGTAGGAGAAGCCTATACGCAACAAGAAAAGCCACTTCAGTCAGTCTACCATGGATGCAATAAAGACACCTAAACACAGTCAAAAGGGGACACCTAACATGTAATTAAAGGAGACCTATTCTCACAGTTATAGAAGAAACAAAACTTCGCATTCCTCTTGAGATTTCCACATGAATCTTGTACAGGTATATACTGGAAGGACTGAGGAACAGAACTCGAGTTTTGTGTATGAATTAAGGAGTTGGTATATGAAGCTGTAGGGATAGACCTAGCTATAGTCATAGTATATGGAACCACGCTGCTCATTGAAGACCTAGCCGCAGTCATAACCACAACTGAAGTTATCTAAGGACCTAGCTCCGGTCTTTATGATAACCTAACAAGTAGTCAAAAGGAATAGCCTCGAACACAGTCAAGGGAGACCCTTATTACACTGTGCAAATGTACTAAACGGAGGCCCTAATACGCTAACCTGTAGCCTAATATGCAGGTCATGAACAACATGGACGTGAAGCCGCAGTAATACAAAGTTGTAGGTGATAGCGTGGTAAATCCAAGGCTGTCTATGGAAAGAAACAGTCTTTCTAAACATATTGGACAATGTAATACAATAGTGATCTAAAGATGAAAATCTTGAATGAAGGGACTATGTTACACACAACTATCCTGAGATATAGAACTCAGTGTCTTATGACAAGGGTAGCATGATAATCATGATGATGCACATTAACAAGGGCAGCATGATAATCATGCACATTAGCAAGGAGCTACATGATGAATGGGCAGCATGATAGATGGGATGCATGGGCAGATAGACATCAGATACTACCTTATCTGGGATATGTCGATGAGCAAGGAGGCTGCATCGTACTAAGATGATGTACAGGTTGCTACACTTTGTCAGAGACCCAGGGAAAGATCAAATTTGTGATTTTCCCGAACGAATTGGAGTTGTCGAGAGAGCCTTGTAAAAGGGTCCTGCATGTTGCATACATTGAGCTTTGGGAGCTCTGGGGGGCTTGCAGTTCTTACTGGAGAAACATACGACCACAGGGTGACTCACCATCCCCTGGTGGTGTGCACTAGGACAAGATGATTCGCTCTCTTGTGGGACAGGATGATTCGCTCTCCTATGGACAAGATGATTCGCTCTCGTGTGAACAAGATGATTTTCTCTCTTGTGGGACAAGATGATTCACTCTCTTGTGGGACAGGATGATTAGTTCTCCTGTGAGGTCTAGATGATGTATTCTCCATGACGATATTGTAGCGGGATGATTAGTTCTCCTGTGAGGATGGGATTGATTAAGTTCTCCTGTCAAGGCATCCTACCCATGCAGTCAGAGACTCATGGGAAGTACCTCTCATCTGATCAATGAGCAGGGAAATGAAGATATGGACCATAGTAGTACCGATGGACGCATCGCTGTATCTACCATACTCCCTACGCTAGGATGACCTTCATTGATCTAGGATCAATGGTATTGGTCTAGGACCACTGGTAGGAGTTGTACCTACTGTGACGCTGACTTCGGGTCAGTTGAGACTGGTCTGGGACCAATGGTACATACTCTGAGATTGACCTCGGGTCAGTGGAGGACTAGTCTGGGACAAGTGGTAGGAGTGGTACCCACTATGATGCTGACTTTGGGTTGGTTGATACTGGTTTGGGACCAGTGGTACATACTCTGAGACTAAATTCAGGTCAGTGGAGGACTGGTCTGGGACCAGTGGTAGGAGTGGTACCCACTATGACGCTGACTTTGGGTCGGTTGAGATTGGTCTGGGACCAGTGGTACACACTCTGAGACTGACTTCGGGTCAGTAGAGAATGGTATGAGACATTCTCAATCAGTTCTTCTTCTTCATAGTTCAGCAGAGCAGAGCCTGCAGATCCAGCAAAGCAGAGCCAACAAAGCTGAGCAGAGCAGAGTAGAGCCAGTAGAGTTGACCAATGCAGAGCAGAGCTGAGCAGAGCTGGGAAGAACAGTGTAGGGCACTGATGGCAGAGATAGTATAGCCGGAAATATGGATCAGCAGATGGAGTTCTCCCTAGTTGAGAGGAAGTGTTAAAATTGGCAACTAAGGCCAAACTCCATGTGGGTTAGCTTATCTATGGTAGCTGATATTTTTATTTGATCCCTCTTGTCGAGAGGTGTAGGATTGATCTAAATATCATCTGATTTCGATAAGTATCTATGGAGATATGAATTTATTTTGATTACGGATTTATCATCAAGCCGACCAGCAACTTGAGTAGGCTCAGAATCCCAATAGACGTGTCTATTCATCATCTACATGTTAGTGTAAATTGAAGAGGATTTGAAGTCATTTGGAAACTCTCTTCAAGTGATCTCCTCTCCACGTCTTGAGTTTTTGGAGAAGGAGATACAATATGGATTACGCTGGCCTAGTATGATGATGCCCTAATGGAGAACGCAATCATAAATACACAGGAATATAAGGATGATCTACGTGCAATTCATTCTACCATGGATGCAATAGAGACACCTAAATGTAGTCAAAAGGAGATACCTAACACGCAGTTAAAGGAGACCTATTCTCACAATTATAAAAGAAGCAAAACTTCGCATTCCTCTCTGAGATTTCCACGTGAATCTTGTACAAGTATGTACTGGAAGGACTGAGGAACATAACTCGGGCTTTATGTATGAATTAAGGAGCTAGTATATGAAGCTGTAGGGATAGACCTAGCTACAATCATAGTATATTGAACCTCGCTACTCATTGAAGACCTAGCCGCACTCATAACCATAGCCCTAGTTATCTAAGGACCTAGCTACAGTCTTTATGATAACCTAACACGCAGCCAAAAGGAACAACCTTGAACGTAGTCAAGGGAGATCCTTATTATGTTGTCCAGATGTATTAAACGGAGGCCCTAATACGTTGACCTGTAGCCTAATACGCAGGTCATGAACAACATGGAAGTGAAGCCGCGGTAATACAAAGCTGTAGGTGAAAGTGCGGTAAATCCAAGGCTGTCTATGGAAAGAAACAATCTTTCTAAGAATATTGTACAGTGTAATACAAAAGTGATTTGAAGATAAAAATCTTGAACGAAGGGACTATGTTACACACAACAATCCTAAGATATAGAGCCCAGTGTCTTATGACAAGGGTAGCATGATAATCATGATAATGCACATTAGCAAGGGCAACATGATAGTAATACACATTAGTAGGGGCATCATAATGATGATGATGCACATTAGCAAAGAGCTACATCATGAATGGGCAGCATGATAGATCAAATCATGGGCAGCATGATAGATGGGATGCATGTGCAGCATGATGTATGATATCATGGGCAGCCTAGTGATCATGAGCAGCATGATGATGTATGATGCAGCATGATAGATGGGATGCATGGGCAGCATGATGTATGATATCATGGGCAGCCTAGTGATAATGAGCAGCATGATGATGTATGATGCAGCATGATGGTTGGTGAGCACCAGTATTGCAGAAATAATTATGCAACACCTGGGCTGCCTACTTTAGTCTTATCAACCCGGTAGTTCATAACAAACTTGAAAGCGACGGTGCTGTATGCACAAGTACTAGTTATTACTATAGGTTGTCACTTGGTCAGTCGGCGCAAGATCACTAGGAGCTCAAGTTAACTTCTATGGATTCCAGAAGAATCTCTATATGTGATGAAGGAGAGAAATACTACTCTACAGATACTACTCTAACTGCAGAAAGGAGAAAGGCTGAAATGTAAAGCAAACCAAGTAAATCCTAATTAACCAACTAATCCTACTTTTGCAGAAAGCACTATGAAAACCATGAAAGGAATTCCATTACCTACTCAAGGAAGTAAAAAACATCTAACTAAACTATTTCTGGAAGTAAATGAGCAAAAAACATCTGTTTGGATATTTATGTATTTTTATGTGAATTTGTCATGCATGTAATTTATTTGTTTGTGAATGTGGCAGCGAATAGGTGGCATTAAAGGGCGGTTTTGGGACTTGAGAGGATGTAGGATGGTGTGGATGGGTCCTAGGAGGTCTCAGGTAGCCTTTTGGAGGCTTTTCCCACATTCAGCCTTCAAAAGGAAGCCTACATGAAAATCTACAGGAGGACACAGGAAATCTACAGCAGGAAAAACAACGTGCTACAGGAGGCCTACAAGAGGAGGCCGAGAGCAGTTTTCACTATTTTGAAGGTGTGAGAGTGGGTGGAAAAGTTGGGTGATGGTTGGAATGAAGTGTTAGGGCACCTAGGGTCTACCAAGAATCATTAGCATAGAGAAAGATGATTGGATTTGCTGAAGGAGAGAGGAAGAAATTCTATGGAAAATGCAGGAAACTAAGGCAAAATTGAGGGGAGACTTGTGCGACCTGCAGGGCATGGACCAGATGGAGGATGGGATGGCTGGTAGGCTGACCTGCTGCTAGAAGATATCTACTACATAAACAACTGACAATCAACCAATGAGATTAAGCAAGCAATGAAATAAGTGCATCTAGAAAAATAAAGTTTTGCATCAAACTAGTCTAACATGTGATCTATGAAAGGAAATGCTGAGGAATGCTGCAAGAAAGGAAAGCATGAAAGAAGACTATTGTAAATAAAGAAGTGAGCATGATGAAGAAGTTTGGAAGCACAACAAACTAGAATATTAACCAACTAAAAAGCTGCAAACACTAGAAGTCCTATGAATGAGGAAAATCTGTGTTTTTGGGGCAGCAAGAGGGTCTTTGCCTCAAATCATGGTCCCAAAGGGAGGAAGAGAGGCCAAGGCACTATTTCTAGCCTTTTGAATCCTTTCTGCATCATTGCTTAACCTGCTATAGAAAGCACAAATTAAAGTAAACTATTGAATCATCAAAAGCAACATATTCTTAATCATAAAAGAAATGCATCTAACAGCAACCTAATCTACAAACTGAAATAAAACATACAAATACAAGTAAAGAGGAGCTTGGTTGTTGGATTGGGCCCTAACCCAAGAGCTTCGTCTCTCTGAGGTAACTCAATGCTAGCTCAAAAAGGATTCCATCTTTATTTCCAAAACAATAACAAGATTACATGGAACTGTCAAAAATAATAAGCTCGAAGTTGAGTAGAGTTTACATAAGCAAAAGTACAACAAAAATCCAACAAAAATCCGACAAAAATCTTACCATAGTGAGGCCCTAGGCCTCTCTACTTATACCAATGAAGCTACCAACAACTTCCTTAAAATCAGGGAGGCTTGGCTCCCAAAACTCGAGATAATTATCAATCATCCTCCACTTGCTCAGTTGCCTTCTAGTGCATGACTTGGCAGCTTGTACTCTAAGTTCAATGAAGGGGAATTCGAAGTGAGGAGTAATAAATGAGGGGTATTCCATCCTATAAGTCCTCTCCTTTGTCCACGCCGAGTTATTTCGACCATTTGTCCACTGGATCCTTGACTTTGACCTCAAATTTCATCAATAATCTGCATTAAACACATATTAGACCACATGGCAGCATAACTAACTCAACTCACTCTATAAGCATAAATATAATTAGAAAATCATACAATAAGATAAGAGAATGGTTGATTTGACTAGGTTAGGAGGTAAAATGAACCCATATAATTACCCATTTACGAGGCTGATTATCACCCCACCACTGAAAGTGTTGCTCATCCTTTGAGCAACTTAATCCATCTCCTCATATTTTATGGCCCTAGTGGCCTCCCTAGCATCCCATGCTTTTGATGTGGTCTCCTCTTCCTTGTCATAGAATACTGCCTTCCTGTCTATTTCTTCCCACTCCTCCTGCTCTTCTTCTTCTATCCCGCCTTCCAGCATCCCTAGCAGCAGTGGGGGACTCAATTTGAGGCCAATCCAATTGACCTTCAGCCTTTGCATGGAGCGCTTATCCATTGGCACTCTCCTTAATGCCTCCTTCATCCTCATTGGGGAATGATATTCCCTGATCTGCAGACTATATGGTAAGGTGTTCCATCTCCTCATACATGCATGCACACAGTCATCCCCAAGTAGCCTTTCCATATCCTCAAAGTGTGCAATGGCTTGTGCCTGATCACTTATATATCTAGTGGAAATCTAAGGATTATTGGCAAGCAGGTTATGTGTGCTGATGAGTGCCATGGGGTCTGATGGCTCAGCTCTGATCATTAATCGCTCATTATACTCGTTTATCATCAACCTTCTTATTTCTGCTGCCCTTAACTCTTCATGGTTCTTCCATGAGGCCATGGCCATTAGTTGCAGGTCCCTAGCCTAGCATTGGGGTCCCACACATTCATTTCTGTGAGGGCCATGATATGTAGGCAGAATTCAGCCATCTTTTCCTTATCTTCTAATGTGCTTTGGTCACACAGGTCCGTAAACTACCTGTAATCTCGGAAAGGCATTGTGCCTATTTGTGCCAAAGTCTTTATCTAAAATTGCAATGATTGGTCTTTTAGATACATGCCATAGGATTTTGTTGGTGTTCTACATTTCAATGCCTCCATGGACCAGCTGGCCATGCATGCCAGTTGGGTCTCTTTCCCTTGCAGCTACCTCCTTAGCAATTCATTTTCTGTTTCAAGTTGGCTTCTTGTAATTGCTTCTCTATGTATGATAGCACTCAACTCTCTGCCCATTTCTCTGAGTTTGTTCTCCATATGGCCAATATCCTCAACTCCTTTGGATTTGGCTATTTGCATCCACCTATGTGTTCATATCCTCTCTTTCTCTAATTCAAAGAACAGTGGGATTGCAAATTTTTGTGGAATTATTCTTCCTCCCTCAAGAGGACTATAGTAGGAGCCAAGACTGAGCTTGGGATCAGGTTCTTGTAGCTCTGCTTCTTCCTCCTTTCCCTTTGGCTATCCTTCTATCATTTTCTCAAGCTTTTGGATCTCCAGTAGTTTTGACAGCGTCTCCTGTAGAAATGTCTGTGCCTCCTGTAGGACTGTTTCTAGGTCCTGTAGTTCTACCATTTCTTTCCATGTGGGAGATCTAGGAGTCCCCCTTTCATATGTGAGAGGTGCCTTAGGAGGGGATTCTTTTCCTTGGGCAGAGGGTGAATCTTCAATTATAATTGGCACTTTTGAAGAAGGTTAGGGTTTCCATGTTTTGATTCTTGTTCTCTTCCTAACCCTGAAATACATGGAGGCTCGTCTTTTCCTCTTCTGTTTTGGCTTGATGGGTGTACTGAGGGCAGTGAGAGTAGTTGTTGCCTCTCTTTCCAGAGTCTCAGGGGACACTTCTCCTTGTTCTGTCTTTTCTACCCCTTTTTCTCCTCCTTTTGTTTCTCTTTCTGTCTCTGTTTGCTCTGTTTCTTCAGCTTTCGCCTCCTCTATCTTACTTTATTCCTCCTTCCCTTCTTGTTCTACTAAGTCACCAGTTGCTTCTCCTTCTCCCCTTGCTGCTCTTCCTCCTCATTGCTAGTAGCACTGATATCATAGGTTAGGGCTTTTATGTCATCCTCTGCTATCATGTTTTGGAAGATTTCCCATGCTATAGGGAGTGTAAATGTATGGAGGGATTCTTCCACTAAAATTTTGATTAACCCATGGTGAGTGAGTTGCTCTAAATTCCCTGCTTGAAATTTAGTGTTGGAGTCAATAAGAGACTTTAGGAGGAAGTAGGGGATGCTGAGCTTCTGAGGGGTTGAAGTGTCCATGCCATACTTTAATTCATGAAGGATTCTAAAGTGGTAACCATAGACAATGCTATACCTCCCCTCACAGGAAATATATTTGATTATTTGATAGCTAATCTCATCCCAGGGATATGGTATGCTAGCCCTTCTAATGCCATTTTTATCCTCTACAGGGGTTTCATTGTTTTGGAAAAAGTTTTTCTTAGAAGACTGGCCAATTGGTTTCTCATCCTTACTCCAAGGCAATCCGAGAGGAAGGGTAGTGACCCTACTGATAAATTCAGGGGTTATCTCCATGGAAAGACCTCTAAAGGTGATAGTGGTATGTGTTCTAGTGTGAGGGACCAAAGAGTGGGAAAATTATTGAGCAATTTCCTCATCAAACCCTTGGAATTTCTCGAAAAAGTTCATCCAATTTTCTCTTGTGAATATGTCCACTACTTGGGGATGTGCATGGAGCCTAGAGGAGTTGGCGGGCTCCTTCCTCATAAAACCTCCTGTCATTTTGTTTATGCTTCTTTAGGAAACCAAATGTGGAGAAGGAGACAACAATTTTTTGAAGAAAAACAGAGAAACAGAGAGACTGGGTTTTTTTAGAATTAAGCATATATATATATATATATATATATATATATATATATATATATATATATATATATATATATATATATATATATATATATATAGATAGATAGATATGTATGTATTTCCTCCTCCCAAAGGCTTGATTTCACCCTCGAATTTAAACCACTGCTTGCATATTTTGATATTCAATGGGGGTATGCATGGAACCTACCTCCTCAACCCAAGAATCGTACTAAAACCAATGTTTTCTCCCTTCAAAAGAACTCACTAGCCATCCTGTAGAAGACTGTTGTCCCTCCTATAGAATCCCTGTAGGTGCTCCTGTAGAACCTATAAGTGCTCCTATAGAAAACGCTGAGAGCAGGAATATGGGAGATATTAATGGAGAATGATGGTTATGAAGCTGTGGGGGCACGAGGAGATTGCAGGAGCAGAGTTTCAAGGAGAGAATGAAGGAAAAGGTGGTGAGAGTGCTCGGGGAGGAGTACTTATTAGTTTTTATGGATATTTCTGGTGATGTCGGGTGAGCTGGCAAAGTGTACGCTGGCCATATTCGGACCGTTGGTCCCCACTTACCTTGTCATCATGGCCCTTTCCTTGTAATAATCCCTCATGATTGCATCGGAGTTCACACTTCCTCCACTACTTGTCCTTGACATCTTTCTTGAGTTGATCGTGCGCATGTGTAGGTGACATATTCAAATGAGTGGAGTCAACTAGATGAAGGTGGCCAAGTTAACTGGCCACCTTCCCCTTGTAGAAATTTTGAATAATATGACACTTATTCACAGAGATTATCCTGATTATACACTATTGTGGAATACATGCATAATACATAACCTCCTCTACGTTGATCATCAATTTTGCGGAATTAAAAACAATGAAACATCAATCACATGCGCACATTAACACAGTATGTAACCTAGGGAAAGCATACAGCTGAAAACCCCACACTATCTTTATATTATAATGATTGAGAACATGTAACAATATATAGTACAATACTCCTCACAAGTACTCAGTACTATCTCCACCTGCTACACACAAACTAGCTCAGATCTGAATCAATCACAGGTTCAAATCTCCTCCACTGTATGCCTACCTCCACTGCGCAATCCTGCATGAGAATAATGATGAATGGCTGAAGAAAACTTGTATTTCCTTGGCTGAACCATGCAATCCTCATTGGCATTACTCAATCCATTGATTGTGCAAGATCTCATGCACAACTATAGTCACAACTAATAGCAATCTCAACCTCTAACACCTGTCTCCACTGAACTGTCCATGCACTGAATTAATTGATGTATTCTTTAGTTGCTTTATGAGTTAATAATTAGTGAATTAATTAACAATTAATTCACATCACTCATCACTAGTGTATTCTGCAGTTAGACTAAATACAACTAGTTTAACCAAGTCAAACTGAACACAACTCCATCAACTCCTCAATCAACTCCACCAAAACTCAACCACCTGAGTTCTAACTGAAGTCCACCATGCAATAGCTCAACTGAATCACAAGAAAAGTGTATTTCCTTCTGACAGCTGCATGTGCCACATCTGTAGCTCAAACTGAAGTGCTCCAAGAGGATAAGATAATGTTTATAGTCCAAATATTATTATGAGCTAATAATATTCGACTGTTCTATTCTTAGCCTGGCAGTTTAAAAACAGAATCCACCCATATGACAAAAATATAATTCCATCTATTTTTACCAACATGACCAATCATCTACAAATAGCATCCTGCAACTCATAGACCATGATCCATATGTCTAAAAATAGACTTTGCGCCAAAAAATAGCCTACGGGCCCACTTAGTGAAGGCGACTTCTTTCCACTAAGCTCCATCATCTTATTGCATTCTCAACACTCCCTCTCAACAAGATATGGATTATCAGCAACACCTATCCTGCCTTGGTGGTATTCGAATTTGCTCTTGGTGAGCGCCTTCGTCAAGATATCAACATCCTGATCCTCCGTTGGAATGTATGAAAGTAACATGATTCTTCGCTGCACACAATCTCTGATATGATGGTAACTGATGTCAATGTGCTTAGATCTATCATGAAATACTAGATTAGCCGAGAGTTTAATGCAACTCTGGTTATCACAATAAATCACTGTAGGCTCCAAGCATGAATTGAACAACCCAACCAGGATCTTCCTCATCCATATAGCCTCGCATGCAGCCAAACTTGCTGCCATATACTCGGCCTCTACTGAACTAAGTGCCTCAGATATTTGCTTCCTGCTGTACTAAGAAACTATTGTTGACCCAATAGCAAAGACCCCTCCAGATGTGCTCTTTCTGTCTGTTGGGCTCTCCGCCCAATCTGCATCCGTGAAGCCACATAGCTTCACCTCATCCTCTTGTCTGTACCACAATCCATATCCCGATGTGCCTCTGAGATAACGCAATACATGCTTGCCTGCCTTCCAGAAGAGCTTGGTTGGCTTAACCATAGCTTGTGAAAGTTGGTTAATAGCATAGCATATATCGGGTCGTGTATTGACCAGATACATAAGCGACCCCACCAACTATCGATAAACAATGGCATCCACTACTTCTACTGAAGTAGCATCCTCCTTCCTCCAACCTCCAGGAAGAGGAGTATCAACAAGCTTGCAGCCATGCATGTTGAACTTCTCCAGTATCTCTCGAGCATACTTACCCTGAGAAACAGATAGTCCATCACTGCGTTGCCAAATTTCCAATCCCAGGAAATGATGAAGGAGGCCCAAGTCCTTCATCTCAAACTCCTTAGAAAGATCATCCTTGCATGAAAGTATCAACAACTCATCACCTTTTAGAATCAGATCATCTACATAAAGTACAATGATAAGCAACTTACCCTCCACCACAATTTGGTATAGGTTAGGATCCGCCTCACTCTTGGAGAATCCAAGTCCGATGAAATAACTGTCTATTCGTGTGTACCAAGCACATGGTGCTTGTTTCAACCCATACAACGCTCTCTTGAGCTTGCACACATGCGACTCGCTGCTGAAGATCTCAAAACCTTCAGGCTGCTCTATGTAAACCTCCTCCTCAATGACACCATTGAGGAACGCAGTCTTCACATCCATCTGATGAATGTGCCACCCCATCTGCGCTGAGAGAGCAAGAATCGTCCGTATGGAAGAATACCTTGCGACAAGTGCAAATGTCTCCTCATAATTGATCCCCTCTATCTGTGAGAAGCCTTGGGAAACAAATCTTGCCTTGTACTTCTCCACACTCCTGTCAGCTGCCTGTTTCACTTTGTAGGTCCATCTCGAACCCACCACTGATTTCCCTTTCGGTCTTGGGACAATCTCCCATGCACTGTTTTTGACAATCAAATCATACTCTTCCACCATGGCATCTACCCATGCGGGATCCTCCACAGCTTCCTCGAAAGTGGATGGCTCAGTCACAACACATTTGCTCATAAGAGCCATGTATCCAGTGTACCGATCAAGTGACTGTCTCTGTCTACATTGAGCTGTAGGTGGTCCTACAACCTTCTCTGCATCTTGAGCCAGTCGCTTAGCTTCTGTCAAGAACTTTCGCCCTCTGATGGTTGGCGTTGCATGAGTGGTCTCTTCCACTCCATGAACTTTGTCCTGTGGCTGATCCACATCTTGAAGCTCATCCTTAGGAACTAATAGCTCCTCATCTGCATGCAAGTGTGGATCTCTCTCAAGCGAACACTTCATGGCTTTCTCCTCCTGAAATTTTATATCCCGCCGCACAACAGTCTTACAACTGTCTGGAAAATACACACGATAGTTGTGGGGCGTATAAGTGTACCCCACAAATATCCCAACCTTAGCAGTCAGCTCCAGCTTCTCCCTGGCATCCTTCATCATGTGCATGTAAACGTTAGAACCAAAAATCCTCAAATGAGAAATATCAGGCCTCTTACCAGAATAAGCCTCCTCGGGTGTAGTCATGCCAATTATCCTGTGAGGACAACAGTTCTGCACATATACTGCAGTATTGCATGCTTCCACCCACAAGTGAAGGGGTAGGCCCTGATCATGCAACATCGCCCGTGCAGCACCCAAGATCGTTCTGTTATTCCGCTCAACAACCCCGCTCTGCTATGGGTTATGGGGAGCTATGAGCTCTCTTCGAATCCCTTTTGCGCTGCAGAAGTCCTTGAACTCGCCAGAGATGTATTCACCACCATTGTCACTCCTAAGAGCCTTCACCTTCTTCCTCGACCCTTCTCAACCAGTGCTTTGAACTCACAGAACTTTGAGTATGTCTCGCTCTTCTTCTACATGAAGAAGATCCAACACTTTCGAGAGAAATCATCAACAAAGATCACATAATACTTGTGCTTTGCTGTCGAAGCTACTGAGAAAGGTCCACACACGTCTGTGTGAATTCTCTCAAGGATCATTGTGGCACGACTATCCTTCTCGTGAAAAGTGGATTTCACAAAATTTCCCAAAGTACACCCCTTGCACTGATCTGACTGTGCAAGAGTGCCTTTAGGAAGCCCAGTAGTGATCTGCTGCAGTATCTTCAAGGGTCCATGGTGAAGGTGGCCCAATCTTCTGTGCCACAACTCGCCATCATCCCGGCTCACCAATCCTTCTGCCTTGCATGCCATTGCTGCGTAGCCATCTAAATGAAACTGATAAAGGTTCCTGACTCGAACCCCTATCCTCCGGGTTTCTCCAGTTGTCTTACTGCGTAGGAAATCCTTTCCCTCGCTGAAAATAACATCATATCCCTTGTCTTCTAACATCGCTTCAGAGATAAGATTCTTCTTCAATACTGGAACATGCATCACTTCCTTCAATATGAAGGGTTTACCAGACTCCCTCTCAAAGGAAATGGTACCGATACCAGTCGCATTGTATCTACCATCATCGCCCATCTCGATGTGCACTCCAAGATCTTTCTCCTCCAGATCAGAAAACAAATCTCGATTTCATGTCATGTGAAAAGACACACCACTATCCAAGAACCATACCGATCCCATCACACTTGATACCAAGCATGCGATCAATGAAAAATCAAGCTCAAACTACGAGGCTAAGGCCTCTCCTGCTGCAGATCCAGCAACTTGCTTATTTTTCTTCTTCTGTGGACAATTAGTGGCATAGTGTTCGTGCTGGTGACAGTGAAAGCACTTCACCTTGGACATGTCCAGCTTCTTGCCTTTCGCACCAGAATGAGAAGATTTCTTGTTCTTCCCCTTCTTTGCTTTGGCAGCCAAAGCAAAATTTTCTTCATCAGGTGCCTTTGATGAAGATCCGTCCCTGGTATTCCGCCTGATCTTCTCTTGCACAAGATCTGACCAAAGTCTCTCCCATCCTGGCAATTTCTCCCGACCATTGACAGAGTCCTGATAGGAATGCCAACTCTTCAGAAGACCAAGGAGAGCCAAGCTCACCAAGTCCTCATCATCGATAGTCACCCCCACACTTCCCAGCTCATCCTGGCATTGAGTGAACTTCGTGAGATACTTGGGCATACTGTCTCCCTTCTCGAACTTAATGTTTCTGAGTTTATCCTTAAGCACCAGCTTCCTATGATCGCTCTTGCTTTGGAATGGATCTTTCAATGCTTTCCACATCAAGTATGGAGAAACCTTTCCATGCAGGCTGGACACAATGTGATCCTTCACGCCCTCTAACAGAATCCTTTGACACTTTGTTGTTTTCTTTTGCCAAGCCTCAACTTGTGCAGTATCAGTAGGCTTTGGGACCTCAGCCTCTAAGAACTCCTTCAGCCAATTATCATCTAACACCACCTCCATCCTGTCTTTCCATGCAATATAATTTGAGCTGCCCTCAAGAGCATACTCCAATCACAATCCGTTGAATGACATTTCAACTTTGACACCAAGAGAACACTGCTGAAAATTTGAATTCCACCAGCTCAAAACTCAACTACTTCTGATCTAAAATTCGTGAGAACAAAGTATTTCTCATACAGAGATTGAATGTATGGGCTTTCACCGGATATCTCACCTTCCAAAGGAAGGATGAATCCAGAGGCTACCTGGCCCGATTACAGACTCTACCTAAAGAAATAAAATGTAAACACTTTCTAAATAATAGATCTGATGATCAACTTTTCTCTAATACCATGTAGAAATTTTGAATAATATGACACGTATTCACAGAGATTATCCTGATTATACACTATTGTGGAATACATGCATAATACATAACCTCCTCTACGTTGATCATCAATTTTGCGGAATTAAAAACAATGAAACATCAGTCGCATGCGCACATTAACACAATATGTAACCCGGGGAAAGCATACAGCTGAAAACCCCACACTATCTATATATTATAATGATTGAGAACATGTAACAATACATGGTACAATACTCCTCACAAGTACTCAGTACTATCTCCACCTACTACACACAAACTAGCTCATATCTGAATCAATCACAGGTTCAAATCTCCTCCACTGTCTGCCTGCCTCCATTGCGCAATCCTGCATGAGAATAATGATGAATGGCTGAAGAAAACTCGTATTTCCTTGGCTGAACCATGAAATCCTCATTGGCATTACTCAATCCATTGATTGTGCAAGATCTCATGCACAACTATAGTCACAACTGATAGCAATCTCAACCTCTAACACCTGTCTCCACTGAACTGTCCATGCACTGAGTTAACTAATGTATTCTTTAGTTTCTTTATGAGTTAATAATTAGTGAATTAATTAACAATTAATTCACATCACTCATCACTAGTGTATTCTACAGTTAGACTAAATACAACTAGTTTAACCAAGTCAAACTGAACACAACTCCATCAACTCCTCAATCAACTCCACCAAAACTCAACCACTTGAGTTCTAACTGAAGTCCACCATGCAATAGCTCAACTGACTCACAAGAAAAGCGTATTTCCTTTTGACAGCTGCATGTGCCACATTTGTAGCTCAAACTGAAGTGCTCCAAGAGGATAAGATAATGTTTATAGTCCAAATATTATTATGAGCTAATAATATTTGACTGTTCTATTTTTAGCCTGCAGTCTAAAAATAGAATCCGCCCATATGTCTAAAAATAGAAGTCCATCTATTTTTACCAACATGACCAATCATCGACAAATAGCATCCTGCAACTCATATACCATGATCCATATGTCTAAAAATAGACTTTGCGCCAAAAAATAGCCTGCGGGCCCACTTAGTGAAGGCGACTTCTTTCCACTAAGCTCCATCATCTTGTTGCATTCTCAAAATCCCGCGTTCAACCTCAACCATCTCATTTCATTTGCATGCCTTCTAATTACACAAATGCAAACATAAGAGTGGTTTAGTTACTTACCTGAGACCCAGATGTATTTTCTTGTGAGGTGTTGTGGTTCTTTCTCTCTATTGCATGCCCTTGTTTCATTTGATGCATGTTGTCTTCTTGCTGATGTGTGGTTGTGCCTTGTCCAGGTTCTTCTCTAGCTGGATCTAAGTTTCAAGTGTCTTCTTCAACCTTCATATTTGCACCCTCTTGCTGTTGATGCTGGATTTTAATGGGATCAGCTACTACAGGAATTCCTACAAGAGCTCCTGTAGCTACTTCTCCCTTTGAAACTTCAACTTCTTTCTATGCTTGGAGCTGTGAGGATGATGCCAGAGATGTAGATAGAGATGGAGAGGTAATAGGTAGGCTTCAAGTGTGGTTGATGTTGTTGTTCCCTTTCTTATTTTTTCTTTTCCTGAAGAACTGTTTTTTCTGTGTTTTTCTTGGACACGAAGAAGAATGATGCTTGGGGTGTGATGCAGGGTGGGACATGATGGCAAGGATGTTTGAAGACTTTAGGAGAATTTATAGATTTTTTATGAAGCTTCCTTGTCCCTCAAACTGCCTTTTATATCCATTTCTGGCTCTCTGTAATTCCTATAGGAGCCTCCTGTAGAAAACACATCGAGGTAAAAAAAATGCCAAGAATGATGGAGAAAGGTGTGGGAAGGTAGGATAGGTGCTGGCGTTGGTTTCAGGGTTCCCTTGGTACCTTATGTTGCTTCCTGTAGTCCTCCTGCAAACCTGCAATGCAAATGGAAATTCATTTTTCTTTTCCTCCTTTTTTTTTTTGAAAACAACTAGGGCGCCTCACAGAGGTTTTCACCCTAATTGCCTGCCCTGGGCACCTCCAAGGGAGGTTTTCACCCAGGGATCTTATTTTTCTCTCTTTTTTTTTTTCACATCACTGGGCCACCTCAGAAGAGGTTTTCAACCCAATGATGGAACTCAAGCGCCTCATGGAGGTTTTCACTTGAGCCCTTATTTTCTTTATTTTTTTCTTTTTCTTTAGTGAGTGGTTGAAGTGGAGGCTAAGACATGCTCCACTACCATCATTGTCTTATTCAAATCTTCAATGAACTCTCGCTTGGAGAGGGGTTTCTTGTATAGTTTCAACCGATGTCCATTAACAAGCATGGGGATGGCTTCATCATCAATGGTTCTTATCAGAACTGAACCATTGTCATTACATTTCTCCACAGTGTAGGGTCCCATCCATCTTGTCCTTAGCTTGACCTTGAAATATTTATATCTGGAACCATAGAGTAGTGCCCAATCTCCCTCTTGGAATTGCTTCTCCTTGATATTTTTTTCATGCCATATTTTTCTCTGAAGCTGAACTACCTCTGTATGGAGAAGGGCCTACATTCTGTGTTCATACAAGCCATTGAGCTGAATTAATCTTTCTTTCTGTGCATGGTTGAGGTCTAGGTCAAGCTGAGTTGCCATCCTCAGGGTATAGAATTCAAATTCTATTGAAAGCAAAGCCTTCTTCCCATAGACCAGTTCATAGGGTGTGAAGCCTGTATTGGTCTTCCAAGTTGTGTTGTAGGCCCAAGTGGCCTCAAATAATCTATCCGCCCAGTCCTTTCTGTTGCTGCTCACTACCTTTGTCAGGATCCCTTCCAATGCTCTGTTAGTGACCTCCACCTGCCCATTGGCTTGTGGATGGTAAGGGTTCGAAGTCCTGTGCTTGATTCTATGATGTGCGAGCGGGTCTTCAATCAAATTGGAAGTGAACTGACTACCTTGATCTGTGACCAATTCTCTTAGATACCCAAACTTGTAGAATATGTTCTGTCTCAAAAATTTAGCTACTTTTTCCTCTATCACTGCTTTGATTGCTTTTGTCTCTACCCACTTTGTCAGGTAATCGGTGCACACAATGATGTATTGCTTCTGCTTTGAAGGAGGACTGATAGGCCCCACAAAGTCCATGCCCCAATTATCAAATGGCTCAAAGGTCACTTGAGGTTGCATGGGCATTTCATCCTTTGGAGTAGGTTTCGCCATCCTCTGACACCGATCACACTGGTTGGTATATCTCCTTACATCCTAATGAAGAGTGGACCAGTAGTACCCTGCTCGCAGTGTCTTGAAGGTGGTTCTTTTTGCTGCAAAATGACCTCCACAAGGCCCGTCATGACAGGTTAGGAGGATGTCAAAGACTTCCTCCTCCCTAACACATCTTCTCAATATCTGATATGGGCCAGGTTTGAAGAGATTGCCTCCAATCCAGGTGAAAGGGGCGCTTTTCCTTACTATCTTGCTCTTCTCTTTTGAGGACAGATGTGGTGGAAACTGTGTTGAAACCAAGTAGTTTGCTATATCAACAAACCATGGAGAGAGTACTGAGATAGAAAACAGATGTTCATGTGGCATCTGTTCATCCACCATTCCTTCTTAACCTGCAGGAAAATTTACTCTAGACAAAAAGTCAGCAACGACATTTTCTTTATCAGGCTTATCAATAATGGTCAAATCAAACTGATGCAGTAAAAGCAACCATCTAATAACATGAGAATTTACATCCGGTTTGTTCATTAAATATCTAATTGCAGCATGATCAATGTGCACGAAAGCTTGATAGCCTGTGATATAATGTCTGAATTTGTTTAAGGAATGCACGACATTTAGGAGTTCCTTCTCGGTCACCGTATAGTTAAACTCTACCTTTGACAAGTTTTTTCTTATAAAGTATATGGCATAACGTAAATTTTCATCAATTTGTCCCAAGGCTTCTTCTATTGCTTTGTTCGAGGCATCTGTGTGAATGTGGAAAGGTAGGGCCTAGTTTGGGCCTCTCAGAATTGGGGCAGTCACAAGATTGCTCTTTAAGGTATCTAGGGCCTCTTGACAGTTTTCTGACCATATGAACTCAACATATTTACCTAAGAGGCCAAACAAAGGAGAGTCTAGCTTACTGAAATATTTAATGAATCTCGGGTAATACCCAGCTAAGCCTAGGAAACTTCTAACATCTCTCACTTTTTGAGGAGGTGGGGACCCTTTGGATGATGGCAATTTTGTTGGGGTCCACCTGCAATCCCTGTTCAGATATTGCATGACCTAGCACGATCCCTTCAGTCATCAAAAGTTCACATTTTTCTGGACTAAAGGACAAGTTCATATCAATACACTTGTCTACAAATTTTCCTAGATTAGATAAGTCTTCCTGAAAGTCAGATCCATAAGGAGTACAGTCATCCATGTATATCTCTACTGCATCATGAACTAATTCAGAGAATATACTCAATACCGCTCTTTGGAAAGTGGCGATAGTGTTACACAAACCAAAAGGAAGGACCCGATATGCAAAGATACCCCAAGGACAAGTGAAAGTGGTCTTATCTTGGTCTTACAACTGATTTTAATCTGATTGTACCCACTAAACCCATCTAGGAAAGAGAAAAACTTTTTCCCTGCCAGACCGTCTAACACTTGATATAAGAAAGGTAAAGGGAAATGGTCCTTTTTAGTGGCTTTATTCAATTCCCGATAGTCGAGATAGATTCTCCAGTTACCATTTTTCTTTCGCACTAGCACCAAAGGAGAAACCCATTCACTGTCAGAGATGGGATAGATGAATCTTGCATCAAGCAATTTCTGCAATTCTTCCTTAACAATATCTTTAAGTGTTGGATTCATCCTCCTTTGAGGCTAACTGAGTGGCTTGCAATCGTCCTTGATGTATATATGATGAGTACATACTGAAGGGTGCACTCCCTTCATCTCCTTATAACTCCAGGCGAAGGCATCTAGGTGCTTTCTCAACAAGCTACACAGTTCCTTCTCTTGGGAAGTGGATAGGGATGGATTGATTTTCAAGGTTATTTCTGGGTTGAACTCTATACTCTTAACACGAAGAGGAGTGGATTCAGCCACACAGAGATCATTTGAGGGGTTGTTTTGGGTTTCTCTTGCTATGTCCTCTATGGTGATACATTGGGAGGTGGATTCTGAATTAGATTTTCAATCATATCATCCTCATCTTGCAGTTTTCCCCCCATGGCGATTTCTAATGCACAAAGAGGTGCAGAATAGACTTCATCCTCATCTTCCTCCTCCAGCCAGAGAGGTATATCATCTTATAGCAAGGGTTCGGCCGGAGGATATAATATTAATTTCTTGGACATATGCCTGTTCTTTATGGTCATGTTCCCAGCTTGACAGTTGATGTAGGCATCGACGGTAGCCAACCAGGGTCTTCCCAGAATGACAGGATACCCAGTGAGCTTTGCCTTTGGCTGGAGAACTAAGAAATCAGTAGGGTATTCACAAGAATCAATGGACACCATCGCATCTTCCACAATCCCCTTAGGGGTCACAATGGAGCGGTCTGCAAGCTGTAGCATGGTCGTGGTCATCCTCAAGGAGCCCTAGAGGTTGAGTTTGAGCATTGTGTCCTTTTTCATCACATTAATGGCAGCTCCTAGATCAATCAAGGTGTTTGGGATCATGGTGCCATTGATGTGGACATCGACTACTGGGCTTCCAGGGTCTAGATATTTTGGATAGATTACCTGCCCCAAAATCAGTTCAGAAAATTTCCCTATGACATTGATGGTTGGGGCATCCCTCTTGCGCCTTCCTGGGTGCCTAAATAACTTCTCTTTGATCAACCTATTGTAGATAGGAACATCTTTTATGGCTTGGAGAAGTGGTATCTTCACACATAAATGTTTCAATTCTCCTAGGAGTTCAGTTTCTTCTGGGGTAGGCTCGACTATTGCGGATAGTCTTTCAGGAAGGGTGGATTTGCTTTAGGTTTTCTTTCCTCTTTATCTTCCTCAACCTCCCTAGGTGGAGGCTAGCTATCTGGGAGAAATTTCCCAGATCGCAAGTTAATTTCCTGAATCTCCACAGAATAAGTCGGGCATGATGGTTCCCCACTATACACTTGCTAAGCTTGTCTATTGTTCAGGTTCGGATTTGGCTGGGTTCGCATTTGGGGTTTCTTTGGTGGAGCAGGAGGTAACAGTTGTAGTTGGGCAAGTGGTGGAGGCAAAAGAGCGGGAGGAGAGTTGTATTGGGGCCTCCACCCCTGATGAGATGCATTCCACTGAGGCTGCGGCTGAGCATAGGATTGAAATGAATAGGTGGTTGGTTGGGCATGATATGGAGATGTGAAGAACCAAGGAGGAGGCGTGGACCAGGAAGAATGAGTAGGGGGGCCCCAAGAAGTTATGGAAGTGACTTGGTTTGGGTTGTAGTATTCTTGAGATGCCCTTGCATCCCTTGCTGATATGGTCTAGGTCCATGCGACGTCCTGTGGTTTATTTAATAGAGTTGTTTAGTGACTCCCTCAGCCCCTTGATATACAACTTTAAGTCCGGGTAAGGAAGGGCACTTGTCTGTAGAATGGTTTTCTTCACAAACTGAACAAACCTCTATAGAGTTCAATGGGCATTCATTCGTAGGATGCCTCCTGGTGTATTTAGGGCAAAAAGTTGCCAAAGCCCTCTCTGCTTCCTCTTGTTTCCTTTTGATATCCAAGGTATCCATTTACATCGCAAGAGTCTGTGGCATCTCACTTTTGAAGTCTTCCAGCATGTTTCCAATTTCTCCTTTTATGGATGAGTTAGAGGAAGAGGTACTGGCTATGGGTTGACTTCCCCTACCTTTCTTTATGGCTGCTCTAGAATGGTTCCTGAAAACAGTCTTTATGTCCTCATGGGACAGTTAGTAGATGTCTCCCCTGGCCAATAGATGGAAGGTGTCTAAAAGATCTTCCTAAATTCCCCTGAGCAGGACCAGCTTCAGAGACTCAGGGTCAAGTGTACACCTGGCCCTTTTGTAACTGAGCTGGAACCTCTCCTCATAGTCTTTCAGGGACTCATCACTTCCTATAGTCATTCGGAAAATTTATTCTTTAGTATCTTTTGACCTACAATAGTCTCGATACTTGTTGTTAAAGGCTTGCTGCATCTGAGCCCGAGTTGTGATGTTATTTCCAGGGAATCCCATGAACCAGCACAATGCTGCATCCTTGAGAGTAGAAGGGAACAGTTTCAACTTTTTCTCATCTTTTGCATAGTCATAGGTTCGACAAATAACAACAAACTCAAACAAAAAGGTGTCAGCATCTTTTGTAGTCAGACCATGGAAATGAGGTAGGGCAGAAGGGCTTATATTCTTCATTTTTGTGTCCTCATTAGTCTCCCCAATGGGAAAGGTACCCTCTATTCTCTCTCCATTCCCCCTAGCATTTCTGTGTTCATCCATTGGCTCCAAAGGAATGTTTTCTTCTTCTTCTTCCCCTATAAGTTCTTCAAATATGTTTGGTTGTTCACCTAAGGGTTTTTCTTGATCACAGCCATCAAAGAAGAGAGAAGGTTGGCTATGTGAAGCAGTGGGCGTGTTGGGTAAGAATTTTCCTGAATTATGTATATTCCTACGAGGCATGAAAGGAAATCTTTTTGGTTGGTTTTTGTGTCTTTTTCCCCACACTGAAAGTACCTGCAAAACTAAAATTGACTGAACAAAACAAATTGCAACTAACTGAAATGAACTTGCTGAAATGAAATTTGCAGAATTGAAAAGGAAAGCAAGGAAATGCAAAATTGAAGGAAAATAATGACTAGTCTACTCTTGTTGAAATGAAATTTGAAGAACTGAAAAAGAAAGCAAGGAAATTCAGAACTGAAGGAAAATAAAGGACTAGTCTACTTTTGCTGAAATAAACTATTAGCAGAATGTTGCAAGAAGAAAAATAGAAGAAAGTAGTAATCATAGAATACTTTGACACTTTCCTGGCAACAACGCCAAAAAGTATGGTGAGCACTAGTATTGCAGCAATAATGCTGCAACTCTTGGGCTGCCTACTTTACTCTTATCAACCCGGTAGTTCGTAACAAACTTGGAAGCGAGGGTGCTATATGCACAAGTACTAGTTCTTACTGCAGGTTGTCACTTGGTCAGCCAGCACAAGGTCACTAGGAGATAATGCCAACTTCTATGGATTCCAGAAGAATCTCTATATGTGATGAAAGGAGAGAAAGACTACTCTACATATACTACTCTAACTACAGAAAGGAGAAATACTGAAATGTAAAGCAAACCAAGTAAATCCTAATTAACCAATTAATCATACTTTTATGGAAAGAACTATGAAAACCATGAAAAGAATGATATTACCTACTCAAGGAGGTAAAAAATATCTAACTAAACTATTTTTGGATGTAAATGAGCAAAAAAACATCTTTTTGGATTTTTATGTATCTTTATGTGAATTTGTCATGCATGTAATTTATTTGTTTGTGAATGTGGCAGCAAATAGGTGGCGTTAAAGGGCGGTTTTAGGACTTGAGAGGATGTAGGATGGTGTGGATGGGTCCTAGGAGGTCTCAGGTAGCCTTCTGGAGGCTTTTCCCACATTTGGCCTTCAAAAGGAAGCCTACAGGAAAATCTACAAGATGAAAAACAACATTCTATAAGAGACGTAGAAGAGGAGGCCGAGAGCAGTTTTCACTGTTTTGAAGGTGTGAGAGTGGGTGGAAAATGTTGATGAAGGTTGGAATGAAGTGTTAGGGCACCTAGGGTCTGTTATCGGGAAATCTAGTGTCTATGCAGAGCTGCTAGTCCCACTAAGGTTGGTAGCTACCTTAGAAACAAACAAACTAAAACCACTTTCGTTTTCCTTTATGAGAAATAGATAAGAGGGGAATAAAGGATACCAACCTCTGTCTTGCACTTGGTTCCTTGTTTGATTCCTCTCCCTTCTGATAGATCTTTGCCACTCGCTTCCTCGTCTACCTAGCTTCAAAGGGAACCTATAGAATCAAAGCAGCATAGTACTATCCAAGAACATAGATCTATTATCATAAACAATATAGGACCATATATATATTGACCACACAAATGTATATATCATCAATCATACAAGAATGTGGAGGGAAAACTTGAATAGCTTTATTAATAATCAAGAATATAAAAGAGGAATACAACCAATTGTTCTGACCTAGCATCATCCTCTCAGCAAGAAAGCCCTTCTTCACCTCATGAAAAGCTTAGATCACCCAACACTATGATGTTACACCAAGAAACCAGCAGCACTTCTATTACACAGTAATTTGTCACCATCCCTGTTACTCCTCTTGTCGTACCTTGGAGGGCCCATCCCGAGAGTTATAAGAAGTGACAAAGTCTAAAAACACCTGCATTATGTTCCCCTGAGTATGTACTCCTGTTCCCTGAAGACACCTTCTGCAGATCATCCCTAAAAAATGCTCTTTTTCCATTGGCGCAAGTCCACAGTATCCTACCCGCGCCAATGATGGAGATCCTCAAAAGGGGGCGCGACCATTGGCACTTTATCTTAGAGCAACATTCGCGCCAACCAAATTTAGTCGTGCTTTTTGCCTTAATGCACGTCCGACTGTTGTTTCCTTCATTACATGGAGCTTTTCTGAGGATAGAAAATCAGTTTTTTGTCGAGCTTTATCCATCTTTATGGCTTTTGCTAATTCCACAAAAGGTGTCCCGATTCATCGCATCCTCCTCCCTTCTCCATCTATATAAGCTTGTCATTATGCATTGGACAAGCTAGTGCTTGAGAGAGTGTTGGTGTTAGTGTTATGCTAGTGATTTGGTAATTGAGTTATAGTAGTGATGATTATTGGTCATGGAGAGAATGCTAATGAGTGCTAGAGAGGTTATGCTACCGGAGAGGAGATGCATGTCAAGACACATATAGTTACTCACCCAGCCAGGAGAAGGGTCGACGTCAGAACAATGGTTGTAACTTTTCCTGTTTATTAATTGATGAGCGACTGCTATTATAGTTCCAATCTCATTATCTGTCATGGTGATATGTTGATTTATTTCCTTTCTGATTGAAATATAGTTGTGCCTTGGTAGTTTTTATGTTGGTATCTGTCTCTTCCTTTGCATGTGCAGGTATTCGTCATGATCTATTGGAGCAAGGGAGCGAGGATATCAACTCTGCTTCAATCATAGCGTTGGACTCCAGGTTAGTCTTCTTGATTCACCTTTGAGGCATAACTAGGAACTTGCGTAGCAGCGTGGTTGTTTGTGGCTAGTTCTGTCATAGGCTAGTGGGATCGCCTCTGTCCGCAGAGGGGATTTACCTTACCAACAAATTGGCGACTCCACTGGGGAGTAACTCTTTGATTTCTGTCTTGCATGTTAATTTTCTTCTGCTTGCTTGAGTGCATGAGCTTCCTGAGTCAGTTCTGAGTTGATTCTTTACTGTTTGACCCATCTGAGCACTGTCAACCCGACCTGAGGTCGTATCATTTATCTTTTTAGTTGGCAAGCTTAATTGGCGCTGTTATTTCTCTGACAGTCGCGCCAGTTGGCGCACGTTGCTCAAAAGCAACTTGCGCCAATTCTGTGGTAGCGCAAGTTGCAGGCTGACAGTCGCGCCAGCTCTGTAAATTTTGCCTGTGTGTGGGTGGAAAACTCATTCAGTCTCTTTATATATCTCTTTCAGCCTCTGGAACTGTGTTGAACCTCTACTTGACTAGTTTTAGCCTGTATCCCTCAGCTGTTTGCTTATTTCCAGTGACTTTGCATGTCTAGCCTTCTGTGGGAAGTTTTGGTCTCTTGATCATCCAGTCAGCTTGTTGATTGTTCTACACCTATCCAGTGCTTTGTTAAAGCTTGATCTTCTATACTCTGAATACTTCACTTCTAGCCTCTTTGAAGTTCACTAGTTTTTGTGTTTTTCCTTGCTTGCATGGTTCATTTTGTGTTTTAGAATTGGTTCTATTTCATTGACTGAACTTGGATTGTGCATATCTCTTAGAATTTGTTTACATGCATCATGCCATCTTAAAGGAAAGAAAAACGAAAAATCTCCTGCATTATAGTAGTTAGCATTTATTGTTATTTGTTGCTATTGAAAAGAAAAAAGACAAAATTTCGTTTCTTGTTATTAGCTGCATTAGGATCTTTGTTCTTTGTTGAAGTGATCATTTCGTTTGTGAAAAAGATCTCAACCCTCCTGTAGATAGGATTCATTGAATCAAATGATTTAATTTCGGCATATAGTTTGCATGTAAGAAGTTTTCGAGATATCACATATGGTAGGACCAAAAAACTGAAACATAATCAAAGATAAACTTTAAAATGAACTCAATGAACATAACAACGCATTGGAACCTAACGCAAACACTCTAGAGGTCTAGGTTAGAGACGTGTTCCGGCGTCGTTAAACCTGGTAGTTTATCGTCGAGTGTTTGGGTGATTCCTCCACGGTGAAACGGTAGCTGCCAATACGGACTGTGCTCCCACGTACCGTCGAGTATATATTGGGAGACCCCTATAGGAATAAAGCCTTTATTCATAGGAAGTCGTGTCAGTCGCCCTACGATTTGCAATGCAGTGAACACAGCATTCACGAAGATCGACCACCCGTACCCTAAAAAGTATTCTGTGGTTTTGCGAAAAGTTTGGCACACCCTCTACCTAGAATTCCAGAGCAGTCACTTTTGATCCTTTTCGGACTCCCTAAACGAAAAGGTGCCTATGAGCGTCTTGTCACTTCGTGCTCATTAAATATTCGAAGGAGACTAGAGTCATCTTTTACCCTTTTCTCGACTCTTAAAAAATGAAAAGGTTAAGTTCAGTGTCTTAAAATTTATTGGCCACGATAACATCTACCTAATTAGCTTTCGTTTGTATCAGTCTGAAGTAGGAGTTATCTCGATAAACTTCTCAAGTTTCATCCTGGCAGAATTACTAGTTTCGTCTTTTACCGAAACACCGGTGGTGAGTCTTCCTGTGGTTTTAAGTATACAACCACTTAGTTCTCGTGCTCCGGGTGACGAGACTTACCAGTATCATTGGAACCCTACGTGGGAACCTTTTGAGGACGGTATCCCTTTTTGGGACCATCCTTCCCCTTGTGGGTCAGTCCCACAAGTTTCATCCGACATGGATGAATTATCCCCTACTACAACCGATGAGTCCGTTGCAACAAGCGGTGAAATTCCCACCTCAACGGACCCTATACATGTTAGTAGTACGCCTACTACTACAAATTTACCACTGGGTTATAAAGCTTTGAGAGATGCTACGCCTTCTGGAACTTCGTTCACAGGTCCCATGTGGTCATCAATGTTGTGGGGGAAAGTATCCAACTCGGAATGACCCTAACCCACTCTAAGGGTGACAGTTCCTTAGCAACAGCTGAAAGCAAATCTATCTAAAGTTTCTTCTTTATGACATGCAAGAGATAGAAGGAAGAGATCCACTTACCGATGTCTTGCGCAAATGGTCGATCCAATCTCCTTCGTTTGTCGCTTGCTCCGAGATCCAAGTCTTTTCACGGGCCCAGCTACACGAGATCCTGCAAATAAGACAAGAAAAGGAAACTACAAGAGGCATGCATTCATAATCGATTCAAGGATTAGCATAAATCAAAGACGCAAGTAAGACAATACACCATTGAAACACATGCGAATAGAAGAACCTCAAATGCTTTATTAATATATGGAAGTAAGGTTCAGGCGGTGATACAACCATGAGAGGTCCAATCTAGCATCACCTTCCCGATGGAGAGAAATCTCTTCTTCACCTCCCTCAAGCAATCACCCAATGCTCACAACTGTAAACCAACAGCAATTCTTTGCACAAAATTCTGGCCTCCAGATCCCATGGGATGAGATCCTTATATAGAGTTTTGGAGTGAAGATAAGTCAGCTTGATGTGTGACTTGTTGTCCTCTTCAACTCCAGTTGTTCTTCAGTTCTTCACTCGGAGTTTCTGTCTTCCACTTGGAGTTTTAGAAGCTCTTAACTCATCATTAGGCGAATCTTATCATCAAGTGTCTTTTTAGAAGCTTCCTGGGCACTGGCACTTTGAGAAAAAGATTCCTCCACATGTCCAAGTACGCCCAACGCAGGTAGCCTTTGTTCTACTTTCTATGCAATGCAGGTAGCCTTTGTTGTACCTGCTATGCAGCGCAGATGCCTAGTGGAGCAGCTGCAATGATCCAAAACTGACCTGTTTTTGAGTGTTTTTCAGTGGAGAACTGATTTGCAGTGCTGTGGTTTGCTGACCTTGTTCCTCTAAGGGTAAGAACAACATGTTTAGGGACTTTGGATCCCTTAGATTATTGACATTTCATGCTCTATGCTGTAAGGCACAAAAATGTCTATAACAGTTGCCCCCTAAAGTATGAGGTCGTTTATCGGGTGAAATGCTTTATTAGGAGGATCCGAAGTTCATTCAATCGCCGGGAGGTGACCTGTAACAAAATACAATACAATACATTATCTTTTCATATTTTCTTTTCATGATCTAGCTGATGCGGGCATTTCCCATGATCAGCTTTATAAATACATTTGCCGTACATAAACAGACGATCGTCTGATAAGAGACGGATAATTCTCTGCTTTTAATTATCATCCTTTTAGTAGGATGCTCATCTGCTGCACATGTCTATGTTTTTATCTCCTGAATATATATCGCAGCCCGGATGGATGAAACTAGATCCGGGGTCTTCAAACTTGTCCGATCTTCACTCTAGTACAAGTCGACCCATGTGAGAATTTCTTGAAGTCGAACATGGAAAGACATCGCTTGATTACCAGTCAATAATGTAAACTGTTAACAAGCGCGAGAGGAATCACCGATAATGATGATGACCCTCAAGGTACTGCAGCACAATTCACGTGGCGTGAATATAGGATCTGACGTCGAACACCACGCAAAGTCTCCCGGTCGAAGGTCATTAATGTATACCTATCGCCGGAAGTGAGAAACTTGCCATTGAGGCATGCAAGCTTCAAAGTACTGAGGGGGTGTTCCTAGATCAACTTCTTGGATAATGAGCTGATGTCGACAAGAAGTGATCCGTCAAAGGAGGGCCTTAATGAATCCCACATCAGTGACACGGAACGGAGCTAGTGATGATGGTGAAAACGATCTGTGAAATATAATTCAGGGTGGCGGTCATGGAAGGATGAAAGATGATGTATGGTAGTGGATGGGACCCGGTTGACACTTTCTGAATGACATCTCTTGAACATATAACGACATTGATGTGATGGATCGGTAGCATTACCCCATGTATGGATGGTATGGCGAGACCATGGTGAAGGGACCGGTGAATGATAATAACCCAACCCGATATTTACGGAGGCCAAAAGTGTCATGTTCAAGAGCGACTTGCTACCATTAAGCTTTGAGGTTCTTCCCAATTTTTCCCTAGTCATTTCTGACCAGTACCTCTTTATTTTTGTCAAGCTTGAGGAGGATAACATATGCTTGATCTATAACCTACCCTTCGGGCAAGCCCATCGCTATGTTTTAACGAGCCTAGCGATAGGGAAACTCGTTCTTGTCTAAAGACAAGTTTGTCGCTATCTAACATTTTTAACGAGCCCAGCGACAAAGACAACTCGGTCCTTTTCATTTTTAGAGAGTCTGAAAAGGGTACATAAAGTGGACTCCAGGGGTCCTTTTTCGTCATCTAATCCCTTAAGTCCGAAAACGTATAAAACAATACAGAAGGGATGAATGTTCGATATCTTTATCGAGCCGAACCAGACAAGCGCTCGATCTTTTTGTGCACTAATCCCTCAGGTCCAAAAAGATTAAAATCTAGAGGAGGGATAGCTCTTCCAGTCCTTTTAACGAGCTGGAAGGCCAAAACTCGGCAAACTTTTCATTTTTTTACGAGTCAGTGAAAAGAGCTCAAAGAAGACTCGTATTTTGAGGAACGAGTGATAAACAGGGATAGCAGCAGATTCCAGGTACAGGTTGGAATTTTCCAATCACAGCAGTATTACAAGGATGGCTAGGTGAAATCACTCTTCGCAGTTGTTCCTCAAAATAGGTAAACAATCAAGTGGATGTGAATGATCGGCCAAAGGAAAAGTGGAGGTGACGGTGCACAAACACGACCAAGGCTTTTATGGCTAATGAATTTACGATCTCAAATGGTTATTTACCGGTTCATTTTTTCTGAATGAGCTTGAACACTGGGGGGAAGCCTGCTCACATGTGTGTTTATTTTTTAACGAGCATGAACCCTTGCGAAAACTGCTCGGTTTTGCGTTTATTTTTTAACGAGCATGAACTTTGCCAAAACTGCTCGTTTTTACCAGTCATAAAGTAGTAAGGTCTCATGGAAGATTCCTATTCTTTAAAGAGCTTCATCTTCCTGCGCTTTGCCCCATACCCTCTTTTTATGCAAGCTGGGTATCGGCTAATCCTACGAGTTTAACGGGTTAGACCTACAGGTTTAAAGGGAGGACCTAAAAAACTAAAAGCAAAATAGCCGCCCGTGCTTGCATTCCAAGAGGTTTGCATGCCCCCAGGTATAAAGTATAATTTCAAGGTTGCCCCTCCTCTCCTCCACTTCTGTTTTTCTTTGGGTGTTCTCATCTACTTGTCGTCTTGTCAGTCCTAATGTTAACGATACTTCTCTTCTCGTTATTTTTAGCGGGTCTTACGCGGTACTTGTCTTCTCGTCAGCCCAGTTTTTAACTGATCTTTGCGACAAGAGAAGAACACTTCTCAATAGACAAAACATTGGTGGGTTTGAGGGAGGCTTACCTCTTTCAGGTTACCCAAAGATTGGTTTTATTTGCTGGCACAAAGGAAACTCTTTCTTCGGCGATGTCTATCATTAGGATACACAAAGATGGTTACAATTTGTTGCAGCAATAGAATCTCTTTCTTTGGAGGCTGCCCCTACTTATCCTCTAAAACATTTGTTTTAATGGGTGAGGCTTGCCTTTTATCCAAAGATGGTTACTACTTGCTGCCACAAACGGATCCCCTTCTTTGGCAGAGCCTACTTATTTAGACAAAGGTGAGTAACGGGCCCCCGTCCTCCCACATAACTTTAACAAAAGAATCTTATTCTAGAACAACCCCAATCCCAATTACCCCTTCTGAGAGCCCATCTCTCTCTTTGTCTTCTTGTCCTTCTTCTCCATGAAGATGGCTCAGAGGAAGATTCTCAAAGATGAAGGGGGGGATGGGGTACGGACTAGTCATATTCTCCCGCGGAAATTCTACTTTACACCCAAGGTTTTTTCTGCCTCCAGAGCAGACCAGGACGCATGCCCCCTGGGTTCCGGCCTTCCTTTCCCGAATCACTCGCGCTCATCAGGAAGAAGCACCGGAGGTAGAGACCTTTCTTGATCAAATAGACCATTCAGGATATGTATGTGACTATTTGCGATGCGTGATCCCGGAAATGAAAGTTGGTCTACGAGCTTGACCATTCTTCCTTCGTATGGAAAACACATTATTCGAAAGAGTGAGGAGACTATTGCTTCCATGCAATATATGTAGTCCCGTCCAAGGAGTAGGTTATAATCCAAGGGTCCTTGGACGACCATCAAATTCATCTTGACAGCCTTCCCTTTCAAGGTAATAGGCACATTAGGTAGAATCCCTAATGGTCGACTGGTTCCCCTGTCAAAACCCGAGAGATGCCTTGTCTCGGGAAAAAGCACCGGGCCACCCAGTTCTTTCCAAGCAATAGAGGACAGGATACTCACAGACGCCCCTTCATCTATGATAGTTCCAGCCATCACCATTTTGTATATTTGGACTATAATTCTAAATGGTATACTGGCTGGTAACCGGGGTCTGCCTAGTTGGTTCCAATCAAAGGACGCAACTAGGTTGCTTGGTGGTGGGACCGAATATACGGCCGGATATGATCCTGACGATGCTCCTTCTTGCGATAAAGGAGTGGGCACTTTGCCCAGATGCTCATCAGAATCGGAGTTGACGAAAAGAATATGGACGGTGTCATCCTTATTCTCTTCGGCGGGGGTGTCAACTGAAGATGAATCCTCAGTGACTGTGGTGTTTGAAGATGAAACTTCTGAAGGGAGAACCGGGTCAACTGCTGTTTCGACCTTTGGACTTTCGTCCGGTCTGGATTCAGTAGGTTCACTTTCAGTGACTGACACTTCAGCTGGCCCTCTGAGCAAGACAGCTGTATTTTCGACCAACGAAGGACCTGGCGCGAGTTTTTGATATCCAGGAGGAAGTAGCACCGGTGCCACCGGTTGATCTTCCAAAACTCTCTTTGCCTCGTCTAAAAAGGGACAACGGCGAAGGGTGTGATCGCCTTCAAACAGTTCGCAGGGGAATCTCATCCCTCTTCGTCGTCTGCGACCTTCACTTTCGTTGGTCGACGGTAAGCATTCAACCTGGTTGTCAGAGGTTGACGGCTCCGAATCGTGCAAACGAGGGGACCAGTCCCTTAGTATCCGGGGAACACTGGGACAATCACGGTGGAGGTGGTCTCCTCTACATATGACACATGGCGATTTGGGCCCGGTCCGTGCTGTGTGTGGGTTTTCGTTAGATGCCTTTTGCTTGCCCCCAGGCGCCTTTGGCTCCTTCTGCTTCTTTTCTTTCTTCTTCTTTTCCTTCTTCTCTTCTATGGGAGCTCCGCTTTTGGCGGCTTGACCTTTCGAAGAAGAAGGATCGGAGGAAGGCTCATAAGAAGTGGAAGGCTGGAGAGTATCTCTAGACTGGTCTAACTGTTGACTCGACTGCTCAGGAACCGTGGTGGTCTGAACTACAGCGGTTGAGAATAGCCAAATTGGCAGGCCAATTGTCAGTCCTGGAAGCGATAATGTGGCCATGTGGGGCGCACCAACTTCTCCCCAAGAGGAGAAAGGGCTAGGGGTCCCATGCTGTGGAATCCCTTGATTGGTGTGTTCCATGTTCTCAACCTTAAGATCAATGTAGGAATTAGGGGTGATTATGTTCCGTTTAAGATGAATTTTATATGACGACGCTTTTAGACACAACTTGCTTTTTCACTTTTTAAGAGTCGAGAAAAAGCTAAAGATGACTCTAGTCTCCTTCGATGTATTAACGAGCCCGAAGTGACAAATGCTCGGATGGACTTTTTCAGTTATAGAGTTTGAAAAAGGCCAAAAGAAACTACCCTGGAGTTCTAGGCAAGGGTGTGCCAAACCTTTCGCGAAACCACAGAATACGTTTTACGGTACGAGTGGTCGATCTTCGTGAATGCTGTGTTCACTGCATCGCGATCAGTAGGGCGGCCGACATGGCTTCCTATGGATAAAGACTTTGTTCCTATAGGGGTCCCCCAATATACGCGACGGTACGCGGGGGCACAAGTCCGTATTAGTGCTATCGTCCCTCAGGAGGAATCACCCACCTTCGTAGAGATCAACAGTCACTATGTTTAACGACGCCGGTTCACATCTCTACCTAGACCTCTACTGTGTTTTGTTATGTTTCAAAGCATTGTTAGATAAATTCAGTTCTTTTTAGGTTGATCTTGCTTAGCAGTTTGCCTTTACGGATCACCACGTGATGTATGATACAACTCCTAAATGCAGTCTAAGAATGATAAGCAAGCTTTTTCAATTCTTTCAACTTATGAAAACCTTAACTACTGAAGGAAAAGAAAGACATCATCTTTTCAAACATATCATAGAGCACACACTGATGCAATTTTCCTAAATCGACATGCAAACTGTCAAAATGCACATGCACAATGCAAGTATTTCTTTTCTTCTTCCTTAATGTTGATGTATTACAAAAAGAAAGCTGTTGTATAATTTCGAATTCAATTTCAAGCGAACGCAACAAGTGTTTGTCCAACAATCAAAAGAACACCTTAAGATTCACTCGTTTCAACACAAGAAATACTGAAATCCGAACCATATAACGAAAGCAAATGCTCAAGCAGCTATGAATAGCAATAAACTAACTCTTAGAATCACAACGACACTTTCTCACAGGTCTAGATTCAAGAGGTCATAGCAAGACTAGTTCACTTTCGCTATGGGAAACTGTGAATGACAGCAAGAAATACAATAAGAACAATCACGATTTCTTCATACAACTGAGGCAGAATGAAGGCAAAGAGAAGTGGTTTCAGCTGGGTATACAGGTTGACAACAGGCTGCAAAAACAATACTGAAAACTGGGCAACAGACAATGGGGAATCCCAGTTGCACAAGGCAAAACTGGATCAGCGCAGGTGCTGCACTGTCAATCTGAGATGCAGCGTAGGTAGCCCCTTCGGGACCTGCGTTGCAGTGCAGGTAGCCTTTGTGGCAGCTGCACTGATGAGACAAGTCACGTCTCTCTCAGATTCCGGGTCACAGTTTGCTAAAAAATGAGCGGTTTTTGGCCAAATCAGAGGCTGTCAGTCAAGTATACACTAGAGGATGATTAAAGGAAGATGAACACTATCACAAAGAGCTAAAAAGAGTCCTTGTGGATCTGCTCTTCAAATCATAAACAGGCCCAGCACTGGGCTAGAGTAGCTGCCCTCTACTTTGCATTCGAAGGACTCGCATGCAGTTCGATTCGGTACTCTTTTGTTTAAGAAATGAATAGCAAGAAACACAAGCTACCAACAAGACACGTTCCCCAGCGGAGTCGCCAGTCTGTTGTGGGGGAAAGTATCCAACTCGGAATGACCCTAACCCACTCTAAGGGTGACAGTTCCTTAGCAACAGCTGAAAGCAAAGCTATCTAAAGTTTCTTCTTTATGACATGCAAGAGATAGAAGGAAGAGATCCACTTACCGATGTCTTGCGCAAATGGTCGATCCAATCTCCTTCGTTTGCCGCTTGCTCCCAGATCCAAGTCTTTTCACGGGCCCAGCTACACGAGATCCTACAAATAAGACAAGAAAAGGAAACTACAAGGGGCATGCATTCATAATCGATTCAAGGATTAGCATAAATCAAAGACGCAAGTAAGACAATACACCATTGAAACACATGCGAATAGAAGAACCTCAAATGCTTTATTAATATATGGAAGTAAGGTTCAGGCGGTGATACAACCATGAGAGGTCCAATCCAGCATCACCTTCCCGATGGAGAGAAATCTCTTCTTCACCTCCCTCAAGCAATCACCCAATGCTCACAACTGTAAACCAACAGCAATTCTTTGCACAAAATTCCGGCCTCCAGATCCCATGGGATGAGATCCTTATATAGAGTTTTGGAGTGAAGATAAGTCAGCTTGATGTGTGACTTGTTGTCCTCTTCAACTCCAGTTGTTCTTCAGTTCTTCACTCGGAGTTTCTGTCTTCCACTTGGAGTTTTAGAAGCTCTTAACTCATCATTAGGCGAATCTTATCATCAAGTGTCTTTTTAGAAGCTTCCTGGGCACTGGCACTTTGAGAAAAAGATTCCTCCACATGTCCAAGTACGCCCAACGCAGGTAGCCTTTGTTCTACTTGCTATGCAACGCAGGTAGCCTTTGTTGTACCTGCTATGCAGCGCAGATGCCTAGTGGAGCAGCTGCAATGATCCAAAACTGACCTGTTTTTGAGTGTTTTTCAGTGGAGAACTGATTTGCAGTGCTGTGGTTTGCTGACCTTGTTCCCCTAAGGGTAAGAACAACATGTTTAGGGACTTTGGATCCCTTACATTATTGACATTTCATGCTCTATGCTGTAAGGCACAAAAATGTCTATAACAATCACACACTTTTCCTGCTACGGAGCCTTTTACTCCACAAAGTCTCGGTCTATTTGTTACTTCCGTCACAACCGCTCCAACGGTATGTGCAGCCCCCTTGACATCTATTTCTAGTCGTCCCTCAGCTTCTTTGTTTGGAGTCTTTGACCCCATGACAAATGTCTCAATGCAGGAGCCATATGATCCATATTTGTCGTCTC
This sequence comes from Pinus tabuliformis, assembly GCA_031772625.1. Classification (NCBI taxonomy): domain Eukaryota; kingdom Viridiplantae; phylum Streptophyta; class Pinopsida; order Pinales; family Pinaceae; genus Pinus; species Pinus tabuliformis. The sequence goes on from CM062817.1 coordinate 796,128,897, forward strand.
AACCGGTGATTGAGGTATCGGTCCCATTGTCCATTGATTGGACCTCCACCTCTTTCCATGGTGGTCAAGTTTTATCTGCGCAATCTCCAATACAACCCCCTCAAGACCGACTAGGGCAATCCATTTATGGAAACCCTTTCGTTACTGCTGCTCCTTTTTCCTCTTTGCAACCTTCTGGTAACTCAGGTCAGTCGTCTTTTCAACAAGTCCAACCTGGTATCCAGCAAGGCTATCCCGCTGGACAAAGTGGTCAACAAACTGTTAACCTGAACCAATCCAATGTCCAGTATAGTCCAATGTCTGGACAAGGTACTCAACCACTCGGTCAACCTACTGTCCAGTATTCATAACCCTCTTGGCAGATTGGTCAGCCCCAAACACAGTTGGGCCAACCAACTGCCCAATCTCCTCAACCATCTAGTCTGCTAGGACAACCTTCAACTGCGCAACAACCGTTCCAGCAGGTAGGCCAACCTCAGTATCAGCAGGTCCAACCTTCTGGACAGATCGGCCAACCTCACCATCAACAAGGTTTTCCTTCTGGCCAGATAGCCCAACCTATAGGACAGTTCATTGGTACTGCTCAGTCTGGTCCATGGCCCCAAATGGGACCCCAACACCCATCTGGCCTTCAAATGCAGGCTGGGTCTCAATCACAAACTTTTCATCCAACCCAGCCTGGTCCTTCAACTCAATTCGGGGCCCCACCACTGTATGGCTACCAACAACCTCAAGGGCAATTTCCATTTGCCCCGTACCAGAATTACCAACAGCGATATGGCACGCCTGCAGCATCATTTGGTAATCCTTATGCTGGGGGGTACTATACAAATCCTTACGGCCAATCCACTATGGGGCCAAATCCTTCCGGACAAACTCTATGGGGGCAACCACCACCTGGGTGGAACCCTGGTGCTCCACCTTACCAACAGCCCCAGATGCCTTTCAATCCTCAATTACCATTCTTAGCGACTTTAGAATTACCAGATGTATCCAAATTAACCAATGATCCTATCCTTCATAATCCTTATTGGCCTCCAGTTCCAACTAAAATACCTGGTGACTGTCCAAAATTCGATGGTAAAGCCAATGAAGACCCACAAGCCCATATTATGACCTATCATTTTTGGTGTTCGTCTAATTCATGGCTTGACGATTCAATTCGGCTTCGCCTTTTTCAAAGGACTCTTACTGGCTCTGTCGCGAAGTGGTATATCGAACTTCATCGCGGGTCCTTTCAAGATTTCAATTCCTTGGCTATGGCGTTTCTCACTCACTTCCAGTTGCCCATTCGATGCGAAACGGGTACGCACCTCCTCACTTCCTTAAGACAAACGACAGCTACGCATATCTCTGATCATATTCATGAATGGAGACGGCGTAGACGTATGATCAAATTTTGGATTCCCGACCAGCTTCTTACCGATTGGTTTACGACTTCGTTCGTGCCTCCAATAGCTCAGGATATCGCCATGGGGGCGTGTGTCACTGAAAAGCAAGCTATTGCTCGAGCTCAATACCTTGACTTGGTTTATTCTCAGTCAGGTACGTTATATGATTATCTGCCTGATGTCCCAAGACAAGGAACATCTAAAGCCCCGCCAACACCCACTGTTGACGGTATCATCGGTTCGGTTAATTCACCCTCTAAGAAAAATACGAACCCTGCAAAGCAAAAAACATCTGCTTCGAATGGACAACCTTCCCAGGCATCGTCTGGTTCGAATGTTACTTCTGAGGTTAATGCCGTCCAATCTAATACGGCAAGCAAGGCTTCGAAAGAGAAGAAAAGAGGGAAAGCGAAAAATAAGACGGAGCAACCTAAGCAGGAAACCCCAAAACCTCAACCTGAGGACGGCACTAAACGCAAACCCATATATCCTTGTCTTATTTGCGATGAAAATCACTTTACCAGGGATTGCCCGAGGTGGTCCGAAGTTAGTCGTTTATTAAAAGGCACCTCTGGGACTACTGCGGTGCTCAAGGAGCCCTTTCCCACCCAACACACTCAAAAAACTCAAATGGTGGCTGACCCTACTCAGCCTCCCTCTTCCTTTGGTTCTCAAGTGTTTATGGCTGGTACAATACCCATTAATATCAGTACTCGAACGAAGGATTATTCGTCATCTGCCGCAAAAGAGCCTGAGGTTCCCCCAAGTGCTCCCCCGTTCAGTTCCGGTCCACTCCACATTGAGAGACCTACCACCGAAACGCCTCTTCGACCCCCTCCAAGAGGAGTACTCCGTAAATCCTCGTATAATCCGAATGCTCGTGCTGCACAGCACTACAACATCGTTGAGGACTTAGCACAGACTCCGTCGGCTATGTCCGCTTTAGAGGTTCTCCAGCGCTGCCCTTCTCAGAGGAAGTCCATGCTATCTGCCATTGGTGGCATAGATCCGGCCGATTCGGATTTAATAAATTTTGACTTAGAACGCCACACTCTAAGACTACCTCCTCAAATCGCCTTCCTCATACAGGTAATTATTGATTCCAAGACAATTCATCGTACAATTATTGATGAAGGTGCCTCAACTTGCATCATGTCCGTTGCCTGTTGGAAAGCGATTGGATCTCCAGCATTGAACCAATCTCCCACCACGTTGGAAGCTTTTGATGGAAGAGCGTCCCGTCCTTACGGTATACTCCAATGTTTACCAATCTCTTTGGAAGGGAAGACGGTCGAGATGGAAGTTGAAGTTGTTGATGCTACTCTAACCTACAACCTCCTTCTCGAACGTAGCTGGATATACGCAATGCAAGCTGTTGCTTCATCTTTCTTCTGAATTATTCGTTTTCCTCATCAAGGGAAGATCGTTACCGTTGACCAGCTCTCCTTTTTTGCTTCTTCTTCCGAAGGCACCATCCCGTTCGTGGACCATACTTCCAAATTACCTAAGACTCTGGGAGCTGGACTTTTCAAAGATCCTGATCTTATGGGTGTTTTTCCACTCCCTCCTATAAATGTCGCCTCTGTCAATATGATCGCTACTGGCTCTGATCCGTGGCTCGTACCCCCTACAGACCAAGTAGATTTCTGGGGCGACCAGATGCCGTTGAGTCCTGCCGAGTTTAATTATGTTGAAATCATTGCTACCTCGGCTCCCTCTTCTGCGCTTACTCCATCCTCAGGACTTCTAGATGAGGCTTCTTCGAATTCTCTAGGAGAAATATTCCTCTCCGACGAAGCTATTATTGAGACCATGTCTCCAGAGGAAACTCCCTGGTACAGTTCTCACCATCTTTCCTCATTTCTCCCTGCCTCGCAGCATTTCCTGACATGCCTCGAGCGGTTCGCTCCTTGTCTCCCATCACAAATCCTTCAAACGCCTATTCAAATTGATCAGGTTTTTTCTGAAGGAAATATGGCAAACATTACACGAAACCAACCCCTCGACATCTCTGTTAAACCCGGGATAGTCGAGCATCTTCATATCGGAGTCACTTGTACTCCAGAGGAGATTCAACTTTATTCTGAACTTTTTCGCGAATTTCGTGATGTTTTCGCTTGGTCCTATGAAGAAATGCCTGGCATTGATTCTAGTATAGTCATGCATGAAATAATCACGTACCCAGATGCTAAGCCTGTTCGTCAATGCCTATGCCCTGTACATCCTAGGAAGGCTGCGGCGATTAAGGCCGAAGTAGAAAAGCTTCTTAACGCCGGTTTTATTTACCCTATTCCTCTTACGGATTGGGTATCTAACATTGTCCCTGTAACTAAAAAACAAGGTACAATCCGGGTTTGTGTCGATTACCGTGATATAAACAAAGCCTGTCCTAAAGATAATTTTCCCACACCATTCATTGATCAGATCATTGATGAGTGTGCCGGCAGTGAAATGTATTCTTTTATGGACGGTTTCTCTGGTTATAACCAGATCAATATTGCTCCTGTTGATCAACACAAAACGGCCTTTATTTGCCCATGGGGGACTTTTGCCTATAAAAAGCTCCCTTTCGGTCTTAAAAATGCCGGTGCTACCTTCCAGCGCGCAATGTCGTATGCATTTCATGACATTCGGCATATTGTGCAACCTTATCTGGATGATCTTCCTGCTCATTCAGCTAAACGTCAGGACCACCCTAAACACCTTCGCGAAATCTTTCTTCGTTGTCGGTACTACCGAATCCGGCTAAATCCCCACAAATGTGTCTTCTGCGTTGAATCTGGCAGACTTCTCGGTTTTATCGTTTCTAAAGAAGGCATCCGTTTGGATCCCCTTAAAGTCGAAGCTATCGTCAATCTCCCTCCCCCAAATTCTTTGCATCAGTTACAAAGTTTGCAGGGGAAAGCCAATTTTTTATGCCGTTTTGTTCCCAACTATGCCGAAGTAGCTAAAGGTTTTACGCGATTACTGAAGCGTGATATCCCTTTCCATTGGGATACCACAGCTCAGGAATCTTTTGAACGTCTCAAGAGTTTACTTGTTTCTGCTCCATTGCTTCGTCCTCCGGATTATTATCACGACTACACCTTGTATTTGGCTGCCGCCGATACCACTATCGGCATGGTTCTTGTCCAAACCGATGATGATAACACTAAACATGTTATTTACTATCTCAATCGCAACCTGTTAGACACGGAAACTCGATATGCTTATATCGAAAAGTTGGCACTAGCCGCAGTTTGTGCTGTACAACGCTTCCGTCATTATATTCTTCTGCGTACTACTACTGTGATTTCTGATTGCAACCCCATCACGTATATATTGTCACGCCAGTTACTAGGGGGCAAATACTCAAAGTGGATTGTTATCCTCCAAGAGTTTGACTTGGAATTTACCACTGCCAAGTCTAAGAAATCTCTTGTGTTCGCTGAATTAATTTGTTCTTTGCCATCGTCGTCCTCGACCTCGCCAGCAGAAGACCAATTACCAGATGAAACCCTGTTCCTAATTAGCACCCTCGATCCATGGTACGGAGATATAATCACATATCTGCAAACGTCCTCCTTCCGTCCGGGTGTATCTAAAGATGCTCGGCGGAGGATTCGTCATCAATCTCAACCCTACCGTATCATCGGAGATACATTATATCGTCTTGGTGCAGACTCCGTTCTTCGCCGTTGTCTTACTCTAGAGGAAGCTGAACGGGTTCTAAATGACTGCCACTCTGGCACTTGTGGTGGACATATGTCCGGATATGCTACAGCCCAAAAAATCCTTCGTGCTGGCTATTTTTGGCCCTCTATTTTCAAGGATTGCATCCTTGCCATTCGGTCTTGTCATGAGTGCCAGATATACTAGCGGAAAATGCGAGCGCCTTCTGCTCCGTTGCACCCTGTGGTTTCCGTCGGCCCTTTTGCAAAATGGGGAATTGATTATATGACTTGTAACCCTCGCTCGGTCGGGGGGCATGGGTTTATCATCGTTGCCGTCGATTACTTTACTAAATGGGCCGAGGTGATGCCTACATTAACTGAAGACTGTCACACTGCGGCGCAATTTTTATTCAATCATGTTATTTCACGATTCGGTGTCCCTCAAGCCATTTTCACTGATCACGGAAAGCATTTCCGTAATCATATGATGTCGGAGTTAACAACCCAGCTAGGCTTGCAACACGATAGTTCAACTCCATACTACCCTCAGTCCAATGGTCAAGTTGAAGTTGTCAATAAAATCTTGGTCACAATGCTTCAACGTATCGTTGGTGTGCATAAATCTAACTGGCATTTGATGTTATTCCCTGCCTTATGGGCTTACCGAACTGCCGTGAAGGATGCCACTGGTTTCACTCCATTTCAACTAGTTTATGGACTAGAGGCTACCCTTCCAATTGAATGTGAAATCCCTTCATTGAAATTAGCCATCGAACTGCTTCCCAACACTACCCCGTTAGAAGAATGCCTTCTTTACCTAGAACGGTTAGATGAGACTCGTCGCCTAGCCTCTTTGGCCATCGAAACACAAAAGAAGCGAGTCAAGACTCACTTCGATCAGACCGTCCATCCGCGTTCTTTTGTTGAGGGAGACTTGGTCCTACTCTATGATCAAGCGAAAGATAAGCTAGGCGCAGGAAAACTCGAGTCTATGTGGCTAGGCCCTTATATTGTCAAGAGAGTCCTGCAGAAAGGGGCCTACGAGCTGATTGATTATGAAGGAAACCCTCTTGGGAAGCCCCGAAATGGGCTTTACTTGAAAAAGTACTATGCGTGATACATTTTATTATGTACATACATGTACTTTGGTGTGTTGTGTGTCGTTTTTCGAGACATAGCTGCCACTTATTGTGTTTTTCGCTTCTTGTGCAGATGCCGGATGCACCTTATGTTGGTTTCGCTGATGGTGCCTACCGCAGTACCCGCACTTTGTCTTCTGCGGCATGGGTAATCTACGATCCTCATAACGAGCTAATAGATTGCCAGGGTGTGTGTTTAGGCCATACTACTAACAATGTTGCCAAATACTGTGCTGTAATCGAGTTACTTGCTAGAGCAATTAATTTCGGTATTCACGCATTGATAGTAAACCTGGACTCTCAACTTGTTGTCCACCAGCTCAACAGGCAATATTCCGTCAGAAACCATCATATACTAAGGTTGTATTTACGTGTAAGGTTGTTGGAAAGACATTTTGATTTTATTACATATCAACATGTTCCGAGACAATTAAACACATTATCTGATGCATTGGCCAATCATGTATTAGATAGACATCTGCATAATTTGTAATTAAAACATTATGTAAGCAAGCACATGAAAACACAATAATGAACCATGAACATATGTATATATATATACGTGAGTGTCAAAATGTTTGCGCCCCGCGCATTACATAATCCAAAAAATGATACATGTCCAAAACTCATACGGCCGTCGACAAAAACGTGCAAAAAAAGAAACCTAGGCGTCTAATCGCGGTGATGCTCATGATAGCATGACACCGCCCGCACCACACGTCTCAACAGACGATGGACGCGAGTAGACACTCCCACTGTATGCTTTTGGTACGCTCTAGGCACGTCCGCCAGTCTGCCATAATCTGGGATCCCTCGAGTAAGTGCCTCGAGGTTCTGTACTAGGTCAGCATCGTCACCCTCTTCCTGAGGGTCCGCTGCAGGTTGTACCCTCCGTACGTTGTGAGGCAAGTCGGCTGGTCGTTCTGCACCAACGTCTGCATACATATATAGATGTTGTAAGAAACAGACGTAAATTATAAAAACTCGAATATGCTAAAGTATTGAAAACATAAAAGGTTCTTACCTAGCTCCTCGTCCCAGTCCTCCAGTAAAATCAGTAAAATCAGTGCCCACATAGGGCCAGTCCTCCACGACGATCAACTGGTGTTGGAGCCAAATGAAGAACTCGGGCCTCCAGGACATCTGCTGGCCCCCACCTCCTCTGGGCATAAGCGGTTCCCATCGAGCCAATCTCGGCTCCCGTGGCACTGGATCCGCCACTATACCTCCTGGGATCCGGAATATCGGTAGCTGCTCCAGAAAAAATGATACTATGATGGATCCATATCCAAACTGTTTATTGCCATCACGCTTACATTTGGTAAGCTGCCTCTTTATATTTGTTGTTACTGCTGTGGCCGAATCAAATAATGTAGGGTGTAGGCACTCAATTGCCAGCAGCAAATGATCCTTGCTGGCCTCGTGGGGTGCCTGTACCCCAGCCGTCCGAGTGATAGTGAATAGTACCACTCGTAGCACCAAATCTGGGATAGTGACAATGTCCACCTTCGCACTATTGGATCCAAAATGGGCCCCAGGACAAACTCTGGCCATTACCTCCCCCATCTTTTCTCCAGAAGGTCTACTACCAGTCAAGATGGGCCGTGCGCCCCACCGAGATAGTCCAGTAATAAAATAAACATCAGAGACATCCAACTCCAATGTCTAGTCTTTCAGGCGAAATATCTGATCCTCAATATCCCAGGCATCCACAATAAACCTCAGTAACTCGGGCTGTGCACGTAGATATGAGGTAAAGAAGAATTTTTTCAAACCACAATCTCGAAAAGCATCCATGCATGCGTCATCTTCCAATGCCAAAGCATCTATGGCCTCATGTTCCCTTTCTCTCCATTCTATAGCCATTTTGACCAATTCCTGCAACCAAAACACCAAAATGTCGTCATAAGATCAATGGTGGAACCAAAAATCAAAGAAAATTGCATTTTCAACGGTCAAAATTATGTGTAAATTGGTTCGCGCAATTGGCGCGACTGTTTTACAAACAGTCACGAAAATGGCGCGACCCCTTTTAGAAAAACAGCCCATTGGCGCAAACCCGCGTGGGAAACTCGCGCCAATGGGCGCAACCCTATTTTTTGCAATACCCCTTACAGAGGATAATTCTGTGGATAGAAAACTTAAAGAATGGAATAAAAATGAAGCTAAGGATGAGGCCTCTTACCTGTTTCAAACGGCGGCTCGAATGGTCTCCTGGATTGGTCGCAACCAGCAGTTGAAATTTGCACCCAAAACCCTCCAACGGTAAACTCACAAGGTAAAAAGTGAAAAGTAATTTTATTTTTTACTATTTCACTATTTATAACTTCTTTTGGCTTAAAAAACACATTAAAATCATATTTTTGTGAATATTTTTATGTCAAAGTAGGATTTTACGCTGTTTTTGTGTGTTGACAGGGATTAGTGCCACTCGAGCAACGTAATGAACTTTTTTTTCGGTTTTTGAGCTCGGTAAAACACGAGAAAAGATTACTTCAAGGTCCGCTTTTAGCTCTTTTCTGACCATTTAAAGAGGAAAAGATTGCCGAGTCGCTCCTCTTGACTCGTTAAATGGTGATAAGGGGCGGTCGTTTTAAGTTCTTTTTGTCGACCGTTAAAACATAAAAAGATTACCGGGTTTTTGTCGTTTCAAACTCGTTAGTGGTTACGAAACGACGTGGTTTTGACCGCTTTTTTACTTTTTCAGGTCGAAATCACTAATCATGAAAAGTACTCCTCGATCGTAATGATCGGGCGGTTCTTTCGGGTATTATTTTATACTTTTTCGGGCCCGAGAGACACAACTTTACGAAAAAGGACATCCCTGGAGTTTCCTTTTTCGCTGTCTTTTCAAACTCTCTAAACAAGAAAAGACGCCGAGTTCTTCCTTTGTCAGACACGTTAAAACTTAATGACATCGGATTTTGTCACAACGCAAGCATATGCTATCCCCATCAAGCTTGTTAAAAATAACTGGGGTACTCGCCAGAAATGGTGGGGGAAAATAAAATTTTTTGAACCATAATTATTACCGTAACGGCAGTATGTCGCTCTTGAACATGGCACTTTTTGCTTTCGTGTCCAGGGTGGGGATATTTCATCTCATATCTTTCACTTGCTTCCATGGATTTGGGTACCCTATTTGACCTCTCATTCACTCATTGCCTCGTCATAATGACCTTTGATACATTGATGTCAAATACTGCCAATTCCGTTAATGTGCCGCCGATATGTTCAAGAGAAGTTGACCTCTGCAAATAAACAACCTCCCTCTGATAGTTCGCACAATCTTGATTCACAACATTATCTCTCTGTCTCGTGTCGATGATGTGGGAAACATTATGGCCCACCTTCGATCAAGGTCACTCCCTGTCGACTTCAGCTCACTATCCAGGAAGTTGACCTAGAGACTCCCTTCCGGTGCCTTGGAGCCTGCATGCCTCAATGGCAGGTTCTTCGTGTTCGACGTGAGGTTTTCATCATTGGCCTCCGATCGAATGATTCTACGGGTGTTCGACTTCAGCGCATTGATTCACACGCTGTAGATTGTACCTATAGTACCTTGAGGGCCATTGTCATTATTGGTGGTACCTCTCGCGTCTGTTAACAGTTTCCATTATTGACTGGTAATCAGGTGATGTTCATGCATGTTCGACTTCAGCTCATATATTCACATGCTTGGACTTGTACTCTTGTTCGGGTCGAGATGGAGCTCAAGACCCTGGATTGTGTCTATTGTAATCCAGGTGTGTTTCTTGATACTTGACTCATTCATTGGATGGCTGCGACCATACCTGAGTCAAATCATTGATCCTAACCAGATGGCTGCGTCCATACTATGGATCTAGATTATTTATGTACTCTCTTATGGATGGCTGTGACCATACCACGTACATCTTGTAATTGAACTATCAGTCATGTCTCTTAATACAGCTCCTCGGCGGTAGTAACTATATGTGCTCTTGTGTGCTCTTATGTGTGTGTTCTTGTAAAGCATTTCACCCCTCTCCACCTCTCGGACTTCATGCTTTAGGGGGCATCTGTTACACAGTAATTTGTCACCATCCCTATTACTCCTCTTGTCGTACCTTGGAGGGCCCATCCCGGGAGTTATAAGAAGTGACAAAGTCTAAAAACACCTGCATTATGTTCCCCTGAGTATGTACTCCATGTTCCCTGAAGACACCTTCTGCAGATCATCCCTAAAAAATGCTCTTTTTCCATTGGCAAAAGTCCACAGTATCCTACCCGTGCCAATGATGGAGATCCTCAAAAGGGGGCGCGACCATTGGCGCTCTATCTTAGAGCAACAGTCGCGCCAACCAAATTTAGTCGTGCTTTTTGCCTTAATGCACGTCCGACTGTTGTTTCCTTCATTACATGGAGCTTTTCTGAGGATAGAAAATCAGTTTTTTGTCGAGCTTTATCCATCTTTATGGCTTTTGCTAATTCCACAAAAGGTGTCCCGATTCATCGCATCCTCCTCCCTTCTCCATCTATATAAGCTTGTCATTATGCATTGGACAAGCTAGTGCTTGAGAGAGTGTTGGTGTTAGTGTTATGCTAGTGATTTGGTCATTGAGTTATAGTAGTGATGATTATTGGTCATGGAGAGAATGCTAATGAGTGCTAGAGAGGTTATGCTGCCGGAGAGGAGATGCATGTCAAGACACATATAGTTACTCACCCAGCCAGGAGAAGGGTCGACGTCAGAACAATGGTTGTAACTTTTCCTATTTATTAATTGATGAGCGACTGCTATTATAGTTCCAATCTCATTATCTGTCATGGTGATATGTTGATTTATTTCCTTTCTGACTGAAATATAGTTGTGCCTTGGTAGTTTTTATGTTGGTATCTGTCTCTTCCTTTGCATGTGCAGGTATTCGTCATGATCTGTTGGAGCAAGGGAGCGAGGATATCAACTCTGCTTCAATCATAGCGTTGGACTCCATGTTAGTCTTCTTGATTCACCTTTGAGGCATAACTAGGAACTTGCGTAGCAGCGTGGTTGTTTGTGGCTAGTTCTGTCATAAGCTAGTGGGATCGCCTCTGTCCGCAGAGGGGATTTACCTTACCAACAAATTCCTTACAAGATACAAAATTCCAGCCTCTGGATCTCTGGGATGAGGGATCCATATATAGATGTTTGCAAGGGGGTGAGCCAACTTTTGAGATTTGATTAGTGTCCTCTCTCTAATAGTTCTTGATTCCACTTGGAGATAGATGATCTCTTACTCATCCCTGGGCGAATGCAGAGAGGCAAGTGTCACAGGAGAAGTTTCTTGAAGATTCTATGATCCTCCACCTTGTAGATTGACCCTGCCATTTGTCCACTCTCGCCCATCGCACCCCATAGAAGGGCTTTCCAAGATGCATCACACCTCGCGTGTGTATTTAGGTGGGATGCAGCGCACTTTGACCATGAAGCAGGTGAGATGGTCCAGTTTTGACCAGTTCTGAGTAGTTTTTCATGGAGAACTTCTGGGAGAAGATGTAATCAATTGACCTTGTTCTTTTAGAGCTTGGAACAACACTTTTAGGGACTTAAGAGCCCTTGGTTTATGGACATTTATGATTGGGGTTGCAGTGCCCAAAAATGTCTATAACAGTTGCCCCGTAAAGCATGAGGTTGTTAATCTGTTTTGATGTCGGGTGAAATGCTTTATCATGAGGATCTGAATTTTTTTCGAGATGGAAGGCAACCTGTAATAAGATACAATACAATACATTATCTTCATAATATTTTCATGATCTAGCTGAGGCGGGCATTCCCATGCTCAGCTTTATAAATTCATTTTCATGTAAATAAGACAGACAATCGTCTGAGTGTAGACTGATGATTCTGGTAGAGCCATCATCCCTTAGGTTGGATGATTATCTGTGCAGTAATGATGTACATTTGATGTCTTTATTTTCCTGAATATATATCGTAGCCCAGATGGATGAAACTAGATCTGGGGTCTTCAATCTCGTTCGATCTTCACTCAAAGTATAATTCGATCCATGTGAGAGATGTTCTGGAGTCAAACATGGAAAGACATCACCTGATTACCAGCCAATGATGTAAGTTGTTAACATGTGCGAGAGGAATCACCGATAATGATGATGACCCTCAAGGTACTACAGTACAATTCACGTGGTGTGAATAAGGGACTTAGCGTCGAACACCACGCAAAATATTTCGGTCGAAGGCCACTGATGTAAACCTGTCACCGGAAGTGAGAAACTTGCCATTGAGGCATGCAAGCTTCAAAGTACTGAAAGGGTTGTTCCTCGATCAACTTCTTGGATAATGAGCTGATGTCGACAAGAAGTGATCTGTCATAGGAGGGCCTTAGTGAATCCCACATCAATGACACGGAACAGACCAAATGATTTTAATGGAGGTGAAAACGGTCTGGTGATATAAGGTTCAGGGTGGCGGTCATGAAAGAATGGAGCATAAATATATTGCAGTGGGTGAGACACAGGTGAATTCTCTGAGCAACTTCTCTTGAACATATCGGCGACACTGACATGATGGATTGGTAGCGTTAACCCCAAATATGGATGGTGTGACAGAACCAATGGTGATATGACCAGTGAACGGAACCACCCAACCCGAATCAGATGCGGAGTGAAAGTGTCATGTTCAAGAGCGACTTGCTACCAATAAAGTTTCTTCAAGTTTCCCTCCCAATTTTTCCCCAGTCATTGTTGACCAGTACCTCTTTATTTTTGTCAAGCTTGAGAAGGATAACATATGCTTGTTCTATAATTTTCCCTTCGGGCAAACCCATCGCTATGTTTTAACGATCCTAGCGATAGTGAAACTCGTTCTTGTCTGTATGGACATGTTTGTCACTATTCGGTTTTAACGAGTTTAACGACAAAGATAACTTGGTCCTTTTCAATTTTAGAGAGTCTGAAAACGAACGTAAAGAAAACTCCAATAATCCTTTTTCGTCATATAATCCCTTGAGTCCGAAAAAGTATAAAATAATACCAAAGGGATGAATTTTCGATACTTTTAACGAGCCGAACAAAACAAGTGCTCGATCTTTTTGTGTAATAATCCCTAAAGTAAAAAAAGATTAAAGTCTAAAGGAGGGATAGCACTTTCGGTCACTTTAACGAGCTGGAGAGGCCAATTACTCGGAAATCTTTTCATATTTTACGAGTCAGTTGAAAAGAGCTTAAAGGAGACTCATTTTTTGAGGAACGAGTGATAAATTTGGGTAGCAGCTAATTCCAGGTAAGGTTTGGAATTTTCCAATCACAGCAGTGTCACAAGGATGGCTAACAGGATCACTCTTCGCATCTGTTCCTCAAAAAGGGTAAACAATAAAATGGAGGTGAATGATTGGCCAATACAGAGTGGAGGTGATGATGAGAACACGAACAAGGTTTCAAAGGCTGATGATAATGCATTCACGATGGTTATTTACCGGAAATTGGTTCATTTTTTAATAAGCTTAAACTCTGGGGGAACGTTTGCTCAATGCTTATGTTTTTTTTTAACGAGCTTGAATTCCACGTTAAAACTGCTCGATCCAGTCATATAATAAGGATATCTCATATAAAAACAACATCTTTTCAAAGCTTTGCCCCACATCCTTTCTTTATGCAAGTTAGGAAACGACCAATCCTATGAGTTTAAAGGGTTAGAGGACCTACAAATTAAAAAAAATAAATGGTCGCTCTTCGCTTGCATGCCAAAAGGTTTGCATGCCCCCAGGTATAGTGAAGTAGAGTTTCCAAGTTACCCCTCAATTTGTAGACAAAACATTTGTTTTATCGGGAGAGGCCTACCTTTAACAGAGGTATCTTATTCTGGTCTAACCCCATTTTCCTAAATGGACAGGTGTGTCAACCAGTCATATATCCTTCATGGAAACCTACCCTATACCCAAGGTTTTCCTGTCGAAACAGGCCAGGGTGCATGCCCCCTGGGTTTCAGTCATATCCTCCGAATCACTCGCGCTCATCAAGAGGACGGACTGGGGATTGATGAGACATTCCTTGCATGAAAAGACCATTCAGGGTTGGTGTATGACTATTTGCTATGTGTGAACCGGGGAATGAAAGCTGGTCTACGAGCTTGACCACTCTTCCTTCATGCAGAAAACACATTACTCTAAAGAGTGAGGAGACAACAGCTCCCATGCAATAAATATAGTCACGTCCAAGGAGTAGATTATAATCCAGGGGTCCTTGGACTACCATTATGTTCATGTGAATGGTTTTCCTTCTCAATGTTATCGGCACATTGGGAAGGATCCCTAACGATCGACTGGTTCGTTTGTCAAAGCCTGTTAGATTTCTCATCTCAAGCAAAAGCGATGGCGAACCAAGCACTTTCCAAGCAGTTGAGGAAAGGATACTCACAGAAGCCCCTTCAGCTATGATGGTACCGGCCATGACCATTCTATATATTTGAGTAATGATTCGAAATGGTACACTAGCCGGTAAACAGGGTCTGCCTAGTAGACTCCAATCGAAGGAAACAACCAGGTTGCTTGGAGGTGGGATCGAATAGACGACCAGATATGACTCTGACGAACTTCCTTCCTGCATTAAAGGAACAGGTAGACTGCCCCCATGTTCATTGGAGTCTGTGCTTACGAAGAGAATTTGAACGGTGTCATTCTTGTTCTCTTCGGTGACTCTATCATCTGAAGATGGATCCTCTGAAGGCAAGACTAGGTCAACTGCTGCCTCGACCTTTTGACTTTCATCTGGTGTGGATTCAAATGGTTTATCTTCAATGATAGACACTTCGGCCGACCACAAGGGCATGTCATCTGGATTTTCAACTAGTGACGGACTTGGCAAGAGCTTCTTATATTTAGGAGGAAGCCATAACGGTGAAACTGGATGGTCATCCAAAACTCTTTTAGCCTTGTCTAAGAAGGGAAAACAGTGGATGGCATGATCGCCTTCACACAGTTTACAAGGAAATTTACATCTTCCTTTTTGTCCAGGGGCTTCACTTTCACTAGTTGACGGTGTACTTTCAACATGATCATCAGAGGTTGATGACATTGGATTGTGCAAACAAGGAGACCAGTCCCTTAAGATCTGAGGGATGCAAGGACAATCTCGATGATAGTGGTCTCCTTTGCAAATGACACATGGCGATTTAGGCCTGGATGGTGCAGTGTGTGGATTTTCGCTAGACGATGCCTGGTCGCCCCTTTTCGCCTTTGGCTCCTTCTTCTTCTTCTCTTTCTTCTTCTTCTCCTTCTTCTTCTCAGTTACTTGATTTTTGGCTTTACCAGCTTCATCAAGTGAAGCGGAAGGAGGATAGGAAGAATTGGACGAAGTAGAGGGTTGGGGGGTAACTCTGGTATCGTTTAGTTGCTGACTTGATTGTTCAGGATTCACGGTGTTCTGAACAACAGAAATTGAGAAGAGCCATATGGGCAAGCCGATTGTCAATCCTGGAAGCGAAAATGTGGCCATATGGGGTGCGCCAACATCTCCCCAAGGGGAGAAAGGACTAGAATTTCCCCCAAGGCGAACTCCTTGGTTGGTGGACTCCATTTTTCTCAACCTAAGACCAACGTTGGAAAGGTGATATTTATTCCGATTGAAATAAATTTTAGACGCTTTGACACAACTTGTTTTTTCAATTTTTAAGAGTCGAGAAAAAACAAAAGATGACTCTAGTCGCCTTCGATTTTTAATGAGCCTGAAGTGACAAGTGTTCAAATGGACCTTTTCCTTTAAGGAGTCTGAAAGGGAACGAAAGAGACTGCTTTGGAAATCTAGACAGAGGGATTACCAAACCAATCACAAAACTGCAGAATACCTTTTACGGTACGACAGTCAATCTTCCCAAATGCTGTGTTCAGTGCATTGCGATCTATAAGGCGGCAGACACGGCTTCCTATGGATAAAGGATAAAGCCTATTGTGGTCTCCCAATATATACTCGATGGTATGTGGGAGCACAAGTCCGTACTGAAACTTATCGTCTCAAAGTGGAGGAATCACCCAACCATCAATGAAAACAACAGTTACCAGGCTTTACGACGCCGGAATACGTCTCTAGTCTAGACTTCTAAATGTTGTGCATTAGGTTCCAAAGCGTTTTTAGATTAATTAAATTTATTTTACAGTTGATCTTGCTTAAGAAATTTTCCTTTCAGGTTCACCACATGAAGTAGATGTACAATTCCTAAAATGCAATCTAATATGATAAACAATCGTTTAATCTTCCTTTTGCAATGAAAATCCTAGCTACTAAGGAAAGAGAGATGATATTCTTTCAACATAGAGCAAAGAGCACACACTATATGCACTGTCCTAAATCAAACCAACAAACAGTCTAAATGCAAATGCACATGCATGTATTTGTTTTCAGCCTTCTTAATGTGTGAATGATAAAAAGAAAGCTAAGTGCAAATCTGAATTATTTTTCAAAGCGACATTACTAACAAGTTTCTTTTCAAGACAAAATGAAGGCAATGACGACACTTTGCAATTTGGAATTGAAAACTTGCTTTCGACACTTGAAAAACTACTAATTCAAATCAAATACAAGAGTAACAGTGTAATCGACTATCAAGAACAATCGGATTCTCTTCTATGACTGAAAACGACACTTGCGACACTTTCAAATCAAGAAACGATAGTTCAATTACGCTACTTCTTTGTAAAGAGAACTGAAAATGGCTCAAAATACATAAAACATTTACAGTTCTTTAAACAATGGAGGTGGAATAATGGCAAGGAAAGGGGTTTCAACAGAGGTATACTGACTATAGACAGCAAAACTCCTGAATAGAGCTGAAAAGAGTGAACACAGAAACCAAAATCTAGGAGCAGGAGAGGTCTAATCTGATCAGCGCACCTGTAGCACAAGGAAAAAGAGATGCAGCGCACCTACTACACTCGGGAAGTGTGATGCATCCATAATCCAAAGAAGAGACAGTGCGATGGTCCAGGGATGAGACTTCAACTGGGTTCCGGGTCACAGTTTGAAGCTCAATTCAGGGATTTAGGCCAAGCAAGTGGTAATCAGTAAATCAATCACAGGGGTAGATCTAAGGAGGTTACTAGAGCCACCACAAGGGAAATTAGAGAGCTTGTAAATTGATTGTTTAGTTCATAAACAAAAACCGGAGATAGACTGAAGCAGCATTGATCTACTTTGCACTTACATAGCAAAAGCAGTTCGAAGGCTAGCTGGCTTGACTTCAGGCTCCATCTGTAAGTTTATAAAGCAAATAAATGTAGACAAACAAACAATCTATTCGCTCCCCAGTATGGTCGCCATTTTTTTATCGGGAAATCTAGTGTCTATGCAGAGCTGCTAGCCCCACTAAGGCTGGTAACTACCTTAGAAACAAACAAACTAAAACCACTTTCGTTTTCCTTTATGAGAAATAGATAAGAGGGGAATAAAGGAGACCAACCTTTGTCTTGCACTTGGTTCCTTGTTTGATTCCTCTCCCTTTTGATAGATCTTTGCCACTCACTTCCACATCTACCTAGCTTCAAAGGGCACCTATAGAATCAAAGCAGCATAGTACTATCCAAGAACATAGATCTATTATCATAAACAATATAGGACCAGATATATATTGACCACACAAATGCATATATCATCAATCATACAAGAATGTGGAGGAAAACTTAAATAACTTTATTAATAATAAAGAATAGAAAAGAGTATTAAAACCAATTGTTCTGACCCAACATCATCCTCTCAGCAAGACAGCCCTTCTTCACCTCATGAAAAGCTTAGATCACCCAACACTATGATGTTACACAAAGAAACTAGCAGCACTTCCTTACAAGATACAAAATTCCAGCCTCTAGATCTCTGGGATGAGGGATCCATATATAGATGTTTGCAAGGGGAGTGAGCCAGCTTTTGAGATTTGATTAGTGTCCTCTCTCTGATAGTTCTTGATTCCACTTGGAGATTGATGATCTCTTACTCATCCCTGGGCGAATGCAGAGAGGCAAGTGTCACAGGAGAAGTTTCTGGAAGATTCCATGATCCTCCACCTTGCAGATTGACCCTGCCATTTGTCCACTCTCGCCCATCGCACCTCATAGAAGGGATTTCCAAGACGTATCGCACCTCCCGTGTGTATTTAGGTGGGATGCAGCGTACTTTGACCATGGAGCAGGTGAGATGGTCCAGTTTTGACCAGTTCTGAGTAGTTTTTCATGGAGAACTTTTGGGAGAAGATGTAATCAATTGACCTTGTTCTTTTAGAGGTGGGAACAACACCTTTAGGGACTTAAGAGCCCTTGGTTTATGGAAATTTATGACTGGCGTTGCAGTGCCCAAAAATGTCTATAACAGGGTCTACCAAGAAACATTAGGAGAGAGAAATATGATTCGATTTGCTCAAGGAGAGGAAGAAATTCTATGGAAAATGCAGGAAACTAAGGCAGAATTGAGGGGAGACTTGGGCAACGTATAGTACATGGACCAGATGGAGGATGGGATGGCTAGTAGGCTAACCTACTGATAGAAGATATCTGCTACATAAACAATTGACAGTCAACCAATGAGATTAAGCAAGCAATGAAATAAGTGCATATAGAAAAACAGAGTTTTGCATCAAACTAGTCTAACTTGTGATCTATGAAAGGAAATGCTGAGGAATGTTGCAAGAAAGGAAAGCATGAAAGAAGAATATTGTAAATAAGGAAGTGAGCATGATGAAGAAGTTTGGAAGCACAGCAAACTAGACTATTAACCAACTAAAAATCTGCAAACACTAGAAGTCCTATGAATGAGGAAAATCTGTGTTTTTGGGGCAGCAAGAGGGTATTTGCCTCAAATCATGGTCCCAAAGGGAGCAAGAGATGCCAAGGCACTGTCGCTAGCCTTTTGAATCTTTTCTATATCATTGCTTAACCTGATATAGAAATCATAAATGAAAGCAAACTATTGAATCATCAGAAGCAACCTATTCTTAACCATAAAAGAAATACATCTAACGACAACCTAATCTACAAACTGAAATAAAACATACAAATACAAGTAAAGAGGACCTTGGATGCTTGGATTGGGCCATAACCCAAGAGCTTCAACCCTCTGAGGTAACTCACTGCTAGGTCAAAAAGGATTCCATCTTTATTTCCAAAACAATAACAAGATTACATGGAACTGTAAAAAATAATAAGCTCGAAGTTGAGCAGAGTTTACATAAGAAAAAGTACTACAAAAATACAAAAATAAATACGAAAAAAAATCTGATAAAAATCCAACCCTAGTGAGGCCCTAGGCCTCTCTACTTATACCAATGAAGCTACCAACAACTTTCTTAAAATCAGGGAGGCTTGGCTCCCAAAACTTGAGATAATCATCAATCATCCTCCACTTGCTCAGCTGCCTTCTAGTGCATGACTTGGCTACTTGTACTACGAGCTGAATGAAGGGGAATTTAAAGTGAGGAGTAATAAATGAGGGGGATTCCCTCCTATAAGTCCTCTCCTTTGTCCACTTCGAGTTATTTCTGCCATTTTTCCACTAGATCCTTGACTTTGACCTCAAAATTCTTCAATAATCTGCATTAAACACATATTAGACCACATGGCATCATAGCTAACTCAAATCACTCTATAAGCATAAATATAATCAGAAAATCATACAATGTGCTAAGAGAATGGTTGATTTGACTAGGTTAGGAGGTAAAATGAGCCCATGTAATTACCCATTTATGAGGCTCATCAACGGTGCTACACGGTAAGTTGCAACAAATGGATGAAAGGAAACACTATGATAGGTGAAGCCATCACCTTGGAGAATTAGTTGAAAAATAATGTCTTCAACTAATCTCATCGTTATAGGAGATGATCTATGCTCAGATCTAGATAAGTCAGAGTGTTGACTTCTGTTGTAAATGTAATATCTCTCTCTCTTTCTTTCTCTACTGAACTTTGAAGAACATAAAAGAAGAATTGATCAAGGGTTTCCCCACATTGTGGGGTTTGTCCCTGGCTAGCGCCACATCGTGTGTCCTCTTGTCTTGGCTTGTCTTCTACGATTTATATTTATGTTCTATCTACAGTTTACTTTAATGTTGATGTGATTGCTAACTATGAAAATTTAAATAAATTTCTCTAAGCATAGAACATACCTAAAATTAACATAATAAGGGTTTCTTTGATCTAGAAATGACTTGACTTAGAGGGCTGAAGCTTTTACATTAGGGCCCAACCCTAGAAATAGATTTTCCTCTTATTTTTGTACATGTATCTTTAGATTAGAATCATGGATTAGCTACTGAAATTATTTATGTGTTGTTTAATATGAAAGTCTTTGAATGATTGGTTAGTTTTACTTCCATTAGTTGGAGAAGTATATCAATGTTACAGTAGTGAAAGAAAATACTTCAGAAAATATTGTGACAGTGGTCTCATCCTCATCTCCCTCATGGGATCATGGATTGAGGGCCCCACTCTCACAACCCAAAAAACAGAGCTATCTTTTGGTTATTACATAGATGAGGGTTTCTTGTTGAGTAGGTCATTGTTCATGATTTCTTAGAAGCACTTGCACTTGTCATTTTGGTTTACTAAGTCTGTTGTAGATTAGAAAGCATTCCATTCCATAGATTTCGTCCACTATCAATAAATCAATTTCTTAAATTCAACTCATCTTTTCCACATTTACATAAAGTTGTGCATAAATGAAGAAATTAATATATGTTGTTGCAGGAGTTTCTGATTTGTAGGGGTAAATTATTCTACGAGCCTCATCTAAGTCTTCTCCATCTCTCACCAGAAACCCATGAACCATCAATTCAGATTTATGTTTTGTAGCCACCATGGACAGCGCGACCTTGAGCAAATCCAACCATCCTAAAGAGTTGGGTTGATCCTTGGGTGGTTTTCACCTTCCGCGTACCTTATTCCACCATAATAAACCTTCCCAATAGTTCCTTTCACATTCCCTACCTTCCTATAGCTTTCAACTAAGTTTCTTGTAGTAAACCAAGACATCCTGTAGTAACTACAGGAAATCCTGTAGCAACTACAGGAAACCTTGTAGCATCTTGTTTTAGACTATTTTAGAGTCTAGGGTAGGCCTCCCACTTGACCTCCATACCCCTAAATGCCATTTTTGACAGGTTTTCCCATACCATTCTCCCCTGCAAAAGATCAACTTGATTAGTTTAACATTTACATTTCTAAATTAAAAAAAACCAAAAGACTCTTATCTGCAATATTTAGCTAATGCATGCACACATCAACCTTAGAAATGTTAGGATCATTTCCATGCCTACTTAGTCCAGGTAACTAGATGATATAATGCAAGGTTAAACTAGGTCTCTTTTGCAAGTAATGTGTGTTAATTCCTATCTAGGTGATTTCATGTCATTTTCATAGCACTTTCTATTCACCACTTGCATTTCCTTAACATAGGCAAGCATTTACTTTCTGCATTAAATATAGATTTACATTCACTGTCAGTAGTCAGCCTCGTTCTATTTAATAGAACACTGGTTTGAAAAACCCTAGTGGCCTATCACCCCAGCTAAGCAGTGACAAGAGTAAATTGTTGAATCTGTTGTGCATATAACACTATCACCTCCATGTTCTTATAAACCTCAAGTTGATAGAGTAAATTTGGTCACCTTAGAACATCCTTGTTGCAATACTGTGTCTCATCAAGCTGGTTACTTGAGTGGTTGGATTGGCTCTTGGGAGTTTTGTTGATGAAGTGGAAGGTTTGTATGGTGTGTTTCTGTCAGTTCCACTTCCTTAAGGTGACTTAGGAGGTCGAATCATATCATAGTAACTTCTTGTCACATGTTTACCCTAGTTGAAAAGTTATTTGGGTAGATGTGGGAGGAGGGTGTTATAGAAACTTACCTGTAAACATTTTTCAAAAGAAGGCCATGGTGAAGATCATTTTTGGAAACTACATACAAAAATGATGTTAGCATTATGATGCATGTGTTGTCATTGATGGAAAATCACTTGTAACAGAACAAGTTTATGGTAACTAGATGAATCCACAGGTCAATTCAGAGGTGATAGAATAATGGGTCAAAGGTTTTCATATCAGAATCAAAAAGTTTGATATAGGTGAATATTTGAAAATCTATACGTAGGTTCGTCAATCCTAAATTGCATATACACGTGAGTTTGGTAAAGAAAGGTAACGTATGGTTTTTCTACCATGGTATTCTAAATACCAGGGTTCCTAAGCATGGTATTGGCACATAGTAATGATCACGACAATGAATATTTATGCTGTCAAATATTACCACCGACACTAGTGTAGTTTTTTCCTTTGGTATCGGATAAGGGCTAAACTATATAAAGAGGTGAAGATCAAAGTGCTATGTGTGAGAGTGAAAGGGTTTTTGATGAATACTTCGATCTGAAGTATATTTGCATTGTAAGGGCCATAATTGTCACATTGATATGAAATAATTATGCATCGATGAATACAATGATGGATCAGGATCATGAGACCTTAAATAACTTTTCATTATCTAATCTTATCTTAGATCGACTAGACCTAAGTACTAACACATGTTTTTATCTCTGAATATTATGATCTAGATATTTTTGAATTTCTAAAGAGCTAAGGAATTGTAGGTCAAAAATTGAAGATCTATACGCTGGTTGGTCTCAAGAAAAGCACATATACACGCAAGTTTGCTTCTGCAAAGTCATGTATATAAAGTAGGGGTTTTTGTTTGATAAATGACTGATCAACCTAATCAGTGCCACTATTTCTCTATTGTCTATCAATGATGTCATCATGTTGATCTGGCTTGAGTGATAATGTCTGAAGTAGAACTGATTGAATGGTGAAGTTGAATTTGGTTATTGATTGATTGAGGAATGTTAAGACTACTTGCTGATTGTGATTGAATATTAGAGATAGTTTTGTGTGTTGTAGTAGATATGAGTATGAGTCATGGTTCTTTTTAGAAATTGTAGTGGTCAAGATTTGAATTTTCAGTATATTAAGATCTATACGTGGGATTCTCTACAGAAAAGCACGTATGCATGCGGGTTGCCTTAAGTGAAGTAGCGTATATATTTTGGCAAATCAATGCTATGGGTTGCAGTTGATTCTATGTGTTGACACAATATTATGAGTTCAGTTTTGTGTACTCGTTACAATGATCTGATTGTTCCAGTTGACTCGTTAAGTTTTAATTAAGTATTAGTTGTTTGGATTTTATTGATTAGTTGATCTTGTGTATCAGAGATTGATGATTGTATTGCAATGATGATTAAGAATAAGTGTTTATTCTAGATCCAGTCTGAGAATTTGATGAAACGTGGTCCGTAGATGTTGTTGAGGGTTGGATCCTTGAGTGAGGAAGTCGAAGCTTCCTACCAGTAGTAGTTGGTGATTAGATCAGGGGGTTGGAGCTCCCTTCCAATAGGATCAGGAGAACAAGTGCAATTTGTAGCCTTCAGTAGGTGGGTGCATGTGTACTGATATAGTCTACACCAGTACAAGAATGTAGGAAGTTTTTGATATTAATAAGTTTTGAAGACTAAGACGACAACAGTGGTGGTTTTCTCCCACAATGGGTTTCCACCTTAAATCCTAGTGTTCATGTGTGTTACTTATGTGTAATACTTTATTTTTTTCTTACATCACCTATTTACTACTTATCAAATGCCTGATATATATATTACATTCTGGTTCAAAGTTTAACATATAAAGAATTAGTTGTTTTACAAGTTTACTAAGCATAGGTAGCTTCTTTTACTACAGTCACGTATATACACTAGTTGGGTTCAGTTAAGTCGCGTATACATGTTAGAAAATAAAATTATGATTGGGAGTTTTTAAAATACTTATTCACCCCCCTCTAAGTATTTTTCCCCATAATTGGTATCAGAGCAGGTCCTTCAAAACAAAGCTTGATCACCTAGAGGACGATCTCCCAATATGAGCAATCAAGAGAGATTGACATCTATCAGACCACCACTCTTCAAACGAAATAAATTTATATATTGGATGAAAAGAACCAGATCCTATCTTCAGTCTCTTGGAGCAGATGTTTGGGAAATTGTGGAAGGAGGTTACTAATATCTAGTTGTAGTTCCCACAGATACAACAAAAAGGAAGACGTATGAAACCAATGCCAAAGTTGTCAATGCATTATGGGGATGTTTGACAGAATCAGAATTTGTAAAAGTTATGCAGCTAAACACAGTAAAATAAATATGGGACACAATCATTCCAAGTTATGAAGGTGTTACCAAGGTAAAAAGTGTTAAACTCCAAACTCTTAGAATTCAATATGAAACTCTTAGAATACATAATGATGAAATTATTGCCAGTTTCTTTCTACATATAGATGAGATTGTAAATCACATGAAAAATATGGGTGAAGAAATAAAGGAAACTACTTTAGTAGAGAAAATATTAAGATCTCTAACTCCTAAATTCGATTCAAAAGTGTCTGCCATTAAAGTGAAGCAGGATCTGCAAACTCTCACTATTGTTCAACTTCATGGGATCTTGACTGCTTTTGAAATGAGGAAATGAGTTCCCTCAGAAGTCAGATAAGCGCCATTTGAAGCATATGTAAAGGGAAAAGAAAAGGAAGAATGCAAGGAATCAGGATACATGTCAGAAGAAGATGAGATGAACTTTGTAAAGAAAATTCAATTGGGTACTGGAAGGTTCAGAGGTAAGTTTCCCTTCAAATGTTTTGCTTGTGATAGAGTTGGTCATTATGTTGCTAAATGTCCTCATAAAGAAAACCATGACAAAGGAAAGGACATTACAAAAGGTAATAGGAGATAATTTGATAGTAGAAAAAGTTATTATACTCATGAAGATAGTGATGGCTTGTCAAATAGCGAAGAAGGTGAATCTGATCATGATCTCAAATTACTCATGGATTTTGAGAAAAATACTAAGAGTCTAATGATAAATTTGTGGAGGCATTATAAGGAAAATATTTCTTTGAAGAAATTACTCAACTAAAAATTTTCTTGGAAGAAAACAAAGTAGCCATAGATACTTTGAAGCATCACCTCATAGAAAAGGAAAAGCATAATGAGAAGTTAGAATGTGAAGTAGTAAGTCTCATAAATGAACTTGAGAAAATAAAAACTCTAAATATTAGATTTGCTAAAGGATCTGAAACCTTACATGAGATTATCAAGGTACAATACTCTCCTCTTATGAAGACATGTCTTGGATACACATGAGAAACATTTCAAACAAAAAATTCTTCAGCCACCACCGGAAGCTATTTAAGTGCAACAAAAACAGTTAGCAAAGCTTCAATAATGAAGCAAAAATCAGTTACCAAAGCTTTAGTAATGCAGCAAAAACTAGTCAACAAATCTTCAATCCTCAACAAAAGAATAAAGGCATTTCACAGGTAAATCATGCTCACTCCAATCCAAGGATGAACAACAACAGAAGCACCAGTCAAAAGGTAAACAATACGAGAAGATTCTATGATCACAAAAATTTCTTCTTTAATGAACAATGTTTCTCATGTCATAATTTTGTTCATAAGGTTGCTCAATGTGTTTCATACAAAACTATCATGACTCGAGAAGCAAGAAAACAAAGGAATGAGACAGGAGTCAATAATAGCTCTTATAATATCTTCTCACCTCTTATAGATGAAATTAAATGCTCATTTTGCAATAACTTTGGACATGAAGAATCTGAATGCAGGAGCAAATTAAAGCCAACATCTGAAAAGGAGAAAATATCAACAAATTCTAAGGTATGGAAAAGGAAGGAATTACAGTGTGAAAGTTGTGGCATAGCATTGTTCACAGAAGGACAAGAAAATCAATGGTACATTGATAGCAGATGCTCAAAACACATGAAATGTGATAAAGATAAACTTATTTCATACAATGCTTTATAGAAAGAAAATAATGTCACTTTTGGAAATGGTTCAACTGCTATCATTAAGGGTAAATGTTATGTTTTTCTAAAAGAAAAAGTTAAAGCTAGTAATTTTATGTATGTTGATGGTTGAAAGCATAACTTGTTGAGTGTTAGCCAAATGTTTGATCAAGGAAATGGGGTGGTATTCCGATCACAAGAATGTGTGGTTCGTGAACTTGACACCAGAGAGACCATAATAAAAGGAACAAAAACCTCGAGTAATTTGTATATATTGAAAGGTGAACAAGAACAATGTTACCTAGGCAAGGCAGAATAAAACTAGTTATGGCATAAAAGGTTGGGACATCTAAGCTTCTCTCAAATAAGAAAATCAAGTAGGCTCAAAGTTGTTTGTGATCTACCCTACATCACCATACCAGAAAGTACCATATGTAAGTCATGTCAATTTGGTAAGAAAACATGAGTTCAATTCAATGCAAAAGAAGAATCAACAAGTAAGCCTCTTGAACTTATACATACTGATTTGTGTGGACCTATAAGGAAAAAGTCACCTCGTGGAGAACAATACTATATCTTATTCACTTATGACTTTTATAGAATGTGACAGATCGGTCTATTGAAATACAAAGATGAAGCATTTGATAACTTTAAAGTATTCAAGGCATTAGTTTAAAATAGATTATATCTAAAAACCAAATGCCTCGGATCTGACTGAGGAAGAGAGTACATATTAGATGAATTATTTGAATTTTGTGAACAACATGGCATAAAAGGCAATTTTTTGTAGCTAAAACTCCTCAACAAAATGGCGTGGTAGAAAGAATGAATAGAACTGTTCAACAAATGGATCATGCTATGCTTGATGAGTCTGGAACTCTTGACACCTTCCGGGGTGAAGCTACACATACTGCATTAAATATTCTCAACAAGGCTCATGTTCATGTGAATAGTGATAAAAGTCCGTATGAACTTTGGTATGGTAAGCCTCACACTGTAAAGCATTTTAGAGTATTTGGAAGCAAATGTTTCATAAAAAATAATGATGAAAGACTTGGTAATTTTGAAGCTAGATAAGATGAAGGAATACTTCTTGGTTACTCATGTAGAAGCAAAGGATACATCTGTTATAATAAGAGACTTCAGAAAGTTGTTGAGTGCATTGATGTTATGATTAATGAAGCATGCATAGGGCCCAAGAAGGTAACATCAACAAAAGAGGATGATGATGATGAATGATTTCCCAAATAAAATTGCAATGATATAGAAGAAGAAACTAATGAAGCAACAAAAGTAGATACATCAGATAAAGAAAAGGCTCCATCCAGGTATGTTCAAAAGAATCATTCAGAATCTCAAATTCTAGGAGAAAAGGAATTTGGGGTACAAACAAGAAGAATTCTTGTAGGATCTTCTAGTTTTCTAGCTTTGTTATCCACCATTGAACCACAAACTGTAAATCAAGCTAGTAAAGATGAATGTTGGGTTAAGGCCATGAATGAAGAACTTGATGAAATTGAAAATAATGATACTTGGGAATTGGTTCCAATGCCTCATTATAGAAATGTTATTGGGACAAAATGGATATTCAAAAATAAGTTGAATGAAAATGGAGAGGTCATTAGGAACAAAGCCAGACTTGTTTATAAAGGTTATGCTCAACAAGAAGATATAGACTTTGAAGAAAACTTTGCACCGTAGCTAGACTTGAATCCATAAGAATGTTTCTTGTATTTTCCAGTTTTCAAAATTTCAAAGTTTATCAAATGGATGTAAAATCTTCTTTCCTTAATGGAGGTCTAGAAGAATAAGTATATATTGAATAACCAGAAGGATTCATTTTGGGTAATGATGAAAACCTTGTATGAAAACTCAAAAGGGCTTTGTATGGGCTAAAACAAGCTCTGCGGGCATGATACTATCATCTTGACAAATATCTTCAACAACAATGTTTCAAAAAAGGATCCACAAACAACAACTTGTACAGAAAAATTGAGGGTGATAAACTGCTAATTATTGTTGTTTATGTTGATGATATCATATTTGGGAGTAATGAAGAATCTATGAGTCAAAAATTTTCTTTTGTTATGCAGCTAGAATTTGAAATGTATTTACTTGGGGGACTAACCTATTTTCTTGGTCTACGAGTGCAACAAGAAAAAGATGTCATATTTCTCTCGCAAACAAAAGTATCTCAAGCAGATTCTAAAGATGTATGGGATGGAAAATTTCAAAATTGTATGTACTCTCATGATGACAGGATGTAGTCTCAATTCTAATGATGATCCTCCCATAGTAAACCAACCAGGGTAGAGGTCTATGATTGGAAGTTTGCTTTATCTAACAAGTACCACACTAGATATCATGCATGTAGTTCGGATTGTTGGACGTTTCCAAGCCAATCCATAGGAATCACATCTTCAGGAAGTAAAGAGAATATTCAAATATCTCCAAGGAACCCAAGACTTTGGTCTATGGTATCCTAAAGATGCAGATTTTATACTTCATGCATACACAGAGGCGAATTGGGCTGGAAATATTGATGATCGAAAAAGCACTAGTGGAGGTGCATTTTACATGGGGCCTCGATTGGTATCTTGGCTTAGCAAGAAATAAAGTTCCATTATCTTATCTACAGTGAAAGGAGAATATGTAGCTGCTACATATTTCTACACACAACTTCTCTGGATGATGTAAACATTATGAGATATACAAATCAAATGTTATCCACCCATCTCCATCCTATGAGATTATACATGTGCTATTAGTATTTTGAAAAATATTGTTATGCACTCCAAGGCCAAGCATATTTCTATTAAGTATCACTTTCTATCAGAACAAGTGCTTGAGAAAAAAGGTTAAATTGGAGTATGTTCCCTACAAAGAAAAAATTGATGATATATTTACTAAACCCATTCCTAGAGAATCATTTGAATATATCATACATAAACTAGGAGTTTTCTCTGCCTCATTTTGTTTTTAAATCAGTATGCTTAGTCTATAGGTGAAAATTCAGAAGGTTGTTGTCTATACGCGGGTTTCATGAAGTATAGTCACGTATATACCTGAGTTTATTTGAAAATAGTCACATATGTTTTTCTTTGATAGAAAAATAGTGGGACAGACTCAAGATCAGCCCGTGACATGCTTCTGACAGTTATGATTTGATTTCTCTTGGTCTGGTGTTGATGGGTACAGTCTACTGATATGGCATTGAGTTATTTTTTTCTCATTGATATTTATCTGATTGATGAAGATGCTTTGATGAATGAGTTGTTGAAAATGAACAGGTAGCATAGTTTCAAGAAGCGCATTATCCATGCAGAATATAATGCATTGTTGGCATTCTGGTTGTTGAATTATGCTACTTTTAGGATCTTTTGGTCTTTGTTATAAATAACATGTATATCATTTGTTGTAAAGGTCACGTAAGGACCTATGATATAATAATTGTCATATTTGGTCACTATGAACTTTTGAGATCATATCAAATATGTAATGCCACTAGGTTGGGTGATTGATGTATGGGTCCTTGGTGATAGAAAGGTTCTATTTAGTTGACTCATAGAGTCATGTACTTCATTCTACACCCGTCAGAGATTTCAGCATGTGCTTAGGGGTAGCATGATCAGAGAATTCAACATGTGCTCAGGATATTCAACAGTTTAGATATGGAAGTATTCATTTAACATTGGTCAACCCTTTTCCCTTGTTGTCAAAGGGGGAGAGCAACTTGGTGTTCGGAGAGTAGCTTAATGGTGTTTGGAGAGTAGCTTGATGTTTTGAAAATCTTAGTGCTTGGATTGATGTTATTTACATGTTGTGGTAATCAAACACCAAAGTGGTTGCCATCAAGTCCAAAGGGGGTGATTGTTGGCATTATGATGCATGTGTTGTCCTTCATGGAAACTCACTTGTAACAGAACAATTTCATGGTAACTAGATGAATCCATAGGTCAGTTAAAAGGTGAAAAAATGATGGAACAAAATACCATAATGATGGGTGAACGGTTTTCAAATCAGAATTAGAAAGTTTGATACAGGTGAATATTTGAAAATCTATACGTGGGTTTGTCAAGGCCAAGTTGCGTATACACGCGAGTTTGGTAAAGAAAAGTAGCGTATGGTTTTTGTACCATGGTATTCTAAATACCAGGGGTCCTTACAATGGTATTGGCCCATAGTAATGAGCGTGATAATGAATATTGATCCCGTCAAATATTACCATCGACACTAATGTATTTTGGATCCGTGGTATTGGATAAGCGCTAAACTATATAAATAGGTTAAGATGAAAGTGCTAATGGTGCAAGTGAAAGGTTTTTTGATGAATAATTCAATCTGAATTATATTTGCATTGTAAGGGCCATAATTGTCACATTGATATGAAATAATTATGAACCGATGAATACAATGATGGATCAGGATCATGAGACCTGAAATGACTTTTCATTGTGTGATTTGCTCTTGGATCAACTAGATTTAAGTACTAACGCACATTTTTATCTCTGAATATTATGATCTGGGTCTTTTTGAAGCTCCAAAGAGCTGCATAATTTTAGGTAAAAATTTGCAGATCTATATGCTGGTTGGTCTCAAGAAAAGCGTGTATACACGCACGTCTGCTTCTACAAAGTCGCGAATATAAATTAGGGTTTTTTTCATAAATGGATAATCAACCTACTCAATGTTGTTGTTTCTTTTCTATCTACCAATGATTTCTGCATGTTGATCTAGGTTGAGTGATAATGTCTAAAGTAGCACTGATTGAATGTTGAAGTTCAATTTGGTTATAGATTGATTGAAGAATGTTAAGATTACTTGTTGATTGTGATTGAAGATTAGAGATAGTTTTGTGTGTTGCAATAGATATGGGTATGATTCAGGGTTCTTTTTAGAAATTACAGTGGTCAAGTTTTCAGTTTTCAGTATATTAAGGTTTGTATGCGGGTCCCTCTACAGAAAAGTGGGTATGCAATTAGGTTGCCTTAAGTGAAGTAGTGTATGCATTTTGGAAAATGAATTATCTGGGTTGCAATTGATTCTATGTGTTGATGCAGTATTTTGAGTTCAGTTCTGTGTACTGGCTAAAGTGATCTGACTGTTCTAGTTGACTGATTAAGTTTTGATTAAGTATGAGTTGTTTGGGTTTCACGCATTGGTTAATCTTGTGTATCAAAGATTGATGATTATATTATAGGGATTATTAAGCATAAGTTTTGATATTGGATCCAATCTAAAAATTTGATGAAACATGGTCCATAGATGTTGTTGAGGATTGGAGCCTTCAGTGAGGAAGTCCAAGCTTCCTACCATTAATAGTTGGTGGTCATATCTGAGGGTTGGAGCTCCCTTCCAACAGGAGTTGGAGAATGAGTGAAGGTTGTAGCCTTCAGTAGGTGGGTGCCTGCATACTAGTCTGAGTCTGCACCAATACAAGAATGTAAGAATTTTTTTATATTAATAATTTTTGAAGACTGGGACGACAACAACGGTGGTTTTCTCCCACATTGGGTTTCCACCTTAAATCTTGGTGTTCATGTGTGTTACTTACATGGAATACTTTATTATATTCTTACTACACCTATTTACTACTTATCAAATGCGTGATAAATATATTACATTTTGGTTAAAAGTTTAACAGATAAAGAATTAGCTATTTTACAGGTTTACTGAGCACACACTAGTTTCTTTTAATACAATCGCATATATACGCTAGTTGGGTTCAGTCAAGTCGCGTATATATTTCAGAAAAGAAAATTATTATTGTGAGTTTTTCAAATACTGATTCACCCCCCCTCTTAGCATTTTTCCCAACAAATGAGACCAAATAAGTTTAACAACAAGGGGAAACAGAAGAATGCTGCAACAACTCAACAAGATCTAGGATCTGATTCAGGTGATGAGACCAAAATCACATCCATGGGAATGAAAGGTAAAACTTCTATTCCAAGTACTAGTTCTTCTAGTAAGTTTATTGAGTATCAAAATGATAAGGAATGGATTGAGCTTTTCCATATTAGGGTCATTACAAAACATACTGATGTTGATACCTTGTTTGATAGTGGATCCCAAGTTAACATTATTTCTAAAGCTATTGTCAAGAAACTAAACTTATAAACTACACCTCATCCTAAACCTTACCCTTTGGGTTGGGTATGTGAAAATGCCAAATTACAAGTGAGAAGAAAATGTAAAGTTAAATTCATCATCACTGCAAAATTTATTAATGAGGTAGATATTGATGTTGTACCACTTGGCATATGTGGAATTGTTTTAGGGAGTCCATACTTGCATGACCGAAAATCCATATCCTATCGTCAGAAGAACAAATATCATCTTTGTAAATATAGAATTGAATGTATTGTTAGAGAACATCGCAAGAACATGAACTTGTCTCTTGTAAGTGTTCATCTAGTGAAAAGGCTTGTAAATGCTTGTTGAAGATAAAACCCAAATCTACTACTGAATATGAAGTTTTCTAAGGATGTGATATAAAAATCAAGCATGGTTTGGTTGAATTTGTTAACACATATGATAATACGTTTCAGGAACCTGAAGGGTTTCCCCCTCAAAGAGGAAGGAAACATGAGATTAAATTACAGCAAGATGCACCTCTTCCAAAAATTGGCATGTACAGAATGTCAATTTTGGAGAATGCAGAGATCAAGAAGAAAACTAAAGAGTTTCTTGACAAAGAGGTCATCGAGCCTACTACATCTCGTTGTGGGTCTCCTATTGTCTTGGTTCCAAAGGAGGATGGTACATGGTGCATTTGTGTGGATTTTGGAGCTTTGAATAAAATTACGGTAAATAATTGTTATCCTCTTCCTTGTATTGATGATTTTCTAGACCAATTAAAGGATGTTGTCGATTTTTCTATGTTAGATTTGAGAAGCAATTATCATCATATTAGGATTGCTGAAGGTGATATTTGGAAGAATGATTTTAAGACAAAACAAGGTTTTTTTGAATGGTTATTTATGCAATTTGGACTTTGCAATGCACTTGCAACATTCATGAGAGTTATGAATGATGTGTTGAGACCATTCCTTGATGATTTTGTCATAGTCTACTTAGATGATATTTTTATTTTTAGTAAGACTCGTGAAGAGGATGTCAAGCATGTGAAACAAGTTTTAGATTTCTTAAAGAAAGATAAATTGTATTTTAAGATGTCTATGTTTGAAATTGGGAAAACCTCTTTGGTATATTTGGGTCGTATTATAGGAGGCGGTGAATTGAAGATTGATCCTGTTAGGTTCCTATACCAATAGGAGTCATAATTTTGAATGGCTAAGGTTAAGCCTTTTAATATGTACATACCTTTTCTTTCTGCAAACGTTTTCCATATTGAAAAATCAAAAACTGAAAAGAGGGTATGTCCTAAAAGAAAAATCAAAGGACAAAGAATAATAAAAGGTCCAAAAAAGTGAAAAATATGAACCCCAAAAAACAAAAGACCATGAAAGTGTGCAATTCAAAATGCCACTACTGTTTACTTTTATGAATAATAGATATTGTGTGTAGTTTGTTATTCATGCCACAATCCATGGTAATCAAACTATTTAATCTTGATTATTCCATGCTTTAAATTTCATGTTGATAGTTAGAGAATAAAATCTGACCAAACTATTTTACGTTGGCAGATCATCAGATATATAGAGTAAATAAAAGGAGCTCATTAGTTTAATCTGAGCCCTTGGATGATATAAGATTAGAATTAGATAGTTTCCTGCTTTAAAAGAAAATGGATAAGTGTTTGCTAGCCTAAATGCACCCAAACAAGAAGAAAAAATGGTAGGATGATTAGATGGGTAAGTAGAAGAAAGGTTGCAGAAGTATGATGATTGATTAGACAAAAGCACATTCATTATCTTTCAACATGTATTTCAAATATGAATGGGAAATTAAGAATGCATAAGGTTTACAAAATCAATTAATCAACTTCCTCCATTCATTTCACCCCTTTACTTTACTAATTTCCCATAAGTAAATTCTAAGTACATAAATCCTTTAAGTCAAATAGGCTCAGAGCATTTCTATGACTTCAGGAGGGACCAAACCCTCGGCTTAATGACTTAAGGACAACAAGTACTAGATTCCTCCTCATTAAAAAATTCATCTCCCTTCATTCCCCTTATTTCCCTAATAAAACCCCTTTTCCTAAGGTTAAAAAACTATTTTCCTAGGGAAAGTAATCACCCCCATGTAAAAACCCTTTTTCCCAAAAACCCACAGAAACACTTTAGCCTAAGTTATAATGCATATATGTGAAAAGAAAAAAAATCACAGAATATACATTATGCTTAGCACAATTCCTTTCCATCGTTTTCATATTAACTTCTAAGTTTTATACATTAATTCCCATTAATACCCTTTCCCGTATGTATATACTAAATCCCTTACATTGATATCCCTAGACCTAGTTTTAACTATAAAACTACAAATTTCACCCAAACCCCGACAAAGTTCCTTAACTGATCGATTCGCAATTACGTTAAGTAAAACTCTGCAAATCACCCCCGATGCCTAAGTTCGTCATTAACCCATGCAAAATCACCATACCTTCGCAATTAACCCATCGGCCCCCGCCCTTTATCCTCCGTGCTCATTCGCAACGCAATCATCGTCCGATTTGAAGGCCCATATCCAACACTCATAAGCCATTTCAGGTGGGATCATCCGCCAAATGATACCCACCCGAAAAAGTGGGTTTCCACCTGGCCCCCAATGCTACGTGTCATTCAATGAATGGAATCGGGCGACCCCTCCGGAATTACCACCAAGCCCACAAAAGTGGTGCGAAATAAGCCGCTTACCACCCTCTCACTAAATGATAAAACCGTCTACTGTTCACTTTGCGCCAAAATTGAAAAAAATCAAACCTTTACCCATTTAAACATGAAAACCCCAGTTTTGCTCGTTTTTGCTTGTTTGTGTAGTAAAACCCTGTGTAACCCTTCTGTGCCACCTAAAGCCTTTGCTAACCAATTCAAGGATGGTTTACCTCCTGAAAGCACTTTGGACTCACTCCATAGACCTATAAAGCGCAATAAAACCATTAATGACCCTCCCTATCAACCAAACGTTTTCCTAACAATTTGTTTTATTTTACAGGTGATCAAAAGACGACAGCCTTGGATAAATATTGTTAATACTAGTCATAAGACGTGTTTACTCCGAAATTATTATCAAATCTATTCAAATAGAGATGGAAATTAAAACATACAGTTAAAAGACAAGTAGAGGAAATAAGGAATTAAATGATTTACTGTTGAAATAGACAGTTAAAACCTAAAATATATAGTGAAGGTAAAAGGACATAGTAAAGAATAGTCAAAGTCTATCAGGGTTAAAGAGGATTAGATTAAAGAATAATTCAAGTAAAGCAGCTAGCACGAAGACAAACAGCAGGGAAGACAATTACAAAGCATGCAGATTCATGTCAAAGGAAGATAGATGAAAAAGAAGAGCGGTAAAAGTAAACATGGAGGCAGTAAGGGTCAAACAGAGATGAAAACACTTTCACCGACAATAATGAAGTTTATCCAAAGTAAAAGTGAAAAACAGTTAAAGGAAATTTAAGGTTAAAGGATGAAATCAGAGCAGAAGTGGTACATTCTTCAGAAATTTCCTGTTTAAGTCATAGTTTTTCAGAAACTAGTTCGGCCAATCCAAGATGAATTTTGAGAAACTAGAGGAGGTTTGTGTTCCTAAGAGGCTAATCTACAAAAATGTATCTCATTGTTTACAAAGATATTACCAAAAGTGAGATAAGTGCATGTATTCATAGCCTATTTTTCGGACTTAGCAAAGTCCTCTGTTTGACATCTGATTGCAGAGAATATTGTAAACCACTGGAGATAAGTTTTGGGAAAATGAGAGAGGTTTATCTCAAGCACATACTTATCTACAATAAATTCTTTCACTTTTTACATATCTATCTCTGATTGAGATATAAAAAAGTATCAATGGACCCTAATTTTGCAGAACTACTGGGGAAGAATGCACAAAGAAAGGATGGAGTTAGTGACTTGGATGCCTCATCATCAATTAAGAGTTGCTATCAAATTCGAATTTATCTTCTTTTTCACCCTCAATCCATAAATATAGTCCCAGATAGATTCATTAGTTTTGAGTGTCCTTTATTTAAGTTCTATTAATGTAAAACAGTTTGAGATATTTGTAAAACCAATCTCGATATTTTTTCAAGATATTTCAGTTTATAATTTGTATAAATACTTTTTCATTTGAAGTATTTTGTGTGGATTCCAAGGAATTTCTACAAACGTTTTCTCTCAAATCAAATTTCTATTGTATCAATGACTGGATTAGCTTGCTGGATCAAGGAATAAAGATCAGATATTTTGCAGGATTCTTGTGTAAAGAGAAATACAAATAAGTATTCTCCTATGTTGAATGATATTTTCCTTATGTTTTTTCCATAATCTTTTGTGTAAATTTCTAAAATCTAAATGTATAACAAGGAATGATATTTTATAAATTGCTTAAATGAACTCTCTCTTGACCGTTTTACATTCTGAATGTTTTCTCCTAAACTATCTTAGCTAGGGAATTCTTAACTGCTCCTTAGCTTCCGTACTTTCTCCTCTGATCTATAACAAACAATTCTTAATTGCCCTTTGTTCATGATCACCCTCTTTTCTTCATTCTGATCCCAATCCAAGGATTCTTAAGTTCCCTTTCACCCTAGTTATAATTACTTCACCCATTAGGCCTAAAGATTTGCATTTTGCTTTGCTAGCCTGCCCTGTGAACATTCCCTTTAATGATCTAGTCCAGTTATCATATCCATTTGTTGAATCCATAGCCCAATGCCTTGAAGACCTATCTCTATCCATCTACTCCAATAATTCCACCACCCAATCTTCAACACAAACCAAAAACCCCCTAATCTTTCATAACTAGCCTAATATCCCATCAAACAAAGCTAAATCATATAGAGAGAGCCCTCTCTAGACTTAGGTTGACTAGAGCCTAAGCCTAAAATTCGGTTTGTGGTTACCTTGGTGATCTCTTTCCTTAACCTTGCGAAATTACTAGGTGATAACATAGTGGTGACCATATTGGGGAGAACTAACATTTTCTTCAGAAATCATTTATAGGTTTAGATATGATCTATGATGGTGGACAGTGACTCGACACACAAATGTTAAAATCATCCACCTGGCGACTCCAAATCAATTCCACAATCACGACTCCACTGGAGAATGAACCTGAAAGAACAATATGAAAAGATCAGGCTTTTAACTTGGATTGTTATCCAAGACATTATGTTGTTTCTCATTGATAAAAAATTTCAATGTATATTGTATTTTAGAGAAGATTTTAGATTATTTTTCTATTATTTCCCTTTGAAAAATGTAGATATAAAGTCTCCTTACACATTTGCACAACAGTCTTCTAACTCTTATGAAGATCATTTTCCAATTGAGGAGCATCAAACAATCTAGACTAATCATACAATCCCTATACATATTCCAGTACCTCATAAATTTCCTAATAGATATAAGCCACTCATCTTACCTCCTACACTCCATGCTTTCCCTAGCAATTATTACAAGTATCTCCCTAGGTTTGATGGAGAGAATGGTATCACTGCTCAGAAACATATTTAAGGTTTTGAGAATTATCTAGACTTATTTGAAATTGATGAAGATGATGTTATTATCAGTCTTTTTGCTCTTTCTTTGAAAAGTAGAGTAAAGAGTTGGTTCAAAAATTTACGTATTGCAAGCATCTCAAATTTCCAACAGTTTGTCAAAATTTTCCTTGATAGATGGATAATCAAAGTCAATATTCTTGTAATCATAGAAGAATATAATCAGTTAAAAAGACAGCCAGATGAGACAATACAACAATTTTCAGACAGATTTAATCAAGCCTATTATTCAATGCCATCAAAAATAAGACCTCCCCTTGAATCAGCTCTTTTGGATTACCCAAGAGCATTTTATCTAGAGATAGAATTTCAACTAAGAGAAAGAAACCCCTCAACACTGGAACAGATGCAAAACATGGCAGTAGATGTAGAAGTTAATCTGCAAATTAGAAGAGAAAATTTGAAAGTAGAAGTAGATGAAAACAACATTACAGAGGTAAAACACGACATTTTGGTAAGAAAGATAGAGGAAAGGATACATAAGATCACCATGAAAGGTAAATTTTTTGCTCAAAATCACGATGACACATTTATTTCACAAAAAGAAGAGGTTCATAGCCATGAACAAATTTCTGCTAATTCCAACTACCATAGATCAGAAGATAGATTCATAAAGAAATATGTGGAGGAGAAATCTCTTGATCTAATGTGTACGTTTGATGACATTACTTCTTTTGATGATTTGCCCAAATATGATCAGTATGATTTATGTTCTTCAAATCCAAACTAACTTTATAGAGAAATCAGAAGCTAGTTTGGGGAATAAGGAAATTCAGTTTCAACAGCTTGAAAACAGTGATCATTTTATCCATATCAGCTATGAAAGCGAAGAAGAAAGTGTAGAAAATTTGGAAATAAGTGAAGTTTCTTTGCCTCTTTGTTTTGAATCATTTCAGTTTTTAAAGGAAATGTGGTATGAAAACTCTAAAGAAAAGGATGAGAAGCGTGTAGAAATTTGTGAAGTCCCATTCAAAACTATGACTAATAAGTTGCAGCAATCCTTCTAAGTTTTTCATGATCCCATAACTGATGGGTTGGATAGTGAATGAAATCAAGATTTTTCTTCATTAACTAACAATCAGATTCAGGATCAAGATGATAAAGGTTTCATCAGTCAAACATTTCAATCAGAAGAAATATCATCACAAAGCTTGTTTGAAAATATGCAGGGTGATAAAGGTGAAAGTGATATTTCAGTTTCATGGCCTAGAGGCCATCCACACCAGATGTACAGTTGCTTAAATCAGTTCAAAAATAATGTGTATATTTTGGAAGATCCTTTTATACAATTTCTAGAGTCAACAAAGGAAATCAAGTATTTCCTTATCTTCTCATTTGTTGACAAGGTTATAATTGGCTTTAGAATCTCAGTTTTAACCACAAACAAGCACAAGTAGCAAAATTCACCAATGTATATGATGCTTGGATGGTTGCATCGCTTGTTTCATTTTACCTAACCAACAATTGGACAAATGATTAGAGTAAGTAGGTAGGATTTCAATTTGAATAAATTTAGTTTTCAGTAGCAACTTTATGTTAGATTAGATTTCAGTTTGTAGAAAAGGGTGTATTTTCAGTTCAAAAGCTTTAGTCACAAAGATTATACAACAGAGCATATACATGTGTGGGATTGGCCCAATGGACTAGGCTACTAGTCGACGGTGTTCTTGACATTTCACAAGGAGATGCGATCCCCAAGTGGAGCCACTGTTAGGTTCCTATACCAATAGGAGTCATAATTTTGAAAGGCTAAGGCTAAGCCTTACAATATGTACATACCTTTGCTTTCTGCAAATATTTTCCGTATTGAAAAATCAACAAATGAAAAGAGGGTATGTCCTAAAAGAAAAATCAAGGGACAAAAAAGAATAAGAAAAGGTCCAAAAAAGTGAAAAATATTAACCCCAAAAAACAAAAGACCATGAAAGTGTTCAGTCAAAATGCCACTACTGTTTACTTTTATGAATAATAATTATTGTCTGTAGTTTGTTATTCATGCTGCAATCCATGGTAATGAAACTATTTAATCTTGATTATGCCATGCTTTAAATTTCATGTTGATAGTTAGAGAATAAAATCTGACCAAACTGTTTAATCTTGGTAGATCATCAGATAGGTAGAGTAAATAAAAGGAGCTCATCAGTTTAATATGAGCCCTTGGATGATATAAAGTTAGAATTAGATAGTTTCCTGCTTTAAAATAAAATTGATAAGGGTTTGCTAGCCTAAGTGCACCGAAATAAGAAGAAAAAATGGTAGGATGATTAGATGGGTAAGTAGAATAAAGGTTGCAGAAGTATGATGATTGATTAGGCAAAATCACATTTATCATCTTTCAACATATATTTCAAATGTGAATGGGCAATTAAGAATGAATAAGGTTTACGAAGTCAATTAATTAACTTCCCCCATTCATTTCAGCCCTTTACTTTACTAATTTCCCATAAATAAATTCTAAGTACTTAAATCCTTTATGTCAAATAGGCTTAGAGCATTTCTCTGACTTCTGGAGGGACCGGACCCTTGGCTTAATGACTTAAGGACAACAAGCACTAGATTCCTCCTCATCAAAAAATTCATCTCCCTTCATTCCCCCTCATTTCCCTAATAAAACCCCTTTTTCTAAGATTAAAATACTATTTGCCTAGGGAAAGTAATCACCCCCATGTAAAACCCCTTTTTCCCAAAAACCCACAAAAACACTTTAGCCTAAGTTATAATGCATATATGCGAAAAGAAAACAAATCACAGAAAATTCATTATGCTTAGCGTAATTCATTTCTGCCATTTTCATATTACTTCTAACTTTTATATATTAATTCCCATTAATACCCTTTCCCATATGTATATATTAAATCCCTTACATTGATATCCCTAGACCTAGTTTTAACTATAAAACTACGAATTTCACCCAAACCCCGACAAAGTTCCTTAACTGATCGATTCGCTATTACGTTAAGTAAAACTCCGTAAATCACCCATGCCACCTAAGTTCGTCATTAATCCATGCTCAATCACCATACCGCCATAATTAACCCATCGGCCCCCCCCCCTTTACCCTCCGCGCTCATTCACAGCGCAATCACCATCCAATATCAAGGCCCATATCCAACGGTCATAAGCCATTTCAGGTGGGATCATCCATCGAACGATACCCACCTGAAAAAGTGGTTTTCCAGCCAACCCCCAATCCTACGTGTCATTCAATGAATAGAATCGGGTGACCTGTCCCAAACCAAGCCCACAAAAGTGGTGCGAAATAAACTACTTACTGCCCTCTCGCTAAATGAATCGTCTACTATTCACTTTACGCCAAAATTCAAAAAAATCAAACCTTTACCCGTTTAAACACGAAAACCCCAGTTTTGCTCGTTTTCGCCTGTTTGTGCAATAAAACCCTGTGTAACCCTTCTGCACCACCTGAAACCTCTGCTAACCAATTCAAGCATGGTTTACCTCCTGAAAGCACTTTGGACACACTCCATAGACCTATAAAGCTCGATAAAACCATTAATGACCCTCCCTGTCAACCCAACATTTTCCTAACTGTTTGTTTTATTTTACATGAGATCAAAAGGCCGCAGCCTTGGATAAAAAATCTTAATACTAGTCATAAGACCTATTTACTCCAATATTGTTATCAAATCTATTCAAACAGAGATGGAAAATAAAACATACAGTTAAAAGAAAAAAAGAGGAAACAGGGAATTAAATCATTTACTGTTGAAATAGACAGTAAAAACCTAAAATATGCAGTGAAGGTAAAAAGACATAGTAAAGAATAGTCAAAGTGTATCAGGACTAAAGAGTATCATATTGAAGACCAAGTCAAGTAAAGCAGCTAGCATGAAGACAAACAACAGGGAAGACAGTTACAAAGCATATAGATTCATGTCAAAGTGAAGATAAATTAAAAAACAGAGCGATAAAAGTAAACATGGAGGTGGTAAGGGTCAAATAGAGATGAAAACAATTTCACCAGCAACAATGAAGTTTATCCAAAGTAAAAGTGAAAATCAGTTAAAAGAAATTTAAGGTTAGAAGATGAAATGAGAGAAAAAATGGTACATTCTTTAGAAATTTCTTGTTTAAGTCATAGTTTTTCAGAAACTAGTTCGGAAAATCCAAGATGAATTTTCAAAAACTGGAGGATGTTTGTGTTCCTAAAAGGGTAATCTACAAAAACCTATCTCACTGTTTACACAGGTATTACCAAAAGTGAGATAAGTGCATGTCTTCACAGCCTATTTTTCAGACTGTGCAAAGTCTTATGTTTGACATCTGTTTACAGAGAATATTGTAAACAACTGGAGCTAAATGTTGGGGAACTGAGAGAGGTTTGTCTTAAACACATACTTATCTGCAATAACCTCTTTTACTTTTTACATATCTATCTCTGATTGAGATATACAAAGGTATAAATGGACCCTAATTTTGCATAATTGTTGGGGTAGAATGCACAAAGAAATGATGGAGTTAGTGATTTGGATGCGTCATCATCAATTAACAGTTTCTATCAAATTCGACTTTCTCTTCTATTTCACCCTCAATCCATAAATATAGTGCCAAATAGATTCATTAGTTTTGAGTGTCCTTTATTTAAGTTCTATTAATGTAAAACAGTTTGAGATATTTGTAAAACCAATCTTGATATTTTTTCAAGATATTTCAGTTTATAATTTGTATAAATACTTCTTCATTTGAAGTCTTTTGTGTGGATTACAAGGAATTTCTATAGAATTTTTCTCTT
This sequence comes from Pinus tabuliformis, assembly GCA_031772625.1. Taxonomy (NCBI): domain Eukaryota; kingdom Viridiplantae; phylum Streptophyta; class Pinopsida; order Pinales; family Pinaceae; genus Pinus; species Pinus tabuliformis. The sequence continues at coordinate 796,171,334 of CM062817.1, forward strand.
AAATCAGAGTTCTATTGTATCAATGACTGGATTGGCTTGTTGGATCAAGGAATAAAGATCAAATATTTTGCAGGATTCTTGTGTAAAGCGAAATACAAATAATTATTCTCCTATGTTCAATGTTATTTTCCTTATGTTTTTTCCATAATATTTTATGTAAATTTCTAAAATCTAAATGTATGACAAGGAATGATATTTCAGAAATTGCTTAAATGCACTATGTCTTGATTGTTTTACATTCTGAATGTTTTCTCCTAAACTATCTTAGCTAGGGAATTCTTAACTGCTCCTTAGCTTCCGTAGTTTCTCCTCTGATCTATAGCAAATGATTCTTAATTGCCTTTTATTCATGATCACCCTTTGTTCTTCATTTTGATCCCGGTCCAAGGATTCTTAAGTGCCCTTTCACCCTGGTTAGAATTACTTCACCCATTAGGCCTAAAGATTTGCATTTTTCTTTGCTAGCCTGCCCTGTGAACATTCCTTTTAATGATCTGGTCCAATTATGTTATCCATTTGTTGACTCCATATCTGAATGGCTTGAATACCTAGCTCTATCCATCTGCTCCAAGAATTCCACCACCCAATCTTCAACACAAATCAAAACCTCCCTGAACTTTCATAACTAGCCTAATATCGCATCAAACAAAGCTAAATCATATAGAGAGAGCCCTCTCTGGACTTAGGTTGGCTAGAGCCTAAGCCTAAAAGTCAGTGTGTGGTTACCTTGGTGATCTCTTTCCTTAACCTTGGGAAATTACCGGATGATAACAAATCCCTTCAAAGTTGAAGTATTTATGAATTGGCCTAAACCCAATAATGTAAAATAAGTTAGGAGATTTTTGGAAGCAACCTAATATTGGAGAAAGTTTATTTCTAACTTCACATCTATTCCATCTCCACTACTTGCTTTTAAAAGTGTGAAACAGGTCTTTCAGTGGGGAGGCAAGTAGCGGAAATCCTTCGATAAATTGAAAGAGAAAATTAGTACAAAACTAGTTCTTGCACTTCCAGATCTTAAGTAGTCATTTGAGATTCAAATCAATGCAAGTGATTATGACATGGGAGTAGCTTTGATGTAGCATGGTATTCCTATTTTTTATCATTCTGAAACCTTTACCAATGCAGTAATTAACTATCCAACTTATGATAAAGAGTTGTATGCTTTGGTACAAAGAGTGAAGAAATGAAAGCATTATTTGATGGGTAAGTAAATGATTATTCATGCTGACCATCAACCTTTGTAATATTTACAATCACAAACCAAGCTACAACAAGCTAGAAAATTTAGGTGGATGGGATTTCTACAACAATTTCATTTGGTGATTAGGTACAAGAAAGGTATATACAACAAAGTTGTTGATATATTGTCAAGGACTATTGTTAATTCATTTATCATTCTTAAGCATAACTCAATCATGCATGAAATTTATATTGAACAATATTGATGGGTCCCATCAATAGATATATTTTGAGGTCTATTGTGATATCGTCCAACCCTTAAGACCCTCATTTTCTCATATTAATTCACATTTTTAGCCATATATACTTAGCAAGAATACTAAGGGGTTCTTGTCGTATTGCATGGACTAATGTGATTAATATGCAGGAAAAATAAGCATTTTTGGAGATATTTACAATGTAGGGGCTTGGTGGAAACATCTAGTGAGAATACAGGGGGCTTGTCCACTCCATTAATTCTCTTAATTCGCTTGAGATCTAACAACTCGAATTCGCTAGCAGACCAGGAACTCTAGTGCATGTGAAGATCAAAGGGAACCAAATCCACCAATTTTGAGATTTTGGATGAGAGCATTCCTCCTTTGAAGGGAACTGCCCCTAAGCCAATTTTTGTATAAATAAAACATCCTAAAGGCTCATTAGGATTCGAATTTTTGTTGAAGATAGGAGCAGCTAATAAGAGCCTTGTGCTTGATACTATTATTTTCATCTTTCATATGATGTATGTGACTTTTATTTTCTGTCAATGAGAAGTTCATTATTAGCTTGCATTTGAGTTAGTTTTGGAGGGATGAAACCATTGGGTTTGGGCCCAACCCAGAGGCTTTAGTCCCTCTATTGTATTATTTTCTTGTTCTTATTAAATTCATTGCAATTACTTTCTAGTTTAAGTAGGAATTACATCATATAACTTGTAGTTGTAGGTTTTCCTATCACATCTCTTGTGGGAAGAGTGGTTTGAAGATCAACAACAACAACCCAAAAACATGTGTTTATGATTTATTGGAAATTATTAAGTGTTGGATTGTAATCCTTCTGCATGCTTCGTTTATGCAACTTAGAAGGTAGTAGAATTTATTTTTGAATTAGAGTTATGTTTTAGGGTATAGTAGACTTTAATAAAATTCAGCTCATCTTTTCCATGTTAATTTATTTTGCTGTAATATTCATCATTTGATGCATGTGTTTGATTAGTATGTAGGGATTTTTGTTGACTTGTAGGGGTGCGAATACTCTTCCACATCCACCTATACCATTCCGTCCCTATCCTTAAAACTTCACATTGCTTCCAAATTCTGCCACCGAGATCACTCTTCGAGGGTAAATGAAGCACATCATGCGCATAAACTTTGGTGCACGATAGGCCTTTGAGGGGTACTAAGCTTCGACAAGGGGCTCCCACACCCTTAATTCACCTTAATTCACCTTAATCTGCCTTCCCTCACCTTCAAGATACCATTGTTACCCTAAAAAATATATCGGACCCCCTCGTGTAGAAAATGAGAGCCTACTATGGCAAAATAGGGCCTCTTGTAGCACTTCCTGTTGTAGTCCTGTAACATTGCTTACTTCAACCAGATCCACTCGAGACATCAATCCTTTCATTTTGAAGTTGAATAATGGACCCCAAGATTTGATTTCATGATTAAGGAGTACTCTAATACCACTCCATCCCCATCCTTTCCTCACTGCAAACATAAGGCAACAAGTAGAATTCTACTTAGCATTCTTTTTCATAGTTGTGTTGAATATTGAATTCCTCATTTTTAAGCAAGTTGAAAATAGAAAAATGATTCATGAAAGTAGGATATTGATTTTATTAAGTGCTAAAATAGAGTAGCATGGTTTACTTCTACAACTATACTAGCCTCTTCCTTTCATGCAATTTCAATTAGCATTTACATTTAATGAATGTCATTTTCATTTTTGTAGTTAGAATCATGTTCATATCCTTGCAATCATGATATGATTTTATAATAAATTTTATTTTTTGTTAGTTGAAGGAGTGGTATTTAAATACCTAGATTTGATCTAATGACTGAAGATCACATGAGTAGAACCTAACCTGTTGTGCATATAGCATTGTCACCTCTAAGTTTGTACGAACACCGAGTTGATAATTTAAGTTGAGAAAATTTGGGAGTTGCAACATCCTTGGTGCAATACCAAGGCTCATCACTTTTTCACATATTTTCTGAGGAGGTGTCTTAGTATGTGTTGTTTCTACTTAGGAGTTATTGGTTTTTTCTATTTTACATCAGTAATATTGATTTGAAAGTTTCAGAAAAAAAAGAGAAAAAAATAGATTTAGTTATTTAATTCCTTGTAGGAGTAGGTATAGTCAAGGGAGATTCTTATGAAAAACCCCAACCCCCTCAAGTAGTTAACCTTCATTCTTATTTGGTGATTGTGAACTTCCCTCTCTGACTATAGGGGAGTTAAAAGACCCTCTAGGTGAGCAACCTGCAACTTTTGAGGAACCCATAGGGGAAGAAGAGCCTATTTCACCTACCCAAACCATGGCTAAGAACATGCACAATGAGATTTTCCCTATCAAAGAAAAAGATGGAGAGGCTAGAATGAAGAATATAAGCCCTGTTTCCCTTCCAGATTTCGATGGCCTAACCTCTCAGGATCCTAACATCTTCATGTTGGATTTTTTTGTTTTCTGTATGACTTATGACTATGCCTCTAGTGAACAGAAGCTAAAGTTGTTTCCATCTACCCTCAAGGAGGAAACATTGTGTTGGTTTAGTAGTTGACCTAGAGAAAGCATCACTACCTTGGGCCAAATGAAACAAGCCTTCAATAAAAAATATAGGGATTACTGTACGTCTAAAGAAACAAAGGAGGAAATATTTAGGATGACCTTTGGACCTAATGAATCCTTCTAGGTTTATGAGGAAAGATTCCAGCTAAATTATAGGATGGTAACTATACCCTTGACCCTAAGTCACTCAAGTTAGTTCTTCTCCGAGGGATCAGGGAGGATGTAATGGAAACCATCAACATACTGTCTAGATGATATATCTACCAATTTACTTATGATGACATCAAAACTGTATTTAGGAATCACTCTAGGGATGCTAGGAAAAAGGGTAGGTCAAGCCAAGGCTTCATCAGTTCATCTCCCTCTAAAACAACCATCAAACATGAGATAGGAAGTATGTTGGAGGATTTTAAGAGTGAAATGTTGCATACCTTTTCCATTTAAATGTATATTATGAAAATTTAAAGGAAGAAAGAGGAAGAAGAAAGGGCACTAGCTATCTTCTTCCCTAGATGCACTAAGAGACACCCAAGGAATGAGTGCCCACGGAATGCCATAGAAGTCTGCTATGTTTGTGAAGAGAACCATGTAACAAAAAAATGTCCCTCTCTACCAGGTCTGAAGGTTGTATACCAAGGGGCATATGGTGGTTCAAAGCAGATCTATTTCATTAACCAAGGAATGCCTCAAGGCCCTCGGCCATATCAATAGGGCATCCAAGGTGCACACTATCCTCATTAAAATATAAATAATAAAGAAACTTTCCACCCTTGGCACCTATCCAATCATCCATCATGGCCCACACCTCCTCCTTGGCCTTATACTCCTCAATATCCTCCTCAGCCTATTCACCATCATTTCCAGCCATATCCACCCCAATATTCCCTCACAAGTTGAAGACCTCAAAAAACCCAACCTCCTTCTTTATTTTCTCAACCTCAACCTCAACCACAACTCCCTCACCATACCCCACCTATGCAACCTCAAATTCTTGGTTAAACCTGAACAATAAGCAAGCACAAAATGTTTATTGTGGGGAAGCATCCTATATTGCGTATGCTATGGAAATCTAAGAGATCAACCTTCGGTCAAGGAAGGCGCTCCCTTATAATCAACCACCTTCTCCACTTGAAAAATATTGAAAAATGGAAGGATGATAGTGCCCCTTAAGAAAATGAAACTCCTTATCCTGAAAGGTTGGTCCACCCTAAACAACACACCCAAAATGAGGATGAACCGTTGGGAGAATTGAAGAACTTGTTTGTCAATATACCCCTTCTCTAGGCCATGAAAGATGTTCCCATGTACAACAAGATTTTTAAGGAAGAATGTTTCAAAAGGCATGAGAAAAGAAGAAGGGATAACCCCCTATCAATGTTGTTGGAAAAATATCTAATCTGATGCTTGGAAGGGTAATCACCCCAAAGTACTTGAATCCTAGTAGCCTAGTAGTGGATGTGAAAATTGATCAAATTATTGTCCTTGATACCTTAAGTGACCTTGGGGCTACAATCAATGTGATGACCAGGAAAACCATGTCGAAGCCCAACATCCAAGGGGCCTTGAGGAATACCACTACAGTGTTACAACTTGTAGACAAATCCACATTAGCTCTTGAGGGAGTTATTGATGATGTCATGGCTTCCACTTACTTGTGGGAGTACCCCACTTATTTCTCGGTCCTCTAGCCTAAAACAAAGTTTAATGGATGTCCTCTCATCCTAGGAATACCTTGGTTGGGCACTATTTATTCCTACATTAGTTTCGGGGCTAGGAATACGACAATTAAGAATGGGAACCTATCAAAACAACTTGTGTTGTATCGTCCTTCTCAACCTTATATTGAGCATGGTTTTCCCTTGTAATTAGAGGATGAGGAAGAGGAAGAATTTTATCATACATCCCTCTACCTAGTATGCACTCTAGATGCTGTTATTGTGGGGGGGGGGATAACTTGATGAAGATGATATTATTGACCATAGGTTATAGAAACAACACCCAATGTCTATGCCAGTTGATGAACTAATGAAAGAATTCCAAAGTAATCCTTGGAATGATTTGTGTTCTACTCACTCTGACATAAAACATGTGAAGGTTGTGCAGATTGGCTCATCGAGAACTCTAAATATTAACCGCTCTCTCTCAGTCGAGCATGAATAACAATTATGCAGTGTTCTGAAGGAACACCTGGATGCTTTTGATTGGGATTATAAGGATATAAAGTGTGTGCATCCCTCAGTCTTTACTCATCATATCTATAACAAAGAGGGATGCAAGCCTATGCACCAACCCTAGTGAAGGATAAAATCAACTCTTAAGGAAATTTTGAAAGAGGAATTACAAAAGCTACTGTATGTTCGGTTCATATACCCCATTTGAGATTGTGAGTGGGTGCCCCCTCTTATTTTAGTCCCCAAGAAAAATGGGAAGAGGAGGATCTATGTTGACTACTGAGAACTTAACAAGGCTACAAATAAAGACTATCTCCATTTTCCCTTCATCGAAGAATTCCTAGATGGACTTGTGGGGAAGAAATTCTTCTCCTTCCGGGATGGATTTAGTGGGTACAACCAAATACAGATCAGCCCTAGGGACCAATATAATACCACAATCACATGTCCTTAGGGTACCATTACCTATACTGTCCTTCCATTCAGTCTGTTCAATGCCCCTTTTAGTGGTTATAACCAAATATAGATCATCCTTGAGGACCAATATATTACCACATTCACATGTCCTTGGGGTACCATTGCCTATAGTGTCCTTCCATTCATTCTAGGAAATTCCCCTGCTACCTTCCAGAGGGAAGTCTAAGTATCTTTACTGAAATTTTTCATAACAATGTTGAGATATACATGGATGAATTCACTCTTTATGGATGTGACTTTAAGGAAGCTCTTTCTAATATATGAAAAGTCTTAAACAATGCATTGAAAGGAATATTTCATTGAGTCCCAAGAAATGTGAATTTTGATGAAAGAAGGGACTGTGCTTGGTCATTCCATAATCAAGGAAGGGATACAAGTTGACCCAAACAAAATTGCCATCATTAAAAGGGTCTTTATCCCTAAAAAACATAGAGATGTTTGGAGCTTCCTTATATTACTTGGGTATTATAGAAGGTTCGTTAAAGACTTTAGTAAACTAGATTCATCTTTGTTTGGAATATTGGCTAAATATTTCGACTTTTGTAAGAAAAAAAACTGTCAAGATGACTTTGAAGTGATAAAAGAAAATTTGACCACTGCACCCATCCTTAGAGGTCCCAACTAGGCATTACCTTTCAATATACACACAGATCCATCAGATAAATTTGTAGGGTCTACCTAAGGACAAGTGGAAGAAAAATTGTCGTATGTTATCTATTTCATTAGTAAGAACCTTTGTAAAGCTAAGTTAAATTATACAGTCACTAAAAAGGAACTCTTGGTTGTGGTACATTCTTTGAACAAGTCTAGGCATTACATCACTTATTATCAAAATTTTGTTCACACTGATCATGTAGCCATTAAGTATTTATTGAATAAACCTCATGTCATTGCTTGGATAATTATATGGTTGTTATTAATGGAAAAATTTGATTTGACTATTATTGCAAACCAGGGAAAAAGAATGTGGTTGCATATTTCTTATTAATACTAACCTTTCCTATAGAAAAGGAAGAAATGGTAGATGATCAACTCCCAAATGAACATATCTTTTCCATATCAATGCCTTTTCCTTGGTTTGTTGATATAGCCAACTACTTGGTTCCTCTAAGGTTCCCTCCTAATCTGTCCTACAAGGAGAAAAGAAAGACTATTAGGAAAAGTGCCCCATTCACTTAGATTGGGGAAAATATTTTCGTATTGGAGCTAGATCATATCTTGAGGAGATATGTGAGGGAAGAGGAGGTATTTGAAATCCTCTCAGCATGCCATGAGGGACGTTATGGAGGCCATTTTGGTGCTAAGAGGACAACCTTCAATGTTCGACAAGTAGGTTACTACTAGCCCACTTTACATCAAGATGCAAGGAGGTACACCACCGGGTGTGATCAATGCCAAAGGAAGGGTAATCCCACACCTAAGGATGGGATTCCATTACAAACTCAAGTGACTCAAGATCCATTTGATAAGTGGGGCATGTATTTCATTTGTCCCATTGATCCCCCATAGGGACATAAGAAGTATATCATTGTATGCACTGATTACCTAACTAAATGGGATGAAACAAAGGCAGTTTAGGAAACAATTAAGAAGAAGGTGGGTGATTTTCTAAGGGAGAACATGTTCTATAGGTTTGGTTTTCCAAGAGATTTTTTCACTTATCAAGGAACACAATTCACATCAAATATGATCAAATATCTCATGAAGCAACACCACATCAAGCACATGACATCCATTGCCTGTCACCCTCAGTAAAATGGGCAAGTGGAGGTCAAAAACATAACATTGGACATCATTTTGACCAAGGTTGTTAGCACTAGTAGAGAGGATTGAGCAGGCCAAGTTGTAGAAGCCACTTTGGCCTACAACACCACTTGGAAGACCACCACTGGATTTACTCTATTCAAACTAGTCTATGGGAAGAAGGCCCTATTGTCCATTGAATTTGAATAAAATACCTTAAGGGTGGAAGCTCAGTTAGACTTGGACTTCACTGCAACACAACAACATAGGTTTCTCCAACTCAATGGTTTAAATCAATTTAGGCTACAAGCTCTCCTACACACTAAGGTAATCCAACTCCAGAGGAATATTTTGCATGACAAACACATTAGTGAGAAGATTTTTTAAGAAGGTGAGTGGGCCCTAGTGTATGATTCTAGATTCAAGGATTTCAAGGTAAAATGAATAAAAGGATGTTTGGATGCCTATTTAGTGGAAATATGTCATGAGAATTGGTTTGTCCAAATTAGAATAATTGATGAGGAAGGTATTCCCTTACTTGTCAATGGTTACAAGTTGAAGTTGTGTAAAATACCTCTATCCAAGGAAGATTTTATTAGTTTAATCAAAAAATAATTGAATGTAATTGGGAGGATCACAACCCTCAGTCCACAAATATTATAAAAAAAGGAAAATAAAAGAAAAATAAATGGCCTTGATGAAAACCTCCATGAGACATCTAAGGCCAACTCTAGGGTTGAAAACCTCTATGAGGTAGCCCAAGAGAAAACAAAAAAACATAAAAAAATAATTAAAAAAAGAGAGAAGGAAAATAATATGAAAACATCCCAGATGAAAACCTCCTCTGAGGCGATTACGACAACCATGCAAGTCGAAAAAATCTCCAGAGGCAGTCTACATTTCTCAAAAAAAGAGAGAAAAATAAGGCACATGTGGGGAGTCCTGACATCAAACTTTCTAACAGTCCTCTTTTGTAGGACTCTAGACAATTAGAAAGATAGTGGTTACAGAACAGGTTCCACGGTTCATTTCTCCATTTTTCATATCCCTTCATTCAATTTTCATCCTCTTCACCCACCTCCCTACCTCCCTCCACCATCTAGCCAACAATTGAACCATCCTTTGCCTCATTTTTTAAATGCTACAAGACTATCCAAAACTATTATAGGACTATCCTGAATTGTTACAAGAGCAACATGAAATGCTACAAGAGGGAGATCCACTTGGGAAAGGGGGCCAAAGGTCATGTTTTCCTTGGAAATGTTGGGAGAGGTCCACCAATATTCCTTCATAACTCATCAAATCCATTTGACCAAATTCATCCTCAAAATTTTACTTCTACCATACATAAAAAACAACAGAAAAAGGACTATGCCTTCACCTTTTTCACCAGTTTCACCACCCTCTAATGATTCTAATATTGTTCCTATACCCCCTATGATTCTTCCTAATCCTTTAATGTAATATGACATATTGAGGGAGAACTAAGTGACTGTTACAGGAAGGAGATCAGTCTTGTAGTAGATTGCACAGTTCCAACAAGATCTTGAGCCAAATATTTTTTACAGCTCAAGAGTAGAAGATCCAGCCACCCTAAGGCATCATGAGGCCATTCCTAAATCTTATAAAGGTCACACCATCCCTGAAGAGCATATGTAAGGTCATCTATCCACTCCAACAACAACATATCAAACACTCGAAGGAGTCTTGCATGGAAGAAATATTTCATCATTCAATGACATCATCATGTTGTGAATACCTATGCATAAGTAAACAAGGAAAGTTAGCACCTCTAGAGGTTAGTTAATCAATAATTAGATCAATAACAACTTGCATGTGTCTCCATCACTTCGACATCATAGGTAGGCTCAAGTATGACACCCCTCACCTCTTTCCTATGCACATAATGGTAAAAAAAAGTATTTAATGTCTGATAATGGTGTTTTTATGGGCTGGAGGTGGTCAGTAAACTTGGCCACCTTATACTAGTAAACTATAGTTCACTCAACCACTCATGCAACATGGAAAAGTAAAATTAAGTGGAGTGATGATTACGAGGAGTGGGGGCAATGATTAAAAAATGGAATTTCCAACAGGAGCACACAAATGGAGCTACAAGGATGAATTAAGGGGATAAAGAGAGCCAAACCACCAAATGTTTTCCTCAAACCCTTATGCACATGAGAGAGTCATACTAGAAAGGGTAAGTGGCCTCCTCCCTCTCTAATTTCCATACACCTGCATGAATAATTATTCTTAAGTCAAGTACCATGTAGCAACCATTGTGTAGTAATTTCCTTTGAAAATTTATCATATAAGAAGGCGAGATAGGGGTAGAGAAAAAAAAATCATAGTAAAAAATATCATCCTTCTCCTCCTTTGTCAAAAAGAAAACTAGCCACTATCTCTGCACCCGATACTTTTTTGAGGAAAATATTGAAAACACACCTAAGATAACCTATAAAAGGAGCAATAGAAGAAATGGGAGGAGGTTTCAATAGAAGAGAACCCACAGACAGAAAAATAATCCATTAGCATCCCGCTTTTATGGACATTTTTCTGAGACACCGGTGGATGCGATTCTTTTAGAAATTAAAGGGACATGATGATGAGATAACTCAAGAATTTTCCATGGACATCAATTCTCAGGAAGAAAATAGGGCTACTACTGTCGTTAAAGAAATTTCCATCCCTTCGAATGCATAACTCATAATCAGAATAACCACCCTACCCTTAGGAGTTTGATGGAGCAATTAGGACAAGGTAGTAGGTGTTATAGCGAAGAAAGAATTCTTCCTTCATAAAGAGAAGCCTATAGAATATAAAAATTGAGTGAGAAGAGAGAACCTCACTTGCCCTTAGGATGAAATGGCCTATCACATCCTTAAATACATATCTTGTGAGGGGAGGTTGAGAATTGTGTATGCCTATCACTTTAGGATTCTCCATGAGTTAAGGTTGGAGATAGAGTTACCAATTCCAAAGAGACTCAGTGTTCCACATTTCCTCTTAGAGTCCACCATTGAAATGAGCCAGAAAGTGAGGGAAGGGAAGCACCAACACGTTTCTCATCATGGCCTGACCAAGCTAATTGTCATGGATGCCTTAAGCCACCTAAGGAACCATGTGTTATGGCTTGACTTTGTAGACATGGACAAGGAGGTTTTCATTGAAACACAAAACCTCACCTCCACAGAACATGAAGAAACACAAACCTATAGTACTGGTGGTAGGGAAGATAAGGAAGAAGAGAATGAGAAAGTAGAAAAAAAGGAAAGAGTGGGAGATAAATAAAGAGAAGAGGAAGAGAACCCTTAGGAGCCCTCCAAACTTTAAGGGACAGAAAGACAAAGGAAAAAATTAAGCCTCCCACCAGGAAACATAGAGTAATTTGTGGCTGCCACATTGGCCACACTTGGCACACCAATCAAGCCCAAAAGAAGGTAGCCAAGGCAAGGCCCCTTGTATTTAAAAAAAGGAAGAACACGAGGGTAAGGCAAGGGAAGCCTCAACCTCCTTCAAAATTCCTTGTCATCATTGATGAATCAACAAGCAAAAGGGAAGAAGTGGGACCTAGTGAAGGGAAAATTGAAGAAGTTGCCTCTCCCAAAGAAAATAGTAAACAACTAGCGCCAACCATATGGAGGCCCATCACTAGAGCAGTCATATCTAAGAGGCTAAAAGTATAAGATGCCCTGTTACAAGAAAAGAAAGAGGAATTACAAGGCAAAACATAAGAGCTACAAGAAAAACATGGACTACAATAAGAGAAACATGGTCATCTATAGGAGCAACAAGATATGCTACAGGAAGAGGTAGCCACATCAAAAAGAAAATAAGAAGGTATATAATAACTCTAGGAGCTTGATCCATAACCTAAACTTAAATCTGATTACAAATTTATTGATGGAGATAGGATTATACCTGGTAAATTTTCTATACCACTCTTAATTGTGTTGGAAAAGGAAAGATGCAAAACTCATAGATGGATGAAAATTGCAAGATACAAAAAGGTGGAATATGTGGGCCTCATGGAGGAAAAGGTAAATGAAATGAGCATGGAATTAAATAACTTAAGGCTAAGGGATTCAATCATGAAGGAGAAGCTAGAGACAAAAAATAAAAGGCTAAGCGAGCCACTGCAAGAAAAAGAGGTACAACTTTCCACCATGGAAACTTTATCCATGGAATTCATACAATGCAGGAAACTATCCAAATCCTATGCCATCTTCCTAAAGGATTAGTGGTTTTATAGATAAAGACATTAGCACAATATGGCTCTTTACATTTCCAATACTACAGAAAGTTCATTGAATTTGAAAAAGGGAAAGTATTGAGGATAGAGCCAAACTGACTGAGTTTTACATGCACAATATGTTCCTCATAGACATGAACTTCTAGGACCCAAACTCAATATTGGGGGACATGTAACTAATGACATTAGCCTCTTGCTTTACCCATGAGGAAACAAGAGCTCAAGAAATAAGGAGGGCGATGACGAAAAAAGGGATAGATCCCTTAGAAATCAAAGCATAATTAGTGAGCCCCAAGGCTGTCATCATGAACCACAACCTCATCTCCACCAATCCTGAATTAGCACCTCGGTAAATGACAACCGAATAAAAAAAATATCCTTGATTTTGAGGACACCTTTAGGATGTTGGGGATAGAATGTTTGCATGCTTTCCAAATAAGATGGCATGCCTTGCCTTATAGTTTACAAACCAAAGAGTATCACTCTCCTGAAAGACTAATGAATACCTTGGAGAGAACCCCACGTTACAAAAGAATCATGCAAAGCTAGAAGATCAAGTGAATAGGACTCAAACTCGATCCTCCCTTGTTGTCGGGCCTACATGAGAGAAGAAACTAGGTAGAAGAACAAAAGGAATGGACAAACATAGAAGAAAATGTAGGTTTCTATCCATAGGAAGGCACATCATCTGAGATGCCTTGGGATGTTAGAGAGGCCACTAGTGCCATCAATGAACTTCACATTAGTGACTGAGTTTCTAAAAGGGTGAACAACACCAATAGTAGGGGGATGATGATGGGTCCCATCAATAGGTATATTTTGAAGTCCATTTTGTTATCCTCCAACCCTTAAAAATCCCCCTTTCTCACATTAATTCACATTTTAGCTATAATATGCTTAGTAATAAGACTAAAGGGTGCTTGTTGTATTGCATGGCCTAATGTGATTAATATACATGAAAAAGAATAATTTTGGAAATATTTACTATGCATGGGCTTGGTAGAGACATCCAGGGAAAATATAAAGGGCTTGTCCACTTCATTAACTCTCCAACTCGGCTTGAGATAAAATATTCCTCACTAACATCTCAAATTAACTAGTAGTCAAGGAACTCCTGTGCATGTGAAGATGAAAGGGAACCAAATCTACCAATTTCAAGATTTTTGAGGGGAGTATTCCTCCTTTCAAGGAAGCTGCCCCTCAGCTACTTTTTTAATAAATAAACTAGCCCAAATAATAGATAGGATTTGAATTTTTGTTGAAGATACGAGAAAATATTGAGAGCCTCGTGCTTAATAATGTTATTTTCATCTTACATATGATGTATGTGACTCTTATTTTCTATCAATGAGAATTTCATTGTTGACTTGCATCTGAGTTAGTTTTGGAGCATTAAAACCCTTGGGTTTGGGCCCAACCCAGTGACTTTAATCCTTCTCTTTTATTATTTCCTTTTTCTTGTTCAAGTCATTGCAATTGTTTTCTTTCTTAAGTAGGAATTAAGTCACAAAACTTGTAGTTGGAGGTTTGCATATCATGTCTCTTGTGGGAAGAGTGGTTGGAACAACAACCCAAAAACACATGTTTATGATTTCTTGGAAATTCTTCAGTGTTGGATTGTAATCCCTCTCCATGCTTGGTTTCTGAAACTAGGAAGTTAGTAACATTGATTTTGAAATTAGAGTTGTGTTGTACGGTAGAGTAGATTTTAATAAAATTCAACTCATCTTTTCCATGTTAGTTTATTTTGTTGTAATACTGATCATTTGATGCATGTACTTGATTAGTCTGCAGGAATTTTTGTTAACTTGTAGGGGTTGGCACACTCTTCCACATCCACCTGTACCATTCCATATCGCTCCTGGAAACTTCACATTTCTTCCAAACTACGCAACTCAGATCACTCTTCTAGGGAAAATGAAGGACACCTTGGGCATAAACTTTGGTGCAAGATAGGCCTATGGCGGGTACTAATGTTGGCTAAGGGGCTCCCACACCATTCATTCACCATCTCCCACCTTCCTTCACCTTCAAGATACCATTCTTTTCCTTAAAAATCTCTTAGACCCCTTCCTTTAGCAAAACAAGGTCTCCTATAGCACTTCCTGTAACACTGCTTACTTCAACTAGATTCGCTCCAGACTCTGAACCCTACATTTTGAAGTTGAATAATGGCCCCAAATATTTGATTTGATTTCACTATTAATGAATAGTTTAAGACCAATCCAAGCCCATCCTTTCTTGACTGCAGACATAAGATAGCAAGTAGAATTAGGCTTAGCATTTTTTTTTATAGTTGTGTTAAAGATTGAATTCCTCATTTTTAAGAAAGTTGAAAATAGATAAGTGACTTATGCAAGTATGATATTTATTTGATTAAGTGTGAAAATAGAGTAGAAGCGTTTACTTCTGCAACTATACTAGCATATTCCTTTCATCCAATTTCAATTATGATTTACATTTAATGACTGCATTTTCATTTCTATAGTTAGAATCATGTTCATCTCCTTGCAATCATGATATCCTTTCATAAGAAATTATGTTTGTAGTTAGTTGAATGAGTGGTCTCTGAATACCTTGATTTGATCTAATGATTGAGGGTGACATGAGTAAAACCTAACCTGTTGTGCATATAGCATTGTCAGCTCTAAGTTTGTACGAACGTTGGGCTGATAATTTAAGTTGAGAAGCCTTGGGAGTTGTAAAATCCTTTGTGAAATAACAAGGTTCATCAATTATGCTCAAGATGACAGTTTTAAAGATTTTTATGCAACTTTGATTTAAGGAAATCATGTTGAAGAGTTAGATTATCATTATCATAACAAAATTTTGTATCATCTTGGCAAGTTATGTGTTCCATAGGGTGAAAGATTCAATGACATAAGGAAGCCCACACTTCTCTTATTTCTGGTCACTTTGGTGTAGGAAAAACACTTGCACAAATTCAAATGTATCGTTATTCTCCTCGCATGAATGAAAGTGTTTCAAGATATGTAAGAGGATGTTCCATGTGTGCTACTAGAAATCCTGGAAATAGGAAATTGGGTTTGTACACTCCACTTCCTATTCCATCCTGTCCTTGGAAAATTACTTCTATGGATTTTGTAGGAGGACTACCTATGTCAAATAAATGTCATGATTATCTTTATGTTGTTGTGGATTGTTTCAGAAAAAAGTGTGTGGTGATGTCATGTAAGAAACAGGTTATCGCTAAGAAGACCGCAAAGATGTTGTTCCAAAATGTATGGGTACACTTTGGGTTTCCCACTTCTATTATTTTTGATCGAGATTCTCAATTTGTCGGGAAATTTTGGTTAAGATTATGAGAACTCTTGGACACTAAGTTGAAGAAGAGAACAACATTTCATCCACAAACCGATGGCTAGATAGAAGTGGTAAACATAATAGTAGTACATCTCCTTTGTGGATATTGCAACAAGCATCCTAAGATTTGGGATAAACACCTACATTACCTCCAAAATCCCTAAAATAGAGCCAAACTTTCTTCAAATCAGACATATCCATTCGAAGCATATGTGGGATATTTACCAAAATATCCCTTATATTTTATCTTTGGGAAATATGTTGCAGTGGATGGACATAGTCATATAGACAAATCCAAGCACTTCATTGAAAAAATTCGATTGGTGCATGAGATGGTATAGGAACAATTGGAGAAGAGTCAAGACAAGTACAAGGTGAGACATGACAAGCATCATGTTGGCCATAGCTTCCAGTTGGGAGATTAAGTTTGGCTATATATCAGCAAGGAAATACTTCAAGCTGAAGGTAAAAATATAAAGTCAATCAGATATGGTCCTTTCAAAATCTTCTAGAAGATTGGTAATAGTGCTTTCTAATTAGATTTCCACCATACATGGAATTTTATGTTGCTGTGAATGTGGAAAGATGGAGATTTTATGAGCCTCCTATGATTGAATATCAAGGAGAGAATTTTCATACTCCATCCACAGAAGATTTTTCTCTTGAATACATAGAAGAATTGCAGCAAGATACCATTCTTGATAGGAGGATAAGGACTTCATGCGGAGGTAACATGGAGTATCTTAGTGTGGTGCTCAAAGGAAATAATCCAAGTAAAGTTCGGTGGATTGAGATCAGAAAAGTGAGGGAGTTGTAACCTCACTTACTTGTTGACTAAAAACAAACTTTTGGTGGTCCAAAAGCTTCAAGTGGGGAGGAATGATCGAGGGGATCAAAATATGCTCATATTTCAAAATGCTCAAAATTGATAGAAACTAGCGCCAAATCATAGTGTTCGTTGTCTTGATTCCAATGCCACTTGAATCACCTCAATCTGACATTGTATGAGAAATTTATAATGTTATGAAGTTCTCTCCAAATGGCTAAAATGTCAAACAACAAGGTTAACTGAGCTGCTAACTAGGTGGGTTGTACAATGATGTTAACAGTTGTCTAGGAAAGCAAAGTGGGCGGTATGAGCCAATCCCGTGCTACCACATGGTAGGTCATACAGGAAGTGTTGGCGCATTTTTATTGGTTTCTTGGTTTGAGGTGGCCTAATCATGAGGCACCACGTGGCCTAATGAGAGGGCACCACGTCGCTATCAGAACCATGCAAAATTTATTGAAGTTGGAAAATCAAACTCTGTTGGGATTGAACAACTGACCTATCATAGACCATCCAACCTCCTAATCGTTACCCCAAACATATTTCTTATCAAACCACTGTTGTCACATTATATTTATTGCTAACCAGTCCAACGGTTTTTGAAGGGGGCGGAGCACGTGGCCCCAACCCCTGGTCACATGGAGGTCCATACATCCATAGCATAGGTGGAAGGGGTGAGCTTTTAACTTGGCCCCCAGTTCCGTAAACACCACTTGACCACAACCTGCAGCAAAGGGAGCGGACTGGGTGTCACCTCGCCCATGTCGATGCCCAGTCCCATGATGATCATATGGCTGATGGTAGTGAAAGAGGGAGCAAAGATGATGAGGGGGGCCAATTAGGCGTCGCCTCTTGCTACATGGTGCTCCACATGACTCTGATTTGGTTCTTAAGGGGGTTATTAGCCGAATTAAAGAGGCGAAAATTTGAGCCTTTTTTGACAGGAATTTCATAGGCGCTAGCTGAATTTTTGGCTCGACAACCAAAAGAAAGGCATAATACATAGAATTGTTGGCTAATTTTGTAGAATTGCAGGACAAATAACAAAGATCTGTCCTAGGAAGCATATCTTTCTCATTTTTTAACCTTTTTGAGCTCATGAAGAGCTTAGATAGGGGTTTTTGAGCATTATGGACATAATGACCTTGTTATTTTTATAATTTGAGCTATGGAAAGTGATGTAATTTTATATTTGAGAATATAATTTAAAGGCCCAACATTGGAACCTGGACCCAGAGACATAGCCCAGGATGGGTGAACTCTCTCAACAAATTGTTGTTTGTGTGATGTTGTTCATGGTATATTTTTCTCTGTTTTATTTCTACAAACTTAACTAAAAACACTAAGTTTATGTTCTTTTTCAAATTGATCCATTCCCACAAGACATAAGATCGCTTGAAGAGTGTTTATGAAGCCTTCAATTTTTTTTAATTTCATATGAAGCCTTAACCACAAAAAAACTATTCCATCACATTTCTATTTGAAAATGCTTCTCGGTAGAGTCCTCCTTGTTTATTTGCATCATACCGCTCATACAAGTGCAGTACATGCATATGATGTGACATAGTTGGCAGAGTGCATGTTGCACACTCATGACAACTTAAAAGAATTAACCAAAAGTAAAATGATTTTATGTTATTTAATTTAATTTAACATGGATTCCATCTATCTGTAGGACCGCCTATTGGCCACATTCCCAGAATACTACAAGCTCTAACATTACTCAATGTTCTTCGAGTAAGCCTACCTAAGAATCTATTTTTTTTTAAGTTTTCTTGCAGAGAAGAATACAGAAAATGAGAAGAGCGATAAAGGAACAACTCGTAGACATGGAGTTATTGGATGTTGGTCGAGTTGAAGTAGTAGAGAATTAATGGTAAGGTAGGGTTTTCTTTCTTTCAATAACATGGAAAAATAGGCCTCTCCTATGTATCGCTTATTGCATTGAAGTTTAACAAAACACTGGAGTTCACATATATAACATGGATATGAAGTATTAATTTGTGTGTATACAATATTTTGGGTACAAAATGAGTCTTCCCATGGTTGGGGATCTTATAAAGCACACAACAGGTTTCATCTCCTTTCTTTCCAAGTAGAATTATTTATGTACTATGTATTTTTGGTTTCCTTACAACTTTGGGAGTGCATATCATACCTATGTTTATATACTTTTATGCTAGTCTCATATTGAATGCAATGTTATAAACACAGGTAGAAACACATATATATCAACATAGGATGATCGATCGATATCGTTCCCTCTACTCTAAGTGCAATAATTAAAAACTAACGTTTCCTCCATCCATAGTCCTAGATTAAACTTATTTATCCAAAGCCATGTTGCTACTTCAACAAGTTGTCCAAATGTTAAACCTTAACTAAATGAAATACCCAATTTTTTAGAACTTCTTAATTACAATGGATTGGTGAACAAACAAAAATCTTGGAGATGGCACTCTGAGTCTTAGGATTTGTTTAAAATTCAACAAACCAATAAATTTGAACAAAGACAACTACCTTGCTCCATTAAAATAGAAATATATGGCTCCATAATTACCAATCAATATAAGTTTCCAACAAATATAGTTTGAATATATTCATAAGTTTCTCAAGACCAAAAAAAACATCAAGATATCTCTACTGTGTTATAAAAATATAAATAAATGGCTACACAAGCCAATTAAACATTTAGCCATAATGTTAAAATGCTTAACAACATGATACTGAAAATTAATACTGTGGATTAAATTTTGATTATCTCTTCTTCCAAGTGCATTTATTTATTTTGTATGAGAATTAATCTATAAATTATAAGCCAAAGATTAAGCTTTGATTTGTTATGCCCCCTATACTCTTTTAGTTGAAAATTTCTTGCTCGCTTACCACATCTGCCAAATTGTCGTGGATGAAACAAATCTATAGCACGTATGGAAAAAATCTATAATTATTTAACTTTCTTTTACTCATCTACTTCTTCAAGCACTCCTCAATGGAGTCTCCAATTCATCTTTCTTTCACCCCAATGATTTTTTCAATATATGTCCAAACTTATTTTGCATAAGGGAATTTTACAAGAAAATGAGTTATGGCCTTTTCATCTTCTCTATGAAGTAAAATATGTTATGGGGTCCCTTCATAGCCCTCTACCTTGCATATAATAACCATTCAAATGAATATTTTTGTCTTCTTGGGAACCATACCTTTCAAGGGTTCTTCACTAGCAATTTGGTTGTTCTGGCATGGTAGGGAGTTAGTTTGGCAACCCCATTGACTGAAAGTAACCAAAAAAATTCTTGGGATCAACCTGACACTTAGTAGTAACCATCTATATATTGTACTATTCAGTTTGACCTCAATTTTATTTATGAGTAGTTCCCACTTCTTGTTCCTATACTCATGTGGCTTTTAAGGGAAGTTAGAGCATTTAAATATAACATGAAATTCAATGCATTTGACAAAGAAGACTTGCAATACATGTTTCTGTAATTACTGTATCTATAATATAAATTATATGATATTTCTATGTGTTTTCTATCTCGACCCTTGTAATTTCCTCGATTCTTCTGAACACTAAAATTTCTTTACCTAACCCTTTTTTTATCATGAGGGACAAAAATGGAGAGTATTGAGGGCTTTCCCTCAAGCCCCATGACCCTTGTAATTTCCTTCATCCTTTTTACCACTAAAATTTCTTTACCTAACCCTTTTTCTATCACAAGGGACATGAATGGAGAGCATTGAGGGCTTTCCCTCAAGCCCCTTTATGAAGTGAAAAACTTGGATCCTGACCCATTAATTGATGTTAAACACACCTGATTATTCGTTTCACCACCGAGAGGTTTAACCCCACCATGTGTATTAATAACAGAAAGCCAATTTGACCTATCATAAGGCTTAGAAACATCTATGTGCATCACTATCTTTGGGGACCTCTTTGTCTTGATGGTATGCACACACTTTTTTAAATTTCTACCCTCTAGGGTTCGAATTTTTCCTCTTACATAGTATTTGGATAGTTTTATTTATTTATTTATTTCGACTCTCTTAATTTTTCTTGTTATATTTTACTCTATAAAATGCAAGTGGTATCGGATATACATTTAACTCAACCAATATATTATTATTGCATTATTATTATTCTATTACAAAGTTTTGTGTCTAAAATCTAGTGATCTGATCCAATCTTGATAAAAATGCCAAAGAATGTGTCAAATGAATAATTTGTTATAATTACAACATCAACATGGTCTGATTAGGCCTAAATGACTGTTACATTCACTACTTTTCCTTTAGTATTTTAAGCATTAAATTGTCATTTTATCAAGTTGGCATGTTTTGGTGATAAATTTTGGATTTGATTCTAAATTTCAATTTATCAAATTTATTTTGCACTTGTAGCTCGATTGCTTCTTCTTATTACTTTTTAATGTAACCCATTTCTTCTGTAATATTAATATCAAATCTCTTCAACAATGTAATCCATTTTTCTATGGGATATTATTACAAACTCTCTTTAATTTATTGTTGTCTATTTTCATTGTGCTGATTTTAATAAAAAACTAAATTACTTATAAATTAAATAATTTGTTCTAGTAATTGAGTTTATATATAATTTGTTCTTGTAATTAAATAATTTTTTCTATTAATTTAGAAAAATAGTTTCTTTAAGTTATCTAGATGGTTTGTTTTTTTGGGTTTTAAATGTTGAAATATGACAACAAAATGTAATTATGGGTAAAATTTGTAAATTATTGTTAGTTAGTTTTGTAATGACATTCATAACGAGAAGGAGTTATGTAACGAAGTGCACATATTAATTTTGATGGCCCAAGAGGCTTGTATGATCGAGAATCATCTTTGATTAATAAACATTTCCAATCCCTTGCCCTATGGAGGTTTCCTTGACACATTGTCAAGGTTTCACCATGCAAATACATTGTGTTTACTTGTGCTTGTATATTTTCAGTTTCCTATTTAGTTTCTTTATATTTCCTTATTGTTAAATGCATCTTGAGACCAACAATTGGTATCAGAGGAAGACAAGTCAAGACTAGTTGGAAATAACTGAAATTGGGTGAAGAGTATCCTGAGGTCACCAGAGTAAAAGTTTGTCGGTTTGTGCAGTCCCAAAGGACGATGAGTATGTGAAAGAGGGTTAGTGTGGACCCACTTAAGAGAGCCTCAATGATGCAAAAGCAAGGGCCGGGAGTGACACTAGTTGAGGGAGGCTAGTCGTCTAAGCCACTATAGGAGAATCAACTGACAAAAGAAGAGGAGCCCACCAAGTCTGCAGACGCATTAAGAAATTTGCTTTCATAAAAAGGAATCCATTGATGAAGCTGTCGCCGCCACTAGATAGGGAGAGCGTGACAAACCTAGTCGAAGAAGTTGCTGCTCTGCTAAATAAGAGAGTGTGATTTATATTGACTCATGTGTCCTTTACATGTAAGAAAATATCATGCCAAGCTTTATATGGGTTTGAGCTAATATGAAGCAGTAGAGGCAGTGATCCACAAAGATAGTTAGAAAAAAAGGGACCCTTGTTCACATTGAAGATCCTCGTCATTGAGGTTTGGAGCAAATTCGTCGATATTGAACGTTGTGTGTGAGGAGATAAGTCTTGTGAACTCACAAAGTCGACCAGAGGTATTTTTTCTTGATATTTCCTTAATTTTATATATAAAAAATAATTATAATACACTGACAGAAACAAGAAATATAAACTACAAGTTGAAGGAATAGGTTTTCTGTTGCATTCAGATTTTTTTTTTTAGTAAACCGTGAAGGAAAATTAAGAAGGAATTCCTAGGGATTTAAAGGCTCAGATATATGTTAAGAATGGATTTAAAGGCTCACATTTATGTTAAGGATGGAATTAAAGGCTCAAGTTTGTGTAGGAAGGGAAATCCAAGAAACTTGATTTTTTTTTAAACCCTAGTTGTAAGAAGGAAACCCAAGTAGGAAAAAATGGCCAAAATGATGAATTCGAAGTTCAGGGTGGAGAAGTTCACCAGCAAGAACAATTTATCTTTACAAAAACTGAAAGTTAGGGATTTTCGTGTGCAACAAGGGTTGCACAAAGGATTAGATGGGGTGAAAAGACAACCTGTTAGCATGAAAGATGAAGAATGGGAGGACTTGGATGCCCGAGCTCTCAGCACCATCAGATTATGCCTAGTAGATGAAGTTCTATTCAATGTCATTGAAGAGAGTACAAATGCATGTTTTTGGGAAAAACTGGAAAATTTGTATATGGAAAAATTGTTAACCAACATAATTTATTTAAAAAGAAAATTGTACAGTCTTCGGATGAAGGAGGGTACAAAAGTTACAGAATATTTAAATGATTTTAATATAATTATTTTCGAAATAAGGAAGAAGAAAAAGCTATAACCTTGTTGTGTTCTCTGCCCAAGTCATGGGACCATTTCATAACTTCAATCAGTCTGAGCACTGGTGATTCTTTGAAATTTGAATCAGTTGTGGTAGCTCTGTTATCTGAAGAAGTACGTAGGAAATTAGTATTGAAACATCTGCATCAGAAGCCATGATAGCCAGAGGCCAGCCAAAGGAAATATGAGAGAAAGCAAAGGGTTCTTACAGATCAAAATCAAAGGGCAAGAAGCGCAAAGCTAAATGCTGGTACTGAAACAAAATTGGACACCTCAAGAAAGAATGTTGGAAATGAAAAGAGTCAGAAAACCAGAAGAAGGAATCAAATCAAGTTGATTCAAGTATGGTTGATGAAGTTTTATCTATTGAAGTAGGAATAGTAGATGAAGCTTTAACTGTTTGTAATGTCTCTCAGAATGTTGAAAATTGGTTGTTAGACTCTGGTGCTTCTCATCACATGAGTCTGAAAAGAAATTGGTTTACTTAATATGAAGCAATAAATGGTAGTTCTATGTTTAGGGTAATAATGTGTCCTGTCAGACTGTTGGGATGGGAAATTTTTGGTTTTGATGCCTATGCCCTTATTCCTAAAAATCAATGCTCAAAATTAGATCCAAAATCGAAATTTTATGTCATTCTTGGGTATGACCATGCGGTGAAAGGCTATAGGTTGTGGGATCTTACTTCACGGAAGATAGTCATTAGTAGAGATGTAACATTTGATGAATATTCTCTTTTAAAAATAGATGTTACATCTCTACTAATGACTATCTTTCGTGAAGTTTTTTAACGTGGTAAAACCTTGAGAACGTGTCAAGTAAGCCTCCATGGGGCAAGGGATTGGAAACCTCTATAAAGCAAGAATGAATCTCCTTCATACAAGCCTCTTGGGCCATCCGAATTATTATGGGCTTCTCCTCTATTACATAACTCCTTCTCGTTATGAATCTCGTTACTATAACTAACTGATAGTAATTTACAAAGTTTACCCCTAATTACATTTTGTTGTCATATTTTGTTAAAAAAAGTTTAATCTGATTTTGTTCCTATTTCTTCATTCAATTCTTTAAAAACATTAAATACATCATCTTTCTTTTTTAACATAAAGACCTAATTTTTCTGGGAGAAATCATCAATAAACGTTAAGAAATATAAAACACCTCCATAAGATACAATAGGAGATGGTCCCCAGAGATCATAATGAATATAGTCCAAAATTTCTTTACTATTATGACTTCCCGTTTTCAACCTTTGTTTACATTGTTTCCCATGCACACGTTATCTACAAAAATCCAACTTCAAGGATTTCTTATCAGGAATAAATTTGCAGTTCATTAGTACTTGAAGACCTTCCATGCTCATGTGACCTAATCGCTGATGCCATAGTGAGTACTTTGTTCTTATTTCTTTGACGCAGTCATTGCCTCAATGACCTGAGTACCTCCTTTGAGTATTTAAATATTTCCAACCTTTTCTGCCTTCATAACAACTAGGGAACCTTTTGAGACTTTCATCACTCTATTCTGACCTGTAAACTTGTAATGATTCAAGTCCAATACTCCCAAAGAAATAAAAAATTTCCTTAATTCAGGTACATTTCTAACATCAGTTAATGTTCTAACTGTATTATAATACATTTTAATTTTGATATTTCCCACCCCGACAGTTTGATAGGATACATTATTACCCATAAACACAAAACTACCATTTATTGCTTCATATGAAGTAAACCAATTTCTATGCAGACTCATGTGATGATAAGCACCAGAGTCTAACATCCAATTTTTAACATTCTGAGAGACATTAAAAATGGATAAAGCTTCATCTACTATTCCTACTTCAGAAGATAAAACTTCATCAACCATACATGAATCAACTTGAATGATTCCTTCTTCTAGTTTTCAGAGTCTTTCCATTTCCAACAATCTTTCTCAAGGTGTCCAATTTTGTTGCAGCACCAAAATTTATCTTTACACTTAATCAACGTTTGATTTTAATCTAGAAGAACCCCTTGCTTTCTCTCCTCTTTCCTTTGATTGACCTCTAGCTATCATGGATTCCAGTGCAGACATTTCAACACTGGATTTCCTTCATACTTCTTCAGATAACAGAGCTCCCACAACTCTGGCCGACTCTATGAGTGTGCAACATTGTTCTCCTCACACACAATGTTCAACAACGAAAAAATTGTTCCAAACTTCAACGACTGGGCACTTCAATGGTGAACAATGGTTTAAAACTAGAAGTCATAATAGTAAAGAAATTTTGGTCTATATTCATTATGATCTGTGGGGACCATGTCTTATTCTATCTTATGGAGGTGCTTTATATTCTTAATGTTTATTGATGATTTATCCTAGAAAATTTGTGTTGTTTTGTTGAAAAGGAAAGATGATGTATTTAATGTTTTTAAACAATTTAAAGAAATGGTGGAAAAGAAAATAGACAAATCAATTAAATGTTTGAGAACTGAAAATGGTGGTGAATTTACTTCTCTAGAATTTGAACAACACTATAAGGATGAAGGAATTGTTAAACATAAAATTGTTGTTTATACTCCTTAGCAAAATGGCGTTTTTGAACGTATGAATCAGACTCTTATGAAAAGAACCAGAAGCATGATCAACAATGCTATCCTGCAAAAATATTTGTGGGGAGAAGCAGTATCTACTACTTCCTATTTAGTAAATAGATCACCTTCAGTTGCAAATTGGGTGAAGAGTATCCTGAGGCTGTTGGTGTAAAATTTTATTACTACATGAAGTCCCAAAGGAGGATGAGTCTATGAAAGAGGGTTAGTGTGGACCTGCTTAAGAGAGCCCTGACAATGCATAAGAAAGGATCGTGAGTGCCACCAGTCAAGGGAGGTGAATTTTTTGAGCCACTGCAGGAGAATTCGCTGACAAAAGAAGAGGAGTCGCCGAGTCTGCGGACACATAAAGAAATTTTCTCCTGTGGAAAGGAATTCGCTAAAGAAGCTATCACCACCGCTCAATAGGAAGAGCATGACAACCCTATCCAAATATATTTCCACTCTGTTAAATAGGAAGAGCATGATTTATATTGATTAGTGAGTCCTTTACGTATAGTCAAATATCAAGGAAATATTTATATTGGTCTGAGATAGTATCAAGCCATAAAGGTAGTGAGCCACATAGATGGTTAGAAAAAAAGGACCTTTGTTCACTGTTGAAGAGCTCAGGCATTGAAGTTTGGAGAAACATCATTGTTGTTGAACGCTATGGATGAGGAAAATAGTGTTTTGCAATGACAGAGTCGGCTAGATGCATTTTTCCTTGATATTTCTTGATATATATATATATATATATATATATATATATATATATATATATATATATATATATATATATATATATATAGATAGATATATATATATATATATATGTATGTATATATATATGCAACTGAACTTGATCTGTTAACAAAATAGAAAGTAGTTGATATTGCTTCTACCAACAACTCCTTTTGTAGGTTAGCATTTTCTATCATGTGTCTGTCTCTTTCGATAAGAGTCTGATTCATACGTTCAGTAACATCATTTTTCTAATTATAAGCAACAATTTTATGTCTAACAATCCCTTCATCCTTACAATATTTTTCAAATTCTAGAGAAGTAAATTCACCACCATTTTCAGTTCTTAAACATTTAATTGATTTGCTTGGTTTCCTTTCCACCATTGCTTTAAATTGTTTAAAAACATTAAATACACCATCTTTCTTTTTCAACATAAATACCCCAACTTTATGGGAGAAATCATCAATAAACTTTAAGAAATATGAAGCACGTCTATAAGATACAATAGGAGATGGTTCCCATAGATCATAATGAATATAGTCCAAAATTTCTTTACTATTATGAGTTTTAAACCTATGTTTACATTGTTTTCCATACACACAATGTTTACAGAAATCCAACTTCAAGGATTTCTTATCAGGAAGCAATTTGTTGTTCATCAATACCTGCAGACCTTTCTCACTCATGTGACCCAATTACTGATGCCATAGGCGAGTACTTTCTTCTTCTTTCTCTAACACAATCACTGCCTCACTGACCTGCATACTTACTTTGAGTCTATAAATATTTCAGACCTTTTCTGCCTTCATAACAAGTATGGTGCGTTTTGAGACTTTCAACACTCCATTATGACCTATAAACTTGTAACCATCCAAGTCCAACAATCCCAAAGAAATAAAAAAATTCCTTAATTCAGCTACATGTCTAACATCAGTTATTGTTCTAAATGTATTATCATACATTTTAATTTTGATATTTCTCATCCCAAAAGTCTGACATGATACATTATTACCGATACACATAGAACTACCATTTACAACTTCATATGAAGTAAACCGATTCTGTGCGGACTCATGTGATGAGAAGGACCAGAGTCTGAAAGCCAATTTTCAACATTCTGAGAGACATTACAAATAGGTAAATCTTCATCTACTATTCCTACTTCAGCAGATAAACCTTCAACAACCATACCTAAATCAACTTGACTTGCCTCCTTCTTTTGGTTTTTAGACTCTTTTCATTTCCAATAGTCTTTTTTGAGGTGTCTAATTTTGTTGAAGTACCAGCATTTAGCTTTACACTTCTTGCCCTTCGATTCTGATCTAGAAGAACCCATTTCTTTCTCTCCTCTTTCCTTTGACCACCCTCTAGCTATCATGGCTTCTGTTCCAGAATTTTGAATACTGGATTTCCTCCGTACTTTTTCAGATAAAAAAGCTCCCACAACTGATTCAAATTTCAAAGCATGAGTAGTTCTCAAACTAATTGAAGTTACTAAGTGGTCCGATGACTCTGGCAGAGAACACAACAAGGTTATAACTTTTTCTTCTTCCTAAATTTTAACTTGCATATCTGATAATTGGAAAGTAATTGTATTAAAAGAATTTAAATGTTCTGCAACTTTTGTACCCTCCTTCATCCAAAGACTCTACCATTGTATTTTTACATTAATTTTGTTGGTTAACCATTTGGTCATATGCAATGTTTCCAATTTTTCCCACAAACATGTAGGTGTATTCTCTTTAATGATGTTGAAAAGAACTTAATCTGTGAGGCATAACCTGATGGTACAGAGAGATTGGGCATCCAAGTCCTCCCAATCTGAATCTGTCATGCTAGCAGGTTTTTTCTTCACCTCGTCTAATGATTTGTGCAACCCTCGGTGCATAAGAGAATCCGTAACTTACAATTTCCACAAAACAAAGTTGTTCTTGCCAGTGAATTTCTCAACCTCGAATTTTCATTTGTCATTTTTACCATTTTCTTCCTATAGGGTCTTTAAACAATCCGCTTCTAGAATTTTCTCCTAGGGTTCTTCCAACTAGGGTTTCACTTTTACTTCCAATTTATGCTTCTTAATGATCAATTTCTATAAATAAAAAAATTGGTTCAGTTATTGCTTCTTGATTCAATTCTTTAAAAACCATTTCTAAAACTGCCCAAAAAAATTTCCAGAATTTTTACAAAAAAACCCTAAAACCCTATTCCAATTTTTTTATTTACTTGAAAAAAAATTCAGTTTCACTAGTCCTTAAATTCATTTATTTTTTTCTCAACCGAAGAAAACCTACCAAAAAAATTTTATGCATTCAATAATTTTTTTTTTTGTTCTTTCTACTGTCAAAATTAAAAAAACAATTACCCAGTTTGTATGAACAGTGGCTCTGTTTTCAGAAAAACCCAGACAATAGGTTGTTACTCCTCGGAACTTAGTGGACAAGACTCTGGCACTGACCAATTTTTTTTGAAATGAAACTTAAAAAAAAAATATACCCTCTACTTTAGAGCTGAGCACGCAGGGCCGACGACTACAAGTGGCGGTGGGGCTTTTAACTTGATGGCAACAACTAATCAACACACAATTAAGATTCCACGCATGGTGTATTGGTGGCTCTTTCCAGCAGCCTTAGTCTCTTCATCCAAGATGGAGGAAAGAGTCTTGATGTGAGCGGATATGTGGACTAGGTTTTCTAAACACAGTGTCCCTTTTCCTTATCAGTGGTAGCGGGTAACCAACACATAGTGCGTCCCTCAAGTTTTGATCCTTATGCTCTGATACCACCTCTTGAACTTAAATCTATAAAAAAACATTAAACACTAAATGAAATATATGGAGGAAGCTGAATATAATCCGAATCAATCATACACATCATAAGAAACAATTTTTACGTGGTAAAACATTGACAATGTGTTAAGGAAACCTCCACGGGGCAAGGGATTGGAAACCTCTATTAATCAAGAAATAATCTCCATCATACAAGCCTCCTTCCAGATCAAAATGAAGGGCAAGAAGTGTAAAGATAAATGAGGGTATTGCAACAAAATTGGACACCTCAAGATGGACTGTTGGAAATGGAAAGATTCTGAAAACCAGAAGTAGGAAGAATACCAAGTTGATTCAGGTATGGTTGATGAAGTTTTATTTGTTGAAGTAGGAATAGTAGATGAAGCTTTACCTATTTGTAATGTCTCTTAGAATGTTGAAAATTGGATGTTACACTCTAGTGCTTCTCATCACATGAGTCTGCACAAAAATTGGTTTACCTCATATGAACTATAAATGGTAGTTATGTGTTTATGGATAACAATGTATCCTGTCAGACTGTTAGGATGGGAAATAGCAAAATTAAAACGTATGATAATACAATTAGAACATTAACTGATGTTAGACATGTACCTGGATCAAGAAAAATTTTGATTTCTATGGAGTGTTGGACTCATACAGTTACAAGTTTACAGTTCAGAATGGAGTGTTGAAAGTCTCAAAAGGCACCATAGTTGTTATGAAGGAACAAAAGGTCAGAAATCTTTACAGAATCAGAGGAAGTACTCAGGTCAGTAGGCAGTGATTGTGTCAGTGAAAGAAGAAGAATGTACTTGCCTATGGCATCAGAAATTGAGTCACATGAGAGAGAAAGGTCTTCAGGTACTGATGAACTGCAAATGGATTCTTGATTTGAAATCCTTAAAGTTGGATTTCTGTAAACATTGTATGTATTGAAAAAAATGTAAATAGAGCTTTAAAACTAGAAGTCATAATAGTAAAGAAATTTTGGACTGTATTCATTTTGATCTGTGGTGACCATCTCCTATTTTATCTTATGGAGGTGCTTTATATTTCTTAACATTTTATGATGATTTCTCCCATAAAGTTTTGGTCCTTATGTTAAAAAAGAAAGATGATGTATTTAATGTTTTTAAACAATTTAAAGCAATGGCAGAAAAGAAAACAGGAAGTCAATTAAATGTTTAAGAACTGACAATGGTGGTGAATTTACTTCTCTAGAATTTGAAAAATACTGTCAGGATGAAGGGATTGTTAGACATAAAACTTTTGTTTATAATTCTTAGCAGAATGATGTTGTTGAACGTATGAACCAGACTCCTATGGAAAGAGCTAGAAGCATGATCAGCAATGCTAACCTAGAAAAGGAGTTGTGGGTAGAAGAACACCTACTGCTTGTTATATAGTTAACAGATCACCTTCAGTTGCAATTAATTGTAAAATTCATGAAGAAGTTTGGTCGGGTTAGTCTTGTGATTATTCACATTTAAGGATTTTTTGTTGTGATGCCTATGCTCTTATTCCTAAAAATCAATGCTCAAAATTAGATCCAAAATCAAAATGTTATGTCTTTGTTGGGTATGACTATGTGGTGAAAGGATATAGGTTTTCGGATCCTACTTCACGGAAGATAGTCATTAGTAGAGATGTAACATTTGATGAATCTTCTATTTTAAAATCAGATGTTGATAAAATTGAATAGGAACAGGTATCGCCAAATCAACAAATTTAGTTTGAGGCTAGACCTTTTTCACAAAGTTGAAAGGAATGATAGTCTTTTGGAGGAGGAGTTGAAGAATGTGCAAAGGAAACTGTTAATGCTTCGAAACCTATTCAGCAACCAGTCAACCTAAGAAGTTCTACAAGGGAAAGAAAAACAACCAAAAGGTATGAATATTCTGCTTCATCTTTTGCATTGATTATTGAAGATGGGGAACCTTCTTGTTTTCAGGAAGCAGTGGATGATGCGAATACTAAAAAATGGAAAAATGCTATGGAAGAAGAAATGGATTCCTTAGCCAAGAACACAACCTGAGATCTTGTAGAACTTATTGAAGGGATAAGTGTTGGTGGATGTAAATGGATCTTCAAGTTGAAGCGAAATTCTAATGGTAGTATTGAGAGGTATAAGGCAAGGTTGATTGCAAAAGGGTATTCTCAAGTTGAAGGTATTGACTTTCATGAGATTTTTTCACCAGTCGTAAAACTTGTTTCTATTCGCACTGTGTTAGCACTAATTGCATTACTTGATATTGAGTTAGAACAGTTAGATGTTAAAGAAACCTTTCTACATGGTGATTTGAATGAAGAGATTTATATGGAACATCCAGAAAGTTTTGTACAAGGTCGCAACAGAAGATTAGTTTGCAAGCTCAGGAAATCATTGTATGGCATGAGGTAGTCGCCTAGGCAATGGTACAAGAAGTTTGACTCCTTCATGGTGAGCCATAATTTTATTAGAAGTGAGTATGATCATTGTGTATAATTCAAAATTTTCAACGGTATATTCATTATCTTGGTTTTGTATGTTGATGATATGCTTACTGAAAGAAAAAGCATGAAAGAGATCAACAGATTAAAGGCTCAGCTCTCTAGGACATTTGATATGAAGGATCTTGGAGCAGAAAAAAATATCTTGGGCATGGAGATACATAGAGACAAGAAAAATGGTAAGATTTGGTTATCATAACATAAGCATGTGGAGAAATCGCTTGAAAAGTTTGGTATGAACAATGTGAAACATGTTAATGTTCCATTAGCTTCCCATTCTAAGCTTTATTCAGTTTTGCATCCTAAAACTGATGAAGAAAAGCAGTATATGTCTCGTGTACCATATGCAAATGATGTAGGAAACTTGATGTATGTGATTGTATCTACAAGACTTGACATTTCACATGCTGTTGGAGTTGTCAACAGGTTCATGGAAAATCTAGGTTAAGAACATTGACAAGGAGTGAAATGGGTGCTTCGGTATTTAAGAGGCACAAGTTACCATTGCATCATCTTTAATGGTAGTGAAGGATTAGTCTCTGGATATGTGGATGCTGATTATGTAGGTGATTTGGAAAAATAGAGATCTACTACTGGTTATGTGTTTACTCTTTCAGCTGGAGCAATTAGCTGGATGTCAAAGTTTCAAGAAATAGCTGCAGTGTCCACTACCGAAGCAGAGTATATAGCTGCCTCAGATGCCAGTAAAGAAACAATCTGGTTAAAATATCTACTTGAAGAGATTGGAAGGACACAGGAGAAAGTGAATGTATTTTGTGACAGTCGGAGTGCTACTCATTTGGCTGCAAATCTAACTTATCACAGCAAGAACAAGTGCATTGATGTAAGGTATCATTTTCTGAGGCATGTGACAAATGGAAAAAAAGTAGCTCTCAAGAAGGTCCATACAGAGGAGAACTGTGTAGACATATTCATGAAGCCAGTTAGAGCAAAGAAGTTGTGATGGTGTTTAGCTTCTCTTCGCTTGCAGAAGAGATGATGAATGGACATGGGCAAGGGATTAGGAAAATTGTTGTCAAGGTGGAGTTTGTTGAAATATGACAACAAAATGTAATTATGGGTAAAATTTGTAAATTATTGTTAGTTAGTTTTGTAACGAGACTCATAACGAGGAGTTATGTAACAAAGTGCCCATATTAATTGTGATGGCCTGAGAGGCTTGTATGATGGAGAATCATCCTTAATTAATAAAGATTTCCAATCCCTTGCACTGTGGAGGTTTCCTTGACACATTGCCAAGGTTTTACCACATAAATACATTGTCTTTACTTGTGCTTGTATATTTTTAGTTTCCTATTCAGTTTCTTTATATTTCCTTGTTGTTAAATGCATACTCAGACTAACATTAAAGTTGTCCATGTCTTTTTTTAATATTGTTACTTTTTAAACATATTTTTGTTTAAAATAACATCATAAAATCTCCTCAACATGTAAAATTCAATATATTTCCTTTATTCTAATCAATTTTAGTAGATTTCCTTCAGCCTAATCAACTTATCTTATTTTTAAAAGGAAATTTGCAAGAAGGTTGTTTTTCATATTGCATTTACATTTATTAGAAGTTTTAGATATTTCATTTTTAGTAAATCTTATAATTTTCCTAAATGCCATTGACTCTGTGTTCTACTCAAATTGCATATTGAGGCTATGTAAAACACTTAGGCATAATGAGGACATGCACAGAGCATAGGAAACATCCTTCAAAAGACCTTTAGGGGAACTCCATCATTTCCATTGTTTCTTCCTCAAAAGGTATACTTAAAACTTGATATACACAAATATGGGTATAGTAAAGCAAGAAAGATATATTCCCTCAAATACCAACAAGCCACATATATGGATACAATAAAGCAAATAAATTGTTGCTGCACACCGTGGCAAACCAAATCAGTTTTTCATTGCATTGTTCGATGGAGCAGTTCAAGTACTTGAACCATCAGTGTACAAAAGGAAAATGGCGGGTATACGACATTCAAAAAATGGAGTGTTTGATGTGGTTGTCGGTCCACCAACTATCAACCAAGGCTTAGAACAAGCTCCAAGATTATTATATTTTTAGTAATAGGTTGTAATTCACTCATCTATCTCTTTCGGATAGTAATCAGTGATATGCAAGACTTCACCAAAGTCATAGACAACTTTAATAGTAGAAATCTCAACACCCATATAAGCACCCATATGCATATCCCCTACATTAAGAGTGAGACAAATATACTCAAATAGGGGTAGTTTTTTTTTGGAATATGGTCCTTTATGTTTCCTTAGAACTCAAAGCTAATATATGTAAAAAATGAAATACGTAATAGAAATATTCTTATTACTGTGGTTACTATTGTTTTCTTGTCACTGTTTGTAATAATAGTATTGGCTATTGTTGAAGGCCATAAATTGTTTATGTGAAAATTTCTTGTTTTGTCAAATTTACTGTTGGTTCATAGCTTGTGGGCATGTTTATAATCTTTCCAATCTTATGGAATTTTAAACACTTTAAGTTTCTTTATGTGAAACTTTCAGTTAAATCTTGATGTTTATCTTTATGTATTATATGTTTAAGATTTTTTTTGCATTATAGTTGTTAAAAAAATAATTCAAGTTTTTTTTTTTTTTTTTGTAACCTTGGTAGGACTACATCTTCATCATATCCAATATATCACTGCTATCAGGGCAAGGAATTAAACCAATGACTTCAAATCAAGGAGTGCCTTAATAGAGCACCCCAACGTCTATCCAAGACCCAATGGACATAATTTAAAGTTTTTAACATGAATCTAAAGTTGATATTATAATTCTTTTATTTATTTGAATTTTTTATAATACTTAAAATAATAAAAATAATATTATATATTTCCTCCTACAAAGTGTATGTATCTTAATTATGGATTTATATGTACGAAGAACCATAAAAACCCATCATATAAAACTTTTACTCAAATTTTACAATATTTATGAAGCTCATGAAACCATATTTCAAAATCTTTTATGTATAATTTGAAGAAACATCAAATCAGGTCAATACATATATTTACATTATGAATAGTTCAAAAAAAAATAATAATAAATAAAGAAACAAATATTTATCTTAATCCAGAGTTTTTTTGATAATAAAAGATTTACCATTCAATATCTATTTTGATGTTTCAATGCTTAATAAATTTGAATTAGGGATGAATTTTTTTTTGTATACCGGCCTAGAGTTTGATCTAGGCAAAGTAAACCTAGCGTCATTTCTTTTAAATATTTATTATTTTAACATATTTTTTATATAATTTAATTTTGAATTAAATAGGTATAAAAACACTTTTCAATTTGGAAACTTCATCTTTTGCTAAAGGTAGGAGTTATTTAGAAACATTGAAAAAATGTTGCAACACAATGTTTACTTTTAAATTGGCTTTCCAAATATACCATGTTGCATATAACTTGTAATTTTTCTATATTTCCTCAATTATCTAAATTGATAAGCAATGCACACTAAGGCTCTCCTTGAGAGGAGGTTAACTCAAAAAGACAACAAATAAACACTCAAAAACAAACTATATCATATATTCTTTTTGGTCAATATGATTTCTAAAACCCTTAGGTTGTTTCTACATCAAACTTTGTTGATTAATTAGTGAGCATATTGCTTATAAGGTTGATCATCAACAACTATTATAGCATTATTTGGTCGTAATTGACCATTACTAATTGTATTGGCTAAGATATATCTAGTCTAGTATGCTTGCTCCACTTAATTCAACTTTAAAGAGAGTTTCACTAGGTACACATGCTTTCCCTTAAGAAAACACGTCTCATACATACTTTCCTTTCATGTAACATGTGTATACATTCTAAAAATTGGAAAATTTAAAATATGCATTAATTGTGCAGTCCAATGTAGGAATTAAGAGTTTCTTACCCTTGTGGAGATCTACTTTCCATCTCCAATGAACTTCACTAACTTTGAGATTATAAATAATGTTCATATGTTGCATAAGTGACCATTAACCATTGTGATACCCTTATACGAAAGCATTGATTAAGATCCAAACTTTGTAATTTTATTATTACTTTTTACATAAGAGACAAAGCATTGATTAAGATCCAAACTTTGTAATTTTATTATTACTTTTTACATAAGAGACATGTATATTACACTTTTTATTTAACAACAAAAAATCATGAGATTCATTGATTTTGTTGCTTTGAGGTTGGTTTTGGATTTGAAAACCCCAAAACGCTAATAAAAAATCAAACCATGGGGTTTAACCACCATAAAATCGTGAATGCTAAGAATGAACCTAACAGAATCAAAACTATAATTTTGGCTTTGTCTACACATTGCAACAAAATAGCTAGGATGAATCTCATGATTTTTTTTTTTCAAAAAATCAGCTAGTTGGAGTATTTGAATAGTTTTTTCTACGGTGGAAATATATTCAGCACTATCAAGAACCCTTAAGTCATCCAAATCAGGTAGTTGGAGTGTTCAAATAATTTTTTCTATGATAAAAATAGATTAAGCACGATCAAAAACTCCTAAGTCATCCAACATCCTAAAGTTGGACACTTCTGCTGAAATTCTTCTTAATCTTACATTAACTTCTAAACTATTTTATAAGTTTTTTTAAACTGCCCGTATAATTTTTGCCAAAATCACGATGACATCCTTCCCCAAAAACGGGAGCTTTGACGTCAATATAGGCCAGGGCACTGTCCACGATGGGAAAGACTATGATAAAGACCATTGTTTCTTGTGACCGTGACATGGCTGCATGGAAAATAACCGCTTCCATAAATTGTGCCATAAATCAAGTTGTTCGCAGTAGCTGACTACTTAGTGAAATCTGCATAGGACATCTGAATAGGATCATAACTGATAAAGACACTCCACTGTCGCAACCCTGCATAATGCAGCGCACATCATCTCCGAGTAGTATTAACACATTTAATTTCCAGGTAAGCGAACAAATAATATAATGGAGTCGTTTAATTCTGTGACAATTTTTTTTTTCAGTTTAGAAATTTTACCATAAAATAAATTTTGTTTGTTATTAAATGTTTTACTAAATATTTATTAATATTAATTTGTTTTTAACAGGTGGTACAACTTATTATAATTCAGTTATCAATTTGTTATATATTTAATTTTATAATTCAGTTATCAATTTGTTATATATTTAATTTACTCCATATTCATTCGAAAAACTATTACAAACTATTGGCTGGTAAAGAGAATCCCAAACAACCCCTTAATCAAAAATCGAAATCAAAATCCCCCATCCTTCCAAGTTCCAACCACAGACGTGGCCCATCAATAGAAATTCGTATGGATGTTTAATTGAGGTTAGAGTATTTATTTTCTTAACACAAAGTTGAATGACAGTGTGTAAATGAAATATTTAATTCCTTTAGTTGGGAATTCTCAGTGAAATCTGCAGTTAATTTTATTCAAGCATAGTAGTTAATATTATTCCAGCATAGTTCTCCAGCGCGAAATTAAAAACCCAGAGAAAATCTACAAGCAAGACTGTACAGGTAAGCAATAAAGGCATCCAATTCTCGTTAACATGAAATAGGTTACTGCAAAACATTGGGCTTCACATCTTCCAATCCGGGAGCACTCAAAGCAAAAACCATTTTCACAGTGAGTACGCTAACAATTATTAAAGTGCAATGCACAGAGAACCCACTGTATCCACAGAGATCTCGACGGACGCGTCGGTGAGGTGGGCCTTTGATTCAACAAGAACAACAACTACACCAGAAATGCAGATTCAGTCAGAAGCAGGGCGGTCAGTCAATTGGAACAATGTCAGTCAGCACTAGTGAATTGGAACAATGTACACGTCTAGGGCTGGTACGGACTTTCTGTTCGCGTAATGTCGTTTTGTTTGGGGAAATCAATTGTTCTACGTATTGGTGGGTCGAATGTGATCATAACTGGACTTTTCCCTTTCTAGATTCGAAAAGTCATTTTGTAAAAATTATAATCTTTTAAAGAAAATAGTACGTTTAATTTGTTTTATAAATATTTAATAATTATAATTATTTTTTAAAATATCATATTTATTGTAAAATTTTAACGACTTACATAATTATTTCCAAATCAACTTTTAATGATCATACATCAAGAACTATTTTTAGATATGGGTATTTTTTATTACAAAACTACTTTTTTTTTCTAAAATATTGAACATTGAAGTTAGCCAGAAACAATTGTTGATCGGTTAAATTTTGCTTTCATTTTTCCATTTATTTAATTAATTTTATTTTAATTAAAAAAAAATAAGTTTCATATTTATTAGCCTATTTTTTTATCAAGATATTTTTTTTTCGATTTATTTCACTAATCTTTTCTTAAGTTTAATATTTATTAGGCTTATTGGATCGTAATGATGTTTGTTGCAAGATTTTGTTTTTTTTTAATTGTTTTTTATGCATTCAATTTTCCATGTTGCTTTGTACAAAATCCATGTACACTCATATGATGGAATTTTGCGACACAAATACTTTTTCTTTCAAATTTTTTCCATGTAGCTGTCACAATTTTCCATGATAAATGAATGGATGGAATTTTGGATCATCATTGTGCGATATAAGAATAGACAAAATAGTAGAAAACATACACAGGATCTGTGCAAAATGTTTCTTTCAACATTACCACACAAATACTTTTTCTTTCGACATTACCCACAATATTCCTTCGCACATATGTGTAAATCTAGATCTAGTGTGGTTGGCCGAGCCAATGTAGATGCCGAAATGTTGTGTTTTTCCAAGTGCTTGTAGAATCTCAAGTTTCTTCTTTCTTCCTTTCTTTTGTTTTGTTAATTTACACATATCTACTCAATTCAAGGTCAATTCAAAGTCAATTTAGGTTACCTTAAACTTTTTTTGTGAGTCGATATTTTTCTATTAATTTAGAAAAAGAATAGATTATGTGTAGAGCAAGTTCCATGAAACTAAGGCCTCACTCCTACTGAATTTCTTGGCCACTAATTACATACAAAAAAGAATTGATAGTATCTCGACAAAATGAGACGACTTCATATCCACAGCCCAACAGGCACAAAACATTGCAAAAACCAGAATATATCCTACACGCTTCATTGTATATTGCCTTCATTTGGGGCTTGAGAAGAATTACCTTTGTTAGCCGGATGATGGAAGGCATCAAGGATATGTGATTCCATATGGGCCATTCCTCATTCGAAACCATCCATCTTGTCATGCAACAGTGGTTGATTGCATTCCAATGATGCTTGGTGATCCAGAATACGTCCTTGATTGTGCAAAAATGTCAGAAAATAAACTCATAATTTCATTATAGTCGGTTTGGTCATTGTGAGCCAGATGACCCACTGAGGCTTGGACTAGGCAGATCTAGGCTTCTATGGAGTAAAAAAGGGGTGGCAAGTCAACTCATCTAGGTGAGCCTCCATGAGGCAAGTCCAACTCATCTTCATCTGTCGGCTGATCCCCTGATCTTTTATCTCCCCTACCTTTTTGGTCACCCCCTCGATGAGGAAAACCACATTGCCTCAACATAAGTAGCTCACCGATAAATAAACCCATCCCGAAGGAATTGAGCCCTCAACCTGAGAACATACCTCTTCTCTCGTTTGGACCACCAAGGCTCATCAAGAGTACTGAGCTTTCTGACCCTTGACAAGTTAGAAAATCAGAAAGACTAAAATATTTTTCTCTTCTCCATAATTACTTCTGATTTCTTTGAATTATTATTATAATCTTTCTTATATTCTTCTTTTATCTTAGTTCATCAATAAATTACCAAAACCAAAACATGAAGATCAAGGACACCATATGTAGGCACACAACCAGGGAAAACCCCCCATATAAGGGAAAACCCAGTCAAGAACTCTTCCTTCAGTAATTCAAATGAGATAGACAAAAACCCTAGATGAACAGAACTTCCTCCTCCACCAA
Organism: Pinus tabuliformis; assembly: GCA_031772625.1. NCBI lineage: Eukaryota > Viridiplantae > Streptophyta > Pinopsida > Pinales > Pinaceae > Pinus > Pinus tabuliformis. Next base: position 796,211,082 of record CM062817.1, read on the forward strand.
ATTGGGCTTCCAATGAGATACTGCACCCTTCAATAGTCTCTTCTTCTCTAGCAGCTACAACCCAACATCAACCCATATATTTCTTCCCTAGCTTCACTAACAACTTCAAAACTTGGCCTTCAAGCATCTGCAGAATTCTGGCCCCTCCAACAGCGTCACAACTTCACACATGTGATAGAAAGAGAGAGAATTTCGACTTCTTATGCTTGTGAGAGACCTCCTTCTTCTTCATTATCCTATCTCCTTTTCTTCTCTTTAAATTCACACTTTTCCTTAGCCCAAAAACTGTAGATCGAACTTCTTGTCACTGAGTAACAAATGAGGTCAAGTTGATTCCTTTATATAGTGACTTTTCTACTGAGCTTAGGCTGACTTGTCCAGTTTGAGGCTGAATTGGTGGGGGAATCTGAACTAACCTATTTCACAATAAAATAAATTTCATTTCTTGAAAAATAAATCCCAATAAGGGTTCTTTACATTATGATATGGACAAAGATTTTTGACATAAACCCTAGAAGTCTTCAATGGAGGCTTTGACCTAAAAACAATTGACCCAAGCATGAAACACATGCTTTAATAAGTCAATTTATTTAATAATAAAACTTCTTCTTTTTTGACTTTTGACAAATACATTTTAAATATAATTATGAAGACCGACACTAGTTACATTCTTCAACATTCCCTCTTAACTAGGGAGGTATTGATAATTACCTATATTTATAAAGGTACTTATAATATCTCCAAAATGAACTATGAAGAGTTCTATCACACTCAGTGTTGTAGACTAGATTCCTAACTAGGGTAATCTATCCATGTGGGACTAAGATGGACTAAATCTCTCAACCAGTCTAGGTACCATCATTCTTACTAACTAACCATCAAACTAAGGATCTAGGTGCATATGAAAGCTCAGAGCTCCAAGACCAACCCCACCCTCCCTCTTCGGGATCTAGACGTCAAAAACGCATAGGCCAACCATATGTCCTCCCAAGAATTCTTCATTAGATGCTTCATCTCTCCCTAATAAACTAGATATATCCATTTGTCCAAGCATGCTTCCCAAGTGTTCATCCTTGTTCTTGTAGATATTTACCTGTTCAAACAAAAATCCCAATCAACAACAAACTTTGAAATATACATATACAATTAAACACAAACCTTCAAGGTCCTCAATCATCCTGACACCACTTATATTACATTATTCATATGCAACAGTCAGAAGCTTTTTCTTTTTTTATTTCTGTAGTAGTATCAAGGCATTCTGAATACATTGTAGTACATTCATTCATTCTCCAATTTCTTCTATAGGCATCCATCATGACTATCATATATTCCTTCCCCCTTAATTTTGGTGATGTACTCTTTTCTTCTAACCATGCTCCCTCTTAACTTGGGAAGATCAACCACTTCTTCTATAACATTAAAGAGCATACAAGGCTTCATTCCATCTTACAATATATTGGTTGACATCATAAATTCCTTTATCATTCTTACCAATATTATCAAGTCAATTTTACGAACATATCCAACATCTTGAAAATTATGTACGTGCACAACACAAGGAGTAAGTACAACCAAATAGAAAAGAATGAATTTATATCAAAATCATGTCAATATAATGGAAGCAATTAGAATTTAAACATTAAACACATAGTTAGGTTCATGATGATCTGAATTTAAATAGGAATGCAACAAATTACAGATATAACCATAAACACAGAAATGTAGCAAAAATAAAACTTCATTTCATTAATATCAACGAGCTGAAATATGCTTCCATACATAATGAAAATAAACTAGCTCAGGCGATGGTAGCTTATCTCTGAGAAGAGATGCGGTGGCTGCATGCCTCTGAACTCTGCATTACAATGAGGCTTGAAGGCCTATTTATTATTGAGAAAAAATGGAAAACCCCAAAACATCCAAAAACCTCAGCCTAGGAGATGAAACACCAAACTATGGGCCCCGTTGGGATAAATTGGTACATCAACTTCCTGTGATTGTAACTTTGCATACGATCTTTATTTGATGCACATGATACCTTGTTATAATTATGTATTCGAGGAATACAACTGTTGATAAGACATATTGAGTTGATAACTCATATTAGTCATTGGTGATTTTCCAAAAAACATCGTTTCGGGCCTCCAAACGACTTCAAAAGTTCAGGAGCTGAAAAATTGCCAAAAATAGTAAACTATGCTACAATTACGGAAATTGAAAAAATGAAAGAAATAATGGTAGGGGTCCAAGTGGAATCGGTGGGTCGCCACCCATATCCACCTAGATCATTCCTCTCCCCTTAGGAAGCAATGGTCCCCATTGCGTTGAGTTCCTCCATGAGATGAGGAAACTTCTGCTGAACTTGGTCCTTGGTGAGCCACTTGCCCTAGGGAAGGAGTTGGGTTGCTTTGACAACTCGATATAGTTGGATACTTCGTTGTCAGGTGTTCTTGATCTGTGTGTCTATGATTCGATTAGTTGTGACTTGTTCCATACAGCCTGGGTTTAACTCTGTTGGTGTGAGTTTTTCTGCAATGTTGAATGTGTCCAACAATGGTGGAAAGTAGGGTTGAAGGCAATCCACATTGAACACTGGTTGTAGACCAAGGAAAGGTGGAATACTAAACTCGAAGGCATTGTCCCCTACTGCGTTGGTGATGGTGCATGGCCCATATGAGAGAGGGCGAATCTTGTGGTGTGGCCCAACGAGGCGATACTTCTACAGATGTAGCCAAACTTTGTCAGCCACCTAGAACTTGTGTGGCACCCGGTGTTGATCATGCCACTTCTTGTACTTAGCATTGGATTTGTCCAATATGTCATGGACCTATTGGTGGATGTGATCAATGTTCTCAATGAAGCTGTTTGCCTTGTCGTCTTTGGACTGGACATGAGCCGAATCTGCCTGAGTAGTTATAAATGGTATGGCCACATCAATGGGACATAGTGGCTAAAATCCGAAGCCCACCTGAAAAGGGTAGTGGCTAGTTGAGATGTGGAGATCCTAGTTATAGCTGTGTTGGACATAGGGGAGGCTCTCATCCCATATGCATGGATGCTTTGAGTTGTACATGTGAAAAATGTGTATGATCATCATGTTGACAACCTTTGTCTGGCCATTAGTTTGTGGATGGAAAGTTGTGGACTTAGTGAGTTTGGTGTCCTGCATCAACCAGAGACTGAACCTAAATTTATCAAGGAACTTGTTGTCCTGATATGAGATGATAGACTTTGGGATCCCAAAGTGTACCCACACTTTTTCAAAGAATATTTTAGCAGTGGCTTCTGTTGTCATTTTCTTCTTGCAGACCACCATAATGGCCATCTTCGAGAATCTATCGACGACCACAAAAACAAATTCATTCCCATTCTTAGTAGAAGGAAGGTTGGACATGTAATCTATGGAGATGGATTCCCAAGGTCGACTACGGGTATGAAACAAAGTATAGAGGCCTTGCTTATTGATGGTCGGTTTGGAAACGACACATGTAGTGCATGATCTAATGTACTTCTGGACATCTTGTCGAAGATTCGGCCAATAGAAATATTTCTGCAGCGCTTCCACTATTTTCTCAACCCCAAAATGGTCAGCAACCCGACCGCAGTGCGCTTCCCAAATCATCTTGGCATGCTTGCATGAAGGAACACAAAGGTGTCTTAAGTGGCATAACAGTGCATCCTGGAGGTGAAAATATGGAACTTGTTGACCCTCCAAGAGTGTCTGGTAAGTGTGGCCGAATTCTAGGTCGCTTTTGTAGAAAAGTGGTGAATCAAAAGTCTCGCACCCACAAGATCTGAGCATGGTGGTTAATGCCAGATCGATGGTTGGTTGACGCAGTTTGCAACATTATTGACATTATCCTTCTTGTACTTGGTATTCAAATGGAATCGTTGCAGGTATTTCGACCACTTCTGATGGCGATGATTCTACAAATTCTCTTGCATCTGTATGAACTCAGGGGTCGGTGGTCTGTGTCAATGACGTTTCCTTCCCCAAAATGTAATGCTTCCATTTTCGGCAGGCCTATACAATGGAATACATATCTTTTTCATACATGGAATACTTCGGGATAGTGTCTGAAAGTGTATCACTTTGTTATGCCACTGGATACCCCTAGTGAGTAAGGACTGCCCCAATAGCATAGTCAAAGCCATCTGTCTCAATCTCAAATGGTTGTTGCAAGTCTGGTAATGTGAGCACTAGTGCAGAGAAGAGGTGATGTTTCAACTCTGCGAATGCGTTCTGTTGAGATTCAAACCAAAACATTTTTTGTTTCGCTTCTCCCTTGGTGACTTGACTCAAGCACAAAGTGATACGAGAGAACCCCAACACGAACCTGCAGTAGAAAATAGCAAGATCCAGAAAGTTGTGGAGCTCTGTCAGAGTGTTTGGGGCTAGCCAATCCTGAATGACTTGGATCTTGGCTGGATCCACATGCACCCCCCGTTCATCAATAATGTATCCCATATAATAAACATGGGTCATGCCAAAAGTGCATTTCTCCAAATTGGCACACAACTTGTGTTTCCACAGTGTTTGGAGAACCTGTCGAATGTGGTGGAGATGCTCTTCCAAACTCTGGCTAAAGATTAGGATGTCATCCAAGTATACCACTACAAATAAGTTGGTGAATGGCTACAAGATGTTATCCATCAACCTCATCAAGGTTGCAGGAGCATTCGTCAACCCAAAAGGCATAACCAAACTTTTGAAAAGGCACTCCTTGGCTTTGAAGGTAGTCTTCCACACATTGAAGGGTACGATTGATACTTGGAGATATCTGGAACTCAAGTCAATCTTGCTAAAATATTTGGCCCCCTTGAGTTGGTCTAGAAGGTCATTAACCCGTGAGATCAGGTACCTATTCAAGACAGTGATCTTGTTCAGGACTGGATGGTCAACGCAGCATCTCCAAGCCCCATCCTTCTTCTGTACCAACATGATTGGGCTCCCACAAGTCAATTAACTTGACCAAATGTGACCTTTCTACAACATCTCTTGAATCTGCCTCTTGATTTTGTTGTTCTTTAGAACAGAGTGTCGATAGATTGGTCCATTAGGAAATGACACACCTAGGGTCAGATTGATGGAGTGCTTGACCTGATAGTGCAGATGAACCCTTGCGGGGGAGGTGAAGATGTCATCGTACTCCTCCATGACCTTGTCCATCTGTTCTTGTCATGCGGAGGGGTCCTGTCTAGATATTGTGGCCAACATATTCTTATTTCCCCGAGGGCATATCATCAGGAAAACAAATTTCCCAGTTTCAGAAATGAGCTTACTGCATTTTTTTGTAGTAACCAAAGAGATGGTGGTAGGTGGTGCTACGTCCGATATCTTGTACAACTTTTTTCCCAAAGTAACAATAACAGTGTGGGGCCTTGACTCATACACAACATGTCACTTCCACAAGTATGGTTGGCCTAATAATACATCACAAACATCACATAATACCTCATCCATTAAGGGCTTGATGTTACATGGAAGGTGACACTATTGGTTGACGTGAAGATCCCATCTTTGGTGAAGCCACATGATGGTATATGGTTGTGGGTGTGTTGTGGTTGCTAAGTCCAGCCGCTTCACAACCTCTACCGAAATGAGGTTCTTTGGGTTGTCACTGTCGACAATGAATTGTAGCGAGGAACCCTTTACCCACATTTGGGAGTGGAAGAGGCACTGCTCCTCCTTTGGATCTTTGGGTTCCTCCTTCTATATCTTCATGGTAGCAATGGTGGTGTTGGGATTTGTATCGATAATCTGTTTCCCTTTGTCATTCCCCTTCATAGGTTCCAACTCAGAGTCAGAACATGCATTTGATTCAAAAGCCTTCACCTCGGCCACTAATGACTCCTTGGCCTAACACTCACTTGTGTTGTGAGTGGAGATCTTACAGAACTCACACCACTTTCCCATGTTCTTCTTCGGCTTCATGATGTTTTTCTTTTCTTGCGGCTTTGTTAGGTTGTCCTAGGCCGCCCTGCCATGCCTTCTCCTTTTTTTCTACGGTTTGGGGGCACCTTTCCCTTGCTTCGAATTCATAGATCCAAAGTCTCTATTTTTCTATTTAATATTTTTCTCAATCTTGACAACATATCGGTATGTCGTGCCGAGCGAGGAGATGTCTAGGAACTCCATCTCATCCTATATGTACCTATGTAGGTAGTCACGGTACTTGAGTACCAAATGTTTATCAAAATCGTTGACACCCAACTTCATGTGAAGGGTATGAAAAACATTGCTAAACTCCGACACGTTTTGGTCCCTTCACTATCGTAACGTTTTCCACTTTATGTATTTATCCTCATAGCTCCCAACAGAGTAGTACTGCTCCTTGATGATGTCTTAGAACGAATTCCAAGTGGGTGTGACTAAAAACAATGAGGTCATACTTTCATCCTTCTGCTCATAGTAGGTTTCCCACTAGTCCTTGACATGGGGGATGGCTTTGAGAAGAGAAAAAGTAATATTTTCCTGGCTAGAAAAGTCATGAACAGAAAATATCCTTGTAGCAGATTTAAACATTTATATATGTCGTCTGCATCTATTTGGCCCTCAAATATGGGAATGTCAAAGCATACCTGTACCTTTAAAGGAGTGGCACCTCCAGAGTGGTTGTTGGATGTGGATGCGCTACCGGTGGGCAACCGTTGAAGGCTCTAGGAAAAGTTATCCATCATCTCCTTCCTTTGTTTCTCGGGGGCCTCCTCAAGCAATATTAGGATAGGATCTCTTGCTCCCTCATCTTTGTTTTCTTCCCCCATGGGCGATCTTTGTGGTTTGTGAGGCTGATCTTGCAAAGTTTCAACCAGATCAAGCCCTAACTCCTTATACCCCGAGTCCATTGGGGACATGCAAAGAAGGATCAAGAAAGAGCAAACCACTCTGATACCATTGATCCAAATTTAAACAGCAATGTAAGAAATTATAGATATAACCATAAACACAAAAATGCAGTAGAAATAAAACTTCATTTCATTAATATCAACGAACTGAAATATGCTTCCATACAAAATGGAAATAAACTAGCTCGAGTGATGATATCTTATCTCTCAAAAGACTATGGAACTACATGCCTATGAACTCTACATTACAATGAGGCCTTAAGGCCTATTTATTATAGAGAAACAATGGAAAACCCCAAAAAATCCAAAAACCTAACCCCAGGAGATGGAACACCAAACTATGGGTCCCGTTGGGGTAAATTGGTACATCAACTTCCTGGTATCGTAACTTTGGCATACGATCTCTGTTTGATGCACACGATACCTCATGAGAAAGAGTAGCTTGAGGAATACAACGACTGAAAATGAATATTAAGTTAAAAACTCAAATGAACCACCGGTGATTTTCCAAAAAAACATCGCTTAGGGCTTCAAAACGGCTCCGGAAGCTCAGGACCCGAAAAACTGCCAAAAATAGTAGACTATGCTACAATTATGGAAACTAAAAAACTGAAAGAAACAATGGTGGGGGTCCAAGTGGAATAGCCAGGTGGCCAACAATATCCACCTGGATCACATGATCAACAAGAGACACATATTTCTTGTTAGGTTTATTGTCATAAATCCTTTAACTAAAATATAAAACAATTCTATCAAGAAATCAATCTCATTCTATCCAGGACCTCAATATTACTTTCAAAGATATGACAAACTCTCCTATGATTTACTGCAAACACTAGATTATAACTTTGAGACACAAAGCCTTAGATATCAGTAGTTAATAACAATCCTACCATGCATCTAAGGTTTCAACAATGTTAGACACTACTAGGGTTTGTTTGCAAACCTTAGATTTTATTATCAAAATTAAATCATATTGGAAAACAATATTATCATGTCATATGATATCAATTACTAGGGCTTTGTTACACACCGTAGAATTCACAATTTATGAGCATCAATAATTAGGTCAGCACACCTACAAATACATATCTAGGATTTCATGCACTATCAATTCACACAAATATCTACACAAACATCAATGCATAAGAGTTAGACATATAACAATTTTGATCAAGTTAGTGTTTTGATCATACAAATGAACAAATACCTATGGATTCATTCATAGGAGCTTTCTATATATATTACACATGTTTAGTTCATAAACCCTAAACTACCAAACCATAAAGATCTATTTTTTTTAATACATGACTTAGGTATTAACGTCAAACCCTAAAGGGCTAGTGATTATATAACAATTACAAAACATCAAAAGAATAGGAATTCTAGATTCATCAACAACCCTAAGTAGGCTAGTTTTTCAATATTAGCATCAACATAACCTTAGGTTAGGGTTTTATAGTGAACCTTTTAGGGTTCCACAAGAATGATAATATAATGGGGGTAGATTCATTCTAATGATTAATCACCCTAACAATAAACTCTTATGATTAAAAAACCTATACATAATTATGTCAATAATGTAAAGAAAATTTAGAATAGAATGAACATACCTTTTATGAAGAGAACTGTATAACATAGTTTATAATCTAAGGCATACCTTTGAGTTGCTCCGTAACAAACCTTGTAGGACATGAAATTTTGATGGGCTTCAATAGAACTTATTCCATGCTTCAAGTTTATCCTTTGAGGTCTCCTCCTTAACCCTTGAGAAATCAAGAAGATTTCCTATCAAAGGAAATTATAAAGAGAAAGCTGATTAGTATACGATACAAAAACATCTTGATAAGAGAGGGAAACCAAACATAAAATATAAGACAAGGAGTAATATACTTATCTTTGGTAAAATAGTGAGGTCTAATGATGTCTCCCTCTTAATGCAATCCTTTTAAGGGATACATACAACCTTATAAAAATGAAAAGTGTTCTAACAAGACATGTTAGAAATATAAACTCTGTAAATCAAAACATAAAGGAAAACAATTAAAAACAAAAATAAAAGGCTAAGATGGTTATGTGTGAGAGAGAGGACTTAGCAGTATAAGTACTTGACTTCTGATTCTTTGGTCTTATTCTTCTTAGGTGGATCTTCATTAATAACATTCACATGTTCCCTCTCTCTCTTATTATTTATTGGATTCTCTAGATAATGGCTTTTGTAGTAAACCACCTTGTGACAATTGTAACATTAAATCTTGTATAGGTCCACATTCTTCTTTGGTCCTTTGAACTTCTTGAAAGTACCCTTCTTCTTTTGATGATAAGAATAGGCATTTGAGGTGTTTTATTCTTCCTCATTTTTGTTTACTAACAATATTTTGGCTTCTTCTTGACTACGTGCATTCCAAATTTATTCAAATGTTGGAGTATCCTTCAAACTGTTAAGTCCTTATGCAAAGACACTCCAATATTTTGGTAGTCCTTGAAGGGAAGTAATTACGAGCTCCTTTTTTGAGACAACTTCATCTATTGCTTGGATTTCATCTTTGATTCTAGATATCCTTATAAAATATGATGAAACAATATCATAATTTGTCATCTTAACAACTCTTAGTTCATTCTTGATGCTTGCTATGATTGTGAATAAATTGGAGAGAGCCTCATACATTTCTTGAGTGGAGTTTATGTTGTATATGTATGGAATTAGTTATCCTTAACTCCATTCACTATTAGTTCATACACACATTTTCAATTTCTCTAAACTTTTCTTTCTCTGCATCACTTGATTGACCAGTATGTTTCTTGATTTTTCCTTGAACGAGATCCAAAACTTTGTTCGTTTTTAGAATGAGGTCTATCGTCTTTTTCCAGGCACTGTAGTTTGATGCTCCTTCTAATTTGTTTTCTTCCTTCATTTAGTTTATCATTGCTCATATACATAGTATTATTGTCTCTTTATATTATTCTTTTACTTAATGTCCTTCCTTCGATATCCTTTTCCTTAATAGATCTTCGACCTGCCTTTTTCCTTCTTCTTCACCTTAGCTCTAATACCATGTTAGAAAATCAAAAAGGTAGAAATATTTTTATCTTGTTTATAATTACTTGTGGATTTTTTTTAATATTATTATAATATTTCTTATTTTCTTCTTTTATCTTAGTTCATCAATCAATTACCAAAGCCAAACACGAAGATAAAGGACACCAAATATAGGTGCAAAACCATGGAAAACCTAGTCAAGAACTCTTCCTTCAGTAACTCAAATGAGATAAACCAAGACCCTAGGCCAACATACTTTCCTCCTCCACCAATTCATGCTTCCAATGAGATACTACAACCTTCAATAGTCTCTTCTTGTCCATCGGCTACAACCCAACATTAACCCAGAAATTTTGGCCCCAAATTCACCAATAGCTTGAGAATTTTGACCTTCCAGCAACTACAAAATTTTGGCCCTTCCAACAACTTCAGAGCTTCACACATGTGAGAGAAAGATAGATAATTTAAAATTCTTATTCTTTTGAGAGACCTCCTTCTTCTTCGCTATCATTTTTCCTCTTCTTCTCTTGAAATTCACACTTTTCCTTAGCCTAGAAACTACATATTGAACTTGTTGTGAGTGGGTAATAAATGAGGTTGAGTTGTCACCTTTATATAGTGATTCTGCTACCTAGTTTAGGCTGACTTGTCCAGTTTGAGGCCGACTTGGTGGATGATGCCTAATTGACCTATTTCACAATAAAATACATTTTCTTTATTGACAAATAAATCCCAAGAAGGGTTCTTTACATTATGACATGGACAAGGACACTTGACATAAACCCTAGAAGTCCTCAATGGAGAATTTGACCTAACAACAATTGACCCAAGCATGAAACCCATGCTTTAATAAGTCAATTTATTTTTCTTTCTTTTTGACAAATACATTTTAAATATAATTATGAAGACTGACACTAGCTACATTCTTCAACAAGACAAGATATTATAGGTAGGACGAGACTTCCCCTGTGCTCCCCCATCTAGCGCTAAAAGGGTCAAGGCGACAACCTCTAGGATGCAAGTCAAATACAAGAAAGGGGGGTCCCCTAACCCTAACATTCCTTGCAATGCTACAATCAGCCAAAAGAATGAAAACACTACTCTCCGAAAGAAAAAACATAGAAGGGTAGTTAATTCCTCAATACCATTGACACCATGCACAATAGATGAATTCAAGCAACCTTAGGGGAGAAATAACCCTCACACTGAAGGAAATCCAAACATCCCTCTGGGTAAGGAATATGGGTGGAGACTTAGCTGAAATGAGCTGAAGAATTAAAATCAACGGCCCAAACATAATACAACCTTACAACCTAGTAGAAGCTCTATAGGCAAATGTAATTATCATATGACTAATTTCCATTCGCGCAATAGCCACATAAGATACTGAAACCAGTGTCCCAAATTATAAACCAAGTGTCAACAAGCTCCAACATTCTTACATTATCAAGCATTCGAGTCACTATAAGTGCCACCCACAAACCAATGAGACGACTCGGGGCTCTGAGGAGTACACATGAAAATTAGGAACCAACACCAGCTTTAATTGCACCAAATTTCATTTCCTTAATATTACTACTAACTATCGAAACCAACATCATCACAACTATACCAAGAATAGCCTCAAGAATGTCTTTTAGGCAACTTCCCAAATCCAACTCCTTACCACATTTATACATTATGTTTACGGTGTGGGGGATTATCATTCCCACTTGCTCTCGTACGCTCCTTGTTTCTCACCCCCAGCGGGGAAGGATTGCCATTATTGATCAATACTTCTAAGAGGGAAAAGTCCCTTCAGTTTATATCGAGGGGCCATTTAGAAGGACGATATTGGTTTTCCTCTGAGATTACCCAATTGACTAACCAATCCACCACTTTGTTTTCTATCCTCCTAGTGTGAGTAGCTATCACATAGGGAAATGATAGAAAAAACTCCTTTATTCTAATGATATCCATACACCAACTCCTAATCAGCTTGACCATATGCATGTTGTTGATTATCCCTTGAGAAGCCCAAATCACCACCTCCGAGTCTTCAGTGAGTTGGATCTTGGATAAATGAACTATTATGGCAAGTTATAGACCTTTATCAATAACTGTGATTTTAGTAGCATTATTGGTAGTGGTCCTACAAAATCCTGCAAAAATTCTTATAGGGCCACCCAACGAATCATGGAGGATACCTCTATAGCCTGTTGGACTTGGGTTTCCCTTAGAGGCCCCATAAAATTGAGTTTTACAAAACGCTTGGGAGGAGGTATGAATATTTATGGTGATTCCACGTGCTCTTTGGATGTTGATTTAGGCTATAGAGCCACCATGGACTGGTCATTGTCAAGGATTGCTAGAATTATGCTTCATTCCTATTAGGTTTATAATCATCCTCCACCCACTTTTCTACCAAAATTGTCTCTCAAAAGTTCTCCGTTATTGTTTTCTAAATCAACCGGACTCTAGGTTTTTGTTCATTGAAAATGTATTTTTTGCAACCCTTCCAAATATTCCACAAAAGGAAACCTAGAACAAGAACCCACACTCAATTTATGATTGGATTTTTAAACGATGACATCCTCCATTGTTCTATGGTGTCTATCATATTGTTTCCTGGGTGATCCAAGTGGCCAAAAGTATTATGGACCAATTCCTACAAGGTATCAACAATCGGGCATGTTTTCAATAGGTTCTCATATTCTCCTCTTGTTTATGGCATACAAGACACCTCGAGGGCCCATTGTATCCCTTTCTGAGCAACTGATCCCATGCGAGAAGACATCTCCTACCTAATAACCGCAAAAAATGAGACACCTTTGGCCATAGGTTTAAAGTCCATATTTTCGTCTAAATTATGTCTTGTGGGAGACTCATGTGGTCAGTGAAAATTGAGTAGGATCCTTTGATACATAACATACCCTACATATTGTAACCCCATCGAAGTTTATATGGGCATTGCGACATGGGGATAGAATGCTCCTTTAAAATATTTTTGAAGGCAGTCCAAATCTGTATTTCCTCTGTATCCTGCCAATCTACTTCCATTTTCCATATTCTCCATTCTGCATGAGGGAGCGAATTCTTCCAATAATATGCTACCTTGATTGCATTTTGTGATCTTAAGAAAGTTTGAATTGGAGCTAGCTCAAAATTCCTTTCCAACTTGGGAAGTTGCTGCCACAAGTCCTTGTAAAAGGAGGTGGATACCCCATCATGAATCTCCCAAAAGAAGTGGTCCTTTATGATACAACTATTTTGACCGGCTAGGTTCCATAATGTAGATCCAAGGGGCGAGTCTATAGATATAATGAGCTCTTCCAAATTGCAATTCAAGCCATACTTTTTACTCCATATTAATTTTCAAAGTTTAGTCCCACCATGGATCCAGCACCATCATCGTTTGGCTCCCATCACCCTATTGAGTAATTTTGGGTCTTGTAGCCCTAGACCAGCTACCAGTTTTAGTAAATAGAGTTTCTCCCACAACACTAGAGCCCATTTATTGAGGGGATTGGAGACTTGCAAAATAAATTTGTGGAAGATGTAATTTTTTTTTTGATAAATTCCTTTAGGGGTTAGAAGAGATGAAAATTAGTAGATTAGTATTGCTTGTAGAACTGCCTTCAAGACAGTAGCCTGCCCTACCAAATTGAGGGACCCAAAAGTCCAATTGGAGAGACTTTTCAATAATTTCTTGCAAACTTATTTCTAGCATGAGATCCTCAAGGGATTAGCCACTAAGGGCACTCCTAAGTACTTCATTGGTAGATTATCAATAGAAAATCCCATGATACGAGGCAAATATCTCTAGACCAGAAGAGGAGTATGAAAAAAATATACACTAGAATTTTCTTGTTGAGTAACATACCTGAGGCTTCTTAGAATTTTTCTAGAATAGAAGTTATAGATCATACTTCTCACATACTTCATTCTTCAAAATGTATGTTGTCAACAAAAAATTGTTGATGCACTATTGAGAGATCCATATATGGAACTTTGAGGCCTTTAAGTTGTCCCAATATCATTTCTTATTGAATTAATCTACTTAAGCCCTCTATCGATATAATGAATAAGAAGGGAGAGATCAGATCACCATGGCATAAGCATCTACTTGGACAAAAAAATATCAATGGGGATCCATTGAGGAGAATGGAGAAGAGAGGAGTTAAAATCATTGACTTGATCTAGCTGATCCATCCCTTAGAGAAGCTAAAAGTGGCTAGAATTTGAAGGAGAAAATGCCAGCTTAGGCAATCATAGGCCTTTGTGTTGGAAATAATACTAAGAGGGGGGGGGGGGTGAATAAGTATTTACAATTCAATAATATTTCACTTCCCAATCAGATTTATATATACTACTTTAGTGAAGTGAACTTGCGTGTGCACGCAGCTATGATTAAGGAAACCAGCGTATACCCAGAGAACTTATGATTTAGTTAATTCATCATGCGTTGATCTTTAATCAGTGCATCAATACTTTATTATATAGTAACTATGTGTAATAATAACATAATAAACCATCACACATAAGAAACACACATGAGCACCAGGATTTAAGGTTGAAACCCAATGCAGGAGAAAAACCACCTACTGCTTTCATCTTTGTCTTCTTTTTAATATAAAGAAAATATGTTTACAATCTTGTATTAGTGCAGACTCATACCAGTACGTAGGTACCCGCCTGCAAAAGCCTACAGCCCCCTAGCTCTTGTACTAGCCGATTTGTTTACTAGTACGTAGGCGCCGTCCTACACAAGGCTACGACCTTCTCTCTTCCTCCACGGACCACGTTTCATAAATTTTCAGACTGGATGCTCCTGGTACACAAAAACACAATATGAAGGCCTCGTTTCATCAAAATTTCACGTTGGACCCATCAGAAACTTTGAAGCTCAAACTCTATAATAATAACTGTATCAACCCATAATCAATCAATCTGAACAATCAGATCACTGTCACCAGAACACTATGCAGAACCCAGAAACCTACATCATCATTCAGAACCAGTTGCAACCTCAAAAATCATACATCATAATGCATACGCTACTTCCTTTAACCAAACCTATGTATACCTCCAAAACTACTAAATCATAAAAACTTCTGAATCAAATCTGTACCAACCAGTAATATTCTGAACATCTACTGTCAAATTTAGAGATCTAGAAAGTCAGCAGTAAAGATCACCCTCCTAACTTAATCAATCAGACTCAATCTCCTTAACATTCAGTTCTACTTTCAGATCTAAGAAGACATCATTGACAAACATCAATAAACCATCAACACTGATCAGATAGATCAGTCATTTCTGAATAACAGGGTTTTCTTGTGTATACGGTACTTGGAAGCTTCGAACCAGTGTGTATACACACCTTCACCTAGGCAAACCTGAGTATATATATGCAAATACTAACTTACAACTTCACTGCTATTCCATATTTCAAACATACCCAGATCATGAAATTTAAATAATAAAACATGTGTAAGCAATCAAATCTAGCCCAATCAATATCAGATCATTCAATGATAAGTCATTTCAGGTCTCATGATCCTCATCCAACATTGAATTCAAGGTGCACACAATGTTTCAAGTTATATCATAATCATATCCATTGCAACATAAAATATACTTCATATAGAAGTATTCCTGAGAAAACCTTTCACTTGCACACTTGGTCGTTTGATCTTCTCCTGCTTATATAGTTTTTGGCCTTTCTCAATACCTCGAACCAAAACAATATTTATAACTTGTGGTATTCTTGGACAGGATCAAATAGTGATTACTCTGCTCAATATTGTGGGCTAATACCATGGTATTGACCCCTGGTATTCTTTAATCTTGAATTTCCTTGATTTCCCAACCCATACGCGCTTTTCTTCTTGTGAGAGTGTGTGCATACATATATGCTCTTTTTGTTATGTGAACCTGCGTGTATACACTGCTTTGACAAGGTGAACCTGCGTATATAGCTTAAACTATCTTAAAACATCCTTTTCCTTCAACTTCTCGATTCTGATCAATAGATCTTTGTTCCAACTTCCTGTTCTTTTGTGTTAATGCCCTGTTACCTCTAAATTGACCTAGTACAATATGAGTTTCCCTATATCAAATCTAAATAGACTAGTGAGTGAGTTTCCATCAAGGAAAACATTCGTATCATAATGCCAACACTTTGATAGATCAAGTTTAACCAACATACCTAACTTTTTCCAACATTTTCGAGAATCGATAATCTCATGGGCTGAGACTATCCCATAAATAATTTGATGTCCCTCCACAAAACCTAATTGTTCAGGGCTAATGATAACGTGGATAGGGACTTGATTTGTTGCACCATGCCTAATGATATGAGCCTACAAATAATGTTGCATAGGGAAATGGGTCTAAATCAACTGGCCTCATTTGCTACATTTTTCTTCAGTATTAAGGTAAGGAAGTTCACATTCAGCCCTGACCAAATATGATGTGTTCTTTGAGATCCCTCCACCAATGGAACTATGTCTTCACCAAGGAAGGGCCAACATGCTTTGTAAAATTTAGACGTATAGCTATTAATCCATGGATATTTGTTATCGAGCATTTCTTTTATCACTATTTCCACTTCCTCTCTCGAGATCTCCCTCAACAAGGATGAATTCTAATAATTAGAGATCAATCTCAAAATGTGTTTTGTTACATAATCAATAGCCTCTATCCATTCTTGGCCACCTTCTATCATAATATTAAAGAAGTAAGATATCATCTACTCCTCCATGTCCATATGATTGATGAGTTTTTCCCCACTGCTAGAATGAGGAAGAAGATTTTGTTATGTTGCCTATGATTGATCTCAGATATATGGAAGAATTGAGTTTTCCTCTACCCTTCCTTCAACCATTGAATGCATGATTTTTATCTTCACATAACTTCCTCTTGCATACATCTCTCCTCTAACTCATGAATAATTCTTCCCTCCTCTATGGCTATGGAATCTGATCACCCCTCTTTGATTATTTAACTTTGCAGGTCTTCCATAGTGTCCTCTAATTTCACTGTCCTTCAAGATTTCCCTAAACTCCTAATTATTCTATATTTTGCTCTTGATCTTCAACTATTTCAACCTCTTCTAGAAACTTTGCATGTGTCTACCACCATGAACCTCAATCTCCATCCACCATTGAGACAACTTATCTACAAACCGTCAATGCCTCAACAAAAAGCTATCAAATATGAAGGTTTGTTCTCTGAAGACGATTTCATATCTATCTCCAATTGAATGGGCATATGGATGAAACCCAAACTGGAGAGAATCATGAATTCTATGAAGGCATCTTGGATAATGACTTCTTTTGAAATGAGGAATCGATCTAATCTACTAGAAAATTGTTGTTTTCCTCCTCTCTGATATTCCATATATCGATTCCATTTTGGGTCTCGACATATGAGAGCTTTAGATCTTGGATGGTGTCATTAAACAAGGTGAAGATTGGGTCTTCCCTAAATATCCCATTGCAATTTTCTTCTAGATTGTGGATCACATTAAAATCCCCCCCTACTATTGAATTGGGTCATTCAAGTTATTCTTGTATTCTCTTTAGATCCCTTATTAATTTATCCTTCTTACATGGTGTAGGAGGTTTGTATACTATCGTTAAGCTTCTCCACACATTTTCTTTGATACAATGGAGTTTTCCTATCAAACAATGGGTCATACCTTCCCAATCCTACAAGGCCACCAATGATGGGTCCTAGAGGATGACGATTTGACCCCAAAAACCTCGAGCATCAATGGCCATGACCTCGCTTCCCCAACAACATTTAGGTAAGTTTTTCTCCAGCTTTTCACTTGTTACTTTGGTTTCTTACAACAAAACAATCCTTTCCTTTTCCTTACTAATATTTGGTTTTATGTAGCGGAGCTTACCTTGACCATTTAAGCCCCAAATATTCCACGACAAAATTTTCATTGGGTAAGTTGAAAGATACGGGTATAATACTCCGTAAGCTACATTATTCAACCTGATTTCAATCAGAATACCCCCGCTTCCTTCAACTCTTCTTTAGGAGTTTTCCTTCCTCTTTTTCCTCACTCGATTACAAATAGCTTTGATTATGAGAGGGTCAAATGTCCACTATCCTTGCTTGGGTTGGGATGCTTCGGATCTCCTTTTGACTGTGAAAAAAATACCATTGACTAAATAAGTTCCAAAAGTGGGTTAGCTGGTTTGATGGGATTTCTTTGACTTCAGATTTAACCGAGATTCAGAAGAATTCTAGCATTGCATTTTCATCTGCATTCACTATATTGTGCTTCTCTTCAAGTTCCAAGAATTTTCTAGTGTGGATTAAGACTTATTTTAGCTTTTGATCTACTTCCATGGCTTCCAGTGATTTCCTTTTTGGGGTCGTCTTTTCCCCACCCTTGTCTTTCTACTTATCGACCTCGATAACTTGAATGGCCATTCATTTTGTTCAGATTTCAATATGATCATTTATTTCCATGTTTTCTATAATGGAGAAAGGGTCACTACTAGGGGATTTCCTGGGTATCCCATGAGATGCATTCAGGCTAAGCGTAGCAAAAGAAGTTTTGACAAGTCTACTGCCTTGTGGGGTTGGTTTATTTCTTGTTGATCTAACCTTTCATGAGCCAACGTCTTGAAAGCCATCATCGTGTTTTTCCTCCTTTTCCTTCTTTTCTTTTTCTATTGTAATTGACTAATCTCAGAACAGATGTCCATATTCATTGCATCGCCAAAATTTAAATAGTACATGCTCATAATCCGGGGGTTGGGTCTAGATTGTGTTGTGATATTCCAAGTCAATTAACTCTAGAAGGGGTTGCGAAATGTTCATATTGACATAGATTTGGGCATAGGATGCATGTATCCTTCCCTTTGTAATCTTTGAGATCTTCACACATTATCCTATAGAGTTTCCAATCCCCTCTAATGTATCTGGTTCGTAGAGAAATCTTTCGGCAAGGAGAAGAGACAAACTTGCACTAGGATTACTAGAAATTGCTCTTTCTCCAGATTGTAACATTCTTCCTAGTATTGAATGAATAACCCTACATTATTCATGCAATACAACCCATTTTCAAAGACTCTATTATGAGTTGTGAGATCCAAAAAAATCACTATAAAAAATACTTTTTCTCTTAGCTTGAGCTTGATTGATGCATAAGAGCTCCATTTTACTTGGATCCATTAGATGATTTCTTGTTCTTTTGGTTAGGTGGCCACGAATTTACAAATGAGGCCATGGTATCTCATAAATTGTCAGTGCTTTTGCAAATGTTTGTTTGGAATCATAAATTTTGTCTTTTGGGCAGCTTTCGACAAGAAACAACCTCAATTTCGGATTGTTCATTTTCCTTTCTGTCGACGGCTGAATTGAGGTTCCCCCTGTATCCTTATTCTATTTTTTGACTACACGGATGCAGAAGGAGGGCCCTCCCCTCCCCTCTGGTGAGATCACTCATGAGGTTACCAAAATGAAGGACACGAACAATGACCATGATCTTGCGACTTGGATTCAGCGAGAATTGTTGTAAGCACCTGCAAATCACTGTAACCCACACGAAACCCTGTCCAACTCTATAACCTTATTATAAGTTTAATAGGATTTCATTTTTTAATTTTTATAATAAATACCTTCTTATAATCATCATATGCATACGTCATTTTTCAAAATAAAAAGGTTTCACATTTTTACAATATATACGGATTATTGTGATATCCCCTCTTCTTTTTCCTGTAATAATAAATACATATTTTTATTATAAAGTTTTATCTGGTGATGGCATAAACTTTATTTTTTATAAAGTTTTTGAATTTTATTCTATAATAAATAAATATTTTATTATAACCAAAGATTATTATGTTTTGGTATTTAAATTATGATTTTTGGTTAAGTGTTAAATTTAATAAGTAATAATTTTAATTATAATAAATTAGCATAAATATAATCTTCTAATGGGAAGAGTATTCCAAATTTTAAATTACAAACACATTAATTCAAGAATCAATAGTTTTCTCATAGGTATGAAATAATTTCAATTTATTTCATTTTTCTTCTAGTTATGTGGCTATTATTTTCTATTTGCAATAGTTTAGTTTCTTCTATTTGCAATGGTTTAGTTTCTTGATTTGTTTTTCATGATGATGTTTGAGGTAGCTTTTATTTTTGAGTTAGTAGGTACTAGTTATCTTCAATGGAAGTGAAAAATGGTTGATGGTTTAAGGAGTAATAACTTATGAGGGCTATTTAATGGTGAACACGAGAAACTTTCTCATGCTAAGAACATGTCTATAAGGGGAAAATAATGTAAATAGGCAAGGGGTTTGATTGGGAAAACTATATTAGATAGGCTATGGGTACATATAGTAGTCGAAGATAACCCAATTGAGGTGTGGTAAAGTTTAGACTCTTCGTACGACAAGATTGATGATCATTATGGGAATTTTGAAGTCAAAAATAGGTACCAAAGCAAAAAATATAGACACGAAATTAACTTTATAAGAACCAACAATATTGAAGATGATGATTTCATCTTCATGGGTAAATAATTTGGAGTGAAAAAAAGTAAACTACATTTTCTAATTATACTTTAGGGTTATCTCCTTATAGGTTTACTCAAATGTCAAGTGTAGACATCCGTTGAATGTGGAATTAAATTCCACATCCAATCAACAACCACTTTGCATACTTTAGAGTAGATCCACATAAAAAAGATGAAAAAACTTATTTAACACACCTTTTCGTGCATTTTCATTTCTTTTTTCAATGTGGGTCTACTCAGAAGTAGCTAAGTGGGTACTCGTTGGATGTGGAATTTAATTCCACATATGACGAGTGTTGACAATTGGAATTTTATTAAAAGTATAATTAGATTAACCAAAATACAATAAGAAAAGTAGTTTCATTTCTTTTTCTTTAAAAAATCATAGCTCTTATTCTATTAGTTTAACTGTAATTTTATTTATTTTCTTAATAGGCCCATATTTTAGCTAAAAATTCCCCTAATGGTTATTACCTATTCCCTAGAGATAAGGGTTGTTGGTATGCTTCATCGATAATTCACTACCTTACACTTATTGTTGCTCAGTTGCATATAAATCAGGAAAGATTGAAAAATTAGTATCAAGCCTTAAAGGGAGATCATGAATCCTTGTTGATACAAATGACTGGAAATAATGAAACATTTCAAAACCTATAGAAGTGAAAGCATACACTTTAGTTGGAAGTCAGTCATCTACGAAACTGTGGAAAGAAAAATAATGATGTTGAATACCCAAACCCATCTAATCATGATATTTTTTGTACTCCATTTGATTATAGGACAATTGATGTTGATGTTTTCATTTCATTACATGGTTTATTGACCAATACTCATGTTTTCTGTCCCATCTCTAGAGGTGGACTTGGGAGGAAAGGAGAGGGTGTTGCTAATCCAATGACCTTTGTGATAGATACATATAGATAATTTCTTGGATATAATACTATTACTCCTGCCTCACTCCTTACATCTGGTTGTGGTGAATCCTAACATGTGTTATTTGTTGAAGGAGTAGCTTAAATCAGGTTGTTGGAAGAGTTTCCCTCTACTAACTATGTTAAGTAGAATGATGGGATTATTTGTGATTTTCTTGCAAAATTCATCAAAAGTGTTTCTTTTATTTGGCGTCAATGTTCAAACTTCTTCAACCGTGTTTTTCATTCAAATTTTCACAAAAGTATTTTCTTATTATTGTTGAAAATTCCTAGACTTCTTCAAGGGAATTATTTTTTCATACTTAGAATTTTCGTGTTCTTACTAGTGACAATGTCCAAACTTCTTCATGAGTAATTCTTATTACTAGTGATGGCATCTAGTCTAATTTTTCAAGAGTTTTATTAGGCTTCCTTAGAAGTGTTTATTTCTTACTGGTTATATTTTGACTTCCTTAAGAGTATTGTTTGTTGTTGATGATAGTGTTCATACTTCCTTGGAAGTATTTCTTGTTGATGGTGCTAGTGTGTACATAGAAGATATCTTCACCATATCCATCATGGAGATGAAGTTTGTATCCTTTGAAATTTTTTAGTAATATGGGAATTTGTCATCAAAGGGGAGTGTTGATATAATTCTATATTCCTCCATAAGCATTCCATATTCCTAGTCATTGTTAAGGAGGAGTGTTAGAATGTGTCCATTTGGAAAGTAATAATGTCTAGGTCATATAAAAAAACTGATAATTCTATGTAAAAAAGGTATATCCCACATTCATCATAGCTTGAAATACTTGTGCAATAATTTATTACATAAAGCGGTGAAATTAGAATATCCCACAAGTATTATTGGGATGCAATTCCTTAATATCTATTGGTATATATTAGACATTAGTGAGTCCCATGTGTTACACATCATTTTTTCACCATTAGGCAAATGACCATCAATCTAGATCTCTCACTATCTGATGAAGTGTTCCAAGAATTTGCATACGATGTTGGAAGGAAAAAATCCCATAGATAACAAGAATCTTAGATTAAATTGCTTAAAAAACTATTTTCAAGCACTTGTGTAGTTTTCTTATCCATTGTTTGTACCAGTGTAGTTTTAACCATTGTGCCTTGCACAATCCTGCGCTCTGTCTATGAAAATCTCTTAAAATGGGTAAAAATAAAAAGAAAATTCTAGAATCGTTGTTGGGGGAATATTTCTCAACCAAAAGGCCTTGAGCCCATACATACCTGGGCCTCATCCCTTCGTTTATGAATCAAACTCCCTCTCTTTATGGAGCCATAATCCCTCTCTTTATGGATCTCATCGCTTGAGAAGAGGATCTCAATCCTCCTCCTCTTGGCATATAAATTCAACACAGACTTGAGGGTAAGGGAGGAACTTGAAATGTAAACTTATGTTGTCAAATTGAGGCTCGAATCTTGTCACTTAAGGGAGGATTGGAGACGATTGGAAGGATGTTTGCAATAGGAAGGCTAAGGCTGTATTTCTCATTTTCATTTAGTTATAATATGAAAGAGTATTTCTTTCTCACTATATTTTCCATTGGAGTTGATGTATTTCTTGTTTACTTTCATTTTCCATTGGTAATGATATCATGTATTAGTCTCCTTGATCACTAGTATAGGTTTTATTGAACCATTTATATATCATATACCTTTGGTCCTTTGTTTGTTTGTTTATTTGCAAGTCTTAATTATGGACATTTGGAAGATGCATCAAACAATAACACGGATCTTCATCAAGCATTTCATTTGAAAGATGTGGATTTCATATTCTAATACTAATCCTTATGATTCAATAAGAATGAACCTCAAGAAAGATTTACTAGTGTGTTTGTTTGTTACTAGATTCAGCCATTAAGTACAGGTAGTTCTTGTCTTCTCTGCAAGACAAGATTTCTCCACCTAACAAATTGGCGACCATACTGGTGAACAATTTGTTCGTCATTATGCCTTCCTATGATCTCTGAATTATTTTTGTTACGTTGATTGCCTATTTCCAAATCCTTTAAAGTTTAAATTTAGAGATTGGTGGCTTCATTTTTCATTCATACTATTTTTTTTCTATATTTGATCACTTTTCTTTCAGCCACAATGCGCAAGTTACAAAGTTTTATTTTAGAAAGAGTGTGACTATGCACTGAATCTAAATAATTACTTGCTAAAGTCTTAGAAAAATTGAAAATTTAGGGATTTTTGAGCTCTTCTATGTTTTGGACACTACTCATAGGTTTTTCCAATTTCTTAACAATTTTTGGGTGTTTTTTCCTTACATTTTGTATGAATGATAATGTCCTTTGAGTGTCATCTCTTTCGATCTTTAGAATTTCCATGAAATTTTAGTTTGAGATCTCTGTTAATGAAATCTCAGATTACATTTGATTTCATTGGGGTTGCATAATTTTTGGGAAATTTCCTTTACTTAAACTTGATTGGTTTTTTCATTGCATTATTGAAAGAAGGTATTTTTGTGCATAATCAGTCTTGTTATATTGTTCTTACACTGATCTGAATCCTCTTGTGTTTTTTCTAAACAATTTTCTTACATAGATTACATTTGCATGGTCTTTTCCATAGATTATAGCTGCATGATTTTGCATCAGATTATGCATAGTTTACATTCTCGAAAAGTCAACCATATATTTATATCAATGTGTTTGATTGTATTTTTGAGAAAAATAATTTATCTTTACAATTTAAGGTTTTGAGTTTTTTTGGTTTGATGATCTATCAAAAAAGAGTCTTTTTCTTCTGAAATTGGCTGTGTTAGTCTATTTTCTTTTAGTGAATCTCATCATATATTCATTTATGTCTCTTGTAAAGAGTTATTTCATCGATTGAAAATCTAGTGTCTCTCATTGAAAGATAGTCTTGATTTGAATTTGCATGTTTTTATGCTTGTTTTAAAAATAAAAATGTAAAAATTTCTTGGAATTATTTGCATTAGAATTTTCCTACTGAAAATTAGTGAATTAGTGAATTTGTTATGTTTTCTCTTATTTATTAATTCTAACATTGTTGGAAGTGAATGAAACCTCTCTCCTTACTTTAGTTGTGATTCATTGAAGTGAAATATTATGTTATCATATTCGATTGCATTCAGTTTTGAGGCAAGTTATAACACCAATGGTTTCATATCCATCAACCTACTAAGTAAACAACAACTTAAAAAACAATGCTAATAAGATAAATTAGAATTTTATATTTATAGGGCTAGTTACACCTATATTAGGTCATATTATAGGGCTTTAGAATAGGAAAGTGAGTTAACTTTTTGAAGCTGCAAAAAAACAATAGAATATTGTGGTAGGGAGTAAATCCATATATTACAGTTTGACTCTGGGAAACTTCTCTTACATAGGAGTTAAGCACAAGATCATATTGAACTTGGTGAAGTGATCAATCCTGATTCATTGGTTATAAAAAATGCCAAATGGTGCTTGGGAATCTCTTGAAGGATAAACCTCAGACTCATCATGTTGAGGAAACTTGAAGGGGATTGAGATTTTTTTCTCTAACCTTGCGTGCAAGCTTAATCTGCGACTATCCCTGGAGGTCAAGTTGTTATATGTGGTAACCTTAGAGACCATTACCATAGGCATTTTAACCCAAGATGATGGCGCGGGGGAATTCCCTACTGTACGTGGAGAAAACATTGATTAGACTCACTTGGAAATTTTTGGAGGGTATTCTTCACTTGAGATGGCATAAGTGAAATTAATTGCACTAGATCGTTCCTATTAAGTAGGTTGTTAACATAACATATTCCACCTACTCTCTCTAGCCACTTTTCACATTGATCTCGACAGCGTTAGATTTCATCACTAGCTAGTCATTTCACTATGAAAAGGTTGTTTGCATGGTTTGACTCCTTAGAGTTATTAGCATGTTTTGTTTTCTTGTTTTACTTTTGCAAACCTTAGGTGTGGATTTTGAATTTTGGATTGTTAGCATTGTTAAATTTTTAACTAAAATTCACTTCTCAATAGACCTAGTGTTGAATACGATGGTAATGATTCCTAAATTTACCAACCAAGGAACCTCTCCCAATGAGGATCCTAGTCATTTTCCTTACTTTGGAAATGTTGGTATTCCTTATATGGATACACTGTCTCTTCGTGGATTCAGGATAGGCTTACTGGTATGGTTCTTTTCAACCTCGTTGGCTTCAAATACCCAAGATGATTCACCACAACCAGATAATTTACCATTTCAACATTACCAACCTCATGTTGACCCTTTACCTTCTTCACCCAACATGCATTCCTTAGTTTCTTCTTCTTCACTTGGAAAAAGCCTTGATGTTAGTAACTAGGTCGCTAAGAAGAAGAAGAAAGGGAAAAATAATAAGAAGCAAGATTAGAAAGAAGTTAACCAACCATTCATGGTTGTAAGTATTGGTAATGTTGAGGGACCTTCCAACATGCATCTTAAGCCTACATACCTTTGCAATCTTTATAGGGGTAACCACCTTCTTATTGATTGTCCTGGTATTCCAAAGGTCTTAGATGTGCGGTTGTTTGGGTAAATTATAGACTTATAATTTGACAGACATAAATTATCAACCAAGGGTAGGTAAGCTTACGAGATGATGCACAAAATATATGCAGACTAATACCTTTAAGTGCTTTATAATTAAACCATTCATACACACAGCTCTAATGTCTCTTTTCTGCATCAACACTTGGTAACAAAGGCTATTGAGTGGATCCAATCATCCCTCTATAGCTCTTGATATTGCTAATGTTGATCAGAAAAGATAAAAGACCAAACAGACAGTCATAAAAATCAAGAAGCTAAAACCTAATTAAATGGGTCCAAACACATTTATCACATAAAATTATTGATGTAACCATTTCACATATGCTACTAAAATTCAAAAAAGAGAAACACTAGTTGTGAAATTAACTTATTGATACATAAAAATAATCAAAAGAAATACAGATATAGTAAATAATGGAGTTGTGAGAAAAGGGGGCCCTCCCTTACTCACAACTCCTCTACTATTAGAGGAGTTTACACTAAGAGATCAACATAACATATGACTTTATATTAATTTGAAAAGTATTACAGAGATGTACAAGCATGATATGTTCTACCAACCAACCCCTTTGCAAATGAAACATAATGAATTCATACAAGTTTAAAGGCATATGTATTCCTAAGTTAGGAAAACTATTTTGTTGTAACTACTTGCTATCAATAAGTAAACATTATGACAAAATAGCTCTGATGAGTTTGATCCATGATTGAAATCATGGCTTAAACTAATTTCATTACATCACTAGAGATTTTTCCCAATACGACGATCAAGAAGAGGATTGAAGATTTGGGTGGTTTCAACGATGAATTTGAGGCAGCCAATAGGACATCGTCCATGTAGGTGGATTTCCTCATAAAACCCATGTTCCTATTTGTCTTGAAACTAAGTGGAACATATCCAACCATCGATTCTCCTGTAGGAAATCTAGGTGGTTACATGAAATCTGCATCTGTAGGAAATCGTAGAGTGTCTGCAGGAAATCAGAAACCATGACTGTCTACAGGAAATCCTGGAGCTGCTTCAAATCATCACTAATCTCCATAAGATTATAATCATTGAAAATTGATAATTCCATTAGGAAATGCTTAACTTCAAGAGATACATAAGAAGAAGGTAAAATAATACTTTTTTAGATAATTTGCATAACGTGAGAACACAACACCCTTTTGGTCAAAACTTAGGTAATATAGGTGAAATAGGAGTAGTTAGGAATAAAAAAGAGTTCAGAAAGGACACAACAAGGTCTTAGGAGGCTAACAAAAACTGAGCAAAATGGGACTCAACATCTCCCCCACACCTAGCTTCTTCCATGTCCCTTATGCAAGCAAAAATTTTGCATCCTCAGGAAAAAAATCAGTCCTTGCCCTGTGTTATAGCTAGTGCAACCAAGTGGTCTAATCGGGTTCTGCTGGACTCTTCCCTAACCATATTATGCTACTTCTCATTATTTTTATGCAGGTGATCAATTTGGGCGTGTTTCTTCTTCATAATCCGAGCTACCTTCTGATGCCACTCATCATACTCCTTTTGTATGCATAGGTTATTTTCCCTTAGGGTTTCATTCTCCTTTCGAAGGACCCACATAGACAAAGTAAGTTCAGCAATGGTTTCCTATAATTCCTTTTGGGTTTGTTTCTTCTTAGAAGTTCCCTCTCCGTCATGTTGTCCTTGAGAGGACTGGGGCAAACTTGGTTCCTCCTCCACTGTTTTCTCTCTTCCTTCCTGCAGCTGTGAATTTTGAAAAGACGTGGCCTCCACTTCTTCTCTATTAATAAATTTAGTTGTCTCCACCTTCCCTTTCCTTTTGGATAGGTCTTAGGACCTCTTACTCTTTTTATCAGTTTTAATTGGTGGTACCCCTTCCTTTGCATTCTCCTCTATTTCCATCTTCACAACCTAGCTTCTTGTAAAGCACTTGGTAGGGGTAGAAGGGCCCTTCAATTTGGAATTTTTCCCTACGGTCTCCCTAGTCACCACCACTTCCTCTTCTGTCAACAGACCATGGGTTCGGGGTTTCTTTTTCGGCTTTTCTGCTGGCTCTTCCTCCTTGGGTTCTGATGAACTAGGGTACTTCTCATCCTCCAAGAAGTAATTCTCTGACAAGAATTCTTCCCATGTTTTATTCTTCTTTCGAAGAACCTCTGTCATGATAATTTTTATCAACCCATGGTGATAGAGGTTTGCCTCTATGTGAGTTTCCCTTTCCTTAGTAGTAGTGGACATTTTCATCATGGACATTCTTAAATAGTAGGGAAAATTAAAAGGCCTACCTCATAAGTAGCCGAGAAGATGCATATGAAACAAAAATTCTAGCTGAAAATGGCCTTCACAGGTTATGTATTTCTGTAGGAAAACGAAAGGTGTCGATACTTACTTCTAAGGAAATATTTTGGGATTCCCTTGCTCCAATCAGGATTTACATGTTCTTTCCAGAGGAAGGGTATGAAAATTTCTTTATTAAAATACTGATTCTTGAACCATCGCTCCCCTTCTTGTGGGATGCCACAAGCTTAAGCTACTAGGTCCTCTATCAACGTAAATTGAACATTTCCTACCTACGATTTGTTCCTATTTAGATTCAGAGAAAATGAATTTTTTACCTTTGAATTATGCCCACTAAATTTTAGAAACAGAGGTAGCCATCCTGCCTTCTCAAGTCTTTCCTTACTTCGGGGGTCAGTGTCCAACAATGTGGAACCTTGAGGTTCAAACCTGACAGCTGAACGCATGTTCGACATAGCTAGGGATGGGAGAGAACATAGTTGATTCAACTCACAAAGATTCCTCTAAGACTTAGCACAACAAAAAATCTCGACAATGATAGTTTAAATTGGAAGTTTTTAGGAAATATGGAAATTTTTTAAAAACATACAACATGATCATGATTGTCATCATGATTCGTCCTACATGATAAATATTGAAAACATGGCTGAAGGACATGACAAAGAAATGATGGTATGGAATGGAACTCGATTTATGACATAATGGATCATAGTCGCCTTCTTCTACAAGGGTTACCATGACTTGCATTCATGCAAAATTAAGAATTAAAGTATCGTTACCTTTTACCTTAAGCATCCTCTCGCTAATCATACCTTACCGACCTTACCTTTCAACAGTCCATTAGTTATATGATGACTGATCTTGGTCTTGAAATAATAACCCACCTTGAAATCACATCATATGCACAATTGTATAGTGCATGGTCTCTACTAATAATGAAAATGACTAGTATTTTTCCAGATTATTTTGGAATAATGTTTTATCTATACTTTGTTCTTCAGGAAATCAGTGGTGTTGTTGTAGGAAATGGAACCACAACTGCTGCACTTTTGCAGGAAATCCTTCAGCATGAAACGATTCTTCCCCTTCTCTTTGTATAGTTAATTGGACATGAATGCAGGTGCTCATGTTGAATGTGAAATGATATCATTAGATTACCAGCCATTAAGGTCAGCTTTTAACCAATGCGAGGCCCATCACCATTAATGACAGTGAGGACCAAGGTACATATGAGGCATCCTATCAGGTGTGAATTTATGAGCTGTTGTCAAACCCCCTGTAGGATCCAATAGTCAAGGGGTCATAATGAATCCCCATTTCTGCTGGTGAGATAGCCTGTCATTAAGGCATACAAGCTTCAAGGTATCACAAGACTCTGATCTTGCACCTAGATAATTTTCTGATGTTGATGGGCCAAGATTGTTGGAAGGAGGGCCTTAAGAAATCCCATATCATTCCAACACGAGCAATCCAAAAATTCACTGAAGAGAGAATTTATTTTGAGGATCCAAAGGATTTACTATCCGGTGACTTTAACGAGCCCGGAGCAGTTCATGCTCAGCAGATTTCAATTTTAGAGAGTC
Organism: Pinus tabuliformis; assembly: GCA_031772625.1. Lineage (NCBI taxonomy): Eukaryota > Viridiplantae > Streptophyta > Pinopsida > Pinales > Pinaceae > Pinus > Pinus tabuliformis. The sequence continues at coordinate 796,240,858 of CM062817.1, forward strand.
TGAAATACTGAAAAAGGAGACTCCAGGCGGCTCCTTTTCCGTAAATAGTCCATTGGGCCCAGAAAAAGGAATAAACCTGTACCCAATAAAGATTCCCCTCATATTTTACTGACCACGAGGAGGAACAGAGTGAGCTCAATTTATTATGGCAGAAAATCAAGAAGAGGTAGTGAAAGGAATGACTTCCTTGTCCACCATTTCCAACTCCTTCGTCTTCACAATCTCTTCCACAAATTCCTTCTTATATTGCGGCTTCTGATATAGCTTGAGTCTGTGCCCATTCACTAAGAAAGTGACATCCCCATCATCAATTGTTTTGACCCAAACATATCCATTATCAAAAACTTTCTCAACTTCATAGGGACCCAAACAATGTGTGTTGAATTTCCCTTTAAAAATATTAAATTTTGAATCAAACAACAATGCCTAGTCTCCCTCTTTGAACTTATTTTTCTTCATGTATCTATCATGCCATTTAGCCTGTTGTTGTTGGATCATCTTGGTATGCTTAAAAGCATCCTCCCTAATCTCATCCAGCTCATTGAGTTGGAGGATTGTCTGTTGTTGTGCCTCATTAAGGTCTATACCCAAATATGCTTCCATCTTAAATGTTTTGATCCAAAATTCAATTGGTAGTCACACTTGTTTTCCATACACTAATTCATATGGAGAGAAGCTAGTGGTATTCCTCCATGTGATCTGATAGGCCCATAATGCCTCAAGAAGTTGATCAACTCAATCCTTCTTATGTAATTTCACTGTCTTTGTGAGGATTGTCTCCAATGGCTTATTTTTTTATTCCACTTGCCCATTGGCCTGTGGATGATAAGGGGTGGAATTTTGATGAGTAATATGATGTTTTTGTACAATTACTTGCATAATAGTTGACACAACTGAGTACCCTGATCAATAACAATTTCCTGGGGTATCCCAAATCTTACAAAAAACATCAGAAAAAATAAATTCTACCACTTCCTTCTCTTTTTCTCTAGGTAGTGCTCTTACTTCCACCGACTTCGTCACATAATTAGTACAAACAAAAATATACTTCTTACCTTTGGACATAGGATTGATGGGACCTACAAAATCAAGAGCCCACCTCTCGAATGGTTCTATGAGAACTTGTGGCTGTAAAGGAATTTCATCTGATTGGATAGGTTGCCCTATTATATGGAAGTTATCACATTTATGAACATACTCTTTTGCATCCTTGAAAAGACTTGGCCAGTAGTAACCTATGCGGAGGATCTTATAGGTTGTCCGATTATCTGCAAAATTTCCTCCACAGGGTTTATCGTGACAAGCTCTCAAGATTTCATACATCTCATCCTCCCTGACACACATGTGAATAATCAAATCATGTTCGGTGCACAGGAGGTCCCATTTTACCCAAGAGTAATTAACACTTGCTAATAATTATTTTCTTCTAACTAGATGAAAAGTAGGGGGGTAACTTTCCTGCAGTAAAGTAGTTAGCCATATTTGCAAACCAAGGTGTTCTAATAGAGATAGAAAAATAAATTTCATCGAGAAAGTTATCATTTACAGGAACATCCTCACCTGCATGGTTGAGCCTAGATAGGAAATCAGCAACCCGATTTTCTTTTACGAGCCTGTCCAATACCATGACATCAACTTCCTGTAACAACGAAAGTCACCTAGTAATCCTGCCATTAGTGACTGGTTTGTTCATGAGATATCAAATACCAGAATGATCAATATGTACAAAAAAATCATAACTAGTGATGTAATATCTAAACTTATTAACAATGTAAATTACGACAAGGAATTCTTTCTCAGTTATAATTCAGTTCTGCAGGAGTTAAATTTTTACCAACAAAATAAATATCATCGGTTACGAGATTTTCCTTTTGGCCCAATATTGCTCCTATAGTTGAATCAGAGGCATCAGCAGAAATGTGAAAGGGAAATTTCCAATCTGGACCTCTCAAGATAGGTGCCGAAAAAAGTTTTTCCTTGAGTGTATCAAAAGCAGCTTGACATTCATCACTCAAATGAAATTCAGATTATTTGGACAACAATTTAAACAATGGTGAGGATATATTTGTAAAATTATCAACAAACCTAATGTAGTAACCTGCATGTCCAAAGAAATTTCTAACTCCCTTTTCACTAGTTGGTGGGGACAACTTTTCAATTACTTCGATCTTAGCTGGATCAACTTTAATTCCTGCAGCAAAAATGCGATGACCCAAAACAATACCTTCAGTCATAATCATGAATTTTTTCTCATTACTCAAAGAAATATTAATTTCTCTACATCTCTGCAAAAATATCCTAAGATTATGTAGAGCTTCTTCAAAAGTATCACCGATTACTTTAAAATCATCCATGTAAACCTCTACACAATCATGCAAAAGATCAGAGAAAATACCAAGTATCGCCCTTTGAAATGTGGCTGGTGCATTGCATAAACCAAATGGTAGTACCTTATATGCATAGGTTCCCCAAATATTTTCCTCTCCTAGTCCTCTAGAGCTATCCTAATTTGTTTTTACCCACTGATCTCATCTAGGAAAGAAAAATACTTCTACCCTGCTAGAGTGTCTAGTACTTGGTCTATAAAAAGCAAAAGAAAGTGATCTTTTAATGTAGCTTTGTTTAGTTCCCTATAATCCACACAAATCGCCATTTACCATTCTTTTTAAGGATGATAACCAGGGGGGATACCCACTGGATGTCTGAAATAGGATAAATGAACCCTACATCTAACAATTTATGCAACTCATTTTTTACAATTTCTCTCAAAGAGGGGTTCATTCTCCTTTGCAGTTGTCTCATAGGTTTGGCATTTCCCTCGATGTAGATATGATGAATGCATGTGTCTGGGTGAATACCCCTCATGTTTGTATATTCCCATGCAAATGTATCTAAAAATTCTTCCAATGTCTAAATTAATTGTTTTTCTTGTTCAAGAGTCAAAGCAACATTAATATTAAGAGTTTTTCCAAGAAAAAATTCAACTACCTTACCTCCACATTCAATCATTGAATATGCAGGAAATGCAGATAAGAGGGTTGAGTTTAATTCTTCTGTTGTGTTATGCTTACAATAATCCTTCAAGTTAGTAATGATATCTATATTATGACTAGACTACCCTTCTTCATGCTGCAAAAAATCAAGATTAGAAATATAACAATTTATAAGATTTTCCTCTATATTTTCCTTAAGGCTCATAGCTTCGGCTATTGTTACAATTGGTTGGGTACATTTTGAATCATATTCTTCTTCTTCAACCCAATGAGTATTTTCTGACTTTAGGAGAGGTTTGGTAGGGGGGTATAGGTTGATGTGTTTAGTTTTATCTGCATGAGCGATGGTCATGTTCCCAGACCTACACCCTATGTAGGCATAAGTCGTAGCCAACGAAGGTCTCCCCAATATCAAAGGATTCCCTCCCAATTTGGTCTTAGGTTGAAGAACATAGAAATATATAGAGTATTCCCAAGAATCCAATGAAATGACAATGTCTTCTAATACACCCTTTAGCTTTACCTTAGACCTATCTGCTAATTCTAACATGGTAGGAGTAGGAAGTAAGTTAAAGGATCCCATGTGAGACAATATTTCCATGGTCATCACATTGATGGCTGCACACCTAAATTGATTAGAGTGTTTCTTATTGGATACCCATTGATAAAGGTGGTAACCACAGGGATCCCAGGGTCTGCATATTTTTCAGTAACAAATTTGGTGGACATAAGACTTGCAAGTTTTCCACCTACTTGAATTGTATATGGTTTCTTCTTTTGTCTCCCTGGTTTCTTAGTACATAGATCCCTCACTATTTTGGCATAAACAAGGATATCCTTAATTTCTTGCAGTAACGAGATCTTAATGCATACATTTCTCAGTTTAGACACAAGATCAAACTTGGGTTGTTTTATTATCATCTCCAACCTCTCTGGAAAATGAGGTTGGGCAATATGAGGTGAGAAAGGTTCTTGTGATTTTAAAATGGTTTGTTTGACTGGTTCTGGTGTGGTTTCTACTTTAGTTGTATCCAGATTGTCTTCCTATATAATCTCTTTAGTTTTTCTGGGTTGAGTCACCACTTTTCCTGATCTGAGTTTGATTTCTTGTAATGACACAGGAAATTCCTATAGTGACAGAAGAAATTCTTGCAGCATAGGAACATAAATTTCCTGCAGAGGCTATGGTGTAATACAGTAGGTAGTAAAAGTGGGATAGGTGGCCACTCTAATACTGTGAGTAGATTAGATGACTTTATCGTTGGGATTGGGTACTAGATGGGTAGGAATTTTTGTAGGTCGTGGTTGATTTGGTGGGGCGGGCAACTAAAGTTGCTGCTGTTGTGGCTGGCCCATTTGCTGTGGCATGGGTCGTGGTGGATAAAATTTTTGAGGGGGATAATTTAATGTAGTAGGATAACGAAAATTCCCCTTCTAAGGTTGTTGTGGAGGTGAGGGCTTCTAGGGCATTGGAATGTTCCACATCTTATTCTAACCATAAGGAAATTGAGAATGTTGTTGTGACATACTTGTAGGACGTGGATACCATGGTTTTTAAGGTGCCATTGCATAGAGTGCATTCACAGCTTCCTGATATACTAGATATTCTTCTTTAATCTCTGGAAGAGAAGGAAACTGATCAGTAGAATGATCAGCCTCACAAATTTGGCATACCTTTATACTATCTGCATGACATTCCCTTAAGCGACGTTTCTTCCTACACCTGGAGCAGAACACAGCCTAGGCTTTCTCCAGTTCCTGCTGCTTCTTCTTACTGTAAAACATCTAATTGTGAAGGCAAAGTGCTACGAATGTCAGTTTTAAAATTTTCAAATAAGTTTCCCACCTCAGCTCTGGTTACCCCAGCACCTGCAACTAATTTAGTGAATCTAGAAGAGGTATCTCTTGATCCTTTTCCAACGTTAAAATTTCCTCTTGAATATCGTCAACCCAACTCACACACATCATCATAACTCAATTTTTATAGATCACTTGCTCCGATCAAGTTCAAAACCTTGAGAGATCATGGATGGCTCTTAGTAAGATTGTCCTCAGGGTTCCCTTGTTCAGTTGGTTCATCTTAGAACTTTGCAAATTATACTGAAATATTTCAAGGAAGTATTCCATGCTTTATTCCGCTTTCTGGGTCATGCCAAAGATTTATTCCCTAATGTCCCTGGTCTTACAATAATCCTGGTACTTTTTTAGGAACATCTTCTTCATGTCATCCCATTTTGAAATTGAATTCGTAGTTAGTCCCATGATCCATTTGAGAGCTGCATCCTTTAATGTGGTAGGAAACAACTTTAACTTTTGAGCATCTGAGGAGTAGTCGTAGCTCCTGCACAATACATCAAACTCGAATAATAAAGCATCGAGATCTTCACTAGAGGTACCATGAAAATTAGGCAAAGTAGAGGGAGGAATGTTTTTCATCTGATTGGTCCCAACATAATCGTTCATAGGAAATTCGAATGTAAATGGTTCCCCTTCCTTCTCATGATAATCCCCATAGGTATTACCAGTACCCTCTAAATGAGCCATATGAAACCAAAAAGGAGTGGGTTCTTGGTAAACTACAGATCCTTCAGAGTCAGATGCCTAGAACTTTGGTTCTTGAATAGGATTGAGGAGGAATTCTTCTTCAGGCTGACCACTAAGAAAAAACGATGTCCTCCTAGTAAGAGGAGATTATTGATGAGAAGCAACAAAGGATTCTCAGCCAGAAGGATTCTTCTCTTCTGTGGGGGTATTGCTCTTCTTAGGATTGATTGTTGATCCCTATGCAGAAATGTTAGTCCTTGGTTCAGATTCCCCCTTGTTCTTTGCAAACTTCTTTTTCCCTGCCGGTCTATTAGTGAACGAAGTGGTGCTCACACCACCACCAAAAATTCTTGCAAATTTATATTGGCCCCTATAAAAAAATTCAAAACTTCTACTTACCAAACAATGAGGATGTGGCTTTGGCGAATTCTAATCTCTCCACGTGTGTAGGCCTTACCCCACGTCTTACCACTTCGACTCCCCTAGTCCTGAAAAACTTAAACAAAAAGAAATCATACTAAAACTTTTTTAGTATCATCCCTTAGCACCTCCCCGACAACGACGCCAAAATGTTTGGGCAAATTATAGAATTCTAATTTGAGAGACATAAATTATCAACCAAGGGTAGGTAAGCTTATGAGATGTTGTGCAAAACATATACAGGCTAATACCTTTAAGTCCTTTCTAATTAAACCATTACACACAACTCTAATGTCTCTTTTCTGGATCAAAAATTGGCAACAAAGGCTATTGAGTGGATCCAATAATCCCTCTACAACTCTTGATATCGTTGATGTTGATTTGAAAGGATAAAATACCAAACAGACAGTCATAAAAATCAAGAAGCTAAAACCTGATTAAATGACTCCAAACGCATTTATCACATAAATTTCTTCATCCAACCATTTCACATATGCTGCTAAAATTAAGAAAAGAGAAACACTAGTTGTGCAATTAACTTATTGATACATAAAAATAATCCAAAGAAATACAAATACTATAACTAGTGGAGTTGTGAGCAAAGCGGGACCTCCCTTACTCACAGCTCCTCTACTGTTAAAGGAGTTTACACCAGGAGATCAACAGAACATATAACTTTCTATTAATATGAAAAGTATTATAGAGATGTACATGTCTGATATGTTCGACCAACCAGACCCTTTGCAAATGAAACATAATGAAATTTATACAAGTTCAAAGGCATGTGTTTTCGTGAATTAGGAATACTACTATGTTGTAGCTACTTTGTATCAACAATTAAATAGAATGACAAAATAGCTTTGTTGAGTTTGATCCATCACTGAAAGCATAGATCAAACTAATTTCATTACATCACTAGAGCATTTTCCCAATACATCCATCGAGAAGAGTACTGAAGATCTTGGTGGTTTCAATGATGAATTCGAAGCAAACAATAGGACAATGTCCATGTAGGTGGATTTCCTCATAAAATCCATGTTCCCATTTGTATTGAGCCTAGGTGGAACATATCCAACCACTGATTCTGTTGTAGGAAATATGGGCGTTACAGGAAATCTGCATCTGTAGGAAATCGTGGAGTGTCTGCAGGAAATCGGCGACCACGACTGTCTATAGGAAATCACAGAACTATTTCAAATCATGACTAATCTGCATAAAATTTTGATCATTCAAACTTGATAATTTGATTTGAAAACAATCAAATTCAAGAAATACTTAAGAACAAGGTAAAATAATACTCTCTAATATAATTTGCATACTGTGAGCACACATCACTGTTTTGGTCAAAACTTAGGTAATATAGGCGAAATAAAAGTAGTTAGGAATAAAAAAGAGTTTAAAAAGGGGTCAACAATGTCTTAGGAGGCTATCAAAAATTGAGAAAAATGGGACTCAACAGTGGTATAAAGATTCTCATCAATTTATTGTTGATCCATCAACTACTAATTTAAAGGTTCCAGGGAAAAAGGGTAAAGTTAGGTTTCCTTGTAGGTTATGTGAAGGGAGTCATCAAACCCACGTTTTCCCTCACATGGATAAAGCCTCAAAATTGTTAGGAAACCTTATTTTTTATCAACAAAACATCCAATTGGTTATCGTAAGCTTTCTCCCAACATATCGTCAATTGACGAAATGATTGATCTAATTCCAAGTACAGTCAATGCCACTGTTCCATTGGAGAGTGAAACCCATGTCACTTAGCTTTATGAACCATTGGTTGATCAAGTGGATGAATCCATTCCTTGTTTGGTATATTCCACTCTCCCTTTAGAGAGTGATATTAATACCACTCAAGTTCTTTTTGTTACTTCAGATTCCACTTCACAAGGGGACATTTCATCCATTTCGAGAGAACCCCCTCCAAGTACTGAGGGCATTTCCTTTGATTGGAATAGACTCAGGGAGCCTCGTCTCACTACTTCAACCCCTTTCCAAATCATTGTGAAGGATTATGGTAAGTGTGTACGATGCACAAATGTAGATGAAGGTGCTTCTATTAGTATTTTATCCTCAACTACTTGGCAAGATTTGGGTTCCCATTATGTTTTTTTCTACACAAAATCTTTTCACTTTTAATAGAACCATTAGAAAACCTCTAGGGATCCTTCCTAAGATACACATTACTCTTAAAGGAAAATTTGTCTGTATTGATTTTATGGTAGTCCAAGGCCCCTTGTTTTTCAATTTTCTCCTTGGGTGAGACTATGTCTATGCCATGAAAGATGTCATATCCACACTCTTTTGAGTGATTTATTTCTCTGAGAATGGAAGCACTATACTATTGACTAGATTTCATTCACTGGTCTTGATTCAATTACCAATCATGTGATGTCTCTAAATTTTTCTTATATGGAAGTAGTATCTACCCCATCATGGGTTAATTATGTGGAAATTAGTCCCATTCATTAACTTACTGATATAAGAGAGCCTCTCAATGTATGCTCATCTAATTTTGATTTAGATCTGGTAGGTGACATGGTGAACCCTTCAATGGGGACATTTGAACTCACTTTTCTTATCCATATTGAGTCTCTTGACATGTGTTCCTTCCAGAGAACTATTATTCCTTCTGACGAAGACCTCTTGGAAGCCATGATCGAGGTTTTCCCCTTGGCATGTGTTCCTTCTAGTTGGAATCCATGATCGAAGTCCTTATGAGGATGGTTCTTTTATTGTGTCAACCTCATTAAAAAATGAAATATGTTCCTTAGAGCATGGTTCTTTTCCTATGTCAAGCTTGCTAAAAAAAATGAAATAAGGTCTGATCATACTTATTTCTATTTCAAGATTTCATAAAAATAAAACAAACCTATGAGACATACAAGCATAGTTCATTTCCTTGTGTCAGGTTCGTTAAAAAATGAAACAAGGTTTCATGAGCACATTTCTTTTCCTGTGTCAAGCTCACTAAAAAATGAAACAAATCATCCCCTAATTGAGTAGTGTCTTTGGCTAGATCTCCTAAATGTTGAGTCAAGTTTTTCATCTAATCTCATAAATGAATTTTCTTTTCATCCACCTATTAGTAACCAATAGTCTACTTAGGCATATTAAATGGAGCTTGGGGGAAATGTGCCATTGTATAAATTTTATTTAGTTCCAAGATGTCTTAAAAATGAAACTTATCTCAAGAACACTTTTTTCTCTATTTCAAGCTTGTGTAAAAATGAAACCACTCTCAAGAATCGCTTTCCCTTGTTTCAAGATTGTCTAAAAATGAAACCATTGTGAAGAATACTTCTCCCATGTTTCAAGCTTGTGTAAAAATGAAACCATTCTCAAGCATAATTTTCCCATGTTTCAAGCTTGTGCAAAAATGAAACCATACTCAAGCATAGTTTTTGCATGTTTCAATCTTGTGTAAAAATGAAATGCTTTCTCAAGCATATTTGTATTCTATTTCAAGCTTGTGTAAAAATGAAACCATTCTCAAGCATAGTTTTCTTTTGTTTCAAGCTTGTGTATAAATGAAACCAATATTAATTTATCCTCGTGATTGTCACTTTTTATCAGCTTATTTCTTCCATATGAGCCTTAGTCTTTTGGTTCCATTGTCACCATCTTCTTGGTCGATCAATCACTTTCACTTGGTGTTTTTCCCTTTGTTGAGGAATTGTTGCAATGAGTCTTCTTATTAGCCAACCTCTTGAGGTTTAAGTGTTTCAAGTAGTTCCATCATGGTTAGAACTAATTGCGACCCTTTATACCACTCCTCTAATAGGAGTTACCTTTAAACTCTTTTTTGACTCTCCAAACATGAAAAAAATGTCAATTACATTTGTTTCTTTCAAAATTGTAAAAGTAAATGAAAGGAAATTGGCCTCGTATAAGTTTACACCTTCTATCGACCAAGTAGACTAGTTACAAAAAAAGTATGCTTTAGTCGAAAATGCATAAAAGAGTCCTCTCTTGTATTATTTGATCCTTTTTCGGGATTGAGATACTAAAATTACAAAAAACGACATTTCAGAGTTTGCTTATGTTTTTCTGCTAAGTCCCTAAATATGAAAAACGATAAGATTCACTTTCACCGGGCTCGTTAAAATGTTACGTTGAAAGAACTGTATGAGTTTTCTTTTCGTTTCTTTTCAAACTTTTTAAATATGAAAATGACATCGAGTTACCCCTTCACTGGACTCGTAAAATGTAAACATTGTAGGTGTTACACAACATTTTGTCATGCCTCACTCATTCCCTGTGACATACCCTAAAGTGCCCGAAACATGACCATCATGCAGTGTACTCATCTAGATATGCAGCTCATATCCTTCCCTAAACAATGATTGAAATATGTCTTGAGCTTCCCTTGAAGGAAATGGCTCTAAAACCATAATTTTGGCATCATTGCCCCCTTTACGCTGGAAATTGTTATGATCGCTAGTTGCACTACACTAGCCCCCAATTCCATCATGCTTTTGACTTGCATAACAGTAATGATCCCTAAAAGGCAATTTTCCCAAAGAGAACAAGAAGCTTTGTGATCTATAGGCTTCCAGAATGACGAGTTGGAGGTTGTTCGGCATGGATGAGGTTGAGTTCTCTCAACTTGGCCTTTTGGTCTTATCCCTATGAGCTACCTCCTTGAGATGAGGGCCTTCTCCTATCTTTGGAGAGATCCTAACTCCCTTTCCCTACCTATATATTCATCCTCTCCCATTCCCAAATGGTTGGTCTTTGGCTATTTGCACCCTTATGCTGAGATTGTGCCTACATGCTACTCATTTGGCTTGGAGAAGGAGTGCTTGGAGAGCTTGAGCTTGGACTTGGACATTCACTCAAGGAGAGCTTATTGACATCAAGGCTTGGTTGTATGCTTCCTCCTTTATTCTATTAATATATACAAATTTTGGTTTATTTTCCATAAATGTGTATTTTAATGCGTCATTTATCATAATGTTCCTTGATCTGTTAAGAAGGTTACTTTCGATTATGCTATTTGTACTTGCATGCTTTGTTTTGTCTTGATATCTTGTGCTGGCATTTAAACATTGTGAGTAGTAGGACTGAGACCGTGGTGCAAGCGATTCTAGGTCTTCATCAAAGGAGGATATCGTAGCATCAGAACGAGGTAGGTCATCTTCCTCTTCTTCTCTTCCGATTGTAACTTAGGAAAGTGTCTAGTAGATTGTCAAGTAGGTTGTTAGTCCCACTCATTGGGCTAGAGGGACCGTCTCTTTCTGCAGAGAGGATTGCCTAGACAATAGTAGTACTCGTCAATCATGATGAGATTAAACCACTCCTTCCCAGGGTTCATTAAAAATACTTTAAAGGACTCATTCGAAGGATGAGCTTACATGACAAGAATATGTTATCCTCCTCAAAATTGCATAAAAATAAAGAGGTACTTTCCAGTAATGGTGGTGGAAATGGGAAAGAAACATTTATTTTTATATTGTAAAAAGCAAGTATGTCTCTCTTGAACATGAAACTCCCTCGTCTTCATGTTTGGGTTGGGAGATCCATTTGCCTCTAAGTTGATCATACCTCGTTGAAAGTATTCAAACAAAATTTTTGGTCTTATTTTGATTCAAATTCTACCAAGTTGAAATGTCACGTCATTGATATGTTCAAGAGAAGTTGAACCTCAGTCAAAATTACCTTACAATGGATAGCCTTCAATCATGTTGGCCATCCCCAAGTCAATCCCAAATCTCTCCAAATTTGTTCTTCAAAATTTAATATGTGTTTTGTGTCGTAGGCTCTCCTACAACAGATTGCTTCCTATTGGCTTCAACTCATTACATAGGAATTTGATCTAGAAACGTCCTTTAGGACCTTGGAGCCCACATGCTTTAATGGCAGGGTTTTCTCTTTCGACGACGTGTTCTCATCATTGACCTTCGATTGAATGATTCAATTAGTGCTTGACTTCGAGACATCTATTCGCACTCCATAGATTGTACTAGGGTACCTTGAGAATGATTGTCACTATCGGTGGTTTCTCTCGCACTTGTTAATGGTTCATATCATTAACCGATAATCAAGTGGTTTCTACCATGTTCGACTTCGAGACATTCCCTCGCATGGTTAGATTCATGCTATGGATCGATGGAGGTGGTGACCAATACCTTGGATCTAGTATCATCCATCCAGGATGCGTGGAGTTTTAAATGTTCATGATTGTAAATATAGATCCACATTTTATGGTTGTGTCTATACTATGTAAATTGTTGATATGGATCTTCTTAAATTTCCATACTAATTCTTTGATATAATTTTGTAATGAGTATGGGAATGCTTACCACAGTGATGATATATGAAAATAATGTATTTTAATCGTTGATTATTTGTTTTAGGTCTCTAACCAATTTGTCTCTAATACGAACTTTGGAATTATGAAGTACTTTAGTCCATAAACATATTTATGACTTCCCACTTTAGGGGGAAATCTATTACATGTCATTTTGTCACCATTAGGAAAATGACTACCAATCTAGATATCTCGCTATATGATGAAGTGTTCAAAGCATTCCCCTACAATGTTGGAAATAAAACAATCCCAAAGATAACAAAATCATGGATTAAATTGCTTAAAAACCTACTTTTAAGCACTTGCACAATTTTCCTAGTCATTGCCTGCACAATTTCATTTTTGACCATTGTGGACTATTAAATCGTGCACTCTGTCTTCCACTCAAAACTGCAAAAATATCTTAATGTGGGTAAAAATAAAAATAAAATTCTAGAATCTAGGTTGGGGGGGTATTTCTCAACCAAAGTGCCACAAGCCCCTACATACTTGGGCATCATCCCTTGGTTTATGAATCAAACTCCCTCTCTTTGTGGAACCCTAATCCCTCTCTTTATGGATCTCACCCTTTGAGAAGAGGATCTCAAACGTCCTCCTCTTGGCCTATAAATTAAATAGAGACTAGAGGGTAAGGGAGTAATTTGGAATGTAAACTTATGATGTCAGATTGAGGCTACAAGATTGTCACTTAAGGGAGGATTGAAAACTATTGGAGGAGGTTTTCAACATCAAGGCTAAGGTTGTATTACTCCTTTTCATTAAGTTATAATACAAATGAGTATTTTTATCTCACTATATTTTCCATTCGACTTGATGTATTTCTTGTTTACTTTCATTTTCCATTGGTAATCATATTTGGTACTAGTCTCCTTGATCACTAGTATAGGTGCTATTCAATCATTTATATATCACATGTCTTTGATGCTTTGTTTGTTTGTGTACTTGCAGGTCTAGATTCTAGAAATTTGTAAGCTTCATCAAACCATAAAGAAGCTCTTCATTAGGAATTTCATATTCAAATACTCTTATATATGATTCAATGAGAATGAACATAGAGAAATATTTACTAGTTTGTTTGTTTGTTACTAGATTCAACCATTGAGTCTAGGGAGATCATTCCTTGTCTGCAATATGATATTTTTCCACCTAACGCCATGAGACACACAATGAAGTACATGAAAAGTATATAGCAGACTTATCATTGTAAAGTGATGAAACATTTATGGTGGTGCGCTTAATAAGTTTGGAAATTTTTTAACATAATAATGATATTATTATGTTCTCGTGGATTTACCACAAAAATATGGTATCCTTTACCTTATATCCTTTCTATTATTTTTTAAGTGTTATTTTATTAATATGAGTTTAGATTAGTAAAGTTGTGTGGTTTTTTATGTTGTTGTATCTTTATATATATTTCCATTATTCTAACCTGATAATTGTTCCTTGTTACCTATTACTCATCATATTTATTATAAACAAATAATATTACTATTTACAATATACTATAACTCTTAGGATTAGGAATCTAACACATAATCACCAAGTACTGCACATTAAGAGGATGCCTTATAATACAAAGTATAAATTTGAGATAAATGATCATAGGTGAAGGAAAGAATAATGTTTACTTAGTGTTGCAGAATTAAGAAAAAAAATTAATCGTTTTCTTGGTTGTAACAATCCTAAATAATTTTGATGTTCAAAAGTTTTAAATTCAACCTTTGGTGCCACCATTTGAGTATTTTACTCCATCTTATACTTAAATTGTAGTATTTTTAGACTATGGATAATGCATGTTGTTTGGGCATTTGTGTAGATTGTAATGAGTAAGAAGGAACAAATTAAATAATGTCTGTGATGTAGGTACAAAACTCAAATCCATGATGTAAAAGGGTAAGAAATGTATAGAATTGGGCTAGTATTTCTAAAATGAGAAAAGAAAATGGTTGATGAAGAAGACATTCAAATTTTCCGAAGATGGTTATTGGGGTTTTGTTTTCCAAATATGGTCACCAAGAATGCCAATAATGTTGTTTTTGTTTCACGATGTGAACTATTTCTGTCACTAGATATGATAAATATATATATATATATATATATATATATATATATATATATATATGAAATTCTATTTTGGTATTCACTTCAGAGTATACATATCTTGTTATTTTGTGATTGTGGGGGTGGTGAGAAGAAAATGCAATTCACCTGAGTTAATTCAATAAAATCAAATGTTGAAACCATAATAGTATATGCATTATTCATACCAGAAGTAAAATTAGAACTAAAACATCGATAAAAATGTCATACCAATAGTAAAAAAAGGAAAGGGGCTTTTAGAAATAAGATTTAAGTGGAATTAAAAATGTAGCGCTGTTAGGAATAAGATTTTACTAGAATTAAAAATGTAATCTTAAAATGTAGAATAATTTGATTTTTGTAATAGGAGGAGGAAGTGGTGGTGGTGGAAGAGGAGGTGGTGGTTCTCTATCTATGTTTCTAAAGTGTCATAATAGGAATTTAGGGAATACCCATCTACCATTTATGAAAATAATATCTTCTTTGTCTTCATGTAGGAAATGATATTTGATTAGGGAAAATTTTAAAGGATAATATTTGAACGTGGGATAATTTTACATCCCTTTTCCAAAAGGAAATCCACAATTTCCATATTTTCTAAACATGATTCGCCCAAATTTTATAGTATAAAATTATTCGATCTTAAAAATAGCCAATAATATATTGAGGCTATATAAAATCACTAGTTATTTAGATATTTTTACAAAAATATAACCAAACATTTAATAGTTTGCATACTAACTAGCATTATTCAGCAAGATTTCTAAACTATAAGATACAATTTTTCCCTTAAAATTCTACTTGTATTTGAGAACTCATTTATCTATATAAATATCTTATTTTAGTTTTGTGTGATGATGAGAACACAATATAATGCACCTAGGCTAAGTTAAGAAAAAAAAATGTTGGAAAGATAAATATCATATGCATGATACATACACAAATTAAAACTATACCTAAACTATCAAGAAAAATGATTTACCAAGAGTAGAACAAAGAAATGAACCTTTAGGAATAACATCTAAAGTTACAATAATTAGATAATAGTAAAAAGGTTTAGTCATATCTTTTGCATACTAGTATGCTTACCCTTGGCTTGTGATCCAAATCCGAAATCAAGACTCTCTAACTAACTCTAAACGATTTTTCCTTTACCTTCTTCTCAACATATTCCTTGATAATACAATCTCTTTCATGTGAATTCCACATTGAAATTCATATTTCTCTTCTTAAATACATTAATGCATTAACTATTTGAGTTAATAGGCTATCATTTGGTTCATAAGTGTAGAAGGCTAAATGATAAGTGTCTCTCTGCTACTATTCCTAGTTGTTCTTCTATCATCCCATGAGCCATGTAGTAACTATATGTTTCATTTATGACAATTCTTATCAATAATGTGCTTAATTTTCTTAATGAGATTCTTATAGGTTGACTTAATTAATTTATTTTGTTAATGGTGTTATGCAGTGGAAGTTAATTAAACTATATTGTATCAATGGAGAATACTCAAAACCTATCCAAACAAAAAGGAAAGTATCTATGATGGATCTACAGTCCAAAAGTTTCTCCTTGACTTGGTGCGCTCAAGGTGTTCCTAAAACTACTACTATGATGCCCTTTCTTGTTACAATCATCTTGGCTAGGACAAGTCACACCTACTCCAAGTAAAGTATGCCCTTTCCCTCAAGGTCCACTTAACTACACCTTCTTGTCATTAAACACTTCAAATATCTATGAAATACTATAGGTGACCATCCAGTTATCCTACTTTCCATTACTATTTATACACATATACATAGTCAATTTAAAAGTCCATCTGTTAACTCTAAAGTACAATATGAAACACATTTAACACAATATATAAATTTTCAAAGAACCAAGTACTGTCTAACATCTATACAAAAATATGGTACAAGATGTTACAATTACAACTATAAAGGATATAATGAAGGGATCTGAGTACAACTAGTAACTCATCATAATAGTACAACAATTTTAAGACGCATGACATCTATCATAGGCATAAACTTTTCATTTTGTTGGAATATTCCATACCACTCACAAAGCCTAGTTGCTACTTGGTATCAACTTCACATCATGAACTGAGATGAAAATCAAACAAGCATATTACCCATCTTCAATTGGGTGGAATGTTGGAATCCTTATTTCACAATGATCAATGGTACACCATTGTCATCCAACCATAAGAAATTCTTGTTAACATATCCCCTTGGCTACACATAGTCGAACAACTTTGTGCAAGATGGGCAACAATGTTATCATCCATCTACCCTTAGATATGATAGTCACCAAGATATTATGATTACTTCTAAAGCTTTTTAGCCTTGCCATAGAAAATACAAAATATACCATATAAGTACAACTCATGGCCTCCTTAGTAAAAGCCCTCATAATCATCTCACAGTCCACTATGAGTTAGTCACAAAACTACCTAAATATATACTAATCTTGCAGCTTGACAAATATTCTAGATAATCCCTTCATCCCATCACGGTTACTCTTCCTAATGCACTTCAAGTCCACGTATTTTCTAACACCTTTGTCGAGAAACTCAAAGAAATTTTGTTAATGGTATCTAATGTAAAATTGTGGACCTACACCTAACCTAGTAAAGAAAACCAGCGCATCAGCCACTTAAACTAGTCAAATTGTTAATTACATTTATCATGTTATTAATATTGCATCTCTCAATTTATTTTACAATAAATAATCATAATATTCATTGATTTTATTATTTACATTTTACATGTAACTAATATTGGCTCGTTAATTTATTTAACAATAGAGAGCCATAATATTCATTGATTTTGTTGGTTTCAGATTTGTTTTGGATATGAAGAATCCCAAAACACTAATAAAAAATAAAACAAGCATGGTAAAACCATGAATCCTAAGAATGAATGCAAGAGAAGCAAAACTATAATTTTGGCCAGAATCACCCAGACATCCATCCCTTAAAAACGAGAGTTTGTTTTGTCGCCAATGTAGGCCAGGACACTGTCCATGATTGAACGGAGTTTGAAAAAGGCCATCGTTTCTTGAGACCGTGGCATAAATCAAGCCCTTCGATGCATGTGCATGGAAAATAACAGCTTCCATAAATTGTGGCATAAATCAAGTTGTTCACAGTAGCTCAATACTTAGTGAAATCTCCACAGGACATCTGAATACGATCATAAGTTATAAAGACATTCCACTTTCACAACCCTGCATAGTGCAGGGCACATGATATCCTAGTACTATTAACACATTTTTCAGGTAAGCGAACAAACAATATAATGGAGTCGTTTAATTCTGTCGCAATTTTTTTTTCAGTTTAGAAATTCTATCATAAAATAATATTTTGTTGCTTACTAAATGTTCTGCCAAACCTTTGTTAACATCCATTTATTACATATTTAGTTTACCGCATATTCATTTGAAAAATCATTGCCCGTAAAGAGAGTCCTACCGAGCACCCACAGCCAAAAATGAATCCCATATCCATCCAACCATGGATGTTAGCCCGTCAATAGAAATTATGGATGTCGAATTGAGGTTGGAAAATTTAATTTTGTAGCAAAATTTGAATGCCTGCGTGAAAATCAAATATTCGATTCCTTCAGTTGTTAGATTGGAAAATTTATTTTTGTAGCAAAATTTTGAATGCCTGCGTGAAAATCAAATATTCGATTCCTTCAGTTGTTAGCTGGTGAATTCTTAGTGAAATCTGCACTTAATTTTATTGAAGCCTACTTCTCCGGCTGGAAATTAAAAACGAGAGAAACTATAAAGCAAAAGTGTACAGAGAAGCAAACGAGGCTTTCATTTCTCATTAACTTTCGGCTTTACATATTACAATCCGGGAGAGGTCAAGGCAGAAAAAAGTTTGCACAGTTAGTTGACAACCATTATTAAAGTGGAATGCACAGAGAACCCACTGCATCCACAAAGATCTGGACGGACGCTTACGTCAGGGTAGGACTTTGATTCAATCAGAAGCAGCCTGGTCTGTCATTTCGTTCTACGCCACTTCTTCCAAATTTCCCATCTTTTCATCGACGTGGCGAATTTGAACAATGCAAATGTCTAGGGCTGCTGAGGAATTTCCTAATTTAGCGTAATATCGTTTCGTCTGGATAGTTCAGTTATTCTACGTATGGTTGGATAGAAAGTGATCAAAACTGGACTTACTCCCTTTCAAAAGTCGAAAAGTCATTTTGTAAAATTTCTATATTTGTAAAGGAAATGGTATTTTTTTATTTAATTTATAAATATTTAATAAAAAAAATTAACAACTTATATTTTCAATAAATACCAATTAATACAATTATTTATAATTCATAAATGTTTAACCATATATATATATATAAATTTTCATTATTTTAATTGTATATGTGAAATGCATAAATAGTTTGAACGACTTGAAAATCTTATGAGAAATTTGGATTGTGTAGATTACAGAGCTTAAACTTATGACTACAACATATCTTTGTTGGAGTTTAGATGAAATTAATAAAAAATGTAGAATATTTACTCGAAATGTTTTAACCATAAAAATTTATTGGTTTCACGTTTTTTTACCTTATATAATATATACATAGTCAAGATTGAAACATTCTATCTTATATGAGCATGGAAATATTTTATTTATAGACTTTTGTCACATTAATTATTTTTTGTTATTAATTAATAAAAAATTAGAATATTTACTTGAAATGTTTTAACCATAAGAATTTATTGGTTTCACGTTTTTTTACCTTATATAATATATACATAGTCGAGATTGAAACATTCTATCTTATACGAGCATGGAAATATTTTATTTATAGACTTTGTCACATTATTTATTTTTTGTTATTAATATATTTTTATATACATCTTAATTTTATTTAATTCCTCATAATAAAATATTTTATTTATAATCAACATTAAATTTTATTAGTATAATTATTATTATTAAATATGACACTAATTTTATATTAAGAAAGGAATAAAATATATTTTTGTCATATAAAAAAAATGGATTTTTTTTTACTTTCAATTACTTCACATCAATTTTTTTTATCATTATTAAAATTTAAAAAAAAAAGTATATATATATATATATATATATATAGTTAATATTTGTAATAAATTAGTTAACATGTATATAAGTTTAACATTACAATATTTAAAAAAAAATATGGTATTATCATGTGATTTAAGCAGAAAAACTTTTCATAAACTTGATATGGATCATAGAAGCCTCAATTCAACAAAAATTATGTATGTTTTTTCACACTAAAAAGTTAAAATATAGATAAAATATAGATTTTTTTGTTTGTTTGCTTTTTCTTTTAACTTTATCTTTCTCTAATGTTAGTATAAAATTAAAATATTTTATTTACGGAGATTAAGACTAAAATACTTTTAACACATTTCCCTCATATTAATTGTAATATCAATAACAAGTAGAGTATGAAATGTTTTTACCACATTTCCTTCATACTAAGTTTATAATAGTTTTAATTAAAAATCTCTAAATATATATTTTTATTTTTATTTTTATTATAGCATATTTACTTACAAAATATTTTATTTTTATTTAAAAAAACATGTCTTGAGCATGAATTAAATCATACACTTATTTGACTCTAGTTTTTCGCTGTATTTAATTGACTTTGTTAACTTAATTTTCGTTATTTTAAAAGATCCTAATGACTTTGTCGACCAATATCTTCCGCTGGAAGATTTTATTTTCTCTGAATTTCCATTTTTTTCTTTTACATGTCCAATTTTTCACAATCTACTTACATGTCCAATTTTTCACAATCTACCTATTGAGTCCTTCTTGGCTTGGGCCAGAGTGGACTCTGTACAGAATCCATACTAGTAAACTGACTTTGTTAACTTAATTTTCTTTATTTTAAAAGATCCTAATGACTTTGTCGACCAATATCTTCGGCTAGAAGATTTTATTTTCTGTAAATTTCCATTTTTTCCTTTTACATGTCCAATTTTCCACAATCTACCTATTGAGCCCTTCCTGGTTTGGGCCAGAGTTGGACTCTGTACAGAATCCATACGGACTCGTATGGATGGATTTTTGATGGATTTTTGCTGCACAGACGTCTTTTTCTTTCAACCTTATCCATAATATTCCTATGCAGACCTGTGTATATCTAGATCTAATGCGTTTGGCCGAGTCATTGCAGACGCTGGAATGCTACGTTTGTAGAGTGGTGGTAGAATCTCAGGCTATTCTTTTTCTTATTAAGCTACACATATCTACTCCACAATGGCTATGTGAAGCAAACCTAATAAGATTTCCCTTTTTATATTTTATAATAAAATACGTTCTTATAATCCTCATATATGGGGGTTGTTTTTCTACGCAAAAGGGTTTCACATTTTTAAAATATATACCGTCTATTAAAATAGCCTTTTTCTGGGTTATAATGAACAGATTTTTATTATAAAGCTCTTTTGATATAAATAAATGAATTTTTGCATAACTTTCTTTTAGGGTAAATAAATATTTTTATTATTATAACAAACAAATATTTTATAACTGAATTTGGATTTTCGATTAAGAGTTAATTTTTATAGGAAGACTTTTTCAAGTTTTCCATTACAAATATATTAATTCAAGTACTAATAATTATTCAAATAACAAAATTTGAGTATTTTTAATTTGTGTTGGGGATTTTTGAATGGGGATTTTATAGTAGGTGTGAAAAAATTCTAATTTTTTTTTTTACGCCTATCTTTCTTTTCCTTTTTTTCTCTTTCAAGAGGTATTTTTTTTATTTGTAATTGTTTATTTTTTATTTTTTTTTGTATGTATGATGATGTTAAAAGAAGTTTTGTTGCTGAGTTAATAGTTATTAGCTACCTTTTATGGAAGATAAAAAGGTTGATATTTTAGGGAGTAAGAATCAATGATGACTAGTCAATGGGAATACAAAGAAACTTTCTAATGTTAATAACTTGATTATATCATAAGAAAAAATGTAAATAAGAAAGGGTCTTATTGTGAAAACTATATCAGATAGTATACTAGTACATATAGTAGCTGAAGATAACCAAATTAAGGTGTGGTTATGCTCTCTATTTGACAAGACTAATGACCATTAGTGGAACACTAAAATAGAAAATGAGATTTAAAACAAAAAAATGTACTAGCAAAATTAAATACTAGTACATATAGTAGTTGAAGATAACCAAACTAAGGTGTGGTTATGCTCTCTGTTTGACAAGCCTAATGATCATTAGGGGAAAACTGAAGTAGAAAATGAGATTTAAAACAAAAAAATGTACTAACAAAATTAACTTTTAAGAAACAATAGGATTGAAGATCATGATGTCATCCCCAATTTAAAATTTTTAGATTGAAAAAAAGAAAACTACATTTTTAGTTGTATTTTCAACTTATCTCTTTATAAGTTTACTCAAATATCAAGTGTAAAATACCTTAAAAATGTGTTCAATATGTTTTTCATGCATTTTCAATTTTTTCTGTAGATCAGAAATATGCATAGTGTGTACTTTTTGGATGTGGAATTTAGTTATGCATCTAACGAGTGTCTACACTTGACATTTGAGTAAACATATAAGGAGATAAGTTAAAAATAGAATAAGAAAATTAGTTTTATTTATTTTTCTTTAAAAATCCATAACTCTTATTTTATTATTTAAACTGTTATTTATTTTTTTTAGTAGGAGACTCGTCTTTTACCTCATAATTCCCATAATGTTTAGTACCTATTCCATAGGGATAAAGGTTGTCTATCTACTTCATCAAATATTCACTACCTTGTAGTTTATTGTTTTTTGGTTGTATATAAAACAAGAAGCATTGAAAAATCAACACCGAGCCTTGAAGCAGGATCACGACTCCTTATTAATACAATTGATTGAAAATAATGAAAGCATTTTAAAGCTATAGAAGTGAAATAATAACCTTGAGTTGGAAGTTAATCATCTGTAGAATGACGAAAATAAAACCAATGATGTTGAAAGTGTGTGCCATCTTTGGAGGTGGGCATGGGAAGAAAACATAGTGTGTTGGGAATCCAATAATCCTTGAGATACATAAATATAAAGAAGGCTTTTGATATAATACTATTACTCCTACCTCATTGCTTACACCTAGTCATGGTGAATCTCGATATGTGTAACAGTCCAAAATAATATGTAATTGATTTTCTAATTAATATCAAATTTAAATCAGAGTAGCATTTACTTGTGTTACTTGTGGTTGACGTCTGCTAAAGGCAACAAGGTTTTGCGGACGACTCTCCACCCAACTATAGGCTCATTTGCGCAAGTACTTGCTACAACTAGCCACCACCGAGCCTCAATCAACGTACTACTGCCATTGACTCCTCTGTCTTAGAATACTATTCTCCCAAGAGAATGAATGATAGAATCTTGGAATGATGGAATGCCTCTCATCTTCCTCACCATCTATTAAATAGAGCAAACATTAGAAGGGGAACCACATGCACACACTCCATGTGTCAATCATGCAACTTAATGCTTTCTTTTTTTATTCTTTTGTTTTTACTTTTTGATAGTTTTACTGAATTTTACTATTTTTCTTATTTTATTTCTTTTATTTATACTTATGTAAAACATGTAATTAATTTATTAATTTATTATTATTACTATTTTTTCTTGTTTTATTTCTTTTTTTTTAATATTTATTTAAAGAATGTAATTATTATTTTATTCTTATTTATTTATTTATTTATTATTATTAAGGGACATTACATACTCTGCCACATTAATGAACTTTGTCCTGAAGTTAAGTTGAATTATTTATTATTTTTATTATTTATTATTATTAAGGGGCATTACATTTTTGTTATTTATTACGTCATATAACAGTCCTGGCACCCTCCGCTGAACTAGTGTAACTAGCAGGCATCGAAAGTTTCACAACACCTAGGAAATCCCAAAGAATCTATGTCCTTTTTCCCACTTTCGGAATCAGGCATAAGCCTCCTCGGTATGTATCCTAGCCCAAGGCTGGCTCCAAGGCTTGAGCCTGACTCAGACCTCCTCTGCCCCAAGGCAGGCATCCGGTATAGTGCTCAACGTCACCGGCATCTCACAAGGTTGGCCCACTCCCTCCACAACTCACTAAGGTGCACAACCCTAGGCATCGAAGTCCTTACACCCCCACCGGACTTCGGCATCCCAATCCCATACTAGGCACCTAGCCTAGAACATCAGGCACTTGGCCTCCTCAAGATGGTCCCATAGCCCTTCAAAAGCTATCCATCAAGAGCTATACAAGACAAAGGAACCACTGGCATATGTAGTGTTGATTGAGTTTGTCCCCAGCCCATATGGTGTTACTTATTCTCCTTTGTGCATATGGGCTCGCACGAGATCATCAAATAAACCAGCCCTCTTGGCCCATCTGTGGAGTTCTGTGAATCATTGCACCTCAACATGCAACCAATGCATTAGTCATACCATCATAGTATCATAGAAAATAATCCACATGCCAAGTCTTGCATGTCATCATGAGAACATTCATCATTGTTAATCGCACCATTATGAATAATAACGAATTGCATGTTCATGCATGTCATAAATTTGTATGCAACCATCACATGCTTCACCTTATGAAATACCCTCATATGTTATAAGATCAACATCTTTGCAGCAAGACATGTCATGACTTCACATAATAAATGAATCACATGTCAAGAAACCCCATATTATAGCATCATAATTCCTATGCTACATTATGCATATCATATCCATCATGAGTATTTAACATTAAATACCTATCATCACGTAGTAAATGAATATGTCAACATACCTTGACCTAACATCAAAATGCCTATGCATATCATCATCATCCTAAGGATACAACATCACTATTGTAACAACTATATAAATATGAACCACATGTGCATGATTACCCTTATACCATCATATCATCAATATCATCACTATTGTAACAACTATATAAATATGAACCACATGTGCATGATTACCCTTATACCGTCATATCATCAATATGAGAAACATCTCAATACTTATCAAATATAGAATAATACTCTATAAGCATTTTTTATTTTTTATTTTTATTTATTTATTTTTTATCATGATTCATCAGAAAAAATCATTTTCATTTACTTTACAGACATTCAACTATGAACTAAGATTATTCAACATCCATCTAGGATCTATGTTATCTCATCAGGGTTATTAGTGTTATGATTTCATCAAGATACCAATTACTTTTCAATAATCATTTCTACTTCTTTCAACTAGGAAGTTGACCATTTACACCATAGGTGTAATCATCTAAGTACATTGTTAAATTTCAAATGAGCCTCATTATCTTGAGTCTTAATTTCTCGTTATACAATCATTATTTAAATCTTCTATCTCAAAATTAAAATCCCTTGGTTTGAAATCCATTTACCCTTTGGCTTACCGATTCCAATACCGCTATATGCAATTGCATATAAAGACTAGCTCATCGTGATTTAATTTTATATCATGCTTAACTTACTTGCATGAGGATTTGTTGATCCATGTTGACTTATAGCTAGATCATTGAACAATTAGAACTTTATCCACAAAAATATTTTCTTATCTTGTCAAGTTCCTATCTCAATACCACTTGATTTCTTTATCATAAATTCACCCTTCCTCACGTTGGACAAAGGACTCTTTAAATAGTATAATTATTTTAGATTTTTAAATAGTTGGAAACACTACTACCATCATTGTCCATGGAAAATCTAAATGTGAGGTGTTATGTGGAAATAACCTTTTTTTACAATATGGGAAGTCCTACTCAATGAGTGCAAATTAGTCAAGTACAACATCTATTAATTGACTTTCACTTCTTTTGTCACTATGTACACAATCCTTCTCAAGGTATCCTTATAAATTTCTAGGAACATTCCTTCCTATACTTCACTATTTTTTTAAACATCTTCCTTGTTTATCATCACTTGGTCATCATGGAAATTCTCACTTCATATCTTCACATTTGTAGATCATCATTATGACCTTTACCAATCATGTTTCTTACTCTGCTCATCAATACCCTTAAAAGAACTTTCTTCTTGATAGAACATCCCTTCATTTCCTCCTACTAGATATTCTTATATATTTTTCTCCTAGTGTTAATCTCCTAATATTCCATGTCTAATAGCTTAAAAAATGGAAACTTCTTCACTTCATTCTATTTTATTGAACTGAATTTAATTTCTCACCTCCAGTCATTGTGGTTTTTTTTCCTCCTATCTTAAAAACTTAGCACTGATATACCTTGAAAATGTTGTTACTATTTCCCAACTTGGGTAATACCTGATAAATAATTTCATTAAGCTAGCTACCAAATGTAATCCACTTACCATTTCCTGATTTAAGACATCAACATAGTAAAATTGCTTGATCATACATCTTGTTATCCATAATTCATTCATATAGTTAGTCACCTATGGAAAACTTTACAATGTGGCTCTCCCATTAGAGGGAAAACTGTTATAGATGTTGTCATGCACACAACTTATCTTCTCCACTCATTCTTTCTATCATACCTTTCAGGTTCCTTAAAAATGACTTTCATTATTATCATGATTATTTTTAACTTCATTAGTTGATTGCCAATATTTTCTTCTTTATGTGCCTCATCCTTAGATAGACCTTAGAGTGATACCTTTAGAGTACCAAGTTATGATTATACCAAATTCTTCCATTATGTTCTAAAATAGGTTGCCTCTTCTTACTGATTTTTAACCTTGTTGTGACACTTCTTCTCAACCACCATAAGTATCTATCCAGCACCAAGTTGGCCATAATCACATGATCTATCACTAGTTATTATCCTTCGAAAAGTTGCAAGTTTTTCCTTTCCACTTATCCTTAGACAACTTTTGATCCAGATTTAAACAGGAACGCAACAAATTACAGAGATAACCATATACACAAAGATGCAGTGGAAATAATGCTTCATTTCATTAATGGAAAATACTGACATATGCTTACAAACAGAAATGGCAATAAACTAGCTAGGGCGATGGTAGCTTATCTCTGAGAAGAGATGTGATGGCTACATGCCTCTGAACTGTTCTGAACTGTATTACAATGAGGCTCGAAGGCCTATTTATTGTTGAGAAACAATGGAAAAGCCTTCACATACCGAAACCTAACCCTAGAAGATGAAACGCCAAATTGTGGGCCCCGTTTGGGTAAATTGGTACATCAATTTCCCGGGGTCGTAACTTTGGCATACGATCTCCGTTTGACGCGTACGATAGCTCGTTAGAAAGATCTATCCGAGTACTACCACTTTGGGAGGCAACATAGGGCTCGGTCGCCCCAGAATTCCAAAAAAACGTCGTTTAGGGCCTCAAAACGGCTCCGGAAGTTCAGGACCCGAAAAACTGCTAAAAATAGTAAACTGTGCTACAATTAAGGAAACTGAAAATGCTGAGAAAGACAATGGTGGGGGTCCAGGTGGACCTGGCAGGTGGCCACCAATATCCACCTGGATCATTCCTCCCCCCTTAGGAAGCAATGGTCCCCATTGCGTTGAGCTCCTCCATGAGATGAGGAAACCTCTGCTGAACTTGTTCCCTGGTGAGCCACTTGCCCTGCTGAAGGAGTTGGCCTGCTTTGACAACTCGATGCAGTTGGATATGCTGTTGGCGAGTGTTCTTGATCTGTGTGTCCATGATCCGATCAGTTGCAGCTTGTTCCATGCAATCTGGATTTAATTCTGTGGGTTTGAGTTGTTCTGCAATGTCGGATGTGTCTAGCAATGGTGGAAAGTATGGCCGAAGGCGGTCCACATTGAACACTGGGTGCAGGCCAAGGAATGGGGGAATGCTGAGCTCAAATGCATTGTCTCCCATAGCCTTAGTAATGGTGTAAGGACCATATCGAAGTGGTCTCAATTTCCGATAGGCTCCAGTAAGGCGTTCCTTTTGCAAATGCAACCAGACTTTGTCGCCCACCTGAAACTTGTGTGGCACCCGGTGTTGATCATGTCGCTGCTTGTACTTGGCATTTGATTTCTCAAGAATGTCATGGACCTGCTGGCGAATATGTTGGATGCGCTCAATGAAGCTGGTGGCCTTATCTGTTTCGGACTGGACATGAGCTGAATTCATGTGAGTAGCTGCAAGTGGCATGGCCACATCAATGGGGCATAGTGGCTGGAATCCTAAACCCACCTGAAAAGGGCTATGGCCAGTGGAGCTGTGAAGAGCTCGGTTGTAGCTGTGCTGAACATAGGGGAGGCTCTCGTCCCATGTGCGTGGATGCTTTGAGTTATACATGCGCAGAATGTGCACAATCATCCTGTTGACAACCTCTGTCTGGCCATCAGTTTGAGGATGGAAGGCTGTGGACTTCGTGAGTTTGGTGTCCAGCATTGACCAGAGACTGGACCAAAATGTGCTGAGAAACCGACTGTCCCGATATGAGATGATAGACTGTGGGATCCCAAAGTGCACCCACACTCGTTCAAAGAAGAGTTTAGTAGTGGCTTCTGCTGTGATATTCTTCTTGCAGGCCATCATAATGGCCATCTTTGAGAACCTGTCGACGACCACAAAAACACAGTCATTTCCATGCTTAGTGGAAGGAAGGCCTGACATGTAATCCATGGAGATGGATTCCCAAGGTCGACTAGGGGTAGGCAACGGGGTATAGAGGCCTTGCTTCTTAATGGTCGGTTTGGCAATGGCACATGCAGTACATGATCGGATGTACTTCCCAACATCCTGTCGAAGATTCGGCCAATAGAAATAGTTTTGCAGTACTGCCACTGTTTTCTCGACCCCGAAATGCCCAGCAGCCCGACTGTAGTGTGCTTCCCAAATCATCTTGGCACGCTCGCTTGAAGGAACACAAAGGTGACCGAGGTGGCATAATAGGGCATCCTGGAGGTGAAAATCTGCAACCTGCCGACCCTCCAAGAGTGTCTGGTATGTGTGGCCGAATTCTGGGTCGCTTTTGTAGAGAAGTGGCCAATCAGAAGTCTCGTGCCCGCAAGAGTTGAGCACGGTGGTTAGCGCCATGATCGGTGGTCGACTGAGGCAATCTGCAACATTATTGGTGCTGCCCTTTTTATACTTGATATTCAAGTGAAACTGTTGCAGGTATGTAGACCACTTCTGATGGCGATCATTCTGCAATTTCCCTTGGGTCTGTATGAATTGCAGAGGTCGGTGGTCTGTGTGGATGACCGTTTCCTTCCCCAAAATGTAATGCTTCCATTGTCGGCAGGCCTGTACAATGGAATACATCTCTTTATCATAAGTGGGGTACTTCCGGACTGTGTCTGAAAGTGTTTCACTGTGATATGCCACTGGATGTCCATGTTGAGTAAGGACTGCCCCAATAGCATAGTCAGAGGCATCTGTCTCGACCTCAAATGGTTGTTGTAGATCTGGTAACGCGAGCACTGGTGCCGTGCAGAGGCGATCCTTCAACTCCCTGAATGCCTTCTGTTGAGATTCAGACCAAAAGAATTTTGCTTTCGCCCCGCCCTTGGTGACTTGACTCAAGGGCCAAGAAATATGAGAAAATCCCAACACAAACCTGCGGTAGAAGTTGGCAAGACCTAGAAAGCTGCGGAGCTCTGTTAGAGTGGTTGGAGAGGGCCAATCCCGAATGACTTGGACCTTGGCTGGATCGACATGCACCCCCTGTTCATCAATGATGTATCCCAGATACTGGACCTCGGTCATGCCAAAAGTGCATTTCTCCAAATTGGCACATAGCTTGTGTTGCCGCAGTGTTTGGAGAACCTGTCGGATGTGGTGGAGGTGCTCTTCCCAACTCTGGCTGAAGATCAGAATGTCATCCAAGTATACTACTACAAAGGAGTTGGTGAATGGCCGCAAGATGTCATCCATTAGCCTCATAAAGGTTGCAAGAGCATTCGTCAATCCGAAAGGCATGACCAACCATTCGAAGAGGCCCTCCTTGGATTTGAAGGCAGTCTTCCACACATCTGAGGGTTCAATTGGTACCTGGTGATATCCTGACTTCAGATCGATCTTGCTGAAATATTTCGCCCCCTTTAGTTGGTCTAGGAGGTCATCAATCCGCGGGATCGGGTACCTATTACGGACAGTGATCTTGTTCAGCGCCCGATAGTCAATACAGAGTCTCCACGTCCCATCCTTCTTCTGTACCAACACTATCGGGCTCCCACAGGGCGAAGAACTCGGACAGATGTGACCTTTCTGCAGGAGCTCCTGAATCTGCCTCTTGATTTCATTGTTCTCCAGAACGGAGCGCCGATAAATTGGTCCATTGGGTAGTGGCGCACCTGGGGTCAGATCAATGGAGTGCTTGACTTGACAGTGCAGAGGAACCCCTGCCGGGGAGGTGAAGATGTCTTTGTACTCCTCCACAATCTTGTCCATTTGTAGCTGCCGTGCAGAGGGACCTCGTTTGAAGGCCGCGGCCACTGTCTTCTTCTTCCCTTGAGGGCGTATCATCAGGAAAACAAATTTCCTGGTTTTGGAAATGATCTTACTGCATTGTTTTGCAGTAATCAAAGAGATGGCGGCAGGTGGTGGTACCTCTGGTATCCTGAACAACTTATTTCCCAATGTAATAATAACAGCACGGGGCCTTGATTCATACACAGCATGTCGCTTCCACAAGTATGGTTGTCCTAGTAATACATCACAAACTTCAAGGGGAGCAATGTCACACAATACCTCATCCGTGAAGGGCTTGATGTTGTATGGAAGGCGACACTGCTGGCTCACGCGAAGATCTCGCCCTTGGTAAAGCCACCCAATGGTGTATGGTTGTGGATGTGCTGTGGTCGGTAAGCCCAACCGCTTCACGACCTCTGCTGAAATGAGGTTCTTTTGACTCCCGCTATCAACAATGAACTGTATCGGGGAGCCCTTGACCCACATCTGGGAGTGGAAGAGACGCTCCTCCTCCTCTGGATCTTCGGGTTCATTTTTCTGGATCTTTGCGGTAGCAACAGTGGCGCTGGGATCCGCATCAATGATCTGCTTCCCTTTTTCATACCCCTTATCGGGTTCTGACTCAGAGTCGGAACATGCATCTGATTCTGAAACCTTTAGCTCAGCCACCAGTGACTATTTGGCCCGACACTCACTTGTGTTGTGAGTGGAGCTCTTATGGAACTCGCACCATTTTCCAGTGTCCTTTCTCGGCTTCGCGGCGTTGCTCTTTGCTTGCAGCTTCAGCTGGTTGTCTTGGGCTGTCCCGCCTTGGCTTTGTCCTTTGTTCTGTGGTTTAGGGGCACCTTTCCCCTGCTTTGGATTCGCAGATCCAAAGTCTCGCTTCTTTTGTTTAAACTTCTGCTCGACTTTGACGGCATACCGGTATGCTGCGCCGAGCGAGGGGATGTTTAGGAACTGTATTTCTTCCTGGATGTACTTGTGCAGGCAGCCACGGTATTTGAGTATCAAATGTTGCTCCGAATCCTTGATACCCAACTTTGTGCGAAGGGTATGGAAAAGATTGGTGAACTCCGGCACATCTTGGTCCCTTCCCTGCCGCAGCGTGGTCCACTTTATGTATTCATCCTCATAGCTTCCGACAGGGTAGTACTGCTCCTTGATGGCATCCCGGAACGAATCCCAGGTGGGTGCGGCTGAAAATAGTGAGCCAGTACTTTCATCCTTCTGCTCGCAGTAGGTTTCCCACCAGTCCTTGACGTGGGGGGCTGCTTTGAGAAGAGCAAAAACAATCTTTTCCCGACTCGAAAATTCATGAACAGAAAAATAACCCTCTAGCAGATTTAACCATTTATCTATGGCATCGGCGTCTATCTGACCCTCGAATATGGGGATTTCAAAATTAACTTGTACCTTAAAGGGTGTGGCGTTTCCAGAGGAGCTGCTGGAAGCCGATGCGCCGCTTCTGGGTAGCCGCTGAAGGATCTGCGCAAAGCTGTCCATCATCGCGTTCCGTTGTCGCTCGAGCGCTTCTTCGAGCAAGATTTTGATGGGATCTCCTGCCCCCTCGTCTTTCTTCTCGTCCGCCATGGGAGGCCGTCGGGATTTGCGAGGCTGGTCTTGCAAAGGTTCAACGAGTTCAAGCCCTAACTCCTTATATCCCGACCTTGTTGGGGACATGCAAATAAAAACAGAGAAAAAGCAGACCGCTCTGATACCACTGATCCAGATTTAAACAGGAACGCAACAAATTACAGAGATAACCATATACACAAAGATGCAGCAGAAATAATGCTTCATTTCATTAATGGAAAATACTGACATATGCTTACAAACATAAATGGCAATAAACTAGCTAGGGCGATGGTAGCTTATCTCTGAGAAGAGATGTGATGGCTACATGCCTCTGAACTTTTCTGAACTGTATTACAATGAGGCTCGAAGGCCTATTTATTGTTGAGAAACAATGGAAAAGCCTTCACATACCGAAACCTAACCCTAGAAGATGAAACGCCAAATTGTGGGCCCCGTTTGGGTAAATTGGTACATCAATTTCCCGGGGTCGTAACTTTGGCATACGATCTCCGTTTGACGCGTACGATAGCTCGTTAGAAAGATCTATCCGAGTACTACCACTTTGGGAGGCAACATAGGGCTCGGTCGCCCCAGAATTCCAAAAAAACGTCGTTTAGGGCCTCAAAACGGCTCCGGAAGTTCAGGACCCGAAAAACTGCTAAAAATAGTAAACTGTGCTACAATTAAGGAACTGAAAATGCTGAGAAAGACAATGGTGGGGGTCCAGGTGGACCTGGCAGGTGGCCACCAATATCCACCTGGATCAACTTTATCCAATATGTGCAATTAACCTTGAATCACGGAACCTCATGTAACATTATACTCAATATCGTAACATTTGATTAACTAAACTGAAATCATAGTGTCTGATTTAGATGTATCATAAATTTTAAACAATAAAACATGATTTAGATGCTCCAAAAACAAAAAGATCTATCTTAGATAAGTAAGTACTCTTACTTAGTTCATCACATCTTAATCATCAAGGATTTGTTGTCACCGTTATAAAAGCATATTCAGATAGTTGTGTTCTTGAAATAATAGACCAGAGAAATGCCAAGCAAACTGCTATCCCTAAAGGACAATGAGAACAATAATCCAACCTAAACAATTAGTGAATAATATGATCAACTTTCAAGGAATGTTATCTCTGTGTTTTTAGATTAGATTGAAACCATAAAATAATGAACAAATGCAAGTGAACAACGATCACCTAAAGGTAATAAGATATCAGTGTTTATACCATTGTGAATTGGAACAAATTTCATTATTTTAGAGCACTTCAAATGGTGATGATATTACAAATGTCAACATCAATTATCCAAATACTTCAAGCACTATGTAAAATGTGTTGTAAAATGAACCGGTAGGGAGTAGTTAAGAAAATACACCAGTATTAAAGATTTGTTCCTCCACAAACATGCAAGTATCAATAGTGCTAAATCTTTTTAGGGAAAATGAAATCCAATGTGGATCAAATAATGTAAATTCGTGTTTTGTTCAATCATAAGAAATGAATGTTTAGGAATTGAAATTCAGTTGTTATAATGTTCAAAAATGACCATCATTCAAGGTATGTTTAACATCATAGCATGGTATCACAGGATTCTCAAGGCAAAATTCATGTGAAAATAAGCTGATAGACAAAAAAAGGTGTCATCACTATACGGAGGAAATACTGATTAATAGCTATAGAGAAGATATTTTTGTAAAACAAAGGTGAAAAAGACTCAACATTAAAAAATTAGTATATTTGCATTTTAATCTAGAAGTAAACAATGGAAAATTTCAGATACTAGATTAAAAAATATAGTTTTCAAAACATTAATAAATAACATGCAATTATCAATAATAATTAATTTTATTATACCATGGAAAACATGATGTCTGAATAAAAACTTAGAGAGTTGTCTCTACATAAAATCAAAATTCGAATGAATAAAGCTTAAGAATATTGATGGCATTATTGTTTTAAGAAGGTACTTGAATTCTGAAAGAAAATTTATTCACCATGACTTTTGAAATTATATGTCACACCAATATTAAGTCTATAGATTCATGACCTTATGTGCTAGGATAAATTGAAATTCTATGCTTTAGAGTGAAATAGTTTGAGTATCTATTTAGGAAATCATAACTTGTGTTAGAAGAAAGATGTTATAAAAAATTAAATGGATTGCCTTTAACAAAATAAATCGTTAACAAATTTGTGTATCTTGAGATTCTTATGGCCATTAAATGATTACTCCAAAGGCTTTAAGAAATAAAACAACTAAAGAAATATTCAAACAGAAACACACCATAACAAGAAGAGACACCACCACCCGACTGTTATCGGGAAATCTAGTGTCTATGCAGAGCTGCTAGTCCCACTAAGGCTAGTAGCTACCTTAGAAACAAACAAACTAAAACCACTTTCGTTTTCATTTATGAGAAGTAGATAAGAGGGGAATGTAAAGACCATAAACTGAAATTCTGTAATAACCAGAACTAAATACAGTAAGAACCAAAACTGAACTGAAATACAGTAAAAGAATTTGGACACCTACCTAAACTGCTGCTTGCTCTAGTGTTGCTCTGGTGTTTTTGATGGCGTTGTGGTTGCTTCTGATACAAATTACCGGGAAACCAATTCCACCCAGCCTAGACTGAGCAAAGCCTGGCTGCTCAATCCAGTAAGCTTCCCAACAGAAGCTTACTGTCCCCCATGCCCAGAACCTCAGACTGATTAAAGCTCTTCCAATGGAAAAATCTCTCTCACTGCTCAATTCCTCCTCTGGTTTCTAGCTCTATTCTTCCCCCCCCCCCTGTTCTCAGTTCTGACCTCCAGTTTTTAACTACGGGCTTGGCGGTGGCCACCATCCCGCATGCAACCACTGCCTCCCTCCCTGTTGCCACGCTCCTGTCCACATCTCTCAGACCATAAGCTTATCCCGGTTCTTTATGACTGAGTGACATGGTTTTTCCTTTAATTCTATTACATTTAACGTATTTGATTTTGGGTATTAAATTTCTAAATTATAAAGTTTGATTTTATTTTTAATATGATTTACATATATCTTTTAAATATGAAGTTTATTAATATTATTTAAAATATAAAGTTTATAACTTTATATAATTTTTTTTTTTTTTTTTAATTATTTCTTAAGTTTTATAAATAGGTCATTACATACACTACCCCTTCAAAAAACTTTGTCCCGAAGTTAGAGTTTTATCTTATTTGATTACTTATGATAGTAATTAGTACCCCCTTCTTAGTTTTAAAATTTTAGTTTAATATCAAGAGGCTAAAACAAAATTAGAATTTTAGGTTTATGATTTTAATGGATATATCGTGCTCCATCCAGGTTCCCAAGCTATTCTAAAATCAACCTATCCTTCCTAATCTCTTCTGCTCCCATCCTATCCGTCCTCTACTGGAGTATGCCATGGCATCAGTTTTACTGACCCGACCATTCATAAACTCTAAGGTGACAGCGTCGGTTATACCGACCTGATCCCTAGTAGGCATCCAGCAGTCATCATGACACGTCTAGGGGAGCGTGACTCGCACAGTCCTCCCATGACTCCAGGGTTCAGAGGATAAACGGTGGGCAACACCTCCACCCCTCCCAAAAGAACTCAGGGCTAACACCCTATTATAGATCACTTGGAGCTTTAATTGTTCTGAGGTTCTGTCATCACGTGGTCATCCCGGTAACTGTCTATTACCTGCAATCGTACACTTATCCATGCATCCGTAAAATGTGCATCAGAATATTCAAAATAACTCACATATTATTCCCTTATTAATTCATTTATGATACTACAGTACAACATATTTTTCCATATTCCATGCATGTCTTTTGACTTTCATCTAGAATGTATTCACTTCCTGATTTCTATCCCATTGATCATATTGACATGTATAAATAAATCAGATCTATAATATCTTAATTTCCATCAGAAGTAAAATCATTCAACTGTCTTAATTTTACTTCGAAAACTATAATTTAGTAAAATGAACCACATATATTGTTTTGGTATACATGTACCTGCAGGAATTAAACATATATTATGCCCCAAAATTTCACGTTTATCCATAATCATTCAAAAATATTTCTGAGTCTCTGATTGTAGTGAAGTAAATATATACTAGACATAGTTTAAAGTTCTTCAAAATTGACATAGATTAGGGTATCTTTGGCATATGTCCTCTGTATCTTTCCAAGTTGCTGATCTAGGACTATACTTGTCCCATTGGACCTTAACTTGGTCCACTAGGCGGTTCCTCAGCTGTCGAACCCTACGTTCCAGTATACGTAACGGTTCGACTGTTACGACTCCCTCGTCTGATACATGCAATTCCTTCCATTGAAGGTTATGAGATAGATCAGCTATATAATGCCTTAATACAGAAACATGAAATACATTATGAATTGTATGCAGGTGAGGTGGCAGGGAAAGACGATAGGCAACAGGTCCAACTCTTTCCATGACTTTAAATGGTCCAATAAATCAAGTTGACAACTTTGTCCCTTTTCTGAATCGAATAGTACTTTTATTTGGTTTGATGTGGATGAAGACCTGATCCCCTACTTCATACCTCCTATCAATTCGGTGAGCATCCGCATAACTCTTTTGTCTATCTTGTGCTTCCTTTAATCTTTGTCTAATTTGTCTTACCTGCGCTTCCATTTCATGGATTAATTCTGGTCCTATTATCACTCGATCTTCTAACCTGTCCCAACTTAACGAAGTTCTGCAAGGTCTGCCATATAAAGCTTCAAATGGAGGCATCCCAACCGAACTGTGGTAACTGTTGTTGTATGCAAATTCGACTAATGGTAAGTACTTTTCCCAATGTGATTGCTGATCCATCACATACATTCGCAACATGTCTTCAAGTACTTGATTTACCCTTTCAGTTTGCCCATCAGTCTCAGGATGGTAAGCAGTGCTTAAATTTAGGTGAGTACCTAAGGTTGTTTGCATACAAGTCCAAAATCTAGAAGTGAATCGCGAATCTCTATCGGATATAATCTTTTTAGGTACTCCATGAAATCTAATAACTTCATTTATGAATACTCGAGCTATGTCAGCAACATCGTAAGTATCTCTTACAGGAATGAAATGGCTGCTTTTTGTTAATTTATCCACCACTACCAAAATGGCATTGTGTCTTTGAGAAGTAAGAGGTAGTCCAGTGATAAAATCCATCGAAATGGTCTCCCATTTAGACATAGAAATGTCGTGGGGTTGTAAGAGGCCCTCTGGGTGACAATGATCTGCCTTTACTTGCTGACATTCCAAACATTTTGCAACAAATTGAGTGATATCACGCTTCATGCATGCCCAAAAGAAGAGTTTCTTGGTATCTGCATACATCTTCCCTACTCCAGGATGAGCACAATATACTGCTCTGTGGGCTTCCCCAAATATGGTATCTCGAAGATCTTTATCATCAGGAATATACATCCTTCCATGGAATCGCAAGATCCCATCATTTTCTAATTCATATCCCTCAAATTTAGATCCTTTTGCCCTATTACCTTCAAGACCTGCTCTTAGCTTTAAATACCAACTGTCTTTTATAAGATGATCCAGTACTCATTGTCTTAAGTCTACTTTAATGGGTATGAGAGAAAGTATCTGAGGTCTTCTGCGCAAAGCATCTGCTACCACATTTTCCTTTCCCTTAATGTATGATATTTCAAAGTCATATTCACTTAGGAATTTTCTCCAGCGCCTTTTCCTGGCATTTAAGTCTCTTTGGGTGAACAAATATTGTAGACTTTGATGGTCGCTTTTAAGTGTAAAACTTTGTCCTACTAGATCGTGCCTCTAAATCCTTAAAGCTAGCACTACAGCGGCTAGTTCTAAATCGTGAGTAGCATAGAGTTCTTCATGAGGTTTTAACTTTCTGGAAACATATGCTACCACTCCTCTATCCTGCATCAACAATGCACCCAGCCCTTGTTTGGATGCATCAGTACATACAGTAAAATCTTGATTCATGTCTGGGACTCTTAGGATTGGTGCACTTGTGAGTAGTCTTTTGAGTTCAGAGAATGCTTTATTACATTCCTCGGTCCATTCATACTTAACACCTTTACGCTGAAGGGTGGTAATTGCTTTGCGATTTTGGAGAA
Source organism: Pinus tabuliformis (assembly GCA_031772625.1). NCBI lineage: Eukaryota > Viridiplantae > Streptophyta > Pinopsida > Pinales > Pinaceae > Pinus > Pinus tabuliformis. The sequence goes on from CM062817.1 coordinate 796,278,342, forward strand.
TCCCTCCACAAATCTTCGGTAATAACCGGCTAAACCCATAAAGCTTCATATCTCACGTGCATTTTTCGGTATTGGCCAATCCATGATCGCTTTTACCTTCTCAGCATCTACTGAAATCCCTTCACCTGATATGACGTGACCCAAATAATGAATCTTTTATTGAAAGAATGAACACTTGGATAGTTTTCCATATAACCGATGTTCTCTAAGGCAAGACAATACTATCTGCAAATGATCTTCATGCTCTTTCTCATTCTTGGAATAGATGAGAATATCATCTAAAAAGACTTGCACAAATTGATCAAGATATTCACAAAAAACACTGTTCATAAGATTCATAAATACGGTTGGCGCATTTGTTAATCCAAAGGGTACCACCGTAAATTCATAGTGTCCACAACGTGTCCAGAATGCAGTCTTAGAAATATCATTTTCAGAAATCCTTAGCTAATGGTATCCTGAGCGAAGGTCAATTTTTGAAAAGACAGCAACTCCTTTCATTTGATCGAAAAGATCATCGATTCGAGGCATAGGGTATTGATTCTTTACAGTAGCTCGATTCAAGTCTCGATAATCTATGCATAATCTTAAATATCCATATTTCTTCTTCACAAAAATTATAGGAGCACCCCAAGGTGATGAACTAGGCCAAATATGCCCTATATCTAGTAGTTCCTTTAATTGAATTTGCAATTCCTGAAGTTCTAGAGCTACCATTCTATAAGGCATTTTAGAGATTGGTTGGGTACCTGGTTTTAATTCAATAGTGAGATCCAATTCTCTTACCGGGGATAATCCAGGTAGTTCTTTTGGAAATATATCCGGGAATTCGGCTAACACCAGATATTTTTCTAAGGATGGCCCTTTTCCATGGCTTACTTCTTGAATTGCATAAGCCTGACAACCTTTCCTTAAACAACACTTCATCTGTGTTGTTGAAATGTAGCGTAAGGAAACTTCCCTCCTGATTCCTCTATCTTGTGCTGGGTTCCTTACTTGATTCCTCTCCCTTCTGATAGATCTTTGCCACTTGCTTCCTCGTCTACCCAGCTTCAAAGAGCGCCTGTAGAATCAAAGTAGCATAACACTATCCAAGAACATAGATCTACTATCATAAACAATATAGGACCAAATATATATTGACCACACAAATGCATATATCATCAATCATTCAAGATTGTGGAGGAAAACTTGAATAGCTTTACTAATAATCAAGAATAGCAAAGAGGATTACAACCAATTGTTCTGACCCAGCATCATCCTCTCAACAAGAAAGCCCTTCTTCACCTCATGAAAATCTTAGATCACCCAACACTATGATTTTGCACCAAGAAAGCAGCAGCACTTCCTTACAAGATACAAAATTCCAGCCTCTGGATCTCTGGAATGAGGGATCCATATATAGATGTTTGCAAGGGGGTGAGCTAGCTTTTGAGATTTGATTAGTGTCCTCTCTCTAATAGTTCTTGATTCCACTTGGAGATTGATGATCTCTTACTCATCCCTGGGCGAATGCAGAGAGGCAAGTGTCACAGGAGAAGTTTCTGGAAGATTCCATGATCCTCCACCTCGCAGATTGACCCTACCATTTGTCCACTCTCGCCCATCGCACCCCATAGAAGGGATTTTCAGTATGCATTGCACCTCTCGTGTGTATTTAGGTGGGATGCAGTGCACTTTGACCATGGAGCAGGTGAGATGGTCCAGTTTTGACCAGTTCTGAGTAGTTTTTCATGGAGAACTTCTGGGAGAAGATGTAATCAGCTGACCTTGTTCTTTTAGAGGTTGGAACAACACTTTTAGGGACTTAAGAGCCCTTGGTTTATGGACATTTATGATTGGGGTTGCAGTGCCCAAAAATTTCTATAATAGTTGCCCCCTAAAGCATGAGGTCGTTAATCTGTTGATGTCGGGTGAAATGCTTTATCATGAGGATCTGAAGTTTTTTCGAGCTGGAAGGTGACCTGTAATAAGATACAATACAATACATTATCTTCAGAATATTTTCATGATCTAGCTGAGGCGGGCATTCCCATGCTCAGCTTTATAATTTCATTTTCATGTACATAAGATAGACAATTGTTTGAGTGTAGACTGATGATTTTGGTAGAGCCATCATCCCTTAGGTTGGATGATTATCTGTGTAGTAATGATGTACATTTAATGTCTTTATTTTCCTGAACATATATCGCAGCCCGGATGGATGAAACTAGATCTGGGTCTTCAATCTCATTCGATCTTCACTCAAAGTACAAGTCGATACATGTGAGAGATGTTTTGGAGTCGAACATGGAAAGACATCGCCTGATTACTAGCCAATGGTGTAAGCTATTAACAGGTGTGAGAGGAATCACCGATAATGATGATGACCCTCAAGGTACTACAATACAATTCACGTGGTGTGAATAAAGGGACTTAGCGTCGAACACCACGAAAAATCTTTCGGTCGAAGGCCATTGATGTAAACCTATCGCCGGAAGTGAGAAACTTGCTATTGAGGCATGCAAGCTTCAAAGTACTGAAAGGGTTGTTCCTAGATCAACTTCTTGGATAATGAGCTGATGTCGACAAGAAGTGATCTGTCATAGGAGGGCCTTAGTGAATCCCACATCAATGACACGGAATGGAGCAAATGATTTTAATGGAGGTGAAAACGATCTGGTGATATAAGGTTCAGGGTGGCAGTCATGAAAGAATGGAGCGTAAATGTATTGCAGTGGGTGAGACACAGGTGAATTCTCTGAGCGACTTCTCTTGAACATATCGGCGACACTGACATGATGGATTGGTAGCACTAACCCCAAATATGGATGGTGTGATGGACCCATGGTGATATGACCAGTGAACGGAACAACCCAACCCAGCTTGTATGCGGAGTGAAAGTGTTATGTTCAAGAGCGACTTGCTACCAATAAAGTTTCTTCAAGTTTTCTTCCCAATTTTTCCCCAGTCATTGCTAACCAGTACCTCTTTATTTTTGTCAAGCTTGAGGAGGATAACATATGCTTGTTCTATAATTTTCCCTTCGGGCAAACCCATCGCTATGTTTTAACGAGCCTAGCGATAGTGAAACTCGTTCTTGTCTGTATGGACAAGTTTGTCGCTATTCGGTTTTAATGAGTTTAATGACAAGGATAACTCGGTTCTTTTCAATTTTAGAGAGTCTGAAAAAGGGACGTAAAGAAAACTCCAATAATCCTTTTTCGTCATATAATCCCTTGAGTCCGAAAAAGTATAAAACAATACAAAGGGATGAATTTTCGGTACTTTTAACGAGCCAAACAAAACAAGCACTCGATATTTTTGTGTAATAATCCCTCAAGTCCAAAAAGATTAAAATCTAAAGGAGGGATAACACTTCCAGTCACTTTAACGAGCTGGAGAGGCCAATTGCTCGGCAATCTTTTCATATTTTATGAGTCAGTTGAAAAGAGCTTAAAGGAGACTCGTTTTTTGAGGAACGAGTGATAAGTTCGGGTAGCAGTTAATTCCAGGTAAGGTTTGGAATTTTCCAATCACGGCAGTATCACAAGGATGGCTAACAAGATCACTCTTCACAGCTATTCCTCAAAAAACGTAAACAATCAATTGGAGGTGAATGATCGACCAATACAGAGTGGAGGTGATGATGAGAACACGACCAAGGCTTCAAAGGCTGATGATAATACATTCACGATGGTTATTTACCAGAAATTTGTTCATTTTTTAATGAGCTTAAACTTCGGGGGAACATTTGCTCATTGCTTATGTTTATTTTTTAACGAGCTTGAATTCCGCGTTAAAACTACTCGATCCAATCGTATAATAAGGATGTCTCATTTAAAAATGGTGTTTTTTTCAAAGCTTTGCCCCACATCCTTTCTTTATGCAAGTTAGGAAATGACCAATACTACAAGTTTAAAGGGTTAGAGGACCTACAAATTAAAAAAAAAAATGGTCGCTCTTCGCTTGCATCCCAAAAGGTTTGCATGCCCCCAGGTATAGTGAAGTAAAGTTTCCAGGTTACCCCTCAATTTGCAGACAAAACATTTGTTTTATCAGGAAAGGCCTACCTTTAACAGAGCTATCTTATTCTGGTCTAACCCCATTTTCCTAAATGGATGGGCATGTCAACCAGTCATATATCCTTCGTGGAAACCTACCCTATACCCAAGGTTTTCGTGTCGAAATAGGCCAGTGTGCATGCCCCCTAGGTTTCAGTCATATCCTCTGAATCACTCGCGCTCATCAGGAGGACGGACTGGGGATTGATGAGACATTCCTTGCGTGAAGAGACCATTCAGGGATGGTATATGACTATTTTCTATGTGTGAACCAGGGAATGAAAGCTGGTCTACGAGCTTGACCACTCTTCCTTCATGCGGAAAACACATTACTCTAAGGAGTGAGGAGACAATGGCTCCCATGCAATAAATATAGTCACGTCCAAGGAGTAGATTATAATCCAGGGGTCCTTGGACTACCATTACGTTCATGTGAACGGTTTTCTTTCTCAATGTTACCAGCACACTGGGAAGGATCCCTAACAGTCGACTGGTTCCTTTGTCAAAGCCTATTACATTTCTCATTTCAAGCAAAAGCGATGGTGAACCAAGCACTTTCCAAGCAGTTGAGGAAAGGATACTCACAGAAGCCCCTTCATCTATGATGGTACTGGCCATGACCATTCTATATATTTGAGCAATGATTCGAAATGGCACACTAGCTGGTAAGCGGGGTCTGCCTAGTAGATTCCAATCGAAGGAAACAACTAGGTTGCTTGGAGGTGGGACCGAATAGACGGCCGGATACGACTCTGACGAACTTCCTTCCTGCGGTAAAGGAACGGGTAGACTACCCCCATGTTCATCGGAGTCTGTTCTTACGAAGAGATTTTGGATGGTGTCGTTCTTGTTCTCTTCGGTGACAGTATCATCTGAAGGTGGATCCTCTGAAGGCAAGAATGGGTCAACTGCCACCTCGACCTTTTGACTTTCGTTTGGTGTGGATTCAAATGGTTTATCTTCAATGATACACGCTTCGGTCGACCACAAGGGCGTGTCAGCCGGATTTTCAACTAGTGACGGACTCGGCAAGAGCTTCTTATATCCAGGAGGAAGCTATAACAGTGAAACCAGACGGTCGTCCAAAACTCTTTTAGTCTCGTCTAAGAAGGGACAACGGTGGACGGCGTGATCGCCTTCACACAGTTTACAAGGAAATTTACATCTTCCTTTTTCTCCAGGGGCTTCACTTTCACTAGTTGATGGTGTACTTTCAACATGATCATCAGAGGTTGATGACACCAGATTTTGCAAATGAGGAGACCAGTCCCTTAAGATCCGAGGGATGCGAGGACAATCTCGATGATAGTGGTCTCCTTTGCAAATGACACATGGCGATTTAGGCCTGGATGGTGCAGTGTGTGGATTTTCGCTAGACGATGCTTGGTCGCCCCTTTTCGCCTTTGGCTCCTTCTTCTTCTTCTCCTTCTTCTTCTCACTTACTTGATTTTTGGCTTTACCAGCTTCATCAAGCGAAGAGGAAGGGGGAGAGGAAGAATTGGACGAAGTAGAGGGTTGGGGGGTAACTCTGGTATCGTTTAGTTGTTGACTTCATTGTTCAGGAATCACAGTGTTCTGAACGACAGAGGTTGAGAGGAGCCATACGGGCAAGCCGATTTCAATCCTGGAAGCGACAATGTGGCCATATGGGGCGTACCAACATCTCCCCAAGAGGAGAAAGGACTAGGATTTCCTCCAAGAGGAACTCCTTGGTTGGTGGACTCCATCTTTCTCAACCTAAGACCAACGTAGGAAAGGTGATGTTTATTTCGATTAAAATAAATTTTAGACGCTTTGACACAACTTGTTTTTCAATTTTTAAGAGTTGAGAAAAACAAAAGATGACTCTAGTCGCCTTCGATTTTTAATGAGCCTGAAGTGACAAGTGCTCAGATGGACCTTTTCCTTTAAGGAGTCTGAAAAGGAACGAAAGAGACAGCTCTGGAAATCTAGATAGAGGGATTACCAAACCAATCGCAAAACTGTAGAATACTTTTTACGGTACGACAGTCAATCCTCCCGAATGCTGTGTTCAGTGCATTGCGATCGATAGGGCGGCAGACACGGTTTCCTATGGAGAAAGGATAAAGCCTATTGTGGTCTCCCAATATATACTCAACGGTATGTGGGAGCACAAGTCCGTACTGGCACTTGTCGTCTCAAAGTCGAGGAATCACCCAACCAGCAACGAAAACAACAATTACCAGGCTTTACGACGCCGGAATACGTCTCTAGCCTAGACTTCTAAATGTTGTGCGTTAGGTTCCAAAGCATTTTTAGATTCCTTAAATTAATTTTATAGTTGATCTTGCTTAAGAAATTTTCCTTTCAGGTTTATCGCGTGATGTAGATGTACAATTCTTAAGATGCAATCTAAGATGATAAACAATCGTTTAATCTTCTTTTTGCAATGAAAATCCTAGCTACTAAGGAAAGGGAGATGATATTCTTTCAACATAGAGCAGGGAGCACACACTATATGCACTGTCCTAAATCAAACCAACAAACAGTCTAAATGCAAATGCACATGCATGTATTTGTTTTCAGCCTTCTTAATGTGTGAATGATAAAAAGAAAGCTAAGTGCAAATCTGAATTATTTTTCAAAACGACATTACTAACAAGTTTCTTTTCAAGACAAAATGAAGGCAATGACGACACTTTGCGATTTGGAATTGAAAACTTGCTTTCGACACTTGAAAAACTACTAATTCAGATCAAATACAAGAGTAACAGTGTAATCGACTATCAAGAACAATTAGATTCTCTTCTGTGACTGAAAATGACACTTGCGACACTTTCAAATCAAGAAACGACAGTTCAATTACGCTACTTCTTTGTAAAAGAGAACTGAAAATGGCTCAAAATGCATAAAATAATTTACAGTTCTTTGCAAAATGGAGGCAGAATAATGGAAAGGAAGGGGTTTTCAACAGAGGTATACTGACTACATACAACAAAACTCCTGAATAGAGCTGAAAAGAGTGAACACAGAAACCAAAATCTAGGAACAGAAGAGTTCTAGTCTAATCAGTGCACCTGTAACACAGGGAAAGTGAGATGCAGTGCACCTACTACACTCGAGAAGTGCGATGCCTCCAAATTCCAAAGAAGAGACAGTGCGATGGTCTAGGGACGAGACTTCAACTGGGTTCCGGGTCACAGTTTGTGGCTCAGTTCAGGGATTTAGGCCGAGCAAGTGGTAATCAGTAAATAAATCACAAGGGTAGATCTAAGGAGGTTACTAGAGCCACCACAAGGGCGATTAAAGAGTTTGTAAATAGATTGTTTAGTTTATAAACAAAACCCGGAGATAGACTAAAGTAGCATTGATCTACTTTGCACTTGCATAGAAAATGCAGTTGGAAGGCTAGCTGGCTTGAATTCAGGCTCCATTTGTAAGTTTATAAAGTAAACAAATATAGGCAAATAAACAATCTATTCGCTCCCCAGTGGAGTCGCCATTTTGTTATCGGGAACTCTAGTGTCTATGCAGAGCTGCTAGTCCCACTAAGGCTGGTAGCTGCCTTAGAAACAAACAAACTAAAACCACTTTCGTTTTCCTTTATGAGAAGTAGATAAGAGGGGAAAGAAGGAGACCAAACTCTGTCTTGCGCTGGGTTCCTTACTTGATTCCTCTCCCTTCTGATAGATCTTTGCCACTTGCTTCCTTGTCTACCCAGCTTCAAAGAGCACCTATAGAATCAAAGTAGCATAACACTATTGAAGAACATAGATCTACTATCATAAAAAATATAGGACCAGATATATATTGACCACACAAATGCATATATCATCAAACTGTTGTGGGGAAAAATGCCTATGCACGACGATCCTATCCACCTAAGGTGTGACAGTGCCTTAGCAACAAACGAGTACAGCTATGCTGGTTTCTTCCTTTATGAAATGTGAAAGAAGAGAGATCAATAGACTTACCGGTGTCTTCCATTTGTCCCTCGATCCGGTCTCTCTTCTCTTTGGGTGTTCACAGCTACTTGCCTTCTTGCTTATCCAGCTTCAACTTCCTGCAAGATCACAAGAGAACAACTACTTGCGACAAGAGAACAACTACTTGAGACAAGAGAAGAACACTACACAAAGACGGATGTTCACATTCATAACTAGTTTAGGATTAGAAATAAACCAAATACACTAATACATTCATACATCAAAATACATCAGCATATAGGAGAAACCAAGATAGCTTTATTGATGAATAACAAGGTTCAGGAAGAGATACAACCCAGAGGGCTCCAATCCAGCATCTCCTTCCCAGCAAATGGAATTCCTATTTTCAGCCCCTTCAAAGCATTAAGCACCCAATGATTCCAGTCTCAAACCAACAACAATTCTTTGCAATAACAAAATTCCAGCCTCTAGATCTCGTGGAGGAGAGATCCATATATAGATGTTTGGAGAGAGGATGAGTCAGCTTGAGATCTGACTAGTGTCCTCTCCCTCTGTCAGTTCTTGAGTCCACTTGGAGGTTCTTGCTTCCACTTGGAGATTTGGAACCTCTTACTCATCACCAGTCGAATTCCCTGAGGCAAGTGTCATTTTGGAAGCTTCCTGGGTTTTGACACCTTGAGAAATGAGCCTGCCACTTGTCCATTCTCGTTCAGCGCAGGTAGCCAGTGTTCCAGTTGACATTCAACGCAGGTAGCCAGTGTTGGCTTTGACATTTAGCGCAAACAGCTAGTGTAGCCACTGAAATGATCCTGAATTGACTTGTTTTTGAGCAGTTTCAGGTGGAGAACTTCTGTGAATTGCTGTGGTTTGTTAGCCTTGTTCCTCTAGGGGTAGGAACAACATGTTTAGGGACTTTGGATCCCTTATATTATGGACATTTCATGCTCAATGCTGTAAGGCACAAAAATGTCTATAACAGTTGCCCCCTAAAGTATGAGGCTGTTTATCGGGTGAAATGCTTTATCAGGGGGATCCGAAGTTCATCCAATGCTGGGAGGAGACCTGTAATAAGATACAATACAATACATTATTTTTCATACTGCTTTCATGATCTAGCTGAGGCGGGCATTCCCATGCTCAGCTTTATAAATTCATTTTTCTGTACATAGAACAGACAATCGTCTGATGGTAGACTGATAATTTTGATGAAATTATCATCCTTTGAGTAGGATGATTATCGGCTGCAATGATGTACATGTCAATGTCTTTATCTTTCCTAAATATATATCGCAGCCCGGATGGATGAAACTAGATCTGGGGTCTTCAAACTCGTTCGATCTTCACTCTAAGTACAAGTTGATCCATGTGAGAAATGTTCTGAAGTCGAACATGGAAAGACATCGCTTGATTACCGGTCAATGATGTAAACCGTTAACAAGCGCGAGAGGAATCACTGATAATGATAATGACCCTCAAGGTACTGCAGTACAATTCACGTGGTGTGAATAAAGGACTTGGCGTCGAACACCATGCAAAATCTTTCGGTCGAAGGTCATTGACGTATACCTGTCGCTGGAAGTGAGAAACTTGCCATTGTGGCATGCAAGCTTCAAAGTACTGAAGGGGTTATTCCTAGATCAACTTCTTGGATAATGAGCTGATGTCGACAAGAAGTGATCCGTCAAAGGAGGGCCTTGATGAATCCCACATCAGTGACACGGAACGGAGCTAATGATTTTAATGGAGTTGAAAACGATCTGTGACATATGATTCAGGGTGGCGGTCATGAAAGGATGAAGGATAATGTATGGCAGTGGATGGGACACGGTTGACTTTTCTGAACGAATTCTCTTGAACATATGGCGACACTGATGCGATGGATTGGTAGCATTACCCCAAATATGGATGGTATGGCGAGACCATGGATGTGACCGGTGAATGAAACAACCCAACCCGATTGTGGTACGGAGGAAAAGTGTCATGTTCAAGAGTGACTTGCTACCATCAAAGTTTTCTTTAGTTTATCCCAATTTTTCCCCAGTCATTGCTGACCAGTACCTCTTTATTTTTGTCAAGCTTGAGGAGGATAACATATGCTTGTTCTATAACCTGCCCTTCGGGCAAGCCCATCGCTATGTTTTAATGAGCTTAGCGATAGTGAAACTCGTTCTCGTCTAAAGACAAGTTTGTCGCTATTTAATGATTTTAACGAGTCTAACGACAAGGATAACTCGGTCCTTTTCATTTTTAGAGAGTCTGAAAAGGTACATAAAGTTAACTCCAAAAGTCCTTTTTCGTCATCTAATCCCTTAAGTCCGAAAAAGTATAAAACAATACAGAAGGGATGAGTTTTCGATAGTTTTAACGAGCCGAATAAAACAAGCGCTCGATCTTTTTGTGTAATAATCCCTCAGGTCCAAAAAGATTAAAATCTAGAGGAGGGATAGCTCTTCCTGTCCCTTTAACGAGCTGGAAGGCCAAGGACTCGGCAACCTTTTCATATTTTACGAGTCAGTTGAAAAGAGCTTAAACAAGACTCGTCTTTTGAGGAACGAGTGATAAACAGGGTTAGCAACTGATTCCAGGTACAGGTTGGAATTTTCCAATCACGGCAGTGTCACAAGGATGGCTAGGTGAAATCACTCTTCGCAGCTGTTCCTCAAAATGGGTAAACAATCATATGGAGGTGAACGATCGGCCAATGGAAAAGTGGAGGTGACGGTGCAAACACGACCAAGGCTTTAATGGCTGATGATATTACATTCACAGTGGTTATTTACCGGGTAGGTTCATTTTGTATTTTAAAATGAGCTTAAACGCTGGTGGAAACACTTGCTCATTGCTTATGTTTATTTTTTAACAAGCATGAAGTCCGCGTTAAAACTGCTCGGATCTTGCGTTTATTTTTTAACGAGCATGAACTTTGTGCTAAAACTGCTCGAATACCTAGTCATATGATAAGAGTGTCTCATCAAGATTCTATTTTTTATGGATCTTCATCTCACTAAGCTTTGCTCCGCATCCTTTCTTTATGCAAGTTAGGAAACGGCTAACCCAAAAAACAGATAAATAACCGCTCTTTGCTTGCACTCCAAAAGGTTTGCATGCCCCCAGGTATAAAGTACGATTTCAAGGTTACCCCTACTTCATTTCCGTCAAAACATTCGTTTCACCGAGAGAGGCCTACCTCTTTCAGGTTACCCAAAGATTGTCTCGTTAATCTTTCAAACAAAACACTTCCTCGGCAATGTCTACCGAGGTAGACAGAGGTGAGCGACGGGTCCCGCCCTCTCACATAACTTTGACAAGAGAATCTTATTCTAGAATAACCCTCTTCCTAGACGGACGGGGTACAGACTAGTCATATTCTCCCGCGGAAACCTACTCTATACCCAAAGTTTCCCTGCCGAAGCAGACCAGGACGCATGCCCCCTGGGTTCCAGTCATATCCTCCCAGATTACTCGCGCTCATCAGGAGGACGGACCGTGGGTTGAGACACTTCTTGCATGAATAGACCATTTAGGGATGGTACATGACTATTTGCGATGCGTGATCCGGGAAACAAAAGTTGGTCCACGAGCTTGACCACTCTTCCTTCATGCGGAAAACACATTACTCTAAAGAGTGAGGAGACGATGGCTCCCATGCAATATATATAGTCTCGTCCAAGGAGTAGGTTATAATCCTAGGGTCCTTGAACAACCATCACATTCATTTGAACGGTCTTCCCTTTCAATGTTATGGGCACATTGGGGAGGATCCCTAAAGGTCGACTAGTTCGTTTATCAAAGCCTGATAGATTTCTCATTTCAGGCAAAAGCGCTGGCGAACCAAGCGCTTTCCAAGCAATAGAGGAAAGGATACTCATAGATGCCCCCTCATCAATGATAGTGCCAGTCATTACCATTCTGTATATTTGAACGATAATTCTGAATGGTATGCTTGCTGGCAACCGGGGTTTGCCTAGTTGGTTCCAGTCAAAGGACACAACCAGTTTGCTTGGTGGTGGGACCGAATAGATGGCCGGATATCGCTCCGATGAACTTCCTTCCTGTGATAAAGGAATGGGGGCATTGCCCCCTTGTTCATCAGAGTCAGTGTTGATGAAGAGAATTTGGACGGTGTTGCCTTTATTCTCCTTTGTGATGGTATCATTCGAAGATAGAGCCTCTGAAGGCAAAACCGGGTCAACTGCCGTATCAACCTTTTGACTTTCGTCGGGCATGGATCCAGACGGTTCATCTTCAATGATAGGTGCTTCGGCAGACCACCTGGGTGGGCCAGCCAGGTTCTCAACTAGTGAAGGACTTGGCAAGAGTTTTTGATATCCAGGAGGAAGTTGCGCTCGCAAAATCGGGCGATCTTCCAAAACTCTTTTGCCCTCGTCTAAGAAGGGACAACGGTGGATGGCGTGATCGCCTTCACACAGTTTGCAGGGAAATCTAGATTTCCCTCTCTGTCCTGGGACTTCACTTTCACTAGTCGACGGTGAGCAGTCAACATGGCTATCAGAGGTTGATGCTACCGAATTGTGCAAACGGGGAGACCAGTCCCTTAGTATTCGAGGGATACAGGGACAATCTCTATGGAAGTGGTCTCCCTTACATATGACACATGGCGATTTAGGCTTGGTCAGTGCTGTGTGTGGATTTTTGTCAGACGACTCTTGTTTGCCCCCAGTCGCCTTTGGCTCCTTCTTCTTCTTCTCTTTCTTCTTCTTTTCCTTCTTCTCCTTAGGAACTTGGTTTTTTGTTTTACCAATTCCGTCAAGCGAAGAGGAAGGAGGAGAGGAAGATGAAGTAGAAGGCTGGTTGGCAACTCTGGTCTGGTCTAACTGTTGACTCGACTGTTCAGGAATGGTGGTGTTCTGAACGACATTGGTTGAAAAGAGCCAAACTGGCAGGCCAATTGTCAGTCCTGTAAGCGACAATGTGGCCATGTGCGGCGCACCAACATCTCCCCAAGAGGAGAAGGGACTAGGATTTCCACCAAGGGGAATTCCTTGGTTGGTGTGCTCCATTTTTTCAACCTAAAGATCAACGCAGGAATTAAAGGGTGATTGTTCCGTTTAAAATAAATTTTAACGATGCTTTAGACACAACTTGCTTTTTCAATTTTAAAGATTCGAGAAAAAGCTAAAGATGACTCTAGTCTCCTTCGATGTTTTAACGAGCCCGAAGTGACAAATGCTCGGATGGAATTTTTCCGTTATAGAGTCTGAAAAAGGCCAAAAGGAACTGCTCTGGAGTTCTAGGCAGAGGGTGTGCCAAACTTTTCGCAAAACCGCAGAATACTTTTTAGGGTACGGGCGGTCGATCTTCCTAAATGCTGTGTTCAGTGCATTGCGATCAGTAGGGCAGCCGACACGGCTTCCTAAGGATAAAGGTTTCATGCCTATAGGGGTCTCCCAATATATACGCGACGGTACGTGGGAGCACAATCCGTACTGGCGCTATCGTCCCTCAGGAGGAATCACCCACCATCCACAAGATCGACAATCACCAGGCTTAACGACGCCGAAACACGTCTCTAGCCTAGACCTCTATGTTGTGCGTTATGTTGCAAAGCGTTGTTAAGTTCATTCAATTTATTTTAGGTTGATCTTTTTAAAGTTTTCCTTTCAAGGTTCACCACGAGATCTATGATACAAATTCCTAAATGCAGTCTAAAGATTATAAGCAAGCTTTATATCTTTTCAACTTTGAAAATCCTAGCTACTAAGGGAAAAGAAAGACACCATCTTTTCTCAAAGAGGAATCAGCACACTCTAATGCACTTTTCCTAAATCCAACATGCAAACTATCAAATGCAAATGCACAATGCAGGTGTTTGTTTTCCGCTTTCTTAGTATTGATGCCTACAAAGAAAGCTTTTTGTACAACTTTGAATTTGCTTTTAAATGATCGATACAAACAAGTTTACTTTTTCGAAATCAGAGAGGGTAGAAGAGATTACAACACTTAACGATTTTCGAAATAAAGACTTGTTTCGACACTTAAAAGAGACAAATTCAAACCAATAAGCAAAAGTAAATGTATAATCAATCTGCAAACAGCCAATGAACTCTCTTCTAAGATCACAATCAACAGATCTGAATCAAGGGCTACAGGATGATTATTTCACTCATGCAAAGGAAAACTGTAAATGACGCCACAAACACATAAAAACACTGACAGTCTTTTTGTACAAAAGGAGGCGGAATCTAAGCAGAGAAAAGGAGTTATCAGACTGGTACCTATGATGGTTACAGGCTGCAAAAATCAGAGATCAAAACAGGGCAAAACAGGGCAGAGAACCCCAGCTGCACAAGGGCAAACTGGTTCAGCGCAACCTCAACACAGGGGTTTTGACATTCAGCGCAGGTAACCTTCATGGGACCTGCGTTGAAATGCAGAATCCCTTCACTCGGTCTGCGCTGAAGGAGAAACTCTCGTTTCCCTCAGGTTCTGGGTCACAGATTGCTATTTAATCAACTGTTTTAGGCCAAATAAAAGCAACAAGCAAGGTGTAATCAAAGGGATGCTTTGAAAGGCTACTAAGATCTATCACAAGGATCATCAAATCATTTGTGAGTCCATTGTTCAAATCATAGACAAGTCCAGCAATTGGATCAAAGCAGCAACTTTCTACTTTGCATCTGGGAAAGATGCAGTTCGATTGTTGCTGTCAAGTCTATGATGCAAACAATGATAGAAACACAAATAAAATGACTAAAAAAATCTCCCCAGCGAAGTCACCAATTTGTTGTGGGGAAAAATGCCTATGCAGGACGATCCTATCCACCTAAGGTGTGACAGTGCCTTAGCAACAAACGAGTACAGCTATGCTGGTTTCTTCCTTTATGAAATGTGAAAGAAGAGAGATCAATAGACTTACCGGTGTCTTCCGTTTGTCCCTCGATCCGGTCTCTCTTCTCTTTGGGTGTTCACAGCTACTTGCCTTCTTTCTTATCCAGCTTCAACTTCCTGCAAGATCACAAGAGAACAGTTACTTGCGACAAGAGAACAGCTACTTGAGACAAGAGAAGAACACTACACAAAGACGGATGTTCACATTCATAACTAGTTTAGGATTAGAAATAAACCAAATACACTAATACATTCATACATCAAAATACATCAGTATATAGGAGAAACCAAGATAGCTTTATTGATGAATAACAAGGTTCAGGAAGAGATACAACCCAGAGGGCTCCAATCCAGCATCTCCTTCCCAACAAATGGAATTCCTATCTTCAGCCCCTTCAAAGCATTAAGCACCCAATGATTCCAGTCTCAAACCAACAACAATTCTTTGCAATAACAAAATTCCTGCCTCTAGATCTCATGGAGGAGAGATCCATATATAGATGTTTGGAGAGAGGACGAGTCAGCTTGAGATCTCACTAGTGTCCTCTCCCTCTGTCAGTTCTTGAGTCCACTAGGAGGTTCTTGCTTCCACTTGGAGATTTGGAACCTCTTACTCATCACCAGTCGAATTCCCTGAGGCAAGTGTCATTTTGGAAGCTTCCTGGGTTTTGACACCTTGAGAAATGAGCCTGCCACTTGTCCATTCTCGTTCAGCGCAGGTAGCCAGTGTTACAGTTGACATTCAACGCAGGTAGGCAGTGTTGGCTTTGACATTCAGCGCAAACAGCTAGTGTAGCCACTGAAATGATCCTGAATTGACTTGTTTTTGAGCAGTTTCAGGTGGAGAACTTCTGCGAATTGTTGTGGTTTGTTAGCCTTGTTCCTCTAGGGGTAGGAACAACATGTTTAGGGACTTTGGATCCCTTAGATTATGGACATTTCATGCTCAATGTTGTAAGGCAAAAAAATGTCTATAACACAACCATACAAGAATGTGGAGGAAAACTTGAATAGCTTTATTAATAATCAAGAATAGCAAAGAGAATTACAACCAATTGTTCTGACCCAGCATCATCCTCTCAGCAAGAAATCCCTTCTTCACCTCATGAAAAGCTTAGATCACCCAACACGATGATGTTGCACTAAGAAACTAGCAGCACGTCCTTACAAGATACAAAATTCCAGCCTCTGGATCTCTGGGATGAGGGATCCATATATAGATGTTTGCAAGGGGGGTGAGTCAACTTTTGAGCTTTGATTAGTGTCCTCTCTCTGATAGTTATTGATTCCACTTGGAGATTTATGATCTCTTACTCATCCTTGGGTGAATGCAGAGAGGCAAGTGTCACAGGAGAAGTTTCTGGAAGGTTCCATGATCCTCCACCTCGCAGATTGACACTACCATTTGTCCACTCTCGCCCATCGCACCCCATAGAAGGGCTTTTCAATATGCATCGCACCTCTCGTGTGTATTTAGGTGGGATGCAGTGCACTTTGACCATGGAGCAGGTGAGATGGTCTAGTTTTGACCAGTTCTGAGTAGTTTTTCATGGAGAACTTCTGGGAGAAGATGTAATCAGTTGACATTGTTCTTTTAGAGGTTGGAAAAATGCTTTTAGGGACTTTAGAGCCCTTGGTTTATGCACATTTATGATTTGGGTTGCAGTGCCCAAAAATGTCTATAACACCGACCCAAAACTGGATCGGATGACTGGGAAGGTTATCCCTCCCAAAAACACAAAATAAATCATTTTATTAATAAGATGGCTTGCCTGCAAGCGCACCCATGAAGGAAACACCATATCAAACCCTTAGCAAAGCTTTAATAGCTACCGAGTTTACATTCATTAATTACAACATAAAGATATAAACAAAACCAGGAAACTGTGAACAAACCTATTGGCTACAATACATTTTAGCTATAATTATTTTAGTGCTTTGAATTCTTGACGAGAGAAGGAGCTTCTTTTGGTACTTGGACTTTGAACCGATATGCACTTCATTTGAGGTAACCTTGTGGATCATATTTATCTGCAAATCACTGTAACCTGGATGCTCCACAAGAGATTACACAAACCTAAATTCCAGCAATGTTAGTATGATTTTGTTGTTAGCAATATAGCTTTCTTGTGTTTCTTCGTTTTGATTACTTATAACCATAATCATTAGTACTGTCCAATTTCAGCAGTTCAGATAAGTTAGCCTTGCTATGTTTTCTGCTAATTCAATGAAATTATTAATGTTAGTCTCTTAGACATAACTGGTTACCTGTTTCACAATTTCATCATAGATTAAGGCCTCAAGAACAATTTGACATCATACATATCACTATCCTTATGATTTTTATATCCAGTATGCAGTGCCTCTTAATTTATATGATCCTCGATTGAAATTAGAAATAAAATGAGCTATGGGATTTAGCTGTATATTGTTTTAATTCTGTAGCTTCTCCGCTTTGTTAAAATGAATTCAGCAATGAGATCTTAATCAAAACCAAAAGGTACATACAAGCTATAGTTTCTACCACATCCCTTCATCATATTCCTCTGAGAGCCATGTTTTAGCTATGACACATATTATATGAGCACGATTCTTAGCCACCAATAATCTATCAAAGAAAAAAAAGAAGCTTGGTCATCTTCTTAGCTCAGTTGCTTGTCTTTTTAGTCAATTTCTACAGGTTTAACAATTCAGGTCTTAGGGTAGATCATCCTAACATATATCATTTGACTATTTAGTTCTTAGGATAGATCATAGTAAAAGATGTTTCTCTATGTGATCTTCCTTTAATCACAATTGTATATTTGATTCTTCACAAAATTAATTCCCTTCCTTCAAGGCTGACTCAGTAAAATGATTAATTTGTTCTAAAAAATTGACAATAACATATTCATGGCTAGTTTATAACTGAGCTCTTTGATTAGATCTCGAAAGATCGTAAACATGCATGCAGATTCTCTATAAAAATATTTTTAATTGAGTAACTTATGCACCGGCTGCATCTATTTATGCTAGCTTTTAATGTTCCTCCTGAAGCACAATCTTTCCTCGATACATGTTTCCCATTGGCTTCTCTCTAACTAGAAAATACTAACAAAAAATCGTAGTGCTAAATCAGAAAATATTAGCATAAAACATTACAGATATTAACATAAAACTTTACAGATTGGGAACCATACGTACCTGTAAATTCTTCTTCACAATTCTATCCATGCTGTGTGTAGCAGCACTATCTAAATTGTACAACGATAAGAATTCCTTTACTGACTGATCCAGGATCCTTTAGTGTGATCCATTAATTAATGGAGTTGGAAAAAGATCCTTTCGTTAATTTCCATCTCGGTCCTGGGACATCGGAATGGCAGGCGTACTAAAGAAGGCCAAGATTTCAAGATGAGGACCAAGGACCAAGATTCACTATCTAACAGGGGATAGAGACAGAGAAAATTGTCATCCATTGTTATGATCTCGGGATTTGAAAGGTCATAAGGACTGCGAGAGGAGATGCTATCGAGTCAAGACAAGCTTAACGCTTTCTATTTGGGCATTGAACATAGCCCTTGGCCACATGACCATTCTAGCCAGCGCTTTATTGTAAACCATAAAATTGATGAAGACTTGCACCATTAGACTCGGTCGTATAGGCTTTCCAGCGAGCATTTAGGATAAACACCTAAAGTCGGGGTTGGCCTACATTTTATTTACACTTTTGAAATTATATCTAATTGGTCTAAGTGATAGCTGGATGACAATATAATATTTCATGGCAGATATCATGATCCTTTAAAAACCATAAAGAAGTAGACCAAATCGTGACGACAATGGGCCTGATTTCAACTGCTGCCCCGCAATTGCATTAACAAAGTGAACAACTGGACATAATTCAAACATGAAACTATCTGTTTAAGACATCCACTCGCATGCTTTAAAAGATCATTTACCATTAAGTCGTTAAAGGAGTGTGATCTGCAATAAACAATCATAATGACGGAGTAAAGAGATCAACCTGCATTTAAATGCCAAATTTTCTGTGAAAGGTGGAAAACATCACCTGACATGATCAGACCAATAGATAGGGAAAGTCTATGAGTTCAAACAAGATGTTGAAATTTTAATTATCGAACAATTCCTGCAAATTCAAATTAGATTTTTAATCATTATCTGCAAATTCAAGCTACATCTTTAATTATTATAACGACAATTCTCACATTACTATCTCAACATTCTAAATATTACTATATCAACATTCTAAATAGACTATTCACATTACTAAATCAATCTGTCTGTGTAGAGTCTTCAGCTAGGATGTCGCCATGACCTGGTACGATAGCCTTATGTGAGGGAGATTATCCATTCCTGTGTTCTTGTCTGCACCAACATTCTTGACTCCATTACATTAAAACACTCAAATATTACTAATACGCTCAAATATTACTAATTCCCCCGAAAAATCTCCATTGTAGGGTTTCTTCAACTAGGATTAACGTTATAAACCTTCCTTGCATAACTGCGACTTAAAAAAAAATAAAAAAATTAAGCCTGAACAGCCAACACTCTTAGGGTCACTGAAACTCGGATTTATGTTGAAAACTTGTTTTGCAAGACTGGGGATGAATGTCACAAAATTCAGTCTTAATACTGGTTAATTCTAAAGCCTTGCTGCACTTTGTTGCGTACAATTTATGGGCAGGATCATGTGGTTGATGGCTATGGAATTGGTTGAAGTGCCATGGCTCTTGAGATAGTGAGACTTGGCCATTAGCCACGACAGATAATGCCAGAGAAATTCTCCATTATTACATTATTTTTTAGGGAGCCTATGAGAAAACACCCGCAGAGATGATTGAATGCATAACCTACGGGATAGAAGATTGGGTAGTCAAAGTAGCGCCCACCACTTTGGGATACTAACTATTTATTAAAAGAAGGCTGATGACTAAACGCCATACTCAACTGTAAATTTTTCAGAAACCTGATTTTAAGGATAGTGATACTGCAAGTTCTAGCACAAATTTGATACCATTCGCATGAATTTGAACCAAAATGTTCCAACAACGGTATCCAATTAAGATTTCTAAAGGGATAAATGAGTATTTATTTCAAAAAAATTGAAAGTTTGTTGTAGCGTGAGACCAAATTTGTCCAGAGAATAGTGGTGTGGAGACTTAGAAATTTGATAATAGCATACTCCAAAATTAAAAATTGTCCCTTCAAGGCTTTGGATGACCAAATCTCTATCCTGGATACAACTCCGGCAAATGAAAACAAATATCTGCTAGTATTGGAAATTACTCATAGGAATGACTTTAAAAATGAACACCATCAAAATATAACTATGCAGCTAGTATGCACTGAATAAAAGAATTACATGTGTAGCGAGGGTTTGTAAAACATGCGGCCTTCTTGTGTTACCTTCAAAACAAGTCGAGTTAAAAATCCCAACAAAACAAAACAATATTTTTTTTTCTTTCTAAGATGCCCATAGGCCCTAAGGGTTGAGCCTAACCTCTGATACCATATGTAACAACCCAAAATAATATGTAATTGATTTTCTAATTAATATCAAATTTAAATCAGAGTAGCATTTACCTGTGTTACTTGTGGTTGACATCTTCTAAAGGCAACAAGGTTTTGGGGATGACTCTCCACCCAACCGTAGGCTCAATTGCACACGTACTTGCTACAACTAGCCACCCCTGAGCCTCAATCAACATACTACTGCTAGTGACTCCTCTCTTTTAGAACACTATTCTCCCAAGAGAATGAATGATAGAATCTTAGAATGATGGAATGTCTCTTATCTTCCTCACCATCTCTTAAATCGAGCAAACATTAGAAGGGGAACCACATGCACACATTCCATGTGTCAATCATGCGACTTACTGCTTTCTTGTTTTATTCTTTTGTCTTTACTTTTTGATAGTTTTACTGATTTTTACTATTTTTTTTGTTTTATTTCTTTTATTTATATTTATTTAAAGCATGTAATTAATTTATTAATTTATTATTATTACTATTTTTTCTTTTTTTCTTTTTTGATATTTATTTAAAGCATGTAATTAATTTATTATTTCATTATTATTACTATTTTTTCTTTTTTTATTTCTTTTTTTTATATTTTTTTTAAAGCATGTAATTATTATTTTATTCTTATTTATTTATTTATTATTTATTTATTGTTTATTATTTTATTATTATTTATTATTTTTATTATTTATCATTTATTATTAAGAGATATTAAAATATGTGTTATTTGTTGCAGGAGGAGCTTAAAACAAGTTGCTAGAAGTGTTTCCCTCTCATGAACGTGTTGTGTAGACTGATGAGATCACTGATGATGTTGTTGCAAAATTTCAAAAAAGTTAGCTTTTTGTTGGTGTAAGTGTTTAGACATCTTCAAGACTATTGTTCATTCATAATTTCTCAAATGCGTTTCTTTCTTACTAGTGACGATTGCTATAATTGTTCAAGAATGTTGTCTGTTCATACTTTCTCACAACTGTTTCCTTCTCACTAGTGCCATTGTTAAAAATTCTCCATGAGTAATTCTTATTACTAATGATAGTGGCTAGACTTCTTTTAGAGTTTTGTTAAGCTTCCTCTGAAGGGTTTCATTTATTTAGAATTTTCCAAGAGTTTTTTTTATTGTTGATCATAGTGTTCATACTTCCCTGGAAGCATTTCTTGTTGATGGTGCTACTGTATACGTAAAACTTATCTTCACAACCTCCATCATGAAGGTGAAGACTATATTCTCTAATTTTTTTTTGGTAATGTTGGAATATTTCATTAGAGGTGATTGTTGATATAATCTCATCTTCCTTCGTAAGTGTTCCATCTCCCTAGTTATTCTTAACTAGGATTATTAGAATGTGTCCATTTGGAAGGTGATAATGAGTAGGTTATATAAGAAATAACTTCAATTCTACGTAGAAGAGATATATCCCACACTCATCATATATTGAGATACTGACACAATAATCTATTTGATAAAGTAGTGAAATTACACTATCCCAAATGTATTAGTGGGATGTAATTCCATAATGTCTCTTAATATATATTAAACATTAGGGAGTCCCACAAGACACATAATGAAATACATGAAAAATATATAATAGTATTATCATTGTAATGTTGTAAAACATTTATAGTAGTGTTCTTTGTAAGATTGAAAAGTTTTAAAGATAATAAAGATACTACTACGTTATAGTGGTTTAAAAACACTAATATGGTGTATCCTTTACATTATCCCAATTCTAATATTATTTAAGTGTTTTTATTATGAATACAAGCTTATATTGATAAAGTTCTATAATATTTTATATTGTTGTATGTTTCTATATATTTTCAATATTCTAGCATAGTGAATATTCCTTGTTACTTATGAGGAATTATATTTATTGTAATAATATTAATAACTAGCAATTGCACCAAATGTTGCAAAGGAACGCCGTAAGGCATATATTGGAGAAACATCATAACATAAAAAATTATTGAAGATAAAAATTAGTAAAGAAAATTCTATTCAGCAATCTTAAATCATAAACAACAGTTTCATGTGAGCTATTAAATCCTTGAAATTGTCCATTACCAGTGGCATATCTCTGAAATGAAAATTCATTTAGCAACATTTAACAGTGGAGAAACTTTTGAAGGTCCTTGTGACCCAACTGAAATTTCATAATCCTCACCATATCACTGAAATGAAAGGTCATTTAGCAGCATTTAGCAGTGGAGAAACTTTTGAAGGTCCTTGTGACCCAACTGAAATTTGATAATCCTCACCATATCCAAAACCTTCAGGTAACAAACCATTATAGAAAAAATCACATGAGAAATTGTTGGGTCATGCATTTTTAGGCATATAATAAGAGCTTGAACCACCTGAAATTTGACAATCATATTTTGTTTTTTGTTGAGCATAACCATACCAATTTTCACTATAGGAAACTCTCATCGTATCCAAAACCTTCGGATAACAAACCATTATAGAAAAAATCCCCCGAGAAATTCTTGGGTCATGCATTTTCAGGCATATAATAATAGCTTGAACCACCTGAAATTTGACAATCATATTATGTTTTTTTGTTGAGCATAACCATACCAATTTTCACTATAGGAAACTGAGAATCACGATTTTGGGGACTAGGTAAGATATCTCCTTCCCAAACATTGTGAAAATAAATTAATAAATTTTGTGTTATAAAAGTAGGAAAATTGAATACATAGTCCAAGGTGTTGTGAACATTCAGGACAGAGTAGAAGAAAACTTGGTACTTGTTTAGAGGTTACAAAAAAAAGGAAATGCCTTTGGAAGACATCGGCGAAAAGCGTATTCCCTTATTTTCTTATATATCCTTGGCCTTGGCTCTGCTCGAATAAAGATCTTGGTACTTCTTTAGAGGGACAAAAAGGAAATGCCTTTGAAGACATGGAAAAAAAGGAAATGCCTTTGAAGACATGGATAGAAAGCGTTTTCCCTTATTCACTTATATATCCTTGGCCTTGGCTCTGCTCGAATAAAGACTCCGCTCGATCAAATGCCCAGGGCCTTCAGTCAAAATAACAAGCAAATTTCTCCCAGCACACCTGCAATAGTTGCGCACAATCCTATGTAAATAAAATTGTCGAATCTAATCAAAAGAACCCCAATTTTCTTTACATTTGCAAAGAAGAATGAGGTGGAATCCTAGAGCGATCAATCCATCACCAATACATTCTACAATACTAGGTGCATTGAATATTTCTAGGTCAACAATAGTTATATATTGCGTATGTTCTACACGAAAATCACAGCAGTTAAGATATCTATGATTTTCACTAAAATATGTTGTAGAGGATACAATTCATTTGCACTTGCTGGTAAATACAATGTGCATTTTATTTTCAAACGACATATTCCATACGAATTTTCACTAAACTATGCTACAAAGGATACAATTCATTTGCAGTAAATACAATGTGCATTTTCTTTTCAAATGACACATTCCATACACAACTACTATTTCTCACTAAGAAAAACATAGTGAATCTCCTATGGAACCAAAAATCTGTCTCTTTCTTGGTGGCTACACAAATTTCATATTCCAGCGATTTCGTTCATATGTTTGCACTGATTGCGACAAAGCTCGCTCCCAAAGAATAGAGGCTCTCAGGGTACTACTCTGCAATGTCATATAAATTGTTGCCACTTGAACCTGGGTTTCTAATTAACACCAACTTCAAAATTCTCGCATCCCTGCTACCAAACTCCCTCAAATATTTTATTATCTCATCTAGTACTAAAAGCGGCCCCATAGTCTCCAAACCTGCTACTGGAACCTCTCTGAGAGCTAGAAGACTCCCCATAGTCACTAAAACGGCTCTAAAACAGCGGGATCTAGAACCACCATAGCCACCTCTTCACCCACCACTATAGCTAATTCCCGATCCACTACCATAACTGCCTCCTAATTTGCCATAACTTGAACCCCCATACTGGAACCTCTCTGAGAGAAAGAAGACTCCCCACAGTCACTAAAACAGCGGGATCTAGAACCACCATAGCCACCTCCTGACCCACCACTATATAGCCACCTCCTGACCCACCACTATAGCTACTTCCCAATCCACTACTGTAACTTCCTCCTGATCTGCCATAATTTGAACCCCCATAATCCACCACTATAGCTACTTCCCAATCCACTACTGTAACTTCCTCCTGATCTGCCATAATTTGAACCCCCATAATCTCCTCCTTATCCACCATAGCTTGAACCACCAGATCGCCCCCCACCTGAACCACCGTAGCTTACAAAACGGCTCCCCCCTAAACTGCGAGAACTTCCAAAACGACTCCCTCCTGAACCGCCATAACTTCTAAAACGACTACCTCCTAAATCACCGAAACCACTAAGTCCATTGTCTATTTCCTCTTTCATCTGAGTCATCCCTTTAAACTTGGAACCTATGTCATTTTCAATCATCTTATAATGCCTAATCTGTTGGTCGTTATGGATAAGGATAGCATTATCGGGCCTACCAGCATGCCCTGTTCGCCCCGATCTATGCACAAAAATATCTGAAGTCGTTGGGAGCTCATATTGAATACCGAGATCCACATTAGGAATATCAAGACCAGATGCCCTGTTCGCCCTGATCTATGCACAAAAATATCTGAAGTCGTTGGGACTCATATTAAATAACGAGATCCACATTAGGAATATCAAGACCAGATGCAGTGACATCAGTAGCAATCAACACATTAAAACACCCCTCACGAAAGCCAGCAAGAGTCCTCTCTCGCTGATTCTGTGAGATATCACCATGAAGAGGTTCGCATGTAAGTACCCGACCCAGTGCCACCAGCAAACTATCCGCATCTGACTTTGTTTGAGTGAAAAAAATACATTTTCCCCCTTTGGCATATTCAGTTATCAATGGGTTGAGAATCGAACATTTCCCATAGGTGGATGCAACAATATAAGAAAGTGAGATTTCTTCTGCTTACTTCTGAGATGATTCACCAACACCATCGATAACAACAGGATCATTTAAATATTTCCTTGAAAGCCTTTGCACCCAGACATGCATTGTAGCAGAAAAAAAGCATACTCTGACGCCTTTTCGGCCATCTTTCCATAATCACCTCAACATCTTCATCAAAGCCCACATTCGGCATCTGGTCAGCCTCATCCAAAACAATAAACAGTACTTATGAAAAGACTAATGCACCACGATTGATTAGATCAATAATGCGACTAGGTGTTCCAGCAACATCTAAACCCCTTCTAGATTTGGCTCATTATAGGTACACCCCCATAACATCAAAGAGTATCTAGGCTTGGAGCAGATTCTTGGAATTCCTTGGCGTGCAAGTTCTCGTGTTGGAGCCAAGATGAGTGCCAAGGGATATGATCCATGCCCATTCTTACGGTTGTGCTGAATGATTTTTCCAAGATTGGGATTCCAAAGGCAAGAGTTTTTTCCAGTTCCTATCCTGGCGCGACCAATCATGTCACAACCTTGCATTATTGGTTCCAACACTGCTTTTTGAATGGGGAACAATCTAGTAATATCGCGCTTATTGAGAGAATTAATAATCTCTTCATCCATTCCGAGCTTGGCAACATCAACCCTTCATCGTCACCGCCGACTTTCCTTTTGGCTTCGACTTTTTGTATCATAGTCACCGTATTTTGTCCGAGGCGTCTCGACCTCCTGACGCCCAAGATGCGTGCCTCTCATCCTCTGCGATTCCATATTCCGCCAACAACTGGGAACCCGCACTACAATCGAATGCTCCGACTGGCGAGTGGAAGTATCTCACTTGGCTAATATCGCCATTGATGATTTTAACTCTCATGATGTTGTACTGACTGGCAGATTGTAGGCTTCGGAGGATTGAAACACTTCGAGTCAAACCCTAAGAGACAGGGGACAAAGGGTTTATCAGAACGGAGACAAAGGGTTATCAGAACAGGATTCTTTAGAGGAAACCAACACGAGGAGAATCAAAGCCCTGTTGGACCTCCTCCATTGAGGGATTTCGATAGGGAAAAAGCCGCAACGGCTTTGGCTACCTTCGAATTCAACTGTCTACCTGCCATGTTGTTCAATTTCGGAACAATTGAAGTAGTCACCTCGTACTGACTGGCGAATTGCAGGCTTCAGAGGATTGAAACCCTTCAAGTGAAACCTAGAGAGACAAGCAACAAAGGGTTTATCAGAATGGGATTCTTTAGAGGAAACGAACACGAGGAGAATCGAAGCCCTGTTGGTCCTCCTCCATTGAGGGATTTCAATAGGGGAAAAGCTGCAGTAGCTTTGGATGCCTTTGAACTCAGCGGTTTTCCTACCAGCTTTGGATGCCTTTGAACTCAGTGGTTTTCATGCATTTCAATTTCAGCACAATTGAAGCAACCACGTCATAGTGACTAGCAGATTGCAAGCTTCAGAGGATTGAAACCCTTCGAGTGAAACCCCTAGAGACGGGCGACAAAATGTTTATTGAAACGAGATTCTTTAGAGGAAACGAACATGAGGAGAATCGAGCAGCCAACGAGGAGTCCAAATCCGCCCAGCCCAAATACTCAACCAGTTTCTTGTCTGGAAATTTCTCCCCACGGAGCATAGACCGGTACCTTATGTTATGTTATCTAGAATGCTTCCAGTGAATCAAAGAAATTAGGTCGAAGCAAGTCATTAATATGAACAAGAAATGTGCATCAAACTGATTACCGACCTTCGAAGAGGGGTGGCATCTGGAAGAGCATGCTCACATGGCACAGGACGGTGAGCATGTTGAGGCTGGTGATGTCGTCGTTCTCGATGAAGACGGAATTGAAGGGCGGTTCCCAGAGCCTATTCAGTGCCCTCAGGAATGTCGACTTTCCGCTCCTCCTCGGCCCTATTACCCGCACCACTGTGTCCTTCCATACATCGAAATAGAAACCTAAATCGAAAGGATAACAAACTAACTGAATAAATAATAGTTTGGCGGAAATGGTGATATCGAACGACCAATAACATTTTAATCGTCTAACAGGTCATCTGACAGTCGAAACGAGATCCACGAATCACCTGAGAAGAGTTATTTTCAGAAGAGAACACCTTACGGCGTAGTTAAAATATTCCATAATCCTTATGATTAGGAATCTAATACATAATTACCTAAATAACACAAGAGGATGCTTATAGCACCACGTTAAAATGTGAGATAAATGATCATACGTAAAGTAAATAATAGTACTTACTTAGAGTGGTAGAAGCAAGTAAAATTTTCAATAGGTTTTTTTGTTTGCAATACTCCATCATCAATCATCTTTATATTGATCATTTTGAGTGTAAACATTTGGTACCACCATTCGTGAATGTTACTTCATGGAATATTTAAATTGTGACATTTTTACAATATGCATTATAAAGGTTGTTTGGGCATGTGTGAAAATTGTAATGTGTAAGTATGAACAAATTAATAATGGTTTTGATGCGGGTACACAATTGAACACTATTATTTAAAGAGGTGAGAAGTGCACATAATTGAATTAATATTTGTACAATGAACAAAGGATGAGTTTATGAGTAAGTAGAAACGTTAAAAATATTTTTAAACATTTAAATCCTAAAGTGATCATTATGAACCTTAATAGTAACCAAAATAATTGTGAAAATGAAAATAATTGTGAAAATGATATATATATATATATATATATTGTTGTTATGTGGGTGATGAGATGAAAATGCAATGCACCTAAGTTAATTCAAGAAAACTAAAAAAACTAAAATTTGGAAACATTGAGAGATTTTTAGAAATCAGATTTAAATGGAATTGACAACATAATAATAATTTTTTTTTTTTTTTCCTTTTTTTTTCTATTTATGTTATTTACAGGAAATAATAAGAATTTAAGGAATACTCATTCACTGTGTATGAAAATAATATGTTGATTGTTTTTGGGTAGGAAATGCTATTTGAGTAGGGAAAATTTTAGGTATTGATATTCAAATATGAGTTAAATTTCCATGTTTTTTCAAGAAATAATATTGGAAAATTTCCAATTTTTCTAAAACTGTTTTACCCAAAATTATTAGTATAAAATTATTTTACCTTTAAAATCACCAATAATATATGGAGGCTATAGAAAATCAATAGATATTTGAACATTTTTACAAATATATTGTCAAAAATTGTATAGTTTGCATATAGAGACTAGCAAGATTCACCAAGTTCTATAAAGTATAAGATACATTTCTATGCTTAAATTTTTTCTTTTATTTTAGAAATTATTTAGCTACATGGATATTTTATTTTACCTTTGTGTGATGCAACTAGGTTAAATCAAGAAAAAAAAGTGTTGAAAAAGTAAATATTATATGCACGATTCTTACAAAATGTAAAACTAGATCTACAATATCAAGAAAAATGTTATTCTAAGTAACACAGAAAATAACCTATATAAAAGGTAGAATAATTATATATATATATTTTTAAATTATTTTGTGATTGTTTTCAGTGTGTTAGTTCTCTAGATATGTTAATTAAGTGAAAAAATAAGGTTTTAGGACAAATACATTGAAAATGTGTGAAATAATCTCTTGATTATATTTCAACCTAGAGGCATTATTTCTTAAGATTAGAAGTAATAGTAAAAATTTTAGCCATAACTATAGCTTCTGGCAAATAGTATGCTTACCCTTGGCTTTTGATCCAAATCCCAAAGGAAGAACTTTTAACTAACGCTAAAAGGATTTTTCTTTTTTCTTTTGCCTTCCTTTAAGATATTTCAAGATATTCCCTGATACTACTTTATCTTTCCTTTAAATTCTGCATTGCAATTCATATTGCTCTTTTAAATACATTAATTCATTAACTAGTTGAGTTAATGGGCTATTGTTTGGTTGATTAGTTTACAAGGATAAAGGATAAGTGGGAATCTCCATATTAATATGCATGATTACTGGTCTGTTATAAACTACTCTCTATGGTGTTTCTTTAATACTATTTTTAGTTGTTCTTCTATCATCCCATAATCCGTGCATTAACTATAAGTGTCATTTATGAAAATCATCATAAATAATGTTTTTAATGTTCTTAATGAGATTCTTCTAACTGAACTTAACTAATTGATTTTATTAAAGGTGTTATTGTATCAATGGAAAACACTAAAAAACTATAAAAAAAAGAAAAGTAAATTATCTATAATCAGCCTACTATTAAAAAACAAATCTTGACATGGTCCACCCAAGGTGTTCCTAAACTTAATACTGTGAGGCACTTTCTTGTTACGATAACGATGTTTAGGTAAAGTCACACCTACACAGAGTAGATTATTCCCTTTCACTCACCGTCCACTTAAATACACATTATGGTTATTAAACACTCCAATTATCTAAAAAACAAAATCGGTGCACATCCACTCGTCCTACTTTCCATTAAAAATTATACACATATAATTATTCAATTTAAAAGTCCATATGCTAACTCTAAAATAGAACATGTGAGACATTTAACTTAAAATATAAGTTTGCAAAGCACTAAGAAGTGTGTAACATCTATACAATAATATGATACAAGATGTTACAATTGCAAATATAGAGGATATAATGAAGGAATATTAGTACAACTAGCAACTCATTATAATTGTACAACAATGTCGAGGCACATGCCATCTATCATAGGTCTAGATTCTAAACCTTTTAGTTTGAATATTCAATACTAATCACAAAGCCTAGTTGATACTTGGTATCGACTTCATCTCACGAGTTGGAGATGGCCATCAAATGCTCATATCACTCATATTCAATCCTATGAAATATTGGAACATCACTACATTTTTTCCATCCAACCATAACAACCTGTTGTTAACATATTCCCTTAGCCACTCATTCTGGAACAACTTAGCATAGGATGTGTAACAATTCTATCATCCATCTACCCTTATATATTATAATCACCAAGATATTGTAGTTACTTCCAAAGAACCTACATATATTTTATGTAAGTATCATCATTCTAGCCCTGCCATGGTGATCTAGTATGCTCTAATACCGACATAATCTGAAATCTTTCATTCGATGACTATTAAAAAAATTGCATAAAGAGCATGAAATAATCATAATTGAAACACACACAAATAAGAATGGACACAATATATACAATTGCACCACAACTTTGTAACATAGTTCACCTAGTGTGGGCTAAATCTCAGATCTCTACTCAACTGCGTAGTTGCTTCATTAGTTGTTCTTCAATAAGGCTCTTCTTTATCAATACAAGCACTAAACTCCCACAACATGTTGAGCTGTATCTCCTAAAAAGATACATTCTCCTTTTATAATAGAAAAGGAATGAATTCTCACAAACATGTGGGATAAACTATTCTCCCTTTCTCCAAGCTAAAGGGGACGGACTCCCACATAAAGTGGCACAATTGTTCTCCCTTTTTCCAAAATTAGAGGGGCTGAAATCTCTCACATAAAGTAGCATAGTTTCTCTCCCTTTCTCCAAGTTAAAGGGGTCACATTCTCACAACAAACAACAAAGGTCCTCTTTGAATCTACTGTTCAGACTCAAGGATATTTTCAACTATATGTTCTCCCTATAAAAGAACTAAAAATGGGTGAATCAACAATAAATGAGACTTACATTGGTTCAAGCCAAAACACTTCATAAAATGCTCAAAATTTATATAACACAACCCCAATAGGTAAGTCTCATCATTTTTTAGCATTTGGCTGTAAACATGCATATCTTTAGAAAAGTTCATCTTTATCTCAATTTTTTTGCGAAGCATTAATGACAAATGTTGGATTTAAACCATGAGCCCTTAGATTTGTTACACAAAACACAAGAAACCCAAAAATAGCACATCCATCTTGTCATTCTACAACTTTTGACTGTAAACATGACCATATTCTGAATAATGCATCTTTGTCTCAAACTTCATGCCAAACATTAATGACACCTATGGGATTTAAACTATGGTCCCTCATATTCGATGTTTAAAATACTAAAACACATCACTGACAGATTTGCCTCATGATTCTAAAATTTTTGACTATAAACATGGCCAACTTATGAAAAATGCATCTTTGTCTCAAAATTTGTGCCAAACATTAATGGTACATGCAAGATTCTACCATGAGTTAAAAATATACTTCTCAGAACCAAATTTGGTCTACACTAGTGGAATCATCTCAAAAGGTAGTGATTAATGATTGTAAGAAAGGATATGTTCCGTCATCGGGACCCTATCTCATAAAATGTGCCACTAGACTGGTGGAAGGCCATTATGAGAGGTTTGTACCTTGAATCTGTTTGCATGTTTAGTGTCACCCTTAATTTATGGTTCTGTACCTAAAAATATTTACAAAGGTCCCGTCCCAGTGACCTCACCTTCCCCTCTCGTGCAAATGGCGATTTTAAGTCAAATTTGGTCTGCAGATTAACCAAAGCGCAATCATTGGTGCATTGGTTGGCATGGTTATGTTTAGGATGTTAGAAGGGAGAGGTTGTGGGGTTAAACTTATGGGCCTCTTATTTTGGATTTAATGGATTTAATACAAAGGGTATCATATATATATATATATATATATATGTGTATGTGTATATATATATATATATATATATATATATATATATATATATATATATATATATATATATATATATATATATATATATATATATATATATATATATATATATATATATATATATATATATATAGTATGTATGTGTGTATATATAATATATATAATCATACATACAACATACATATATCATGACAGGTTATATAATATATATATATATATATATATATGTTAAAAAAAATCATAGCCCCAATATGTCCAACTAATAATCACCTACTGCCACGTCACCTAGGATGGGTCCCACTTAGGCTTGCTACTTGAAATGCCACATGGAAACTTTTGGAAGTGCCACTTGGAATCCTGTGGGCCCCACTATGCATCATTTTTGTTGCTTCATAAAAAATTTAGATGGCCATATACTCCTAATATGGATGCCTTTGAGATGTCATTCGCTTTTTTGGGAAGCCGCTCACCAAGCTCTTCAACATGGAACTATTTCTATAAGCTCGCGAGAAATTTTACTTTCGAGTTTTCTTGGATCATCCTCGATCAATTATTCATATTAAAGGACCTTTGGACCCCAAAATTTACATATAAAGAACATGCATTTTATCTATTTTGCAATAGAACCCATACTCTTCACTACCCAAAAAAGGCCCAAAATATCACTATGTTGCATTTATAAGTGATGTTATATAATTCATCACGTTTATAAAAAAAATCCACCCATTTATGGTGTTTTCAAAAGAAACATGTGACTTACAATGATGGCCATTTCTCAAGTAGACTTTTCATCCATTCAGTCATGGAAGAAAACATGTGTTCCCTCTTGACTTTTTTTTGTATTTGATCTTTTTCCTGTTGGTGGCTTGCTTCATGAGCTACTTCATCAACTGGTTCCTTTACAGTTTCTTTCCTAAGCTTCTTTTCCTCCCGTAGATGTAGCTCTGGATGGAGTTCCCAACGTGTGGCTTTGTAATATCCACTCTTGTTGCAATGGTTGCAATTGTTTTTCTTCATCCAGAGATTCTTGTCCTTCCTTTTCTCCTTATGTGGAGATGAGTCTTTATGTTTTGTCTCCGTCCTAGTTGACATAACTTTCCTATAAAAAACTATTATTTTGTAAGACTTGGCAGCAACATGGTTATTCAAACCACAAAATATATGTGCTTTTATATGAAATAATATTTTCTTTACATTTCTAATTTTCTCATAATTAAAATAAACATTGGAATAGTTATACCTTGACTGCCTTTGTTTCATGCAGAGTGGTGAGGAGAACATGACTTAGATCATCCTCTAAAATGTTGACCTCCATTTGGATATGACTTGCAATCATGATCATTGGAATGATGTGATGTTCTCTTAGCCTACATTTACACAGATTGATTGCTTAAAGACTCTATTTCTTTTTTGGCTCTTTCATCGATAGTCTTGGAGAATCCTTCATCTACCTCTCTACCATAGCCTCACCCTGCATGTTGAGGTAGATCTACCACTCCAATGGGATTCACAGTGCCTTTCTCATTGCCTCCCAAGTATTTTCTTTTATATCCCATTTTCTTCATTAACTTCAAGCCAATAGTTGTAGTGTGCTTCTCAAAACAACCAAAATCATCATCATAATGTAAATAACATGAAACTAGAGAGTTACTTACACAATTTAACTCAAATATAACTCCGAATTGGGTGAGGATGGCTTCACTAGGACTTCATTACATTTCAACTTTACCATGGCCTCTTCAATGGCTTATGAAGCTACAATCTTTGCTTCTTATCTTCTATTTCTTGTAGCAGTCTTCTTAGGTTTTCATTCTTTGCTTGAATTCTATGGTGATGGTGGTTTCAATAATGAGAAGGAGAGGAAGAAGAAGAAGAACTTGATCTTGAATATGGATATGGAGGTTTAGGAGGGTCTCCTCTAAATCCTTGTTTCACTAAACCATTATCCTCTTCTATAACTCTATTCTTTTCCTTCTTTGCTAATTTCTTCTCATAATCTGTAAATAATTTTTCCACTATATCTTCTATAACACCCCCTCCCAGGTCTACCCAAAGTAACCATGCCAACTTTGGTAAACATGAGGAGAGATGCTACTACAATCAGGTTCAACCTCCTATGTCACCTTAAGGAAGTGGAATCGATGGAACATCACAGACAATCATCCAACATCATCAATAAAACCTTTAGGATATAAGTCAACCACTTAAACACTTTGTCCCTGGGTCCCACTATTATTTTGTAGCTCTTAGGCCATATTTTTTGTCATTCTATGGGAAAGGGAGTGACCAGAAAAACCCAAATTTGCTCTCACAGGCCTACTTTCCAATGACTATGGACCAAAATTGCTAGTTCTGTGTGAGTGACCTCAAGATTTAAGGCACTTTCTAGCCCAAAATCCTGGACTCTGCCCAGAACTTGTTGAAACTTCCAGAATTCATTAAAAAGATAATAAAGATGATGATCCATAAAAAATCACCCTCAAGACTAGGCCTCAACATCCCCAACTAGAACTAATATTATGTCAAACACTTGGGATCAATGCAACCTACAAGTCTAGGATATAAGACATTGCATAAACAACTCAAACAACTTATGAAACATAACTAGAAGGATCACCTCCATCTCCATTGAACTACTACATCATCAATGAGGTCTTGCATCCATCCATTTAATAGTTACAAGTAAATATATGAAATAACCATAACATGAACCAGTCATTCAACCATGCTTATACCCAACATAAAACCATATAAATATCAAAGATATTACAACCATTAAACCCACATATAAATCAAGGAAAAAGTAAAAGAACTTAGCTTTCATTAATCATAGGAAAATCTGACCAGGTTTCAGACTTCCACGTACCACCTAACCACAGACATCGCTAAACCAAATCTCTCTTTCAGCTAGTCACCACTGTGCCATATTCCAAGCATGAATGTGGGATCTCATAGAACAAGAAATCCAAGAACAACTAAGGGTATCAAGAGGTTAAACCACATCTATCCTCATCAAACCATGATCACACCAAAACTATTGCTCTGATGACAATTGAAAAAAACTTGGAATTCCATCTAGAATCCATCACTATCCTTGAGGAATTTTCCTTCTCTTTGTCTCTCAGGCTTTACCAGAATCCAAACCGAATCAATAAGCCCTAAACCGAGACCAATCTTTCAAACTTTACTGCAATCCAAACCCAAATCTCTAGGCCCTAAAAGGGGACTTCTCCCTCAGGATTTACTGTGTATTCCGCCAAAACCAGTTAAGCAATTCCTAGGCCTTTGGGAATGGAACTTGAGACCACCTCCACCCTAGATTCTAAAATCCATTCAGAAAACCAACACTCAAAAACTAAAATAAACATCCTAGCACCATGGCATCTTGAAAAAGGCTAGTCTAAGATGAAAACCATTGTGATAACACAGAAAAGCCATGCCACCAACAACAAGAGAATGATAAACCAACATGCAAAGCCATGCATGTCTAAACCAACTAGGAAATCACAAATGCAAAAGGTTACCTGCAAGTATTCCTATTGAATCTGCTTGAGACCTGCTTTCCTTCCTTTATCCTTTCTTTCCTTCCTTTCCCTTTGCTTTCTTTTCCTTCCTTGATACAAATCTAGAGGGCTCCAAGAAAACTTTAAGTGACCATGAGTGTGTGAGGGAGAGAGAATAATGGGAGAGCTCCAAATTTGAACTAACAAAAGGTAACCAACTGAACCTGCCAAATAATACTCAGAAGCCATTTTATGAATGAGGCCTCTAATTTCTTCATTTTCCATTATTTTCCTTCATTTTATTCCTCAAATGAAACATGTGACTTTCCACCTTAATTTTCTCCTAATTTTCTTAATTTCCATAAATAAATGTGCCAAAAATGCATTTTTTCCTTTTAATGCCTTTGAATTAGCCTTTGCCAATTCTCCTTAGCCAAAACACACACATCCAGTGACTCCCACTAGGATATCTTTGCCAAACATTCATCTTTAAATGTGTGTCCCTTAGCCATGGTCTTACTTTTACTTTATTAACTTTTATTACATGAAATTTTCATCAGGGCTGTTAGAGAACCCTCCCCCTTGGGGAACACCATCCTGGGTGTTAAACCACACCAAGACCTCAACAAAACCATTGACAAGAAAACATACTACCCATGGAGATTTATATCTTATCTCGTTGCAGTATTTACAATGAAGGAACCTCTTAGAAGAAAAACATCATGACAACATGACTAGATAACAACCATAATGCATACTAGAGCTTTATAACACAACTCATTATGATATTTACAATAACCACATATACACATGTGCATATTTTCTAAACCATAAAATAAAGGATATGGTGCCTGCATCCACAACAAGGGAATCCAGAGGCTCACACCTCCACCCTCAAAATAATACTAGGATTGACCTCCTTCCCAGGAAGTCAGAATCCATTGGCACAGTTAAAGCTGCATCCAGTGTCCAGCACTATAATCTTGCACCACATGTCCTCTCAGTGAATAATTACTAGCTCATTGTTCAAGGTTGCACTCCCAATGTGCATCTAATTCCATCTGGAAATGCTCATGACCAAAAAATCATATCCGTGACCTTCCCTTCCATGCTACATAGTCCCTTGGGAAATACGGTCACCCCCTCCCGTGCAATCACTCACCTTCCAAGTTCCCCAAAATCCCCTAACCCGAGCAATCCATCCCTTGGCAAAGATTCCTCGCATCAGAAGATACTCAACCAAGGCATATACCTACCTTGGAACCATCATACCGCTCATAGCATGCTCATGGCAATCAACGGACACTATTGGGTACCAATGTCCCACAATGGCCCTGCTGCTAAAGTACTCTACCAGCATACTACTGAATGTTCCAATTTCTTTCACTGTTGTTGTTGATTCTTGTAGTTGATTTCAACCACCCAACAAGGCATGTTCATGCATTCCTGTTCCAAGCACATAACTTCCATTAGATTCAAATAAATTGTAATAACCTCAAATCATACCTCTTTGGTATTTTGTTAATAATGTACACTTGTAATCTTATTTGCTTCCTGTCACAACAAATCAAACTAGCATATTTGACCAATTCAACATGTATAAAAGTATCACGTCAGGTTAACTCACAACATAACCATCAAATCATAAATCACATGTAACCATCATAACCATAATCATATATCACATGTAATCATCATATACCATAATCATAAATCACATGCATGATAAGATTGAAATAGAATGATGATACTTATCCTTTAATCAATCCTTAGATTCTACCGTTGTCTTTATTTTATATGCACTCGGATCAGTTGCCACACTAGACAAACACCTAGTGCCTTCTCCTTAACAATGTGCACATACACATAGTGTGCATCACATACATACAACCACACACGACATACAACAACATGCAATACATGCACCTAGTACCGCATGCCCTCAACACAGCATGCACCACATGCACATGTACACTGGTGGCGTATGTACAACATGTACACAGTACAACCTATACACCACACCACATGCACAACGTGTGCACAACATCACATGTACATGACACCACCTACACAATGCTACATGTACACTGCACCACTGTACAACACGTACACAATACCACATGTACAACATGGACACAAAACTGCATGCTAACATCCCACTTGTACAATCATGCACGCAACACCATATGTACAACATGAATAAAACACCAGATGTAAATAACATTGTATATCTAACATGTACATAGCATCATCTGTACACAACACTGTATATCCAACATGTGCACAACACCATATGCACACAACACCACATGTCCATCTTGTACATAGCATCATCTATACCCAACAATTCATATTCAATATTCGTACAACACTATATATATGATCTGAAATTTGGGCTCTTAGGCTTCTTGTCTAGCTTACAAGAACCTCTCCCACTTCCAAAGCTTGAATATTTCCCCAAATATTAATGATTAACCAATGCGGAATTAAAATTCTTGAAAATATAGGTGTATGCTTATACTTGTTTTTAATGGATTATATGGTTTAAAAATCTATTGTTTTAGCTGATATATACATGTGCTTAACATATATATAAATGCCTATAACAGTTAATAATGCAGCAGTAAAGACAAACACATGAGACAATAGTTTAATTAGGAGTTCACCCACAACTCTTGGG
Organism: Pinus tabuliformis; assembly: GCA_031772625.1. NCBI lineage: Eukaryota > Viridiplantae > Streptophyta > Pinopsida > Pinales > Pinaceae > Pinus > Pinus tabuliformis. Next base: position 796,316,401 of record CM062817.1, read on the forward strand.
CTACATCTCTGTGAGCTCTAGTCAACTCAACTAGGTTCTCTCAGATTATGGTATTAGTCTTTTTTATAAGCTCTTGGCCCAACTCCTACTATTCTACACAAAAATAGTGGGTTCAGAAACCATTTAATCCCCTAGCTCTTGAAGCTCTGGCTCTTGGCTCTTGGCTCTTAGCTCTAGCTATTTGGCTCTTGGTTCTGGATCTTGGCTCTAACTCTGGCTCTTTGGCTTTGGTTTGGGATCTTGTCTCTGAATCTGGCTCTTGGCTTTGTCTCTAGCTCTCTCACTCTTTGGCTCTGGCTTCTTTCTGCCTTCTACAACCTTCAACTCTTTGGATTTTCACTTTAACTTCAAGTGACCCTAAAGGCTCCCTCATCTGCTCTTTTTCTTCTGTGTTGCCTCTTTGGCTTCTATGCTACCTCTTTGGCTTCTGCTTTGCAACAAAACCCCACCAACAACCTTCAACAGCAACAGCAACTCAACCACTGTCAACAACTCAACCACCAAAAGTCTTTGACATTCATGGCTTAAAAGCCAAATCGACGTTGTCTGTTGGCTTTCCCTTTCGGGCTCTCTGTCTTCCTACCACAGTCCATTCAATTCCTATCTATGATCATTAGCAATCATTGCTAAACGCCCTGAAGGATGAATTCCACCTATTTGGTAATGGAAGGGGTTTATCGGTGCTTTGAATCCTTCAAAAACGGTTGCTCTGTGTTTACACAGAGAACACTGTAATATACGGAAAAATCTGGAGAAACACTATTCCTCGGACTTGAAACATTCATAACTATGCTTTACAACACCATCGGGTCTGCTTGGGAATCGCTATTGCATATCGCAATTGGCTTGCTCCATGGTTTCCCCTGTGTATTTTAAAATACGTTGAAACATGAAAATAATGCAAAAATGGCTTTGGCGGATTTCAAATGTTATACATTTTCATTCCCAAACCCTTTCAGGTCCGGTTTACATCGCATCATGCTTCCCTTCTCTTTTCATTTACTAAAAGAAATATGCGAAAATGCATGTAAAACTGCCTTTTCAATGGACTTCAAAATATATCAAATGTCATTTACCGCCCCGTTGGGTCTCACCATTGCATCGAGGATATATATATATATATATATATATATATATATATATATATATATATATATATATATATATATATATATATATATATATATATATATATATATATATATATATATATATATTGGCCACGCTCCAATGTAATTTGCCGATGTGATATTGCGATGCGAGTTGTCGCAATTGCATATCGCATAAGCCCATAACCTTCCCATATACATGGTTCATGCCGACGCTGATTGTAATTACCGATCTGCTTGTCATCACTTATGGGATATTCTGATCAGATTTCGACCATTGATTAGCCAGATTCGACGACCCCTATGCAACCACTGTTCAAGCCTCTGATAACCTTGTTTTCATGGTTTTCTTCATGTTTTTAAGGCTCGATAGTGTTATCTGCCTTCTCCATAACTTCTCCTTTTTCAAAGGTCTTGCCCTTTTAGGAGATTTGGAAGACTTAGGGGGTTTTTAGACTCATTATTCAAGGGATTTTGCCTCTTTTTCCTTTCAAAAAGGGAAGCTTCATTTTATGATAGCTTTCCCATCTGAAATTCATTTTCAACCATTTAAGTTGCGTTGGATTCAAAATAAAGGGATCCCTGCAATGAGATTATTTCTGAGAGCAGCCAATGATTTTCATTTTCCTCTAATTTACAAAGGATTTGTGCCATTTGGCACCTTTTACCTGTTGCATGAAGTCTTTTAGACTTAGAGGTTTATCCAGGATCCATTTTTGGATCACGCCTTTCCACGAAAAGAACTTTTGGTCTCCAAAATACTGATATACTGATTTGAACAGTAAATGAGAGTGAATCACCATCTTCTTTCAGCCTCCCTACACTTTCCTTTTCATAGTGCCTCTGAACCAAAGTTTCTGACCACTTCCCTTCTCTAGATGGGCTGGTCTTCTTGGGAAGAACTGTCTTCCTCCTTGCCTTCCTGCAGAACTTCTACTGAAATGGTCATAGAAGGTAGTTTGAGATTCTTTGCATTGATCATTGATCCAAGGTGGCTCAACAAATGTGAAGTACATATGCTCCACAAAACTTTCATTTGTACCTGTTTCACAAGCTACCAACAACAACTGTTAACAACAATAGGCATACAAACAACAACTGGATGGACTAACTCCTGCTTCAACAAAAGAAATAGATTTCACATCTTGTGAACACCTCCATGTCTTACATCTACATACAAATGATGGACTAGATAACAAGCCCACAAAACATGCCTTTAAACAGATGACCCTTAAGTCAAGCATGTAGAAAAAGACCATTAGGACTCTTTTTCAAAAGATGAAACACTTCATCATTATCTCCATTTGGAGACCAAGTTAACTTCTTTCAAGTCAACATGGCATCACATGCATGTCAAAGCAATCAACCCTGCAAGTTAATTACACATACATGTTCAAAAACAAGGAAATCATCAACATCCCTGTGCTCATGCATCTCATGCTCATGCATGCATTTCATCCTTCAACTTTCACTTAAGCACACTATACTTTCAAAGTTGTAATGAAATATAATGTAGATGCATCAATAGACATGCAATCTTAATCGGATAAGAACTCTAACTGTTCCTTACCAATCCCTTTCAAAGGTACTACCCTTGCCTGCACATCAGCATCAACATGTGAATCATTTTGAGACACATCATTCATGGAACCTTCACTTCCATTTCTGCCATCTTCTCTTTCCACTTTCTTTAGCTTTTGTGGAAGAATTGTTGGATTCAGTGTCCAACACTTTGTAGCAAGATGTCCTTGCTTATGGCAGTAAGTGCACTGCATGCACATCCTCTTGACAGCATGATTTTCCTTATCCAATGGACCTTTGGGTTCTTGCTTCTTTTCCCTCTGATGCTTCCTGTATGCGGCCATTCTCTTCCAACATCTAGAAACATCATGGCTATCCAAACCAAAAAAGGAACATGCAACTCTTTCCCCATATTTATGTGGAAATTTATCATGCTTTGCAAAATCAAAAGGAATATAATTACAACTAGATTTATACCTGCCTCTTTCACCTTTATTGCCTTCATGAGGAGGTGAAGCAAATGAAGAAGTGGCTCCCTTTGGAACACCATCAATCTCTTCAAGGCTGTTAGAGTCTCCCCAACTCTCTGGTTCAAGTGTGTACTTCTGAACACATGCATCCTGTAATTGATGTTTCAAGCTATTGTATTCCTCTTGGATATAACCTTCACACTTATGAGGTAGAGGACATGAAATGAAACTCCTTCTTGGGACTGTTTCAATGGCTTTCATGGCAGCTTTGGAATTCTCTCCATAAAATTGTACATAGCCAAGACCCAAATATTCAGGCCTTTCCTCAACCATTATTGGTTCAACAATAACTTGTGCATGTTTTCCCAAGCCCTTTCCTTCATAGCCCATCTTGGACATTAGCTTGGAACCTATGCCTTTAGTATGTTTCTCAAAAGAACCAATACAAGCATTCTCAAAAGAATTTGACGAAAAAGTAGAATGGCTTACCTCTTCTTCAAGTTGGTACTTGACTAAGGCTTCTTGGGCAACAAAGAGCTGTGTTTCCAATTCATGCATCCTTTTCAGGTTCATATTTGTGATATGAAGTTGCCTCTCCATTTCTTGCAATTTGTCAGCAAGAAACTGCTTCTCCTCCTTCATGGAATTCAGCTGCTTTCTAAGTATGTTTCTCTTCCTTCCATCCTCATACATTTCTCTCACCATATCCATCATGGTGGACAACTCTTGCTTCATTTATTCATAAAAAAATCTTGTGAAGAGAGCAGAATTTGAGGACCCACTTGTAGATGTTGTCATTATGCCAAATAATAAAAAAACTTCAACAAGATAAATAAATAGGTTATTCAAGCAACCTTTTGCAAAAAACCTCTTGTGCTTTGGGTTTCCTTGAGGTCCTTTGGGATAAGAAGAGTGCCTTCAGCCCTTCTTCCTTCTTATCCTTCTTGGACTGAGCTATCAATAGATTTCCCTACACCTCTACAAACTCAGAAAATAGTTAGTCTGCAAAACAAGCATACAATCAGCCTCTTTCTGTTCAAACACCTTTCAGATAAGAAGTCTTTGCTCAGTCAATCAAGCATTCTAATATCATCCTTCCTCAAAGGTGGGGTTAATCAAACTTATGCTCCGATACCACATCATCTGAAAATGGGGCTCTTAGGCTTCTTGTCTAGCTTACAAGAACCTCTCCCACTTGCAAAGCTTGAATATTTTCCCAAGTCTTAATGATTAACCAATGTGGAATTAAAATGCTTGAAAATATAGGTGTATGCTAATACTTGTTTTTAATTGATTATATGCTTTAAAACTATATTGTTTTAGTTGATATGTACATGTGCTTAACATATATATAAACACATATAACAACGAATAATGCAGCAGTAAAGACAAACACACGAGACAACAGTTTAATCAGGAGTTCACCCACAACTCTTGGGCTACATCTCCATGAGCTCTAGTCAACTCAACTAGGCTCTCTCGGATTATGGTATTAGTCTTTTTTACAAGCTCTTGGCACAACTCCTGCTATTCTCCACAAAACTAATGGGTTCAGACACCATTTAATCCCTTGGCTCTTGAAGCTCTGGCTCTTGGCGCTTGGCTCTTGGCTCTGGCTCTTTGGCTCTTGGTTTTGTCTCTTGGCTCTCACTCTCGCTCTTTGGCTCTGGTTCGGGCTCTTGGCTCTGACTCTAGCACCTGGCTCTAGGTTTCGCTCTCTGGCTCTTCAACTCTGGCTTCTTTCTGCCTTCTGCAAACCTTCAACTCTCTGGCTTTTCACTTGAACTTCAAGGGACCCCAAAGGCTCCCTCAGCTGCTCTTTTTCTTCTGCGCTGCCTCTTTGGCTTCTACGCTGCATCTTTGGCTTTTGATTCACAGAAAAACCCCATTAGAAGCCTTCAACAACAAAATCAACTCAACAACCGTCAACAACTCAGCGACCAACAATCTTTGACATTCATGGCTTAAAAGCCAAATCAACACTGTCTATTGGTTTTCCCTTTCGGGCTCTCTATCTTACTGCCACAGTTTGTTCGATTCTTGTCTCTGAGCATTAGCAATCATTGCTAAATGCCCTTAGGGATGAATGCCACTTATTTGGTAATGGAAGGGGTCTATCAGTGCTTTGAATCCTTAAAAAATGGTCACTCTGTGTTAACATAAAGAATTCTACAATACATGGAAAAATATGCATAAACACTATTCCCCATACTTGAAACATTCATAACTGTGCTTTACAGTGCCATTGGGTCCGCTTGGGAATCGCTATCGCATATCACAATTCGCCTGCTCCATGGTTTCCCCTTTGTATTTTAAAATACATTGAAACGGTGAAAATAACGCAAACATGGCTTTGGCAGATTTCAAATGTTATACATTTTCATTCCTGAACCCTTTAGGGTCTAGTTTACATAGCATCACACTTCCATTCACTTTTCGTTTACTAAATGAAATATGCGAAAATGCATGTAAAACTGCCTTTTCAATGGACTTCAAAATATATCAAATGTTGTTTACCACCCCGTCGGGTACGACCATCGCATCGGGCATTTATATATATATATATATATATATATATATATATATATAGATGCTCCAGTGTAATGTGCCAACGCGATATGCGATGTGACTTGCTACAATACATATGCATATATATATATATATATATATATATATATATATATATATATATATATATATCAGCCCTGCTCCAGTGTAATGTGCCAACGCGATATTGCGATGTGACTTGCTACAATCACATATTGCATAAGCCAGTGGCCTTCCCATATATATATATATATATATATATATATATATCAGCCCTGCTCCAGTGTAATGTGCCAATGCGATATTGCGATGCGACTTGCTACAATCACATATTGCATAAGCTAGTGGCCTTCCCATATACATGGTTCATGCCAATGCCGATTGCTATTGCCGATCCGCTTGTCATCGTTGATGCGATATGCTGATTGGATCTAGACCATTGGTCAGCTAGATCCGACGGCCCCTGTGTAGCCATTGTTCAACCCTCCAATAGCCTTGTTTTCATGGTTTTCTTAATGTTTTAAGGCCCGATAGTGTTATCCGCCTTCTCCATAACTTCTCCTTTTTCGAAGGTCTTTCCCTTTTGGGAGATTTGGAAGACTTAGATGGTTTTTAGACTCATTATTCAAGGGATTTTGCCTCTTTTTCCTTTGAAAAAGGGAAACTTCATTTTATGATAGATTTCCCATCTGACGTCCATTTTCGCCCATTTAGGTTGCATTGGATTCAGAATAGAGGGATCTCTGCAATGAGACTATTTCTGAGAGTAGCCTGCGATTTTCATTTTCCTCTGATTTACAAAGGATTTGTGCCATTTGGCACCTTTTACCTCTTGCATGAAGTCTTTTAGACTTAGAGGTTTATCTCGGATCCATTTTTAGATCACTATACCATCATATACGTAACATTACATAGACAAAATGTACACACGCTATGTATACACAACACTGCATGCACACAACATCATAGATGCAACATGTACAACATATACAACATATGCATAACAATAGTACCTCACATCCAAAATCACACTGTCTCTACCAAGAAACCTTGCTCCCAGTGTCTTATCTATGGTTGTCCCAGCATATTGCAGACCACACTACTTTCATTTTGCTCATGTATCCTTCCACATTACCTATCATAAAGAGAGTCATAATACAAGTATACAATATCAATTCATATCCACGTAATACTAACCTCGGATATTTGTCGTGACTACTCTTCCCACTTGATTCCTCATGAACTAGGAATCTCTTCATGCCATTAACATGCATAAGAAATCATTCCTCCACGAAAACGATCCCTGACGATCTTGTCAAATAGTGACACCGATACATGGACACATACATACATACATACATACATACATACATACATATATACATATACATATATATATATATATATATATATATATATCTATATCTATATCTATATCTATATATATATATATATATATATATAGATATAAATTTCATCATAAAATAATCATGATCCCGTTATACAATGACATACATATATACATGTATACCTCTATAAATATAAAAAAAATAATGATCATAACATAAATACAAAAATAACATAAGGTCTAGGTTAAGAGAACTCCCCTATTTGTGCATAGCATGCACAACATTGAGAACCATAATTCCCAACTTGGCCAAGGCATCTGACACCTCAGATCCATTTACTTTACCTTTTATGGTTACCTTTCTCATGTTTGTGTGACCATCGTCTATTTATCACAATGGATCCAACTAGTCCAATCGACTATCATAGTCTTACCTTCCACTGCGCTTACTCATGCACAAAGCTTCATCTGAGTTTTACACTACTTGTTGGGTACCACATAGCTCTCCCCAAGCTCCATTAACTTCCTCCTTTTTCCCAACCAATTCCCTATACTCAAAACATAAAAGGAAACCCAAGAAACAAACAAGAAGAAGATCATGAAAATCCATAACAATAGTATGACACTGCAACAAAGTGACATAGCTATGCACTAGACACACACAAAATCGCAAATCAAGTGCAACAATCACAAAAGACCAAAACTGTAAGACTAACAATAGACACCATCACTTAATCCCCATTGTTTCCAGTGCTTCCAAAGCAAAGCTCAACATGAGCCTTCTTCAAGATTCATGACAATATCTCTTTCCATGCAACTCCATGCATTATAATTCGAAAAGCACATAATGTCAGTGCATAAATAAACATAACAATACATCAGTTACCTTATCTTGTCATGCCAAGCTTGCTTCCTTGCAACTAAACACATCCATGCCATCTATGAAGGGACTCCAATTACCTTGAGAGATCCACCTATAACTAGAGACTAGCTAATATACCTGTCAAGTACATGTTCATGAATCTATCACATATCCACATAATTTCAAACAAAATCAAGGTTAAGAAGACTTCATGTATGAACAACACTAATTTCTTTTGAATTAGGGCTTCCAAACATAGCCAACTAAATTCTTTCCCAATTCCTTTCTTTTACCTTTTTACCTTGCTGCAATCAAGGCTTACTATGTGTTGTTTCATCACCCAACTGTTAGTTATATAAACACATCAACTACTACCTTGTCACACTAATGCGAAGCATGTTTCCTGCAACTGCTCGCACAAGTCAACAACATGTTCCACATATCAAAAAAATCATATCCATCAATTCGAAATCAACCTTTACCAGGACTAACAATCATGTCATAATCCATAGTCAACTCATAGTCATTAGTCATAATACATAATGCTACAACTATCACCTATCATACTCAAGTACATGTCAGCTATCTCAACCCATACGTATTAGCACATTCATCTTAAAACAAGATCATTTGAACACATACTCATATTATGCAATTCATCAAACATTCAACCAACTTGCAACATGCCATTTTAAATAAATTAGCTAGACAACATAATAAGAAAGTCAAGCACTAAATATACAACATAATCAAACTTGTACCTTATTGTGTCTTAGGGGAGGCTATCTTGTCTGCACAATCAATATAGTTAGCATGATATAACTTCACAACATATCAAGTCAAATGTAAATAAGATCATGATATCCATAATAGTCCCTAGCTAACATGTTTACATCAGAATTCATACACAATTATCATTCACACATATGCAAAGTCAATCTAGATTAATACAAAACCATATCATAAATATGTCATCTTATACCTGAATATCATAACAATAACCATCTACATAGGCCAATCCAATTTATCATGATACATATAACATCAAGGTATAAATTCTATAACCCTAATCATCAAGCTAACTATCATTCCCATCAACAACATATAACCTAATTGTCAAGCTAACTTCCATATAGAAACAAGGTAACCTATAACATACCCATCATAAACATATATCATAATCGTCTGGTTAGCTAATATAAGAAAACAATAGCAATGCATACAACTATAGGTTACTATCATTCTTGACTATACGACACATGTGCATATAACAACACTAATCAAATAACATCTATCATGAATGTAATCATAACATCAAAAGACATGTACATAACCCTAATGCATATAACAATAATTGACTTACATACCTGCATGCCAAACATACAATACATGTATGATGATCTCCTCTTACCCCAAAGTCCAATGTTTCAACCTCATTATGATGATGTGCATCTCCTGCCCTATCTCAACCAACACATTAGCATCATAACATACCAATATCACCCTCATGACCTAGATTGCATACCATGGTTTCACAAGGCATGTTTGACCTACTATTCATGCATAACTATAACCATGACCATACATGCATGACCACAACCATTACTCCATTGTACATATTGCCTCATGCAACTATCAACCTGCATAAGCAATTCTTAATTAACTACACGTACGCATAACCACATGTAGTCCAGCATAAGCAATCAAATCTTGTAATCAGCCTACAGGACTGATGCTTATAATCAAATAACCAAGAATGCAAATAAACATACAAGGATATAATTAAGCTACATATACTCAAGTAACCAGTCATATACTCATGGCGATGCATTCCATAAAATCAACATCAATTTCCTCACGAAAACCTTACTACAACCATGATCAATCATTATGCAATGCAACAAGCACATGGAATACAAGAGCAAGAGCCACACACACAACTGTTATGCATGCATGACCAACACATTCACCCAAGGAGAGCACAAAAACACTCTGATACCAATCTGTAAGACCCCCTCCCAAGTCCACCCAAAGTAACCATGCCAATCATGGTAAGCATGAGTATAGATGCTACTATAATCCGATTCGACCTCGTATGTCACCTTAAGGAAGTGGAATTGATGGAAAATCACATACATTCAACCAACATCATTAAGAGAACCCTCAAGAGACAAGTCAACCACTCAGACAAATTGTCCTTGGGTCCCATTATTATTCTACAACTCTTATGCCATAGTTGATCTCATGTTATGGGAAAGGGAGCAACCAAAAACCCAAAGTCACTCTCATAGGCCTTCATGCCAGCAATTTTGGACCAAATTTTCTAGTTATGTGCCAATGACCCCGTGATTTAAGCCACTTTTCTACCCCAAAATCTTGGACTATGCCCATAACTTATTATAACTTCCATAATTCATTAAAAACATAATAACAATGTTGATCCATCAAAAATCACCCTCAGGCCCGAGGCCTAAGCATCCCCAACCAGGACTGGCATTCTATCAAACACTTGACATCAATGCAACCTATAGGTCTCGGATACAAGACAGAACGACTCAAACAACTTCCAAAACATAACCAGAAGGATCACATCCTTCTCCATTGAACTATTACATCATCAATTAGGTCTTACATCCATCCATTTAACAATTACAATTAAATATATGAGATAACCATGACATGAACCAGTCATTCAACCATTATTATACCTAACATAAAACCATATAAATATCAAATATATGGCAACCATTAAATCCACATATAAATCAGTGCAAACATAAGAGATCTTAACTTTTATTAAACATAGGCAAATCTAACCAGGTTTAGTACATCCATGTACCACCTGACTATAGAAATAGCTGAACTAAATCTCTCGTTAAGCCAGTCACCCCTGTGCCATATTCCAAGCATGAATGTGGGAATTCATAGAACAACCAAGGGAATCCAGAGGTTAAACCACCTCCACCCTCATCAAATCGTGATCACCCCAAAACTGGTGCTCCAATCACAACCAAAAAGAACTTGGAACGCCATCTAAAATCCATCACTATCCTTTAGGAATTTTCCATCTCATTGCCTCTCAAGCCTTACCACAATCCAAGCCAGATCACTAGGCCTTAAACAGAGATTAGTTTCGTAGGCTTTACCACAATCTAAACCTGAATCACTAGGCCCTAAACTGATACTTCTCCCTCAATATTAAACGTGTATCCCGCCAAAATAGGTCAAGGGATTCCTAGGCCTTTGGGAATGGAACTTGAGACCACCTCTTCCCTAGATTCTAAATCCATCTAGCAAACCAAAGCTCACAAACTGAAATAAGAATCTCAACACCGTGGAATCTGGAAAAAGGCTGGGCTAGGCTGAAAACCACTATCATAATCTGACAGAACCATGCCACTGACAGCAAGAGAACCATACACCAACATTCAAAGCCATGCATGTCCAAAGTAGCTAGGAAATCACACATGCAAAAGTTTACCTGCAAGTATTCTTGCTAAAGTTGTTTGAGTGCCACTTTCGTTCCTTTCCCTTTGCTTTCTTTTCCTTCCTTGATCCAAATGAAGAGTGCTCCAAGAAAACTTTAGGTCACCAAGAGTGTGTGAGAGAGAGAGAATAGTGAGAGAGCTCCAAACTTGAACTGACAAAAGGTTACCAACTGAACTTGCCAACTGATCATCATAAACCTTTTCATGAATGAGGCCTCTAATTTCTTCATTTTCCTCCTCACATGCAACCTGTGACATTTCACCTTACTTTTCTCCTAATTTCCTTTATTTTCATAAATAAATGTGCCAAAAATGCCTTTTTCCTTTTAATCCCTTCGCCTTAGCCTTTGCCAATTTTCCTTAGCCAAAACACACACATCGAGTGATTCCCACTAGGATATCTTTGCCCAACATTCAGCTTGGAATACGTGTCCCTTAATCCTTGTCTTATTTCTCCTTTATTAACTTTTATTACATGGAGTTATCATAAGGGTTGTTACATCTTCCATCTCGTAGAAAGCCTTGTGAAATTCCTTATTATTCTCTATGCTAACATCATCATTCTCTATTTTCTTTCCTTGAGTTTAAGTGCTAAGTCCTTATAATACTAGTGTATTCCCTCATTGTTATTGTAAGTGTAGCTCATTATTGTTATTGTTGTGCCCATGTAGTACCCATATTGTTATTATTGTGCACCATAGAAGTCCACTATTATTATTGTTGTTCCCTTACATTATTATTTCTATGATAGCTCTTATTATTATGTGACCCTTTAGACTCCTATATATAGAAAGGAGGTTTTGTCATTTGAATCATCAAAGAGTTCATCATTTGTGTAATGTAAAGGAGGTCTCCCCCTTAAAGAGGCTAATTTTCAAGTTGTTGATCTATTTATTCTTCTATATTGTGAGTTGGTTCCATAACATTTGGTATCAGAGCTTTGGATTCTAGGGTTTTCCTGTTGCAAACAAGTCATTGTGGAATTTTTTCTATATTCTTTTTTCTACAAATCTTTAGAAGCTAAAATTAGAACTAAGTGGAGCCGAAATCTTCATGAATCTCATGTACAAGTTTCAGAAGTTGGTTTGATATATTTTAGGAGATATGATCCAAGGAAATTAAGATTTTTGAACGCTCCCAAATTCCATCTCAAATAGGTGATCTTGGGAAAATCATCATAAACTTCTCTGTAAGTATTAGATTCAAATTTCGTCTAAATTGATAGAAAGAGGATGGAATATAGCTTGTTAGCTATTGAAATATTAGGCATAACTCTTTCTTGGAGAATCCAATATTGATCAGACTTGTGGGGTCAGAAATAGGACTCAGAGGGTTACCACAGGACAAGAGTTTAGACCTTGGAGATCATAAATTACTAAGATACAACATATTCAATATTGAGCTCCTACAAAACAAAAACAAACAAGTGTAGTTTTTAAAATTTGCATAAGTTTTGTTTAAAAAATTAGTTTGAAGTGATTCAAAGGGAAGAGTGAATCATAATTATCATTAACTGATTCCCTGAAGAAAGAAAATGGAAACACCTAGTAAGAAACCCACAAGATCTACCATGACACATGAAGAAGAGGAAGAAATGCAACATGATATATCAAAATTGCGAGACCAAGTGCAACAAATTTCCCTCTCACAAAAAGTAACAAAAAATGAACTGGAAGCCATGATGAATGTTAAGATAGATTGTATAAAAAGGGACATGGGAGTTTTGAATAATTGTTTAAAAGCGGGCATGGCAGCAATGATGAATGCCAAGATAGAGGGGATGAAGGAAGGTTTGGCCAAGTTTCTAGAAGAAAGGATTCGTAGTGGTGGCAAGGAAATCCATGAAAATCATGATGAAGACAAAAGGAATATCAATTACGATTTTAGATACTCCAATGTGGGGTTTAAGAAACACAAAATTCCAAATATAGATATGAGGAAGTTTGATGGCAATGATATCGTAACTAGGATACTATATATGGAGCTATATTTTGATCTACATGATGTGCAACGCTCACAAAATGTACGTATTGCATCATTCTATTTAGAACCCAATAAGTTTGTATGGTGTAGATGACTTTGTTCTCGTAAACCATTTGTCACGTGGTCAATTTTTATGGAGGAAATGATAAGAAATTATGAAGATACAAAGAACAACACATTCTTTAGCCAATTCATAAATCTCAAACAAAAGGGTCCAATGGCGGAGTATATTAAAGACTTCAAAAAATTGAATATTAGGGTAACCAATATTCCATAGGAGCATAGGATTGATGTATTCATAGGGACTTTGAAATATAACATCCAACATGAGGTTCACCTTTGTGAACCTCATTCATTGGAGAAGACATTTAGGGTGGCAATAAAAGTTGAAAGCCAAATTATGGAAACAAGGAAGTCTACCACTCACAACTATAAAGATGGAAGTGCTACTAGTCTTAGTCTTCCACAACCTACATGGTTGACACCACAAAAATTGGAGGAAAAAAGAGCAAAGGGGCTTTGTTAGAGTTGTGATATAAAATATAGAAAAGGTCATAAGTGTGATGAGAAGAAATTATTCTACATAGATTTTGAAGACGAGGAAAAAAAGGAACAAGAAACATCAAAAGAGGAGGATATACACCAAGAACCAGCCCAAAGAAAGAAGAAATGGATCCGACCATATCTTGTAATGCATTGTCGGCAATTACCACTACTCAAAATCTCAAGATAGAAGGACATATCAAGAAGAAAAAGGTAATATTGATGATTGATTTAGGTAGTACCCATAATGCTATTGATTGTAAGATAGCCAAGGAATTGAATTTCTTCTTATATCTAGCACCAGAGTGTTAAGTGATGATTGCAAATGGAGGAACCAAAAATTTCTATAGAAAGTGCCATAATATCAAGCTATCAATGGGATAATATGTATTGAATATCGCAATGCTTTCCATTCCAATGGGTGTTGCTGAGGTTGTACTACGAGTCCAATGGTTACAATCTTTGGGTATGATAGCTTTTAATTTTCAAGAAATTTTCTTGAATTTTTTTTGGGAAGGAAAGGAAGTTGAATTAAGGGGTATCGCAGGGAAACCAAGAGAGATAATCAGCTCTAATGGCATGGACAATCTTCTAAGGAAATAACAACAAGGCGTAATTGCACAATTATGTTCACTAGAGGTTCAAACAGCGAAATCATATATTTCTCTAGATCTCCAAAAAGCCTTGGACAATCATTCCAAGGTATTTGGGACTCCCAAAGGCCTCCCACCCTTTGGTGATCATGATCATGCTCTTCTTTTGATTCCAGGAAGTGTTCCTCCAAATATCAGGCCTTACGGATATCCTTATTCCCAGAACAGTGAACTTGAACATATGGTTTCAGAAATGCTAGAGGTTGGTATAATTCAACCTAGTCAAAGTTCTTTTTATGCTCCAGTAGTATTGGAGCACAAGAAGGATGGATCATGACACATGTGTTCAAATTATAGGGAGCTCAACAAGTTCACTATTAAAGATAAATTTCACATTCCTATCATTAATGAATTAGTGGATGAATTACATGGAGAAATTTTTTTCACCAAGTTGGATCTTTGTTCAGGATATCATAAAATAAGAATGAAGACCGAAGACATTTCGAAAAAAACATTTAGAAATCTTGAGGGCCATTATGAAGTTTTTTATCATGCCTTTTGGCCTTAGCAATGCACCTTCTACATTTGATGAATTCCATATTCAAACCCTTCCTTAGGAAATTTGTGTTACTATATTTTGATGATATAATAATCTACAAGAAGACTTTGAAGGATCATGTTCAACATGTTTATAGGGTGCTCAAACTATTGGAGGAGAAACAATTATATGCAAAACCTCCAAATGTTTCTTTACAGTACAAGAGGTGGAATATCTGGGTCATATTGTATCTCATGAGGATGTTAAGGTAGACTCTAACAAAATTAAAGCCATTAAGGAATGGAAAATCCCCACATCCATAAAGCATATGTGAGGATTCCTCAGCTTCATAGGGTATTATGGAAAGTTTGTTAATAATTGTGGGAGAATAATTGCACCTCTAAGAACATTACTAAAGAAAGATTAACTTTATTGGAATCCAGAAGCAACTAAGGCCTTTGAACATCTTGAAGAGGCAATGTGCTAAGCATCGGTCTTAGCTATGCTAGACTTCACAAAAACGTTGATTGTGGAATGTGATGCCTCAGGAAATGGAATTGGTGTTGTTTTAATACAAGAAGGAAGACCCATTTCTTTTGAAAGTCGCCCAATCAAAGGAAAGTATTTACAAAAAGCTACATATGAGAAGGAAATGTTGGCAATACTACATGCACTTAAGAAATGCCAACCTTACCTAATGGGAAGACACTTCAAGGCAAAAATGGATCATGATAGACTTAAATAAGTTTTAGAACAAATATTATCTTACGAAGAGAAGAAAAAATGGGTCACAAAGATGTTGGGTTATGACTTCAAAATCATCTACAAGAAAGGGAAGGAAAATGTTGTTGCAGATGCACTCTCAAGAAAGTATGAGGATGTGGAAGCATTGATTTGTTCCATTTCTCTTATCGAACTAGATTGGATAGCCGAAGCAAGGGATGAATGAAATAATGATGAGGAAGTGTGGGAACTCATCCAAAAGTTGCAACAAGATCCCAATACATCTGATACATTTTTCTAGAAAAATGATTCATTATGGTACAAATATCGCTTATACCTTTGTAAGAATTCCCATATCAAACAAATGGTTCTTATAGAATTGTACACCTCTCCCTTAGGAGGGAATTCATGATTTTTTTAAAAATTCCACAGGTTTAAGAAGGAATTTTTTTCGGTTGGCCTTAAATCTGATATTGAAAAGTTTGTGGTGGAATTTTTGGTTTGACAACAAAATAAATTTTAGACAATTAAGACTTCGGGTCTATTAAAACCTATATCCGTTCCAAGTCAACGTTGGGAGGAGGTTTCAATGGATTTTATCACAGGTTTACCCAAGTCCAAAGGAAAGAGCATCATCATGGTGGTAATTGATAGACTTGCCAAGTATGCACACTTTTGAGCATCACCTCATCCATTTAAAGGTAGTACAATTGTTACTGCATTTATGGAAACAACTCAAAAGTTACATGTAAACTGAAGGAATATTGTAAGCGAGAGAGATCCCATTTTCAATGGAAATTTTTAGATGAAATTAATTTCTTGTTTGGGTACTCAATTAGCTCATAGCTCATCTTATCATCCTCAATATGATGGGAAAACTGAGATAGTGAAAAAATGTTTGGAATGATATCTTCGTTACTTTGTATCTGATAAACAGACACAATGGGTCAAGTGGTTACCTCTGGCGGAATGGTGTTATAACATTGCCTTCTATACTGCAGCAAAAATGACCCCATTTATGGCACTTTATGGATATCATCCACCATCCATCGCATCATATTTAAGAGAAAATTTTGAGGTTCAAGCAGTGGAAGATCACATTGAGCATCAACAACAAGTTCTCCAACTATTAAAGGATAACCTCACTTTGGTGCAGAATAAAATGAAACAACAAGAAGGTCAACATTGCAGCGAAAGAAGTTTTGATGTAGGTGACTAGGTATTTTTACGACTACAACCATACAAACAAATGTCCCTCAAGCAATTTGAGAAGGATAATAAACTATCACCAAAGTATTACGGTCCTTACAAGGTGTTGCAAAAGATTGGTACTATGGCATACAAATTGGAGCTTCCTGCAACTTCCCGAGTGCACTTAGTTTTCCATGTTTCATTCTTAAATAAGGTTATAGGTGATAAGATCCCAGTTCAAACAATATTACCAAAACTTGACGAGGAAGGCAAAATCATATTAGAACCTGAATGTTATAGACATATTTCGCATCCGGCGCATTCATCAATTGTCTGGTCGATGAAGGGTGTAGGGTAGTTGTCCTTTGGACAAGCTTGATTTACATCCCTGTAATCATGCACACTCTAATAATTCCTTTCTTTTTCATCACAAGAACAATATTTGATACCCAATCAGTTAGAGGAACTGGGTAAATGAAACTAGCACGTAAAATTTTTTCAACTTCTGCCTTAATGGCAACGGCTTTCTTCGGGTGCACCTGCCGAACCCATTGTCATACCAGTTTGACATCTGGATACATCTTGATTTCGTGTTCAACTATACTTCAGTCAATTCCTGGCATTTCTTCGTATGACCATGCAAAGACATCTCTGAATTCGCAAAAGAGAGCGCAATATATTTCTAGTTCTCAAGAAGAACAAGATTTGTCGACATGAATATTCCCTACAACATTAGGTTTGATCGAGATATTTATGGCGATAGTTTCTTCAATATTGGACAGATTTCGCTCTGAATCCACCATATTTATAGTATTTGATAGAAAATCAAAAACCGAAGGATGATCAAGGTCACTGGAATAATCTTCGTTGTAATCTGGAAGATGGGAACGATGGTTGTAATATTCCCATGGTGCCTCTCCTATCATCATTGACTGAATAATTCCTTCGTCTGTAGAATGTATATGTGACCAAGGATCTAAAGAGGTGTCATATTCATTTGACCTATCTACCCAAACAATCTATGAGCATTGATTTGAGTTTGCCGCCCAGGCTGAGAAAATTGATTGGTACAAAATCTCCATTGGGCTTGGAGGCAAAACCTATTGATGATCCATGCTAACAAAATGTTAGGAAATCTTTTGAATGGAAGATATCATATTGTAGGTTCGTATTTTCTCCACTTCCACCAAATTACTCGAAGGTGCTAGGGAAAAAGTACCCATTAAGGTAGGGTCTTTCAATAGGCGTACTCTAACATTTTGAAGCGAATGAGAGCTTCCATGGACCATTGGAATGCTTCCTATAACTTGTGAACTGTTGGGGAGAAAGATTTGTTGATCAATGATTGTAATTCCTACTTGGAAAGGAAATGCAATATTTCTAAAGTAAGTTGATACAACAACAGCCATGGCATAAATCCAGGGCTTTCCTGGTAAGAATTGTAATCGAGGTTTTCATCGATAACTTTGACGTCAATTTCTACTATCTTGCCCCCCAGTTCAACTTGCGAGTTACTTAAAATTTTGTACAAGGTGTATGTTCATCCATCGAATGCTTTTAA
This sequence comes from Pinus tabuliformis, assembly GCA_031772625.1. Classification (NCBI taxonomy): domain Eukaryota; kingdom Viridiplantae; phylum Streptophyta; class Pinopsida; order Pinales; family Pinaceae; genus Pinus; species Pinus tabuliformis. Next base: position 796,334,878 of record CM062817.1, read on the forward strand.
TGTCATTGATGATCTTGACAAGGGTGGTGATCCTAAAGTTTTCCAGCAACTCATTCACATAATGCAGGTAGATGCCCCCTCATCAATAATTGTACAATGAACAGTTTTGTTGAGGGCTTTCACTTGGATGAGGAAAGCGAGTTGAGCTAGTAACTGAGGTTCAAATCCTTTGTGATTAATGGCCACAAGATTGGAATCCATTGGGTCAATCCCACCTATTTCTGATAATAGAGCCTACTTTTGGGAGGGGCAATTTTGCAGTACTTCAAGTGTCAACATAGAAGACGATGATTGGGCCAGATCCTCTACTATATTATAATTTTGTGCTGCTCAAGCACAAGGATTAAACGTCGATTTGTGTACTACTCTCTTTATTGTTAGCTCAGGAATGATCGGTGGCAAAACTTCAGCTGAAGTTGTTGTCAAACTACTAGGTTGATCTGCAGCCTTGTTGTTCGACAGCTATGGACTCCGGTAATCTTTATTCCTTGTCGATATCAAACCATCATTTTAATGTTTTGTGTTTTCCTTTATGAGAGATATATGAGAGAGAAGCAGAGGGTATCAACCTCAGTCTTTCGCTAGTCTCCTTGCTTGTTTCCTCTCTCCCTTAGTAGAGCTTTCGCCATTCCTTTCTCACTTGTCCCACTTCAAAGAATGCCTGTAGAGTCAAAGTAACAAAATACCATCAAAGCATAGAGATCTATAACCATAAACAATGTAGGATCATATGTACATTAACCATATAAATGCATATACAAATACAAGATTCAGAGATATACAATCATATGGAGGAAAACTCAAATAGCTTTATTGATAGAAGTAGTAGAAGAGAGGATTAAAACTAGGCTGTCTGATCTAGCAACATCCTCCCAGCATGAAAGCCCTCTTCACCTCATACAAAGCAAGATAACCCAAAAATGTCTTCGAAGAGAAACCAACAACACTTCCTTCCAAATTACAAAATTCCAGCCTCCGGATCTCTAGGATAAGGGATCCATATATAGATGTTTACGGGAGAGTGAGTTAGCTTCTAGGATTTTGATTACTGTCATTTCACTGATAGTTCTTGGTTCCATTTGGAGATTTCAGATCTCCTACTCATCCCTGAGTGAATTCAGAGAGGCAAGTGTCATATGAGCAGTTTCTAGAAGATTCTTTGGGTTTACACCTAGAAAACTGCTTCTGCCATTTGTCTACTCTCACTCATCGCACCCTACAGAAGGGCTTTTGTTCCCTGGTTCAAACACCACTATTAGTCAAACGCCATCCCCAACTGGTCTTTTTGCACAAGGAATGTCTAATAAATCTCCAGTCCGTCCACCTGATGATCACGAGTGATTCGGTGATTGTGACTGAAACCCAGGAGGCATGCACCCTAGTCTGCTTTGGCAGGAAAACCCCGGATATAAGGAAGATTTCCGCATAGGAATATGACTAGTCTGATACCCCTGTCCGTTTAGGAAAATGGATTTGGACTAGAAAAAGATTCCCCCGTCAACTGTTATGTGATTGGGAATGACAACAATCACCTTTCTCCATTTTGATGGACGTTGCCAAGGAAGTGTTTTGTTTGTGACGTGGATGGAACAATCTTGCTAATGTAAGAACTTCCATATGGTGACCTGGAAACTCTACTTTATACGTGGGGGCATGCAAGTGAAAAGCAACCATTTATTTTCTTAGTTTGTAGACTCTTAACCCTTCAAACTCGTAGAATTGTCGTTCCTAGCTTGCATAACGAAAGGCTCAGGAGAAAAGTTGTGCATGGGGCAAGCTCCCTAAAAAATGGACCTACTGATAAGACATCCTTATTATACGACTGGCATGAGCAGTTTTACGCAAAGTTCAAGATCATTAAAAAATAAACCTCGCCATGAGCAGTTTTACGCGAAGTTCAAGCTCGTTAAAAAATAAACCTAGCGATGAGCAAGTGTTCCCATAGAGTTTAAGCTCATGAAAAAATGAACCCCACCTTCAGTAAATAATCTTTGCAATTGCATAATTATTAGCTTTTGAACCTTGGTCGTGTTCTTACCATCACCTCCACTCTCTTTTAGCCGATCATATGCCTCCATTTGATTGTTTACCCTTTTGAGGAACAACTACGACGAGTGATTCTATTAGCCACCTTCTTTACACTACCACGATTGAAAAGTTCCAAACCTTACCTGGAACTAGTTGCTATCCAAAAACATTATTTGTTCCTCAAAAAACGAGTCTCCTTTAAGCTCTTTTCATCTGACTCATAAAATATGAAAAGTTTGCCGAGCAATTGGCCTCTCTAGCTCGTTAAAGCAATCAGAAGTGCCATCCCTCCTCTAGATTTTAATCTTTTTGGACCTGAGTGATTACTACACAAAAAGATCGAGCGCTTGTCTTGTTTAGCTCATTAAAACTATCGAAAAAGTCATCTGTTAAGTTATGGTATGTTCTATGCTTATAACGGTTTACTTCTTTTTCTTATTATATTCCACGGATTAGCAATCGCATGTACATAAAGTAAAGTGCAGATAGAACATTAAACGATCGATAGAAAACAAGCCAAGACAAGAGACACAAGATGTGGCGGCTAGCCAGGGACAAACCCCACAATGTGTGGGGAAACCCTTTGATCAAATCTTCTTTTATCTTCAATAATTTAGTAGAGAGAAATAGTACAATAAATCTGATTCATATCAGCAGTAGCAAACCCTAGATCAGGAGCATCAGCATTAGCGGCTTCATTATCAAACTAGGGTAGACGATATCTCACAAACCGAACGTCAGATTGACTTCATTCCACCACAAAAAGTTGCAGCTTCCAGAGGAGGTTCAGATGAACCTACAGTGTAGTTTAGATGAGGAGATATTCTAGGCCACATAGGTCAATCTTTACTTCTGTAGTTGCAACTTCAGTTTTAGCAGTTTCCGGCTTGAAACTAGGGCAGTCGATATCTTGCAAACCGTTCGTCAGATTGACTTCATTCCACCACCAAAAGTTGCGGCTTTTAGAGGATGTTCAGATGAACCTACAACACAGTTCCAAAGAGGAGATATTCTAGGACACACAATTCAATATTTACTTCAGCAGTTGCAGCTTCAGGTTCAATAGCTTCCGGCTTCATATGTCTGAGAGAGAGACCCATTTCTGCGCAGTAGAGAAGAGACTCATTTTTGCGCAGTAGAGAGAGAGAGAGAGATGTGATGATATGAGAGAGTGAAAATGAGGAAAAGTACTCTTATATTTATACACAACGTTGGTGTTTGAATAGATGCGACTGTTAGGCTTCTGAGCCTACATGAGTTGTAGGTTGGCTTGATAATAATTCCATAATCAAAATAAATTCATATCTCCATGAATACTTATCGGAATTGGATGATCTTTATATCAATCCTACACCTCTAGACGAGAGGAATCTAATAAAAATATTATCAGGCATGAATAAGATGACCCACATGAAGTTTTGCCCTGGTTTCCAATTTTAACATCATCCCTTTCGTATTATTTTATACTTTTTCAGACTTAACGGATTACATTACAAAAAATGACCACTGGAGTTGCCTTTCCATCCCTTTTTAGACTTTCTAAAATTGAAAAGGATTGATTTATCTTTGTTGTTAAGTTAAAACAATAGCGACAAACTTGTCCATGCAGACAAGAGCGAGTTTCACTGTCACTAGGCTCATTAAAACATAGTGACAGGTTTGCCCGAAGGGAAAATTATAGAACAGGCATATGTTATCCTCCGCAAACTTGACAAAAGTAAAGAGGTATTGGTCAACAATGATTGGGGAAAAAGGGAAGAAAACTTCAATAGCTTCATTGGTAGTAGGTCTCTCTTAAACATGACACTTTCACTTCATCACCATGATTGAGTCGGGTTGGGTTATTCCGTTCATTGGTCATACCACCATTGGTCCACCGTACCATCCACCATGGGGTTAATGCTACCAATCCATTTCAGTCTTGTCGGTATGTTCAAGAGAAGTCGCTCAGAGAATTAACCAACCTAGATAACGTCTCATCCACTGCAATTCCTTCACTCTCCATTTTTCATGACCGCCACCCTGAACCTTATATCATCAGATCGTTTTCACCTCCACAAAATCATTTTCTCCGTTTCGTGTCGTAGATGTGGGATTCATTAAGGCCCTCCTACGATGGGTCACTTCTTGTCGACATCAGCTCATTATCCAAGAAGTTGACTTAGGGACAACCCTTTCAGTACTTTGAAGCTTGCATGCCTCAACGATAAGTTTCTCACTTCCGGCGACATGTTTACGTCAATGGCCTTCGACCGAAAGATTTTACATGGTATTCAACATCAACTCATGTATTCACACCACGTGAATTATATTGTAGTACCTTGAGGGTCATCATCATTATCGGTAATTCCTCTCGTGCCTGTTAACAGCTTACATCATTGGCTGGTAATCAGGTGATGTCTTTCCATGTTCGACATCAGAACATCTTTTCACATGGATCGACTTGTACTTCAGGCAAAGATTGAACGAGTTTGAAGACCTCGGATTTAGTTTCATCCATATGGGCTATGATATATTTAGGAAAATAAAGACATCAAATGTACATCACAACTGCACAGATAATCATCCAAACTAAAGGATGATGGCTCTACCAAAATCATCAGTCTGCCACACAGACGGTTGTTATCTTATGTACATGAAAATGAATTTATAAAGCTGAGCATGGGAATGCCCGCCTCAGCTAGATCATGAAAAAATTATGAAGATAATGTATTGTATTATATCTTATTACTAGTCACCTTCCAGTTTGAAAAACCTCAGATCCTCATTATAAAGCATTTCACCTGACATCAAAATATTTACAACCTCATGTTTTAAGGGGCAACTGTTATAGAAATATTTGGGCACTACAACCCCAATCACGTATGTCGATAAACCAAGGGCTTCTTAACCACTAAAAGTGTTGTTTCATACGCTAAAGGAACAAGGTCAGCTGATTACATCATCTCCCAGAAGTTCTCCATGAAAAACAACTTAGAACTGGTCAAAACTAGACCATATAGGCTGCTCCATGCATAGGTGTGATGCATCTCACCTATTACACAGGTGGGGTGCGATGCATACTAGAAAGCCCTTTTGTAGGGTGCAATGAGTGAGAGCAGACAAATGGCAGAAGCAGTTTGCTAGGTGGAAACCCAGAGAATCTTCTAGAAACTGCTCAAATGACACTTGCCTCTCTGAATTTGCCCAAGGATGAGTAAGAGATCTGAAATCTCCAAGTGGAACAAAGAACTATTAATGAAATGACACTAATCAGAATCCCAAAAGCTGACTCACTCTCCTGTAAACATCTATATATGGATCCCTCATCCTAGAGATCCGGAGGCTGGAATTTTGTAATTTTCAAAGAAGTGCGGTTGGTTTCTCTTTGAAGACATTGTTGGGTGATCTTGCTTTGTATGAGGTGAATAGGGCTTTCATGATGGGAGGATGATGTTGGATCAGACAACCTAGTTATAATCCTCTCTTCTACTACTTATATCAATAAAGCTATTTGAGTTTTCCTACATATGCTTGTATATCTCTAAATCTTGTATTTATATATGCATTTATATGGTTAATGTACATCTAATCCTACATTGTTTATGGTTATATATCTCTATGCTTTGATGGTATTTTTCTACTTTGACTCTACATGTGTTCTTTGAAGCGGGACAAGTGAGAATGGAGTGGCGAAAGCTCTATCAAGGGAGAGAGGAAACAAGCATGGAGACTAGTTAAAGACTGAGGTTGGTACTCTCTTCTTCTCTCTCAACTATCTCTCATAAAGGAAAATACAAGTGACTTTATTTTGTTTGTTTCTAAGATAGCTACTTGTCTTAGTGGGACTAGCAGCTCTGAATGCACACTAGTTTTCCCGATAACACTGCAGCTGTCACAGAAAAAGAACTCAACAACTACGAAATTGATCAATTTGAGAGTATCTCATTAAGTGGAATAACTTACCCACGAAAGATTCCACATGGGAGGATGAGAATTTTATAAATAAGCATCCAAAACTACTCAAGCATTGAGGACAACACTTTTTTGAAGGAGAGCGGCATGTTAGGTCCCTATAATACTAGTGTATTCCCTCATTGCTATTGTAAGTGTAGCCCCTTATTGTTATTGTTTTGCCCATGTAGTACACATATTTTTATTATTGTGCCCTATAGAACCCCCCTATTGCTATTGTTTTGCCCTTACATTATTATTGTTATGTCTGCTTTGATTATATTGTGACCCCTTAGATGCCTATATATAGAAAGGGGTTTTTTTTTCATTTGAATCATATAAGAGCTGCTCATTTGTGTAATGTAAAGGAGGTTTCCTCCTCGAAGAGGCTAATTTTGAAGTTGTTGATCTATTTCATCTTCTATTTCTTGAGTTGGTTGCATAACATAAACAGCCAATATTGGGGGCGAAAGTCTTAAGCTTCACTTCAGCCTCTTTGATCTTGGCCCTAGTAAGCATCCACACTCATAATTCACATCAAATAAGAGTTCTCTGATACCAACACAATTTTGGATCTCTAATTCAATGACTTTAAAACGAATTTCATAAAGAGCATGAAATAACAATAAGTGCAATGCACATGAATAAGAAAAGACAAGAATAAATGATAATATAAACAATTGCACTAGAAGTTGATAACAAAGTTCACCCAGTGTGAACTACGTCTCTAGACTCTACATCATTGTGTATCCACTTCATTAACTACTCTTCAATGAGGCTCTTCTTTGAGGAAATGCCTCTCCTACGAAGTGATGTTCTCCTTCGACAATACAAAAGGAATGAATTCTCACAAACAAGTGGCATAAATTTTTCTCCCTTTCTTCAAGTTAAATAGTTTGGACTCTCACATAAAGTGGCACAATTTTTCTCCATTTTCCCAAAATCAAAGGGGTTTAGATCTCTCACATAAAGTTTCATATCTATTCTCCCTTTTTCCAAGTTAATGCGGTTGGACTCTCACTATAAGTGGAAAAGGTATTCTTTGAATCTGATGTTTAGACTCAAGCATATTTACAAATACATGTTCTCCTTTATATAAAAATCAAAAGAGGAAAATAAAAAATAAATGAGACTTATAATGGTTTTCAAGCCAAAATGCTCCATCAAATGCTCAAAATGTGTCAAACACAACACAAACAAGTTTATCTCATCATTATGTAACTTTTTACTGTAAAAACAACCAACTTCTAAAAGGTGCATCTTTATCTCAAACTTCATGTCAAACATTAATGACACATGTGGGATTGAAACCATGAGCCCTTAGATTTGTTACTCAAAACCCAAGAAACATAACACTAGTAGGCCCATCTCATCATTCTGTAACTTTTGACGGTAAACGTGACCAACTTTTGAAAAATGGATCTTTGTCTCGAAATTTGTGCCAAGAATTAATGACACATGTGGGTTTAAGCCATGGCCCCTTAGATCCATTGCTAAAAAGAAACAAACATGCCACTAGCAGATCCATCTCAGTGTTATGCAACTTTTCACTATAAACATAACTATTTTATGAAATTTCATCTCTCTCTCCAAATTTGTACCAAACATTAACGATACATGTGGGCTTATACCATGAGCACTTAGATCTGATACTTAAATTAAGATTATGTTTGCAGAAGTGAAATTGTCTTAAAAAATCATGAAGACTGACTATAAACTTGAATATGTTATGTCACCAGGCCATTGTCTCTTAAAACTTGCCACTTGACCAGTCCAAAGCTATTATGACAGGTATGTACCTTGCTTCAGTTTACATGTCAGGTGGAATCTTAAAATTTTGTTCCATGCCTTGAAATATGTGCCAAGGTCTCACCCCCATGCTCTCACCTTGTCCTCTCATGTGAATGGAAAGTTTGAGTAACTTTTGGTGGGAAAAATAACTAAATCTGGATTGTTGGTGCACTGGTTGGCATGGTTATGTTAACATTATTAGAAGGGAGAGGTTGATGTGTCAAGCATGTAGGCCTTCCCTCTTCACTATATATATATATATATATATATATATATATATATATATATATATATATATATATATATATATATATATATATATATATATATATATATATATATATTTGTTAGAACAAAACTCATATAACAATATTTATTCATGTCGAACCAAATTTGTCATGTACCATAATGCATATGTTCAACCTAATTTGTCATGTCTCCTAATTCTCTAGCTAGTTGGCTGATTCCTCGTCACGTGCTGTGGATCCAACCTAAGCCTATTGACTGGACTGCCACTTGGCACCCTATGGACCCCGCCCCTACTTCATTTTTTATGTTTCATAAAATATTCATATGGTCATATCTTCCTTATGTGTAGGTATTTGGGTTGTTGTTTATGCCATTGGAAATCTCTTATGGAGCTCTTAAATATGGTTCTATTTCCGTTAGCTTGTATAAAATTTGATATTTTAGGTTTCCTAGAGCCTCTGGGATCACATCGACAACACAAAATCTACCACATATCCTAGTGATTTAACCATTAATAAAAACCCTCATAATAATCTCAGAGTCCAATATGAGTCACTCACCAAGGCTACCAAGATATATGCTAATCCTAAAACTCAAAAAATATTTTTAATAATCCCTTCATCCCACCACAATGCACTTCAAGTCAAGATATTTTCTAGCACCTTTGTGGATAATCCCAACAAACTTTGTTAATGATATCAAATGTAAATGGGTGAACATATACCTAACCTAATAGAGAGGAGCACAATGAATTCAACTCACTTACCGTTTAAACTAGTCAAATTCTTAATTACATTTAACATGTAATTATTATTGCCTCCCTTAATTTATTTTACAATAAACAATCATAATACAATACACAATCATGGTTTTGTAAATTGCATTTAACATGTAACTAATTTTCCCCCCTTAATTTATTTAACAAAAAGTAATCTTAATGCAGAGTGATTTTGTTAGATTTACATTTGTTTTGGATTTGAAGACTCCAAAAATGACGATAAAAAATGAAGCCATGGAGCTTAACCCGGGTAAAACCATGAATCCTAATAATGAACCCAATAGAAGCAAAACTATAATATTTGCTAGAATCACGATGACATTGATCCCTGAAAATGAGAGTTTTGTCATCAATTTAGGCCAAGGCATTATGTATGATGGGAAAGGGTGTGATAAATACCATCGTTTCTTGAGACCATGACACGAATGCATTATATCTAAGCTTTCCCATTTTGTGGTCAGTGTAGGCAAGGGCATATGACACGAATGCATTATATCTAAGCTTTCCCATTTTGTGGTCAGTGTAGGCAAGGGCATTGTCCATGATGGGAAAGAGGATGATAAAGACCATGTTTCTTGAGACCGTGACATGAATGCATTATATCTAATCTCTTAGATGCATGTGCATGGAAAATAACTGCTTCCATAGATTGTGCCATAAATCATGTTGTTCACTGCAGCCTACTAAGTGAAATCTGCAAGGACATCTAAATATGATCACAAAGGACAAAGGTGCTACACAGTCACAATCCTGCATAAAGCAAGACACATAATTATCCAAATACTACTAATACATTTTCTAGGCAGGCAAACGAACAATATAATCGACTCATTTAGTTCTTTGACAATATTTCTCATCATAAAATAAATTTTGTTTCCTACAAAAACTTTTGCTAAACATTTCTTAAGATAAATTCATTACATATTCCTTTGAAAAATCATTCCCCGGTAAAGAATGTCCTACCGAGGACCCATTGTCAAAAATCGAAATAAAAATCCCACATACATCCAACCACGGATATTGGCCCATGAATATAAATTCACACTTATGTTTAATAGAGGTTGGAATATTTACTTTCATAACACAAATTTGAATGCATGTATGAAAATAAAATATTTAATTCCTTGCGTTGCTAGCTAGTGGATTCTTAGTGAAATCTACAGTTAATTGTATTGACATATACTTCTCTCGCGTGAAATTAAAAACGACACAAAATCTACATAGCAACAATGTACAGCGAAGGAAAGTAGGCGTTCAATTACTTAGTGAAATCTACAGTTAATTGTATTGAGATATACTTCTCTCGTGTGAAATTAAAAACGACACAAAATCTGCATAGCAACAATGTACAGCGAAGAAAAGTAGGCGTTCAATTACTTAGTGAAATCTACAGTTAATTGTATTGACATATACTTCTCTCGTGTGAAATTAAAAACGACACAAAATCTACATAGCAACAATGTACAGCGAAGAAAAGTAGGCGTTCAATTCTCATTAACCTAAAATAGGTTACTGTAAAACATTGAGTTGCTAGCTAGTGAATTCTTAGTGAAATCTACAGTAATTGTATTGACACATACTTCTCTCATGTGAAATTAAAAACGACACAAAATCTACATAGCAACATTGTACAGTGAAGAAAAATAGGCGTTCAATTCTCATTAACCTAAAATAGGTTACTATAAAACATTGTGATTACAATGCATTTACACAATTTAGATGCATCACTTGAGGCCGAAGGTTCATCTCTTAGCGTCTGAGAGTGGAAGTTGCATCATCTTTTGTCAAATGTAATATACGCTTCCACTATGGTGAAGTGAAACATTCTAAACATGTTTTTTTGGATTTCTCAAGGACAAAAGCAACTTAGGACTAGGACTACCGAAGGTTCATCTCTTAGCGTCGAGAGTGGAAGTTGCATCATCTTTTGTCAAATGTAATATACGCTTCCACTATGGTGAAGTGAAACATTCTAAACATTTTTTTAGGAGTTCTCAAGGACAAAAGCAACTTAGAACTAGGACTAATATATATAGCCGGATCCCAATCATTTTTCCACCACTTTTCCTAGGACACTCCTAGATGATCATTCTGGAACCATTTGGTACCTCCAATTTACTAAGGTCAGTAGTATTGACTCTACAGAAAACTCGTAAGAGTATCATGGAACATTATATAACCCCCTTCTACGATGTATTATAATGAGCGAATTATAGCTACAACCATCTCCCAAACAGATAAGCTTTTGATTTGAATGTCTCCAAGCCAAGACAATTGGTTGACATCAATACTGCTTTCGTTTTTGCACATAGATAGAGGTATTGGGTTAGATATTGAGGCTTTTCATGGATCTAGAAGTAGTGCACCATCTGGGATCCACTACTATACAAGAATACAAGCACCATCAAGGAAAAGACAACCATATGAAAGAAACTTGAAGATTGAATTCTAATCGTAGAAGGCATAGCAGATTGAAGGACATAGTACTAGCCAATTTTCAGACTTGTTTAAGGAGAGTATGCCAGTGGATCTGAGCACAGTTACTCCAACATGTTCTCTGATTTTTAACCCGTGACTCAGATGGGTGATTTATGCAGTCCCTGTAGCTATTATTGTAATTCAAAATGCTAAGAATATTCTTGGTTGTTTCTTTAGCCAATATACCATTGTTTATATTTAATTGTATTCAAACGTTGCAACTTATTTCCAACAGTGAATAAAAGAAGCAGTGAAACCAATATAACAACCTCATGTCAAACCAAAAATGTTTCATAGTCTTATATTCATAATGGAAACAAACTTCGCACATTTGAACAAAACCACGTCTATTCTCTATGTTTCCACGTTCAACACTAGTGACTGGCTCACGATCATCCCTTTTGGCACAAAGCTACTCTAGAGTCGCCAATGTTCGCGACAATGACCTTTTTCCTTGTGTGACCCAAGAACTCTACAAACTAGGTTTTAAAACCATGAAGAAATTCATATACATGACAACATATGCAAAATTAGTTTGAAATGCAAAGCCTCGATATTTTATTTGAATACGTTCAATGCTTAATTAAATGAGATGGGGTATCACCACATTAATGCCATATGTTCAAAGCTGGGTGGGTATAGAACCCTAGATTCTAAGTGGGTGGACATAGAACCTTGGATTATAGGTGGGTTAAGTTTGACAGGTTATGACCTTCTTTATACTCTTAAGGGAGAAAGTTCTTCACCATAATCGACTTTAAACGTGGACACCTCCTAAGTCCATGTTGACGTGCTTGCTTTTAAATTTGTGGTATTCGACCAAACAGAACAATTATAACAGAAGTAGTTGAAATCAATCATATATTTTCCTCTGCAAGAACTTTATGAAGTAATATTATTCTTGGAAAAAGCATTTACAACATTCAAATCTAGCCTAGTTGGCAATGTAGATGACATGTGCTTCTAAAGATGATACTTGAATCATATCTCATACGAGAGAAAAACCTTCAATGTTGCATTGGTCGCTACAGGCAGAATGAATTGTTTATGTTGTGGATGAACGTGACACCTTGCAACGGGAAGCGAGAGAATCTAGTAATGGTCGATGAGATAAAATCACCAACTGGTTTTGTTTCATTCTCATAATAAACACGCAAAAAGTTTTTCATATTAGTGATTTTTTTGGAAAACGTAGTACTCATGGAAACATTGAATATTGGACAAATGAAAAACAACGACACCGAAGATAATGGAAGTTACATTGACTATCATATCTGCCCCAAATCTGTCCTTGCCAATGCACCTGATGTAGCTTGTTGCACCACGAGTTGATCCCCCAACCTTGTCTTTAGGAAGCCTCCAACAAAGAATAAATAAATAACAATCATTCAGGTGACCTCATTAATGAAGTTTGAATGTTGTAGAAAGCATAACTGCGAGGGAAAAGCCAAGGAATTCCCATGCCCCTAATGACAATGGGATAAGATGGAGGCGCGTGATGGTAGAGATAAACATGGAGAGAAATTGGCAGCCCGAGGGTTACCTCCACCATCTTAGGGACCAAAGATAAAAATGGAGAGAAATTTCCAGGCCTGCGGTTACCTCTACCAACTTAGACACCAGGAATCAGACATTAAGAACACAAGTAATAATAAATAATAATTGAAACTGTATGTTAAAAAAATTAATGAAAATTTTTAAAATAAATAATAAACATATAGAAAGAAAACATAAAGCATGTAGCATGTAGGCTAGACACTCGAGGCTTGCATGTAACCCACGTGCCCCCACACCCACTTCATGAGAAATCTAACCTGGGTGGATCATTCACATTCACTGCATCATACTACTTGGGACTGCGTACGATGAAGCTGCATTCATCTCCGCATTTTCCCTTGATTTGCCTGTTCAGTGATACCTATGCTCTTTCCCCACTTTCGGATATGCACCTGGAAAATATGAATCCACGTTTGGCTATACACGTTAAAGGTATGAATCTAGTTCTTTTTAAGTAGATAAAACATACCTCTATTGATGCGTAGACTTTTGCCATTTATACACCCATACTATAGTCTCAGAGGATGCGGAGGGGTCTTACACCTCCCATATTCGAGTATTGACCTATGCAAGAGGTGAGTGATTTCAGGACATAAGAGCAACTGGTCATTGCAGTGTGTTAGTGCACTTTGAAAAGCGTATCTAGATAATATATGGTTTGATATGGTTTGAAAGTATGGCTAACTGGGTAGGTGGTGTTACATCCATGCGTCATCAACTTGTATAAATTTTAATCCTTTCATGGATAGTAAATGATTACTTTTCCTTTCCGCTGGACTGAATCGCTAGTTGTCCAAATTTCAGGCCACCGATTTTCTCTTTCACGTCTAGCCGCTAAATTCATGTTCTGATCTCCAATCTCGGCCTATACATACACCGTCGTACCGCAAAACGAAGTTCAATCAGAAGATAGTAGACTGGGGTTAAAAATTTCAAACTGCTTCCTTCGGCCAATGAAAATCAATTAAATAATTTACAAATATTTTCTATTTTCAAAGACAGGGGTTAAAACCATTGGATATTTAAAAAGTCAGTGAAATTAATGCCGAGTCAAAGCGATATCAATCGCTATATACCTGTTACTTTCCGCAGGTATAATAAAAGTGCATGCATGAGAAGTCAACGAAAATCCCATCCATGTGTAAGGTTAAAGATTTATTAAGTATGTGCAGAAGTTTAAAACCTTTGAAGTTTGAAAGGTTTAAAAACTCAATGCAATTTTTTTCCTTAAAAAAGTTTTCTTAAAAAGGTTTGAAGTTGGTATAACGTAAGGGGTTTTACAAAATTATTAAAAAGGAGTTTTGTTAATGGTTATGGGATATAGTTGCTTTAAAGTTTTTTTAGTATATTCAAATTGTGCCCTCAAAGATGTATGTTTCGGTAGATTTTTCTAATGTTTTTTTTTCATATATATTAAAAGATAATTTTTTTATATTAAAAGATAATCTAAAAGAAGAAGGATTTTACTTGAATATGTTTAGAGCTTTGCAAAGGCACCTAGTTTTATTTGTAAATTTTTTTGTTTTTTTAAAGTAGTATAGTGTTTTAGTTTCATAAAAATATTTTTGTAGGGTAAAGATACATGAATTGAGTGAAAATTGTTGGTGCAGATATTAAAAGCCATATTTTTTTTTTCAGAGGCAATATGGAGAGAATCTGAATCCATAAAGCAGAAGTGAGATATAATAGTCATGAGTCGGAAAGGATGACTTAAGGAAATGAAAAGAAGAAATCAAAAATAAGAGATAGATATCATTTCCATGTTTAGAGGGGTTCAAGCCACATCCAAGGAATTGAGAAGTATAGCATAATACGAAGAACAGATCAAGGGTGATTGGTGTAGCATGGATCTGCTACAACCTCGTATGTTTACTAGTAAAAATTTTGATTTTTGGGTTGTCAAAATGTAAACTTTTCTTCGATGTAAAGAGTTAAGTGAGTACTAGTCTAATAACCCATATGATGAAGTATGCATTGCTTCAATATTATACCTTATCAAACAAGAATTGGATGAATTTTTTTTGTGTAAGCTATAAAAAACTACATATTCCCACGTTGCATGGAAGATCCTGGAAGTATAGTTTGGTATAAAGGAAAGTGAGACAGAGTAGAAAATTGTGTCACAAACTATTGAAGAATAAATAGAGAAGTCAGTTGCAGATCTAAGAGTAGATGTGCAAGACTCTGGTAGGAAAACAGAGCTTGGAGAATCCTGCTCAAAAGTGGATCATGGTCATAAAGACTATAAAAGTGAAACCGATTATGAAGAATATGCAACAAAGATTGTAGAGAGAGAAGTTGAAGCATTCATTTGTGAAGCAGAGCAAGAGCATATACATGCTTGATAACACCACTATAGCGTCGATGGTGAAGATGATGATAAATCCTATTGTGATGAAACACATGTGGATGATGATTAAAAAGTGAGTTGTGAATTTGGGAATCCAACAATAGACCTTGTTGACGATGGTAAGATTGTAACTGATGACAAAATCTTTGCATTAGAGGTTGAGACATTTAAGTTTGAGAATCACAAAGAGAGTTTTTCATATGAAGTAATGGTTTGCGGTGCTAAGAGTGCATCTCTCATGAATTCAGTAGCAGTTGATGAATATGGCGAAGTTGAGGTAGTTAATGAGCACATGCATGCTCATATATCCCATCATAAAGTGAATGAAAATTATGTTGATGCAAGTGTGGTCTATTTTTTGAAACAAGGATTAATCGTCGAAAAATAAAAAGTTTCATGCTTGATGAAGAATTTAAGGTTGAAGCTTCCAATTTAGTAGCAACTTATGAAGCAAAAGTTGGAATTGATCATGAAACATTGCATGATCTAGCAGTAGTTGATGATCAAGAAGAGGATAATGTGATTCAAGAGTTTTTAATGATAATATTCACTACCTACATAATAGTGGAAGATATTCTCAATGTAGTTGAAGAGGCAAAGAAGGAAGAAGAATAGGATAAATATTTCAATGCAGGGCATAAGGAAGGTTTTTTTAACATTGATTTTCAGTGTGCAAGTAAATAAGGTAGAAGTCCACCTAAAAGAGAAGAAAAAAAGGATGTAGGAAAAGACATGGAAATTTGTGAAGACAAAGAAGAAATTATTTAAATAATATTTGAGCAATGGAGTCAAGAAGAGATCAAATACTGACATCAAGAAATATGGCAAAAAGAAGATTACGAATATGAATCATAAGAAGTAGATAGAAGTTCACAGTTTGAAGATGAAGAGTTGTGGCAACAATTCATGAATGAGTGATTCTTTGAAAAAGAGGCTGAAGAAGACAAACTCAAAACTAATATAAGAGAATTCAATGAAAATTGCAATGACAACAAGTGAAGAAACATGGAGCTTACAACAAGAAAGCACAATTTAGAATGAATGGTTTCGATGGTATTGAATTTTGAAGAAATGAAAAAGAAAATCCATCATTGTAAAAGTTTTCCGTCATTGTAAATCCTAGATAAGACTTAGGCAGAAAGATATGTTCAAGCTAAGCTTAAGTCAATTTTTATTGTAAGCTTAGGAGGGATAGTTGAGTCATGATTAAGGTAAGGTTGAGTTATATGGTCATAATTAAAGTGGAGTGCTGGAAATAGTAGTTAATCATGCATGCATACAATGCATAAAATGAAGAGTTTGGCTAAATTTAGTTAAGAAATGAAAGTCGAGTCCAAGTCAAGTGTGAATTTGTCATGTGTGACTTAGCTGGAGAAAAGGAAACTCAAGTATACTTTGCATACTTCCATATTTAAGAAGTTTGGTTCTTACATAAGTGGTTATATCACTGTAATGTGTGAAAAATATTAAGTAAAAAAAAATAAAAGCTACAACTCTGTGGATGTATATGTGTATGTCAATCATGTTTATGTGTTTAGTAAAAAAGAGCAGAAACTCATATTTTATAGTGTGAATTTTTGCTTTCTTCCACTACCGATGGTGTGAATTTGTGCTTTCTTCCTCTACTGTTCCAACATCAGAAGTAAAGTGGTATGTCAATTCATTCTATGACACTTCTTCCAAATTTCTTCACAAAACGGGGGAGAGGAATGAGGTTTCCATATTTTTCATTGATATAGTGAATTGGAGCAATGTGAATTCTTTTTTTGCTTAAGCAAGAGTCATGCCTTCTATTTCATTAAATCAAGCATAAATTACAAAATTTACACCAAGCCACCAAACTGTGTGGTCTTAGGCTTGCTAGGAACGTGCTTGACAGAAACTAAGCCCTCAAACCCCAAAAAAAACACTCGCACACCAAGTGAGTACATACAAAAATATCCAACGGGAATCACAGGGTCTGAGAACCCTCCCCGTAGAAAGCCGCACCATCAAAAAACCTAACATGCCTCTAAATCTGAACCATCCAACCTTCTTATGAAATCCGACATCTGAGATCCTTTTCGCACCATGAAGAAGCATGAAGGATAACCCCCGGACCCCATAAAACCGCTCGTTCAATCCAGACTGTTGATCTGCCTAATCCCATCAGACGGCAGAGCTGCATATTGCGCGGCTGAAGAGATCACTCTTTAGTGTGCGATGAGGGTGTTTTTTAGGCCTGAACCTCATCCATGCGTCAAGATTTGAATGGAATCACTACCAAAAAATTAATACTGCCTTCCGCTTGAAAGCAGTGCGATCGCACCAAAACTACATTACAATCGGTTTTGTCTTGCGCCATTGAAAATTGAGAAATGGTACCATCATAACAGGTGCCATCATTTGTTACTTTCCACCTCCCTTCTGGCCGAGATAACTTTGCGCTCGACTCCAAAGATATTTAGGGAAGAGATTCTCATAGTAGCAGAGGCCGACCATGCCCCGTCTTCCACCGTAGGCTTGTCAGACCAAGAAAGTGAATTTTGTCGTAATCTACTCATTGTGAATTAGTTTCCTTAGTTTTGTACTTATACACTTCTTTGTCCTCTTCCTCTTGGTTTTAGAAAAGTTCTTTTAGGTTGCTCGGTGACATTTCAGGCCAATCCACCGAAATTTGCTATCCTTGCAGCAGACACCTTGGTTGGCAAGAATACTAGCCAACTTGTTGGCCTTTCGACGCACATGGATAAATCTAAGTGTGCACAGTCCCTAAAGATGTCCCTGAATTTTATGGAGAACCTGTAATAACCTCCAATGTTTTGTAACTTTCTCTGGCCCTGTTCCATGACTAATTCTCTTGGCCGCATTGATGACTAACTCTGAATCAACTTCTATTATTACATTTTGGCAATTGTTCTGTTTCAGAAATTCTAAACCTTTTTCCAGTGCCATTAACTCCACCATGTTGTTGGTGGCTTTTCCTAGATGCCCATAGAAGAGGGACATGATGCTTCCGTTTTCATCCCTAAGAACCCCTCCAAATCCTGCCATGCCTGGGTTTCCCTTTGAAGCCTCATCGATATTATACTTTGAAAAGCCTTTCAGGGAAGGATTCCAGAAATCTTTAACCGGTTCCCTCATGTTTATTTTCTTGTCTATACTTTGTGGAATAAGCCCCTGCATCCCTAACTACCTGAGAATTGATAACTCTACTTCTGAGGGAGGATTTTTGGGGAGAACCCTTACTGTAGTACTGACTGTCTCCTTAAGCTATTTTGAGATTTTCTCCAAAAGAAAAGAGAGGAATTATTCTCTTCTTTGAAGATTCTTCTGTTTATCTCTTTGCACACATTCCATATGATGAAACTTTGTAACCGAGCCCAGGCAGAGTTAAGAACTTCATTATCCAAAAAATTATTCCTCCAATTGTTTAAGGTTTGAATGATGCTTCCTTTGTCTCTATCAGATTGTTTGAATATGGTGGCAAAATAATCCCATAACTTGGTGGTGAAAATGCAGCTTTTGAGAAGATGTTCAATGGTCTCCTCTTGGAATTCACAGAGCTGGCATCTGGAGGGTCCCAGCATACCTCTCTTCCTGATATTATCCCAGGTTAAGATTTTCATATGGTGAACCAGCCACATAAAGAGTTTGATCTTCATCCAGCCCTTGTGCCTCCATAGTTTCTGCCAAGTTCTGTCTGGGTCTTGGGATTCCAGCCCAAGGAGAATACCTTTTGCTTCCTTAATGTTAAAGTTTCCCTCTTTGTTGCTGCCCCATCTTAGTTGATCCCGCCCTTCAGTAACTAAAATCATCCTCTGATCCAACACCCTCTTAAGGGTCTCTGCTCTACTCTTCAGGGTCCTATTCTCTCTGCCATCTATTTTTTTCCATGTTCTCCATTTTTCCGTGTTGTGAGAATGCTCCCAAAAGTCCTTTACTTTCCCTAATCCTTGGTTGTCTGTTTCATGTTTGAGGCCCAAAAATTCCTCTCTCTGTATTGTGAGAATGCTCTCAAAAATTCCTCCTAGAATAATGCTAGATCTCCATCTCTGATTTCCCAGAAATTGTTTTTTTGAACAACCTCTTTGTTCTCCCAGGCCTTGTTCCATATGGGAGAGCCCTTTATGTTTCCAGACATTCTTATGATATCATGAGAAAGCCAGGCACTGGCATATTTTTCCTTCCAGATGCTTGCCCATTGAGCCTTGGGATCCTTAACCCACCTCCACCAAAGTTTTGCCCATAGATCCTTACTTATAATCTCTATATCATCCAATCCTAGGCCACCTTGGTTCTTGGGTTTACAAATATTTTCCCATGAGATTAAAGCCCAATTTTTCCTCGTATCCTCTTTACCCCAGAGAAAATCTCTCTATATGTTTCTAAATTGTTGTAATACTCCTTTTGGAGCTGGGAGAGCTGATAACATGAAGACAGGGATAGCTTGGAGCACTGTCTTTGTGTGAACCAGTCTACCCACCAGATTTAGAGACCTGATTGTCCATTTCCTAACCTTATATTGCTTTTTAATGATTAATGGTTCCCATATACTTTTGAGCATAAATTTAGCCGTCAGAGGAACTCCCAAATACTTAGAGGGGAGAGAGTCCCTTTGAAATCCAAGGATTCCGGAGACATTTCTCTGGATGGCTATATGGGTATTAAAGAAAAATATTTTTGATTTGGAAAGATTAACTTCCATACCTGAAGCCAAAGCAAAGTCCTTCAAAATCTGTTTGTATGGTAGCGCTTCCCTGATCATGGGAATTCCCTGTAGCATGGTATCATCTACAAACTATTGATGAGTCAGAACTTGACCATTCTCTGAAAGTTGGAGTCCTTGAATTTTTCCGGTTGCTCTAGCATGCTTAATGGACTGCCCCAGCCCTTCCATCAAGAGGATGAAGAGAAAAGGAGAGAGCGGATCTCCGTGTCTGAGTCCTCTAGAAGGAAGAAAAAATTCAGAGGGAGAGCCATTAATTAAAATTGAAAAGCTGGAGGAAGTCACCAGGGCCATGACCCATCTAATCCAATTATGGTCAAAACCAAACACAGCAAGCACTTTCTTGATACATGTCCAATTCACTTTATCATATGCTTTGGCTATGTCCAATTGCATGATCATACCCAATTTCCTTTGACTAGTTAACGAGTGGACCACCTTGTGAGCTTGTATGATATTATCTAGAATTTGTTTGCCTTCCACATACCCTGATTGTTCCCCCGAAACCAGCGAAGGTAGCAAAGGTTTGAGTCTATTGGCCACAACTTTGGAAATTATCTTATAAACTACATTGCATAAAGTGATGGGTCTATACCTCTCTGGAGTTTGGGCATTATCCTGCTTCGGAATTAGGGAGATAAAGGAGGTATTGAGAGCTTTCAAAATAGTTTTGTTCAGCCTGGAGTCTTCCACTACCCTTATAATATCCTCTTTGACAATATTCAACTAACGCTGCTTCTATATCCTCATGAGATTGATGTATCTACCCATCTGCATCCTTGATCGAAGAGATCCTGTTGTGAGTCCTATTTGCTATTGTGGATTTATGGAAAAATTTAGTATTTCGCTCTTCTTATTTTAGCCATTGAACTCTTGATTTTTGTTTCCAAAATATTTCCTCTTGATTACACAGCTTTTCCCATTCTTGGTGATGTTTCTCTACTTGGTCACTTTTGTCCTTATCAAAGCCTTCCTTGATCAAAGCTTGATTGAGCTCCATAATTTTATTTTCCACAACTTTCTTTCCTGCAAAAATATTACTAAATTCATTCTTGTTCCAGGCTTTAAGCTTCAGCTTGATGTGCTTTAATCTTTTGTGAAGCAGAAACATTGTTGATACTTGAGTTTGCAAATCCTCTGCTCACCATTCTTCAATGTTGCTGATGAATTCTGGGTGAGAAAGCCACATATTTTCAAATGTAAAAGGTTTATTTCTTGGGGTACCTATGCCCTTGATTTCCATTTGAACTGGGCAGTGATGTGAACCTCTAAAGGGAAGAATTCATGCAATTATTTCCTTATCTAGAAGCATGAGATCCTCAGAGATCATGAATCTATCTAACTTGGAGGCTACTTGCGAGTCCCCTCCTCTTTTATTGTTCCAAGTACAGAGGCCATTATTTGTCTCAATATCAACAAGCTTCATGCCTTCTGAAAAGATTTGGAAGGCTAGGGAATCTTTATTTAGAGCTCTTGTACCCTGTTTTTTCTCCGAGAGAGGTCTGATCATATTGAAGTCTTCTCCTAGGACCCAAGGTGGTCCTGCATGTCTGACTCATAGATCCACCAAGGAATCTATGAACCTGATTTTGTCATCTAACCTTTGAGGGACATAAACATTCGTAACTAGATAAGTGTCCCTATCTCCTACTGGCTGTATAACAACTGATAAATAATTCCTTCATGCCTCTGCATCAATTATTCCAATTTTTTGAGGGTTCCAGAGAGTGAGGATACCCCCTGCTGTATTTTCTACTTTAACTTCTAGGATCTCAAATCTACTGAGCCATTTACTATGAATTTGCCTTAATTTCTAAATGGAGCATTTTGTCTCTTGGACAAAAATGATATCTGGAGCTGCCTGTTTCATTCTATTATTCATCATTCTTTGTTTTCTATTGCTACCAAGACCTCTAATATTCCAAGTTGTGAACTTAATTATTAAGGATTAGTAAAGGAGTAACTGGTTAGGTGTTTCATCTTACCTGAGTCCACCATAAGATTTTCACATTCCATCAAAAGTTCGTTTTGTTTTTTCCTGCCTCTTTTTCCCTCCCTTGATTTCTCGGTGCTAACCCCGGAGTCATTTTTACTACTTTCACCACTTCATTGCTCTGTCTTTCAATGTTGTATACTCCCTCCAAACCCTTTGCTTGGTTTTCCATATCAATAATTGTTGTATTCGATTGAGCTCTTCTTGTGGTAGTGATTCTACCCCACTAGTTGTTCCTGAGAGAAGAACCCTTCTAGATCTAGGTTTTCTCTGTTAAGAATCTCCTGTAGCTCCTTGTCCTCCATATCCATTTCACTCTGGGTCATTTCCTCATCCATTTCCAGCTCTGATTCATTCAACATGATCCCCTCCTATTTTTCGTTTTCCTATGTCTGATCTCTTTCTTTCTCCTTTTCCTTCTTCTCATAATCTTCATTCATTGCTTGATCTTCTACTGATATTTCTTCATCCTCTTCAAGAACTTGGAACTGGTTTTGACTAACCTTTTGTCCTTCATCTTGGTGTTTCTTTGGCCCTTTTTTCTGCTTTTCCCTTTATGAACTACTTTGTGAAAGCTATCTGTGTCTTTCATTGTATTTATTTTGCTTTTGTTCTCTGATTTACTGAGGGGGCAGTCTCTTAGAAGGTGCCCATGTTCATGGCATATGCGTCATCTAAATGGAATATGTTCGTAGTCAACTGTTTGCACCCATTCCTCATCAAAAACCTCCTTGATGACTTCATCCGGAAGAGCTCCAGATAGGTCTATCTCCACACAGATCCTAGCAAAAGAGGTGTATTTTCCCCTCCTTTTGGCTTTAGATGCTTTGATAAATCATCCTAATTTATTGCCTATGGCTACAAGGGATTCAGTTTACCAATAGTCAAGAGGTAGAGAATAGAGTCTTACCCATACCAGAACTGAAGTAAAAGTTTCCCACTCCGGAACGAAGTTCATCATCCATGGCTGCATATAGAGCCCTGCTACTGCATAGAAGTAGGGCCCACCTTCAAACACTTTGTCTTTATCTTCAATGTTAGTGAACACCATAGTAAAGAATCCTTTGGACCCCAGATGTAGATCAATGCTTCCTTTGGGTTTCTAGTGGTATCTTATCCAAGTTTGTAAAGCTTTTTCAGTGGGCCATAGCCCCATGAATTTGCATATGATTGGGTAAGTCCACATGTGATCTCTGTGGTCCTACAACGGTGGATCATTTAAAACTACTCTAGGAGTAATTTCAGCTCTGGGTTTGCACTAACCCTTCTGATTTTTGTCTTTTGTTCCCTGTATTTTATCATTTTCTTCCTTGTCCTTTGTGCCATCCTTCTCCTTCGATTTGGTACTTTCTGATTCCTCCTCGCTATTTTTTCTCCCTTCCTCCACATCACTTCTTCCATTTTTTGGAGGCTTCTTACCCTTGTTGGCCACCGGTTCCTTGGAAGACGGAGTGGGGCTCCCTCCTCTGCACCAATCCATGAAGAGAAACCCGCAGCAGAAGACTAAAACCCTAGTCGCCTTCGTTACCCGCTGCTCCCAGTTCTCAAAATGCCTGACTTACTAGAGTTTCCAAATCTATCGGAGCAATGTGAATTCATTCTACGTCACTTCTTCCAATTTTCGTCAGAGAATGGGGGAGAGGAGTGAGCTTTCCCATCTTTTTCATTGATATAGCGAAATGAAGCCATGTTTACGTCACAGGCTGCAAAAGATTTTATATTCCTAATTTAGCGCAATATCATTTTGTTGGGAGGAATCAATTATTCTACATATTGGTGGGGAGAATGGGATAAAAACTACCGTTTTCCTTGGAAAAAAAACATAACCATCATTTAAAAAAAATGATAAACTTTTTTAAAAATTTATTTTGTAAAATATTAAAAATATTTAACAATTTTTTAAAAAGTATAACAACTATTTTAAAATTTCAACTTATATTTGCAATTTAATACGGATTAATATAGTTATTTCAAAATCATGAACCTTTAATGATCATACCTATACTGCAAAATCAACACTTTCATTCTTTCAGGTTCATTATTAGTAACGATAAACTATTTATAAATTCATCACATAGTTGATATTTCCTGATATAATGTTAGGTATATTTATGAATTTATTAGTAACGGTAAAGTATTTCTAAATTCATCACATAGTTGATATTTCGTGATATAATGTTTGGCATATTTATGATTCTAAATATCACTGTGCATATGAATATCGTGAAATATATTTTCACAAAATTAAATTTATCACGTGGTTGACATCTATCACATTGGTTACAGTAACGTTCATATATTAGCATTTTAAATGTAATTTGTTAGGACTATAAAATCAAATTTTAGTTATTAAATTTCTATTTGAATTTATATGTTATTGGTTTCACGTCAAAATTATCATGTAATTTATTTTTCATATCTAATAATTTGTGTTTCTCTACTCTAAATGTATAAATGATTATGTGCAAAATTAAATTATATAAATCATTATGTGGCAAACAAAAATTCCTTTAGTCAAAAACTTTTAACATGGATATTCTTAATTCAGTTTGAATATAAACTTATCCAAATCCTAATTTTAAATATAAAGTTACATACTAATTATATTTATATTTATATATAATATAATTTGATCTTTATTTGTTTAATTATTAATTTTTCATTTTTTAATTATAGATTTTTTATTTATTTATTTATTTATTTATTTTTTTTTTTTTTATCGTTAATACTATTCTATTCTATTATATACAAAACAGGAGAACAATTACAGTCGCTGAGTCATTCTGTCCAAGGCCAGGGATGGCACTGTGGACTGGAGTTTAACATCAAAAACAGCCCACGCAGGGGCACCACAACTGAAGCAAACCACCCACGCAGGGGTACTAACCATGGAAGTGTTTTCTGAACCAGACTTGACAACCCGCGCAGGGGATCAAAAAAGTACAGGGATATCTTCATTGGGAGCCCGCGCAGGGGCTTCAAAAACCATAAAAAAACTACATTCGACCCAAACGTAAACAGCTGAAACAAACAGAAGACTTAAGCAGACATAACATAACATGGGAGAACCTGAACAACGATTCTGAGCAAGAGGATGGCTAATCTTCTGGTTCCTCCTCGACAATTGGATACCATCCATAGTCCTCAGGGAGAGGGTCCTGTTCTTTCTTAGCTTCCGCTGGAGAAGGCATTGCCTGAGACAGAGGTGGACTGGCAACCTGTTCTGGAGCAGCCTCTGGCGGTCCCTCAGCATCCCTCGAGCTTCCTGCCTGGTGCTTCTTCTTGCTGGGTTGATTCTCGCTCTCGTCCTTTGGTTCCTCAAGGAAAAGGACCGAAACATGGGCGTTGATGCGGGAATTCTCTTGAGAACTTCTGAAAGAGAAGACAGCCGTGCCAAACGCTGGTAGAGGTGCCGAGTCCAAATCTGGGTCACTCGAGTCCAAGAACTGACTCGCTTGAATGGGGTGTGCTTCTGCAACTCTGTGGCAGAGGCATCTACAGCATCTTGATTGGGTTGAAGCCTCGGAGGGGAATGACGACCCACCTCTACTAGTGCCGCGCCGACTGAGGAGACGCTGCCGTGGCGGAGCCATGTTCCCACTGATACCCGGAGGGAAGAACAGAATCGCAAGGGAGGAATTGAAGCTTTCACCTTTCGCGTTTTCGGCTTGGAGACCACAATTAGTTGACAGAGGAATGGCGTGAGATGCAGCTCCGCAAACCATAAACACAACAGGGGCGTTCTTCCTGAGCCGTGAGCCAAGCTCCAAGCTCTGAGCGCGTAACGACATGGAACTAACCATCCCCTCGTCGAATTTAATCTCTTCAGCGATTCCTCGTAATCTGCAGGCCATAACTGCTCTCTGAGACCACACTTGAGCTCCGGACTGTGCATTGAAATGCCGTCCCATTCCCCACACTTAAACTCATCGACGACGAAACGCATTAAAGGCTCATCTCAGGTATGAGGCTACACATGGCCTCCATGTGTCTCCCCTCCTTCGTCCCTGATGTCACCCGCATCCGGGGTAATTATAGAAATTTTTATTTGCTATATCATTTTGTATTATTTATAATTTTTCTAACTATAATAACAATTTTTAAACATTTTAAAATTATTTTCAATGTTGTATTTTCTTGTAACTTAATCCAACCCCAAAATTTATGATATGTCCAATAACATTTCTCTAGCTAAAATTTTCCTTGTTAAACATTTTAAAATTATTTTCAATGTTTTATCTTCTTGAAACTTAACCCAATCCCAAAATTTATGACATGTCCTTAGCACTTTGAAAGGAGTAAGTAGTGTGATCCTTAATTAGAATATTGAGAATGTAATTAAACTAGTGTTATTATTGAATCCATGCATTAGATTTATTATTGAATCCATGCATTAGATTTATTAGAGCGAGATTACGCCCTTTCATGCTACATGGTTTGATAGATAAGTTTGAATCACCAATATCTCTTTCATATATATATATATAAATAAATATATATAATAAACCTAATAATTTTGATTAACAATTTTTTCTTTAACCCTTGATTACATAGATATTAATCAGCCTATGTTAAATTAAAATATTATTATAAGAATTTAGAGCAAGTAGAATCTTTTCTATATTTTAAGCAATAAGAATTTGATTAAAAAAAAAGTCTTTTTAACCCATACAAAAACTCATAGTTACGCAACACCCATTTTTATTATGGTTTTTTATAAAAACCATCATCTTTTTATAAAAATATATAATTTCTTTTATCCTAACACATCCGCTTATCATCCATTTTTATTATGTTTTTTAATAAAATTATCATCTTTTGATAAAAATATATAATTTCTTTTATCCTAACACATCCGCAATTATATACTAATTTAGGGTTTAAAATGTATTCATTGTATTATTAAATATGTTTTGTGATATGCTAAAATTATTAATAACAATATATTCCTAAACTTTAATGAGAATAGACTAAATAGTTATTTTCTTATATAAGTGTACAAAAAGTGAAGAATGATTATTTAGCCGGATGTGTAGAAAACATTCTTTATCATATAAATATTTAAAAGTTAATGAGATTCCTAAATTATACGAAGGGAAATAGGTGTAAAGCAGTTGGTCCTTTTCTTTAAAATTAGTATAGGTAATTCAACTTGTGTGAGCGTACATACAACAAATTCAATTCAATGTTTGTAATCTTATATATATATATAAATATATTTTATATTATTTATATTGGCGTCATTATCGTTTATTAGATATTATATATATATATATATTTTTATTTAGTAAATTATGAATTAACTAAATTATAATTTTATTTTACCTAATAAAATGTTAAATATTTATTATTTTAAAAGAAACATTTAAAAACAAGATTCTTAATTATTTAGATTTAGAATTATATATTTTAACTAAAATATGTACCAATATTTTTAACCATGGAGATTTTCCTCTATTTTACCATGGATATTTATGCATAATTTATGTATGGTCATTCTCATTAGTGAGTAACGCTAGTGCCTTACAAAAAATCATGACTGGAAACTTTGGTAGGCCCCTCTTGGGCATCATCTGCACCCACATGGGCATCCAGACCTCAGTGACTGGCCTAGGAGGATGAAAGGAAAATGTAGGCCTCGTGTATGGAAACCTTGCAAAAAAAAAACAAAAAAGATCGGAAGCGAAAGGGAAGGTCCCCCTGCCATATCTCAATACACGACATCTATATAAATCCATGCAAAACTGCCTCAAAAAAATGGCAGACCATCAGATGCACCATGGCATCTGAATCGAAGAATCAACATAACACAAAGGAGGGAAACTAATGTAATGCCCATCAATACTACAATGTTCATTGGTGGTGACGAATAACGAGAGACATATAACCTACTCCGCAGCAAAAGAATAAATCTGTAGATGTCCACCACAGACCTGAAAACATAATGGATGGACCGCATGAGGCCCAAGATATCTTAGAGTGCGCACAAGCTAACTCTCAACTGCAACTCCATGCGGGCCATCATGGAACTGGGGAAAATCCTCCCCTCCTAGCTAGGTGAGTGATAAAGTACATGTCCTCCACAATGGGCTTATACCACGCCCTAGGACTGAAATGGAAACCCTACTCCTGAACATTCCATTAATGGATCAGATGTGACAAAAAGACAAAGTACACCTTAAGGCATGTCCCCTCCCCATAGAACTTGCGGAGGCCTACATTCCTTAAGAGCACTCAAGTCGCTGCAGTAATACGGCAAGGGTATAAATCCCCCTCCGTCCCTCTAGCCTGCCATGTTCAAATCATATTGTATGGGTATGCCTACTACTCCTACACCCTCTACTGACATCTCTACTACATAATTGGCATATAAAATAGATCAACCACATACATAAAAAAACAATTTTTTTTAAATGAAACATGTATGTATAAATATAGAAACATAACTCTCAATTAAAAACAAAAAAAACAAAAAAAAATATTGGTGCGCAAAAAACGCAGTCACGCACTCACACAGATGCATGTTAAACTATAACCGCACCTCTAACGATGCACAAATAAGTATGATGCATTGTTGTTGGTTCACAATTTGAAATTTTGACAATAGTGCAGATAACTTATGCATTGGTGTGCATAGATAACCTTTTCACACTAATGGAACATTAATGTTATCGAACTCAACAAGCTATGGATATATTTTTAAATATTTAATTTGCGGTGCATTTGGTAAATTAAAACGCAATCGGTGTGACGCACTGACATACAATCTGTCACATCAGTCCTAGTGCATTTTAGTTTATAAAATGCACCACAAAATCGGCGATGTGTTATGTTCACGCAACGATATGTGATGCACCCTATAAATTTACAAGGTGCACCATTATTTGTGCGAGGCAAAAACGCACCGAGCTATGGCTATATTTTTAAATATTAAATTTGCAGTGCATTTGGTAAATTAAAATTCATCGAGCATGACACACTAACATATAATCTAATGCATCAATCTCGATGCATTTTTCATGCACCAATATGTGGTGCACCTTGTAAATTTATAGGGTGCACTAATATTGGTGTGAGCTGAACATATCGAACGCACCACATTATGATTTTTTTTAAACAATGGTAATTTTAGCCTATTTATAATTCTAATCCTCTAAAAGATTAAATTACAAAAAAACATAGAGATTACCTGAATATTTTGTTGGTGGGGAGGCATTGTGGACACGTAATGGAAAAAAAAAAAACAAAGTTTAGGATAGTTTGAGAAAAATGAAAACTCAAATAGTGAGGACGATAGAAAAGGAAAATGAGCAAGAGAAGCACCAACGTCAAGGTTGTTGCATGTGGAAAGAGTGGAGATTGTAAAAATGAAACTTACTGCTGGGAGGGTTTTCATTCTTTAACCCTCCTTCGGTGCATTTCTCCAAACGCACTAGTGCAGTATGTGTCCAAAAGCATGCATTTATTTTTAATTAAAAAATATTGCAATGTTTTAGTTTAGACAAGAGGGGGTGTTCTCTACAAGTACTGCATTGGAACTGTGTTACAACTATCGCACTGCTAATTTTTTAGAATTTAAAAATCGAATAGTGGTGCTTTCTATAAGATGCCACAAGGTGTTTTGTTAAGATTTCCGCAACGGGGTGTCATTGGAAAATAAGACTGCATTTCTTTGAAATTTAAAACTATATTGGTGCTTCTTATTGGCATGCACTGAGATGTTTTACTATGTGAAGGGCATTGGTTCTTTTGATTGTTCAAGCACCGGTGCATTATTCTCTTTAGCTCACCATGTTTTTTTTTTTATAAAAATATATTTTTGACGGTCTACCATGTTATTTCAGCACCAATGCATGTATGGATAGTAAAGAAACAATGTCTTTTTGTATTATAGATGCACCATTCAAAAAACACCGACTAAATCATCCCCCCACCCACCTCCACTAGTGGACCTTCACTAAAAACAGATTTTTGGGCTATTTTTATAGGGGCTTCTGTAAAAACCTCCACTAAAAGGCCTTTTCCATTTAGTGTATGAACACCAATAATGTTATTTATGTTTCACCATGTGAAATTTTCTTATCATTAAAATAATTACAAGAATCAATAAAAATTCAATACCAATAGTAGAAAAAAAGAACCAATAGTAAAAAAAGCAAATGGACCTTTCGAAATAAGATTTAGCTGGAATTAACAATGTAATGTAGAATAATTATATTTTTTTAATAATTGTTTTATGCTTGTTTTGTTTTAATTCTCTATCTATGTTACTTAAGAGTAATAATAGAAATTTTGGGAATATCCATCCACGATGTAAGAAAATAATATCTTCATTGTTTTTGTGTAGAAAATGCTATTTGGGTAGGGATAAATTTTAGGAGCAAATATTCGAAGGTGTGTTAATTTTCCATGTTTTTTCAAAAGAAAATATAGAACAATATCTTTTTTTCTTCTCTAAAAAGGATTCACCCAAATTTTATAGTATAAAATTATTTTCCCTTAAAAAAGGATAATAATATATAAAGATTATATAAAATCACTAGAAATGTTAATATTTTTACAAAATTATAACCAAAGATTTTATAGTTTGAATACTAAATGCTAGCAATATTCACATAATTTTTTTCTTTCAAATTTACTTGTATTTGATAACTCATTTAGCTATATAAATATTTTCTTTTGGCTTTTTTTTTGATGATGAGAACAAAATTTAATGCACCTAGGTAGTGTGGAAAAGCTAAATATTATATGCATGATTCATAAAAATTCTAAAACTATACCTTAGGTCTCAAGAAAAATGTTATATTGATAGTCGAACAAGGAAAGAAAACTTCAGGAATAATATCTAAAAGGTACAATAATTAGATATTTTGTAGAATTGTTTTATGATTCTTTTTAGTGTGTTAGTTCTTCGGATATGTTAATTAAGTGGAATATTAATGTTTTATGAAAAACTCATTGAACATGTATAAAAATAATTTCTTTATTGTATTTCAATCTAGAGGAATTATTTCTTAAAATTCAAAGTAATAGTAAAATGTTTAGCCATAGCTTTTGGAACATAGTATGCTTACTTTTGGTTAGTTATCTAAATCCTTTTCTTTCTTTCCAAGGTATTTCTTAATAATAACTTCTTTTTCATTTAAATTCCATATTGAAATTCATATTTCTCTTCTAAATACATTAATGCATTAGCTAATTGAGTTAATGGTCTATCATTTAGTTCATTAGTTTTGAAGGCTACAAGATAAATAGAAATATCCATCTTCGTAGGCATGATCTCCACTTTCTTTTAAAGTAATTTACATGGTGTTTCTCTATTACTATTTCCAGTTGTTCTTCTATCATCCCATGAGTGATGCATCAACAATAAGTGTCATTTATGAAAATTGTCACAATATTGAGATTAATTTTTTAATGAGATTTTTATAGGTGGACTTAACGAATTAATTTCCTTAAGAGTGTTATCAGGGAAAATTTTAAGAACCTCTTAAATTTACATGTATAATAAATGGGCGAATCTCCATGGTATATAGGAAAAATGGAAGGCGATTTTATCAATAATATGATATGTATATATAACTTTTTGGTGAATCTCTCACCAGGCATGGCGAATATTTTACTCAATTATAAAATCTTGTGTTTATTGAATACACAAATGAAATCATTGCATTTCTATAAAATATCTTTTGAAATCAAAACTACCAAAATTACATATCAATAACCTAGTGGGTGTAGGATAAAATTCACCCGTGCCATTCACAGAAAGCATGAGAAAAAACCTAATACTATATATAAAACCAAGAAAATTCAAATTCATCACTTCTAGGGACCTAGTAACTACCCTGCCAATACACAAGTATGTTCCTGTTTGCAATTAGAAAAATTACCCAAATTACAATCTGTTTACTCCAGCATATGTTGGAAAGTTATAGAAGGATGACTAGTACAATCAATCCATTCCTTTTAGCCCTGGATTTGTTTCAGTTTTAAAATAGAAGTATACAAATATACTTGTCCAATGTCTAAGCTTTAACAATTCACCTTAAGATGTTTTTACAATTTAATTTCCTAAGTCTATTTAATATCTTCATTATCATAAAAACCAACCTATATCCATCTTAACTCCACATCTACCACTCTTAGAGGAATGAAATCTATTTATCCCTTTGAGCGCTTGGTAGACCCAGAATTAAGATGGATCTAAGATGATAGAATTTCCCATTTAAATAGTCTATGCTCACATGGATACCATGGTATTACCATGGGTTATCATAAACCTGGAGCTTAATAATTACTATTAGTAATTTAAAAATTATTAAAATTAATAGTTGATTTTTATTTTATTTTTTATTTTAACCAAGCTAAAATGTTTAACATACATTAAATTCCAACATCCATTTTTACTCTTGATCGGATCAAATATTTTTTCACTCTATGCTAGTTTACATATCACAATATTTGATACCTCTCGGGGGTTAGTAGATCCAGAATAAAGATGGATCTATGCTAGTTTAATTCCCCCATTTAGGCTACATTCCAGGTGAATACCATGGGTCATTACCATGTGCCATTTTTATTTTTATTAATACTAATATTAGGGTTAATAATGTTTTTTTGCATGGTATTAATAACAATCTAGTCCACAATATTTGTCCCATAGTATTTTGCCCATAGGTTTCACCTAAATATAACACATTTTTTCAGTGTTCGAAAATATAAGGTGACTTATGGAGTAAATATAAAAAAATGTTTTATTTGTTTACCATACCTCTCATTTATTTATATTTTTATTAATTTACCATACCTCTTTTACAAATATGGTATTTGGCCCATACGATTCACTTAAATAAAACCTCTTTCTTGAGCCTTCATAAATAGAACGAGGGTTATGGACTAAATATAAAAAGAGGTTTTATTTATTTACCATGCGTCTAGTTTATTTATATTTTTATTTATTTACCATACCTTTTGAGTAAGTATAAAAAGACGTTTTATTTATTTACCATACCTCCACTTTACTTATATTTTTTTTTTTACACCCTTGCATGTATATAAGGTGACTTACGGAGTAAATATAAAAAATGTTTTATTTATTTACCATACTCTCATTTATTTATATTTTTATTAATTTACCATATTTCTTTTATAAATATGGTATTTGGGCCTTTGGCCCATAGGATTCACTTAAATAAAACCTATTTTTGAAAATGGGCGAATGGATTCACTTAAATAAAACCTATTCTTGAAAATGGGTGAATGGAAGGTTGTAACTCCTAATTTCAAGGGCTAAATTTACCTTTTTTACCCTCTCCCTTAAAATAAGGTGGGCTATTTGAGGTGATTTGTAAAAATGTACTATTATACAAAATATTCGCCCACTAAAAATTTAAAACCCCTTAATTTCGCCAAAGGGCGAACATTCGCCCCTAAAATTTTCTATGGGTGTTATGGGGTGGAAGTTAACCCAACTACATTTTATCAATGGAAAATACTCAAAACCTATCAAAAAAATGAAAGTTTCTAGGATGGACATCGAGTCCAAAAGTTTATTCTTGACTTGGTGGACCCAAGGTGTTTGTAAACTTATTGTTGTGATGCCCTCGGTTGTTACGATCATGCTACCTAAGCCAATTCACACCTACTCTAAGTAGACTATGCCCTTTCCCTCAAGGGCCACTTAACTACACCTTGTGGTCATTAACCGCACTAATTCTCTATGAAATACTATAGGTGAACATCCACTTTTCCTACATTCCACTAATATTTATACACATATACTTATTCAATTTATATGTCCATATGTTAAATTTGAAACACAACATGCAACACAATTAACACAACATATAAATTTGCAAGGTACCAAGAAGAGCCTAACAATTATAGAACAATATGATACAAGATGTTATAATTACACCTATATAGGATATAATGAAGGGAGCTTAGTACAACTAGTAACTCATTATAATAGTACAACAATGTTAAGGAACATGACATCTGTCATAGGAATAAACTTTTCATTTTGATGGAGTATTCCATACTAATCACTAAGTCTAGTTGCTACACTAGTACAAAATGGTTAATTAGTTACTAAAACAATGACTAAAATTTGCATATAAATGACTATTTTTCAGTCGGTGACCAGTAATAGCTAATTTATAGTATCTTATAATGCGACCAACTTTTAGTCATTTTTAGCTTAGTCATTAATTGATTGTCTCAATTTTATCATCTAGTAGTATATTTAGTCATAAATTTGGTCATTAATTTAGTTATTGGTTTAATCATTAATTGCCACAATCAATGACCAAATATACAACAAAATATATTACTATATGATCATCTGAGAAAACCAATTAATGGCTAATGAAATATGACCAAAATGTTGGTCATGTTGTAAGATACTTTAAATTAACTACTAATAGTCAAATTTATGCAAATTTTAGTCTTCGTTTGAAACCAATTAATAACCAAAGAAATATGACTAAATCTTTGTCGTGTTATAATATACTATAGATTAGCTACTAATAGTCATATATATGTAAAATTTAGTTGTCATTTGTAGTGAAAAATTAATCATTTGCAGTAGTCATTTATATTTTTTTGGTAGTTTCATATTCATTATATAAACGACTAATTTAGTAGTTTATATTAATTTCATTTATTTTCATTAATAATCGTTATAAACTACTAATTTAGTCATATATTCATTTTATTTGTGTTAATCATTAATCAATATAAACTATTAATTTAGTAGTTTTAGATTGATTTTATGTGTTCATTATTAATCAACATAGGTTAATTAGTATGATTTTGCGACTAAATTAAAAAAACATCATGCAATGTGAATTGGTTCATCTAATATGAAAATTCAAAATTGCATATGTTAGTTAAAGTACTAAACAATATCAAGTGCAACTATAAATGATTTCAACCACATAAATTATATTATATGAAATGTCGTGTATTACAATATGAGTTTCCAACATAACATTGGTTGGACTACAATTTACGCATGAAATGTTGTTTCATCACTATAATACATTACCATTGTACTGTCAAGTCAGTGCACGTGAATTCACCAACTATGAAGACTTGAACATCAGTCTCTATGTGTGTGTCTTATGTGGGATATTGGATTTAAGGGTACCACTAGACCGGTTCTCTTCTCTCCCTTTTTGTATTTGTCACTCCAGTGTTAGTTTTCTCCTCTTTCTTCAAATCCTATTTCTTACCATCAATATTGAGTTCCTTTTCTGAAAACAAAAGAACCTAGAATGTAGAGTGTAAGACATGAAAGACGATGCACACTAGAATATAAATGAAAGTTGACTATGAAGGATTTATATTACATATACCTCAACATACACAATGTTAAATCCATTCTTCCCCATAAGAGCAAGAAACTCATACAATTTTTCTTCAGTTGAGTGATAGTGGCCACTATGTGGCCAGATGACCTATATAAACAAATTAAAGTCACCATAGAAAATAACACCTTAACTGTAACTTAGTATTCAACCCTCAGGGAAAGCTTAGGCACAATCATGCCAACTAAGTTACATGCTAAAAATATCAAGCTATAAATATCTTGTTAAAACAAATAATTTGAGGTGTGATGTCTAATCCTTATCATTTTATTCGCAACAACAATTTGTTGTCTAATGTATGAACTTGGTCAAGTATATAAACAACATGTTCTCAAATAACAACATGAAAGTAAACTTTTCTAATAATCATGAAAATATTTCAATACAAAACAGTTAAAAGGATTTCAATCAATATCGTGTAATATTAATTTCATCTTCAAGCTTTGGTTGTTGTTTAAACAGACATAATACCAAGTACGTTCAATTTCATAGTTAAAATACAAAGAAAAATTGAAATAAACATTCAAAATACAATTAAACAATAAAAAGAGGATATCATGGAATGGACACTGCAATTATAAAAAATTTTTTACTTGTCCATATCTTATCATGCATTCCTAAAGCATTTGCTTGCCCAAAATAACCATGAGGTGAAAGAATCACAACATAAAAAACCATAGGAATACTTACTAGAGACATTTCCAAAGTTGATGGTTGAAGTTCCTGAAGGATCTCCAACAACAAATGAATGATATCCAAGGCATGATCTCTAAATTCTCTCCCCATCATTTTTCCAATCACATTTCATGTAACTTGGCCACACCAGAGTCAAGTAACAATCAAATGAAGGAATTGACATTTGTTTTTATCTTTTATATGTATAAACTTTGAATATAATTTGTTTTGGTAACATATTGATTCATATTTAAAGCCTTCCGGTCATGAGAATGTATCTATCAAGTAGAACATCAGAAAAATTGACCTTAATGAGGTCCTCTAACAATTTCTACAATATCAATATTTGTCTTGCAGTGATATCTTGGATAGAAAAAAGAACATATCTGTAAATGAAAAAGACATATATTACTTACGTTCAAACTGTGTATATGGTGTATTGTTAGGTAATTTTTTAAGATGTCCCTCTACCTTTACGAAAGCAGAATGTATCTTGGTTAAACTCTTTATCCTTTCATTCAACATCAATTTCTGCAATATAAATGTCACACTTTATTCTTTACCATTTCTCAACATGCTAGATATGATAATTGAAAGTCACATAAAAGCAAGAGAAAACCATTTTCTAACCAAAACAAATAAACAAACAATGCCTCTAATAAAACTTCACACCTTAGAAATTACTCTACCACATGCTCAGACTAAAGGTGATATTATTTGAATCATATTTAGGTCATATTTTTACCATGATTTCAATTTGGTGCTAAAAGAAATATATAAATTCAGGTTATTATCAATGAAATTATGGCATAATTAAAAAAAATAATGTGATTATAAGGTATGGAGAGAGAAACATCTTCATAACTAGGATTCTCTATTTTAGTTAGGTTTGAGTTGTGTTGGTATTTGAATATATAGTTTTCTCTGAAGAAGTGAAATAGAAAGATGAGAATCGAAATAACCCTGTGAATTTTTAATTAATTCATATTATATATCTCTAAAACATCCAGGTCATCCTTCTCTGCTATGTAATAGAGATTTATTGGCATAGAATAATAATGAATTAACTATCAAACACAATCATGCAATATATTAACCAAGGAAAGAAAAATGACATGGCTTTGGTATTTGTGTGCTCGAAGGAAATCCAACAATGGTTGTGTTCTTTCTTTATCATGAAATAGTATTGAAGACAAATGTTGGTTCAGAAATTGAACTTCGTTACCAAGGGGACATGGTCATGTTGGGTAAAGAAAGGATGAATTGAAGGGCTAAAGTTCTAGCTCCAATACATAGTTATCTTTGTCACTACAAAATACAAAGTTTTCATCATTTGCTTATCTAGGTAAAAGGAAAAGTGAGTTTGTATTTGTGCACTTGTGATAGTATATGAAAAAGAGAGCACTAGTGGAAA
The DNA here is from genome assembly GCA_031772625.1 of Pinus tabuliformis. NCBI lineage: Eukaryota > Viridiplantae > Streptophyta > Pinopsida > Pinales > Pinaceae > Pinus > Pinus tabuliformis. The sequence continues at coordinate 796,372,202 of CM062817.1, forward strand.
TCAAAGTGTGTTTTCCCTTCATTCAACCTAACAAAAAACTATTATATTCAGTTGTTCACTATAGTGGAAATCAAATGTAAAACCCACTCAACTTGATCTTTACATGACATAGTCATAATGAACTAGTACAATAGAGGCATGCTAACTCATAAACAAGAGATGATAAAAAAGATAATTGAACATTATTTCCTGCCACATAATTATCATGAATAAAATTTCCACAGAATTCATCCAAAAAATGAGAAGAACTTATGGAAAAAGAACATATCATTAGTGTTTTGTACCCTCTTTAACACATGTAGCCTAGGGAATTAGAGGAGGCCAAATGTAGCAGGATTCTAATTGTCTGGGATATAAAAATAGAAATGTGGAAAAACATGCCTGCCAATTCACGAAATCTCACTCTAAATAATAGAACATGTTAAGGATAGTAATGATGAAAATAGATCACGTGTTAAGATCAAGCCCCTTATTGGTCATCAATTAGCAAGGAGGCTAGTAATTTTTACTCGTAAAAAAATATCATAATTAGTGTAATGACTGTGTGGATCTTTTTGTGAATTCTTTTACATTTATATTATGACGTCCTTGCAAGAGAGAGTGATGAAAGTTCTCCAGGTTTGGTAAGACTGGTTTCTCCTTTCATATGATTATGTGAATGGATGAAGAGCTACCTTTATTCGGTTTGGAAATTCAGGTGTCCCTCCCTTTCATTCAATATGTGGAGTTGCCCCACCATTGAAGGACCTTGATAGTTATGAATCCAATATTACGAACATAACAAATGGATATGGTCCAAATCAAGATGTTGCTATGGCGATTGGAGAGGGATAAACAACTCGATAGTTATTTAGTATTCCTCTTGTGGAGCTTGAAAGATAGTGTAGGAAAAATGGTTTATCTATTTGTGTTGGTGGGGAGGTAATGTTTTTCCGATGTCTTAGCTTGGAAGAAGAGGAGAATCATAAGAACTAAGATCAAGATGATGATTTTAGGTATGGGTATAACTTTGCAATCATAGGGAAGCATGCAAGAGAAATTGATGCTTATATACAATTGGGAGGGGGAAGGTGGAGCACGGGTGAAGAAAGAAAATCCATACTTTACGATGATAAGGACTATATGTCATTATCATCATCTAGGAAAAAAGTTGAGGAAGAATCATCTTTATGGTCACAGGTTGAGGAACGTGAATCATTGGATTCCTCTTGTAGTGGAACTTTACCAAAAAATGTTGGTGTCGTGATGGTAGTGTCACGTGATGTGCCACTAGAAGTTCAAAATATTCTAGGCAATGTTAAGGAAAAATTCTTTCTCTACTCCTTAACTCATATTTCACCCCATCCATGTTTTGATAGACCAATTATCAATATTATAGAATGATCTTTTCTTTAATAAAGGATTCCAAGGGCTAACAATTTAAGGATATGATAATTTTTTTCTTAAAATGGAAAACCTTATCCAACTTTCAAGGATTTGGGTGTAAAACTTGCTTTCGAGCCAATGTTATTCACATGTCAAAATTTTGAGTATAACTTGGGGTTGAGTTTGAATGAGATGCTTAATACTGTTTAATCAAGGAAAAGATCCAAATTCATAATCAATTTGAATTATGATTCATGAAGCATAGTAACAGAGTTGGTGAGCTTAATAGGGCTCATCCTTGTCGTCATGTGTTAAATTCGAATGGCATGAATGCATGATTTCAAAAGGTTGAGATATGATATAAATCGTGGGAAATTTTGATCAATTAAATAACCCAAATGTGACACTTGAGATATGATATAAATCTTGGGACATTTTAACCAAATACATAACCCAAAACTTAAACCTAGTAGTGTGAAATCCATTGTCTGAAGTGTGGCTACTGAAGAAAAAATTCTTAAATAATTTTAAAAATTAACATACAAATAATTTATAAAACCATGGAATTTTGTTGTCAATCAAATGTCAAACCGGATAATAATTAAAGTGATAACCCACAATAACAATCCATCATTGACAAGGCATATTGGACAAATGTTTAAAACTCTTTGGGAACATCCTAATCATATAGGCTACTCATCTAAAGCAACCGAAGATGTTACCTTGCTTGGGAAACATGGAATGTTAATGATATAAATTACAAAAAGATAAATAATTAAAACTGACTATTAGAACCGACACAAACAATGAATGATAAAAAAAAAATGAAAATGGGGCAAATTTTTTCATACCCACCCCATGAGACTTCCATCCACTTCCATACTCGATGTTACCCAAGACTAAGCAGGTCATTCCACTAGTTCCCACATCCTCATATCCACAGTAGAATTCATCCCCGTATCCACACACAACCTACATTGGTCATGCCCTTCCATAAAGAAAAAAAGAAAAGAAAATGAAGCCTAAAAGCCTTTTCACTGGTCAATGGTTTAAATATTTTGAAGCTTGTATTTAAAATTAAGATTCTCATAACAATACCCTTGCCTGCTTTGAAACTCTATTCAAATACATCACTTCCTCCAAAAACATTACATATCATGGAACGTCATAATTCAAATCATAAATTAAATGAAGTTTTATCATCTCTAGAGCAGGGGTGCTCTGAAGAAAGAAATCTAATACACTGATCTCCCTATCATGAAATTCAATTATGTCTACATAAACCTGTACATACGGAGGTGAGAGAGTGGGGATCTGAGATGTCGAGCTACGGGATATTTTGAAAGTTCCTGCATTGCATTTCAAAAGTAGAATAAGCCAACTCTGCACTCATTTACGAGGTAAAAGACATAAATATTCATTATCAATGATGTAGGAGGTTGACGAAAATAGGGTGGTAGTCTGGAATTAGTTTATTGGTTAACTTTAGAACAAATCAGTTGTGCTTTAATTAGATTTTGTATGTGTATTTCCTCTTGAGGGTCCCAACTTCCTCACCAATCATCGTCGGTCCTTCTTTGACATTTCCTTTTGTCAGGCGCTTCAATCCACGCCATCAATTTCACTCCTTCAGATCTGACGGATATCATGCAATCTCACGTGAAATCTTGCACGACTAATATTAGGTCAAGAATGTGTGAAATTTTTGGTTTTCTCGTGCTACACGTCACTCACTTAGGCTACTCGCACGAATTTTAGAAATATTATTTACCACTTTCAGGGCATGCGAGATACCACTTACCACTTTCCTTATACTACCCACATGCTTAATTCATACTTTTAAGAAAAACGTTTAAGGAAAGGTTTAGCGCTTAAGCTCAATATTAACCCTTAATACTAATTGACTATGATTATCAATAAAATGCATAAACAGAGAAAAATGCCCGATTAGGGTCTAGAATGCCGAAACACAGATACAAATGAATTTCTGCACCAAGATTAACAAGCAACACCACACTTAATCATTTATTCAATAAATTGGAATTTCCAAAGCCTTGGCCCTCTTGGCTCGATTACAATAGTTTTTCTGACCTCTGTTCACTCTCCAACTGTATCTCTCACACACCTCTCACTTACTTACTCTATTCTCGATCATCTAATCTCTTTGTCATTACATTATTTCCTCTTTGATGAATCAAATCCCATCCTAACAGCATTGACAACTCAATCTCTATTTTTATCAACTCAACCATTAAATCCCTACTCTCAAGCTCTGATATGCACCTATACTAACAACTTATCTCCTATTCTAATAATACTACAATATTCTAATTATTACAATAATTGGAGTAAAGATAATTTTCGAGATATCCAACCCTCTCTACTAAGAATTGATTTTGACCACTCAGGTCAATGAAATTCATCTCTTGTTTTCCACAACATGTGAACATACAATCACATTACTGGCTAAGTCCAAATGCTCCTACCTCAGACTCTCGGGAAAGAAAAGAATCCTTCGTCAAACTTCCAGGATTGATTCCATACTTGTAATTCTATCATTGTTATGAAAATGGTATCCTCCATTGGTTGTCCCCTTGATTTGACTAAATATTGAAAATAAACCCGTCCTCTGGCTCTTTTGGATACTCTTTTCTCCAAAATAGCTTCCACCTCTTTCTTGAATGTCTTTCGCATTTGTTCTTCCCAATTTAAAGTTTGAACTTCATCTCCTGTAGGTTCCTTTTGTAGCTCTAACTTTGTCTCCTTATATAGATACAAATCTGCAACATTGAAGATAGGTGATATTCCAATCCCTTCTGGAAAGTCAATTTCATAAGCATTAGTTGAAAACTTCCTCACAATTCTGCATGGCCCTATCTTTTTCAAATTTAGTTTATTGTAAGTCCCAACAGGAAATCTTTCTTTTCTCAAGTATACCATCACTAGATCTCCCACTTGGAATTCTTTTTCTCTCCTCCTCATATCATCTCTCTGTTTGTATTTGCCACCGCTTTCCTGCAATCTGCCTTTGACATCTTCTTGTAGTCTCTGCATCTGCTTTGTAAACTCTTCAACTTTTCCACTTATTGTCTCCTGCTTACCCAAATTTATCAATTCATACACACCTCTTGGATTCATTACAAAAAAAAACTGAAATAGACTCGTCCCAATACTTCGGTTTGGAGTGTCATTATAAGAAAACTTAGCTTGAGAAAGTGCTAAATCCCACCGCTTAGGATTTTTATACACTAAACTTCTCAATATGTTTCCCAAGCTTCTGTTTACCACTTCAGTCTATCCATATGTTTGAGGATGATATGCTGAACTGAAACTAAGGTTGGCACCTAGTTTCTTCCAAAGAGTTCTCCAGAAATGCCCAACAAACTTTGTATCCCTATCAAACACAATACTTACAAGCAATCCATGTAACCTTACAACCTCTGAAAAAAAAAGATTAGCAATATGTGTTGCATTACTAGTCTTTTTACATGTAATGAAATGTGCCATTTTGGAAAATCTATCTACCACAACATAAAGGGAATCATTCCCTCTTTGAGTTCTAGGTAACCCCAAAACAAAGTCCATACTAATTACATCCCATTGTCAGTCTGGTATTGGCAATGGCTAGTACAATCCTTTATTTTGGCTTCTCCCTTTAGCATGTTGACATATTCTCCACTTCTCAACAAATTTCTTAACATCAGTTTGCATCTTTGGCCAATAGTAAAAAGCATTTACCTGAGCAAAGATTTTGTCTTGTCCAAAGTGACCAGATAATCCTCCATTGTGTTTCTCCTTCATTACGTTTTCCCTCGTAGAACATTTGGGAATGCACAATTTGTTACCTTTAAAAAGTAAACCTCCTTGGATAAAATACTCTAACCACTGAATTTTATTATGAACTATTGGATTTTGTACAACTACATAAATATATTTGAATTCTGCATCATCTTTATACATATCAACCATTTCTTCAAATCCTACAACACCAACTCTTAATTTTAGTACAAAGAAATTTACCTGCTCAAAGCATCAACAACTTTGTTCGACTTACCACTTGTGTGTTTTATCACAAAAGTAAAACTCTATAAAAACTCTACCCACTTGGCATGTTTCTGGTTAAATTTTGGCTGGTTGTTTATGAACTGTAATGCATGATTGTCAGAATACAATACAAACTCCTTTGGTAGAAAATAATGTCTCCACTTTTTTAAAGCTTTCACAATAGCATAAAATTCTCTATCATAAGAAGAATACTTCTTCTTAGATTCATTTAGTTTCTCACTAAAGTAGGCTATTGGTCTCTGTTCCTCACTCAAAACTGCTCCAATTGCAACTCCACTAGCATCAGTTTCAACTTGGAAAACTTTCCCAAAATAAGGTAAAGCTAAAACTGGTTTCTTTGTAATTTTCTTCTTCAGCAACTTAAAATTTTGGTATGTTGTTTTTATCCACTGGAATGGATAATTAGTCTCTTTGATTATTTCAATAATTGGTGCACAAATCTGAATAAAACTTCTGATAATTTTTCTATAAAAACTTGCAAGACCATGAAATATTCTTACCTCGAATATGTTTCTTGGATTAGGTGAGTTTCAAATTGCTTGGACTTTCTCTAGATCCATTTTCAAACCTTCTTTAGAAACTACAAATCAAAAATAGATTAATTCTTCTTTCATGAAACTATATTTCTTCATATTTATCAGCAGTTTCTCTTTCTATAGAGTTCTTAAAAGCAACTTAATATGCTCCAGATGTTCTTCTTTCCTTCTATTGAAAAATAGAATATCATCAAGATAAACCATGACAAACTTGCTTGCATATGCTTCAAGACTTCATTCACTAATCTCATGAATGTGCTAGGTGCATTAGTGAGTCCAAAAGGCATCACTAGCCATTCATACAACCCACAATTTGTTTTATATGCAGTCTTCCATTCATCTCCTACACTAATCCTTATTTGATGATATCCACTCTTCAGATATATTTTAGAAAAATACTTTGACCCACTTAAACAATCCATCAAATCATCCATGCATGGTAAAGGAAATCTATACCTGATAGTAATCTCGTCTATGGCTCTGGAATCTATACACATACGCCATTCACCACCTTTCTTTGGACTTAGTACTGTTGGTACAACACATGGACTAAGTCTCTCTCTGATTAATCCATTATCCATCAGTTCTTGTACTTGTCTTCCAACTTTTGCATTTTCTTGAGGAGTTAACCTGTGTGCTTCTTTGTTTAGCAAACTTGCTCCAGGTATTAGATCAATATGAAGACTAATATGCCTGATGGCTGGTAATGAATTTGGCAACTCATCCACAACAATATCAACAAAATCATTCCACAGAATTTTGATTTCTTCAGATAAATCATCTAAGTTTGTGGAAGTTAAAATTACCGTAGGTCTCCTTATGACATCAAAAAGCATTTGTTCATCCTTCTTGATTTCTTGCAGCAATTCTTTCCCACTCATCAGCATAACACTGTTTCCAGGCACTTCTTCACCTGTTTCATCCTTTAATGGTAGCAGTGTGTGTTTATTTCCAACCGTCTCCAGAATGTAAGTATTTCTTCTCCCATCATGAATAGCTTTCCAATCAAACTGCCAAGGTCTTCCCAGCAACACATGGGATACATCCATTGGCACTACATCACACAATATCACATCCTTATAAGTACCAATTTGTATCTCTACCTTGCATTGTTCAGTCACAATAATTTGATGTCCTTTTTGCAGCCATGATACTTTGTAAGGAGTAGGGTGTAGTGTTTTTACTAGTCCTAACTTGTCCACCATTTCTATAAAAAAATGTTATAAGTGCTTCCACTATCAATTATCACTTTACAACATTTTCCTTTGGACTTGCGTGTAGTTCTGAATAAACTCTTTCTCTGAGGTGGTTCTCTTGTCTCTTTCTCTGCCTTAAGCAATACCCTTTTCAACAACAAGGATTCCCTACTTCAGGTGATTCTTCCTTGTTTGCAATTTGAGGTCTTTCTTCCTTTGCCTCAGCCACATTCACATTCCTCTGATTTGTTACTTTATTATGAGGACAGTCCCATGATCCATGTCCCTATTCTCCACATGTGTAACAAAAGATTTCTCTTCCTCGGCCTCTTCCTCTCGATGCAAATCTTCCTCTACTAAATTCTCCTCTTTGTGGTGGTCTACTAATTGAACGTCCTATTTCACCTTGAGGGTGCTAAAATCTTAATCTGGTAGTTCCTCTACCCCTTGCTAAAATCTTTCCTCTATTCCTCTGATTTTGCTTCCTCGACATATTCTCTTCTACCTTCAAAGCTGCTTGATAGGAATCTTCAATTGTCTTCAGGCTCAGTAAGCTGTTTTCATCCTGTATGTCATATCTCCACCCATTTATGTATCCGGCTACCTTTCCTACATCATCCTCTACATGTCCTGCTCTAATGCTCAGCTTATAATAGTCTTCTATGTATTCTTTGACAGTCATTCCTTTTTCAAATTTTGTAACTATCTGAAAAGATTTAACTGATAATCTTTTGGCGTAAATTTGGATTTCAATCTACTTACCATTTTATCCCATTGTTTGATATTGGGCATTCCCTTTCTCCCTCTGGATGTTTTTAATTCATCCCACCAGATAGTTGCATGACCCTTCAATCTGGTAACTGCAAATTTCACCTTCTTTTTATCATCAACCTCCTCATAGTCAAAATACGTTTCTAATGAACTGATCCAGTCCATCAATTCTTCTATATTGAGATACCTGTCATATAAAGGTATTTCCACCTTTGGTCTTCCACTTGCTTTGGCCAATATCTTGAGAACTTTGGCAGCGTCACTTTCATCCTCTTCTTCTTCCTTAGAATATTCTTCTACAGCACTGGCATCTCCTTCATCAAGTGCTTTCCTTTGAGAAGTCTCCATTGTATCCATCATTGTACACAGATTTCGAATCTCATCCAGCAGAACTGCATTTGCTATAGGTCTTCCCCGACCTATGCCATCTCCTCCCCTCGGTGGCATGTTTACTATAGAAAAACTTAATCCTTGCTCTAATTCCAAAATGATGTAGGAGGTTTAAGAAAATCGGATGGTAGTTTGGAATTAGACTATTGGTTAACTTTAGAACCAATTAGCTGTGCTTTAATTAGATTTTGTACATATATTTCCCCTTGAGGGTCCCACCTTCCTAACCAATCACTATTGGTCCTTCTTTGACTTTTCCTTTTGTCAGGCACTTCAATCCACGTCGTCGATTTCACTCCTTCAGATCCAACGGATATCGCGCAATCTCGCGTGAAATCTTGCACAACTGATATCAGGTCGAGAGCGCATGAAATTTCTGGTTTTCTCGTGCTACGTGTCACCCACTTAGGCTAATCGCATGAATTTTAGAAATACCATTTACCACTTTTAGGGCGTGCGAGATACCGCTTACCACTTTCCGTATACTACCCACGTGCTTAATTCATACTTTTAAGAAAGACGTTTAAGGAAAGGTTTAGCACTTAAGCTCAATATTAACCCTTAATACTAATCGACTGTGATTATTAATAAAATGTATAAATAGAGAAAAATGGTTGATTAGGGTCCAGAATGCCAAAACACAAATATAAATGAATTTCTACACCAGGATTAACGCGCAACACCACACTTAATCATTTATTCAATAAAATAGAATTTCGAGAGTCTTGGCCCTCTTGGCTAGATTACAATAGTTTTTCTAACCTCTGTTCACTCTCCAACCCTATCTCTCACACAAATCTCACTTACTTACTCTATTCTCGATCATCTAATCTCTCTGTCATTACATTCTTTCCTCTTTCATGAATCAAATGCTATCCTAACTGCATTGACAACTCAATCTCTATTTTTATCAACACAACCATTAAATCCCTATTCTCAAGCTCTAATACACACCTATACTAACAAATTATACCCTACTCTAAAAATAATATAATATTCTAACTATTACAATAATTGGAGTAAAGATAATTTTCGAGAGATACAACCCTCTCTACTAAGAATTGATTTTTACCACTCACGTCAATGAAATTCATCTCTTGTTAGCCACAACATGTGAACATACAATCACATTGTTGGCTAAGTCTGGATGCTCCTGCGTCAATGAACATCATGGAAAAAAACCATTGAATAATTTTATGGTCTTTTCACATCTTATAGCAGGTTAACTTTTCTAATTTACGTAGTGTAGATTTTCATTAAGGAATAGATATGAAACAAAGTTGTTACTTGGTTTTGTTTCATATCTACTGGATATACTGAATCTGCAAACAGAACATAATAATGAACCAAAACATAATAGTCAACCTAAGCTACATCAATATATGCTTTTTATAAAAAAAAAAAAATCTGCTATACCTGAAAAATAAGTAGCAAATCCAAACATTCTTAAACATTGAAATATGTTGTTTGTTGCACATGTAAAAGAAAAGTAGAAATTATGTTTTTACCAAGATAAATTTGTCACCCATTAACAAACATTGGAGATTAGGAATCCTCTCGAACAACAAATTGAGAAGACACATATTTCTTTAAGCAAAGGCACAACACATATGACCAACTCCTTTTAAAGCTCCCCATCATCTCAATCAATATGTCCACAAAGAAATTGTCTGCATTATTGGGATATGAGTCCATTTCCAGTACGGTCAAATTACTTCCATGTTGCATATTGAGTCTCAAGATAGAGCATGAAAGTTCTTGAAACAGTATCCCATTCACTCTACAATATTTTATCATCTATGCCCCTGCATACACATACAAGACAACTTGCGTTTACAGTGGTTTTTATTTTATCCACATACAACCTGCATTAACACTCATTTAATTGTAAGGCGTTGAAAGTAATAGTAAAATCCAGACTTACATGGTTGTAGTTTGAAGCAATTCAATTGAACTTACATGGTTATAGTTTGAAGCAATGTGATTGAACTTACATGGTTGTATTTTGAAGCAATGCGATTGAAGAGGTTTTTTTCCACAAACACAGGGAGTGCACAGACGGTCGAATACTGATGATCAAATATTCTTTATGGTTTGGATAGTTGAGTGGGGCATCTAATCAAATAGGATGAGCATACAACTAAGCTTCAAAAGGGGTCCTATGCAAGTGATTTTAAATGATATCCCTTGGAAGCTTCAACATAGTACTCAGTATTATCATACAAAGGACCACCCAAAAACATCCTATCGAAGTTTGAAGAACCAAGTCACCCTATTTTAGAAGACCATTGCTACTGTCATTTTGAGCAATTACTTTAATGTCAACACCCAAGATTGTTGGAAGCATTCACCCTTAATGTACTTTCCTAGGCACCCCACAAAAGAAGGAATGGTAGGTTGGCACCCATCAGTTTTAAGAACAATGTGTCGACTTCTAAAATAAAACAAGACCTTTTCAAAACTATTTTTCTCACTAGCATTCCTTTTATCTCTCAGAACAAAGACCATTTCATCTTCAATATTGGCCCAGTGAGTGCACTGATATACAACAATGTTTCTTGGTCCATTAGCACTTGAAAGAAGTTTGACATTATTGATCATATCTATAAATGCACCCTCCTTTTTCCATATGTCTACAATAATGCTTCGAGACAACTCATTTGCTTTGGGACAAGAACTTGAATAAACATGTATTTCACCACTCAATAGGTATTTTTCACTAGTCAAATATGTAGGCTTATGGTTCAATGCATTGAATTCTAATGAAGAAATTTCAAAGAAAATGCATGAGTTCAAGAAATGAAGCATGTGCACACAAGAATCTTCTAAGCAGATTTTCTACCATCCTTTCTCAATAAACAAATTCATTGGTTCTTTCTTTGGTTGTACGATGTAAGAAAGCACATGATGAGTAGACATAATACGCAACCAATAGACGATTTGGATAAATACTATCTCTGAATGATAAAAAAAGCCAACATTGACATCAATAAACTTTCTCTCCCAACAACAGTCATCATCCCAATCTAACAAATCAGATGAAGGTCCATGTTTTACCTCAAGACACAATGCACCAGGTAGGACTTTCTCAAATATGAAGTCACTGCTCTCATTTTTTAAACTTAAAGAGTTAAGTTTCTCTGAACCCAAAGTTCAACAGGCAGAGAAGTAAGTGATATAGAAGCCGAAGAGTCACATCCTTCATTGCATATCACGGATCCACAGATATCAACAAGGGCCTTTATAAATTCAATGCCGAACATTGGTCTAGTTACTGTCACATCAATATGTGATGGTGAAAATTGAAAACCAGAATCACATTATGTTGTTGTGGTTAGTGGGGATATTTGATATTAACATGGTTGAACCTAGAAGCAGAAGTTCCCCATCAGGGAAAATTTTAAGAACCACCCTAAACTTATATGTATAATAAATGGGCTATTCCCCATGATACATAGGAAAAATGGGAGGTGACTTTATCAATAATATAATATGTATATATAATTTTTTTGGTGAATCTCTCACCAGATTATATTATCTTGTACAGTGATGGAGAATCTTTCACTGAATTATAAAATCTTGTATGATCTTGGCAAACCTTTTACTGAATAATAAAAAATTGTGAAGTCTTGGTGAATGTTTTGTTAAAGTATGAAACCATATATGATAATAAGAAAACATATTCATTAAACTGTAATATACTAACATACATGTTTGGAAAAGAGAAACATAATTTTATGTTCCTACAAACAATGTTCCAAGTTTCAGTGGCCGTGTTTGTCAAGGTTCTTACAATACACTCTTTCATATCCTTCTATTAGTTTCGATAATATTCCACAACAAAGTTCTTGTAGGTGTTGATATTGACAACGAGTTCTGTCAAGGTAGGAGAGATTAGTATTTTCTCTACAACTCTTGTCAAGCTACCACATTTTTCAAGTTATCAAATTTCTTTCTTATTCCATGGACTCCAACTGCTGGATAAAAAAAACACATCAAGTTTGTTTACCCGAACACGCTAACAAGTAGCAAGCCCTAACTATATTATATAAGAAAGTATTAGGTATCCCAAAGGCTTGAAGGGGATCTAATTAAAAGAAGTGACCATTGTGAGAATCCTTCCAATCAATATATGAATATATAAATGTAGATTTATTATTATTTTAATTTGAAATCTTCAATTAAATAATAAAATTTAATTACGTCTCTCCCAATCTAAATTGCTTATTAGCATAATTCACTACCCTCATAGGTCTCGCATTTTTTAACAGCGCTGTAACACGTAGATTACTTTCCTTTTTGGTGAAAAATCTCCACCTTTTACGAAAATATGGTGCAGTGGCTCCATCCCCTACAGATCTTTAGGACAAACTAAGAATAGCACAGAAGATGAAAGGTTGTACAAACGAGCTTATTTTTCAAACAACTAATCCAACATCAGTACCTAAACTTTCTCATGAAGATATCATATTGAGAATGTTTGAAAAATGGTGAGAAATATTCTGCGAGGGTGATGCGGAAAGAGTGATAAGGTTCTGTTGTTTTGAATTTTTTTTTGTTAAAGCAGAAAAAGTTAAAAAACAATATTAATGGAGATATTGGTTTTTTTTACTAAATTTTGTGAATTGACTAAATGTAGCTTTAACCATTCACCTTAAGATGTTCTTACAATATAATTTCCTAAGTCTATTTAATATCTTCATTATCATAAAAACCAACCTATATCCATCTTAACTCCACATCTACCACTCTTAGGGGGATGAAATATATTTATCCCTCTGAGCATTTTGTAGACCCAGAATTAAGATGGATCTAAGATGATTGAATTTCCCCTTTAAATAGTCTATGCTCACATGAATACCATGGGTTATCATAAACCTGGAGCTTAAAAATTACTATTAGTAATTTATAAAAATTAATAAAATTAATAATTGATTTTTATTTTATTTTTTATTTTAACCAAGTTAAAATGTTTAACAAATATTAAATTACAACATCCATTTTTACTCTTGATCCACCAAGCCCCAAGAGGGATCAAATATTTTTTCACTCTATGCTAGTTTGCATATCACAATATTTGATCCCTCTTAGGGCTTAGTAGATCTAGAGTAAAGATGGATCTATGCTCGTTTAATTCCACCATTTAAATAGGCTACATTCCACGTGAATACCATGGGTCAATACCATGTGCCATTTTCATTTTTATTAATACTAATATTAGGGTTAATAATGCTTTTTTGCATGCTATTAATAATAATCTACCCCATGGTATTTGGTCCATAGTATTTTGCCCATAGGTTTCACCTAAATATAACACATTTTTTGAGTGTTTGTAAATATAAGGTGACTTATGGAGTAAATATAAAAAAATGTTTTATTTGTTTACCATACCTCTCGTTTATTTATATTTTTATTAATTTACCATACCTCTTTTACAAATATGGTATTTGGCCCATAGGATTCACTTAAATAAAACCTCTTTTTTGAGCCTTCATAAATAGAAAGAGGGTTATGGACTAAATATAAAAAGAGGTTTTATTTATTTACCATATGTCTAGTTTATTTATATTTTTATTTATTTACCATAGCTTTTGAGTATGTATAAAAAGAGGTTTTATTTATTAACCATACCTCCACTTTATTTATATTTTTATTTGTTAACACCCTTGCATATATATAAGGTGACTTATGGAGTAAATATAAAAAATGTTTTATTTATTTACCATACCTCTCATTTATTTATATTTTAATTAATTTACCATACCTCTTTTATAAATATGGTATTTGGCCCCGGATTCACTTAAATAAAACCTATTCTTGAAAATTAGGGTGAATGGAAGGTTGTAACTCCTAATTTCAAGGGCTAAATTTACCCTTTTTTACCCTCTCCCTTAAAATAAGGTGGGCTATTTGAGGCAATTTGTAAAAATGTACTATGATACAAAATATTCGCCCACTAAAAATTTAAAACCCCTTAATTTCACCTAAGGGCGAATATTTGCCCCTAAAATTTTCCATGTTCCCCATATCATCAATCCTCTTTAGTTGAGGCTTAACATTTTCTAGGCCATGTGTGAATCCAACTTGATGCTTGCCATAATAGCCATTTGTCACTAATTTTAGGGAACCACAAATATTAAAATGTGTTGCATCTATCTTTGGGATTGAAGCCATGTTTGGCACAACCATGGAATTCTCCAAGTTGTTAAACTCGAAGTGATCCTTCTCAGCCTTGATTGTGTAGTGTGTTGATGTTGTATGATCAAGTTTGTAATATCCCTGGACATTTGTTGTAGCTCTTTCTCTTCCATCAACTAATATCTTAACACCTTCAAAATAGACTCCTTCAAAAGTCACCACAAGTCCTCCAACTGAGAAACCTGTGACCTGAAATGGCTGAGATATATTAACATGATTGTACTTAACAAGAACCTATATAGATTAAAGTGAAACATAAAATATTGTATTCTCACCCTCGTAGAATAGCAAAAATCTTTATTTTCCACATGGAATAAAATTAAAAGCAAATTTCCCATATGCATAAGATATTCCATGACAAAGTGCTTGGTTTTGCCAAAGAGCTTCTTTGAGGGCACTTCACCTCATGGAAATCATCTGAATAAAGGTATACATGAACACCTAAAATAGGGTTACCCTGAGAAACAACTAAGCCATCCATATCATAACTTGGGACATAAAATATGTCGTATACTACCAGATTTGCAAATCCCAACTCCATCTTTGGAGAGACTCTTTGGGCAATTGTTGAG
Organism: Pinus tabuliformis; assembly: GCA_031772625.1. Classification (NCBI taxonomy): domain Eukaryota; kingdom Viridiplantae; phylum Streptophyta; class Pinopsida; order Pinales; family Pinaceae; genus Pinus; species Pinus tabuliformis. Next base: position 796,387,295 of record CM062817.1, read on the forward strand.
AGAACATGAGAATCACGTATTTGAAAGAGAATATTATAGAAAATATACTCTATAAGCCTCAATCATTGTACCTCATGCGTAGCGCCATCCTAGCTAGGATCGACATTAGGTATGACCTTGTATCTTCTTCCTTTATTTAACAATTGTCTCATAGAGCCCGCTCTTTCCACTTCTTCACATTTGATTTCATGGAGGGCTATTGTGTCCTCTGGACACTCATCCTTAAAAATTCTCCAAACTTATTTTGCATATTAAACGAAGGCAAAGAGAGAAAAATATCATGGCCTTTCCTTTTTGAAAAAAAAATGCAGCGGGATTTGATATCACCTAATATTTGTATACTTCTCGAGGATTGATGAAGTTTATGTATTCATGATGGGAAGCAACCAGCCTATATTTCCTTGGAGTAATATTTGTAAACATGTAACTACCTCCCGACAGCGTAAACACATCATTAATTAGATCATTGCTAGTGGAAATGAGTTCAATGTTCATATTGTCATGACCTCCATTTATATCTAGACAACCTTATGCTCCAACAACACCCATCACTCTCCCAAAAATAATGAACACAGTGAAGTGAAAACTAATGTTGGCAATTGCAACCATTGTGATCCACTGATACATATTCACCCATTTAAGATATATTCACCAAGTCACGGAATATGAATATTTCCGATGTAATTTTTCCACTCGATAATCTTAACATCAAATCTGAAATTGTCTCGTTCATATTCACATCAAATCCGAAACTATCTCATTCATCTTTAGAGAGCACTTGAAACAATTCTTCAGAATTGTATCGAATCTGTACAAATATATTAAAAAAATTATTAATGTACGTTGCTTGATTACTAATCAAAATGTTTAAAACAATACAACACCAAAAAATTTGTATTTCATCTCCATTGCACATAATTCACCTTCCTTTGTAGAATGCATTGGCTTGTAGACCTTTTCTAGGTGCTTCAATTGTTGTAACATATATTTTGTAGATTATCTTGATAGATGATCTTGATAACCCCACTATCTTCAATATGTCTATTAGTTTGCAATGATTCATTTTTTTTCTTCTTTTTTTCCTTTTTAATTATGGTGAATCAATAATCCTCTAGATTAAATAACAAATCTACTCAAACAAAGATCATATGCAGAAATTATTTGCAAAATAAAATTTACATGAGTAAATTTTTAACTCTTAAAAATTCCACTTATATTCATTAAAATTTCGAGTAAGAAACATAGAGTATCGTTACAACTTACGTTGTTTGGTGAACTAACTGCTGTGTCTATAGCCTGCCCATAATTATCCATAGTATTAACACAGGTCAAGTGCTTCAACAATTTTAGTGGGTTTCCTTTTCGATCAATGTAGGGAATACGTTTAAAATGTTTAAATATTATTTTTAAAAATTCTTGAATTGTTATGGGATTTACGATCGAAGAAGAAACCTGATAAACCATTATGCCATGCTTTCTTGTGTGTTTGGCCATGGCTACTAAAGTTTCATTCACAACCATATATACTGATATCTGCAATTTGAATTCAACCAAAAAAAATAACACATTTAAGAGAAAAAAGGATAATGGTTTTTTGGGTCAATGTGATGAGTCCCAAAAATGGGTAACTTATTGGGCTCATTTTGCCTATTATTCTCTATTAATCCAGCATTCTTCATAGTTTTTGCATGATTTTGAGTATATTTATGTTAATTGAATGAATGAAGTTAGTCATTTGACCATGAAGTCTAATACGTGCTTATTGCAAATTTTTGGAAATCTTTTGGACCAAGGTCAAGCATTTATGAGCGAGTTGACAACCAAATACGAGGGAACAAGGCTGAGGATTAGTAGGAAGGGTGTCTCCTACACTAAATAGCCCCTTCCTCGAGTTCTCCACCATCAGCTCGGAGTTCAGCAGCCCACCAAAGATGATTTCCAAGGGCAGCCGAACAACTTTTGTGAAGTGGCTGATTACTTGCAGTATTGAGCAACCAAGCCCCTCGAGTTAAGGAGGGTTGTTGGAGGTCCTCGTGGTGCATAAGTAGGAAGGCTTCAAGCCTTGGTATTTTAGCTCTTGAATAGTTGTTTTCGCACTTTGGCGCTGCTCTGCCTTTCAGCTCATTTTCAAGCTTTTGATGTAAACATTTCTGTGACATGGTTGTTTTTTGAGTAATGGAGATAAATTTCACTTTGCACTAGCTTCAAGCTTTTCTTAGGAGGTTGTAGCTCTTGGGGCTTGGCCCACCCAAGTGCCAGTACCTCCTTTGTGTACTATTATGTGTTTTCTTTGCATTCATAGAATAATTTATGCTATTTAGGTTAAGATCTTGGTTTGTTACTTAGGTTACTTTTGATGATTAAAATATCTTTTCATGCTTCAGGTTGATTTGATAGTTTGAGTACAGAAAATTTCTTCAAAAAAAAGGCCCTCAAGAAACCCTTGATCTCACCTCTCCCTCCTTGGGACCATGAGCTGAGACCAAGGTAGACTTGCTGCCACGAAAACAATGTTTTGCCCTTCAATGCAATTGCAAGTGTTGGATTTTTAGATGGAAAAGTTGATACTAGTTATGCTTGCATATTTAGATCTATTCTTGCTTAGGTTTCCATAGTTATCTTGCATGATTTCCTGTGCATAGCTTGTTGTTCATCATGATTCTGGTTTCTAGGTCAGATTAGGTGAAAGTAGATAGATCTCTGAATTTTTTAGTCTTTCTTTGATTAGTTTTGAGAGATAGTGTGTAGATCACCTGTAATCCATCCCTGCCTATCCTTCCTTCCTCACACAACCTGCTTGAACCCCAAATTCTAGATTCCTTCCCCTGATTTGCCACCTTTGCCAGTTTGACCTAATTTCTTCATTTTTGTGCAACATTGCTCCCTCCATCCTTGAACAAATCCAACCGTCTTCATCACTCCTTAGTCTCATTTACCAGATCCTCGACCTCTTCACAGCCTCATCCATCCTCCATTTCCACTTTCCCGCTGTTTTTCCTCCATCGACCCTCAAAAATCCTCTTTCGGCTCTTCCTGTAGAACATCCTGTAGAAACCCTATAGACTTCCTATAGGAGATCACGTGAGCATTTTCTCGAGATCTGATCGCTGTGAAAATCTCTGGAAGGGTGCTAGGGACCCCTTATGCCCTCTTCTCACCTTCCCAACCTCCTACAAATGCCCACTCCATCTCCTTTCGACAATAACCCCTGCACAGTTAAACATAGCTAAAGCACATGCATAATAATCCAGCAAAATTACTCAAAAATACAAAAAGATGTGTTTTCCATATTTTCCTTCAGAAGTAGCTTAGTCACATGCATTTCATTGTTCCAAGAGTCAATGGAACCCATTTCTGAAACTTTCATTTCTTTTCTTGCACCAGTAGGGCTAGTCAATAAAAGTAGGGTTTGCTAGGGTTTGCGTTTCCTTTTAGCTGTGAGGTTCTTTCTGCAAGTAGATTAGCCTCCTTTGAGTTAGCTTTCATCCATCACAGTTAAAAGCTTCTTCTAAGAGCTCATAGAAGTTGGCTTAAGCTCCTAGCAGACTTGTGCCAGCTGATCAAGTGACAGCCTGCAGCAAGAGCTAGTACTTGTGCATACAACACTGTCGTTTCCAAGTTTGTTACGAACTACCCGGTTGATAAAAGTAAAGAAGGGAGTCCCAAGAGTTGCAGCATCATTTCTGCAATACTGGAGCCCACCATCTTTTTTGTGTCATTTCTGGGGAAGCATCAATGTATTTGTGATTACTGCTTTTCTTCTATTTTCTACTACAACCTTCTGCTAAGTAGTTTATTTCAGCAAGAGTAGAGTAGTTGTTTCATTTCCATTCTGCAATTTCATTTCTGCAAAAGTAGATTAGACATTTCCTGCTTTCCTAGACTAGCATTTTGATTCTGCAAGCATAGATTAGCATTTCCATTCTGCAATTTCCATTCCGCAAGTGTAAATTAGCATTTCCATTCCCCAATTTCAATTCTGCAAGCGTAGCTTAGCATTTCCTTTCTACAATTTCATTTCAACAACATAGATTAGTCCTTTCCTGCGTTCATATCAATTCTTCATTTTCATTTCAGCAAGATAGATTTTAGTTAGTTGCAGTTCAATCTATTTCTATTTTGCAGGTATAAGTAGAAAAAAAGCAAAAATCAACCAAAAATATTTCATTTCATGCCTCATAGGAACATAGACCATACAGGAAAATTCTTACCCAACACCCCCACCACATTACTAAGTCACCCTTCTCTCTTCTTCGATGGCAGTGACCCAAAAGAACCTATAGGTGAACCTCCAGAGATACAGAAAGATCCTATAACAGAAGAAGAGCAAGAAAACGTTCCTCTTGAGACCATGGCTATACACAGGAATGATATAGGGGATGAGGAGAGAGTAGAAGGTGCCTTTCCCATCCGAGAGACAAATGCGGACACAAAAATGAAAAACATAAGTCCCTCAGCCTTACCTCACTTCCATGGATTGACCACTGAAGACACTGTTACCTTCTTGTTTGAGTTTGTTGTCCTTTGTCGAACTTATGACTATGCAGAAGACGAGAAAAATTTGAAACTCTTTCCCTCTACCCTCAAGGATGCAACACTACGCTAGTTCATGGTGTTACTTGGAAACAGTATCACAACTTGGGCTCAAATGCAGCAAGCCTTTAACAACAAATACCAGGACTACTGTAGGTCAAAGGAAATGAAGGGAGAAATCTTTTGAATGACCATGGGAAGTGATGAGTCTTTGGAAGACTATGAAGAAAGGTTCCAACTCGGTTATAAAAGGTTCAGGTGCACACTTGACCTCGAATCTCTAAAGCTGGCTCTGCTCCGAGGAGTCCCTAAAGACCTTCTAGATACCCTCCATTTGCTAGCTGGAGGAGATATCTACCAACTACCTTATTATGACATAAGGACTGCATTTAGAAACCATTCTTGGGCAGCTGAGAAAATAGGTAGGGGGAATCCACTTTCAGCTAGTGCCACCTTTTCCAAACATGAGTTTACTAATCAAATGGAAGACCTTAAAAGTGAGGTGAGAAAGACCATTACCATGCAACTGGATACTTTCTGAATCCAATGGAAGAAAGAGGAAGCTGAGAGGGCTTTGGCCATATTTTGTCCCAGATGCACCAGGAAGCATTCTAAGAACGAGTGTCCATTGCACTCAGTAGAGGTATGTTTCATTTGTGAGGAAGACCACCCTATAAACCAGTGCCCAGCCTTAACCAAACTTGAAGTTGTGTACCAAGGGGTTGAGGGAGCCACTGAACCACTCTACTTCCTCAACCAAAGGAAGCCACATGGATCCAGACCTTACCAGCAGGGGATGCAAGGGACATCCCAAACATATTACAACCCCAACCAATCCACTCACATACCTTCTTTGGGTCCCCTTACTCATCCTTCCCGATCCACACCCTCTCCTTGGTCATATCCACCTAAATACCATACTCAACATGTTGCTCATTTGTTTCATTCTCATGTTCAACCACAACCTCAATAGAATGCACCGCAACAGGGTTGGAGGCCCCAGTACAAATCTCCTCCCACCATTTTCCCTCCACCACCTGCTCAACCAAAACCATTACCTCATGCTCCTCTAAGACAACCCCAGATGCCTGCTCAACTGAACCTGAACCCGAATAACAGACAGGCCCAGCAGGTATATACTGGAGAGACAACATGCCCTACCTATGCTCTAGAGATTCAGGAGATCAACCTTCGATTTGGGAAGGCCCTCCTAGATAGCCAACCTCCTCCTAAGGAGGATGAAGCAAAGTAACAGGAAAGTGAACCCAAAGTCATTCCACCCTTTCATGAGACACTCACTGGAAACACACAACCAAACCTAGAAGAGACTGAACTTCCAGGAGAACTTAAATAGCTGTGTGTAAAAATACCACTTCTCCAGGCCATCAAAGATGTACCAATCTACAACAAACTAATCAAAGAGAAGTGTTTCAGGCACCCAGGCAGGCGCAAGAGAGATTCCCCACTATCAATGTCATAGGACAATTGTCCGACCTAATGTTGGGATAAGTAATCTGTCCAAAATATTTGGACCCTGGGAGTCCTGTAGTGGATGTCCACATCAATGGCACCATAATCCCCCACACCCTGATTGATCTAGGGGCTGCCATTAATGTGATGACTAGGGACACTATGCTCAAACTTAACCTTCAGGGTTCCTTGAGAAAGACCTCGATAGTACTGCAGTTAGCAGACCGCTCCACCGTGACTCCCGAAGGGATTGTGGAAGATGTCCTGGTCTCCGTTGATTCTTGGGAGTACCTTGCAGACTTTTTGGTCCTTCAGCCAAAGGCAAAACTCACTGGATACCCCCTCATTTTCGGAAGGCCTTGGTTAGCTACTACAGATGCTTACATCAGTTGTTGAGCTGGGAGCATGACCATTAAGAATGGGCCAATGTCCAAACAGCTAGTCCTATATCCTCCTGCCCAACCTTTGCTCGAACATTACTTACCTCTCTAGTTGGAGGAGGAAGATGAGGATGAAGTCTACTCTACCCCTGTGTGCACTGTGGAAGCCACCAGGGGGGGTCCTCAAACCGAGGATGACCTTATTGAGAATTTAATCCAAAATCCACCTCTCAGTGTGTTGTCATTAGGAGAGTTGGTAGGAGACACCCAAGCGAGTGCTTTAGTGGATCTCTATGTGGCTGATCCGACCTCTTCTCGAGTTAAGAATGTGGAATTTGGCCCTGAAAGAACCTTGAAGATCAACTCATCCCTATCTCCCTCTCAAGAGAAGGAGCTGTGTAGCTTATTGAACTACCATCTGGATGCTTTTTCTTGGAGCTACAAGGAGATGAAGGGAGTCCACCTTCAGTCTGTACCCATCACATTTACATTAAAGAGGATTGTAAACCAGTCAGGAAACCTCAGAGGAGAATGAATCCAGCCCTTAAGGACATTGTCAAAGAAGAATTGCAAAAGTTATTGGATGCAGGATTCATCTACCCCATCTTTGACAGTGAGTGGGTTTCTCCTCTAGTGCTGGTGCCCAAGAAAAATGGGAAGTGGAGAATCTATGTAGATTATCGAGAACTTAACAAAGCTACCAAGATTGACCATTTCCCTTTGCCTCTCATAGATCAAGTGTTAGATGGCCTGGCAGGGAAGAAGTTATTTTCCTTCCTAGATGGGTTTAGCGGGTATAATCAGATCCAAATCAGCCTGGAAGACCAAGATAAGACCACTTTCACTTGTCCATGGGGTACCTTTGCCTACCGGGTCCTCGCCTTTGGGTTATGCAACACTCTTGCCACTTTCCAGAGAGTAGTACTGAGCATATTCGTTGAGCTAGTTCATGATTCCATGGAAATGTATATGGATGAATTTACTCCTTATGGGTCCAACTTCCAAGAAGCATTGACTAACCTGGGAAAAGTTTTAACCAAGTGTATTGAGATGAACCTGTCCCTCAGTCCTAAGAAATGTGAATTCCTGATGACTGAAGGGACAGTGCTAGGTCATACAATTTCTCAGCAAGGCTTATAGGTGGATCCTAGCAAGATTGCTATCATCCAAAGGGTTCCACCTCCTCAAAAGGTAAGGGATATTCAGAGTTTTTTAGGCTTAGTGGGATATTATAGAAGGTTCATTAAAGATTTTGGTAAGCTAGACTCTCCACTGTTTGGTCTTTTGGGTAAAGATGTTGAGTTTATATGGACTGACAGCTGTCAAGAGGCTCTAGATGTGTTGAAGGATAAGCTGGTAATTGCCCCAGTCTTGAGAGGTCCAAACTGGGCCCTACCTTTCCACATTCACACAGATGCCTCGAACAAAGCTATAGGAGTAGCCTTAGGACAAGCTTAAGGGAAGCTACCATATGCCATATATTTTGTCAGTTAAAACCTGTCCAAGGCAGAATTAAACTATATTGTAACCGAGAAAGAGCTCCTAGCTGCAGTCCATTCCTTAAAAAAGTTCAGACATTACATCACTGGTTATCAAACATTAGTACACACAGATCATGCTGCAATTAGGTATTTGATGAATAAACCTGATGTAAATTCTTGTATCATTAGATGGTTACTTTTATTGCAGCAATTTGATTTGACCATTGTTGACAAGCCAGGTAACGAAAATGTTGTTGCTGATTTTTTGTCTAAACTAGATTTGCTTGCAGGAGAAGAAGGGGTTGTGGATGATCAACTACCAGATGAACACCTGTTCGCTATTTCAGTACTCTCGCCATGGTTTGCTGATATAGCAAATTACTTGGTTTCAACACAATTCCCGCCACACATATCCTCAAAAGAGAAGAGCAAGATCATGAGGAAAAGCGCCCCATTCACTTGGATTGGGGGCAACCTATTCAAACTTGGCCTAGATCAGATTTTGAGGCGTTGTGTCAGGGAGGAGGAAGTTTTTTACATCCTCCTGACCTATCATGATGGACCCTGTGGAGTCCACTTTGCAGCAAAAAGAACCTCTTTCAAAATTCTATAAGCAGGCTATTATTGGCCCACTCTTCATCAAGATGTCAGAAGATGCATCATCCAATGTGACCGATGTCAAAAGATGGGGAAATCGATTCCAAGGGATGAAATGCCCCTCCAACCTCAGGTGACTTTCGAGCCATTTGAGATGTGGGGCATGGACTTTGTGGGTCCTATCAACCCTCCTTCAAGACAAAAGTATTACGTCATTGTGTGGACGGACTACCTGACAAAGTGGGCAGAAACAAAGGCAATCAAGGCAACAACAGAAGAAAAAGTGGCTGATTTTTTGAGGGAAAATATCTTCTATAAGTTTGGCTACCCAAGAGAATTAGTCACAGATCAAGGAATCCAGTTTACCTCTAACCTGATTGAAGACCTACTTTCTCATCACAAGATTAAACATAGAACTTCCACCCCTTATCATCCGCAAGAAAATGGGTAGGTGGAAGTCACTAACAGGGCTTTGGAAGAGATCTTGACTAAAGTGGTGAGTAATAGCAGAAAGGATTGGGCAGATCACTTGGTTGAGGCCACTTGGGCCTACAACACTACTTGGAAGACTACAACAGGTTTCACACCTTATGAGCTAGTATACGGGAAGAAGGCTTTGTTGTCCATAGAATTTGATTACAACACATTGAGGTTGGCAGCTCAGCTAGACCTAGATCTCAACCATGCACAACAGGAAGGACTGCTTTAGGTGAATGGACTAGATGAACAAAGAATGCAGGCCCTCCTCCACTCAGAGGTGGTCCAACTCCAAAGAAAAATATGGCATGATTGACACCTTAAACAGAAGCAATTTCAGCCAGGAGATTGGGCACTTTTATATGATTCAAGATACAAGGATTTCAAAGGGAAGCTGAGGACAAGATGGTTGGGACCATATACAGTGGAGAAATGTAACGACAATGGTTCAGTCCTTATCAGGACCATTGATGAAGAAGCCATCCCCATGGTCGTCAATGGGCATCGATTGAAGATCTACAGGAAGACCCTTTCTAAGCAGGAGTTCATTGAAACTCTGGATAAGTTAGTGCTGGTAGTGGAGCAGGCCCCTGTCTCCACCCCATCCACATTATAAGAAAAAAAAAAAGACAGAAAAAAAAGAAAAAACAGGAAAAGAATAAAAGATCCTTTGGTGAAAAGATTTGGTGAAAACCTCCTCGAGGCGCCCCGACTGTCTCAAAAAAGAAAAGAAAAGAAAAAAAAACAGAAACATAAACCTAACTTCTGTTGAACAATTTGCAGGTTGCAGGAAGGACATTGCAGGTTAGGAGGATCACACAAAATGAGGACAGAGGCCAGCACCAGGCTACAAGCATCCCTCACAATCAATTCCTCCATGACCACTACCCTTTCCTAAGATTTGATCTCATTCGGGCCAAAATTTCACCTTCTACAGGAAGTTTTTGCGCCTTCTACAGGAGGTTCTGTTTCTTCTACAGGAAGTTCTGTGTCTTCTACAGGAAGATCCTGTAGAACCCACAGACGAGCAAAATTGATCTCAAAAGGGAATCTGAAGGTTGGGAATCTGCCTATGAGACCTGCAAACATCCCCATTTCTGTCCATTGCCATATGTCACCCTCTTCCATCTCTTTGCCCCTCCATTGCACCCATTTTTTATTTGTTCCTGAACAGTCACACACAAAAAACCTTGTTTTCCTCATACTGCCAATAAAAACATTTATTGAAAAATCAAGCAGCAGTTTTCCCCACTCACCATGACTGTCTATCTCCATCTCAACTCCTCAACAGCTAGAACCCTCATTAACAGTATAACCCTACTCATTCTAGTTTGCATTCCAAGAGGAGAAGCAGCTACATGACATCCTACAAGAATCCTTTAGTAGTTGATCCCTCTGGAAGACATACTCTAGCGACAGGAACAACCAAGAACGACAATAGGGACATGCAAAGAGCTCTTCTTGAACATCAGAATATCAGCAGTAGCCGAAGCCAAGCATGCAGCGTGCATGTAGCAACAACAAACGAAGGAATGGGTTCCAAAACCATTGCATGTGGCAACAGCACACGAAGGAATGGGTTCCAAAACCTAAAATCTACATAACGCGGTCATGACCATGCAGGTAAGTGCCTAAACTCATTCATCAATTGAATAAATGATATTTTAAAAGATGCATGCCTATGGCAATGGTTCGGATTGAGTGGAATCGGTGGCCATTCAACTAGCCACCCTCGGCCAGTTACATATCCTCGTGGGATCCAAACGAGCCCTGTTACATTCAAAATTGAAGACGAGATGTGCAGCCAACACGTGTGGAGTGTCCATTCAGGGAGAAATCGTCGGAACTACTGGTGGTGGCGGCGAATAACGACAGAGAGGAGGTGATGGTAGTCAGAAACACACTGAAGAATTATGGTTGTGACGTCGAACCAATGGTTTGGTCCAACCACCTCATCCCCTCACCATGAATCATGCTGCAGTTAAAAGATGCCTAGTCGAAACATGCACCACCTTCTGTTCACTCTCCACTTAGAATGTCCTCGATTGGAGTACGCATCCACCGCTTCCAAAAACAGTTAACCGGTCGTCCTCCACCAGTTTTTCTGCCTATGTTCGATAATATCCTGTGTATCGGGCTCGCTTAGAGGCACAATGGCATTCTATAGGAACCGGGGGCCTTCTACAGGAAGGATTCTATAGGAAAGGAAAAATAGCTTTATGGAGCAGGAAAACCTGGGAATTTCGTTGAATTTGGAACTCCAAATGAGGTAGGCTCGAGAAAACCCCTCTATGCATGGTGTTTTTGTGCAAGGTGGTGAATTGAATAGCATTAGATTGAAAAATCAGAGGAAAAGTCTGCCTATGTATTGGAAGTAAAAAATTTGTCTGCATATTGCACTGAATTTCCTCAGTTCCTCTGCATCAAAAATCTCCTCCACATTTTCTTTTTAAATTCTCTTGTAAGGAAGAAATATACAGCCGTAGAGGCCAGCCTGTGTGAGAAAAAATTTGAATTTGCATATCTACGTGTGTGTTGAGAAGGGAACCTGATCCTTATGCTCTGTCTGTAAAAACAAAATTCTTCCTTTCATAAACAGACAGTCGAGTTCTGGATGACAGCGGTTTTCAAACAAGGGAATTGTTGCTAGTTGGTATTGAACACGAGAAATTCCTTCTTGAGTTCAGGGGAAACCAAATTCAGCTATCCTCCGTTTCAGATTGGCTATTTGGTTGCCTGAGCATTTCCTTTTCTGATTAAAACATAAAAAGAGCACTCTCACCATGCCAGGAGGATTCATAAGGAAAGAACCATCAGACTCTAGAAAACTGCATGAGCATCCTGAGGTGGTGGACCTTTTCACCCAAGAAAATTGGATATCCTTCTTTGACAAAATTCAGGGTCATGATGAGGAGATAACTGAGGAATTTTTAATGTCCCTGAGACCACAGTCAAAAACACATGCCACAGTTAGTTTTAGAGGTTTGACCGTGGAACTCACCCCTAAGCTCATCAGTGCAGTTATTGGTCTGCCATTGGGGCTCCCTTGGAGCAAAGAAGAGTGATCATTGGGCCAAATTTCTAAGCAGTCATTCTTTCTACCCACGGAGCATCCTGTGGAAGACAAAAACGAGGTTAGAAGAACTAGCTTGCCTCCCCTCTGTAGTGAAGTTAGTTTCCAAATTATGAAGTACATCACATGTGAAGGGAGGTTTAGCATCATCTATGGATATCATTTCAGGTTGTTGTGTGAACTAAGGCATGGGATTGAATTGCCTCCAGCCAAGAAACTGAGCATCCCCTATTTCCTTCTTTAGTCACTAATTGAATGTGGTACAAAGCTCAATGAGGGGATCCCAGATTAGTTGGCCCATCATGGGCTCATCAAACTATTGGTGGAAGATGCTTTGCACACCTACACTGTCTCCATATCTTGGGAAATCTTCTGAAACATGTCCAAGGATGACAACATTCGAACTTTGGCCAAAAACATCAGCCCATCTAGCAGTGAGGAGGGAGAGCACACTGAAGAAGGTGAGAAAAACAATGATGAAGGAACACAGGACACTCAAGCACAGAAAGAATAAAGGGAAATGGGCCAGATTGCTGAGACTAAGATAGAGGAAGAAACAACAGAAAAAACACCAAGGGAAAAGAGGATGTAGAGTAGAACAGAGAAGGCCCAAAAATCCCAAATGAAGGCTGCCATAGCCAAAGCAGGCACACAGAAACAAAAGGAAAAGACACACCCTGAAATCTCAGCAACACAAATAGAAATAATTGACACAGGGATTTCTATAGGAAGCAAGGAAACAGGACAACAAGAGGAGAAATCACCTGAGATATTGGCAAGGGAGGCAGCAACTGTGCTTGCTGCCTTAAGCACACCTCCAAAACAAAAAGGGAAGAGAAAGAGGCAAACCTCCATGTACTTTAAAGCAAGGAGAAGCACAAGAATAAAAGTGGGCAGACCCCAACCACAGTCAAAGGAGCCAATTGTCATTGAGGACACAACAACTAAACCAAAAGAAGAGTCTCCTTCAAAGTTGTCTATCACCTATGAACGAGGAAGCCCAAAAACCTCCACCTGGAGAGAGAGAATTAGGATGATGGACTCAAAGACAGCTGTACAGGAAGCTGAGACATCTCTACAGGAAAATCTGGCTAAGTTAAAAGAGACCAAGAAATTAGAGGACAAGGCAGCCAAATCATCACAAGGAGAGGAAAAGACCAAGGAGATATTGGAACCAAGCCCTCAGCCTAGCTTGGGCTCATACTACAACCTGTTACAGGGTGGGAAAATCATCCCACAAAAATTTTCTATGCCACTCTTCTTTGCAATGGAACAGGAGAGGATCAGAACACACACATGGATGAAAATTGCCAAATCTAAAGGAATTGAGGACATAGGCCACATGGAGGAGAAGTTAAAAGAGTTAAGAGGAGAATTGGCCATGGATAGGCATGCAGAAAGCTACAAAAGAGCCCAACTACAGGAGGAGAATGAGTTGTTAAGAAAATAGTTGCAGCTACAGGAAGTCCACAAGGAAGGTAGCATGTCCATTTTGGGAGGGTAACAGCAGCAAGAAGGACCTCCAGCAGAAAAGAACACAACTGAGAAATAGCAGAAGGAGGTAGAGCTACAAGCTAATATGGAGATGCTCACAAAACTGCTGTAAAAACAAGAATCTCAGGTAGCAGAAAAGATACAGGGTTTAAAACAACAATTGCAAGAAAATGATGCCCAGATGGCCTGCATGGCTAGCTAGGTAGTAGAAGCCTTACAATGTAGGCAACCTGCCAAGTCATATGCCTTATATCTTAAGGATCAATGGTTGCAATTTCAAACTAACACCTTGCCCTAGAGGGGCACCATTCCATTTCAGAATTACCATCAGTTTATGGACTTGTGTGATAGTAGCTCAGCAGAAGATAAGGCCAAGTTATCAGAGTTCTATTTACACAATTTGGCCCTTCCAAACATGAATCTGTGGGACCCCAATGCTTCATTGGGGGATGTGCAACTCATGGAAATGGCCTCTTGGTTAGACCATGAGCAAAAGAGGGCAACAGAAATTTGGAATGTTATGGACAGGGAGCTACGGGAGCCAATCATGATCAGAGCAGAATCAGAAGATCCCTTAGCCTTAGTGTATGCCCATCAGCACCTTGCCAACAACCCCCAGGTTCACATAGACTACATTGAAAGACAAGCTCAGGCCATTTCTCCTTTGAGGACACGGAAAGACTATTGGGGGATAACTGCATTCATGCTTACATAAGGAGATGGAACACACTGTTCCATAGTCTGAAAATTAGAGAATACCACTCCCCAACAAGGATGAGGGATGCATTGTCAAGAGTACCACTCTATAAATAGTCAATGAAAAATCTGCAGGCCAACTGTATCAGCCTAAAGTTTAGTCCTCCATTTATTTTAGGACTACTGGAAGGGGTCAAAGAAGAAGAAGAGCACAGGTAATGGGAGGAAGTAGAGAGAAAAGTAGGGCTTCATGACCAAGAAGAGGACTTCATCTCGGAAGCCTGGGATGTTAGAGAGGTAGTGAAAGCAATCAAAGATGATGAGCTACATTAATTTCTAAGAGGATGAGCAACACATTTAGTAAGGGGGTGATGATGAGCCCCAAAAAATGGGTAACTTATTGGGCTCATTTTGCCTATTATTCTCGATTAATCCACCATTCTTCATAGTTTATGCATGCTTTTCAGTATATTTATGTTAATTGAATGAATGAAGTTAGTCACTTGACCATGAAGTCTAATCCGTGCTTATTGCAGATTTTTGGACATCTTTTGGACCAAGGTCAAGCATTTATGAACGAGTTGACAGCCAAATACGAGGGAAAAAGGATGAGGAGTAGTAGGAAGGGTGTCTCCTGCACTAAATGGCCCCTTCCTTGAGTTCTCCACCATCAACTCGGAGTTCAGCAACCCACCAATGATGATTTCCAAGGGCAGCCGAGCAGCTTTTGTGAAATGGTTGATTACTTGCAGTTTTGAGCAGCCAAGCCCCTCGAGTTAAGGAGGGTTGTTGGAGGTCCTCATGGTGCATATGTAGGAAGGCTTCAAGCTTTGGTAGTTTAGCTCTCGAATAGTTGTTTTTGAACTTTGGTGTTGCTCTGCCTTTCAGCTCATTTTCGAGCTTTTGTTGTAAACATTTCTGTGACATGGTTATTTTTTGAGTAATGGAGATAAATTTCACTTTGCACCAGCTCTGAGCTTTTCTCAGGAGGTTGTAGCTCTTGGGGTTGGGCCCAACCCAGGTGCCAGTACCTCCTTTGTGTACTATTATGTGTTTTCTTTGCATTCATAGAATAATTTCTGCTATTTAGGTTAAGATCTTGCTTTGTTACTTAGGTTGCTTTTGATGATTAAAATAGCTTTTCATGCTTTAGGTTGATTTGACAGTTTGAGTACATAAAAGTTCTTCAAAATAAGGCCATCAAGCAACCCTTGATCTCACCTCTCCCGCCTTGGGACCATGAGATGAGACCAAGGTATACTTGCTGCCACAAAAACATTGTTTTTCCCTTCAATGCAATTGCAAGTGTTGGATTTTTGGATGGAAAAGTTGATACCAGTTGTGTTTGCATATTTAGATCTATTCTTGCTTAGGTTTCCATAGTTCTCTTGCATGAGTTCCTATGCATAGCTTGCTATTCATCATGATTTTGGTTTCTAGGTCAGATTAGGTCAAACTAGATAGATCTCTGATTTGTTTAGTCTTTCTTTGATTAGTTTTGAGAGATAGTGTACAAATCACCTGCAATCCATCCCTGCCTATCCTTCCTTTCTCAGGAAATCTGCTTCAACCCAAAATTCTGGATTACTTCCCTTCATTTGCCACACTTTGCCAGTTTCACCTAATTTCTTCATTTTTGTGCAAAATTGCTCCCTCCATCCTTGTACAAATCCAATCATCTTCATCACTCCTTAGTTTTAGTTACCAGGTCATAGACCTCTTCACAACCTCATCCATCATCCATTTTCACTTTCCCACTATTTTTCCTCCATCAACCCTAAAAAATCTTCTCTCGACTCTTCCTGTAGAACCCCTGCAGACTTCCTGTAGAGGATCACGTGAGCAGTTTCTCAAGATCTGGTCACTGTGAAACTCTCTAGAAGGGTGCTAGGGACCCCTTAGGCCCTCTTCTCACCTTCCCAACCTCCTGCAAAAGCCCACTCCATCATCTCCTTTCGCCAATAACCCCAGCACAGTTAAACATACTTAAAGCACATGCATAATAATACTGCAAAATTACTCAAAAATGGAAAAAAATGTGTTTTCCATATTTTCCTTTAGAAGTAGCTTAGTCACATGCATTTTACCATTCCAAGAGTCAATGGCACCCATTTCTGCAACTTGTATCTCTTTTCTTGCACTAGTAGGGCTAGTTGGTAAAAATAGGGTTTGCATTTTCTTTCAGCTTTCAACTTCTTTCTGCAAGTATATTAGCATCCTTTGAGTTAGATATTGTCCATCATAGTTAAAAGCTTCTTCTAAGAGCTCATAGAAGTTTGCTTAAGCTCCTAGCAGACTTGTGCTAGCTGATCAAGTGATAATTTGCGGCAAGAGCTAGTACTTGTGCATACAACACCGTCGCTTCCATGTTTTTTACGAACTACCGGGTTGATAAAAGTAAAGAAGGGAGTCCCAGGAGTTGGAACATCATTGCTGCAATACTGGAGCCCACCACAATTCTTTGAAGACATATATGGAAGATCTGATCTCCCAAGAGAAATAAGTAATGTAGAGAATCTCTAGAAAAATCAAATAAATATGATTTAAATAATTAAAAAATGTCAAATTTAAGCTTGGAACCATCCATTGTCATCTTCTAGATTTAGATGAAAAAAGTAATCTAATAAAAAAAAACATTAATATGGAAATACTCTAGAAAATCTAAAATTTATAACGAAATGCTTTTTCACACTTTGTTATGAGTTGCTCACCAGATTTAGCATAGTATCTAGATGGACCAATAAGCAATATAGTTAACCTTTTCCATAGTGTGTGTCGATTGGATCAATCATTCTTCAAGCTGAATATTTGAGTTAGCTCAACAACAATGTGAGAGTAATCGAGCATCAAATCCGAAGGTTTCCTCAACTTTGTCAAAGACTGACTTTCGATGAAACCTGGACATCTATTGATCTGTCGGCAAGGGTTCGAACTGCTAGACATGTAACCAACATATCAAGCACCCACCATGTCTCCATTACAAGGAACTTCGAATCTAAAAACCTACTAGCATTTTTCTAGGTTTCACTAGCTCACTGCATCTCATTTCTCTAGTTCCCAACTAGTTATTGCTAGTTCAATGTCCATAGAATCTGAAATCACTCTGATGGTTGAGATGTCAGTTTTCAGGGGCACCAAACACATGGATCCACTAAAAATTCAGCTGCATGATGTGGATCAGTTTTATCCTCCCAAAGATTTAGATAGGTGTTACCCTAGTAGAAACAGTGCCAGATCTAAAACAATGCCTTTACATTGCCAATTATCAAGGAAATATGATCTATAACCCCTAAGTTTTAGGGAAAAAACACCCAAAACCCCAAATTTATGGCACTTTAAATTATTTAATTATTAAGTTATTTGTAATTCAAAGTTTAAATAAAATAATTACAAATCTCTTTACTCTCTTTGAAAATAGAAAGCAACTTTTCATTCAAATAATATTATTTTAACTTTCAATTAATTGAAATTTACTTTATTTTAATTAATATAAAATTATTTTTGGTTATTTATATGTATTTTGCAAAGTTATTTGTAATTTCAGATTAAACATAAAATAATTATTGCACCCATGGGGTAGATCTCGGTTAAAAAAATAAACATGTAAACTTAAACGTAAATGTAAACATAAACTTAAATGTAAAAGTTAATATTTAACATTTAACATTGTTAATCCGGCCCTATTTAAAAATCAATCTAATTATTATTATGTATAAACACAACATAAATTTAAAATATAAAGAGGTTTACAAATAGTAAAAAAAAAGAGCTATGGTAAATAAATAAAAATATAAATAAACCAGAAGTATGGTAAATAAATAAGACTTTTTTTTTTTTGTATTTACTCCAAAGGTATGGTAAATAAATAAAACCTCTTTTTATCTTTAATCCATTAACCTCTTTATATTTATGAAAACTCAAAAAATAGGTTTTATTTAGGTGGGTAGTGTGGGACACATAATTATTAATACCATGTGCCAATTACCATATTTATAAAAGAGTTATGATGAATAAATAAATATAAAAGGGGTATAAACATGTATTGTAAATAAATAAAAACATATCAAACAAGATTAGAAATCAACATCTAATTATATACCAAGCCTATGGGCCAAATACCATTGTAAATAAAAGAAATATGATAAATAAATAAAAATCTAAATAAACAAGAGGTATGGTAAATAAATAAAACCTCTTTTTATATTTGCTCCATAAACCTCTTTACACTTACTAACACTCAAATGGTAGGTTTTATTTAGGTGAAGCCTATGGGAAAAATACCATGGGCCAAATGATTATTAATACCATGCAAAACATACTATTAACCATAATCATAATATTAATATTAATATATCATAATATTGATATTATTAAATATAATAACTTTGTTTTAATCCAATATTAAAATTTGTTGTATTATAATATATATTAATATATCATGATATATATTAACTCTATATATATGGGAGGTAAGAAAAAAAACATAATGTTATAGAAGTGGAGAGATAGGCGGAGTGACAAGGGAGAGATGGAGATAAACTGAAGGAGAGGGGAGAGGAGGAATAAAAAGAGAGAGCTAGAGAAGGGTAAAAGAGGGAGAGGAAGACAGAAAGATGGAGGGGGAAGAGAGAGGAGGGTGGGAGGGAGATAATGGGAGGATTCAAGGGAAAATAGAGAGAGAGAGAGATGGGGGAAGAGAGATAAATGTAGGAGAGAAAGGGTGAGAGAGTAAGGATGAGAGAGAGGAGGAGAGAGGGAGGGATAGAGATATGGAGTTGGAGAGGGAGAGAGGGAGGGAGGAAGAAAGATAGAGTGTGAGAATTGGAGAGAGAGAAGGAATGAAAAGGGAGAGATGGAGAGAAAGAGTGTATGTTTAGGGGTGAGATAAAGAGATAAATAAGGAGAGATAGAGAGAATGGGGGAGAGAAGGAGATAGAAGGAGATAGGGAGAAATATAGTAACATAGGTAGAGAGAGAGAGAGAGATATGGTGGAAGAGATAGGATTGAGAGAGAGAGAGAGAGAGAGAGAGAGAGAGAGAGAGAGAGAGAGAGAGAGAGAGAGAGAGATAATACTTGAGAGAGAGAAGGATAGTGATGGTGTAAGAGATAGGATTGGAGAGAGAGAGAGAGAGAGAGAGAGAGAGAGAGAGATGGGGGAAGAGAGAGGGAAGTAGGAGAGAAAGGGAGAAAGAGGAAGTACGAGAGAGAAGATTTGAGAGACAGGAGGAGAGAGGGATGGATAGGGAGATGGAGTTGGAGGGGGAGAGAGGGAGGGAAGAAGAAATACATAAAGAGTGAGAAGTGGAGAGAGAGAGGGAGTAACAATCGAGAGATGGAGAGAGAGTGTGTATGTTTGGGGCTGAGATAAAGACAAATAAGGAGAGATGGAGAGAATGGGGGAGGGAAGAAGGAGGGAGGGATATAGTAATAGAGTTGGAGGCTGAATAGAGAGAGAGAGAGAGAGAGAGATGATGTGAGAGAGTGGAGTGAGGGAGGGAAAGAGAGATGGAGTTGGACGGGGAGAGAGAGAGAGGTAAGAATAAAGAAATATAGAGAGAAAGGTGGAGAGAGAAAGAGAGGGAGTGATAAAGAGGATGGAGAGAGAGGGAGAGAGGAAAGAAGTAGGGAAGAGAGATAGAAGCTAGGGGGAGGGAGAGAAGGGGAACAAAGAGAGAGAGAGAGAGAGAGAGAGAGAGAGAGAGAGAGAGAGATTGAAGAAATAGAGTGTGTGTTTTGGCATTGATATAGAGAGGAAAATGGAGATAGAGATATAGATGGAAAGTGAAGAGAGGAAAGAAGAGAGAGATGGAGAGAGGGAGGGAGGGACAAAGAGATTGATAGATATAAAGTGAAATAGCATGTGCCTTTGGGGGGTTGAGATAGAGTGGAAAATAAGGAGAGATGGAGGGAGATATAGGTATATATGGGGGGTGGGGGGGGGGGGGGGAGGGAAGAATAATTCTTGCACTAGATACATTCATTTTAGTGTAGATGGAGATTTCTAATACAATTTGATTACTTGCACTAGATGCATTGATTTTAGTGTATATGTTGATTTCTAATGATATTTGATTTCTTTCACTATATGCATTAATTTCAATGTAGATGATTTCTAATCCTATTTGATTGCTTGCACTAAATGCATTGATTTCAATGTAGATGGTGATTTCTATTCCTTTTTTATTGCTTGCACTAGATGCATTGATTTCAATGTAGATGTTGATTTCTAATCTTATTTGATTGCTTGCACTAAATGCATTGATTTCAATGTAGATGGTGATTTATAATCCTATTTGATTGCTTGCACTAGATGTATTTATTTCAGTGTAGATGTTGCTTTATAATCCTATTTGCTTACTTGCACTAGGTGCATTAATTTCAGTGTACATGTTAGTTTATAATCCAATTTTCTTACATGAACTAGATGAATTGATTTGAGTGTAAATGTTGATTTCTAATCTTATTTGATTGCTCTCATTAGATGCAATGATTTTAGTGTAAATGTTGTTTTATAATCTTATTTAATTGCTTGCATTAGATTCATTCATTTTAGTGTAAATGTTGATTTCTGTTTTCATGTAATTGGATGCATGATGGTACATTAATTTTGAAGTTATTTGATTAACATTGTTCATTGATTTCAGTGTAAGCACAAAAAATTATTGACAATGTACATTTATTTTTGTGTTATAGTAATTCAACCTATTAATAGTGGAGATAAGGAGAGACAAGGAATGATGTTTACTACAATAGATTGAGCTAAATATTTAAATGGTTTATGGTTTAACCTCTCATTTTCATATAATTGATATGAAAATATGACAATCAATATGAAAATATAACAAAAGTAAAAAGGGTGACAATAAGAATAATATAAGAAAATAGTTTTAGATAAACCACAATGAAGACTATTTGTAATTGACTATATTCTTATTATTCACATTTTCTCTCATTGAACACTATTATATTGTCCCTTTACATTCAAAAGTTTTATTTCATCATTTTCCATCATTAAATTTATTATCATCACAACAAACTGAGGCAACTAAGAAAAATTAAAATTAAAATATACATATTAATTTGAGACATATTTGCATATTTAAAATGATTATATTAATATTAGATGAATTTGTGTATTATTGATAAAATCAATCATATGTTGCACATGAATGAAACCAACCTACATCCACCTTAACTCTGGATCTATCAAGCACCAAGAGGGATCAAATCTCTCGAGGTACAAACATTTCCTCAATTTTTGCACTGGAAAAGAAGGTTTGCACCTCAAGAGATGTGATCTCTCTCATCGCTTGATAGATCCAGAGTTAAGATGGAACTAGGCTGACTTTATTTTAAAATTAAGGAAATTACAAATATTTTTGAAAGTAACTTTTCACTAAAATAATAATTATTTACTCTTAATTACATAAATTGAAAAAATCTTTTTCTAGAGGAGCAGGCGACCATGGAGGCGACTAGGGTTTCGAAACCTGGAAGCTGCTTGGAAACTCGCAAGGGCCACGGTTAGTCTGCAAGGTCAGAGGGCTGCAGAACAGCTGCCGGCGCGGGTTCACTGTTGACTGGAAGCTGGAGGTTATACCCTGCGACGGATTAGGCCTGTTGTCATATTCCCGAGTTACCATTTCATTTTGTTTTATTACAGCTTGAACAACCGCATTTGTTTCGTTTCTCCCAACAAGAACCGTGAAGGTTTTCGCCATTGACCAGCTACTGCTACTTGATAACCATGGTTAACCCCGCAGATTTAGTCGATTTGGACCCAGCATTAGAAGACATTTTGTCCATGTGGGGGAAAGAGACTAACGCTCAGGCTGTGGAGCATTATTTTGGGGCTTTCGACCTGTCGAGGCTTGGAGAAATAAATCCGAATGATACCCCTCTGTTTCCTTTAGTGGACAAGGCGGCGGGAAATGCGGAACTTCATTCAAGCATAGAAGATGGTTCCAAGCAGAGTGACGACGTTTCGATTCCTAGAGGAGCAGCAGAAGAAGGATTACCCTTGGACCCAAAAGGTAAAAAAGACATTTTGCGTTTTCAGCTGACTAAGGGTTTTGAAGATCTTCCAATCTTAGGGCTTGCTGCAAGTAACAGCCCTTTAAGGGCCTCTGAGGGGCTTCCCCCGATTACTAGGGCTTCACTGCCAAGGGTATCCCACACCCTTGAAGAGTCGTTTGTTCAGGGTCCCGGAGATCTACCTGTTGAGGTGCGGGCAGTTTCTGATGGACCGGCTAAGGGACTGTCATCTTCTGGGAACGTGGAAGCAGTCTTGGCGAACCAAAATCCGCCTCAGCCGGAGATAACATCCAGTGGGGGCCTTCCGCAGACAAACACAGAAAGGAACGTTAGCCGTAAGGGTTATGGTACCCAGGTGGAAGATTTAGGATTCAAAGGGGCGAAGAGGAAGTCTCAAAGACCCATTGGATCTCAGGCGATAGAGGGCAATCTGGTCCTTGGAATGGAGGTATCTATTGAAGAATCCCTAGCTGTCGCAGAATGCACATTGGTAGGAAGAGCCCGAGGTAAGAAATACTCCTCTGAATTTCTGCAAGTGTGGGGAGAATCCTGTTTTGTAACGGATAGACCGCTTCAGTTTGAAGCACAAGTAATAGGGAAGGGCTGGTTTAAGCTCTGTTTTGTAGATAAAGACTCGGCAGAATGGGTTTTCCAGCGCAATTGGCATATTGGGAACATTCCCATTCTGCTAAAGAAATGGACACCCATGTTTGATGCTTTCAAGGAGAGAGCCGACGAGTTTCCTGTGTGGATTCGTGTCCTGGGTTTGCCTTCCTTCCTGTGGACTGAAGAAGTGTTTAAAACCATTGGCAACAGGTTGGGGATATATCTGGAGGCAGATATGACCTTTTTGCACACAAAGGATCGAACGATGGCACGTATATTGGCCACCCTTAATCCGAGCAGAGGCTTAGCAAAAACAATTAATCTCCAGTATAAGGATTACGCATTTGAGCAGATATTAGATTATGAATATCTTCCGTTCCGATGCCATCTCTGTCATGAGTATGGGCATTTGGCTAAAGATTGCCCACTGATGCGAAGGAGGCGACACTTTCGGCGGGCCTCAGCGAATAGAGGAAATGTCCAAGACCCTGATCAGCTATCCATGGAGAACGAAATCCCGGAGATGCACGGAGTAGCGGATATGGAGGCAGAGGAAACTGATAAAGTCCCAGTGGATGCAACTGTCCCGAACCAAGAGGGAAATCAGGGAATTGCAAACTTTTCGACAGTGCATGTGGAGGAACCTGTCAAAGATTCGGTGATCGTGGAGGAGCATGTCAAGACAGTCCCGGCAATACAAGCTCATTGCGAAGACGAAGAAAAGGGGACAAGAATGAAGAAGCAGACCAGCTATCTAAAGCTGGTGTACAACAGGATATGGGCAACTGGGTCATAGAAGAGATCAGACAGGGGCATTCAGTCAGATCAAATATGCCTCCTTATGCACAGTCTCTTTGACATCTGACCTCCAGCTTTATTTTGACAGCAGTTTTGTAGCGGCATTATATATTATATGTATATTTATGTTTTTTCCAGCTTTGTTTTCTTTAGTTCTTGTTATCAGTAGCAGCATATTTAAAAACAGAGCAAGCAGACTTTTTTAATTTCTCTCCGTTTTGGAACTGCTCACGGGCTTTAAGACATATATATTTTTTGTATTTTGGGGTTGTTTTCCTTCTGTTGAAGGAGACCCCAGTTTTTGTTTCGCATATATGCTACATGGTTGCTTTTTCACCTCCGTTGGGAGGTTGATTGTAAAGGTTTCGTGTCCATCAGAACAACAGAACAACTCCTTAAATGTTGAGCAGAATAGTAGACTCCTGAGCCAGATGTGGTGGCATATGATTCAATCGCTTGTAAAACTTTTTATCGCTCTTAATAAAAAGTTTTGATTTTTTCCCCGGAGAAAAAAAAAAAAAAATTACATAAATTGATATAAAACTAGTTTGGATCTATCTTAATTTTAGACCTTAATTTTGAATTTACCAAGGGCATACGGGATCAAATATCTTATCACTTTAAAAGAGGTTTGTATATGAAGAGATTTTATGCTTCTAACACTTGGTAAATTAGGAGTAATATGATTGAATTGTTAGTTACTTATTTTTACTTTTATAATTTACCCCAACTTTATTTTGCTTAACATTTTTCACATTAAATTTTATTTTACGTAGTTTCCTAAAATTAGATGTTCAAATTGATTTTAAAATAAAATAAATTTGTTATATTTTTAATATTAAAAGTTATTTTTAATTTTCCCCATGGTGTAGACTAGTTGATGATAGAATGAGTTGTAAAGGAATTTCTTATGATGTTATTGGTTTAAACTTCGATTAGCTCGGTGTGCCACATGTAAGGCAATGTGGGTACACTTGGAGGTGATTGTAGTAGTGGATAGAATCAATCCTTAAGTACAAACATGCTATAGTTGTCTATTCTCTCATATACAAAAAAATAACAATAATAATAATAATCTTATTTTTTTAATTTTATTCAATTAATTATTTATCAAAATTAGATTTTATTAAAATCACATGATTTTATTGGAAGTAGTTTAGGTGATGGAAATAAAGGAAACTAATTTTCTTGTAAGCATTTTTCTAAATTGTATCTCCACTCAAACACTGTCATAGGAAAACAAAGTCTTGGCCCCACCCATCAAGCAAGCCAACCAATGTCACCTTGGTGTCTGTCTCTCACTCTTTAAACTGCAAGAAGGATATCCTTATCTAGAGGGGAATCCTTAAATATCAAGCTAATCTAGGTCATTGAGTAATGAAAGGAAGTTCATTAATGAAGACTAGTGATTTGAGACTACTCACTCTCAAAGTAAAAGGTCAGGGATAAGTGTGCGAATAGTCAAATAAACCATGAATTATTAACAAATTTTGAATGATTTGAATTACACAACTATGCTTATTCATGCAACCAAATTATACTTGAAAAATAAAAGATAAATCTTGCTCATGAATTAACCATATAGCATGAGATGCTAGTGAAGCATATATACAATGGCACAATAAAAATAGAAAATGAATCATAAATTGCCTATACAAGTAAGACATTAGATACTTCATTGAACATATCCATGAGCATTGGATATTGAGAGTTCATTATCATCATCAAGAGACCATTCCATAATTAAGGGATCATACACCAACAATATTAACTATGTTTGGGACAACAAAGCATTATGTGTTTGCGATGATAAATAAAAGAAACATTCAAACTTGTCATTGTTACTAAGGACAATGAAGACAAGAAAGTTGAATGTGGACTACTTACACATTTGTAACATTCAAATGTCATCCATTTATCATCATGCAAGTTGCATGAAGGAAATTTAGTAGTGGTATTAAGTGAACACTCTTTGATCAAAATTCATACCCTCTCCTTAGCACTACCGGTTTGCAAAATGAAGAAGAAATGTGAAATATATTTGCAACCAACTAAATAAGTTGGCAAGGTTGTTGAAACATATATACATGTTCATGTCGTGTTACAAAAGGAGGTGCTGGCTCACTCCCATTTTTTATAATTTGTCAACCTTTGAATTTGATTCCTTGTGAATGTGATAAAATGATATGACTCTAGAGATTCTAATAAGCTCCATAATTTTAATCATCCTTTGATCCAATAAACAAGTGTACAAAGAAGTATAACCTTTCACCCAATCCAAAACAACCTTTGAATCCCTTATGACTTGTATGTTTAGATTGTTGAAGTGATGCAATTAAAATGACTAATTCATATTATTGTAGTTTTTGTTAGGTAGTTGTATTTTTTTCCTAGACTACATTAGTCATTTATGTTAGTAATTTCTAGTAGTGTTACTTATTATCTAGTCGTATATTTTAACTAGTGACTAAAATAGTCATTTATGTTAGTCGTTTTTAGTTGGGTCTCTTAATATTGCGAATTTTTGGTAGTATTTCACTTGGAAAAGTTGTGGTGACTAACTTTTTTAGTTACCTAGTTACTAATTTCACCATTTTCTACTAGTGCTACATGGTATCAACTTCATCTCATGAGTTGGGAATGACCATCAAACACTCATATCACCCTTATTCAATTGTGTGGGATATTCGAATGCTTACCATAAACAATGCAAAAAAATTATTATTCAACCATAGGAAACTTATTATCAAATAGCCCCATAGCCACACATAGTGGAACAACTTAGTGTAGGATGTGCAATAATGCTATCATCCATATACCCTTGCATATGATAGTCAACAAGATATTTTAATTACTTCCAAAGCGTTTACATATCTTTTATGGAAGTATCATCATTGTAGCCTTGCCATGAACAACACAGGTCTTACCACATATCCTAGGGATGTCATCTTTAGTAGAAACTCTCATAATCATTTCATAGTACACTATGAGTTACTCACTAAAACTAGCAAGATTTATACTAATCCTACAACTTGACAAGTATTCTTAATAATTCCTTCATTTCACAATGTTAACTCTCCATAATGCACTTAAGGTGAGGGCATATTCTAATATATTTTTGGAGATTCCCAAACAAACTTTGTTAATGATAACAAAAGTAAACTAGATGACATAAACTTAACCTAATAGAGAGAAAAAATGCAAGGGATTAAAACCACTAGACCACTAAAACTAGTCAAATTGTTTTTTTGTAAGCTTGGTAGGATTGCATCTTCATCGTGTCCAACTTCTCACCCTGATCGGGGGATAGCACAATATTTTAACCCAGGAATTCTGGTTCGGTGAAACCTCATTTACACGACTGTTGCCAATTGAGCTACCCCAAACAGACTAAACTAGTCAAATTGTTAATTACATTTAAGATGTAATTAATATTTCATCTCTTAATTTATTTTACAATAAATTATGATAATATTCATTGACTTTGTTAATTACATTTAACATGTAACCCAATGTGAAGGTGATGTGTATGTCTATTCCTCTTAAAATAGAAAAAAAGACTCTCTAAATAGATAAGCAATATTATCTATAATAATAATAAAAAATATGTTGTGCATATTTAATAAGCTATCCATATGACCTAATATAATTTAATATAAAGTAAGTAGAAGCGAAAAAAAACCTAAAGTAACTACAAGCAAAAAAAATAAAATATAAGTGAGTAAGATGTTTAAAAGAAAATATTTTAATGTTTTATATAATAAAATATCCAATGTGAATTATGAATAACATATTTTAATATTAAGCAATATTCACATATTTTTAAAATATATTAATAATAAAAAACCGAGTTTAATGTACATTGATAAAATTGCTCAATGCACGTGTTATGTAATCTCTATAACATTGAAAAATACAATTTAGACAATAAAAAATTACACACTTTTTTTTGCACTCTAAAATAAGTTTGCACCTAAAGAAATTTGATCATCTAGGCTCATATTAGATCCATGCTTAAGATGGATCTATGTTGGTTGAATGAACCGAGAGGCTCATTCTACAACCCAATGAGGGTCATTCTACAACACAATTTGAAGGAGAAATGTCGGTATGTTTGTCCCTCTTAAAATAGAATTAAAACATTCTCTAAATAAATAAGCAAAGTAGGATATAATAAAAAAGAAAAAATATATTCTATGCATATTTAACTAATTGTCCATATGACGTAATATAATTTCATGTAAAGTAATTAGAAGTAAAAAAAATAAAAATGGAGTAAGATCTTTAACCTTTATACCTTTCAAAAATATTTTAACACGTATATCAATTTCATATATATTTCAATAGAAGAAAAATGTTAAAAAAAATGCTAATGTTATATATTATAAAATATCGTATGTATGAATAAAATATTTTAATATGAATTAATATTGATATATTTTTAAAACATATTAATAATAAAAAAACCAGTTTAATATATGTTCATAATAAAATGACTCAATACACATGTTAAGTAGTTTTTAAAACGTTGAAAAATATAATGTAAACAATAAAAGATTACACATTTTGTTTGCATCTAAAATAAGTTTGTATCTGAAACAATTTGATCCCTCTAAGTTCATGTTAGATTTATGCTTAAAAGTAAACCTATATTGATTTAACAATACAAAATCATAATATTCATTAATTTATTTTGTCGTGTTCCTTTCAGATTGGCTTTGGATTTGAACATTAAAAAATGAAACCATGGAGCTTAACCATGGTAAAATCGTGAATCCTAAGAATGAACCCAACAAGAGGGAAACTATAATTTTGTCCAGAATCACGATGACATCCATCCCTAAAAATGGGAGTTTTGACGTGAGTGAAGGCCAGGGCACTGCCCATGATGCGAAAGAGTGCGGTAAAGACCCTCGTTTCTTGAGACTGTCACATGACTGCATTATATCTGAGCCCTTAAGTGTGTGTGCAGGGAAAATAACAGCTTCAATAAATTGTGCCATAGATCAAGTTGTTCGCAGTAGCTGACTTCTTAGAGAGATCTACACAGGACATCTGAATAGGATCATAACTGATAAGACACTCCACTGTCGCAACCCTGCATAACGCAGCGCACATGATATCCGAGTACTATTAACACATTTAGTTTCCAGGTAAGCCAACAAAGAATATAATGGAGTCGTTTAATTCCGTGACAATTTTTTTCAGTTTAGAAATTGTCATAAAATAAAATTTTGCTTGTTATTAAATGTTCTGCTAAACATTTGTTAACATCAATTTGTTACATATATAGTTTACTCCATATTGATTTGAAAAACAATTGCATAGTAAACAGAGACCGACAGAGCACCCATAGTCAAAAATCGAAATCAAAATCTCACGTCCTTCAAACCACAGATGTTGGCCCATCAATAGAAATTCGTGTGGATGTTTGACGTCAGAAGCAGGGTGGTCAGTCCATTCATTGTACGGCACTTCTTCCAAATTTCTTCGGAGTAGTGAGGAGAGGAGTGAGGTTTTCCATGTTTTCATTAACTAGCGAATTGGAACAATGCATAAGTCCAGGGCTAGTAATGACTTTCTTTATCTAATTTAGCGTAATGTCGTTTTGTTTGGATAAATCAATTATTATACTTATTGGGGCGTCGAATGTGATCATAACTCGACTTTTCCCTTGCAAAAGTCGAAAAGTCATTTTGTAAAAATTATAATCTTTCAAAGTTTAAAAAAAATTATAAATATTTAATAAAATATTGTTTTTAATAATTATAATTTTTTTGTAATATAACATTTATGGTAAAATTTCAACAAATTATATTTTCAATTAACAACAATTAACATAATTATTTCCCCTGCAAACTCTTAATGATCATATATCATGATCATATATCAAGAACTATTTTTGGATCTGGGTATATTTACTATGTTTCTAAAATATCGAACATCGAGAAACAATTATTGATTGGTTATTGGTTAAATTTGGCTTTCATTTTTTTGTTTGTTTAATTAATTAATTAATTAATTAATTTTTTTAATTTGATATTTATTAGGTTTATTGAATAATAATGATGTTTGTTGCAAGATTTTGTTTTCTTCGCGCTTCTTTATATAGCTTGGCACATAGTGTATCGCTATGTACATAATCCATAGTCTTATATGATGGACTTTTGCTACAAGAATGATTTTTCTTTCGACATTATTCACAATATTCCTTTGCACACCTATGTAAATCTAGATCTAGAGTGGTTGGTCGAGTCATTGTAGACAATGGAATGTTAGTGTGGTTGGCCGAGTCATTGTAGACATTAGAATGTTGCGTTTGTCCAAGTGGTGGTAGAATGTTAGGGTTTTCCTTTTAGAGTTAATTTACACATATCTACTCAACTAAGGGTATTTTAAACCTTCTTATAATTTTTTTTTATAAAGGTTGGGTTAACTTCGTATTTCGAAAGTTATTTTTATAAGAAGTTACAAAGTTTGAAATGAAACTAATGCATAAGTTTGCCACTTATTTTGCTATCTGCCACCTCTTTGCTTGCAAAAATAAAATCCAAAACAAGGAAATTTGAAGTACACAACTGTTATAGACATATTTGGGAACTGCAACCCCAATCATACATGTCCATAAACCAAGGGCTTCTAAGTCCCTAAAAGTGTTGTTTCATACCCTAAAGGAGCAAGGTTAGCTGATTACATCATCTCCCAGATGTTCTCCATGAAAAACTACTCAGAACTGGTCAAAGCAGGACCATACAGACTGCCCAGTGCTAAAGGTGCGATGCATCTCACCTGCCACATGCAAAAAGTGCGATGCATACTGAAAAGCCCTTCTATAAGGTGCGATGAGCGAGAGCAGACAAATGGCACAAGCAGTTTGCTAGGTGGAAACCCAGAGAATCTTCTAGAAACTGCTCATTTGACACTTGCCTCTCTGAGTTCGCTTAGGGATGAGTAAGGGATTTAAAATCTCCATGTGGAACCAAGAACTATCAGTGAAATGACACTAATCAAAATCCCAGAAGCTGACTCACTCCCCTGTAAACATCTATATATGGATCCCTCATCCAAGAGATCCAAAAGGCTGGAATTTTGTATTTGCAAGGAAGTGTTGTTGGTTTCTCTTTGAAGACATTATTGGGTGATCTTGCTTTGTATAAGGTGAAGAGGGCTTTCATGCTGGGAGGATGGCGCTGGGTGAGACCAAGTGGTTGTAATTCTCTCTTCTACTACTTTTACTAATAAAGCTATTTGAGTTTTCCTCCATATTCTTGTGTATCTCTGAATATTGTGTTGATATATGCATTTGTATGGTCAATATATATCTGATCCTATATTGTTTACAGTGATGGATCTCTATGCTTTGATGGTATTATGCTACTATGAATCTACAGGTGATCTTTGAAGCGGGACAAGTAAGGAAGAAGTAGCGAGATTCTGTCAAAAGAGAAAGGAAACAAGCAAGGAGCCAAGCAGAAGACTGAGGTTGGTACTCTCGGCTTCTTTCTCATCTCTCTCTCGTGAAGGAAAAACAAATGAATTTAATCTGTTTGTTTCTAAGATAGCTACCCATCTTAGTGGGACTAGCAGCTCTGCATAGACACTAAATTTCCTGATAACGAAATGGCGACTCTGCTGGTGAGCGATTAGTTTGATTGCTTGTGTCTATTTGTTTGATTCATAAACCACAGACGGAGCCTAAAGTCATGCTAGCTAGCCTTCGAATTGCATTTGCTATGCAAGTGCAAAGTAGATCAATGCTGCTTCATTCAATCTTCGGGTTTGTTTATGAACTGAAAAATTGACTTACAAACATCCTAAGTGCCCTAGAGGTAGCTTGAGTAACCTCATTAGATCAACCCTATACTTTGTAGTTACTGATTATCATTTGCTTGGCCTAAATCCCTGAACTAGGCTGCAAACTGTGACCAAAAACCAAGCTAAAGTCTCGTCCCTGGACCATCGCACCTTGTCTTCTTGGCAATCTAGATGCATCGCATCTCCCGTGTGCAGTAGGTAAGATGCATCCCTGTTTCCCTATGTTATAGGTGCAATGACTAGACAAGACTAGATCTGCCTCCAAATTTTGGTTTTTTCTTCACTATCTTTAGTTTTATTTAGGAGTTTTACTATCTATGATTAGTAGACCATTGTAGAAACCCCCTTCCTTTGCATCATTCAGCCTCCATTTTACAAAGATTTGTGAATGTTTTTATGTATTTTTCGCCATTCACAGTTCTCATTTATAAAATAGTAGCTTAATCGAACTGTCATCTTTCAATTTGAAAGTGTCGCAAGTGTCGTTTTCAGTCAAAGAAAAGAATACTTCTCTTTTTGATAGTCAATTACACTGTTACTCTTGTATTTGATCTGAATTTATAAGTATTTCAGGTGTCGAAAGCAGTTTTCAATTCAAAATCGCAAAGTGTCATCTTGCCTTCCTATCGTTTTTTGAAAAGAAAATCGTTAGTAGTGTCTCTTTGAAAAAGAGATAATTCAGATTTGTATTTAGCATTCTTTTTGTCATTCACACATTAAGAAAGCGGAAAACAAATACATGCACATGCATTTGCATTTAGACTGCTTGTTGATTTTTATTTAGGACAATAAATCTAGTGTGTGCTCTCTGCTCTATGTTGAAAGGATTTCATTTCTCTTTCCTTAGTGGCTAAGATTTTCATTGCAAAAAGAAGATTAAATGACTATTTATCATCTTAGATTGCATTTTAGGAATTGTATATCTACATCACGCGGTGAACCTTAAAGGCAAACTTCTACTGTAAAATAAATTCAATGAACATAAAAATGCTTTGGAACCTAACACACAACATCTAGAAGTCTAGGCTAGAGACGTATTCTTTGGAATTGTTGCTTTCATCATAGGTTGGGTGATTCCTCCTCTTTGAGATTACAAGTGCCAGTAAAGACTTGTGCTCCCACATACCATCGACTATATATTGGGAGACCACAATAGGCTATATCCTTTATCCTTAGGAAGCCGTGTCTACCACCCTATCGATCGCAATGCACTGAACACAACATTCAGGAAGTTTGACTGCTGTATCGTAAAAATTATTCTGCAGTTTTGCGATTCGTTTGGTAATCCCTTTGTCTAGATTTCAAAAGTAGTCTCTTTCGTTCCTTTTCAGACTCCTTAAAGGAAAAGGTCCATCTGAGCACTTATCACTTCAGGCTCATTAAAAATCGAAGGCGACTAGAGTCATCTTTAGTTTTTTGTTGACTCTTAAAAAGTGAAAAAGCAAGTTGTGTCAAAGCGTCTAAAATTTATTTTAATAGGAATAACTTCACTATTCCCTCATTGTTCTTTGGTTGAGAAAATGGAGTCCACTAGCCAAGGATTTCCCCTTAGGGGAAATCCTGGTCATTTCTCCTCTTGGGGAGATATTGGTGCACCTCATATGGCCACATTGTCCCTTCCAGGACTGACAATTGGCTTGCCGATATGGCTTTTCTCGACCTCTATCATTCAAAGCACCGTGATTCCTGAACAATCGAATCAGCAACTAGATGATACCAGAGTTCCCCCCCAACCTTCTACTCTTTTTGTCTCTCCCTCTCCTTCTTCCTCTTCGCTTGGTGAAGATAGTAAAACTAAAAACCAAGTAACTGAGAAGAAGAAGAAGGGGAAGGAGAAGAAGAAGAAGGAGCCAATGGCAAAAGGAGGCAACCATGCATCATCTAGCGAAAATCCACACACTGCACCATCCAAACCTAAATCTCCATGTGTCATCTGCAAAGGAGACCACTATCACCGAGATTGTCCTTGCATCCCACGGATTCTAAGGGACTGGTCTCCCCACTTGCACAATCTGGTATCGTCAACCTCTGACAAACATGTTGAGAGTACACCGTCAACTAGTGAAAACGAAGTCATCGGGAAGAAAGGAAAATCTAAATTTCCTTGCAGACTGTGTCAAGGAAATCATGCCCTCCACCGTTGTCCCTTCCTGGACGAAGCTAAAAGAGTCTTGGATAACTATCCTACATCACCGCAGCGACTTCCTCCTGGATACAAGAAACTCTTGCCGATCCATTGCTAGTTGAAAATTTGACTGACACACCTTTGTTGTCGGTCAAAGCGCCTATCATTGAAGATGAACCCTCTGAGTCCACATCAGACCAAAGTCAACAGGTCGAGACGGTAGTCCACCCCATCTTGTCTTCAGAGGATTTACCTTCAAATGATACAGTCACCAAAGAGAATGAGAAAGACACCATTCAAATTCTTTTCGTAAATACAGACTCCGATGAACATGGGGGAAATCTGCCCATTCGTTTACCACAGGAAGGAAATTCGTCAGAGTGGTATCCGACCGTTTATTCGGTCCCACCTCCAAGCAAGCTAGTCGTTTCCTTCGATTGGAATCTACTAGGAAGACCCCGTTTACCATCTAATGTACCATTTCGAATCATAGTGAAAACTTACAAAATGGTCATGGTTGGTACCGTCATAGATGAAGGGGCTTCTATGAGTATCCTTTCCTCAACTGCTTGGAAAGTGCTTGGTTCGCCATCGCTTTCACCTGAGATGCGAAATCTGACAAACTTCGACAAAGGAACCAGTCGACCGTTAGGGATCCTTCCAGATCTGCCTATAACTTTGAGAAGGAAAACCGTTTATCTGAATGTAGTGGTAGTCCAAGGACCTTTAGATTACAATCTACTCCTTGGACGTGACTACATTTATAGCATGGGAGCCATTGTCTACTCACTCTTTTGAGTAATGTGCTTTCCGCATGAAGGCAGAGTGGTCCAACTCGTAGACCAGCTTTCATTCCCCGGTTCACACATAGCTAATAGTCAAATGCCATCCCTGACAGGTCTTTTTGCGTAAGGAATGTCTCATCAATCTCTAGTCCGTCCACCTGATGAGCGCGAGTGATTCAGAGGTTGTGACTGAAAGCCAGGGGGCATGCACCCTAGTCTGCCCTGGTAGGAAAACTTCAAGTATAGGGTAGGTTTCCACATAGGATATATGATTGGTATGAAACACCCATCCATTTAGGAAAATGGCATTAGACTGGAATAAGATACCTCTGTTAGAAGGTAGACCTTTCCCGATAGAACGAATTTTTTGTCTACAAATTGAAGGGTAACATGGAAAAGGTAGGCCTTTCCCGATAGAACAAATGTTTTGTCTGCAAATTGAAGGGTAGTCTAGGAAACTCTACTTCGCTATACCTAGGGGCATGCAAACCTTTTTGCGTGAAAGTGAAAAATGATAATTTATTTTCTTAGTTTGTAGGTTCTTAATCCTTTAAACTCATAGGATTGGTCGTTCCTAGCTTACATAATAAAAGGAAGTTGGAGCATAATTTTAAATGGTGCAAACTCCCTAAAAAATGAACCTATCGATCAGACATCCTTATTATACAACTAGCACGATCATTTTTACGTGAAGTTCAAGCTTGTTAAAAATTAAACCTAGAAATGATCATATGTTCAACTAGAGTTTAAGCTCATTAAAAAATGAACCCACCTATGGTAAATAAGCATTGAGATCGAATTATTATCAACTTTTGAGCCTTGGTTGCATTCTTACCATCACCTCCACTCTGTTTTAGCCGATCATTCGCCTCCATTTGATTGTTTACCCCTTTTGAGGAACAATTGTGACGAGTGATCCTATTAGCCACCTTCTTTACACTATCATGATTGAAAAGTTCCAAACATTACCTGGAACTAGTTGCTATCTGAAAACATCACTCGTTCCTCAAAAAATGAGTCTCCTTTAAGCTCTTTTCATCTGACTCATAAAATATGAAAAGATTGCCGAGAAATTGGCCTATACAACTTGTTAAAGTGATTGAAAGTGTTATCCCTCCTCTATATTTTAATCTTTTCGGGCCTGAGGGATTATTACACAAAAATATCGAGCGTTTGTCTTGTTCGGCTCGTTAAAACTATCGAAAAGTCATCCATTTCGCATTGTTTTATACTTTTTTAGACTTAAGGGATTATATTACGAAAAATGAATGTTGGAGTCTTCTTTCCATCTCCTTTCAGACTCTCTAAAATTGAAAAGAACCGAGTTATCCTTGTCGTTAAACTCGTTGAAACAATAGCGACAAACTTGTCCATTCAGACAAGAGCAAGTTTCACTGTTGCTAGGCTTGTTAAAACATAGCGACGGGTTTGCCCAAAGGGAAAATTATAGAACAAGCATATGTTATCCTCCTCAAGCTTGACAAAAATAAAGAGGTACTAGTCAGAAATGACTGGGGAAAATTGGGAAGAAAACTTGAAGAAACTTTATTAGTAGCAGGTCGCTCTTGAACATGACACTTTCACTCCATCACCATGATTGAGTCGGGTTGGGTTATTCTGTTCACCGGTCATACTACCATTGGTCCACCATACCATCCACTTTTGGGGTTAACGCTACCAATCCATTTCAGTGTTGCCGATATGTTCAAGAGAAGTTGTTCAGAGAATTCACCTACCCAGCTTGTGTCTCATCCACTGCAATACCTTCAAACTTAATTCTTTCATGACCGCCACCCTGAACCTTATATCATCAGATCATTTTCACCTCTACGAAATCATTTGCTCCGTTCAGTGTCATAGATGTGGGATCCATCAATGCCCTCCTATGATGGGTCACTTGTTGTCGACATCAGCTCATTATCCAAGAAGTCGACCTAAGAACAACCCTTTCAGTACTTTGAAGCTTGCATGGCTGAATGGAAAGTTTCTCACTTCCGGCGACAGGTTTACATTAATGGCCTTCAATTGAAAGACTTTGCGTGGTGTTCGACATCAACTCATGTATTCACACCATGTAAATTGTACTGCAGTACTTTGAGGGTCATCATCATCATCGGTGATTCCTCTCGTGCCTGTTAACAACTTACATCATTGGCTGGTAATCAGGTGATGTCTTTCCATGTTCGACATCAGAACATCTATTCACATGGATCGACTTGTCCTTCGGGTGAAGATTGAACGAGTTTTGAAGACCCCAGATCTAGTTTCATCCATATGGGCTGTGATATATTCAGGAGAATAAAGACATCAAATGTACATCATTGCTACATAGATAATCATCCAAACTAAGGGATGATGGCTCTACCAGAATCATCAGTCTGCACACAGATGGTTTTCTGTCCTATGTACATGAAACTGAATTTATCAAAGCTGAGCATGGGAATGCCCGCCCTAGCTAGATCATGAAAAATACTATGAAGATAATGTAATGTATTGTATCTTATTACAGGTCACCTTCTAGTTCGAAAAACCTCGGATCCTCATTATAAAGCATTTCACCGGACATCAAAAGGATTTATGACCTCATGCTTTAGGGGGAAACTGTTATAGACATATTTTGGCATTGCAACCGTAATCATACATGTCCATAAACCAAGGGCTTCTAAGTCCCTAAAAGTGTTGTTTCATACCCTAAAGGAGCAAGGTCAGCTGATTACATCATCTCCCAGAAGTTCTCCACGAAAAACTACTCAGAACTTGTCAAAGTAGGACCATACAGACTGCCCAGTGCTAAAGGTGTGATGCATCTCACCTACCACATGCAAAAAGTGCGATGCATACTGGAAAGCCCTTCTATAGGGTGCGATGAGCGAAAGTAGACAAATGGCACAAGTAGTTTACTAGGTGGAAACCCAGAGAATCTTCTAGAAACTGCTCATTTGACACTTGCCTCTCTGAGTTCGCCCAGGGATGAGTAAGGGATCTAAAATATCCTTGTGGAACCAAGAACTATCAGTGAAATGACACTAATCAAAATCCTAGAAGCTGACTCACTCCCCTATAAACATCTATATATGGATCCCTCATCCAAGAGATCCAAAAGGCTGGAATTTTGTAATTTGCAAGGAAGTGCTATTGGTTTCTCTTTGAAGACATTGTTGGGTGATCTTGTTTTGTATGAGGTGAAGAGGGCTTTCATTCTAGGAGGATGGCGCTGGGTCAGACCAAGTGGTTCTAATTCTCTCTTCTACTACTTTTAATAATAAAGTTATTTTAGTTTTCCTCCATATTCTTGTGTATCTCTTAATATTGTGTTGATATATG
This sequence comes from Pinus tabuliformis, assembly GCA_031772625.1. Lineage (NCBI taxonomy): Eukaryota > Viridiplantae > Streptophyta > Pinopsida > Pinales > Pinaceae > Pinus > Pinus tabuliformis. Next base: position 796,424,984 of record CM062817.1, read on the forward strand.
CATTTGTATGGTCAATATATATCTGATCCTATATTGTTTATAGTGATAGATCTCTATTCTTTGATGGTATTATGCTGCTATGAATCTGCAGGTGCTCTTTGAAGTGGGACAAGTAAGGAAGCAGTGGCGAGATTCTGTCAAAGAAGAAAGGAAGCAAGCAAGGAGCCAAGAAGAAGACTGAGGTTGGTACTCTCTGCTTCTTTCTCATCCCTCCCTCGTAAAGGAAAAACAAGTGACTTTAATCTGTTTGTTTCTAAGATAGCTACCCGTCTTAGTGGGACTAGCAACTCTGCATAGACACTAGATTTCCCGATAACAACAACTTTCTTCTAGATATTACTTTAGTTTATTTTGCTTCAAAATCATTATCAAAATTAGCTTACAATAGCCCTTTTAGAGATTGCTAGCATTTGTTAGCTATAATTTTCACAACAAAATGTCTCAACATTCACGTTGTCTGTAAATTCTAGATATCAACGAGAAGAAGCAAGAATTGAAGCTTGGATAAATCTGCAGACTTGCAAAGCTGAAGCTAAAACCAAAGAGATTGAGCTATAGGGAGTGTGCCTATAAATATTTGTACATATTTACGAATATTTCCAGATTTTGGTTGTTTACATCATTTAGAAAAATTGAATAGATATGTTGATATTTAGGTCATTGACATAAAGCACACAGTAAATGTTATTGTGCAGGTTAGTCTACATATAATCATGATAAAATGCATCACTTAAATAGGACACATCAATGCATCTTAACATTTTTGTGTTAAAATATTCAATGGTGTTTAATTATTTTTAAAGGAAAGAAATTGAAGTATTTTTTTTTAAGCTTTATCTTTTGAAGAAAATGTAACTTGAAGGCTACACATTCTATGTTGTATCATATTTGTAGTCTCTCCAATCATCTTATAAGAATGTACTCTTCAAAATTTCTAGCCCTCTCTTTTCCATTCTATGAAATAGTATACATTTTGCTCTGAAATGTTGCGTATTTTTTGTTTCACATTTTTTGCTGTGAATACTCAAAAAGATATTATTGCATGTAGTTTGAAGTTATGATACATAGGTAATTTCCTTACCATTAAGTACAAGTTAAAGCCATCAACCATTAATAGTTGTGCAGGCATAGATGACCATCATGTCAGAACCGTGATAAAATGTATTGTTCCTTTCTAATTATTCCCATCCACTAATGTTCCCTCCAAAAAATGAAGACTTGGAGTGGTTTTATTCTAATTTCCTATGCAATCAACATAGGTTTGTTGAATATTATCACCGGGTGCTAGGGTGCCTGTATAACTATTTCTGGCATGCGTAGGTTTCTAAAATTTTCAATAAAATTTTCAATAAAATTTATAGTTTTAATTATGTTTGGAAGAGAATGATCATATGGAAATTGTTGTCATAAATCTCTTCATCTCAACAAGCAAAGCCATAAATAGGTAGAATATGGAAAAATAGCATAAATGGAGAAGAATATCATATTTTATGCAATCTTATGTCTCTCAAACTTGTTTAAAAATTAAAAACAATAAATCTTAAAATAATATACCATAACATGTTCACATAAACAATAGAAACTACATGGATAATGGATTTCATCACTTTATGCCTTACGACATTTCCTTAGCAACCTCTCTTTTCCATTCTATGAAATAGTATACATTTTTCTCTGAAACGTTGTGTATTTTTATTTTAGATTTTTTTCTCTGAATACTAAGAAAGATATTATTGCATGGAGTTTGAAGTTATGATACATAGGTAATTTCCTTACAATTAGATAAAAGTTAAAACCATCAACCGTTAATAGTTGAGCAGGAATAGATGACCATCATGTCACAAGCCTGATAAAAGGTACTACTCACTTCCAATGCTTCCCATCCACTATTTTTCCCTCCAAAAAATGAAGACTTGGAGTGGTTTATTCTAATTGCCTATGCAATCAACAGAGTTTTATTGAATATTATCACCGGGTGGTAGGGCGCATGTGTGATTTTTCTAACATGCGTAGGTTTCTAAAAGTTTCAATTTACAGTTTTAAGTATGGTGTGCATGTCTGATTGTTTCTAAAATGCGTAGGTTTCTGAAATTTTCAATTTACAGTTTTAGCTATGTTTGAAAGAGAACGATCATATGGATGTTGTTGTCATAAATCTCTTCATTTTTATGTTTACAAGCCTAGATAACCACTCAATTACAAACAAAATGAACATGCTTCTTTCCCCTTAGTTCATAAATTTTCATGTAGTGTTATAGGAATGTTATGAATGTTAAACATCTTACGCAAGGAAAACCACATTTATGAGTTTTGTTCTATATAGTACTTATTTTGTTATCTCTACTTTCAGAAAATGACAACAAACCTTACTGAGAATGTTATTTTCTCAATGCTCTCTAGATCAACTCATATTCAACCATTCCTACAAATTGTTGAACTTGAACCCATTCAATCAATGCAAAGTTCAACTCCACGATATCGCATTGCCATCTCTGATGGCACACATATGAAACACCTTATGCTTCCAACAGATTTCAATGACCTCGTAGCAATAGGCTTGCTGCAAAAGGGTTTTGTTATACATGTTAAAAGTTGGACTACTTCAACTATTGGTCCATCAATGTAAGTTTGTTATAAATTTCTTATTTCAACTTAAAAAATTTTGTTGATATCACTTCCGACTCTAAAAATTACTCCTATGACTATCTTTTACCATGTAAGTCTATAACACTAATAGACTTCGAGATTTTTGCTTCATCTGTACCCTTAATTGTTAATCCAAAAAAAATGAGTATTCTGATCACTTCTGAAAAAAGGCAATCCCTCCTCCTCGAACGAAGATCCTTCACCAACAAGGCACTACCATCCTCCAACTACTCCAACCCCATCCATCATGCCAGTCCAAATTCCCATTAAAGCATTAAACCCTTCCATTCAAATTGGTGAATAAAAGGATATGTTCAAAGAAAAGCAACTCCTCAACAATTTCATAATCAATACAGACCTGGTAAAGTATTTGGATCTGACCTGTTCAATACAAAAGGTGGAGAAATACATATTACTTGTTTCAACAATGTCTCCAATTTTTTTTTTCACAAAATCCAACTTGGGAATGTCTACATTGTCTCTAAAGGGAATGTGAAAATGGCTAATAAGCAATACAACCACTTAAACAATGACTGGGAAATCTTTTTAAATGCAACATCTACCATACAACATGTTTCCAGTGAAACAAAACACAAGCCAATGATGCAATTCAATATAAAATTAATAAATGATATCAAAACAACAAACATCAACTCCATTTTTTATGTTCTTGGTATTATCACTGACATTTCGAGTGTGTGCACTATACGTAGAAAAGACGGCTTTGAACTTACTAAACAAACACTACAACTTCAAGATATGTCTGGGTATAACATGCATGCAATCTTTTAGGGAGGAATTTTGGATGTCGTATCATAAGAAATACCCTCCTCATGTGTTGCAGGAAATAACCCCATCATTGCAATCAAGTCTACACGTGTTGGATAATTTAATGGAAAAGAATGTCATCACTACAACGAGATCCATTATTCTTTTAGATCCTGACATTGAAGAGGCCCACACACTAAAGTCATGGTTTAAAGAAGAAGGTTCCACTGCAACTTTTACATCCTTGACAACAAGATATTTAACTGCTTTTGGTCATCAACCAAAAGAATAACAATTGATGATATTTAGAGTTTGGATTCCTTGGAGAAACCAACACTCTTCCAACTGAAGGGCACAATAAAAAAAATGTGGATGGAGATTTTTTCCTAAATTTCTTTCCCATCTATCGTTAATCGGAAAACATTCAAGAAAAAAATTATTCCACAAAATACCGGCACATGGTTTTTCCTAAAATGAAACATTGAAGTAAGTGACTGTGATTACAGATACTTACTTAAGATCAACATACATGAACACACTCTTGAGTTAGCTTCAACTATTTCTTTTGAATATGCGACATCTACAATCCTTGGGATTAATGGAAATGACTTCTATTTGTTATACTCAAATCAAAATCTAATCAAGGAAATTGTCTCCAAAGCACTATGGATAGATCACATCTTCACACTATCAGTGAAGATAGAAACATTTAAAGGAATATCATGGTTGAAATGTGTTATCATGAAAGAAGAAAGTGTGCATTTCACAACATAATGCAACAACATCCTTGGATAAATTGGTAACATGTCGATATCATTGATAGATATCGTAAAATGTATTTTTCATTTCTTGACAATTTCTATTATCTTATTTTATTAATACAATTTTACACCATATACTATTGTATGGCTTCTCGCCAACTTCTCTTATTTAGTATTGAAATAAATATTCATCCCCCAATGTATCTAGCATTGTGTATGTACACTTATTCACATTCTTGTAACCTTCTTTCTTTTAACAAATGAGGTAACTTGATGCATTACAAACACAATTATCTACATGTATAAATGAAAATTACTTAAATGTTCTTTCAAACACATTATTCAAATCATTAATTCACAGACAACTATTCAAAACTTCAATTTGTTTCTCCTTTTTCACTTTTATACAATAACATGGTTGTTCTCTATCCAAATAACAATCATGTTTTCCCCTCTCTTGCCCATAGGTACCATAACTTGTGCAAATGTCTTCTTCTTCTAATGATGAATGTGAATAAAGATATTATGTAGAAAATAAAGAATGAATAAATGCACACCAATGTGACCTTTATTGACCTTTATTAGGCAAAAAAAGGCATCACAGAATGCCAAAAAACCAAAAAGCAGAAAGAAAACCAACATTCATCGTCCGAAACATATGGTGCAAATTCAAATTTTCCATCAAACCTCTCTGTATTTACCAATTCCCACCCCAAAAGCAATCTTCCTTTCCAATTATAAAACTATCTATCTTTTCAACAAATCTCTCAAACAAATACATCCATAACTCATTGCCCTAAACCCTCCATTGCACATGCTTTCGACAATGTTTACACTAATGAACCACGTCCAGAATTTTGTGCAAAGATTGAAAAACTTGCAACTAAATGTCCATACTCCCTTTGTCTTGAATCATATCTTGGAGTACATATCCGCAATTCGAACCAAATCTATTGCTGCTCCATATGCATATCTGAAACAAAAGCTCATCGCTTCTCATTATCAAACAACACGGACCCTGGTCCTCAACTAGCCATCCTTACGTCTCTTTTACAAATAGAAGAAATTTTCATTGCTAGGATTAACCCTATACTGCAGGTAATGCATGTATGTGGTGGCCAATATAAATGTAGTGGCCACACAATTTATTTTCTACAAGACATTACAAAAATCACTAGCATGTTACCATGACGCGTTGAAGACAGACATTCTAATTGTCACCCGTCATAGTAATGACCATCGTGCTTATGATTTCATTTTTAGTAGACATCATGTGCTTGCTGCATTAGAATACAAATTGGAAAATGACCCATACTATAAGAATGCTCGTATTGATAACAATGCACTAGCATCCTTACCAGCAATCCCCACTGATGTCTCCTCCTCCCTTTGCCATTCCAATACCACAAAAACAATTTTCCACCTTTCACCTAAACCACCACTTGACCCCACTGAAGATTCTGCAAACCCATACCTACACCACACATCATCATTCATACCCATTATTCCCAATACAAATACAAAAATCCAAGAAATACACCATTATTTACATGCCTACAACCACCATTCTAATACTACAATTGAATGGCCACCAATTGGCCTATCCCCAATCAATGAATACAACACAGAAGGTCTACTCTCTATGTCCTTCCCCACTGTTTTCCCCACATGAGAAGCAATGCCAAATCAACCAAGAATGAAAGAAGTGCAGTTACAAGAATACACACTTCATCTCATACATTACTACGATAACGGCTTCGGCAAGCACCCACGCTTTCGTTATTACATATACAATCTCATGATCTGACAATGAAGTCAACCAAGAATCTCCATTTTAAGAAGAAATAATATTGTAGATAACTTTCCAACATCTATTCAAGATCTAAACATCCGATTAGAACAATTTCCAGACGAGAAGTTGGTAGAACAAGTCTATGATTTGGTTTCTTTTTACGTGGCACAAGATCTTTTTGGCACAAAGCTAAAAATGAGCTAATGAACATGACATCTCAACTCAGTTTCCCAATGTTATTCTTCACATTAAGTGAAACTGAAACAAAATAGCCTAATCTTCATGCAGTCATGCCCAGATGTCAACCTTCTCATATTGTAAAACAACAAAAATGGAGAAATGATAACATTATCTTACCCACATTTAACATCACTATATACGCACCTCTTGTAGCGGCTACAACCACCCTCCAAAATTTTGCGTTAGCTTCGTTTTGGAGCCTCCCTACCAACCTTCATAGCAGCATGTCTTGCATCGTCAAGTACAAAAGATATAGTGATTTTCTTGCAGAAAGATAGCTTGTTGATCAAACCTTGATATATTCCCCTCACAGGTTGTTCATACGAACTTGGTCTAGCAGTAGGCTGAGTAGCTCCTTCAAGAATTTTCGCAAATATAGAGGGAAACAAGCCTTCCCTATAGAAATTTCACAATCCTGACTAGAAGCCTACTGGGCGCTAAAATTGTGCAATTCTATTGAGTAAGATTCACCCAAAAAATTGTGCAATCCTTCCCAGTTAGGCTGCTCAGCCCATAATTTGCACAAATCTGGGCAACAGTTAGCTACTCTACCCAAAAATTGCGTAAATCTTCTTAGTAGCCAGCCCATCTCCCAGCGACGAATGTGCATTTTCTCCCAGTAGTTGAGCAGCCTCTTGCATGTGCAACTGAGTTGACCAGTTCCCTCCAGGACCGAGCAAAATAGACCTACATGCATGGGTTGCTTCTACCAAGATAACATGCAAAGGCATCCCTCCTTTCAGGGACCTATTTTTGGCAGTTGGAGGTTGCATTCAAGGATCATTTCAGAAACCTCCCACTAAGTTTCACTTTCACTAGATTTGTGGCATGCACATCACAACCTCGATTTTATCAAAACTCATCAACTGGATGTTGGAGAGTTCACTCCTCACATCAACCTTGTAGCTCTGACATCCCACATCGCATTTAGGAGCTGTCGGCACATTTAGCTAAGTTGTTTTGGTGTAATCCCTCTTTCCATGTCTTGCGTTTCATTTCTGGTACTTTTTATGTTTTGCTTTGTATGAACGTTGCCTACTTTATTTCAGTGAGCACTTGTCATTTTTTTGATACATATTAGCTTGTACAAGCACCATTTTAGTTTTCATTAACATCTCACTGTTGTCACATGCATGAAACTGTTTTTCACGAATGATTGCCTCACTCACATGCATGTTGTAATATTTTCTGAATCTGTCATTCACCATTTACATGCACGATCATTCACATATGCTTATACTTAGCATCTCCATGCATCCACATTCAATTTCACTTTCAGTTTCCCTTCAGTGAGTCTGGGCAGCCTTAGCCCAGACTCCACCTTACCAAGACAGCATTGTGCAATCCTAAGAGAGAAGGTTCTATCTTCCTCTAAGGAAATGCACATTTCTACTGAGTGACTATCCTCTAGTCTTACATTGCACAATTCTGAGGGACAGTGACTGTTGGCCCAAAAAATTGCGTAATACAGTCACTGAGCCTGCAACCATTGCCAGCTGAGATTGCGCATTGCACAATTCCAGTAGTTAGCAGCTAGATTAGACTGTGCATTACACAGTTCCAGTAATCAGTTAGCTTCCCAGTAGCCTAGACTGAGCCTTGTGTAGTCTTGGTAGTCAATCTCCCAACCTCCCGACAGAAATTGCACGACCTTCATGATCAGTCACACAGGTATGTTGCAAGTCAGTTCTCATGTTCATTTTGGTTTTCGACAAATAGATTTCTTTCCATGAGTGTTTCCATGTCTCCAGGTATCGTAGATGTTCATTTGCCACTCAGTAACATAGGTACAATGGTTTCCAAGAGAGAAGAGTCGAAGACACTGTTCAGAGCACACTTGGGGATGCAGTCGATCAAGTGTCTATGAGATTGCCTACTCACGAATACATCAAGTTGTTCGTAGACAAGGACATCAAGATATGATGGAAGCAGCATCACAATGAGCATCATCGTGAACAACAGATGAGGGTAGCATACCGAATGCAATGAATGCAAGAGGAAGGTTGTTGACAACACAGACACAAAACAAAGTTGGAAGCTCAAGCAGATCCACTTATGATAGATGCGACTTTGGAGATTCAGGCTATGAGGTGACGGTGCAATCAGCGAAGACAGGAAATGGAACAAGGAAGGAGTTGCATGTGCTGAAGCAGCAACTCAAGGAAGAACATGAGCTACACATACAAGCGAATGAGTTGCAGCAAGAACAAGAACAGCAGGTGGTGCAACATGCACTCACGGATGAAACTACACCCATACAAGTTATAGATCCATCCCAACAGATTTCACGGAGAATACATGGTGAGCAATGTTGGTGATCGCATGTAAGGGATTAAACAACATTCATGTCATTATGCACATGCATGCGATCCAACCCATTCAACACACTCACCTAGGTGAAGACAAGAAGCAAGTCCTACTCGAGCTGAGCATGTAGTTGATAGTCGACTCACATGACCACGAGCACACACTGGAAGATTAGCACGGACACTATGCATTAGTGAGTGTGTTTCAAGTTCAGTTGCACCAAGAAGACCATGTGCATGCTAGCAGATGAGTTGGATGAAGGAGCCACACCCTTTCACCCAGATGCAACAGAGGCAAGAATTTGCTTCAGCAAGATGTCACCATGGGGTGCATGCATACCATCACGGACAACCAAGATTGGCATCAACTCACCACCTTTACCATCATAAGCATGTCAAAGAGTTGGTCTCACCACAATGGATCGAGTGCCAGTGATGTCTTGCATGACTTGCTCAAGCCATTTTGTCTCACATGAGCACATGTGCATTGTAATGTAACGTCGTGTCAAGTGGAAGTTCAAGTGTCAGTATTTGGATGTAAGAGTCATAGAGTAGATGAAGAGTCATGAGGGTAGATGAACTGTCACAAAGGGGAATTTCAAGCGTCACCCCACCCTTTACTATAAACAGAAACTCATAACTCATTGTAAAGGCTTTTGGTCAACCAAGCATCGATAAGATTATCTTGGAGAGAGCTTGTACAATATTGTAACGAGCCTTGGCTTATGCATTGAGCACAGCTAGTACATCTCTTCAGAGAAGAAGGCAATTGTGGCTGTAACATTCCGTTATTGGAACTAGTGGTTGGACATGGATGTATTGTATGACTGGAACTTACACTTCTTAATATAACAAGAGGCAGAATTTTTGATGCATATCTTGTATTGTATTCTATGCTATCTGGTTTCCTTTAAATGATATATGTATTGGTTTTCTTACACATGCATGTATAACTATCTGTGTATGTATCTATGAATCTTTCTGAAATGTGTTGTTGGTTTAACCATCACTTTGGATTGCTTGCTAAATTTCCTTCCATGTTGTGATGCATCTTCACTCGTGCGTTCCCTTCTTAACTGCATGCTATCACAGGTTTCCAAGGGGCCCACTCATCTCAAACCCCGTGTGTTAGAACCTCTCATGCACCTTCCTTGACTCACCGCAGCTATCACACCCTTGCTACCAACAGAGTTATCTTACATGCTGTTAGGACTCCAAATTGACCATTTTGACCTTGTATTTTTGCTATAATATTACCCTTTTTCAGTTCATAAGTTGAAAGCTTTGATTACATAATGACCTAATCACCCCAAGGTATGAAGTAACTCTCTGCATGACTATGTGTTTAATTATTCATTACATATTCATGTTATCTTTATATTTATCTTTGGAAAAGCTAACTAAGTTGCTAAGTAACCGTTGAACTATCTAAAGTCTGCAGAAATTATAATTCATAGTTGCTGTAACACCAGAAACAGCAACTACGCAGTTGCTGCAACACCAGAAACAACAATTACACAGTTGCTACAGCAACAACAACTATTTAAAGCAGGGAAATGTTATTTTGCAAACAACTGGAATACCAGAAGTAACAAACGGCAACTATCAGAAGATCGCCAGAATTCCATGCTGACGCAGCATGATCAACAACTGTCCAAAAAGGGTAAAACACGGTTACAGTTGCTAAAACACCAGGAACAGCATGAGTTTACTAAATCGGCAATAATGGGGAAGCAGCAAAGGATAGTGCGAGGATTCCAAGAAGACGGTTGAAGTTTGGTTACCAGCTGTGTAATAGTAAAGAGACCCAAGAAAGAATACGCTATCACACTGTTGTAACAGCATCCTGTAACAAGGATGGATTTCTTATTTTTGACAAAAAGGTTTAACTAAATGAATTATGACAATCTATTGTAATAGATGTCTCCTCTGTAAAGAGGAGACATCTACATTAGGAAGGGGGGAGAAAAAGAGTTTGTAAGGGAATTTTTGAAAAGACAACAGCAAAGTCTGAACTTTTATTGTAACTGGATCTTTTGGCAGATGAATAGAAAATTGTTCTGAGCACCTAATCCAGCATTTGTGTTCTGGGGAATCTTGTGAGAGGGACAGGGCCCACCTTCCTCACAAGATTCACCCATTTATTTTCTGTTAAGTGTGTAAGTGTGTTTGGTAATTTCTTTTTGCTGGTACTCTGTTTTGGATTCTGTAGCATTACCTATGATAATTTCCTTTTTGTTGGTACTCTGTTTTGTTAATCGTTTGAAGCTGTAAAAGAATACTTCACCGGTGAATTAGAATTGCAGTGTGTATTAGCAATCTGGTTACAGGGGCAGGTGTTGAACGTCCTTACCTAGAGGATAGGGTCCTGATCCTCTGCTAACGGAGCATCCATCACTTCTCTTTTCAAATTTGTAATCTTAGTTAACTGCTTTCATTTTATCTTTGCAATGAACTGTTATAACATAGAGTGAGGATCGTGTATACTACAGCTTTTTAATACTTTTACAGTTAAGTACATACATTACACGGTAGCCTTTGTAATAAAAGACTTTCCCAGGTTGACAAATTAATGTGGTACTTGAATGTTTAATCAATAAACAATTCAACTAGCCAACATTTTGGCACCGTTGCCGGGGAAGGCGACTAAAGATTTCTAAAAGCATTAATGATTTCTTTTTAAGAATAACAGTTGCATGAGAGGACGCAGGAAACCTAATTTCATAGGCGGCAAAGGCGGAGGAGAAAGAAAAACCTTTATTGACGAAATTATCTCAAAGGCCGAGACATCACAGAGGACAAGTTCCCGGAGACCTCAGATCCAGTATTCCTCACAAACAGATTGACAGACGGAGGAAGTACTAGGGCCTGCAAGGAAGTTGGAAGTACCAGAATACACTGAGGAACCGGTAGAAGAACTTGAAGAGACAGAAGATACAGAAGATAAAGTAAGCGATTCAGGAAAAAGACCAATGGAGGATAACAGAGCAGAAGGAAGGGGGGGAAACTCACTCTCTACCTTGGAGTTCCCTATTGGGGAGCTCCCGAGAGGAGTGACCCCTATGAAGAACATTCCACTGTTAGCATTACCCAACTTTGATGGGTTATCCTCTGAAGACCCAGATGAATTCCTCTTTGAATTCGATACACTATGTAGGAGTTATGATTATGTGAGCCCTAATCAGAAACTAAAACTGTTTCCAGCAACACTGAAAGGGAATGCGTTAAGGTGGTTTATGAGCTTAGGAGCTCAGGAAATCACTACTTGGGATCAGATGAAAGAAAGCTTTCTGGCCAAATATCAGGATTACTGTCGGACAAGAGAAAGGAAGGAAGAATTGTTTAAAATGGTTCAGAAGGAGGACGAGAATCTGGAAGATTTTGTGGAAAGACTGCAGTATAATCTGCAGTGGTCTGACCACCCTAACATGAGTAAAGATATTCTGAAAATAATATTGCTGAAAGGGGTACGAGATGACTACTTCGACATGTTGAATATGCTGGGAAAAGGGGACATTTCCAAGGAACCATTTGATGAAATTATCAACCTCTGCATGAGATGTTCAAGAGGAGCAGTAAGCAGATCAAAAAGCAGGGACAATGTATGTTCAAGAGTCCAGAAGTCGGCAAGTGGAGGAGCAACAAGGGCTGAAATAGGTAATTTGTTGGAAGAATTTAAAACTGAGATGTTAAGCTCTTTTGCTTCACAAATTGATGCTCTGCAGGTAAAGAAGAAACAGGCAGAAGGAGAAGTTGCCCTAGCTATTTTTTGTTCCAAATGCAGAGAAAACCACCCACTCAGGGAATGCCCACTAGATAAGGTACCAATCTGCATGATCTGCGAAAAGGACCATGAGACCCAGCAATGCCCCTCTCTACCTGGAATTAAAGCAGCATTGCAGTCAACTGAAGAAGAGGCTGAAGTAGTGTACCTAATGACACAGAGGAGGCAATGGCCACAAAGACAAGGTATGAATTCTAACACAGCATTTAGTCGTTGGAATAATCATTCTCCTTTTCAAACAAATTACCCACCCATGAACCAAATGTAGTACCCACCCTTTAACACAATGAATTTTCTACCTATGCAGCAACCAAATCTTCCTTTTCCTGATCCTACCATATGGAATCCTTGGGCTCCCCAGCAACCGTATTTTAATCAATGGAATCCGAACTGGGCAGGCCAACAGATGCCATTTCCTCAACATCAACAGTCTCTTTCCTTACCATCCAATACTCCTCCAAATAACGAGGCAATTAGACCGCAGTTGCCTGTGCAACCCAACCCCAACCCAAATAACAATAAAGCCCTGCAAGTAATTGATATTCAAAATCAGCCTGTCTCCCCCATGCAATGTAACGATATCCATCTTCGCTCAGGGAGAATTGTTGAACCCATCATTGATGACATTACTGACTGAGATAAAGAGGAAGTTAGAAAAGAAAAGCCACCTAACAATAATGCTGAAACAGTTGAATCAGCATCTAACAACAATGATCAAACAACAGATCCGCCATTCCCTGAACGTCTGGCTCTCACTAAAACACTTGAGCAACCTGCTTTTAACCTTTTAGGCGAACTACAAAATCTATATGTTAAAATCCCATTGTTGCAAGCGCTAAGAGATGTTCTTGTTTATGCTAGGACTGTTAGAGATATCTGCATAAAAAAACCTGGAAGAAAAGCTAAGGACCCCCTCACAGTTCATGTGATGGGAGAGCTGACTGCTTTAATGACAGAAAAAGATCCTCCTGTGAAATATGGTGACCCTGGTCACCCTACAGTAACAGTTCAGGTTGGAAAAACCTTTGTCTCTAAAGTTCTAGTAGATTTAGGTGCTGCAATAAATATTATGACACTTGAAACAACACAATTGCTTCAGTTAAAAAACTTTATTAGGGAAACTCCAACCATCCTAGAGTTGGCTGATCGCTCTACAATTAAACCTGAAGGGGTCATTGAAGATCTAATAATTTCTGTAGAATCCTGGAATTACCCAGCTGACTTTGTGGTGTTACAAACTAAAACAAAGTTGGGGGGTCATCCACTGATTCTAGGAAGACCTTGGCTGGCTACAGCAGATGCTTTCATCAGCTGTAGATCAGGATCAATGACCATCTCTAATGGGCAGGAAACCAAACAGCTTACCCTTTATCCTCATGCTACACCCATGATTAATAATGACAATTCTGTATGGGTAGATTAAGAGGATGAAGAAACCCAACCTATCTTGACTATCGGACAAGCTTTAACTTTCAAAGACTCTACCGAAGATGAATTAATCAGCAGCTTCATTTCTGAACCTTCTTCGGTCAGCCCAGAAACGTATAATCACTTCACTGCAATCTTGGAATCTGAATCTCAGCAGAACCTGAAAGATAAAAATTTATTTCAGACAGCAGTAGGCAGCCCCTCCAAAAGTACAATAATATAAATTGAGCCTGGCAAAACATTAAATATAAATACTAACTTAACTGATAATGAAAAGCAGCAGTTAATAAAGTTACTCCGGGAAAATAAAGAAGCATTTGCATGGGACTATACAGACATGAAGGGGATCTATCCTGAGCTATGCACTCACCGCATTTATATTAAAGAAGGATCCCACCCATTTTGTTAACCCCAACGGCGGATGAATCCCAATCTAAGGGAAGTTGTGAAGGAGGAACTTCAAAAACTCTTGAATGCAGGATTTATATACCCTATATATGATAGTGAGTGGGTTTCCCCACTTGTAATTGTACCCAAGAAAAATGGCAAATGGAGAGTATGTGTGGATTACAGAGCTCTGAATAAAGCCACCCAGAAAGACCATTTTCCTTTACCATTCATTGATCAGGTATTAGATAATTTGGCAGGTAAGAAATTCTTTTCATTTTTGGACGGATTTAGTGGATACAATCAGATTAAGATTGCACCCCAAGACCAGGACAAGACCACGTTTACTAGCCCATGGGGGACCTTTGCTTACATGATTCTTCCATTTGGGCTATGTAATGCTCCAGCAACATTTCAAAGAGCAGTGATAGGGATTTTTTCTGATATGCTAAATGATTCATTAGAAATATTTATGGATGACTTTACTCCTTATGGAGTGACTTTTGAAGATGCACTGCCGAATTTTGAAAAAGTACTTAAGCGATGTATAGAAGCACACCTTGCCTTAAGCACTGAAAAATGTCATATGATGATGAATTAAGGTATTGTATTGGGTCACTTCATCTCATTCCTAGGAATTCAAGTCGATCCAGCCAAAATACAGGTAATTCAGACCCTCCCTATCCCCAAAACACAAACTGATGTAAGAAGATTTTTAGGACATGCCGGATACTATAGAAGATTTATTAAGAATTTTTCCAGAATAGCTTCTCCTCTATTTGTGTTATTAACAAAAAATGCTGAATTTAAGTGGACTGATGATTGTGAAAAAGCATTTAATGAACTTAAACATCAGTTGTCTACAGCTCCCATTTTGAGAGGACCTGATTGGGCACTACCCTTTCATATATCCTCTGATGCCTCAGATACTGCAATTGGAGCTGTCTTGGGCCAGGAAGAAAATAGTCTTCCCTATGCCATTTATTTTATCAGTAAGAATATGACACCAGCTGAATTGAATTATACAGTCACTGAGAAGGAATTTCTAGTAGTCATTTATGCTATCAATAAATTTCGACATTATATTACTGGCTACACTACTTTTGTGCATACTGATTACTCAGCCATTAAATATTTGATGAATAAATCAGTTACAAATTCCCGAGTCACCAGATGGTTATTATTATTACAAGAATTTGACATCACAATTGTAGATAGGCCAGGAAAAGAAAATGTAGTTGCTGATTTCCTTTCTCGATTAAAAACTGATGAAAATATTCCAGTAGATGATTCTTTTCTTGATGAATATTTATTTGCAGTATTTGCCCACTCACCTTGGTATGCAGACATTGCCAACTATTTAGTTGCAGGAAAATTGCCGTCACACCTATCACACAGGGAAAAAAGAAAGATCATCCAGCAAAGTGCTAGGTACAGCTGGATAAGCGGGTGTCTCTTCCACACAGGAATTGATCAGGAAATTCGGAGATGCATTGGTGAAGATGAAATTTATGATGTATTAAAAGCTTGTCACGATGGACCTTGTGGACGGCATTTTGCAGATAAAAGAACAGCACACAAGGTACTCAGAATGGGTTATTATTGGCCCTCACTCTTCAAAGATGCAAGGAAATATGTGAAGGCCTGTGATAGCTGTCAAAGAATGGGCCAGCCTAATCACAGGGATGAAATTCCACTCAACCCCCAGGTAATTCTTGAACCTTTTGAGAGATGGGCATTAGATTTTATAGGTCCCATTAATCCTCCATCCAATCAAAGAGTGTACATATTAGTATGCACAGATTATATGACTAAATGGGTAGAGGCTAAGGAACTCCTTAAAGCTAATGAAGAAGCAGTACTAACATTTTTATTTGAAGAGATCTTTGTTAGATTTGGATTGCCTAGAAAATTAGTCACGGATGGAGGACCTCCTTTCAACTCTCATGGCTTCAAAGATACACTTCAGAAATATCATATTAAGCACAAAATGACTACACCTTATCACCCCCAAGCAAATGGGCAGGTAGAAAGCACCAATAAAGTCATAGAAGCCATTTTGACAAAAACGATAAAGGAGAATAGGAGGGATTGGTTTCAAAGGTTGCCTGAGGCATTATGGGCCTATAGAACTACTTGGAGGAATACTACAGGCTTTTCACCGTATGAATTAGTTTTTGGAAAAAATTCTATTTTCCCTGTAGAGTTTGAAATTAAAACTTTAAGAAATGCTTTAGCTATTAATCTTGACTTGACTGATGCACAGACAGCCAAGTTGCAGCAGCTTCAAAAATTGGACGAGAAGAGACTGGATTCCATCCATCAAACAACCATGATACAACAACAAAGAAGCAGGTGGCATGACAGAACCATCAAGCAAAAGCAGTTCCAGAAAGGTAACTGGGCTCTACTCTATGACTCCCGTTTCGAGAATTTCCAAGGTAAGTTAAGAACAAGGTGGTTAGGGCCTTATGAAGTGGATGTTGTTTTTCCAAATGGGACAGTCAGACTTTTAACAATTGATGGAAGCAGAACACCACTACTAGTGAATGGGTATCGACTCCGTTTATATCATCGGCCTGTTTCTAAAGAAGATTTTAAAGCCACTTGCATGGCAATTAAACATTATGCTTTCCTAGGGGAACTTGTTGTCCCTCAAAGTACTTAAATTTTTGTTTATTTATGCAATTTTTTTAGATTAGATATTCTTTTTAACTAATAATCCCTGCCAAGGGTTGCCATATTACATTTCAGTATTTTGCAGATTTTAGCTTTGGAAAATAGCTGAGAACAAAAGCTTCAAAGGAATCACTTTGCAGACTTGGGAGCCCTGTTGCTGCAACACCATTTCCCGTTGCTACAACACCAGTTCCCGTTGCTGCAACACCAATTCCTGTTGCTGCAACACCACTTTCCCGTTGCTGCAACACCACTTCCTGTTGCTGCAACATCTTTTCCCGTTGATGTAGTATCACTTCCAGTGGCTGCAACACCAATCCCCGTTACTGCAACACCAATCCCCGTTGCTGCAACACCACTCCCCGATCCCGTAATACCTTTTTCAACATTTCTCTCATTTCTAAAAGCACCAATCTCTCCACTTCAGTCCCAAAAGAAACAAATTTTTATAAAATAAACCATTTCCTATGATGATTACAATACTCCACTATTACTTCCCATCATTATTAAAAATCGCCGGTATTCCCATACTTTTAGACCCGCTTTAATCATTATGGATCCAGCAAAAGGTAAGACAAGACTTTTTGACGCAGCAACCAAAAAGGTAAAACATAAAGGTACGCATGATTATGTATGGACATTGAATAATAGTTAATGTGGAGATGCTGATAGGACTACCGAATAATTGTACTTCCAATCATATCACTTACGCATAGCTTTTGGGGGGGATTACCAAAGCGCTCTCATAATTGCATAGTACGCCAACTGCCACTCCCCTTAACTCTCCCGGTAATATGTAAACGTCATTCCATCACAGCATGTTACCATTTGCAACGGTTTACTCTGAACTGAACTCGGAAGCTCGGCTCTAAACTGAGAATTTTCACTGAAACAACAGCTATGGGAGGAAATCTCATCACATACGAACCTGTCACAACAGCACTTCTTGAGCTCTATCCCGAGGTTTATCAAATCTTTCTGCAAGCGGGATGGCTAGATTATTTTAGGAGACTTCCATACTTTGACGCGCAGCAAGTCCTCGAGTTTGCATGCAATTTAACAGAGGGATTTTCTGTCGTTCAGGGAGTTAAAATTCCAGTCACGGAGGAAGTCATAGCCCAAGTTACCGGGCTACCAGCTAATGGCACACGGTGGTTCAGTACGAAGCACTTTATCCTTAATGCGCAGTAGGATTTTCTTCGACCAGGCGAGCAGGTGGAACCCAAGGGCAGAGGCGTAGCACTTCAGTCATTGCCTCAACTGTGGCCGAAAGTTGCTGAATTTGTGAAGCAATACCTGATGTGCGAAGGCTGGTACCAGGTAATTTACCAGCACGATTTCGTCTTGTTGAATCACTTGAGGAATGGTCAGTTGATAAATATGCCATATTATTTATTGGGATGTCTTAAAAATATGTCACGTTACACTGTCAACGCAAAGCGTCCACTTCTTTCCTTGAAACACCACCGTCTAGCTCAATTGTTGATAAATAGAGGCCTCGTCTTAAATAACCCCCCAGCCCCCATTAATCCACATCAAGAGGCACAAATCCCTCAGCCAGAGCAGGAAATTCCTCATCAGGAAGAAGAAATTCTTCACCAAGCTAAGGACATACCTCAGCAGAATGAAAAAATCCCTCAGCAAACAGAGGATATTCCAGAGCAAATACCCGAACAAATCCCTCATTAAACAGAAGATATTCCAGAACAAATTCCCGAGGAGATCTTACAGCAAACACCCCCACAAGTTGCTGAAAATGTACAAGCGGCAGTAGAAATACCCATGGAAACAACCCCATCCCCCAATAGAACCAACCCATCCATTCCCATACTTGGTATTTCTACCGATGACTCTGATGATAACATCCCTATTACACTCCTCAAACGAAAAATGCAACAGAAAAATGAAACCCCACCAAAAAGAAGAAGAACTAGGGCTTCGACTAAAGCAGCTGCTATTTGCGCCACTGCCCCTATTTTAAAGAAAGCCAGCCTGAAAAGAAAAATATCTGAATTCCCTGCTTCTCTACCCAAGCAAAGGACTCGGTCTTCTCTAATAGCTGAATCTCCTAGCCACACCCTCCCCAGCTCACCACCCATCACGATAAAAATCCGCATTCCCACCAGCCCTGGAAACTCGTCTCCCTCACCCTTGGAGGTTGAGATGCAGAGTGTTCACAGTGTCACGACATCATCTTTTAAGGCAGCTGTCACACAAGAACCAGCTGCCAACACCCAAGGTAATATTGGCCAAGTGGCTGCAACACAAGAAACAGCCACTACCCCAGGTGACACACAAGAACCACCTGTTGGGGATATAAGTGATCAAAATGACAAAACACAACCTCTGCCCCCACTGGAACCTGCCGCTCCACAAGATCAGCCTACCATATCTGCCCTGCAGGAAGAAATTGAATTTCTGAAATCCCAAATTCAGGATTACCAGGAGGAAATAATAAGGGTCAAGGAAGCCTATGAAAATGAATTTAGTCTACACATTTTAGCACGAGTAGCATTTGCAGCAGAGAAGAGTAAAGAGAGCGAATACATGTGCGCCAACTGTGGTGAGATATATACTCAAGCAGGATACAGGATAGTTGCAGAACCAATGACTGAAGTCTCTGCTGTTGTGGTTGAAACAAAAGAACCTGAAATGTTACACAAACTACAGAAGCAAAAACAGAAACACCACAACCCTCTGCTGAAACAGAAGAACCTGCTGTCACACAAGAACCAGCAGGCTCTCCAGAAAAGGTGCAGGAACAGACAAAAGAACCTGCTGTCATACAAGAACTAGCAGGCTCTCCAGAAAAGGTGCAGGAGCAGACAGAAGAACCTGCTGTCACACAAGAACCAGTAGGTTCTCCAGAAACTGCACAGGAGAAAATAGAAGAACTTGCTGAAACACATGAACCAGCAAGTTCTCCAAAAACTATACAGGTGAAAACAGAACAACCTGCTATAACACAAGAACCAGCAGGATCTCTAAAAAGTGTGAAGAAAGAACTAGAAGGATTTGTCGTAACACAGGAATCAGCAGGAAATGAAGGAGAAGATATAAAGTCACCACGGCCTACCCAAATTGTTATGAAAAAGGAAAAAGAAGTATTGGTTGTAACACAGGAATCAGGAGGAAATGGCAAAGAAGACATAAAGCTACCCCGGTTTACCCAAGCTGAACAAGAAGAAGAAACATTGACTGGGAATGGAGAAGAGGACATAAACTCACCCCGGCCTACCCAAATGGAACAAGAAGAAGAAGCAGTTACGCAGGAATCAGTACAGAATGAAGAAAACGTAAAATCACCCCGGCCTACCCAAACTATTACAGAACAAGAAGAAGAAATAGTAGCTGGAAATGGAAAGGAAGACATCGGATCATCCCGGCCTACTCCAATTATCACAGAGCAGAAAATCCTTGTTGATGCCTTTACACAAACATAACCTCCCTCTGTTAGTGATGCCTGCACAGAGACCACTAGTTTTCAAGAATTAAAAGGAAAATGGTGGAGAGAATATGAGCTGTCACAAGGCAAAGCATTCCAACAGCAAAAGGGGATCTGGTTCAATTATGCATATAAGAACTGGGAAGCACTGGAGCAGTCTAGAGCTCAGTACAAAGAAATTAAGGAACTAAAAGCTAGACTGTCCCAGATGTTTGAGTTGTTCCAAAGAATACTTGCCACAAGGAAACCCTCTTTCAACTATGCAACATTTTTGAGGGAACGACTGACATTCTTACAGACAAAGGCAGTTAGAGAAGGTAGACCTCATCAGGTGGTTACATCAGAACAATTTATTCAAACCTTTGCAGAGGCACCCAAAAATGATTAGAATTTGTTGTGCGAGCTTTATCTCCATAATGAAGCCATGTCCGAAGAGAGAAACATGAATATACTCCCTCTTGTTGGCGACATACAGCTCAGAGCTTTCATTTCCTTTTTAGCCAACCAACTAACGTGGCAAAACGCCTTTATCTCAGCACAACATAATGAACAGAACTGCCTTCTGTGGATTAGGGCTGAACCTCAAAATGCAGCCACTTTCATTGCACAGCACCAAAGAATGTTAAGTGAGCCTGCATTGAAGGATCACATCAGGCAACTACAAGCAGTGGTCCTGTGAGATTGCCAACACTATGTGAGAACCAAGGCACCCTTGGCTATTAAGGCTAACAACCTATTTTGGGAAAACTGTCCCAAGGAAACGCAAGAGTATCTTCCTTATAATCCACCCAATTTACAAGCAGCAATTTCAAGGGTACCTTACTATGTTAGATGTATGGAACAATGTGCTGAGAATTGGATTGGCTACAGATTTAAATTTCCACTTCAAATTCACCATTTTGACCTTGTATTTTTGCTATAATATTACCCTTTTTCAGTTCATAAGTTGAAAGCTTTGATTACATAATGACCTAATCACCCCAAGGTATGAAGTAACTCTTCGCCTGACTATGTGTTTAATTATTCATTACATATTCATGTTATCTTTATATTTATCTTTGGAAAAACTAACTAAGTTGCTAAGTAACCGTTGAACTGTCTAAAGTCTGCAGAAATTATAATTCATAGTTGCTATAACACCAGAAACAGCAACTACGCAGTTGCTGCAACACCAGCAACAACAACTATCTAAAGCAGGGAAATGTTATTTTGCAAACAACTGGAATACCGGAAGTAACAAACGGCAACTATCAGAAGATCGCCAGAATTCCATGCTGACGCAGCATGATCAGCAACTGTCCAAAAAGGGTAAAACACGGTTACAGTTGCTAAAACACCAAGAACATCATGAGTTTACTAAATCGGCAACAATGGGGAAGCGGCAAAGGATAGTGCGAGGATTCCAAGAAGACGGTTGAAGCTTGGTTACCAGTTGTGTAACAGTAAAGAGACCCAAGAAAGAATACGTTGTCACACTGTTGTAACAGCATCCTATAACAAGGATGGATTTCTTATTTTTGACAAAAAGGTTTAACTGAATCAATTATGACAGTCTATTGTAATAGATGTCTCCTCTATAAAGAGGAGACATCTACATTAGAAAGGGGGGAGAAAAACAGTTTGTAAGGGAATTTTTGAAAAGACAACAACGAAGTCTGAACTTTTATTGTAACTGGATCTTTTGGCAGATGAATAGAAAATTGTTCTGAGCACCTAATCCAGCATTTGTGTTTTGGGGAATCTTGTGAGAGGGACAGGGCCCACCTTCCTCACAAGATTCACCCATATATTTTCTGTAAAGTGTGTAAGTGTGTTTGGTAATTTCTTTTTGCTGGTACTCTGTTTTGGATTCTGTAGCATTACCTCTCATAATTTCCTTTTTGTTGGTACTTTGTTTTGTTAATCGTTTGAAGCTGTAAAAGAATACTTCACCGGTGAATTAGAATTGCAGTGTGTATTAGCAATTTGGTTACAGGGGCAGGTGCTGAACGTCCTTACTTGGAGGATAGGGTCCTGATCCTCTGCTAACAGAGCATCCATCACTTCTCTTTTCAGATTTGTAATCTTAGTTAACTGCTTTCATTTTATCTTTGCAATGAACTGTTATAACATAGAGTGAGGATCGTGTATACTATAGCTTTTTAATGCTTTTAGAGTTAAGTACATACAGTACGCGATAGCCTTTGTAATAAAAGACTTTCCCAGGTTGAAAAATTAATGTGGTACTTAACTGTTTAATCAATAAACAATTCAACTAGCCAACACATGCCACTATGTGAAATCGCGGTCAACGCATTACCGAACGACCCACTATTGGGACTCCTACACCGAATGGTCTGAGGTCTATTTGGGACTTCTTACTGGGGAGATGCCCTTACATGTTGGCGGGTCCAGCACCGTCAACAACACTATAGATTCACAAAATTCGTGAGGTTATCTTAGAGAAACACTTGCAAAAAAAATACTACTGGTACAGGTATGCATTCTACCACATTTCTTTCATAAATCTCTAAACATCAAACCTCATATACTACAAAATTATCTTACATAAATGCATACTTGATAGGTATGAATGGAAACATAGAGGATCCACACACATCCATGGTTTCCTTTGGATAGAAAATGCACCTAATATGGAAAGCCTTAACTGGGAAGAAACATAAGTAGTTGATATTGGTAATCAATTCTTTGACAAATATATTTCAACTTGGAACCCTTGCATTCCTTCTCTTTCAAACCAACCAATTAGTTAGACAAATTCAAAAGATCCTTGTCTATTGTCCACACCGCATATGTTTTGAACCAATCCCCTCAATGATTATGAACAACTCATAAATTTCATCGCACATCACACAAAATGCACTGAAAGCACATGCCTAAGAAAGAAATGATACTCATTCGAATGTCGTTATAAAACACCATGGGAATTACATCCAAAAACATCCTTATTCATTGACTCCAATGGCCAAAAAACATACATCCCTACTCGCAACGATGATCAACTCAATACCCATAACCCTACCATCCTATCTATTTGGCGTGCAAATGTTGACTGCCAACCAGTGCTCTCCATACATCCAAAAGAAGAAAAAAATGTCACAAAATATGCATCCAAAGAAGAAAAAATTCTGAAATTTTCCACTACATGCTACATAGAATTGTCCTCGCTTCACCCAATGTTGACCCAACAACATCTGCATTTAAAAAATTCCTTGCAGAACCCTTCTTGATCATGACATTGGAGCATAAGAAACTTACCACATGCTACAGAAATTACCATTAACATTGTGTAGTCGATCATTCTTTTCTTTAAATGTAAGCCAAGAAGATTATATGTTCCTTCCACAAAATAACACGACCTCTTCTACATCACCACACATCATAGATACATATATCGAATGCCCATATACCCTAGAATCCACATCACTTATAGAATTAGCAAGATATTGGTCATATGATCCTCGTCCCAAGAAAAACAAATGGAAACTTATACATACAAACGAAATTATTCAGGTCATACCACGCTACTCCTCCATACCATCCACTGCGGAACCATGCTATGCTGAGTTTTTTCAAGTTGAACTTATGCTATACAAACCCTTCCACCATATTATACAAGATATAGGAAATTCTACTGAAGAATCCATCACAAAATGGAAAAAATTTCATCCTTTCTACAAACTTTGGCATCAACATCGCACACTATATGATATTTAATCTGTTCCAAATGATAACTCAACTATTCATGAAACCAATCATCCATACACCATGGAAATAAATGAATGGGAATTACTCTCCCAATTACACCCTACAAACAAACTCCTTATAAATGACCTTGACATGCTTGGCCTTCGTGGTTTTGATGACAACGATAACTAGAATCATACAACTATCCCATTAGATCTACAAAATAATAACATACAATTCATTGAGAATAGTTGCTCTGTCCAACGCATTCTTCAAACACATAAACATATCCTTATTACCCTTACTAGATTATCTCCAATGCAAAGAAAATCTCTAAATATTATTTCTAATCATTTTTCTAAGAAGGATATTTTAGCCACTCTAAGAATGATAATACAAGGCACTGCTGGTACAAGAAAATCCCTCCTTATAAATTGCATCAAAGAAATGCTCATAACCCTTTCAAGCCCAGAACCTTCACCGATCATGCTCATCACCCCTATAGGCATTGCAACCTTCAACATACAAGCATCGACAATCCATTCCTCCCTCCACCTTCCTATAAAGGATCTTATGCCCTTAGAAGGCACCACTCTTGCAATATTCCAAGCAGGACTTAAGCATATCAGGTACTTACTAATCGATGAAATGAGCTTCATTGGGCCAAAGCTTCTCAGCCATATTGATAAACATCTTTGAGAGGCATTTCCACTACAAAGAAACACTGCTTTTGGTGGTTGTTTCATTATATTAGTTGGTGATATCGGCCAATTACCGCCTGTAAAATACATACCTATATATGGAGGCACGAGCCATCAAAGCACATTATGGAACACATTCAACATAGTCATCACATTGGACATAATATTTTGTCAGCAAGGCGACAACATTGCCTAGGTTAGTTTCAGGAACATCCTCCAGAACATTAGAAATGCATATCCAACAATTGACGACTACAACATAATCATGTCACCCACATACTCCTCATCAGAAGATGAAATACATTCTTTCCATGATTCCATGCATCTATTCACTACCAATGCTCAAATAACGGTCCATGATAAGCAAATGATAAAATTTCTAAATGCTCCTGTCGCAAGATCCATTACCGAAGACAAAAACACATATTCAAACATTTCCTCAGAAGATGAGTAGCTTGAGCGAATTGTGTTTCTATGTAAAGGCCAGAAAGTGATGCTAACTTCCAACCTTTGGGTTTCAACAAGACTTGTTAATGGTTCCCTCGGAGAAATTATATCCATCTTCTACAAAGAATCAAGTGCACCTCTGCAAATTCCAACATTTGTGTTCGTATCTTTTCCCAAATACATTGGGCCTCCTTGGGATGAAATAAATCCCACTCACTTGCCTATTCCAGTAATAAAAAGAAATGGACGTACGCAAATTGCACTAAAAATTGCTTGGGAATTAACCATATATAAATATCAAGGTATGACACTGCCGAAAGCAACAATTGACATTGGAAAACCTGAATGTCAAGGTATCACATTCACAACAATTTCAAGACTCCCTTCTCTACAAGATCCCCAGATTTTCCCCGCATTCAGTTTCGACCGTTACAATAAAATGAAAGAAAACAAAAACATTGCTGCAGAAAACATTCAAAAGAACTTCTCTGTTCAATGCCACCTCCAAACAATCTTCTCCAATCCATACATTAACATCACCAAAATATTTCCTATACTTATTAAGCTCAATCTATTTTTTAACATACCTTTCATATCTTTTGACAATAATAAAATTTAATCATTATTAATACATGGCTGCAAATATTACATTTTCATTATATTTTCTATTTACTTGGTTCTAATGTTATTGTTCTTTTGCATCATGACATGGAATCATAGATAGCACAACTATATAACTACTGTGACGAAATTGAAACATCAATACTTACATTGAAAAATATATAAAATAAATTTCTACCGATACCAAATCCAAAACTACCATTATACCGCCTCCATTTAACTATACAATTATTACTACAAATAAAATCTACCCTGAAATACATAATCCACATTGATCAACGTGACAAAATGCGAAAAATATGGGCGGACTGGAAATCAAGAAATATGCATCTCCAACTACGCATAAATCTTCAATGGTGTTCGATATGCCATTGTTCGCCTTGCATTTTCAAAGAAAAATATTTAAATCCCCGTGACAAAGGTAAATTCATTTCCATTCATTCCATGCAAACTATTACTAATAAATTTCCACTATTAATTTACATATTTCAAATCTTAGCAAAATATACATTTTGCAGTTTCATTGCTACTTCATCAAATATTTGATGCCTCCGACAAGTTTTGGTGCATTTTCAAATATGGAATGACAACCATAATTCTCTTCACAATGTTATATTTCTTTCTTCTCCTCTTCCATTACAATCTACTACTTGTATTTTTTAATTGAAACTTGAAAAAACATCTTTGAAGATCAATTATTTTTTACAAACATTGTACTATCTGTAAATTCCACCTAATGTATATCACTTAGCTTCATCTTCCACTGTTACATGCAATCTTGTTTATTAATTATTATTTTCAATAACCTTTCCCATGTAAACTACTACTAATGAATTTCCACAATTAATTTACATATTTCAAATATTAATAATACTTGTACATCACTTTAACAAAATATACATTTCGCAAGTACTTTACTACTTCTTCAAGTCTTCGATGACTCCAACAAGTTTTGATGCATTTTCAAATATGGAATGACAACCATGATGTTGTTCACAATGTCATATCGCTTTTTTCACCTCTTCCATTACAATCTACTAGTATTTTTTTATAGAAACTTAAAAAATCATCACTGAAGATCAAATTACGATTAATCCTCAATTCCCCATATATATATATATATATATATATATATATATATATATATATATATATATATATATATATATATATATATATATATATATATATATATATATATATATATATATATATATATCTATATATATATATATATATATATATATATATATATATATATAAAGAATGCCATAAATTGGTAGCATATGGAAAAATTACATCTCCGAAGAAAAATATCATATCTTATACAATCTTCTGTCCCTCAAAATTGTTTAAAAATAAAAAACAATAAACCTTAAAATAATATACGAAAACATGTTCACATAAACAATAACAACTACATGGATAATGGATAACCTCTACATGACACTATTATTATTTACAAAATATCCATATTCAGAATACACATAACTAATAATTACAACTATAACTCATTATCATCCACCCTTTCTTTCAAAAATGTTCATTCACATGTCAGTGTTCTTCCACACTTTATGCCTTACGTCGTTTCCTTTCCAACATCTGGTGCAAATGCTAATTGTTTTTTTTTTTAAGTTTGATATTTATTAGGTTTATTGGATCCTAATGATGTTTGTTGCAAGATTTTGTTTTCCATGTACTTCGTCATTTAGCTTGGCACATACTATACGACTATGTATAGAATCCATACAGTCTTATATGATGGACTTTTGCTACATAGATGATTTTTCTTTTGACATTACCCACAATATTCCTTTACGCACTTGTGTAAATCTAGATCTAGTGTGGTTGGCTAAGTAATTATAGACATTGGAATGTTGTGTTTGTCCAAGAGGTGGTAGAATCTCAGGCATTTATTTTTAGATTTAACTTACACATATCTACTCAGCTAAGAGTATTTTAAACCTTCTTATAAAAAAAAGTGTAAGTCGACATTTTTCTATTAATTCAAGAAAACAATACATCATGAGTAGAGAAATTTCCATGAAACTAAGGACTCACTCCTATAGGGTTTTTTGGCTACTAAGGACATACAAAAAGAAAAATTGATAGTATCTTGACAAAACTAGTGGACATTATATCGAGAGTGCAACAGGCACAAAACATAGTAGAAACTAGAATATATCCTACTCACTTCATTGTATATTTCCTTCATTAGGTGCTTGAGCAGCATTAGCTTCTTCAGCTGAGTGATGGAAGGCATTAAGGATATGTGATTCCATCTAGGCCATCTGTCGATCAAAACCATCCATCATGTCATGCAACCGTTGTTGATTGCAGTGTAGTGATTCTTGGTGATCCAAAATATGTCCTTGACTATGCAAAATGTCAGAAAAGAAACTAATAATTTTATTTTAGTTGGTTTGGCAGTCTTTAGCGAGATGATCCACCGAGGCTTAGACTAACTAGATTTCGGTTTCTATGGAATCAAAAGGGAGTGGAAAAAGTCAAATCATAGAGGTGAGACTTCATAGGGCAAGTCCAAATCTCCTTCATCTACCCATTGACCCCCTCATCTTCTATCTCCCCTAACTTGTTGGTCACCCCCTCGATGAGGATAGCCATGTTGGCTCAACATGAGTATCTCACAGATAAATGAACCCTGGCCTGAAGAAATTGTTCCCTCAACCTGAGAACATAGCTCTTCTCTCATCTCACCCCACTTAGGCTTCTCAAGAGTACTAAGCTTTCCAGCCCTCAACATAAGCTTATAGGCATGATGAGACTTCCCCTACTCTTCCCCCTCTAGCACTGAAAGGTTTGGGTAGAGAGCCTCTAGGATGCAAGTTAAAGAAAAGAAAGGTGGTATCTTAAACCCAACATTCCTAGCAATCCTACAATCAACTAGAAGAAAGACAACACTACTCTCCCAAAAAAGTAGCACAAAAGGGTAGTTAATCCCTCAAGACCATTAACACCATGCACAATAGATCAAGTCAAGCAACTTTAGGGGAGAATAAGCCCTCGCACTAAAGGAATGCTAAATCATCCCTTTAGGAAAGGAATATGGGTGGATAATTACCTGAAAAGGAGCTAAAAAATTAAAATCGACTGCTTAGACATAACACAAGCTTACAACCTAGCCGAAGCCCTATAGGGGGATGTAATTATCATATGACTAGTTTCCATTGATACAATAGCCCCATAATATATTCAAACACGGGTCCCAAATTATGAAATAGGCATCAACAAGATCTAACACTTTGATATTCTCAGGCCTTTGGGTCATTATAAGTGCCATCCACCTAACAGTGAGATGGCTTGGGGATTTGAGGAGTCCACGTGTAGAGTTGGAACCAATGCCACCTTAAATGGCACCAAATTTCATTTCCCTACTATTAATATTGACTATTGTAACCAGCATCATCACAATTATAACACGAATAGCCTTGAGAATGTTCATCATGCAACTTCCCAATTCTCGCTCCTTACCATGTTTATACATTACTTCTACCACATGGGGGATTATCATTCCCACTTTCTCTCGTACACTCCTTATTTCTCATCTCGAGGGGGGAAGGATTGTCATTATTGATCAATACTTCTAGGAGGGGCAAGTCCCTCGGGTTTGTATTTGGGGACCATTCAAAAGAAATGTCTTAATTTTCCTCTGAGATTCCCCAAATAACTAACCAATTTGCCACTTTTTTCCCATCATCCTAGTGAGAGTAGCTGTTACGTAGGGAAAGGAGAGCAATAACTCCTTTATTATAATGATATCCACACACTGAGTCATAATCACACTGACCATAGGGATGCTGTTGATTATCCTTTGGGCAGTCCAAATCACCACCTACAAGTGTTTAGTGATTTAGATCTTTCTTAAATTCATTCTCTTGGAAAGTTATAGAACTTTCTTAAGAGATATACTTTTAGTAGCATTGTTGGTCATGGTTCTTCAAGATCCCACAAAAAGGCCTATAGGGCCACCTAAGGAATCATGGAGGATACCTTCGTAGCCTACTGATATGGGGTTTACCTGAGAGGCCCCATCGAAATTGAGTTTTACAAAACCCTTGGGAGGAGGTATGAATATAGATGGAGATTCCATGTGTTCTTGGAATGTTGATTGAAGTTGTAGAGCCACCACAGATGGAGCAAGGTCAAGGATTTATAGAATCGATGCTTCAATCATGTCATCTTTCAAATCATCGTCCACCCAACTTTCCGACAGAATGGTCTCTTGAATGTTCTCCTTTGTGGTTTTCCAAATCTGCTAGATTGTAGTAATTTGGTTTTTAAAAATAGCTTTGTGACCCTTCCATATATTCCATAGAAGGAAACCTAGAAAAGTAATCCACGCTCAATTGACAATTGGATTTTTAAATAGCAACATCCTCCATTGTTCTATGGTTTATATCATATTGTTTCTCGAGAGATCCAAGTGGACAAAAGTATTATGGGCCAATCCCCATAAGATGTCAACAATGGGGCATGTGTTAAATAGGTGCTCCATATTTTCCTCTTGTTGTTGACATATAGGACACCTCGAGGGCCCATTATATCCATTTTCAAGTAACTGGTACGATGTGAGTAGGTGTCTCCTACCTAAAAGTAATAGAAAATGAGACACATTTGGCCATATCTTTAAAGTCGATATTTTCCTCCAAAATGGGTCTCTTGGGAGATCCATGTGGTTGGTGCTAATTGAGTAGGCTTATTTAATAGAGAACATACCCTATGTCATGTAACCCCCTCGAAGATTATATGGGTGTCGTGACATAGGGATAGAGCAATTGTTTAAAATATTTTTGAAGGGGGTCCAACTTTGTATTTGCTCCGACTCTTGCCAATCTGATTCTGTTTTCCATATTCTCCTTTTTGAAAGAGGATAATCTTCTACCTTGTCAGCATTTTGTCATCTCAAGAAAGTTTGAATTGCATCTAGCTCAAAATTCCTTGCCAACATGGGAAGTTGTTGCCACGAGTCCTTGCAAAAGGAGGTGGATGCCCCATCATGAATCTCCCAAATGAAATGGTTCTTTATAATATGGTTATTTCAACAGGTTAGGTTCCATAATCTAGATCTAGGAGGAGAGTCTACATATATAATAAGCTCTTCCAAATTGTGATCTAGGTCACATATTTTACTCTAGATTTTTTTTCCAAAGTTCAATCCCACCTTGTATCCAATGCCACTAGAGTTTGGATCCCATCACCCTATTGGGTAATTATGGGTCTTGCAACCCTATAATTCCTCCTAGTTTTGGTAAACAAAGTTTCTAACATGATACTAAAGCCCATTTTTATAGGGGATTGGATCCTTTCCAAAGAAATTTACAGAAGATGGAAACAATTGCTTGATAAATTACTTTAGGGGATGGAATAGCTGACAATTGGTAGTTAAGAATTTCTTGTAGAACTTCTTTCAAGAGAGTAGGCCGCCCTGCCAAATTGAGTGACCAAAAAGCCCAATTGGAGAGCCTCCTTAAAAATTTGCTACAAACTTCTTTCCAGCATGAGATCCTGATGGGATTAGCCACCAGGGCCACTCCTAAGTACTTTGTTAGCAGAGTATCAATATAAAATTCCATGATACAACCCAAATGTCTTTGGACCAGAAAACGAGTATGAAAAAAATATATACCAGACTTTTCTTTGTTGAGTAACATACCTAAGGGTTCTTAGAATTTGTCTAGGATAGAAGGTATAGCTCAGGCATCTTGCATAGTTGGTTCTCTGAAAAGCATATTTCCAACCAAATATTGTTGATGTGACATTAAGAGATCCATACCATAAATTTTAGGCTTTTAAGCTGTCCCAATACCATCGCTGATTAAATCAATCTTCCCAACCGCTCTATTTCTATAATGAAGAAGAAGGGAGAGAGTAGATCGCCTTGCCATAAGCCTCAACTAAGAGGGAAATTTCTCTGTGGGGATCCATTCAGAAGAATGGAGAAGAAAGGATAAGAAATCATTGACTTGTTCCATCTAATCCATCCCTCAGAGATGTCAAAGCTGCCATAATTTGAAGGAGAAAATGCTTTCTTAGGTAGTCATAGGCCTTTGATAGGTCAAGTTTAACCAACGTACCTATCTTTTTGAGATTTCTAGAAAATGGATAATGTCATGGGATGAGACTGTCACATTGAAAATTTGACATCCCTCTAGGAAACCCAATTGTTCAGGGCTAATGAGAAGGTGGAGTAGGGGATTCATTCATTGCACCATGCTTGATGATATGATCTTATAAATCATGTTTCATAGGAAAATGGGTGTGAATCCATTGGCCTCACTTGGTGCATTTTTCTTCAGTATCAAGGTGAGGAAGGTCTCATTCAACCTCGACCAAATCTGATGTGTTTTATGAGATTCCTCCACAAACGCAACTATGTCTTCCCCAAGGAAGGGTTAGCTGGATTTATAAAATTCATATGTAAATCCATTTGACCCTCGAGATTTGTTATTGGTAATTTCTTTTACCACTATTTCCACTTCTTCTCTCGAGATCTCCCTCAACGAGGTTGCATTCTCATCATAAGATATCAGTCTCAGAACGTGTTCAGTCACATAATCAATAACCTCCATCTACTCTTGGTTTCCTTCTATCATAATATTGCAGAAGTAAGAGATCAAATCCTCCTCCATGTCCCTATGATCGATGAGTCTGTCTCCACTACTACAACAAAGGGAGAAGATAATGTTATGTTGCCTATGATTGATCTTAGATTGATGGAAAAATCAGGTGTTCCTCTCCCCATCATTAACCCATTCAATGCATGTTTTCTATCTTCACATAACCTCCTCTTGCATAGATCTCTCCTCTAACTCATAATTAATTATTCCCTCCTCTATGTCTATGGAATTCAATCACCCCTTTCTAATGATTTGAATTTGCAACTCTTCCATCTTCTCCTCCAATTGATTATTGTCCTCCAGAATGTTCACAAACTCCTGCTTATTCTGGGTTTTTATCTTGAGCTTTAGTTCTTTCAAATTATTCTAGAAAATTTTCATGTGGCTGCTACCATGAACCTAAATATCCCTTGACCATTGATCCAGCTTATCTACAAACCCTGGATTACTCAACCAAAATCTCTCAAATCTAAGGGGTATGTTCTTCGGATCTGATTTCATATCTATCTTTAATCGAATGGGCCAATGGATGAAACCCATACTGGGGAGGATCATAAATTCTACAAAGGAATTTGAGATCATGACTTCTTTTGAAATTAGGAATCGATCCTATCTACTAGAAATATGTTGTTTTCCTCCTCTCTATTTTTTCCATGTGTGGACGCCATTTCAGATATAGAAATTTGAGAGATTCAGATATTGGATGGTGCAATTAAACAAGGTCAATATTTGGTCTTTCCTGCGTATCCAGCTGCTTTTTTTCTCCATATTACATATCATATTAAAATCACCCCTACTATCGAGTTGGGTTCCTAAAGTGTTTCTTTTATTCTCCTTAGATCTCCTATGAATTTATCCTTCATACCTAGGATATGAGGGTCGTAAACTACCTTTAATCTAGTCCACACCTCTACCTTGATACAACAAAATTTTCCTATCAAATAATGGGTCATACCTTTCCAATTGTAGAATGCCACCAATGATGGGTCCTAAAGGATAACAATTCAACCCAAAAAACCCTGAGCATTATGTAGGTTTTAACCCTGTACAAAAATTACCTGCATATGAATTCTAAAAAACAAAAAATAAGCAATGCGAGAGCACAACAAATAAAACACATATACATAGAGATTTTCCCCTGATCCGAAAACCAGGACTACCAACTTGATTTTTCATTGTGTTCCTTTCAATGTTACAATACATATTTATACATGCCGAACAATCCAATACCATGGACAGAAAACCATCACGTCCAAAACCATGGACTGTAAACCATCGTGTCCAAAAACATGTGCGAAAATCATGCACAAAACCATAGGTAGGTCCACCAAACCTAACATAGGGTCCGAAACCAAAATTTTGCAGGGTGCTACCTCGGACCCCATAGAGTGGGGTTATCTGCTCCCATCAAAGCCCCTGTGTCTCCCCCCGCTACACAATTGGCGCAGCAAAGGGGGGTTTTCGCTCCCCCTCCTAACCCCCTGGTTAACTATGTGGGCTAGTCGTGGAAAGAATATAACACAACCCAAAATTCTCCCACTTGTTGTTTTCTTTCCATAGGGGGCCACAAGAGAGATTAGTCATTTATCCAGCCATGCAATGCCCATTGTTTCTCTACACAAAGAGAACTTCTCAGAGCTCACAGATTTTGTCAATGCATCTGCAGTATTCTTCAAAATGTCCACCTTTACCAGCAACACCTTTTTGTCTTCTATCATATCCCTCACAAAGAGATACTTAACATCAATGTGCTTTTCCTTTCAATGGTAAGCAGGGTTCTTTGCCAAGAAAATTACACTTTGGTTGTAACAGTCTATCCTTATTTCTCCCTGTATTAACCCCATACTTGAACACAATCTCTGTAACCAAACTACTTCCTTGCTTGCATGAGTGGCTGCCATGTATTCTGCCTCTGTAGTTGATAGTGCCACTACAGATTGTTTCTTACTCAGCCAACTGACTGCACCTCCAAATAGGTTAAAAACATACCCACTTGTAGATCTTCTCTGATCTAGATCTCCAGCCGAGTCTGCATCAAAAAAGCCACAGATATCCGAAACTCTATCTAATCCTAGTGTTCCTTGGTAGCACAAACGATAATCACTAGTGCCATGCAAATACTTGAAAACCCACTTCACTGTTGTCCAATGCTCCTTCCCTAGTTTTGACATAAACCTGCTCAATACTCCCACTACATGTGCAATGTCTGGTCTAGTACAAACCATCGCATACATCGGGCTACCAACTGCACTTGCATATGGAACACGGGACATATCCTCCTCCTCTTCTTGTGTCTTGGGACACTTTTCAACAGATAACTTTACACCTACATGAATAGGAACCTTCACCGGTTTACTATCCTACATATTAAAACTCTGCAATATTGTCTCGACATACTTGCTCTGGTTTAACTAGAGCTTCCTCTTTCCCTGATCTCTTTTAACTTTCATGCCCAAAATATTGTTTGCAGCACCAAGATCTTTCATGTCGAATTTGGAGGACAATTGGGTCTTCAAATCCTGGATAATTTCTTTGTCATTTCCAACTAGCAACATATCATCGACATACAAGACTGGATAAATAACACGGTCACCAATTAATTTAAAATACACACAGTGATCGACTTTGCTTCTGGTGAAGCCAAGTCCCCGTATAAATGTATCAAATTTATGATACCACATCCTTGGTGACTGTTTTAACACATACAGAGACTTCTTTAACTTGCATACCAATTCCTTCTTACCCTTCACTGCAAAGCCTTTAGGTTGCTTCATGTAGATCTCCTCTTCCAGATCCCCATGAAGAAATGTTGTCTTCACATCCATCTGTTCTACCTCAAAATCAAAAGCAATAGCAACAGATAAAAGTAATCTAATAGAAGCTAATTTGACAATAGGAGAAAAAAATATCACCAAAATCAATTCCCAACACTTTGGAATAACTTTTTGCTACCAACTGAGCTTTGTATTTCTCAACCTTTCCTTCTACATTTGTCTTCTTCTTGAACACCCATTTGCTGCCAATGGGTTTCCTTCCAGCTGGAAACTCCACCAGATCCCAAGCCTCATTTTTGTGCAAAGATGCCATTTCATCAACCATGGCCTCTTTCCAGAGCTCCCTCCTCTGAATCTACTACTTCCTTCATAGTTTTGGGATCATCATCAGTAACAAATAAAGAAAAATTTGAACAGAAAGCAGATGGACTATACCTTTCTGGCTGCCTTCTTTCTCGAACTGATCTTCTCACACCTGGAGTTTTTGGCTCTTCAGCTTCTGATTCCTCCTCTGTCGTAGAGTCTGATTCGTCCTCCTTTAACTCAAACTCTATCCTCTCAGGTTCCTTTGGTTGGACTTCATGTTTAATAACATCTGTCACCTCTTTGAACACCACATCTCGGCTGTACACAACCTTCCTTGTTACTGGGTTACAAAGCTTATAACCCTTTAAACCATCCTTATACCTAATAAAGAAGCACTTTTCAGATTTACTATCCAACTTGGTTCGTTTCTCCTTTGGAATATGTACATATGCATCACATCCAAATACCCTCAGATGTGAAAGAGAGGGTTTCTTACCAGTCCATACCTCTTGTGGAGTCTTATCCTCCAACACTGATGAAGGTGATCTATTGACCAGTTAACATGCCGTCTCCACCACCTCTACCCAGAGTTCCTATCCTAACCTGGCACCACTGAGCATGCTTCTTGCCCTTTCCATCAATGTCTTGTTCATTCTTTCTGCAACTCGATTTTGCTGAGGTGTATATGGAGTAGTCTTCTGTTGTGATATACCACACTTCTTACAGAATTCTTCAAATTCCTTACTACAAAACTCTCCATCGTTATTTGTCCTCAGCTCCTTTATCTTCTTCTCTGTCTGATTTTGCCACCAGAGCCTTAAATTCTTTAAACCTCTCAAAGACTTTAGATTTCTTCTTAAGGAAATATATCCATGTATTTATTGAGAAGTCATCTATAAATGATACATAGTACACAGACTTACCCAGTGATGGAACCTTCACAGGTCCAAACACATCACTGTGCACAAGCTCTAATATTTGTTTCACCCTCTTACCACCAGAGGGGAAACTCACCCGATTCTGCTTCCCATATACACAATTTTCATAGAAATCAAAATCCAGAGAGCTATTACTCATACCTTCTACCATACCTTTATCATGAAGTATTCGAAGGCCCTTTTCTCCAATATGTCCAGGCCTTTGATGCCACAACATGGTCTTCTCTCCAGAGACCATTAGATTTTCAGTTCCACTTTTAGGAACCACATAACTGTTGCACCCATCAACAACAGTGCTACCTTGAAGCTTGTACAGAGTTTCAATCCAAACTCCCTACATCAATACCAGTGCTCCCCGAACCATCTTGCAGGTATCCTCCTCAAACACTGTTTTTACTCCTACATCATCTAGCTTGCTTACAGAAATCAAATTTCTGGCCAATGTAGGAATATGTAGAATAGCCGAAAGTGTTCTAACCCTTCCACCTTGCAACTTAAACTTTACTTTTCCATGACCAACAATTCTAACCTTTCTATCATCCCCTAAGAAGACATCACCACCATCGTATTTCTCATATTCGCAGAACCACTCTCTATGGGGAGTGAAGTGAAAGGATGCACCTAATTCAATCAACCATGCCTCATGATCTACATGTGTACTTGAAGAAGCCAAGTACACATCCCCACCTTCATCTGAGGTGGTTTTTGCCTCTGCAGAAGGAGCATCATCAGATCCCTTTCTTTGTCAGGAGCTTTAGATTTACAGTCCCTTTCGTAGTGTCCTTCCCTTCCACATTTCCAGCACACCACCTTTATAGGTTTTCTTGGAGATTTACATCTACCTCTAGATTTAGATCTCCCACTCGATGACATATTTTTGCTTTTGTTCTAGGACCGTCCTCGTACAAACAAGGCATCACCATTCTGGCTCTCCATATTTTTTCGTCTCATCATCTGCATCAGCAAGGATGAGACTATTTCATCAAACTGTAAGGCAGTTGCATTGCTACCTATTGCAATAACCAGACTATCCCATGAATCTGGTAGAGAACACAACAAACTAGTGCACTTATCTTCATCCGAAATTTTGATATCAATATAAGATAACTGACTTACCACAGTATTAAACGCATTCATATACTCTGTCACTGACTCTCCATCTTTCATCCTCATGTTATACAACATTTTTTGTAGGAACATTTTATTCACCAGAGACTTAGATTGCTATAAAGTCCCTAACTTGTCCCACAAAGCCTTAGTTGTAGCTTCCCCTGATACATTCAGCAATACTGAATCTAAGACACACAATCGTATTGTGCTCTTTGCCTTCTGATCTAACTTCTTCCATTCTTCATTAGGCACTCCCATTGGTTTAGTACCCAGATCTACCACGATCCACTGATATTTATCCACCAACAGATCCTCCATCTTTAGTTTCCACAACTCAAAACTCCGACCCTTAAATTTCTCGATCTCTATCTTTCCATGACTCGCCATCTTCTTTCACCACCAGAATCGATATCGCAAATCTCCCATTGAACAGGGTCTACCACAGGCCTGAGAGAAACCCCTCAACAACAAAGGTGTCCCCTTGGAGCCAAAACAGCTCTAATACCAAATGTAGTTTTTAACCCCATATAGAAATTACCTGCATATGAATTCTAAAACACAGAAAATAAACAATGCCAGAGCATAACACATAAAACACATATACACAGAGATTTTCCCATGGATCCCAAAACCAGAACTACCATCGTGATTTTTCATTATGTTCCTTTCAATGTTACAATACATATTTAAACATGCCGAAGCATCCAATACCATTGACCGAAAACCATCACGTCCAAAACCATGGACCGAAAACCATCGCGTCCAAAACCATGTGTGAAAATCATGCACAAGACTATATGTAGGTCTGCCCAACCTAACATAGGGTCCAAAACCAAAATTTTCCAGAGCGCTACCCTGAAACCCATAGAGTGGGGTTACCTGCACCTATCAAAGCCCATGTGTCTCCCCCCGCTACACAATTGGCGCAACAAGGGGGTGGTTCTACCCCCCTCCTAACCCCTCGGTTAACTACGTGGGCTAGTCGTGGAAAGAATATAAGAAAACCCAACACATTAATGGCCATGAACTTGCTTCCCTGCCAACATTTAGGAAATATGTTTTCCAGATTTTAACTTGTTACTTTGGTTTCTTGGAGTAGAACAATCCTTTACTTTTCCTTGCTAATCTTTGATTTTATGTAGCAGATCTTACCTTCACTATTTAAGCCTCAAATATTCCATGAGATGAGTTTGATTAGGTAAGTTGAAGGATGCAGGCATAAAACTCCTTCAGATGGCTCAGTTGACCTCAGTTCAATAATAGTTCCCTTTCTCCCTTCAACACCTCTTTATATG
The DNA here is from genome assembly GCA_031772625.1 of Pinus tabuliformis. Taxonomy (NCBI): domain Eukaryota; kingdom Viridiplantae; phylum Streptophyta; class Pinopsida; order Pinales; family Pinaceae; genus Pinus; species Pinus tabuliformis. The sequence goes on from CM062817.1 coordinate 796,463,737, forward strand.
TTTCCCTTCCTCTTTTTCCTCGCTCAATTATAAGTGGCTTCGATTATGAGAGGCTTAGATGTCCACTATCCTTGATTAGGTTGGGATGCTTCGAATCTCCTTCTGGTAGTCACAATCTAGCACACCATTTATTAAATAAGTTTTTAAAGTGGACTAGATAGTTTGATGGGATGTCTTTGACTTCAGCCTTAACCGAGACTTAATAGAATTCTAACATTGTCTTTTCATCTACATTCAATATATTTTTCTTCTATTCAACTTCCAAGATTTTGCTAGTGTGGATTAAGACTTATTTTAGCTTGTAATCGTCTTCCATGTCTTCCAATTATTTCCTTTTAGTGGTGGCCTTTTACGGACCCTCATATTTCTTCCTATTGATATCGATAATTTGAATGTCTATTCGTTCTATTGAGCTTCCGATATGATCATTTATTTCCATGTTTTCTAGAATGGAGAAAGGGTTGTTACATGGGGCTTTCTGTGTTTTCTCTTGAGATGCATTTAGCCTAGGTGTAGCCAGAGAAGTTTGAATCAGTCTACTGCCTTGGGGTGTCAGTTGATTTCTTGTCGATATACCCTTTCATGGGCCAATGACTTGAAAGCCATCATCGTCTTTCTGATCCTTTTCCTTTTTCTCCTATGCTACTGTAATTGGGCGATCTCAGAACAAATGGTCATATTCATGGAATCAATGACATTAGAATGACATGTGCTCATAATCTAGGGGTTGGGTCCAGATTGTGTTGTGATATTCCAAGTTAATTGACTTTGGAAGGGGTTGTGAAATGCTCATATGGACATAGATCCAAGCATAGGCTACATGTCTCCTTCTCTGTATAATCTCTAATATCTCCAAAAATTGTCCTATAGAGTTTTTAATGCCCTCTAATGTATTTGGTTAATATAAATCTTCTAGCAAGGAGAAGAGGCAAACCCGCACTGGAGTTGTTAGAAATTGCTCTTTCTCAAAATTGTAACATTTTTCCCATTGTCAAATGAATAATCCTACATTTTTCATGAAGTGTGACCCATTTTTAAAGACTCTATTATGATTTTTTATATCTACAAAAATCATTGTAAAAAATATGTTTTCTTTCAGCTTGACCTTTATTGGCCCATTAGGGTTCCAGTGGATGATTTCTTATTCTTCTCACTAGATGACCATGAATTTACAAATGATGCCATGGTATTTGATAAATTTCCAGGTGTTTTCCAAATGTTGTTTTTGGATTACAACTAATTTTTTTTTAGAAGTGTTCGAAAAAGTAGCGCCCTTGATCTATTGCTTGCCATTGAACACCTATCATGGGAAAACATTCATTTTCCTTTCCACTAATGTCTGAAACTGAATTTTCTCTCATGCCCATATTTGATCCATTGACTGCATGGATGTAGGTGGAGGGCCCTCCCATCCCCCCTCATGGGATCAGTCATGAGGTGACCAAAATGAAGGGAATCAACAATGAAGATGTCCATGCAACCTGTATTCCGCAAGAACTACTGGAACCACCTGTAATTCTTGCAAATGACTATAACCCATATGAAACCCTAGCCAGCCCTATAACCTTCTTATAAACTTAATATGCTTTCATTTTTTAATTTTTATAATAAATACCTTCTTATAATCCTCATATATGTGGGTCATTTTTCAAAACAAAAAGTTTTCACATTTTTACAATATATATTACTTATTATGATATGTTGCCCTTTTTTTATAAAATAAATAAATATCTTACTATAAATATTTTTCTTATGGCATCAAATTTAATTTTTTGTAATTTTTTTGCATTTTATTCTATAATCAATAAATATTTTATAATAATAAAACATTATTATTTTTTGGTATTTATATTTTGATTTTTGGTTAAGTGTTAATTTTTTTTTTTGTTGAGCTTGGCAGGACCTCCTTTTTCTATTTATAAAAAGCAAGTTTACACCACATATATGAGATAGGTGGCCTCAACTTTCCCAGTTGGAAACCAAGCCTATTAGCCACCTATCCTTGTTATAGGCCATCCAAAAACAATATAGTATCAGTCATTCTAACCAAGCTATATACGTATCAGTATTTATGATAAGAGTCTATATGTCCATATATCATAAGAATGCATCTTTAAAAGTAAATGCTACCGGCAAGAAACAAAAAAACGCCCAAGAAATTGACTAATATTGTTGTCATTCTGAGGCAGACTCAACCTGATCTGGGTCATTCGCTAAGTCGCCAGGCATGTCAGTTAGCTCGATGATGCATGTGATGTGCCTTTGGATTTTGTCTAGGTAGATGTCTTGCTTGTGCATCTGGAATTGGATCATCTGCAAGTCTTTTTTGCAATTGGGCATGTCTTGGAGAGTCAAAGCCATCTCCACTAAAATTTGCTCCATTTCCTTCCCCACAAGGCTCTTCATGAGCCAGTATAGATAGAGGGTTTGTTTAAACTAGGTGAGTCTACCTTTGGTATTCCCAGGATCCGGAATTACTGCCCGCCAATTCTCCATCTCCTATTTGAATTAATCCTCCTATTTTATTTTCCCCTCCCATTTGTCTAGTAGCTTGCAGATGCCCGCATCCATTCCTTCCCTATAGGTTGGCGCCGCTTCACTAATGAGGCATTCTACGGGTTTCCTCCCACGTATTAGTTCCAAAGTGCTCAGGTCTATTGCTCGAGTCAACTACCTCCCCCTTTTGTAACATCCTCTTCCATGAGCAGGTCGGGCCATCTCTCCTCTATGCCCTGCCTGTTCACAAGAGAAATGAATTAGCTCTCAATATGTTGTCTCATGCCTCTCTGGCTTGATATGGGTGACCCACCCCTCATGCAGCCAAGCACAATTGCCTCTGCTCGGGTATGCCTTCCTTTCCTGAGTTTTCTCGTGAGGTTGAGTCTTCCCATACCCCTCTACCTTGAAATGTTGCGCCTCTCCTCTGCCTGGTGTAACTATGCCACTCCTCTACCACTCACTTTTCTCTCACTCCTACCTTTTGTTTGCCTCAACCCCCACATGGTAGTAGCGATTCTCTCGACTACACACTAGAATTCTTCATAGTTCGATACCTAGTTAACGCTCACAAATCTCATAGCTAGCCCATCGATTCAAGTCACTATCACTCCCAATCGCGGTTCCTTCCCTTGGCCCTATGGCTAGTGCTGTTGCATCACTCCTCTGCTCAAAAGAGCTGCCTAACTCCTCTGCCTCTCCCTTGGTCGTCGTTCATGCTTAGCCTTAGCCTCACCACTCGCATTGGGATATTGACTCTCTCGCCCACTCACAAGAGGGGCATCTCATTCCCAAACCTGGTTATTGCTCATGGCTCTCACCTCCTTCCCAAACTAGATCACCATCACCCCCAGATTTCGATGGTCTCCTCGGCCATCCCCCTAATTTCCCTCCCCTATCATCTCCCAAACCCCCCAGCCATAAATCAACAAAGTTTCCATAGCAAGGGGCTTGAAAGACCAAGATACATACATGAGAATGCTTTGTTGAAACCGTCGTTGAAAGCTCCACCGGCTTGCTCTCGTGCTTGTCTGTCCACCCACAATCACAACCATACTATTCTCACTGACCTGAATTCCTTCAAATTCCCACTCTACGTTACTCTGTCGCATCACCGTTCTGCCTTGGCTGCCTCACCTCCTCCTTTCTCTTAGCCATACCTTCCACTTCTCCCATCTCCTTTACCAGATTTCACGCGAGAGGCCACTGTACCCATCACCATAAGCATGTGGGGGACAGTGGGTGGTACCCTACCATTAAAATTCATAACCTCCATATATTTCCGTTTTCCCCTCCTGCCTTGAGCAGGAACCCCGATTGTGGGTATTGTTGTTTGGATTCTTAGTTTCCTATATGTTTTGGTGATCTTGCTGAAGATGTCCTCCTGGGCTTAAAGTCTATCATCCCTGAGCTATATTGGCCATAATTTTTCCATTGGGCCATGTTGCTAATTGCAGCCCCAGTTGGCCAAGAAATCTGTTGCTTTGTTCCCTTTGCTTCTTAAATGTCTGACCACTAGATAGTTGAACTTGAGTATCATCTCCCCTATTTTCTGGATGAGGTGGGCTATCCTCTAACTTTGGCTCAATTTGTCCCATGATGGGCCATTGTTGAGTTTCCTCACGGTGTTTACGACCAAACTAGAATCTCCTTCCACCACCACATTTCGATACCCCATTATTACAACAATTTGTAGTCCCTATCCAAATGTTGTGAATTCTGCCTCATTGTTACTTGCGATCCCACATGAGTCTACATATATGAGTCACGTGTTTGCTTGGGAATCTTGGAATATGCCACCTAATGCTACTACTCCCAGTTCCCTTTTGAGGCCCCGTAAAAATTCATCTTGATGAATCCTCCACCCGGTACAATGAAGTGCATCAGATAATCGATATTCATCCTACCCATTTTCTAGGCATTTGGGGATACCATCTCCATGGTTAAGTATTCTTGCTTCTTATGGAGGAACATGCAAATCTTCTAGGCTCCATTGTTCTGCTAGAATTGTTTCCTTGATATTTCTTACATTTCCTTCTCACACCTCATCTTGTGTTGAGGTTTTTTTTTTTAATTCTGTGATTTCGTTCTTTCGAGATGGCCCAGAGGTTGAATCCCAAGGCCATCCCCCAAGCGTGGCTCATGACTATACTTGAGAAGATGTTGTTTCCTTTATGCTTTGATAGTTCCTATCCATCCTTCTGAAGACTCCTTGTAGTTGGCCCCACTTCTAGTTCGCAAACAGGAAAGAATTCATCATATGCTCTATGTCCTCTCTATCTTGTAGGCACATCCAGCATAAGGATAAACCTTGCATTCCTTTCTTCTGTAGCTGGTCCCAAGTAAGGATTCTCCCTTTACATACCAGCCATAGGAAATGGGCTACCATAGTCCACCATTCTCCCTTCCATATTTTTTTCTAGAGCAGTGCTTGGCCATCTTGTCCTTATTCTAATATTAGCTCGTAAGCTTCTTTGATGGTGAAGGCTCCTTTTGTTGAGTGTCCCCATCTCAAGATATTCGGGTCCATCCTAATCATTATTTGTCTTGTTCTCATTTCTTTGTCGAACTCTATTCATTGCTTTGGCTCTATACCCTAACATAAGCCTTCTATCTTTCTCCATCTTCTCCACTTTCCTGTCCCTTTCCCTCCGGTCTAGAATTATTCTACATATTGAATATTTTTGTCATTGGTAAATCGATAAATATCTTGGAGGTCTTTCCTGTCTATAAGCATTTCTCTTTTCTGCCATGAATCTTGCCAGAATCTAGCTATTCTTCCATTTCGAATTTCCCAGAAAGAATGTTAGGTAATGAGATCATGATTTTGTCTTGTTGAGTTCCATATAGTTGAGCCCTTGGGTGGATATATATATCTTAGGCTTTCTTCAGTTCTCTCTAGCATATTATAGTTTCTTGTCCATATTTGTTTCCATAGGTCCGCTCCTCCCCCTAGCCATCTCCACCATAGTTTTGCTCCCATTACTTGGTTTAAGGTATAGGGATCTCTTAGGCCAAGCCCTCCTTCCATCTATTTCTTTATCAAGCCCTGCCAAGATATAAGAGCCCTTTTTTTCTTATGTTGTGCACCTCCCCATAGGAACTTTTTAAAGATATCCACCATTTTGGCACAGCCCCCCTTAGGTGCTGCCATACCTGATAGCTGGTATATAGGAATTGACTGCAGTATTTCTTTTAGGAGGATTGTTCTACCAGCTAGGTTTAGGGATAAGAAAACCCAGTTTCCCAACCTCCCTCGATATTCTGGATGGTTTGTTGCCACCCTGCCATTTTTAGGGAATTTTTTGATAGGGAAATTCCCAGGTATTTCGTGGGAAGATTACCTGTACTAAATCCTAGAATCCTGGCCAAATAGGATTTTACGTTCCCTTGGGTATTGCAGAAGAAGGTACAGGATTTTTCATTGTTTATTTGTGTTATGGATGCCTGCATAAGGGTGTTGAGGATTTCTTTGATTCTTCGGGCTTCTCTAATTGATACTTGGCAGAAGAGCATGATGTCATCCACAAATTGTTGGTGTGTTCTTGCAAGGTCATTCCCGAAGATTATTAAGCCTTTGATCATGGACTCTCGAGCTTCCTTCTTAATGTATCTTCCCAATTCTTCTGTAGCAATAATAAATAGGAAAGGAGACAATGGATCACCTTGTTGCAGACCCCGAGTGGGATTGAATGTTCGGGTAGGAGTCTCATTTAGTAATATAGAGAATACAAGGGTGGATATCAGAACGCTTATCTAGTTAATCCATCTAGGGTTAAAACCATAAGCCCTCAGGATACTACTTAGGTACTCCCAGCTCAAGCAATCATAAGCCTTTGATAGATCCAACTTCACCAAAATGCCTACGACCTTCTTAGCCTTGAGGGAGTGGACCACTTCTTGGTAGGTGACCAGCCAGTCTAAGATTTTCCTTCCTTCAACAAATCATGTTTGTTCGGGGGAGATAATATTTGGGAGAAGAGGCTTTTGCCACTTGACTATAAGAGTAGCTATAATTTTATAAATGACATTTCATAGGGCAATGGGTCTGAAACCCTGTGGGTCTTCTGAATTTGAAGTTCTAGGGATGAGAGTAATAAAGGTGGAGTTTAGACCACTACATACCTTTTGGTTTCACCTTGATTCCTCCACAACCTCCAGGATGTATTTTCCCATGAACGTCCAAGTGGCTTGGAAAAATTCAATTATGAACCCATTCGTGCCTAGGGCCTTATTTTTTTTCATTCCTTTTATGATTTTTTCCAATTCATTGAGTGTTTCTCCTCTCATCAGGGCTAAATTTTTCTCTTGAGTGACCTTCTGGGGAATGTGCTAGGATATTCTTTGCGTTGCTTCCATTCTATCTTCTTCCGGTTCTGTTATGAGGTCTCTGAAGTGGTTTACGAGGATTCCCTTCATCTCCTCATGTTGTTTGTTATAATTCCCCTCATCATCTTTGAGTGAGAATATTTTGTTGCTCTAGCGATGTTGGACCATGGCCTTGTGGAAGAATCAGGTGTTTCTCTCCCCTTCTCTTAACCAATTCACCCTCGAATTTTGTTTCCACATAATCTCTTATTGCTTATGCCTTTCCTCCAGTTGGCTGATGATTCGTCCCACTTCTAATGTTGTCTCGTCTGATCTCCCTTCTTGTATAATTTTTTTTTGAACTTCCATCATCATTTGATTTAAATGTTGTTGATCCTTCATAATGTGTCCGAAGTCTTCTTTGTTCCATTTCCTTATTTTTTGTTTAATTTATTTTAGTTTTAGTTGGAACGTATGCGTAAAATTCCTCCACTGTTGCTAGCTTTGTGTCCACCAGAGCTTGATTTTTTTGACGAGGCCTTGGTCTCTAAGCCAAAAAGCTTCAAACCTGAAGGGTCCATTTATCGGGCTGGCTTTCAGATCCACTTCCAGCCGAATCGGTTAGTGGTTTGAGCCCATTCCAGGAAGAATCGATGCTTCAATGAATATATCTCTACTAATTACTTGTTTCGAGATTATGAATCTATCTAGTATCGATGCAATTTGGTTGTTCCCTCCTCTTCTATTGTTCCAAGTGTGCACCCCGTTTATAGCTGGGATGTCGACTAGTCTTTGATCTGCTATAGTGTCCCCAAAGATCTCCATATCCATTTTCGTGCTCCTCATGCCGCCCGTTTTTTCCGCCAGTGAGGTGATCATTTTAAAATCACCTCCCACCACCCATAAGTCCTCCAGGTACATGCTTCTCATTTTTACTAAGCTTTATAGAAAAACCCTTCTTTCTCCCGGTATATGGGGTTCGTATACTCTTGCGAGTAACACCCAATCTTTGGATCCAATGACCCTAAATCTTCGAGAGAGGATTTGCAGAATGCTGACCCAATCTTCAAACCATATTTATCCGGGATTCCAAATGATGGCCAATCCTCTTGCACTGCCATTAGCATCCTGTCTAATGACTTGGTACTGGGCTTTATAGTTTTCCAAAATCGCTTTCATCTTTCTTTCACTAATTTTCTTTTCTTGAAGGATCATAATACTAGGTCATCTTTTTTCAATCTCTCTTTGAGATATCTCTGTTTTCCTCTACTATTGATGCCTCTTATATTCCAAGTTGTAATAATGATTTCAATAATTTTGGGGTTGTTGAAAGACCTCTAATAATGGAACCACTCTTCCTGAGTTTACTAATAGTTCCCCCACCATCTGTATGGATTCATTCATAGGTCATCTTGCTCTTTTCTTTCCCCCTTTTCCAAGGGCTCCTAGATCCTGCCCTTGTCTGCTATGAGATCCTAAGTGTTCTGGTTGGGCTATGATCGTTGATCCTTGTTTTATCTTGTATTCTTGAAAGGTTTCTTTATAGAGTTGCTTTTGGTCCTCTAGAATGAAGCGTTCGTCCAGGTGTCTCCACTCCTGTAGAAGTCGTTTCATCACTTGCTCTTCCACACTAAGGTATTCTTTCTAGGAGCCGATTTCCATTGGATTTTGCTCCACCATTTGCATGTTGTTCTCCTCTCTTTGTTTTTCAATTACTGCTTGTCTCTTTGGTCTATTGCCCTCATTCTCTTTCTGTTGAGTGTCTTTCATCTCCTTAGTGGCTTCCCCGCTCGTCTCCCCCATCTCATCCTTTTGAAAGGTAGAAAATCTATTGAGATTTTGTTGCTCTACCTCTTTTTGGTGCACCTTCTGGTTTCCTGCTAATTTATGTTTTCTTCCCTTTCTGTGCACTTCCTGGAAACCGTCTCCATCATCTTTTCCCATTGCCTCTCCTACCTTCTTTCCTTACGACTGATTTCCTGGGTTGTTTAGCGGGCAAGCTTGGTACATATGCCAATATTCATGGCATTGCCTACATCTGAAAGTGATATGCTCGTAATCCAGGGTTTGCTGCCATACCTCATCATGGTATTCTAGTTCTATGTAGTTTGGTAGTGACTCAGTGATATTCATGTAAACACAAATTCTTGCATAGGATGTATACCTACCTTTTCTTGTCGAGTTTGCGACTTTGACAAAAGTGTCGATCGATTTGTCTATTCCTTCTAGTATTTCAGGGTCCCAGAAGTCTATTGGGAGGTCGAAGAGTCAAACCCAGAAGGGAGTCGCTAGTAGCTTCTCCTGGTTTAGGTTATATCACTCTTCCCACTATCACATGAACAAGCCTGCATTGTTGAAGAAATATGGTCCATATTCAAAAACCCCCTCCTTGTCTTCTAGGTTAGAAACAATTATCAAGAAGAACCCTTTTGCCCCCAACATGAGATCTATATGCCCCTTTGGCTGCCATCGTTGCTAGATCCATTTTATCAATTCCTTCTCAGTTGGCCAACCCCAAATAAACTTGTAAAACAGGGTGTGGTCCTTCGTATATCCTATGTATTCCTCCAGGTTGTTATTAGGTATTACAAATCTGGGTTTCTTGGTTTCTCTGGGCAAGCATTTTCCTCCCAGCCCAACCTGCCACTTCGCTCCTAGTACAGGTAAACCATCCCTGCGATTCCCATTTCTACCATCTGTGCCCTAAAGGCTCATCTCACCTGCAGAGACACTTTGGTAGGATGGGATCTCTCCCCCCCGCCATACCACTCATTCCTCTGTTAGTCTTCTCCGTTATCGTTTTTCCTTGTCCCCGTTGCAGTCCCTAGAGATGCAGATCTGGCAGGCATTACCCACAAGCCCAAAGCCCAACTGCTCCTGCTTCCAAGGTTTGTAGGTCTGTCAGGCACTACCCATGAGCCCAAACCCTAGCCGCTCTCGCCATCATCACCCGTGTCTCCAATAAGGGGTTGGTTAAGTGTTAATTTTAATAAGTAATAATTTTATTTATAATAAATTATCATGTATATAATCATCTAATAGGAAGACTACAAATTTTCAATTACAAACATATTAATTCAAGGATGAATAATTATTCAATTAACAAGACTGATAGGATTTTTAATATTGTGTTGGTGAATTTTGAATGGTAATTCTCTCATAGGTATGAAATAATTTCAATTTATTTCATTTTTCTTCTAGTTATTAGATATTATTTTCTATTTGCAATGGTTTAGTTTCTTGATTTTTGTTTCAAGAGGATGTTAGAGGTAGCTTTTCTATGAGATAGTAGGTACTAGCTATCTTCCATGGAAGAGAAAAATGTTTGATATTTTTAGGAGTAAGAACTTATGAGGGCTAGTTAATGGTGAACACAATAAACTTTATTATGGTAAGAACATGTTTATAAGGGAAAAATCATATAGATAAGTAAGGGGTCTCATTGGGAAAACTATGTCAAATAGTCTAGAGGTATATATAGTAGCCAAAGATAACCTAATTGAAGTGTGGTAAATTTTATGCTCTTTGTACGACAAGACCAATGATAATTATGGGAATTTTGAAGTCAAAATTAGGTCTCAAAGAAAGACATGTACTGGCAAAATTAACTTTATAAGAACCAATAGTATTGAAGATTATGATTTCATCCTCATGGGTAAATAATTTGGAGCGAAAAGAAGTAAACTACATTTTATAATTATACTTTGTGTTTATCTCCTTATAGGATTACTCAAGTGTCAAGTGTAGACACCCGTTTCATGTGGAATAAAATTCCACATCCAACGAGTAGCCACTCTACATAGTTATGAGTATATCCACACAAGAAAATGAAAATAAATGAAAAGACTTCTTTAACACACTTTTTCATTCATTTTCATTTTTTTTGATGTGTGTCTACTCAGAAATAGCTAAGTGGGTACTCATTGGATGTGCAATTTAATTCCACATCTGGTGATTGTTAACACTTGACATTTTAACAAAAATATAAGTAGTTCAACCAAAATACAAAAATAAAAGTAGTTTCATTTCTTTTTCTTTAAAAAATCATAGCTCTTATAATTATTTTATTAGTTGAACTCTAATTCTGTTTATTTTCTTAAGAGGTCCATTTTTTTCCTAAAAAATTCCATAATGGTTATTATATATTCCCTAGAGATAAAGGTTGTTGATTTACTTCATCGAAAATTCACTACCTTGCACTTTATTTTCTTAGCTGCATATAAAGAAAGAAGGATTGAAAAATTAGTATCGAGCCTTAAAGGGGGATAATGAATCCTTGATGATGAAAATGATTGGAAAAAATAAAATCATTAAAAAATTATAGAAGTGAAAGCATAACCTTCTGTTGGATGTTAGTCATCTACAAAATGCTAGAAAGAAAATGAATGATGTTGAATACCCAAACTCATCTAACCATGATATTGTTTCTACTCCAGTTCATTATATGACAATTGATGTTGATGTTAGCATTTCATTGCATGGTTTATTGGTAGCTACTCATGTTTTGTGTCCCATCTCTGGAGGTGGACTTGGGAATAAATGAGAGGTTATTGCTAATCCAATGGCCTTTGAGATAGATACATATAAGAATTTCTTGGATATAATACTATTACTCCTACCTCACTCCCTACATCTAGTCGTGGTGAATACTAACATGTGTTATTTGTTTCAGGAGTACCTTAAATTAGGTTATTGGAGGAGTTACCCTCTACTAACTGTGCTGAGTAGACTTATGGGCTGATTGACGAAGTTGTTGCAAAATTCCTCAAAATTATTTCTTTTCTTTGGTGTCAATGTTCAAACATCTTCAAGGGTGTTTTTCAATCACACTTTCACAAAAAAATTTCTTTCATATTATTGAAAATTCCTAGACTTCTTCAAGAGCATTGTTCATTCATACTTCCTTAGAATTGTTGTATTCTTACTAGTGAAAATGTCCAAACTTCGTCATGAGTAATTATTATTAATGGTGATAGTGTTTAGACATTTTCAATAGTTTTGTTAGTCTTCCTCGAAAGTGTTTACTTATGTTTTGTTATATTTAGATTCCTCAAGTGTATTGTTTATTGTTGATGATAGTTTTCATACTTCCTTGGAGGTATTTCTTGTTGATGGTGCTTTTGAGTACAAAGAAGATACCTTCACCACATCCATCATGTTGGTGAAGTTTGTATCTTTTGAAATTTTCTAGTGATATGGGAAGTTGTCATTAAAGGGGAGTGTTGATATAATGCTATCTTCCTCCATAAGTGTTCCATTTTCTTGATCATTACTAAGGAGTTTGATAATGTGTCCGTTTGGAAGGTAATAATTTCTAGGTTATATCAGAAAAACTTATCATTCTATGTAAAAACAGTATATGCCACATTCATCATGTATTGAAATACTGGTGTAAAGATTATTTATATAAAGTGGTGAAATTACAATATACCACAAGTATTATTGGGATGCGATTCCTTAATATCTATTGGTATATATTAGACTTAGCAAGACCCATGAGACACAAAATAAAATACATGAAAAATATATAGTAGTCTTATCATTGTAAAGTGATGAAACATTTATAGTAGTGCTCTTAGAAAGATTGGAAATTTATGAAGATAATAATGATAATATTACCTTCTAGTTGATTTACCACACAAATATGGTGTACCCTTTACCTTCTGTCATTTCTATTTAAGTGTTGTTATTATGAATATGAATTTACATTAGTAAATTTTTTTGATGTTTTATATTGTTATATTTTTATATATTTCCAATATTCTAACTTGATGAGTGTTCCTTATTACCTAAGACTCATCATATTTATTATAAACGAATAATATTAATATTTACAATATACTATAACTATTAGGATTAGGAATCTAACACATAATCACCAAGTAGCACACATTAAGAGGATGCCTTATAGTATAAAGTAAAATTTTGAGATAAACCATCATAGGTTAAGGAAACAATAGTTCTTAATTAGTGTTGTATAAGAAAGTAAATTTTTCAATAGGTTGCTTGGTTGCAATAATCGTCCATCATTTTCATGTTGAACATTTTTACAATCAATGTTTGGTGTCACCATTGGAGAATGTTACTTCACCTGTATTTTAAGCTATGAATAATACATATTGTTTGGGCATTTGTGCGGATTGTAATGAGTAAGAAATAAGGAACAAATTAAATAATGCTTGTGATGTAGGTACAAATTAAATAATGTTTTTGATGTAGGTACAACACTCAAATCCATCCTTTGAAGGGGTAAGATGTGTATAAACTTAGGCTAGTATTTCTATAATGAGAAAAGAAAAGTGTTGATTAAAAAGAGGTAAGAACATCAAAAATATTATTAATCATTCAAACTCTCCAAAAATGATTATTGGGGGTTCTTTCCAAAGATTATCATTAGGAATCCCAATAATGTTGTTTTGTTTCACGATGTGAACTTTTCTATGTGAAAGATTATATATATATATATATATATATATATATATATATATATATATATATATATAAAATATGGTGTAAGAAATTCTATCTAAGTACTCACTTCACACATATTGTTTTGTCATTGTGGGGGTGATGAGAAAAAAATGAAATTCACTTAAGTTAATTTAAGAAAAGTAAAATGTTGAAACTATTTTATGAATTATTCATATTGGAAGTAAAATTAGACCTAAAACATCCATAAAAGTGTTATCCCAATAGTAGAAAATGGAAAGGGTCCTTAAAAATAAGATTTAAAGGGAATTAAAAATGTAACCTTAAACTGTATAATAATTTGTTGTTTTAACAATTGTTTATGTTTTTTGTTTGTTAATATTCTATCTATGTTATTTTAATTGCAATAATAGGAATTTATGGAATACCCATCCACCATGTGGTGAAAATAATATTTTTATTATGTTTGTGTAGAAAATAATATTTGATTAGGGAAATTTTAGGGGTTGAATGTGGGTTAATTTTCTATTTCTTAAAAAAAAATCCACAATTTCTATATCTTCTGATAATGATTCGTCCAAATTTTATAATATAAAATAATTTTATCTTAAAAATCACCAATATTATATAGAGGCTATATAAAATCACTAGTGATTTGAATATTTTTATAAAAATATAACCGAATATTTCTATAAAAATATAACCGAACATTTTATATTTTGCATAATAAGGACTAGCAATATTCAACAGCATATCTAAACTATATGATAAATTTGTATCCTTAAAATTTTACTTATATTTGAGAAGTCATTTAACTAAATAATTATTTTCTTTTGGCTTTGTGTGATGATGAGAATAAAATGTAATGTACAGAGGTTAATTCATGAAAAAAAGTGTTGCACAAATAAATACTATATGCTTGATATATATTAAAAGTAAAACTATACCTAAACTATAAAAAAATATTGCTTATTAATAATAGAACAAGGAAATGAACCTTTAGGAATAATATCTAAAGTTAGAATAATTAGATATTTTGTTGAAATGTTTTATAATTATTTTCAGTGTGTTATTTCAGCAAATATGTTAATTAAGTGCAATAATAATGCTTAAAAAAAATTATTTAACATGTGTGATAATTCCCTTCATGTTGGCTAGGAGAAGTCACACCTACTCCAAGTAGACTATGCCCTTTCCATCAAGGTCCACCTAACTACGCCTTGTGGCCATTAAAAACTCCAACCCTCTATGAAATATTGTAAGTGGCCATCTGCTTATCCTACTTTCCATTAATATGTGTACCCATATACATAATAAATTTAAAAGTCCATATGTTAACTCTAAAATACAAGATTCAATACATTTAACACAACATATAAATTTGCAAAGCACGGAGAAGTGCCTAACATCTATAGAACAATATGGTAATAAATGTTACACTTACAACTATAAAAGATATAATGAAGGGATATGAGTACAAGTAGTAACTCATTATAGTAGTACAACAATGTTAAGGCACATAGAACCTATCATAGGCCTAAACTTTTCACTTTGTTGGAATATTCCATACCACTAACAAAGTCTAGTTGCTACTTGGTATCAACTTCACATCATGAGTTGAGATGAAAATCAAACACTCATATCACCCATGTTCAATTGTGTCACCATAAACAATAGTACGCCACAGTACACCATTGCCATCCAACCATAAGAAATTATTGTTAACATATCCTCCTAGCCACAAATATAGCCAAACTGCTTAGTGCAAGATCCCTTTAGATATGATAGTCACCTAAAATATTATAATTATTTCCAAAAAAAACCCACATATCTTCTATGGAAATATTATTTTTGTAAAATTTCTATAAACAACCCAAAATATACCACATAACCTACCCATGGGATCCTTAATAGAAGCCCTCATAATCATGTCAGGCTCCACTATGAATCAGTTACCAAGACTACCTAGATATATACTAATATTACAACTTGAGAAATATTCTTGATAATCCTTTCATCCTATCACATTTCGCTCTTCCTAATGCATTTCAAGTCCGAGTATTTTCTAACACCTTTGTCGAAAAACGCAAACAAACTTTATTAATGAACATACACCTAACCTAGTAAAGATAACCAGCCCAAGGGATTCGGCCCACTCAACCACTTAAACATGTCAAATTGTTACTTACATTTAACATGTAATTAATATTGCCTTTATCCATTTATTTTACCATAAATAATCATAATACCCATTGATTTTGTTGGTTTCAGATTTGTTTTGGATTTGAAGCCTCCCAAAAAACTAACAAAAAATAAAACAAGCATGGTAAAACCATGAATCCTAAGAATTAATCCCAGAAAAGCAAAACCATAATTTTGGCCATAAAACGGGAGTTTTGTCGTCAGTGTATGCCAGGACGCTATCCATGATGCGAAAGGGTTTGGAAAAGACCATCATTTCTTGAGACCGTGACATGGCTGCATTATATAACAGCTTCCATAAAGTGTGCCATAAATCAAGTTGTTCACAGTAGCTCAATACTTAGTGAACAATTTATAAAGACGATCAGAATTTATAAAGACATTCCACTTTCACAACCCTGCATAATGCAGCGCACATGATATCCTAGTACTATTAACACATTTTCCAGGTAAGCGAACAAACAATATAATGGAGTCGTTTAATTCTGTGGCAATTTTTTTTCAGTTTAGAAATTCTATCATAAAATAAAATGTCGTTGGTTACTAAATGTTCTGCCAAACATTCGTTAACATCCATTTATTACATGTTTAGTTTACTCCATATTCATTTGAAAAATCATTTGCTAGTAAAGAGAGTCCTACCGAGCACCCAAACCTAAAAATGAAATCAAAATCTCATTTCCAAACCAACCAACCATGGATGTTAGCCCGTCCATAGAAATTCCTATGGATGTCGAATTGAGTTGGAAAATTTGATTTTGTAATTTTACAGGTTCTAAATCTTATTAGAAACTTGGATTGCCTAGACTACAGAGTTTAAACTTGGTAGTATAACCAATCTTTGCTTGACTTTAGATAAAATTAATAAAAAATATAGGATAATTACTTGAAATATTCTAACCATCAGAATTTATTACTTTCATTTTTTTTACCTTATATAATATATACATAGTTGAGATTGAAACATTTTATTTGATATGAGCATGGAAATATGGATTGCCTAGACTTCAGAGCTTAAACTTGGTACTATAACCAATCTTTTCTTGACTTTACATAAAATTAACAAAAAATATAGGATAATTACTTGAAATATTTTAACCATCAGAATTTATTACTTTCATTTTTTTTACCTTATATAATATATACATAGTTGAGATTGAAACATTTTATTTGAGATGAGCATGAAAATATTTTATTTATAGACTTTGTTAATGTTATTCAGGATAATAAAATATTTTATTTATAACCAACATTGAATTTTATTATTATTATTATTATTATTAAGTATGACACTAATTATATATTAACATTACAAATAATTGATTTTTTTTTACTTTGAATTACTTCATCTTAAGACATTAAAACTTTTTATTATTATTAACAATTTTTTTTGAAAACTTTTTATTTCAACATATAATTAATATTGTAATAAATTAGTTAACATGTATATAAATTTAACATTAAAATATTTTTAACAATATTAAAACTATGTATTTTTTTTCATATTAAAAAGTTAAAATATAGGCTTTTTTGTTTGTTTGTTTTTTTCTCTAACATTATCTATCTCTAAAGATGATATAAAATTAAAATATTTTATTTACATAGATTTTGATTAAAATATGTTTACCACATTTCCCTCATATAAGATTGTAATATCAATAAGAAGTGGAATATAAAATGTTTTTACGGCATCTCCTTCATACTAGATTTATAATACTTGTCTCTAAATGACTATTATTGTTTTTGTTTTAATTATAACATATCTATTTAGAAAATATTTTATTTTAACTTAAAAAAAACATGTCACACAAACTGAATCACACATGGCCCTCATACTTATTTATGGAATACCCTTTTCAAAACAATAGAGTATTCTTCTAAAATATTGATTTCACCATTGGATCCAAAATAACGAAATCAACGGGAAACCATTATTAATTTGTTAAATTTGACTTTTATTTTTGGAAGTATCTAATTAACTTTCTTAACCTAATTTTGATTAATTTTAAATAATCCTGACGACTTTTTCAACCAATATCTTCTGCTGTACAGTTTTATTTTCTGTAAATTTCCATTTTTTCCCATGTGCAATTTTCCACAATCTACCTATTGAGCCCTTCTTCATTGCTTGGGAAAGAGTACTACTGTGTACAGAATCCATATAGACTCGTACTTCATTGTTTGGGACAGAGTACGACTGTGTACAAAATCCATATAGACTCGTAAGGATGGATTTTTGCTGCAGTCGTCTTTTTCTTTCAACATTACCCATAACATTGCTTTGCACACCTGTGTAAATTTAGATCTAATGCGGTTGGCCGAGTCATTGTAGACGCTGGAATGCTGCGTTTATCCAGGGGTGGTAGAATCTCAGGCTTTTCTTTTTCTTATTAAGTTACACATATCTACTCAACACAGGGCACGTGAAACATTCCTATAAACTTATTAGATTTCCCATTTTATATTTTATAATAAAATACTTCTTATAATACTCATATGTGGGTTGTTTTTTCTACGCAATAAGGTTTCACATTTTTAAAATATACACCTTTTACTATAATAGCCCCTTTTTTTTTGGTTTTTAATAAACATATTTGTATTCTAAAGCATTTTTTATATATATAAAATGGATTTTTGTCAAATTATTTTATTATAAATAAGTATTTTTATTATTATAATAAAAATTTATTATTGTAACAAACAAATATTTTATACTTAAATTTTAATTTTCAATTAAGCATTAATTTTAATAAATAATAATTTTAAAATGGAATCCCTTGTCCCCATTGAAAAATAATAATTTTAAAATGGAATCACGTGTTTCCATTGAAAGTATGGTTATGATTAGATATCTAATATATAAAAAGAAGCTTTACAACATGGAATCCAAGAAGCGATTCCATTGAAAGTATGGTTATGATTAGATATCTAATATATAAAAAGAAGCTTTACAACATGGAATCCAAGAAGCTCCCAAAAATTGCTTCTAATTTTAGTCAAAGCCCCACCTTCGCTCAAGCGTAGGTGGCATAAGGATGCCCCATTTTGGCTCAACCATTGAGGGATTAAGGAGGAGATCATCATGATTAGCAAGGATAGTGTTAAAGATACTATTACCTCCAATTTTAAGGACACACTATGAGATGGTAAGGAGTTGGAGGGCAAAAGGAAGCTAAGATACTATAAAGAGGTGATCAACCCCACCCTTGATAACCATTATTGTCTCTCTATGTTGACTAACACTAAGAACAAAATGAAAATTGCTAAGGTAACAACTAATTATCATGAGCTTCAAATGGAAACCAAGCACTGGTCTACTCCCAAGACTCCATGTGACGATATAATCTGTCAGATTTACGCTACTAAGAGAGTGGAAGATGAAAAAAATCTCTTTTAGGCTACTTGACTCTTACTCACATCCATTCCCAATTCCCTAACATCTACCACACTTCCAATCTTCTTGGATTATTAAGTCATCCCAACTATAGCGATTTTGGAGCGTTTCTTTCACTTCTTTTTTATCCTAGAAACAAGATTTGGAAGAATGACAATTATATTTTTTTCTTTTTTTTTGAGCTCTGGTAGACCGCATTGGTCTTAGTGGACGTTAATCATCATCATCATCTTTTTATAGGAAAATTATTTCAAATTTTTAGTTACAAATATATTAATTCAATAACTAATAATTATTCAAATAACAAGACGTATTGAATATTTTTAATTTGTGTTGGGGAATTTTGAATGGTGATTTTCTCGTACATATGAAACAATTCCAATCTATTTTATTTTCTTCTAGTTATTGGCTATTCTTCTCTATTTGCAATTGATTAGTTTCTTGATTTTTTTTATTCATCATGGTGTTAGAAGAAGTTTTGTTCCTGAGTTAATAGGTACTAGATATCTTCCATGGAAGAGAAAAATGGTTGATATCTTAGGGAGTAAGAACCAATGATGGCTAGCCAATGATGAACACAAGAAACTTTCTAATGCTAAGAACTTGACTATATCGGAGAAAGAATGTAAATAGGCAAGGGGCCTCATTGGGAAAACTATGTGAGATAGTACACAACTACATATAGTAGCTGAAGATAACCAAATTGAGGTGTGGCTATGCTCTTTGTTTGAATCGACTAATGATCATTAGGGGAATATTGAGGTAGAAGGTTAGCTTCAAAACAAAAAATGTACTAAAAAAAATTAACTTTTTAAGAACCAGTAGGATTGAAGATGATGATGTCATCCCCAATATAAATATTTTAGATTGAAAAGAAGAAAACTACATTTTTTAATTGTATTTCCAGCTTATGCCTTTATAAGTTTACTAAAACGTCAAGTGTACACACTCTTTGGATGTGTAGTGAAATTCCATATCCAACGAGTACTCGCTCTGCATATTTTTGAGTAGATAGACATCGATAAAAATGAAAATACCTGAAAAATGTATTCAATGTGTTTTTCATGTATTTTCATTTTTTTTCCTATGGGTCTACTTGGAAGTATGTAGATTGAGTACTTGTTGGATGTGGAATTTAATTATGCATCAAACGAATATGTACACTTGACATTTGAGTAAACTTATAAGGAGATAAGTTGAAATAGAATAGGAAAATTAGTTTTTTTTTTCCGTAACTCTTGTTTTATTATATAAATTGTATTTTTTTTTATTAGGAGGATGGCCGATTACCTCAAAATTCCCATAATGTTTACTACCTATTCCCTAGAGATAAAGGTTGTTGATCTGCTTCATCAAATATTCACTACCTTGTAGTTTATTATTTCTTAGTTGTATATAAAGAAAGAATTGAAAAATCAATATTGAGCTTTGAAGGAGGATCATGACTCATTATTGATACAATTGCGTGCAACAAATGAAATCGTTTAGAAGCTATAGAAGTGAAATAATAATCATAAAGTTGTAGAAGCTATGGAAGTTAATTATCTGCAGAATGATGAAAAGAAAAAAATATGTTGAAAGTGTGTGCCATCTTTGGGGGTGGATTTTGGAAGAAAAGATAGGGTGTTTCTAATCCAATAACCCTTGAGATACATAAATATAGAGCATGCATTAGATATAATATTATTACTCCTAAATCACTACCTACACCTAGTCATGGTGAATCTTGATATTCGTTATTTGTTGTAGGAGGAACTTAAAGAAAGTTGTTGGAAGTGCTTCCCTCTACTGAATGTGTTGTGTAGATTGATGAGATGATTGATGATGTTGTTGCAAAATTTCCAAAAAAGGTAGCTTTTTGTTGGTGTAAGTGTTTAGGCATCTTCAAGAGTGTTGCTCGTTCATAGTTTCTCAAATGTGTTTCTTTCTTACTAGTGACAATGCCTATACTTCTTCAAGAACATTGTTTGTTCATAGTTTCTCAAAATTGTTTCCTTCTTACTAGTGACATTGTTCAAACTTCTTCATGAGTAATTCTTATTACTAGTGATAGTGTCTAGACTTATTTGTGAGTTTTGTTAAGCTTCCTCAGAAGTGTTTCATATATTTATACTTCTTCAAGAGTATTGTCTATTATTGATGATAATGTTCATACTTACTTAGAATCATTTCTTGTTGATGTTGCTAATGTGTACATAAAAGTTATCTTCATGACCTCCATAATGGAGGTGAAGATTGTATCCTCTCAAATTTTTTTGTAATGTAGGAAGTTTCCATCAAAGCTGATTGTTGATATAATCTGATCTTCCTTCATAAGTGTTCCATCTCCCTAGTCATTATTAAGGAGGATTGTTAGAATGTGACCATTTGGAAGTTAATAACGGCTTGGTTATATTAGAAAGAACTCTAATTCTTTGCAGATGGTATATATACCACACTTGTCATATATTGAGATAATGGTGTATTAATTTATTTTATGAAGTGGTGAAATTACAATATCCCAAATGTATTAGTGGGGTGTAATTCCATGATGTCTCTTAGTATATATTAGACATTCGGGAGCCCCATGAGACACACAATGAAATACATGAAAAATATATGTTAGTATTATCATTGTAATGTTGTGAAACATTTATAGTGGTGTTCTTTGTAAGATTGAAATTTTGTGAAGATTATAAAGACACTATTACCTTGTAGTGGATTTACTAAACAAATATGGTGTATCATTTACTTTAACTCCATTGTAGTACTGCTTAAGTGTTTTTATTATGAATACCATCTTATATTGGTCAATTTCTATTGTGTTTTATATTATTGTATGTTCCAAACTTCTTCATGAGTAATTCCTATTACTAGTGATATTGTCTAGACTTCTTTGACATTTTTGTTAAGCTTCCTCATAAGTGTTTCATATATTTAGACTTTTTCCAGAGTATTGTTTATTGTTGATGATAATGTTCATACTTAGAAGTGTTTCTTGTTGATGGTGCTAGTGTGTACATAAAATTTATCTTCACGACCTCCATCATGGAGGTGAAGGTTGTATCCTCTCAATTTTTTTCGTAATGTGGAAAGTTTTCATCAAAGGTGATCGTTGATATAATCTGATCTTCCTTCATAAGTGTTCCATCTCCCTAGTCATTATTAACAAGGATTATTAGAATGTGTCTGTTTAGAAGTTAATAATGGATTGGTTATATAAGAAAGAACTCTAAAGCTTTGTAGAAGAGATATATCCCACACCCATCATAGATTGAGATACTGGTGTAATAATCTATTTCATAAAGTGGTGAAATTACAATATCCCAAATGTATTAGTGGGATGTAATTCCATAATGTCTCTTAGTATATATTAGACATTAGGGAGTCCCATGAGACACATAATGAAATACATGAAAAATATATGGTAGTATTATCATTGTAATGTGTGAAACATTTATAGTGGTTCTCTTTGTAAGATTGAAATTTTCTGAAGATTATAAAGATACTATTACCTTGCACTTGATTTATTACACAAATATGGTGTATCATTTACTTTATCTCCATTATAGTATTATTATTTATTATAAATAAATAATATTAATAATTAAATTATGTCATAATCACTAGGATTAGGAATCTAACACATAATTACCAAGTAAATCACAGTAAGAGAATGCCTTATAAGAGGATGCCTTATAATACAAAATAAAGATTTGAGATAAATGATCATAGGTGAAGTAAATAATAATTAGTTGCAGAAGCAAGTAAAAATTTCAATGGTTTTTTTGGGTGCAATACTCAATCATTTTTATATTGATCATTTTTAGTGTAAACTTATGGCACCTCCATTTGTGAATGTTGCTTCATGCCGTATTTAAATTGTATCAACTTTACACTATGCATGATAAAGGTTGTTTGGTCATGTGTGCAAATTGTAATGTGTAAGTATGAAAAAATTAAATAATGTTTTTGACGTAGGTACAATATTCAATTCCATTCTTTAAAAAGGTGAGAAGTTCATATAATTGAGTTATATTTCTACAATGAGCACAAAAATGGACTCGTGAATAAATAAGAACGTTAAAAGAAAAAAATTAAACTTTTAAATTTTCTTAAAGTGATCGCCCTAATAGTAACCAAAAAATATATATGAAAATATATGAAAGATTATTATATATATATATATGAAAATATATCAAAGATTATTATATATATATATATATATATATATATATAGTAATAGTAATAGCGTTAGCGTAGGAAATTTAATTTGAGTACTCACTTAACCACTTAACAATATGCCTCTATATATAGTTGTTATGGGGTGATGAGAATAAAATACAATGCACCTAAGTTAATTGAAGAAAACTAAAATGGTGAAATAATAAATGCAATATGCATGATTCATACAAATAAAATTAGACCTAAAACATCCACAAATTTTTTATAACAATAGTGGAAACCTAAAATATCAACAAATTTTTTATCACAATAGTGGAAAGAGGAAAGGGATTTTAGAAATAAGATTCAAATGGATTAAAATGGCATTTGACAATATACTTTTAAAATAGAGAATAATTGGAATTTTTTTTTATAATTGATTTACGATTTTTTTTGGGTTAATTTTTTATTCATGTTACTCAAGGGTAGTAATATGAATTTAGGGAATACTCATTCACCATGGAAATAATATGTTGATTGTTTTGATGTAAGAAATGTTATTTGAGGGAGGAAAAATTTAGGTAGTTATATTCAAATATGGATTAATTTTTTTTTTTTAAGAAATAATATTAGAATTTTTTTTTAATTTTCTAAAATTGTTTTTCTCAAAATTATCAGTATAAAATTATTTCATTTTTAAAATCACCAATTATATATGGAGGTTATAGAAAATCATTAGATATTTGAATATTTTTATGAAAATATTGTGAGACATTTTATAGTTTGCATACTAAAGATTAGCAAGATTCACCAAGGTTTATAAAGTGTAAGATACATTTCTATTTTTAAAAAGTTTCTTATATTTTAGGAATCATTTAGCTACATGGATATTTTCTTATACCTTTGTGTGATTATGAGAACAAAATGTGATGGAACTAGGTTAATTGAAGGAAAAAAAGTGTTGAAAAAGTCAATATTAAATTCATGATTCTTGCAAAATGTAAAACTCGATGTAAAATATCAAGAAAAATGTTATTGTACTAGTAGAACATGGAAGTTAACCTTTAGGAATAAAATCTTAAAGGTAGAATAATTATATTTTTTTTAAATTGTTTTATGATTATTTTTAGTGTGTTAATTCTCTAGATATGTGAATTAGGTGTAAAAACAAGGCTTTGGTTCAAACCCATTGAAATTGTGTGAGATAATCTATGGATTATATTTCAACCTAGAGGCATTATTCATTAAAATTCAAAGTAATATTAAAAAGTTTAGCCATAGCTATAGCTTTTGGAAAATAGTATGCTTACCCTTGGCTTGTGATCCAAATCCCAAAGAAGGACCCTCTAAGAAACTCTAAATGGATTTTTCTTTTGTCGTCCTTTCAAGATATTTCTTGATACTACTTTATCTTTCCTTTAAATTCTGCATTTCAATTCATATTGCTCTTTTAAATACATTAATGCATTAACTAGTTGAGTCAATGGACTACTGTTTGGTTCATTAATTTAACAGGATAAATGATAAGTGGGAATATCGATCCCAGTAGGAATGCTTTCTAGTTTGTTATAAACTACTCTACATAGTGTTTCTCTAATACTCTTTTTAGTTGTTCTTTTATCATCCCATGAGCCATGCGTTAACTAAAGTGTCATTTATGATAATCATCACCAACAATGTGTTTAATGTTCTCAATGAGATTCTTCTGACTAGACTTAACTAATTGATTTCATTAAGGGTGTTACATGGTGCAAGTTAGGAAAACTAATTAATGGAAAGCACTCAAGACCTATCCAAACAAAAAGGAAAATATCTATAATGGGCCTATAATAAAAAAAATATTCTTGACTTGTTCCACCCAAGGTGTTCCTAAACCTAATACTGTGAGGCACTTTCTTGTTACGATCATGATGGTTAGGTCAAGTCACACCTACATAGAGTAGATTATTCCCTTCACTCAAGGTGCACTTAAATACACCTTGTGGTCATTAAACACTCCAATTGTCTATCAAGAAATATAGGTGCACATCCGCTTGTCCTACTTTCCACTAATATTTATACACATATAATTAGTCAATTTAAAAGTCCATATGCTAAATCCAAAATACAACATGTGACACATTTAACACAACATCTAAGTTTGCAAAGCATGAAGAAGTACCTAACATCTATACAATAATATGATACAAGATGTTACATTGCAACTATATAGGATATAATGAAGGAAAATTAGTACAACTAGCAACTCATTATAATGGTATAACAATGGCAAGGCACATGCCATCTATCATAGGTCTAGACTCTAACCCTTCTAGTTTGTTGGAATATTCAATACTAGACACATGGCCTAGTTGCTACTTGGTATCAACATCATCTCATGAGTTGGAGATGACCATCAAGCACTCATATCACCCATATTCAATCCTATGAAATATTCGAAGGCTTATTTCACCTTAAACAATGCTACATAGTTTCCATCCAACCATAGGAAACCTATCATTAACATATTACCCTAGCTACTCATAGTAGAACAACTTAGTGTAGGATGTGCAACAATGATCTCATCCATCTACCCTTATATATGATAGTCACCAAGATAATGTAGTTACTTCCAAAGCAACCACATATCTTCTATGGAAGTATCATTATTCTTGCCTTTGCATGGAGATCGAGTATGCTCTAATACCAACATGTTCTAAAATCTTTCATTCGATGAATATAAAACAAATTTCATAAAGAGCATGGGATAACCATAAGTCCAAGACACATGAATAAGAATGCACACAAAGAAATTACAATATAAAAAATTGCACCAAAACTTGATAATGTAGTTCACCCAGTATGGGTTACATCTCAGAGCTCTACTCAACTGCGTAGTTGCTCTTCAATAAGGCTCTTCTTTGTTGATACAAGAAGTAAACTTTCACAACATGTGGCAATGTATCTCCTAAAAAGAGACATTCTCCTTTGAAAATATAAAAAGGAATAAATTCTCACAAACATGTGGCATAAATTATTCTCCCTTTCTTCAAGCTAAAGGGGATGGACTCTCACATAATTTCGCACAATTGTTCTCCCTTTTTCCAAAACAAAAGGGGCTGAAATATCTCACATAAAGTGGCATAGTTTTTCTCCCTTTCTCCAAGTAAAAGGGGATTAACTCTAACAACAAAGGATAAAGGTCCTCTTTGGATGTATTGTTCAGACTCAACCATATTTGCAATTACATGTTCTCCATTATACAAAACCGAGAAGGGGTAAATCAACAATAAGTGAGACTTACATTGGTTTTCAATCCAAAACACTTCATAAAATGTTCAAAATGCACAGAGCACAACATCAATAGGTTTGTCTTGTCATTATTTAGCTTTTGAATGTAAACATGACTAGCTTTAGAAAAGTGCATCTTTATCTCAAAAAAATTGTGAAGCATTAATGAATCATGTGGGATTTAAACCATGACCCCTTCGATTCATTACTCAACAAATAGTTAACACAACACAAGAAGATCCATCTTGTCATTCTACAACTTTTGACTGTAAACATGACGAGCTTTGGAAAATTTTATCTTTTTCTCAAACTTCATGCCAAACATTAATGACACATGTGATATTTCAACCATCATACCTCATATTCAATGTTTAAAACACATCAAACACATCACTGACAGGTTTGTCTCATCATTCTACAACTTTTGACTATAAGCCTGTCCAACTTCTGAAAAATGCATCTTTGTCTCAAAATTTGTGTGAAACACAAATGATACAAGTAGGATTCTGCCATGAGCCCTCAGATCTACTGCTCATAACCAAATTTTTTCTGCACTAATGGAAACATGTCAAAAAATAATGAAGAATAATTGTAAACATGGATATGTTCCATCATCAGGACCCTATCCTTAAAATGTGCCACTACACTAGTGCAAGGCTATTATGACAGGTTTGTACCTTGCGTCATTTTGCATGCTTATTGTAACCCTAAAATTATGCTTTTGCACCTCAAAATATCCCACCCCAGTTCCCTGACCTTCTCCTCTCATGCAAATGGTGAGTTTAACATTTGGTGTGCAGATTAACCAAATTCCAATCATTGGTGCATTGGTTGGCATGGTTATGTTTAGGATGTCAGAAAGGGAAGGTTGCGGGAGTTAAACTTATGGGCCTCCTATTTTGGATTTAATACAAATGGTGTCAGTTATATACATACATACATACATACATACATACATATATATATATATATATATATATATATATATATATATATATATATATATATATATATATATATATAGATATATGTATGTATGTATGTATGTATGTATGTATGTATGTATGTATGTTACATACATACATACATACATACATACATACATACATACACACACACACACACACACACACACACATATATATATATATATATATATATATATACTATCAATATGTTGCATTCATAAGTGATGTTATATAGTTCATCACTTACAAAAAAAAATCGTTGATCTATGGTGTCTTAAAAAGAGACATGTGATTTACAATGATGTTTATTTCTCAAGTAGAGTATTCATCCATGCAGTCATTTAGGAAAGCATGTGTTGCCTCTTGAGTTATTTTTGTAGTTGTTATTATTCCTATAGGTGGTTTGCTTCATGAGCTACTTCATCATCTAGTTCCTCTACAGGCACTTTCCCAAGATTCTTTCGCTCCTCTAGATGTAGCTCTAGATGGAGTTTCGAACATGTGGCTCTCTAGTATCAACTCTTGTTGCAATGGTTGCAATGGTTTTTCTTCATTCAGACTTTCTTTCTCTTCATTTTCTCCTTATGTGGAGAGGAGTCTTTATGTTTTGTCTCCTTTCTAGTTGAAATAACTTTTCTATACAATGCCATTATTTTCTAAAACTAGGAAGGAACATGATTATTCAAACCACAAAATCTATGTGCTTTTCTATGCTTGAATCTTTGGTTTACATTGCTAATTTTCTCATAATTAAAATGAACATTGGAATAGTTACACCTTGAATGGTTTTCTTTGGTGTAGAGTGGTGAGGATAACTTGACTTAAATCATCCTCCGAAATGTTCACCTCCATTTAGAGATGACTTGCAATCACAATCATTGGAATGGTGTGATGTTCTCTCATCCTACACTAACTTAGATTCATTGCTTGAACACTCTCTTTCTTTTGTGGCTCTTTCATAGATAGCCTTGGAGGATGCTTCATCATCCTCTCTACCATAGCCTCACCCTATATATAGAGGCATTTCTACCACTCTGATGGGATTCAGAGTGTCTTGCTCATTGCCTCTCAGGCCTTTTCCTTTGTATCCATTTTCTTCATTAGATTAAAGCTAATACTTGTATAGTTCTTTTCGAAACCACAAAAATCATTATCATAATGGAAATAACGTGAAACTAGAGAGTTACTGACATATTCTACCTCAGTTGTCACCTCTGAATTGGGTGAGGATGGATTCACGAAGACTTCATTAAGCTACAACTTTACCATGGCCTCTTTCATGGCTTATAACCAAAGCTACAATCTTTTATTCTTCTCTTCTTTTTCTTGTAGCAGTCTTATCAGTTTGGCATTCTCTGCTTGAATGCTGTGGTGATGGGGATTTGAATAATGAGAAGATGAAGAAGACGAAGAACTTGATATTGAACATCAATATGTAGGCTTAGGAGGGTCTCCTCTAAATCCTTGGTTCACTAAAGAATTATCCTTTCCCATAGCTTTATTCTTTTCCCTCTTTGACAATCTCTTCTCAAAATCTGTAAACAATGTGTCCACCATATCTTCCATTTGGTACAAATCCTTGTGGAAATATTTTTTATTCTATTTTCTAACGTTATCATTCTATACTTTCTTTCTTCGAGTTAAACATCCAATCTTGGTGTTAGAATTCTTAAGCTTCTCTTCACCATCTTTGATCTTGGCCCTGGTAAGCATCTACACGCAGAGTTCACATCAAATAAGACTGCTCTGATACCAACATGATTTTGGATCTTTACTTAAATTACTTTAAAATTAATTTCATAAAGAGCACGAAATAACCATAAGTGCATTTTTCATTACTAAGAAAACACAAGAATACATGACAACATAGATAATTGCACTAGAAATTAATAACTAATTTCACACAATGTGTTCTACGTCTCTAGGCTCTGCATAACTATGTTGATGATTCATTAGCTACTCCTCAATGAGCCTCTTATTTGTCGATATAATTACTGAACTCTCACAAAATGTGGCAATGTATCTCCTATGAAGAGATTTTCTCCTTCGACAATACAGAAGGAATGAATTCTAAAAATAAGTGGCATAAATTGTTCTCTATTTCTTCAAGTTAAAGGGGTTGGAGTATTACATAACGTGGCATAATTATTCTCCCTTTTTCCAAAATCGAAGGGCTTTAAATCTCTCACATAAAGTGGCATATCTATTCTCCCTTTTTCGATGTTAAAGGGGTTGGACTCTCACAATAAGTGGAAAAGGTCTTCTTTGAATCTAATGTTTAGACTCAAGCATATCTGCGAATACATGTTCTCCTTTGTATAAAACTTGAAAGAGGAAAATCAACAATAAATGAGACTTATATTGGTTTTCAACCCTAAATTATCCCTGAAATGCTCAAAATGTGTCAAACATAACACCAACAAGTTCATCTCATCACTCTGCAACTTTTTACTGTAAAGACAACCAGCGTGTGAAAAGTGCATCTTTATCTCAAAATTCATGTCAAACATTGATGACACATGTGGGATTTAAAACATGAGCCATTAGATTTTTTACTCAAAACCCAAGAAACACAACACTAGTAAGTCCATCTCATGATTTTGTAACTTTTGACTGTAAACATGACCAACTTTGAAAAATGCATCTCTGCCTTCAAATTTGTGCCAAGTGTTATCACTCAGAAGTTTTCCCTAGAAGTTATCAAAAGAGGGAATCATCCGAGGTAACCACAAACCAATCTTTTAGGCTTAGGTTCTAGCCAACCTAAGTCTAGAGAGGGCTCTCTCTTTTTCTACATTTGAAGTATTTTTCTATGGATTTTTTAATATGGTGTTTGGAGTTTTCTCCACTGTCTCCTTGGAGGGGATTGAAGTGGATGATTGATCATTAAGGGGTTGGTCATGGGTTATATCTACAATGGTGGGACCAGAAGGGTTCTAATGTGATCTAGGGAGGATTTGGAGAGTCTTAGAAACTAGAGCTGTTTTGATTTTCTTAGGTTGATTTGGCATTGTTTTCTTGTTCTGGTCAGGAGTATCAAAATTCTTTTTACTCCTTAAGTTGTATTGTTTGTGTACTTAAAAAATGGCAGAATCATACCCTTGCTTATAATCAAGTGATTCTCCGGATTGGGTTTGCAATTGCTGCAGCATATGCAATTCCTTCTCATCTTGGATCAAGAAGACAGTTTCCTCGTCATCTAATCCCATTAAGTTAGTTTGTGTGTCTTGTTCAAGGTCTTCTGAATGGGATGTTTCAGCATATTTTTCTTTAAAAGGAGGCATAATATTATGATCAGGTCCATTCTTTCCCATATTTTGATTTTGATTCTTTCTAAAGTTTGGATTTCTCACTGGAGGTGCCTGTTGATTATCCCATTGAGGCTTCCTCTCAATGTTTTCTATCTTGTCCATAAGTTTTTCTATACCCTTGGTTAGAACATCTATTTTAAGGTTAGAGGTTGAGGCTTCATCTTTGTTAGATCCTCTCCTTTCATTCCTAATCCTAGCTCTTTTTGCTAGAAAGTTAGCTTCTACACTAACTGCTAAACACTGCATGTCTTCTAAAGTTGGAGGATTTCTCTCTCTGAGTTGGAAGGCCATATCAGTATCAAACCCATCAGGAAATTTTATCAGAGCTAAGTCAGGTGGGGGTCTAAGATTGACTGGTATTGCATTGTATATATTGTTAAATCTGGTACAGTAATCCTGAACTGTTTCATTTGGTCCTCTCCTGATGTTTTCATATTCTAAAAGGATCTGCAGAGGGTTCTTTTTCTTTTCCCATCTATTTAAAAATTGCTGAAAAAATATTTCTAAACTATCTATGTTATTAGCAGGTAAAGCTCAATACCATTTTCTTACATCACCAGCTAGAGACTGAGAAAAAAGCCTCATTTGGACATCTCCAATATCAATTTCATGTAATTCAAAGTAATCTTTCATTTTGCTTACATGATGTTGTGTTGTATAAGGTCCTATGCCATCAAATTGGACAATTTTGTTCTGGTACTCTTGTGGCATGGGACCAAGTCGGGTAGGTAACACAAGAGGAGCATATCTATTTACCATGGCTCTAAGTTGGGTAGGGCTAAGAAGTGGGGTTGGGGTATCGGCAGATGATACAGTAGTTGATGGAGAACTAGGAGTAATAGGTGATTGATGGATAATGATAGGTTGGTAGGGAAGTGAAGGTATAAATGGAGGTGAGGAATGAACTTCAGAGGTGGAAGGGAATAATGGTGAACTAAGGGTAGTTGACACTGGTTCATAAAGCTTAGGGATATTAGTAGTAGTAAGGGATTACTTAGGGGAATTTAGAATATACTCATCAATTGATTAGTTTGCCTTTTGGACTTCAAGGTCTGCAATAAACTCTGGATCTAGAACAATGTCATCAAGTGCACTTTCAGACCTGGTTCTGAATAGGGAAAGGTTAAATGACTCATCAAAGGGTGGGTCTTATAAAAACAACCACACATCAGGGTATGAATCTGCTTTGATTGAAGGCATTGGACTTACTAAATTTTATTGTCTTTTGGATTTTCTCGAAATCAGGTTAGGATTATGCACTACTGGGGCAAGATTTGGATTTGGATATAGTGAGTTCTCCTTGAAGCCAGAGTTTTGAGCTTTTCTAGTTACTTTCTTTTTATGAAATTTTGTAAATAACTTCTAATAAACCCTTCAAGAGGATAGAAATAAAGATTTGAAATTTTCTCAAAGGTTTATTAAGACTGAGGATTTGAGTTCCCCAATATGGTCACCACTATGTTATCACTCAGAAGTTTTCTCTAGAAGTTATCAAAAGAAGGAACCATCTGAGGTAACCACAAACCAATCTCTTAGGCTTAGGTTCTAACCAACCTAAGTCCAGAAAGGGCTCTCTCTTTTTCTGCATTTGAAGTATTTTTCTGTGGATTTTCTAATATGGTGTTTGGATATTTCTCCACTGTCGCCCTGGAGGGGATTGAAGTGGATGGTTGATCATTAAGGCGTTGGTCATGGGTTATATCTACAATGGTAGGACCAGAAGGGTTTTGATTTGGTCTAGGGAGGATTTGGAGAGTCTTAGAAACTGGAGCTATTTTGATTTTCTTAGGTTGATTTGGCACTATTTTCTTGTTCCGATCAGGAGTATTAGAATTCTTTTTACTCCTTAAGTTGTATTGTTTGTGTACTTCAGAAATGGCAGAATCATACCCTTGCTTATAATCAAATGATTCTATGAATTGGGGCTTCAATTGTTGTAGCATATGCAGTTCCTGCTCGTCTTGGGTCAATAAGATAGTTTCCTCATTATCTAATCCCATTAAGTTAATTCGTGTGTCTTTTTTAGGGTCTTCTAAATGGGGTGTTTCAGCATAGTTTTCTTGAAAAGGAGGCCTAATATTCTAATCAGGTCCATTCCTTCCAGTATTTTGACATTGATTCTTTCTAATGTTTGGATTTCTCACTGGAGGTGCCTATTGATTATCCCATTGAGGTTTCCTCTCAATGTTCTCCATCTTTTCCATCAGGTTTTTCATACCCTTGGTTATAACATCTATTTTAAGGTCAGAAGGTGAGGCTTCATCTTTGGCAGATCCTATCCTTTAATTCCTAACCCTAGCTCTTTTTGCTAGCAAGTTAGCTTCTACACTAACTGCTACACTCTGCATGTCTTCTAAAGTTGGAGGATTTCTCTCTATGAGTTGGAAGGCCATATCAGTATCAAACCCATTAGGAAACTTGATCAGATATAAGTCAGGTGGGTGTCTAAGATTGAATGGTACTGCATTGTATATATTGTTAAATCTGGTACAGTAATCCTGGACGGTTTCATTTGGTCCTCTCCTGATGTTATCATATTCTGAAAGGATCTACAGAGGGTTCTTTTTCTTTTCCCATCTATTTAAAAGTTACTGACAAAATATTTCTAAACTATCTATGCTATTAGCAGGTAAAGCTCTAAACCATTTTCTTACATCACCAGCTATATTCTGATAAAAAAGCCTCATTTGAACATCTGCAATATCAATTTCATGTAATTCAAAGTAGTCTATCATTTTGTTTACATGATGTTGTGCTGTATAAGGTCCTATTCCATCAAATTGGACAATTTTGTTCTAGTAATATTGTGGCATGGGACCAAGTGGGGTAGGTAACACAAGAGGAGCATATCTATTTTCCACAGCTCTAAGTTGTGCAGGGCTATAAGATTGGTTTGTGGTTACCTTGGAAGATTCCTTCTTTTGATAACTTAGGAAAAACTTCTCAGTGATAACACCAAGCATTAATGACACATGTGGGTTTAAACCATGACCCATTAGATCCACTACTCAAAAAGAAATAAACACACCACTATCAGGTCCATCTCATTATTATGCAACTTTTGACTGTAAATATAACTAGCTTCTAAAAATGCATCTCTATCTCCAAATTTGTGCCAAACATTAATGACAAATTTGGGATTCTAACATGATCGCTCATATATGCTACTCAAGATTAGATTATGTTTGCACCAGGGGACTTGTCTCAAAAATCATGAAGAATGACTATAAACATGAATATGTTATGTCACCAGGCCCTTGTCTCATAAAACTTGCTACTTGATTGGTGCAGGGCCATTATGAAAGGTACATATGTTTCTTCGATTTTCATGTCAGGTGGAACCTTGAAGCTTTGGTTTTGTGCCTTGAAATATGTGTAGTGGTCTCTGCCCCATGCTCTTGCCTTCTCTTCTCATCAGAATGTCAAGTTTAAGTAACTTTTGGTGGGAAAATTAACTAATGCTTGATTGTTGGTGCATTGGTTGGCATGGTTATGTTAACGTTGTTAGAAGGCGGAGGTTGGAGGGTCAACCATGTGGGCCTTACCTATTCACTTTAATACAAAGGGCATTGGTTATATATATATATATATATCTTAGATTTTTAAAACAAAATTCATATAACAATATTTACTCATTTCAAACCAAAATTTGTCATGTACCCTAATGCTCTAGCTAATTGGTTGCTACCTCATCACATGTTGAGGATCCCACCTGGGCCTACTGACTAGACTCCCACGTGACACCTTATGGACCCCACTTGTCCTTCATTTTTAAATGTTTCATAAAACCTTTGGATGGTCATATCTTCCTCATACATAGGTATTTGGGGTGTTGTTTATGTCACTTGAAAGATCTTATGGAACTCTTCAATATGATGCTATTTCCATTAGCTTTTATGAAATTTTATTTTTTAGGTTTCCTAAAGCCTCCAAGATCACATCGACAACACACAATCTACCATATATCCTAGTGATTTTATCATTAATAGAAGCCCCCGTAAGCATCTCATAGTCCACTATGAATCAGTCACCAAGGCTACCAAGATATATACTAATCTTAAAAATCAATAAAAAATTTTAATAATCCCTTCATTCTACCACAATGTGCTTAAAGTCAAGTTATTTTCTAGCACCTTTGTGGAGAATCCCAAAAAAAATTTGTTAATTATATCAAATGTAAACTAGTGAACATACACCTAACCTAATTGAGATAACTAGCACAATAATTTTACCCACTCGACCACTTAAACCAGTCAAATTCTTGATTACATTTAACATGTAATTAATATTGCCTCCCTTAATTTATTTTATGATAAACAATAATAATATTGATTGATTTTGTTAATTGCGTTTAACATGTAACTAATATTTGGCCCCTTAATTTATTTAACAAAAAGAAACTTAATACACCCTTAAATTATTAAACAAAAATAATCTTAATACACATTGATTTTGTAAGATTTAGATTTGTTTTGGATTTGAAGACTCCCAAAAGGCTAATAAAAAATGAAACCATGGAGCTTAGCATGGTAAAACCATGAATCCTAAGAATGAACTCAATAGAAGAAAAAATATCATTTTTTCCAGAATTAGAATGACATTGGTCCCTAAAAACAAGAGTTTTTTCTTCAATGTAGGCCAAAGCACTATCCATGATGGGAAAGGGTATGATAAATACCATTGTTTCTTGGGACCATGACATGAATGCATTATGTATAAGCTTTCCCGAGTTGTCGTCAATATCGACAAGTGAATTGTCCATGATGGGGAAGAGAATGATAAAGACCATGTTTCTTGAGACCATGACATGACTACATTACATCTAAACTCTTTGATTCATGTGAATGGAAAATAACTACTTCCATAGATTGTGCCATAAGTCATGTTGTTCACTACAGCAGACTACTAAGTGAAATCTGCACACGACATCTGAATATGATCACTAGTGACAAAGGTGTTGTGCAGCTACAATCCTTCATAAAGCAACACACAAAATATCCGAGTACTATTAATATATTTTCTAGGTAAGTGAACAAGAAATATAATTGAGTCGTTTAGTTCAACGATTATATTTATCATCATAAAATTAAATTTTGTTTTCTACAAAACTTTTTTTAAACATTTGTTAAGATAAATTCATTACATATTCATTTGAAAAATCATTACCTAGTAAAGGATGTCCTACCGAGGACCCACAGTTAAAAATCGAAATCAAAATCCCACATGCATCCAACCATGGATGTTGGTCCATCAATATAAATTCACATGAATGTCTAATTGAGGGTGGAATATTTACTTTCGTAACAAAAATTTGAATGTCGGAATGAAAATCAAATATTTGATTCCTTGAGTTGTTAGCTGGTGAATTCTTAGTGAATTTTTTTAAGACAAAACAAAACAGAATTTCACTCCTCAACATAGAAAGCTACATTTTTATGGATCTATATCAGATCATACTAAGAAGTTAACATTCAAATCTACAGATCAACACATCAAAGAAGAAGATCATCCACCTGACAGTTTCCCAACAGGAGAAGAGCTGAGAAGAAAGAAAAATAGGGGAGTCTATAAGGATCCCCACCCAAATGAACACCGCCAAAATAGAAGACCAAAAATCAATAACATAAATGAGAATTAAATCTCAAATGATCCCATACCACAACCCCTACCATGAGTGAAGTTTTGAAAGAACATAAATCCTGGGCATAGGGAGAGTCTGAGCTTTGAGAGTGCATTAGCCTCCATGTTCTGCTCCTGAAAGGCATGCTGGAAAGAGACAACTAATAAAGAAGGGATAATGTTCCTAATCAGCTAAATCCAATTGTAGAGAACTGGAAACTCAAGAGAGAAATGACCCTGAATCCAGTGGATCATAAATAGGGAGTCACCAAAAATAAGAATATTATCAATACTCAACCAAGAAGAGCACTGAGGAGCACCCCAAAATGCAATCAACTCAGCGCTAATATTCCCCCCCCACCCCCCACCCCCCTTCCACCATCCTAGCAAAAATGGTAATGAACAGAAAGGTCCATGTGAAGCGAGACCCCACATCCACCATCCCCTATAGAAGAGGCACCATCAAAGGAACACATAGGGAAAATTCCAACCAAGTCGATATTTTAGATAGGCCAATGGGAGTTCTTTGGAATCCAGGGGCCAATTTCTGGGCAAAAAAAGCCACAATGTCAAGAGAAACAATCTTAATCACAGGGAGTTTATCCTCAAAAATCAAAGCATTACTGGCTCTCCATATCCCCCAAAGGAAATAGTGGGGGATGGTCCTAGTGAAGTCTACAATTATTCGAGTGTGATTTTGTCAAGCGTGTGTTAGTCGAAGGAAAGGGAAGTCAAGTTAGAGTTTGCATGATTCCATATTTAGTAAGTATGGTGCTTATATACCCATGGTTGGGTCATTGTAATGTGTGAAATATATGAAGCAAGAGGAGATCATAGCCATAAATTTGTGGATATATATGTGTGTGTGTGTGTGTGTGTGTGTCAGTCAATTTGTTGTGTTTAATAGAGAAGCAATATTTGTTTTATGGTGTGAATTATGCTTTCCTCCTCTACCTTTCCAATGGATTGGTATTAGAGCTAAGGTTAAGTTACAAGATCCAAGAAGCAAGATCCATCTAATGTGGTTCATCCTCAAGGCAAAGATGAAAAAATCAATCTATCCATAGGTTTAAATAGCAAAGATACATCAAGTTCCAAATGTAACCATCGGAAAAAAATAAGATTAATAAAATATTTTATATTTAATTACGTTAGATTATAATATTTGGTTATTTTATTATTTTATAAGAAAATTTTAAAATTCAACTATAGAAAATAATTGTTATACAATCAAAAAACTATATAATTAGGAAAAAATAATAATAAATAAATCAAAGAAAAAATTTAACAAAGTATTATTATTCCAAAAAATGATCTAAATATAATTTGAAATTTAAATTGTTATTATATTATTATTGCATAATATTGCTATATAATCTATCAAATTAATAAAAATATTAGTATTCTATTTATGGGATTCAATATATCAATAAAGTCAGATACAATTGGTTTTTTATGAAATAACCATAAGAAAAAAGGAACCAATGTTTTCACTGATATATAATATTTTTTTCTTATGATATGTTATAATCAATGGGGAATAAAGGAATCAATCAAGATATAGGTCAATGTTAATATAATTTTATAATGATGGGTATTATAATTTTAAAATATTTTTATATATACCATAATAACTTATTATTATGAATATATATATTCTCATTCATGATATATATATATATATATATATATATATATATATATATATATATATATATATATATATATATATATATATATATATATATATAATAAAGAAAAAATGTAAGTAAACAAATATTCTTATCTAAAAAGAAAAACTTAGGGCACTTAAATCCAAAAAATGAATAGAGATACCTATAAACTACAAAGGAATAAAAACTAAGTAGCACAAAAAGGGGGAGGAATAGGAGACAATTATGAAGGAAGGGAAAGACCACAACTCTTACTTAATTTCCATCCATCATCACTTTTGAGATTACTCACATGTTTATCAATTTTGATGGCCTCTGTTAACTTCCTATGATGGAAGTGATCAATCCTTACGATGACCCAAGGATTCTCAATGTAGACATGGTGCCTAGTTTTCTCCCCATGCTCAACTATAGTTTTGTAGTGGGAATGATTAGGTTTAATGTTTTCTACATGTTCTTGAATTCTTTGACCAATTTCCGCTATGTAGGGAATCTGACGTGAGCATGGGATTAAGTAAACCCATTTCATCTCTTTAGGGTTTACTAGGTCCTTAACAGATCTAAGGTAGATTCGAATGCTATTAGTGGGTTTGATGAGGGTGGAGATTTCATTCATTTTAAGGGTATAATAAATCATATCAGTGGGCCCATGAATGAATGGAAGTTAAACATTGGTAACATGTTCATTGTGAGATTTTTTAATCCTAGACCCTTTACTAGCTCTTTGAAAGTCTTTGAGTCCTTGATGCTTGCTATAGCAATTATTGCCAAAAAAAATCGAAATATGGGATTTCCCCTCTTTCAGGTGATTATCATCAGAAATACTTAGAGAATGAGTAGCTAGCATGGAAAGAACTCTAAATTTTTGAGCTGGAAAATGGTGATAATTTGCATGAAGATATTATTTAGTATCAGTTTTTCTATGAAAATCTTGGTGAGACAAAGAACCATATTCCATTCCAGAGAGGAGAATACCAAGGAAATGATGGTTACCATCTACTTCAACCTCCATCATGAATTTGATGGAGTTAGATTTATAATTAAGATGATGAAGGAACTGGTCTAACTTCTTATGGCCATGGGGCCAAATGACATATGTATAATCAACAAACCTTTTCAAAGCTCTAGGTGAAATTTGGCAGAGGCCAAACCTTTGGTTTCAAATTATTCAACGAACAAGTTTGCAATGACAAGTCAGAGAGGAGAACCCATAAATACTCGACAAGTTTTTTCATAGAGTTCACCTTGTAGAGGTAAGGCAAAGAACAACTAATTTGGTAGTGTCCAAATCAAATATTTGATTTATAACATTAATGGCCTCATTAATCGAGATTTTCATGTAAAGAGAAACAATGTCAAATCTTACTAACAAATCCCAAAGTTCTACTATTATATCTTTTAACTCATTGACAAAGGTAGTAGAGGCCTTTATGAAGGAATCTATGGAACCAATGAGAGGTTTGAGCTTTTGAGTTTTGAATTTAGCTAGAATATAAGTGGGCCTAGCAATTGTGTTAACTGTAGGACTTAGGGGTTCCCCATCCTTACGAATCTTTGGAAGCCCATAGATCCTAGAGTTGATAGGGTGTGTCTCAATAAGCATTTTGGATAGGTGGTCTAGAGCATTATTAGATTTTATGGTGAAAATGACCTCTTCTGTGACTTTCTTAATGAGATTTTTATTGAGATTTTCTAAGTCCCACTATTATAAAATTGGTCCATAATTTTTTTCACATTGTTGACTTTATCTAAAATTACAACAACTCCACCATTATCAGCCTTAAGAATGACAATGTCAGGATGACCATTTAAGGATTTAAAGGCAAGAAACCCACCTATGCTTATGTTGCTCTTCCAAGGTTTTTCTTGTCTAATAATTTATTTAATACTATCAGGGAGGTATCTAATCCCAAATTCAATTTTGCAAATACTGTCCTCTATGGGGATTTTTCTTGGATAAAGGGAAAAATTTAGCCCTTTTTCCAAAATGCAAAAAAAATGAGGATCAAAATTTAAAATAGATAAATTAACAGCTTTATTATTAGATAGGTGGCAAGATAAATAAAAATAAATATTATTAGATTTGTGGGAAGATAAATTATAATTATAATTATTATAGGGGGTAGTGGATAGCAAAGGAGGGTCAAGGGGGCAAGAAAGGGAAGGGGGAATTATATTAGGAACAAAATCTAATGAGAAGGGAGGGATTTATGGAATGGTGGGGGAGTTCAAACTAATGGAAGGGGAGTGTGAAGACATTGTAGAGGGGTTAATGGTAAGTTGGTGGGTTATGTAGAGATGAGAAACATGGTTATAATTGGAGGAGCCAATTAATGATGTGATAGCAAGGATGATGGGGTCAATGGGAGGATGGTTGACCTAGGGATGGGAGGAGGAAGAAGTAACATGGGATAGGGGAAATCAACATTATTACATGTCAAATAGAGTGAATTGAATGCGTGAAAATGAGGAGGTTTGGTTGACTTACCTGACAATTAGCTAACACACAAAGGTGTAAGATATGGTTCTGATAATTGAGGAGGCATGGAGGTTAACAAAGCCATGAATATCAAGCCATCTTTCAGAGACTGTATGGCTTCATCCGAATTGAGGAAGGAAGAAACTTAGACACATTCAATACGTTTTCACTACAGATTTCTAAATTGTGAAAGCTTCCCATTATATTGTCTTGTGAAACACACTTAGGTTACCCAACATCAAAATGTACTAGCACAAATGGTGCACAAAAATTAACAAGTTCCATAAAAACCTCAAATTGACAATTAAATGTATAGTCTTTTGGTTGTATTGTTGTACAATTAGAAAAGTAATTAAAAGGTCCATCAAGCGCTACAAATTTTAAGAACTTAAAGAATTGACTAATGTGTAAAAATTTAATGGGAAATGATGTGCCATAAAACAAAAAGTAATGATCCAATATGTAATAATTTTAAAAATACTATTACATTAGATAACAAAAATGTTGGATCAATGCTTAATAGTTATAAAATCATCTTTATGTACACATTGGGACATTTTAATTAAACACACACCAATATTTTTTTTTAATATGAACTTTGAAAAATAATCCTTTGGCATGCCAAAGTGATTTACTACAATGAACATCCATTAAAACGTACATTACAAATGGATAAGGTTGTAATTGAGGTTTTCTAAAAAAATTGACCAATATTGTAACACTAAATCCTTTACCAAAGCCTTTATTGCAGGGGGTTACTTTCCTCTTAGTGGGGAGTAACCTAACCAATTATGTGCAATGTGGTGTTTTCTTTGTAGTGGGGAAAAACAAAATCCATTTTACATCAAATATTGACGTTTTTTTCCTACACTAGTAATAAAAGAACTACATTATAATAATATGTAGCCTAAGAATTAAACAGTAAAAAATATTGTGGATCATAGTGTCATCTCCCACTATATCAATTTAGTGAAGGAAGTTAATTTTCCCCTCATGTAAATATAGCTTGGAGAGCTTAATAATCCCATGTTCATTACCAACTTGATGGCACAAAGGCTCCATTGTCCTCAAACAGAGTTAAGATGCTACTTACTATCTTGGATGCCTCTAGTCGTAGTTTCTCATACTAGAATTTTCCATTGTGGACATTGTTAACCTTTGTCCCATCAAATGGAAAAGGGTCTAGAAATTTGTGAGTAGTTGAAGATCTAGGAAATATAGAACAAGAATATTAAAGAGAATTATCTTCCTCAGAAATCACAATTCATACTAGAAAAGGGTAGAGGAATTGAACTCATGGAGTTGGTGAAGAATTTTCTTTCCTTACCTATCTAATAACTCTTTGGAAGAAACAAATAGTCTAATGAATAAAATATCATGGAGCTATCTAAAAATATTAAGGATCTTATACTAGTTATAGTCATTGAATAACTCCATGCTTTAATGAATTTTGTAAATGTGACAAACATATAAATAATTTGATATATGATCTTTAGTTTCATCTTTCGATGCATTTGATGACTACTCCTACTCACCTATGACTCTCGACATTTATTCTGAATGATTAATATTAATATTTACAAAGCATCATAATATTTAGAATTAGCTGTCTAATGCATAGTGCACACTAGGAGGATACACTATAGTGTGAAGTAGGAATTTGGGATAAATGACCGTAGGTGAGGGAATTTTTTTTTCTTATTTAGTGTTGTATAAATAATTAAAATTTCAATAGGTTTCTTTGTTACAATATTTCTCAATCATTTTGATGTTAACCATATTGAAAATCAACATTTAGTGACACCACCTCACGATGTTCTTTCATGTACTATTTCAATTGTAGCATTTTCAAGCTATGAATGTTATAGGTTGGTTGTACATGTCTATACATTGCAATGAACAAGTTTGGAAAAATTAAATAATGGCGGTGAGGTAGGTACAAGAAATAATATTCATCTTTGTTCTTGAATTGTATAGAATAGGGTAAATATTCTATAGTGGGAAAAGAAAAGGGATCTTGAATACGATATAGGGACTGTAGACAATATTATTAAGAATTCAAACTTTCCCAATATGAACAATAGGAACCCTTAAAAGTTATATTTCTATTTAACCAAGTGAACTCTTCATGTCATTATATTAATGACAATCATGTTAAAGATAAACTTAGATATATGTATAAGTATAATGGTATATGCTACGCTATTTGAGGGCTCATTCTTCTATATAGGTATCTTGTATTATTTTTGTGTGATGATGATAAGAAAATTTTATGCCCCTAGGTTAACTCACAAAAATAAAAGCATTGGAATAGTGAATTCTATACTCATGATTCAAAATATTATGGCCATTGGACCTCTCTTAAGGTTCTAATAAGTATTCATTATTATTATAAATGTTATAATTAGGAGGTTGGTTAGAACCTTTCATGATGCTATTTTATTATAATTGTACTTGTCT
Source organism: Pinus tabuliformis (assembly GCA_031772625.1). Taxonomy (NCBI): domain Eukaryota; kingdom Viridiplantae; phylum Streptophyta; class Pinopsida; order Pinales; family Pinaceae; genus Pinus; species Pinus tabuliformis. Next base: position 796,506,489 of record CM062817.1, read on the forward strand.
CCTACTAGTGTTAGGATCATCAATTTTTTTCTTATGCATTATGTTCATTATGAAGGGAGGTTTCCCCCTCAGCTTGGACTGTAACTATTAGTTTCTTATCATTTTGTAGGAAAAATGTTCACATGCTCTGGTATTAGAGAATATTATCCCATGGTTTTTCTACTTCAAACAAGTCATATTGGCATTTTCACTATAAAAAAAATTATGCTTCAAATGGGGAGATTTTGGAAATATAAAAGAGAAATATTTGGCAAATATGTTTAATACTTGTCATCTTGGTTCAAAATACTTTATTTGATATGATATGAAGAATATAGGGCTGCTTAATTCTCTTGAAATAGGTTTGAAAGAGGTTAGTTTGGTGTCTTGGAATTTTTTTCATGCAAGATGTTTTAGAAGGAAAATTTTAAATCATATTGATGCAAGGTCTTGGGGAACATCTAATTAAAAGTTAAAAATTTGGTTTGTTACACCTAATATATAATCCATGGAATTTAATGTTTGTGATATATCCTAACACTAGTTTCAAACAAGTGACCTTGGTATTTTCACTATAATATTTTTTCTGGAATGCTTCAAGTACTGAAATTTTGAGCATATATCACATATATCTATGAGACTTCTTCTTAGAATATTTGATTTTTGTTCTCTATACTATTTTAGATATACTATTTAGAAGTTATATTTGTTTAGGGGTCCTAAAATCAATTTAAAACAAGTGATCTACGCATTTTCACTGTAACATTTTTCTAGATACCTCACATTGTGAATTTTGATAGATATGGGAAGACATAATGAAGTACCTCAAGTAAAAATTTCATAATTATATTTTAGTAACTGGATAGGTGGAAATACATACAGATTTTCACTTGGAAAATTCGAAAACTTAGAAAGTCTTGTTAAAGTTACCATAACTTTCACTTGGCGCATTAAAGTTTTGTCAGAGTCCTAGAATTGTAGGTATTAATACCATAATATTATAGAAAAAATATTATATACAAAGGGGATAAAATATCGTAGATATATCAAGGAAAAGGCCATTCATTTAGATAATTTCCAAATTAGGATTTTAAGCTATACAACTTACAAGTGAGATAGATTTTGATTAGAAGATCCATTTTCTTTTGGATAAATAAACATTGTGATAAAGAGGAGTATTACTGTTATTATTTTCCCACCTTTGTCCAAAAAAATATCCAAAATCTATTACACCAATTACATCCCCTTAAAACACATCCACTACTCATGAAGAAATAAAATATATTAACTACTAGGTGACCAAGTTGGTAAGTGAGTTATGATAGTTGCAATAATAAGTTAAAAGTGATATTGAACTAAAAAAAGGAGGAAAATAACGGTGAAATGAATAATAAGATATAAATAATGGAGAGAAATATTATAGAACCTGTAAATGGGAGGTTACTTAAGAGTAATAATGTGTCTGAGGCAACTTATGAAAATAAAGGTTATATTCAAGTTGAACAACTTGTCAATAACACCGATTTTTCAAGTGGATTTGAATATAATTGTTGAGCTACTAATGAATGGTTTCCTAATGTAGTGAAGCTTCTGAATTTTGAATTAATGAAGTTTGATGGAATAGAAGTATTTACCTAGCTCCACCAAATAGATAAATATTTTGAATTGCATAATATTGTGGATGACAAGTGAAGGATTGAAATAGAAACTTTGAAATTTACTATAAAACCATATCAATGCTATCAATGTCTAGTTAAAGGGAGTCCCCATTATTATAATTATACTTAGAATTTATTTACAAGAGACTTAGATGTGTCATATGGAAAATCCTAGGAACAACATTGTTTTAGTCAATTGCCAAGAATCACACAATTTGGTGATATTGAAGACTATAATTTATACTTTTAGGTTTCTGCCAAAGGGTGAATAACATAAGTGACGACTGTTTAGTGAAATGTTACATGGGTGGATTAAAATAAAAAATTAGACATGATATTTTCTTAAAAGCCAAGAATAAATATATACACAAGTATTCCATGGGAGCATATACAAGATACAAATATCTTTTTGGTTTTTATAAGGAAACCCTACCTCAACCTACTAAAATATGAGAGAAGGAAATGGAGGAAAGAAGACACAAAGGTCTATGCTTTGGTTGTAACAAGAAATTGTTAAAAGAGAACACATTTCAAGAAACAAAATTGTTCATTTTGGAAAATAATGATAAAAAGGAATCATAGGCATCAACGCAAAAAGTCAAGAACACCATCTAAATTTAAAAGAGTAAGATATTTTGTAAAAACTATAATGGATTAGTCATGAGATTTGATTTGGAAGGAGTTCAACATGATCTCAAATTATTAACGTCTTTACCTTGTCAAGCCATCAACTCTCATAGAATGGAAAAAATCATAAATGAGGTAGCAAAGGAATTGTGGTTAAACTGTATTCTATGGAGGTTAAGCATGAAGATGAAAATATTCTTCAAGAATTAAAAGGAACCTTCGAAAAGAACTATAGGATCATCCAAAAAATTACTACATCTATAGATCACAAACATCAAATTGAGATAACTTATAGAAGCACTCAACCTGTTTTAGCTTTTGTGGTTATCAATAGACTCACAAAATATGCCCATTTTTATGGAATTCAAAGTACATACATAGCAAGTCAAGTAGTTGAAGTGTTCATGAAGGAAAGTTGATTCGATTAATGGTCTTCCTAAGATAATAGTAAGTGAAAAATATCCAAAATTAATAGGTATGTCTTGGAAAGAATTATGGAAGATGAGTGGAACAATACTACTAATCAGTTTAACATATAATATAGAAATATATGACCAAAAATAAATAGTAAACAAATGTTTAGATGGTTATCTAAGATTTTATTTCTTAAATGAGAAATCCCAATGGATAATGTGGCTTCCTCTAGAAGTATGGTGGTTTAATTCTACCTAACAAAAATCATCCCATTAGAGGATTTTTATGGATCTAGTATGTCATATTTTTTACAATATAGTCCCAAAATACAAGAAATAGAGTCACATATTAAGAGGACTAAAGAAACTTATAACAATTCTTAATAAAAACCTTCAAATGGCAAAAAAAAAAATATGATGAACCAACATGCAAATAAACATCAAAGTGAAAGAAAATTTGAGGAGGTTGATTGTGTATTTCTAATACTACAACCTTATAAGAAATCTACATTCAAGTAGAATAACTATAAAAAATTAGCTCCCATACTTTGTGGGCCCTACCAAATTATTCACTAGTTAACTAGCTTATAAGTTAGATTTTCCTTCTTCTCACATTAATAATTCTTTTCATGTATCTTACCTAAGAAATGTTGTAGGACAAAATATACTAGTGCAAAAGGAACTTCCAAAATTAGATGAAGGAATGTGGATTCTTGAACTAGAAAAAAATTGGATCAATGTTCTTTATCTCTTCAAAATAGAACCATTATGGACTACCTAATCAACTGGAAGAACATGCCTCTAGAAGAAGTTTCTTACGAGAATAAGAAACTCATGAAGAAAGACTGTCAACTACAAGCTATCAGGGAAAAACGTTTTTAAAAGAGGGGGCAATGTTATGGCCCTTAGGTCCCATATTAAGGCCACAATAAATATTTGTTATACTTTAATTGTTATATTAGGAGTTCAAATAAAAAATTAATTCCAGGCGGATATTGGTGGCCACCCACCTATTCCACTTGGAACCCCGCAATTGTTTCTTTCAATTCCCTTAATTGTAGCACAATTTACTATTTTTGGCAATTTTTCATGTCCTAAATTTTTGGAGCCATTTTGAGGCCCTAAACGACATTTTTTTTTTAAACAGGCAAAACCTTTCGCATCAACAAGGGTTTGTAGTCGAAATATGTAGTCCTCGTATATATATTTATGACAAGGTATCATACATGTCAAGCAGAGATTGTATGCCAAAGTTATGACCCTGAGAAGTTGATGTACCAATTTACCCAAACATGGCCACAAACGTTTTTTGCTTCATATCCTAGGGTTATATTCTTGGAGGTTTAGGGTTTTCCATTGTTTCTCAATAATAAATAATAATTTGAACCTCATTGAAACACAATTTAGAAGGCATGTAGCAGCCAAATCTCTTCTTAGGGATAAGCTACCATCACTTGAGCTAGTTTATTTCCATTCAACATGTAAAAGATTTCTAGTACTTTGTTATTAGTGAATTGAAGTTTTGTTTTCATTGTATCTATGTGTTTCTATTTATATCCATATTTAATTTTGTTCCTTCATAAATCTTGATGAGTGGTATTAGAGTGATCTACTCTTTCTCTATATTTTTTTTCATGTCGCCAACGAGGTCAGGGTATAAGGAGTTGGGACTTCAATTGGTTAAGCCTTTGCAAGAATGTCCCTGCCGACAATGACTGCCTCCCATAATGGAAGAAAATAAAGACGAGTGAGGAGGAAATCCTATCAACTTATTTCTTGAAGAACCCCTTGAGTGGAAAAGGAACGAGATGATGGACAACTTTTCCCAGATCCTTCGGCATATGCCCACCGACAACACATATTCATCCAATAGTCACTTTGAAGGTGTGACCCCCTTCAAGGTACAAGTGAAACTTAATATCCATTTATTTGAAGGTAAAATAGATGTTGATGTTGTAGATAAATGGTTCAATTTGTTGGAAGGTTATTTTTGAGTCCATAGTTTCTCTGATAGGGTGAAGATTACTGTTGTACTACTTAAGGTTGGCCCCCATGTCGAGGAATGGTGAGAAACTTATTAGGAGAAAAGGGCCAAGGAACCACTCTTTGTTTATATCTGCCCCATCTTGGAACTCTTTTCGAGACAATGTGAAGGAAGAATACTACCTCGTCAGGAGCTATAAGGAAAAGTACATACAATGGACCACACTACAAGAACAAAGGGACCAAGATGTGCATGAGCTCACAAATATTTCTCATACTCTACACACAAATTTGGGTATGAAAGACTCTGAGTGAAATTTGGTGTTCAAAGACTCTATGATAGGGCATCCACTACCAGCACCCTGACAAGCCCGTGGCTTGTGACGATCGCCAATGGTTAACGTGACTAGTGAGTAGACCGCGCCATTAACAGAAGGTTATTCCATAAGAAATATGGAATATCCAGAGAATGCACACAATGGAACCGAAGACATGCAAGAAGTTTAAAATGGTATTTGAATAGGGTAGCAATCCGACCTTCACAAGTGATGTATCGCACCACAAAATACGTGACCTCAGCCCATGGATGTGGAAAGGATTTTCGATTATATCCCCTGCCCTTTTGAACCACAGTTTCTCTTGCCTGTAAGAATAATTCTCAAAATTATGGTAAAGACAATTTCTCGGCGAACCATTTCTACCCACCGTGCGGCAACCCACTAACAGATGAGATAAATTCCTCTGTGACATGAATGTCTAGCCCATGAACTCTAGAATAATTTCCATCCAATTTCAATGTGAATTCAACTATAACAACTTCATTGAATCCCTACAACCTCTCAAAATAGGCATGTCACCTTGGATTATAAAAAACCTGCCATACTTCTGGATGGCGTCAACCTGTTGTGTCTTCAAGTTCATACCTAACATCTTGTCCACTCATTTTGCAATTTCTCTGTAGCAGCACTCGGAGTAGCAGCACTTAGAGTAGCAACAAAACCATTGAGGAGAGCGTTAGCTGGTAAAGTTGCGATGACATGGATTACGGTTGCAAAGGATGTTGTAAAAGGGAAATCTGGGTGGATATTATGGGAAAAATCCATGGTGGATTGTGGTAAATAATGGGAGTTATTACAATGCATTGGAAAGGACCGTAATTCAATACAATCATACGTAGTTCAAGCTCCAATTCATATGGATAAATGTGCAAGGTATGGTGGGGATCAGAATGATGATGTGGAATGTACGAGTTGGCACGAGGTTGAACAACAGTAATGATGGATAATCATTGTTGTTAAATACGGCATGTTTAACATCAATATAGTACCTCCACCCAACTAAGGGATGACTATCCATGGTCATGTCTAGTCATGTCATAGGTGAAATGTCAATCAAATCTACGAAGTCAGTTGGGGACGTACCTAGCAACTTAATTTGGCAGAGTATCAACACCGGAGGAGTAACAACCCCGAAGGAGTAACAACACTAGAGGAGTAACAACACCAGAGTACTTATATGAAATCACGACGAACAGAGTAACAACAATAGTGTACTTAGATAAAATCAAGACGAATAGAGTAACAACACCAGAGTACTTTGAAGAAATCACAACAAACATAGTAACAACACCACAGGAGTAACAACATGAGTGTACTTAGACAATCGAGATGAACCGAGTAACAACACTAGAGGAGTAACAACACCAATGAAGTACTTAGGAAAAAACAGAATCCGCAAAGTAGTAGCACCAGAGGAGTAACAACACTAGTGGTGTAACAGCACCAGTGAAGTACTTAGACGAAATTAGCATCTGCGCAGTAACAACACCAGAGGAGTAATAGCACTAGTGGAGTAGCAGCACCAACAAAGTACTTGCAAGAAAAATAATGATAGAGTAGTAACAACATTTTATTGTGTGTGTGTGTGTGTGTATTTAAGCAAGAGGTGTAGAGGAAGATTTCTCAGCACTAAAAATTTCAAAACTAGAATTATCAGAGAGGTGTTTAATGAAGGAGCCTTTGGAAATTGTACGGTGATAAAATCTAAGGAGATGTCCATTTATGATCAGGGGAGTATGTGCCTCATCGATTTTCATGAGTCTAATAGTCTTGTTATCAAACACCGTGTCAACTTCATATGGTCCCATCCATCTAGAGCATAGTTTTCCTTTAAAATCCTTGAACCAAGAGTCATAGAGAAACACCCAATCTCCTCTTTGAAACACCTTTGTCTTGATAAATTTATCATGCCATTTAGTTCATTGTTGCTTAATTGCAACAGTGTTCTGGATAACTACCAAACAAGTTTCATCCAACTCATTTAACTGTTCCAATCGGTGTTTCTGAGCTTCTGAAAGATCCTAAACTACTTCAAGGGTTGTCTTGAGCATCTTAATTTCGAATTCCACCAGAAACAAAGGGTATTTCCCATAAACAAGCTCATATGGTGAAAATCCTATTGTGTTCACCCATGTTGTTTTATATGCCCAAAGTGCCTCAAGAAGAATTTCGGCCCAATTTCGGCGATGGTATGCTAGAGTTTTCGTAAGGATATTCTCCAACACATTATTTGTACTCTCGACTTGACCATTCACCTTAGCATGATATGGAGATGTCACTATGTGCTTGATTCCATACTTATTTATAAGTCTTTCTATCAGATGTGATTTGAACTGCGCCCCTCCATCTAAAACTATCTCTCTAGGAGCTCTATACCGAGTGAACATTTCTTCAAATAAGAAGTCTGAGACAACATGTTTCGTTTCTTTCACAATAGCCTTAGCCTCTACCCAGTTTCTTACATAATTTGAGTAGATGCGAATGTGGACTTTCTGATGTGAGGATGGATTGATTGACCCAACAAAATCGATAGCCCATTTCTCAAAGGGCTCAAGAACTATTTGAGGCTGTAACGGTATCTCATATGACCAACTAGGTTGTCCCATTCATTGATAGCTATCCCACACTCAGACATATTTCCTTGCATTACAAAAAATAGAGGGTTAATAGTACCTCATTTGTAACACCTTATGATGTCCTCTTATCTTCAAAATGCCCTCCACAAGGGCCATCGTGAGAAAATTTCAGGAAATGATAGATGTCATCTTCACCTATGCAGTGTTGTATTATTTTATCAGGTCCTGTATAAAATAGGTATCCTTCATTGCTCTTTTTATAGTAAGTGTTGAGGTACTTTTCGTGTAGCAAGATAGTTACTAATATCGGCATACCATGGAATCTGAGTAGAGATTGGAAAAATATGTTCATCTGGAAAACTATCCTCTATAGATGCACCTTCATCACTAGTATCCAACCTAGATAGGAAATTTGAAACTACATTATCTTTCCCCTGACTTATCTACAATGGTAATATCAAATTCTTGAATTAATAATATCCATCTTGTAATATAACCAGGAGGTATCGGTTTGTTCATCAGATACCTGATAGTTGTATGATCAATGTGCACGAGAGTGGGATACCCTATAATGTAATTCTGACACTTATCAATAGCATAAATAACAGCCAAAACCAATTTTTCAATTACTGTATAGTTCAGTTCAACAGCAGTCAGATTCTTGCTGACATAATAAATCGCGTATGGTTTCTTGTCCTCTTATTTTCCCAAGACTACCCCTACTGTTGTGTGAGAAGAATCTGTAGAGATATGAAATAGGAGCTTCTAGTCATGACCACATAATAATGGAGCTTCGTGAACTAGTTTTTTTATTTTCACGAAGGCTATTTCACATTCATCTGTCCACACAAAATCTACATCCTTAGGTAACAATTGAAAAAGTGGAAATGTTATCTTAGAAAAAATTCTATAAAACGTCTATAATAGCCATCATAACCAATGAAACTATGAACCCATTTCGGTTTCTTAGGTGTAGGAAAATTTAATAGTACCTCTACCTTGCTAGGACCAACTCGAATTCCTACAACTGAAAGCAGATGTCCCAGCACTATTCCTTCTTTCATCATCATTTGGTATTTTATTGTACTATGAGAAGCTTTTGTTTTCTTACAGCTTCCAATTACTTTCTCTAAGTTTTCTAAACCTTCTTCAAAAGAATCCCCATATGGGGTGAAGTCATCCATGTAGATTTCAACACTATCATTGACTAGACCAGAAAAAATCCCCAATATTGCCCGTTGAAAGGTAGCAAGTGCATTACAGAGACCAAATGGGAGGACTAGGTATGCAAAGGTTCCCCAACGATAGGTGAAGATATTTTTATCTTGATCCTTAGGAGCTATTTGGATCTGGTTGTACCCACTAAATCCATCTAGAAAGGAGAAGAACTTCTTTCTATCTAATGTATCAAGGACCTGGCCAATAAAAGGTAAGGGAAAATGATCCTTCTGAGTTTCTTTATTTAGTTCCCTGTAATCAACACAAATACGCCACTTTCCATTCTTCCTCTGAACAATGACTAGTGGGGATACCCATTGACTGTTCGAGATTGGGTAAATAAATCCCACATCCAACAATTTATTTAATTCGTCTTTGACAATGTCCTTTAAAGAAGGATTCATTCTTCTCGGTGGTTTCCTAACAAGTTGACATTCTTATTTAATGCATATGTGATGAGTACATAAGTCATTAGGCATTCCTTTCATGTCTGTATATTCCCAAGTGAAGGCTTCTTTCTGTTCCCGAAGGACTTTCAATAACTGTTCAGACTGGGAAGGTGAAAGGTCACGATTAATGTTCAATGTCTTCCATGGTTCAATTTCTACAGGAATGCTATTACGTGGTACAATTATAAGAACGTTTTCAACTTTGGTCCCTGCTTCAATGGATTCCTGAATATTGCAACTCATAACAAATTCTAATAGTTGGTAGGTTGAATAAAAAACAAAGTTGGGGCTGCTCATAAAATTATTAATGGCATCATCTTCCATTTCATCCTTAAAATAGAGGGCCTCACCAATGGTAAGAATTGGTCTGATTTCTTCGTTATCAGGTTTGAACCCTTTTGCAGGTAGAGGTTTTTGCGCTAAGGTAAATCCTGGTTTACTTGATGAACTCGATTATGTAGGGGGAGAAATGATAAGATTCTTTGTAACTTCCCCATTGGATATTACCATATTTCTCGACTGACACCCTATGTAAGCATCTGCAGTAGCAAGCCAAGCTCTTCCTAAAATCAAAGGATGCCCACCGGCTGTGGATTTGGTATGTAATACCAAAAGATCAACAGGGTAATGCCATGAGTCTACTGAAATATTTATACCTTCCAAGTTCCCTACCTGTCTTATAGTAGACCGATATGTGAATTCTAGGATGGCGGGAGTTGGTTTAAGGTTTCACAGGCCCAAGGTAATCACAGTTGCAGAAGTTATGACATTAATTATTTCCCCCAAGTCTACCAGAACATTTGGGATATCAACCCCATTAATCTATACTGTAATAATTGAGTTCCCTTGATCTTCATACTTAACAGGCATAGACCTCCCCAATATTATATCTAACCATTTTTCCATAACGTGAATAGTGATTGTATCCTTTGGTTTTCTTCTAGGATCCTTTGAGGAATATTCTTTGATTGTTTTGGCATAAATCGGTACGTCCTTCATAGCCTGAAGTAGTGGGATTTTGAGAAATAAGTTTTGAAATTCCTCTAAAAATTCAAATTCACAATGAGGACTCCATTTGCTCAAGGATAGCCTCTCAGGATAAGGTGGACCAGTTTGACATCCTTTAGTAACAATTGTTTGAGAAGGGGGTTGTTGTTCCATAGGAATCTGTGTTGACTTATCCCCTATTGTTCCAACAAAATTCCTAGGTTTTGGTCATGAGACTTCGTCATCAGTATGTTCAACAATTATTGGTGAAGTCTGAGTATTTACCACCCAACCATACTGGAGATTTCATTTGTTACATTCTGCGGTGGAAATATTGTATGCAGGAAGGTTGAGTGTCTCAAACTGTTGAGCCCCCGTATTGTTTGGATTTGGTTTGTATTCAACAGGAAGTTGTGCACGAAGAAGAGGATTACTAGTGGTGGCATTAGAGGGCAGTTGTAATAGTTTTATGCCATAGGATGGGAAAACTGTCATGAATGAGGAGGAGGTCCATGCCAATTTTGGTACCATGAAGGAGTTGGACCAAACTGGGGGAATCATGGTTGCTAGGGAATTGGGTATTGACAGGGCTACGACCCATGAAGGTGAAAAAGGCACAGATTGAGGCCCAAAATTCAAATTAGTAAAATACTGAGAAGGGTCCTGAGGCATACCTTGATTCATGTTATGTGGTCGTGGTTACCATGGTCTCCTTGATCCCATGAAGTAAAACTGATCTAGTCCTTCATTTCCTCCTTGAAAATTTCCTTCAGCCCAAGAAGAGATGGATAGGGCTAGTGGAATGGCTCTGTTCACATATCACACAAGTCTCGACAGTATCTAGTCAACATTCCTTCAGTGGGTGCTTCCTCATGCATTGAGGGCATCAAATGGACATAGCCTTATATGCTTCCATATTCTTTTGTTTCGCCTGTAAAAAGTCCAGCTGTGAGAATAGTGTCCTCAAGATATCAGTCCTTAAGCTGTCCAATAAGTTTCCAATTTATTCTTTCGTAACCCTACCACTGGATGTCTTGAGGGTTCGTATCCCTTGCCCCTGCCTCGTAGCTCAGCATGAAAAATTAATGCACAATTCCTAGATGGTGCAGAAATATTTCGTTGATATATATCCCTTTCCTACTACGTTCAAAAGTTCCAAAGATTCCTCCTTTAGTGCCCAGAGAAAAATTATCTTCAAGATGTCCTTATCCAGATCACCATGGCCTGATCTCTGAAAACTGTATTGTAAACATTCCACAATGTCCTCCATGTTCTCATCCTCTTTCTTCATAATCTTAAATATTTTTTCCTTAACATCTTGGGATTTGCAGTAGTCTTGATAATTTTCAAGGAAAATCGTCTTCATATCATCCCATGTAGTAATATATTTTCCCCATAAACCCATGAACCATCACAATGTTGTTCCCTTCAAAGTGGTGGGGAATATATTCAATTTGTGAGCATCATAAATATAGTCATACCCCAAACAGACAACGTCGAATTCAAATAGGAATGTGTCTGAATCTTCAGAAGAAAGACCATGAAAGTTAGGTAATGTTGTCAAAGGAATAGGCTTCATAGGTGCATCACGCCTAATATCTCAAATTGGGAACTCGATCTAAGAAGTTAGAATAGTCATGAATATCTTTCAATATTCACTTGGAATCTCAACAAGTTATGGTTGTTCTATAATGCACCATTGAGTATATTTAACAACACTTCATTGATCAAATGGTGCAGTGAATTCCCTCAAGTCTTCTTCTTCGTCTGAACTCACAGTGTTCAGTTCTCCCGATCCACTGCTTGCTACTTCTTCTTCCATGAATTATGGTTCTGATATAGGGGGAGGTTTTGGTTATGAAATTGATTTCCCTCTAGATATCGTATGAGATCTCACCCTAACAGGAGCTTGTGACAATGCTCCTGATTCAGCTTTTGAAACGATTTCTTGGATATAAGTAATAATGCCTATATCTTTCCTTACTTTTTTTGGGGGTCTTCCTCTGCCCCTTTTATTTGTATCTCTATTCATGCAATCATAAAATAAAAGGAAAACATTCAAGCAAATTGAAATCTTAGGACCTGTTGCAGGGTGAAAACTTCCCTCCTCTGGACAAGAGAGTGGCCCCTAAAAAGAAAGCAAAAGAAGGAAAACAAACCAACCACAAAATTCTAAGCTAGGTAAATGAAACAGGGTGGAAAAAAACTTCCCTTCCCAAGATGAGAGAGTGGTTCCTATGAATGAAACCAACAATCTAATGCTCACGACCTGGAGCAGGGTGAAAAACTTCCCTCCCCAGGACGAGAGAATGGTCCTATGGTCAATATTGGTTGTACTTTCATGCCTTCGATAGTATCCTCGGCAACGGTGCAAAAATGTTGGTGTTCAGATATGACTCATGCAATTCAACCAACTCCACATTAATTGTCAACCTAAGGCTCGACTGGTTATTTCAAGGCTATCATGCAATGTATAGGCAGGCCACAGTTTACCTACCTATAATTGTACATTTAATCATGACATAACAATGTGTAACAACAAATTATAACTGTAATAGAAATAAGAGTAACAAAAAGTTAAGACTCACAGCAACACACTGAAATCATTACACAGCAAAGAGATAAGACAACATAAAATAAACCTACACAGACATATAATCCAACAACGCCTAGTCAGGGGAGTGGGCCCAACTACCTAATCAGGGTTGTGGCAAGATCGAGATCTATAAAATCCTCAAAAGATCAACAATTATATTACTCAAAATATCATTATAGAGGTGAAATGTTACAACTTAGAAATATCGTATATCTCCTAGTAGTGGCTTTCCCATCCCTGTAATCACTACTTATACATTCATTAACAACTATCAGTGCCTAAGATTGTGATAGTTGTCTGCCTAGAAATACATAGTGGTTTCTTGAGATATAACAGAATACAAAGATAGCACTTGTGCTGGTTGATAGGTTAAACCATCATTGTAGCTAATATCCAAATATAGCATTGCCAACTTAATAGTCATCATACGCTGAATCATTCCTTTGATCACCATTTCTCCAAATCTGCACAAAAACTTAAGTTAGCAAGTTTCTTTAAGCAATAATCCCCTATGACTACACTTCATTTATTAACAATTCAAAAAGACATGGAAATAGGTGTACCTTCACTGTTTAGAATGAAAATTGGCCAAGAGGGGCATGAAATGAGTACAAGAAAGGGATAAAATGTAGATAAAAAGTGAAAAAATTAGCAACCAACAATACCTACCACAACATATTTGAATGTATTACCATTGGAATCATACATTATGTTGTTGGGAATGGATTTTTTGTATCTTCATAGAACTAAGGTATATTGTCATGACAAACCCATTATGTGTGTTGATGTCAATGGGGAACCAAGAATCTTTCTAGGTAAGAAGAAAGACACATCAGTTAGGATGGGGACAGCTATGCAAGCAAAGCGTAGTTGTAGGAAAGGGTGTATATTATTTGCAGTACACATTTCTAGGGTTAAGGGTAAGGAGATTGAGGATGAATATGTGTTGAGAAGGTACCCATTGTTACAGTAGTTTCAGGATGTATTTCGTGAGGACATTATAGAGTTGCCACCTGAAAGGGAGGAAGAATTTTCAATTGATTCAGTTCCAGGGGCTTCTTCCACAACAAAAGCACCTTATAGGAAGAGCACACTTGAGTTGGGTAAGTTAAATTTGCATTTGAAGGAAATGTTGGACAAGGGATACATTAGACCAATCTGTATCACCTTGGGGCACACCGGTCTTGTTTGTGAAGAAGAAATGTGGAACTTTCAGATTATACATTGACTACAAGAAATTAAATAAAGTGGCCATCAAGAAGAGGTACCCATTGCCGAGGATTGATGACTTTTTCAATCAGCTAAATGGAGAAGTAGTGTTCTCAAAGTTTGATTTGAGATCCAAACACTGTCAAGTACGAATCAAAGACGAGGGCATTTACAAGACAACTTTCCAGACTAGCTATGGGGGTTATGAGTTTGTTGTAGTTTCATTTGGCTTAACAAATACTCCTGTTACTTTTTTGTGCTTGATTAATAGTGCGTTGCGTCCATATTTGGATAAGTTTTTTATTGTGTTCATTAATGATATATTGGTATATTCTAAAAATGAGGAAGAGCATTTCGAGCATTTAGTAGTAGTGTTGAGGTTGTTGAGAGAGTAGCAGGTGTATGCTAAGCCTATCAACTGTAGTTTCTTTCAGAGTGTGGTACATTACTTGGGGCATGTGGTGTTCAAGGAGGGAATTGTAGTAGATCTAGTGATGATAAGAGACATCATGGAGTGGGTAGCTCCTAAAAATGTGGACGAGGTGAGATGTTTCATGGGGTTGGCAAGCTCCTATCAGAGGTTCATCAGGAACTTCTCATACATTGCTTATCCTATCACATCATTACATAGGAAAGGTAAGAAGTTCGAATGCAGAGTGGAGTGTGAGGCTAGGTTTGAGTATCTTACACTGATGTTGACACATGCACTAGTGCTATATATTGCAGATCCGAACGAAGAGTTTGTAGTATGCACAGATGCTTGCAAGAGAGGACTTGGTGGAGTCCTTATGCATCATGGATAGGTGGTATTCTATGAGTCATGAAATCTGAATGAGCATGAACATAACTAATTGAAACATCATCTTGAGTTAGAAATGATTATACATGCATTGAATATGTGGAGACAATATCTTCTTGGAAGGAGGTTTGTACTGATGAGTGATCATATGGTGTCGAGGTATTTGTTTGACCAGGTGAATTTGAATGCCAGATAGGCTAGATGGTTGGCCACGATCAGTGAGTTCGACATCGAGATCAGGTACATTAAAGGAAAAGAGAATTTGTTGGCAGATGCTCTCAACAGGTGGGTACATGGAAATCACTTGGTAGTTATGAGCTCCTATGGGATAGAATTACAAGACAAGATATTATAGGCAAGTCAGAAGGATGTCAGGTATATGGAGATTGTGCACAGGTTGCAGCAGGATGCGTGTACATGTACAAGTATAGGTATAGGTCATGGTACAAGGGTAATTGCATAGGATGTGGATTATTGCATTAGAGGGGATGGATTGGTTAGATTAAGAGACATGATATATGTGCCAGATAGCAGTGAGCTCAAGAAGGTGATCCTGAGAGAGTTTCATACAAAACTGTAATTGGGTCACCTAGGTTATCAGAAGACATTGACAATAGCGAAGATATATTATTATTATTGGCCAAAAGAGGGGTGTAGGGGAGTTTGTGGCTAGGTGTTTTGATTATCAGTGAGTGAAGTCAGAGTGCAAACATCCAAGTTGACTCCTACAACCAATCCTGATTCCAGAGTGGAAATGGAGGTCATTTCCATGGACTTCATCATAGGGTTGTCGAAGATAGTGAGACATCATGATCCCATCATGGTTGTTGTGGACATGTTAAAAAAGGTTGCACATTTCATTCCTGTGAAGTCTACATTCTCAGCTAGCGACGTGGCACAGGTATTCATCAGATATGTGGTCAGATTGCATGGAATTCCAAAGAATATTATGCCTGAAAGGGATGTGAATATCACTTCCATGTTTTGGAAGGAGTTATTTGTAGGTTTGGGCATAGAGTTGGCCTTCTGCATGACTTTTCATCAGTAGATAGATGGACAGACAAAGAGGGTCAACAAGGTATTTGAGAACATGTTGAGGATTTATCTGATGCATCAACAACATAAGTGGGAAGAGTATCTCCCCTTGGTTGAGTTTACATAACACAATATTTATGAAGATCCATTGACAATGACTCATTTTGAGGCATTGTATGGGCAGAGTTGCAATACTCCCATCAGTTGGAGTGATCTGGTTAACAGGATGTTGATTGGACCAGGCATGTTGGTAGACATGGAACATGAAATGCAGGTTATAAACAAGAATCTAAAGGCAGCATAGGATAGGCAGAAGAGCTATGGAGATCAGGACGACTTGTTCAAGGAGTTCCAGGTTGGGGAACAAGTGTACTTGTGCATCAAACCAAATAAGATCTCCTTACTGATTGGATCATGTGCCAAGATGGCACCACGGTTTTGTGAACCCCTTAATATCATTGAGAAGATTGGCCGAGTAGCCTATCAACTTGCACTGCCTTTGACACTGAAAGTCCATGATGTTTTCCATGTGTGATTACTTAAGAAGTATGTTAAAGATGTTGATCATGTGATTGAATGGTTTGTACTGCAAGTGGAACCATATGGAGAATTCCAACCAGAGCGTTAGTGTATATTGAAGATAAGGTGCTCATGCTTCAGAATCGAGTAATCGAACAACTTAAAGTGTAGTGGAAGCACTTTGGGCCCGATGGAGCTACATGGGAGTTGACAAATCAAATGCGGGCTATGTATCCTTCGTTGTTTGCCAGTTGAGGCAAAGCAGTTTTGGTATGGTGTTTTGGGTATATGTCTTGGTATATGTTTTGGTACATGTTTTGGTGATGTTTCTATATGTACATATGTATATGGATGTAAATATGACCATGACATAAGTTACAAAGCTCCAATAAGCGGTATGGGTGTCATAAAATTATTTTGTCCTATTGTTATGATGTTGGTTTTCTTTCCAGCAGGGTGACCATTGTAAATATTGCATCGAGCTATGTTATAAATCTCCATGGGTAGTAATGTTTTATTTTAAATAGTTTTAATGAGGTCTTGGTGTGGTTCAACACTGAGGATGGTGTTCCCCAAGGGAGATGGTTTTGTAACAACCCTGATGAAAATTCCATGTAATAAAAATAAATAAAGGCAAAATAATAACCACGGTTGATGAGAGACTTATTCCAAGCTGAATTTTGGGCAAGACATCCTAGGGGGTGTTCATTTGTTTGTTTATGGCTAAGGAAATTGCAAAAGGAAATGGCTAAGCCTCTGGAAAGGAAAAATGGCATTTTTGGCACATTTATTTACAAAAATAATGGAAATTAGGAGAAAAAGGAGGTGAAAGGTCGTAGGTTGCATGTGCGGAGGCAAATGAAGGAAAATGAACAAAATAGAGGCTTATTTCATAAAAAGGCTTATGAGGGTCAGTTGGAAACTTTTTGTTAGTTGAGTTTTGGAGCTCTCTCATTATTCTCTCTCTCTCTCTCTCTCTCTCTCTCTCTCACTCTTGGACACCTAGATTTTTCTTGGAGCATTTTTTCATTGTGTCAAGAAAGGAAAAAGAACTCAAGAGGAAGCAAACATCAAGTAGGGAAAGGCACGATCAAGTAACTACAATAGGATTCATTGGAGGTATTGATTTTCATGTGTATTTTCCTTGCTAAATTTGGCATGCATGGTATTGCATGTGGTTTTTTTCTATCATGGCATGTGTTTTTCCAGGGGTAATAATGTTTTTCAGCCTAGCCTTTCCATTTCCAAATAGCCATGGTGTGATGGGGTTCTCATGTTTTGGTTGAGATGGATTTCCAGATGGATTCGAAGCTAAGTGGGGTGGATATCTGAATGATATAGCACATGGCCTAGTGGTCCCTGGATTGTAATGTGGATCACGGTAAAGCCATTGGCCTGTGACCCCTGAGCCTGACTGTGGGTTGCGTAAAGCCAATATTGTGCTGCCTCGGTGGGCCTAGGAATCCTTACCAGTGAATCGCATGATATAAAGTAAAGTGAAGAGGTGGTTTTCTCTCCATTGGGCCTAGGAATCTGTTGATGGTGCTAGACCTGCCAACATGTCAAGGAGATCTCCCTGGTAAGAAGTCCCAGTTAGACCTTAGACCATTTGATGTAGGAGTCCCAACAGTGGGTCGTAAAGAAATGCCTTGACCATGTTGTCACACAGAGGCAAGTAAAATAGCTATCTTAATAGTAAGGGTGTGACCATTGTAGTGAGTCAAGGAAGGTGTATGAGAGGTTTCTAACACAGGTGGGTTGAGATGAGTGTGCCCCTTCGCAACCTGTAAGTGTACTCAACTGGGAAGAGAACACACGAGCGATGATGCATCACAAGCTGGAATGTAGGTCAGTCTGGAAATCCAAAGTGATGGTTAGACCAATAGCAAATATGCAACAAGATTCATATAATTGCATACAAAAGTGTTCATCCACAACTACATAAGTTAAACAACATACATTGCTACAGCAACTGGAACAATCCAACTACAATAACAACTTATGCATGAAAACGTGTTGGCTCTTATTATATAAAGAAGTGTAAGTTCCAATCATACAATACATCCATGTAAACATGCTAGCCATAACACTGGAACGTTACAACCACATCTGCCTGCTCCTCCAAAGAGATGAACTAGCTCCTACATTGGAGAAGCCAAGGTGCATTACAATACTATCCAAGCTCTTTCCAAGATAGTCTTATCAATAGCTTGCCTCACCAAAAGAGTATACAATTAGTTATGAGGGACGATTTATAGAAAAGGGTCGGGTGACCCTTGACATTCCCCTTTGTGACAGTTCATCTGCCCTCATGACTCTTCATATACTCTATGACTGTTACATCCAACTATTGACACTTGACTTACACTTGACATGACGTTACATTAAAATGCACATTTACTCATGTGATACAACATGGCTTGAGCAAGCCATGCAAGACATCACTGACACTTGGCCTGTTGTGCTGAGAACAACTCTTCGACATGCTTGTGATGGTGAAGGTGGTCAGCTGATGCCAAGATTGGTTGTCTGTGATGGTGTGCATGCACCTCATGGTGACATCTTGCTGAAGCGAACTCTTACCTCCACTACAACTGGTGCATTGGTGTGGCTCCTTCATCCAACTCATCTACTAACATGCACATGGTATTCTTAGGTGTGGCTGAACTAGCAACACACTGATGCATAGTGTTCGTGTTGATCTTCAAGTGTGTGTTGGTGGTCATGGACATCAACTTTCCGAAGTACATGTTCGGCTCCAGGTGGTATTTCTTCTTGTCTTCGCCTTGGTGAGTGTGTTGAATGGGTTGGATTGCATGCATGTGCACAATGGCACACATGTTGTTGAATCCCTTGCATGCGATAAACAAAACTCCTCACCATGTCTGCTCCATGCTAGCTGCTAGGATGGATCTTTAAATTGTACATGCACAGTCCGTGAGTGCATGTTGTGCCCATTGTTGTTCCTATTCCTGCTGCAAGCCATTCATTTGTCTATGCAGCTTCATGTTCTTCCTTAGGTTGCTACTTCAGCACATGCAACTCCTTCTTTGTTCCACTTTGTCTTCGTGTGATCTTCATGTCGCGTTGTCACCTCATAGCCTTAGTCGCAAAAGTTGATTTCATCATGAGTGGATCTGCTTGATCTTGCAACTTTGTTCCACCTCTGTGTTGTCAACAACCTTCCTCTTGAATTCAATGCATTTGTTTCATTCACTGTATTCGCTGCATTTGTTGTGTTCGTTGTGTTTGCTACATTCGCTGCGTTCACTACATTCATTACATTTGTTGCATTCATTATGTTTGGTATGTTTCCTTCATCTGTTGTTCATGATGTTGCTCGTTGTGATATCTTGATGTTCTTGTCTATGAACAACTTGAAATCTTCGTGAGTAGGCAAGCTCATAAACATTTGATCCACTACATCTCCAAGTGTGCTCTGAATGGTGTCTTTGACTCTGCCCTCTTGGAAACCACTGTACCTACACTGCTGAGAGGCAGATGAACACCTGCAATACCTGATGACATGGCAACAATCATGGCAAGCAATCTGTGAGTCGAAAACCAAAATGAACTTAATAACTGACTTTCAACATACCTGTGTGACTAATCATGAAGGTTGCGCAATTTTGGCCGAGAGGTCGGGAGACTGACTCCCAAGATTGTGAAAGGCACAATCTGGGCTACTGGAAGACTAGATGACTATTGGAACTGCGTAATGCACAGTCAAGTCTAGATGCTGACTATTGGGATTGCACTATGCGTAATCTCAGCTAGAAATGGTTGTAGGCTCAGTGACTGGATTGCACAATTTTCTAGGCCACCAGTCACTCTCCCTTATAAATGCGCAAGGTAGTACTACAGGATAGTCCCTAGGAAGAAATGCACATTTCTGGAGAGGAAGATAGAGCTTTCCTTCCCCAGATTGCGCAATGCTATCTCAGTGAAGGTAGAGTTTGGACCAAGGTTGGTTGACTCGCCGATGGGTAACTCAAAGCAAATATGACAGTGGATGAATGGAGAAACTTACTGAAAGTAGAAGTGATTGAAAGTGCATGAAAACATCAATGAAAGATTCAATAAATAGATCAACATGCATGTGGGTGAAGCAAGTCACCGAATCAGTGGTCGTTGATGAAAACCAGTTTCATGCATGCGACAACAGTGAGATAGCAACGAAAACTGAAACAATGCTAGGACAAGCTATCATACATGTAAACGATAGCAATAATTTCAAATAAATTAATAAGATAGTACTCAAACAAGTGAAAACACAAAAAGCGATAGAAATGCAACATAAGGCATGGAATGTGGGCTTACCCCAAAACAGCTGAAGTGAATGTATCAATTGCTCCTAGATGTGATGTGGGATGTTAAAGCCACAAGGCTTATGTGAGAAATGACCTCTACAGCATCCGGTTGATAAGTTTTGATAACATCGAGGTTGTGATGCGCATGCCACAAATCTAGGGAAAGCGACACTTAGTGGTAGGTTCCTGAAATGATACCTTGCATGTAACCTCCAACTACTAAACATAAATCCCTGAAACAAGGGATGCCTTTGCATGTTGCCTTTCCCTATTCTGGGAAGAGCAATTCATGCATGCATGCAAGTGAAGTTTCCTTGGTCCAGGGTGGAACTGGTCAACCGAACTGCTCATACATGCAACTCCTCAACTACTTGAGAAAAACAAGCATTTCTGGCTGGGAGTTGGGCTGACTGCCCAAGAGGTTTGCAAAATTTTTAGGTAGAGCAGCTAACTGCTACCTAGATTTGTGCAAATTCTTGGCTGAGCAGTCTTGCTAGGGAAATTTTCACAATTCCTGACGGGAGTGTTGGCTGGAATAATTACACAATTCTGGAGCCCAGTAGGCTGCTAGACAGAATTGCACAATTTTTGTAGGGAAAGTTGGTTTCCCTCTAAAAATGCGCAATTTTCTTGGGGAATCTGCTCAGCCTGCAGTAGGACAAAGTCTGGGTGAACAGCCTATGAGGGAAATGCATCAATCTATGATCGACAGGCTGTCTTTGTGCATGAAAAACACTAAATCTTGTGCACTTGACGAGGCAAGACAAGGTGTTGTGAAAGGTTGGTAAGGAGGCTCCAAAACGGTCTAAGGAAACATTTTGGAGGGTGGTTGTAGCTGCTACAATAGAATCTCGGGTTTGGGATATGCAGTAAAGCCTGGAGAGTGGGTCTCAGTTTAGGGCCTAGTGACCTAGGTTTGGATTGTGGTAAAGCTCGAGAGACTATGAGGAAGGAAAATTCCTCACGATGTAGGTGGAGAAATCTGGTGACATCCATGCTTATTTGGCGTAGTGATTCGGTGGAGATCAAGGTAAATCCTGTTATGATGTGTTCATTTTGTTGGCCTCGTGATACGGGGTGGATTACGGTAAAGCCTGGTTTCTCTTGATGAGGGTGAGGTGGTTTAGCCTCGGTATGCCCTGTTTGGTTCTTTTGGTTTGAGTCACACATTCATGCTTGGAATATGGCATGGGGGTGAATGGCTGAAGAGAGATTTGGCTCATCCATTCTATGGTCAGGTGGAACGTGGAAGTCCAATCCCAAGTTTGGTTGTTGCATCATTAATTAAAGGTTATTTCTCCTTATATTTTTCTAAGCATTTTGATGGATTATATGTGGTTTACATGGTTGTACTTTCATGAGTATTCTTGTGGCTATTATGTCCATTATATGTGTGTTTTTTTACAGCAGCTAGGTATGGCTCTCAACATGTTTTTACTTGTATATGAATGGATAATGTATCTATGGTATAATAGATGGTAATGCAAAAGATGACATGAGGGAACAATGGTTCTTAGTGACTCTCAGATAATTACAAGATCACTATGTTTAATTTTATTGGTTACACCTATAGATTACATGCTTGCGACATGTTTGACGAAATGCCTATCATGGCTAGTAGAGGTCTGATTAAGGCCTTGTTTAACTTATTTATTTTGCATCATTGTTTCCTTGTTCTTTTACTGCTCCTATGTTATCATTCCATTCTCGGTAGTGATTTGGGCTCTAGGCCTGAAAAAGTGCCTCAAATCCTGGGGACACTGGCATAACACTGGTAAATTGGTTCTTTGGACGTTGCCACATAATCCTATGAGAGCAACTTTGGGTTTTTGGACACTCTCATGCCTATAGCATGAGAACGACTAAGCCTTAGGATGCCCAAAACATTAGTGGGACATAGGGACAAGATGTATGAGTGGATGACATGTCTCTTGAGGGTTCTGTTGCTAATATGGATAGGTTGGTTAATGTGTTCCATCGATTCCACTTCATTAAGGTCACATAGGATGTTGAATCCAATCATAGTAGCCTCTTATCACATGTTTACCCCAGTTGGCTAGTTACTTGGGTAAATGTGTGAGGAGGGTGTTAAATCAATCGGCCCCAAGTTGCAGTAGTAACTATTCTTCTCAACTCTTATGTCCATGAGACCTCTCGATGGCCGAAATTATGCAAAAATGATCCAGAGTTCACCACACCATACCAAATGCTAGTAGATGGAGAGAAAGTTCCAAATTTCCCCCTCCACGAGACTATATTATGCTACCTATGCTACCTTTATGTTCCTCCAAGCGAGCGCGCGAGACTGATTTGGGAGTTACACTATAATCGAGGTGCAGGACACTTCAGATTGGAGAAAACTTTAGTCACACTACAACAATATTTTTATTGGCCAAAACTCTAACATGGTGTTGGAAAATATATCAGATCTTGCATTTCATATGACATCATCAAACCAACCATCAAGAAGTGAGGCCTATACACTCCTCTTCCTACTCCTAGCTAGCCCTGGGAATCCATCTCCATGGACTATATGTCGGGCCTCCCTTCTACTAAGCATGGTAATGACTGTGTATTTTGCTTGTGGATAAATTTTCTAAGATGGATATATTGGTGACTTTCAAGAAGAGTATCACAATATAGGATACTGCGAAACTCTTCTTTGAATGAGTATGGGTACATTTTGGAGTCCCGCAAACCATTATATCAGATTGAGATAGCAGGTTCCTAAGCACATTCTGGTTGAGCCCCTAGACATTATTGGACATTAAACTCACCAAATCGGCTGCATTTCAGCCCCAGACTGCATGGAATAGGCCACAACTGATCGGTTCATGGACACGCATATCAAGAACAATTTATAATAAAATATCTAACTATATCGAGTTTTCAAAGTTGGACAACTTCTGCACCAATGCAAGTGGCTCACAAGTGACCAAATTTAGCAGAAGTTTCCCCATCTCATTGAGGCTCTCAACGCAATGGGGACCATTACTTCATAAGGGGGGAGGACTGGTCGAGGTGGATATTGTTGTCCACCTACTTATTCCACTTGGATCCCCACCATTGTTTCTTTTAGTTTCTTTAACTGCAACACAATTTACTACTTTCGGTAGTTTTTTTAGTCGTGAACTTTTGGAGCCATTTTGAGGCCCTAAATGACATTTTTTTGGAAAAGGGAAAACACATAGCTTGCAGCAGGGGTTTGTAGTCAAACATTGTATTCCTTAGATAGATATTTCCAACTAGGTATCATATGCAAAAGTTACGACCCCGAGAAGTTGATGTACAGACTTACCGCAACGGGCCCCACAAACTTTTAGTTCTTCATCTCTTAGGGTTATTTTTTTAGATGTTTAGGGTTTTTGATTATTTTTCAATAATAATTAACCCTTCGAGCCTCAATGTAACATAGTTCATAAGGCATGTAGGCAACACATCTCTTCTAAGACATAAGCTACCATCGCCTAAGCTCGTTTATTTCTATTATGAATGTAAGTAGTTTTCAATACTTAGTTCTTATTGAATTGAAGTTTTGTTTTCCTTCTATCTCTTTGTTTCTGTTTATATTTGCATTTCATTTCATTTCTTCATAAATCCAGATCAACATTTCACTGTCTCATTTTATTTTAATTTTACTCATCTTCTCATATATATATATATATATATATATATATATATATATATATATATATATATATATATATATATATATATATATATATATATATATATATATATATATATATAGATAGGAGACCTAATCATATAATCATCAAATATTGTGTTGTACAATATATTCATTGTAAAGGGAGGTTTCCCTATCAAAGAGGAATGTAACCATTATTTTATTATGAGTTTTTAGGAACAAGGTTCATAAAAAATACAAGCAATAAAAGTAGGTATAAATTATAAAAAAAAAATGATATACTTATAGTAGGGAAAGTAAAGGAAAGAAACCTTTAGAAATAACCTCTGAATAGGACTAAAAATGCAGTGTCAAAATGTAGAATAACTAGTATATTTTTTTGAATTATTTCATGATTTTTTCATTTGTCTTAGTTTTATAGCTTGTTACTTAAGTTCAATAATAAGGCTTCAAGATAAACTCTTTTTCATGTGTGAAAATAATCCCTTGATTGACCTTCTACCTAAGGCATTATTGCCAAAAATGTAAGGTAATATCAAAAGGTTTAGCCATAGCTTTTGGAACATAGTATGCCTACACTTCTCTTTGTGATCCAAATACTAGAGCAAGACACTTTAACCCTAATGAACTTTTCCTTTCCCTTGTTTTCAAGATATTTCTTGATAATACATTACCTCTCCTTTAAAGTTTGCAATGCAAATCCATATTTCTCTTATAAATACATTAACCCATTAAATATTTGCATTAGTGTGCTATTGTCGATTTCATTAGTCTAGAAGGTTAAATGATAAGTGAAAATTTCCATCTCAACAAGCATGATTTCTTCTATATTATAAACTATTGTACATAGAGTTTCTCTAGTACAATTCATAGTTGTTGTTAGGTTAGTAAATTAGCCATGTATTAACTATAAATGTCATTCATTATAATTGCAATCAATAGTGTGCTTAATTATTTTAATGAGATTCTTATTGGTGGACTCAACTAATTTATTTCCTTCAAAGTGTTATGTGATGGAAGTTGATCAAATTACATTGTGTGATTGGAAAGAATCAAAGCCTATCCAAACAGAGAGTTAGCATGTGGAATACAACAATTTTCTTGACTTGGTGCACCCAAGTTGCTTCTAAACATATTATGGTGAGGCTTTTTATTGTTCACATTATGATGGGTAAGCCAAGTCACACTTATTCTAAAGACCTTATGCATTTCCACATGAGGTCTAGTGATAACTACATGTTGAGCTATAGGAGTAGACTTACACACTCCAACTCTATATGAAATAGTATAGGCATACATCACTATCCCCTAATGTGCAATAAATACTTATACTTAGCCATTTTAAATCTCAATATGTTAACTCTAAAGACAGGTATACACCATGCAATACATTTCAAAAAACATATAATTTTGGGAGGCACCAAGAGGTTCCTTACGCCTATAAGAAAATATTATACAAGATGTTATGATTATAATGACATAAGATATAATGAGGGAAGCTAAAATCAACCCTATACTCATTGTAAGAGTATGAGAATGTTAAGGTACATAACCTCTATCATAGCTCTAAAGTTTTCATTTCTCTTGAGCATCCCATACTGCTTAAGAAGCATAGTTGTTTCTTGACTCCTTATAATCTACGTGACCTCATGGGTTGGGGATGACCATTAGTCACTCATATTACCTAAAATACCCTTCACAATCATGTCCTAGCATAAGACAAGTTAGACATGTTAAACCCTAAGGATTATCGAACTTCTTATTTCACCATAAACAATGCTACAACGTTATTATCCAATCATAGTCAACTTGTTGCCATCATCTCCCTCTAACCAAACATAGTGGAACTATGCAAGACTCCTATAGTCCATCTAAGCTTACAAATGATAGTCACTAAAAGCTTGTTACTACATCGAAACCAACAACATATCTTCCATAAAAGTATCACCATTGTAGAAGTATCACCATTGTAGAATTGTCATCACAACACACAATCTACCACATAACCAAATCATGTCATCGGTAAAATTCCTCATAACCATCTCACACTCCACTACTAATTCATGACCATGGCTACCAAAATACAAACTCTCTTGAAACGTGTCAAGTACGGTGGATGGAAGCTTCATCTTCCCATAGCCAATGGAATTAAGTGTTAGTCTTTTCCAACAAATTTGTGGGGAAACCCAAACAAACTTTTCTAGTGATATGAAATGTAAACTGGAAGATATACATTGGTAGGCATACACCTATATTAATTGAGATACCCTATATCCACTCGACTATTCAAACTTGTGAAATTGTTAACTACTTTTAACATGTAACTAACAACAAATATTCTTAATACTCATCGATTTTTCTGGTTCAAGATTTGTTTTGGATCTAAAGGCTCTAAAAAAATTCATGAAAAAGATGAAATCATGAAGCTTAAACATGGTAAAGCCATGAATGTTGAGAATAAAACCAATAGAAGCAAAACTATAATTCTGGACCAAAGTCGCGATGGCATCCATCCCTCAAAACTGGGATTTTGTCGTCAATGTAAGGGAGGGCACCATGAATGATACAGAAGAGCATGATACAGACCATTGTTCCTTGACACTATGGCGTAATTGCATTATATCTGATCACTTCGATGCATGCGAAGGGAAAATAACATCTTCCATAGATTGTGCCATAAATCAAGTTGTCTAGAGCCACTGGCTACTGAGTAAAATATGCATATGATAATAAGTGATAAAGACACTCCACTGTCACAGTCCTGCATAAGGTAGCGCAAATGATATCCAAGTAAGCCAACAAGTCAAAAAATAGAGTCGTTTACTTTTGTGATAATTGTTCTTCTGGTTTAAAGATCTTGTCATAAAATAAAATGTTATTTATTATGGAAGGTACTACTAAACAGTTGTTTTATTATATGTTTAGTTTGCTCATTGTAATGGTACTAGAATGTTAAGGTACATAGCCTCTATCATATGTCTAAAGTTTTCATTGCTCTTGAGACTCCCATAATGCTCAAGAAACATAGTTGTTGCTTGGCTTCTTCGAATCTAGGTGACGTCATGTGTTGGGGATGACCATCCGTCATTCATATTACCCAAAATACCCTTCACAATCATGTCCTAGCATAAGCCAATCTAGACATCTTAAACCCTAAGAAATATCCAAATACTTATTTCACCATCAACAAAGCTACACCATTAATCTCCCTATAAGAAATCATAATGGAACACCTCTTTGTTCTATATGGAAGAGTCATATCATCCGTCTAAACTTACAAATGATAGTCACTAAAATCTTGTTACTACATTGAAACCACCCACATATCTTCCATGGAAGTATCACCATTGTAGCCTTCCCATCACAAGAGCCAATATACCACGTAACCAAATCATGTCATCGGGGAAATTCCTCATAACCATCTCAAACTCCACATCTAATTCAGGACCAAGGCTAGGAAGATATAAACTCTATTGCAACTTGTCAACTACGGTGGATGGGCACTTCATCCTCCCATCAACAATGGAACTTAAGTCTTTTTCGACAACTTTCTAGGGAACCCACACAAACTTTGCTAGTGATATAAAATGTAAACTGGTAGACATACACCTAAATTAATAGAGATAGTCGCAGTCCATTGGACTATACAAAATTGTGAAATTGTTAACTACTTTTAACATGTAACTAACAAAAAATATTCTTAATACTCATTGATTTTGCTGGTTCAAGATTTGTTCTGGATCTGAAGGCTCTAAAAACATTAATGAAAAAGGCTCTAAAATATTGTGGATGACAAGTGAAGGATTCAAAAAAAACATTGAAATTTCATGTAAAACCATATCAATTGCAACAATGGTTAATTAAAAGGAATACCCATTATTATAATTATACTTGGTGTTTATTTACAAGAGACTTGGATGTGTCATATAGAAAATCTTGGGAACAACATTGTTTTAGTCAATTGAAAAGAATCACAAAATTTGGTGATATTGAAGACTATAGTTTAGAATTTCGGGTTTTGGTGAGAAGAGTGAATAACATAAGTGATGTATGTTTATTGAAATATTACATGGGTGGATGAAAAGAAAAAATAAACATGATATTTTCCTAAAACATCAAAAAAGGTTCTAGATGCTATGCAATATTCTTATCCTATTCAATCAAAGAATAAATCTACACACAAGTATTCCATGGGAGCATATACAAGAAACAAATATCATTTTCGGTTTTATAAGGAATCCCTACCTCAACCTACTAAAATTCTAGTGAAGGAAATGGAGGAAAGAAAAGAAAAAAGACTATGATTTGGTTGTAACAAGAAATTGCTTAAAGGGAACAAATTTCAAGAAAGAAAATTGCTCACTTTGGAAAATAATGATGAAGAGGTATTAGAGGCATCCACATAAAAAGTGAAGAACATCTTTTTAATTTAAAAGAGTAATAGATTTTATACAAACTATAATGGATTAGTCATGAGTTTTGATTTGGAAGGAATTCACTATGATCTCGAACGGTTAACATATTTACCTTATCAAGCCATCAACTCTCACATAATGGAAAAGAACGTAAATGAGGTAGCAAAGGAATTGTGGTTAAATTGTATTTTATGGAGGTTAAGCAGGAAGATGAAAATATTCTTCATGAATTAAAAGGAGCCTTGGAAAAGAACTAAAGGTTCATAAAAAAAAAGTACTTCATATATAGACCAGGAACATCAAATTGAGATAATACATGGAAGCACACTTCCTAATTCTATTTTTGTGGTTATCAACAGAGTCACAAAATATGCCCATTTTTATGGAGTTCAAAGTAGAAACATAGCAAGTCAACCAATGGAATTGTTCTTGAAGTAAACTCATTCAATTCATGGTCTTCCTAAGATAACATTAAGTGAAAAATATCCAAAATGAATAGGTATGTTTTGGAAATAATCATGGAAGATGAGTGGAACAATACTAGTAATGAGTTTAACATATAATCTACAAATAGATGACCAAACATAAATATTAAACAAATGTTTAGAGGGTTATTGAAGATGTTATTCTTTAGATGAGAAATCCCAATGGATAATGTGGGTCCCTCTAGTAGAATGGTGGTTTAATTCTACCTCCTATACTTCTACAAAAATGATCCCATTTGAGGATTTTATGGATCTAGTATCTCACATTTTTGACAAGATATGCCCAAAGTACAAGAAATAACATGACATATTGAGAGGACTAAAGAAACTTTAAGAACTCTAAATTAAAACCTTGAAATGGCACAAAATAGGATCAACTGACATGCAAATTAGCATCAAAGTGAAAGGAAATTTGAGGAGGTTGATTGTGAAGTTCCGAGACTACAAACTTATAAGAAATCTACATTCAAGAAGAATAAGAATTAAAAATGATCTCCCATACTTTATGGTCCCTACCATATTATTCACTAGACAAGTGGCTTGCAAGCTAGATTTTCCTTCTTCTCAAATTCATAAGGTTTTTCATGTATCTTACCTAAGAAAGGTTGTAGGGAAAGTATACTAGTGGAAAAGGAACTTCCAAAGTTAAAAGAAGGAATGTTGATCCTTGAATTAGACAAACTTTGCATCAACATAATCTATCTCTTTAAAATAGAGCCATTATGGACTACTGGAAGAACATGCCTCTAGAGAAAGTTTCTTAGGAAAATAAGCAACTCATGAAGAAACACTATCAACTACAACCTTTGAGGGATTTTTTTTTTAAAGAGGGGGCTATGTTATGGCCCGTTGGCCCCATATTAAGGCCACAATAAATATTTGTTATATTAGGAAGTCGACTATAACATTTCATTGTTATTTTACTCATTTTCCTATATATATATATATATATATATATATATATATATATATATATATATATGTATACATAAAAAACACTATCAACTACAACCTTCGAGGGATTTTTTTTTAAAGAGGGGGCTATGTTATGGCCCTTTGGCCCCATATTAAGGCCACAATAAATATTTTTTATATTAGGAAGTCAACTATAACATTTCATTGTCCCATTTTATTGTTATTGTACTCATTTTCCTATATATATATATATATATATATATATATATATATATAGATAGATAGATAGATAGATATATATATATATATATATATATATATATATATATATATATATATATATATATATATATATATATATATATATATGTATGTATGTATGTATGTATGTATACATAAATACATACACACATAAATATATATATATAATAATCAAATATTATGTTTTACATTGTATTCATCGTAAAAGTGAGGTTTCCCTATCAAAGAGGAATTTACTCACTGTTTTATTATGCTTTTTGAGGAACAAGGTTCATAACACATACAATAAATAAAACTAGACATAAAATATCAAGAAAAAAGTTATACTTATAGTAGAGAAAGTAAAGGAAAATATCCTTTATAAACAAGACCTAAATAGGACTAAAAATGCAACGTTAAAATGTAGAATAACTAGTATAATGTTTTGAATTGTTTCATTATTTGTTCATTTATGTTACTTTTCTAGCTATGTTACTTAAGTGCAATATACTAGTAAAAGACTTACAAAGCAATCTCTTTATTGACCTTCTACCTAAGGAATTATTGCCAAAAGTTTAAGATACTAGTAAAAGATTTAACCATAGCTTTTGGAACATAGTATGCCTACACTTATCTTTGTGGTCCAAATCCTAGCAAAAGACTCTTTAATTAACCCCAACGAACTTTTACTTTCCCTTGTTTTCAAGATATTTTCTCATAATACATTGTCTCTCCTTTAAAGTTTGCATTACACGTTCATGTTTCTCTTCTAAATACATTAACCCATTAAATCTTTAAATTAGTGTGCTATTGTCTAGTTCAATAGTCTAGAAGTCTAAATGCCAATATGAAAAATTCCATCTCAACCAACATGATTGCTTCTATATTATAAACTATTGCACAAGGAGTTTCTCTTGTATAATTCTTAGTTTTTGATCGATTAGTCCATTAGCCATGTATTAACTATAAGTGTCATTCATTACAATTTCTATCAATAGTGCGCTTAATTATTTTAACGAGATTCTTATTGGTGGACTCAACTAGTTGATTCCCTTAAAAGTGTCATGTAGTGGAAGTTGATCAAATTACATTGTGTGATTGGAAAAGAATCAAAAACCATCCACACAAAGAGTCGGCATGTTGACTACAATAGTTTTCTTGATGTGGTGCACCCAAGTTGCTTCTAAACATACTATAATGAGGCCTTTCCTTGTTCACATTATAATGGGTAGACCAAATCACACTTATTCTGAGAACATTATGCATTACCACACGAGGTCTACTCATAACTACATGTTGAGCCATAGGAGTAGACTTACACACTCCAAATCTATATAAAATAGTATAGGCATACATCCCTATGTTGTAATGTGGAGTAATACTTATACACTTATAATTATCCATTTTAAATGTCCAAATGCTAAGTCTAAAGACAAGTATACACCATGCAATACATTTGGAAAAACATATAATTTCACGAAGCACCAAGAAGTGCCTTACACCTATAGGAAAATATGATACAAGATGTTATGACTATAATGACATAAGATATAATGAGGAAAGCACAAATCAACCCTATACTCTTTGTAAGAGTACTATAATGTTAAGGTACATAGCCTCTATCATAGGTCTAAAGTTTTCATTTCTCTTGAGCATCCCATAGTGCATAAGAAGCATATTTTTCACCTAGCTTCTTGGAATTAGGTGACCTCATGGGTTGGGGATGACCATCAATCACTCATACTACCCAAAATACCCTTCACAATCACGTCCTAGCATAAGCCAAGCTAAACATGTTAAACCCTAACGAATATCAAAATTCTTATTTCACCATAAACAATGCTACACCATTATTATCCAATCATAATTACTGTCATCATCTCCCTCCAACCAAGCATAATGGAACTATGAAAGACACCTATAATCCATCTAAACTTACAAATGATGGTCACTAAAATCTTGTTAGTGCATTGAAACCACCCACATATCTTCCATAGAAGTATCACCATTGTACACATGCAATCACAACACACAATCTACCACGTAAGCAAATCATGCCATCGGTGAAAGTCCTCATAACCATGTCACACTCCACTCCTAATTCGTGACCATGGCTACCAAAATATAAACTCTCTTGTAACTTGTCAATGTACGGTGGATGGGGTTTCATTCTCCCATCACCAATGGAATTAAGTGTTAGTCTTTTCCGACATATTTGTGGGGAAACCCAAACAAACTTTGCTAGTGATATCAAATGTAAACTGGAAACTGGAAGACATACATTGGTAGGCATACACCTATATTAATTAATTGGGATACCCTCTATCCACTCGACTATTCAAACTTGTGAAACTGTCAACTACTTTTAACATGTAACTAACAACAAAGATTCTTAATACTCATTGATTTTGCTGGTTCAAGATTTGTTTTTGATCTGAAGGCTCTAAAAACATTAATGAAAAAGACGAAAGCATGAAGCTTAAGCATGGTAAAACCATGGATGTTGAGAATGAAACCAACAGAAGCAAAACTATAATTTTGGACCAAAGTCACGATGACATCCATCCCTCAAAACTGGGATTTTGTCGTCAATGTAAGCGAGGGCACCGTCAATGATGCGAAAGAGTACGATACAGACCACTGTTCCTTGACACTATGACATAACTGCATTATATCTGAGCACTTCGATGCATGTGAAGGGAAAATAACAGCTTCCATAGATTGTGCCATAAATCAAGTTGTCTGGAGCGGCTGACTACTGAGTAAAGTCTGCATACGATAATAATTGATAAAGACACTCCACTGTCACAGTCCTGCATGACGCAGCGTAAATGATATCTAGGTAAACCAACCAGCAACACAACGGAGTCGTTTACTTCTGTGACAACTGTTCTTCTAGTTTGAAGATTCTATCATAAAATAAAATGTTATTTATTACGAAAGGTTCTCCTAAACAATTGTTTTATTATATGTTTAGTTTAGTCCATATTCATTTAAAAAATCATTACCTGGTTATAAAAAAGTCCTACGGAGTACACACGGTCATAAATCCATTCTAAATCCAACATCCATGCAAGAATGGATGTTGGCCCATTAACAAAAATTCTTCGCTGGTTCGTATGGATGTTCAAATGAGGTTGGAATATTTATTTTTGTAACACCTTTTTATGGGTTTGTTTCCGTTATTTGAGTCTCGGCTTGAGTAGCAGTTAGGTAAAGTCGGGCATCATTAAGTCAATTGCCGATCCCTTGAATATTCGGGAATCTGACAGATATGAGGGCCGTCAAAAAATTGACTCCCCCAATATTCGAAAAATCTACAATTGACTTAAGCTCATGAGTAAAATCACCATGGTCAAAATCACATTGAATTCCATGAAGTTTGCACCACATCAAGCTGTTAGTATAATTAATTTTTACTTATTAAATTTGTAAAAATTTAATAGTGAACTTTACATTAGAGATATATCTTAATAACACACCTGGTCACTTTCTACTTTATCCCTGAATTTTTGTAACACAAATTTAAATCTCTGCGTTAAAACCATTTCTGATTCGTTGGGTAGTTAGCAGGTGAGTTCCTAGTGAAACCTGCACTTCATTGTATTGAAGTGTATTTCTCGCAAATTTAAAAATGAAATGAGATAAAATCTAGAAAGGAAAAGTTATGGAGAAATAGTCAATATTTGTGGACAGTTTTATTAATGCATAAATAGTATATACAATTTCTTGATTTTTATATTTGGTTAATTCTAAATATTAACCTAACCTACACTGTTTCCCTACATTAATAAAGCTATAATTCCAGAAACATCATTAAAACTATAATTCCACAAATATTAATAACCTTACACAGAAACAGGAAAACAAATTCAATTCTCATTAACACCAAATAGTAGGTTAATGCAAAACTTTAGTCTTTACATCTTATAATCCGTCATAACTCAAAAGATGGGAGGGCTTACGAAAGGCAGGAAGAAAATTCCACTGTTAATCATAGAGAACCCACTGTGTCCACAGAGATCTCGACAAACGCGTAGGTGAGGTGGGCCTTTGATTCAACAAGAACGGTACAACACATGCAGATTCAATCAGAAGCAGGGTGCTCCGTTAACGCCTTCTATGGCACGGGTTCGAAATTTCTTCACAGTACCAGCGAGAGCTGCGAGGTTTCCAATCAATTATTGTAGAGGTTTCCAATCAATTATTGTGATGATGATGATGATTAACGTCCACTGAGACCAAATTGGTCTATCGGACCTATACTTTCTTAATTTCTAATTGTCTGGCTCCTTGTCTTTCTTGGCGAGATTGGTGATGTAGCTTTCTTTTTCTTCTCTAAAGTCTTCATCTTGCATCTCATTCATCTCTTCTGGTTCTTGGGACATTGGTGTCTTAGCTTCGCGATCTATTGTGTTCGTCCTTTTGGAGATAGTCGGAGAAGAAGTTTGGTCTAGGAGATCTGTTTTGCTGTTAAATGAACCGCGTTATTCGAAACCGCATAACTGTCGATGCTTGAGGGGTTGTTAAGTTCACCTTTTTGTTGTTTGGCGGGGCTTTCCCCCTGGTCGTCTTGAGAATTGTTTCTATCTTGCCCGATTGCTTGTGATTCAGAGTTTTCTCGAGAGTATTCTTCTTGGATGACAGTGTAGTGTTGTTTTTGTGCTCCTTCCCACCATATAGATCTGTGGTGATTTTTTCTAGCAGAATTTTTCTAGGAAGCTTTTGGGTGCGAGAATGTGATCAAAATTAGACTTTTTCATTCATCATTTCTTACTTTTAATGAAAAGATCATTTTTTAAATATTATGCATTATGCAGGTTGGTTTGGATAAATCAATTATTGTACGTAAGGGTGGGACAATGTGATCAAAATTGTACTTCTATTTATTTATTGTTTTTTACTTTTTAAGGAGAAAGTCTTTTTATATATATTATAAGTATCCACGGGAAAGAGTCATTTTAGAGAGGGGAAAAATAAAAAATAAAAAAATAATTGTAAATATTTAATAAACAAATTATTTAATAAAAACATTATTATTATTTTAAAAATATATAAAATTCAAAAATTCAAAAAATTATGAACCCTTAAGGGTTATATCTCCAATGTGAAAAGAAAAGGCAGATAAAACATAATTAAAACTAACAATAATCATTTTCATATCAACCATAATTAAAATTAACAATAATCATTTTGATGTCAATTATCGTTAAATGTGGTTTATTTAAAAATGTAATCATCTATTTAAAAATATTATGTATATTTTCACAAGATCAAATTCATCATAGAATTTATGTAAATATTATAGTATTATATAATATTGGTATATTTATGATTTTAGAGTAGACTTCAAAAAATGTTTCATATTTTGTATTTTTAAAATTTGTGTGGTTAATATTTAATAATGTATATTTTTATTTGTATTTTTAATAATATGTAAACGATTATTTGTAAAACAAAATAAAAAATTTAAATTAGATAAAAATTTCTAAATTTATAGAAATTGTTAATTATATTTAGATATATACTCTCTCATTTTTATATTTTCGAAATTAATTATTTATCTTTTTAACTATATATTTTTATTTATCGTATTTTTTCTGATGTTTCAAATAAAATATGTATGTGTGTTTTAAAATATTTTGAATTTTTAGATGTTGTATCTGTTTGTGCTTTATCATAATCCCAAGATATATATGATGTATCATTTACACCCTAAAACAAGAGTAGCAAGTGTGATCTCTAATCAAATTATTGATAACTTGAATTTTTTTATTTTTTATTTTGGGTTATTATTAGATTTATGCATTAAGGATTAAATCACATACATGATTTAAGAGATATACCAAATAATCAATATTTCTAACAAAAATAATAAGCTCAATAGTTTTAATTAATAAATTTGTTAATCTTTATATTTATCGATATTAATAGTCTTTAAGTGATAAATATCATAGTCATGTATAAATTTGAGAGCACTTTTACTTGCTAAGTAAATTTTTGGTTATATTTTAAAATTTTCTTTCACATGATGTTTGATATTTATTTTTACACATCATTCAAGTATGATGTATAATGTGTTTCAGTTAATTTTCCGTTGTGAATGTAAAAATATTTTTTTATTAATATAAGTTTTGTATTTTGTGTTAGTGAATTTTCAACTAAGTGATATCATAGATGTATATGTTTTATATTACTTTAAAAAGATCAAACATACTCAGCCATGTTCATTCCTAATGAAAAATTAGCCACTAATTTAACACAATTATGTGTACTCACCATTTACATAATTTCAAAATTTTACAAATTATGCTAAACCATTCTTGATACGTTTTCAAGTAGCTTAATTTATGTTGAATAGGAACAATCATTATCTTTAAGTTTGATGAGTTAGACTTAAGGAGGACCTTGTAAATAATAAAATAAGTTTCATACCACTTTTAAATAAGAATTTAGGAGGATTCCAACATATCAAGCAATAATGATAGGTAGGCATGGATTTTGATGAAATTCATAATCTTCTAACAAAAAAGAAGAATATATCTTTTTGGCAAACATGTTAACACCTAAATAGTTAGGTTCAAACCAAATTGTATTTAGATTCAAGTGTAAATGTATTGAAAGCATCATAGTCTTGGTAATTTCCATATCCAACCATAAAATAGATTTGTTTTCTAATCAAACTAATAAATAGACCCAATTAGATAAATAAGTAAAATATTTCAATATATAAAATCAAGTAATATTAAAATGTATATAAACATATATTAATAGAACAAAAAGATTTAATGTGGAGAATGTAATCGAGAAATAAAATATTCCTTCATGTTAACTAATTTAGTTCAATGTCAACAAAAATTTGCCTATTATATATGGTTTAAAATAATAATAATAATAATAATAATGATAGAAAGTAATTGAAAAAATAAATTCTTATTGCTATATTATTTCAAGTATCATTATTTTTTATTTTGATCCTTTATTAATGGTTAATTTTGGATGGAGCAAATTTGCATTAGAATTGCATGTTTAAGTTATTTTAATCAAGAGGTTGAATCAATCTATGCATTAAAAAATGAGAATATATATATATAGAGAGAGAGAGAGAAAGACCATCATCTATCAAGTCCTTAGATGATGCAGTCTTTGAAGGTGCAATTTTTTTAAGCTTTGGACTATAAATAAGGCCTCAAGAGATTTGATGCATCTAAATCGTTGCCAGATCCATGATTAAGATGGATATATCTATATATATATATATATATATATATATATATATATAGACATAAGTAAACATTTAAGCACCTATTAAATTATTGGTTTGAAAAAATAAGTAACCATTGTATGCTAAATAATTCAGTCATGAAAATAACCATATTAAATTAAAATATTCACATAGTAACTTAAAGCATATAAAAACTTTTCATTATTATTATTATTATTATTATTTCTTTAAAATAAATTTATTGTTTTATGTGAAAAACGTACAATTTCTTCCTTTTAATACAATCTATAATTAGCATTGTACAATTTCTTCCCTTTTAATATGATTTATGATTAGTATTTTTGGCTGAAGGTGTTTCTATATGAGCCCCGAGGGGATGTACCAGTGTTGACTTTTATTTGTTTTTCTAAATAGATGACAGAGATTAAGTTTGAAGGGAATATTCCTCGTCTGAATCATGGATGGACGACGGTTGTCAAGGGAGCATGAATGGAAATGTTGCAATTTCAATTAAAAAAAATGATTCAAGTCTTTCATGTGAAGCGTTATTTATAAACACAGATCCATTAATCAAGAAAGTTGAGGTGTTTCATGTGAAGCATTACACACAGATCCAGTGATAGTGTCGATCATGAGAAGCATTTCCATCTGGGTGGGCATTTGTGCTTTTGGCTCAGAGCTCCCATTTTTTACAAAGATCCAGAACACCGTAGCGATCGCTTCAATAGCTACAGTAGGGAATACCAAAGACCTTTTGTAAGGACCTGCGGTCCTTGACTCGCCCACCAGGTGAAGTGCGACCACGGATGAAGGTTGAACGAACGCTCCGGCTTGAAGTGAAACTGCGGTTGGACGAAGTGCGAGATCCCTTGATATGCAACGCTGTATTATGCGCATAATAGAAGGAGGGCGAGCATGTATATATGCATGGAGCATGACTTAGGAGTTATGGAGGCCGACCAATGAATGTGTGAAGCCGACGGAGGGTGAACGCGTTTGTAGGAAGGCCGACTTAATGTTTAGCTGGCTTTTGCGATGAAGTAAGGGCATTGGGCGAGTCGGTTGGGTAGCCTAGAATTCGCCCTGCATTTGGTATATATGGAGATGCGTTGGATGGCATTTCAACACATTCGACATCGCTCAACATCTTCGCTCAAAGGAGTAAAGCACAGGTCTAGTGCGCAGAACTCAGGAAGGGGCAGATTATAGATGCGTCGATTCTTGGGCTTGGTTGCACGGAGGAGACTCGCTTAACTTGGTTGTGGGTGAAGGGCGTGGGCAGGAGAGCCTGGTGGTTGGGTGAGGGCGTGCATAGTGTGTGTGGTGCTCAGGTTGATGTGTAGAGTGCCCAACGATGAAACGTTGTTGAGCGCCTCGTTTGTGCGACGACTTGGTACGAGTTCTTGGGTGACTCGGGTGAGCGCCCGCCCATTGTGCAAGTGTGCATGGTGACTTGGTGAAGTGTTGAGATTGTGAACGGGGGTGTGTCTCGGGTGGAGGCGCTCGTGTGTGGCAACTTGGAGGCGCTCCCAAGTTGGGCAAACAACACGATCATGCGACGAGGTGAATGAAGCATTGGTGAGTCGTGCAGCGACCGTGCGGAGGCACCGACGAGCTAGGCAACCGAGTTTTGCCTTGGATTGTAAATTTGGCTAAGTATGAAACTTGGTGTTTCCCAGGTATACTTGTAAAGCTTGTAACTTATAAAAGATTGTATAATATATTATTCAGGCAGACTCATTGTTCAGGGAGTCGCCCCTCCCTTTATACTGTGCAATTGTATGGGTGTTCATTGGTATAAAGGATAACATAATAATACTTGGTTGTGAAACACAAACTAAGTAGGAGTAAGTGGTTAGGTGTAGTCCACGAACATAAGTATTGGTGAAAAGAAAGTTTTCGGTGGTGCCTCACCTCGCTAAGAGCAGTTGAAAGACTACCGCCGGATTGGGGCGTGACAGTTGGTATCAGAGCTCGGTTGGAGCTGGTGATTGAAGTTGATTCAGGGTTGAAGAAGCTTGACAGTTGATGACAGTGAAGCAGGTACTTGCAGGTGAAGGAAGCTGTTTCACATACAAGTGGAACAAGGGTTGGTTCAGGTTGCAAGCATCTTGGTGAAGCTGTTGGATGGACGAAACTAGATCAAAAAAAAAGGAAGTTGTTAGCAATGGCAGCTGAATCTCAGGCTGGGTCTAGTCACAGTGCGAAGGATGCTACTATGGCATTCATGGAGAAAGTGTTCGAGAAGATGGAGGACTTGGAAGTTTCCTGGAATAAGAAGATGGATTTGATCGAGAGGGATCAAGAGGCCAATTCGAAGATGAGGGAAGAGCTCGAGGAACTCCGGACTCAACACAAGTACACTGATCTTTTGTGTACACAAATTGAAGTAAGGGTCAAGGAGGTTGAAGAGGCAAGAGACCAAGGTCTTGTAGATATCGTGGGCTTGCGAAAGTCTCTTGATGAAGCTAGAGATGAGATCGCGGTGTTGAAGAAGGCCATGAGGCATAACTTAGGTGGAGGAGTGCCTCATGTGAAAGTTAAGGAACCAGAATCTTACGATGGTATAAGGAGTGCAAAGACTCTTGGAAACTTTCTATGGGACATGGAGCAGTACTTGGAATGATTGGGTCTATCTGATGATGAGACGAAGGTCAAGGTATTTTCTCAGTTCTTGACAAAGGATGCTAAGATGTGGTGGCGAAGGAGGATGGATCAGATTGCCAATGGCAGTGTTGGTGACATTACTTCATGGGATGAGATGAAGAAAGCTTTGCAGACCCATTTCAGTCCTCAGGATGAAACGTGGGAAGCAAGGATGAAAATTAAGTTCATAAAGTAGACCGGGAACCTTCAGACATATCAGCGGGAGTTTGCAAGTGCGGTTCTGGAACTTCCTGACATGGCAGAGAGGGACAAGGTGTTCAATTTCATTATTGGGTTGAAGCCTTGGGCACACAATGAAGTGAACAGGCAAAGGATTAGAACACTTTAGGAAGCTTTTGCTGCTGTGGACAGGTTGGTGGAGCATTATGATGAGACTTCTGATGATAGGAAGAAGAAATCCGATAAGCCGAAAGATAAGAAGAAGGATGATGCTTCGAAATCAGATGATAATTCGAAGACAAAGAAAGCCTTGAAGTGTTGGATATGTGCTGGATGACATACGGTGAAGAATTGTCCTTCTAGACCAAAGGTGGCTGCGATTGCACAATTTAATGTGAAGAATGAAGAAGCTTTTGTGGGTATGATGCAGATACTTGGTGGTGGTGCTGCTACAGAGGTGGTCTCTCAGAGGGATCCTGAGAGGAACAGGTTGGAGTATGTTCAGATGAAGGTTGGAGGTACCGATATACTCACTATGGTGGATAGTGGGGCCTCTAACAACTTCATGGGTGAAGATACTGTGAGAAGAATTGGGCTGAAATTTGTACCAGTGAAGGCACAAATGAAGACATTCAATTCTCCTCCTGATAATGTTCTTGGTGTAGCTGAAAAGGTGGACATGACACTTGGTGAGTGGACAGGGAAGGTCGACTTCACTATAGTGCGGATTGATGACTATGAGGCTGTACTAGGAATGGAATTCATGAAACAATTTGACGCTATGATTGTTCCACATTTGAGGAAGCTGTACATTTACAATGGAAGGGAAGATGTACCCATTGGTATGCCAACCATTGGAGCGACAAGGCCTGATTGTAAGTTGGCAGTGATGTAAATGGAGGACGAGAAGTGGATGGAAGACATGAGTAAGCGGTTGTCTACGTTCGAGACAAAGCTTACCGAGCAGTCATTAGTCATCAGGACACTTTCAGATAGTATCTTGGATTTGTCAAGAAGGCTAGAAGTGGTCGAGGATGATGATGATGATAATGAGGCATATGTGAGGCCGAATATCCGGGAGGAGGATCGGGTCACTTATCTACAGAAGATGGAGATAGAAAATCCTGATAGATGGATTGAGATGATTAGTGAGGGTGAGCCTTCAGGCTCTACTCCCTCCACATCTTCTTAGATGACAAAGAAGATGGGGCTCATTGTTAGCTTCTCATGGCAGTGGGTCCTTAAAACAGGTTGAGCAGGTATGATAGATGGTGCAGGGATGGCTTGGCATCAAGCATCATGACATGTTGCAGATGGGATGGAGTTTCCATGGACCTGAGCATGGGTGAGATTCATGGTGAGTCCGGGATGTGGCCGAATCCAAGATAGACTGGTGAACGCATAAGGATGTTCACTCTCATGGCTTGAGCATGACAGTTGGATTAGCTACCCAACTAGTTCAGACATGGGGTCCTGAAGTGCACGGAGAGATGCTGGCATCAGGCAGACGAGGAGGACAGTTCATAGGATGAGGACGACACATGGTTGAGATGGTAGTTCTACATATGTTGCAGGGATGTTTGCAGTATGTGGAAGAGTTGACATCATGGACCAAGGATGAGACAGACATTGATGTTGATCTCGGTGGATGGCTACCAAGATGGCATGTTGTCGAGGGCGACAACGACTTCAGGTGGAGGAAGATGTAAGGACCTGTGGTCCTTGACTCGCCCACCGAGTGAAGTGCGACCGTGTATGAAGGCTGAACGAACGCTCCGGCTTGAAGTGCGACTGCAGTTAGACAAAGTGCGAGCTCCCTTGATATGGAAGGGTGTAATATGCGCATAATAGAAGGAGGGAGAGCATGTATATATGCGTGGAGCATGACTTATGAGTTATGCAGGCCGACCAACGAATGTGTGAAGCCGACGGAGGGTGAACGCATGTGTAGGAAGGCTGACTTAATGTTTAGGTGGCTTTTGCGATGAGGTAAGGGTATTGGGTGAGTCGGCTAGGCAGCCTAGACTTCGCCCTACATTTGGTATATATGGAGATGCGTTGGATAGCA
This sequence comes from Pinus tabuliformis, assembly GCA_031772625.1. Taxonomy (NCBI): domain Eukaryota; kingdom Viridiplantae; phylum Streptophyta; class Pinopsida; order Pinales; family Pinaceae; genus Pinus; species Pinus tabuliformis. The sequence continues at coordinate 796,549,008 of CM062817.1, forward strand.
TTTCAACACATTCGACATTGCTCAACATCTTCGCTCAAAGGAGTAAAGCGCAGTTCTAGTGCGCAGAACTAAGGAGGAAGGGGCAGATTATAGATGCGCCCATTCTTGGGCTTAGTTGCACGGAGGAGACTCGCTTAATTCGGTTGTGGGTGAAGGGTGTGGGCAGGAGCACCCAGCGGTTGGGTGAGGGCATGCACAGTGTGTGTGGTGCTCGGGTTGATGTGTAGAGCACCCAATGATGAAACGTTGGTGAGCGCCCGGTTTGTGTGACGACTTGGCACGGGTTCTTGGGTGACTCGGGTGAGCGCCCGCCCGTCGTACAAGTGTGCACGGTGACTTGGTGAAGTGTTGAGATTGTGAACGGGGGTGTTTCTCAGGTGGAGGCGCCCGTGTGTGGCGACTTGGAGGCATGCCCAAGTTGGGCAAACAACACGATCGTGCAACAAGGTGAACGAAGCATTGGTGAGTCGTGCGGCGACCGTGCGGAGGTGCCGACGAGCTAGGAAACCGAGTTTTGCCTTGGATTGTAAATTTGGCTAAGTATGAAACTTGGTGTTTCCCAAGTATACTTGTAAAGCTTGTATCTTGTAAAAGATTGTATAATATATTATTCGGGCAGACTAATTATTCAGGGAGTTGCCCCTCCCTTTATACTATGCAATTGTGTGTACCTCATTTATAATTGTTGTTGATGATGAATGTGTATGGGTGTTCATTGGTATAAAGGATAACATAATAATACTTGGTTGTGAAACACAAACTAAGTAAGAGTAATTGGTTAGGCGTAGTCCACGAACATCATTATTGGTGAAAATAAAGTGTTCGGTGGTGTCGCACCTCGCTAAGAGTGGTTGAAAGACTATCACCGGCTTGGGGCGTGACACCTTCCATGGCGGACATGGTTTTTCATTCCCAAACCCTCTCGATGATGACATCATGGAGCCCTTCCTTTGTTTCTACTATGAATTTGATCTTTGCTCGCAAAATGTCGAAGAAACTTTCTAAAATCACCATGTTGAGAAAATTGTGTGTCAAGTTATCGATTTGTATTATTTCGAGAACGGTCGATTATGAGGTATGATTTCGTTAATCGTGTATTAACTATTTTTTCTTTTCAAACTGATTTGGCTTCTTACCTCTGGGTTACTTGGAATCGTCTTCTTACTCAGAAAATGACCTATACACAACATCAAGGGCTTAGGCTGGTGTCTATACATTTCATTTTCTAAATTGAGGTAGTCCACTGAGTTTTTTCTTCTCTATACCAATGACGATGTAATCGTTCCTTAAATTTTCGATCGAATTATGCAGTCCATTGGAAAAACTGACCCTATCCTTGCAAATTATATGAATTATGGTTGCAAGTTGATTTGTGTTTTACCTTCTGTATACAAATTAACTGTACTTTGATTTTTCATACGTACAGCCTGTTTGCATGAAAGGCATGTGGACACGGGAATTGTATAGCCAAGGCTATGTCACCAATACTATTTCTTTGAGTACTGTGCTTTAAGAAATCGACTCAATTGTCTAGCCTACTAGAACTGTTGATTTGAGTAGTGTGCTTTTAAACAATAAACTGAACTGCGAAGACTGCTACTATTATGTTTATTGAGGACTGTCAAGGAGAGTCACCTATTGTGTTTGTTGAGGACTGTCAAGGAGAGCCCCCAAGTTGTTTGTGGTGGAAAATTCTTGATAGACGAATATTCAAATGAGAATAAAATCAATATAAACTAGCATTTTCACCTGATGTTGCAAAGGAAAAGCCGGAATGCATAGAGTGTGTAAGAATGACGACGTGTGAATCGGCATTGTTGAAAGCAAGGGTGGACGATGATGAATTGGAATTGAAATTGTTAGTTATGTGTATGTTGAATATGGATATTTTGTAAATAAAGTATTGTGTAGAAGAATAGTGACATGTGAATGGAAATTGTTGAAAGCAAGGGTGGATGATATTGAGTTATAGTTGAAAGTATTAGTTATGTGTGTTTTGAATTTTGATATTTTGTAAGTAATAGTAGTGTGTGGAAGAATAACAACATGTGAATGGACATTCTTGAAAGCAAGGGTGCATGATAATGAGTTATAATTAATGTCATGTAGAGGTTATCAATTATCCATGTAGTAGTTGTTGTTTATGTGAACATGTTTTTGTACATTATTTTAAGGTTTTTTTTTGTATTTGGAGATTTTGTTTTTCCATATGTTACATATTTATGGCATTATTAAAAAATACTAGTGGATTGTAATGGAAGAGTTGAAATAAATGATATGACATTGTGAACAACCTCATGGTTGTCATTCTATATTTGAAAGTATTTTTTGTTAAAGTGATGTAGAAGTATTATTAATATTTGAAATATGTAAATTAATTGTGGAAATTCATTAGTAGTAGTTTACATGGGAAAGGTTATTGATAATAATATTTAATAAACAAGATTGCATGTAACGGTGGAAGATGAAGCTAAGTGATATACATTAGGTGGAATTTACAGAAAGTACAATGTTTGTAACGAAGAATGCCTCTTGATCTTCAAAGATCCTTTTTCAAGTTTCAATTGAAAAATACAAGTAGTATATTGTAATGGATGAGGTGAGAAAAGAAATATAATATTGTGAAGAACATTGTGGTTGTCATTCCATATTTGAAGATGCATCAAAACTTGTTGAAGGCTTTCGAAGACCTGAAAAAGAAGCAATGAACCTGGAAAATGTATATTTTGTTAAAGTTTGTAATATGTAAATTAATTATGGAAATTTATTAGCAATAGTTTTCATGTTAGTTGTGTTAAGATGAAATTGGAATGAATGGAAATGAAGTTACCTTTGTCATGGGGATATAAATATTGTTAGTCGAAGATGCAAGGTGAACAATGGCATATTGAACACCATTGGAGATTTATGTGTAGTTGGAGATGCATATTTCTTGATTTCCATTCTTCCCATGTTTTTCGCATACTATCATGTTGATGAATGTGGATTATGCACTATAGAGCAAATTTAATTTGTAGTAATAATTGTATAGTTGGATGGAGGCAGTATAATGGTACTATTGGATTCGATACCGGAAGAAATATATTTTGTATATGTTGCAACGTAAGTATTGATGCTTCAATTTCATCACAATAGTTATATAGTTGTGCTATTTCTGAGTCCATATGTCCTGTTGCAAAAGAAAGAAAATGTTAGAATCAAGTGTATAGAAAATATACTGAAAGTGTAATATTTGCAACCATGTATTAATAATGATTAGATTTTATTAGTGTCCAAATATATGAAAGGTATGTTATGAAATGGTTTGAGCTTAATAAATATAGGAAACCTTTTGGTGATTTTAATTTATGGATTGGAGCAGATTGTTTAGAAGTGGCATTGAACAAAGAATTTCTTCTGTGAGCAATATTTTTGTTGTCTTTCATTTTATTGTAACAATTGGAATTGAATGCAGGGCAAATATGGAGATCTTGTAGAGAAGGTACTCTTGAAATTGTTGTGAATGTGAGACCTTGGCATTCAGTTTTCCCAATGTCAATTGTTTCTTTTGGTTGTGTCATACATTGAGATTTATGTATGGTTAACGTTGAGGCTAGCTTTAGTGGAATTTGTGTATATCCATTTCTTTTTATTGCTATAATAGGCAAGTGAGTGGGATTTATTTCATCCCAAGGAGGCCTAATGTATTTGGGAAAAGCTACGGCAACAAATGTTGGAAGCTGAGGAGGTACAATTGATTCTTTGTAAAAAATGGTTATAATTTCTCTGAGGAAACCATTAACAAGTCTGGCTGAAACCCAAAGGTTGGAAGTTAGCATCACTTTTTGGCCTTTGCACAACAACATAATTCGCTCAAGTTTCTCGTCTTCTTAGGTAATGCTGGAATATGTGTTTTCATCATTAGCAATGGATCTTACAACATGAGTGTTTAGATATTTTATCATTTGCTTATTATGGATCGTCGTTTGAGCATTCGTTGTAATAGATGCATGGAATCATGGAAATAATGTATTTCATCTTCTGATAAGAAGGAATATCTGTGCGACATGAGTATGTTGTAGTTGTCAATTGTTGAATTTGCATTTCTAATGTTCTTGAGTATGTTCCTGAAAGTAAACTGGGCGATGTTGTCACCTTGTTGACGAAATATTATGTCTAATGTGATGATTGTGTTGAATGTGTTCCACAGTGTGCTTCCGTGGCTCGTGCCTGCATATAGAGGTATGTCTTTGATGAGCAGTAATTGGCTGAGATCACCAACCAATATAATGGAACACCCACAGAAAGGAGTGTTTCTTTGTAGTGGAAATGCCTCTCGAAGACATTCGTCAATATGGCTGAGAAGCCTTGGCCAGTTGATGCTCATTTCATTGATTAGTATGTACCTTATATGCTTCGGTTCTTCTTGGAATTTCGTAAGAGAATTGCCTTCTAAGGGCGTAAGATGCTTTATAGGAAGGTGGAGGGCAGAATGGATCGTCGATGCTTATATATTGAAGGCAGAAACGCCTGTAGGGGTGAGGAGCATGATCAGTGAAGGTTCTGGGCTTGCAAGGGTTATGAGCATATCTTTGATGCAACTAATAAGGAGGGATTTTCCTGTACCAGCAATGCCCTGTATTATCATTCTGAGAGCAATTAAAATATCCTTCTTAGAAAAATGATTAGAAATAATATTTAGATCTTTTCTTTGCATTGGAGATAATCTAGTAAGGGTCGTCAGGATATGTTGATGTGTTTGAAGAATGGGTTGGATAGAGCAGCTATTCTCAATGAATTGTGTGGCATTATTTTGTATATCTAATGGGATAGTGGTATGATTCCAGTTATGGTTGTCATCAAAGCCACGAAGGCCAAGAATGTCAAGATAATTTATGAGGAGCTCGTTTGTAGGGTATAATTGGGAGAGTAATTCCCATTCATTTGTTTCCATGGTGTCTCGAGGATTGGCTTCATGAATAGTTGAGTTATCATTTGCAACAGACTCAATATCAAATATTGTGCGGTGTTGATGCCAAGGTTTATAGAAAGGATGAAATGTTTGCAAGTTTGTGATGAATTCTATAGCAAAATCTCCTATATCTTGTACGATATGGAAAAAGGGTTTGTATAGCATAAGTTACACTCGGAAAAAGTCAACATAGAAAGGTTCTGTTGTGGATGGTATGGAGGAGTAGCGTGGTATGACCTAATCATATGAACAAGATCTTGCTACTTCTATAAGTGATGCAGATTCTAGGTTAGATGGGTATTGGATATATGTATCGATGATGTCTAGGGATGTAGAAGAGGTGGTGTTAGTTTGTGGAAGGTGCATATAAATTTTTTAGCTTACATTTAAAGAAAAGAATGACTGAATACACAATGTTAATGGTAATTTTTGCGGTATATGGCAGACTTCTTGTGCTCCAATGTCATGATCAACAATGGTTTCTGCAAGGAATTTTCGAAGTGCATATGTTGTTGGGTTAGCAATGGGTGAAGCGAGGACAATTCTACAAAGCATGTGGTGGAAGCTTTCATATTTTTTTTTCTTTGGATGCATATTTTGTGATATATTTCTGTACACCATGTATGGAGAGTACTGTTTGGCAGTCAACATTTGCACGCCAAATAGATAGGATGGTAGGGTTATGGGTATTGAGTCGATCATCGTTGCGAGAATGGGTGTATGCTTTTTGGCCACTGGAGTCAATGAATAAGGATGATTTTGGATGTAATTACCATGGTTCTTTATATTGACATTCAAATGAGGATCCTTTCTTTCTTAGGCATGTGCTTTCGGTGCATTTTGTGTGACATTCAACGCAATCGATGAATTGTTCATAATCATTGAAAGGATTGGTTCTAAAAATTTGCGAGTGGACAACGAAAAGGGTCTTTTGAATCTGTTTGAGCAATTGGTTAGTTTGGAAGTGAAGGAATACGAGGGCTACAAGATGAAATATATTTGTAGAAGAATTGCCTAGCAATATCAACTGCTTCTATGTCTTTCAAGTTGATGCTTTCCATATCAGGTGCATTTTCTATCGAATGGAAACCATGGATGTGTGCAAATCCTCTATGTTTCCATTCATACCTATCAAGTATGCATTTGTGTAAGATAATTTTGTATTAGATGAGGTTTGATGTTTAGAGAGTTATGAAAGAAATGAAGTAGGATGCGTACCAATACCAAGAGTCTTTTGTCTGCAAGTGTTTCTCTAAGTTAACTTCACAAAATGCTGTAAATATATGGTGCATATATAGTGATGTTAAATGTGGGTTAGCGATAATGCTATCATTTGTCCATTTTTGTTGTTTTGCAATATCAGATGGTTGACATCCGGCCATGAATACATGAAGATCAAGCCATTTTGTATTAGTTCCCTTAATGTGAAGAAGAACGTTGGGAAACCAAGCTGAGATATCATGTATGTTAGTTCATTTTTATCTTTGTGCCAAAATATCTTGTTCCACATAAAGAGCAATTGAACCACATGACTTGTTCTGCCCACTGCTCATGTGGAAATTGTTCTAATCGGATGTTCAGATCTACAATAGATGTTGGAAAGTTATCTGCGATGTTATTTTTCACAAAAGCAGAGGTTGCTGCTTGACGGTGATGTCGCATCATGAGATTATAAATGTAATAACGAAAGTGTGGGTGCTTGCCGAATCTGTAACTACACTGCTTTCATTCTTGGTTGATTTGGCATTGTTGCTCCTATGGGGAAAAGGGTGGCGAAAGCCATAGAGAGTAGACATTCTGTGTTGTATTCATTGATTGGGGATAAGCTAACTGGTGGCCATTCAATTGCAGTATCATAATGGTGGTTGTAAGCATGTAAATAATGGTGTATTTCTTGGATTTTTGTAATTGTATTGGGAATAATGGGTATGAATGATGATGTGTGGTGTAGTGATAGGTTTGTGGAACCTTCAGTGGGCTCAAGTGGTGGTTTAGGAGAAAGGTGGATAGTTGTTTATGTGGTATTGGTATGGCAAAGGGAGGAGGAGACATTAGTGGGATTTTTGGTAAGGATGCTAGTGTGTTGTTGTCAATACAAGAATTCTTATAATATGGGTCATTTTCCAATTTGTATTCTAATGCAGTGAGAACACGATGTCTACTGACAATGAAATCATAAGCATGATGGTGATTACTATGATGGGTGACAATTAGAATGTCCAAGTCTTCAAAACATCCTGACAACATGCTTGTGATTTTTGTAATGTCATGTGCAAAACAAATTGTGTGGCCACTGCATTTTTATTGGCCACCACGTGCATGTGTTACTTGGAGTATACGGTTAACCCTAGCAATGAGAATTTCTTCTATTTTTGAAAGAGACGTAAGGACAGTTGGCTGAGGACCAAGGTCCATGCTGTTTGATAATGAGAAGTGATGACCCTTTGTTTCAAATATGCATATGGAGCACCAATACGTTTGGTTCAAATTGTGGATATGTATTCCAAGATATGATTCAAGACAAATGGAGCATGGACATTTAGGTGAAAGTTTATAAATATTTGCACAAAATTCTCGATGTGCTTCACTAGTGTAAACATTGTTTAAAGCATGTGCAAAGGATGGGTTAGGGCGATGAAGTATGGATGTATTTGTTTGAGAGGTTTGTTGAAAAGATAGATAGTTTGATAATTGCCAAGGAGGATTGTTTTCAGGGTGGGAATTGGGAAATACGAAGAGGTTTGATGGCAAATGTGAATTTTCAACATACGTTTCGGATGATGAGTGTTGGTTTTCCTTCTACTTTTTATTTTTTTGACATTCTGTGATGCCTTCTTTTGCCTGATAAAGCTCACGTCGACCTACATTTATTCGTTATTTATTTACTACATAGTATCTTTGGGCATGTTCATCATTACAAGAAGAAGACATTTGCAAATGTTATGGTACCTATAGGCAACAGAGGGGAAAACAGGAATGTTATTTGGAGAGAACAACCATGTTATTGTATAAAAGTGAAAGACAAGAAATAAATTGAAGTTTTGAATAGTTTTATGTGAATTTTTTATTTGAATAATGTGTTTGAAAGAACGTTTAAGTAATTTTAATTTATATATGTAGATAGTTGCATGTGTAATGAAACAAGTTACCTCATTTGTTGAAATAAAGAAGATGAAAAGAATGTGAATAAGTGTACATACACAATGCTAGATAAAATGGAGGATGAATATTTATTTCAATACTAAATAAGAGAATTTGGCTAGAAGGCATGCAATAGTATATGGTGCAAAATTATATTTATAAAATAAGATAATATAAACTGTCAGAAAGTGAAAAATACATTTTACGATATATAACTATGATATTATCAATTTCCCGAAGGATGTTGTTGCATTCTATTGTGAAATGCAATCTTTCTTCTTTCATGATAACACATTTCAACCGTGGTATTCCTTTAAATGTTTCTTTCTTCATTAATAGTGTGAAGAAATGATATGTCGATAGTGCTTTGGAGTTAATTTCCTTGGTTATATCTGGATCTGAGGATAACAAATATAAGTCTTTGGAATTATTCCCAAGAATTGTAGATCTCGTGTCTTCGAAAGCAACGGTTGAAGCTAATTCACCAGTTTTATCTTCTATGTCGATCTGAAGTAAGTATCTGTAATCACAGTCAGTTACTTTAGCATTGCATTTTGGGCAAAACCACATGCTCGTATTTTGTGGAATAAGTTTTTCCATGCGTTTTTTTCCATCAATAATGGATAGGCAAGAAATGTAGTAAAAAATTTCCATCCCAATTTTTATTATTGTGCCCTTCAATTGGAAGAATGCTAGTTTCTCTGAGGAATCCATACTGTAAATATCAACAATTTTTATTTATTTTTGTTGATGGCCAAAAGGAGCTGAATATCTTGTTGTCAAGGATGTAGAAGCTATAGTGGAACCTTATTTTTTAAACCATGACTTTAGCGTGTGGGCCTCTTCAATGTTAGGATCTACAAGAATAATGGATCTCGTTGTAGTGCCAACATTTTTTCCATTAAATTCTCCAACACGGGTAGACTTGATTGCAATGATGGGTTTATTTCCTACAGCACATAAGGAGGATATTTCTTGTGATACGACCTCAAAATTTCCTCCCCAAAAGATCACATCTATGTTACACCCATAAATGTCTTGAAGTTGCAGTGTTTGTTTAGTAACTTCAGAGTCATCTTTTCTACGTATAGTGCACACACTGGAGATGCCAGTGACAATACTAAGAACATCAACAATGGAGTTGACGTTTGTTGTTCTGATACCATTAACTGATCTTATATTGAATTGCATCATTGGCTTATTTTTTTGCTGGAAACATGCTCTATGGTAGATGTTGCATTTAACAAAATTTCACAATCATTGTTTAAGTGGTTGTATTACTTATTAGCCATTTTCACATTCCCTTTAGAGACAATGTAGACATTTCCAAGTTGGATTTTGTCAAAAAAATAATCGACGACATTGTTGAAACAAGTAATATGTATTTCTCCAACTTTTGTATCAAACAGGTCAAAGCCAAACGCTTTACCAAGTCTGTAATGATTCTAAAATTGTCAGAGAGCTGTTTTTCTTTAAATGCATCCTTTTATGCACCAATTTGAATGGTAATTGTTTAGTGATTTGATGGAAATTTGGACTAGCATGATAGATGGGGTTGGAGTATCTGGAAGAGGGAAATGCCTTTTTGATGAAGGATCTTGATTCGATGAGGAGGGAGTGTCTTATTCAGAAGTGATCAAGATACTTATATTTTTTGGATTACCAATTATGGGTGCAAGTGAAGTAGAAATATCAAAGTCTATTAGTTTTATAGACCTACATGACAAATGAGAGTAGTAGGAATAATTGTTAGAGTCGGATATGTTATCGATAAAAATTTTAAAGTTGAAATAAGAAATTTATAACAACTTACATTTATCGACCAATAGCTGGAGTAGTCCAACTTTTAACATGTATAATAGAACCTTTTTGTAGCAAGCTTGTTTCTATGAGGTCATTGAAATCTGTTGGAAGCATAAGGTGTTTCATATGTGTGCCACCAGAGATGGTTGTGCGATATTGTGGAGTTGAATTTTTCATTGATTGAATGGGTTCAAGTTCAACAATTTGTAGGTATGGTTGAATATTTGTTAATCCAGAGAGCATTGAGAAAATAGCATTCTCAATAAGGTTTGTTGTCATTTTCTGAAAGTAGAGATAACAAAATAAGTACTATACAGAACAAAACTCATAAATGTGGGTTTCTCTGCATAAGATGTTTAACATTAATTACATTCCTATAACACTATATGAAAATTTTTGAACTACAGGGCATGAAGCATGTTCAATTTGTTTGTAATTGAGTGGTTATCTAGGCTTGTAATCATAAAAATGAAGAGATTTATGAAAACAACGTCCATATGATCATTCTCTTTCAAACATAGTTAAAATTGTAAATTGACAATTTCATAAACCTATGCATGCTAGAAACAATCAGACACGCGTAACATACTTAATATTATAAATTAAAAATTTCAGAAACCTATGCATGTTAGAAACGATCAGGCAGGCTAAAAATTTCAGAAACCTATGCATGTTAGAAACGATCAGGCAGGCACCCTAGAACCCAATGATAATAAGCATCGGTGTAGATTTAGAAATTGTGTAGCCTTCGAAGCTGCGAAATATGTTTTAAATGCAATAGTCTCCACCAAAAGAAAAGTGGAGAAATGCCATTCAATGCATACCAACATTTCCTTTTCAGTAGAAGTAAGATTTGTGCCAAATGCATGGTGTTTCAAATTTGTGTACCCTACAATCTAATTATTAAGCTATCCATGAAACTTTGCCAATTATTAGGTAGCACACAAAGATGTTGCATGGATGAAATATCATTGAATAATTTTACAGAAAAATGTGTACAAATATTTATAGGCACATTCCTTATACCTCAAGATTTTTGGTTTCAGCGTCAACTTTTGAAGTCTACAGTTTTATCAAAGCTTCAATTCTTGCTTCTTCTCACTAATATTTGAAATTTACAGACAAAGAATAATTATGAAGAATAAGAGGATAGTGACAGTTTAGGAATAATGTAATCAAATTATATTGTAAATTATTGATCAAACCATGGTCAAATCAATTGACAAAGAAAAATGCAGTCTCTGAGTATTTGAAACAAACAAATTGAGAAATGGTCTAATGCTGAGAAGTTCGACATAAAAAAGCATTGCTGATGTTTTAATCAAAACATTTGAGGGTTTTGGAATTATATTGAAAACAAATATAGATTGCATGGCTAGAAAGTGATTGCAACATCCAAATATGATGCCCATGTACAGTTTTCCATCAATAGTTTTTATTGGAAACAAAGTACGGGTATGAAGTTTGTAGCAATAAAATGAACTCATATGGATTGCACAGCTAGAAAGTGATTGCAACATCCAAATATGATGCACAGGTACAATTTTCCATCAATAGTTTTTATTGGAAACAGAGTATGGTATGAAGGTTGTAGCAAGAAAATGAACTCTCAAGAAATCTTGTGGCTTATTAGAAGACATTAAGGAAGAGATTATGAGAATTTCTATCTACTAAATATGGGATTCGTATGACTAATATTGAAGAAGAAATAATGAGTTTGATGTGGATGCCACAAAGACAATAGAAATCTAGCTTGCCAAAACTACTCAAAAGTACTTTATTCATTCAGAGTTTTGCAAAACTTGACCATGCTCTATTTCATCTTCAAGGTAAACATAATACATCAAAGTGGATTCTGCAAAGACAATAGACATCTAGCTGTAGTAAACATCATTATTGGTTGATTGGCTTCTATTGAGGTTTCCATCTATAGACATAGCAAACGCACATACTAGACCCAACCAAGATGGACTTTCCTGATACAAGGATCCTTACCAATTTTGGAAGCTGCAATAACGAATATCCATCCTACCTAGCTTAGTTGTTTGGCATGGTTTCAAGCAGTCTGACATTTTTGTTCTCAAATGATAGAAACGATAGCTATGATAGTAGTAGCAAGATGAGTAGTTTTTACAAACTTTGAAGGTTTGTTTATTTTTCGAAGCTTTTATCCGTTACTATAGTAGGATCAACAAAGGACTTTTGTGGCTCATAGGTTAGACAAAAGGCAAGGTAGTTATAGTATTATAGTAATCTGGTATTCATCTGATACCAAAAGCTATTGGATAAAGACTGGTAGTAAAGAGAAACAATAATATAATACCCTCATCTTTTATATGAAAACCATGTATTATGTTGTATTATAATGAGAAGACAAAAAGCATTTATTTACTGGAAAAATATTATGACATATGATTATGGCATGTCAAACAGAAACAAATTTACATAGATTTTAAAACTCTCATCCCAACAATGATGTGCTATATATTTGTAACTAATAAGGTCATCCTTTTCCAAATTGAAAAGACCTGCCAAAACCACTCAAAATCACTTTATTCATTCAGAGTTTTCCAAAAATTGACCGTTCTCTATTTTATCTTCAAGGTAAACAGAATACATCAAACTATTCAGAATGTGACTAACAAAGTACTCTATATTAAAGTAGTTATTTAGAAGACATTATGGACATATAGGCAAGATTCACAATAAGAGAATTTCAAGATGCCTCTGTTTTTCATGAAAGCCCTAGATGAGTTATGGAATTTACAACTATGGGCATATTGTCACATTCAGTGGCCCTATGAGCCTATGTTGACCCCAATTTTTGTGTCTAGGAATTTCCTTTCTCATTGCAGACTGGCTACACAAGGGTCTCGCGTGGCCTGTTTTTGAATCCCCTAGAAAATGGCTAACCTAGTTGAGACCCCCACCTTAATCCAAGAGTCTTCCCTAGGTTTTGACGCCCATTTTGCAATACCAGAGGTTAACAAAGTGGATAATAGAACTACAATGGGTTAGATATGAATTGCTCGATGTTGTACATAAATAACACAGATTATAGAGAGAGACGTTAAGCAAATATTTGAACTATGAAAATATCTATGCAGGTACAATGATGTGCTATATATTTGTAACTAATACAATCATCCTTTTTCAAATTGAAAAGACCTGCGAAAACTACTCAGAAGTACTTTATTCATTTAGAGTTTACGATAGCTATGATAGTATTAGTGAGATGAGTAGTTTTTACAAACTCTAAGATTTTTCTAAAACTTGACCATGGTCTATTTCATCTTCAAGGTAAACAAAATACATCAAAATTTCTCTGTCGAGGAATTTTCTTTCTCATTGCAGATTGGCTACCCAAGGGTCTCACCTGGCTTGTTTCTAAATCTGCTAGAAAATGGATAAGATAGTTGAGATCCCCACCTTAAGCCAAGAGTCTTCCCCAGGTATTGATGCCCTTTTTGTAGTATCATAGGTTAACAAAGTGGATAATAGAAGTACAATGGGTTAGAGAGGAATTCCTCGATGTTGTACATAAATAACACAGATTATAGAGAGTGACATTAACCACATATTTAAACTATGCAAATAACTATGCAACTACAATGATGTGCTATGTATTTGTAACTAATAAGGTCGTACTTTTCCAGATTGAAAAAACCTGCCAAAACTACTCAAACGTACTTTAGTCATTCAAAGTTTACAATAGCTATCATAGTAGTAGTGAGGTGAGTAGTTTTTACAAACTCTGAGAGTTTTCCAAAACTTGACCATGCTATATTTCATCTTCAAGGTAAACAGAATACATCAAACTATTCAGAATGTGACTAACAAAGTACTCTATATTAAATACATTAACCAGCAACCTAAAAGTTAAAAGGTGCAATACATCTTTGAAGTCTGAAAAATGGAGGTAAATGAACTAACCTGACAGGTGGAACGCTGCAAATCTGGGTAAACATAATACATCAAACTATTTAGAATGTGATTGACAAAGTACTCTATATTAAAGTAGTTGTTTAGAAGACATTATGAACATATAGGCAAGATTCACAATAAGAGAATTTCAAGAAGCCTCTCCTTTTCATGAAAGCCCTAGATGAGTTATGGAATTTACAACTATGGGCATATTGTCACATTCAGTGGCCCTATGAGCCTATGTTGATCCCACTTTTTGTGTTTAGGAATTTCCTTTCTCATTGCAGACTGGCTACACAAGTGTCTCGCGTGGCCTGTTTCTGAATCCGCTAGAAAATGGCTAACCTAGTTGAGACCCCCACCTTAATCCAAGAGTCTTCCCTAGGTTTTGACGCCCATTTTGCAATACCAGAGGTTAACAAAGTGGATAATAGAACTACAATGGGTTAGAGATGAATTGCTCGATGTTGTACATAAATAACACAGATTATAGAGAGAGACGCTAAGCACATATTTGAACTATGAAAATATCTATGCAGGTACAATGATGTGCTATATATTTGTAACTAATACAATCATCCTTTTCCAGATTGAAAAGACCTGCCAAAACTACTCAAAAGTACTTTATTCATTTAGAGTTTACGATAGCTATGATAGTATTAGCGAGATGAGTAGTTTTTACAAACTCTAAGATTTTTCTAAAACTTGACCATGGTCTATTTCATCTTCAAGGTAAACAAGATACATCAAAATTTCTCTATCGAGGAATTTTCTTTCTCATTGCAGATTGGCTACCCAAGGGTCTCACCTGGCTTGTTTCTGAATGTGCTAGAAAATGGCTAACATAGTTGAGATCCCCACCTTAAGCCAAGAGTCTTCCCCAGGTTTTGATGCCCTTTCTGTAGTATCATAGGTTAACAAAGTGGATAATAGAAGTACAATGGGTTAGAGAGGAATTCCTCGATGTTGTACATAAATAACACAGATTATAGAGAGTGACATTAACCACATATTTAAACTATGCAAATAACTATGCAACTACAATGATGTGCTATATATTTGTAACTAATAAGGTCGTACTTTTCCAGATTGAAAAAGCCTGCCAGAACTACTCAAACGTACTTTAGTCATTCAGAGTTTACAATAGCTATCATAGTAGTAGCGAGGTGAGTAGTTTTTACAAACTCTGAGAGTTTTCCAAAACTTGACCATGCTATATTTCATCTTCAAGGTAAACAGAATACATCAAACTATTCAGAATATGACTAACAAAGTACTCTATATTAAATATATTAACCACCAACTTAAAAGTTAAAAGGTGCAATACATCTTTGAAGTCTGAAAAATGGAGGTAAATGAACTAACCTGACAGGTGGAACACTGCAAATCTGCCGAAGGCTGCTATGTGAAGGCTGCAAGAAGGATGAAAACGCTACAAATCTATCGAAGGCTTCTATGTGAAGGCTACAAGAAGGCTACAAATACTGCAAATAGTGATATGAGATGAGAAATGAGAACAGTAACCCCAGAATGTATACCATAACCTAGTAACTGCCACCATAACTAGTTCTGATATAGAGACCGCCAGATTCAGATGCAGGGAAAACTAACAACTGATGAATCTCCTTTTGGCCCTCCTCATCCTCCTGGCCCTCCTCCTCCTGCAGAAAAGGTGTCCCTATGCAGCCCTCCTCATTGTCCTGCAGCATAAAAGAAGGCGTTTGCCCCGCACCCTTCGCGGACCTCCTCATCCTCATGCAGCGAAAGCATTCGCCTTCCTCTACAAGCCCCCTCCCTCCTCTACAACAAACACGACTATCCGCATGCACACGATGGACTAGATGGGTAGACGGACAGGATGGGTAGGGTAACCAGAAGGATAATTAATTAATTTTTTAATTAACTAATTACCTTAACAATATTTTTAATGTTTTCTAATTAAATTGGATGGTAGATCATTGTTGAATTGTCTAATAATGGATCTGACGGTTAAGATTAGAACAAAAAGGAATTTTCTGGAGTTCATTTCGGAGGGGAATGCTTTACGATGTAATTAGCACAACCAAATTTAGGAATGTGGTTGATATACGTTGATAGGTGTATTGTTGTAGTGGCTACAACCACCCTCCAAAATTTTTGCTTGCACCAATTTCAGAGCCTCCCTTGAGAGTTTCTCTTAAAGACTGCACACATACGGGTTCACACCGTGAGGTCATTTGAGTTCTCGCATCCACCTTGCTTGTTAATTTCATTCAAGTTTCTCCATGCTAGTATCTAAGTCATGCTTGCGCCCATGTTTTGGTTATGCTCGAAATCTTTGCTTCGTATGCACTTGTTGTGTTCGCTAAAAAAGCATCTATCGCACTCACACATAGAGTCATGTTCACTGTCGTGAAAGCATCGTCTCGATCAATGAACAGTCAATCATGAGTGTTGTGCTTATCACTTGCATCGTTGTTCAATCATGTTGAACATGTGTGTCTGGATGGTTTGAGTCGTTTCGTTGTCGAGTCATGTGAGTGTGTGTTTGCATGATCACCTATGCATCTTTTGATTGTTCACACACTTAGTCATTTTTGTCGAAGTCCTGACAACCAGGCTCCCCTCTGACAGTCGGACCATCACCCCGCCAATGACTCGATGGGATATCAACCAGAGCATCGCAGAAGCACCAAGCTAGTATTTTCAAGCTGCACTACTCACAAGTAGTTCAATCAACTTCCATGTTGACCACCCGGACAGTCGGACCCTAAAGTCATGTCGAGATTGACTCCCTTCAAAAATTACATAGAGGCCACTAACCTCACTCACTCAACTAACTAAGGAAATTGTGTAGACAAGCCAGACAGACACCATGTGCCCATCCCTGTCTCCTTCAGAAAATTTCATAGGTTTCTCAGTCAGTTATCTGGACAATTGACTAGCTTCTCATCAAAGAAATTGTGCAGTTTTCATCAACAGACCTTCTGCTATCCAGTAGTCCACTCAGCTCAGAAATTGGGCAGAGATGATCAGAAGGATGACTTCCCAGATTCAGTGCAATTTCCCCGCCAGCGGCTCCTCGCAGTAGACTGTTAGTTCCGTCCAGGAACTGCGCAGTTTCTGCTGCCAGTGACTAAGAAACCAATTGCCAGTTCCCTCTAGGAATTATGCAACTTTGGCTGCCAGTGACCCCAGTAGCCAACTGCTAGTTCCCTCTGGGAATTGTGTAGTTTTGGCTGCAAGTAACCCCAATAGCCAACTTCTAGTTCCCTGTGGGAATTGCGCAGTTTTGGCTTCTAGTCTCCTGGGGAGTTCCTCCCAAAAACTGTACAATTTCTTCCTGGTGACTCTTCATGTACCCCAGACCATTCCTTTGGAAAATTATTCAAATCTGGCTGTCCAGCCCCCGCAACCCGTTTGTTCTAAAAAATGCACAGAGCATGCCTGCCTTGCCTTCTTGTAGCTTGAACTGTCCCTCCCAATTTGTGCAATTTTTCCTCCTAGCCGAGCCAGACCTCATAGGTAGTCACTTTTGACTCAAATCGCTTGTTTCCATCACTCAGTGACTCTTGCAATGTTTTCATGAGCAGTGCCTAGAGCCATCATCCCGCTTCACAAGCTTTCCACCTCTCCTAGTCACCTACATCCAAAATGATCATGTGCCATGGTAGACTAGGAGGTTTTGGATTTGACATCATCTTGTCATGAGTGACTGCAGGTATAGGTACACCAACAAACATGAGAAGACGACGAATGGGATGAACGAAAGGAGAACATGTAGAAGGACAAGTTCACCAACAGATGAACGAATGAAGCATGCGAAGCAAACGAACGCGACAAACATGCACCTTCACGAACAGATGAACCTGTCAAGCCTTCCAACATGCAAGCAAGGAAAAACATGTTGAAGCTTCATCAAGCGAACCAAGGACCATCGAAGACTCTATGTAATTTGCCATGCATAGGTGAAGCTATGATACACCATGAAGACATCGATGATACAGCAGCACTGTAGCTCGACATGCACTCCAGCAACAACACGAATGTACCAGCACTGTCATGTCGAGTCATGTCATGAGTCATGTAGCCCACATCTCCACTATGACCTATGTTGTCAATCAATGTGATGTAACATGGAAGTCCAAAAGACCCACTTGTTGAACAAACAGTCATGTAATTCAAAAATTTGAAAATTCATTGAAGCCAAATGGTCATGAGGGTAATCAAACAACCACAAGGGTCTGTCTCACCATTGGCTATAAATACCCCCTCATTTGTACATGCAAAGGAATTTTTCACCTCAGCTCCTTCCACATAGCCAACAGAGTCTGTAATATTTTCTTTTAGGAGTAAGTAGTGGCTTCAATGCCCCACACTTGGGGTTAGTGATGTATGGTGTAACTATGTGTCTTGGAAATTTCGCTTAATTTAGAAACCTACTAACAGGCCAGCACGTTCTCACACATGTATTGTATCTAGTGTAAGACTGATCTTTAGCACTTGTAATGCATGTTTCTTTAACCTTTTTTCTACATCTGAACTGTTTTATTTGTTGTAATTCATAATATTTTAATGGAAATGTGTTGTATATGCTGTTAACACTATCTCGGCCATGTAGACTGCTCTCTCAGACATCAGACATACCTTTCACATGAAGATTTTTGTAACAACGGTTGCATTCATTCAGACTGATCCATTGAGTTCTATACATGTTATCTTACCTTGTACGTTGTGACTACCGCATCCGTGTGGACTACTCCTCTGGAAGTTTTGCATGTCTTGTTGTGTTATGTGTTCCTAGTAGTGTTGGGACTACTCCCAATCGACCTGGAACTCACTCTCACCCTCTCCCTCGACTGTGAAAGAACCATTGACACAAGTGACACTTACACTCACCAGGCACGCGAACCTCACTTCTCAAAGACAAAGAAAACCACCCTCCTATGTTGACAAGCAAGAGTTGAGGTAGATCTTTAAGATAATGGAAACCGTGCCATTGTACCAAATGGTACTCCTACACCAAACAATGTGAGGTCTAGTTTGGACTTCATACCAAGGAGATCCCCTGATATTGGCGGGTCCAGCACCGTCAACATTTTGGTGCTAGAAGGAGGGCCAGATGACAAGCTGAGTCCTCACATCTATTTTGAGTCTCTACATATCTATCATGACTAACTACCAAGGTTCTCTTCCAGAGTGTATGGCTTATGGAAACGATTTCATCATCTTAGAAAAGCTCTCAGATAACTTGTGTCATAAAACATTTGATGGTGGAGCTATGTAGCCTTGGTTAGGCACACGGTCGGCATTGTAGGGTCATTCAAAGACATGGATTCTTTGAAGAATACATGAGCTACGTGTTGTTTGTCTACATGCTTCGAGGGCACCCCATGTACTAGTGTGCCACGTTGCCAGAAAAATATATTCATTCTCTTTCTCATATGGTCACAGAGATAAACCATGCTTTTAATCAGTTTAACTGGAAAGAACTTGATTAATAAATTCTGAAATTACGAAAAGCACCTGATGAATTCGTTGATTAGTTTTACACATGCTTTTGAAATCTTGCATATTGATTCCTTGAAGATGAAATTGATTAGGAATTTCCTTATGGAAGGTTTGAGTATCTTCTTCACATATCTGAACCTTGCTTAGCATGCTTCGGTGATGGAGCTGCGCAATCACAAGAAGGCACAATCCCTGTCACAAGTGTCTGATCACCTTCACCTCATCAAATAGCTCCACCACTGTGGAGTGATGTGGGAGATCATGCACATGCCTCTGTTGAACTGTCACACTCTCAGACCCCACCTGCTCTTCAGATTTCTACAGATTTGGCCTGCAAGCCTATTGTTTGTAACGTCGAACCTTTCCGTCAACCTCCGTCGTTGCATTCTATTGATCATTCGGATTGTATTGTCTTCTGTTCTCCCATTCCAGACTTCTCACCTATTGCGAAAGAGGATCAAGCTATCGATAGAGTTGGTGTTATGCATCCAACTTGCACCATCATTCATGATGAGTGTGTGCGGGAATCTAAAGAAGAACCTGCAATAAAGGATGACTCCCTTCCAGCCGCACCTCATCCGCTTCATCCTGACATCCCTTGTGATTCTACCACTACTAATTTCCCATGTGAAAACCCATTTCCAGATGTTTCTACTTCCGATCATTCACAGGACACCTCGAATTTCAGTCTGTCACTACAGTGTGGAGAGGACACACATTCCTCAGAAAATCCGTTCAATCTTCCATTTATCTTTCTTATAAACAAAGAGGGTGAACATATTTTCTTCTCATCTACCCCTCTCCCTGATTCATCAAATCATGGGGATTCCGACAAACATCTTCAATTTTCTGATCTTGGTTTTCCTGATCTATCCACTTCCTCATCTGATCACGATGTTGATTCAATAGTTGTCAATCTGTCCAAGGCAATGGTCTACGATGATCTATCTGTCAACAAAGTCGAAACCCCATAGACTATCGAGGCACTTCATCTCAAGCTGATGGTTATGTCAAGCCGTCACTGTCTTGAGGTTGGTTTCACTTCCCGTCAAGAAATTGTTGAAACACTCAAGGCTCCTCAACACTCTCTGTTTTTCATTGAAGGTCAACCAAACAACCGAATTTCACTTCCTACACTCAAGCTACACAATCCCATAACTCATGAGTTGGAGGAATCTTAAACAACAAGCACACATGCACAACGTAAGTGGCCTACCTTTCTCACATTTGCTTGCATGTCACAGTCAAGAGGATGCACACAGTCAATGTCTGTATGTAGTGTAGCACAACACCATGGTAGCTCCACAAAGTGCATGTCATGCGCATTCACTCATCTATGTTTTGTGGTCACTCGTAAACTCAGAGTGTGTTTGCCTTCACTATTATATCTTTCTTGTTTGTTGGTTTGCATAGTTGTCTTCTTCGTGAACCATGCCTTCACCAACATGGGTCAACCAATGTGCTAGTGGATGCGTTGGATGTATCACCTCACATGAGATGGCCCATGCACTATTAGCTTAGGAGTAGGAGTAGTGTTTTCCTTTTTGTTTGTCTTTGCTTTCTAGTTTTCATGATTGTTTTCTTGCTAACTTGGTAACTTTGCTTGCTTGTTGTTGTTTACAATTTTTTTCTTTGCTTACTATTTTGTTTATGTCATTTTGTATGCTTGGTATATTACTATTTTGTTTCCGGAAATAAGTGCTGCCAACTACTACGTTCTAGCTTTTGAATAGAGTATGTGGTTGAAATTTGAGGAAAACTTGTGACACTGAAGCACTTGGCGAGTCTTGTTTCCACCTTCTCTGTGTTTGGATGTAACCTTCAGTCGATGAAGTCCTGATGGAAAATATGAACCATCTGAAAGGAAATTTTTGGCCCAACTATGAACCTGTTTCCACACTGGGAAGCACCATGCCTATACTCAGCCTTCTACTCTATGTGTTCAAGCTCATCCAACTAGTAGAGACGGAGAAGGGGAAATCTAAATGAGCAAACCTATGTCTAAGGTCTCACATGCTTCTCTGAAGGAACAACCTCTTCTACTCTCAATAAGTTGGGATCCCTCTTCCACCCCAAAAATAAATAAGTGCCTATGCACAATCCTCTTGAAAAATACAAAGGCAAAATAAGAGAAAGGCTTCCTGTGCAGAGAGCTGAAGCATGAAACTCCACTGGGGTACTGACCAAGCTTGCTGGAAGTGGATCAATGTGTGTGTTCCTACGTGACTCCATCAAGGTACTATATAGGCATGCTAGCAGTGGAGCAACACCAGAGATGAAAATTTATACTCTGAAAATCTTTAACTCGCGAGATAAACTACCCTTCCCGAATTCAAAACACTGAGATCTAAGCTGAAATTTTGATTGTGTTTGACTAAGTTGGCAAAGGGTGAACCATGTATGTCCATGGGGTAAGTGGGGAAGCTGAAGTAACCCACACAACAATTCAATACTCCCCGAAAGACCAAGGCCCTGTGCTAGCAATTAACCGAAACAGAGAAGCTAGAGTTCTACCAGTGCGTCGCCCAATGTTATAGCAGCTACAACCACCCTCCAAAATTTTGGCTTGCACAAATTTCAAAGCCTCCCTTGAGAGTTTCTCTTGATGACTGCAGAAACATGGGTTTGATCCATGAGCTCGTGTGAGTCTTCGCATCCACCTTTCTTGTTCATTTCATTGAAGTTTCTGCATGTTGGTGTCTAAGTCATGCCTGCAACCATGTTATGTTTATGCTTGAAGTCTTCACTTCGTATGTGCTTTTTGTGTTCACTATGAAATCATCTACCACACTTACACCTAGAGTCACATTCACTGTCATGCAGGTGTCACCTCGATCAATGAACGGTCAATCACAATTGTCATGCTTGTCACTTTCACCATTGGTTAGTCATGTTGAACATGTGTGTCTGGATAGTTTGAGTCGTTTCGTCGTCGAGTCATGTGAGTGTGTGTTTTCATGATCACCTATGCATCTTTCGATTGCCCATACACTTAGTCATTTTTTCTGAACTCCTGATGACCAGACTCCACTCTAACAGTCAGACCATCACCCCACCAATGACTCGATTGACTGTCAACCAGAACAATGCAGAAGCACCAAGCTAGTCTTTTCAAGATGTGTTGCCCGCAAGCAGTTCAATCAACTTCCATGTTGACCACCCAGATAGTCGAACCCTACAGTCACCCCGGGACTGACTTCCTTCAAAAATTGTGTAGAGGCCACTAACCTCACTCACTCAACTGAAGGAGGAAATTGCACAGACAAGCTGGATAGAAACCATGTGCCTATGCTTGTCTCCTTCAGAAAATTGCGCAGTTTTCCTAGTCAGTCATCCAGACAGTCGACTGGTTACTCATCCAAGAAATTGCGTAGTTTTCATGAGTAGTTCTTATGTTGTCTAGCAGTCCACTGAACTCAAAAATTACACAGAGATGATCAGCAAGATGACTTCCTAGCTTTAGTGTAATTTCCCCGCCAGTAGCTTCTAGCAGCAGACTGTCAGTTCCCTCCAGGAATTGCACAGTTTCTGCTGCCAGTGACTAAGCAGCCAATTGCTAGTTCCCTCTAGGAATTGCGCAGCTTTGGCTGCTAATCACCTTAGCAGCCAATTGCCAATTCCCTCTAGGAATTGCGTAGTTTTGGCTACCAGTAACCCCAGCAGCCAACTTCCAATTCCCTATGGAAATTGTGTAGTTTTCGCTGCCAGTCTCCTGGGCAGTTCCTCCCAAAAACTACGTAATTTCTGCTTACTGACCGTGGAGCTAGCCCAGTCCGTTCCTTTAGAAAATTTCAAAAATCTGGCTATCCAGCCCCCGCTGCCCATTCGTTCTGAAAAATGTGCAGAGCATGCCTTCCTTGCCTTCTTGCAGCCTGGACTTCCCCTCCGAAAATTTGTGCAATTTTGCCTCCCAGCCAAGCCAGACCCCAGAGGGAGTCACTATTGGCTCAGATTACCCATCTCCACCACTCAGTGACTCTTGCACAATTTTGATCAATAGTGCCCGGAGCCATCATCATGCTTCAAAACCTTTCCGCCTCTCCTGGTCACCTGCATCCGAAATGATCATGTGCCATGGTAGACTAGGAGGTTTTGGATTTTATGTCCTCTCGTCATGAGTGACTGCAAGTACAGGTACACCAACAAACATGGAAAGATGACGAATGGGATGAACAAAGGGAGCACCTATAGAAGGATAGGTTCACCAACAGATGAACAATAGAAGCATGTGAAGCAGACGAACGTGATGAACATGCACTTTTGCGAATAGATGAGACTATCAAGCCTTCCAGCATGCAAGAAAGGAAAAACATAATAAATCTTCATCAAGTGAACCAAGGACCATCGAAGACTCTACGCACTTCTCCATGCAGAGGTGAAGCTATGATACACCATGAAGACATCCATCACCCAATAGCACTGTAGCTCAACATGCGCTCCAGCAGCAGCACGAATGTACAAGAACTGTCATGTCAAGTCATGTCGAGTCATGTCATGAGTCATGTCGCCCACATATCCACTATGGGCTATGTTGTTAATCAACGTGATGTAACATGAAAGTCGAAGAGGCCCACTTGTTGAACAAAGAGTCATGGAAGCCAAACGGTCATGAGGGTAGTTGAATAGCCACAAGGTTCAGTTTCGACCTTGGCTATAAATACCCCCTCATTTTTACATGCAAAGTACTATTTCACCTCAGCTCCTCCCACATAGCCAAGAGAGTCTGTAATCTTTTCTTTGAGGAGTAAGTAGTGGCTCCAAGGCCTGGCACTCGGGGTTAGTGATGTATGCTGTAACGATGTGTCTTGGAACTTTCACTTAATTCAAAAGCCTGCTAATAGGTGAGCACATTTTCACACATGTATTGTATATGTTGTAAGAATAATATTTAACAATTGTAATGCATGTTTCTTTAACTTGTGTTCTAAATCTAAATTGTTTCATTTGTTGTAATGCATAATCTATTAATGGAAATGTGTTGTATATGCTATTAACATTGTCTCACCCAGGTAGACTGCACTCCCAGACATCAGATAACCTTTCACATGAAACTTATTGTAACAACCATTGCACTTGTTCAAACTGATCCGTTGAGTGTTGTATGTGTTATCTTACCTTGTACATTTTGACTTCTGTATCTGTATGGACTGCTCCTCCAAAATTTGTGCATGTCCTATTGTGTTGTGTGTTCCTAGTAGTGTTGGGATTGCTCCCAATCGACCTGGAACTCACTCTCACCCTCTCCCTCGACAGTCAAATAACCATTGAAACAAGTGACACTTACACTCACCAGGCACACGAACCTCACTTCTCGAAGACAAAGAAAACCACTCTCCTATGCCGACAAGCAAGAGTTGAGGTAGACCTTTAAGATAATGGAAACCGGGCTATCGTAAGGGATGGGACTCCTACACAAAACGGTGTCAGGTCTAGTTGGGACTTCATACCGAGGAGATTCCATGATGTTGGTGGGTCCAGAACACTAGCCCCAAAATTTATACCAAAACCTAATAACTACCACCATAACCAGTTCTGATACAAAGACCGCCAGATTCAGATGTAGGGAAAAACTACCAATTGGTTCATCTTGGCCCTCCTCATCATTGTGCAGCAAAAAAGAAGGCATTTTCCCCCTCCTCATCCTGCTACAGAAAAGGCATTGACCCTCCTCTGCATGCTCCCTGCCCTCCTCTGCAACAAACGTAGCTATCTGTGCGCGCACGACGAACCTGCTGGGTAGATGAACGAGATTGGTAGGGTAACCGAAAGGACATTAATTAATTTTTTAATTAACTAATTACCTTAATAGGTTTTTATATGTTTTCTAATTAAATTGGATGGCAGATCATTGTTGAATCATCTAACAATGGATCTGACGGCTAATATTAGGACAGAAAGGCATTTGAGGGAGTTTATTTTAGAGGGGAATGCATTACAACGTAATTAGTACAACCATGTTTACCAATGTGGTTGATATACGTTGATAGGTGTATATGAAATATATGTACAACCACATTTACCATTGAGGTTGATATATGCTGATAAGCTTATATCAACCACATTAATAATTGTTAGGTTTATCTTGTTAATTAAAAACTAATTATATATGATTATTAAAAACTATATTAATAATAACACACACATTTATATTTGAAACCATACTATAATTAATATATAACTTAATAATGGAAATTAGTTATTTATATGAGACCATTATGTTTTATATATATGTGTGTGTGTGTGTGTGTGTGTGTGTGTGTGGAGTATATGGATAATATTAAGAATATATAAACCATATATAAAACTATATATATATATATATATATATATATATATATATATATATATATATATATAAACCAAAAAGATGAATAAATCCAAAGGTATTAAGACTATAAACCCAAGGGATTAATATTATGAACCCTTAATATTAATATTATAAACTCTTGTGACTAATGTTATAAACCCAAGCTATTAGTATTATAACTCTAGAGGATTAATATTACAAATCCTAGAATTAATATTAAACCCAATATTAAAAACCCAAATATTATAATCCCAATATTAAGCTCTAAAATTATAAATCTAATATTAAACAAAATATTAGAAACTCTAATATTAAACCCCAATTTTCTAATGTGACATTACAAAATTGAATAAATTGTAATGAAATGTAACATTTCAACGATCAATATTACATTGATTATCGCATTGACACAATGTTTGTCACAATGCTATGTTGGACAAATTTTTAGACAGATGTGACATTCAACCATGATTTACCATGGTTGACGATGACTGACAATGGTTTACAATTCTTGACAACAGTTGACCATGGTTGATTTTCATATTAAGACAATCTTTGTCTAGGAACATGAACCCTTAGATTAATAAACTCAAGAGATTGATATTTTAAACCCAAGGGGTTAATACTAAAACTTGAAGGGATAATAAACCCAAGGGATTAATATTATAAAGCCAAGGTATATAAACACTAAGATAAATATTACAAACCCTAAAATAAACATGGTTAATTGTGGCTTACAATGATTGATTTTCATATCTAGCTAATATTTGTCACGATGCGACGTTGGACCATCGTTGACCATGGTTGATCATGGTTGATTTTCATATTGAGACAATCTTTTTCATAATGTGAAATTAGACCATGGTTGATCATGATTGAACATGGTCGACGACAGATGATAATGGCTTATCATTGTTGACAATGGTTTACCATTGTTGATGATGGGTTACGATGGTTGAAAATGGTTGATTTCCATATTGAGATAATATTTGTCACAATGTGACTTTGGAAAATAGTTGAGCATTGTTATTCATGATTATAAACCCAACAAATTTATATTAAAACCAAGGATTAATATTATAAACCTTATGAATAATAGTATACCCTAGGTATATGAACCCTTACATTAATCAACCCAAGAGATTGATATTATAAACCCAAGGGGTTAATACTAAAATATCAAGTGATTATAAACCCAAGGGAATAATAAACCCTAAGATAAATATAATAAACACTATAATAAACATGGTCGACTATTGTTTACCAAGGTTGATTTTCATATTGAGACAATCTTTGTCACAATGCAACATTGGACCATGGTTTACCATGGTTGATTTTCATATTGAGACAATCTTTGTCACAATGTGACATTGGATGATGGTTAACCATGATTGGAAATGGTCGATGATGATTGAAAATGGTTTACCATTGTTGAAAATGGTTTACATTGTTGACCATGATTTACAATAGTTGACAATGGTTCATTTTCATATTAAGACAATCTTTGTCACAATGTGACGTTGGACCATGATTGACTAAGGTTGACCATTATTATAAACCCAAGGGATTTATATTAAACTCAGGGATTAATATTCTTAACTGTACAAATAAACATAGTTGACTGAAATAAATGTGGTTCTCTATGGGTTGACCACAATTTTAAAACATTGTTTATGGTGACTATGGGATTAATAAAACAAAGGGATTAAATCCTTGGATTTATTAATCACTTAGGTTTATAATATTAATCAAATATGAGATAGGTTTTCATAACATTTAATATTCAATATTCAATATTGAAAATATTAAATGTTATCTTTTTTAGTAATCAATATTATTAATATTGTAAACCCGAAGATAAATATTGTAAACCCTAAAATTATCATGGTTCACCATGGTTGATTTTCATATTGAGACAATCTTTGTCACAATGCAAAATTTCAACATGGTTGACCATGGATATTAGACCCAAGGGATTAATATTATAAACCTAAGGTATATAAACCCTCAAATAAATATTATAAACCCTAAAATAAACATGGTTGACTAAAATATATATGGTTGAATATGGTAGACTATGGTTGACTATGGTTGGGAGTAATATTAAACCCAATGGATGAATATTATCAACCCAATTTAATTAATTAAATCAATGGGATTTATATTAAACCAAAGGATTAATATTATGAACCCTATGAATAATAGTACACCCGAGGAATATGAACCCTTAGATCAATAAACCCAAGTGATTGATATTATAAACCCACGAAAATAGAATCCTAAGATTATCATGGTTGACCATGGTTGATTTTCATATTGAGACAATCCTTGCAACAATGTGACATTGCAACACGGTTGACTATGGATATTATACCCAAGGGATTAATATTGTAAACCCAAGGTATATAAACCCTAAAATAAATATTATGAACCCTAAAATAAACATGGTTGACTAAAATAAATATGGTTGACTATGGTTGATTATGGTTGACCATGGTTGACTATTGTTGGGAGTAATATTAGACCCAAGGAATGAATATTATTAACCCAGTTTAATTAATTAAATCCATAGGATTTATATTAAACCCAAGGATTATTATTATGAACCCTACGAATAATAATACACTCTACAGATATAAGCTGTTACATTAATAAACCTAAGGGATTGATATTATAAGTCGACAAGAATAATAAACCCAAGGGATGAATACTAAAAACCCAAGGGAATAAAATTACACACAAGCGATAAATATTATAAACCCTGAGATAAATATTGTAAACCCTATAATTATCATGGTTGACCATGGTTGATTTTCATATCGAGGAAATCTTTGTCACAATGCGACATTGCAACATGGTTGACCATGATTTATTTTCATATGCACACAATCTTTATTCACAATGCAATGTTGAACCATGGTTGATTTTCATATTGAGAAAATCTTTGTCACAAAGTGACGATGCACCATGGTTGACCATGATTATAAACCAAGGGGATTTACATTAGACCCAATGATTAATACTATAAACCCTATGAATAATATTAAGCCCTAGGAATAATAACCCTTAGATTCCTTAGATTAATAAATCTAAGGGTTTGATATTAGAAACCAAAGGGATTAATGCTATAAACCCCAGGGAATACTGTTAAACCCATGATGCATGATCGTTTTGAATGCAGGTGGTCGGGAGAGAAGACAAGGTTGCAAAATTGAAGTTGGGATGGAGGCTCTGGGTACTGCGGGAGAAAACTGCGTAGAAGTCACTGGGAGATGGTGACGGGCAATCTGGGACAGTGGCTATTTGTGGGGTCTAGCTTAGTTGGAGGACAAAACTGCGCAATTTTTGGGAGGAGCAATTTGGGTTGCGGGAAGGCTAGGCAGAGAAAATCTGCACAATTTTTGGAAGGAGCAGGAAGCGAGAGCTTCGCAACCAAAATTTCACAATTCCTGTAGGGAACCGCCAGTCAGCTCCTGGGAGCTTGACACCGAAAACTCTGCAATTCCTGGAGGGAACTGGGAGCGGGCTACTAGGAGCTGCTTGGAGGCTAGCATGTTGATCACCTCTACATAGTTTCTAAGCTGAGGGGGTTGTTGGGAAGTGGAGTGATTGCTGATGAAATCTACGTAGTTTTTCAAGTGAGCACCTGGTCGGCTAACTTGTGGGCTAGCTGGAAAAACTACGTAATTTTGTAAGGGAGACAGGGATGGGCACTAGGTATCTGTCCGACCTGTCTGCACAATTTTCTCAGTCAGTGAAGTAGGTATGGTCTACAACCTCTGCACAACATTTTGAGGGCATTCAGTTCCGGGGTGACTCTCGGGTCAAACTCTCTGGTTGACCAATAGGAGGGTTGATTGATCAGCTTCCGAGTAGCACAACTTGAAATGTCTTACTTAGTTCTCATGTGTTGTTATGGGTGATAGTCGATTGAGTCAATGGTGGGGTGAAGGTCTGGCTGTTAGAGGGAGATTGGGTCATCAGAACTTCAGCAAAATGACTAAGTGTTTGATCGAGTGAAAAGGTGCATACGTGATCTTGCAAACACACACTTACATGACTTGACGACGAGATGACTCAAACCATCTAGACATACATGATCAACATCACTGACCGACGGTGCAATTTGAAAAGCACGGTGCTTATGATTGATCATTGGATGACCGCAATGACGCCTGTGCTACAGTGCATATGACTTAGTGTGAGAGAGAAATGTATGCTTTCATAGTGAACACAACATGTACACATGAAGCAAATACCTTGTGCACAACCAGAACATGGTTGCAAGCATGATATAGCAATCAACATGCAAAAGACAACAATTGGTCAAACAAGCGAAAATGAAGCATAACATGTAGAAGCAACACATCAAGTGACTTCTCACATTTGCACACATGCATATTACTGAGGACGGGATGATATGATAATGACAAGCAATCCTGCAAACTCAACTAAGAGGTGTACTTTGAAAGATGTTATGTACTTACCATACATACCCTCAAGATGATCATGCATCTAACAAAGTTTGCATGCGGTCCTAATATTTTCCATTACTTGGTTCCTTGGTCCTCCTCCTCAACTACTTGGAAGCAATTTCGGCATGTCACCTTTTTGTGTAGCCACTGAGAGGCAGGTCTGCGCTAGTTTAGTCGACAGTGGCTACTACGAGGATGAGGTCCTAGGAGGCCCGTCTGCGTAATTTTTGCATGCAAGGCTGACAAGACAACTTGGACAACACTGCGCAGTTTTGAGGCTCAAAGCACTGTTGCAGGACAGGGGTCCTGAGAGGACACCTCTATGCAATTTTTGAGTGCAGTACTGCTGGACTACTCTGCGCATTTCCAAATAGCAGTGCTAGCTAGGGCCTCTATGCACTGTGGGGTTTCAGTAGGCAAGGGAGTTTGGTCTCTCTACGCACTTCGGGGTCTCAGTGGGCAAGGGATGAAGCTTGATGGTTACAAAAAAGAAGCGCATAGTTCCGAGAATCTGGATGAGGCTAGGTTGATTGGGAAAATGTCTAAGTGTGAGATCAATGAAACATATGCAAAGATTGACAAGACTCGACCGTGATCGCACACGGACACGTAGACCATCCAGAATACATAATACATACTTTGCTTTATGCAACAACCTTCGTGATGTGAGTGTGTGAGGTGAGTGTGGAACATGTCTATGTGATGACAACCACTCATATGCACACAATTCCCTTAAAGCAAGACAACATTCCCATTGCATGACAGACAACAGTACTTATGCCCGAAAATGACATATGCTACAAAAACATGAGAACGCGGACAACTCTTTAGGATCGAGGAGAGGAGCTTGAAATCATCATCTTACCAACAAATGACCAAGGATGATCGATCGCAAGATCTAAAGTAGGCTTTGAAATTTGCATGCGATCCAAAATTTTGGAGGATGGTTATAGCTGCTACAATAGGCCTTGAAAATAACTATGAAGAAAATGGCACAATGCCACCAATAGATCCAACATAGAATAACTCAGAGCATATTTCATAGGAAACAAAATGATTGTGAAGCCCCAAGCATGGCCACCCCAATGCAAGACAACAACCCTCACTACTAGATAAGTAGAGAAAAAGGACCGCAAGGTCCATGTCATCACAACATCCTTCACACCAAAGAACCTCATCCCTGATTGTCTCCATCATATTGTGCCCCAGCACCAGCTGACCAACATGAAAACCCATTGAAGAGAAAATGTCATTGACAATGGTGTCGAAAGGCATAAATGCATTTTCCTGTGCCCCCTTGTTGTGTAAAGCTTCGACCAAAGAAGAGGAGTATAACGTACTCTTCCTCAGTGAAGAACAACTGTCATTGTCCTCGCAGCTACCAAAATGCACATTGCAACCTTTGGCATTGTCACCACGCCAAAATCAAAAACTAAATCCACCTCCTCTGCCTATATTTTGTTGGATAGTGCCTCCTTATGCCACCATTCTGATAAACTATCAAAGCCTAGAAACCCTTGACCCTCACAAAAAACCTTTCCAAATTCCTCTCCATTCACATCTGAATTGAAATGTTGTAAAAAAGTATTGGTAGCATATAATCTTCTCCCTCGTGTGGCTATTTGAACTTGTAACATCTTTTCAAGTGGTGATATAAAAGACCATCAGTTTGTTCATGATTTAGATTACCCTTTTATTTTTATTACTAAATAGTCAATACTACACCATGCCTATTTTAGTAGATATCCTCTAGTTCTATCAAATACTCATTTTAATAACTCCAAAACCTATAACGCTCTACACAAAATCCCCACCCCCAATATCTATAATATAATGGCTCTATTTTTCACAATTTAAAACCACCTTTATGAATGAACGTGATAATAAATAAAGTGAAGCCCCTATGGAAAGTCTTCCCTTGAAGCGGTGATGCCATTTCCACATTTGGTAATGGTCAATCCCATATACTCTAATGATCCATCACATTATCCCCATCCCTTTGTGGACTGCATGAATGACTTCAGCCATGGCTCCTATACCTCAAACTCGACCTGTAGCTAAGTTCTCCCCTCTTTCCAATAAGTCCTATGTATCTCGGTTTCCATTCCGACCTTTGGATATGGTCTTGTCCCCTAGTACATTTTCCCTTGACAAGGAATTAAAGGCTATTTTGTCCTCATCTAAGAATTTGGCTCCCCTTTCTATTAAAAGATTCATTTTCCATAATCCTCTGGATTCTAGAGGTCAATCATATAAAAATGTCACACATAGGAAGAAGAAACCCCCTAAATATAAAAAGGTTTTAGCCTGTAACAAGATCGAATTGGGTTATGTCGATGAGGTTGGATCTCCCAATAACTGGTTTGATATTGATTCTGATTTTACTATTGGGAATGTCTCTATTTCTGATTTTGATGGAGTCTAGGTCCTTAGAGGGGATGTAACTATGCATGTGGTGCCTCCATGATTATTATTTCCATTAACATCCAGGGTTTGGGAGTGACCCCAAAATTAAGCTCCCTCAGAGGTATTGTTCGAGTTCATAAACCCTCTCTAATCCTTTTCCAAGAAATGATGGTTTGCAGAGATAAGGTGTGGGAGGCAATTTTGTATATGTTCCCTGCATGACATGTAGTTGCAACTGATGCTATTGGATTATCTAGTGGTCTAGGGGTTATGTGGGATCCAAAAATTATTGAGATGTAGACATTTATGTTGTGTGCAGGGATTATCATGACCAGACACATGATGGGAAACTATCAAAGGGTCTGAATTGTCAATTCATATGCTCCATATGTGGGGCATAGACTATTTTGGGACCAGTTTGCACAATCTGGAATCCTTCGATTAAGTCCCATGATGATCGTAACAAATATTAATTTTTTGATGGGGAGGGAAGATATTTGGGGACACAAGTATAAAATTGATAGTATGGCTGCTTATTTTAGAGGTTTGATGGATGAATTTTCCCTATTGGATGTGATGTCAGATCCTCTTAGCCCCACTTGGAGGAATGGGAGAACTAGTGAGGAGGGTATCTCAAAAAGAATGGAAATGTTTCTGGTTAATCAAACTATGGTTAACCATTTGAAAAATATAAGATCTTATATTATTCCAACATTTATTTCTCATCACTTGCCCATTATGCTGACATGGGACGAAGGGGAACAGAAGAGGTCATAACCCTTCAAATTGAACTCGAAATGGCTTAAAATGGATAAAATTGGGGATTTGGTCTGGATTTTTTGGTCTTGTTCAATGCTTCCTCCTCCATAGAATCACATGACATCCATATGTCGAAATCTTAGAGAGATTAAAAGGGTCGCTAATGAATGGATTAAGGAGATGATAGAGTATGAAGCTAAAGCTCTTAGGGAGATTGACATTTGCCTATGTTATTTCAATGATCCTCAGGACCCATTATTCTTCTCAGAGGAATACCGACACAGGATCATTGAATTGGAGTGTAAGAGAAGGGACATTCTCCATTCATGGGAAGAAGACATCTGCATGAAGAGCAGGGCAACATGGATAAAAGTTGGAGATAAAAATACCAGATATTTCCACGCACATTTCAATGCCAGGAAACAAATCAATTCCATAAGGAGGATAAGAGATGATGTCGGAAACATATTCAGTTCACAAAGATCTATTGAATAGGCAACGGTCACACATTTCAAAGGCCAATTCTCAGCACAAGAGACATCTTTCTGGTTGCAAATGAATTTCATCAAAGAAGTTCCAAACATGTTCACATCGGAACATAATGCCAGATTGGGAAAACAAATCACAAGGGAGGAATTGATTAAGATATTGAAGGAATGTGAAAAGGAGAAACGTTTGGGCCCGGATGGGTGGGGGGTTGAACTTTTTATTCACTTCATTGATTTGATGATCCCATATTTGTTGGCAGTAGCTGAAGAATCTAGGATTCATGGGTTCATCTGGGGTGCCATAAATGTGTCTTTCATAGCATTAATCCCCAAAAGGGTGGAACCAATAACCTTTTCATATTATCATCCCATATCTCTCTACAACTCAATGTGTAAAATAATATCAAAATTGATTGTGAGTAGGTTGAAGTCGGTATTGTCGAAGCATATTACAGAGGAACAATTTGGTCTCTTAGAAGGTAGACATATACAATATGTAATTGGTATTTCCCAGGAGATGATGCACTCTATTAAATCATAGAAACAAATATCTTTCCTTCTTAAGGTATACTTGAGCAAGGCATATGATTGTATTGACTGGGAATTCCTCTTCTTAGTCCTGTTAAAATCTGGCATGTCTCTATTTAACATTAAATGGATTTTGGCATGTTGTAAAACTATAATTTTTTTTCATTATTAATGGCTTTCATTCACAGTTTTTCAATGCATATAGAGGAATTATATAGGGATGTGACATGTCTCCATGGTTCTTTCTATTAGTTATTGACTCTTTCAGTGGAAAAATTAGGGTTTCAAAGGATAAGGGAATTATTAAAGGAATCAAAGTAAACATAAATATTTCCATCTCCCATTTAATGTTTGTAGATGATGTTTATGTATGAATGAAGGCAAATCGATCTTGTTACATGATGATAGTGAGGAGAATATAACAAAGGATATATGTCATATATTTGGGTTAGCATCATCAATCATGGATGATCATTTAAACTACCTTGGGTTTAAGATGAAACCTAAGGGATACTATAACCAAGATTGGGCATGGTTAATTGAAAGATTTCACAAAAAATTGAACAATTAGAAGTACATATCATTGACGATGGGAGGAAGGATGGTAATGATGAAATCGGTGCTACAAAACATTTTAGTATATTGGATGCACCTTTATTTAATGTCAAGGGAGATCATCCATAAGGTAGAAGCTATCATGAGCCACTTTTGATCGGCTGGAACATAATTACAAGACAAAATTCATATGGTACGAGGGGCAACACTTGCAAGGCTAGTGGATAAAAGAGGTTGGGGTTTCATAGATATATCCACTTTTAACAAGGCTTTGATTATAAAAAACATGTGGAGGGTAGTGTCTGGAAATGGTGTGTGGTCTCATATCATTAAGGAAAAATATATGTTTGGTCAAACTTTCTCCTCATGGATTAGCAACGGTGCTAAGAAGAAATTTTTTATATCACACATATGGAGAAGTATGATGCACACTCTGTTGAGATATCTAGGGCATAGAAATTAGGTGATTTCTCTTGTAATGATAACTTCTTATGAATGCTTTCTACTCCTTTATATTATGATCTTCTCTTTAGTTAGATTATTATAGTGTTCTTCATCAAACAACTACCAAAGAATAAAAAATAAAGAGACAAGAGACATAGAATATAGGCGATTAATCAGGGGAAAAACCACTACCACTTGAGAGGAAAACCAAAACAAATTCTTCTTCTTATAGAGACCTCAATTGACAACTACCAAGACCAAGACGCTAGACCTATTTTAACTCTCCAAGACCAAGACACCAAGCTTCTTATTTTGACCTCTATTTCTTAATAGAGTTAACGACAGTCAACTACGTGTTTCTTCTTTCTGCCTCTGCTACCTTTCAAATCTCAGCTTCCTTTTCTTTGCTTTAGTCCTCCAACTTCTTGGCCCTAATCCAAAAACCCTAGTACATGTAGATGACCTTCTCTTGTACCCTAACTTCCTTCGATTTACGTGGAGGCTACCTGCTTAACAACTCGGCTTGAGATACTCCTTAGTTTTCTCCTTAACTTGACCTTCAAAAGTCATTGCAGTACTTCGCTTTCTTCTATAATAGATAGCATCTATAATTTGCACCTTTGGAGTGATACGGCCCAAAACTGACCCATAAATAAAGCTAAGGACATCACTTTTCCTTTCCTTCTCTTTGTTGATCATGAGGCTCCTTTCTTGGTGATTCTTGCACTCCTTATTGCAGACTTCTCCTTGATCGAAATTATGTCCTTGAAATGAAGTCGAGTTGCCCTATTTATAGTGGTTTTCCCATGTAAATTAGCCGACTTGAGTTGTGTGTGAGCCAACATGTCCTTTGGTGAAGCTTCATAATTTCATTTAAGGTCGACTTGAAGGAGATGCTTGAGCTTGATCTTGGAGGGTCTCTTTGACTCTTTCAATGACTCACATATATTTGTAACATGCCCAAGAAGGGTTTTCCATACATAACATTGAATCAATATACTATTATGACTTGATGACAAACCTAAAGGCTCACAATGGGAACCTTAACTAAAATAAAATTTCTTGATCATCAAATTCATGATTCAAGAATTAAAAAAATAATTTTATTTTCTTCTTTACATCAATTACATAAAATCATATTTACACATGTCATTATGAAGACCGAACCTAGTTACACTTTTCAACACACTCTACACTGGATGTTGGGGTTTGTCCGTTGGGGGGATGGAGATGGATCTAAGATCAAAATTGGATTAGACGTTATCACATGGAAGGCTAAAAATCATTCATTATACTTTCAGCTATTGCAAATCCCTCACAGAAAGGACATTATCCATTTGCAATAGATATATCTATCGGGGACTCAAAACATTGATCAACAGAGTTGGAGAAGGGTTGAAGATCTTGGCATACCAAAGACATATCATGAGGAAAGGGGGTCATATGTAGTAGAACTCTGATCTGCTGGCATCACTCTTGGTGATAAGAAACACTCTATAATATGGGAGGCTAAAATGAAAATGAATAATTTGATGGTCCAAGACGTTTACTTGAAATTTCCAAGGCTCAAGAGGATCAATGACTATAATAAGTGTCTACAGGATATATGGAGATGGAATCTCCTGAACAAATTAATTTTTTTTTATTGGCTAGTAGCACATGATCGTATATTAACATGGAACAACTTACAAAAGCATGGTTTCATTGGTCCTGGAATATTCCCTCTATGCATGAGGTGGGGGGGGGGGGGGGGGGGGGGGGGAGTGATATGGATCATTTGTTGATCAAATGCTCATATGCGAGGCTAATTTGGGATGAGGTTATGGAGGAAATGAAGCTTCCTTTCATTGGCACTAATCAACCTTTGTTCAAATGTCTTCTATAATGGTTCACTTCAGCTAGGAAGTACAGGTCCATCCCATTATATATCATATGTATTATATGGTGAAGTAGGAATACTAGCATTTTTTATTAGAAAACTACATTTGTTAGAGAAGCTATTATCACGACAAAAAAAAAAATCAACGAGATTAGGCCGGTGATAAAGTCTAATAAAGAAAAGAAATGCAAATTCATTGATGTTTGGAAACAATATCTGGTTAGGTTTTTTTATAGAGCCAACAATACAAGGAAATGCAGATGTGGTGCAGTCATTGTTACTAAGCCGTGTAATTTATTCCACTTCTAGTGGGAGGGCGGAATGGGATCAAACAAAAAATCAGACATTACAACATTATCAAGAGTCCTTATTGCAGCAAAATGGCTAAGGTTAGAAAAAATTCAAGTATATGGAGATGAAAAAGGAATCATTGACTCGGTAAACAAGCATACTAATTTCAATCCCCCCATACTTACAAATTGGATGATGACGATTTAGATTCCGGTAAGGAATTTTAATAATATACATTTCCAACATATATACAAAGAACATAATTGGACGGAAGACCTCCTATCTAAAAGAGGTATTTCAAAGGACACAGGTAAAAAAAAAATCGTAGTCTTCAAACATGGTATCATGGTAAATGCAGGCAACAACAACTACTCTTAGGAGACATTTTGACACAGACCTGATTTTTATGGAAGTTTTGTATCTTTGGATAATGGAAGTGTTCATTTATGAAAATGTAATACTTATAAGCTAAAGTTTGATGTTAAGAAAAACATTTTTTGTAGAACATGAAAATAGAAATGTATGAGCATAAGAAAGGAGAAGTATGAAATGATAATATAATGAACGAAATTTGAATTATGTACTATCCTTTTATTTTAATACAGAGTGTTTTTTTCTTTATGAAAAAAAAAGGAAGTAGCATTCAAAATAAATGAAACAGTTAAAAAACACATTAAAACACAATCAATGGAGACCGTGAAAAGTACTCAATCTATGTTACTGTCTATCCACATTCAGTGAAAGTGCCTCCATTGATCCTCTCATGAAGCACACCTTTGTTGTCAACCTCCATCGCGCTAAATCCCATCAGTTGTTGTCGGTCTCCATCGCTCTGCTTCCTAAAGAACCCATCAATAACGTAAAGATGGACTCCTA
This sequence comes from Pinus tabuliformis, assembly GCA_031772625.1. Taxonomy (NCBI): domain Eukaryota; kingdom Viridiplantae; phylum Streptophyta; class Pinopsida; order Pinales; family Pinaceae; genus Pinus; species Pinus tabuliformis. The sequence goes on from CM062817.1 coordinate 796,587,325, forward strand.
ATCCTTTACCTTTACCTTTTTCACTTGCACTTCGTATTGAAAATTTTAAGATTTATTTTGTCTTAAAAGTTTTTCTTAAAAGCCCCATCTATGTAGTAGTGTCAGATGGAACAAAAGACAAGTTGTCTCTAACCGTATCAACAAAGATCGAAGGGACATAAGATGAATTGATGGCCATGAAATCTTGCAAGGAAAATTTCACATTCTTCAGAGTTCACTACCCCCACAAAATGAAGAGTCCAACAAATAGTAGTATTTATATAAGATAACATGAATGGTAAGTGAAATAGAAACCTCGGTATAGGTGCGTGGCAGTAGTAGCATGCAACTTGACGAAGGGCGCACTGTCATAGCAGTGGTTAAATAATAGTCTAAATTCATATTCTTTTGTCTTAATTGTTAATTGTCTTAAATGTGTTTCGTCTTAAGTGACCATTGTCTTAAATACTTGTCTTAAAGTGTTTTTGTCTTAAAATGTTTTTGTTTGAAATTGTTTTTGCCTTAAATATAAAGATTTTTCTTCAACTGTTTTTGTATTAAATATAAAATTTTGTATGAAAATATTGTTTGTATTTCGACAATTGTATATTACAAAATGGAACACAATCATCGTTTAAGCTTTATGTTCAAAAAGGTTTTGAACTGTTGAATTCACAAACCTGCACCAACTAGTTAATTTATTGTGTCGAGCTCCGCAGAGTAATTTAAACATAAATTTCATTGATTCAAGTCACTAATTAATTGTTTCTTATTTTTATTTTTCTGGCTAATTAATTTAGGTTTTAGATTTAAAAATAAATGTTGACCTCACCGAAGTTCATTGTGTGGAGCTCCGCACTCCCGCAGGATGAACTTCAATATTAGCTTTTCCAGTTACAAATCAATTTGTGTGAAAATGATTTAATGATGTCATGATCCTCCCACAATAGCAGTCTTCCCAATGGAAACTAAAACAAAAATAAATTGAAAGGATCATCCAGGTGGTGGCGCCTTCTTTTCAAGATGGTTTGGCTATAGTTCATGCATAGAATCATGCAGTTAGTAGTTGTCTTATGAAAGGTGTGCTAGTGTCCTCACTCTGATTCGACATTCTTAGCCGCAAACCTTTCTCACCCTTCGCTCCCCTTTTCTATATATTAATTCCAGAATCACCTTTGGTTTAGGAATGGCACTGGTGAAGGTGAATCAAACTATGGGACGTGTCTTAGTGCGTCCGCTCAACCCGACATTGGATCTTCATCTCGAACTACCAGATAACGATTGACATATAAGAAATGATAAAGCGCATTTCGATAAATGAAATAAGAAAGATTAAGAGCCAGCAGTTACTTGAATTATACACTTTGGCTTTCCTTCTCTTTTCACTACTATACTAGGAACTTTGAGTTGCTTGTCTGCAAATGAAGAACCTACTTTGATTCTACCCATGAAACCCACTTTGATCTCACCTGCCCACTTTCTACCAGTGCTTCTTCCCTACAAAATTAGCACATTATTTGCAACAGCCTGCAAGCTGCACAATAGTAGGAAACTTATGCCTTAACAAGAGCCGAGACGTCCACTATGGGGTCGCCTACTCTTCTAGCCAAGACACAACAGGTCATATATATACTCAATGATATTTGAACCCTCATCTCATGGGTTTCACCCAGCGAAACTTACCGTTAAACCCCATATCACTTGTTACCGCAACTTGTACAGAACCACTTATTCGAACGAAGTCCAACCAAACTCGCGGGAAGCCAAGTGGAGTGTGTGGGACCTACCAAGGAATGAAATTTAAGCACATAATCGATCTGAGACTAGTAAGCCAAGAAACTATGATAACCAAATTCATTAAGGTTCAGAATGAATTGTCTATATAAGTTCTAAGTGGATATTGAACATCTCCACCAATAGATCAAACCCACCAAGGAAACTACGTTGACCATAAATAGTTGCTGTAGTTTTCGCGTAATACATCTGGTTCAAATTGGTATGGATTTTTGTTTATTATGGTGCAAATATAAGAGAGAAATACACATATTTTATTATAAGATGAATTATTCAACAACAATGTTGATCGATCACCGTTGAAACTGACTCAGCATATTATCTCGCTGATGGTAGGTTTTAGAAGGTATTCTTCTTATGCAATGCTTGGATGGTGATATTCATCCAACCCATACATCAAGTCATCGATATCATGCCCTTGTTCATCAAATCCTAACAAATGCGGTCATGAATGATAAGCCTTCGGTTGTATACTTAATTCAATGCTTATGAATTCTAAGCGATACAAAGCTTAAAAAACTTGAAAACAAAAGGCTTTCCGTCTTGGATGTCCTATGGAGAGTGAGGTCCTCTGAAAACATCTACTTGCCATATGACACCAGACGTCATGGTTTCCACGGACCGTATTGGAGACTTAATGAATGTTCTAGAAGCACTGAATGTAGCTCCCGAGAATAGCCAGACGAGACGAAGTATGTTTTCTTGTGTTTATTTGCCATTGATTGTCACAGTACAATTGTCACACCCCTACACCTACGGTAGTCTTTCAACCGCTTATAGCGAGGTGCAGCACTACTAATCGTTTTATTTTCACCAATACTTACGATTGTAGACTATGCCTAACATTCCATACTTAGCCTTATTTTCGTTACCAAGTATTATTAATGTGTTCCTTTATACAAGTGAAAGCCCATAACATTCACATAAACAACATTATACAAGAGAAATGCACAACAATATAAAGGGAGGGGCAACTCCCTGCAACATGAGTTTGCCCAAATCAATATATTATACAATCTTCAATGTTACAAAGCTTTACAAGTTAAATCTTTGGAAACCCCAAATTTACACTTAGCCAATTTTCAACTTCAGCAAACTCGATTGCCCAGCTCGTCGGCACCTCCTCATGGTCGTCGCACGACTCACCAACCCTTCGTTCACCTTGTCGCATGATTGTGTTGTTTGCCCAACTTGGGCGTGCCTTGTCTTAACCAAGTTGCCACACACGGGCGCCTCTGCACGAGTCACACCTCCGTTCACAATCTCAACACTTCATCATTTCCACCGTGCAATCCTTCCGCGTTTGCCTCTGCATGACGGGCGGGCGCTCACCCAAGCTGCCCAAGAACCCATGCACAACCACCCAACCACACAACCGCACACAACTGGGCATTCACGCCTTCACCCGTGCGCCTTCGCACAACCGGGTGCCCTCGCCTTCACCCGTGCACGCCTTGCACAACCGGGTGCCCACGCCTTACCCGTGCATGCCTTACTTCGATCGGCCTTTGTTTGGACTTGTGCATTCAAGAGACCTACCCAAGACTTGGGCGCATATCCATCTACGCCTTCCTCTTTGTTGTGCCCTCTTCTCCACGCACTTCTCCTTTAAGACTCGCTTGTTGAATGGTTGAACTTTGCTCCAACAACTCGTCGCATATATAAGGATGGCTGGGCGAGTTGGCTTGCCTAAGCCGACTTGTCCACCATGTAACAATGCACCCCTATGCTTTGCAAACACCCTCAAACACATGTTGGCTTGCTCCAAATCGTAGTGTGGCCGTGGGTAATCATCCATGCTTCCCATGCATATAAAAACCATCGATCTGCCCATCTACGCATATTAACTCATGTCTCCTCGCGTGCTGGTCGTAGAGCTGCCATAAGTCGCTCATTCAGGTCACACTTCATCCGGCGGGCATGCCAAGGACCGCAGGTCCTTACATCCTCCTCCACCTGAAGTTGTTGTCATCCTCGACAACATGCCATCCTGGTAGCCATCCACCAAGATCATCAACAACTATCTCATCCATGATGTCAACTCCTCCACATACTACAACCATCCCTGCAACATATGTAGAACCACCATCTCCATCATGCCTCGTCCTGGCAATCATCTGTCACCAAGATCACCATACCAAGGTTTACACCCCATCGGTATGTCATACATCGGAAATCATCTCAATCCATGACCATCGACTACCCTGTCACAATCTCCACATGCTGTTGCCTGTCGTGGAAGGCTCGCCCCTCCATCTCAAGCTACATGCTTCCTGCAACATATCGTGTCGACCTCATCATGTATCGCCCTCGTGTGAACTACTGCCCTGATACTCCAACAAATGCTAACACATATCTGTACACTACGTGTCCCCATGTTTGAACTAGTCGAGTGATCAGTCCAACTATCATGCTCAAACAATGAGAGTGAACATCCTCATGCCATCATCAGCTATTTCTCAGAACATCCCATCACATCCTCAACTCCATCAAGAATCCATCTCCATACAAGTGTAAGCCATGCTCAGGTCCATGAAGTAGTCTCCATCTCATCTACAACATGTTGTCCATGATGTCTGGTACTAATGTGCTGCATGAAATCAACCACATCTACCCCAGCATCATCATCCATCTGTAAAACAACCATCTCCTCAAAGTGAAGAGATCATCTCATCAACCTGACTCTCGATGTGCCACATCCAGGTCCATGGAGCAACCTCCATCATATCTGCAATGTGCCATACCTCAAGTCCACCATAGAAACAAGTATACACCTGTCTCATCTATCCATGTGCTGCCCATGATCATAGATTGATCAACTCCCATGTGTCATAGGTGGTTGAGTCTCAACTCAACCCATGCCCAAGTGTTGCCACCAAGGCATCATCATCATTATAACTCCATCACTCCAAAGTGTCTCATATCGATCCTCCACATCAAGTCACTCTTTCAAGCCATTCCCATACATGTACTTGAAAGTATGAACCCCATCCTACTTCAAAGTATCTAACCACAACTACTCAATGCATCAGATCCTTTAAGTCCACCATATATGAAGTCCCTAAAAGTCACAACCTCATGTCATCATGAGCTCCATGAGTCATCTCCAACCAACATCTTAGCAAGCATAAAAGTCTCGGCCCAAAGGTCTCTACAAGATGCCTCAGCTCTCCATGTAGTAGGAATGCTCCATACTCTGCTCATAACTCCGTCCAAGTCCATGGCCTTGTTGTACAAGAGTGCACAACCTCTCCATTGGCTCATAAATAATAAGTCTCCATATCACACCAGCAAATCTACCTGCACAACATCCCTACCTTGGCACTCCTCATTGGATGTCCATAAGTGACACCTCTACAAGTGCTCCTGCATAAGACTGCCATGCTCCATTTCTCCAACCTGATGTCCATGACTAAGTTGCCCATGTAGTCCAACCAAGTAGACCAATCACAACAATCGGTCATCCTCATCTAAGTCTGCAATCTTCGGTCTAGTGAACTTGGTCACCCAACCATATCATCATCATCATGAGTCCCTTCCATCATAGCTCCCCCACTAAAGGTTCCACCAAGAATTGCTCTTGGTCTCAGCCATGAGAAGTCCACCCAAGTAACGTCATACCTCAAGTGCATGCCCTACTCCAATGTGTCCACGAGTCATGCCGGGCACTTAGCCAATCTTCCATATGGCTAAAGCATGACCCATTCCTCCGCAATGATCATCATGTTCCTCCGTTGTCACGGGCCTTTGTACCTTCTACCATAAGGTAACAAAAAACCCCAACAAGTCCTGCAACAATCAATAATCCTTGCCTCTCCATACAAGGTCTCATCATAGACATCCATGGTAAGATGCTCCCCTGCATTGGAAAACTGACTTTGCTCTTCCCTGCATACGGTCCATCTACCAAATGCTCAAGTGAAACACAAGTATCAATAGTACTTACATCATCCTCATGAGGCTCCTCCATGTGAGCATCCTCATCCGTCCATGTTTGCAAATTGCACGATCTTGGTCCAACTTGATCAATCTCAAGTTCATCCTTCATCGTTGTCACATCTGCGACATCTTCAATCATCACGGCTTCCTCTTCCTTGTCAGCACAATCTACAACTTCATCTTGCTCCATTGCCTGACCAAGTTGAAGAAGTTTGTCTTCAACATTCTTTTCCAAGACTTCAAGTTCCTTTCGAATCTGGGGATTCTCTTCTTTCATCCACTTCAACCTGTATAAGGTAAGCAAGAGCTTCCCTTCGCATTCCTCCAAACCTGCCATGTCTTGTCGTTCAACTTGGCCCAAGCACAAAGCTTCTCCCCTACTAAACTTGTTTCACCATTCACCTGAATCACCCTGATATTCCACCTGTCACCTGCAAAACTTGAACTATGTCTTCAGTATTTATCGAATCAGCTCCTTGATTCAGTTCACCAAGTTTCCTACAAAACTCTAACCAGCTCTGGTACCATCTGTCATGCCCCTACACCTGTAGTAGTCTTTCAACTGCTTATAGCGAGGTGCGGCAGTACTAATCATTTTCTTTTCCCCATTACTTATGATTGTAGACTACACCTAACATTCCACACTTAGTCTTATTTTCATTACCAAGTATTATTAATGTGTTCCTTTATACAAGTGAAAGCCCATAACATTCACATAAACAACATTATACAAGAGAAATGCACAACAGTATAAAGGGAGGGGCAACTCCCTGCAACATGAGTTTGCCCAAATCAATATATTATACAATCTTCAATGTTACAAAGCTTTACAAGTTAAATCTTGGGAAACCCAAAAAATTTACACTTAGCCAATTTTCAACTTTGGCAAACTCGGTTTCCCAACTCGTCGGCGCCTCCGCACGGTCGCTGCACGACTCACCAACCCTTCATTCACCTTGTCGCACGATCGTGTTGTTTTCCCAACTTGGGCACGCCTCATCGTAACCAAGTCGCCACACATGGGCGCCTCCGCACGAGTCACACCTCCATTCACAGTCTCAAAACTTCATCGTTTCCACCATACACTCCTTCCGTGTTTGCCTTTGCACGACGGGCGGGCGCTCGCCCGAGCTGCCCAGGAACCCGTGCACAACCACCCAACTGCACAACCACACACAACTGGGCATTCACGCCTTCACCGGTGCACCTTCGCACAACCGGGCACCCTCGCCTTCACCGATGCACGCCTTGCACAACCGAGCACCCACACCTTACCCGTGCACGCCTTACTTCGACCGCCCTTCGTTTAGACTTGTCCATTCAAGAGACCTACCCAAGACTTGGGTGCATATCCATCTGCACCTTCCTCTTTGTTGTGCCCTCTTCTCCACGCACTTCTCCTTGAAGACTCACTTGTCGAATGGTTGAACTTTGCTCCAACAACTCATCTCATATATAAGGATGGCTGGGTGAGTTGGCTTGCCCAAGCTGACTCATCCACCATGTAACAACGCACCCCTACGCTTCACAAACACCCTCAAACACATGTCGGCTTGCTCCAAATGGTAGGTCGGTCGTGGGTAATCATCCATGCTTCCCACGCATATAAAAACCATCGCTCTGCCCATCTACGCATATTAACTCATGTCTCTTCGCATGATGGTCGTAGAGTTGCCATAAGTCACTCGTTCAGGTCACACTTCATCCGACGGGCATGCCAAGGACCACAAGTCCTTACAACAATGGTTCGGTATTGAAAGAGGCAGTGACATATAGCAATCCCATCTAAGATTTGGTCCCTGCACTCATCCACAATTTCGCAGTCACTTGCGATACTAGAGTACATCGAAGAACCCAGTCGCAATGCATATATCCACCCCTATAGGTTATTTAATACCTGTAAGTACACCCTCTGTATCCCGGCTACGGACACAGCACATGAATGTTCACCATACCCTTCATCCAAATATGGACCATGCCATCGATGCGCATCACAATACGGCCCAGCCCTTACTATACCATGCGGCATGGATGGCATACAATTAATCCCATGCTGTTGGGCCATTATTTGTCTTTAAGAGTACTTTTTTCTTTGCAGGGTTAGTGTGAAGTACACCTCTGCATCTACGGATCATTATGCATGGGGAATCCTGTCTCTGCTTTTTGTTGGCAAAAAATAATGCGACCAAATTATTTCCGATGACTACTCCATGACCATACAATACCGACGAGAACGCGGCTCATGGCCATAGCATACATGATACTGCCCATAAATAATGTTTGTTGTCATACTGTACCTAATCTGCCTCCGCCTATTTACCGCCGCATATGCTCTACAATATAATGTACGCCAAACGCCTTGAGATCTAGTCTCATTCGCCTGAATTTGAAAACCCGCCAAGAAATATTCAAGTTCAAAGTTTGAATTTATATACCCGCCCTTGTCAATGGCAGTGTTGGAACCACAGTTCCGAGAAAATTTCCAGGAACTTCTTGCTTACCCGTGCAAATCACTCTATCTGTGTTAACAGGTTAGTCGCAATACTGGAGTCGCAGTTGCCAGGAGATTTCCAGGAACTTATTCGGTCAGTGACAATACTGTAATCGGAGTTAAGAGGAGATTTCCAGGAACTTCTTTCTTCCGCATTCAAATAACTCGACCGGTGGTATCTGGTTAGTGCCAATATTGAAACAGTTACAAGAAGATTTCAAGGGACTCCTCACTTCCGCATTCAAATCACAGTACTAGTTCAATACATTGTTAAAAACTTAAGGGTATTAAATCTGGTTCAAGGTCTATGGTTTGCGGTATGGAAAGAAAGAACTCAGAAATCCACCAGATCTGAGTGCGGTTTTTTCTATTTAACCCGACTAGCTAAATATTGAAATACAGAAGCGTAGCAAAGACGCATCTTGTGGGCACTTTGCACTTGTTAGATTAGCTAGGCGAGGAAGACGAAAATTCTGAAGGTGAACGCAGAATCAAGCTGGTGATTGATCCACTTCTCATGTGGAAGTTGTGGTCAACAATTCTTCTGGTTTTCTATAATATTAATCCCTGGATACTTCGATTGATGTGGGGTGGAGATGGAGTGTATGCTCGAACACTGCGCATTCTCAAAGAGAAAAATGCATTCGATTTTCAACCACAATACGACTCCCACACTATGAAATAATGGAGAAATGTTATACTATTAAATAATGGAGGAATGTTTTTTTTTGTTGCAGACATAACCGGTTTCCAGTTGAATGCCTTTTATGGGTAGTTGCCTTCCCTTCTCATTCTTATTCTTAGTTTCAAAGTCTCATTGTTGTTCTTTATTTCAAGTAGCTGGGATAGAGAGGTACATAATACTTCATTTTGGTAGGGATTTCTTATTAGCCATTTTATTGTGTATATTATTATGCAGTAACTAGAGTCAGCTAGTTAATGACCGAATCCAACAAATGTGGAAAAAGGTTAGGGAAGCACCTCTCAAGGTATCCAAATGCCTGACTGAAAACTAAAAATACCTGGTAATGAGAGTATTCTTGCAGGGTAAAGTTCGTTGGTCTTGGTGGAGTTGGAAAAAATGGGTTACCTCAACAATTCTTCAGCCTTACCATAATAGTTTATGGTGGATTTTGTTTTGTATATGATATGTGAGAAAATGCAGCCGATAGATATCTAAATTCTTTGCAGAGTATGCTTCTTAAATATTTTTCCTTTTTCACATAAAACAATGAACAAATTACTTCAGAAAAATTTCTATAAATATTAAAGTTTTAAGTGAACAAATTACTTAACATAAAATTCTATAAATATTAAAGGTTTATTTTTAATTGTATTTTATTTATTAGAAAATTCTATAAACATTAAAGTTTTATTTTTAATTGTATTTTATTTATTAGATAAAAAAATGAGTTTTATTTAATTTGTATTTTATTTTATTTAATAAATCACAAAGAGATTAGAATTAAGAAGTTAAAGTTTTATTTTCTCTTAATTTATTTTATCAGATAAATAGTGAATAATTATTCAATGTAAAAGAGTTATTTTTATTAATGAGACCTACTTAATAGGTGGTATTCATTAATCATAGGATTACAAATAGTTGATACAGAGATTAAAATCTAAGCAATATAAATGTTGAGTTCTACTTTAAGGTCTCTATTTTACCCATTAAATAAGTAACTTATACTTATTTAATACAACACTCATTTTTGTATGCAATGTAGTACTCACTAAATAAGTTTGAATATAAATGTATGCTGATTTTGATTTGTAAAAAAAAGGAGTAATTTACCAAAAATAAGAAGCTAAAGATGAGGTAATACAAGACAAAAATAGAGATAAAATAATTTCAAGTGATCTCAATTATTGAATTCAATTAAATCTTCTTTTACGATCATATAATTTTGATTAATGGTCTTTTACTGATTTTAATGTGTTTTATTAAATGATGGTAATCAATTCATATTAATAGAAAATTTAGGGTGGGAAATCCATTTATGTATTTAAAAATGCGTTATAAACAACAATGAATCACATGAGGGCTGGTGGTCAACCTCAAATTTATGCATTTAAAAGTGCATTATAAACAACAATGAATCACATGAGGGCCTATGGTCAACCTCAAATTGACACGTATCCCTTTTAAAATATAAATAAAATATTCTCTAAATATAAATACAAAATATACTATAATAAAAAATAATAATGAATAATATATTTGGTTAGTTTTAATTATGTCAACGTGCTTACTCAGTTAATTGATAATGCAATGCGATATGAAAGATATATAAAAAGCCTTCATTCTCACTCTCACCCATAAACAAAACATTTCCATATATCCAAATGAAGTAACATAATTTTATAACAAATTTAGAAAAAGATAAAGTAAATAAAAATAAATAAATAAATAAAAATTAAAAATTTATAATTCTTGTATTTTTTATGAACATTTGTGATGTCCCCAAGAAAATTGTAATTATTTTATTTACCGCAGTAAAAACAAAGACTGGATTTTTATTATTATTATAAACATTTGAATTATGTATTAGAATTTTGTTAATTATGAATGGAAACAAATGTTGAATGATAACAAATCTTGTAATTCTTTTCATATCAAGAAGTTAGGGAAAGGTAATTACCTAACCCTAACCACTTACCTATTTATGAATTCCCAAGAAGTAATAAGAGTACATGAGGAAACTGAGAGGAAGAGAGGGGAAGTGGACCATGCTGAAAGGTCAAACAGATGGAGAGCTAAGTCTAGTGAAGACCAAATAGCTATAGATGTTGTGACAAATTAAGTTGTGAGAAAGCATCTGTCCTGAGAGCAAAAGCTCGGGGAGGCTTGGATCTAAAGGCAAGTCTCATGGTTGGGAGGATAAATCAAGAAAGCATAGTTGTGTTTGTAATAAGCTGATAGTCTTAAAGACTGGATATAGGTAAGTAGTTTAAATACCGAGCTTATTTATGGTCCAGAATTAGTAAAGATTGGTAACAAGAGTAGAAATTAGTAATCTAGCGATTCAGGTAACTATGTATCTAACAAGTAATAAAAAGACTTGAAATATTTTCAAGAAGCTTTAAACGATTATAGATGAAATTCCAAGACAGTTCCCTCTAGACTGAGACTGGATATAGGTAAGTAGTTTAAATACCGAGTTTATTTATGGTCCAGAATTAGTAAAGATTGGTAACAAGAGTAGAAATTAGTAATCTAGCGATTCAGGTAACTATGTATCTAACAAGTAATAAAAAGACTTGAAATCTTTTCAAGAAGCTTTAAACGATTATAGATGAAATTCCAAGACAGTTCCCTGTAGACTGTAATGATAAAACCAATATATCCTTAGTGAAGTAGGAAAAGAAAAAAACAGTAAGCTACAACATAGATATTTACAGTAAGCAGTATAAGACTGTAAGCAAAGAAATTGAAAGATCTTTACCAAATAAAAGAAATATTTTGATTCGGATTCTACATATAAGAAATAACTGAAAACTAGTTAACATTTGTTGGGAAAACAAAGCGATACAAAAGAAAGGAAATCTTGTAACTTAAGCCATTGTTCTGGAAAAACAATAAATTTATAGAATAGTCATTAGTGGCTGGTACCAAGAATTTAACATTACGAAAGCATGAAGGAAATACTTTAAAAAACTCTAGAACTTAAATGATTGTCTCAACAAAACTATTTGAATTAAAAAGAACAAATTTTCTTGATCGTTGTTTAAGGGTTTGAGGCCCTCGGGACAGTACCTAGACCTAACTTAATGACCAGACTTGAGTCTTCTTCCACCACTACGTTTCGGTATCCCATTTTGACAACTATTCGAAGTCCTTGTCATGCTTCAACAAATTTTGCCTCATTGTTGCTATCCCACACGAGTCAACGTATATGAGCCGTGTGTTGGCTTGGTTGTCTCGGAAGAGGCCACCAAGGCCTGCTACTCCTGGGTTCCCTTTTAATGCCCCATCAAAGTTAAGTTTTATGAATCCTTCTCCTGGGCTAGTGAAGTGAGCCAGGGATATTACACCAAGCCTATTTTTTCTACAATCAGATGGGGCTAAAATTCTGCTGACATAACCAACAAATGGACGAGCCCTGAAATCCCCTTTTCTGTAGTTGATCCTAGGTTAAGATCTGTCCTTTGCATATCAGCCAGAGGAAATGAGCTACCTTTGGCCACCACCTTCCCTTCCAATTTTTTTTCCAAAGAAGGCCTTGTCCATCTTGCGCTTGTTATGCTTGGAGGTCATAAGATTCTTTGATGGTAAAGGTGCCTTTCGTGGTTTGTCTCCATCTCAGAATGTCTGGGTCATTTCATATTGTTACTTGTCTTGATCTCATTTCTTTTTTGAACTCTATCCATTGGTCTATCTTTATAGCCTCGCACCCATCCTCCTTTTTCTTCCATCTCCTCCAATTCTTTGTTCCTTGGTCCTATTTCCAGAATTGATCTACATATTGTATGTTGTTGTCTCTAGTAAATTGATATATATCCATGAGGTCTTGCTTATTTCCTAGTCGTTCTCTTTGTTGCCAAGAGTCCTGCCAAAATCTTGTTGTTTTTCCATTACGAATCTCCCATAAAGCATGTTGGTTTATGAGGTCCTTATTTTGGGTTGCCAAGTTCGATACTACTGATCCTTTGGGGGGGATTTGTACTGTAGGATATCCTTAGTTCTCTCAGGCATATTATATTTTCTTGTCCATATTTGTTTCCATAGATCCCTTCCTCCTCCTATCCATCTCCACCATAGTTTTGTGCCCATCATTTGATTTAGATTATAGGGGTTTCTGAGGCCTAGAACTCCTTCCATTTTTTTTTACTAGTCCCTGCCAAGATATTAGAGCCCATTTTGTGACCTGTTGTGCCCCTCTCCACAAGAAGTTTTTGAAAATATCTACCATTTTGGAGCACAACCCTTTAGGGGCAGCCATACCTGAGAATTGGTATATGGGTATCGATTGAAGCACTGCTTTCAGAAGGATAGTTCTGCCTGCCAGGTTGATGAATCTAAAAGCCTAGTTACTTAATCTTCCTTGCAACTTTTGTAGGATCTGCTGTCAGCATGATAATTTTAGGGAAATTTCCAATAGGGGTATACCTAAGTATTTAGAGGGGAGGTTTCCAGTACTAAACCCCATGATCCTAGCTAGGTAGGTCTTGACATTTCCCTAGGTGTTGAAAAATAAAATACAAGATTTTTCATTGCTTATCTGAGTCCCTGAGGCCTCCATGAAGGTATTCAGAATCTCTTTTATTCTATGGGCTTCCCTAAGCGAGACTTGACAGAAGAGCATGATATCATCAACGAATTGTCGATGGGTGATGGCTAAATCGTTACCCAAAATCCTCAAGCCTATAATCCTAGATTCGCGGACTTCATTTTTGATAAATCTTCCCAGACCTTCGGCAACAATAATGAACAAAAAAGGAGTTAATGGGTCTCCCTGTCTCAGACCCCGAGTTGGGTTAAAGGTTTGGGAAGTAGTCCCATTCAACAGAATACAAATAACAGGAGTGGATATCATAATCCAATTTATCCATCTTTGGGTAAAACCATAGCCTTTGAGGATGTTGCTCAGATACGCCCAGCTTAACCGATCATGTGCCTTAGAGAGGTCCAACTTAATCATCATTCCTATGAACTTTTTTTCCTTGAGAGAGTGGACTACTTCTTGAGAAGTTACCAACCCGTCCAAGATTTTCCTTCCCTCGAAAAATCTCGTCTGCTTCGGAGATATGATATTCAGCAAGAGGGGTTTTAGCCATTTTACAATAAGAGTTGTTATGATTTTATATATGACATTACATAGGGAAATAGGATGAAATCCCTGAGGATCTTCCAATTTCGATGTTTTAGGAATGAGAGCAATAAAAGTGGAGTTCAGACTGGAACATACCTTTTGATTGCACCGAGATTCCTCAACGACCTCTAGAATTTCTCGTCCCATGAATTTCCAGGTGGCTTGGTCTCCCACTTCCATTCTGGAATGGGTAGGGGTTGTAATAACCCGGTTGGGTGCTGATGCTCTGTTTTTACTTGCTGACATTCCAGACAGCGAGTTAGATATTCAACTACATCCTTCTTCATACCAGGCCAGAAATATTCTTTTCTAAGCATGGTAATCAGCTTTTGATACCCAGGGTGACCTTGCATATGGGCTCTTATGACATTTATTCTGAATTAAGTCCTTAATATCTTTTTGGTTAGGCACGTATATTCTTCTTTTATAAATCAACATACCTTGAGTTTACTTCATATCCCAGCTGATGTTTATGGTTGTTCATAACTTTAGCTTGCTGCCATAAGGTCTAATATTTTGGATCTCGTCCGGATGCCTCCTTGATCAACTCGTGGAAGGTAGTCCGTACTTCACTATAAGAAATTTCATAAATACAATGTACTTTTCGACTTAACGCATCCGTGACTCGATTCTCTTTTCCCTTCAAATGCTTGATCTCGAAATCAAAACCACTTAAAAAGTCGATCCATTTGGACTACCTGGCATTCAAGGTAGGTTGATTAAAATAGTTGGTTAAATTGTGGTGATCAGTCATCAGGAGAAATTTCTTACCCATTAGATAATGCCACCACATTTTTAGTGTGTGAATGACAATAGTTAACTCTAAGTCATAAGCAGAATACTTTTGCTCATACTCCTTGATTTTCCTAGATTCATATGTAATCACCCTGCCTTCTTGCATTAAAATGCCACCCACCCCTTCCTTGCTACCATCTTTGCAGACTACATAATCTTTATTCGGGTCTGCAATGCTCAAGATATGTGCGGTGGTTAATAAATGTTTAATATGGTCGAAGCTTTTCTGGCAGTCTACTGTCCACTTGAAGGCTTTCCCTTTCTTCTGCAAGGAGGTAATGGGGTATGCTACTCTGGAAAATCCCTCGACGAATCTCCTGTAATACCCAGCTAGACCCATGAATGATCTTATATCTGCCACATCCTTGGGCACGGGCCATTCCATTATAGTCTTTATCTTTTCTGGGTCCATGACAATTCCATCCTTGGTAATGATGTGGCCTAAATACTGGATTTGCTCCTTAAAGAAATCACATTTGTTGTATTTAGCATATAGCTGATGTTCTCTAAGAGTCTGCAGAACTATTTTTAAATTCTCTTTATGCTCTTCTATGCTGCAGGAATAAATCAATATATCATCAATAAAAATTAACACAAATTTATCTAAGTATTGATGGAATATACTATTCATGAGACACATGAAAGTGGCGGGGGCATTGGTTAGCCCGAAGGGTAACACTATGAACTCGTAGTGTCCATAGCGAATTCTAAAAGCTGTCTTTGCTATGTCTTCTTCCTTAATTTTGATCTAATGGTACCCTGAACGTAGATCGATCTTTGAAAACACTGTCGCACCCTTTACCTGATCAAACAACTTGTCTATGCGTGGTAGAGGGTATTTATTTTTAATAGTCAGCTTATTTAGCTGGTGGTAATCCATACACATGCGTAGAGTTCCATCTTTCTTTTTAACAAACAATACTGGGGCTCCCCAAGGTGACAAGTTGGGTCGGATATAATTTTTATCCAGCAGTTCTTGTAACTGTAATTTTAATTCTGTAAGCTCTGGTATACTCATGCGGTAAGGAGATCGGGACACCGGAGCTACTCCCGGTATTAGCTCAATGGTGAAATCTATATCTCTTTTAGGAGGGAGTCCTGGAATCTCTTCAGGAAATACATCCAGAAAATTCTGTATTACCGATATATTTTCTAAAGAACTAGATTTCTCCTTTAAGTTGACATAACCCACCTTAATTGCATATATTTGACATCCTTTCCTGACACACTTTTCTAATTGTGAGGTGGTTATGGGTCTTAGCTTTATTGGTCATAGAATGCCTTGTATTTCCTGCCTCTTTCCCTCCCCGTCTATATAGTGGATAGCTTTTGTTTTACATTTTATAAGGGAACATTGTTTCTCTAGCCAATCCATGCCTATTACGATATCATAAGATCCTAGGGGAAATATATTCATGTCTGCTATCAGGGACTGACTTGTTATTACTGATGGGAAGCTGCTGACCTTGGCCAACACTTGCCTTTTTTCCCCTGTGGCTAACTGTACTAACCCAAGATTTTTAAATTTGACAACATCATTGATCAACTATATTAGGACTAACATAACTTAATGTAGCTCCTAGGTCAATTAAAACAGAGATATTTTGGTAAAAAAATTTACCTTCGAATTCCACCATGGTGGTTTGGTATTCTGCTTGATGGTCTCCAAGGGTAGCATTGATTTTTGGAATGCTCCTAGGCACTTCCCCTACAGTGGATGCCTCTTGGATCTGTGAGATATGTTCATTGCCTCTGCGATTGGGACAATTTTTGACATAATGTGGTCCTCCACATCCCCAACATTATACTGGGGATCTTGTTGCTAATTCAACCTTAGTTCTACTTGACTGCTCATTGGTTTTAGATTCATTAGGGAGTTTAAATCTGGTTGGATTCTTATTCAGGTTTTTGCTTACTTGTCCCTTGTGGGGTCCTTTATTCATGACAGATTTGTTTCCCTTGCTAACAACAGGGAACTTAATTCCCTTTTTGTGAATCCATCTTTTCCACGTATCTACCTTCTATCTATTTTATTGGTAACAAATCCGAGATTTTTGTATAACCTCATCCATGGTTTTTGGGTTATCTAATTCAAGATGCTCCTTCATTAACAAAGGAAAACTACTGATAAATCGTTGCACCTTTGCCTTTTCTTCCCATACATAGGGAACATATCGCAGTAAAGATGTAAATTTTGTAATGAACTCGTCCATTGTCAGTTGTCCCAGTCTCAATTCGTGAAACTCTTTTGTTTTTTCATCATGGAATCGTTCAGTTAAATATCTTTGCTTAAAATATCTTTGGAATTTTTACCATGTTATGTTTTATTCATTTATTCCCCGTACAGTCTTTACCTCTTCCCACCAGAGAGTGGCTTTCCCTTGCAGTTGAAAAATAGCCAAGCGAGCCTTTAAGTTATGATCATACTCATATAACTAAAAATACTTATTCATGTTAATAAGCCAGGCTTCAGCTGCCTCTTCCTGCTCACCATCGAAGAGGGGTGGTTTTATTTTCCGAATTTCTCCTTGTAGTTCTATTCTTTGTTTTTTCAGTGTTTTGTGTTCTGAAGCATTATCAAATTTTTCTTCTTGATTTTCTTCTCCTCCTTTTGTTTCTAGATATTCTGTCTGATACTCTTGTTCTCCAGTCATATGCCCATCTTCTGGGCTAGGAATTGGCTGACGATGGTTTTGTCTGTCTCACAGACTCTTCATAATTTTGTCCTCTTCCTTCATAAGCCTTTCATTGTCTGCCCTTAACCGGGCCATCTCACTTTTCAACTCTTGCACAATTTCCAGAATGGTGACATTGGTGTTGCGTGGTTCCTCACCCAGTTGCACCCATACTTCATGGTTAGTTTCTGGAAAAGTTGCAGGTCCTAGTTCTATCATGGGTATGTGTGGTGTGTTGCTTGTTCTTCTCATACCAGCCACTCCTACTTCTTTGTTGTATAAGTCACAACACTTTTCAATTATTAGTCTCCAGAGGCCTCAGTTTTGTAACCTGAGCTTGCTCTGATACCACTTGTCATATCTCTCTCTAAAAAAAAAAGTATATATATCTCTCTCTCAAAAAAAAAAAAAGTATATATATATATATATATATATATATATATATATATATATATATATATATAATATCCAGGCGTAGTTACATTACATGTATTATTCAGAATATACATAGAATATACATTTATTGAAGCGTTGTGGATACATTAATGCAATATTAAACTTTCGGTACAAGGGTTTAGATTTGTTAATGCATATTATAGTCGTTTCACATGAATGACATAAGGATTTTGTACTCCTGAGTTTGGCAGGAGCAGTCCTTGGGATCCTCTCCATTTGCTTGCCATAGGTCCTCCCTTCCTCGGCTGTAGTGCTTCATCGATGGTTGACTTTGTCTATCCACATCCAACGATGATTGAACGATCTCTTATCTCTGCTTGATTTCTGGTAAGGGTCTCATAGTTACTCTCATTTGGGTTTTGAAGTTTGGTTCTCTGGTAATGGGTAGCGTTTCGATGCTATGATGCAGATGGTTTAGCTCTGAGTTTCTGCGGCCAGAGCAGGACTTCACTGCTCCTATAGCCTTCACCCATTACGCAGCGTGGCAGGTAAAAGCTTTGCTCGACCCTATGATTATTTACAGTTTCTATATGTGAACTTTGTTTGGAATTTAAGGTACCACTTCTTATTTTTTTTTACTCTGTTTCAGGTGTTCTCTAGAGGTTGTGCCTGCCCAACTAACAGCACATGGAACCCTTTTCGGAACTCTACCAAGGCAGGCGTTCCAGACCCAAAAACCTTCCTGGTATGTGAATGAGTTATCCTCTTTTCTACAGCGATTCCTGATCATCAGAGAGTAATGGAAGCTATTTGAGGGTTTTTTTTTGGATTAGTTTAGGCTCTAGTTGAGCTACCTCTGCCGAGGTTCTAGCCTCATGGGCTCAGAGTTAAATGTTATTTTGCACTGTTCATTTGTTTGTTTAGAAGGAAGGCCAGCCCTCGTGGCATTTAAACATTTATGCTTTCATATATATATAGTTGAGGGTTTATCTCCTTGTTTCTTATAGTGGTTATCATTTCTTTTACAAACCTTCTTGGGTTTTTGAGTTGGGTTCTAAAACCCTCTCGGTTCTGGTTGTTTTGTTCCATAAATGTATTGTTTTAGACGCTTGCTATGGAATTATAATTATTTTGCTTGTTAGCTCTATTCATGTTGTTATGGCGTTAGACTCTTTCAAATCGATTTTAGCTGGCTCGTGGAGGCAAGGTGATTACTTGGCACTACAAAACTTGTTAAGAGTAATATAGCTGGACTCTTTTGACCCAAGAATTAAAATGTTATAGTTTGGGAGATTTCTATCTTTGTTTTGCATACTCTTAAAGGAATTCTGGCAATTTATCAGTCATATTTATTATCTTTAATGTAAGCACAGTTGTTTTTGGGAATGTCTCAGTCCCTAATCTTGCCAAACCGACAGTTACTGTCTGTGTTGGAATGAATTGTGATTTATGCATATTATTGCATTAATTAAGTTAGGTCTGGGTACCATCCTTAGGGCCTCAAACCCTTAAACAACGGTAAAGAAAATCTGTTCTTTTTAATTCAAATAGTTTCGTTGAGACAATCATTTAAGTTCTGGAGTTTTTTAAAGTATTTCCTTCATGCTTTCATAGTGTTAAATTCTTGGTACCAACCACTAATGACTATTCTATAAATTTATTGTTTTTCCAGAACAATGGCTTAAGCTACATGATTTCCTTTCTTTTGTATCGCTCTGTTTTCCCAGCGAATGTTAACTAGTTTTCAGTTATTTCTTATATGTAGAATCTGAATGAAAATATTTCTTTTATTTGGTAAAGATCTTTTAATTCCTTTGCTTATAGTCTTATACTGCTTACTGTAAATATCTATGTTGTAGCTTACTGTTTTTTTTCTTTTCCTACTTCACTAAGGATATATTGGTCTACAGGGAACTGTCTTGGAATTTCACCTATAATCATTTAAAGCTTCTTGAAAAGATTTCAAATCTTTTTATTACTTGTTAGATACATAGTTACCTGAATCGCTAGATTACTAATTTCTACTCTTGTTACCAATATTTACTAATTCTAGACCATAAATAAGCTCGGTATTTAAACTACTTACCTATATCCAGTCTTTAAGACTATAAGCTTATTGCAGTCACAACTATGCTTTCTTTATTTATCCTCCCAACCATGAGACTTGCCTTCAGGTCCAAGCCTCCCCCCGAGCTTTTGCTCTCAGCACAGATGCTTTCTCACAACTTAATTTGTCACAACATCTATAGCTATTTGGTCTTCACCAGACTTAGCTCTCTATCTGACCTTTCAGCACGGTCCACTTCCCCTTTCTTCCTCTCAGTTCTCTCAAGTACTCTGCTTACCCTTTTGATCACTTCTTGGGAATTCATAAATAGGTAAGTGGTTAGGGTTAGGTAATTACCTTTCCCTAACTTCTTGATATGAAAAGAATTACAAGATTTGTTATCATTCAACATTTGTTTCCATTCATAATTAACAAAATTCTAATACATAATTCAAATGTTTATAATAATAATAAAAATCCAGTCTTTGTTTTTACTGCGGTAATAAAATAATTACATTTTTCCTTGGGACATCACAAATGTTCATAAAAAAATACAAGAATTATAAATTTATTTATTTTTATTTACTTTATCTTTTTCTAAATTTGTTATAAAATTATGTTACTTCATTTGGATATATGGAAATATTTTGTTTATGGGTGAGAGTGAGAATGAAGGCTTTTTATATATCTTTCATATCGCATTGCGTTATCAATTAAGTGAGTAAGCACGTTGGTATAATTAAAACTAACCAAATATATTATTCATTATTATTTTTTATTATAGTATATTTTGTATTTTTATTTAGAGAATATTTTATTTATATTTTAAAGGGGATACGTGTCAATTTGAGGTTGACCATAGGCACTCATGTGATTCATTATTGTTTATAATGCACTTTTAAATGCATAAATTTGAGGTTGACCACCAGCCCTTATGTGATTCATTGTTGTTTATAAAGCATTTTTAAATACATAAATGGATTTCCCACCCTAAATTTTCTATTAATATGAATTGATTGCAATCATTTAATAAAACACATTAAAATCAATAAAAGACCATTAATCAAAATTATATGATCGTAAAAGAAGATTTAATTGAATTCAATAATTGAGATCGCTTGAAATTATTTAATCTCTATTTTTGTTTTGTATTACCTCATCTTTAGCTTCTTATTTTTGGTAAATTACCCCTTTCTTTTACAAATCAAAATCAGCATACATTTATATTCAAACTTATTTAGTGAGTACTACATTGCATACAAAAATGAGTGTTGTATTAAACAAGTATAAGTTACTTATTGAATGCATAAAATAGAGACCTTAAAGTATAACTCAACATTTATATTGCTTAGATTTTAATCTCTGTATCAACTATTTGTAATCCTATGTTTAATGAATAACACCTATTAAGTGGGCCTCATTAATAAAAATAACTCTTTTGCATTGAATAATTATTCATTATTTATGTGATAAAATAAATTAAGAGAAAATAAAACTTTAACTTCTTAATTCTAATCTCTTTGTGATTTATTAAATAAAATAAAATACAAATTAAATAAAACTCATTTTTTTATCTAATAAATAAAATACAATTAAAAATAAAACTTTAATGTTTATAGAATTTTCTAATAAATAAAATACAATTAAAAATAAACCTTTAATATTTAGAGAATTTTATGTTAAGTAATTTGTTCACTTAAAACTTTAATATTTATAGAAATTTATCCAAAGTAATTTGTTCAGTGTTTTACGTGAAAAAAGCAAAATATTTAAGAAGCGTACTCTGCAAAGAATTTAGATAGCTATCGGCTGCATTTTCTCACATATCATATACAAAACAAAATCCACCATAAACTATTATGGTAAGGCTAAAGAATTGTTGAGCTAACCCATTTTTTCCAACTCCACCAAGACCAACGAACTTTACCCTGCAAGAATACTCTCATTAGCAGGTATTTTTAGTTTTCAGTGAGGCATTTGGATACCTTGAGAGGTTCTTCCGTAACCTTTTTCCACATTTGTTGGATTCGGTCATTAACTAGCTAACTCTAGTTCCTGCATAATAATATACACAATAAAATGGCTAATAAGAAATCCCTACCGAAATGAAGTATTATGTACCTCTCTATCCCAGCTACTTGAAATAAAGAACAACAATGAGACTTTGAAACTAAGAATAACAATGAGAGGGGAAGGCAACTACCCATAAAAGGCATTCAACTGGAAACTGGTTATGTCTGCAACAACAGAAGAAGAAAAAAAGAAAAAAAATATTCCTCCATTATTTAATAGTATAACATTTCTCCATTATTTCATAGTGTGGGAGTCGTATTGTGGTTGAAAATCGAATGCATTTTTCTCTTTGAGAATGCGCAGTGTTCCAGCATACACTCCATCTCCACCCCACATCAATCGAAGTATCCAAGGATTAATATTATAGAAAACCAGAAGAATTGTTGACCACAACTTCCACATGAGAAGTGGATCAATCACCAGCTTGATTCTGCGTTCACCTTCAGAATTTTCGTCTTCCTCGCCTAGCTAATCTAACAAGTGCAAAGTGCCCACAAGATGTGTCTTTGCTATGCTTCTGTATTTCAATATTTAGCCAGTCGGGTTAGATAGAAAAAACCGCACTCAGATCTGGTGGATTTCCGAGTTCTTTCTTTCCATACCGCAAACCATAGACCTTGAACCAGATTTAATACCCTTAAGTTTTTAACAATGTATTGAACTAGTACTGTGATTTGAATGCGGAAGCGAGGAGTCCCTTGAAATCTTCATGTAACTGTTTCAATATTGGCACTAACCAGATACCGCCGGTCGAGTTATTTGAATGCGGAAGAAAGAAGTTCCTGGAAATCTCCTCTTAACTCCGATTACAGTATTGTCACTGACCGAATAAGTTCCTGGAAACTAACCTGTTAACACAGATAGAGTGATTTGCACGGGTAAACAATAAGTTCCTGGAAATTTTCTCGGAACTGTGGTTCCAACACTGCCATTGACAAGGGCGGGTATATAAATTCAAACTCCGAATTTTAATATTTCTGGGCGGGTTTTCAAATTCAGGCAAACAAGACCGGATCTCGAGGCGTTCGGCGTACATTGTATTGTAGAGCATATGCGGCGGTAAATAGGCAGAGGTAGATTAGGTACAGTATGACAACAAACATTATTTTTGGGCAGTATCATGTATGCTATGGCCATGAGCCGCATTCTCGTCGGTATTATATGGTCATGGAGCAGTCACTGGAAATAATTTGGTCGCGTTATTTTTTGCGGACAAAAAGCAGAGACGGGAGTCCCCATGCATAATGATCCACAGATGCAGAGGTGTACTTCACAGTGACCCTGCAGAGAAAAAAGTACTCTTAAAGACTAATAATGGCCCAATAGCATGGGATTTATTGGTTTCCATTGTCAATATTGCAAGTTACACTGGGATGTGAAAAAGCTGTGGGGTAAGTGTTTCATCCATCTTCGTAAATTAATTGGTTTTCCGTATTATATTTAGCTGATGATATTCAATGCAAACTTATCAGGAGGATGCCACATTGATATAGACATTGAATAGGATTTACACTGTAAATAATTAATAAATAAAATTGAACTCAAAAATTGAAATTATTTGGTTACATTTAATATTATTTACTTTACATTACTTTAATACGAATTTTGATAAAAACATAGTTTTATCATTCTACACCCTTTTTCCCAAATACAAATAAAACCGTTTCCATTAATGCTAGATATACCGACGAGATCCATCCCTCGAAAACGAGGGTTTAGTCGGCAGTTAGACCAAGGCACTGTCAACATTGAAAAGCATACAATGCTTCTGCATGGAAGAAAACAACTTCTCTAAATTAAGTTGTCAGTTTCTCACTCGTTACTCGACATCTGAATACGATGAATAAGCAATAAAGATCCTTCACATCACATTACTTCATGTAATGCATTGCATGTGATATCCATAATCCGAGTACTATTCATAGATATTTAATTGGATGTTTGGATCCATAGGAAGGTGAAGGAATAAACAATACTATGGACTCATTGTAAATTGAAGTCACTTTTTTATCACTGAAATGTCTGTCAGACACATGCTTATTCATCACGTTTACACTCCATCAAAATATTTTCATGCTCTTCATATTCCTTCATCGAAGGATTCACTCGCTCGGCAACAAATTCTACAATAGAACAATCACAAATCCACATTAGTTGACATTTTTCGAAAATATGGTTGGGAAGAAAACAAAAAACAACATATCATACAAAATACAAATAACTACATTGCTCTGTGGCTCATATTTTTAATTTATAAATGGATTAGACACATGTTAAAAAAGAAGAAATCAAATATACTCTGAAACTTAGCAGCTCTCACTTGAGCAAGCTACATCTGGACACTCTCTCACTCACGCATAACGCACGCTCTGCTCATTGATCATTAGCATCAAGAATATATAAGTTTACATACACTTAGAAAGTAGGAACTAATTCTTAAACTAGTACACATGCACAACTAATGGACAAATTCTATCCAATAATACTTATTCTCCATTAATTTCAACACTCCCCCTTAATAGAGAAAGGGTTCACTAGTACTCCTAACATCTCCCTAAATAATTCAAAATTAGTTCTTCCAAGGGGCTTGATAAAAATTTCTTGGTGCATTATCACAAGTATTACAATATTCAACATAAATTTCTTTTGACTAAACCTTCTCTCTGACAAAGTGAAACTGCGTATCGATATGCTTTATGTTTCTGTGAAACATAACATTTTTTGCAAGTTTGATTGAGCTTTCATTGTCACATATGATAACTATAGGATCCTTTTGTTCTTCTCTAGAATCATGGAGAAGTCTCCTCAACCAAACTGCCTCACACATTGTTGCACATATTACTTGATACTCTGCTTCTACTGAAGACAAGGATATGGCATTCTGCTTCTTACTACTCCATGCGATGACCCCAGATCCAATGTTGAAAGCATAACTTGTTATGGATCTTCCGTCACCCAAGTTTCCTGCCCAGTCTGAATCTGAAAAACCTGTCAAATTAACATCCGAAAGATCAGTGTATTTGATACCAAAATCAATGGTTCCTTGAAGGTGTCTCAAGACACCTTTTTCTACTACCGAGTGGTTCTCAAGAGGTTTTGACATGAATTGACTTAAAAAAATGACTAAGAATGTTAAGTCTGGTCTAGTAGTAGTCAAATAAATCAGACCCCCCAGTAGTTTTCTATAAAATGTGGCATCCACCTCCTTGGAATCATCCTCCATTCCATGTTTAAGATTCTGCTATAAAGGCACCGAGCCGGCTTTGCACTGCTCCATTCCGAACTTTTTCAGTAACCCTCTTACACACTTCCCTTAAGTGAGAAAAGTTTGGCCAGAGCCCCTCCAAACTTCCAAACCCAAACAATAGTGTAATTCTCCAAGGTCTTTTATTTCAAACATTTGCGACATCTGCAATTTGATTTCTTTAATCAAATCATCAACATTTCTAGTGATAATTTAATCATCTACATATAAAGAATTCAAAACAATTTGCCCCTTTTCATCAAACACAATATACATATTTGGGTTGTTTTTACTCCTCTTATAACTATGCTGCAAGAAAACTGAATCAATTTTTTCATACCATGACCTGGGTGCCTGTTTTAAACCATATAATGCCTTCTTTACTTTGCAAAGTAAATGCTTGTTCCCCTATTTGATAAATCCTTTAGGGTGTTTTAAATAAACCTCTTCTTTCAATTCTCCATTTAAAAATGCAGACTTCACTTCTAGTTGGTGTAGAATCTGATGATGTTTTGTAGCTAAAGCTATCATCATTCTCATAATGTTTGGCTTAGCTACTAGAGCAAAAGTTTCCTCATAATCCATTCCTTCTCTTTGTGAGTAACCTTTAGCTACTGGCCTAGGTTTGTATTTGTCTACACTACCATCAAATTTAAATTTAGGTTTAAATAACCGCTTGCAACCTATAGGTTCTTTTCCTTCTCGCAATTCAACTAAATCCCAGGTTTTCTTTTTTAAGTATTGACTCATATTCCTCTTCCATGGCTGCCCTCCATTCATCATATTGACTTGCTTCTTTATAATTATAGGGCTCAACAACATTTAAAATACTAGTTATAAGAGCATGATCCCTATATCTTGCTATTAATTGAGTCTACCTACTTGAGCTCCTTAGAGGTGGACTTGCCTCAAATCTGTGTTTCTCATTCCTTGGTGGACTTGGATTTCTGACTATACATGCATCACTTGATTCTTCTTTTTACTATTGGTGCTTCTGCACATGGTTGTCTTTAATTTCCTCATTGTTTTCCTCCATCAGTAAAGGAATATGCCACTCCTCATTGCCTTTGTCTATGTTTCCTTCATCAACCTGCTCATGAAATCTAACATATCTACTCACAAACACCTTGTGCGTAGATGGATTAAACAATTGTATGCTTTAAACTTAGAACAATACCATACAAATATGCATTTGATGGCCTTCACACCCAGTTTCTTCCTATCCTCTTTAGGAGCAAGAGCCAAATCCTTTTTAACCAAAAACTCTTAAATGACTAATTCCAGGCTTAAAACCATATAAAGTCTTGAATGGAGTCTTAAGATCAAGACTCTTCGTTGGGATCCTATTCTTTAAATAAAATGCATTATTTATAGCTTCTACCCAAAATCCATTAGATAGGTTCTTACATTTCAATGTGTTGCATGCACACTCCACCAGATTTTTGATCTTCCTCTCTGCAACATTGTTTTGTTGTGGAGTATGGGGTACTATGAACTATTGAATTATTCGATGGTTCCTACAATATTTGATGAAATTTCCCAACTTGTATTCTCCCCCTTGATCTGACCAGAGAATTTTGTATGACCTCCCCTATTTGTTTTTCAACCATACTTCAAAACTCTTTAAAATTTCAAATGTATGACTTTTATTTCTTAGAAAATATACCCATGTATATCTTGTGCAATCATAAAAAAAATAATAAAAAATAATATGCTCCTCATAATGATCTTGTCTGCATTGGTTCACATATATTAGTGTTCATAAGTGCTAGGATATATCTCTTTCTTCTATTTCAACTTGAGGGAAATTCATCCCTGTGCATCTTTCCAATTGCACATCCTTCACAGTCAATATGTGCATTTTTAAAAATAGGGAGTCCATTCACCATACCTTGCTTTTGTAGCAGCACTAAATTAGGAAGATATATGTGTCTAAATATTTAGTGCCATGGATTCTCTATTGTCATTGTTGTTGAAGTGAAAGCCTGGTGTGGTACGCTTGTGACATTTAACTTTTACATGACTCCAACTCGAATTCTAGATGCAACTGGTTTCTGTTATCCAACAAATCCTTAATGACATAATAGGTTTTAAAAAACTCTACCTTCAATTACATACATCACATTCTGAATTTTCCTTATCTTGCCATCAGGAAAAATCACAAGAATGTTTCCATGTCCTTTGATATGGTAGGCTTTTTCATCACCAAGGTAGATATTAGCACCACCACTGGTTTCTTTAAAACTTTTGAACCAATGCCTATTACCTGTCATGTGAGTGGAAGCTCCTGAATCTACAAACCAAATTTCTGCTTCATCATTCTCAATAGAGAAATCACAAGTAGATACAAAGAGTCTGAGATTCTAATTCTGATCTTTATCAGCAAAGTTCCCTGCATGCTTCTTATGTCTATGTCGAGTTTCATCAAGCTTCTTCTTATGAAAATTCCTAGCCATGTGACCTGATTTACCACAATAAAAACACTTGATCCCTAAATCATTTCTGGTCGAGGACATACCTTGAGGTGGCTTTCTCTATGGTGTACCTCCGACCTTTTGTCATGCGCTTGCTTTTCCTCTAAAAGGATTTTTCTTCGCCATTAATGCTAGGTATGAATTCTAGGGTTTCAGAGTCATCTGCCTTTGTTCCTCTTGTATCAAGATCCCTATTAATTGTTTAAAATTGGGGGCTTTCTCCCTTGCGCTCAAGCCTGTAATAAACATCTGATAATTGTCAATCATACCATTCATGGTAACCATGACGAGATCAACGTTTGATACTATCTCCTCTATATCGGCCAACTTATTTCTTAACTCCTTGATTCGAGAGATGAATGCAACGACTGATTCACTCTCCTCCATTTTGATGGAGAGAATCTTGCTCTTCAGGAACAATAAGCGATTTGTATTCTTTATCTCATACAAATCCTTGAGAGTTGTCCAAATATCATTTGTTGATTTACACTCTCTGATGTGAGGGATAATGCAATCTTTCACTAACAATTTCAATAGCACTTTCACTTTGTTCTCCCTCTTCTCCAAATCCTGAATTGCTGTAGTTGTTTCGCCTCCTGCTATAGTCAGCTTCAATTCATCCCCATTTGAAATTGCCCACACACTTTGCCCCTCAAGCAGAGTCTGCAATTTAAATATCCAATTTGAATAATTGGAATCGTTGAGATTATTGCTAGACCCATTCAAGTATGCCTCTACCGTCTGATTATTCATCATGACAGGTCGATCTATGGATATGCCTTAGAAAACTTCAACCTCCAACAACTGATAAAAGAGATAATTCAATTACTAGATCTTTCAGCAATAGATTAATCTCCAAATCCATAAGGGTGATCTTCGAAAACTTAAAATAACACAAAATTTCATTAAGTCAAATCACACTCCAAAATCTTCCAACACGCAAAATAACAGAGATCTCCGGTGTTTTGAGAGCTTTCAGATTAGAATCAAGTCGTTTTAGCATTAAAATCATTCAATTGACCCTTGTCCAAACAACAATCTTAAAATCATTCCGCTACACGCCTTCGAGGAAGAAACACACTCAATTAATCATTCCAAAAAAGGAAAAGCCAAATAATGAAGTGCAAATTACACATAAAGTGATTCTATACTTTAGAAGTTAGCAAATCTAGATTTGCACTAGGATCAAAGAGAAAGGATGACAACATTTTCCAATGACGTAGTCACCAAAGTGTTCTTTACAATTGCATTCTTCACAATAATGTTCACTATAATACCACAATGTTCACTGATAACATTACACAACAGCTCAACCATGCTTACTCTGTAGCTCAATCACACTCCAACGATGCTCACACACTGACAATCCATGAATGTAGCCTCTATTGACACATCAATAGGTTGAATGCTGCAAAAACAGTGGTTCACCACATTGGTTCTACACTGCATGATCCACACAAATACTGAGGTTATAAAATTATTCACACTCGCCAAAATATCTCCATACCAGTGCTCAAATCTCGCTCTCGAAAGCACTTGAACTCTGTCTCATGTCACTGCAATTGATCTTCAACTCACCAATTAGAGTGATCTGTGGCTTTCTACCTCAGTTGTGGCTAGGGTTTGGTCTTCCCATGCTCCTCCACAATGGGTCCAATATAATTCACACATAGTGTCCACATCAGGGGTTGTAAACTAGCAGACACACCAGATTAGACATTATTCATGCAAGTCAATGGGCCTTATAATGCCACGGTGCTTCACATGAATCTTGCGTAGTCAATCCACCAGATCAACCATGACGCTCAAATAGGTCGCTCCCCTCAGGAAAGCAGATTTTTTGTCGATCCCCAAACCGGATCGGAAGCTCGCCACTGGAACCACATCTTCCAATCCACCAGGTGTCAACTCACCATAGCAGCAGTGCGCAATCCAGAGGTCGGATCCACGCTTCTCGTGTGCACTAAATGAAGTTCGTTAGAGTAAAGGTCAAACATCCCTAATCTAGGCTAAGACCTGCATCGTACCTCAATGTAATCACATTTGACCATCGTGTAAAAAAATAGATCGGATCCACGCTGCCCCAGTTTCACCTCAAAAAAAAAAAAATCCCATGCTTTTCCTCAGCACTCTACCTCCTCGCCAGACCTCCTTCGTACCAGCCACTAGGACAGAGGGCCACAATTCTACTCTAATACCAT
Source organism: Pinus tabuliformis (assembly GCA_031772625.1). Classification (NCBI taxonomy): domain Eukaryota; kingdom Viridiplantae; phylum Streptophyta; class Pinopsida; order Pinales; family Pinaceae; genus Pinus; species Pinus tabuliformis. The sequence goes on from CM062817.1 coordinate 796,617,246, forward strand.
GAAGGCCATCAAATGCGTAATTGTAGGGTATTTTTTTGAGTTTTTATTCTTTAAACTCAGAACAATACCCTACAAATATGCATTTGATGGCCTTCGCATCTAGTTTCTTCCTATCCTCTTTAGGAACATGAGGAAAATCTTTTGAGCTAGAAACTCTTAAATGTTTAACTGCAGGCTTAAAAACCATATAAAGCCTCGAATGGATTCTTAAGATCAAGACCCTTCGTAAGATCAAGACTCCTGTTTGGGCTCCTATTCTTTAAATAAACTGCAGTATTTATGGCCTCTGCCCAAAAGCCATTAGATAGGTTCATAGCTTTCAACATACTACGTGCACACTCCACCAGAGTTCCGTTCTTCCTCTCTGCAACCACGTTCTTATGTGGATTGTGTACTATAAATTGTTGAATTATTCTTGTGCCTCGAATGGAGTCTTAATATCAAGACTCTTTGTTGGGCTCTTATTCTTTAAATAAACTACAGTTTTTATAACCTCTACCAAAAATCCATTAGATAGGTTCTTACCTTTCAATATGTTGCATGCAAACTCCGCCAAAGTTCTACTCTTCCTCTCTATAACTGCGTTCTGTTATGGAGTGTGGGGTACTATAAACTACTGAATTATTCCCATGAGTTTGGATTGTCTTGTAGTTTCTCTGAATCCTCCTACAACGACAAAAGAACATCCACAAAATCATCATCACACGATTTTCTATCCTTCTTCTTGGTCCAGCCATAGTGTTGCTCCTTCATGATACTCTTGACAAGAGACCTCAAGCAGGGGATGGGTTTGGCACACTGCTGGTGATTCTTAAGCGGATCTATAGGCCTGAGCCATGGTAAATGGTCAGCCCAGTTGAACTCGTCTAGTAGTTGAAAGCCCTCCTCGACCATATTCCTCAGCTCCATCGCACTTAACAAGCAACATCTACCACAAAACAAAGCATTCATTTCTCACCAACGAGCCTCAATAGCTACTCTCAGATCTACAATCATGCAGCAACAACAAAGGATGGAAAAACAATGAAAAGGAAAAACAAACAAAATACTCATCAAACACTTTATTTTTCTCTGCCCCTCGTGGGCCGATAGAATTAAAGTGTTTTGTGAATGTTTTGTTTGTTTTTCCTTTGCCTTGCTTTTACATACTTTTTTGTTACTGCGTGATTGTAGATCCAAGAGTGGTTGTTGAGGCTTCTTGATGAGAGAAGAAATGCTTTTTTTTGTGGTAGATGTCGCATATTAAGTGTGGCGGAGATGAGGAATATGGTAGAGGAAGGCTTTGAGCTGCTGGACGAGTTCAATTGGGCCAACCATTTACCATGGCTTTGGCCTCTGGATCAGCTTAAGAACCACCAAAGGTGTTCCAAGCTCATCCCCCAGGTGAGGTCATTAGTCAAGAGTATCACGGAGGATCACTGTTGTGGCTGGTACAAGAAGAAGGATAAAAATTCGCTTGATGCTGATTTTGTGGAGGTTCGTTTGTCACTGCAGGAGGATTCAAATAAACTGCAAGATGATGACATGATTGCCCAGAACCTGCATTATGTTCCAAAATCCTCGATCCCTCTCGCTGGGAGGTCGCAAGATCGACAGATCCAGAGGGCAATGTAAAATGCCAAGGTCATGTTGTTGTGCTTGTTTGTGATGGTGTTGGTTCTGAGAGGCACTGTTGTTCCTGGGAAGTTTGGGACACCAAAGAAAGAATTTAATGAGATTTGTGAGCACCTGATCATGGGAAGGTGGGGGGAGCCACACAGGGTCGTGACTAAGGTTGTTGCAGAGAGTCCCAACAACAAGAAACCTTTGGTGGTGGAAGAAGAAGTGGAAGAACCAAAGGTGGAGCAAGATCCAAGAGTGTCATAAGACTTCAGCCCCAATATCTTTGACAGGGATGCCCGGCGCAGTGAATGGCTTTTGGAAAATCCTACAATTCCCTTATTTTTTTCCCAGTGGGCGTCCTCGGATTTTTTTGGCCATGGGTTCGGCTCTGACCCTGTGTGAGAGTCTTGTGGGAGATCATTTAATCTTGAAGTCCATAAAAAATAAGATCGATTACTGTTGGATTCATGATATCGAGATCTTTTACAGCATGGCATATTTGGACCTATGAAACTGCATTAAATCTGATTTTGACTTTGTTAACATTTATGATTTCAGTGTTTATCTTGTAGTTTCTACTCACAATTGCATGATGCCTTGACTTCAACCATGATTCAAGATGTATGTATTTAATGTAAAAATGCATTCATGTAAATCTGGGTCAAAGAACTGGATGCTATAATGTTGTGACATTTAGTATAACCAACTATTGTCACGAGTTTGAGTATTTCTTCGAACTGGCCATTCCAACAATAGACAAATTTATTTGTAGGAATGATTGACCACCATACATAATGAATACATGACAATGAAGATGGAAGCATTAGAGACTAACGGATGATAGACAACTAGTTCAAATTTTGTGTGTGTTAGTGTTACAAGGAAAAGTGTCTATGCAGAACTGCTAATCCCACTAAGGTGGGTAGCTACCTTAGAAACAAACAAAGTAAAACTACTTTCGTTTTCCTTTATGAAAGATAGATGGGAGAAGAATACAGGAGACCAACCTCTGTCTTGCGCTTGGTTCCTTGCTCGATTCCTCTCTCTTCTGATAATCCTTTGCTACTTGCTTTCTTGTATACCTAGCTTCACAGAGTACATGTAGAATCAAAGCAGCATAACACTATACGAGAACATTGATCTATTATCATAAACAATCTAGGATCAGATGTAAATTGACCATACAAATGCATAAAACATAAATCACACAAGAGTATGGAGGAAAAATTGAATAGCTTTATTGATAATCAAGAAAGAGCCAAGAGAGTTACAACCAGTTGTTCTGACCCAACATCATCCTCTCAGCAAGTAAGCCCTTCTTCACCTCATGCAAAGCTTAGATCACCCAACACTATGATGTTGCCTCAAGAAACCAACAACAATTCCTTACAAGATGCAAAATTCCAGCCTCTGGATCTCTGGGATGAGGGATCCATATATAGATGTCTATAAGGGAGATGAGTCAGCTTGTGATTTGATTAGTGTCTTCCCTCTGATAGTTCTTGCTTCCACTTGGAGATTGATGATCTCTTACTCATCCTTGGTCGAATTCAGAGAGGCAAGTGTCACAGGAGAAGTTTCTGGAAGGTTCCATGCTTCTCCACCTCGCGGATTGACACTGCCATTTGTCTCTTTTTGCCCATCGCACCCCATAGAAGGGCTTTTTGAAATGCAACGCACCCACTGAGTGTAGTTAGGTGAGATTCAACGCACTTTGCCTATGGAGCAGGTGAAATGATCCAGTTTTGACCAGTTCTGAGTAGTTTTTCATGGAGAACTTCTGGGAGAAGCTGTAATCAGTTGACCTTGTTCCTTTAGGGGTTGGAACAACACTTTTAGGGACTTAGGAGCCCTTGGTTTATGGAAATTTTATGCTTGGGGTTGCAGTGCCCAAAAATGTCTATAACAGTTGCCCCCTAAAGCATGAGGTCGTTAATCTTTTTTGATGTCGGGTGAAATGCTTTATCATGAGGATCTGAAGTTCTTTCAAGCTGGAAGGAGACCTGTAATAAGATACAATACAATACATTATCTTCATAATATTTTCATGATCTAGCTGAGGCGGGCATTCCCATGCTCAACTTTATAAATTCATTTTCATGTACATAGGACAGACAATCGTTTGAGTGTAGACTGATGATTCTAGTAGAGCCATCATCCCTTTGATTGGATGATTATCTGTGCAGCAATGATGTACATTTGATGTCTTTATTTTCCTGAATATATATCGCAGCCCGGATGGATGAAACTAGATCTAGGGTCTTCAATCTCGTTCGATCTTCACTCAAAGTACAAGTCGATCCATGTGAGAGATGTTCTAGAGTCGAACATGGAAAGACATCGCCTGATTACCAGCGAACGATGTAAGCTGTTAACAAGTGCAAGAGGAATCACCGATAATGATAATGACCCTCAAGGTACTGCAGTACAATTCACGTGGTGTGAATAAGGGACTCGGCATCGAACACCACGCAAAATCTTTCGGTCGAAGGCCATTGATGTAAACCTATCGCCGGAAGTGAGAAACTTGCCATTGAGGCATGCAAGCTTCAAAGTACTGAAATGGGTGTTCCTAGATCGACTTCTTGGATAATGAGTTGATGTCGACAAGAAGTGATCCGTCATAGGAGGGCCTTAATGAATCCCACATCAATGACACAGAACGGAGCAAATGATTTTAATGGAGGTGAAAACAGTCTGGTGATATAAGGTTCAGGGTGGCGGTCATGAAAGAATGGAGCGTAAATGTATTGCAGCGGGTGAGACACAGGTGAATTCTCTGAGTGACTTCTCTTGAACATATCAGCGACATTGACATGATGGATTGGTAGCATTAACCCCAAATGTGGATGGTGTGACATGACCATGGTGGTGTGACTGGTGAATGAAACAACCCAACCCGACTTGGATGCGGAGTGAAAGTGTCATGTTCAAGAGTGACTTGCTACCAACAAAGTTTCTTCAAGTTTTCTTCCCAATTTTTCCCCTGTCATCGCTGACCAGTACCTCTTTATTTCTGTCAACCTTGAGGAGGATAACATATGCTTGTTCTATAATTTGCCCTTCGGGCAAACCCATCACTATGTTTTAACGAGCCTAGCGATAGTGAAACTCGTTCTTGTCTGCTATGGACAAGTTTGTCGCTATTAGGTTTTAACAAGTTTAACGACAAAGATAACTCGGTCCTTTTCAATTTTAGAGAGTCTGAAAAGGGACATAAAGGAAACTCCAAAAATCCTTTTTCGTCATCTAATCCCTTAAGTCCGAAAAATTATAAAACAATACATAAGGGATGAATTTTCGATCTTTCTGTGTAATAATCCCTCAGTTCCAAAAAGATTAAAATCTAAAGGAGGGATGGCACTTCCATTCCCTTTAATGAGCTGGAGAGGCCAATGGCTCGGCAATCTTTTCATATTTTACGAGTCAGTTGAATAGAGCTTAAAGGAGACTTGTCTTTGAGGAACGAGTGATAAATTTGGGTAGCAGCTGATTCCAGGTAAGGTTTGGAATTTCCCAATCACAGCAGTGTTACAAGGATGGCTAATAAGATCACTATTCGCAGCTGTTCCTCAAAAATGGGTAAACAATCAAATGGAGGTGAATGATTGGCCAATACAGAATGGAGGTGATGATGAGAACACGACCAAGGCTTTAAAGGCTGAAGTACTACATTCACGATGGTTATTTACCGGAAATTGGTTCATTTTTTATTGAGCTTAAACACTGGGGAAAACATTTGCTCATTGCTTATGTTTATTTTTTAACGAGCATGAAGTCTGCATTAAAACTGCTCAATATATCCAGTCGTATAATAAGGATGTCTCATATATAAAAGTGGCAATTTTTCAACTCTTTTCCCCACATCCTTTCTTTATGCAAGTTAGGAAACGACCAATCCTACGAGTTTAAAGGGTTAGAGGACCTACAAATTTAAAAAAAAAATTGGTCGCTCTTCGCTTGCACACCAAAAGGTTTGCATGCCCCCAGGTATAAAATAGAGTTTCAAGGTCACCTTTCAATCCGCCGACAAAAACATTTGTTTTATCGGGAAAGGTTTACCTCTTTCAGGTTACTAAAGATTGTTTTATCTGCACCGCAAACAAAACATTTCTTCAGCGATGCCTACCGAAATAGACAAAGGTGAATGGCGCAGACGCCTCCACTCACATAACTTTGATAAGAGAATCTTGTTCCAGTCCAACACCCTTTTCCACTCATGGACGGGAGTGTCAGACTAGTCATATATATCTCGCGGAAACCTATCCTATACCTGAAGTTTTCCTGCTGAAGCAGACCAGGGTGCATGCCCCCTAGGTTTCAGTCATGTCCCCCGAATTACTCGCACTCATCAGGTGGACGGACTGGAGATTTACGAAACATTCCTTGCGTGAAAAGACCATTCAGGGATGGTATATTACTATTTGTTATGCGTGAACCGGGGAATGAAAGCTAGTCTACGAGCTTGACCACTCTTCCTTCGTGCGGAAAACACATTACTCTAAAGAGTGATGAGACAATGGCTCCCATGCAATAAATATATAGTCTCATCCAAGGAGTAGATTATAATCCAGGGGTCCTTGGACTACCATTACGTTCATGTGAACAGTTTTCCCTCTCAATGTTATGGGCACATTGGGAAGGATCCCTAATGGTCGACTGATTCCTTTGTCAAAGCCTGTTAGATTTCTCATCTCAGGCAAAAGCGATGGCGAACCAAGCACTTTCCAAGCAGTTGAGGAAAAGATACTCACAGAAGCCCCTTCATCTATGATGGTACCGGCCATAACCATTCTATATACTTGAGCAATGATTCGGAATGGTACACTAGCCAGTAAACGGGGTTTGCCTAGCTGATTCCAGTCGAAGGAAACAACTAGGTTGCTTGGAGGTGGGACCGAATAGATGGCCGGGTACGACTCTGACGAACTTCCTTCCTGCGGTAAAGGAATGGGTAAATTGCCCCCATGTTCATCAAATTCTGTGTTTACGAAAAGAATTTGGACGGTGTCATCCTTGTTCTCTTCGGTGACTGTATCATCTGAAGATGGAACCTCTGAAGGTAAGACCGGGTCAACTACCGCCTCGACCTTTTGAATTTCGTCTGGTATGGGTTCAGATGGTTTATCTTCAATGATAAATGCTTCGGCTGACCACCTGGGCAGGTCAGCCGGATTTTCAACTAGCGACGGACTTGGCAAGAGTTTCTTATACCCAGGAGGAAGTCGTAACGGTGAAACCGGACGATCGTCCAAAACTCTTTTAGCCTCGTCTAAGAAGGGACAACGGTGGACAGCGTGATCGCCTTCACACAGTTTACAAGGAAATTTGCACTTTCCTTTTTGTCCAGTGGCTTCACTTTCACTAGTCAACGGTGTGCTTTCAACATGATCATCAGAGGTTGACGACACCAGGTTGTGCAAACGAGGGGACCAGTCCCTTAAGATCCGAGGGATGCAGGGACAATCTCTATGATAGTGGTCTCCTTTGAAAATGACACATGGCGATTTAGGCCTGGTCAGTGCAGTGTGTGGATTTTCGCTAGACGATGCTTGGTTGCCCCTATTCGCCTTTGGCTCCTTCTTCTTCTTCTCTTTCTTCTTCTTTTCCTTCTTCTTCTCAGGTACTTGATTTTTGGCTTTACCATCCTCATCAAGCGAAGAGGAAGGAGGAGAGGAAGAATTGGATGAAGTAGAGGGTTGGGGGGTAACTCTGGAATTGTCTAGTTGTTGACTCGATTGTTCAGGAATTGCGGTGTTCTAAACGACGGAGGTTTAGAAAAGCCATACGGGCAAACCAATCGTCAATCCTGGAAGTGACAATAGGGCCATGTGGGGTGCACCAACATCTCCCCAAGAGGAGAAGGGACTAGGATTTCCTCCAAGGGGAACTCCTTGGTTGGTGGACTCCATTCTCTCAACCTAAGACCAACGTAGGAAAGGTGGTGATTATTCCGTTTAAAATAAATTTTAGACGCTTTGACACAACTTGTTTTTTCAATTTTAAAGAGTCGAGAAAAAAAAAATATGACTCTAGTCGCCTTCGATTTTAATGAGCCTGAAGTGACAAGTGCTCAGATGGACCTTGTCCGTTAAGGAGTCTGAAAAGGAATGAAAGGGACTGCTCTGGAAATCTAGGCAGAGGGATTACCAAACCAATTGCAAAACTGCAGAATACTTTTTACGGTACGGCAGTCAATCTTCCCGAATGTTGTGTTCAGTGCATTGCGATCGATAGGGCGGCAGACACGGCTTCCTATGGATAAAGGATTAAGCCTATTGTGGTCTCCCAAAATATACTCGACGGTACGTGGGAGCACAAGTCCGTACTGGCACTTATCGTCTCAAAGTGGAGGAATCACCCAACCAACAGTGAGAACAACAGTTACAAGGCTTTACGACGCCGGAATACGTCTCTAGCCTAGACTTCTAGATGTTGTGCGTTAGGTTCCAAAGCGTTGTTAGATTCATTAAATTTATTTTATAGTTGATCTTGCTTAAGAAATTTGCCTTTTAGGTTCACCGCGTGATGTAGATGTACAATTCCTAAAATGCAGTCTAAGATGATAAACAGTCTTTTTATCTTCTTTGTGCAATGCAAATCCTAGCTACTAAGGAAAGAAAGACAGAATTCTTTCAACAAAGAGCAAAGAGCACAAACTATATGCACTGTCCTAAATCAAGCCAATCAAACAGTCTAAATGCAAATGCACATGCATGTATTTGTTTTCAGCCTTCTTAATATGTGAATGATAAAAAGAAAGCTAATGCGCAAATCTGAATTACTTTTCAAAGCGACAATTACTAACAAGTTTCTTTTCAAAATCAAAATGAAGACAATGACAACACTTTGCGATTTGGAAATGAAAACTTGATTTCGACACTAGAAAAACTACTAATTCAGATCAAATACAATAGTAACAAGGTAATCGACTATCAAGAGCAATCAGAATCTCTTCTATGACTGAAAATGACACTTGCGACACTTTCAAATCAGGAAATGACAGTACAATTATGTTACTTTTTTGCAAAGGAGAACTGAAAATGACTCAAAAAATACACAAAAACATTTACAGTTCTTTGCACAATGGAGGCGGAATAACAACAAGGAAAGGGGTTTCAAACAGAGGTGTACTGACTACAGGCAGCAAAATTTTTGAATAGATCTGAAAAGAGTGAACACAAAAACCAAAATTTAGGAACAATGCCTAGTCTGATCAGCGCACCTGTAACAAAGTGAATTTGAAATGAAGCGCACCTACTACACTCGGGAAGTGAGCTGAATTTGAGATTCACAGAAGAGAGAGTGCGCTGGACCAGGGACGAGACTTTGCTTGGGTTCCGGGTCACAGTTTGCAGTTCAGTTCAGGGATTTTGGCCAAGCAAGTGGTAATTAGTCAATCAATCACAGGGGTAGATCCAAGGAGGTTACTAGAGCCACCACAAGGGCAATTAGAGAGTTTATAAATCAGTTGTTTAATTCATAAAACAAAACCCGGAGATTGACTGAAGCGGCATTTATCTACTTTGCATTTGCATAGCAAATGCAGTTCGAAGGCTACCTGGATCAACTTCAGGCTCCATCTGTAAGTTTATAAAGTAAAAAAGTGTAGATAAACAAACAACCTAGTCGCTCCCCAGTGGAGTCGCCATTTTGTTACAGGGAAAAGTGTCTATGTAGAACTACTAATCCCACTAAGGCAGGTAGCTACCTTAGAAACAAACAAAGTAAAACTACTTTCGTTTTCCTTTATGAAAGATAGATGGGAGAAGAATACAGGAGACCGACCTCTGTCTTGCGCTTAGTTCCTTGCTCGATTCCTCTCTCTTCTGATAGTCCTTTGCTACTTGCTTTCTTGTATACCTAGCTTCACAGAGTACCTGTAGAATCAAAGCAGCATAACACTATACGAGAACATGGATCTATTATCATAAACAATATAGGATCAGATGTAAATTGACCATACAAATGCATAAAACATAAATCACACAAGAGTATGGAGGAAAACTTGAATAGCTTTATTGATAATCAAGAAAGAGCCAAGAGAGTTACAACCAGTTGTTCTGACCCAGCATCATCCTCTCAGCAAGTAAGCCCTTCTTCACCTCATGCAAAGCTTAGATCACCCAACACTATGATGTTGCCTCAAGAAACCAACATCAATTCCTTACAAGATGCAAAATTCCAGCCTCTAGATCTCTGGGATGAGGGATCCATATATAGATGTCTGTAAGGGAGATGAGTCAGCTTGTGATTTGATTAGTGTCTTCCCTCTAATAGTTCTTGCTTCCACTTTGAGATTGATGATCTCTTACTCATCTTTGGTCGAATTCAGAGAGGCAAGTGTCACAGGAGAAGTTTCTGGAAGGTTCCGTGCTTCTCCACCTCGCGGATTGACACTGCCATTTGTCTCTTTTCACCCATCGCACCCCATAGAAGGGCTTTTTGAAATGCAATGCACCCACTAAGTGTACTTAGGTGAGATGCAACACACTTTGCCTATGGAGCACGTGAAATGATCCAGTTTTGACCAGTTTTGAGTAGTTTTTCATGGAGAACTTCTGGGAGAAGCTGTAATCAGTTGACCTTTTTCCTTTAGGGGTTGGAACAACACTTTTAGGGACTTAGGAGCCCTTGGTTTATGGACATTTTATGCTTGGGGTTGTAGTGCCCAAAAATGTCTATAACAGTTAGTGTGATTTTGTGGAATATACTCACTAGCATGATGTATTATGAGTCACACATATTAATTGTAAGCAAGTCTAGGATGTTTTGTAGTGGTTTTTATAATGTATCTACTTGGTAACTCTAAGAGTTGGAGTGTGAAATGTAAGCCTGATGAGGCATGTGTATCCCATAAAGTTCGTGGTAATCTTAAAACCACTTTGTATTTGTAGTGTTGGTTTGTAACCAAGTGCGAGAGTGAAGTGGATAGGAATTCCTGTAGGCATGGTTTAGGGTCAGCCAAAAAAATCCTTGGCATGGTTGAGGATGAGCCAAGAAAACCCCGAGCCTCGTTAAGTTGGGTATATGGTGAGCCTTGCGGCTGAATTGAGTGCCTTGGTGGTAGAGTTGAGCCTTTGTGGTTGAATTGAATGCCTTGGTGGTAAGTTTAGCTTTGGTCGTTGTGTTGAGCCTTGGTAGTTGAGAGCCCTTGTTGGCATGGATGAGGGTAATTTGATAAAACCTAGAGCATGGTTATGGGTAATCCAATAAAACCCATGATGATGATGGAGGGGGATTTGTAGGTACAGGTACATGTATCTAGTTATAATGGTTGAGAGAACCATGTATACAAAGGGAATCCTAGTAGACTAGTGGTTGCAGCGGTTGGCACCCATTATTTTTGGTGGATGGTTGCTCCTTTATATTGACGTCGACATATTCTTTTGTTATGTTTGACCACAACTAGACATTGCATATTCATATGGAGACAAGTAGTCATTAAGGGGGTGACTTGGAAATTATAATTCCTACTTGTCTTAGTTGTGATTCTTTCTATCTAGAGGAGTTTGTTCTTATTCCTTAGGGTTGTTATATCTAGTAGATTCCTATATTGGTTTGTGGTTGAGATATTCTCTCAACCAACTGATTGTGTGTCAAATATAGTTTACCTATCTTGAGACAACACAAAATGTATTTATATGGAACCTTATTTGATGTGAATATATAGTTGGCAGTTGTGGCTAGGGTTTGATCTTCCCATGCTCCTCCACAATGGGTCCAACACAATTCACATACAGTTTCCACACTAGAGGTTGTAAATTGGCAGACACACCCGATTAAACACTATTTATGCAATTCATCGGGCCTTAGAATGCCACGCTGCTTCACACAAATCTTGTGCAGTCAATCTGCCAACTCGACCATGATGATCAAACAGGTCATTCCCCTCATGCACATAGATTACCTCTTGATCCCCAAACTAGATCTGAAGCTCGCCACTGGAACTGTATCTTCCAATCCACTAGGCATCAACTCACTATAGCAGCAGAGCGTAATCCAGAGGTTGGATTCACACTTCTCGAGTGCGATGAGTGAAGTTCGTTAGAGTAAAGGTTGAACAACGCGTAATCTAGGCTAAGACACGTGATGTAACTCAGTGTAATCACAGTTGACCAACGTGTAAAAAATAGATCGGATCCGCGTTGCTCCAATTTCACCTCAAAAAAAAAAAAATCTCGTTTTTTTCCTCAGCACTCCGCCTCCTCTCCAGGCCTCCTTCATATCAAACACCAGGACCAAGGGCCACAATTCTGCTCTGCTACCATGAAGGCATCAAATGCATATTTGTAGGGTATTTTTCTAAGTTTTTATGCTTTAAAATCAGAAAAATACAATACAAATATGCATTTGATGGCCTTCGCATCTAGTTTCTTCCTATACTCTTTAGGAACATGAGAAAAATATTTTTAACCAAAAACTCTTAAATGACTAACTGCAGGCCTAAAACAATATAAAGCCTCGAATTGAGTTTTAAGATCAAGACTCTTTGTTGGGCTCCTATTCTTTAAATAAACTGAAATATTTATAGCCTCTTCCCAAAAGCCATTAGATAGCTTCTTGCCTTTCAGCATGTTGTGTGCACACCGAGAAGTCGTTGTCGTACCAACACCCTTAGACAGACTATGCAATCTAAATAAAGGATATGCTACAATTTTAGCATATCCTTTAATCCACAAAATAATTAATTCTTATTCTTAGTTATTTTTGTTACACAACACAAATATGAATACATGTAAAAAAAATAAAAGATGTGATTCCGTGAGTTGTTAGCTGGTGACCACTTGTTGAAATGTACACTTAATTTGAAGTGTATGTGTACGTCACTAAATCAAAGAGGCCACTGTATAAAGCCAAGCAAACAAGGCTATCAAATCTTCTCATCTCAACAATTTTATGTGGGTGCGTTGATTATTTCTTTGTTTCCAAAGCTACATTCTAGCAGGGTTTAATTAGTAGGTGGTGGAATGGGATCCACGTAATAATTGGAGTTGATAATGCATGGGAGAAGTGACAGGGTCAAGTACTAGACTCCAATAACCAACATCATATTGCGAAGCTTAATGTAAGCCATAGTCTAATTGTTCTAGGTTTCAAAGGTTTTTTATTATTAATATTTTTCAAGTTAAATTAGGAATTTGTTGCAATTATAAATTTGTATTCGTTGCACAAATTTTATTTATGAATTGAATCTAGTTTTTCATTCACAGAAAAAACTAAACAAAAATTATGAGATTTACCAAATATGGCAATAGAGTCGAGTTGGATGGCCATCACTTGGTGTGACATCAATGCAAAGGGTGGGTAAAGAAAAGGGATTTGGGATGACCTTTGGAAGAAGAAGTGTGAAGCTTTAGAGGAATGATAGGGGATTGAGTAGATGGTTCTGCTCGAGTGATATACATCATGTGAAGGTCATCATGAGCAGTGTTATGAGGCACCATGATCTCTCTCTCATTTTTTATTTCACTTGGATTGTTAGGGCATTGCATTTTGTTGGGCTCCTCTTTGTGAAGAGTGCACTAAAAACTGCCTTTAGCTAAATGCAGGTCTTCAACGAGTATTGTTGCTACGTAATTGGATTATTTGTAAATTACAATGGACTTGGCATATATCTCTTTCACATACATTGTAGGTAGCAAAGTGATAATCTATGATTTTTAATCAACGAAAGGGAAATGGGAGAAAAACCAATAGCTTTGAAACTTGTAATGATAAAATACAATGTCATAAAAGAGTATTTTAAACATCATTTGGTCATGATTCTGATTTCTATAGTAAAATGCTACACTATCAAGTTTTGAGATTTGACATTTATGTTTTTATTACTTCTTTGATCAAAATTAATCTTTGCATGTTTGCTTTCATATTTCTTGGTCATTTTTTGCTAGTTGTTATCTATTATGGAATGTTTTAGAGAAAGCTCTGATGATAGGCTAGAAGAGTGAATAGTGTAGCATGTTGCTACTAGTCGACCATGTGATTGACCCATTATTATTTTTGTAATATTTGTTTACTCTATAACTTAGTCAGTTGTGACTGTTTGAAAATGTGGGTCCATAACCCTTTTTATTGGTCCAATCTATAATCATCTTGGAATTTTCTTTTTCTCCTTTTTCTTGATCTCAGTGTGATGAGTACGTCTTATTGTTTTTTTTACTAACACTACTACATAAAGGGTTGTTTTAAGACAATATTTAAGTCTTAACTTGAAACAAAACAAAAAATAACTTGTAAATTGTCTTAAATGTTATCTTCAAATGGGTGTCTCAAATTATTTTCTCTATAAATACAATATAGAATACAAGTATTATTGTCTCTTAAGAGACAGAGACTAGAGCCATGGTTAAAAACATATTGTCTTTATAGAGTATGTTATTAACCACAATTATTTTTTCTACAGGGACAATAAATTAATTTTTTAGAAACAAAATATAGAATGTGAATCTTTTTGTTTCTTTATTAATTAACTCATGTTGTCATTAACCACAATAATTTTCTCTACAGGGACAATAAAATACTTTTTTAGAAACAAACTATAGAATGTGAATCTTTTTGTTTATTTATTAATTAACTCATGTTAGGGCACGATGGAATTGAACCACCAACCTCCAGCATGCAATGCAGATGCTCTACCATTGAGCTAGAACTCTTTAAAGAAATGTTTTAGTGCACGTTCTTGGCCTTTTCACTAAATACAACAAAATTTTATTTGTTTTATTCGATTTGTACTTTACTCTTGGCCACAAATAGTAGCCTACTCATTGTAGTAGACACTAAATTAGTAGACAATATATTAGCATAGATATATGAGTTTTGACAAAAACTAGCAAAATTATCATATGATAGGCATAAAGTTTTTTTTAAGTTACTGCTAGATTAGCATGCCTTCAGTTCTGGCACACTATCAAATATTAACATAAATGGCAGGATTCGACACTCAAAACACTATTAAAAAAATGAACTTGGACTCAAAACTCAATTCCATTTAACTCCGTTTCATAAGAATTTGGGCTAGACAATGGAATTAACCTTTGTCCAATAATATAAATCTTCTTTCTTCATCTAGAAATTTTCATGGATTTAGGTGATATCTCAAAATCGATATGATGGATTTAGGTGAAATCTCCATTGTAGGTATGCACTTAGTTGTATTCTTTCTAATGCAAGTTCACTGGAGTACGAGTTCTCCATAATTCAAGATTGCACCAGTAACTGTTAATATAGGGTACAAGAACAAAGTAAGTATTAACTAGACTCCTCGTTGATTCTTTCTTGTATTTACTTTACTCATACAGGGGGTTTGATTGACAGGGATTGGCTATGTTATATACAAAAAGAGATGATTGCTTATTAATTTTTGTAAACACCCATTTAATCTTCACACAAATCTATAAATTCACTTCAAATTGCTCAAGGATTTATATATCTTAATACTTTATGCAGAAGTACACTAAAATAATTACTTAGGAAAATGGAGTTCAAAAGATATAAAAAATGGTAGGATTCATTTTTCTAATTCTTTATCACTCCAAAATCCCCCTTTCAATAGTCTTCAAATGGAATTTTATTACAAAACTTAGATCCAAAGGAATAGGATATGCCTGACTAAAATAGAAAAGAAATCTATTTTTTATTTTCCCAACCTAATGGACTAAAAATACAAATACAACACACAACAATTAGATCTTGATCCACTGGCCGATATCGACCTCCACTTGGCAACAAAAGCATTTATTAGATAGACACAACATTTAACGGATGCCCCTGCATCACGTGTTAAGTCGTCGAACACATTTTTTATTTGATGGTTTAATACACATTTTTTATTTGACAGTTTAACACACTTTCTGAGGTTCCACTCTTCTTGTGCTCTTGAGGACCATAACAACATCAGTGTCTATGCATTTACAAAGAAATATATGTGTTCATAAAAACCATAGGCATGAAATGCATTTCCATCTAGACAATAAAAAATATTAATAGTGATGCAATGAAATTTAAACAATAAACTTACAATATATTTTTAAGATAGCCATCAACTCATGGATTATTTGAAGTTTCTTTTTCTTTTTTATATCTTGCTTCAACATGAAACCTTGTAGGACGACCTTTTAGAACATTCAACACTAGAAAATTTTCCCTCACAAAGTCTTCAAATTTGGAGACTAGAATTAGAGAAACACCATCAACATTTTGAAACAAACCCTCCACCTTAAACCAAGTAAGGTTAGATGAAGAGAACTCTTCAGTGGATGGCTCTTACACAAAGAGTGTCACAATATCATCTCATCTTGTCATGTGCATATAAAATATCAAGTGTTACATTAAGAACAAAGACTCGCAAAAATATCACTACCAGAAGATACCATGAACTTCTTGCACAAAGAAAACACCAAGAGTAAACCACAATAGTGATAGAGTCTCACATCTCCATATATATTATAAATCAAATTTAATCATGAAAGAAAAAATTGAAAAAATTCTCATGAAAATTATATAGTATAAACCTTTCTTGATGGTCGGATAAAGGAGACAAACAATAATAGAAAATATTTGTGTACAATAAATAAGTCTCCACTGAAAATAGGTCCTACCCTAGTTTAAAAGTCTCAAGATATTAAGAGTCGGGCTTTTTATCGAAAAAGCTAAGTTGCAACACCCTCCTCCCACATCTACCCAGGTAATTGGCCAACTGGGGTAAACATGTGATGATAAGTTACTATGATATGATTTGAATCCCTATGTGTCAGTTAATGAAGTGGAATTGATGGAAACACACCATACCAAACCTTCTGCACCTACTAAAAGACTCCCAAAATGCATCTGAGTCATTCCCCTGACAAGTCCCTAGGTCCCATTGAGCTTTTAGACCATTAAACCCCTGGATGCTCCCTTGATATGAAAAAGGGTGCATCTGGGAGGCTCTAGACGCTCGCACATCAAGGCATGCATGCGTCTGGGGAATATTCTCCTCAGACCTATGCTCGCAACTCTTGGATTTGTGCCACTTTTCAAGCCTATAATCCAATGTTGGGTTGTGTTATATTCTTTCCACGACTAACCTACGCAATTAAATGGGGGGTTAGAGGGGGGCGCAAGCCCCCCTTCGTTGCGCCTATTGCGCAGCAAGGGGGTCACAGAGGGGGCGGCAGCCCCCCCTGTCTGGGGGGTTTGAGGGGGGCGGGTAGCCCCCCTCTACGGGGTCTGGGGCAGCGCCCTGGGAAAAATTTTTTTGGACCCTATATTAGGTTGGGCGAACCTACCTATGGTTTTGTGCATGATTTTCGCACATGGTATTGGACGCGATGGTTTTTCGGTCCATGGTATTGGATGCTTCGGCATGTATAAATATGTATTGTAACATTGAAAGGAACATAATGAAAAATCAAGCTGGTAGTCCCGGTTTTGGGATCCAGGGAAAATCTCTGTGCATATGTGTTTTATGGGTTATGCTCTCGCATTGTTTAATTTTCTTTGTTTAAGAATTCGTATGCAGGTAATTTCTGTACAGGGTTAAAACCTACATTTGGTATCAGAGCTGTTTTGGCTTCAAGGGGATGCCTTTGTTGCTGAGGGGTTTCGCTCGGGCCTGTGGTAGACCCTGTTCAGTGGGAGATCTGCGAGATCGATTCTGGTGGTGAAAGAAGATGGCGAGCAGTGGAAAGATCGAGATTGAGAAGTTCAATGGTCAGAGTTTTGAGTTGTGGAAACTCAAGATGGAGGATCTGTTGGTCGATAAAGATCAACGGATCGCGGTAGATCTGGGTACTAAACCATCGGGAGTGACCGATGAAGAATGGAAGAAATTGGATCGAAAGGCAAAGAGCACAATACGATTGTGTGTCTCAGATTCAGTATTGCTGAATGTATCAGGGGAAGCTACGGCAAAGGCTTTGTGGGTCAAGTTAGGGACTTTGTACCAATCTAAGTCTCTGGTGAATAAACTGTTCCTGTGGAAAAAGCTGTATAACCTGAGGATGAAAGATGGAGACTCGGTGATAGAGCATCTGAATGCGTTTAATACTGTGGTAAGTCAATTATTATCTATTGATATTAAAATTTCAGATAAAGATAAGTGCATCAGTCTATTGTGTTCTCTACCAGATTCGTGGGATAGTCTGGTTATTGCAATAGGTAGCAATGCAACTGCTTTGTAGTTTGATGAAATAGTCTCAGCCTTGCTGACGGAGGAGATGAGACGGAAGAATATGGACAACCAGAATGGTGATGCCTTGTCTGTACGAGGACGGTCCCAGAACAGAAACAAAAATAAGTCATCGAGTGGGAGATCTAAATCTAGAGGGAGATCTAAATCTCCAGGAAAACCTACAAAGGTGGTGTGCTGGAAATGCGGAAAGGAAGGGCACTTCAGAAGGGATTGTAAATCTAAAGCTCCTGATAAAGGAAAGGGATCTGATGATGCTCCTTCTGCAGAGGCGAAAACCACCTCAGATGAAGGTGGGGATGTGTACTTGGCTTCTTCAAGTACACATGTAGATCATGAGGCATGGTTGATTGACTCAGGTGCATCCTTTCACTTCACTCCCCATAGAGAGTGGTTATGCGAGTATGAGAAATACGATGGTGGTGATGTCTTCTTAGGAGATGATAGGAAGGCTAGAATCATTGGTCGAGGAAAAGTAAAGTTGAAGTTGCAAGGTGGAAGGGTTAGAACACTTCCGGGTGTTCTACATATTCCTGCATTGGCCAGAAATCTGATTTCTGTAAGCAAGTTGGATGATGCAGGTGTAAAGACGGTGTTCGAGAAAGATACCTGCAAGATGGTTCGAGGAGCACTGATATTGATGCGGGGAGTTCGGATTGGAACTCTGTACAAGCTGCAAGGTCACTGTTGTTGATGGGTGCAATAGTTCTATGGTTCCTGAAAATGGAGTAGAAAATCTAGTGGTCTCTGGAGAGAAGACCATGTGGCATGAAAGGCTTGGACATATTGGAGAGAAGGGCCTTCGAATACTTCATGGTAAAGGTATGGTAGAAGGTATGAATGATAGCTCTCTGGATTTTGATTTCTGTGAAAATTGTTTGTATGGGAAGCAGAATCGAGTGAGTTTCCCCTCTGGTGGTAAGAGGACGAAACAGATATTAGAGCTTGTGCACAGTGATGTGTTTGGACCTGTGAAGGTTCCATCACTGGGTAAGTTTGTGTACTATGTATCATTCATAGATGACTTCTCAAGGAATACATGGATATATTTCCTTAAGAAGAAATCTGAAGTCTTTGACAGGTTTAAAGATTTTAAGGCTCTAGTGGAAAATCAGACAGAGAAGAAGATAAAGGTGCTGAGGACAGATAATGGTGGAGAATTTTGCAGCAAGGAATTTGAAGAATTTTGTAAGAAGTGTGGTATAGCACGGCAGAAGACTACTCCATATACACCTCAGCAAAATGGAGTCGCAGAATGAATGAACAAGACGTTGATGGAAAGGGCAAGAAGCATGCTCAGTGGTGCCGGGTTAGGACAGGAATTCTGGGCAGAGGCGGTGGATACTGCATGTTACCTGATCAACAGATCACCCTCATCAGCGTTGGAGGATAAGACTCCACAAGAAGTATGGACTGGTAAGAAACCCTCTCTTTCACATCTGAGGGTATTTGGATGTGATGCATATGTACATGTTCCAAAGGAGAAACGAACCAAGTTGGATAGTAAATCTGAAAAGTGCATCTTTATTGGGTATAAGGATGGTTTAAAGGGTTATAAGCTTTGGAACCCAGTCACACGGAAGGTTGTGTACAGCCGAGATGTGATGTTCAGAGAGGTAAAAGATGTTATTCAATCTGAAGTCCAACCAAAGGAACCTGAGAAGATAGAGTTTGAGCCAAAGGAGGAAGAATCAGACTCTGCAGCAGAGGAGGAATCAGAAGATGAAGAGCCACAAACTCCGGCTGTGAGAAGATCAGGTCGAGAAAGAAGGCAACCAGAAAGGTATAGTCCATCTGCTTTCAGTTCAAATTTTGCTTTGTCTGTTACTGATGATGATCCCAGAACTGTGAAGGAAGCAGTGGATTCAGAGGATGGAAAACTCTGGAAAGAGGCCATGGTTGATGAAATGGCATCTTTGCACAAAAATGAGGCTTGGGATCTGGTAGAGTTGTCGGCTGGAAGGAAAACCATTGGCAGCAAATGGGTGTTCAAGAAGAAGACTAATGCAGAAGGAAAGGTGGAGAAATACAAAGCTCGGTTGGTAGCAAAAGGTTATTCCCAGGTGCCGGGAATTGATTTTGGTGATATTTTTTCTCCTGTTGCCAAGGTAGCTTCTATTAGATTACTTTTATTTGTTGCTGCTGCTTTTGATTTTGAGGTAGAACAGATGGATGTGAAGACAGCATTTCTTCACGGGGATTTGGAAGAGGAAATCTACATGAGGCAACCTGAAGGCTTTGCGGTGAAGGGTAAGAAAGAACTGGTATGCAAGTTAAAGAAGTCTTTGTATGGGTTAAAACAGTCACCAAGGATGTGGTATCAGAAATTTGATACATTTATACGGGGACTTGGCTTCACCAGAAGCAAAGCAATCATTGTGTGTATTTTAAATTAATTGGTGATCGTGTTATTTATCTGGTCTTGTATGTGGATGATATGTTGCTGGTTGGAAATGACAAAGAAATTATCCAGGATTTGAAGACCCAATTGTCCTCCAAATTTGACATGAAAGATCTTGGTGCTGCAAACTATATTTTGGGCATGGAAATTAAAAGAGATCGGGCAAAGAGGAAGCTCTGGTTAAACCAGAGGAAGTATGTCGAGACAATACTGCAGAGGTTTAATATGCAGGATAGTAAACCGGTGAAGGTTCCTATTCCTGTAGGTGTGAGGTTATCTGCTGAACAGTGTCCCAAGACACAAGAAGAGGAAGAGGACATGTCCCATGTTCCATATGCAAGTGCAGTGGGTAGCCTGATGTATGCAATGGTCTGTACTAGACCAGACATTGCACATGCAATGGGAGTATTGAGTAGGTTTATGTCAAAACCTGGGAAGGAGCACTGGACAACAGTGAAGCGGGTTTTCAGGTATTTGCGTGGCACCAGTGATTATGGTTTGTGCTACCAAGGAAGACCAGGATTGGACAGAGTGTTGGATATTCATGGTTTTGTTGATGCAGACTGGGCTGGAGATCTGGATCAGAGAAGATCTACAAGTGGGTATGTGTTTAACCTATTTGGAGGTGCAGTCAGTTGGATGAGTAAGAAACAATCTGTAGTGGCACTATCAACTACAGAGGCAGAATACATGGCGGCCACTCATGCAAGCAAGGAAGCAGTTTGGTTGCAGAGATTGTGTTCAAGTATGGGGTTGGTACAGGGAGCTATAAGAATAGACTGTGACAGCCAAAGTGCAATTTTCTTGGCAAAGAACCCTGCTTATCATTCAAAGGCAAAGCACATTGATGTTCAGTATCACTTTGTGAGGGATATGATAGAAGACAAAAAGGTGTTGCTGGTAAAGGTGGACACTTTGAAGAATACTGCAGATGCATTGACAAAATCTGTGAGCTCTGAGAAGTTCTCTTGGTGTAGAGAAACAATGGGTGTTTTAGAGCTGGAAAAATGACTAAGCTCTCCTGTGGCCCCCTGTGGAAAGAAAACAACAAGTGGGAGATTGTTGGGTTGTGTTATATTCTTTCGACGACTAACCTACGTAGTTAAACGGGGAGTTAGAGGGGGGCGCAAGCCCCCCTTCGTTGCGCCGATTGCGCAGCGGGGGGGTCACAGGGGGGGCGGCAGCCCCCCCTGTCCGGGGGATTTGAGGGGGGCGGGTAGCCCCCCTCTACGGGGTCCGGGGCAGCGCCCCAGGAAAATTTTTTTGGACCCTATATTAGGTTGGGCGAACCTACCTATGGTTTTGTGCATGATTTTCGCACATGGTATTGGACGCGATGGTTTTTCGGTCCATGTTATTGGATGCTTCGGCATGTATAAATATGTATTGTAACATTGAAAAGAACATAATGAAAAATCAAGCTGGTAGTCCCGGTTTTGGGATCCAGGGAAAAATCTATGTGCATATGTGTTTTATGGGTTATGCTCTCGCATTGTTTAATTTTTTTGTTTAAGAATTCGTATGCAGGTAATTTCTGTACAGGGTTAAAACCTACATCTAAGTCACTACCCATAAACCCTTGTAGATTTCATAATCCATAATTTACATAATGAAAATACATACAAATCAAGAAATGACTCCAGGATTAGGCCCGACCATCCCCAACCAGGATTGACATTCTCTAAAACACTTGGCGTTAATGAAATCTATAGGAAATGAATACAAGAAAGAGCATAAATGACTGATAATTCATATGATACATGAAAAGAAGGATGGCCACCCTCTTCCCTTAACTATTTTGATATCAATTAGGTCTTGCATCCATTATCCTTTCAGTTACAAGTAAATACATCAAATAACCATGACTATAACCAGTGACATAACCATGATTAGAACAAGAATTAAACCATGTAAATAAAAATGAGATAATAGCTATTGAGGTGACATAATAACAATTACAAAAGCAAGAGAACTTGACTTTATTAATCATAGGCAAGAAACAATGTAAACTTTGAAACAGGAACTATAAACTCAAAACGAGAACTCTAGCAAAAAACCCAAAAAAACATGAAAAACATAGCTAAAACGAAAAGTGTTGATGCTAGAATAACCTTTTTTTTTCTAGGATAAATTTTGAACATGTTTTAAAAATGGCAGTGAAAACTAGTTTTTTATGCAAAAATTGTGCAAAAAACACTCTCAAAATAAAAAGTGTTGATGGTGAAATAACATCTTTTTTTAAGGGTAAATTTTGAACATGTTTTAAAAATGGCAGTGGAAACCAATTTTTTGTGCAAAAATTGTGCAAAAAAACACCCTCAAAATGAAAAGTGTTGATGCTGGAATAACACTTTTTTTCGAGGGTAAATTTTCAACATTTTGAAATAATGATGCAAAAGGTTTTATCATGACTCCGAAAAACATTAAAATTAAAAAAAACAAACAAAACAAAACAAAAAAGCAAAACGTAAATAAAAATATATATTAAAAACAAAACATAAAAAAAAAAAAAAAAAAAACAAAACAACAACAAAAAAAAATCAAATATATAAAAAAGACAAAAAAAAAAAAAAAAAAAAAAAATCATAAAAATGTTAAAAAACAATTAACCTATAAAAGATAAGAATTAAAAAACTATTTTTTTTAGAAAAATTATAAAGAAATAAGTAATAAGAAAAACATATTTTCAAAAAAAAAACAAATGTAAATTATATCTTTTTATCTCATAAACCATAAAAAAATTTGGAAAAAATAAAAAAGTAAAGATATCAAATTAATTAAGTAAAAATAAAAAAATGTAAAAAAACATTAACAAAAGACTATAAAAAAAAATTAGAAACAAACTAGATTAAAAAAAAATAGAAAATTAACCAAAAAAAATTAAAAGTTTTTTATATATATATATATATATATATATATAAAACTAGCGCATTTTTAATTTAAAAACAAATTAAACATATATATATTTTTTAAATTATTTATTTTTATTTAAAGAAAACTTATCTATTTTTTATTTTTGAAAAAATTAGAAACTTTTTTTTGTTAAACATATATTTTTAATTTAAAAAAAAATAAAATTATTTAATGACTCTCCTTGTTGTCGCCCCGCTGCCCGTGGGGGTGCGGCCCTCGTTAACTGAGTTGCCGCCTAGGGCCATGCCCCCATTGGCAACCGAGCAGTTGCAAGCCGATTTTGGGCAACTTCGACGCCCAGGGCCGGCCGGGCGGCGACAAGCCGATTCTGAACAGCTTTGCCGCCCAGAGTCGCGCCCACACGGGCGGCCGAATGATAGCGGGGAGAGCCGTTAAATAATTATTATTTTTTTTAAATTAAAAATACATGTTTAAAAAAAAGGGTTAATTTCTAGTTTAAAAAAAAAAATCGCATAATTTTTTTTTTAAATAAAAAAAAGTTATCTTAAAAACAAAATTGTATGTTTAATTTATTTTTTTTAAATAAAAAATTATATTTTTAAAATCATAGATATGTTTTTTTTTTTTTTTATAAAAAATTAAATTTAAAAAAAAAATTACAATTTTTTTTTAATAAAAAATTAAATTGAAAAAAAATTACATGTTTAGTTTTTTTTAAATAAAATTGCGGGCGTATTTTTCTTTTTAATATATATAATTTAAAACAAAAAACGTTTTTTTTTTAAATAAAAAATGCCCACAATTTTTTATTTTTTATTTTTAAATAAAAAATATTTATATTTTTAAAATTTTAAAATGTTTATTTATTTTTTTAAAATCATATATATATATATAAAATTTTAAATGTTTTTTTCTTTTTAATTTTAAATAAAATATATATAGTTTTATAAAAAATTAAATGTTTTTTTTAATCATTCATATATATATAATGTGTTTTTTTTTTTTTTTTTAATCTTAATAGTTTTTTGTATTTTCTTTTTGTAATTTGAGTATATATATATACATATATATATATATATATAAAATGTTTTTAATCTTAGTAGTTTTTAATTTTTGTTTTCGTTTTTTTTGGGTTATTTTTTATTTTATTTTTATTTTTTAAGCTAGTTTGTTTTTAATTTTTTTAAGTTATTTGTTAATTTTTTAAAAAATTTAAATTTTTACTTACTTAACTTTATATTTTGTTTAAGTTTTGTTTTTCCAAATTCTTTTATGGTTTACCAGATAATTTTTTTTATTTTTTTTATTGATTTTTTTTTATTTTTTTTATGCTTTCTATCTTTTATATATATATATATATATATATATATATATATATATATATATATATAAGTAATCAACATTTAAGAAAAGAAAGATAAAACAACTAAAAAATTTATTAAGTAATCATGTTTTAAAAAAAAAATTGGACATAAAAAATTTTAAAGTGTCGAAAAAGATAATATTTAAAAAAAAGGATCCACACTTAATACATTAAAAAATTTGAAGTGTCAAAAATAAGCCCTCTAGAAAGAAAGGTATCCTCACTTAATACATTAAAAAATTTAAAGTGTCAAAAATAATCCCTCTAAAAAGAAGGTTGATGTTGCATCAACACGTTTCAAAATCGGCATGAAAATCACTAACATTTAAAAACAAATATTTATATTTGATACATAAGAAAATTTAAAGTGTCAAAAATATGCTCAGGAAAAAAAGAGTGTATTCTGCATTGCCACTTTTCAAAATCAGGTCACTTTTTTGGTACCTCTATGAAACGGGTAATCGTATCAGTTCCTGTTTCAAAGTTTACATTGTTAAGAGCCGACCAAGTTCAGGACTTCCATGTACCACCCGACCGTGGACATGGCTGAACCAAATATTTCTTTCAGCCAGTCACCCTTGTGCCATATTCTAAGCATGAATGTGGGATCTCATGGATAAACCAATCCAAAAACAACCAAGGGAATCCAAGGTTAAACAACCTCCACCTCACCAAACTGTCATCTCATCAAAACCAGCACTGAGATCACAAAACCAAACCGAGCTTGGAATGCCTCTCGACTCTATCACTATCCTTGAGGAATTTTCGATCTCCCTATCTTTAATACTTTATTACAATTCATGCCAGATCACTAGGCCCTAAACTGAGACACCACCCTCAGGATTTACCGTGTATCCTGCCAAAAATGGTCAACGGATTCCTAGGCCTTTAGGGATTTTCCTGAGACCACCTCTGCCCAGGATTCTGAAACCATCTTGCAATTCCAAAGCTCAAAACCAAGAAAAAAATCCCATCACACCATGGCTATCTAAAAAGAGGGCAAGGAAAGGTTGAAAACCACTGTCATAACCCAACAAAACCATGCCACTGACAACAAGAAATCCATATACCAACATGCAAATCCATGCATGTCAAAACCAACTAGGAAATCACACATGCAATATTTTACCTACAAGTATTCGTACTGATGCTGCTTGATCCTGCACCTCCTTGCTTGATCTTTTCTTTCCTTTCCTTTCCTTGTCCTTCCTTTGCTTGATTTTCCCTTCCTGGCCCCAAAGCTAGAAAGCTACATGAAAACTCTAAGTGTCCAAGAGTGTGTGTGAGAGAGAGAATAATGAGACAGCTCCAAAAGTAAACTAACCAAATGCCATGCACTGATCCTCATAAGCATTTTTATCATTGAGGCCTCAATTTTCTTCATTTTCCATTATTTTCCTTCAATTTTCTCCTCACATGCAACCTGTGACCTTTCACCTTCTTTTTATCCCATTTTCCTTTATTTTCATAAATAAATGTTCCAAAATACCCTTTTTCCTTTTCTTATGCCATAGACATTGCCTTTCCCATTTTCCCTTAGCCATAAACACATCCACTGATGCCCACTAGGATATCTTTGCCCAACATTCAACTTGGAATACATGTCCCTTAACTGTGGTTTTATTTTTCCTTTATTAACTTTTATTACATGAACGTTTAACCAAGGGTTGTTATAGACCCCTTCCCCTTGGGGATGACCAACCTCAGTGTTAAACCACACCAAGACCTCAACAAAACTACTGAAAGAAAACATACTTCCCTTGGAGGTTTATAAATTAGCTCGTTGCATTATTTACAATTAATGACCTGCTCAAAAGAAAAACATCATGACAACATGACAAGATAACAACCATACCTCTTATTGGAGCTTTATAACTCAACTCATGGTAGTATTTACATCCATATACATATGTACATATACCAAAACATCAGCAAAACATATGCCAAATATATACCAAACATCATACCAAACTTTCTTTGCCTTCATTGGTAAACAAAGAAGGATACATGGCCCGCATCTGATCTGTCATCTCCCATGTAGCTTCTTTGGGCCCAAAGTGATTCTAATGCACTTTAACTTTCTCTATGGCTCTATTGATGAGCATGAGCTGCTTCGGCTGTAATATACACTAAGATGTCTGCTAGAATTCTCCTTCTTGCTCCACCTGTAATATAGACCAATCAATAACATGATCAACATCCTTTATATACCTCTTAAGTGATGATATATGGAAAACATGATGGAATTTCACTGTTGGAGGTTGTCCAAGTTGATAGGCCACTGGTCCAATCCTATAAAGGATCTCAAAAGGCCTACAATACCATGGTGCCAACTTCGCACATGATCCAATCCTCAAAGAGCTCTTATTGGGCTTGATGCACAAATACAAATGCTCCCAAACCTAAAACTCCTTGAATGCTATGTGTTGGTCCACATAACTCCCCTATCTATCTTATGATACCTTTATATTATTATTTATAACTTGTATTTACTGTCCCATGTTTGCAAACATATTCGGTCCAATAAGTACCCTGTTCACTGAATCACTCTAGTGAATGTGAGTATTACAACTCCACCCATATAGTGCCTCGAAAGGACTCATCCTCAATGACTCCTAATAATCATTGTTGTATGAAAAATCAACCAATGGAAGATACACCTACCATCTTCTCTGCTCGTTCATTATGTACATCTTTGGCATATCCTCCAAGATCATGTTGACTCTCTTTGTCTGTCCATCTTGTATGTGGATGATAGGTTGTATTGAAGGCCAAATCTATACCCAAGCCTGCAAATAGCTCCTTCCAAAACTTGGAAGTGAACTTCACATCCCTGTCTGACATGATCTTCTTTAAAACACCATGTAATCTTACAATCTCCCTGATGAAAACCTATACCACCTCACTGGCTAAATATGTAGTCCTCACTGGAATGAAGTGCGCTACCTTGCTTAGCCTGTCGACCTCAACCATAATAGAATCATGTTTTCTCACTATCCTCCAAAGACCTGTATTAAAATCCACGGAAATTACCTCCCATTTCCATTCCAAATTCTAAATAGGTTGAAGTAGACTAGTTGGATGCTTACATTATGCCTTTACTTGCTGACAATCCAGACATCTAGCCACAAACTCAACCATTTCCTTCTTCAGATTTGGCCAATAGTAGGTCTTCTTCACTGTTGCCAACGTCTTCTGATATCTTGGCCAAGATAAGCTTCTATATTTCACTGCAATCCAACGCATAGATCCTGTCCCTGAATCTCACAAAATCATCTACAGTGAGATGATAGTCTGCATCCTAATCACCCACACTTGTTCTTGTACCTGTACTTGTACCTATATCTATACGTGTACCTATATTCTGCTGTAACTTGTACATAATCTCCATATACCTTTCATCTCATTGTCCTGCCTACAAGATCCTATCGTGTAAATCTGTCACATAAGAGCTCATAACTACTATATGATTCACTTGTACCTTCCTGCTAAGATCATCTGCAACCTGGTTCTCCTTTCCCTTAATGTATCTGATCTCAAGGTCAAACTCACTATGGGTAGCCAATCATCTAGCTTTCCTAACATTTAGATTCAGTTGGTCAAACAAGTATCTCAACCCACTGTGATCGCTCATCAATACAAATTTCCTACCAAGAAGATAATGCCTCCACATGTTCAAGGCGTGAATAATAAATTCCAACTAAAGATTATGATTCATGTAGTTTTTCTCGTGCATTCAACTTCATGGACTCATAGCACACCACTTGTCCCTCATGCATCAGGACTCAACCAAGTCCTCTTTTACATGCATCTATACACACTACAAACTCTTTATCGAATCTCCAATCTTAAGGACTAGAGCATTGGTTAACAATTGTTTCAGCTACTCAAAACTAGCTGCACATTATTCTGCCCATTCGAACTTCTTACCTTTCCTCTGCAAGGATGTCATAGGGTATGAAATGTGTGAGAGGTTCCTGATGAATCTCCTGTAGTAACTTTCCAATCCCATGAATGATCTCACCTCATCCACATTCTCAGGAGATGCCCACTCCATGATGGCCCTTATCTTTTCTGGATCTACTCCGATGCCTTTCTTGGAAACAACATGTCCCAAGTAATGCACCTATGCATGAAGGAAGAAGCACTTGCTATGATTAGCATACAACTAATGCTCTATTAGTAATCTCAACACTGCTGTTAAATGATCGGCATGTTATTCTTCATTCTTGGAGTATATCAAGATGTCAACAATGAATACAATAACAAACTTGTCCAAATAAGGATGCAACACACTATTCATCAAACACATAAATGTAGCCAGGGCATTAGTTAAACCGAATGTAACTACAACAAACTCATAATTCCCATACTCGTTCCTGAAGGTAGTCTTGTATATATCCTCTTCCTTGATGTGTACTTGATGGTATCCTGATCTCAATTTGATCTTAGAGAACATTGTTGCTCCCTTCAACTAATCAAACAAATCATTAATCATCCGTAATGGCTACCTGTTCTTGATCTTTACCTTGTCAAACTGCCTGTAATCAAGGCACAATATGAGAGTACCATATTTATTCTTTACAAACAATACCGTTGTAAACCAAGGTGATACACTTGCCCTAATATATCCCTTGTGAAGCATCTCTTTTAACTGCAATTTCAATTCTACTAGCTTCAGGGTACTCATCCTGTAAGTTTCCTTCGATGATGGTGTTGCCTCCCTATGTGTTAGTTAAGGAAGTGGAATCAACGGAAACACACCATATCAGACCTTATGCACCTACTACAGGACTCTCATAATGTATCCAAGTCATTACCCTGACCAGTTCTTGGGTCCCACTGAGCTTTTAGACCATTAAATCCCTGCACAGTCCTTTGATATGGAAACAGGTTCATCTGGGAGGATCCAAACGCTCGCATAAAAGGGCATGCATGCATTTGGGGACTTTTCTCCTCAGATCTAGGCCTACAACTCTAGGATTTGTGCCATTTTTCAAGCCCAAAATCCAGGTCACTACCCACAAACCCCTATAGCTTTAAGAATCCAAAATTGACATAAAGACAAGACATAAAAATAAAAAATTGACTCCAGGACTAGGCTTGACCATCCCCAACTAGGACTGACATTCTATCAAACACTTGGCATCTATTCAGAAAAATACCAAGGGGGGGGCTAAATTAGTATTTTCAAACCATTAAACTTTTCATTTTCATATCTTGAGCTCTGTACACGACTTTACTGAAGGGAACTCGAATGTGTACATGATTGTTATTCATACAACTAGCGTATATCCAGTAAAACATACCTTTTCCGTTAATTCATCTAATGTTTATCTTAAGCTAGTTCATCAATACTTCATTCAACATTATATAAACAGTAACCATGTGCAACAATAAAAAAATAAACCATCACACATAAACAACACATATGAACACCAAGATTTAAGGTGGAAACCCAATGTGGGAAAAAACCATCGCTATTATTGTCTTTGTCTTCTTTTCAATATAAATAAGAACTTATTACAATCTTTTACTGGTGCAGAATCATACCAGTACACAAGCACCCACCTGCAAAAGGCTACAACCTTCGTTCATTGTCCAACACCCATTGGAAGGGAGCACCAATCCCCTAATCTCGTATACTGGCACCCACTGGAAGGGAGCTCCAACCCCCTGATCTGATTTACTAGCTATCACTGGAAGGAAGCTTCAACTCCCTCACTAAACGCTCCAGTCATCAACATCTCCAGGGACCACCTTTCATAAATTTTCATACTGGATCCATCCGCTACAACACATCACAACTTATAGGCCACATTTCATCAAATTTCCAGACTAGACCTACTACCAACATTTAAGCCCAAAACCAAATATTAAAACTGAAACTGATCTTTGCAACAAATAATTCAATCATCATTTGAAACAACCAATCTTTGACCCAACTAAATAAACCATCAACTAAAACCCAATCACTGAATCAACTGAATCAACAAAAACTCAACCAATCAACTGAAACCCAAATTTAAACAACTAGAACAGTCAGATCACTGTAACCAGAATACCAATCAACATACTTCACATCACATAAACCTGATTATGTTACTGTAAACCGTGATAAAAAATATATCAAAATATATACTCTACTTTACAGTAGAAAACCTGAGTGTGTACGCGCTTTTCATGAAGCATACATGCGTACAGATCTCAAGTCACTGAAACCTGAAAGTGAACCAATGTTATCCTGAACTAAATACTGTGTCATACACAGAACCACTGCATCATTATGAAATAATCATAGAACCTTTACTCAGCTTCAATCATAGACAACAAGTATCATCATCATTCTTAAATTAATCAATCCTTAATCAAAACATCATTGTTCAAGCTCATATCATTAAAAAGACTTCGTTGGCATACAACAAAAATACAACATGATTGATTAAACTAATCAGACATCCTTTTCATCAAAACCCTAGTTTATGTATGTGCTTTCCTTAAAGCATATCTACATGTATATGCACTTTTAAGGAAAAAAACCCATTTATACATCAATAAATACATGCGACTTACCAGTATCACACCCACATGTGTACATTCCTTACAAGCTATAAATCCCACATATATATCTGCAATTTCTATCTCAAACCTTCACTGTAACAAAAAACTTCAAGCATAACCAGATCTCGACATACACAAAAAAATCACATGTCAAGTCACTATCAACACAGATCAAATCTCCTCATAATAAATATTTTCATCTCAGATCTATTGGATCTAATCCACCATGAAATTCCTGAGTGCATAGTTAGTTTTAGATCAAGAAAAACATCAACAACGCATTACATGCATATTTTCTTCAAATCTAATTCTTCATAAAATATTCATCACTTACACACCACTACCACTTTGATCTTCATCTCCTTATATATCTTAGCCCTTATCCAATACCATAGGTCAAAACCACAATTAATGGTTTTCATAGACAGGATCAAAACATCCGTTACTAGGCTCAATATCACAGGGCAATACCATGGTGCAAAAACTATACATGCCTTTGCTTCTTCATAGACATGTGTACGCAGCTTTGCTTCACAGAAACCGCATATACTTCTTCAAACTTTATCTTTATAATTTCTCTATCTCTGAACTACTATGCCTTTGATCAAACTCTTTGTCACATTTGTAGATTGTTGGGAACGAGATCCCCCAAGTACAATTTTGGGGCTAAAATCCCATGTTTTGGGTCAAGTTTTGTAATAAAGTGTAAAGTCTCCACATTTTATGGTCGCGGAGCGTGAAGGTGCCATGAGTCATAAAGGTTTGTCTGCCCTTGTTTTGTAAAGTAAATTCGGTTGGAAAGATCTACCCATGGTCCGCGGACCATGGGATTGTATAAAAAGAGCTAAGTAAGTAAAATCTAAGTAGTCTTAGTAATAAGTTTTGGTAGAAGTAAGAAGTCTTGAGAAATAAAGAGAGAAGTCTAAGTTTCAGGTCTTAGTGCAGGTAGAGGCTCTGCAATTGAGTGCGTAGAGGCCTAGGGTAGAAGTTTGCAACTGAGTGCACGGACCCATGTAGCTGTGTGTGTAGGACAGATAGAGTCTATAATCATCTGAAGATATCAATAAAGAGAAGCATTCTACCAATTTTGTGTCTTTGTTTCCTGTTAATGCATCTTGTCATATTGTGTATGGTTTTCCTTTATACTACTTATGTGATGTGCGAATGTATGTAATTACGTTGGTTAATTGAATGCAAGTAAGAATATCTCTTTACGCAATGCTAACTGTGATTGTTTAATAAGATAAGTAAGACATTTAAGATAATTTGGGAATTTGCACAGTACGCTTCCGTCGTAGCGCAAAAGTACCTTTACCGCAGGTTAGGGCTGTGCGAAGGTCGATCGTACCCCTTCGCAGAGGTACTAAAGGGTGGAATAAAGGGATAGAGAGATAGAGCCCTAGAACTTAATGATCTACATGAAAGCAGTAACATAAGGAATAAACCGACATCACGACCATCTCAGGGTGCAGAAACTTGGTTCTAGCATCCCCCCACACTGCTTCGAGTAAGACTTTAGTCCACGCTCGACGGGCTGATGCCAAAAGGACCAGTTGTGTAGGGATTTGTTTGGCTAACTCATGCTGAACCTGGGTTAGGGCCCACACAGCCAACAAATGATTCCATTGCGGGGACCAAAATTTGCATAAGAGATGTGTGATGTCGTATCACTAGAATCCATCTAAGAAATAGATAGGAGACTGGAAGATCCATGAATTTGAGGCACAGGAGAATAGAAATCTGCAAATAACGAAGGAACAATGGCTGGATAGGTACCTATATATAGAAAACCACGAGATCTTTCTTGTTCCTTTTCAGTTGAGCTATACGAGTGGATCGCGAAGCTAGCGGATAGCTAAGGAAGGTGGAGACTTGATGGTACTATTGTTTTGACCCCAGAGTTAGTACAGAGATTGGAAGCCTATGAGGATAAGATCGCCCATGCTATCGATCACTGGCTCGATCGCATCATAGGAGGATTTTTGACTGAATTCACAGTCGATACCTCAGTCATCTACAGCGAGGCGGATCGATGCTTTTTCAAATGTCTACGAGGTAAGTACTTGAAGTCTTTGAATACTTGGATTAAGATGTTATTGTGCGAAAAATGGGTTATGCAGCTACCTTGATGTTTGGAGCTATGCGAAGCAGAAAAACTTACAGGAACAAAGGATGAAAGGAACCTGAATATACTCCTTTAATTTCACCTCCACTAGGTGACGAAGAGGGAGTAGCGCAAGCTTCTCCATGAAATGATATTCAGTTAATAAGACAAGGATTCCCACGACTGCCACCTCCACCCTCACCACCTCCAACTTCACTACCATCACCTGCAACTTTGCCCATACCACCTCCGCCTCCACCACAGTTCAGCATGGCAAATTCAGTGAAGCTGCCTTTGTTTGAAGGCTTGGGAAATGAAGACCTGTACCAGTTCTGGTTCATCGTGAAAGATGTATGGGAAGCTCAGGGCATCATAGATGATCTCATGAAGAAGGAAACCCTGGTCAATGCTTTGCAAGATCACGCGCTAACCTGGTACATCAACTACTCTAATGATAACCCAAACACTGGGGTGGAAGATATCCAGACCGAGTTGAATAAAGAATTCAGTAGGCCTAAATCTAAGGCACAATCGATTGTGGGGTTCAAGGAAATCATGATGAAAATAGGCGAGACACCTTGGGAATTAGATGAGAGGTTGAAAGGTAAAATCCGCAAAGCTAATATGAACTTAACAAATGGAAAGCACCGTGAATGGTTGGTGGCTTCGTTCCTGCCACACCTAAGGGTTGCGTTGTCACAACAGAAGATAACAACTCAAGTAGAGGCCTTGGAGATTGTAATGAGACTGCATGAAACACCGATGTAGGATCTAAATTTGGGGGTTCAATATATCCATGCGCAGTTTCAAAATCTTTGTCTTCATATGAAAAGTATGAAGAAGGACAGAACAACTCAACCAGAGGTGCGTGAAGAGGTATGGTGCTTGAAATGCAACAATCATGGGCATGACAAAGACCATTTTCCAGTCTTTTTGAACTACATTATAGGATGGGGATTGATGCCTTTGAGGCTGGAAGCTCAAGAAGGACCAAGTGCGGGGTCTGCGTTGTGGTGTGCTATATGTCAGGTAGTAGGAAAACATACGATGGATAACTGTCATTTGCTGCAAAAGTTTGTAAAAACACTACAACAACTATTTTGCAACTTCTATAGGCCGGTAGGGCATGATGAGCACAATTATAGGAGCTATGAATTGATGATGAATATGACACCTACCTATAGGGTTTAGGCAGAAATGCAGACCCTGACAAGAGTGTGGGGATGGAACGAACAGGATTTTAGGGGCGCGGACGAGGCTGAGGTGGAGGAGGACCTAGAAGAGGTTGGGGATAGCTAATCTGCTACAATTGTGGAGGACCAGGACACTAACCTCATGATTACACTAACCCAATGTGTCCGTCATCCAAATATTGCACTATTTGATTATGAAACTGAGAACTGTCCTACGCTAATAGCGAGGATATGTGACAAAGGGTAGCCACCTCCTCAGCCGACTCAGAACCTAGAGATGATAAGGTATGAGCTCACAAAGAGGATCCGTATGTGAAAATAGTGCTCCGAAGTGAAATTGAAATAGGAGATGATAAGGGGAAACAGCCTGAAGACAACACATGGGATCACAAAGCTCCGGCAAAGGAGTTTGAATTTGATTTGGAGCGGGCACACAAAACATGCATGGAAGCAAAGAAGAGATTCGCTGAGGCCTCCACCTCAGGGAACAAGGATAAGCCTAATCAGGACATGGACCCTTCTATGCTTAAAACCTTCCTAGAGACCTGCATGATGTTGCTACGTGATAGCAAAGTCGTGAAGGGATTAGAGGAGCTTATAAATAGATGCGCTGGAAACACTCCATGTAAGCATAAAACAAGGACAGAATGAGAGATGAGGCTAACCACGTAGATAAGAGAGTATGAAATGGATCAGGTTATTTTGGATATAGGGTCAGACGTGAACGCCCTATCGAAGTACACTTGGGAATGAATGGGAAGACCCACACTGCAGTGGTCTCCAATTCAGTTAAGGATGGCGAATCACCAAAAGATCATCCCCATGGGGCGACTGCAAGGGGTGACTATAGATATTAAAGGTGCGAGAGCGTTGGCTGACTTTGAGATAATAGAAATTGTGGATGATAGCAACCCCTACCCTGCGGTACTTGGCATTGATTGGGCTACTGATATGAATGAGGTAATCAACCTAAAAAAGAGAAATATGATGTTTGAGAAGAAATCTCTCCGCATAATAGTACCCCTAGATCTTGCTGAAGGATCGTGCTATACTGAACCAGTCCATGATTATGAGAGCGATGACAATCTAGAATGTATCTATAAGATAGAAACACGAGACCAAGGTTGGGTGAATCCAACAGCAGATGGACGAATTACATGGGATCATGAGAGTTCCTACACCTTGGACTCTGATGAAGAATTAGAGTGCTGGCAGAATTGGTTACATGAAGTAACCACACTGAGTTGTAACATGCTGACCTAGTCGCTATGTTGTGTGTTGTCAGAGGTAAGAAATCTACCCACCTATGATGGCCTGAATGATCTAGATATCTTTTTGGATGCATTTTAGAGGGAGGTACCAGAAAGGCAAAGCTTCCAGGCGTTGGACTGGGCACTACGTGCTACACCAGCAAGGTGGTGGGGTACGCACAAGGTTAGCTTTGATGATTGGTTCGAGTGTAGAAAGGTGATGAGAACATGGTTTGGGAAGCCGAAAGCGTAAATGACAGATAAGTATAATGGGAAGGATGATCCACATGTGCACTTGGCCAAGTGGGCTCAGGATTATGGAGTGAAGCCCCAACTTGAATGGATTCACTTGTTCTATCACACCCTAGATGTTATCTCGATGAAATAGTACTTAGAAACAGAGCTCCGCCATGGTATAGGTGAATGAGATATTCTACATGAAGGATTCATAATGACATTCAGCTTTGAGGACGGGTTTGAATGTATTGACGAGGCGCTACAAAAAGTGAAAGCAACAATCTTTAGGATACCACAAGTTTCTTTGGACCTGATTCAACCCGATTGGACTACTCAACTGAGTCATGCGTTGGAATGCTATAACGTGACCACTGAAGAAGAAGATGAGAATCTGCGAAAGATTAACATCCCTGAAACAGAAGGTCACCGCGAGGTTGAAGGACCGCAGATTGACAATCCTGATATAACTGCGCCATTGAAAACGAAGGAGGTAAATATTGGTACGGAGGAAGAGCCCAAATTCGCGAAGATTGCAGATTACTGGGATGACGTGATGATAGATAAGGTTTCTAAATTGCTCCATGAATACCAGGATTTGTTTCCTACCAAGTTTACGGATCTAAAAGGGATAATAGGAGACATGGGTGTTATGAAGATCACGTTGAAGCTCGATGCAAAATCGGTTTGGCAAAGACCTTACCATCTCAATCCGAAGTATAAGGAGAAGGTCTTCTTAGTGCTAGACAAGATGCTTGCGGAAGCAATCATTGAGCCTATAGAAGAATCTAATTGGGTAAGCCCAATGGTGGTACAGGAAAGGAAGCAGAAGGATTAAATAAGGATATGCGTAGATCTCAGGAAGTTAAATGATGCTTGTGTACATGATCCTTTCTCGACTTCGTTCATTGATGAAGTGTTCGACAATGTGGGTGGCCAGGAAGCATATTCCTTCACTGATGGGTTCTCCGGGTACCATCAGATCAAAATCGCGCTGGAGGATAGAAGCAAGACAACCTTCTCAAGTCAGTGGGGTTATTTCCAGTACACTCTAATGCCTTTCAGATTGAAGAATGTGCCTAGGATTTTTTCACCCGTAGTTGTTGCGGCATTCAAGGAATTTATTCATAAGTTATTGGAAGTATACTTTTATGTCTGGACTATGTTTGGGGTGGTGAAATGCCATGTGGCAAGCTTGCGCCTGATGCTCGATACCTGTCGAAGATACCAGATCGCGCTCAATCTGAAGAAATTCTTGTTTTTTGTTCTTTTTGAGACTCTGTAGGGTCATGTTGTTTGTAGACAGGGACTGATGGTAGATCCTGTGAAAACCACGATGATACTTAACTTAGAAGCGCTGAGGAGTGTGAAACAACTACACACTACCCTAGGCCATACTGGATATTACAGAAAGTTTATCAAGGGTTATGCCCACATCACCACACCTATGGAGAAGTTGTTGAAAAAGGATGTCACATTTCGCTCGATCGAGGACTATAAGAAAATCTTGGATGTACTAAAAGAAAAGGTGGTCACCATGCCAATTTTAGTCTTCTCGGATTGGAAGAAGGAGTTTCATGTACATGTCAACGTGTCATGTATAGCGATGGGAGCAGTACTAACATAGGCTGGCAGAGGAAACTTGGACCATTCTATAGTGTTCGCAAGTAGAAGGTTATCCAAGGTAGAGAAGAACTATTCCACCACCGAGCGTGAAGGGTTAGCCATGGTATACGTGCTTTAGAAGTTTAGACACTATTTTTTGGGTGGCCATTTTAAGATGTATACGGATCATTCTGTGTTGAAATACCTAGTCAATAAGCCTATGTTGGGGGGGAGAATCTATAGGTGGTTGTTATTGTTCCAAGAGTATGATTTTGAAGTTATTGTGAAGCCTGGATGACTGAACGCAAGACTAGACCAACTGTAGCACATCGACGCAGGGGAGGGGCCCACTAATTTGGAGGAGGGATTTCCTAATGCGCAACTATTTGCAGTGTGCATCGTAGATGGTCATTTTGAAGATATTATACACTTCATGATGACAAGAACTGCCTCGGAAGGATACACAGTCCAACAGAAGAAGGAGCTAGTGGTGCGCGCGATGAATTTTTCTCTCATTGCTGGGCATCTGTACAAAATGGGGTCTGATGAAATATTGAGACGATATGTACCAGAGTTTGAAAGGAGCAGTATCCTCATGGGCATTCATTGGCGTGCTGCGGGAGGACATTATGCAGGGAGAGCGACTGCATAGAAGATTCTACGCGCAGGGTTTTTGTGGCCAACCCTCCATCAATATTCAAAATCTTATTGAAAAGTGTGTGATGTGTGGCAAAGGACTAGCAGGCCATTGCAGAAGTTGAGCTACCTATGAATCCATAGATTACGTTACAACCCTTTGAGAAATGTGCGATAGATTTTGTGGGACCCATTCAACCCCAAGGGAAGAAGATGGGAGTGAGGTACATTTTCACCATGACAAAGTATTTGACTGAATGGGTGTAGGCATAGCCTGTAAAGGATTGTACTGGTGTGACTGCTACAAAGTTCCTCTTTGAGTATGTACTAATGTGATTTGGGTGTCCAAAGATTTTGATGAGTGATTGCAGTATGCACTTTCTGAATGAGAGTATTAGCGCGCTAACGGAGGAATTTCAGGTATATCACCAGAAGAGCATGCCTTATCACCCACATGCTAACGAGTTGGTGGAGGCATTCAATAAAGTGTTAGAGAATGCACTGAACAAGGTTTGAAATGCTCAACGAAGTGAGTGGGACCTGTGCATACCCACAGTACTATGGGCCTATCGGACGACATGTAAGAAGTTGACTGGACAAACACCCTTTAGGCTTGTATATGGTGTTGAAGCAGTGATGCCCATGGAATACAATGTGCCTAGTCTGCGCATAGCGGAATCCATAGGTATGATGGATCGTGAAGCCCTAGAAGAGAGGCTCACGTAGCTGGCTCAGCTTGAGGAAGAAATATTTCTTCCTAGATTTCACCAACAGGTCCAAAAGCAGGGCGAAAAAGCATGGAATCATCAACACATTAAGCTGTACACCTTTAAGGTAAATGACCTGGTTTTGTTATATGACAACAAGTTTGATAAATTTCCAGTGAAATTCGAAATGCACTGATTATGGCCCTGTGTCATTAAGGAGATTACCGGAGGAGGACCGATTCAGTTGGTTAAATTGAATGGAGATCCCTTCCTAGGAAAGGTGAATGACAGTCGATTAAAGCCATACAACGGTGGTCTGGCCATTTTCCTGTATGAAGGTGGCACAGTCTTAGAGCTCCAGGCAACTAAAAGGAGGTGCAGGACTATAAACTACACTGCTCAGTTGGGGAGTTGTGCGATTGGAGGATTGTGCGAAGCAAGGAATTCTCAGTGCGAAGGGAGTTGCACTACCCAGGAAGAAATCACGCAGGTTGGCCGGAAAGTGACCATTAAAGTCACTGTTCATGATTTGACAGTAGAAATGCGGCAAAGTGGAGTGGGTGGCTGACATTTAAGACAAAATTTATGGGTCAGATCCTTCAAAATATACCGCCAATTTGATGAACCGAATTTGGGGGGAAAAGTCGAATTTGAATTCAAAAGGCCCTATAAATTACAAGTGGTTGTCCAACAAAAAACACTTGGCATTTTGAGCATTGAATTGTTGAGCTCTCAAGTGCAAATGAACCGAGAATTCTTCGAGGCTCTGATAGTGAGTCCAGCATTTGCAAACTTACCAGAGACGTCACGAGCACTGTTTGAAGGCATTACGTCGACACCTGCAATAGCTATAGATACCGAAGAAGTGACAATGGAGGAGTCGATGCTGGAAATTTCTATGGAGGCCGAAGAAGATGCTCCATAGGTTGCTGAAGTATTAGCGGAAGTCCCTAAATCACCAAGGACATCGAGACCAAAGCCCACCCCAACCAAGGAGAGCACGAAGGATAGGAAGGGCAAGAAGCCTGCAATGCTAGTGCATGCATTACCAAGAAGAAACCCACTGAAGGACAGGGCCACCACATAGGAGAAGCGAAAGGCCATCAATGAGGAGTGGGGGAGGAAGAAATTGAAGACATCTCAATGGATGATGAAGATGTGGGAATAGACATGGAGGAAGTTGAAGCCTATGGTGTTGACCTTATCACTCAGATGCCTGAGTATGTCCCTCCGTGCAATGGAAAGACCAAGGTCCCGAAAGATATCTATGAGAGAAAGGTCCACTTGTAAACCCCCCTACAGCTGGATGAAATTGTTTTTGAAGGGCCACATTTGGGGTGGGTTCCTCTATTAAAGCTCAAAGATTGGGACTTGGTCGAGCATGAGAGGTTCCCACACTTGGCGACTGAACAACTGATGTGCTGCATTATTGATACAACCACCGGAATGACCATATTGGAGCCGCGAAGGTGGGCTAGAGGAGTAGACAAGGTATGTATGCTCAACCTGCTATTAGTGCCACACTACAATCGCACCCCAATTACAGTCTTGGTCATCAAGCAGCTGCTATGCTTGGTGCATGATGGGTGTCTATGGCTGGAGGAGCCAATATCCATCACTAATAGATTGATCCATAGAATCATGCGGTTTCCCTACACAGGAGAAAATCCGGCCATAATGTTTGCGGAAAAGGTGACGAGCAGGACCTCGCGGAGGCCATGAAAGATAAGTTTATGTTGGTAAAGAAGTCATGTGGATATGCCATATCTAGCATCTATGACCCTGCTACAAAGCTGGCTACATAGATTTTAGCAGGGAAGGTGATGAGAAAGTGTTGCGTCGATGAGGTGTTGGTGCTTCTCATCGCACTAGCAGCGCAGTGTGCCGAAGGAGTTTAGTTAAATTGGGCAGACTATCTCTGCGGTGAGTTACTTGCAAACTGCTGAGAGGCACATGAGCTCAGCAAGATGTTCCACTACATGTCTCTCTTGTTGTCTATTGTGCTGGTAGCATGGGAGCTGCCAGAGGATAGTCAATTACCTTAGGTTGCATCGAACCTTCCAGAGGCAGCGAAGTACACTTCATTGTGGGTGACCAAGGATGCACAACACATCAAGGACAGAAATATCTTTTGGATCTTGATGTAGATGAACATCCACATGGCTATTAATCATAAACTGCGGTTTTCGCCTACAGTGTTTGCCAACCTACAGAGCTACGGAGAGTTTAAAGTAGATTTTCACCATGTGTCCATAAAGGCACAGAAGGACCTTGCGCAGACATGGTATGACTTGCCTCACCTAGTAAGGGATGTCGCCATTGATTCATTACTTGACAGCTGGCTAGCAAAATGGCGCACTATAGTAGACTTGGCGGTGGGAGGGAGTAAGTCTGTCGTGCAATGCAAGAAGGACGAGGCCAAGCTCAAGATGACGCAGCTCGCCGAAAAGAGAAAGAAGGAGGCCACTGACAAGGCCCAGGCAGAGTGCAATGCTACTCAGGAGATGGAGAAGCAAATAGGTAGAATAGAGCGAGGCTCTGAAAAAGATGCGAGGTCACCTTCACTCGAGACAGAGGAAGAGATGGACGAGCAATAGAACAACATGATGCAGACCCACAGGCGATGTCCACCTGCATCAACCGTCCAAGGGAGCAAGAGAAAGGACAGTCCAGGAAGAAATCCGTGGCCACTAAGACATCGCTAGACCCAATCACTAAGACATCAGTGACATGGTATAAGATGTCACTGCAGAGGCCCTACAACAGTTTGAGTAGCAGCAGTAACTCATATTAGGGGCTATCTAGACAGGTCTGCAAGAGCTATAGACCTGTGCATCATAGGCTGGCACGATGTCAAACAGCCTTGCTATCGACACTTCAGAAGCCGCTGAGATGCTGCGCGGGAAGGCCTCCAACGCGATAGTGCTACCTGATGGAGAACTGACCACAGAGAATGAAGAGGACAGACCCACTGTGAGCACCCTCAAGGGAGTAGGGTTGAATCTAGAAGCACTCCATGGTGAAGCGCTCCACCTATTGCATGATGGAGTGATTGCAGAGTTGAGGGCCCATGAGCACCACGCCCTACAGGTGATCAGTGAGCAAAAGATCAATAATGAGAAGATTGCACTACAATGAGACTCTACCATCACCACCTTGACTGAGGCAATTGACCAAAACAAGTGTATACTTCACGTCGTGGAGGAGGCATGCCGAATGGTCCCAGAGTTTGCCATTCTAGAGTAAGAACTAGTCGAGGTGCATGTTCACAAGTTGGCTACAGGGGTGCATGACGCCCGTATAGAAATGGCGAGGGTTCAGTTGGAGTTGAACCTACAGATCACCGAGTTATAGTTGAAGGCTCATCCTTCAACTCTGCCAAAAGTAAAGGAGCAGCGTACAACCACTGCCACAGAGGCAATAGTGGCGGTTGACAGTGTAGTAGCAGACTGCAAGCAACTTTTTGAGCAGTCGTTCGAGGTCCTGATGAGCTTGCAGGAGGACCCTAATGTACAACGATTAGAGATAGAAGTGCACGAGATGCAACAATGCTATGATGAATTCAAGGCACAGCGCAAACCGTCGCACTCACACAGAGACTCGCAAAGTTGCGGGAGGTGAAGCACCTGAAAGAACAGGTGGATGTAGCATTGCACAAGGAAGTAGTGCTGAAGGCACTACTGAAGCCCTGGCTAGATGAGGCTTATGCGACTATGACCTTTATTGAAGGAAAGATTGTGACTCTATAAGAAACTCAGAAAAAACTTTAGGCCAACAGTTCAGGAGCAGTGACCGAGCACATGGTTGAAGATGCGAAGTAGGCAAACGCACAATGCACCATCAAGGTTGTCGTCATACAAGTCGAGCTGGGAGGTCTCCACACTAAGATCTCCGTGCCTATCGAGAAAATCAAGGGCAAGTCACAATTTTTATGTTGGGGGCCTGTTGGGAACGGGATCCCCCGAGGATAGTTTTGGGGCTAAAAGCGCATGTTGTGGGTCAAGTTTTGTAATAAAGTGTAAATTCTTCTCATTTTGTGGTCGCGGAGCACAAAGGTGTCATGAGTCATAAAGGGTTGTCTGCCCTTGTTTTATAAAGTAAAGTCAGTTGTAAAGATCTACCCATGGTCCACAGACCATGGGATTGTATAAAAAGAGCTAAGTAAGTAAGCTCTAGGTAGTCTTAGTAATAAGTTTTGGTAGAAGTAAGAAGTCTTGAGCGATAAGTGGAGAAGTCTAAGTTTTAGGTCTTAGTGTAGGTAGAGGCTCTGCAGCTGAGTGCATAGAGGCATAGGGTAGAAGTCTGCAGCTGAGTGCGCAGACCCTTGCAGCTGTGTACGTAGGGTGGAAAGATTCTATAATCATCTGAAGATATCAATAAAGAGAAGCCTTCTACAAATTATGTGTCTTTGTTTCATGTTAATGCATCCTGTCATATTGTGTATGGTTTTCATTTAGACTACTTATGTGATGCGCGAATGTATGTAATTACGTTGGTTAATTGAATGCAAGTAAGAATATCTATTTACGTGGCACTAACTGTGATTGTTTAATAAGAGAAGTAAGATGCTTAAGATAATTTGGGAATCTGCACGCTACGCTGCCCTAGCAGCGCGAAAGTACCTTAAATTGTAGGTTAGGGCTGTGTGAAGGTCAATCATACCCCTTCGCAGAGGTACTGAAGAGCAGAATAAAGGGCTCGACAGACAGAGCCCTAGAACTTAATGACCTACGTGAAAGTAGGAGAAGAAGGAATAAACAGACATCACAACCATCTCAGGGTGGGGAAAATTGGTTCCAGCATCCCCCCACACTACTTCGGGTGAGACTTTGGTTCGTGCTCTCCGAGATGATGCTGAAAGGGCCAGTAGTGTAGGGATTTTTTTGGCTAACTAATGTTGAACTTAGATCAGGCCCCACACATCAAACATAGCCACATGCTGTTGACTTATTCATCAAGTAGGTTTCCATCAAAGGAAAACTCATCAAGGACAGCCCATTAGCCATAATTCCAACATCATCAATTAAATCTACATGAAATGAATACAAGATAGAGTGTAAATGACTAATAACTCATATGAGACTTGAAAAGAAGGATCACCACCTTCTTCCCTTAACTATTTTGACATTAATTAGGTCTTGCATCCATTATCCTTTCAGTTACAAGTAAATACATGAAATAACCATGACTATAACTAGTCACATAACCATGCTTATAACTAGTATTAAACCATGTAAATAACAATAAGATAACAAATATTAAGGCCACATAATAACAAGTACAAAAGTTAGATAAATTAGATTTTATTAAACATAGGCAAGACTCAACCAGGTTGTTAGGGTCCCAGCCTAACCCCCTTATTTATGTCATGGGATCACGTCATAGTCAAGAGTCAATAAAGCCCATATTAATATTTGTAAGTGGTTAACCCGCAATTAATGACGGGACCACAGTTAGTTGCAAATGGGTCGTAGTATTAGATAGATGGTATTAATAAAACCCACGGTATTGGCCCGTGGTATTGCATGTATGAGTCATATATAAAGGATAGAGACTCCCTGGGAGGAGCATTGTGTCTTGTTTTTGTAATTGAGCTCTGCTCTATTGGAGGTTGCCCCCTCAAAGAGGCATGTGAACATTGCTCTCTGAATAATA
Source organism: Pinus tabuliformis (assembly GCA_031772625.1). Taxonomy (NCBI): domain Eukaryota; kingdom Viridiplantae; phylum Streptophyta; class Pinopsida; order Pinales; family Pinaceae; genus Pinus; species Pinus tabuliformis. The sequence goes on from CM062817.1 coordinate 796,661,602, forward strand.
AAATCATTGCTATTCTGTGTTCTGGGTATCTTTTCTTCGCATATTCTGTATTTGGGTATTAATTTGCAGGTTAAGAGCATAACAAGTGGTATCAGAGCACTTTCCAGGGCTCAGTGGGATCTCCAATTTTTAGCAATTTTTTTTTTTTTGGATAGAGATGTGTTCCGGCGTCTTTAAACCGCGGGATTTGTTGTTAAGCGCATAAACCTATGGATTTGGGGAGGCATGCACGCAGGAAATACAAGAGGTGGTCATGTCTGTTGGACTCCCTTGTAACCCTTGTGGGTACCCCTTCGAGTAGTAGCGCATTAGACAGAACCGCGCACGGACTGTCTTCCACGTACCCTCTGGGTATATAGGAAGCCCCCTAGGCTCCCTTGAAACCTCGCCATAGATAAACCTTTGGCCGTCTTGTGGCTACAGTACACCGAGAACAGCACTCGGAGAGATTACTCGCCCGTACGATAGGGTAGTCGGGTTGTACGGCTAAGGGTATGGTCGATCCTCCTTAGTTAGAGCCCTGAAACATTGGGCCGAGTACTACTGTCAGACCCTTATGTATATTGCGATCTGTAGCACCTGACACTCCTCTAGACCATAGTTCCCTTTTCTATCGGGGGATCACACATCATCTATTCTAGATCCGTGTGTGCAAAGACGTGCCGTGGCAGCAGACATCAGTCCCGCAGCTCCATCAGATCCGCAGCAGCAGTTGTTCCACCATTCAGATCTCTCAAATCCACCAGATCGGAGTTGTTGTGAAGGGTTCCTATACCGGGGTCTACTTTTCGCAGGACTTTTGGCAGCATTGACATTTTGAGGATTTGGCGACTGCAGTATTGATAAAGGAGTAAAACTCCGTTAGGAGTTTTCCAAAAAAAAAAAAAAGAGTCTGAGATCTTCCGGGGTGCTTATTGGTGATCTAGCCCATCAGAATCAGGATGGCGAGCTGAGCAAGGTGGTACCATTCAATTTATTAGAAAAATAAATTTAGGCGGTCCCAATTTTTCATCCGGTTGGTGTATGGTAGAAACTAGAGCTCAAGCGATGGCCAATGAAAGGATGGACAAACTTGAAGACACTGTGAACACCATCCACACTGCGATGAACTCCCTCCAACGTGAGATTAGCGGACTAAGTCTCCAAGTACAGGAAGCACTCTCGAAGGGCAAGGAACCAGCCCACGAGGAGGCGTATAAGGGCCATGAATACCATGAGGGTGAGTCGAGCCACTCTCTTCAGGTCTGGCACACCCATCCACCAACCAGTCAGCGACCTCCCAAATTGGATATGCATAAATTTGACGGGTCTCACACGTTAACATGGCTAGCACAAATGGAGCAGTATTTCAAATTGAATCATATCCTAGATGATTGGACTAAGCTTATGGTGGGGACCATGTACTTGGACAATGAACGATGGCAATGGGGGGAATGGCATCAGCGTTGCAATGGACCTTTTCAGAATTGGGACCAATTTACCAAAGCTCTTCGAAATCGCTTTGAACAAGAAGACTCTTTTTTGGGGCGTCTCACTAAGCTCCGACAGACGGGGACAGTGGATGAATATATTACCGCTTTTGAAGCCTTAGCCTTCCGCACTAAGGGTCTCACAGATGAGTTCTACACGGAATGTTTTATCAGCGGTCTTAAAGAAGCCATCAAAGCTCAAGTTCTACTCCACCACCCTCCCACGTGGACAGAGGCTTGCCAGGTAACTCGTAAGGTGGAACGTGCATTAGCAGCCCAATACAGCCGCCCCAATTTCCCCGCTAAAGGTCGTCCCCCACAGGCTCCCAACACGACTCAGACACTTAAGATTCAAAAGGTGTCACCTGCGGAAATGGCCAAAAGAAGGAAGCAAGGACTATGTTACTACTGTGATGAAAAATATTCCCCGGGTCATAAATGCAAGGAGCCCAAGTTTTTTCAAATAGATGCCACTGACTATAGCTCCACCGAGGAAGATCCACCACTTGAGGAATCGGAGGCAATCGAAGAAGACAAGCAAAAGGAGATTGTATCTGACGAACCAGTTATTTCGCTAAATGCGTTGGCAGGAATTTCTTCCCTTCAAACTCTCAAAATCAGGGGTTTTCTTAAACATCGCCCAGTAGTAGTCTTGATTGATAGTGGAAGTACCCATAATTTCATCCATAAAAAAATCACAGAAGCAGTGCATTGTTTTGTACGGGCGGTCTCTAACTTCCATGTCCAAATTGCAGATGGGGGCACAATGAAATGTGAAGGCCGCTGTGAAAATGTCAAACTTCAAATGGGGGATTATCAGTTAAAAACCCACATGTTTGCCATACACATGGGGGGTTGCGACATTGTCCTAGGCGCTGAATGGCTCCGCACTCTTGGGCCAATCACAATGGATTTCCAGGAGTTATATATGAGTTTTAAGCAGAACAACTCCACACATACCCTCCGTGGACTCCAGGCGGGAGCTCCCTCAATCATCAGCTCGCATAGGATGGAAAAATTGTTAAAAAAGGGCCATCATGGAGTGGTCGCTCAATTTAATGCCATCCAGGTAGTCGAAACCTTGTCTCTGCCAATTCAGCCTGAGATGCAATAGATTTTAAATAACCATAGGACGGTCTTTGACAAGCCTCATGAGCTTCCACCCTCGCGAGAGGAACATGATCATAGCATCACCTTGGTTCCAGGGGCCCAACCCCCAAATGTGCGGCCATATAGATATCCGTTCACCCAAAAGAATGAAATAGAGAAAATCATCAAGGAATTGTTGGAAGCAGGTGTCATTCGTCCCAGCATTAGTCCTTATTCATCCCCAGTGGTCATGGTCCTCAAGAAAGATAGGGAGTGGTGGATGTGTCCCGACTTCAGAGCCCTCAATAAGTTGACAGTCAAAGATAAATTTCCCATCCCGGTGGTTGATGATTTGTTGTACGAACTCAATGGGGCTCAATTCTTCACTAAGTTGGATCTTCGCTCAGGCTACCACCAAATTCGCATGAAGGAAGTTGACATTCCCAAGACGGCTTTCAGAACTCATGAAGGCCATTATGAGTTCCTGGTCATGCCATTTGGTCTCTGTAATGCCCCCTCTACTTTTCAGAGCCTTATGAATCACATTCTCAAACCATATCTCAGAAAATTTGTCCTTGTCTTCTTCGATGACATCCTCGTCTATAGTGGTACTTGGGCGACACATCTTCAGCATGTAGATCTACTCTTGCAACTGCTCCGCAAGCATAAATTATTTGTCAAAATGTCTAAGTGTTCGTTTGGCATGGAAGAAGTTGAGTATTTGGGCCACATTGTGGGGCGTGAAGGTGTCAAGGTGGACCCCAAAAAGATCCAGGCAATGCAAGAATGGCCTCAACCTAAGACCTTGAAGAGCTTGAGAGGATTTTTGGGTCTCACAGGCTATCATCGTAAATTTGCCCGCAACTATGGCCGCATAGCGAAGCCCCTCACTCAACTCCTCAAGAAAAATTCCTTCTTCTGGAACAAGGAAGCACAACAGGCATTTACTGCTCTCAAAAACGCCATGTGTTCCACTCCAGTCTTAGCACTACCTGACTTCACCAAATCCTTTGTCATTGAATGTGATGCTTCGGGTACATGTATTGGGGCGGTCTTAATGTAGGAAGGGCGACCATTGGCCTTCACAAGCCAACAACTCAGTGGGAGGAATCTGGGCCAATCTACCTACGAGAAGGAAATGATGGCCATCTTACATGCAGTCGAGACCTGGCGACCTTACTTATTGGGCCAATGTTTCCAGATCCGCACAGATCATCACAGTCTTAAATATTTTTTGGAGCAATGCCTATCCTCCCCACAACAAAATAAATGGTTAGCCAAAATGCTGGGACATGATTATGAGATCATTTACAAGAAAGGGAAAGACAACAGCGTAGCAGATGCATTATCTCGCCAATTTGAGGAGGAAAGTACTCTGCTCACAATTTCCCTCCCCATTCCAGATTGGATTGAAGAGGCTCACAGGGAATGGTTTTCACACCTCGGGCTCTCCCAACTCATTTCTCAATTGCAGGTCGATCCTAATTCCAGCAAGGGCTACTCGTGGCAGAATGATATTCTTCGCTACAAGGACAGAGTTGTAATATCACCAACATCCACCCTCAAAAGTCGCATTTTGGCAGAATTGCACTCATCTCCCATTGTAGGACATTCAGGCTTTCAGAAGACATATGCTCGCACCAGAAGATCATTTTTTTGGATAGGCATGAAATAGGACATCCTTACTTTCGTAGTAGAATGTGATGTCTGTCAATGCCACAAAGGGGAAACCGTCAACACACCAGGCTCATTACAACCATTGCCCATTCCGGCATCAATTTGGACGGAGGTTTCTATGGATTTCATTACAGGTCTTCCAAAGTCAGGGAACAAGTCAGTCATCATGGTGGTGGTGGACCGACTGTCGAAGTATGCTCATTTCTGCACCCTACCCCACCCGTTTACACCAACTTTGGTTGCTCAATCTTTCATGGATCAGATCTTCAAATTGCATGGCATGCCCACTTCTATTGTGTCCGACCACGACCCGATCTTCACCAGTAATTTTTGGCAGGAACTCTTCAGAATACAAGGCACTCAACTCAAACTCAGTACTTCATATCATCCGCAAACAGATGGTCAAACCGAAGCCGTCAACAAATGTCTAGAAACCTACCTTAGGTGTTTCACTTCAGAAAAGCAACACCTTTGGGTACAGTGGTTACCTCTGGCTGAATGGTGGTATAACACCAACTATCATGCCACCACCAAAATGACTCCCTATGAAGCAGTCTATGGTCAACTTCCGCCTTCCCCTACTTCTTATCTCAAGGGGTGCTCCAAAGTACAAGCAGTGGATCAACTCCTACAACACCGCGCAACCATGCTCTCCCATCTTAGAGAGAATCTTCATCAAGCTCAGAACCGCATGAAGCAACAGGCCGACCAACATCGCTCAGAGCGCCAATTTCAAGAAGGGGATCAGGTCTTTTTGAGGCTGCAACCATATAAGCAAACATCACTCAAACACAAGGGTTGTCAAAAGCTCTCTCCAAAATTCTACGGACCATTCCAAGTACTTCAGCGCATTGGAGAAGTGGCTTACAAGTTGGCTTTGCCACCTATGGCAAAAATCCATCCAGTTTTCCATGTATCGTGCCTCAAGAAAGTGATTGGGAACAATTGCCGAGTCCAAACCAGTCTACCTGAATTGGACGAAGAAGGGTCAATCTGGCTTCAACCCGAATAGGTTCTAGATACATGAGACAAGCACCTGCACGACCGCATGATTAAGGAAGTCCTCATCAAATGGAAAGACACCTCTCCGGAAGATGCAACTTGGGAACCAGCCACTATTCTTCAGCAGTTTCCGCAGCTTCAGCCTTGAGGACAAGTCTAGTCTTAAGGGGGAGGGCATGTTAGGGTCCCACCCTAACCCCCTTATTTATGTCATGGGATCACGTCATAGTCAAGAGTCAATAAAGCCCATATTAATATTTGTAAGTGGTTAACCCGCAATTAATGATGGGACCACAGTTAGTTGCAAATGGGTCGTAGTATTAGATAGATGATATTAATAAAACCCATGGTATTGGCCCGTGGTATTGCATGTATGAGTCATATATAAAGGATAGAGACTCCCTGCGAGGAGCATTGTGTCTTGTTTTTGTAATCGAGCTCTGCTCTATTGGAGGTTGCCCCCTCGAAGAGGCATGTGAACATTGCTCTCTGAATAATAAAATCATTGCTGTTCTGTGTTCTGGGTATCTTTTCTTCGCATATTCTGTATTTGGGTATTAATTTGCAGGTTAAGAGCATAACAAGGTTGGGGACTTCCACGTACCACCCTGTTACACTAAAATTTGTCACCATGACTATTTGCAGTTAGTATGGCTCCATCAACTGTCATACTATCCTCCTTGGCAAGTCTTATACCTCTGCTCCTCATGTCAAACTCCAAGAAAGAGAGAAGGTCTTTAAAAAGTCAATTAACTCTGGTTACGCAGTTTCTCTTAACCTTACCAGCGTGTACGCACCCCAAGTTCACGATACCTGCATACTTGTACACTCTGTCTGTAAAGGGGTGGGTGCGTACTCCTGTAAACGTCAAAAGCCGCGAGTTTTACTTCAAAAAAGTTACTTGTGGTCGATTCTAGAGCATTCTAGAAGTTGGTTTAACGTGTATTGAGCGCCTCCAGATGGTTCATGTATCCCTATGAAAGAGGAACTTATCCCATCAAGAGGGGAGCTATCCCATTCAAAGAGGGGCTTATCCCATTGATGGTGGACCTGATTAACTTCCTCTGAAGCACTATAAATATAGGCATTGGGCCAGAGGGAGGGGAGGTTGAAAGCTGAACATTCCTAAGGGTAGATGCTGCTGAAATTAGGACTCCATTATAGAGCTTGAGAGGAGAGATTCCCATCCTTTCTTAGCTTCATTTGGAAGTGGGTGAGCTGATCAAAGTAAAGGAGAACTCTTGCTGGACCCTGGGAGGGACCTGCACAACACCAAGGCACTGGTTGTAATGGTTTCTTTTGTTTCCACTTAATACAATTAAGTTCATTTTTCTCAACAAGTTGTTATACATAATTTGTTTCATATACTCCTTGGTCTTTATGATGAATATGTTTTATTTTATGAGTTATTCAGGTGCTATGTAATCGTTTACTTGTTAGTGAATGCAGGTTTCGAAGAGAAGGAGGAGCTCATCTGGATTGGAGAGGCTAGACCGCTACAAAGCGTTGGACTAAAGGTATGTTATAAACACCTGATTGCTTGTATTCTAAATGCATATTTAGGGAAAGATAGTGCTTAATTGTCTTGTTTGTCACTAGAAAGCCTTAGCTTCTAGGGAGGTCGGTTTTGTCCGCAAAATTGACTCTTTCCACATGACAAAATGGCGACTCCACTGGGGATTCCATGGATTTGATTGATTTCTCTTTTGATTGATACTTTGATTTGAGAAAAGTCGATTTCTTTCTGGTTTTTGACTGATTGACTGTGAATTTGGGTGGAATAGCTTAGGGTTAAGTTAGATTTTACTTTTCTTGGTTTTGCTAGAAGTACGCAGCCTCTGCGTTAAGCACAGTGCGTACTTGTACGCACTGCAGCTTTGTACACAGAGCGTACACGCACCTGTGCAAACATGCTGCCTGCGTACCCTGTCAAAAGTTGAGAAAATTTCAATTTTTTCCTTTGTGTCTCTTAGATTTTGTTTATAATTTGTTTTTGCTGCCCAGATCCACTGGTTACCTGTCAAAAGTCTTCATCTAAGCTTGTTTCATTAGTATCAAGGGTTTTAGTGAAATTCATAGAAGTTCTAGCCCTAGGGTTTAGAAGTTGGTCTTGTAGTTACTTTGGCTTTAGAAGTTGTAAAACCTTGGATCTCCCTGGTCTTTTCAGTCTTCTTAGGAGTCGGACCTTTCATAAAATCCACCTGTGTGAGAAACCTACCTTTGTGTTGTCTCTTTGCGGAATTTCGAGAAAGCTTGTTGGTTAAGCTGTGAATTTCATTCTTAAGAAAGAGAACAAAAGATTTTGATTTTTGTTTTTGACTGGTTTATGATTCTGCATGAACTAGTCCTTGGTTGAATTGTAACTAAGTAAAACATCCCGGAATTATATTTTGTAGGCTTTTGCCTCATTAGATTTGCTTTTAGGTGAATTTCTCTTAGATTTGCTTTTAGGTAAAATTGAGTTGATTTGTCATAGATTTTTTAAATTTGATTTTTGTTAAGTAGTTTTACATGCTTTGTTAATATAGGAAAAAATACAAAAAATCTCTTTTGAAGAAAAGTTTGTTTTAGTAGCGTTTGAAGTCTTTGAGAAGAGAAAGGAATTTTCGTGAAATAATTAGTGGTCATGTGTTGTATGCTTTGGAAAAGATAAAGAGATTGTTTCTTTGATTTTCGTTGCCAAGAAAGTTGTCTTTATATCAATTTTACATTCTCCAACTCTCTTAGCTAGGGAATTCATTGAAAAAAGGAAAGTTAGTTTAAATCATCCTAGGTGCATCTTTTTAGTGTATTTGAGTCGAGTCTACACACCATCAGTTTCATCTCCACTACCTTTTGTCCTAAAGAAAAGCCATAAAAATTAACGCTTAAAGTAAAATTAACTTAGTAACTTTTTATTTACTAGGGCTCTGAAACACCAACATAGATCAGGCTAGTGTCTTGGAGTAGGAGAGTAATTAACTCTCCAAGATAGCAAAACCAAACAATTAGCTCATCTTGTGGTAGGATAAATCCAGCTGTTACATTTATGCTCTGGGAAAGCTCCTCTTAAAGGAGAAGCACGAGATCGTGTCCGAACCAGAGAGGGGATCATTCCTCCTTCATTGGGAACGATGCCAGATACGCACGTATTACAAACGGTAAACCTCGGATTATTGTCGAGGAGCCTAGGGTCACTTGTCGGTAAACCTTGGATTATTGTCAAGGAGCTGGCAAGGGGATTGAGCTTGATACTCTGCCCTTGCGTGCTATCGGATCGTAGACTGTTCCCCCAGGTGTATTTGTTGCTGTTGGTGACCTTAGTGACCATTATCTTTAGGGTTCTACCCAAGGTGACGGTGGAGGGATGATCCCACTGTACCTGGAGCAGACGTCGGCTAGACTCACTTGGATTTTCCGGGGGGTTCACTTCACTCGAGACGGTTAAAGTGGAGGAACTTGTGCCAGTCTATTCATTAAGTAGGTTTCCGGGGTAACTGTTCCACCCGCCACATCTGTACTGAATTCGGCGATGTTGGGCTTCATCACCAACTAGTTTTTTCGGTCCAGAAGGCTATTGTTTGTGTATGGTTTGACGCCCTAGATTCGTTAAGCGTGTGATTCGAATTTGTTTGGTTCTTTAGAGACTTTAGGCAGTTTTCTTTGAGATTTTACTTTGTTTGCGTGTGCAGTAGTTAAAAGTTTTTAACTGTGGCTGAATTACCGAGACAGTCCCGTAGACTTTGGGGCCAGTCTCCTGAGATTGTAACCGTGGCCAATTTGTTGAGACAGTCACGTAGACTTCGGGGCCAACCTCCTGAAGACGTCCCGAGTCATTACGAAGGTTTGAAAGTCCTTGTAACTCCTAGTGGAAGTAAAATAGGTTCACCTGAAGAAGGAGAGTCTTCGTTGGTAGTCCATCCAGATTACCAAAGTCTAGAAACAGGTTAAAATCCCGAAGCTATTGCAGTTTCCGAGCTTGCTGCTAGTTTTTCATCTACCAGTGATATAGACGAAGAACCTGAGATATCTGAACCTGTTACTCCAACTTCTAGTGCTCCTGATTCACCTAGGGTAGAAAGAGTCATCACCGAAAATCTTCCTTCTGGTTTGATAGCTATTGAAGAACTTGCTCCAGAAGAAGAAATAGGCATCCCTATCCCTGAAGATCAACCTACTATTGATCTAAGGGAGCGTGAATCCATTTTTTACAGTCCACCTAGAAGTACTACTTGGTATCTTTCGTTAACTAATTATTTGGACAACTCAGGGTCAAGTTTTTCTCCACCTCACACTCCCTATCCACCTGGAGGTATTTATACTCCTGTAAATATGTCAGGTCAGTCGTCTATGTTTACTCAATCTCCTGAATCTTTCTTGTACAATGGTCCTTCTGTTCCCTCTGGGTATCAGTCACTTTCTGGTACTTTTGCGGGAGCATCTCCTCAACCCATTGAACATGGGTTATTAACTGGAAACAATGGTAATAAACCGTTGGGTGTAGGAGACATTTACATGATGTCAGGTTCAATTCCCAGTTCTCAACCTCAAGGTGGCCAGTTACCGCCTGGGGGGCAGCCTCAATTAACGCCTGGGGGGCAACCTCAAGGTACACAAATTGCATCTGGGGGGCAACCTCAAGGACAGTATGTACCCGTGGTGCAATACATTCCTCAAGGTCAACCCTAGCCTCAATATGTACCCCAAGGTCAACCTCAGTATCAATTTATACCTCAAGGTCAACCCCAGTATCAGTACTTACCTCAAGGGTATCTACCCCAAGGTCAGTACTCGAATCAAGGTTATCAACCACCCCAAGGTCAATCTTATGTTCAAGGTACGGGAAATGTACCTTTCAATTATCAATCCTACCCTCAATCCGGTTATGGATCTCAATATCCTCAACCTGTCATGGGTCAATACCCTGGAATGAACATAGTGTGGGATCCATTGCAAGTTCAACAGGTATTGCAGCCAAGTGTACAGTTGTCATCTCAAGTTGGACAACCTTTAGTTTCTAGTTCACCCCAGCAACCAGTCCAGTCTAATGTTCAAACTTCTGTACCTTCGGTAGTTTCTCAGTCTGGGCCTATTGCCCCTAGTACTCCATCTCAAACGACTGCTGCAATTACCGCAACATCTGTTCAGTCTACCACACTTACTTCTGGAGTATCGACAGCTCTGGTTTCTACTGTCTCTGTAACTACTCCTCAGACATCTTTACCATTGTCTGGATCCACGATTCAAACTACGGTTCAGATGCCTGTAGGACAACCTGGTTTAAGTACGGTTTTCACTAGTCAACCACAATTCACTTATCAACCGTACCAGGGACAGTACCAATACGGGCCTGCTGTCCAGCAGCCAGTTTACCAGTATCAATCGTATCCTGGGTACACTTATCAACAACTACAACAACCCCAGTACGGTCCGGTTAATCCTGGTTTTCCGGGAGGATACAATATCCCGAATGCGATTCCTATTCCAAGTTATCCTGGATATCCTCCTCCTGGGACTGGTCTCGTGACCCAGATTTTTAGGGATCCTAATCGGCAATTACCGTTTATCGCAACTTTGGATTTACCAGACTTGTCGCGCCTAACGAACGATCCAATAAATTATCTTCCGTTTTGGCCGCCAATGCCAAATAAGTTGCCCAGTGACATACCCAAGTTCAAAGGTAAGTCTGGAGAGGACCCGTCGAATCATGTGATGACTTACCACCTCTGGTGTGCCTCTAATTCCATCTCGGATGATTCGATCTGCTTACGTCTTTTCCAGCGTACTCTCATTGGTCTCACGGCCAAGTGGTACATTGAGTTACCACGGGCCACTTTTTATAATTTAAGCCAGTTAGCTACCTCGTTCTTAACTCATTTTCAGTTGCCGGTCAGATATGATAATGGCACAGAGTTACTAACTTCATTAAAACAATCGACGTCCACTTATATTTCCGATCATATTCATGAATGGAGATGTCGAAGGCGATTAGTGAAAGTTTTTATCCCGGACCAAATCTTAGCTGAATGGTTTGTTAAATCATTATTACCGAAGATTACTGAAGACGTAGCTAAGGCCGGAGTAGTTACTGAGGAGCAAGTGATTGCTCAAGCGCAGTACCTTGACTTAGTTTATACTCAGTCAGGTACATTACACGAAAAGATCCTAGATCTTCCTAAGTCAAATCAAATCGCTGCTGCTCCTTCGGGGTCTCATGCCGCTGATGGCATGATTGGTACAGTGAATACTAAAAGCAAGAAGAAATCCTCAAAGAATTCTTCTCCTATTATAACCTTACCAGACTCCCCGACAGGAGAATCTTCTGCTGAAGTTTCCGCCGATATTCACGCTGTAGAGTCATCTACGGCTAAATCAAAATCCGGTGGGAAGAAGAAAGGTAAGAAGAAGAATAAAGCAGACAAAACTCCAAAGGATAAAAGAGAAAAGTCGCAAACCAATGAAGAAAAGCGCAAACCTCGATATCCTTGTCTTATTTGTGAAGAGGATCATTTTACAAGAGATTGCCCTCATCGGGCCGAGGTTGTGAAAATCGTCAAGGGTTCCCCAACTCCTGTTGTTTTGAAAGATCCATTTCCAAAGCAGGAGAGTAAGATGATAGGTTCTTCCTCGAGTGCCAGTGAAGAACCCATATTGATGATGTCTCATGTAAGGATTGTGACTTGATCGCAAGATTATGGTAGTAAGAGTCCTGTTGATGGCAAAGAAGCAGAATCTTCTCATTCTAATCCATCAACCTCAGCTCCCGGTTCTGATCCACTACAGATCGAGAAACCTAACCCGGACTTAGTAATCAAACTTCCCGGCAAGGGTGTACTTCGAAGGTCTGCTTTCAATCCACATGCAAGAGCGGCCCAGAATTACAACATTGTTGAGGATTTAGCTGTTTCACCCTCAGCAATGTCGGCTTTGGAAGTGCTGCAATCATGCCCAGCACAACGCAAATTACTTTTGTAAGCTATAGGAGCTGTTGATGTTCAGGACCCGAACCTAATAATCTTTGATCTAGAAAATAGTACATCGCATTTACCTCATCAAATGGCTTTCCAGATCCCAGTGATAGTAAAAAACATGCCTATTCATCGGACTGTAATTGATGAGGGAGCTTCCACATGTATTATGTCGATACAGTGTTGGAGATCGCTTGGTTCTCCTTCACTAAATCAATCCCCGACAATTCTTAAGGCCTTTGATGGCCGTGGGTTTCATCCGTTTGGCATTCTACAGGATTTTCCTATAGGGGTTGAAGGAAAAACCGTTAGTCTAGATGTGGAGGTGGTTGATGCCCCTCTAGACTACAACCTTCTCTTGGGTCGAAGTTGGTCTTACGCTATGACAGCGGTCATTTCATTGGTCTTTGGAGTAATAAAGTTTCCATATAATGGCAAGATCGTAACCATAGACCAGCTGGCTTACTTTTCATCCGACCCAGCCTCTTCAGAGAGTATCCAGCATGTCGGTAAAACGACTATCCCTTATAAGGATGTTGGAGTAGGATTAGTTAAAGATCTCGGTTTACTGGGAACTTTTCCTTTTCCTCCAATCAACGCCGTGTCTTCATTTGCATCCATTCATATGATTACTTCAGACACCATTGTTTATGACGATCCTTGGATCGTTCCTTCTGAATCTGAGATAGACTCATTTGGTGATGCAATGCCTTTGATTCCATATGAAATTGCCTATGAAGCCGTGCAGTCTTTTACCGACCCGAGTTCAACCAAAATCGACCAAATGAATGTGGTCCGTGAGGAATCACTTTTCACGTCAACCTCGGAGTTAATAACGTTTCCCGAAGTTGTGTCATCTGACGAACAACTTTGTGAAGTCCTGTGTGTAGACGATTTACCATGGGAAGATCTCCATCATAGATCTTCGTTTTTACCTGAGGATGATCATTTTGAAAATGATTTCTCATCAATCTTTACAGCTGAATATGTCAAAGAAGCTCAGAGTCCAATGAAACATCCTGATTCAGAGCTAAATTTGGGAAACATTTCTCGCACTATTCCCATTGACATTTCATTCAAGCCCGGAATTGTTGAGCACATTCATATAGGTTCCTCGTGTTCAGATGACGAAATTCAGACATACAAGGCCCTATTTCAAGAATTCCGCGACGTGTTTGCCTGGTCCTATGAGGAAATGCCAGGAATTGATCCTGCAATTGTTGTCCATGAGATCAAGACTTACCCGGACGCTAAACTCGTCCGGCAACGTTTCCGTCAGATTCACCCACGAAAAGCGGCTGCAATTAAAGCAGAAGTTGAGAAGCTGTTGAAAGCAGGTTTCATTTATCCGATCCCGTTAACGGATTGGGTATCGAATATTGTTCCGGTTAACAAAAAACAAGGAACAATAAGAATATGTATCGACTATAGGGATATCAATCGAGCTTGTCCCAAAGACAACTACCCAACACCCTATATCGATCAAATAATTGACGATTGTGCCGGCAGTGAAATATTTTCCTTTATGGACGGTTTTTTCCGGTTACAATCAAATCAATATTCTACCTACCGATCAACCCAAAACGGCTTTCATTTGTCCATGGGGGACATTTGCTTATTTCAAATTACCTTTTGGACTTAAGAATGCCGAAGCCACTTTTCAAAGGGCGATGTCTTATGCGTTTCATGACATCAAACACATTGTGCAACCGTATCTCGATGATTTGCCCGCTCATTCATTACATCGAGCTGATCACCTTGTCCATTTACGAGCAATCTTCATGAGGTGTAGGCATTATCGTATTCAATTGAACCCACACAAATGTGTCTTCTGTATAGAAGTGGGAATATTGCTGGGATTTGTAGTTTCAAAATTCGGCATCCGCGTCGATCCCTCGAAGGTAGAAGCTATCATCAAATTTCCTCCTCCTTCGAGTCTTCGCCAACTCCAAAGTTTGCAGGGGAAAGCAAACTTTTTACGACGATTCATTCCTAACTACGCCGAGATTACAAAGGGTTTTACCCGGTTGTTGAAACAGAACGCTCACTTCTCTTGGGATGAGATAGCTCAGAAATCTTTTGATGCACTCAAGCACGTGTTGACCCATGCATCGTTGCTGCATCCTCCCAACTACAACCAGGATTACTTTTTGTACCTCGCCGCCGCTCGTTCCACCATTGGAATGGTCTTAGTTCAGGAAGACGAATTCGGAACGGAACATGTGATATATTACCTTAGTCGGACATTAAACCCAACTGAGCTCAAATATTCACATGTGGAGAAATTGGCATTGGCAGCCGTTCAAGCTGTCCAACGTTTTCGTCACTACATTCTACTCCGTAAAACTACAGTCATTTCGGATTGCAACCCTATGATCTACATTTTGACTAAACAACTGCTAGGGGGCAAGTACTCTAAATGGATCGTTATCTTGCAAGATTTCGACTTGGAGATTGAGAAATCTAAGTCTAAGAAATCCTTAGCTTTTGCAGAGTTAATGTGTGACTTCCCGCGTGCTGACACAGAAACTGTGGTAGAGGAGCCCATTGCGGACGAATCTTTGTTTCTCATCAGCACTTTAGATCTGTGGTATGGAGATATCATCGTCTATCTCCAGACCCAATCCTTTCGGCCCGAAGTTTCAAAGTCGGAACGTCGGAAAATTCGATTCCAGTCCCAACAGTACAAAATTATTGGAGATACTCTTTATCGCCGTGGGGCAGACTTGGTTTTTCGCCGTTGCTTAACTCACGAGGAAGCTGAAAGGGTTCTGAATGACTGTCACTCTAGAGCGTGTGGCGGTCATATGTCTGGGTATGCCACAGCCCAAAAGATATTGCGCGCTGGCTACTTCTGGCCGTCCTTGTTTAAAGACTGTATTATTGCGGTCCGAAAATGCCACAACTGTCAAGTCATTGATCGCAAGATGCGCACTCCACCTACTCCTCTCCACCCTATAATTGTCGTTGGTCCTTTTGCCAAATGGGGTATTGATTTTATTACATGTAACCCTCACTCGGCCGGGGGCATGCGTATATCATCCTTGCGGTTGATTATTTTACTAAGTGGGCCGAGGCGATGCCTACATTCGAGGCAGACGGCAAGACAGCTACAATTTTCGTATTCAATCACATTATTGCTAGGTTTGGTGTCCCACAAGCGATAATCACTGACCATGGGCGCCATTTTCGAAACGTTATGATGACAGAACTTACAGGCGAGCTTGGTTTGCGTCACGATAGCTCAACTCCTTATTATCCACAAGCGAATGGTCTGGTTGAGTCCATCAACAAAGTTTTAGTTATCATGATCCGACGAATCATTGGTATTCATCGGTCGAATTGGCACAACATGTTATTTTCCGCGCTTTGGGCGTACCGAACCTCAGTGAAAACATCAACAGGGTTCACTCCTTTCCAACTAGTTTATGGTTTGGAAGCTGTGCTGCCCATTGAATGCGAAATCCCATCACTTCAAATGGCTGTCGAATTACTCCCAGCTACTTCCGAAGAGGAGAAGCGTCTATTATACTTAGCTCAATTAGATGAGACTCGACGTGATGCTGCATTGGCGATCGAGACTCACGCAAAACGTATGAAAGCTCACTATGATCGAAATGTGACTCCTCGAAATTTTTCGGAAGGAGACCTAGTGCTATTATATGATCAAGCTAACGATAAATTAGGTGCTGGAAAATTCGTTCCTATGTGGCATGGGCCCTACATTGTCAAGCGAAAGCTAGAAAAAGGGGCCTATGAGCTGGTAGACTTTGACGGGGACTCTTTGGGTAAACCCAGAAATGGACTTTACCTAAAGAGGTATTATGCTTAAATGATGGGTATGGAGATTTTAGTTAGGTTAGGTTTTTCTTTCTAGCTGGTGTGTTTATTAGTTTAGACAGTGTGCTTAGCTTAGAGAGTGTGTTTTTCGTCGTTATTCTGCTTATCTTGGTTTTACACTTGATGTTTGTAGATGTCGATGCCTCTCCAAACATACATCGGATTTGCTAATGGTGCTTGTCGTAGTACACGGAATATCTCTTCCACAGCTTGGGTTATCTATTCGCCCTCTGACGAGTTAGTTTCTATGCATGGGGTGAGCCTCGGTCAAACAACAAACAACATTGCAGAGTACAGTGCAGTGATTGAGTTATTGTCTGAATCTATTTCATTTGGGATTCGGAGTTTGATAGTGAGGTTAGATTCTGAACTCGTTGTATTACAGCTTAATAGAGTATATGCCATTATAAATCCAGTGTTATTAAGGTTATTTTTGAGAATGCGTCTCTTGGAACGTGAATTTGATTACATTGAATATCAGCATATTCCAAGGTCTTTAAATACATTAGCAGATGCAATTGCTTCTCGAATGTTAAACAGACATTTGCAATAATCATACATGTAAATTTAAAAACATTTCATCACACATGTTTAACAAGATAAGCCGGTAATAATGATATATATATATAGGAGTGTGTCAAAAATACATCGTCTTCGATCATAGGTTGAAAAACACCTTATGATCGGCAAAAATGATAAGTACAAAAAACCAAAATGTCACATGTGTCTACAAAAACGACCATCCAATCACTGGTGATGCTCTCTATACGACACCACTGCACGAGCCACCCTACACAAAAACCTCCTAAAAGGTCCTGGGACTGCGACTACATAGCGCTGAAGCCTGATAGGAATATCATCTATAGTAGTCTCTGGTATGTCTGCCGTAAGACGCTCTAGGTCTTGTTCCAACTCAACTAGGGTCTCTGTGGCCTCGTCCTGTGGGGCCGGTGCCGCTGCAACTGGTAGTCTCCTCTCGAAAGGCCAGAGATTGGCTGGACGGCGTGGGCCTACATCTTCATTTTGAAAATTATTACTGTCAGTTTTGAGACGATATAAAAAACAAAAAAATAGATAATTTAAAAACTTGTGAAAAATGAAGTACCTGTGTCATTCCATTGTTCTCCCGGTGGAAGAACCATGTCCGGATCTCCACGAAAATCAACTCCGGCATAAGGAAAATCCTGTATACAAAAGATCTGGTCCTCCAACCAGTGAAAATACTCCGAAGTAAATCGGACAACCTCCGTACCCTCGTCAGGATGACGGGCCATCACCGCAACCCATCGCATCAACTTAGGCTCTCGGGGAGGCCCAACCTCAACAGTGAGCTGTTGTGGGATCAGCATCGGAACCCTCTCTAGGGAAAAACTCACAACTAAAGGCCCATAACCAAAAGTCTTCAGCTGTTCGTTTTTGGTCCTAGTCAGTTGGCCCTTTAAGTTGGCCAACACAGCATCGCACCAGTTGAAAATGGTGCCCCGATAGCAATCAATCGCCATCCGCATCTGGGATCCAGTGGCAATATGTAAAGCGGCAGCCCTGCAAAGTCTGGTAACCGTGAAAGCAATCACCATAAGTTCAGGTCGGGATATAGTTTTGATCTCTATCCCCTTCTCCTGAGACTGAGTGTTACACCACTCTTGTCGGAGACTAGTGATGGACTGGCCACCCGGCCTAGACCCGAACAGAGTCAATTGTTCGCCTCTCTTGGGCAAACCAGTGAGGAAATAAATATCTGAGGGCTCTATCTCGAGCTGGTGCCCTCCAATGTAAAAGCACTGGTCCTGGACGTTCCATCTCTCTACCAGCCACTCTAGAAAGCGCACCTGGGCCCTCATGCCAGGTATGGCCCAGTATTTGTAAAGGTCGCATGCCTTCAAAGCATCAATGGAAGGTTGATGATTAATGGCGGCCAAATCGACATCTTCGTGCTCTCTCTCGTGCCAATCAAGCATGGTGGGCAATCTACACACCAAAAAACATCTGTTAGAATCAATGAAATCAAAAAAATTTGGTCCATTTTGAAGAAATTGGGGTTTAAAAATTCATTTTGCGGGGTACGCACCCCGCCTTTAGGAACAGGGCGTGCGTACGCGGGTTCCCTTAAGGCAAGGTGCGTACGCCCGACATTTTCCCAACTGAGAAAATGTCGGGGTACGCGGGTCACCAGTGGAGCACCTGCGTACCCCGAAAAGCAGACCTTGAAATCCCAAAGCCTCCAAAAAATGAAACTAGGGCCTAAAAACAAATTCTAAACAGATGGAAATGAAGAGGAGGATGTTGTAGAATACCTGATGAGACGGCGTTCGATTTCGAAGGTCGGATTCTCCGAAATGTCCACGGGAAGTTTCTTGCCAAAAGCCCTTTTTCTCTCCTCAACAGTAAAATGGTAAAAGCCCTTTTTATAGGTTTTTTGGGTAAATAAATGGTATATTTGTTTATTTTTCACCATGAAAAGATATTTTTCAAAGTATTTTTATCTATCTTTAAACAGGTATGAGTAATGTGTTGGTTTTTGTGCGGGATAAAAGGGTTTTCAGGGAAAATTGTCATTTTTCACAAACAAAACATCAGAGTCATCTTTAAGCCCTTTTCTGACTCCTAAAACATGAAAAGATTGCCGAGCGTTTCTTTTACACTCGTTAAAACGGAATTAAAAGACGGTCCCCTTATAGCCCTTTTCTGACCGTAAAAACAGGAAAAGATTGCCGGATTTTTGTTGTTTCAAATTCGATACTGGAAATAAAACGATGTGTCCTTGATCGCTTTTTACTTTTCAGGTCAAAGACACTAATCATGAAAGTACTCCTTGGTCGTAAAAGATCAAGCGGTTCTCTCAAGTATTATTTTATACTTTTTCGGGCTTGGGAGACACAAATTTACGAAAATGTTCAACCCTGGAGTCTTCTTAAGTTTTTTCAGACTCTCTAAAATTGAAAAACGCCGAGTTTCTCCTATACTGGACTCGTTAAAATTTCACAGTAAAGGATCTGTTCGATTACAAACAGGAACAGACCACTCCTTCTTAGGGTTCGCATCTAAACTAAGTTGGACTCATCCGAAGGATGAGCTTATAATCAAGCATATGTTATCCTCCTCAAGCTTGTAAAAGATAAAGAGGTACTTGCCAGAAATGGTGGGGGAAAAGAGAGAAAAATGAGCCTATTTGTTATCCTTTATCTCAGAAGAAACCTTATCACCACTCTTGAACACGACACTTTTCATTCACCTGGGTTGGGAAATCCTTTGCCTAACAGTTGATCAAACCACATTGAAAATTTTCAGCCGGTTCCGGGTATTAACTATTGGGTCAATTGTCACCAAGCCATCTGTCGTGTCATTGTGTGTTCAAGAGGTCACTACAAATAAACCATTCATCTGCAAAATACCTGTCATCCATCTCGACCATCCCTGAGTCAGTCCTTACAGCTACATTTCTTCAACTTGATCTATGATTTCCTGTTGTGGGCTTTCTTGCAACTAGTCGCTTTCTATCGACATCAACACATTATCTAGAAAGATGACCTGGAAATCGTCAATACCTTGAAATCTGCATGCATCAATGGCAGGTTTCTCGCCTTTGAGGACGGTTTACATCATTGACTTTCGATCGAAGGATTTCGTGAAATGTTCGACATCAACTCATTCATTCACATCTCATGGATTGTACTGGGTACTTTGAGAACCATTGACATCACTGGTGTTCTCTCTCACACTTGTTAACAGTTTACATCATCGATTGGTAATCAAGTGGTTTCTACCATGTTCGACATCAACTCATTTATTCGCATGGATAGAATCGTACCTTTTCGGGAAGTAGAAATGAAGACCCTAGATCTAGTTTCCACCATCCAGGCTGCGAGGAGTTTTGTATTCATTGTACAGTAGACTAATCATAAACAGATGGCTGCGTCCATACTGTGTCTACAAGAGTCTATAATTATGATGTATTGCGAAATCATTCCTATATCAGAGCAGTAGTTAGTTTGTTAGTTAAAGTTTTCAATCTGAGTATGGAAATGCCTACCTCAACGATGATATGATCTTATATATGTATTTTGTGTTGAATACTTGCAGGTTCCGACTGGGCTCTCCACAAGATAATCCTTGAAATGATAAAGTACTTCACCCTTCCTAGACGATATGAAACCCTAATCTACTACAGGCTTCGCATTTTAGGGGGCAATCTGTTACACTAAAATTTGTCACCATGACTATTTGCAGTTAGTATGGCTCCATCAACTGTCATACTATCCTCCTTGGCAAGTCTTATACCTTTGCTCCTCATGTCAAACTCCAAGAAAGAGAGAAGGTCTTTAAAAAGTCAATTAACTCTTGTTACGCAGTTTCTCTTAACCTTACCTGCGTGTACGCACCCCAAGTTCACAATACCTGTGTACTTGTACGCTCTGTCTATAAAGGGGTGGGTGCGTACTCCTGTAAAGGTCAAAAGCCGCGAGTTTTACTTCAAAAAAGTTACTTGTGGTCGATTCTAGAGCATTCTAGAAGTTGGTTTGACGTGTATTGAGCGCCTCCAGATGGTTCATGTATCCCTATGAAAGAGGAACTTATCCCATCAAGAGGGGAGCTATCCCATTCAAAGAGGGGCTTATCCCATTGATCGTGGACCTGATTAACTTCCTCCAAAGCACTATAAATACAGGTATTGGGCCAAAGGGAGGGGAGGTTGAAAGCTGAACATTCCTAAGGGTAGATGCTGCTGAAATTAGGACTCCCTTATAGAGCTTGAGAGGAGAGATTCCCATCCTTTCTTAGCTTCATTTGGAAGTGGGTGAGCTGATCAAAGTAAAGGAGAACTCTTGCTGGACCTGCACAACACCAAGGCACTGGTTGTAATGGTTTCTTTTGTTTCCACTTAATACAATTAAGTTCATTTTTCTCAACAAGTTGTTATACATAATTTGTTTCATATACTCCTTGGTCTTTATGATGAATATGTTTTATTTTATGAGTTATTCAGGTGCTATGTAATCGTTTGCTTGTTAGTGAATGCAAGTTTTGAAGAGAAGGAGGAGCTCATCTGGATCGGAGAGGCTGGACTACTACAAAGCGTTGGACTAAAGGTATGTTATAAACACCTGATTGCTTGTATTCTAAATGCATATTTAGGGAAAGATAGTGCTTAATTGTCTTGTTTGTCACTAGAAAGCCTTAGCTTCTAGGAAGGTCGGTTTTGTCCGCAAAATTGACTCTTTCCGCATGACACACCCAACCATAGACATGGCTAAACCAAATATTTCTTTTAGTCTGTCACCCCCATGCCATATTCCAAGCATGAATGTGGGACGTCATGGATAAACCAATCCAAAAAAAACCAAGGGAATCCAAAGGTCAAACCACCTCCACCCTCACCAAATTGTGATCTCACCAAAACTGGCAATGAGATCACAAAACCAAACCAAGCTTGGAATGCATCCAGACTCCTTCATTGTCCTTGAGGAATTTTCCTTCTCCTTGTATCTCAGGCTTTACTGCAATCCATGCCAGATCACTAGGCCCTAAATCGAGACACCACCCTCAGGATTTACCGTGTATCCTATCAAAACTAGTCAAGGGATAATTAGGCCTTTGCGATTTTTCTTGAGACCACCTTTGCCTCATATTCAGAAACCATCTAGAAATTCTAAAGCTCAAAACCAAGAAAAAATTCCCATCACACCATGGCTATCTGGAAAAAGGTAAGGCAAGGTTGAAAACCATTGTCACAACCAAGAAAAACCATGCAACGAACAACAAGAGATCCATATACCCACATGCAAAGATATGCATGTCAAAACTAGCTAGGAGATCACACATGAAATATGTTACCTACAAGTATTCTTGTTGAAGCTGCTTGATCCCGCTCCTCCTTGCTTGATATTTTCTTTCCCTTCCTTTGCTTGCTTTTCTTTTCCTTGCTCCAAAGCTATAAATCTCCAAGAAAACTCAGTGTCCAAGAGTGAGAGAGAGAGAATAATGAGAGAGCTCTAAAACTAAATTGAGAAAAAGCCATGACAACATATTTTTTTATCAATGAGGCCTCTATTTTCTTCATTTACCTCCTCATAAGCAATATGTGACCTTTCACCTTCCTTTTCTCCTATTTTTCTTTATTTTCATAAATAAATGTGTCAAAATACCTTTTCTCCTTTTTAATTCCTTAGGCATTGCCTTTGCCAATTTCCCTTAGCCATAAACACATCAAGTGATGCCCACTAGGATATATTTCCCCAACATTCAGCTTGGAATACGTGTCCCTTAACCGTGGTCTTATTTTTCCTTTATTAACTTGTATTACATGAACTTTTAACGAGGGGTTGTTACATAAGTGATACTCGATAATCATTCCTTTATCAAGTAAGATTGTTACTACAAATAATCTTGTTCACCAGGCTAGAGTTTTCAGTGGTTTCAGTGCAATGGAAACATGAATGTAATTCCATCATAGTGCAAAAATATTTCCTTGGAAGGGGATCATGCGAAACAATTGGAAACCATGGACTAATACAAATATTGTTTGTCATCCCCTAAATTATAGAATTAACATATCCAAATTGATTGTTTCTTCAACTAAATAGGCAACTAAATGTAAATAAGGTACTGCATCATGTCCATGAGCCAATCCGTTAGCCCAAATACCTATATATTGTCAAACCACCTCCATTTTTCCTCCAAATATTAGAAAAGAATGGAAAAATCAACATTGTGTCAGAAACTTTGTCATTTTATCACTTATATATCATTTTATCAGTAACAGGAACAATGAAAAATACTCTATAAACTGTACAATTATACCAGTAAATATAGGGGGACCATGCATCTCCGAGACCAAGTTATTCTATCGTTTGAATACTTATAAACACTAGGTAAATTAGCACAATAAAAGAGATGGATCATGCACTGAGAATAATTCCACGAGATCAATGAAGTGCCAACTAAAACAAGGTTGAGATTCTTGTAACGCCCACAATATTAATATAACTTATCTACATTCTCAATACCAAAGTATCCAAAAAACCTCCTCTATAGGCTGAACAGTTGAGAATCACATAGAAACTAGGGAAATAAGGAAATGGCCTATGCACTAAAAACAATACTAGCATATCAAATTAATGTTGAGTAGAGAGGATCCACATTCTTGCATAAGCCACACCAAAAGAAGAAAACAAGAAGAAATATGAGTAAGGACAAAACAAATAGATGGAATTATCTCATAGATGATGAGCCTAACCAAAACTATGGGCCATGTCATAAAGATGAGAAAAATAGAACCTCTCTTAGCCATGGATACTTTGCAGCTAGAAAAGGAATTTATAGTGTTTTATTTGATCTATGTTTCCTTTTTGTCAAACTTTGATTCAATCATCATTTCTGGAAATTTTGAATGACAAGGGAATTGACAATGTTGATATGCATTATCAAGCAACCTATATTATAAAATGCTTGTACTTGTACATTTTCCTACATGATAAAATTATTTCTACAATTAAGAAAATGATCAGAGGAATTTAGAGATTAGTCCCAACAACCCTAATAGGTCTTCCTAAAAACCTAGGTAGAAAGATGAAAAATACTTTAGGCAATATTATTGTAAAAGGGTAGTTATTATTATTAATTATTGTTGTTACCAAACAAAGAGATATTGAAAATATAAGTTGTATCTCAAAATAATAGCTTGATTGTGAGCATATAAACAATAGCCTAAATATTTTGAGTCAAATAAATAGATCTTATAGTCTAGCTTATGCTGCTAGAAATGAAAGTTTGTGCTTTTTGAGATGTTTATGGGATTCCTTCAAAACTACAAATATGAAACCTAAATCGAACCCTACCCTTTTGTAACGTGTTGCATCAATCTTAAATTGTTTGATTTGAAGTGGTTGGAAAATTTCTTGCTACTTTCTATTTATGGGCCATAATGTTAATTTGAGGGAAGAGATTTGATTGTATTCTCTAAAATTTATATCTAGAGATGTAGTAGATTGCCAAAGTGACATCCTTGGAATATTCATTGATTTTATCTATTGTGTGAAAGAGTTCCTCTCCTGGATCACATTGGCTTGAATGGGTTGATCAATATTTGGGTCGCGTTGGCAAGTTTATTTATCAGTACCATGTGATACTACATGGAATTTGTTAAAAATG
Source organism: Pinus tabuliformis (assembly GCA_031772625.1). NCBI lineage: Eukaryota > Viridiplantae > Streptophyta > Pinopsida > Pinales > Pinaceae > Pinus > Pinus tabuliformis. The sequence continues at coordinate 796,685,774 of CM062817.1, forward strand.
GTTTATATTCATAAATGGATGTTATCACGCCACTTCAAAGACTTTCAAATCAAAGATAAAAAGTTTACCTTCACTCGTGCATGTATTCTATGTTTAATGTGATGAGTTGTTTTAATTAGAAAATAAAAAATATGGATTCATGTCATGAATGTAAGTGGAAAAGACAAAATCTAGAATCAAATGAGATACACATTTAAATTCATGCAAGGCCATTCAAGTTTATAAGTTGGAAGATAAAGCGTTTGAATGCAAAGATTTGTGTAGGGTTGCATGCTCAACATTAGATGAAATGGTAAAAATAGCAGTGTTTCTTTATGATTTAAGCCACATTACTTACAACAATATAACACATGTTTGGAGAATATTGGAATAGTCTTGATACAAGATCCACCACTTCTAAAGGTGTGTGTTTGTGAAATACCAAGGTAGGAGCAAATGGACATCAAACCATTATGACAGAGGCATGTCCTAAAGGACAGAAAAGATAGCAAAACCAACATGTGTACAAATAAAGTTTTCTAAGCATTCATTATAGTTGATAATTGTTTCTAATATGGAAAAATGAATGACCTAAAATGAATGCTCGAGATGAAATTAAGTAAAACTCTTCAATACCTTGTGCCATGGATGTGCTTCAATTTGAGGTAATTTAAATTATGTATAATTCAGATTCATGCACTTAATATCCTCTCACGTTGGAGTCCCTAGAACATGTAACACTAAAATATACTGAGTAAAATATATAAAAATGGCAACCAAATGAAAAAAAATTCTACATAATTGATTGCATACCTTGATGATCTCCACTAACTACTCAACACTACTTTCTCTACGAAACAGGGTTGTCAACCACAACAACAAGATAATAAGAAAACTTTACCCAATATGTGAATGTTCAATCAATATTACATTTTGTAGAGATACATATTGCACATCGTAAAGAACAAATGATGAGAAAAATTACTTGAGCTTCCACCAAGATGCATAGCTAGTATGAGTAGAAGTCAAAAACGCCATGTAAAGTTAACATATTGAAAATGGACACCAAAAGTATAAGGGAAAGACCTTTTATAGTGTAACAAATACGTTTTTAATAAGAAACAATCTTGAGTCAATAGCTAGGACACAAAAAGGATGAAGTTGTCTACCACTTACGAGAAATTCAAACACCCTAAAATTGAAAAATATCACAGAATGTGAGTACTAAACAGAATCTGAAGTGCTCTAATAAAAAAATTCTCATAAGAATATGTAGTAAAAGAAAGACAAACATGATAGCACCATAAAACTACAACCATGATGATCGTAAAGGTACCAAAATTTCACTTAAACAACATCTATATCATTTGATAAAGATTTAACAACAAATTGAACCCAACAAGAGAGAAGACAATAATTAAACCATTTCATTATTAGAGGCTATTACTCTTCAATAATTGTAGAATTAAAATGCCTCATTTGTAAAGGAAATAAGGAACATTGAACACTAAAATCACACAAATTACAGATTACCTTAATTTTAATGCCACCACAAATTTCTCAATGCACCAAACTTACCACCGATGTGATTACTTTAAAGGAAATAGTATAGCCAACTAAAAAGCTTGTAAAAGGATGGATACACACTTAAGGCTCTTAAGGGGAATACCAACAACAATGGGAAACAATAACACCAATTATGGGATGTGTAATGTATAAATTTTATTGAGACAACAATTGAAACCAAGGTCCAGCGACTCCCGATGAGGTATTCAGAAAATGTGAGGGTAAAATAGTAGGTATCATATTCCAATTCCTAGGCCAAAAGAGATATCAAGTAGAATTTCTAGCATGAATCTGTGGGATTAAAGAAATCATATGAATTACCTTCAAACACATTATATTCAAATGAAACTAAAAACTCATTATTGATTGTTTAAGTAGGAAGAACTGTAAGCCATATTTGAAATCAAGAGCGACCTATCACAGATAAGTAAATACAAAGACTTGCTAGTTCATCTACATAAAAGGTGTGGAAAATCAAGTTGTTGATTGGGTAATTTGCTTGTATATCTAGGAAAGAGAACGAAATAGAGAACTTCGAACCTTGATCAATCATGCAACGAGAAGGTTTGCAACATGGACTAAGGAGAAGGTTATTCAGACCTTAGGCACTATGGAACCATCAGTCTTTGGACCAAGTCCTAAGTACATTATGAACTTAGATAATGATGGATAAGAAACATTTCTAAAGCCCAATCAAACCATTATTTATTTTGTTTTCTCATCTGGAGTCAATTTCCAACATTCCAAGAAAGGTGATGGTGGTACTCAGATTTTGATTGATTGTATGTTTACTTTGCATAAGACCATTGGTTGTCACCATAATTTAATGTAGAAACTATGCTAACCATCTAATGTGGGTTATATTCCACTACTTCTCTCATTCTTATATTCATGGAGAAGCAAGGATTCGTGAAGCACAATCTAGTTGGTAGAGTAATGAAAAAATAGATGTTTCTTAAGAAAAATGAAACAGTAAAGAAGAAAATTTCATAGATTTGATTAGGACATCACTCTTTTCCTTACCATAATGGAGAAAGGAGAAGAGAGAATTTAACATAGCTCAAGGTAAATTTCTCCCTCGATCTATGTTATGACTATTTCATATCTAGCTATTTGAGTGGCTAGACAGATCAGTTAGGTTGGCCTCAGATTCGTCCCTCTCATTTAAATCAATATTCCCCCATTAGTGTAAGAGAAGCTATTATTCTCTCATTGCTCATTAGGGTAGGAACCTTGTGTAAGTAGAGAATAAGGGTAAGCAGATCCAATATTTGGGAATTTCCTTTCAAACCAAGAGGATAAACTAGAAAATGGAGTATAGCATTTATCTCATCACAATAGGGAATATGAAAAGTATAAAAAACAACTTGCCTAATAATTATTTACTGATGTAATAGAGCACAAAATGATCTTGTGAGTACAACGAGAAACCAAATCCACACAACATTCCAGCCCAGGCCTCATCTATCTTGAGATCCCTCATCAAAATTTACCCATAATTTTGCAAAATTTTCGAAATATTTTTTACCAGTTTCACTTAATCTAACAAATTGAAAATTTTTCTAATTTTTTTACGAGTTTGTCTGAATTTGGTAACTATGTTGTAAACCAAATTCTTTCATAAGGATAGTTGGAGCCCAGATTAAACAAAAAAAAAATCTATTTTGTTTTTAGCAGTTTTGCCAAATTTGATAACTATGATCTATAGAGAAAATTCTTTCACAAAGATAGCTAGAACCCAAATTCAAATAAAATAAATTAACTTGGTGACCAGTTCAAGCGTGTGACAATTCTTAGAGGAATCTTCATAAGTTAGAAAATCATGTCCTTCACTTCTTGGGCCATTTTTTATCTATCCATCTCCAAAGGGAAAAGACAACTTCTAATGTTGTAATTTCGAATGGAAGTTAGCTTGGTCATCTAGTCCAAGAGCCATTAGAATAGAAAGAAGAGTAGATTCCATTTCTCTTGACAATAGTGGCTGTTTGGTCTCAATCAATGAATTTTGGTTTGTGCTTAAGCTATGGAAATCCACACAAGGATTGTTAGGCTTGAATGAATTCAATGTATTTAAAGCTAAAACATGTGGTTCTAGAGAGGTCAATTGGCTGTCACATCAAATTATTAGAAAGGAATAATATTTATGGTGGGCTAATGCAACATGGTACTGTTGAATTCTGGTAAAGAGAAGACAAGTTAACTTCATGTTTTCTTGGGTGCTTCATGTCCTAAAGCTACAGAAGTGGATGCTTCATTCCGAGTAGAGAGAGGATGGTCTATTTCTCTCTTCACTTGTTTGTTTTTCTTGCAACCACCGCTCACATGAACGTTACATAAGGAATCTCCTTTGGCCAAGTATTACCTATAGGTCTTGTAGAAATGGCAAGGTTTTCATAGATTGTAACTATTATGCTAACACAATTACATGTTTGTAGAATCACATATGGGGCATTTCAAGGGTTGTTTAGTCTATGGTTTAATTTTTTGTTCCAACATAAGAATGAGACACCTAGAAATGAGATGTTGCCATGCCTTCATGATAAGAATTCTAGATGAAATTCTGGATAAGCTTAATGGATGGGACAGAAAGATCCATTAAGTTGTTTAGCTATAGAAATATGCTAAACATGGAAAAGAATAAAAGCTCCGTAGGAGAGAAAGGTGGGCTTTTATGGAAAATCCTAGGCAAGTGGATAAGTAAAAGTCCACAAAGCAAGACGCTACTAAAGGAAACCTTATCAAGATGGAAAGGTATTAAATACCTATAGAAGGCATCAACAAGGCTTGTTGATACCTTGGAAAGAGCTTTCAACTTGGGGGTGAACTTGATGAAGAAGTTCTAGGTCGGGTGGCAAAGGTGTTTGATTCTCAAGTGTGTTCTCTCACAATGATTCTGGTTAGACTATTGGTTGCCCTGATACTTCTGTAATGCATGGAATTTTATGTAGTTATTATATTTTCCTTGGAAAGCAATAGATACACAAGGGCCTTTAGAAGATTGATACTATGGGTAAGTTAAAGGTATGGTTGTCAGTATGAATGCAGAGAAGAATAACTGTGGTTTAATTCTTCTATGCATGTAGTCTGTGAAAATAAAGTTAGTTAGATGTAAAGTTACTTCTGCATAATGGAACTATAATCATGATACACATAAAAAAATTATGTGAATAAACTTCGTTGATTATACATTTAAATATGTAGCATTAGCTATAGACATACCTCATCCTCTTTTACTCGTGTATGAATATCATGATAAATCGATATTTATTTATAGGTGGATTTTATCGCTAGCAAGCATGCGTGGCAATAACAAATGTATTTGTTAGTAAATGGTTTACTATATTAGTGTGGGGATGGTGGTATTTAGTGGTTCTAAAGGTGAATTTTAGGTTTCAATTTTAGGTTTCAAGATGGGTTGTATACCTATTAAAAGGTATGCACCATATTACTATAGAACTATAAAACTAGCTAAGTAAACTTAGAAACTGGGGCTATATTTCGTATACTCTGGGAATTGACAGGATATCCTGTTGGAAGATAATTTTATTTTAATCTACCATAAATAGTTATTGTACAAATCTACTGGGTGACCTTTGGATTATCTTGCTAGGGTGCATGTTAGTTGTATTGGTATTCCAAACTATTATTAATGGAAATAGTACATTTATCTGATTTTAATGTCTTACGAGAAGGCATACAAGGATTAGAAGAGGAAATGTTTTATACTTTAATGGCGTGATCTGAAAGGAACGTTAGGGAACTCGTCTCACAGCTAAAGTAAAAATTACTGTAAGAAGAATAAATAGTAACGATATGATTCAAATTTTGCAATAACAGTAGAAAATGGGTACAATGAAATTGAGTGTGCAAGTTCGCTATAATTCCATTCTTAAGGAGGACTTCTCCGCTTAAAACAAAGCCCGATAATGGAACAATTATAGTAGTAAGACCACCTAGTTGACATAATAAGTTTTTCAAAAGAGAAAACTGGTACTCATTAATACCGGTAAAAAGGGATAGAAAGTGAAACCATTCAATTTATCTCAATATGGGATAACAACAGGAATTAATAAAACCATGACGACCAATAGGAAAAAAAAATATAGGTGCATGAGACAACTAAATCAACCATATATTAGCTAGGAAACTGGAAAAAAAAATAGACAAAGCTGATACGTGTATGAACTTATTTTATAATTCATGTATTTCCATCACTCAAACCGAATATCAGAACCCAAAATGACTAAAAACAAGTAGACCGAGAATTTAACTATCAAGTAAGCACATGCTTGAAATATCTCAGTTAACACCATTTTGAGACTAATAAGCACCTACAGGCTGCTATAGAGTATGGAGATAAAACCATACAAATCAGTAACTAAAGGTCTGAGGCTCTGTAATTAAATGAAAACAAAACCCTAGGGGTTGAACCTCTGTAACGGTGGACCATATAGCTAACCAAATAGAGTTAAAAATGCATTCATGCTTGTATTTCAAATTAGGGTTTGGGAGAGGGAAAGAAAGGGGATTCCCAGATTTAAAACCTCCGGTCCACCATAAAACTCTCAAATTTGTATCGTAATAATCCTCAAGAACATCCATGGAGGACGCAGTGGTAACTTGATCACGGACATTGGCAAACCAAAAGAATTGAAGCAACCAACCTAGACGAGGTAAGTAAAGATAGATTAGGTGGGCTTCTGAAAACAGGGAGAAGATTTACAAAAAGGCAATTCCAGTACCTACAGGACAGAAGAATGATAAGTAAATTAGAGTTTGAGTTGAGTGAATAAAGTAACCATTCAATAGGAAGGGATGAACGCCTCACCCTAACGTCTAGAAACTCTTTTGAAGTGTGCATTGGTGAGGTGTACCCTCAAACCTCCTATGCAGAGAAAAATCCCCTTAACACATGACCCATTCGAGCCTAAAGATGGGTATTTTCTTTACCCGAAAGCCAAGGGATGGTATGTCGATCATGATGGTGTTGACCCATTTGGATGCCAAGAAGATTGGCGTAAGAGGTAAACTGTGCGCACCTACAAAACCGAGGCAACAAGAATTGAGGTTCACATGGTGCATATTTCTAAAATTTATAGAGAAAAAATGAGAAATATTATAATGCGGAGAATAGATGATCCACAGTAAAGCTTAGCTAGGGAATGGTAACATAATAATCCTGAGGAAAGATATGTTTCACCCAAACCTCAAAAAGACACCAAGATTCATAAAGACCCGGGAGTAGCTCACATTTTACTTCAGAGAGCTGCGACCACTACAGAAAGTAGTCTATACATCAAAAACCTTGTAGTTACAAGGAAAAACACGAGGTGGTAGTCACGCATCGACTTAATTACCAAGTCGTGGTCGAAATTAAATAGAAATATGTCTAACATCCTGGAACTGTACCTTAAATTTTTTAGCATGGAGGACGTAGGAGAGAGATCCACATTTCTATAACCCCTGTATAAAACAAGGAGAATCAGTCTTGGTAAACCGTCCGCATATGAATGGTAGAGATGAAAATCATGCATTTAGAATTGGTAACAAATAAAAAGAATTCCTACCACGAATACACGGTAATGGGATACGCCTCCGAAGCTGCGATTTCATCCCGAGGAAGGGACTAAGATGAATGTCGACGTCTATAGAGAGGCCATCCAAAATGTGAGCGTAGTAGTGAGAAATCTCTTCCAGAAAATCCAGATTAGAAAAGAACGAAACCCATCCAAAAGTAAGATATATAACTGAAGTATGCCAGTAGCCAGAGATGGTGGATGCATGCAAAATTTGTTTCATTGCATGGCCACTGTACCAGCGTGGAGGGAAAGGTTGCAGAAGAGGAACAGAGGGTGAAGCGATGGTGCCACGAGGTGGGAGGCGATAGTGAAAAGGGTGCATTGACTTAGCTGTTAGGGTTAAAATCAGTCTAGGGTTGTATCGATTAATCGCGATGGTTAATGTTGAACTCCTCATCGCAATGATTTAGACGTTGCCGACCCTCCATATCAGTAATATTGTGGCTGTCAAATGGTTCCCCTGTGACAAGACCAAACGTGACAAGAGCCTCTTGTAAAGTTAAGCACCCGAGGTGGGGTGGGGATTGGTGAAGGGGTGGTAAACGTCTTCCTCCCATCGTACATCCCAAGTTAGATGGTATAGTTAAACGGGATAAAATAAGTCGATGCAAATTTATGGTATAATGTATAGGAGGGGTGTGCTATATAAACCCAATAATGTTACCATTGCACACCTTACATCATATAGACCTTGCTTGGGTGAGAAGGGAGGTTCTTCCCATACATAGTCTGATAGATTATACTAAAACCAGAACTAGGATAAAAATTCCAAGTGTAGAATATAAGAAAGTAGTTCTTATATATACGATGATAATAATATACACATGGAAAAGTAGATAGGTTGGATGCTTTAAAAAAAAAAAAAAGGATTACTGTCGAGAAGAAATTTGACAAGTGAGCTAGCTCAATTGGTTTGAATGCACTTTTTAGAGTTATAGTTTATAGTGAGGTCTTCGACTCCAAGATGGGGTCTCTAATTCTAGTTTAGCTTAGCCATGAGGTCTTCGGTTCTTTTATGGCTCGGTTTGAAGTACTTTTAAATTTTACTAGATTGTCCATTAATATTATTGTGGTGGGTGGTTGAGCCACCTTCCATATGAATATTCTATAGATAGAGGTTTCCCAAGGCTTTCCTTGTAAAATAAAAAAAATAAGGTCATGCTCTAAAACATAGTCCCAAATAGTATTGAAGAAAGCATGGGGTTGATCGAAGAGTCTTCTTATTGTTTGGAAATATTAGCAATCATTCTCAGAAGCCCCAAACATTCACCTTAAAGATACTTTAGAATCATGGTGTGTAGCATGTTGGAAGGTCACATGGAAGGCTAGAAATCCCACATTGTCCTCATGGAGGAGGATTTGGGGGTATAAATTCCATGTTTGTCAAGCCTTTGAAGGCTATATAGTCCACTTAAAAACATCACCTATACGTTTAGTGAGACTTCAAAGGTTGGAAAGTACAATGTTTCATGCTTGGAAGGTTACTTGTGGAATGGTACATTGCAGAAGTGCCTTTGAAGGTTAGACGCCTAAGTTGAACTACACAAAATTGAAATATCAATTCTAAGAAGAGGACAAGGTCTACATTTACATTAAAAAAATGTGCTTCAAGTAGAAGGATCAAAAGCTAAAAACTCTCAAATATATCCATCCACCATTTTAAAGAAAATACAACATAGTAAGTTTTGGCTAACCTTGTCACAATACATGAGCATTCATCTTGTGTTGAATGCAATTTGTCTAAAGCTCTTTCAATCATAGGTATTAAATTGGGATGAAAATAGAATTATTAATACATTTCATGAGGGGATCACTACAAAGGTTCACACATTTGAGGGAAAGTAGTTTTGTAGAGCGAAGATAGTAAACAATTGGGCATAGTTTGTCTTTCTCAAATAAAGAGCAATTTTGCTAGCAAAAAAATGGAATACTACATAATCAAATAAGATGTAGTTTCCCTTACTAATTTTCAATTGTAGGGTACCAACAACTCCTAAGTAAGCAATTTTTCTCATAGAATCAAGTATTTTACCAAGTCAAAAGTGTTGAAAAATGTGTAACTAAGTTCGATCTACATAAATATGGAATGTAATTTTGTTTATTATATATTATAAAATAAAGGAAACAATATTATAGTTATTTTTGAAGCATGGATATCATGCTAAAGATATTTTATTTTATAGGTCAAGCACCCATTGAGTGCTTATAGGGTCTGTTATAGGGTCAAGAAGTTAAAATATTTATTTTCATATGAAGAAGATCCATCGGGCACATGGTAGCTTGTAAAAAGAATTATTTGTGTATTTAAAAGAGTCAAAATACCCTCCAAGACCAAATCAACCTGGAAACTAAGCAGAAAAACCTCAATTAGGGTATTTCATCCACCTCGGAAGGTTATATATAGGAGTGAACTTGACCTCCTATGGACATCATTCATCCTCTCATCATCTAAGTGAAGGAGAAGAAGAAGAAGGCAATAAGATAAGGAATAAGGATGAAGGACAAGTGTTTTGGGCTATTTTTCTCTCTTTTCACACATGCAAAGAATGAGGCTAGGGTTTTTCTACTACAAGATTGAACTTAGAGAAACTGCAGAAAGAAGGTCGAAGGAAGGTCTATTGGGTCATTCTCAAGCCCTAGAATAAGGAGAAACTCAAGCGAAGGTCAAAGGAAGCCTTAGAAGCCCTATATTTTCTCACACGTGTGGAGGAAGTAGCAGTTGTAGGGATGAAAAATTAAAACCTGTAGTAGAGGCCAAAATTATGTAGTTGTGGGTTGAAATTGTGCAGCTAGAAGAGATTTGACTATGTTAGACTTGAACAAAGGAAGCACATCAACTAAACGTCAGACTTGGTCTTGGAAGGGTATTTGTCTTGGTATAGAGGTCTTGGAATTCATCATTTGAAGAATCTATAAGAAGAGAAGAGATTTGTGGGTTTTCCTCTCAAGTGGAGAGGTTTTGGCCCTTGCTTGTAGCGTATATCCTATGTTCCTATGTACTATTGATGTTCTTGTTTTGGTATTTTGTTGATGATAAGAATAAAATAATAATAAGAGAAGAAGCTAATAAGTAAGAAAAAGTAAAAAGAAGTCACAGGAAGTTATCAAGTTTAATAGAAATCATCCTAACTATAGCCCTATAGATTCCTCAACAAAAAGCTTTTTGATATGAGCACAACTTCAAAAAGTTATGGGAGGAAAGTTATACACCCTATACACCAAATCAATATTAGTTTCTGAATAAGTTACATGCTTAACACCAACACCAAGATCCAACAAGTGCATTAGGGTGCAATACACCTACACCAATGCCAACGTCCCCAATGTGTTTTACAATAGTAGATGGAGGTTTTCTAATTGTCAAAGAATGGATTACTCACATGACTATTCAAGTGTAATTCCAACACTGCATTTCTTGCAAAAAAGGCACATAAAATATTGCATTGCAAGTTGAATTCATATAAAGCATGAAAAACACTAGCAATCACATAGTGAAATGAAAAATTTACTAACAAAAAGAAACATCAACAAGAAATTGTCATATATCAATCATTTCTATTGAACATTACACTTTGTAACATTAATTTTTTGATTGGAAGTTAGGTATTCAGGAAAGAAAAATAATTTACGTCCATTATATTGTATAATTGTTACTTCTATTATACCAAGGTTACTAACTTTATTGAGACCTTTACTTCTACATCTTTTTAACACAAAATTCAGATTTCACAAATGCCAAATATATTGTGTGAATTCTCTATCCATGTTATTATTCATTAGTTCTACAATGAAGCTTGTTGGGTGCAATTATGTTGCACCACTCTTAATAGTGCATATAGGAACCAATGGAAATGAGGTAATAATGAACTATCCTAGGGAAGGGAAACCTATTGAGACCTCCAGCAGTAAAAGAACAAGATGTTCATTATGAGGAAAAACCATGTATATGGATAATGCAATCTTGAGAAGTCCTAAATCTATAAGAACAACCGACATAGATGAAGAAAAACCTATGAGTAGATCATATTATCAGATTATTGATGTTTAACAAATGTTTATGGAACTGGGGGGTAAGTTTTGTGGTAGTTGTAGAGATTCGCCAAAACTCAAGAGACAAAACTCGCAATGATAGGGATCAAGACCTCTAAATATGTATATATAAAGAGAGAGAAAGAGTACGAAAAAGGAAAAGACTTATTATAAATTATTAAATTCCAAATAAACATAATGCATGTAGGAAATTTCTAAAAGGCTTGCTCTTCCTGTAGTAATAGGTGTTGTAGGCTAATTGTTTCTATAGAAACTATAGAAATGACATTGTAAATTGGGAACATGTGCTTGTGATCTAAATTCCAAGCTTGTAAGTACCATGAGTACATTAGGCTTATTGTATATCGTAATATACTCTTTAAAGATCAATTTTTGTTACCATAAGATACTCTTTAAAGGATATCATTTTTTCTTTCTTTGGTTTAAAAGAAACATTTTGTTAGACAACAAAATCTTACCAAGCTCAAATTAGGAGGCATTTCTTAGACCTTCTGGACCAATTTTTTACCAATAGAGAAAGCCTATTATTGTATCATATCTAGTGTTTTATGAAGTAGTACAAGAAGCAACATTTCAAAAATAAAAGAGTTTGCATAAGATGTAACAAAAGGGGCATGAACAACATTATTCTAGTGGAAGTGTTGAACTAATTACCCCTTTGTAAAACCTATTGATTAAGTCAATATGAAACACTATCGAACCTCAATGTATTTTGTAAACTTAACAAGTTTCTAGAGTTCAAAACCCTAGATTTCACAAATAATAAATCTTACATTTCAAAATTCAACAAAAAAGGGAATCTCATGCAAACCTCATCACGCTCCCATAGAAAAGTGAGTTCTTGATCACTCTTCTTCCTCAGCTTAGCATGATACTGACAAAAAAACCAGAGCTGAAAACTTTGTGACATGTTAATAAATATAACAAGATGATAGAAAATATTCAAACCTGAAAATCAAATTTCAATCTTGAGACATGAATTTTAGAAAAAACCCTTGTTAGTGCAAACATATGTAGATAAAGATGATTACTATTAAGCTACCAGAATTTCACATACCAGGGCTAGGAATATTTAGGATAGAATTACCACATACCTTCTTTGAAGTGAATACCATCTAAACCTCTATTCGAAAAGACACAACAAATGGAAACAAAAATCAGGCAGGTAAATATGTCATGTATACAATAAATAATGTCCATGAGTTTACCATTTAAGGGCTCCATTCTTTCTCACATTTCATTTTCAGCTCCTCCTTCCTTTTTGTCGTGAAGAATTATTTTAAGTTTTATTTTATGTTTTACATGTATCTATAAAAATCAAGCACAATATTAGCATGGGCCATTTTAGCATATTTGTGTTGATTAACTAGAATTCATCAAGCCATGATCAACATAAGAAAAAATGTTCATTTATCCCCCAAAAAGGTATCAGCATGGAATCCTTCCATTAAATCTAAAAGTGCTTCTATTATTCGAATCCATTTCAAGAAAGATCACTACAATGAGATTTTTCAAATCAAAAGTGTTCAAGAATAAAAGAATCGCAGTAGAGATATCTTCCATGAACTAATACTTACAGTTCAGGTTCAAGTAACATTCACACTTCAAACATAAGAGTTAATTCACAATCATAATTTCAGATCAACTTAGAGATTGCATACATGTACATTGTCTAAAATTTTCTTCACAGACACTTGCAAGAAATAGTTGTACTTATCTCTCAACATAATGGTAATCCCATCCATTTTATCTCTAAATACCATCTTCCTATCTCTAGTTATAGGTATAAGCAAGTAAGATGCCCAAGACCTAAGTTGTGTCTCAACATTTGGATGGAACACATCAAGGATCCTCTTGATAATTGGTGGGCTCCAGTATTGCAGCAATAATGTTGCAACTCCTGGGACTCCCTTCTTTACTTTTATCAACCCGGTAGTTCATAACAAACTTGGAAGCGACGGTGCTGTATGCACAAGTACTAGCTCTTGCCGCAGCTGTCACTTGGTTAGCTGGCACAAGTCCGTTAGGGGCTTATGCCAACTTCTATGAGCTCTTAGAAGAAGCTTTTCAACTGATGGCTGGAAGCTAATTCAAAGGAAACTGATATACTTGCAGAAAGAAACTGAAAGCCAAAAAGTAACATAAACCCTAGCAAACCCTAATTCTACCAGCTAGTCCTACTGATGCAGAGGAGAGAATGCAAACTACTGAAAGAGATTCCATTACTCCTATGAAGGTAAAATACATGTGTCTAGACTACCTCTATCTAAAGAAAGAATCTTTTTTTTTTATTTTTGAATAAGTTATTAGAATTATCATGCATGTGCTTTTTAATTGGCTTTTTACTGTGCAGTGGTGGATCAAGGAAGAGAATTGCTTGGAGAAAGTTGGGAAGGTTCAGGGAGGGTCTAAGGAGTCCCTAACCCCCTTCCGGAGAGTTTCACAAAGTTTGGCTATCCAGCAACCTCATTTGTGAGCTTCTATAGGAAGTCTTCAGGGGTTCTACAAGACGCTTTAGGGATTTCTACAGGATGTTTAGAAATTTCTACAGGATGTTCTAAAATTGGATTTTGGAGGATGGGTGAGTGAAAGAGGATGCAGGAATGGATAGGGAGGTATGGTAGGGGTCTAAAATGACCCAGTGACTGATGGATGAAGTCATGAGAGGGTGTGGAAAGCTAACTTGACTTAAAGAAGGCTAAGACAATGGAAGAGCAAGAAGGTAAGGTTATGTGGGCATAAGAGTAGTTGTGAGATGAGGAACCTAACTAGGGGATGGAGCAGCTGGCCTGGACGAAGCTCAGGTGGACGAGAGAGTGATGGAGATGCCCTGCACGGTGCACACTTAATCGAATCAACCAAGTCCCACACACAATCAAAATCTTAGCTAATCTATCCTAACTGTCAACGAAGCAAATGAATAGCAGCTTTATTTCTAAAGAGAACCATGTACAACACTTAATCAAAGAAACATCTCAAAAGGTCTGAACGCATGACTAACTTCTACAAATGAAGACATTACACCAAAGATTGCATGGTCAAGCAAACTAGTGTTTTTGTTGGGCAGCACTGTTTCTGCAATTCCAGCCCCTGATCCAATAAGGGAGAGGTGAGACTAAGAGTGTAGACAACCCCTTTTTCTGGAGCTTTATCGATTATTATCCTATCAATCTATTCTACACATCTGAAGCAATTCTATTCCTCAACAGTGACCTATTTAACCAACACAACTAAATCTTGTTCAGCAAAACCACGTTTCAAATGCATAAAAGGAAAATCACAATGCATAAAGGAAAGATAACAATACAAAGAAGGAGGCCCTAGGCTCTCAGGTTGGGCCCAACCCCGAGAGCTATGGCTCCTATAGAAAACTCAGAGCTGATATCAAATCTGACTGCTTCTCATTATCAAAAAATAATCATAAGTCAAGAGTTATGCCAACAATGGCTACAAGAGAACAAAACAGAGCTAGCAGCACTGTAGTGAAAAATATGAAAGAGTTTTTCAAAAGTCCCTCACGAAGGCTGAGGCCTTAACATTTATACACCACGGGGCCCTAGCTAGCCTCCTAAATCCATGGGACTTGGCTGCCCAAACTGTGAGTGAACAGCTCCTTCCAAAAAATCTATTTGGCTGTCTTCTAGATCCGGTTTTGGTGGACTTTGGAGCTCGGAGTTGGGGGTGAAGATCCCGAGGGAGGCTATTTAATGCCATAGACAACCCCCCTACGAATCCTCAACCCAAGCTTGGCTGTCTCCTAGCCCATGTCTGCTTGGTTTTGCTCCAACAAGTGTCAAAAAATCCTGAAATGAGCACGTGTTAGCCACCTAGGAAGAGTGACTACCCTTATTCGTACAAATGACATAAACATACTAAAAAATAATGCATAAGTTATGAAAAATGAAGGATTGAACAAGGATAATTAGGCCAAATGAGCCCAAAATGTTACCAAATTTGGGGCTCATCATCACCCCCCTGCTAAAATGATTGCTCATCCCTGAGCAACTAGTCCAGCTCCTCGTCTTTCATTGCTTTAATCGCCACTCTCACATCCCATGCTTCTGAAGTAGTATCCTCCTCACTGTCATGGAATCCGGCCTTCTTCTCCACCTCTTCCCACTGCTTATGCTCTTCTTTTTCTGTGCTTCCTTCTACCAATCCCAAAAGCAAAGGTGGGCTTAGCTTGAGGCCGATCCAACTAGCGTGGAGGTTCTACATGGACTTCTTGTAGAGAGGCACCCGTACTAGGGTATCCCTCATTCTAGTTAGAGTGTGATACTCCCTGATTTTGAGGCTGTGGGACAATGTGTTCCACCTTCGGGTGCAAGCATGAGCACAATTGTCCCCTAATAATCGCTCCATCTCCTCGAAATGTGCTATAGCCTGAGCCTGCTGATCCATGTATTTTAATAAAGCCTGAGAGTTGGTTGCTAGATGTTGGTGGGCTGATATCAATGCAGTGGGGTCCCCTGGCTCTGCTCTAATCAGCAGTGGTTCATGTAACTCTCGGTTCATAACATCTTTGACCTCTATCACTCTCTTTTCTTCGTGGTTTAACCATGAGGTAAATTCCATCAGCTGCATATCTCCCACGACTGTGTTGGGGTCCCATGAAGTTATGTTTGGAAGGGCCAAATTATGGAGGTAGAACTCTGATAGCTTGGCCTTGTCCTCTGTTGAGCTGTTGTTGCATAAATCTGTGAACTGCTGGGGGTTTTGGATTTGGGAGATACCCCTCTATGCCAATGCATTAATTTCGAATTGTAGCCACTGGTCCCGTAGGTATAAGCCATAAGATTTGGCCGGCTGCCTACATTGCAGAGCATCCATAGCCCAACTCGCCATGCAGGCCAGTTGTGCCTCTTTTTCTTGCACCTGCTGTTTGAGAGCTTGTATCTCTATGTTTGCTGGCAATTCCCTTTCCTATAGTTGCTGGTTTAGTACCTCAAGACCAGCTTGCATTCCTTTTTTGCCTTGAGGTTCTGCTGTAGTGTCCTCTGATGCTGTGCCCCTTTCTTTCCTCTGTTCCTGTAGCTGCAGTTTGAGCTTCTCATTCTCTTGCTATAGAAATACTCGCTGGTAGTTTCCCAAGTGTTTTGCCATAGCTAATTCTCTTCTTGCCTCCTTGAGTTGTTCCTCCAAGGGGCCTATATCTGCTACTCCTTTAGATTTAGCTATCCTCATCCATGTGTGGGTCCTCACTCTTTCTTCCTCCAGTGCAAAGAAAAGCGGCACTGTGAATTTCTGTGGAATAATTTTCCCAGCCCCAAAAAAGTTATAATAAGAGCTCAAGCTGGGCTGGGGGCTAGGTTCCATAATGTGCTCTACCTCTTCTTCCCTTTGTGGTGATGTGGCTACCTCCCCCTCCATCCTTTCGGTCTCTTTGAGCCTGGCCAATGTTTCCTGTAGAACGACTTTAGCATCCTGTAGAGGGGTTTTTGAAGCTAACCTTTCCATTCACTCCCTCCAGGTAGTTGTCTTCGGGCTCCCCCGCTCATAAGTGGCTGATACTTTGGAGGGGGACTTCTCCTTTGGCGAGGTAGGGGTGTCTTCAATGGTAATTGGGTCCTTGGATGGAGGTTGGGGCTTGCCGGTTTTAATTCTTACACTTCTCCTCGGTTTGAAATACAGAGGAGTCTCCCTCCTTCATTTTTCTTTTGGCTTGGGAGAGGTACTTAGGGTGGCCAACACAGCTGCTGCCTCCCTAGCAAGAATTTCGACCGCTTTCTCCTTCTGTTTTCCTTTCTCAGGACTTCCTGTAGAAAGCCCTATAGTGGCTGATTTCTGGCTTCCTGTAGAAGCCGTTTTTAACTTTCCTGTAGAAACAAACGGCACCATTTTAGCCTGCTTGGCTGAGGGTGCTTTTTGTTTTAACTTTGCTAAGGCTGCCTTAGAGGTGCCCTCACTGATGTGGACTTTTTCAGTCCTTTCCACCCTGCTCTGTAGTCTTTTCTCCCTGGGTGTTAGTGTGGTTTTGTCACCCTCTGTTTTGGCAGCTTGGTTTTTCTCTTATTTTCCCTTTTATTCTTTCTTTGGTGTTTTGGCCAGGGTTTCTTGGCCTTTACCTTTCTTCTCTGCTTGAATGTGTTCCTTCTCCTCGCTGCTGGAGGAGGTGAGCTCCTCAGCCAAAATTTGGATGTCATCATCCTTAGTCAAATTTCGAAAGGTTTCCCAGGAGAGACAGATAGTGTACGTGTGGAGTGCATCTTCCACGAGGAGCTTAATGAGCCCATGATGGGCTATCTGGTCTAGCGTTCCCTCTCTCAATTTGGTGGCACACTCAATCATGGACTGCAGGAGGAAGTAAGGAAGGCTCAACTTTTTCTCTGAGGGTAGGTCCATTTGGTGTCTAAGTTCTGTGAGAAACCGGAAATGATATCCATACACGATGCTAAATCACCCCTCGCACGTGATATACTTCATAATCTGAAGGCCGACCTCACTCCAGAACGGCTGTAGGCTGGTTCTTCGTACTCCATTCTTGTCTTCTGAGAATTGTTCCTCTGGCAAAAAGAACTCCTTCTTAGCTTTCTGACCTAGTTTTCTCTCCTCCTTATCCCAAGGTACCCCCATCGATAGATCAGTTACTCTGCTAATGAACTGTGGGGTGAGTCTGAGGGTCAATCCTCTGAAGTTGACAATGGCCAATGTCTTTGACTTTGGCTTCAAGGATCGCAGGAATTCTTCTGCAACCTTGTCAACGTGACCTTGAAGCTTGTCACAGAATGACATCCATCGTGCACGAGAAAACAGGTCCACCACCTCAGGGGTTTCCCGTAACTTCTTTGAGTCTGTAGGCTCTTTTCTAATGAACCCTCCTGGCATGGTAAAAACTTGCTGTGTTGGCCTAAGCTTGCCTACTCATATACAGAAGTGGATCTTTGGGATTTCCTTAGACAGAGCGCAGAGCTATGTCTCTGTTATGCACACAGTTTATAAAATTCACGACTTTCTACGAGTGAGCCTTAACAGTGGCTCAATTATGAATCAACCTCTGGAGAAAATCCCGCATACACACTACGACGACAATTCTCATGCAGCGATAAGAAAATGCTTGTAAATTCATGCACAGATTGTAATTCACGGTTTCCTACCCCTTCAACACATCGATTTCACCACCTTTCGAACCAATTGCATGGGGGAACTATGTTCAGGCTTACCTCATTCCAGAATTACCACCTTTGACGTGAACAGTCCAAATTCCTCCGTAAGGTTGAGCTTCCTGTAGCGCAGCTTCCTGTAGAAGTCGTGCACGGATTCTGGGGAGCGCTTCAGTGGTTCTGGGTCTTCTGTGCAGCAACAAG
Organism: Pinus tabuliformis; assembly: GCA_031772625.1. Taxonomy (NCBI): domain Eukaryota; kingdom Viridiplantae; phylum Streptophyta; class Pinopsida; order Pinales; family Pinaceae; genus Pinus; species Pinus tabuliformis. The sequence goes on from CM062817.1 coordinate 796,704,252, forward strand.
ACGTTGGAACAGGCCGAAAACTCGAAGTAACAGCCTTCAGAAAACTTAGGATGCGTACTCGGCTGTGAAACGGTTGAGAATAAATGAGTGCAATGTGCCATACATGATCTAGCCGGCGGATTTGAATTTCTGTGGAATTCGTGGCGCAGGGGTGAGCTGTCCCCGTTGGCCGACGTCACCTGCTATCATTCTGCTGCATGTATGTCTGACTGCCGAATCCTTCCCTGTATATCTACCGCTGCCACTCCTGTTAGATCGACGCTTCTCTCCGACTGGACGCTTCCCACGTGTCCATTTCTTGTCTTGTCGACACAACCAAAGCTTTTCGAATCCTATGAGGCCGTCAGGCTGGTTGTGGTGGCGAGTTTAATGGCTACCCGACTTGTTCAATCCATTCATTTCCATAGTTACACACATTTTAGAGCATCACTTATGTAATTTGACGAAACAGGGTGAGGCACTTACCTGTGCGGCCGTGGACGTGATTTTTCTTATGCTTCAGGACGAGGGGTGATGGATCCGCTTGCTGCTGCTTCGTGCACAGGCACGAGAGCTCCTTTTTATTGACTGCTGCTGGTTGCAAGACCAGTTTCCTGGCTGTGGATGGTGCATGCGCCGGCTTCATGAGTTGCAGGTTTCTTCATGGTGTGTGCTCTAGCCGGATCAACTACTACAAGATTCCTGTAGGACATCCTGTAGCCGTTTCTCCTCCTAGGGTGCATGCCGAAATAGTGGAGTCACGTTCACAGGTGCAGGGTCCTCAGATTGCCTTGACAGGTAGCGCATTGGGCCTCTGCATGCTTTATTTCCCACTTAAAATTATTTCTTCTGAGAGTCCAACGTTCTGGTATGACTGTGCAGGTATTTCAATCATATGGCAGCAATGGTGGTGAAAGGAGGCGACAACAGTGGGGGATGGAGAAAAAAAATTGGTTGCATGCCTCCTTATTGGACTTCGAGCTTCAAATTCTTCTACATAGTCGGTCCTGGCCCATCCAAAGATTCTACAGGATGTTTCCTGTAGAAATACAGAACTTCCTGTAGAAAGTCCTGTAGCTTCCTGTAGAAGGCTAAACTATGACCAGATTGTGCCCAAACCTTGGAAGAGATGAGTATTTATGGAGGGAATGCTGGTGAGGTCACCCGGTAGCATGGTAAGGACCCTTGTCCTTGAGTTGAGAGGCCTCCTTTTTTGCATGGAATACCTGTAACCTGCATTAATTTCCAAATATTTAGCCTGTTTTTCTGCTTCTGCCTCCTTTTTCTTTTTTCTCTTTGTTTTTTTTTTTTTTTTTTTTTTTTTTTTTTTTTTTGTTAGGAGACAGCAGGGGCGCCTCAATGAAGTTTTCACCCCTACTATCTGCCTTGGGCGCCTCAGAGAGGTTTTCACCCAAGGGTCTTTTTTATTCCAATTCTTTTTTCAGAGAGACAACAGGGGCGCCTCAATGAGGTTTTCACCCCTACCATCTGCCTTGGGAGCCTCAGAAAGGTTTTCACCCAAGGATCTTTTTTATTATTATTATTATTATTTATTTATTTTTATTTTTATTTTTTATGCTCATGGTATGCCCAAGACAGAGGCAGAACCCTTCTCTATGACCAGAACTGATTTTTCCACAGTTTTAATGAACTCTTGCCTCGAAAGAGGTTTCCTGTAGATCTTTAGTCGATGCCCATTGACGAGTATGGGGATGGCTTCCTCATCAATGGTCCGAATAAGAACAGACCCATTGTCATTACATTTCTCCACTGCATATGGTCCTAGCCATCTTGTCCTCAGCTTCCCCTTGAAATCCTTATGTCTGGAATCATATAGCAGCGCCCAATCTCCCGGTTGGAATTGCTTGTCATTGAGGTGCCGGTCATGCCATATCTTCCTCTGAAGTTGAACCACTTCTGAGTGGAGAAGGGCCTACATTCGGTGTTCATGTAGCCCATTCAGCTGCAATAACCTTTCTCTTTGGGCATGGCTAAGATCTAGGTCCAGCTGAGCTGCCATCCTCAATGTGGTTTACTCGAACTCAATTGACAGCAAAGCTCTCTTCCCATAGACCAGTTCATAAGCTGTGAAACCGGTTGTGGTCTTCCAAGTGGTGTTGTAAGCCCAAGTGGCCTCAACCAGGCGATTTGCCCAATCCTTTCTGCTGCTGCTCACCACCTTAGTCAAAATCCCTTCTAATGCTCTATTGGTGACTTCCACCTACCCATTTGCTTGAGGATGATAGGGGGTGGAAGTCCTATGCTTGATCTTGTGATGAGCAAGCAAGTCTTCAATTAAGTTTGAGGTGAACTGGCTCCCTTGATCGGTGACTAACTCTCTTGGGTAGCCAAATTTGTAGAAGATGTTTTCTCTTAAAAACTCAGCCACCTTTTCTTCTATCACTGCTTTGATTGCCTTGGTTTCTGCCCACTTTTTCAGATAGTCTGTGCACACAATCATGTAAGACCTTTGCCTTGAAGGAGGATTGATAGGACCCACAAAATCCATACCCCACTTCTCAAATGGTTCAAGTGTCACTTGAGGTTGGAGAGGCATTTCGTCCCTTGGGGTCGGCTTCCCCATCCTTTGGCATCGGTCACATTGGCTGATATATCTCTTGACATCTTGATGAAGCATGGGCCAATAGTAGCCTGCCTGTAGGATTTTGAAGGCAATCCTCTTGGCTGCAAAATGTCCTCCACAAGGCCCATCATGAAAGGTTAGGAGGATGTCAAAGACTTCCTCCTCCCTTACACAACGCCTTAAGATCTGATCTGGGCCAAGTTTGAACAGGTTGCCCCCGATCCAAGTGAATGAGGCACTCTTCCTCACAATTCTGCTTTTCTCTTTTGAAGATAGATGCGGAGGGAACTGTGCTGAGACCAGATAGTTTGCTATATCAGCAAACCATGGAGAGAGTACTGAGATAGCAAATAGATGTTCATCGGGCATCTGGTCGTCCACTGTTCCATCTTCACCTGTAGGTAAATCCAATCTAGACAAGAAGTCAGCAACAACATTTTCTTTACCTGGTTTGTCAACGATAGTCAAATCAAACTGCTGCAACAGAAGTAACCATATAATAATACGAGCATTCACATCTGGTTTATTCATTAAATATCTAATTGCAGCATGATTAGTATGTACAAATGTTTGATAGCCAGTGATGTAGTGTCAGAACTTGTTCAGGGCATGGACCACGACCAAGAACTCTTTCTCAGTTACAGTATAATTCATTTCTGCCTTGGATAAGTTTTTGCTGACAAAGTATATGGCATATGGGAGTTTTTGTTCAACCTGTCCTAAGACTACCTCTATGGCTTTGTTCGAGGCATCCGTATGGATGTGGAAATGTAGGACCCAGTTTGGACCTCTCAATATCGGGGCGGACACCAACTTATCCTTTAATTCATTCAGAGCCCTTTGACAGTCGTCCGTCCATTTGAACTCGACATCTTTTGCTAAGAGGCCAAACAGTGGCGAGGCTAGCTTACGTAAGTCTTTAATAAATCTTCTATAATATCCTGCTAAGCCTAAGAAACTCCGAACATCTCTTACCTTCTGACGAGGTGGAACCTTTTTGATGAGAGCAATTTTATTGGGATCCACCTGCAATCCTTGGCAAGAAATGGTATGTCCTAGCACGGTTCCTTCAGTCATCAGGAATTCACATTTTTCAGTACTAAGGGATAGGTTCATTTCAATGCACTTGGTTAGAACTTTTCCCAGATTGGACAATGCTTCCTGGAAGTTGGACCCATAAGGAGTGAAGTCATCCATATAGATTTCCATCGAATCATGGACCAGCTCAGAGAAGATGCTCAATACTGCTCTTTGGAAAGTGGCAGGAGCATTGCATAGCCCAAAGGGAAGGACCCGGTAAGCAAAGGTAACCCAAGGACAAGTGAAGGTGGTCTTATCTTGGTCTTCCGGGCTGATTTGGATCTGGTTATACCCACTGAACCCATCTAGGAAAGAGAAGAACTTCCTCCCCGCCAGTCCATCCAACACTTGATCTATGAAAGGCAGAGGAAAGTGGTCTTTCTTGGTGGCTTTGTTCAGTTCTCGGTAGTCCACATAGATTCTCCACTTTCCATTTTTGTTGGGTACCAACACCAGAGGGGACACCCACTCGCTATCCGAGATGGGGTAGATGAATCCTGCATCCAACAATTTTTGCAATTCTTCTTTGACAATGTCCTTAAGGGCTGGATTCATTCTCCTCTGAGGTTGCCTGACCGGTTTACAATCTTCTTTGATGTAGATGTGATGGGTACAGACCAAAGGATGGACTCCTTTCATCTCTTTATAGCTCCAAGAAAAAGCATCTAGATGACTGGCCAACAGACTATACAGCTCCTTTTCCTGGGAAGGAGATAGGAAGAAGCTGATCTTTAACGTTCTCTTGGGGCCAAACTCCACATTTTTTACTCTGGGAGAGATTGGGTCGGTCGCACAAAGGTCCACTAAGGTGCTGGCTTGAGTATCCTCCACCAATTTCTCTAAAGACAATGCACTGGGAGGCGGATTCTGAATCAAGGTCTCAATCAAATCATCCTCGGTTTGAGGACCTCCCCTGGTGGTCTCTAAGGTGCACAAGGGTGCAGAGTACACCTCATCCTCTTCTCCTTCTTCCAACCAAAGCGGTAAGTCATGCTCTAATAGAGGTTGGGCAGGAGGGTATAGGACTAGCTGCTTGGACATAGGACCATTTTTGATGGTCATGTTTCCTACTCGGCAGCTTATGTAAGCATCCGCAGTGGCTAACCAAGGTCTTCCCAAAATAAGGGGGTATCCAGTAAGCTTTGCCTTTGGTTGAAGAACCAAGAAGTCCGCAGGGTACTCCCAAGAGTCAACAGAGACCAAGGCATCCTCCACAATCCCTTCGGGAGTCACAGTGGAGCGATCTGCCAACTGCAGGACCGTCGAGGTCTTCCTTAAGGAACCCTGAAGGTTGAGTTTGAGCATGGTATCCCTGGTCATCACATTAATGGCCAAGGTTAATTTTAGGGGCGAATAATTGCCCAAAGGCGAAATTTAAGGCTTTTTATATTTTAATAGGGCGAATTTTTAATTAAAATAATAAAAACTTTTTTATATAATTAGCCCATATTTTATTTAAAAATTAATTTATTTTTTTATTTTAGCCCAGGGCGGATAAACTAACCGAATCGTATTTGATCAAAATCGCCCCATTTTGATATTTGCGGAATCGTATTTGATCAAAATCACCCCATTTTGATATTTTCTCCCGGTTTGGGAGAGAAAAATCGCCATTTTTGATTTACAGTTTGGGTTTTCTGGTTTGGGAGTGGTTTGTGAGGGTCGATTTGGTCCCGGGAGTGGTTTGTGAGGGTCGATTTGGTCATGGGATGTTAGATTTGTTTTGAAATGGAGGGCGGAGCTTAATTTGTTTTCAAATGGAGGGCGGCTCCCTGTTTTCACGGATTCAGCCCGCTGTTTTGGTGTATATGGCTCCCTGGGTCCCTGTATAAAAATGGTTTTGAAATAGGTTTTTTCATCCTAGTTCACAAATCTAAATGTTCTAGTTAGCAGCAGCAGTTTCGGTGCGATATTCTTGCATTTTCAGATTTCAATCCGCTTATTCTTCTCTTGTTTTGGTATCCATTGTTTCTTGGATTTGAACGGCTCATGCCACTGCAGCAGCAACAACAACAGTCGGTACTTGACAGAATTGTTGGCTGAGCGCGAGAAATTAGGCCCCTTTATGCAGGTCCTGCCCATCTGTAGCCGGCTTTTGAATCAGGGTAAGTTGGCTTCATATGTCTTGTTTTTCTTCAAGTTTGAAGTACAGGAGAAAATAGTTGCTAAGTATGATACAGATTATCAGTTGTTCTGGAAGGCCAAATTAGGTGGATTCATGCCTCCTGCAGTTGGAACAGGGGTGATAATCACTTTGCCAGTGAACGTTGAATGCTTCCGTTGGTTTGGAAGCAAAGATAACCGTGGCTCCAAATTGTTCTCACAAACCCAGAAATGCAGACTGCTAGAAAATATTAGATTTGTGTTGTCTAAAATGTGGCGCAGTAGTTATTTTTATTGGCAAAAGATAGGGTTGTAGGGCCCTTAAAGTATATGGGAAACATACAGCATCTGGACTTATGGAAACATGGAGCCTGGATCTTCCAATAGGTGGATCTGGGAAAAAATAGAAGAATTCTTGATTTCCCTTCCCAAGCAAAAAGTGCGAATGGCTGTTAATAGCCCCTTGCTGTTCCAAACATCATTTTATTTGCTTTACTGAATGGTCTGATTTATATTCCAACCTTTTTTTTTCACTACATGCTCCTTTTTCCAACCAAGATCATGTTACTCCACAGCGTTTAGTCGATGCAAATCATATATATATGGCATTTATTTCATGTATATTGGCAGTTGAACTTTTGCCAATATTTCTACGACAGCTATTATTGCTGATCAGATCTTGATTGTCTGCTGGTCACATTTTTGATTTTGGGATTGTCTAGTATAACTAACATTAGAAGGTTCTTTTCAAGAGTAAATGTTCAACTCATTATCTGATGTAGAGGTCTTTTATAAAGGAGATGACTGTTGAATGAGTTGAATTTTCCATTTCCTTGTAACTTTGTTTGTGGCTTTCCTTGAAGAATGTCTGGACTTGTTTATGTTGATTAAGTAGCATCTTTCATCAAAAGGTCATGTTGTGCACAGGCTTCAAAAATTTTCTTGCATGTAATGTTGTTTTGATTCATTCAGTTTGGATGTGTGATTGTATGTTTGAATCTTTGTCAACTTTATGGTCTTTAAGACTTATGCATTGCTACATTTTTAATGCTGTAAAGTAAGAAACTGAGGCAGGAGCTGCTGAGGAATGTGGCAGTATCTTGTAGTTTCTCAAGCTGATATTCTCATGTTCGTGTAAAAGGTATATTAACTCTGCTGATATTCAAGCATGGGGTAAGTAGCCGTGATCTGCTTACTCTTTTTATGATTGTCTGTGTCCTCCCTTTTGTTGTGTTGTTGAGCTGGAAAGTTATCAGTACTTACCCTAAATATTACAGCATTTGGATGTTTGCAATCTGCCAGTATCCCAAGATGAATATTGTGATGGAGAAGGCAACTTCCTGCTTCTGATTCCCATGTATTGTTCGTGTTGGAAAGATCTAGGCAATGATTGTTGTATTGTTCATATTTTTCATTCAGCTTGATCTCAGTACAATTGTCTCAAATGTCTTTTATGGTGAGAGGGAGCGTTATAGTCATGTTGCCAAGTATGGGCTGGTTCATAGGGTTGAGTGAGGGAATTGGGTGTTTTCTTGCCTGAGTCATGGGTCAGTTAGCACTATTTATATCAAATGTGGCCTGAATGCTGTTTGAAACTGGAGATACTAATGACCTCAATGATGTGAAAAATTGGAGATACCGTATGGCCTCAATGGTGTTTGTAATCAAAATCTGGATTGAACACAGTGTCTGTATAGACTGTAGTTCAAGTTTTGTATAGACCTTTTGAAAAGTTTTCGAGGCAAGAAATCTGTTGTATTAATATTGTCTAATTTGTAATAAGGAAACTGCTATGAGGTGCTTTGGACTACTTGGGAATGAATTTTTGTCTCAGATGTCGATAGTCTGTACTGTGGTAGACAATAAGATGATTTCTTTTCTCAGGGATTGCAATTGCTTTCCGGAAGATGGGGTATACCTGTTCGTGGTACTTCTTTCGACATCAAGTTGATAAACCTTCCCTTAGACTTGACCTTTGTTTGGTTCTTGTTCGTTGGGTGATGATAAAAAATGTAATATTCATTTGTATTTGTTGATTTTATACTCATGGAACTTGTTTCTTATTGTACTCAGTTCTTTTGATGCAAGAAAGAACAACAGACTAGTTTGAGCTTGAGGTACTTGAAGCGGCAGCAGCTCTCTTCTCACTGTTATTAACTGTTATATGACATATTAACTGTTATACGCTTTTGATTTTTCTGCCTTTGAGAACCTTGTGAGTTGTATGTCATTGAAGGGTGACTTGGTTTGAATAGTTAGCTTTGGAGAGCAGTTAGAGGAAGAAATAACTCAAACCCAAACTCAACAATGGAATTTTTATCAATGTGTCCATTCCAATAGATTATTATTCTAAATCTAGATGATGTGGCAACAATAATTATATATTTTTTGGAATGTACCTCAGTGAATGATCACCTTTTGTAATATTTTAAGTGCCGCTACATAGAGATGTTATTTCTATGCTTAATTAATTGCATTGATGTGCCATAGAGCAATGCAATGCATCTGGATACTTGAAGTCTTGGAATTGCAGAGCAGCATTTGCTTGATTCCTTGGTAGCTGTTTGAAGATCCTAACCAAACTGATGTTTCTTTCAGAATTGTGGTTCTTTGTCATAGTAGTATAGTACGCTGTTCCTGAGATTACCTTTGGTTCTGTTCTGAGATCTGTAGAGAATTGTTGAGCAAGGGGGGAGGATAGCTTCATCTTAAAGCATCCCTCTACCCAACGTTAAGCTTGATGGGAAGAATTATCCTATCTTCAAGTGAAGGGTGCTAAACATATAATTGAAGAATTGATTGTTAAGACTTGTGGAGGGTAAGAAGACAAATTGCACTGTTGCTAAAGAATTAGTAAAGCTTTTGGCGCACAATGAAGATGTGCAGTACATTATAAGTTTTACTATTGCAGATCATATTGGTCCTCAAATTAGAAGTTTGATTAGTTCTTGTAAGATTTGGACTAGGATTCTCTAACAGAACAAGGATTCTCTATTCTAGGAAATGACTGTATGCATTTTAAATGATTGGTTGTGTATATCACTGTTTATACGATACGTATTCAGGATGTGCAAGATCAATTTGGAGCAGTTGATGATAGAATTGATCCTAAAGTTCGTAGTGCCACTATTCCAATGGTTGAAAAAAATGTTTCAGCCATTTGTGACCAGTGTGAATGCCACTGATAAAGTGGCTAACTTTCTTGGTGGAATGTTACTGCAGAAAGAACATTGCTGGAACAGATTCACTTAAAAGAGTGTATACCGAGCACTTACACTGAAATCACTAAGAAGAAAGGGAAGAAGTCTGCATAGAAAAGTTTAAAGGAAAGTTCACAAAAAACCCTTGAAAAATGATGTTGTATCAAGCAGGGCCATTATTGCAGAGATTGTGTCAAGGCCCATTACCACAGTAAATATATATTATTTAGAACTATGTTGTAATTTTTGTCAGGGTTCATGTTTAGGTTCAACTATCACTGGCTACCCTATTCTGGAAGAGCTTTTGCTCTCCTAAAGACATCTTGATCTAACTCTTCATTCTTTGTTTTCACCTCCATAAAAAATCTCTAGTGGATTCATAAATTTTCCTTTTATTGTGACAGACTATTTTATGTGGTATTGTTGGCATACCTCCTTCAAATGGTGTTATTCCTGATTCTCCAATGCACATGAAAGGCTTAGCTACCCTCAAACATCAGGTACCAATATATTGGAATTATCAATTGCAGCTTCTCAGGGAAAAGACACAATTCAGACATTTTATAGACGAGTAACTTACAAGTACTTTTGTTACAGTTGGTGCTTAGCAAGTTAGTGACAACAATCTGGAAAAGTATGCAGAAAAATTCAACCTTAGGGAAATTATACAGAAACATGCAAGAAGCCTATGAGCAAATGCAGACCCCAATGGTTTATCAGCGTCCACCTGCCTTGGTAATGGTCTTATTTTTGAGTTTGGGTGTTTCATTTTATCTAATTTTCCTCTCCCTTTATTTATTTGTCTTGTCATGTCCCAACCATTTATGCAGGCACTTAAGGAATTGAAAGAGACCACAATTCAGTTGGCCGCAAGTACTGGGAATATGGATGCCCAGTTGATGAATCAATTTTTAATGTTGACAAGGACGTGGATGACCTGCTTCCTGTTGAGGTGAAAGAACAACAATTGAGTAATTTGTTGCAATCTCTGATGGTGGTTGGCTGCCTTGCAGTAATGCCCATCATTAGAAAGATCCCAACTTCTGTGCTTTGGGGTTACTTTGCCTTCATAAACTTGTGTTATTGGTTTGTTTTCCCATCGAGAAAATCAATAATGCAAGGTCAAATCAGTTGTGAATGATTGATGGCATAATGAAAAGGCGAACCTTTACTCAAAAAAATAATAATAGATCATTTTTTATAAATGTAGCTTTAGAATGATCTTGCTTTGAAGTAGAGACTAAAATCAAGGAAATGATAGGAAGCCTACAATGTTGGATTAGTGCTTAGTTCAAATAAGCATGACAATGAGAGGCCTTTTGAACATGATTGTGAGGTTATTGTTGATTCAAATATTTTTTCAGCAGAAAAATAAAGCATGGAGTGAACATTTAGTGCACAAATATCCCCTGTTTTAATGGATGACTAAAACCAGGAGGCCTTACAACCATATATGTAAAGTCAAGTCAATGGTTCTACATGGTTCAGTCATTTAATATACTCAAAACTTTAGCCCAAAAATTAATACAATATAAGTCTGCTCTAGAATACAACAGAAGCAAAATAGATCACATATATGCCCTTCCCACACTCATTTCTTCTGCTAATTTTGGACACTGACTACCATTTCAGTTCTGGGCATTTTTGTGGTATTGATGTTTGGCCCAACGAATACCAGCTGAAGTCCCTTCCTTCACCATTTTGGCCCCAGTAGACGCCACACATTTCATCTTCTTGTTAGTTTTTATAATCTGCTAATCTGGTCAAGACCACAGACTTGTTTTTCTGTGCTGTGTCCTGGTCGTTGTATGAATAATCCCACTGCTTAGGCCCATGTAAGCCCAAATGAATTTCTACGCTCATTGGAAGCCATTAATGCAATCAAATACTGTTCACACAGCGCTTCAATATTTCTAAAATAGTTAAATTGATGTTCACCAGAAGTGTAACAAAGGAACTGAAACTATGAACAGTTTGGACAATCATTGTTGATTCAAATATAACAAAAGATATAATTAATGTTTCTAGAGTAGAAGATACATTTGAGTGGAATTGTCCTTAGCTCAATTGTAATCGCAGCGCTATGTCTTTATTTAAATTCAGTGACTGCAAAAAAATATAATGGGTGTGGATGGTTTCTAAGGTTGAAAAGGAGATGTCAATATGGTGTAATAGATGGTTATCATCAAGGGGGATAAGTTAGTGCTGGTGAAATCCCTACTTGAAGCCATCCCTGTGAGCAAATGCAGACCCCAATGGTTTATCATCCTCCACCTGCCTTGGTAATGGTCTTATTTTTGAGTTTGGGTGTTTCATTTTATCTAATTTTCCTCTCCCTTTATTTATTTGTCTTGTCATGTCCCAACCATTTATGCAGGCACTTAAGGAATTGAAAGAGAGTACTTTGAGACATTTGAGAAGGAAAGGGCCAGTGAACTAGGTTTCTTTGGTTTTTAGTGCATTTGTTTGCATTCTATATTTGTAGAGATTACATCTCAGATTAAACTTTGAGTTGGGCTCATGCTCTGGCCATCAAAGCATTTGAATGCTGGGGGTTTTACACCCCTTTAAAGTTTTGCAGCGATCTTTTGATTAGATCTTCAATGTAAGACTTCACGGAAGTCAAAAACTGGCAGGCAGAAAAAGTCCTGCATGTTGTACTGACAATGATATGTCTAGGGTAGTTTAAAATAACTTCTTGTTTCTTTTGAATAAATCTTCTTGTAATACTAGAGAGGCCACTCAGTTTTGGTGATATTTTCAGTGCTTTGTTTAGTTATGTGAATTCGTTAGATGCAAAACAAGTATTGGTTAATTTCATGAAAACCAATCTGCAGAATTGGAAATGTAAGCATATGTGCATGAATGTAGTAGAGAAAGGGGTACTGTTCTAATTGAAGTGAGAGTGAAAGAGACCTTTTGAAAATGTTATTGTTTCAAGCAGTTGGAACGGTATCAGTAGGAATCAGTATGCAGAAATTAAACAGAATAAATGGGAAATTCACAGCACTTTCAGTGTGCCTTGCTTGGCATATCTTGTTGGATGGTGCCCTTATACATAAAATTGAACAAGAACTAAATCATATTATATCGTGGTACTGATTTGTTATAGCGCTTAAATATTCCTAAAATAGTTAAATTGATGTTCACTAGAAGTGTAACAGAGGAACTGAAACTATGAACAGGTTGGACAATCATTGTTGATTCAAATATAACAAAAGATATAATTAATGTTTCTAGAGTAGAAGATACATTTGAGTGGAATTGTCCTTAGCTCAATTGTAATCGCAGCGCTATGTCTTTATTTAAATTCATTGACTGCAAAAATATATAATGGGTGTGGATGGTTTCTAAGGTTCAAAAGGAGATGTCAATATGGTGTAATAGATGGTTATCATCAAGGGGGATAAGTTAGTGCTGGTGAAATCCCTACTTGAAGCCATCCCTGTGAGCAAATGCAGACCCCAATGGTTTATCAGCCTCCACATGCCTTGGTAATGGTCTTATTTTTGAGTTTGGGTGTTTCATTTTATCTAATTTTCCTCTCCCTTTATTTATTTGTCTTGTCATGTCCCAACCATTTATGCAGGCACTTAAGGAATTGAAAGAGACCACAATTCAGTTGGCCGCAAGTACTGGGAATATGGATGCCCCAGTTGATGAATCAATTTTTAATGTTGACAAGGACGTGGATGACCTGCTTCCTGTTGAGGTGAAAGAACAGCAATTGAGTAATTTGTTGCAATCTCTGATGGTGGTTGGCTGCTTTGCAGTAATGCCCATCATTAGAAAGATCCCAACTTCTGTGCTTTGGTCCTGATTGCTGGCCATCTAACTGGCAGCGTGCACCAGTCTTTGTCCTTAGAACACCAGGCGAATCAAGCATTGTATTGCATATCAAATCTAATAAAGTACCAATGATTCTACAGCTCTGGTTAAGTACTCAATAGTGCTTCCAAGGTTGCAGAACTTCAATCTACAGTCATAGATATTGAATGGGTGTTTGCAGTTATATTGTTCCTCTGCCAAGAACTCTGCTCTTTTGGACCTCAATTCCCCTCAAATAAAAATGTTCTGTTTAATTGGAACTTATTTACATCCTAACATGCAGGTCAATTTCTCCAAGAGAATGTACGTGGGCAACAAATGATATCCAAGTTGAAATCTTAACAATGGAATTAACTAATTATTTTCAATCGATTTCCTTCATTGTTGCTGGTTGATTTTTCCTGGGATTATCGACATCTCATTTATTGGGTTCACCTCACCCTGATTTGAACTTCTTTCATTTGAATCAACTTCATCTCTGGTTAGAACATTTTTTGATTGATTTCATTTTCCAACAAATGTGGTATTTAAGTTACTTTCTTCTTGCAAGTCGATTTTACCGTTATTAGTACACTGCTAGTAGATTTGTTTGACATGATCATTTTCTTCAATTTCAGGGTCGACTAGCTTAATGATAGTGTCCTTTTGCTTCAGCTCATGTTCATTCATCAGTTCTCAATTGATTCTCTCTGTGTTCAAAATGGATTCAAGTAGCTTAGGAATTACATCGATTTCCATGTTCATTCATCAGTTCTCAATTGATTCTCTCTGTGTTCAATGGATTCAAGTAGCTTGGAAATCACATCAATTTCCTTTTATATTGTATTAAAATGTACAGGAATGTCATAGTGGAATTGATTTCCACAACAATACTTCTTTGTAACTATGGACTTTATCTCAACTCAACTGGATTTCATTTCTAACAAGAGATTTCCTTAATAAATTCCTCTTGACAAATTTTTCTGTTATAAAACTTTGCAAAAGCATACCCTTGTGTATAGCTCACTACACAAGAAAATTCATTTTTGAAGCATAATTCTTATACTTGCAACTTTCATTTCTCTGTATAGACTTTCTAGAAAATAAATTGCGTGTGAAGAGTCTATATTCCACTCTTGGATTCATTTTGTTCGAGAGTAACGAACCTAGTAGTCACAGGACGAAACAAACCCTGAGGCAGTAAAAATTTGTACATGGGTCCACATTTTCTCCCGTTATGGTCCTTACAGAGAGTGCATTGAAGGTAGGTATGTTGCAGTTGGTAGAATATGACGAATGTGCTCCCTTCATGTTCTCTAAGACGACAACTTACAATTATTTGACAATTTCCTCATCCAAATGATTTTGAATGAGTAATTTCATCTAAATTTAACTGATTTTCAAACTGGGATTTAGTCTTCTTAATTTAACTGATTTTCAAACTGAGATTTAGTCAGTGTTATTGAGGAGTGAAATAGAAACTGATTTTCTCTTGCAGAGAATAACAAGGATTGGTGTGAGCTTATACTCTGCCTTATAGACCTTCAAATACAAATAAGCTCTTGTATCCCTATTTCAATCACATAATTTAAATGAATATAATGTCATTTTATTAGAAAAATGCAATGAGTATGAAATAGATCATCAGAATGGCCACTGTAGCCCAGGCTGGTGAGAACTTAAGTATTTTATATCTGACTAAACACATGCACATGAAAAGAAACATCACCTGACACAGACATGAACAGGATAGAATCTAGATATTAGAATTTTGGGGAAAAACAATTGCGCCTTAACAGAGAGCTTCTTATCCTACACCACACATTTCACTCTTTCAAGGTGGAGTTACAAACTGAACATGCAATGACTGAGCTGCATGGTCACCAAAGTTGTAACACACCCAAAAAAACAATGCTTCATATCGGCTTCTCAATTATGTGTGCTTAGCATTAGCGATATAGTCTCTTCTGAACTTTTATTTCAAGTATAAATTTGATTAAATTTCAGAAGTGCAAGAAATCACAGAAAACCCTCCGCCAGTAAATTGATAGGAGAAATCTTCAAAAAAACCTGGAAGCTGTCCTGGACTTTTCAGCCAAGTTAATATATCTGTAAAGAATACTATTTTATCCTGAGAAAAGATTGACACTTTGTTTATCACCAGATGAAAATAAATTAGAAGCAAAACATCAGGTTGGTGACAAATCCAAAACAAGTTGCAAGACTGTAACCCAATCTGCAAAACATCAAAAACTGATTGTCCCAGAGTGGGATGCACTATGGGAAGCTGTGCTGTCCCATCTTTTACTAGTGTCAGCTTCATAGCACCTGCTTCCATTTCCATCAGCTCTGTCTTTAAGAGAGCATCGGCCTCTATCTTGATAGTGTTGTCATCAAGAGATTTGTAGCTGATTTCCATTTTTAATCTTTATGGCAGCTGTTTATAGTCCTGTAGGACTGAAAGTATGGATGTTGCAAAGCTTCATTAGCTGTTATTCTTTTGTTTCCATCCACTTGTAACATTTGTTTCAGCAAATCCACACCTTCTAGACACCCAACATTTTTAACAAATCTTGTGAGGGATGGGAAAGGCTTTCCCGGATTTGGAAATATGATATCCAACTGCTCCTTTACAGATTGCCCACGAAATAGCGGCTCACCGATGAACAATTCTGCCGACATGTTATTTGTTGCTTTTTTCTAGACTAGCTCTCACAAAGCATTTGAGTTGTTCGTGTTCCTAGTTGGTTTTTTTATAATTTTATAGACAAGTTCCATGTCGTGGAAATGTGAAAAAAGATAGTGATATTGCCACCATGTGGATCTTATCATATATGGTTTTATACTTCTTCAAAAAATTCTCTAAGAGTTCACAATGCTAAAATTCACTAGGACTTTACAAAGTTTTATTATTTAGTGAAAGACTTGCCAAGTTCTTACAAGATTTTATAATTGAGTAAAATATTCGCCATGCCTGATGAGAGATTCGCCAGAAAATTATATATACATATTATATTATTGATAAAATCGCCTTCCATTTTTCCTATATACCATGGAGATTCGCCCAATTATTATATTTATAAATTTGGGGGGGTTCTTAAAATTTTCCCTGTTAATGGCAGCCCCGAAATCAATCAAAGTGTGGGGTATGATGGTGCCATTGATGTGGACATCAACTACAGGACTCCCAGGATCCAAATACTTTGGACAGATTACTTGCCCCAACATAAGATCAGACAGTTGTCCTATGACATTGATGGTTGAGGAATCTCTTTTTCGCCTGCCTGGGTGCCTGAAACACTTTTCCTTAACCAATTTGTTGTATATCGGTACATCTTTGATGGCTTGGAGAAGTGGTATTCTCAAACACAACTGTTTGAGTTATCCTAGAAGCTCATTCTCCTTTGGGTCGGGTTGTGTGGTTACTGTTAGTCTCTTAGGAAAGGGTGGAGTGGCCTTGGGTTGACTTTCCTATTTATCTTCCTCGTCCTCTGGGGGAGGAGGTTGGCGATCCGGAAGAGTCTTTCCAGATCGCGGGTTGATCTCCTGGATCTCCACAGTGTAGGTAGGGCATGTTGTTTCCCCAGTATATACCTGCTGGGCCTGTAGGTTGTTAGGATTCGGGTTCGGTTGAGCAGGCATTTGGGGTTGTCTTGGAGGAGCAGGAGGTAATGGTTGTGGTTGAGCTGGTGGTGGAGGAAAAATGGCGGGAGGAGTGTCGTACTGGGGCCTCCACCCCGGTTGAGGTGCATCCCACTGAGGCTGTGGCTGGACATGTGAGTGAAACGAATGAGTAGTGGGCTGAGTATGGTATTGAGGTGGGTAAGACCATGGAGGAGGCACCGACCAGGAAGGATGAGCAGGGGGACCCCAAGAAGGCATAGGAGCAGATTGGTTGGGGCTATAATAAGCTTGGGATGTCCCTTGCATCCCCTGCTAGTAAGGTCTAGGTCCGTGCAACCTCCTTTTGTTGAGGAAGTAGAGAGGTTCAGTGGGTGCCTCAGTTCCTTGGTACATGGCCTTAAACCCAAGTAAGGTTGGGCATTGGTTTGTGGGGTGGTCCTCCTCACAAACGAAACATACCTCTACCGAGTGTAATGAACACTCGTTCTTAGGGTGCTTCCTTGTACACCTAGGACAGAAGATGGCCAAAGCCCTCTCAGCTTCCTCTTTCTTTTGCTGGATTCAGAATGTATCAAGTTGCATGGAAATGGTCTATCTTACCTCACTTTTGAGGTCCTCCAGCTAATTAACAAACTCATGCTTGGAGAAAGTAGTACTAGCTGAAAGGGGGTTTCCCCTACCTCTTTTTCGGGCTGCCCTAGAGTGGTTTCTAAACACAGTCTTTATATCCTCATAAGGTAGTTGGTAAATATCTCCTCCAGCTAGCATGTGAAGGGTATCAAGAAGGTCTTCAGGGACTCCTCAGAGCAGGACCGACTTGAGAGATTCAGGGTCAAGTGTGCACCTATCCCGTTTATAGCTAAGTTGGAACCTTTCCTCATAATATTCTAAAGACTCATCATTTCCCATGGTCATCCGAACGATTTCTCCCTTGGCTTCCTTAGACCTACAGTAGTCCCGGCATTTGGTATTGAAAGCTTGCTGCATCTGAGCCCAAGTGGTGATACTGTTTCCAGGTAAGCCCATGAACCAGCGTAATGCTGCATCCTTGAGGGTAGAGGGAAAGAGTTTCAATTTTTGCTCATCTTTTGTATAGTCATAGGTTCGACAAAGGACAGCAAACTCAAACAGGAAGGTATCAGGGTCTTCAGTAGTCAATCCATGGAAGTGAGGCAAAGTGGAGGGGCTTATGTTTTTCATTTTCATGTCTCCATTGGTCTCTTGGATGGGAAAGGCACCTTATATTCTCTCATATTCTCTTCTATCCTCAGCCATGGCTTCAGGTGGAGTGTTCTCTAACTCTTCTTCTGTTATAGGATCTTTGTATATCTCAGGAGGCTCGCCTATAGGTTGTTCTGGATCACTTTCACCAAAGAAGAGAGAAGGGTGAATCAGTGAAGTGGTGGGGGTGTTGGGTAAGAATTTGCTAGCTTTATCTCTGTTCCTACGAGGCATGAAATGGAAAGGCTTTTGATTGCTTTTTGCTTTGTTTCTGGCACCTGAAAAACTGAAAATAGATTGAACTGCAACTAACTATCTTGCTGAAATGAAAATGCGGAATTGAAATGAAAGCAGCAAATGACTAATCTATTTTGCTCAAATGAAATTGCAGGAATGAAATGCTAGTCTACGCTTGCGGAATTGAAATGCTAATCTACGCTTGCAGAAATGAAATTGCTAATCTACGCTTGCAGAATTGAAATGCTAATCTATGAAAGTAGGAAATATCTATTTTAATTTTGCGGAAATGAAATTGCAGAATGGAAATGAAATAAACTATTTAGCAGAAGGCGAGTGTAGGAAAATAGAAGAAAAGCAACAATCACCAATACTCTGACGCTTCCCCGGCAATGGCGCCAAAAAGATGGCGGGCTCCAGTATTGCATCAATAATGTTGCAACTCCCAGGACTCCATTCTTTACTTTTATCAACCCGGTAGTTCGTAACAAACTTGGAAGCGATGGTGCTGTATGCACAAGTACTAGCTCTTGTCGCAGCTGTCACTTGGTCAGCTGGCACAAGTCCGCTAGGGGTTTAAGCCAACTTCTATGAGCTCTTAGAAGAATCTTTTTGACTGATGGCTGGAAGCTAATTCAAAGGAAACTGATCTACTTGCAGAAAGAAACTGAAAGCCAAAAAGTAACATAAACCCTAGCAAACCCTAATTCTACTAGCTAGTCCTACTGATGCAGAGGAGAGAATGCAAACTACTGAAAGAGATGCCATTACTCCTATCAAGGTAAAATACATGTTCCTAGACTACCTCTATCTGAAGAAAGCATCTTTTTGTATTTTTGAATAAGTTATTAGAATTATCATGCATGTGCTTTTTAACTGGCTTTTTACTGTGCAGGGGTGGATCAAGGAAGAGAAATGCTTGGAAAAAGTTGGGAAGGTTCAGGGAGGGTCTAAGGAGTCCCTAACACCCTTCTGGAGAGTTTCACAAAGTTTGGCTATCTAGCAACCTCATTTGTGAGCTTCTACAGGAAGTCTGCAGGGGTTCTACAGGATGTTTCAGGGATTTCTACAGGATGTTCAGAAATTTCTACAGGATGTTCTAAAATTGGATTTTGGAGGATGGGTGAGTGAAAGAGGATGCATGAATGGATAGGGAGGTAGGGTAGGGGTCTGAAATGACCCAGTGACTTATGGATGAAGTGATGAGAGGATGTGGAAAGCTAACTTGACTTAAAGAAGGCTAAGACAATGGAAGAGAAAGAAGGTAAGGTTACGTGGGCAGAAGAGTAGTTGTGAGATGAGGAACCTAACTAGGGGATGGAGCAGCTGGCCTGGATGAAGCTCAGGTGGACGAGAGAGTGATGGAGATGCCCTGCATGGTGCACACTTAACCGAATCAACCAAGTCCTGCACACAATCAAAATTTTAGCTAATCTATCCTAACTGTCAACGAAGCAAATGAACAACAGATTTATTTCTAAAGAGAACCATGTACAACACTTAATCAAAGAAACATCTCAAAAGGTCTGAACGCATGACTAACTTCTACAAATGAAGACATTACACCAAAGATTGCATGGTCAAGCAAACTAGTGTTTTTGTTGGGCAGCACTGTTTCTGCAATTCCAACCCCTGATCCAATAAGGGAGAGGTGAAACTGAGAGTGTAGACAACCCCTTTTTCTAGAGCTTTATCGATTATTATCCTATCAATCTATTCTACACATCTGAAGCAATTATATTCCTCAACAGTGACCTATTTAACCAACACAACTAAATCTTGCTCAACAAAACCACTTTTCAAATGCATAAAAGGAAAATCACAATGCATAAAGGAAAGATAACAATACAAAGAAGGAGGCCATAGGCTCTCAGGTTGGGCCCAACCCCGAGAGCTATGGCTCCTATAGAAAACTCAGAGATGATATCAAATATGACTGCTTCTCATTATCAAAAAATAATCATAAGTCAAGAGTTATGCCAACAATGGATACAAGAGAACAAAACAGAGCTAGCAGCACTGTAGTGCAAAATATGCAAGAGTTTTTCAAAAGTCCCGCATGAAGGTTGAGGCCTTAACATTTATACACCACGGGGCCCTAGCTGGCCTCCTAAATCCATGGGACTTGGCTGCCCAAACTGTGAGTGAACAGCTCCTTCCAAAAAATCTGTTTGGCTGCCTTCTAGATCCGGTTTTGGTGGCCTTTGGAGCTTGGAGTTGGGGGTGAAGATCCCGAGGGAGGCTATTTAATTCCATAGAAAACCCCCCTACGAATCCTCAACCCAAGCTTGGCTGTCTCCTAGCCCATGTTTTCACGGTTTTGCTCCAACAAGTGTCAAAAAATCCTGGAATGAGCACGTGTTAGCCACCTAGGAAGAGTGACTACCCTTATTCATACAAATGACATAAACATACTAAAAAATAATGCATAAGTTATGAAAAATGAAGGATTGAACAAGGATAATTAGGCCAAATGAGCCCAAAATGTTACCAAATTTGGGGCTCATCAATAATGTTAAAAAATAATCCATATGCACATCAAAAAACATCTAATATCGTCATATAAGTCTAGGAAAAAGTCGAAATGTACAAGTTTTTAGAGCTAAAGAAAATTGCCAAAATAAAAAATTGTAGTACTAGTAAAAAGGTCGTGCATGATCGGAAACACTGTAAAGACACAACATTTCCTTCAGTAAATTTTTTCGTGTACTAAAGGCCAAATTGCTTTGGTATCATACCATCTTTCAAAGTAATCAAGACATCATATTATTGTTTCTCGAATGCTCTCGCCACTACCCTCTCAATAGTTGTGATCTCTATCAATTCAACCAATGTATTTAATAAGATTAGGATCTACATACTTTACTTCAAAAAGTTGAATTGCATATAAAATGTAATTTGCTATATTCAACTCCATGATAGAATGTAAGAAAGATCCTACTACATATTTTTTCCAAATAAAATGAGTATTTAGGCCAGTGATTAACAACGATTTCATACTCATTTGGAGTTTCTTTGATGTTCTCATACATTTCCTCAACATATTGTTGTGTGGGTTATTTTGTCCATCAAATGCAATTGTTTGTATCCAAAGTGCTACTATTCAATATCATTCCTTTTAGGGTGCCTTTAAGTCAAACAATTATTTTTCTAAAATGGGACTCCAAGGTACCAATTAATCACATTAAAGAATATACAATCAATGAGTCAAATATAATAGAAACCAAAATTAGCATACCCTCATTTATAACAGAACATCTAGATTCTCTTATAGCTCACTATATCAAACTTGCACAAATCAAGCACATGAAGGAATTTTTATTCAATCCAAAGGGCAATGTACAGAAGGAACAAATTCTTTGAGCCCATACCTCCTTTTATTGGACAACAATAAATTTATGTAGATAAGAAAACCATATTATATTATCCTCTCATGATTGTAGAACATAATATTTTTCATGACGAAATCAATGAAAAACAATGAACTATGAGAACATTTTTTTTTTATTTTTTTTTTTTTTTTTTTTTTTTTTTTTTATGTTGGACATATAAGATATTCTAGGATGCAAGATCTCTTTGAAAGTCAATAGTGGCAATTAAAATCTTAGTTATAGGTGTGGAACGACTAGAGGGAGGGAAAGCAACAAGAAATTGTTGTAGTTTGTTGCATAGCTCCACATTGTATACGCCAACAATTGTATTTGGGAGATCTATGTAGCTGGAAAGTAAGTACTAATGAAGGCACAAATATTAAAGGAAGCTTTTTTAGGACAATGATAATTTTCTTTGATCAGACACATTATATTATGAGATGTTTGGTTTGGAATTGACATTGATATTGGAAATTCAAGAAGAGAAATTTGTATAGGGTATAAGTATGCTTAATCATCTAGAGGTAGTAGGTCCCATATGTATCTATGAGTTACACATGGAAGAAAGAATAACAACCAATTTAGAATTAAGTTGTTAAAGAAACCAAAGCTCTCATCTATTCATGAAAGTAAAAAATCATATATTGAATAAAAAATCTTAAAGTAGATGACCTTGATGGACCATGTTGGCCCTCACATGAGAGCCACGTGCCTTGCCACTCTATCTCCATAACATACATGCAAGCTTTGTTTCATTACACATAATGCTGCAACATGCTAATATGTTATGCCTATATGGGAAGCAACTGTCTGTCTCACCTGTAGCCATCATTTTCATTTCTTCGAGCACGCTGTTTCACACATTGTTTCACCCATTGGTACAAAGAGAATATTTTAGGGAATTAATATGCTTCCTAAATTTCATAGTTGAGAAACCTTAGTTGAAATGCTTCCTTCTAGCTTATTGTTCCATAAGTGTAATCCTTTCAACCTTTGGATCATGCTCAATTCTGATGGAATATTTCCACTTGTGAGATTGTCATCCAATGCAAGATATATCAAGCATACCAGGTTGTCAATTTCCTAAGGTATGCTCTCATGTACATTATTTTTTGATAAATCTATTAAAATGAGGTTGGGAGAGAACAAGACTATGGAAATAGGCTAAACCCCACCTAGAGGATTGTTGGACACGTTAATTTTCTATTAGTGTGAGAAATTGTTTAATGCAATCAGAAAATACAAAGCGAGAATGCTAATAAGTTGGATTCCATGTAAATAAAGGCTTTCAAGAAGGGAAAAAATACCAAACTCTTTCAACACTATTCTGGTTAACTTGTTTTCATTAAGAAACAATAACTTTCATTGGGAAAATTTGGTAAGAGAAAATGGTATGTTTCCTATTAGGTTATTACCCCATAAACATAGTTCCTTCACATGGGCATGTTTTACACCAAAATCTAATGGAATTGTTCCACATAGTTTATTCTGATTCAAGATCATCTGTTTGAGTGAAGTTATCTAATCAAGTTGGATAACAAAAATGACATAGAGACATGCTTCCACATCCTTTCTTGAGAGTGCATCTGCAACAACATTTTGCTTAACTTTTTTTTATATGATTTCAAATTCATAACCCAACATCTTTGTGACCCATTTTTGCTGCTCTTCTGAATGTAATCGTTGTTCCAAAAATTATTTAAGTCTATCATGATCTGTTTTTACATTGAAGTGTCTTCCCATTAGGTGAGATCTCCATTTCTTTAGTGAATGTAGTATTTCCAACATTTCATTCTCATAAATAGGTTTGTGTAAATACTTTACTTTCATTCGACATATTTCAAAAGTAATGGGTATTCCTTCTTTCATTAAATCAAACCAATTCCACTTTTTGAGGCATCACATTCCACAATAAACGTTTTTGTGAAGTCTAACATAGCTAAGAAATATTCTTGGCACATTTCCTCTTTAAGATGTTCAAAGGTCTTCATTGCTTCTAGAGTTGAAGAAAATGCATCTTTCTTCAGAAATGTTGTCAGATGTGCAGTTATTCTCCCATAATTCTTAAAAAACTTGCAATAATACCCTATCAACCTTAGAAATCTTCGAAGATGCTTTATGGTTGTGGGGATTTTCCATTCCTTAATGGATTTAATTTTGTTAGGGTCTACTTTGACACCCTCATGAGATGCAATATGACCCAAATATTCCACCTCATGTACTCCAAAGAACATTTGGAGGTTTTTGCATATAATTTTTTCTCCTCCAATAGTTTGAGCACCCTATCAACGTGTTAAACATGATCCTTCCAAGACTTTCTATAGATTAGTATATCATCAAAAAATACTAACACAAATTTTCTAAGGAAGGGTTTGAAAATGGAATTCATCAAACCTTGAAATGTGGAACGCGCATTAGTAAGGCCGAAAGACATGACCAAAAATTCATAATGACATAAGTTTTGAATGTTTTTTTCTGAATGTCTTTAGTCTTCATTCTAATTTGGTGATATCATGAATGAAGATCCAACTTGGTGAAGTAAATTTATCCACGTAATTCATCCGACAATTCATCAATGACATGAATGGGAAATTTGTCTTTAATAGTGAGTTGGTTGAGATCCCTATAATCTAGAAACATACGCCATGATCCTTCCTTCTTGTGTACCAATACTACTGGAGCCGAGAAATAACTTTAAGTAGGTTGAATTATACCAGCCCCTAGCATTTATGCAACCATATGTTGAATTTCACTCTTTAGGGCATAGGGATATCCGTATGGTCTGTGTTTGGAGGAACATTTCCAAGAATTAAATGAATAACATTATCATGATAATGAATAGGTGGGAGGCCTTTGGGAGTCTTAAATACCTTAGAATTATTGTCCAATACTTTTTGGAGATTTGGAGAAATAGAACATTTCGTTGTTTGAACCTCTATGAGCATAATTGTGCAATTACGCCCCATTTTTATTTCTTCAAAATATTTGTCATTCCATTAGATCTAATGATCATGCTTGGTTCCCCTGTGATACCCCTCAGTTCAAATTTTTTTCCTTCCCAAAAAAAATTCAAGAAACGTTCTTGAAAATTAAAAGCTATCGTCCACAAAGACTGTGACCATTGGACTCCTAGTAAAACATCAACATCACCCATTGCAATGGAAAGCATTGGACTATTCAATACACATTCCCCCATAGTTAGCTTGCCATTATGGCATGTGCAAGAGAAGTTTACATTTCCTCCATTTGCACCAATCACTTGGCACTCTCGTACTAGATATATTAGGAAGTAATTCAATTCCTTGGCTATCTTACAATGAATAAAATTTTGGGTACTACCCAAATCAATCAACACTATTACCTTTCTCTTCTTGATATATCCTTGTATCTTGAGAGTTTGAGGAGTGGTAATTCCTGCCAATTCATTACAATATATGTTTGGATTCATTTATGCTTTCACTGGGGTTGGTTCCTAGTATATGTCCTCCTCTTTTGATGTTTCTTGTTCCTTTTCTTCCTCCTCTTCACAATCTATGTAGAGTATTTTCTTCTCAGCACACTTATGACCTTTAGTGTATTTTCTATCACAGCTGTAACAAAGCCCTTTTTCTCTTTTTTCCTTCAATTTTTGTGGTGTCAACCTTGTATGTTTTGGAAGGCTAGGAACAACAACACTTCCATATTTATAGTTGTGAGTGGTAGAATTCCTTGTTTCCATAATTTTACTTTCATCTCTTCTTTCCACCCTGAATTCCTTCTCCAATAAAATAAGTTCCCAAAGATGAACATCAATCGTATGCTACTCCAGAATATCAGTTACCTTAATATTCAACTTTTGGAAGTCCTCAATGTGCTCTACCATTGAACCCTTTTTTTTTAGATTTATCAATTGACTAAAGAATGTGTTTCTCTTTGTATCTTCATAATGTGCTATCATTTCCTCCATAAAATTTGACCAAGTGACAAGTGGTTTACGAGAATAAAGCCATTGATACCATACAAGCTAATTGGGTTCTAAATATAAAGATTCAGCGCATACCCTTTTTGTGTGTTTCACATCGTGGAGATCAAAATATTTCTCTATGTGTAGTATTCATGTTACGAAATCCTTGCCATCAAACTTCCTCATATCGATCTTTCAAATATGGTGCTTCTTGATGAGGCTCATCAATAGGTAAATTACATGGGCCTTAATGCCACTCTCTAGCTTATTAAAATCAACTTTTCTCACATTTCTTTACATATTTTATTATATTTTTATTAGTGAGAAGGGTAAAGGTGAGATGTTATGTCATGTGGCTAATATGCATTTATTGCAAGATTTGGAGTAGTTTTTGTCTAATTTAAGTGCAGGAACTCGAAGAAGACAAGCAAGAGGGATTTTAGGAGATTGGATCTCCCTCCTTAACTCATCAATCACTCAAATATTCCTCCACCAGATCTCATCAGCTCGAAGTTACAAGCAGCCAAGCCCATTGAGTTCATTGGTAGCCAAGCCAATGATAGTTGAAGACAAGTTAATCTCGGGTTTGGGTGCCAAGACTCTCTAATTTTAAGGAATTTGTTTGTAGCTTCAGTTGTATAAATAAGAAGGCCTAGGGCCTCATTAGTATTGGACTTTTGATTGTATCCAAGAGGCAATTTCAAGCTTAAGATATTGTGATTGTTATTCTCATGTTATTTTTGATATCTTGGTGATAATGAAAAGGGTTTCTCAATCTAGCATTAAGTTGATTTGGAGGGCTAAAGCTCTTGGATTAGGGCCCAATCCTAGCAATAGAGGTTCCTCTTCTTTTTGTACATGTATCCTTAGATTAGAATCATAAATCAGCTGCTGGAATTATTTCTGTTTTGTTTAATTTGCAAGTCTTTGAATGATTGGTTAGTTTTGCTTCCATTAGTTAGAGAAGTAGATCATTTTTATAGTAGGGAAATAAAATGCTTCAGAAAATCTTGTGATAGTAGCCTCATCCTCATCTCCCTCATGAGATCATGGTTTGAGGACCCCACTCTCACAGCCCTAGAAGCAAAGTTATCTTTTGCTTATTACGTAGCTTAGGGTTTCTTGTTGAGTAGATCATTGTTCATGATTTCTTAGAATCACTTTCCATATTGGTTTCTTAAGTTTGATGTAGATTAGAAAGAATTCCATTCCATAGATCTGATCCACTAGCCATCAATAAATCAGTTTCTCAAATTCAACTCATCTTTTCCACATTTACATCAAGTTGTGCATAAATGAAGAAATTAATATGTTTTTGTAGGATTTGTTAGTCTACAGAGAGAAATCATTCTAGCAGCCTCATCTAAGTCTTTTCCACCTCTCACCAAACCCTACCAACCATCAATTCATATTTATGTTTGTAGCCACCATGGACAGCCGCCTTGAGAAAATCCAACAATCCTCAAGAGTTGGGTTGATCCTTGGGTAGTGTGCACCTTCCCATACCTTATTCCACAATCATACACCTTCCCAACACTTCCTTTCACCTTCCCTACCTTCCCATATCTTTCAACTAAGTTTCTTGTAGTAAACCAGGACATCCTGTAGTAACTACAGGAACTCTTGTAGCAACTATAGGAAACCCTGTAGCAGTCTATTTTCAACTGTTTTGGGTAGAAATAATGATCAGAGCCTAGGGTAGGCATTAAATTTGACCTCCATGTCCCTCAATGCCATTTTTGACCAGTTTTCCCATACCTTTCTCCCCTGCAAAGATCAACTTGATTAGTTAAACATTTACATTTCTAAATTGAAAAACCAAAAGATTATTTTCTACAATATTTAGTTAATGCATGCATACATCAGTCTTAACAATATTAGGACCATTTCCATGCCTACTTAGTCTATATAACTAGATGATAGAGTGAAAGGTTAAATTAGGTTTCTTTTGCAAGTAATGTGTGTTAATTCCTAGCTAGGTGATTTCATGTCATCTTCATAACACTTTCTATTCAGCACTTTCGTTTCCTTAACATAGGCAAGCATTTACTTTCTGCATTAAGGATAACTTTACATTCACTATTAGTAGTTAGAATCCTTCTATTCAATAGAAGACTAGTTTGAGAAACCCTAGTGGTCTATCTCCCCAGTCAAGTAGCACCAAGAGTAGACTCTTGCATTTGTTGTGCATATAGCACTATCACCTCCAAGTTTGTACGAACCTCGGGTTGATAAAGTAAATTTGGTCACCCTAGGAGTTGCAAAATCCTTGCTGCAATACTAGGGCTCATCGCTTCTTAAACCCAACAATAGAGTGTATAAAATCATAATTCATATTCCTTTTATCATCATCATGATTTTCATGGATTACCTTGCCACCACCGGAATCCTTTCCTCTAGGAACTTTTCCAAACCTTTATTCAACCCTTCTATCTTGAAATTTATCATTGCTTCCATGTATTCTTTTTAACCATCATTCAAAACTCCAATGTCCCCTTTTATACCATCCGTCTTAACATCCATTATGGCTTCCAATTCATTTTTTGTTACTTTTTTTGAGAGAGAAATTTGTTGCACTTGGTCTCGTAATTTTTATATATCATGCTGCATTACTTCCCCTTCTTCAGGCATCATGTAAGAGATTTTTGGTTGATTACTAGGTGTGTCCATTTTTTTTCAGGAATTTTGGAATCAAACAATGATATCTATGCTTCACTATACCCTTTGAATCACTTCAAAATGTTTTTTCAAACAAAAGTTATGCAAAATTTAAAAAAATACACACCTTTTTCTTTCTTTTTAGGAGCTCGATATTGAAACTATTGTACCTTTGTAATTTCAGATCTCTAAGGTATGAAATTCCATCCTATGGTAGCACTCTAATTCTTCTTTCAAACCCAACAGGTCAGACCAATATTTGTGTAACATCCATGGTGAAAATTCCATGTAATAAAAGGTAATAAGGCAAAATAATAGCCATGGTTATTGGACACTTATTCCAAGATGAATGTTGGGGAAAACATCCCAGTGTGGGTGTTCATTTGGTTTATTATGGCTAAGTAAATTGGAAAAGGCTATGCAAAGGAAAACTGGAATTTTTGGCAATTTATTTATGAAAATAATGGGAATTGGGAGAAAATTACGATGAAAGGTAAAATGTTACATGTGAGGAGAAAAATGAAGGAAAATAATGGAAAATTGAAGAAAATAGAGGCATCATTAAAAAAAAGGCTTATGAGGATCAATTGTTACCTTTTGTTAGTTCAATTTTGGAGCTCTCTCTCTATCCCCTCTCTCTAACTCTTGGACACTTACAGTTTTCTTGGAGCACTTCAACATTGGATCAAGAAGAGAAAATAAAGTAGAGGAAATAAGGATCAAGTAAGGAAGAGCAAGATCAAGCAGCTACAATGGGATTATTCACAGGTATCAATTTGCATGTGTGATTTCCTTGCTAGTTTTGGCATGCATAGCTGTGCATGTGTGTTCTTGGTTCTCTTGTTATCATGGGCATGGGTTTTGATAGGTGTGACAATGTTCTTCATCCTTGCCTTGTTATTTCCAGATAGCCATGGTGTGATGGGTTATCATGTTTTAGTTTAGCTCAATTTTAGGATGGATTCAAAACTAAGTGAGGTGGAGCTTTGAAAGAAAGAACACATGGCCTAGTAACCCCTGAACCAGACTGTGGGTTGCAATAAAGATGGATTTTGTGTTGCCTCAGTGGGCCTAGGAATCCTCGACTAGTGAATGGTAGGATATACTATAAATCCTAAAGGTGGGTGCTCTACATCAGGCCTAGGAATCCAAGGATGGGATATACAGTAAAGCCTAGAGAGTGGAGTCTCGGAGAGGGCTTAGTAATCCAATGTAGATTTTGGTAATTCCCAGAGACTGGTGTCTCGATTATGGTGTAGTGATCCTTGAATCAAACTATGGATTGCAGTAAATCCTAGAGACTAGGAGACAGGATAATTCCTCACACTATAGGTGGAGAAATTTGAAGGCATCCATGCTTGTTTTGGCCTAACGATATCATGTGGATCGCTAAATCCTAGTTCTATTAATGAGGGTGAGGTGGTGTAGCCTCGAGAAGCCCTAGTTGAGTTTTCATTATGACTCCCACATTCATGCTTCGAATATGTCACGGGGGTGATTGGCTAAAAGAAAGACTTGGTTTAGCCAATCTATGATTGGGTGATCCATGGAAGTCCCATACCCTATTTTCTTTTGCATTCGTTAATAAGAGTTATTTTCCTTCGTATTTTATGTCAAGAAAATTTACTAGTTCATATGTGGCATTTATTGCTGATGTATCCTTATTATTTCTGTTGTTTATATGTTGGTTATGAGTATGTTTTGTGACAATGATGATATATGGATTTCATCATGTTTTGATTTTTAATTGAATGAACGATGAATATATGACCTAATAGATGATAATGCAGCTAATGTGATAATGCATCAATGCTTCTTAGCAATTCTCAAAAATGCATGAGACCCCTATGGTCAAATTTTTTGTTACGACCTACAGATTGCATATTCGTGACATGCTTGATGAAATGATTATCATGTCTAGTAGGGGTCCAGTCAAGTATTTGTAAAAATATTTTCATTTGTATAAATGTCTCGATGTTACTTTTCATTCTTGAAGTTCTGTGCAGTTTCCTGAGTCCTATCCTTGAAAAGGTGGCACAGAGTCTAGGGTCGCAGGGTCAGAACTAGATGAAAAAGACCCTAACCGCTTGCATGCCCATGCGGTGAGAGTGATTAGAGGGCCAAAGTTGCACACATAGCCATGTCATGGGAGCAACTAAGGATCTAGGGTAGTGAAGTGTCAAGTTGTCTCAGGGGTTGATCACCTGGAAGGGTTGGTTAGCTCCTGTAGGTTCTGTGACAT
Source organism: Pinus tabuliformis (assembly GCA_031772625.1). Taxonomy (NCBI): domain Eukaryota; kingdom Viridiplantae; phylum Streptophyta; class Pinopsida; order Pinales; family Pinaceae; genus Pinus; species Pinus tabuliformis. The sequence continues at coordinate 796,734,301 of CM062817.1, forward strand.
GTGAAAAATGTCATATTGGTTGTGGTTTGTTGGTTCCACTTGCTTAACTGTAAATGGGGAGTTGAATCAGATTGTAGTAGCTTATCATCACATGTTTACCCCGGCAGGCCGACTAACTTGGGTAAATGTGGGAGGAGGATGTTATAGAGTGGTATCAGTGCATGGTTCACCCCTTGGACTGGATGGGCAGTGTGTTGGTCATTCATTCATGTTAGTTGCATATGTGTTCCTTATGTTTGTGTTCTATGTACTTGCTGTGTATACATGGTGTTGGTCATGGTTTAATTTGTTTCACCATGTGGAAGTTGATGGTGTGTTGTTGGATTTTCTTATCGTGAGTATAGGTTGATTTTGCACTAGTTATGCATGTTAGTGTTTGTATGCATTGTGTGTGCATGCATGTTGTACGTATTTTGATTATGAATATATTGATATGGTTGTAGTTGTCATGAATGAGGTCATGATGTGTGGTTGATAGGGTCATGCATTGGTGACTAGACTATGGCTAGGATGATATCTATATGATGTTATGATTATTTTTATACGTGTATTGTGCTAATCTAGTTGATCTTGCAAATGAGATATCCTCCCCATGCTACATTGTTGTATGTTGATTATGTTTATATTTTGGTTTAGTTGACATGATATACCTTATAAGAAAGAGATCAATATGAATAGCAAGATGGTAGACTACAGTTCACGAGATTCTCCCTATGGATCATATGAGCAATGTGGTGTTGGGCACTCTTCTCACTTAGAAGGTACATTGAGAATATTCAAGGAAGAATTAAGAAGTTGCAAAGCATATAATTATAGAATCATGCAGGCACAGGAGAAACAAGCAGAAGTCAATGCAGTAATCCTTCCAAGTTTTTCAAAATTGCAAAGATAGGGACCACCTTGGATTAGCTAGGAACAGGAGGAACGAACAAATGGGGCATCTGGCAGTAGATCTCAAGGTGGGAACAGGTCAGATAGGGATGACGCAATTAGATATGGTAGGTTCTTGGACACTTTGGATCGAAGAGGTGATGAACATAGGTACTCTTCTAGTTCTTGTTCTGACAGGCACTATGATCATCATCATTATCATCCTTACATGAGGAGTGACATGGGATATTTTCATATGAGTATAAGAAAGTTAAGCCACCTATTTTTAATGGATATTTGAAGAAGCTGGAGGATGCAGAGGCTTCTTTACTTGGGATGAAGAAATTATTTGAGTTGCATGAGTACACAGAGAATATGAAGGCCAAAATAGTTACCTTCAGCCCCAAATGGAAAGTAGAAATTTAGTGGGAAGATGTAAATCAGGTTAGAGACATCAAGACAAAGGATTTGAGTTGGCATGAATTCAAAATACTTTTAAGGAATAAGTAATTGTCACAAAGGTACCACGACAGTAAGGCTAACTAATTTTACGAGCTAAATATGGGATGGATGATAGATGAGCAGTATACGACTAATTTCTTGGAGCTATTGAGGTATTTACCATATCTTAGGGATGAGAAGGATAACATTTGGAGATTTGTTAGCGGATTTACATTAGATTTTAGAGATTGGATTGAGTATGATGAGCCTCCGTCACTTCGGGAAGTTATGGGGAAATTGAAGCATTTCTATGAGAAGTCAAAGCATAAGAATGAATCTCAGCAAGGATGGAAAGGGAAAGATAAAGGTAAAGGTAAATGGAAGCTGAAAAGAATAAGGCCTTACAATGCACAAGATAAATAAAATGTTGCACCATACAAGAAGTTCAATGTAGCTAAATAGGGACATGGGTCACAACAGTAAAATAGAGGTGATGGTACATCAAAGTTGGAGTGTTGACATGTGGTAAGGAACATCTTAAGAGACATTGTGTACACCAAAGATCTATAGTGAACAAGAGGTGCAGAATCTTGGGGATGTTGAGCATACCATTCCTCATATCTATGCAATGCCAGATAACAAGCAGGTAGAGCACCAGGAAACTGCTATCGATATGGATGGTAAGCTTTTTGATCAAGTTGTTTCCATTTTCATTGACCCTGGATCTAATTATAGTTATGTTAGTCTTGAACTAGTGGATAAGTTTGGTTTGAATAAACAAGTGCATGCAGAATCATGGCTAGTGCAGTTGGCTATAGGTACAAAGAAGAGAGTATATCACTAGGTAAGAGCTTGTTCATTTTAGTTGAATGGTATGCCTACATTAGCACATTTGAATGTATTGTCTTTGGGGTCATATAATATGGTATTGGGTATGTACTGGCTATATCGTCATAGGACCAAAGTGGATTGTTATGACAAATTCATTGAGTGTTTGGATGATAACAAAGAATAGAGAATTTTATAGGGCAAGAAGAAGGAAACATGAGTTAGAATGGTTACAACTATGCAGGCAAAGTGCAGTTGTAGAAAAGGGTGTGTGTTATTTGCGGTGCATAATTCTAGTGACAAAGGTAAGGATGTTGGGGATACAGAGGTATTAAGTAGGTACTGATGAGCACTAGTATTGCAGAAAGGATGCTGCAACTCCTGGGCTACCAGCTTTACTTATCAACCTGAGGTTCATACAAACTTGGAGGTGACACTGCTATATGCACAAGTAGAAGTGAAGGTCCTACCTATTATCACTTGTTCATCTGGGAAGAGACCCCAGGGGTTCCAAGCCAAACTTATATAGAGTCAGAAGAAGCTTGATTCTTTGATGGATGAAGAGAAAATCTACTCTAAGAGACCTATTCTACAACAGTAATGAAGAAAACAATAGGTAATGCTAAATCACACCATATCCTAATTCACCATTTAAACAACTATGCTAAGCAAAATTGCTAAATCAACACTAACCTAATGCTACAATCTAAGTTGCAGAAGTAAAGAGCATAAAACCGTACTAAGGTGTAAGAAAGGAAACTAAACTAAATCTATTTTCACTTTTTTGGTTTTTTTGGTAAAATCAAGCATGCAATGTAATTGTTATTGTAGATGTGACAGGTGGATGGAAGGTGGTTGAGGATGGCTAGAAGGTGCTCAGGGGAGTATTGCGATGATCAGATGGCAACGTTCAAATAATATGCAGAACAACATTCAGGAAGGGGTCAAGTGGAAGAGCAATCAGAGGACGAAATCAGTGAAAGGATGACGTAATGAAGCAATAGTGCACGGGAACCATTGGATCAGTCGGATCAATGAACAAGATTAATAGAAGATGAGATGAAAGATGAGCGGTGGAGATCTTATAGCTTACGTTAATAGATGGATAGATCGATCAACGAATAGGATTAACAGAAGATGAGTGGCAAAGATCCTGTCACATGAGATTGAGTGAATAGATGGATGGACAGGGTTAATGGAAGATGAGCGACAGAGATCTTATCATGTGAGATTCAGTGAATAGATGGATGGACAGGGTTAATGGAAGATTAGAGATATAGATCTTATCGCGAGAGATTAAGTAATAGATGGACGAATAAGATAAACGAAGGATGAGTGATGAAGATCTTATCACGGGAAAAACATGTCGAATGATGGGGTGGGATTTCATAGGCGGTAAGAAGTTTCTCACATGCCCTCAAGACTGTAAGAGGAATTCCAAAATTTTACGCGATTAGCCTAATTGGGTGACACGTAGCACAAGAAAACTACTTTTCTCACGTGCTCTCAGGAGGATATCGGTCATGTTATAATTCGCATGAGATTGCGTGATAGCCATTAGATCATGTGAGTTTTATCAACAGTGGAGATAATCTCTGGTTTCCCCAGTGGAGTCGCCATTTTGTCGCGGAAAGAGTCAATTTTGCGGACAAAACCGACCTCCCTAGAAGCTAAGGCTTTCTAGTGACAAACAAGACAATTAAACACTACCTTTCCCTAAATATGCATTTAGAATACAAGTAATCAGGTGTTTATAACATACCTTTATTCCAACGCTTTGTAGTAGTCCAGCCTCGCCGATCCGGATGAGCTCCTCCTTCTCTTCGAAACTTGCATTCACTAACAAGCAAATGATTACATAGCACCTGAATAACTTATAAAATAAAACATATTCCTCATGCAGTCCAAGGAGTATATGAAACAAATCATGTATAACAATCTGTTGAGAAAAATGAGCTTAATTGTATTAAGTGGAAACAAAAGAAACCATTACAACCTGAGCCTTGGTGTTGTGCAGGTCCCTCCTAGGGTCCAGCAAGAGTTCTCCTTTACTTTGATCAGCTCACCCACTTCCAAATAAGGCTAGGAAAGGATGGGAATCTCTCCTCTCAAGCTCTATAAGGGAGTCCTAATTCCAGCAGCATCTACCCTTAGGAATGTTCAGCTTTCAACCTCTCCTCCCTCTGGCCCAATGCCTGTATTTATAGTGCTTTAGAGGAAGTTAATCAGGTCCAGCATCAATGGGATAAGCCCCTCTTTGAATGGGATAGCTCCCCTCTTGATGGGATAAGTTCCTCTTTCATAGGGATACATGAACCATGTGGAGGCGCTCAATACACGTCAAACAAACTTCTAGAATGCTCTAGAATCGACCACAAGTAACTTTTTTGAAGTAAAACTCGCACCTTTTGACCTTTACAGGGGTACGCACCCACCCCTTTACAGACAGAGCGTACAAGTACGCAGGGAATGTGAACCTGAGGTGTGTACACGCAGGTAAGGCTAAGAGAAACTGCGTACCCAGAGTTATATAGATTTTTAAAGACTTTCTCTCTTTTTTGGAGTTTGACATGAAGAGCAGAGGTATAAGACTTGCCAAGGACGATAGTATGACAGTTGATGGAGCCATACTAACTGCAAATAGTCATGGTGACAAATTTTAGTGTAACAAATTGCCCCCTAAAGTGCGAAGCCTGTAGTAGATTAGGGTTTCATATCATCTAGGAAGGGTGAAGTACTTTATCATTTCAAGGATTATCTTGTGGAGAGCCCAGTCGGAACCTGCAAATATTCAACACAAAATACATATATAAGATCATATCTTCGCTGAGGTAGGCATTCCCATACTCAGATTGAAAACTTTAACTAACAAACTAACTACTACTCTGATATAGGAATGATTTCGCAGTACATCATGATCATAGACTCTTGTAGACACAGTATGGATGCAGCCATCTGTTTATGATTAGTCTACTGTATAATGAATTCAAAACTCCTCGTAGCCTGGATGGTGGAAACTAGATCCAGGATCTTCGTTTCTACTTCCCGAAATGGTACGATTCTATCCATGCGAATAAATGAGTTGATGTCAAACATGGTAGAAACCACTTGATTACCAGTCGATGATGTAAACTGTTAACAAGTGTGAGAGAGACCACTAGTGATGTCAATGGTTCTCAAAGTACCCAGTACAATCCATGAGATGTGAATGAATGAGTTGATGTCGAACATTTCACGGAATCCTTCGATCGAAAGTCAATGATGTAAACCGTCGTCAAAGGCGAGAAACCTGCCATTGATGCATGCAGATTTCAAGGTACTGATGATTTCTAGGTCATCTTTCTAGATAATGTGCTGATGTCGATAGAAAGCAACCCGTTGCAGGCAAGCCCACAACACGAAATCATAGATCAAATTGAAGAAATGTAGCTGTAAGGACTGACTCAAGGATGGTCGAGATGGATGACGGGTATTTTGCAGATGAATGGTTTATTTGCAGTGACCTCTTGAACACATAACGACACGACAGATGGTTTGGTGACAATTGACCCAAAGTTAATACCCGGAACCGGTTGAAGATTTTCAAAGTGGTTTAATCAACTGTTAAGCAAAGGATTTCCCAACCCAGGTGAATGAAAAGTGTTGTGTTCAAGAGTGGTGATAAGGCTTCTTCTGAGACAAAGGATAACAAATAGGCTCATTTTTCTCTCTTTTCCCCCACCATTTCTAGCAAGTACCTCTTTATTTTTTACAAGCTTGAGGAGGATAACATATGCTTGATTATAAGCTCATCCTTCGGATGAGTCCAACTTAGTTTAGATTCGAACCCTAAGAAGGAGTGGTCCATTCCTGTTTGTAATTGAACAGGTCCTTTACTGTGAAATTTTAACGAGTCCAGTATAGGAGAAACTCAGCGTTTTTCAATTTTAGAGAGTCTGAAAAACTTAAGAAGACTCCAGGGTTGAACTTTTCCGTAAATTTGTGTCTCCCAAGCCCAAAAAAGTATAAAATAATACTTGAGAGAACCGCTTGATCTTTACGACCAAGGAGTACTTTCATGATTAGTGTCTTTGACCTGAAAAGTAAAAAGTGATCAAGGACACGTCGTTTTATTTCCAATATCGAATTTGAAACGACAAAAATCCGGCAATATTTTCATGTTTTTACGGTCAGAAAAGGGCTGTAAGAGGACCGTCTTTTTAGTTCCGTTTTAACGAGTTTAAAAAGAAAAACTCGGCAATCTTTTCATGTTTTAGGAGTTTGAAAAGGGATTAAAAGAGAACTCCAAGGTTTCACTTTTTCATAAGTTTTAACAAGTTCGAAAAAATGATAAAAATGTACTCATGGATTTCATTTTTCGTAAGTTTTAAAGAGTTCGAAAAAATGATAAAAATGTACTCATATGGCCGACTTTCAATTTAATTTATGAGCAGGAAAAGACGGAAAGAACTCGGCATTTTCATTTGTTTTACGAGAATGAAAGATAGCAAAATAAACTCGGGATTTTCATGCGTTTAACGAGTCTTGAAAATAACTGAAATTGACTCAAGATAGGTTTCATTTTTACGAAAGCTTGAAACAGAGAAAAACTATGCTTTCAAAGTAGTTTCATTTTCTACACAAGCTTGAAACAGAGAGAAAACTGGGCTTGATGCGCCCTAAGCGTAACTGCTAGAGCGCATGCCCCCCAGCTTCATTTCATTCAACTAAGTACAAGCTGGATGGAATGAAGGTTCATGTACGAGATCGTTTGAAAGACTCGACCTAAAACTTGTAAGAAAATTATGCAAAAAACTGAAATAACTAACCTAAATATACAACTGAACATTTATGAGATCTAGTCAAACTCTCGACTCAAGTAGAGGAGGATGTGTTTCATTTTTTAACGAGCTTGACACAGGAAAAGAACTATGCTCAGATTCGGTTTCATGTTTACACAAGCTTGAAATGAAAAACTATGCTTGTTATAAGTTCACATGCCCCCAGCATAATGACGCAAAACGAGGTACATGCCCCCCAAGCTTCATTGCATTCAATGAGGTGGATGGAATGAAGCTTTACTTTCAAGATCTTGGAAAGACTTGTGGGAGTTGTTTCATTTTTTAGTGAGGTTGACACAGGAAAAGAACTATCCTCAAAACCCTTGTTTCATTTTTTAAACGAGCTTGACACAAGATAAGGAACTATGCTCAGAACTACTCTCTACAATCTACCTAACAAAAACTTTACTCTAAAAACCTTGATTCATTTTTTAACGAGCTTGACACAAGACAAGGAACTATGCTCATGACGCCTTGTTTCTTTTTTTAACGAGCTTGACACAAGACAAGGAACTATGCTCTAAAATCCTTGTTTCATTTTTTAATGAGCTTGACACAAGACAAGGAACTATGCTCAAACCTGATTCATGTTTCAATGAGGTTGAGAGAGGAACAAACTATCCTCGTACTCACTGATTCATTTTTTAACGAGGTCGACACAGTAAAAGGAACTTTCCTCGTACTCACTGATTCATTTTTTAACGAGGTCGACACAGTAAAAGGAACTTTCCTCGTAACCCTGCTTCATTTTTTAACGAGGTTGACACAGGAATAGGAACTATCCTCATACTCACTGATTCATTTTTTAACGAGGTTGACACAGTAAAAGGAACTTTCCTCGTAACCCTGCTTCATTTTTTAACGAGGTTGACACAGGAATAGGAACTATCCTCATAGCCCTTTCTACAATCTACCTATATAACCTAAAACCTACCTGATTCATTTTTTAATGAGGTTGACTCAGTAAAAGAACTATCCTCATGCTAGCCTGTTTCATTTTTTAACGAGGTTGATACAGGAAAAAACTATCCTCGTACTCACTGAAAGACTCGACCTAAAACTTGTAAGAAAATTATGCAAAAAACTGAAATAACTAACCTAAATATACAACTGGACATTTATGAGATCTAGTCAAACTCTCGACTCAAGTAGAGGAGGATGTGTTTCATTTTTTAACGAGCTTGACACAGGAAAAGAACTATGCTCGGATTCGGTTTCATGTTTACGCAAGCTTGAAACGAAAAACTATGCTTGTTATAAGTTCACATGCCCCCAGCATAATGACGCAAAACGAGGTACATGCCCCCCAAGCTTCATTGCATTCAATGAGGTGGATGGAATGAAGCTTTACTTTCAAGATCTTGGAAAGACTTGTGGGAGTTGTTTCATTTTTTAGTGAGGTTGACACAGGAAAAGAACTATCCTCAAAACCCTTGTTTCATTTTTTAAACGAGCTTGACACAAGATAAGGAACTATGCTCAGAACTACTCTCTACAATCTACCTAACAAAAACTTTACTCTAAAAACCTTGATTCATTTTTTAACGAGCTTGACACAAGACAAGGAACTATGCTCATGATGCCTTGTTTCTTTTTTTAACGAGCTTGACACAAGACAAGGAACTATGCTCTAAAATACTTGTTTCATTTTTTAATGAGCTTGACACAAGACAAGGAACTATGCTCAAACCTGATTCATGTTTTAACGAGGTTGAGAGAGGAACAAACTATCCTCGTACTCACTGATTCATTTTTTAACGAGGTCGACACAGTAAAAGGAACTTTCCTCATACTCACTGATTCATTTTTTAATGAGGTCGACACAGTAAAAGGAACTTTCCTCGTAACCCTGCTTCATTTTTTAACGAGGTTGACACAGGAATAGGAACTATCCTCATACTCAATGATTCATTTTTTAACGAGGTCGACACAGTAAAAGGAACTTTCCTCATAACCCTGCTTCATTTTTTAACAAGGTTGACACAGGAATAGGAACTATCCTCATAGCCCTTTCTACAATCTACCTATATAACCTAAAACCTACCTGATTCATTTTTTAATGAGGTTGACTCAGGAAAAGAACTATCCTCATGCTAGCCTGTTTCATTTTTTAACGAGGTTGATACAGGAAAAAACTATCCTCGTACTCACTGATTCATTTTTTAACGAGGTCGACACAGTAAAAGGAACTTTCCTCGTACTCACTGATTCATTTTTTAACGAGGTCGACACAGTAAAAGGAACTTTCCTCGTAACCCTGCTTCATTTTTTAACAAGGTTGACACAGGAATAGGAACTATCCTCATACTCATTGATTCATTTTTTAACGAGGTCAACACAATAAAAGGAACTTTCCTCGTAACCCTGCTTCATTTTTTAACGAGGTTGACACAGGAATAGGAACTATCCTCATGTTAGCCTGTTTCATTTTTTAACGAGGTTGACACAGGAACAAAACTATCCTCACACACACTGATTCATTTTTTAACGAGGTTGACATAGTAAAAGGAACGTTCCTCACACCTGATTCATTTTTTAACGAGGTTGACTCAGTAACAAGAACTTTCCTCACCATTTCTGATCATGGCTTCCAACTGGAAGAAAGACATGTCAATGGACACACCTTGATCATGGCTTCCAAAAGGTCTTCATCAGAAGGAAGAATAGTTCTTTGGAAGGAACACATGTCAAGGGACCCAAAAGGGATAAGAACATCGTGTTCAAGTAATCCCATAGAGTTTTCCATGTCAATTACCGGATCTAAATCAAAGGAAGATGAGCAAACAGTGAGAGGCTCACGTACATCGGTAACTGAAAACATGGGACCAGTTGCCACATAATTAACCCGTGGCAGGGTAGATACCACTTTAGAATCAGGAAAATTTAGGGGTGTCATATTATTGGTAGTTGAGACAAGACTAGGGAACGAAAGCTGGTCTACAGTCACAATACTGCCATTGTGAGGGCAAGACATCACGCGAAAGAGTGTCGATACGACAGCTTTCATTGCATAAACGTAGTCTCACCCAAGGAGTAAATTGAAATCCAAGGGACCTCGAACTACCATAAGATCAATACAGACATTTTTACCTTCCAAGGTAATAGAAAACTTAGGAAGGATCCCTAAAGGTTCACTAATGGTTCTGTTAAAAGCTTTCAGATTCTGCGTAATAGGCGCAAGCTGAGGGGAACCCAAAGCTTTCCAAACAGTTGAGGATAAAATACTAACAGAAGCACCTTCATCTACCTATGTACGATGTATGTCCCTACCACCAGCCTTGACAATGATTTGGAAAGGGATGGAGGAAGGAAGACGAGGTTCTGTCAGTCTATTCCAATCGAAGGAAAAGACCTCAGTACTTGGAGGGGGTTCTGTAGAAACAGGTGAAATGCCCCCCGGCATAGAAGAATCTGATGTAACAAGAAGAACCTGAGCGGTATGAAGTTCACTCTCTAAAGGGAAAGTGGGATCGACCGAATGTGAAATTGAATCGACCACTTGATCAACTAATGGATCATCAACCTGAGTGACATGAGTTTCACTCTCTAATGGAAGAGTGTGATCGTCTAGATCAATCACTCCGTCAGTTGACGGTAGGTTGGGAGAAAGTTTACGGTAACCAGTTGGAAATTCTTGTTGTGGAACAGTAAGGTTTTCCAACAATTTTGAGGCTTCATCCATGTGAGGGCAAATGTGAGTTTGATGACTCCCTTTGCATAACTTACAAGGAAACCTAACTTTACCCTTTTTCCCAGGAACCTGACTATCACTGGTTGATGGATCAATAGAAAGTTGATGTGATTTTTTTGACCATACTTCCAAGACCTTTGGAATACCAGGACAATTGACAAGGAAGTGGTCACCCTTACAAAGCCTGCAAGGGTATTTGGGTTTACGATGCATGTCGGAGTTTTCCTCAACACAACTAACGCTTACAGTCGTGGTTGGTTGGTTGACCTCTTTCTTATCTTGCTTCTTCTTCTTCTTCTTCTTCTTCTTCTTCTTCTTCACTTTCTTCTTCTTCTTAGACACCTGGTTACTAGCATCAAGACTTTTACCAAGCGAAGAGGAAGAAATGGAGGAAGAAATGGAGGAAGAAAAATTAGGCGAAGAAGGTAAAGGGTCAACAGAAGGTTGGTGATGTTGAGATGGTGAACTCTGTTGAGGTGAAGCATTCGGTTGAGGTGGAACAATTGGAGTATTTTGGCCCAACGAAGTTGAAAATAACCATATTGGTAATCCTATTGTAAATCCAGGTAATGACAAAGTAGCCATATAAGGAGGACCAACATTTCCAAAGAAAGGAAAAGTACTAGGATTCTCGTTAGGAGGGGTTCCTAGGTTGGTAAATTCCGGAACATTTGCCATTATATTCAACTTCAGTGAATTTTATTAACAATTTATAACTAAAATTAACAATTCACAATTCACACCTAACAATTAAAATTCACAATTCACACCTATGGTCTCTAAAAGTAAAAACAGACAAATTAACACGCGCTATCAAATCTAGAATTTAAACCACACACAAACAGTAACCTTCCGGACCGAAAACACTAGTTGGTGATGAAATCCAACATTGCAGAATTCAGTACAGAAGTGGCGGGTGGAACAGTTACCCCGGCAACCTGCTTAATGAATAGACTAGACCAAGTTCCTCCACTTTAACTGTCTCGAGTGAAGTGAACCCCCCAGAAAATCCAAGTGAGTCTAGCCGACGTCTGCTCCAGGTACAGTGGGATCTTCCCTCCACCGTCACCTTGGGTAGAACCCTAAATATAATGGTCACTAAGGTCACCAACAACAACAAATATACCTGGGGGAACAGTCTACGATCCGATAGCACGCAAGGGCAGAGTAACAAGCTCAATCCCCTTGCCGGCTCCTTGACAATAATCCAAGGTTTACCGACAAGTGACCCCAGGCTCCTCGACAATGGTTAATCCGAGGTTTACCGTTTGTAGTACGTGCATATCTGGCGTCGTTCCCAATGAAGGAGGATTGATTCCCTCACTGGTTCGGACACGATCTCGTGCTTCTCCTTTAAGAGGAGCTTTCCCAGAGTATAAATGTAACAGTTGGATTTATCCTACCACAAGATAAGCTACTTGTTTGGTTTTGCTGTCTTGGAGAGTTAATTACTCTCCTACTCCAAGACACTAGCCTAAGCTATGTTGGTGTATCAGAGCCCTAGAAATGTAAAAATTACTAGATGAATTTTAATTAAGCGCTGTGTTATTAAGGCTGTTATTACTCAAAGGGGTAAATGGATATGAAACCAATGGTGTTATGACCCGACTCAACTGAATGCAATCGAATATGATAATGTAATCCTTTCAATTCGATGAATCCTAACTAAAGTAAGGAGAGAGTTTCCATTCACTTCCAACAATGCAAAAAATTGATCATGAAGAGAAAATATAACAAATTCTCTAATGCACTAATTTCATCAAGAAAAACTAATGCAAATCAATTCCCAAACAGTTTTTTTATTTTTATTTTTGTGTAAATTCAAATCAAAGAAAACTGATCTAAATCTGCGATTGATTTTTCAGAATGTAAACTATGCAATTGTAATCTATGCACAATTCACTTGAAAAGTATGCAAATGTAATCTATGCACATTTTTCATTCATATTCTGAAAATGAGAATTCTAATTATGCAAATGTGATCTATGCAAGAGAATTCTCAAACACAAGATGATTCTAATGTAATCTAAGAACCAATCAAGTGTAAGTCGAGAAAATTGGGTGAGAGTTCCAAAGATCAAAAAATAAAAACACTCAAAGGCGATTAACACTCATACACAATTTTGCAAAAAAAGAGCAAAAAGATGAAAAATTGTGAAAAGACTGAGACAAACCTCCAAGTAATGACCAAAGGAAATCAAATTTAGAATTTCTCAAAAAAGAGACTCAAAACACCCAATTGATAAAAGCTTAAAGCAGGAATGCCAATGAAATTAGCCAAGATGAAAGCTTCTGACAGGTGAACAGTGGATCTGGGCAGCAAAAACAAGCTATAAACAAAATCTAATAGGAGAAAAAGGAAAAAATGGAAATTTTCTAAGCTTTTGACAGGGGTACGCAGGCAGCCTGTTTCCACAGGTGCGGCCACGCTCTGTGTACACAGCAAAAGTGCGTACATGTACGCATTGTGCTTAACGCAGAGGGTGCGTACTGCTCTCAAAATCAAGAAAAATAAAAACTAACTTAACCCTAAGCTATTCCACCCAAATTCACAGTCAATCAGTCAAAAACTAGAAAGAAATCAGGTTTTCTCAAATCAAAGTATCAATCAAAAGAGAAATCAATCAAATCCATTGATTCCCCAGCGGAGTCGCCATTTTGTCATGCGGAAAGAGTCAATTTTGCGGACAAAACCGACCTCCCTAGAAGCTAAGGCTTTCTAGTGACAAACAAGACAATTAAACACTACCTTTCCCTAAATATGCATTTAGAATACACGTAATCAGGTGTTATAACATACCTTTAGTCCAATGCTTTGTAGTAGTCCAGCCTCGCCGATCCGGATGAGCTCCTCCTTCTCTTCGAAACCTGCATTCACTAACAAGCAAACGATTACATAGCACCTGAATAACTTATAAAATAAAACATATCCATCATACAGACCAAGGAGTATATGAAACAAATCATGTATAACAATCTGTTGAGAAAAATGAGCTTAATTGTATTAAGTGGAAATAAAAGAAAGCATTACAACCTGAGCCTTGGTGTTGTGTAGGTCCCTCCTAGGGTCCAGCAAGAGTTCTCCTTTACTTTGATCAGCTCACCCACTTCCAAATAAGGCTAGGAAATGATGGGAATCTCTCCTTTCAAGCTCTATAAGGGAGTCCTAATTCCAGCAGCATCTACCCTTACGAATGTTCAGCTTTCAACCTCTCCTCCCTCTGGTCCAATGCCTGTATTTATAGTGCTTTAGAGGAAGTTAGTCAGGTCCACCATCAATGGGATAAGCCCCTCTTTGAATGGGATAGCTCCCCTATTGATGGGATAAGTTCCTCTTTCATAGGGATACATGAACCATCTGGAGGCGCTCAATACACGTCAAACAAACTTCTAGAATGCTCTAGAATCGACCACAAGTAACTTTTTTGAAGTAAAACTCACGCCTTTTGACCTTTACAGGGTTACGCACCCACCCCTCTACAGACATAGCGTACAAGTACGCAGGGAATGTGAACCTGAGGTGCGTACACGCAGGTAAGGGTAAGAGAAACTGTGTACCTAGAGTTATAGAGATTTTTAAAGACTTTCTCTCTTTTTTGGAGTTTGACATGAAGAGCAGAGGTATAAGACTTGCCAAGGAGGATAGTATGACAGTTGATGGAGCCATACTAACTGCAAATAGTCATGGTGACAAATTTTAGTGTAACAATTGGGAGCGCAAAAAGTATCAAGATGATGCGATAGTCATTGGATCAAGCGAGGTAGATCGATGGTGGAGATTTGGAGCGCCTAAAGTCAAACGTTGAAATGAATATGCACGCGGTTAACGGTGATTCGCCATGTTTGTTGTGGATTGAACGGTAAGGAAATCTACGGGTATAATCCTTTCTAACTTGATAACTGAAGAAAAAGGCACAAATGGAAGCAAACTAAAACACAACCAATCTATGTTATACCGTTGTAATGGAAATCAAGATACTTAAGCAATTGAATGATTAAACCCTGAACCTATGTACTACACTGTTGTAATGGAAATGCAACTACTTAATATGAACAATTAAACCATGAATCTATGTGCTACCCTACTGTAATGGAAATGTAGCTACTTAAGAAAATGAATGATTAAACCATGAATCTAAGCTAACATACATGTAAAATAAAGAGGAGCCTTAGCTGCTAGGGTTGGGCCCTAACCCAAGAGCTTCAGTCGTCTAAGTTAACTCAGTGTTAGCTCAAAACAAAACTCATTCTTATTATCAAAACAATGGATTACATCAAAAACTGTCACAAGTCTTGAAGCTCGAAAATAAAGTTTTACAATCAAAAGTCTGAATCCTACTGATGTCCTAGGCCTGTCTACTTATACGACTGAAGTCTCCAACAACTTCCTTAAAATTAGGGAGGCTCGGCTCCCAAACTTGAGATAACTAGTGCTTTGACATTTACTTGCTTGGTTGCCTTCTAGTCCTCATGATTTGGCTGGTTGCACTCTGAGCTGATGAAGGAATATTCGAATGGAGGGGTAGTAAATGAGGAGGATTTACCTACTATAATTCATATCCCTTGTCCCATTCGAGTTTTGACCAAGGTATTTGCTAAAATTCCTTGCTTTTATCCTTTAATCCTACGTTACATGCACATTAGACCAAAAAGAAAAATATCCAACTCTAACTCATCTCATAAACAAAATATAATCAAAAGTATGCGATAAGGTGTGAGAATAGTTGGTTTGACTAAGCTAGGAGATGAATTAAGGCCCATATAATTACCCAATGATTAGGCTCATCATCACCCCCTACTGAAAGTGTTGCTCATCCTTTGAACAAATTAGTCAATGTCCATGTCCTTCATGGTTCTGGTGGCCTCTCTGACATCCCATGTCTGTGCTGTGGTCTCTTTTTCTTGTTCATAGAAGCCTGCTTTCCTTTCTACCTCTTCCCATTGCCTGTTTTCCTCTTCTTCCTTTCTCCCTCCTAGCATCCCTAGGAGTAGTGGTTGATTGAGTTTTAAGCTTATCCAATTGACCTTCAAACTTTGCATTGATTTCTTATATATTGATGTCCTGTTGAGTTCCTTTCTCAACCTTTGAGGGGAGTGATATTCTCTGATCTTCAAGCTGTGTGGTAATGTGTTCCATCTCCTTAAGCAGGCATGTATACCCTCTTCTCCTAGCGACCTAAACATATCCTCAAAATGTGAAATTTCTTGCTCTTGGGTAGCAAGATATCTAGGTGCCAGCTGAGGAGAATTTGCAATTAGATTATGGGTGGTGATTAGGGCCATGGGATTTGATTGTTCAAATTTGATGAAAAGAGGTTCATTTTTCTCTTTGGCCAATATTCTTTTCATCTCTATAGCCCTTGACTCCTCATGGTTCATCCATGATTCCAAATCCATTAATTATAGATACCCTAGCTTGGCATTAGGATCCCAAACATTCATGTCTGTGAGGGCCATGTTGTGCAAGTAAACCTCAGCCATTTTGGCCCTATCCTCTAGTGTACTTTGGTCACCAAGATCAATAAACTGCCTGTAATACTAAAATGGCACGGTGCCACTTTGTGCTAGTGTTTTAATCTGAAATTACAGTCATTGTCCTCCAAGGTAAAGAGCATAGGATTTAGCTGACATCCTACACAGGATGGCCTCCACGGAGTGTTTGGCCATACATGCTAGTTTCTTTTCCCTTTCTTGCAGCTGTCCTCTTAGCCATGCATTTTCCCTCTCAAGTTGATCTCTCATTATGGCTTCTCTGTCCCTTAGGCCGGTTAGCTCTTTTCCCATTTCCTTGAGCTTCTCTTCCATGTGCCCAATGTTTCTTGGTGTAGGGGAATCTTCAATATCAATAAGGATTTTTGTTGATATTTGTGGCTTCCCTTGTTTGATTCTTGTTCTCTTTCTTGTTATGAAATATAGAGGGTTTCTCTCCTTCTTTTCCTTTTTTCCTCCTTGTGTTCTTCCCCTTCTATTTCAATGCCATCTTCCTCTCTATTTTTCTTATCTTCTTCCTCTTGTTGTTCTTTCTCATCTCCATCAGTTTCTTCATTCGTTTCCTCTTCTATTTCAGCATCATCCTCCTTCTCTTCTCTTCCTTCTTCTTCTGCTTCATCATGTTCCTCTTTATTAGTTTCTTTTTATTCATCTCATCCCCATCTAGCTCTATATCTTCTTCTTCATGTTTTTCCTCCTCCTCATTGAAAAAAGGACTAACATCATAGGTGAGGGTTTTGATGTCATCCTATGCTGGTAAGTCTCTGAAGACTGACCATGTTATAGGGATCCTGAGGTTTTGGAGGCATCCTCAATGACGATCCTGATCAACCCATGGTGATCCAATTGTTGTAGATTCCCTTCCTTTACCTTTTTACTAGAGTCTATGAGTGATTGCATCAAGAAATAGGGTATGCTAAGTCTTCGGTGAACTAGTGTTTCTACCCCAAATCTTAATTCTTCAAGCTTCCTAAAATGGTATCGATAATCAACACTGTATCTACCCTCGTGTGAGATATATTTGATGAGTTGGTAACCTATCTCACTCCATGGGTATGGCAGACTGTCCCTCTTTACTCCATTTTTATCCTCTGTGGGTTCTTCACCTTCTAAAAAGAATTTCCTTTTTTCCACCTGACTGTCTGCTTTGTCTTCTTTTCTCCATGGAATTCCTAGGGGGAGTGTGGTGACCATACTGATGATCTCTGTGGTGATATCTATAGTGAGCCCCTTAACTATAACAATGGCATGGATTCTGCTGTGTGAAGTGAGGGAAAGAGAAAATTCTTGAGCCACCTCATCATCATACCCTGTGAATTTTTCAAAAAAAAACCATCCATTGGTGTCTTATAAAGATTTCAAGCAATTCGGGGTGTTGTTGTATCCTCACAGTGTTTGTGGCTTCTCTCCTATTAAACCCTCTTGTCATCTTCCTTGTGAGGCTTGAGGAGGAAACGAGAGGTTTGACACAAGAATTTTAAATTCAGGAGAAAACAAATTTTCATGTGTATGTAATATACCTCCCACAGTTGTTATATCCACTAGCTTTTCAGGCATTTCTAGTTCATTTGCTTGTAAATGGGGATGGTTTTTTAGATCCTACCTCTTTAGAATGGTGGCAGTAGACAATTCTTGTGATATTCCCTCTTGAACCCCTCTCTTCCTATCTTGTAGACTACCTCTATGTATCCTGTAGACTGCTCCTGTAGACTGTTCCTATAGGAATTCATGTGCATGCTGCTGTAGAAATTCTCTTGCAGAACGACAGATCCTTGCTTCCGATGGGTGGCCAGAGTTATAAGCACGACTTGAGTGAGGGAGTTTCGAGGAGGCAGAATGCGTGAATGCATGCAAATGATGTTTTTTTTCCCACTACTCCTGATCAACTCTCACCTCGTAGATCCGTAGTTAACCACTTCTTGTCCTACTACTCCTCTGTCTTTGAGTTGACTGCAGCCACATGTGAGAGGAAACCCGGTTTTGTATGTGATGACTGAACAAAGTTGGCCAAGTTAATTTTCCACCTTTTCACTTATAAATCAACTACCTCGTGACTTTTACAACTTTTGATCAAATGATGCATATGAGTGAGTGAGCGAGATACTTAGTTGTGGTCTCGATGATATGCTGCAGTTGTTGAAGATCAGAGGTTTTGCGTTGTTTATTTCCTGCATGGTTATTATTCTTTATCCTATGTTGTCTATGGTCTATTATCTATTGTCTACTGTCTACTGTCTACTATCTGCTGTCTGTTGTCTGTTGTCTTCTATCTGGAGCTCCTGGATCATCTTAGTGAAGAACTATAACTGATGATTGTAGAAAAGATAGTCTTCACCTAAATTGAAGTAGTGGAGTGGAAAACAATAGAAATGATGGAGTGATGCATGGTAAGGAGTGGAGGAGCTGGATATGTGTGAGGCAGGGTTCCCTTTGGATCCTCTTTTTTCTCTTTGACTATCTCTCCCATCCACACGCAAATAACAATTACGTCTCTTTTCTCTTTTTTTTTAAAACACCTAGTTCACCTCAAAGAGGTTTTCACCCTAGATGTTTGCCCTGGGTGCCTCAAGGAAGGTTTTCACCCAGGGATATTCTTATTCCTTTTTCATTTATTTTTTTCATCATTGGGCTGCCTCACGAGGTTTTCAACCCAAAGATGGGACTCAGGTGCCTCACGAAGGTTTTCACCTGAATCCTTATTCTATTTTTTCTTTTTTCAGTGACCTGATGAGGGAGGAGCTAGAACTTGCTCCACCACCATCATCGTCTTATTGATATTTTCAATGAACTCTTTCTTTGATAAAGTCCTCTTGTACATTTTCAATCGGTGTCCATTAACAAGAAATGGAATGGCTTCGTCATCTATAGTTTTGATTTTCACTGAACCATTATCATGGCATATCTCCACCACATAAGGTCCGAGCCATCTTTTCCTTATCTTGTCCTTGAAGACTTTATACCTAGAATCATATAACAATGTCCAATTTCCCTCTTGAAATTGCTTCTCCTTAATATGTTTATCATGCCAGATCTTCCTCTCAAGTTGAACTATCTCTGTATGTAGGAGGGCCTACATTCTGAATTCATCCAAGCCATTCAAATGGAATAATCTTTCTTCAATGTGTTATATTCAAACTCAATGGACAACAAATCCTTTTTCCCATAGACCAGCTCATAGGGTGTAAATCTAGTGGTGGTCTTCCATGTTGTATTATAGGCCCAAGTGGCCCCAACTAGTCTCTCTAACTAATCCTTCCTGCTGTTGCTCGCTACCTTGTTTATGATGCTCTCTAGTGCTCTATTGGTCACCTCCACTTGCCCATTAGCTTGTGGATGATAAGGAGTGGAGGTCCTATGCTTGATTTTGTGATGGTTGAGCAGTTAATCAATCATGTTGAAGGTAAACTGGTTTCCTTGGTCTATGACTGGCTCTCTAGGGTACCCAAATTTTTAGAATACATTCTCCCTTAGGATATCAACCACCTTCTCTTCTGTTGCTGCCTTAATTGCCTTGGTTTTAGCCCACTTATTCAAATAATCAATGCAGACAATAATGTATTATTTTTGCTTTGAAGGAGGGTTGATTGGCCCAATGAAGTCCATGCCCCACTTTTCAAGTGGCTCGAAAGTCACTTGAGGTTGTAGGGGAATTTCATCTCTTGGAGTAGGCTTTCCCATCCTCTAGCACCAACCACATTGACTAACGTACTTCTTCACATCCTGATGAAGAGTGGGCCAATAATAGCCTACTTGTAACACTTTAAATGTTGTGCTATTTGCTGCAAAGTGACCTCCACAAGGCCCATCATGATAGGTCAGAAGGATGTCAAAAACTTCCTCTTCCATTACACACCTTCTCAAGATTTGATCTAGGCCAAGTTTGAAAAGATTGCACCCAATCCAGGTGAAGGGGGCGTTTTTCCTCACTATATTGCTCTTTTCTTTGGAAGGGAAAGTTTGGTGGGAACTATGCTGATACCAAATAGTTTGCTATATTAGCAAACCATGGGGAGAGAACTGAAATAGCAAACAAATTCTCATCTGGTAACTGGTCATCCACCATTCCTTCTTCACCTGTAGGCAAATTCATCCTAGATAGAAAGTCTGCAACAACATTTTCCTTACCAGGCTTATCAACAATATTTAGATCAAACTGTTGTAATAAAAGAAACCATCTTATAATTCTAGCATTCACATATGGTTTGTTCATTAAATATTTGATTGCAGCATGGTAAGTATGCACAAATGTTTGATAGCCTATAATATAATGCCTAAATTTGTTTAATGAATGCACAACAGCTAGGATTTCCTTTACGGTCACAATATAATTTAGCTCAGCATTTGATAGGTTCATAATGATAAAATAGTTGGCATAGGGAAATTTGTCCTCTACCTGAACTAAGGCTGCTCCTATGGCTTTGTGTGAGGCATCAGCATGAATATGAAAAGGGATGGCCCAGTTTGGGCCTCAAAGAATTGGTGCAGTGGTTGACATACCCTTTAAAATGTCTAAGGCCTCTTGATAGCTCTTTGACCATATAAACTCAGAATATTTGGCCAAAATCCCAAATAAAGGAGAGGCCAACTTGTTGAAGTCCTTTATGAACCTTCAGTAGTATCCAGCTAAGCCCAAGAAACTCCTAACATCCCTCTGCTTTTGAGGAGGTGAGACCCTTTGGATGATTGCTATTTTGTTTGGGTCCACCTGCAGTCCTTGCTGAGATATTGAATGACCTAGCACAGTCCCTTCAGTCATTAAGAATTCACATTTTTCCAAATTGAGAGACAGGTTCATTTCAATGCATTTGTGCAATACTTTTCCTAGGTTAGTCAGGGCTTCTTGAAAATCACAGCCATAAGGTGTAAAGTCATCCATATAAATTTCCACAGAATCATGTACTAATTCAGCAAAAATACTCAAGATTGCTCTTTGGAAAGTGGCAGGAGCATTGCATAGGCCAAAATGAAGGACCCTATAGGCAAAAGTACCCCAAGGACAGGTGAATGTGGTCTTATCCTAGTCTTCTGCGCAACTTTGGATTTGGTTGTACCCACTGAATCCATCTAGGAAAGAAAAGAACTTCTTCCCTCCTAGGCCATCTAGCAATTGGGCAATGAAGGGTAGGGGAAAATGATCCTTCTTTGTGGCTTTGCTCAACTCCCTGTAATCGACACAAATCCTCCACTTACCATTTTTCTTTGGAACTAACACTAAAGGAGAGACGCACTCAATGTTAGAGATAGGCTAAATGAATCTTGAACTAGCAGTTGTTGTAATTATTCTTTGATGATATCTTTAAGAGCTGGATTCATCCTCCTTTGTGGTTACCAGATTGACTTGCAACCTTCTTTGATGTATATGTGGTGAGTAGACACTGAGGGGTGTACTCCCTTAATTTCCTTGTAACTCCAAGCAAAGGCTTATAGGTTTTCTCTCAACATGTTGCATAGCTTTTCCTCTTCAAGAGCAGAAAGAGATGGATTACTTTTCAAAGTTTTCTCTTGGCTAAATAACCTTGTTGCCAGCCCCCAACCTTATGCCTGAATATGCCAGGTACGCAGTGTTGCTCCGCACTTCAACTTTTCATATTAGGCAGGCCTTGCCCGATGCGGACAAGTGGCTTCGCTCCTTGATTCATTTTCTCCTTAACCAGCTTCTCTTCGTCCAGTTCAAGATCCAGCCCTTGATTCTATGGTTTTGACATGTAGTGGATTGGAATTGGCCAAGCATAATTCAATCGGATGATTGTTCTGGGTTTCCCTTACTTCTTCTTCTAATGGTAACGAACTAGGAGTTGGACATTGGAGTAGGTGTTCAATTAAGTCATCCTCATGTTATTGTCCTCCTCCTATGGTTGCTTCCAAAGCATAAAGTGGGGCTAAATAAGCCTCATTTTCTTCCTCCTCCTCCAACCATAAAGGTAAATCATGCTCTAGAGAAGGTTGAGCAGGAGGGTATAGGACTAACTGCTTGGACATATGCCTGCCAAGGATGAGAGGGTAACTTGTAAGCTTAGCCTTAGGTTGGAGAACTAGGAAATCTGCAGGGTACTTCCAGGAGTCAATGGAGACCATCACATCCTCTACAATTCCCTCAGGGGTGACTGTGGAACGATTTGCAAGTTGCATAACTATTGTGGTCTTCCTCAATGACCCTTGGAGGTTGAGCTTGAGCATGGTGTCCTTGGTCATCACATTAATGGCATCCCCAAGATCGACCAGAGTGTGTGGGACAATGGGGCCATTGATGTGCACATCTACTACAGGGCTTCCGGGGTCCAAATATTTTAGACATATTACCTAGCCCAACATTAAGTTAGACAGCTACCCAATGACATTAATGGTAGGGGCATCCCTTTTTCTTCTTCTTGGATGCTTGAAGCATTTCTCCTTAATCAACTTATTGTAAATGGGAACATCTTTTATTGCCTGGAGAAGGGGGATCTTTACACATATATTTTTCAATTCTCCCATAAGTTCAAGTTCTTCTGAGATAGGTTGGAGTGGTTGGGCTAATCTCTCAAGAAAGGGTGGATTTAGTTTAAGGTTGCTTTCCTCTTTTTCTTCTTCAACCTCCCTATATTGAGAGGGAGGTTGGTTATCTGGGATAATTCTCCTAGATCTTAGGTTGATCTCCTGGATTTCTACAACATAAGCTAGGTATGATGTTTCTCCACTGTATACTTGTTGGGCCTACCTATTGTTCAAGTTCGGATTTTGCTGGGTAGGCATCTGGGGTTGCTTGGGTGGAGGAGAGTGTAGGAGTTTTGGTTGGGTAGGTTGTGGAGGCAATAGAGTTGGAGCATTATTGTATTTGGACCTCCACCCCTGGAGTGGGGTATTCCACTGAGGTTGTGGCGGAATGTAAGGTTGAAACGACTGGTTGGCTGGCTGGGAATGATACTGAGATGCATAGGACCAAGGAGGGGGTGTAGACCAGGAAGGATGAGCTTAGGGTCCTGAAGAAGGTATAGCTGTGATTTGGTTAGGGTTGTAATATGCATGGGATGACCCTTGGATACCCTACTGGTATGGTCTAGGCCTAGGAGGTCTCCTTTGGTTGATGTAGCAAAGATGCTCATTGACCCCTTCAGCTCCTTGATATACAACTTTGAGTCCAGGTAAAGAAGGGAACTTGTTTGTGGAGTGGTTTTCTTCATAGACCAAGCAAATTTCAATGCAGTTCAATGGAAATTCGTTCCTAGGATGCCTCTTGGTGCATCTAAGACAAAAGATGGCCAAGTCTCTCTCTGCTTCCTCTTGCTTCCTTTTGATATTCATGGTGTCCAATTGCAAGGCAAGGGTTTGCAGCATCTCACTTTTGAAATCTTCTGGCATATTTCCAATTTCACCCTTGATGGATGAGTTGGAAGATGATGTACTGGCCATAGGTTGACTACTCCTACCCTTTTTCTTGGCTACCCTAGAATGGTTTCTAAAGACAATCTTGATATCTTGATAAGGTAATTTTTAGAAATATCCTTCTGCTAACAGATGTAAGGTATCCAGAAGATCTTCCCTTACTCCTCTGAGCAGGACCAACTTTAGTGATTTGAGTTCAAGTGTGCACCTGGCCCTTTTGTAACTGAGCTGGAATCTTTCTTCATAGTCTTCTAAGGATTCATCCTAGCCCATGGTCATCCTGAAAATCTCTTCTTTAGTATCCTTTGACCTACAGTACTCCCTATATTTTTTGTTAGAAGCCTGTTGCATCTGAGCCCAAGTTGTGATGCTATCTCTAGGTAAACCCATGAACCAGTGCAATTTTGCATCCTTGAGGGTATATGGAAACAATTTTAACTTTTTCTCATCATCTTTATAGTCATAGGTTTGGCATATAACAACAAACTCAAATAGGAAAGTGTCAGGGTCCTTTATGGTCAAGCCATGGAAATGAAGTAGAGCACAGGGGCTTATATTCTTCATCTTAGTGTCCCAATTGGTTTCCCTGATGGGGAAGGCACCCTCAATTCTCTCTATTTCCTCTGTCATTTCGATTTTCACCCTTTGGTTCAGTAGGTATGGATTCTGTTAGGTTCCTATACCAATAGGAGTCATAATTTTCAATGGCTAAGGTTAGGCCTTGTAATATGTACATACCTTTGCTTTCTACAAATGTTTTCCATATTAAAAAAAAAAATGAAAAGATGGTATGCTCTAAAATAAAAATCAAAGGACAAAAAGATTAAGAAAAAGTCCAAAAAAGTGAAAAATATCAACACCAAAAACAAAAGGCCATGAAAGTGTGCAAGTCAAAATGTCACTACTATTTAACTTTATGCATAATAATGATTGTGTGCAGCTTGTTATTCATGCCACAATCCATGGTAATCAAAATACTTAATCTTGATTATGCCAGGCTTTAAATTTCAGGTTGATAGTTAGAGAATAAAATCTGACCAAACTGTTTAATCTTGGCAGATCATTAGATAGGTAGAGTAAATAAAAGGAGCTCGTCAGTTTAATTTGAGCCCTTGGATGATATAAGGTTAGAATTAGATAGTTTCCTTCTTTAAAAGAAAATGGAGAAGGGTTTTCTAGCATAAATGCACCCAAATAAAATGAAGAAAAAATGGTAGGATGAGTAGATCTGTAAGTAGAAGAAAGGTTGCAGAAGTATGATGATTGATTATACAAAAGCACATTTATCATATTTCAACTTGTATTTCAAATGTGAATGAGAAATTAAGCATGCATAATGTTTAAAATGTCAATTAATTAACTTCTCCCATTCATTTCACCCCTTTACTTTACTAATTTCCCATAAATAAATTCTAAGTACTTAAATCCTTTAAGTCAAATAGGCTCAGAGAATTTCTCTGGCTTCTAGAGGGACCAGACCCTCGGCTTAATGAGTTAAGGACAACAAGTACTAGATTCCCCCTCATCAAAAATTCATCTCGGTTCATTCCCCCTCATTTCCCTAATAAAACCCCTTTTCCTAAGGTTAAAAGACTATTTTCCTAGGGAAAGTAATCACCCCCATATAAAACCCCTTTTTCCGAAAAACCCACAAAAACACTTTAGCCTAAGTTATAATGCATATATGCGAAAAGCAAACAAATCACAGAAAATACATTATGCTTAGCACAATTTATTTTCTCCGTTTTCATATTAACTTCTAACGGTTATCTATTAATTCCCATTAATACCCTTTCTTGTATGTATATATTAAATCCCTTACATTAATATCCCTAGACCTAGTTTTAACTATAAAACTACGAATTTCACCCAAACCCCAACAAAGTTCATTAACTAATCGATTCACGATTACGTTAAGTAAAACTCCGCAAATCACCCCTGCTGCCTAAGTTCATCATTAACCCATGCTTAATCACCATACCACCGCAATTAACCCATCGCGCCCCCCCTGCCCATTACCCTCTACACCCATTCACAGTGTGACCACTGTCTGATCTGAAGGCCCACATCCAACGCTCATAAGCCATTTCGGGTGGGATCATCCATCGAACAATACCCACCCGTAAAAGTGGTTTTCTGCCTAGCCCCGATGCTACGTGTGTCATTGAATCAATGGAATTGGGTGACCCCACCCGAATACCACCAAGCCCACAAAAGCAGTGCGAAACAAATCACTTGCCGCCCCCTCACTAAATGACAAAACCATCTAATGTTCACTTTGCGCCAAAATTCAAGAAAATCAAACCTTTAACTGTTTAAACACGAAAACCCCAATTTTGCTCATTTTCGTCTGTTTGTACAGTAAAACCCTGTGTAACCCTTCTGCACCACCTAAAGCCTCTTCTAACCAATTCAAGCACGGTTTACCTCCCAAAAGCACTTTGGACTCACTTCGTAGACCTATAAAGCTTGATAAATCCATTAATGACCCTCCCTGTCAACCCAACATTTTCCTAATAGTTTGTTTTACTTTACAGACGATCAAAAGTCCACAGCCTTGGATAAACAATATTAATACCAGTCATAAGACTTGTTTACTCTGAGATTGTTATCAAATCTATTCAAACAGGGATGGAAAATAAAACATACAATTAAAAGACAAGCAGAGGAAACATGAAATTAAATGATTTAGTGTTGAATAGACAGTAAAAACCTGAAACATACAGTGAAGGTAAAAGGACACATTAAAGAATAGTCAAAGTGTATCAGGGTTAAATAGTATCAGATTGAAGACCAAGTCAAGTAAAGCTGCTAACATGAAGACAAACAGTAGGGAAGATAGTTACAATGCATAGAGATTCATGTCAAAGTGAAGATAGATGAAAAAACAGAGTGGTAAAATTAAACAGTAAAAGTAAACATAGAGGTAGTAAGGGTTAAACAGAGATGAAAACACTTTCCCCAACAACAATAAATTTTATCCAAAGTAAAAGTGAAAAAAAGTTAAAAGAAATTTATGGTTAAAAGATGAAATCAGAGTAGAAATGGTACATTCTTCAAAAATTTCATGTTTAAGCCATAATTTTTGAGAAACTAGTTCAGCCAATCCAAGATGAATTTTGAGAAATTGGAGGATGTTTGTGTTCCTAAAAGGTTAATATACAAAAACCTATCTCACGTTTTACAAAGGTATTACCAAAAGTGAGATAAGTGCATGTCTTCACTGCCTATTGTTCGAACTATGCAAAGTCCTATTTTTGACATCTTTTTGCAGAGAATATTGTGAATAGATGGAGCTAAATTTTGGGAAACTGAGAAAGGTTTATCTCAAAAACATACTTGTCGACAATAACCTCTTTCACTTTTTACATATCTATCTCGGATTGAGATATAAAAAGGTATCAATGGATCCTAATTTTGTAAATTGTTGGGGCAGAATGCACAAAGAAAGGTTGCAGTTAGTGACTTGGATGCCTCATCATCAATTAAGAGTTGCTATCAAATTCGAATTTCTCTTCTTTTATCACCATAAATCCATAAAAATAGTGCCAAATATATTCATTAGTTTTGAGTGCCTTTTATTTGAGTTCTATTAATGTAAAACAGTTTGAGATATTTCTAAAACCAATCTTGATATTTTTTCAAGATATTTTAGTTTAGAATTTGTATAAATTATTATTCATTTGAATTATTTTGGGGTGGATTCTTATAATAGAGTTTTTTTCAAATATTGTGAAAGATTTTGTATCACTGACTGGGCTAGCATGGTGGATTGATGAATAAAGATCAGATATTTCAAGGGATTCATGTGTAAAGCAGAGTACAAATGAGTAATTCTCTTGTGTTGTTTTACCTCTCTTAAAGTTGTGTCCAAATCTTAAATTTTTCAGAAGTCTAAATTTTTAACTTGAATATTATTTCATAATTTTCTTGATTTCACTCTGACTTACTGTTATATTTTCTTAATGTTTTGTCTTAAACTATCTTAGCTAGGGAATTCTTAACTGCTCCTTAGCTTCTGTAGTTTCTCCTCTGGTCTATAGTAAAGGATTCTTAATTTCCCTTTACTCATGATTCATTGTTGTTCCCCATCTTAGCCTCGGTTTGAGGATTCTTGATTTCCCTCTCACCTCCATTAAGACTCACCTCACCATTTTGTCCAAGGATTTGTACTTCACTCTGCTATCTTTCCCCTTGAACATTCCCTTTAGTGATTTAACTCCAGCTTTGCTGCCCCTTCTTTGAGTCCATTGCCCAATGGCCTAAAGGCATCAACCTATCAGCCTGTTTTAAGAATTCCACCACCAAATCTTCATACAATTCAAAACCCCAACGAACATTAAGAACTAGCCTAATATTTAAGCAAACATAGCTAAATTATATAGAGAGAGCCCTCTCTGAGCCATAGGTTGGCTAGAGCCTATACTTAAAAGTTGGTTTGTGGTTACCTCGAAGCCTTCCCTTCTTCCAAAACTTCTAAGGAAAATTTTTGAGTGATAACATAGTGGCGATCATACTGGGGTTTCGATCCTCAATCTTGTAAAGCTTCAAGGAAATCATAAACTTTATCTTAAGCCCTTAAGGTCAATTTTTGTAGAAGTTTTCAAAATTTTCCATCAAAAGAATTCAAAAAAGTTAGAATTCTGACTACTAGGAAGATTAACAATCTCTTCAAAAATAATTTACAGGTTTAGATCTGATCTATGTGGTGGACAATGATTAGACACACAAGATTTAAGATCATCCACCTGGCGACACCATTGCTCAAAGATCCACAACTTCAAATTTCAGAGCAATTCCACAACCAAAGAATCCATATTCCAAAGCATTAATAGTAATACAAGATGACAAGGTTTGTGGAAAATCTTTCATTTCATGAAATTTTAAATGAATTCAAGGATGAGTTATCAGAATTTCAGCTTGATGAAGCTTTTTTAAGAGCTGTGTTTATAATTGTCAAATCAAGAAAATACTCTCATGAAGCTAAAATGTGTGTTCTTGAGTTAGTTGCTGAAAAATATGAAAATGAGATTAATCTTTTGCATTCTAAAATTCAGTCATATAATTTCTGAGATCCTAAAGAATTCTTACAAAATCTTCCTTCTCCAAACCAAGAGGAAATTGTACTACCTTTTGATTTGCAGATTGAGGATGATTATGCTTTCAAGAGCAAGACTGAAGAAGTAGTTTCAGGGTTTAGTATTGAGGATACAGCTGATCAATTAGACATTGAAGGCCTAGAAGAAACTATCATACTTTATGCTTCTGTTGATCCTATAGCAGATTATATGGAGGTTCTTCTCAGCTCAAGTTCTTTAACATGTTTTCTCTATGAGGACCAAATACATCAGCAATGGTCTTTATATATCACAGTTTTGATGATGTGGGTACATGATCAAATTATGCTTCTGACTTTACTGACAATCAGTCAAGCAGTCCATTTGTTTCTGTAGTTGCTTGACTGGCTTCATTGCCATTTTTGTATTATTTAAGTTAGCTTGATTTTCAACAATATAGAGTAGATAGCAATTCAGTTTGATTTAATTTAGTTTTCAATAGGTTATGAAATAAATCATAAAGGACTTGAATCCAAGCAAAAGGCCCTAAGGTCTTGATGCTTTACTAATTTGGTTTGAAGGTTGCAACACCTTTTAGTTTCAGATCAGATCTCAAGTTGTGCAGGAAAAGGTTGAAAAGATTTTTGATAAAAGGACCAAGGCTGAAGATTCCTACCTAGGTGACAAGGTGCTCAAGTGGGATTTAAGGAGGGAAGGAAAAGGTAAACATGGGAAATTTGATTTCCTATGGAAAAGTCCCTATGTCATTTATGCTTACAGAGGAAATAATGCTTACTTCCTGAGAGGACTTGATGGTATTGAAGAAGCAGGTGGGCTAGTAAATGGTCGAATGATAAA
Organism: Pinus tabuliformis; assembly: GCA_031772625.1. NCBI lineage: Eukaryota > Viridiplantae > Streptophyta > Pinopsida > Pinales > Pinaceae > Pinus > Pinus tabuliformis. The sequence continues at coordinate 796,763,718 of CM062817.1, forward strand.
ACATTACTTTGAACCTAGTTACTAATTTCACTTATCATTTGTACATACTTTACTTTCAAAAGTCTAGAGTTGATTGGATGGTGATTTTGGAAGTTGAAGCCCAGAGAGAAGGCCCTAAGCTTTAAAATTTTTACTGTCATAAATAGTAATAATACAGAAGCATAAAAGGGAAATGTTGTAGGGTAATATCACAGCAATTCAAAGGTTAATGATCTTAGAGTTCATGACATTTCACAAGGAAATGCCATCCCCAAGTGGAGTCATTGTTAGGTTCCCATACCAATAGGAGTCATAATTTTCAATGGCTAAGGTTAAGCCTTGTAATATGTACATACCTTTGCTTTTTGCAAATGTTTTCCATATTAAAAAATCAAAAAATGAAAAGAGGGTATGTCCTAAAAGAAAAATCAAAGGATAAAAAGAATAAGAAAAGGTCCAAAAAAATGAAAAATATAAACCCCAAAAACAAAAGACCATGAAAGTGTGCAAGTCAAAATGCCACTACTATTTACTTTTATGCATAATAATGATTGTGTGTAGCTTGTTATTCATTCCACAATCCATGGTAATCAAACTATTTAATCTTGATTATGCTATGCTTTAAATTTCATGTTAATAGTTAGAGAATAAAATCTGACCAAACTGTTTAATCTTGGTAGATCATTAGATAGGTAGAGTAAATAAAAGGAGCTCATCAGTTTAATCAAAGTCTTCGATGATATAAGGTTAGAATTAGATAGTTTCCCACTTTAAAAGAAAATGGATAAGGGTTTGCTAGCCTAAATGCACCCAAATAAAATGAAGAAAAAATGGTAGGATGAGTAGATGGGTAAGTAGAAGAAAGGTTGCAAAAGTATGATGATTGATTAGACAAAAGCACATTTATCATCTTTCAACATGTATTTCAAATGTGAATGGGAAATTAAGCATGCATAAGGTTTACAAAGTCAATTAATTAACTTCCCCCATTCATTTCACCCCTTTACTTTACTAATTTCCCATAAATAAATTCTAAGTACTTAAATCCTTTAAGTCAAATAGGCTCAGAGAATTTCTCTGACTTCTGGAGGGACCGGACCCTTGGCTTAATGACTTAAGGACAACAAGTACTAGATTCCCCCTCATCAAAAATTCATCTCCCTTCATTCCCCCTCATTTCCCTAATAAAACCCCTTTTCCTAAGGTTAAAACACTATTTGCCTAGGGAAAGTAATCACCCCCATATAAAACCCCTTTTTCCAAAAAACCCACAAAAACAATTTAGCCTAATTTATAATGCATATATGCGAAAAGCAAAAAAATCATAGAAAATACATTATTCTTAGCGCAATTCGTTTCTGTCATCTTCATATTAACTTCTAACTTTTATATATTAATTCCCATTAACAGCATTTCCCGTATGTATATATTAAATCCCTTACATTAATATCCCTACACCTCATTTTAACTATAAAACTACGAGTTTCACCCAAACTCCGACAAAGTTCATTAACTAATCGATTCATGATTACATTAAGTAAAACTCCGCAAATCACCCCCGCCACCTAAGTTCGTCATTAACCCATGCTTAATCACCATACCTCCGCAATTAACCAATCCCCCCCCCTCGCCCATTACCCTCTGTGCTCATTCACATCGCAGCCACCATCTGATCTGAAGGCCCACATCCAACGCTCATAAGCCATTTCAGGTGGGATCATCTGCCGAATGATACCCACCTGAAAAAGTGGTTTTCTGGCCGACCCTGATGCTACGTGTCATTCAATGAATGGAATCGGGTAACCGCTCCCAAATACCACCAAGCCCATAAAAATGGTGTGAAATAAACCACTTACCGCCCTCTCGCTAAATGACAAAACCATCTACTGTTCACTTTGTTCCAAAATTCAAAAAAATCAAACCTTTACCTGTTTAAACACGAAAACCCCAGTTTTGCTCGTTTTCACCTGTTTTCGCAGCAAAAAACCTGTGTAACCCTTCTGCACCACCTAAAGCCTCTGCTAACCAATTCAAGTATGGTTTACCTCCTGAAACCACTTTGGACTCACTCCATAGACCTATAAAGCTCGATAAAGCCATTAATAACCCTCCCTATCAACCCAACATTTTCCTAACAGTTTGTTTTATTTTACAGGCGATCAGAAGACCGCAGCCTTGGATAAATAGTATTAATACTAGTCATCAGACCTGTTTACTCCGAGATTGTTATCAAATCAATTCAAACACGGATGGAAAATAAAACATACAGTTAAAAGACAAGCAGATGAAACATGAAATTAAATGATTTATTGTTGAATAGACAGTAAAAACTTGAAACATACAGTGAAGGTAAAAGGACACAGTAAGGAATAGTCAAAGTGTATCAAGGTTAAAGAGTATTAGATTGAAGACCAAGTAAAGTAAATCAGCTAACATGAAGACAAATAGCAGGGAAGACAGTTACAAAGCATACAGATTCATGTCAAAGTGAAGATAGATGAAAAAACAAAGCGGTAAAAGTAAACAGTAAATGTAAACATGGAGGTAGTAACGGTTAAACAGAGATGAAAACACTTTCACCAACAACAATAAAGTTTATCCAAAGTAAAAGTGAGAAATAGTTAAAAGAAATTTAAGGTTAAAAGATGAAATCATAGCAGAAATGGTACATTCTTCAGAAATTTCCTGTTTAAGTCATAGTTTTAAGAAACTAGTTTGGCCAATCCAAGATGAATTTTGAGAAACCAGAGGAGTTTTGTGTTTCTAAAAGGCTAATATACAAAAAAGTATGTCTTTTTACATAGGTATTACCAAAAGTGAGATAAGTGCATGTCTTCAGAGCCTGTTTTTCGGACTGTGCAAAGTCATGTTTTTGACATCTTTTTGCAGATAATATTGTGAACGGCTGGAGCTGAATTTTGGTAACAGAGAGAGATTTATCTCAAAAACATACGTATCTTCAATAACCTCTTTCATTTTTTACATATATATCTCAGATTGAGATATACAAAGGTAGCAATGGACCGTAAGTTTGTAAATTGCTGGGGCAAAATGTACAAAGAAAGGATGCAGTTAGTGACTTGGATGCCCCATCATCAATTAAGAGTTACTATCAAATTAAAATTTCTCTTCTTTTATCACCATAAATCCATAAAAATAGCACCAAATAGATTCATTAGTTTTGAGTGTCCTTTATTTGAGCTCTATTAATGTAAAATAGTTTGAGATATTTGTAAAACCAATCTTGATATGTTTTCAAGATATTTTAGTTTAGAATTTGTATAAATTCTTCTTCATTTTAAGTATTTTGGGGTGGATTCTTATACTTTCAATAGAGTTTTGTTCAAATACTGTGAAAGCTTTTGTATCACTGATTGGGCTACCACGCTGGATTGATGAATAAAGATCAAACATTTCAAGGGATTCATGTGTAAAGTGGAGTACAAATGAGTAATTCTCTTGTGTTGTTTTACCTCTCTTAAAGTTGTTTCAAAATCTTAAATGTTTCAGAAGTCTGAATGTTTAACTTGAATATTATTTCATAATTTACTTGACTGCACTCTGACTTACTATTATACATTCTTAATGTTTTCTCTTAAACTATCTTAGCTAGGGAATTCTTAACTGCTCCTTAGCTTCTGTAGTTTCTCTTCTGGTCTAGAGTAAATGATTCTTAATTGCCCTTTACTCATGATTCACTTCTGTTCCCCCATCTTAGCCTCTGTCTGAGGATTCTTGATTGCCCTCCCACCTCCGTTAAGACTCACCCCACCATTTAGTCCAAGGATTTGTACTTCACTTTGCTATCTTGCCCCTTGAACATTCCCTTTAGTGATTTAACTCTAGCTTTGCTGCCCCTTCTTTGACTCCATCGCCCAATGGCCTAAAGGCACCAACCTATCAGCCTGTTTTAGGGATTCCACCACCAAATATTCGTACAATTCAAAACCCCAACGACACATGAAGAACTAGCCTAATATCTAAGCGAACATAGCTAAATTATATATAGAGAGCCCTCTCTCAGCCATAGGTTGGCTAGATCTTATGCTTAAAAGTTGGTTTGTGGTTACCTCAAAGCCTTCCCTTCCTCCAAACTTCTAAGGAAAAGTTTTGAGTGATAAGAGGTTCCTCTTCTTCTTCTTCTTCCCCTGTAGGTTCTTCAGATATGTCAGGTTCCTCACCTAAGGGTTCCTCCAGTTCACAGCCACCGAAGAACATAGAAGGTTGGTTATTGGATGCAATGGGGGTATTTGGCAAGAATTTCCCTAAATTGTCCCTTCTCTTATGAGGCATAAAAGGAAATGGTTTTGGGTTGGTTTTTGGAAGATTTTTTTAAGCTGGAAAGTACTTTGCAAAAATGAAATTGCTGATTGAATGAAAACTACTGATAGAAATAAAAGTTACTTGTTGAATTGAAATTCTACTTGCAGAATAGAAAGGAAAGCAGATAATGACAGCTGAAAGAAAGGAAGCTACTAGACTACTTTTGCAGAAATAAACTAAGGGAAGAAAATTGAAGACTAGGAATAGAAGAAAAGAAATAAGTATTCACATTCTACTCTGACACCTCCCTGAAAACGACACCAAGAAGTGATGAGCGCCATTATTACAGCAAGGATGCTACAATTCCTGAGCTACCAGCTTTACTTATCAACTCGGGGTTCATACAAACTTGGAGGTGACAGAGCTATATGCACAGGTAGAAGTGAAGGTCCTGCCTGTTGTCACTTGTTCATCTGGCAAGAGACCCCAAGGGTTTTAAGCGAAACTTCTATAGAGTCAAAAGAAGCTTGATTCTTTAATGGAGGAAGAGCAAATCTACTCTAAGAGAGCTATTCTACTGTAGTAATGAAGAAAACAATAGGTAATGCTAAAGAACACCATATCCTAATTCACAATTTAAATAGCTATGCTAAGAAGAATTGCTAAATCAACACTAGCCTAATGCTACTATCTAAGTTGTAGAAGTAAAGAGCATCAAACCATACTAAGGTGTAAGCAAGGAAACTAAACTAAATCTATTTCCACTATTGTGGTTTTTTTGGTAAAATCAAGCATGAAATGTAATTGTTCTTGTAGATGTGACAGGTGGATGGAAGGTGGTTGAGGATGGCTAGAAGGTGCTCAGGGGAGTATTGCGATGATCGGATGGCAGCGTTCAAATAATATGCAGAACAATGTTCAAAAAGGGGTCAAGTAGAAGATAAATTGGAGGACGAAATTAGTGAAAGGGGGACGTAATAAAGCAGCAGTGCACGGGAACCGTTGGATCAGTTGGATCAATGAACAAGATTAACGGAAGATGAGCGGCGGAGATCTTATCGCAAGTGATTACGTTAATATATGGATAGATCGATCAATGAATAATATTAATGGAAGATGAGTGGCAGAGATCCTATCGCATGAGATTAAGTGAATAGATGGATGGACAGGATTAATGGAAGATGAGTGAAGAAGATCTTATCACATGAGATTGAGTGAATAGATGGATGGACAGGGTTAATGGAAGATAAGCGGCGAAGATCTTATCGCGGGAGATCAAGTAATAGATGGACAAACAAGATTAACAAAGGATGAGTGGCAAAGATCTTATCGCAGGAAAAACGTGCGAAATGATGGAGCGGGTTTTCGTAGGCAGTAAGCAGTTTCTCAAGCACCCTCAAGGTTGTAAGTGGAATTCCAAAACTTTACGTGATTAACCTAACTAGGTGACACGTAGCACGATAAAACCACTTCTCTCGCGTGCACTTGGGCGGATATTGGCCATGCAAGAATTTGCACGATATTGCGCGATAGCCATCAAATCATGCGGGTCTGATCAACGGTGGATATTGGGAGCGCATAAAGTATCGAGACGACACGATAGCTATTGGATCAAGCGAGGCATATCAACGGTGGAGATTTGGAGCACCTAAAGTCAAACGTTGAAATGAATACGCATGCGGTTAACGGTGATTGGCCAAGTTTGTTGTGGATCAGACAATAAGGAAATCTACGGGTATAATCCTTGCTAACCTGCTAACTGAAGAAAAAGGCACAAATGGAAGCAAGCTAAAACACAACCAATCTGTGCTATACTACTGTAATGGAAATGCAGTTGCTTAAGCAATTGAACAATTAAGCCATGAATCTATGCACTACACTGTTGTAATGGAAATGCAACTACTTAATATGAACGATCAAACCATGAATCTATGTGCTACCCTCCTATAATGGAAATGCAGCTACTTAAGCAAATGAATGATTAAACCATGAATATACGCTAAAATACATGTACAATAAAGAGGAGACTTAGCTGCTAGGGTTGGGCTCTAACCCAAGAGCTTTAGCCCTCTGAGCTAACTCAGTGCTGGCTCAAAACAAAACCCATTCTTATTATCAAAACAGTGGATTACATCAACAATTGTCACAAGTCTTGCAGCTCAAAAATAAAGTAAAGTTTTACAATCAAAAGTCTGAATCCTACTAAGGTCCTAGGCCTCTCTAGTTATATGATTGATTTCTCCAACGACTTCCTTAAAATTAGGGAGGCTCGGCTCCCAAACTCGAGATAACTAGTGCTTTGACTTTCACTTGCTCGGTTGCCTTCTAGTCCTCATGATTTCGTTGCTTTCACTCTGAGCTGATGAAGGAATATTCGAATGGAGGGGTAGTAAATGAGGAGGAATTACCTCCTCTAATTCCTCTCCCTTGTCCCATTCGAGTTTTGACCAAGTTCTTTGCTAAAAATTCCTTGCTTTTATCCTTTAATCATGCATTACATGCACATTAGACCACAAAGCAAAATATCCAACTCTAACTCATCTCATAAACAAAATATAATCAAAAGTATGCAATAAGTTGTGAGAATAGTTGGTTTAACTAAGCTAGGAGGTGAATTAATGCCCATATAATTACCTAATGATGAGGCTCATCAAGTACCCAATCTTGTAACAATTTTAGGATGTGTTTCCAACAAAGAATTCTAAGTTATCGCCTCATAGGGAAGTATAATTTTCTATTGAGTTGATACTAGGGGTAGCACCAGCATCAAAGGCACTGTAAATGATGAGCACTCCAAAGTTAGTAGAGTTAAAGTTGCATTTGAAGGAAATTCTTGGCAAGGGATACTGACGCCAAGCATATCACCTTGGGGTGCACTGGTATTGTTTGTGAAGAAGAAGGAACATACTCTCAGGTTATGCATTGATTATAAGAAATTGAATAAGGTGACCATCAAGAATAGGTATCCATTGTTGAGGATTGATGACTTGTTTGATTAGTTGAAGTGAGCATCAGTGTTCTCAAAGATTGATTTGAGATCAAGATATCATCAGGTATGCATTAAGGAAGTAGGCATATATAAGACAACTTTCTGGACCAGGTACGGGCATTATGAGTTTGTTCTATTCGCCTTTGGTTTGACTAATGCTACATCTACCTTTATGTGCTTGATGAATAGTGTGTTGCATCCTATCTGGAAAAGCTTTTTATTGTATTCATTGATGACATCTTGATATATTCTGAGAATGAGGAAGAACATGTCTATCATTTAGCAGCAATATTAAGATTGCTAAGAGAGAATCAGTTGTTTGTCAAGCTTAGAAAATAATTTTCTTTTAGAGAGCGGTACATTACTTAGGGCATCTACTCTCTAGGGAAGGTATAACAGTGGATCCAAAGAAGATAAGGGCTATCATGGAGTGGGAAACTCCTAGAAATTTGGAAGAGGTAAGATGATTAATGGGGCTAGCAGGTTACTATAGGAGGTTCATCTGGAATTTCTCTCAGATTACATATCCTATTACGTCATTGCAGAGGCAAGGTAATGAATTTGAATGGATAGAGGAATTTCCAACAATTTTTTGAGTAGTTAAAACAGTTGTTGACAAATTCTCTAGTGTTAAAGATTACAAATCTAGAAAAGGTGTCCGTGATATGTACAAATTCCTACAAGAGAGGACTTGGTGGATTTCTTATGCAGGAAGGATAGGTGGTATGATATGAATCACAAAAACTAAATGAGAATGAGCATAATTATCCAACACATGATCTTGAGATGACAGTGATCATTCATGCATTACAAATGTGGAGGCATTATCTTCTTAGAAGGAGGTTTGTATTGATGAGTGATCTCAGTGGGTTGAGATACTTATTCAATCAGTTGAACTTGAATGTCAGGAAAGATATATGGTTGGCCATGATTAGTGAGTTTGAATTTGAGATTAGGTACATCAAGCGTAAGGCAAACATGATTGTATATTCTCTTAGCAGGTGGATACAGGTGAATCATATAGTAGCTATGAGTTCTTAAGAGACGGATTTATAGGATCGAATCTTACAAGAAGATCGGTAGGATGATAGGTACATGGAGCTTATGCACATGTTACAAAAAAGTACAGGTATAGGTACATGTTCGGGTACAAGTGACTAGGATGTGGACTATCATCTTACAATAGATGGCTTGGTTAGATTTAGGGACAGGATATATGTGCCAGACAACAATGAGCTCAGGAATATAATATTGTGGGAATTTCACGCTAAGCCTTATTTAGGTCACATGGGATATGAAAATACATTGAAAATAGTGAAGAAGTTTTATTATTGGTCAAATCTGAAGAGGGACATGGTAGATTTTTTGGCTAGATGTTTAGACTGTTAGTAAGTAAAGGTAGAATGTAACAATCCAGGTGGAATACTACAACCATTGTGATTCCAAAGTGGAAATGGGAGGTCATTTCCATGAAATTCATCACAGGTTTTTTAAAAACATCTAGACAACATGATTCCATCATGGTTGTGGTGGAGAGTTGGCAAATGTAGCACACTTCATTATAGTGAAGCCTACTTATCTAGCTACTGATATAACACAAGTCTACATTAGAGATGTGGTCATATTGCATGGGTTTCATAGAATATTGTGTTAGACAGGGATGTTGTGTTCACCTTCAGGTTTTGGAAGGAGTTTTTTGCGGGTTTAGGGATAAAATTTTCCTTCAGTACAACTTATCATTTGCAGAAGGATGGTCAGACAAAGAGGGTCAATAGGATATTGGAGAAAATGTTAAGGATGTATGTGATGCGTCAAGATTGAAAGTGGGAGGAGGACCTTCCGTTGCTTGAGTTCACTTACAATAATGGTTATTAGGAGTCACTGAGGATGAGTTTGTTTGAGGCACTATATGGTCGGAGTTGTAGTACTCCCATCAGTTGGAGTTATCCAGTTAACATGGTGTTGATTGGACCAGACATGTTGGCAAATATGGAACAAGAAATACAGGTAATAAAGAAGAATTTGAAGACATCACAAGACAGATGGAAAATTTGTGCAGACTGGACCCAATTTTTTTAAGGAATTTCAAGTTGGGGAATAGGGGTACTTGTGTATAAAGGCCAAGAAGAGCTCCTTGTGGAATGGATCATGTGCCAAGCTAGCACCTCGATTTTGTGTACCTTTCAAGATTCTTGAAAGGATTGGATCAGTAGCCTATCGACTTGTACTACCTCCAATAGTGAAAGTCCATGATGTTTTCCATGTGTCATTTCTTAAGATATACATTAAATATGTTGATCATGTGATTCAATAGTCTGTATTGGAGGTGGAGTAAGATGGAGAATTCCAGCAGGAACATCAGTGTATATTATAGAGAAAAATTGCCATGCTATGGAACAGAGCAATTGAGCAGGTTAAAGTGTAGTGGAAGCACTTTGGGCCTGATAGAGCTACGTGGGATATGGAAGATCAAATGCGGGTTATGTATCCTTTTATATTCGTGGGTTGAGCGAATGTTTTTTGGTATATTTTTTGGTGTGATGTTTTGGTTTATGTACATATGTATATGGATTTGAATACTTCCATGAGCTATGTTATAAATCTCCAATAAGCAGCATGGGTTTCATTTCCTTAGGGTTTTCATGTTGTTATGTTGTCATGTTGGTTTTCTTTTCAACAAGATGACCATTTTAAATACTCCATCGAGCTAAGTTATTGAGATCCATGAGTAGTATGTTCTCCTTACATCAGTATTATTAGTTGTAGGTTTCATTGAACATCGAGGATGGTGTTCCCCCAAGGGGGAGGTTTCTCTAACAACCTTGGTGAAATTCCATGTAATAAAAGTTAATAAATGCAAAATAATAACCACGGTTATGGGACACTTATTCCAAGATGAATGTTGGGAAAAACATCCTAGTGTGGGTATTCATTTGGTTTATTATGGCTAAGGAAATTGGAAAAGGAAATGACAAAGTCTTTGGAAAGAGAAAATGGCATTTTTGGCAATTTATTTATGAAAATAATGGAAATTAAGAGAAACGTAAGGTGAAATTTCACAGGTTCCATGTGAGGAGGAGAATGAAGGAAAATTGAAGAAAATAGAGGCCTGATTAATAAAAAGGCCTCTAAGGATTAGTTGGTACCTTTTGTTAGTTCAGTTTTGGAGCTCTCTCTCTATTCTCTCTCTCAAACTATTGGACACTTAGAATTTTCTTATAGCACTTCAGCATTGGATCAAGAAGATAAAATAAAGCAAAGGAAAGAAAGGATCAAGAAAGGAATAACAAGGTCCAACAACTACAATTGGATTATTTGCAGGATTTTATTTGCATGTGTGATTTCCATGCCAGTTTTGGAATGCATGGTTATGCATGTGTGTTCTCGTTTCTCTTATTATCATAGGCATGGGGCTTGCCAGGTGTGACAATGTTCTTCAGCCTTGCCTTACCACTTCCGGATATCCATGGTGTGATGGGTTCTAATGTTTTGGTTGAGCAGGATTGTCGGATTGATTCGAAACTGAGTTAGGTGAATCTCCGAAAGAAAGAACACATGGCCTAGTAACCCCTGAATTAGACTGTGGGTTGTGATAAAGCCATATTTTATGTTGCCTTGGTGGGCCTGGGAATCCTGGATCGGTGAATGGCAGGATATACAGTAAAGACTAGAGAGTGGACTCTCTTATAGGGCCTAGTGATCTGGTGTGGATTGTGGTAAATCCCAAAGGTTTATGTCTTGGTTGTAGCCTAGTGATCCCTAAATTAGATTGTGGATTTTCGTAAAGACTAGAGACTAAGAGATAGAGAAATTCCTCAGGATGTAGATGGAAAAATCTGGTGACATCCATGCTTATTTTGGCATAGTGATCTCATATGGATTGTGGTAAATCCTAGTTCTATTGATGAGGGTGACGTGGCATAGTCTCAGGAAGACCTGGCTAAGTTCTCATTATGAGTCCCACATTCATGCTTGGAATATGGCATGGGGGTGATTGGCTAAAAGGAAGACTTGGTTCAGCTAATCTATGGTTTGGTGGTTCATGGAAGTCCCAAACTCGGTTAGGCTTTGCATTCATTAATAAGAGTTCTTTTCCTTGGTATTTTATGAGCAAATGTACTAGTTCATATGTGGAGTTTATGGTTGATGTATTCTTATTATTTCTAATGTTTATACGTTGGTTATGAATATGTTTTATGATAGTGATGATGTATGGAGTTCATCATGTTTTGATTTGTAAATAAATGAACAATGAATATATGTCATAGTAGATGATAATGCAGCCAATGTGATAAGGCATTAATGCTTTTTAGCGATTCTAAGCTAAGTATGAGACCCCTATGCTCATATTTCTTGTTATGACCTCTAGATTGCATATTCGTGACATGTTTGATGAAATTCCTATCATGTCTAGTAGGAGTCCAGTTAAGTCTTTGTTAAAATATTTGCATTTGTATCAATGTCTCAATATTAATTTTCGTTCCTAAAGGTTTCATGGAGTTATGGGCAGTGGCCTTAGTGCTAGCCTTGAAAAGGTGGCACATAATCTCAGGTTTTAGGCTCCAAACTAGCTAAAAACGATCCCAATCGATTGAATTCCCATGTCATGGGAGCGACTGACACTATAGGGTGGTGAAGTGTCAAGTGTTCTCAGGGGTTGATCACCTAGAAGGGTTTGTTGGATCATGTAGGTTCTGTGACATGTGTGAAAGGTCAGATTTATTGTGTTGTGTTGGTTTCACTTCCTTAACTATACATGGGGAGTTAAATCAAATTGTAGTAGCCTCTCATCACATGTTTACCCTAGCGGATCGGTTATCTTGGGTAAATGTGGGAGGAGGGTGTTACAATTGGATTCTTCAAGAAATGGTTATGCCTAATCTCCTAGAATGACCTAATTATAGACTAGTTCAGTAGAGTTAACTTGTACGGAGTGCCACATGCCACTATGTTGACCTTCAACCTTGAAAATGATATAAGAAAAAGTACAGTCCATGCAATTTTAGTTAATTTTTACAAAATTCAAATCCAATACTTAGAGAGAAATTTATGTCGATTTTCCCTAGGTTACCTATTTGATATGGAATTCTAGAGCATGTAAAAACCATAACTTCCTTTGATCATATCTTCGAAAATATAGCAAACCAAGATATGAAACTCATACACAATGTTCAACAATATTTCATCTCTACGTGGTTGAAATTTAAAATTCTGAAGCATCGTGAAAAAATATTTATAGCGAAAATTCCAATATGACCTATTTGAAGAAGCGAAACCCTAGAATCCAAAGCTATGATACCAAATGTTATGCAACCAACTCACAAAATATAAGAAAAGATAGATCAATGACTTAGAAACTAGCCTCTTCAAGGGGGAAATCACATTTGCATTACATAAATGAACAATTATTAGATGATACAAATGATAATGCCTCCTTGGTATATATAGGAGTCTAAGGGGTCACAATATAATCAGAGCTTACATAATAATAATCACGTAAGAGCACAACAATAACAATAGTGGGACTCTATGGGGCACAACAATAACATCATCGGGGATACATGCACACAACAATAACAACAGTGGGCTACACTAACAATAAAAATAAATGGAATACACTGGTATTATAGGGACCTAAAAAAGTCGTAAGTCGGAGATCAGACCTTTCTATTTCATATAACAACATTGATGTTTCCGACCTTCCGAATCCTGTCTTAATCAACGTTGGCCCACATACCACAACAGAACGAAACTAGAATTGCATGCCTCGACCTCCTGACTCCTGACTTCCCTCTCATTGCGACGTCCCAACTTGCTTCCATCCCTGACCTCCAGACCTCCCTCTTAATCCAACTATGCTCCACATCAAGATCTCGCTATCCGCTACAATATACAATATATGAAGAATGTCTCGACTTCTGAAAAATAAAATGAATGCCCCTTTCGGAGGGCAGAGGTAGGACATCAGGCATTTTTAGATGATAGACCTTCAGAGGTTAGAGTTTGGAGGTTGGGGGTCAGAGATAAATCACGCGGTCGAAGGTTGGACTTCGCAACACAGTGAAATATCATTCTCCCACCTTGAGCACTTGACTCCCAAATTCCCCGTATTCCCATCCTCTTGACTCTCGAATTCCCTTTTAGCCTGAATAGGTAGCTCATCAGCCTCACGCTTTCCATTGTGCTATATATTAGATCAAGTTTGTCTTGAACTCCTCCCACATGACTTGGCACCCCTTTCCAAGGTCGGCTGTCGAGCCTTTCTATTTCAAAAAAAAAAAAAATCATCTGCCTGACTTCTCGACTCTCGACTACAACGCCATGTGAGAGAACACCTGAAAAATATTAACTTTTTTGTTCTCCACACTTGACCTCCTGACTTTCGATCTCCCTCATACCCCCACCACGCTGAAGGTTAGCACCACAGCTTCTGACTACCTAATTTCATTGCACTTTGAATAGAAATAAATTATATATTTTTATGTCTGTCAACCATAATTATATTTCATGTTTCCCTACTTATTTGTTTAAAACACACTGAAATAGGAAGATGCCATTTAAAAAGAAAAAACATTCCCTCAATTCGCACCATAGAACCTTGCCTTGATTTTCAGACGGAAGTGGTTGAAACATCTTGTCACTTGAATAATTAACTAACACATATCATGTGAATTTATTATTGGACATCCCAAGGGCCTCATGAAAATATAGCAACTTTCTTGCTTTACGCTCCCTATTTTACACTCTAGTTATCACACTGCATTTACAGTGGTTCTCTGAAACTCGTCCCTCCTTACAAACTATCAAGTTGAAATTCACTCCAAACATCTTCATTTCTGGTAAACATACACTACCATACACAATTCCATTAATTAATTTATTATATCTCATACAAAGTTGATTTTTTTTTACTCATCTGTGGGCACAAGATGGGAAAGAAAGGTAAATCCATGACATCAATGTAAGCCATACAACACATCAAAGAACACTTAAAGGGATAAAAAAATCCTGAACTAGAGCTCTGCAATGTCAACAAAATTATCATCTCTGAAACCACCTTCAAAATGCAAATGGAAGGTATGATAAAGTGGGAAGAAATATATAATTTATTTAACAATAAAAACTCATTAAATTTTGAAACTTCAACTAAGGAGAAAAATAGTCAGTTTGAAAAAATTAGAAGTACAATAGTGAACACAGTCGTTGCTAGAGATGAAACATTCCTTATTGTGACACAGTTTCATGGGCCTGCAACATATACATTTTCCCACCCATAGTATACTATACTGCAACAAAAATGTTATATCCTTTTGGAAGCCACAACTACTCTCAGCAATTTACAAGCTTAGTCCTCTTGAAATCTCCTTGAACACCAAATTTCTTGATAATTTCTACAACACAGTGTTTAGGAAGTGTGAAGGAAATTATGAAAAAGTTGTTAAACATTTGTTAACAGAAGATGAAGAAGGATTCAATGTTAAACAATCAAAATAATATTTGATTTCCATTTTCAAAAGACCCATTAGGTTCCTCGTCAAAATGTTGTCTCATATATATGGAGAGAAATATCCCAAGCATTGCAAATTACGATGGATGGATTTAATGCACAACCTACTCAATGATTCAAAGCATTTTGATTGGGCTGAAATTCTTTCTCAAAATACAAAAAAATTGCTTATGTTCTCCATTATGTCTCCTCCAGGATATGATCACATATTTTTCATATCATCCTACATTATCGATATAATAATTGCTTTTGTTTTGTTTCCTCTGATGAAATGGAATTACCAAGTTGAGCAACAACTACCTATTCAGAATTATGCCCCAATTTTGTGGGAAAGAAACTTATAGTTTCACTTTTATGACATCTCTGATTACGTTATTATTCATTTCCATCATAATCTATATGGAGAAAACCATCCCATGATTAGTGAAGGGCTTAAATATGCATTACAAGGAATAGGAGATGGGTTTGTCAAAGAATTATTCACATATATCGGAGTCTATGGAAGTGAAGTTGGCCCTCATCTCCTTCCTAGAAATATTCTAGAGAGGATAACTCTAAGAGAAGTAGCCAATCAAACTTCCTTGAATGGACAAGCTTGGAAATTGAGAAAAATTTAGAAGAAAATTTGGCCCAACTTCGTAATTCACTTTGAAAGAGTTTTCCTCAAGGATTGAGGACACCCGTTTAAGGAGGGAGAAGAGCTCAACCATGTTTAGTTTTAATCATTTCCCCTTCATTAGTATGACCCTCGCAGAATAATCAATGACCATCATAGTGTTGTCGGCTACATCAAAACTTACACACACTAGCAATCCCCCTTTGATGAAATTTTCATTAATAATGATAATTTCGGCCAAGTTGTTCAAAGAGGGAAATAGTTGAGTAGTAATAATAGAAGTAAAATCCAACAATTTAGAGAAACTCTTTATGAGGACTTCCATAACTAGAAGAGTCTTCATACAAATACTACAATTGAATAAATGAAATCTTTCGAGATTCTTAAATACAATTCCAATGCCATTATTTCATATCGTGTTTCCTCCCCTGCAAAAATAGAAGAGTCTCAACTTGAAAATGTTCTTGATGTTTCTTTTACAGCTCCAAAGACAAGAAAAAAAATAAAGCACTGGTAAAGGAAAAGATTCAGACACCTAGATAGACCAATAGGTTGAAAGGAACACAAAACTCACATGTCAGAAACATGATAGACCAAAAAAAAACAACCATCATGAAAACAGATTTTGTTTGGTGGAAATGTCATTATTATTGACAACCGGTATCACACCACCAAGAAAGATATATAGTCAAATAAAATTAATGAGGAATTTGAATATATGGACATTGACACAAAGAAAGAAGATCAAATTATGAGGACACCTATGTCAACATTGACAAGTTTCTCTAAAAAAGAAAAAGAGTTTCCTCAATAGCAAGAACAGAGTACCTAGATATCCATTCCACATAGCTCTGATGACACATCCATTACTCCAATTTATACGAAAATCCATCTCAAGTATTTTTTATTTAAACCTGTAACTGAACTATACATTCTTAGTAAAGACGTTCCATCCCTGACTATGTATTACCTTAATGCTCAAACCAAGTTAGTTTTCAAAAAAACAAAGAAAATAAAGCTTGGCAATTTCGAAACTATTTCAAAATTCAGCTAGCAAGAAACAAGAAATGTTGAGGAAAAAGCCGAAGAATCCTCCCAGGCTCTAGGAGCCTTTGTCAATTACAACCAGCACCATGTTGGTGAACTTTCCATTGGCTAGAAGAATAGCCTATAGAAGATAAAACAATTGGAAAGTGAAATTGAGAAAGCCAAAGCTTTTAGTGATGAAATTTGGAAGAAGCATTCCACAATGCTTGTAGGTGGGTTCACCATTCAAAGAGAGAACTTGCCAAATGAACACCAAAATCATTTGAATGAACTAAAACTAAAACACTCCGTAGACATGTAGGTAATCAAAAACACACATGCACAACAAATCTAAATTTTGAAGTAAGAATGTGACAACATTGTGATCATGACGACAACATTGAAAGAAGAAATTGAATCCATTAAGTTTCAATCAATTCAAAGAGATGAATTGGATAATAGCTTGCAGGTTTTTAAGGTGCAAGCAATACATGCAAGCGAAATATTGAGAAAAGAGCAAACCAAGATTTATAAAGAAATGGACAAAATTTGTACATTATTTTAATACAATATCGATATTGAGGACATAATAGAATGTTTGGTGAAAGAATACAAGTACATCAAATAAAAATTCACATCAATTATTGAATGGGAAACAAAGTTCTAGCCTAAACACATCTCAGAAGTATCCAAAATAGATAAAAGACTAATGTTTTCTTCTTTGAGTCAATGATGAGTTGAGGAAAAATAAATCAAATCATGCATCAAAAGTGTCACTGAACACTGTCAGTCGGTATGGGAGATGGGGACACATTTTATAGAGGAATTTGATCTCTCGGGATCCAAACAATTAAAATATTTGAAACCCAACTCAAAGCAACACAATATCAAACACAACACCACAGATGACCAGAGAGTCATAGGCACCCTAAAAACCAAAAATAAACAAAACCTTCAAATATTTTTACAATTTCCCTTCAAGAAGATTAAATTCATTTCGAAATTTGGAATCAACTACAAAAAAAAAGAGGTTTGTAGAATTTGATATCTATGTGCAAAGTGTATATTACCCATGATTATCTTATCCACTTCTCAGGAATTTCTCAATTGTTCTCAGATTGGGCTAACTACATCAAGGAAAATGCACCACATTTAGTCAACATCGACAAATGAGAGTTGAATGAGGAGGAGGATGCTTGAACGACCTACCATATCTTCCTAGACATAATCCTCAAAGGAAGGATTCAAATTTCAGAGCTGGATTTGTGCTTTCTTTCAACAAAATATCCTTTTATTCAATTCCATTTACATGACCTCTTACATTGGATTCGGGGCCCATATGCTCATGATGCCCAAGACTTTTTCTTTCCAAAGTATTTTTTGTTTTGAAAGATTTTTTGAAGATGAATACAATGAATTGAATGCATCTTGTTCCCGTAATCACTTTATTTTTTAATGGATGTTCTTGCTCTTCATTTGTCAAGTTTATTGATTTTTATTTCTCGCTCAATATTGGCATAATGTGCTCGATTTCATTTTTCCACATATGATACACCTTGTTTACTTCTTAAAACCAACTTGCAACCAATTTTTAGTGTGAGATTTTTCAAAAAAAAAGCTGCTAGTTGTATGTGTATGCACCTTTGGGATTCATTCCCTACAATCTCTTTAAATTTTAAATTGATGTATATCATGCTCAATGCTTTATTATTTTCATGTCTATGTATGGAAAAATATTTTTTCATTCATTTCTATGTATGGCACAAAATTTTTACATGTCTATGTATGCCACTATATTTGGGAAGAAGGTTAGTATTTCAAGATGGATTTTTTGAATGTACACCTTTTTTATAGAAAAAAATCTTACTTGAATGCGGACTCACCCACCACACTCATTTGGTCTCACGACTTTTATCTCTTTACATGCAAATTTTCTAGCCAACCTTTAACTTTATCAATGTATATCTATTCCTAGATAAAACAACATTTTATTTTCAACTTGTTGACATACCTTGTTGCGTGTTTATTTCTGTCAAAGCAAGTTTTTTCTATTTTGTGATTGCATATGTATTTCATAGTCAACCCTCTTTTTCAAACTACAGTGCACTTAATCATTTATGTTTTAATCATAGCTTATTTTCAAGTAACTTTTTTCCTCTCATCACATGGAAATATATATTTCGAACAACATTTTCAATTTCATTTCCCAACAAATTGTTGCAGTCGAAGGTTTTTGAAAAACAAAATGGTGTCTTGAATGCCTATTTAGCTATCACACACATTTCGTACCTTGAATTTATTTTCTTGGTGCATGTATTTCCTATTAGTTTCTTAACCTTATTTATGTCTAGCTCTACCTGTATATAACGATAATCTATATATTTTCTTGTGGTGCATGCAACAATTTTTTTTATGACATTTCAATTAGAAACAACAAATATGTATTGTTTGAATGCACATATTTTTTACTGTCAACCCTCACATTGAAACTACAATGTGCCTATTTCACCTTCTTCTCAACAAAACTTCATTACAAGTAATTCTTTTCCTGCAAGGACATGCAACAATTTTTCTTTGAAACATTTCTTATTTAACAAAACAAATTTCTTACAATCATATTATCTTTAACAAATCCTCCTCTTTCTTCCTAAGTGTTACATATGCATTGTTCTTCATTTTAGCAAAATGTTGGAAAGAAAAAGTCAGTGAAACCCAGAGATCGTCTAACGACTTCACTCTCGATATAGTTGTAAATGTCAAAACTTGTCTCTCGATGTCCCATATATTGAGAGTGGGTGATTGCAAAGTCATCCCTTACAATCTGTGTATGTTAAATGTCCAGGCCATTCTAAAGGAATTTGTTTTAGATACACTCTAACAACTTGTTTTATAGGCACAATGCTTGGAAATTTATATCAAATGGGATATTTGTGTACTTCTAAAAAATAACTGTAGAAAACACTAGAAGTTTTGGCAGCTTCAAAGTAGGCATATAGTTGATATCCTCAACATATCCAAGCACACCATTTACCAACCCATCTTCAACCCACAAATTACATGTCAACATCACACACTCTCCACGGCATATCAAGACCTCATGCTCCAAAAGATCATCATCGATGTTAGTTATTTATGTTCTTCTCATCCTATTTCTGACACACCTCACAATTGGGGTATTCAATAATTTTAGCATCTTATGATTTTGGAAATTCACCAAATTATTCGTTGCAAACAAGACAATCAAAGAATCAAACAAACTCTTTTCCTCTGGATGCGGGAAACCATCAAAACACTACATCAGAAGATCCGAATTATGCAGAGTACACTCTACATTTATGATATTCGTTAAAACATTTCAAAAAGTTGCTTGTCTATGATCATCACCATCTTTCCTGAAGGCTTTTATCCAAAGTGACAACAATATTGAAGATTTTCCACAACACCTTCCCTATTATTCTCCCTACGTACAAAATTTTATCCTTAATAGGAGTCAGCTTCCCAAGGTCACCAACAAGAATCATCGACCTACCACTAAATGGAGAGTCCTTCTTCTCATGAAATGCTTCCCACAAACGTGCATCTATATATACAAAAAGCCTCAGACCTATAAAGCTCATCTCATCAATCAAAATATAACGAACATGCCTCATTTCTTCTTGAAACGTTGTTAGAGCTTTCCCACTTTGCAGTCTCATATCTTTTACAGGAATTTTTAAAGCTAAGTGTATTTTCTTTCCATGTACATTGAAAGTAGTGATGCCAATGGGTGTGAGCAACAATAATGGACTCATACCACCTGTTGCAATAGTAGAAAGAGCATAACAAATACAATGAATAAGAGAAGACTTCCCAGTTCCACATGTACCTTGAATAATCATTCTCAACACAACGTCCATTTCGGCATCAACAAAGTGGCACATAACGATCTCAAAAACAACTTGTTGTTTCTTAGATAAACAGGAATTTGCAACAATTGTCTCCCCAATTGAGTCGCCATTAACAAAGCTCACTCAATAACCATATTTTTTAAATCTGATAGCCTATTCCACAAATTCATCTAGAATAATTATTTCCTTCCAATTATAATCAATATTGTAGTCCCTTCTCCTAAGATTATCAAGGTGAGAAATCACTACATTGTTCGGAGGAACAATCTAGGAAAGAACCTACCACTCTTCAGAATATTTGTTAACATTATATTCATGAACAAGGGTTTTCAAATCTGCTTAATTAATCTAGTCTAGAAAAGGCCCTCGATCAACATGCTACACTCGATAACTAATATTCATCTAATTCTGAATGATAATTTCTCTTGAATTTCCTATATATGAACTAATGTTGTGAAACAACTTATACAAAAGAAACTCACTCGAACAAAATGTTTCAAACTCTTTCGACCCCTTGTTTGGAATAACATAGAAACATGTCCAGACATGGATAATAGTATGTACATAATGCAGATTCCACACCTCCTTCCCATGCTTTGCATCATAGCTCCATGATCTTGTTGTTTCTATCAAACACAAATGCTCCAGGAAATTGGGAAATTTGTATATAGCTTGACAAAATTGTTTTGACATGAAATTTCATCAAACTGCATCGATAGTCTATGCAACACATCCTTGCTAACATTCAACATAACAAATTTATGATTACACACAACAAGATGTAACTTTAACAACATATGGCATGTCTCCTGTGCACTAATGTATCGCTCAAAAAACGTCTCTGCAAGAAACCTCCTATATGAAAACTGCGCAGGAGCATCAGATCCACGCACACTTGCAACCCTTGTCAACATCTCATGATAAATTTCAAACCTGATTTCTGCCTTTGAAGCATATTTTACAGTATATTTCAACGTAATTGTCGAGAAACAACTGCTTGACAATCAAAATTTTCTCGCCACATAATGAGAAGGTCTAGACTGTGGACATTCAAATGGTCATCATTCCCTGTCAATTCATATTTCTTCCTCCCTTTTTAATCGATGTACATTACACACTGAACATGCACCTCCCATGGAGCATCATAATGGCATGAAAGGATAGAGACCTTCTTCTGTAAACAGGAATCAACACTGCATGTTATGTGTCTTTACACCTAGTTGACCAAATGCTCATAATATGCATTAGGATTGCATGAAAAAATCTATGATATTCTCAAGAGGCACAGGCCATCATTAACACTTCGAGGAACTATCAAATTACTACAATGTATGTCATGTGGATTCCACATCGTTACACATTTGTAAAAGTAGGACTTGGTTTCATCAACATTCAAATAGTTCATCCAGTAAAATATTTCCATATTCGAAGAAACCTCGAAGCAATAGGAAACTGTCAATGTGCACTGAGCCTCGCTGCTGCCACTCATACCTGCCAATTTTTTTTTCCTGTACTTAGCCTATAAAGGTCAACCCAAAAAAATAAATCCACCATTCAATGCCCATAGAAAATACATCAAAAGAAAGAACCACTAACCTATACCAGAAGTCTTTGGCTCCCAGATACTTCTCAATAACCACATATATTAAATCTTTGGTGCATGTAGAGAGAAAGTATATGAAGGTATTGAATAACATTCTCAATATTTTTTACATGTTCATTTCGTAGATGATAATGTGTCACTGACCGCATAAGACAATGTAAGTCAGGCCACTTAGCGTCAGGTACAATCAACATAAAAAACAATGTTGAGCAACCCAATTGCATGATCATTTCGATCAACTCAGAATGGCACTTTGTCTAATATGCCCTTGTACCCCTAGGTCAACAACCAAAACACATTAATTTCTATGCCAATTTATTGTCAGGTAGATCCTCGAGCTACTAAAATAACTCTTGAATAGTTGCACACACACTCTCATTGATATTCTTTTTTAATAAGAAAGAAGTTGGTCCTTGGATATTATGATGCATAATCATATTCACTAGGAAATACTGAAATCGAGGATGGCTTCCAAATCTCTAATCACAATACCTAAGTAGATTAAAACCATATTCAAGTATTTCAACATTGCAAATATGTGTATGCAACCAATCACCATCCCCAGTGGGAAACAAAATTGGGAAGGCCATATCTAGTAACCCCTCAGTGTTATATTCATTGACAAGTGATGTACCAATATCCGACCATTCGACCGCGTCATCGCTTCTAGAATTTGCACTTTCAATGACTCTCCTTATCTATTCCACTTCCCTGTGCTCATTACGCATCTGATAGAGAAATAATGATGGATGGAAATACAAACCATCAACCACCAACATTTAATTGTCCTCACCATCTCTCCCAGTTTCACCCAGATCAGTATCCATACACTGTGGTCTATTGGACACATCAGTGAGTTGTTCTGGCATATAAGCCACATAATCCATATCGATTTCAACATCCCTGTAATATTTATCCATCTGAATTTTGTATACCCATACATCCATGCCATGTTTCCTCTTCACATAGCATTCATAATACTTGGACTCAACATCACATCTCCTTACAATAAAAAAATCGAGTTACTCCACATGTCATGGAATATTTTTCGCAATCAAAGATATATCTTGTGGAAAAATAATTATATGCCCATTCTATTTATATTTCCCAGCTCGGTATTATGTCACTTGCAATATTCGATTCTCTCGTGCTATTAGCATTTCCTCAACCTACGTCAAAGCTCCTAACACCTCAGGCTGCTCACCAAGATCCATGTTATTAAAGTGAAAGAAACGGTGAGAAACCTTGTCACTCTTACACCTTTTACAGATGGGTCCTTCATTCCATCTCATAACCTATATACCAAGATATAATTCATTACATATTCCACAATAAACAAGTTATCAATCTTGCAACAGAACTTTTATGCACCTCAATCATATCCATGGTAAAATCATGCATGCTAGTATGACTCTCTCTATGAAACACAAAGAGAGAAGGAGGACGATCTGTCACAACCTCCTAGGTTTGAGCATTGGATTGAACATTTCTTTCCATAAATTCATGGGAATGCATTCTTCTATTTTGGTTGTAGTTCAGTTGTTTTGCTTGCATAAAGTTAAAATCATAATGCCAAAATGAAACATATAAAAAATGATGACTTACTAAATTTTTGAGAGAAAACAAATAAATTTTCTATCTTGATGATCCCACCCAGTTGAAACTGACCAACCAACAAAGGTTGTCTTGTTTATGAATTTACTTCTCGACCACTATTCACTCCAATTTTTCTCTACAAAAAAAAATGATTAAAAGATCAATATGACAATTGGAAAACATATATTCAAGTGCATGAATCCCAACAAAACTAATCTAGTTGCATGACCTATCCAATCCAAAGAGATGGACTCTCCATAGACTCTCTACGAATAGCAACATTGACTACACACTTGCTTCTAGACATGGTTTTTCTGACATTCCCAACTCATTGTCACAAATTGCCAACCATCCAAGCAAGCATAGTATTATTAGAAAAAACCTTAGATGGTCAAAACCCATCTCGACGAATGCATAATCTCTTTGCTCCTTCCACCTCTATCTCTCCACCAATATTCCTTCCAACATTTCTCTACACAAACCAATAAAAGAACAAAAAGCATAGAACAATTATTATATTCCATTCACATGTCAAAATCATATCAAAACAAAACAGTGCTTGACACACTTGTTCTCTTCTAGGAGACCCAACACACAAAAAAATCCAGTGGAGTAATGATATTCACTATATAGTTGCCATAATGAATGCCTGACCCCACATTGTTAGAAGGCTGATCGAAATTCCCCATCGTGTCACCCACCATATTGTTACCACCAATAGAACCCAATGTTGCAAATCACTCAACCCCACGAATGTGCCCCTATTCCAATAGTCCATTTATTTTCTTCTCTGTAGAGGAACCATCGTTCTCTCTTGCACCAACACTTTCTTTGCAAAAACAATGATTGCAAAGAAAACAACAGTAAGCATTTTTTTCTTCCCCAGAAAAATGTTGACATGCTCAAGATCCACGCAAAGGAACAATTTCAAGAAAATCTTATTCCCATCATACTACTGATATTGTTGTATGTACCATTGTCCACTCCAACATGTTGACAAATTATCAATGCCCTCTTCTTTTCTTGGTATGTAGCTCTTCTGTGCACATTTACTACATCCTTGTTCTGTTGATACCATTGTCAATGACATTCATTTGCTCTTTCATGTGAACCAAGAAACTGAGCTATTTTTGAATCATGATTGCTTGTTCCATCAATTGACATTCCTACACTAGATTTCAACTCAATTTTAATTTCACTTTTCAATCTTCTTTCCCATCCCACATGCTCAACAAGTATAACCGTTTAAGCATAGACACCTTACATAAGAAATAAAATTCAATACTAAATAAGGTTTAAATACTTACAATCAACCCATCATATTACATAGACACCCATATCAGTAAATGACATCTCTATCACTGCAACACACACAGAACCACTACTTCCAAAATCTCATATAACCAATAAGGAATCACTCTACATAATGCACAAATACACAACACATAAATATAACACTCAATTTCCATGGCACCATCCCATACTCAGGGTCACCTCTCTCCTCCCCCCACCCTGTTATTCCTCCCCACCCCTCCTACCTTCCAACCTTCTTCCGCATAGTTGGGGTCAACTCTCTCCTCCCCCATGCTATTCCTCCCCAACTGTCCTAACCTCCGACCTCCAACAGCATAGTCAGGGTCAACTCTCTCCTCCCCCCACTATTCCTCCCCACCTAACCCTACCTCTGACCTCTGACCTCAATTTCATAGGCTCACTTCACACCCGCCTCATTTCCAACAGACCACCGGGCTTGCCACCCAAACAACCAACCATGTGTCATCATGCATGTCATCCCCTTCTAACTAAGGACCACCCTCGCTCATCACACCAACCAACCAACACTCACGATGCATACAGTTCTTTCTTAATAAGGACCATCCTTTCCCGTCACACCAATCAACCAACATTTGACACACGTACTATCCTTACTGACCAATGACGACCCTCGACTGACACACCAACCAACAGCTAATCACCACATGTACCATCCTTTTCTGACCAACAACAACCCTCGGTCGTCACATCAACCAAGCAATGCTTGACACACATAAGGTTTACCTCTCGAGGTAGTTGTAAGCTGCACCTAATCTATGCTAGAAAGCCAAATCACTGCTCTCTTAGTCCCATCCAACTCATTCTCTTCCTTCACCAGGAAACAACAAAGGGATCCCTTCCCTCCCATGATGAATTTATCATATGAAATCCCTCATCCCTGCCCTCGAAACAGGTCTCACCTCTACATCCACCATGTCGAGTTGCTTTCCTTGACAATGGCTCTGCATAAGAAGTTCCCAGACTTGCACCCCTACTTCATTCCAACAGGTTTCATTATTTCATACGTTCTTCGATGCCATCCCTCCTAAGCTTTGTTCCTACAATTTTCAATGTCTTCTGACTCCTTCTTCTTTCTACCACTCGGACAGGGAATTCCACACATGACGACTCCAATGCTAAAACACTCATTCTTCCCCACAAGTTTGGATTCCACTCTCAAAGGGGTTGCACTTCTCCTCGCACAAGTTGTTTCTGCATGTGCCATTTTGGGGCATGAAAGAAACTGCATGCCATTATGCAGAACCTTTCACTCCCAAACCCCCAAGCTGAAGATGCTAGTAGCAAATACATAGCATCTTAAAAATGCAAGACTATAAGAGCCTTCCTTCAACCACCTTGAGGTGCCAAGACAGAAAAAAGAAGAAATAACTTCATCAACACACTCACCATTCCCTCTCTACCCTAGAAGCGCATACATCAACAGTCGAGAGGAATGGCGAGACCCCTCCCATACAGGTGGCCTACATGTAACCTCTCACATTAATAAATGAGTCTCCAAGACCTATGTATTGAATTATCTATTTCTTTTCACTAAAGTTATATTTTTTAAAATAAATGGTGTTGAGATGAGAGTTACCACCTTTACTTTACTTGTATTCTCATGATTTGTAATTTTTCAACTAGTTCCACATTCTCCCACCGAAAAACAAACTTCACACACATACTAATTCAAAAAAAAAAGGTTTAGTAAATTTATCACTCATACTTATTTCATTGTTTTGCTTCACAATTGTACACACATATGTTGTGATTATAAATTTTTACTTTTAAAATCTCCATAACTAGGATACAACACAAAAAAATAATCAAAAAACATAATATAAATACATTATATATTATATAACAAAATTCTCCATAGAATCCATCAATACATCGCAGACAATTCTCAATTAACTGCATTCTCCAACATGCAAAACTGCAGAACAATACAACTAACGTCCAAAACATTTTACAGAAATTTCAAATGGACATGTTTCCACAAAGCACTCCAAATTCATATCTAAGTCACCTCGAAAACTTCTCCACAATTAAACAAACATGACATATGAAACATTCCCATAAAAGAACTTCATCAAGCCTCAAATGCTAAATGAGGCTATCTAGAGGCAACAGTGGAATATTCCTAATTGAATCTATATTTAGATCAACCAAGAAAACATTTACGTTTTCAATAACAACATTCAAACCTTCAACCGACTCTACACAGAACTTAGATCTTTCTTATAGCGAGAGAGCATCCAAAATTGTTGGTCTGCAAAATCTAGTCACCATGTCATATACCTTTAGTTTCACTTCCATAAAACCCAACATAAGTAATTTTTCGTTAACTACGTGAAATTTACGTAGCTTGCACATTTATTATTTATATCCATTGACATGATATCAAGAAATATCCAACTCAAACCCCACTCACATTCAAAATAAGCTAAGTTTCTTTCAATTGAAACTCAGCCAAACTAAGAATTTTCAACCTCTTCAAGCGACCAAACAAACATTGAACCATTGTTCACAAGACAAAATAACTAGTTCTTGTGCAATCCTAATGCCATACAGTATATGTCAAGGATAGTAACAAATGAAAAACCCCATTGGTTTCTTATAACATCCAACCAATAGATTGTGTGGCCAAAAAGGGTAGTCTTCATAATCTTTTTCTAAATACAACCAGAATAACTTGCCTTTGTGAAATACAACCTCAATTGGGGTCGTTAAACCACCAAAAGGGAGTTCCACCCTTCTCCAAGCCATGTCCACACTCGTGCAAATAAAAAAATGTGATTCCATGTTTTTTCATGCGCGTTTCATCACAACCTAATCATACTTCTACGAACTAAATTTTTCCGACAAAGAGAATAATTCCCACTCTCCAACAGTCACACTCCCAAGATTTCTATAGTTGTTGTAAAAGGGCTTACTATGAAATAATTCTTTGAATGCAAAGCTCCTCAGCGCCAAGTGAATAGAACCATAGATCCAACTATACATTGAATTTTTTGCCGAGAGCCTCGAAAAGGAAAAACCTACCTATAGATTTGTCCTTTGTCATTAATGTAAGATGAAAAAGGGCAAGTATCTTCCATACAAGCTACTAAAGAAATAAATCCAAATTCTCTATCGCTACATCCATTGTAAGCAAGAAAAATTGAGTTTTCTAATAGAACATTCCATTCTTCACAAACCAGCCAAAATTTTATCAGTGCCAATAGAGGAAGCCAACGAAATATAAGCACAAGAATCTCAAATGGAAGAAAATCACAGATACTTGGATCCATCGCAAAATCAAAAACTTTCCTTAAACCATAAGAAAGATTGTAGGTCACATTGCTAGGGATAAAATTCCCCCCAAAAAAAATCATCCTATCAAACATGGAAATTATTAGATTTAAAATGGTACACAACATCCTTTGCAAAGATTTCAAAATAATTTAAAAAATGGCTCACACTATTTAAAAACCAAACCTTTTTCTTTTTAAAACATCATTTCAACCAACAATTTCAAAAATGACTATCATTGTTGAAAAACCAAACCTTTTTCTTTTTAAAACAAATTTCCACCAACAACCCTTCAAAAACAACAGAAAAAAAATCAAAGAAAACAAAAAATAGAAAACAATTTTGCCATGACGCCCAACATGCTACACGTCGGGGACAAACTCCCCTCCAACTCACTTCTATCCAAGACCATTCTGACCTCTGACTACCTGACCATCATGAGCTCCACCAGCACTAACATTCTTTTTCTCCAATATTTGTGTTACCAACCACTTTCTGTTACTTCCATCTTTTCAAGCATCGAAACTCCCATATTAAAAAACAAAAAAAATTCACAATGCAAACTTCTATTAAAAAAGCACAATTTTCTTCAAAATAACATGATATAAAAAAATTATGAGCTCTTCATCTTTTTCTCAATTTCTTTGTCACCAACCAATTTTTCATAGTTGCATCATCTCAAACATCGAAAGCACCCTATTAAATAACATGGTAAAAATATACTACACAAACATTTGTTATAAAAACACATTTTCTTCAAAACAACATCAAAAAAAAAATCCATTCCTCTTTAAAAATATTTCATTTTTGAAAACAACTCTTTTTTAATACATTTACAAATATTTTTCCAATCTCAAAAAAAAAATACTCTTTCTTCTCTTTTAACGCCTTCTCAAGTAATACTGTTGCAAAATAACATTTGTGGGAAAAAAAAACATTTTTTGAATCACATTTCTCCTACACACCCAAAACAAAAGTACGGAGAAAATCATGTATGTTAGGATCACCCTCCAAATCAACTAACTTCTACCATAAAGAATCCGTACCTTTCTCCACCCAACTATCTCTAGGTCCCACCAGAAATAGAAAAATGTTTTATTTCTCTCAAAATCAATTTCATTTTTCTTGTTTCTTTTTTTTTCAATTAACTATTCTTCGTAAATAACATTATCATAAAAATAAAAATAAAAAAAATGTACATATTACATTCCCCCACAAGCCAAAGACACAATTACAACCATAACCGTGCATGCCGAAGTTTGCCTCCCCACTAACTAACCTCTATGCTTAACCATCCCCACCTCCATCCACCCAACTGTGTCCACATCTGGCCACTAATAAAAAAATGTTTTAGCCGATTTTTGTGCCACCAATCACCTTCTCTTCTTTCCACATATTAAAATGTTCAAACTTTCATGTTAGACATGAAAACAAAATATATCCTTCTCAAAATATTTGTACAAATAAAAAAAGCTAAATGCAACCACATTTATATAAATACATTTTTTTTTTTTTTATTTCAGAAACCACCACAACACCTTCTACATCAAGGTCAGTGTGACGATTTTATCCAACTCGTCTAAATTTCTAGCTTGCCTTCTGACCACTGCACTCAGCCTAGCTCTAACCGCGTTTCAAACTTACCGACCTCCGTCCACCCGACTACTGCACTTAGTCCAACTTCGACCATGTTTCAAATATTCTTTTTTCACTTTTTGCGCTACGCCTATCAATCTCCTCTACTTTCTTTCAATCACATTTTCTTCAATTTGACCTTCCTTTTTGTCCCTTCTTCCTACCTCACCTCCATGTGCATATAGTGTTTCTCCTCGAAAACCTCTAAAATGTAAATCTTTTTTTCTCTTTTCAGACGACAATACATATCAAAAAAACATGATTCTTCTAAACAAGTCATCACAAATTCTATTATCTAAGCAAAATAAACAATGTCGCCTCTTACTCCATACCTATCACACATTGCCAACTTTCTATCACAAGAGTCGTTGCAAATTTGACAACTTCTCCCGCCCCTTTCTTACATCCACTCACAGTAAGAAAAACACTCGAATCATATCCAAATACAGTTCATACATGTTCCAATTTTGACTCTGCTTTTACGCTATCACTATAATGAGCTGAGACAACTCAAAAGAAAAATACATTTTTTAAAAACTATAACTGTTGCCTACGCACAATTATCTCACACTCACCTCATCCTACCTCTGCAAGAAGTCCCCTCCTCTTTCCATTCCTGCATGTTGTCCCTCCACCTCAATTGGAAATATAAACAATCCCACCTAAAGAATACATCCAACAATAGACAAGAAAAACTTGGATAAGCAACAATGCAAACCATTCTTCTCTTCCATCTTTAAAGCGCCCAAATTCTCTTTGGTGCTGAAATATTCCATTTGGTAACGTGTGGTTCCCTATTGGCATACCATGCTCTATCCACTGCCTCAACAGTTGAACTCCATTGATCAAAATATTTTTCTTATCTTTTCAATACCTAACATCGACTGTTGTTGGTTGCCTCTTCACATTCCATCGTCGCCACCTTGCCCACCCTTCGCTCTGAGACGACCCTTCGATCCACTGTTGTCACGTTTCGATGCATCTTTAACCTCCCTCTCATCCTAATAGTCCGTCCGCCCCTTAGACGAAGAATATTCTGCTAAGACTCCATTGTAACGATTCAAAAATAAGAAAATTTAATTTCCATCAATGGACTTCCACCGTGAGTTGAAATATATATGCCTATCAATGAATTATAGAACTTGTTATAATTTATTTCTTTTTAATTATTTAATAATTTATTTATTTTATTTTTATTTATAGCTTCACTCATATTTTGGTTAATTTTTATGGTAGGTTTTGTCTTTTTTAATGGAATTATGATTTATTTATTCTAATTTTATTTCACTAATTTCCTTGATCTTATATATATATTTCTATTTTTTAATTTGACTTATTTGCTTTATTCTAGATTATCATTTCTTGTATTATTACTTTATTATTATTATTATTATTATAGCAATCTATTTCTTGTTCTAAGAATGAGTTTGTAAGAATGAGTTTTATTTTTTCTTCTTTACTTAGTTCTTTTTATAAGCTTGTGAAATCATAATCTCTTCATCTATTTAATCCTATGTCCTATGATGAACAACATTACATGATTTGAAACGGATAGAAATTTTTTTAATTATATAATAAATCTAGAAAATGATTATAATGTTTCTACTCACATTTAAATATAGAAAACTTAATTAATACAATAATTTTAATATATAATATGTAATACTATCCATACATTAAAAAATTAAATTAAAAATCATAGAAATTATAAAATATGTGAAACATATATATGTGAAATTTATATATTATATAAATTGTATAAATAAATAATATATATTGATTTTATTTAAGAATGTCAAAGTAGTGGATGTGTACATTTTTCTTCAATTTTCACTCAAAATATAGCATTAAACTTGATTCCTCTAAACATTTAGTTTGGTAGTTAGATAACAACAAATGCACTAGTCTCTTTTTTGTTTATAAAATTAATTTTACGCATAAACTCTATTGATTGTCTTTGTCGATTCCAGAGGCACTAAATGACCCACCGTGCGTTATACTATCACTTCGTACCCCAAGGGATCTTGCCCTAAATTTGAAACGTAAAGTTGAACTTACGTCAAATCTGATCTTTGGGGCCACAAGAACCTGCGGGCCATGCGTGTCTCATCCATCTATATAGCTACCGTCCATATTTTGCAATTGCAAGGAGATTTAATCACTTTTCTATATTTATTGTTGTGATATTTAATGGAAACTTATCAAGATTATCATACCATGATAGAGGCATTAAATAAACATATAAATAACCAATAAAGAAAATTCATTTCATGTTCTCGTGAATAGAGTTTGAAAACGACTAGAGCCCTCCTACCTGACTCAAATTCCTACCTGACTCAAATTTGAAAACGACTAGAGTTCTTCCTCCTGACTCAAAATTGAAATTACTATGTACTTTAGTATCATTTACCTTAATTTAACCTCCCTTTGTGACCGACAAAAACAAAGATACATGCACCATTTTTGAACCACCGAACCAAAAAACAAATGTTTGTAATTCTTGATTTTGTGGGTCTCACATTTAAATGTTCTTGATTTTGCGGGTCTCACATTTGTTTTGGATTTGAAGGCAAGAAAATCATGAATGGAGGATGGAAACGTACGTAAAATCATGAATGGTGTGATTAAAACTAAGATGACCAAAAATATAATTTGAACAATCCCTGAATATCGAGAATTTCATCAGCAATTAGGTCATGGCGTTGTCTGTTCCATAAATGAAGTTGTGAGCGGCTGACTCCTCTCACTGAAGTCTGCACACAATATCTGAACACGCTGATAAGCCATAAAGACCCTCCACATGACATTATTGATTATAATGCATTGAAAGTCATCTATAATTTCCAATCATGTATGTTAGTCATTTCATCGAGTGGTTCAACTTGTTAGATATAGGAGGCAATAGTATGTCTGAAATATTTTCCTACGGTTGGTTGAGAGGAATTTTAAAAAGTCTATCAAATGTTTCAATGGAGTTGTATGAAGAGATCAAAATATTTCGAGGGTGGATTAATATCACAGAATAATCCTAATTGTGCATTTACCAATACTTATGTTATTGAAAAGTCAAAAGCATGTGAAATTGACAAAATTTCATTAGAGATGGGCCTCTAGAATGGATATTTTATGTGGTTCCATCAGATTCAATACTATATCAAATTTGAATTAAACGAAATACAATATATAATCAACTACATAGAGAAAACACCTATTCCAAAGACTCCAACGCAAGATTATGTCTAAGATTCCAGAAACTAGGCTTTCCTGAATCATAGAGATACAAGATTTTCTTGATAAGATTTACGCAGACCTAGTCTAGGTCCTCTAGTATCCCATAGAGATACAAGATTTCCATGATAAGATTTACGAAGACCAGTCTAACTCCTCTAGTATATGGATACAATTAAGCAAGCATGGCATTACAAAAATAATTGACCCGAATAAGCTCCTTCACTGCAGATAGGTAATCATCCATGTCAATTTAGACATTGAAGATGAGTATTATCTTTCTCCTTATTCCCTCTCCGTGTCCTCTTAATTTCTCCTTGATCATAAATGACTATAATATCATACTACGTTCAGACTATATAAGAGCTTTTTTGAACAATTTTAAACCTAATCTATTTTTAAAAAATTATTAAAAAATAATATCTTTTAGGTTAAGTGTAACATGGTTAATTTTTTACAATGATAGTCCTCGTGGATTCTTTCTTTAAACTTATTTATATATAGAAGGCTTACTTGGCCAAAGAGATAAGAAAAGATACAAATTTAATTGTTAATTTTTCTTTGTAATATGAAGTTCATGATAAAACAAGTTATTATGAAAGAGCTTTGTACCAAAATAAACCAAGTCATTGTGAAAGAGTTTTGTACTCCGTTTAAGAACGGTTAATTTGAGGGCTTGGTTGAATATTAGAAGGATAAAGAAGTGATGGAGTAAAATGGATAGATAAAAATAAGTATAAAATTGATATTACAATTGAAAGCGTAAGCTGATGATGCACTAAAGAATATGCATTGTCTATAGAATACATTATACATTATGGATAAATAATTGCAATAGTTGTTAAATGGGATGCAATAAAAATAATTTTACATTTTTTTAACTTATTATTAATTTTGAATTTTCATATAAGAGTAATATAGACATTATTTAATTGATATATTTAGCAATATATATTAATCTATAATAGCCATCCACATTTAAAATGTAAGAGAAAAAAAATCTATAAACCATCCACATCTAAAATGTAAGAGAAATTCTTTTATAAATTAAAGGTATATTGAGCAATATATTACATTTATGTGCAACAACACCAATGTTTAAACCATAAGGAAAAATATTTTTTATATATAGATTCTCTCAAATGGGGTGCTTTCTCACAAAACATTTAGGAGGGTAGGGCATTTCAAAGGAAAAATATTTTTTATATATAAATTTAAGGTATTAAATAGATTCTCTCAAATGTGGTGCTTTCTCATAAAACGTTTAGGATGGTAGGGCAGTGGGTTGTGGCAATACACCCCATAGCAATGGTTAAATACATGAATGAATTGGAGGTAATGCCACTTGCAAATGTTTACCACATTAATTAAACACATTTGCACTCCACACACCACTCAAATTTACCTCATTTGAGAGTACACTTATTGCATTAAAGATTCTTGAAGCATCATTATGAGCTAATGCGAAACATTTAAATTTGACTTTTGGTTCATGCATTTTGCAATTGTAAGGACATTAGTTGTCAAAGGTTTATTATTCATAAGCATGATTTGGAAATTACAATATACTATTAACCCTCATTACAGGTACGTGTTCCTGAGAATTGGTCTAAGGTTCACATCTAAAAACTGAGTGAGGAAGGTCCTCACTTTGCCAATTTGGACCATAGTAGTACTACCAAATTCCTTGAGATCTTTTTCCTCCAAAGTTGTCACTCTTTCCTTATAGGCTCATGAGGCCCTTCACTGCATTCACACTCAATTCTCACTCTTTCCTTATAGGATCATCTGTCCCTTCACTGCATTCGCACTTAATTCTCACTACATGTATGGTTATGGTACCTCCTACCATTTGAAAAAGCATTTCAACATTGTGTACTTGGTATTCACTCATCTCGGTACCTTGTATCTGCTTAGTCTCACCTCTTGGTTTTTGGTTCTTTTTTTTCTTCTCCTTGCATTATGTCTTTGTTTGGTCTGCTAGCCCCTATGGTTTCCAAGAGTTAGTTCCTTGTTGGCTTCCTTGGGTACCACCTCTCTAGGATCCTCTCTCCCCCTCACTACTCTCCTTGGTGGCAATAACTCTCACTCCCAAAATGCTTCTTGGTTGATTCCCCTCCCTTCTCTTCTGTTAGTAGTTTATCCTTCCCTCTTTTCCTAGTATTATTCGAGAATCCATATTGTTCCCCTATTTCTCCTACCGGTGCATCTCTATTAGTCCCCTCACGTTCTTCTTCATGCTCTTTGGAATTATTCTTTATTTTGTGATCTCATTATGACTTGTTAGCAGGCCTCCATATCTAGTAGAGTGGCATACTACTAGGAAAGAACCAGTTGCAGTAACACATGTACACATCATTGATTGGAGGAAATTGTTGCCTGATTTATAGAGATTAACCCATGCACCATCTAGGACAAGCTCAATTGTGACGAAAGAGAGGAGACTTCCTAGAGACCCCACCCCTCACATACATAGGTTCTAGCTTAGATGGCAGATTAGGTGTGATACATTAGGCATGCATGTGGAAACTTCAACTAATACATGCACATGGTGGATTTGTATTGGCATATGAAATTATTTTTAGTAAATGTTCCTTTGGATATGAGCATCGGGAACATCTCTTCCCTCTCCCTACTGCAGGCACCCTTTGTGACAAGAAGGATCCTATTTAAGTCACAACTACTAATTCAAACCCCAATCCCTAGTCTTTTTCTATGTCCTTGGTTACCTGGTTTTTTTTTCTCTATTTATTTCCAAGACTAAATATGACAGACTACATTTCAATTTTTATAGTTAAATTTGAACTCCTAAACACTTGGATATCTTATGCCTCTCCATAGAGAATGAAATGTTGGTTACAGTCTCAATTCCCCACCAATAATAAACCTACTTAAATTTTTTAACATTTTCATATGGGTTCCCATTTAGCAAGAAATACCATATTTACCCTTAAAAAAAATACTATATAAATTTAATGAATCTCATGAAATCTGGTATTGACAATTTGCCATGGCTTATTAAATACCAAAATGAATCTCATGAAATCTGGTATTGACAATTTGCCATGGCTTATTAAACACCAAAATGAAGCATAAAAAAAATTATTACTAAATTTCAATTATTTCGTAATATGTAAAAATACTAGTTTTAAAAAAAATGTATTAAATTAAATATTTAAATTATATATATATTTTTAAGTGATTGATGTTGAATTAAACTAATTTCATTTCAATCACTTTTTTATCATAATATGTGCTGAATCAGTATGGGAAGCATCTATTTATCTAATTTAGTATAATGCAAGAAAGTAGTAACTCCATTATTACAGGTTAAAAAAAGAGCGAGAAAAAATACAGAAAAATCTTAACGTAAATCAATTTCAAAAGTCTACTCTGGTTCATATCACTTTCGATGAAGTGTTGATCTAGATTTATTGCAAATCCTCAATCATCGAAGAGAGAGAAAAAAGAATCTTTTGAATGTCAAAGTCATAACAGATATGGCACCCATTACAAAACAATTGATGTCAATTACGTTGGTTGAATTTCCATAAGTTAGTTGAATTTTCGTACTCGTTCGAAGTTATTTCAATTTTCATATTTGCATTGGGTTAACTAGTAGATGATTGAAAATGAATTTCAAAATATTGATTTAGATTTGACAATTTAATTATAGCATAGTTCTCCTTTTCACGTCAAAAGAGTATATAATAACAACCTCCCTCACAAGCTGTTAAGCAATTTGACTTATAAAAAGTCGGACATGGGGTTAAAAAAATAATAAATTGTTTTCGGCATTTTACAATAATGGAAGAGCACATAACAACAACTTTAACATAGCATAATGTGAAGGTTTAAATGATTCGAATCAATAATTTAATTCCTCTATTGGTGTATAATATGATAATTATAGTTTCAATCCTCTGCTGGTATTTATTGTGATAATTAAAATGGTTTTAAGAAAGATTTCATATTCTTAATAAAATATATATTTAATAATTTATTTTATTTGTCATTTCTGCATATAAGGTGATTTACAGACACCAAAAGTTGTAAAAAGACATCTCACCCCAATGGGAGGGAGATGAGTTTAGAGGGATATAAGAAAAGATTGGATTATAATTCACGACAAAATGATCATGAATAATTTAATTTAATCTTATATATATTATTTAATTTTTTATTTAATCTTTATTTTTAAAAAATATATATGGAAAATTTTAGGGGCTAATACTTGCATTTGGGCTAATTTTCCATGAATTTTGAAAAAAAAATCCGAATTTCTATGTTTTCTAAAAATGATCCACCCAAATTTTACGATATAAAATCATTTTACCTTAAAAGTCGCCAAAATTATATAGATATATTTGAATAATTTTATAAATATATATAAAAAAACATTTTAGAGTTTGGACTATTGAGATTCCCCAGTGTTTTTAAACTTTAAGATAATTTTCAATCATTTTAAATTTTTCTATATATATTTTCAAAATATAGATATTAATCATTATTTTAATAGAAGTTTGATACAATAAAATGTATTACAACAATAGCACTATTATTATATATCCATATTAATTTCCAAATGCATAGAAGATCAAATCATCTCACATGCAAACTTCTTTTTGAGTGCAAATTTTGAGAAAAGATGTGGACTTCCAAATATTTGATTCCTCTAGTAATTAGAATTATTATGGATTTATGTTGATTGCTTGGAACGGTTGACTCTACAACCTAGTATAACATCCATGTTCAACCTATAATTAAAACATAAATGAATATTACCTAGAATTAAAATTATTTCATAGGGACTAAATTTCTTGAGATGCAAATCATTTTTTAAGTTTTGCAGTTTAAGATAGGTTTTACATATAAGATATTTAATCCTATGAATACTTGGTAAATCTATTGTTAACATGCATCTATACTAGTTCATAAAAATATTATTTATATTTATATAAATTTCACATAGCTAAAAAAATATTTTTAATTTTAATTTTAATAAAATCACTATAATACAAATAGTTAGCTTCTACATTTTTTTTAGTTAAACTATTTTAATATTATATAATTAATATTGGTTATATATTGATGATGATGATGGTTAACATCCACTTAGACCAAACTTTGCTCTATCGGACCTAAAGAAACAAATTATTTAGTTTTATTTAAGATTTTATTCCTATGCTCAAAAAGCTTGGAGAGAAGCCTCCCGAACTCACTATAATTCTGACATCCAAAATTTTATCTAGCTCACTATAATTTTAACTTGGAATTTCCATAACTTGGAAAATATTTCTCTAAATATAACCGGAATTTCCATATCTTTCTGGGCAACTCCTCCACCTCATTAGAATATACATATATATAATATTAAAATATCAATAATACATACACTTTCATATTTTTCTCTTTATTTTATTTTTTTATAAATTAATATTTTATTGTCGTTCGAGGAACATAATACAATATTTCGAAAAAAAAATAACCGGTATCTTAACCACCTACTCATTAAAAGTAATCGCAAAACATAAACAACATTAGTATATCCTCACAGTGTGAAACATAGCTTTAATACAAAACAATCATCAAACATTCTAGTCATTCAAACATTCTAGCCAATTAAAAGTCCAACCAAGAAATAAGTGCATGTTTAATTAAATTTAAATATTAATTATTATTTTGATTTATGTGATAATGATATTTATATTTTTATATATATTATAAGTTTATGTAGAGAAATATTTTTATTTTTAATTATATGTTTATTATTTAAATTTAAAAGAATTTTGTATATTTATTAATTATATATTTTGTTTATTGTAATTATATATATATATATATATATATATATATAAGAAATTAAATTGAATCTATTTATTATTCAGTTGGTTTTAGTTATTTGGTTGGTTTTAATTTTCATGAGCTCTATAGTGAAGTAGGTCGTTGGGCAATTCCTAAAACGCCATGGATGGAAAAGATCTGCTATATATGTGAGAATAGGAACATTGAGGATGAAAACCACTTCCTTCCACATACAACCACATTAGACCTTAGTTTCAAAATCTTTGTTACAATACTGACCTTACTAGCCTTTTATGACGTCAAAATTATAGTGAGCTCGGGAGGCTTCTCTCCAAGCTTTTTGAGTATAAGAATAAAAGTTTAAATCAAAATAAATAATTCGTTTCTTTAGGTCTGATAGACCAATGTTTGGTCTCAGTGAACGTTAACCATCATCATCATCATCAATTAAGTTATTTTTTATTATTTCTTTTATTTACTAAATTATTATTTCAATTTATATAATAAGATAAATTTTAATTTATAATTATTATTTATATTTTATATATATTTCATATCTTTATGTTTCAAAACATTATATTTATCTATAAAATATTTATATTAATATTAATTACATATTTATTAAATTAAATATTTATATTAATATTAATTATATATTTATTAATCTAAATAATTATTTTTTAATTTCATATATATTTTATAAAAAAACTAAGTTATTAATTATTTTATCAATAAAAAATTAATATATCAGACACCAAAAACCATATCTATTTATTAAATTAAATATTTATATTAATTTTTTTATTTTTATTTTTTATTCACAATTTATTTATTTATTTATTTTTTATTTTATTTATTTATTTATTTATTTATTTTATTTTATTTTATTTTTTTCCCTTCCTTCTTTGACTTACTTTATTTTTCTCCTTTCTTGTTATTTTTAAGTTGACTTATATTATATTTCTCATTTATTTATTCATATTTTTAACCATCTCTTTCTTTTATATTCATTTATTCATATAAGAATGGTCCTGTTTTTAACTAAATTCCTTCGTACTAATTTAAGTTATAATTTTTAATTATTTATTTTTAACTAACTATTATAATGAATTATTTTTAAATACTAATTTAACATAAAATTTTAATTATTTATTAATAATTTTTAACTAACTATTATCATAAAATTATTTTTATTTTAAGGGATTGGTCCTCCTAGGGTAACTTTTTTTTTTTCTCCCTTAAATTATTAAAAAAGTTTTGATCCCGGTACCATAATCAAAAGTAGCTATTGGTCTTTTAGCCGTTGGAGGCTCTGTCTATTTAACTTGCTAAGCTGGATCTGTTTCTTCAACTTGTCCTGACGATGAACCACACTGATTGATTCGAAATGTGTCACAAATGGTGTTTCATGTGATCTTCACCAAAAAAAATTTTAAACTAAATAATTATTATTTAATCTTATATATATTCTATAAAAATAATCAAATTATTAATTATTTTATCAATAAAAAATAATATATCAGAAACCAGAAACCATATTGTTGTATTTGTATGAGATTTTTTTAGTATATAAAATTTTTTGTTCGCAGAACAAAAGAGCCACTTTTACTTAATTTCTAAATCTACAAAAATATACTCTATTTTATTTTAGACCAACAACCTAATAAAAAAAATACATACTCCTCCGGTAAATTCGAAAGTCTGCAAATAATCCACCGTGGCTTATCCTATCATCTCATACACTAAGGGATCTTTCCGTTGATGTAAGGATGAGTCGTGGGCAATAAATTGGAAACTAAAGTTTTATCATATGTCAAATCGAATTCCAAGTTGCATTGGGATCGGAAGAACATGAGTGTCAATATTTTACAAGGAAACTTAATACTTTTCTAAATAAATTTGTCAAGATTATGCCACCTTGATAGAGAGCTTGAATTAATATATACAATATAAATAATAAATAAAGTAAATCGAACCCTTCGTACCTCAGTAAAAATTGAAATTGTTAATTACATCTCATATTATTTATCTTGATTTATAAACCTTTTTGACAAATAGAAATAAAATAATTTCTTTTGGATTTGAAGATTCCGAAATGGTGAGCTCGTTTCGTCGACAATTAGGCCAGAGCACTATCTCCATAAAGAATGGGTACAATGCATGTGCAGGGAAGATAACCACTTCCATAGATTTTTCCATAAATTAAGCTGTCGGCAGCTGACTCCTGATTGAATCTGCATATGGCATCTGAATACGATAATGAGCGATAAAGACCCTCGACATGACATTACTACATATACTGCATTGCACGTAATATCCAACTACTATTCAGCCATATTTTATTCGGCGTTCCGATCCATAGGAAGGTAAAAGAATAAACAAGACAACAGAGTCGTAGTAACTGAACTGCCAAAAACATGTAGCTTAAAAATGTCTTATTCATCACATTTATATTTCAGAAGAAGATCTTCATAATCATCATATATATATTCTACCAGGCTACCAGCACCTATAATCACAAATCCAAATCTAGTTTTTTTAAAACATATGTTAAAATAAACAGAGAAAACGATTGACACAAATTTGAGTTTTTCTTTGAGAAAACGATTGACACAAATTTGAGTTTTTCTTTCCAGATTGATTATGTACTTGTCGATGTAATTTGAATTCCGTATCACTCATATTTTAATATATAAATTGGTAAGACACTATTGAAGGATCAACAACCACTCTTTCATATGGCCTGTCAATGTTAAAGTCGTTTTAATTATTGTCGTAATGCATTTTTTATATCAATATATCCATTACCTTATGGTGTTATTTAAAGAAAACTATCTTGTCTTTTTACTAAAATCAACTTCAACTCATGTGCTATATTAAACATTAACGTGATATTTATTATTTGTATTTAATAGTTTTTTATTTAATTTCTATTTTCAGACATAAATATATAAATAATTATTTAAAATAAAATAAAAATTGAACTGAAAATTTTAACTTATATATATTATTAAGTTTAATTTATATTTTGTTTTTCTTCCTCAGAAACGTTTTCTTATAAGAATGCTGAAGCTTTATCTCATTCCAAGCCCAAGATTTCTAAGCCATATCTTTTACATCTTTACTGAGAACAATAGTGGTAACTAACAAATTATGGGAAGTAATAAAAGTATTATTTATTATTAAATTTTACATTGTTTATGATT
The DNA here is from genome assembly GCA_031772625.1 of Pinus tabuliformis. Lineage (NCBI taxonomy): Eukaryota > Viridiplantae > Streptophyta > Pinopsida > Pinales > Pinaceae > Pinus > Pinus tabuliformis. The sequence continues at coordinate 796,805,666 of CM062817.1, forward strand.
TTAGATTTTTATGATTTATATTGTTTTTAAAGTATGTTTTTAAAATTAATCACAATTAATTTTTTCATTGTTATTTTGAAAATAAATCATATTAAATAATTAGAAACTTCCACCAATATTTAGAAACTTCCACCAATATCTAATACTGTGATTAACTAAAAAATATAATTATATAATTTTTTATAATTAAAAAAATATAATTAACACATATCTTTAATAAAAATATGATTTATATTGTTTTTAAGCATGTTTTTAAAATTAATCACAATTAATTTTTTCATTATTATTTTGAAAATAAATCATATTAAATAATTAGAAACTTCCACCAATATCTAATACTGTGATTAATTAAAAAACTCAGTGAGGAAGGTCCTCACTTTGCAAATTTGGACCATAGTTCTAAAGTAAATTACTACCAAACTTCTTGAGAGATTTTTCCTCCAAAGTTTGCTACTCTTTCCTTATAGGCTCATGAGGCACTTCACTACATTCACACTCAATTCTCACTACATGTATGGTTATGGTGCCTCCTACAATTGGAAAAAAATTTTCAACATTGTGTACTTGGTATTCACCCATCTGGGCACCTTGTATCTGCTCAGTCTCACCTCTTCGTTTTTGGTTCTTTTTTTTCTTCTCCTTGCATTATCTCTTTGTTTGGTCTAATAGCCCTTATGGTTTCCAAGAGTTAGTTCCTTGTTGGCTTCCTCGGGTACTGCCTCTTTGGGATCCTCTCTCCCCCTCACTACTCTCCTTGGTGGCCATAACTCTCCCTCCCAAAACTTTTCTTGGTCGATTCCCCTCCCTTCTCTTATGTTAGAAGTTTATCCTTCCCTCTTTTCCTAGTATTATTCGAGAATCCATATTGTTCCCCTATTTCTCCCACTGGTGCATGTATATGAGTCCCCTCACCCTCACGTTCTTCTTCAAGCTCTTTGGACTTATTATTTATTGTGTGATCTCATCATGACTTGTTAGTGCGCCTGCATGTGTAGTAGAGTGGCACATTACTAAGAGAGAACCAGTTGCAGTATCACATGTACACATCATTGATTGGAGGAAATTGTTACCTCATTTATAGATATTACCCCATGCCCCACCTAGGAAAAGCTCAATTGTGCCCAAAGCGAGGAGACTTCCTAGAGACACCGCCCTTCGCATACAGAGATTCTAGCTTAGATGGCAGATTAGGTGCGGACATTAGGCATGCATGTGGAAAGTTCAACTAATACATGCACATGGTGGATTTGTATTGGCATATGAAATTATTTTTAGTAAATGTTCCTTTGGATAGGTATGAGCATTCAAAACATCTCTTCCCACTATGGAACACATGCGTCAACACATGAAGGACATGGATTAGTTGGTGCAGTGTATATATTTGCAACTTGGAATCCCTCTCCCTACTAGAGGCACCCTTTGTGACAACAAGGATCCTATTTAAGTCACAACTACTAATTCAAACCCCAATCCCTAGTCTTTTTCTATGTCCCTCTTTACTTGGTTTCTTGTTTTCTCTATCTATTTCCAAGACTAAATATGACTACATTTCAATTTTTATACTTAAAGTTGAACTCTAAACACTTGGATATCTTATGCCTCTCGAGAGAGAATGAAATGTTGATTACAGTCTCAATTCCCCCAATGATAAACCTACTTAAAATTTTTAACATTTTCATATGGGTTCCCATTTAGCAAGAAATACAAAAAATATTATATAAATTCAATAAATCTCATAAAATCTGATATTGAGAATTTGCCAATTATATGATATGGCTTATTAAACACCAAAATAAACCAACATTGGAAGTAAAAAAAAGTTACTACTAAGTTTCAATTATTTCCGAACATGTAAAAGTACTAGTTTAAAAAAGATATATTAAATTAAACATTTATTTTATTTTGAAATAATTGATATTGAATTAAACTAATTGTATTTCAATCACTTATTGTATTGTATCATAATATGTACTGAATCAGCATGAAAAACATCTATTTATCTAATTTAGTATTGCAAGAAAGAAGTAACTCCATTATTACAAGTTAAAAAAGGAGCAAGAAAAAATACAGAAAAATCTTAACGTAATCAATTTCAAAAGTCGAACGTAAATCAATTTCAAAAGTCTACTCTGGTTCATATCACTTTTGATGTAAGTGTTGATCTAGATTTATTGCAAATCCGCAATCATCGAAGAGAGAGAAAAAAGATTCTTTTGAATGTCAAAGTCATCACAGATCATGGCACCCATTACAAAACAATTGATGTCGATTACGTCGGTTGAATTTCCATAAGTTAGTTTAATTTTCATACTCGTTCGAGGTTATTTCAATTTTCTATTTGCATTGGGTTAACTAGTAGATGATCGAAAATGAATTTCAAAATATTGATTTAGATTTGACAATTTAATTATAGCATAGTTCTCTTTTTCACGTCAAAAGAGCATATAACAACAACCAGCCTCACAAGTTGTTAAGCAATTTGACTTATAATTGCACATGGGGTTTAAAAAAATAATAAATTGTTTTCATCATTTTACAACAATGGAAGAGCACATAACAACAACTTTAACATAACATAATGTGAAGATTTAGAGGAATTGAATCAATAATTTAACTCCTCTGTTCGTGTATAATATGATAATTAAAATAGTTTCAATTCCTCTGCTGGTATTTATTGTGATAATTAAAATAGTTTTAAGAAAGATTTCATATTTTAAAAAAATATATATATTTGATAATTTATTTTATTTGTCATTTCTGAATGTAAATTGATTTAGAGACACTAAAAGTTGTAAAAAGACATCTCACCCTAATGGGAGGGAGATGAGTTTAGAGAGATATAAGAAAAGATTGGATTATAATTTATGACAAAATGATTATTAAAAGTTGTCAAGATTAACTTAGTTTCTCATATATATTTTATTTTATTTTTTATTTATTTTTTAGTTAATAATAAAAATGATAGTAAAAAATACATATATGGAAAATTTTAGGGGCTAATATTTTCATTGGGCTAATTTTCCATGATTTTTCAAAAAACAATCTCCAATTTCTATCTTTTCTAAAAATGATTCACCCAAATTTTATGATATAAAATCATTTTACATTAAAAATAGCCAAAATTATATAGAGAAATTTGAATAATTTTATAAATATATAAAAAAACATTTTATAATTTGGACTATTAAGAGTAGCCAACGTTTTTAAACTTCAAGATAATTTTTTATCATTTTAAAATTTTCTCTGAATATATAGTTGCAAAATATAGAAATTAATCATTATTTTAATAGAGGCTTGATACAATAAAATGTATTACAACAATAGCACTATTATTATAGATCCATATTAATTTCCAAATGCATAGAAGATCAAATCATCCTAGATGCAAACTTCTTTTTGAGTGCAAAATTTGTTAAAAGATGTAGAGTTCCAAATATTTGATTCCTCTCATAATTAAAATTATTATGGATTTATGTTCGTTTCTTGGAACGGTTGATTCTACAACCTAGTATAACATCCATGTTCAATCTATAATAAAAACATAAATGAATATTACCTATAACTAAAATTATTTCATAGGGACTAAATTTCTTGAGATGCACACCATTTTTTTCGAGTTTTGTAGTTTAAAATAGGTTTTACATATAAAATATTTAATGTTATGAGTGCTTGATAAATCTATAATTAACATCAATCTATACTAGTTCATAAAAATATTATTTACATTTCATATATCCAACAAAATATTTTTTATTTTAATTTGAATAAAATCACTATAATACACATAGTTAACTTCCTATTTTTTTTAATTTAACCATTTTAATATTATATAATAAATATTGATTATATACCAATACTTATTTATGTCAACTTTAGATTTTGCAAATTTTTTTAGTGAAAATTTAGAAAAATAAATTCATACTTCAAAAACTATAAAAATAAAAGTATATTATTTTTTAATAATATTATTTATATCCATGTAAATTTAATATATATATATATATATATAAAACATACTTTCTAATATTTTTCTTATTATTTAATTCTCTTTTACAAATTAATATTCAAAATATACTCTAAACCTAATACAATATTTTGTAATTCAATGCTTGCTCATAATACTTTATAAGTGATTTGAATACGTCGCAAACGAATACCGGATATCTTAACCACCTACTCATTAAAAGTAATCACAAAACATAAACAGCATTAGTATATCCTCGCAGTGTGAAACATAGCCTTAATACAAAACAATCATCAAACATTCTAGTCAATTAAATGTCCAATGAAGAAATAAGTCTTTAAATGGCTAATTAAATTTAAATATTAATTATTATTTTAATTTATATCATAATACTATTTATATTTATATATATTTCATAGGTTTATGTAGAAAAATATTTTTATTTTTAATTATATGTTTTTTATTTAAATTTACCAAAATTTTATATATTTATTAATTATATTTTGAAATATTTTATTTATGATAATTATTCATTTATCTATATATAGATAAAAAATTATAATATAAGAAATTAAATTAAATCTATTTATATATATAAAAAATTATAATATAAAAAATTAAATTGAATTTATTTATTGTTTGGTTTGTTTTAATTAATTTATTTTTCATTACTTTTTGATTTACTATATTAATTATTATTTCAATTTATATAATGAAATAAATTTTAATTTTAATTTATTATTTATATTTTATTTATATCTCATATATTTATATTTCAAAACATCATATTTATCAATAATATATATATATATATATATATATAATGGTTATATTAATTATTCAAAAATTGGTTTGGATGAAACCAAAACAACTATCATTACAATATTCAGAAGTACTTTTAGTTTCCGCTATCTTTTTCCTTACAAAGGTGTAGATATATTCTAAATTACGGGATTGGGATCCATGTAGGTTCTTCATCATTCTTGCTAAATGCTCCTTGAGGCAAGAGGCATGCCACGTTTGGTTTTGTGCCTGCTTCCTTATTTGAACCACATAGGATATGGAAAAGAAGGTAGGAGGAGAAATATTGAAGCACGTATCGCAACCTTTGAAGTGTCTTGTTAAGCACCGAATTGCTGAAGTGGTCCTTCGAATTTAATATCTTTATTAGAATTTTTGAATCTCGAAGACTTGTAATTCCTTATTTCCTTTTTCACATGCTATCTGACAAGCTTTTAGCAGCCCAAGGATTTCTGCATGGTTGTTGGTTTTGTGTCCAAGACCCGAGCTGAAGCTATCTTCTCGGACACCATATGGGTAGATCACTCCACCTGCTCCTGCTGTCCTGGGATTGCCTTTGGAGGCACCATAAAGAAAGATTGTTGTTTTACCCTGTTTCCTCCACCAAGGTTGAAAAAATGTGTCCGTATCTTGTAATATTCATACAAGAGTTATACTCGGGCGAGTAGTGTCCTTTATCATGTCTCGAAATATATAAGTTCCCAACCATTTCTTTTCTTTATGGAGGAGCGAGTTATCATTTTTAAAGGGGTGATTGGCCACAGTCTCGAGGAGTAGTGCTTTTGCTTTTGTTGTCACCTTCAAAGGGGAATTCAGAATGTTGTTGAAGATCTCGTCATTTCTGGTGAGCCATATTTTTCAATAGACGTATTTAGGTAATGCTTTCCAGATTCTATTCCATGCTGTATTTCTTTGGGTGACATGGGGGTATCGCATTATCCAGGTGATAAAGAGGGTTACTACTGTGACATTCGATGGGGCAGAGAAATTGAGGCCTTGAAGGATGTAGTCCCAAACTTCTTGAGCAAATGAGTAATCCACGAACAAGTACTCCATGGTTTCTTGGGCTTTGTAGCAAAGAGAACACCAATGTGGCCCATAAATACCTCTTTTACTCAGATTGTCGCCAGTTAGCACTTTCTTATGCATTAAAACCTAGGTGAAGTAGTTTAATTTGGGGAGACCAAGAGGGCCCTAGACCTATTTCCACAATGCTGCAGTGTGGATCGAAGCTTGGTGAGCTTGGAGGGAGGAAAATCCATGTGTTGCCTTCTAGATTCCAGTCTTTTCCCATCCCCATTTGTCCGTCGAATGCAAGTGGACTGGTGTGAGGCCCGTTAAAGCTTCTTCGAGGAGTGTCATTTGAATACGCAGCTGCTCTGGAGCTCATGGAATATTCCAATCTCTCCAATTTCCGGAGTCGTTACATGTTGAAATGTCTGGGAGGGTGAGAATTCGTTGTTGCATGAGCCAATTCCTGACTTCTTTGATTACTTCAGAATTGCCAAGAGGCGACTGACCCAACAACATCGTGTTTTTTCCATTGCTAGGGATACGATACAAGTGCTTTTGGAAGAAATCGATCCCACGATGATAGAGATGCCATATCATTATCCCTTTGATGTTGTTATCGATCTGAAGGTTTCTTAGCATGGAGCCATTTAGATATTTTTTCTTTAGAACCTGACTGACAGGGTGTTTGCTGTTTGAGAAGAGGGTCCAAAGGATTTTTCCTCCCAGAGCCAGATTGGCAAGGCCTGGGTCTCTTATCTGCAGGCATCCTTCAGAGATAGGGCGCTTGACTGTGTCCCAGTTCACTAAGTGAAATTTTCTTTGATTTCCTCTTCCTCCTCTCCACGGAAAATCCCTGATTAGTTTGGAGATCTAGTCCGTGATCTTTTTTGGAGCCAGAAGAAAGGAAGCCTAATAAATTGGCAGGGAGGATAAAATAGATTTAATAAGGATGAGTTTTCCAGCATCGGTGAGCCATTTCTCTCTCCAAGCTATAATCTTGGACTTAATTTTTATTATTACATCTGTCCACAGTGAAGATTTGTTAGAACCTAGGGTTATTGGTAACCCAAGGTATTTCATTTTATCCTAAGAAGCGAAACCCAAGAAGCCTTAGAAGAGGGCTATTTTGTGGATCAAATGTTGATCCACATTCCACCTATATATTGCACTTTTCCTTTTATTTATAAGAGCTCCTGATATGATGTTGAATTTTTGGAGAATTCCACTGTAGACTTTAGCTATCTTGATGGACGCTCCACCCAGAAGAAGAGAGTCATCTGCAAATAAGGCATGGTTGAGAGGCTCTAGCCCCTTCATCAGCCTGATGCCTCGAATTATCCCTGCTTTCTTTTCAGCTGTCAGTTTTCTACTTAACGAGTCTACCATCAGGATGTACAAGAAAGGGGAAAGAGGTCAGCCTTGCCTTATTCCCCTCGAGGCTTGAAAATATTTTGCTGGCCTGGCATTAACTAACATAACTATCCATGGATTTTCAGTACGAGCTTTAATCAAATTGACAAAGTTAGAGCTGAAACCAAAGGAAAGGAGGACTTTGTATAGGAAAGAAAGATTCACCTCGTCGAATGCGTTTGCCGCGCCGAGCTTTATGAGCATACCTTTCTCCTCCCGAAGATAACTAGAGTGTATGACTTTTTGCACCTATATTACATTGTCCAGGATATGTCTCCCTTTGAAAAAGCCACCTTGGGTGGGAGAAATGAGTTTCCCAAGCAATGGCTTGATTCTGTTTGCCAGCAATTTTGTGAGGATTTTGTATGATGCATTCGAGAGTGAGATTGGCCTAAACTTGTCAAAAGTGCCCAGATTCACTTCTTTTGGTATTAATGTAAGAATGGTAGAATTAGTACTGCCTCCCACTTTAGCTTTTTGATGAAAAGATTTAATCATCCTTAGTAAATTAGTTTTTATTATTTCCGAGTAGATTCTATAAAAATGAACTGAGAAGCCATCTGGTCCTGGTGCCTTGTCTGGCTCCATGGACCAAATTACTTTGTAGATTTCTTCCTCAGAGAAAGGTTTCAAGAGACCACTGTTGTCCTCATTACTTACCAAAAATGGAATATTAGAGACAAATTCAGAGATGACTTCTCCAGAGCCATTCCCACCCTCTTTATAAAGATTATGAAAATGATCTTCTACTGCCTCTTTAAGATGTTCTTGACCTTTGAGAACAGTCCCATATGAATAAGTGATTTCAGAGATATGATTTTGGGATAGGAGATATTGGCTGGGGAAGAATGAGGTGTTTCGGTCTCCAACTTTTAGCCACAAGCTACGAGACTTAAGCCTCCAAAACTCTTCTTCTTGGCGAAAAGCGTCGAATTATTTGATTTGGGCAACTTGTTCGTTTTCTAAATCTGAAGAAGATATCTCCTTACTTTCCAAATCTATTTGCAGATATGACAAAAGTTGAACTATCTCCTTTCTATTGGTGGTAGGAGATTTTGAGGGTTTTTTAATCCATTTTTTTAGAGCTCTCCTAGTTTCTTTTAGTTTATGCTCCCACACGAAGCTCGAAGATCTTGTCATAGGTGTGGTCCATGCTTCCAGAACAATTTCCATGAACCCTTATTTTCCTGACCAAAGCGGGTTAAATCTAAAAGGGGTAGGGCCCAAATTTTCTTCCTCTTCCAACTGTAAGAGGATAGGTTTGTCGTCTGAGGCCAGCTTTGGGGAATTTTCGAGGAGATCAACCTTTTTTCTAGCAACAAAGAGCTCTGCGCTAGGAATTGATCTAGGCAAGCAGAGATGTGATTTTCCCCAACTCTATTATTTGTCCAAGTGTAAAGACCTTTCATAGGTTTGAAGTTAAGAAGACCCAATGAAGTATTAAGTCCTCTACAAATGGAAGCATTTGGTTCCTACCACTATTGCCACCTCTCTTTTCTTTTGTATCAAAGATGAGGTTGAGATTTCCAGCCACTATTATATTCTGAGGAGAGTAAATGTCTAAGAAATCATACAAGGTCTACGAGCATTATTTCTTCTCGATAAGGAGTACTCGAACATAAAGGTTGAAGAGAGAGATGGTAAGCTTACTAGAGAGGTGTCGAAGTTTGGTGTAAATCCAGTGTTGGGTCTCAAAGGAACTTTCTAACTGAAACTTGTCCTCTGACTACAATGTTGTTAGGCCACCAAAGGAACCTCTTGCACTAATGGCCAAACTTGCATTTTTTTTCCATTTTAATTTGTTGATCTCAAGAAGGGTTTCCCCTTCAATATTAGTCTCTTGGAGCATGAGGATCTCGGGTGTTTCTATTTTCAAAAGGTTTTTGACTGCTTCAGCTTTCGTAGGGTTCCCCAAGCCTCTGAAATTCCAAGAGACTAATCTCATTATTTAATGAGAGTGGAGTGGGTTGGGACCCCCTTAGGGGGCCTTTCTTTGGTGTTTCTCCCGATGGACATTTCAATGGTGGATTGGATGCCTTGCGCTTTTTGCCTCTCCGCTTCTTCTTCCCTGGCTTCCTCATGATATTTCTGCCCGACTCTTTCTGAGGGTCTCTCGAATGTCTCATCTTTTGATGACCTAGAGGTTTCCAGGGGTTTTTTCCTTGTCATTTTTTCTTAAGTAGGTGAGGAGGAGGTTCCTACTGGGGAGTGAAGATGGGTTACTTCTACGTTATAATTTTCTACTTCAGGTGGAGGAACTTGGTGTTCAATCTCCTCTATCACTGATTCTCGAATTTTTGTTGATGTGATGAGGGTCTTGAATGGTTTTATTGAAGCTGTTGTCCTTGGTTGTTCTCGTCTTCCTTCCGCTTGCACCATTCATATTAAGGGAGCACCAGACTCCGATGGTACATATTTTCCTTTATTTCTGTTACTCGCCTTGACTGGGACTGCTTCTGTACCTGGGTCCATTTTTCTCCTTTCAACTTCTCTAGGTCTTCCTCTGCCTTTTTTTTGCAGTATCTTAGGAAATGCTAGTAGTCATGGCAATGTCTGCATTTCAATGGAAGTTGCTCAAAGTATAACTCTTGAACATAAGACCAGTCTGCTATTGTTAACTTTATGGCTTCAGGTAACCCTATTTCCAAGTCGACTTCAACGCATATTCTTGCACATGAGTACTGATCCCTTCTCTCTACTCACTCTATGTATTTTCCCAGGGTGTTGCCAATCGATTCTAGTGACTTCGGGTTCCCGCAGTGCAGTGGTAGATGTGGGAGGCGCACCCACACTGGAAGTGGTGATGGCACATCTTGTGTCGTATCGAAGTCTGGTGACCATGAGTTTACATACAGACCCTGAGGGCCCATGAAATATGGTACATTCCTAAAAATGAGATTTCTGTCTTCTATCGAATAAAAAACAAAGACAGAAAATCCCTTACCAACGAGAAAACTTCTGATGCCTTCCTTGACTAATGGTCGCCAGTTCTTTTGTACCTACGCCTCGACAACCTTGGGGGAAGGCCATAGGCCTGTAAATTGACCGATGAGCCCTCTTTCAGCTAAGTTCATAATAGATATGTAAGAATCTTCAGTGGGCAGGGCGACTGTGGGGATGTTGTCAAGTTTCTTTACAAACTCACACTAAGTTTCCCTTGCTGGGCGTTTACTGCTGGACTCAATCAACTTCCTGAACGTAAGAATCTTTGGTGGAGGAGGCGGAGGAAGAGGGGTCTTGGGACCCCCTCCTGGGGCCACGACGAAGGAGGCAGAGACTCAGGTTGCACCAGAGCTATCCGCACGCAAAGGAGCAGTTCGAAAAACCTATATTTTAATGCCGACTCTTTTTTAAATCGCCACTTTTGAATCACCAAAAATATCCAATTTCTCAAAAAAACAGTGGGTAAATAGTTATTTTAAATTTTATATATATTTTATAAAAAAATATTAATTATTTTATCAATAAAAAAGTTAATATAACATATTAAATCAAATAATTTATTATAATTATTAAAAAAGTATTATATTTTATTATTTCTATTTGAAATAAAATTCCAATACCTCAGGAAACTCTAAAATATCTATATGGAAAAATCCCTTGTAGGCTTCTTGTGAAATTTTGAAAAATGAATTTATTTCATTACACAAGCAATTAGGAGGAAACATTAAAACACAGACGGAAACATTAAAAGTTAAGAGAAATTTTTAGGTAAATAATCGTCAATGATGAATTAACAAATATTGACAAGTTGAAATGTTCTATTCGATTGTTATTTGCCATGAACTGCATGGAAGGCTTAATATAAGTCGTGTGAGAGTCGAATAGTGCATGCAATCTCTTGCATCGCGGACTTGCGTTGTACTCATCTTTTGTGATAGTTTTTTTATGTTTTTATATTTTGAAACCATTGATCTGTGGTAGTGGTAGTTACCTATATTTTTACAGTATCAAAGAATGGCAGTTGGGCGACTTTATGGTGAGGAAACTGCCATGTTTTGTGTCGGTTTTGGTTTTTAACTTACTGTCAATGAAAATGAAAGCGTCATTTTATTTTTGTTTATGGGTTAAGTTTAAATTATTTTATTATTAATATTATTATTTAATTTTAAAATTATAGTTAATTTAGATATTATATTGGTATATAAGAATTATTATTTGTAAGGAAAAAAGTTTATTCCGACTTGACTACTGAATCTACAAAAACATATTCTACTCCTTTGATTTTAAACCAATAACCTAATAAAAAAATATATACTCTTCCGGAAAGTCTTCAAATAATCCACCTTGGCTTAGTCTGTCATCTCATACCCTAAGGGATCTTGCCGTTGATGTAAGGATGAGTCGTGGGCAATAAATTGGAACCTAAAGTTTGATCATATGTCAAATCGAATTCCAAGTTGCACTGGGATGACAAGAACATGAGTGTCAATATTTTACGAGGAAACTTAATCACTTTTATATATATTTTGTGAATTACAGTCGAAATAAATTTGTGAAGATTATTCCACCTTGACAGAGACCTTGAATTAATATATACAATATAAATAATAAATAAAGAAAATCGAACCCTTCGTAGCTCAGTAAAAACTGAAATTGTTAATTACATCTAATATTATTTACCTTACTTTAAAAACCTTTTGCAAAGGCATAGCTGTATCATTCTACACACTTTTTGACAAATAGAAATAAAATAATTTCTTTTGGATTTGAAGATTCCGAAATCATAGGCAAGACCATAAATGGTGAGCTCGTTTCGTTGACAATTAGGCCAGAGCACTATCTCCATAAAAAATGGGTACAATGCATGTGCAGGGAAGATAACCACTTCCATATATTGTTCCATAAATTAAGCTGTCGGCAGCTGACTCCTGATTGAATCTGCATATGGCATCTGAATACGATAATGAGCGATAAAGACCCTCGACATGACATTACTACTATTCAGTCATATTTCATTCGGCGTTTCGATCCATAGGAAGGTAAAAGAATAAACAAGACAACAGAGTCGTAGTAACTGAAATTTCTGCCAAAAACTTGTATCTTAAAAATGTCTTATTCATCACATTTATATTTCAGAAAAAGATCTTAATAATCATCATATATATTCGTCGAAGGATTGACCAACTGGTAAAGAAGGTTCTACCAGGCTGCCAGCACCTATAATCACAAATCCAAATCTAGTTTCTTTAAAACATATGGTAAAATAAACAGAGAAAACGATTGACACAAATTTGATTTTTTCTTTCCAGATTACTCATATTTCAATTCCGTATTACTCATATTTTAATATATATATAAATTGATTAGACACTATTGAAGGATCAACAACCACTCTTTCATATGGCCTATCAATGGTAAATTCGTTTTAATTATTGTCGTAATGCATTTTTTATATCATTATATCCATTACCTTATGGTGTTACTTAAAGAGAACTATCTTGTCGTTTTACTAAAATCAACTTGAATTCATGTGCCATTTACCCATTAACGTGATATTTATTATTTGTATTTAATTTCTATTTTCAGATATAAATATATAAATAATTATTTAAAATAAAAAAATGAACGGAAAATTTTAGTTTATACATATATATATTATTAAGTTTAATTTATATTTTGTTTTTCTTCTTTAAAAACGTTTTCTTATAAGAATGCTCAAGCTTTATCTTTTACACCTTTACTGAGAATAATAGGGGTAACTAACAAATTACGGGAAGTAATAAAAGTATTATTTATTATTAAATTATACATTATTAATTACAGTTGTTTATAATTTTCTAATTTTATGATTTATATTGTTTCTTTTAGAATGTTTTTAGAATTAATCACAATTAATTTTTTCATTATTATTTTAAAAATAAACCATATTAAATGATGAGAAACTGATTAATTTAAAAAATATTAAAAAAATATAATTATATAAATATTTTATAATTCAAAAAAATATAAATAACACTCATCTTTAACAAAAAAATAATAATATATTTAATATATGTAATTAAAATTTTATTTTAGTTTTACATTACACATTTATCACTTAATTATCCAGTTAGAATTGCATAATTTTAGATATCTTAAAGTCTGATTAATTATTACTCTTTATCAAAGGTGAGTGGATATATTACAATTTCTTCTTTCCGAATGCCACTTACTATTACTATACCAAATGTGCCAATTACTATTGTGCTAACTAGAATTGAAAGGATGAAACAGAATGAAACCCGTGGTTAAACATATGTTATGCTATGCTCTATGGTCATGGTGGAAAATAATGTGTAATATTCACAATATATGAAACAGGATGTACTTGTGGACCATCACATTATTACTTGAATGTTCAGGAAAATATGAAAATGTGCCAATTACTATTGTGCTAATTAGAATTGAAAGGATGAAACAGAATGAAACCCGTGGTTAAACATATGTTATGCTATGCTCTATGGTCATGGTGGAAAACAATGTGTAATATTCACAATATATGAAACAGGATGTACTTGTGGACCATCACATTATTACTTGAATGTTCAGGAAAATATGAAAATGATATATTTTTAATTTTTTATTTATATTAATTAAAAGAAAAATATAATTTATTATTAATTTTCAGTAAAGTACCCTTTATTTTATAAAAATGTTTTCTAATTTATATATATTAATGTTTTTTATTATAATATTATTATTATGAATTATATATAAATTTTAATACACATTAAAAAAAAAGTTCCTCGTATATTTATTAATATTATTATTTATATTTTCATATTATAACTTAAATTCATTAAGATTGTATTTTTTTTTAAATATGTTGTGATTAGTTGATTAGTTGAATTTAAATCTACAAAAGGTATAAGATTATTTGAATATATTAGAAAATAAATTAAGCTAAATTAAGTTGGAAGTTATATATTGTACTACTTAAATTAAGTTAGAAGTGGAATGCTAAAATATTCAAATCATCTTATATGTATCTTAATTTTGCATCTATTAAACCTTAAGAGGGTTTAAATATATGACCATGCAAAATATCTTTTAGAGTGAAAATTTTAAAAGTTTGAAAAAAAATTGCATCTCTAGAAATTCGTTCCCTCTTGGTACTTTAGATCCACACAAAGATTTTTTCCAAAAGAGTGGTCACACAAAGTTTGTAGATGATCAACATGATATATTGTATATGCTTAAGATTAACTTGATAATTTAAAAGTTACTGACTATTCTCAATTGGTTCTATATATAAGAAGTATTATCAAGAAGGATAAATGCCATCTAGCTTCTTCAATTTTTACTATATTGACACAATTTGTAAATGGTGAAGATTATGTATATGTTTATGATTAATAGATCATTTGTTTATTTTATTTCTTTAGTTGGTTCAAAATATAGAGAGCAGTATCAAGAAGGATCAATGTTAATATATTTTATTTAATTTTTAATATATCATGGAATTTGTAGATGATCAAAATTATGTGTATGTATGAATTTGATGATTCTAAATTGATTTAGTTTTCTCGAGGCATGGTTGAGGCATAGAGAGTATTAGTTAGAATTATACTTCTTGAATTACAAGAGGAACAATTTGAATAGAAATAACGTAAAAATGTTGAACGATTAAAATGCATATCTAAACCAATGCATCCATTTCAATGCACATGTCAATTTCTAGATTTGTTGATTTCAATTTACATGCACTTGTATAGGCTAATTTCTATATTTATTTAGTATGCACATACGGAATTGTGCATTTCAATTTCAATAATTTGATTTTAATGTATGTTTCAATTTGAATTTCTATTCAACTTGTATTTAAATTTTTATTTGAGTTTATATTTTCATATTTAAATTTTTATTTGAGTTTATATTTTCATTTATATATTTATCTCAATTCTAATATTTTGATTTTTATTCAATTTTCAATGCACTAATTTCATATATATATATATATATATATATATATATATATATATATTATTTTTATTTATATGTCAATTTATATTTCTATTCAATATTAATTTTAATTTTGATCTTTTATTTACATTAATTTTGATTTCTATTTAAATCCTCTTAACTTTAAATTTATATTTTTATTTATTTATTTTTCAACCAAAATTACTACTTATTACTGTGGTTACATTCTGATTACATTCTGAGATACATTATCATTCAGTGTCCATCTGCTTATTAATAATTCATTCGTTAACATAAAATTATAGATGCATATAGTTTAAAATACATGTTAAACTAATTGTTATAAGATTATTTTACCATACATGCACATACAATTATGCTCAAATGTGGTGCACGATACCTTGAATTGGCATTCAATATCTGTTGTTCGCATTTTCCTATATCACACATCCCTCAGTATTTCTTTTATTAAATCATTTTTATATAAGGTAAGAGGAATATTTGAAAAATAATGTTATTTTAGAAATTTCAAATATTAATTTTATTTCCAATTTCTTTATAAAAAAATATTGTAAGTAAAGAAAAGTTAATGTTTTACTTTTCAAGATGAAAATAATATTAGATCTAAATTTAGATGCAAAAATAAATTAGTATGGGCAAATAACCAAATTTCTACTAAGAGATGTAAATTGGAGGAAATTTGCTTTATATTTCCTCATAAAATTTGAAAGAGGAAGTTTGAAATATGTAAATTCTAATGGTGTAAAACTAATATTAAAATTATAATAATATAGAGTAATAATTGCATCAACAATTATCATATTGTTGTTGTTGTTTATTTTATTGGATTAACATAAATATAATAATTATATTAATTTCAATTTAATTTATATACTGTTGTTATTGTTTATTTTATTGGATTAACATAAATATAATAATTATATTAATTTAAATTTAATTTACATTAATTTGTTTTTTAATTTAATTTATTATTTTTTAATTGAAGACACAATTTCTTGTGATGCCACTCGTGAGGTGTTAATATTGGTAAATTAGTAAATTTAGCTGTGAGATAAACTCTGTTTGATGAAATATAAAAACTCTGTTGTTAGTATTGTTAACCATTATGATAATTAATTGTGTTATCATTATTCAATTTGGGTATATGATTAATTGTGGCTAATCACTGTGGAGGTGGTTAAATAAAAAAAAAACCCTAACTACCTTCATGAGGCAGTTGAGGCCCCAGGAGGAAAAAGGGGAAAATTCCAAGTCTGGTTAGGATCCGATGGCAGAGGAAAAAGAAAGAAAATGCTATGTCTGGTAGTGACCGGATGGCATGTTTGAGAGGAAGAGATTTCCTGTATTCGCTATGTCTGGTTAGGATCAGATAGCGAGATCTGGCATAGCCAGTGAGATTGCAGACGAGAGGATCTGCAGATGTGCTTGGGGGTGGAAGATCGAGAAGGATCTTCCTACGGACGGGTGGTTGACAAGCATTACGCACAGGTTTGCTGCTAAACAGGTATGGCTTACTAAACATACTAACTGTGAAATTGCCTTATGGTTCTGTGGTGAGCAAATAAAATAGTGGAAAGCAATCTATTTATTTCTTAGAAAAGAAAAACTAATCTCTATGTATCCGGCAGAGACCGAATCTGTATCTTTATTCAAGAATGCAAGCGTTGAACACATAATGAACTGAAAACTCTGTAATACAGGCGGTAAAATAAATATTAAACAGAAGGGAACTGGTTAACCCTACTCTGTATTCTAATGCGAATAATACTTAAAGAAATCGAACCATAAGCAGAATAGATAGCTTCTTATACCGAATCATAATAGCATTAAACAATGGAGGGCCCAAACCACTTATCGAAGTAAAGAACAGGCCGAATATTCGTCGGCAGACTATGATACAAGCTCTGGTATGATAATAATTTCCCTGCTATTATATAAGTGAAACAACTGACTGAAAATATGTACATGCAGAGTATAGATATTTTTACAGACGAAAATATTCCTGTTCTGTGAAATAAAGGAAAAAGAAACAACAACATTATTGCATGCACACAGTTATTTGCAAGAGTTCTGGTTCTAAAGGTGTCGCCGCCGTTGGGTGTAAGCGTGTGCTTAGCCGGTAGGGACACCATTGCCGAATTAAAACCAAGATAGGGCCACCATAGGATAACCATTATACCTGAAAAGAAATCGAATGGAGACTCGTATGTAAATCGAGGTTAGAGTAAAGCTGTGGAGTAGGTGAGATACCTTGAGAACATCTTAATGCAGAGCCAGAGCCATACCAAAATATCATTGACACAAAATAAATTCATAACCAAACTGTAAAGAAATAGTATTATATATATATACTGTAACAACATCTGCTAAGAAGCATTGTCTGTGAATCGGGAAGAACCAAGAATGAAGAAAAATACATTTATACAACTTAAGCCGGCGAACAGCGCTTTGGTGAAGTTCCGCCTGAGTTAGGGCAACAAAAAAAACTAGTTATAAATAACCACACAAATTAGAAACGAGTCATATAACTTCTCAGCGAGGAAAACCTTGATGCATGGCGGAGGGACCGATTACAAGAGCAAGACCCTCGGTTTCCCTGTTCAGTTGAACAGTGGCTCAGACAATTACCCGGTAAAACAAATAAGAAAGCAAGTCCTATGGTAAACGCCCAGCTCTTACCTATAGTGGGACGGCTGAGGAGGGAGCCAGATTTCCACAATGTCGGTTGGTCGCCGGAGCACCCTCCTGAATCATTAACACAATGAACCTAGAACCTTACCGGAAATGCTGAGAGCAAAGACAAAACAATTTAGCAGAGACAATAGTTAAATCTGGTGTCACGAGGACTGCCTTTGGTAAACGCCGGAAGATAATCAGAGGAATGAGAACGATTATACCTGAGTCGGAAGGAATGGCAGTGGCATTTCGCTGTGCTCTGGGTACTGAGAATGAAACTCCGGGTATGGCAGAGAACCACAACACTTCGGGCGGCACACAGTCGCTTCAATATGAAACAATAACAAGCCGAAAGGAAATGGCTCTTAAATATTTCAATGTAAACCCTGCCTCGTGGCTTAACTCCAACCCTTGATCTGACTGAACCTTTTCCCATCGTTCGATCGACAAGGAGGAACCGGGAAAAATACGAGCGCGAAATGGCAAGTTCGAGGAATCTGGTCTCATGGCACTTGGGGCTTTGGGCACGCTACAGCACATGGCAGCTTGAAGGCTGACCGCTTATCAAGCCAGGTGGAGGACACACAACAAGTGAGCGCCGGAATTGGGTAGAGCATCACCACATCAATGCCTCGGAGATACAACTCAGTACGCCACTTAGTAAATGCCATAAAGGAAATAATTACGAAGGTCCAGTATTTGGGACACATCATTACAAAAGAAGGTATAGATGTGGATCCTGAAAAGATCAAAACCGTAATGGAATGGCCAACACCCAAAGATGAAGCAGATATTCGATCCTTCATGGGGTTGGCTGGTTATTACCGACGGTTTGTAGAAGGTTTTTCCAGGATTGCATACCCTATCACTTCTTTGCAAAAGAAGGGGAAAGTGTTTAAGTGGACAGCAGATTGTCAACATAGCTTTGAGCAGCTCAAGTACCTGCTCACCACCGCACCTGTGCTGAGTGTTGCAGACCCAGAGAAAGAATATGTAGTTTTCACAGATGCAAGTAAAGAGGGCGTAGGTGGGGTGTTAATGCAGGAAGGTAAGGTGATCGCATATGAATCCCGAAAGTTAAAAGAGCATGAGCAGAAGTATTCCGCTTATGATCTGGAATTAACCGCGGTGGTTCATGCGCTGAAGATGTGGCGCCATTATTTAGTGGGAAGGAAATTCTTGCTGATGACTGATCACCATAGTTTGACTAGCTACTTTAGTCAACCAACCTTAAACGCGAGACAAGCAAGATGGGTGGACTTTTTGGGAGGTTTCGATTTTGAAATTAAGCATTTGAAAGGAAAAGAAAACAGGGTAGCTGATGCACTGAGTCGAAAAGTGCACTGCCTTTATGAAATCGGTATTAGTAAGGGACGGTCCACCCTTGATAAAGAACTTGAAGAGGCTGCTGCTCAAGATCAGATTTATCTACAAAAGAAGCAACTGGTGCAGGATTTAAATACCCACATAATACAACAAGGGTACACCTTGAATGCAGCCGGAATTTTGTGCTACAAAAAGAGGGTTTATGTACCCAATCAAAGCAGTATTAAAGAAAAGATTCTGGATGAATATCATAAAAGTCCTTATGCAGGACATCTGGGCTACCAAAAATTGATCACTTCGCTTCGGAAAGAGTACCACTAGCCAGGCATGAAGAGGGGTGTGGTGGAATATCTGGCACGATGCTTAGAGTGCCAGCAGGTTAAGGCTGAACATCAGCACCCTGCAGGTTTACTACAGCCATTACCTATACCAGAATGGAAATGGGAGACCATTACCATGGACTTTATTACAGGATGGCCAAAATCCAAAAAGAACAATGATTCTATAATGGTTGTAGTAGACAAACTCAGTAAGTCAGCTCACTTCATACCAGTTCAATCCACCTATTGTGCGGCTCAAATCGCAAATGTCTTTATGCAGAATATATTTAAACTCCATGGGTTGCCAAAAACAATAATATCCGATCGTGATGTGAAATTCACATCAGTTTTTTGGAGGACCTTGTTTGAAGGTCTGGGAACTCAACTAAACTTCAACACCGCTTATTATCTGCAGACTGACGGGCAGACTGAGCGGGAGAATCAAGTGGTGGAAGACATGTTGAGATCTTATGTGATGCAACAACCTGCTTGATGGGAGGAGTATTTACATCTTGTGGAATTTGCCTATAACAATGAATATCATGCATCCTTGAAGATGAGTCCATTCGAAGTGCTTTATGGCCGGAAATGCCGTACACCATCCAGTTGGGGTGGACCGGAGGACAAACTCTTGTTGGGTCCTGAGATGTTGGAGGAGATGGAAGTCATGGTCAAAAAGGTCCGGGCTAATTTAAAAATAGCTCAGGACAGACAGAAAAACTTTGCAGATCGGAAGAGGACATTTAAAGAATATCAGGTTGGTGAGCATGTGTATGTCAGAATCCGAGCTAGGAAAAGTACTCTTCAATGGAATGCTTGTGCCAAACTGGCACCTCGCTTCTGTGGGCCTTTCCAGATTTTGGCACGAGTGGGGCCAGTAGCTTATCAGCTAGCCCTACCCAGCCATATCCGGGTTCATAATGTCTTCCATGTATGAGTTTTAAAGAAATATGTCTAGGACCCTAGGCACATAATAAGTTGGCAGGATATTCAGGTAAGAAAAGGCTGTTAATAAATGTAAACTAAAATAGAATGCTAGTAAGCAGCTAAACTGAATACTGTGTGTTTCAGGTGGAACCGGAAGGAGAGTTCATGGTCGAGCCAGTGAACATATTAGATCGGAGAAGAGTCGAGCTGCGGAAAAGGACCACCCACCAGGTTAAAGTGCAATGGCAGCACTTTGGGCCTGACGAGGCCACCTGGGAGGATGAGCAGAGTATGAGGGAAGCTTATCCCAGACTGTTTTTGGCTGAACAACAACATCGGGACGATGTAGAACTTCAGGAGGGGGAGATGTGATGCCCCTCGTGAGGTGTTAATGTTGGTAAATTAGTAAATTTAGCTGTGAGATAAACTCTGTTTGATGAAATATAAAAACTCTGTTGTTAGTATTGTTAACCATTATGATAATTAATTGTGTTATCATTATTTAATTTGGGTATATGATTAATTGTGGCTAATCACTATGGAGGTGGTTAAATAAAAAAAAAACCCTAACTACCTTCAGGAGGTAGTTGAGGCCCCAGGAGGAAAAAGGGGAAAATGCCAAGTCTGGTTAGGATCAGATGGCAGAGGAAAAAGAAAGAAAATGCTATGTCTGGTAGTGACCAGATGGCATGTTTGAGAGGAAGTTCCGCTTGAGTTAGGGCAACAAAAAAAACTAGTTATAAATAACCACACAAATTAGAAACGAGTCATATAACTTCTCAGCGAGGAAACCCTTGATGCATGGCGGAGGGACCGATTACAAGAGCAAGACCCTCGGTTTCCCTGTTCAGTTGAACAGTGGCTCAGACAATTACCCTGTAAAACAAATAAGAAAGCAAGTCCTATGGTAAACGCCCAGCTCTTACCTGTAGTGGGACGGCTGAGGAGGGAGCCAGATTTCCACAATGCCGGTTGGTCGCCGAAGCACCCTCCTGAATACATTAACACAATGAACTTAGAACCTTACCGGAAATGCTGAGAGCAAAGACAAAACAATTTAGCAGAGACAATAGTTAAATCTGGAGTCACGAGGACTGCCTTTGGTAAACTCCGGAAGATAATCAGAGGAATGAGAACGATTATACCTGAGTCGGAAGGAATGGCAGCGGCATTTCGCTGTGCTCTGGGTACTGAGAATGAAACTCCGGGTATGGCAGAGAACCACAACACTTCGGGCGGCACACAGTCGCTTCAATATGAAACAATAACAAGCCGAAAGGAAATGGCTCTTAAATATTTCAATGTAAACCCTGCCTCGTGGCTTAACTCCAACCCTTGATCTGACTGAACATTTTCCCATCGTTCGATCGACAAGGAGGAACGGGGAAAAATACGAGCGTGAAATGGCAAGTTCGAGGAATCTGGTCTCATGGCACTTGGGGCTTTGGGCACGCTACAGCACATGGCAGCTTGAAGGCTGACCGCTTATCAAGCCAGGTGGACGACACACAACAAGTGAGCGCCGGAATCGGGTAGAGCATCACCACATCAACGCCTCGGAGATACAACTCAGTACGCCACTTAGTAAATGCCATAAAGGAAATAATTACGAAGGTGAACAGTCCATTGTACCCGGGACATGCCTTGGATTCGAAACCATAATCGCCACATATCATTGTTAACATATATAAACATTTCTAAATCACGAGTATGGGGAAAACAATTAACCCTTGCATGAATGTATTCCAAAACATAACCTTTGCAATATGTCAAGTGGAGATTTAGTTTGTATTGCTCATGAAGAGCGTGTCAATATATATATGTCAATGGTACGAGAAGTCTCCATATAATTTATATGTACATGCTTATTGTAAGATGGTAAGTAAAATAAAAAAAAAATTACTTCTGTAATGGAGTGTGACAAATTGGTATCAGAGCCCAGGTTACAACTCTGTGACCTCGGGTAAACTTTAATAAAACAGTAATGCATAAATAGTGTCATGACAACCAAACTAAGAGTATACTGAAATATATAATCACAGCTGTTGAATTAGTTAATCTTGTACAGGTAACAGCAGAATGAGAAGAACAAGTAGCGCTCCTCATAGGAACTTGGAACAACCAGATAATGTAGCTCATCCTCAGGGGAATCCTGAGCTATGGGTACAACTGGGAGCAGAAGGCCGCAATACTGATTCGGCTATATTGAGGACAGTCCAGGAGCTGAAGGACGAAATGGCCCGTTTGCGGGAGGACAATGCGAGATTAAACATGGAACAGGAGAGGATTCTGAAAAGTTTATCAGATAAACAACATCATCAACAGTCTCATCCTAGACCTGAACAGACACGAGTAACAGATGAACAAAGCTATCATACGGAACAGGAGGAAGCAGAGGAAAGGGCAGAGACGCGAGGAGAGAAGTCTGTTAACGCTTCCGAATATCAAACTCCAAAAAGACCGCGAATAGAGTTACAAGGAGAGTTTCGGAAGATTAAGCCACCTCAATTCGATGGGGAATCAGAAGAAGCTGCAGAAGCATGGCTAATCAATATGAATAAGTATTTCCAAGTGTACGAGTATGATCACCATCTTAAGGCTCGACTGGCTATATTCCAGCTGCAGGCCAAGGCCACATTATGGTGGGAAGAGGTCAAGATGGTGTGGGGGGTGAGTGAGCAGGATGTGACTTGGGAGGCTTTTCAAAGATATTTTAAGGAAAAATACCTGACAGAATGCTTCTATGATGAAAAAGCACGAGAATTCCATGATCTGCGGCTGGGACAGCAGACCATAGATGAGTTCATAACCAAATTTACATCCCTGCTCCGTTATGTACCGTACATTCGAGAGGAGAAGGCTAAGGTGCAGCGGTTTGTTAGCAGCCTACCTCTGGCAATGCGAGAAAGAATCGAGTTTGATAATCCGAAGACGATGGACGAAGCCATTCGGAAGGCTAGACTCTGTTACCAGCAGAGCAAACAAAAAGGAGAAGGTTTTGGGAAGCGATGGGCAGACAAGAAGAGCAGCAGAATGGCTGTGGGAACTAAGGGAGCTCGCAGCAGCTTCCACAAAGGATTTTCGAAAGGGGCCAGCACTAAAAACCCATCGAGAAGTCAGATCAGATTTAAGCCACCTGCTGAATCTAAATATAGCGAACAACAGGTTAGAATGGATAATGAAGGTGCAGCAAGGCCACCAGTTCAGTGCTGGGGTTGTGGTGGACCCCATTATATTAAAAATTATCCTACAGTTGTCCCAGATTTATCCTACAGTGGTGGACCCCTTTCATCGGAAGGAAAGCGATCAGTTGTCCCAGATTTATGAAGCTTCTACAGTGGGAGATGTGGCCAGATCCATGCCCAGAATAAATGCAGCACTTGAGGATCGACAAGCTGACTACCAGCCAACCATGATCGAGTTTGAAGGTAAGATCTTTGATCGAACTGTTTCTATTTTAGTAGATCCAGGAGCTACTTTAAGCTATGTAAGTCCCAAAGTTGTGGAAAGCTGCAGTTTGCAAACTATTAAGTTTAAAAATCCCTGGTTAGTACAGCTGGCCACGGGGGCCAAAAGACGAGTACTGACTAAGGTCAGCAACTGTCCACTAAGGTTAGCTGGTCAGACAATAACAACAGAACTGAATGTACTCCCTCTTGGATCTTATGATGTGCTGATAGGAATGGACTGGCTGGAAAAGCGATGGTCTGTAATTAACTGTAAGACAAAAACAATTTCTTACCGAGATGAACTGGGAGTGGAAAAAGAAATTCAAGGCATCCAAAAACCGGTGCAGATCCGGCCAATTACGGCCTCACAGCTAGCTAAAAGTGTGCAGAAGAAATGCCAAATATATGCAATACAAGTGGGGTACGCTGGGTCTGAGGATAAAATTACGACTGTGGAAAATATACCGGTGGTGCAAGATTTTGCTGATGTATTTCCAGAGGAAATCCCAGGGCTGCCGCCCAAACGGGATTTGGACTTTACCATCGAATTGGTACCCGGTGCAGCCCCAGTATCCCGTGCACCCTACCGGATGAGTGTGCCGGAATTAACTGAGTTAAAGATGCAGCTGCAAGAGTTGTTGGATAAGAAGTATATCCGCCCCAGTGTATCTCCTTGGGGGGCTCCTGTGTTGTTTGTTAGGAAAAAGGATGGAACTCTTCGTATGTGCATAGATTATAGACAGCTGAACAAACTGACAGTTAAAAACAAATATCCACTACCCCGCATTGATGAGCTGTTCGATCAGGTGAAGGGGGCGACAATCTTTTCAAAGATCGACCTGAGGTCGGGCTATCATCAAATCAGAATTAAGGATGAGGACATAGCCAAAACCGCTTTTCGTACTCGTTATGGACACTACGAGTTTGTGGTACTGCCTTTTGGGTTGACTAATGCACCTGCGACATTTATGTGCTTGATGAACAATGTATTTCATCAATATTTAGACAAGTTCGTGTTAATATTTATTGATGATATACTTATATACTCCCGGCATATTAAAGAGCATGAGGAGCATCTGAGAATAGTGTTACAGACACTACGGGAGCATCAGCTATATGGCAAATTTAGTAAATGTGATTTTTATAAAGAACAGATCCAGTATTTGGGACACATCATTACAAAAGAAGGTATAGCTGTGGATCCTGAAAAGATCAAAACCGTAATGGAATGGCCAACACCCAAAGATGAAGCAGATATTCGATCCTTCATGGGGTTGGCTGGTTATTACCGATGGTTTGTAGAAGGTTTTTCCAGGATTGCATACCCTATCACTTCTTTGCAAAAGAAGGGGAAAGTGTTTAAGTGGACAGCAGATTGTCAACATAGCTTTGAGCAGCTCAAGTACCTGCTCACCACCGCACCTGTGCTGAGTGTTGCAGACCCAGAGAAAGAATATGTAGTTTGCACAGATGCAAGTAAAGAAGGTGTAGGTGGGGTGTTAATGCAGGAAGGTAAGGTGATCGCATATGAATCCCGAAAGTTAAAAGAGCATGAGCAGAAGTATTCCGCCTATGATCTGGAATTAACCGCGGTGGTTCATGAGCTAAAGATGTGGCGCCATTATCTAGTGGGAAGGAAATTCTTGCTGATGACTAATCACCATAGTTTGACTAGCTACTTTAGTCAACCAACCTTGAACGCGAGACAAGCAAGATGGGTGGACTTTTTGGGAGGTTTCGATTTTGAAATTAAGCATTTGAAAGGAAAAGAAAACCGGGTAGCTGATGCATTGAGTCGAAAAGTGCACTGCCTTTATGAAATCGGTATTAGTAAGGGACGGTCCACCCTTGATAAAGAAATTGAAGAGGCTGCTGCTCAAGATCAGATTTATCTACAAAAGAAACAACTGGTGCAGGATTTAAATACCCACATAATGCAACAAGGGTACACCTTGAATGCAGCCGGAATTTTGTGCTACAAAAAGAAGGTTTATGTACCCAATCAAAGCAGTATTAAAGAAAAGATTCTGGATGAATATCATAGAAGTCCTTATGCGGGACATCCGGGCTACCAAAAATTGATCACTTCGCTTCGGAAAGAGTACCACTGGCCAGGCATGAAGAGGGATGTGGTGGAATATCTGGCGCGATGCTTAGAGTGCCAGCAAGTTAAGGCTGAACATCAGCACCCTGCGGGTTTACTACAGCCATTACCTATACCAGAATGGAAATGGGAGACCATTACCATGGACTTTATTACGGGATTGCCAAAATCTAAAAAGAACAATGATTCTATAATGGTTGTAGTAGACAAACTCAGTAAGTCAGCTCACTTCATACCAGTTCAATCCACCTATCGTGCGGCTCAAATCGCAAATGTTTTTATGCAGAATATATTTAAACTCCATGGGCTGCCAAAAACAATAATATCCGATCGTGATGTGAAATTCACATCAGTTTTTTGGAGGACCTTGTTTGAAGGTCTGGGAACTCAACTGAACTTCAACACCGCTTATCATCTGCAGACTGACGGGCAGACTGAGCGGGTGAATCAAGTGGTGGAAGACATGTTGAGATCTTACGTGATGCAACAACCTACTCGATGGGAGGAGTATTTACATCTGGTGGAATTTGCCTATAACAATGGATACCATGCATCCTTGAAGATGAGTCCATTCGAAGTGCTTTATGGCCGGAAATGCCGTACACCATCCAGTTGGGGTGGACCGGAGGACAAACTCTTGTTGGGTCCTGAGATGTTGGAGGAGATGGAAGTCATGGTCAAAAAGGTCCGAGCTAATTTGAAAATAGCTCAGGACAGACAGAAAAACTTTGCAGATCGGAAGAGGACATTTAAAGAATATCAGGTTGGTGAGCATGTGTATGTCAGAATCCGAGCTAGGAAAAGTACTCTTCAATGGAATGCTTGTGCCAAACTGGCACCTCGCTTCTGTGGGCCTTTCCAGATTTTGGCACGAGTGGGGCCAGTAGCTTATCAGCTAGCCCTACCCAGCCATATCCGGGTTCATAATGTCTTCCATGTATCAGTTTTAAAGAAATATGTCTATGACCCTAGGCACATAATAAGTTGGCAGGATATTCAGGTAAGAAAAGGCTGTTAATAAACGTAAACTAAAATAGAATGCTAGTAAGCAGCTAACTGAATACTGTGTGTTTCAGGTGGAACCGGAAGGAGAGTTCATGGTCGAGCCAGTGAACATATTAGATCGGAGAAGAGTCGAGCTGCGGAAAAGGACCATCCACCAGGTTAAAGTGCAATGGCAGCACTTTGGGCCTGACGAGGCCACCTGGGAGGATGAGCAGAGTATGAGGGAAGCTTATCCCAGACTGTTTTTGGCTGAACAGCAACATCGGGACGATGTAGAACTTCAGGAGGGGGAGATGTGATGCCCCTCGTGAGGTGTTAATGTTGGTAAATTAGTAAATTTAGCTGTGAGATAAACTCTGTTTGATGAAATATAAAAACTCTGTTGTTAGTATTGTTAACCATTATGATAATTAATTGTGTTATCATTATTCAATTTGGGTATATGATTAATTGTGGCTAATCACTGTGGAGGTGGTTAAATAAAAAAAAAACCCTAACTACCTTCAGGAGGCAGTTGAGACCCCAGGAGGAAAAAGGGGAAAATGCCAAGTCTGGTTAGGATCAGATGGCAGAGGAAAAAGAAAGAAAATGCTATGTCTGGTAGTGACCAGATGGCATGTTTGAGAGGAAGAGATTTCCTGTATTCGCTATGTCTGGTTAGGATCAGATAGCGAGATCTGGCATAGCCAGTGAGATTGCAGACAAGAGGATCTGCAGATGTGCTTGGGGGTGGAAGATCGAGAAGGATCTTCCTACGGACGGGTGGTTGACAAGCATTACGCACAGGTTTGCTGCTAAACAGGTATGGCTTACTAAACATACTAACTGTGAAATTGCCTTATGGTTCTGTGGTGAGCAAATAAAATAGTGGAAAGCAATCTATTTATTTCTTAGAAAAGAAAAACTAATCTCTATGTATCTGGCAGAGACCGAATCTGTATCTTTATTCAAGAATGTAAGCGTTGAACACATAATGAACTGAAAAATCTGTAATACAGGCGGTAAAATAAATATTAAACAGAAGGGAACTGGTTAACCCTACTCTATATTCTAATGTGAATAATACTTAAAGAAATCGAACCATAAGCAGGATAGATAGCTTCTTATACCGAATCATAATAGCATTAAACAATGGAGGGCCCAAACCACTTATCGAAGTAAAGAACAGGCCGAATATTCGTCGGCAGACTATGATACAAGCTCTGGTATGATAATAATTTCCCTGCTATTATATAAGTGAAACAGCTGACTGAAAATATGTACACGCAGAGTATAGATATTTTTACAGACGAAAATATTCCTGTTCTGTGAAATAAAGGAAAAAGAAACAACAACATTATTGCATGCACACAGTTATTTGCAAGAGTTCTGGCTCTAAAGGTGTCGCCGCCGCTGGGCGTAAGCGTGTGCTTAGCCGGCAGGGACACCATTGCCAAATTAAAACCAAGATAGGGCCACCATAGAATAACCATTATACCTGAAAAGAAATCGAATGGAGACTCGTATGTAAATCGAGTTTAGAGTAAAGCTGTGGAGTAGGTGAGATACCTTGAGAACATCTTAATGCAGAGCCAGAGCCATACCAAAATATCATTGACACAAAAAAAATTCGTAACCAAACTGTAAAGAAATAGTATTATATATACTGTAACAACATTTGCTAAGAAGCATTGTCTGTGAACCGGGCAGAACCAAGAATGAAGAAAAATACATTTATACAACTTAAGCCGGCGAACAGCGCTTTGGCGGGGTTCCGCCTGAGTTTGGGCAACAAAAAAAACTAGTTATAAATAACCACACAAATTAGAAACGAGTCATATAACTTCTCAGCGAGGAAACCCTGGATGCATGGCGGAGGGACCGATTACAAGAGCAAGACCCTCGGTTTCCCTGTTCAGTTGAACAGTGGCTCAGACAATTACCCTGTAAAACAAATAAGAAAGCAAGTCCTATGGTAAACGCCCAGCTCTTACCTGTAGTGGGACGACTGAGGAGGGAGCCATATTTCCACAATGTCGGTTGGTCGCCGAAGCACCCTCCTGAATACATTAACACAATGAACTTAGAACCTTACCGGAAATGCTGAGAGCAAAGACAAAACAATTTAGCAGAGACAATAGTTAAATCTGGAGTCACGAGGACTGCCTTTGGTAAACTCCGGAAGATAATCAGAGGAATGAGAACGATTATACCTGAGTCGGAAGGAATGGCAGTGGCATTTCGCTGTGCTCTGGGTACTGAGAATGAAACTCCGGGTATGGCAGAGAACCACAACACTTCGGGCGGCACACAGTCGCTTCAATATGAAACAATAACAAGCCGAAAGGAAATGGCTCTTAAATATTTCAATGTAAACCCTGCCTCGTGGCTTAACTCCAACCCTTGATCTGACTGAACCTTTTCCCATCGTTCGATCGACAAGGAGGAACCGGGAAAAATACGAGCGCGAAATGGCAAGTTCGAGGAATCCGGTCTCATGGCACTTGGAGCTTTGGGCACGCTACAGCACATGGCAGCTTGAAGGCTGACCGCTTATCAAGCCAGGTGGACGACACACAACAAGTGAGCGCCGGAATCGGGCAGAGCATCACCACATCAACGCCTCGGAGATACAACTCAGTACGCCACTTAGTAAATGCCATAAAGGAAATAATTACGAAGGTGAACAGTCCACTGTACCCGGGACATGCCTTGGATTCGAAACCATAATCGCCACATATCATTGTTACCATATATAAACATTTCTAAATCATGAGTATGGGGAAAACAATTAACCCTTGCATGAATGTATTCCAAAACATAACCTTTGCAATATGTCAAGTGGAGGTTTAGTTTGTATTGCTCACGAAGAGCGTGTCAAAATATATATGTCAATGGTACGAGAAGTCTCCATATAATTTATATGTACATGCTTATTGTAAGATGGTAAGTAAAATAAAAAAAATTTACTTCTGTAATGGAGTGTGACATTTCTCTAGGGGCATAAACAATTACTGTAAACGATTATTGTGGTTATTAAGTTTTATTTTATTTTTTAGTGCATTAATTTTCTATTTTTTTTTTGCTTCATTAATTTTCTTACTTTAGGTTGTTAAACTGATAAATAACTGAGGCTCAAAGTCCATGATATATTTTGTTACTTAATTAATGGATAATTAGGAGTTGGGGTATTTTAACAAAATAATGTTTGAAACAATTAAAAAGAAACAGTTACAGGCCCTGAGTTGGTTGAAATAGACCGGTGGGAAAAATACTCAATGACAGTGTGAAAGGTGGGGATATAGATGGGGAAGGAGTCCAAATAGAGAACATCCTTGAGTTGGGTGAAATAGACCAGTGGGAAAAATACTCAATGATAGTTTTCAAGGTATGAGGGTGGACAGTGAGTCCTGAGGCCCAAGGTACCCAACTATAGCTGGATTCATTTCAACTGTGACAAGAAGGAAGTGCTCGGGGGAGAGTCTCAACGTAATTGCCAGACTCATGGCTGGGTGACTTTCCAGACAAGATCAGAGTTGCATGATTACAAGTCTTTTAACATATAAGTAATTCAAATCTATAATTACTATATGTTGGTTGAATATAAAGAAATAATAATTGATTGACAGAGTTCATTAAAGATTAAAATTGCATATAAGTACATTTAGGAATAGAATGGAAATGCTTACATTCAGCAGAATAGATAGTAAATTTTACAGACAAGTAATGCATGGTCTAGTTATTTTACTATAACAAATAAACACACACCCTTGAAATTGTTAAAATAAACTTTATGATAAGTAGGGAATTTTCAGAACAGGAAATGAGTTACAGAAGGAAAACATTTCTGAATAATGAGAAATCACTATCTATTCATTCAATTATTACCTTTAAAGAAAAAGGGACCTTTATCAATCATTACAAGGAAAAAATGGTAAGGAATATACCAATATAGGAAGATTCATTCCTTAAAAAAAAATGAAGGACTGAGCTTAAATAGAGTTCTTCAATCTTGAAAAAAAGGGACTCTGATTTTAAAACTTAAATTAAGCCCATGGTGGAAGAATTGGCTCATCGGCCTAGAAATGTCACAATCATTAAATAACCCAAACTCTCAGGTATAGAACTTAACGTAGTCATTAAAAAAATAAATATCCATGGTTCAACATTTTCCTTTAAGAGAAAATACCAAGGTAAATACTCAGTCGAAACTTATAACAAACAGTTCCACCCACGTTAAGATCGTGCACATAACCAATGAACATAGACATCCAAATAAAGGTCTAGCTCAGCGAGTTTCGTCGTAAAGCCTCTACCCGGAAAGCAATTCTTCCACAACATAAATTACCATATGAATGTTAAACATCTAATGAACCAGAGAAGATTTCTACATGTACATAAGCGGAAGTCCATAAGCTCTTAAAATAAATACGAATAACGATGTCTTAACCACACAAATAACAAATTGGCTGTAGTGTGTTACGTAGGGTACCTGTAAACAAGTTACAACAACCTCAGAACCCAATTCGAGTCCAAGCCCACTGTTAACCAAAGTCTCAAGGGATGCCGAGAGGGCGGGGTTCACACCTGAGACTAGAGAAGTTTGGTAGATGATGGCCAGGGAAAATTTTAAGAACCCCCCTAAATTTACATGTATAATAAATGGGCGAATCTCCATGGTATATAGGAAAAATGGAAGGTGATTTTATCAATAATATGATATGTATATATAATTTTTTGGCGAATCTCTCACCAGGCATGGCATTTATATTTTACTCAATTATAAAATCTTGTGTTTATTAAATACACAAATGAAATCATTGCATTTCTTTAAAATATCTTTTGAAATCAAAATTACCGAAATTACATATCGATAACCTAGTGGGTGTAGGATAAAATTCACCCGTTCCATTCACAGAAAGCATGAGAAAAAACTTAATACTATATATAAAACCAAGAAAAATTCAAATTCATCACTTCTAGGGACCTTGTAACCACCCTGCCAATACACAAGTATGTTTCTGTTTTCAATTAGAAAAATTACCCAAATTACAATCTGTTTACTCCACTTCTAGGGACCTCGTAACCACCCTCCCAATACACAAGTATGTTCCCATTTGCAATTAGAAAAATTACCCAAATTACAATCTATTTACTCCAGCATATGTTGGAAAGTTATAGAAGGATGACTAGTGAAATCAATCCATTCCTTTTAGCTCTGGTTTTGTTTCAGTTTAAACAGAAGTATACAAATATACTTGTCCAATGTCTATGCTTTAACCATTCACCTTACGATGTTTTTACAATATAATTTCCTAAGTCTATTTAATATCTTCATTATCATAAAAACCAACCTATATCCATCTTAACTCCACATCTACCACTCTTAGGGGGATGAAATCTATTTATCCCTCTGAGCACTTGGTAGACCCAGAATTAAGATGGATCTAAGATAGAATTTCCCCTTTAAATAGTCGATACTCACATGAATACCATGGGTCAATTTATCATAAACCTGGAGCTTAAAAATTACTATTAGTAATTTATAAAAATTAATAAAATTAATAGTTGATTTTTATTTTATTTTTATTTTAACCAAGCTAAAATGTTTAACATACATTAAATTACAACATCCATTTTTACTCTTGATCGGATCAAATATTTTTTCACTCTATGCTAGTTTTCATATCACGATATTTGATACCTATTGGGGGTTAGTAGATCCAGAGTAAAGATGGATCTATGTTGGTTTAATTCCCCCATTTAAATAGGCTATATTCCAAGTGAATACCATGGGTCAATACCATGTGCCATTTTGGTGAATACCATGGGTCAATACCATGTGCCATTTTTATTTTTATTAATACTAATATTAAGGTTAATAACGTTTTTTTGCATGGCATTAATCACAATCTAGTTCATGGTATTTGTCCCATAGTATAAATATAAGGTGACTTATGGAGTAAATATAAAAAAATGTTTTATTTGTTTACCTTACCTCTCGTTTATTTATATTTTTATTAATTTACCATACCATTCATAAATATAAGGTGACTTATGGAGTAAATATAAAAAAATGTTTTATTTGTTTACCATATCTCTCGCTTATTTATATTTTTATTAATTTACCATACCTCTTTTACAAATATGGTATTTGGCCCATAGGATTCACTTAAATAAAACCTCTTTCTTGAGCCTTCATAAATAGAACGAGGGTTATGGACTAAATATAAAAAGAGGTTTTATTTATTTACCATACTTCTAGTTTATTTATATTTTTATTTATTTGACTAAATATAAAAAGACGTTTTATTTATTTACCATACCTCCACTTTACTTATATTTTTATTTGTTTACACCCTTGCATGTATATAATGTGACTTATGGAGTAAATATAAAAAATGCTTTATTTATTTACCATACCTCTCATTTATTTATTTTTTTATTAATTTACCATACCTCTTTTATAAATATGGTATTTGGGCATTTGGCCCGTAGGACTCACTTAAATAAAACCTATTCTTGGAAATGGGCGAATGGATTCATTTAAATAAAACCTATTATTGAAAATGGGTGAATGGAAGGTTGTAACTCTTAATTTCAAGGGCTAAATTTACCTTTTTTACTCTCTCCCTTAAAATAAGGTAGGCTATTTCAGGGGATTTGTAAAAATGTACTATGATACAAAATATTCGCGGACTAAAATCACCGCTAATGGAACTCGTTAATAAAACTAGGCAAGAAGATAAATGGTGACCTCGTTTCGTCGACAATTAGGTGAGAGCACTATCTCCATAAAAAATGGGTACAATGCATGTGCAGGGAAGATAACCACTTCCATAGATTGTTCCATAAATTAACCTGTCGGCAGCTGACTCATTGAATCTGCATACGGCATCTGAATACGATAATGAGCGATAAAGACCCTCGACATGAATTTACTACATGCACTGCATTGCACGTAATATCCAACTACTATTCAGTCATATTTTATTCGGCGTTTCGATCCATAGGAAGGTAAAAGAATAAACATGACAACAGAGTCGTAGTAACTGAAATTTCTGCCAAAAACTTGTAGCTTAAAAATGTCTTATTCATCACATTTATATTTCAGAAGAAGATCTTCATAATCATCATATATATATTCGTCGAAGGATTGACCAACTGGTAAAGAAGGTTCTACCAGGCTACCAGCACCTATAATCACAAATCCAAATCTAGTTTTTTTAAAACATATGGTAAAATAAACAGAGAAAACGATTGACACAAATTTGTGTTTTTCTTTGCCGATTGATTATGTACTTGTTGATGTAATTTCAATTCCGTATTACTCATATTTTAATATATAAATTGATTAGACACTACTGAAGGATCAACAACCACTCTTTCATACGGCCTGTCAATGTTAAAGTCGTTTTAATTATTGTCGTAAGGCATTTTTTATATCATTATATCCATTACCTTATCTTGAATTCATGTGCTATTTACCCATTAACGTGATATTTATTATTTGTATTTAATATCTTTGTATTTAATTTCTATTTTCAGACATAAATATATAAATAATTATTTAAAATAAAAAAATTGATCGGAAAATTTTAATTTATATATATATTATTAAGTTTAATTTATATTTTGTTTTCCTTCTTTAAAAACGTTTTCTTATAAGAATGCTCAAGCTTTATGTCATTCCAAGCCCAAGATTTCTAACGCATATCTTTTACACCTTTACTGAGAATAATAGGGGTAACTCACAAATTACGGGAAGCAATAAAAGTATTATTTATTATTAAATTATACATTATTAATTACAGTTGTTTATCATTTTCGATTTTTATGATTTATATTTTTTTTTAAAGAATGTTTTTAAAATTAATCACAATTAATTTTTTCATTATTATTTTGAAAATAAATCATATTAAATGATTAGAAATTTCTACTAATAATTAATAATGTGATTAATTTAAAAATATTAAAAATATATATAATTATATAATTATTTTATAATTAAAAAAATATAAATTACACTCATCTTTAATAAAATAATATATTTAATATATGTAATTAAAATTTTATTTTAGTTTTATATTACACATTTATCACTTAATTATCTGGTTAAAATTGCATAATTTTAAATAGCTTAAAGTCTGATATAATTATTACTCTTTATCAAAGGTTAGAGGATATATTACAATTTCTTCTTTCCGAATGCCACTTACTATTACTTAACCAAATGTGCTAATTACTGTTTTGCTAATTAGAATTGAAAGGATGAAACAGAATGAAACCCGTGGTTAAACATATGTTGTGCTATGCTCTATGGTCATGGTTGAAAATAATTTGTAATATTCGCAATATATATGAAACAAGATGTATTTGTGGACCATCAAATTATTACATGAATGTTAAGGAAAATATGGAAATGATATTTTTTTAATTTTTAATTTATATTAATTAAAAGAAAAATATAATTTATTATTAATTTTAAAATTTATATATATATATATATATATATATATATATATATATATATTAATGTTTTTTATTAT
The DNA here is from genome assembly GCA_031772625.1 of Pinus tabuliformis. NCBI lineage: Eukaryota > Viridiplantae > Streptophyta > Pinopsida > Pinales > Pinaceae > Pinus > Pinus tabuliformis. The sequence continues at coordinate 796,841,116 of CM062817.1, forward strand.
AATATTATTATTATGAATTATATATAAATTTTAATGTACATAGAAAAATATAAAAGTTTCCATTATATATTATTAATATTATTATTTATATTTTCATATTATAACTTAAATTCGTTAAGATTGTATTTTTTTTTGAAATATGTTATGATTAGTTGTTTAGTTGAATTTAAATATACAAAAGGTTTAAAATTATTTGAATATATTAGAAAACAAATTAAGCTAAATTAAGTTGGAAGTTATATAATGTACTACTTAAATTAAGTTAGAAGTGGAACACTAAAGTATTCAAATCATCTTATATGTATCTTAATCTTGCATCTATTAAACCTTAAGAAAGTTTAAATATATGACCATGCAAAATATCTTTTAGAGAGAAAATTTTAAAATTTTTTAAAAAAATTGCATCTCTAGAAATTCGTTCCCTCTTGGTACTTTAGATCCACACAAAGATTTTTTCCAAAAGAGTGGTCACACAAAGTTTGTAGATGATCAACATGATATATTGTATATGCTTAAGATTAACTTGATAATTTAAAAGTTACTCACTATTCTCAATTGGTTCTATATATAAGAAGTATTATCAAGAAGGATACATGCCATCTATCTTCTTCAATTTTTACTATATTGACACAATTTGTAAATGGTGAAGATTATGTATATGTTTATGATTAATAGATCATTTGTTTATTTTCTTTCTTTAGTTGGTTCAAAATATAGAGAGTAATATCAAGAAGGATCAATGCTAATATATTTTATTCAGTTTTTAATATATCATGGAATTTGTAGATGATCAAAATTATGTGTATGTATGAATTTGATGATTCTAAATTGATTTAGTTTTCTCAATTTTTCAAGGCATGGTTTGTCAAGGCATGGTTGAGGCATAGAGAGTTTTAGTTAGAATTATACTTCTTGAATTACAAGAGGAACAATTTGAATAGAAATAACATAGAAATGTTCAACGATCAAAATGCATATTTAAACCAATGCATCCATTTCAATGCACATGTCAATTTCTAGATTTGTTGATTTCAATTTACATGCATTTGTATATGCTAATTTCTATATTTATTTTGTATGCACATACATAATTGTGCATTTCAGTATATATTTCAATTTCAATAATTTGATTTGAATATATGTTTCAATTTGAATTTCTATTCAACTTGTATTTATATTTAAATTTAAATTTAAATTTTTATTTGAGTTTATATTTTCATTTCTATATTTATCTCAATTTTAATATTTTGATTTTTATTCAATTTCGAACACACTAATTTCAACTATATATATTTTTCAATTTCAATATATACTTCAATTTATATCTTCATTTTTATTTATATGTCAATTGTTAATTTTGATTTTGATTTTGATTTACATTATTTTTTATTTCTTGTTAACTTTAAATTTGTATTTTTATTTATTTATTTTTCAACCAAAATTACTACTTCTTACTATGGTTACACTGAGATACATTATCATTCAGTGTCCATCTGCTTATTAATAACTCATTCATAGCATAAAATTATAGATTCCATCTGCTTATTAATAATTCATTCGTAACATAAAATTATAGATGCATATAGTTTAAAATACATGTTAAACTAGTTGTTATAAGATTTTTCTAACATACATGCACATACAATTATGCTCAAATGTGCTGCACGATACTTTGAATTGGCATTCAGTATCTATTGTTCGCATTTTCCTATATCACACATCCCTCCATCTTTCTTTTATGAAATCATTTTTATATAAGGTAAGAGGAATATTTGAAAAATAATGTTATTTAGAAATTTCAAATATTAATTTTATTTCCAATTTCTTTATAAAAAAATATTATAAGTAAAGAAAAGTTAATGTTTTATTTTTCAAAATAAAAATAATATTAGGTCTAAATTTAGATGCAAAAAATAAATTAGTATGGGCAAATAACCAAATTTCTAGTAAGAGATGTAAATTGGAGGAAATTTGCTTTATATTTTTTCATAAAATTTAAAAGAGGAAGTTTGAAATATGTAAATTCTAATTGTGTAAAACTAATATTAAAATTATAATAATGTAGAGTAATAATTGCATCATAATAATGTTGTTATTCTTTATTTTATTGGATCAACATAAATATAATAATTATATTAATTTAAATTTAATTTACATTAATTTGTATTTTAATTTAATTTCTTATTTTTAAGTGAAAACACAATTTTGTAACATTTTAAAGTGGCATAAACAATTACTGTGGTTATTAAGTTTTATTTTATTTTTTAGTGCATTAATTTTCTTACTTTATGTTGTTAAACTGGGCTCAAAGGCCACGATATAATTTGTTACCTAATTAATGGATAATTAGGAGTTGGGGTATTTTAACAAAAAAATGTTTGAAACCGTTAAAAGGAAACAATTACTCATCTGCTCTTGGGAGGATATAGATGGGGAAGGAGTCCAGACAGAGAACATCCCTAAGTTGGTTGAAATAGACTAGTGGGAAAAATACACAATGATAGTGTTAAAGGTGGGGGATATAGACGGGGAAGGAGTCCAAACAGAGAACATCCTTGAGTTGGGTGAAATAGACCAGTGGGAAAAATACTCAATGACAGTTTGCAAGGTACAAGACTTGAGGCTGGATAGTGAGTCCTGAGGCCCAAGATACCTGACTACAGCTGGATTCATTTCAACTGTGACAAGAAGGAAGTGCTCAAGGGAGAGTCTCAACGTAATTGCTAGACTCATGGCTGGGTGGCGAGACAGGTAACTGCTAAACTCGCGGTTGGGTGATGAGACTTTCGAGACAGGATCAGAGTTGCATGATTACAAGTCTTTTAGCATATAAGTAATTCAAATCTATAATTACTATATGTTGGTTGAATATAAAGAAATAATAATTGATTGACAGACTTCATTAAAGATTAAAATTGGATAGAAGTACATTTAGGAATAGAATGGAAATGCTTACATTCAGTAGAATAGATAGTAAAGTTTACAGACAAGTAATGCATGGTCTAGTTATTTTACTATAACAAATAAATACACACAAACCCTTGAAATTGTTAAAATAAAATTTATGATAGCATGTAGGGAATTTTCAGAAGAAGAAATGAGTTATAGAAGGAAAACATTTCTGAATAATGAGAAATCACTATCTATTCATTCAGTTATTACCTTTAAAGAAAAAGCGAGCTTTATCAATCATTACAAGGAAGACAAAAAAAATAGCATGCTCTCCTTCCAGAAGTCGATTTTGGTTGTGACTACCTTCTACGGAATTCGAAATCCATTGAGCCATCCCTGGATGGTGGGAGCAACCAGTTAGACACTGAACAAGATGAAATACTGAAGCAAAAATGCAACCAAAACATCTTATAAATCTAGAGTTGAATAGGGTCGAGGGGTATAGGATACCTGCTAGTGAGGGTGTGTCAGAACTCTCCATTGCGAGCAACAGAAATGGGCATGAAATAACGTGAAGCCACATGTTGAGTGGTGAAATGGGTATGTATTTACTCTTAATTCCATCACCTTTTTCCTCTTTTCTTATCTCTTTCATATCTTAATACTCTAATATATTGATGGATTATGATAAACGGATGAACTATTCTCAGTTAAGATTTACCCATCGTAACTAACTTTTACTCCTATTTATGCAGAAAAACAATGAAAGGAATAGTTGTTGTTCCCTAGCAATGGAACAACACAAACTAACAAAGGAAGAATGGAACACATCGGTTGCGGACAGGTTGGAGGAAGAATCAAGAGGATCAACACTAAATATGAAGGATTTTTGAAGATAGCATTTAGTTGCGAATCCCTTAGGATCGGGAGATCCTGAGGGATCGCTTTGTCTTTTACCTCTTTTTGACTATAAAAGAAAATCATTGTAGGAAGAAAGGGATCAATCTCTGTTATTCTAAATTGTAATTTTAATTTACAGACTCGTGATGTTAGAGAATGCGACCATACTTTAATGCTACTTAAATTCAATGATTAATATATAATTGACATTGTTGTTCATTCGTATTCTTTGAAGTAGCTCAGCAGTGTTCACTGGTGGCTAAGGGCCGGGCCTCTGGTGGATTAAACTGCTTCCTTGTGTTATATATTTCTGATTCTCGCAAGTTTGATTGGTTTGATAATTTTCCCATTTTCTGTGAATTTATCCTATTCACTATTTACCACTTTCCTGTATTGAGGTAGTACAATTTCTTTACATGTTTTACAACACTATCATTTGATTCGATTTATGCTCATTGCAGATTAAATTATTTAGATAGTGAATTGTATTGATTTAATTAGCTATAAGAGTTTGGTTATCGCTATGGAACTCTCAGATGGATATCATTGCCATTTGGATTTCTTCGTAGAGATTGAGTATGATTTAGATTGAATCAACTAAGAAGAGATTGGTTATTCCTACTATGATATTGGCTAATGCTATTGTTAATTGAATTGCTTGTGTGAGATTTGATTACATTTTCAGCAGGGATTGAGTCTTGAAGCTTAGATGTCATATTTCCTTTAATAATTGCAATTTGAGTTTATTAAATGCATCCGTTTACTCTTGTATCAAAGGTTTATACTTCATTTTAAGAAAAATTACTCTCTGGATTGATAGCATGCACATATTGTGTACACTCTTGGAATAAAAGGACTTGCCTAGGTTGATGATTAATCTGGGGTAATTAGGAGTTTTAAAAGACACCTTTTATCACCCAACATTTTGCCTCCGTTGCTGGGGATAGTGTCACCATTTTACAAAGAGTTATGTATATCTGATAATTGCTATTGGGAAAGAATTGGGTATTGAAAATGGAAGGTAAGAACCTGCGTAACGAGCAAGTAAAGTGCTTTCTCCTCCACCGGCTTTTTCAGCACAATTACAGAAAAGTGAAGTAGGTGTTTGATGTTTGTCTGTTGAGAGAGAACTGGGTATTAAAAATGGAAGGTAAGAACCTGTGTACAGAGTAGGTAAAGTGTCTTCTCCCTCGCCTGCTTTCCAGTAGAATTGGTAGGAACTTAAGGTAGAAAAAAACCTTTGAATTTTTGCGTGAATGACTAAGAAGAAAAGACTAGAAAACTATACAATTCCACATCCTAAACGTGAAAAATCTAAGGTGCTGGTGACCCTTGGATGATCAACTTTTATCGAAGAAATCTTAAGAAAAGCTAAATCTCAGCCATTAGTAGGTCCCCAAACCGTTGCTTCCAAACAGCCTACTGTCTCCCTTCAGGCCACAGGCTCACCATCTCTAGCCTACACTGAGGTCCACAGTAAAACTGAAGGGCTGAGTAGAGTTTTCAAGACATTGAAAATTCGTGACCAATTCCCTCACCAGAAGGGAATTCTTGCAACATTCGTGAAGGAGGAGGAGAAACAAAGGAAACAAAGGAACCAAGATCCCCTAAGGTAGTAATTGAGCAAAGGACACCCAGTGTCCCAGTTCAAGGGAGTGTTGTTAAGATCATTCCCACCTCTTCTAGACAACCTAGAGATAAATCTCTAGCTCCAGAAATCCTAAAAGGGTACTGGCATATCTTTGATCAAATGGCCAATAACCCACAAGCACCCCAGACCTCTACATTACAGTATCCTATTGTTGACACAACTATCAACACCCACATGAAAGTTATCCATCTACAAAATATTCCCACCTTTCATGGAATCAATTTAGAAGATCCAGATGCGTTCCTGTTTGAATTTGACATCATATGTTGGGGTTATGATTACACCACCGATCCCCAGAAACTGATGTTGTTTCCCTCCACTTTAAATGGATTAGCCCTGCGTCGGTTTATGGGACTGGGTGGGGGCACCATAAATGATTGGGATCAAGTGAAAACGACTTTCCTTAAAAAATATTAGGAATATTGCAGATCTAGAGAACTAAAAGATGAGATATTCCAAATGGTAGCAAGACCTAGTGAAACTTTGGAAGAGTATGTGGAACGTTTCCAATATAACCTCCAAAGGTCTCCCTATGCAAATCTTCCTCTGCCTGATAATGTGCTAAAAACCATGCTGATTAAGGGGATGAAAGACCAGTGGATAGAGACATTAAATATTATGGGTAAAGGTGATATCTATCAAGAAGAATATGCTAACATTATTGATTTGTGTATCAGGTGCTCGAGGGGTAGTAGAAGACTAAAACCAGCTAAATGCGATATGATCACCAGGGACAACAAAATATCTGGCAGAAGCATTACTCGTACTGAAATCAACAACCTGCTGGAAGATTTCAAAACGGATATCCTGGGAACCTTGACAACACAATTAGACATCATGCAAGCCAAGCAGAAGCGGGCCGAAGCAGAATGGAACCTAGCTATTTTTTTCCCTCGATGTAGGAAGAAACATAGTCATAAAGAATGTCCACTGGATATGGTACATACCTATGCCATATGCACTAAAGAACACGCCATAGAAAATTGCCCATCAATCCTGGGACTAGAAGCAGTCTTCAAAGAAGCAGAGGAAGAAACGGAACCAATCTACCTGTTAACTCAGTGTCACCAATGGCAAGCATGACAAACAGGTATGCCTACTGACCCATATTCATTCTTTCAACCTTCATAACATAATTATCAACAATACGGAGGGGCTACATGGTATAGCTAGCCACCTTTTCCTAATTGGTCACCGCAAGCATTTTCTATGCCACCTTGGTCGAATCAATCAAATCCAAACAATAGTTGGCCAAATTCCTCTTACTTTCCAGCATTTTGGCAGAACAATCCATATCCATCTCAATGACCCACCTCCAATTCACAAAACCAAAACTGACAGTCAAGCTGGCAAAGACCTACAAACTGGCTAGCAGGAACAATCCCCCTGCCTCAACCTACGCTACCAACACCTTACATGTTGCAGCAGAATCCTCAACCCAATCTATGACCACAACTCCCAGCCCAGCCCAACCTAAATCTCAACAATAGAGCAGTCCAGTCGGTACAAATTATTGAAGGGCTAGATCCAGAAACTTAGTTGAGAGAGTGTAATGAACTCAAATTGAGGTATGGACGGATAATCGAGTTAGAGGATGATAAAAATATACAATTAGAAAATCCGCTACCTGTAGAACAAACACCTCAAAGGGAGAATATAGTCAAATAGAAAAGCCATGAACAAACTATTACCTCTTCTCCACCATTCCCAGAAAGATTGATTATACCTCGCCCAATCGAATATCCCAATTTCGATCTCTTGGGAGAATTAAAAAATCTTTGTGTAAAAATACCCCTCCTCCAGGCTATTCAAGACATTCCAATCTATGCAAAAACCATTAAGGAATTGTGTATCAAAAATCCTACGCGGAAAATAAAAGTAACACCAAATGTCCACGTAGTCAGAACTTTGTCAGATCTATTATTAGGCAGAGAAACACTAGTGAAATATGAGGACCCGGGAAACCCTCTAGTCATAGTACAAATAAATGGATGTTCCTTTCCCAAGGCATTAGTTGATCTAGGGGCAGCCATTAATATTCTCACAACAACAACCTGTCAAATACTTGTCATCACAACCTTAGATCCAACTACAACCTTGCTGGAACTTGCTGACCGATTAGTTGTCAAACCAGAAGGGACATTACAGGATGTAATTATGTCTGTAGATTCTTGGGAATACCCAACAGATTTCTTGATTATTAGTCCTAGAAACCGGCTAGATGGACATCCTCTAATATTAGGAAGACCTTGGCTAGTGAACGAAGATGCTTATATAAGTTGTCGAACAGGCAGTGTGACTATAGCAAGAGGAAATAATGTCAAGAACCTAGCTCTATATCCTCCAGCTCATCCAAGCCTAACTATAATAAAAACTAGGAAACAACATGTAACATATTTAACCGTAAATATTCGATCACCACTAACTGTAGTAGATGCTCTTGAATTTTAGAATCAAACAGAAGATGACATTATTAACACTTACATTAACCACCCAGCTGCCATATCTAACCTAAAATGTCACATGATTGAAGCAACCCTAGATAACAAAATTGAAGAAGATCCCTTAAAAGATATCAATGACCAAACAATACCTACAACAACTGTTTATAACAGCTAACCCATTGAAATTGAGCTAGGGAAAGTCCTAAACATTAACAAAAAACTGACTGATGACCAACAGTAGAGGCTTATCTAATTCCTTAGAAAAAATAAAGAGGCTTTCTCTTGGGATTACCCAGATATGAAAGGGATTGACCACCAATTATGTATGCATCACATCTACACTAAGGAAGATGCAAGACCCATTCGACAACCTCAACGTAGATTAAACCCTCACCTAAAGGATGTTAAAGATAAACTATAGAAACTGTTAGATGTAAATTTTGTCTATCCTATATCTGATAGCAAATTGGTTTATCCATTAGTTGTGGTTCCTAAAAAGAGTGGGAAGTGGCGTATAGGTGTCGATTACATAGATCTTAAAGTAATGCAAAAAGATCATTTCCCCTTCTATTCATCGACCATGTTCTAGACACATTAGCAGGTAAAAAATTCTTCTCTTACTTGGATGGCTTCAGTGGCTACAACCAAATCCAAATTGCCCATGAAGACTAAGATAAGACTACCTTTACCTATCCCTGGGGGACATTTTCTTACAGGGTATTACCTTTCGGACTGTGCAATGCACCTGCCACATTCCAGAGAGCCATAGTCAACATTTTTGCAGACCTGATAAACGAGGGACTAGAGGTGTACATGGATGATTTTACACCCTATGGAGATGACTTCAAGTGCGAATTATAGACACTGGAGAAAGTCTTGGAAAGATGTATTGCTACTAGGCTATGCTTAAGCCATGAGCAATGCCACATGATGATGACCGAAGGCCTGATCCTAGGTCATTACATCTTAGCAGCTAGAATTCAAGTAGATCCAACAAAAATTCAGATGATCCTCTTACTACGTACCCCCTGCACTCAAACTGAGGTACGTAGTTTTTCGGGATTTTCTGGATATTATCGAAGATTTATAAATTGCTGCAGCATTATATGATTTGATAGGAAATATAGATTTTATATGGACTGACAAATGTGACATTGCCTTTGAATAATTAAAATGGTTAGTATCAACAACCCCAGTATTACGGGGCCCAAATTGGGATTTACCATTCCAGATTTCATCTGATGCATTAGATACCACCATTGGAGTAGTTCTTGGCCAAGAGGAAGACAAGAAACCCTATGCGATATACTACATTAGCAAAAATTTAACTCCTGCTAAGTTAAATTACACCGTGACCGAGAAAGAGTTTCTAGCTCTAATCTATGCTACTAACAAATTCAGGCACTATATAACAGGATACCTTGTCATCTTGTATATTGATCACTTTGATATCAAACATTTAGCTAATAAGCCTATTACGAATGGAATTGTGACACGATGGTTAATCCTTTTGCAGGAATTTGACGTAACAATCAAGGATTGACCAAGAAAGGAAAATTTGGTGGTAGACTTCCTCTCACGTGTGCCAAGAACAGACGACGCAGTGGCAGTAGAAGACAAGTTCCCTGATGAACACCTATTTGCTGTGACCGTGAAAACATTATAGTACGTGGATTTCACGAATTACCTAGCAGTGGGAAAATTACCTAAGCACCTGATGCCCAGAGAAAGAAAATTAATAGTGCAACGCAACACTCGGTTCTCCCAAATCGGAGGATACCTCTTTCACATAAGAGCCGATATGCATATCCACAAGTGTGTCATGGACGAAGAAATCTATGATATCCTAAAAGCCTGCCAAGATGGACCTTGTAGTGGACACTTTGCAGAATGCAGGACTAGAAATAAAGTCTTACAGTTGGGCTATTATTGGCCCACCATTTTTAAGGACGCCAAGAAATTTGTCCAGGCATGAGATTGCTGCCAAAGAATGGGCCTCCCTGGTTAGTCTGACAAGATGCCCCTGCATCTATAGTTAGTCATCGAACCTTTTAAACGTTGGGTGTTAGATTTCATTGGCCTAATAAACCCATCATCTAATCAAAAGACATATATACTGGTTGCAACGGAATATGTGACTAAATGGGTGGAGGCAGAAGCATTACCAAGGGCAACAGAGGACACATTCATCCATTTTCTTTTCCAAATTTTTGTGCGATATGGCTTTCCCAGAGAAGTAATTACGGATGGAGGGCCACAATTTGTAGGCCATAAGATTGCTGCTACACTAAAAAATCATCACATTTTTCACAGAATCACATCTCCATACCACCCACAGGCAAACAACCAGGTAGAAAGTACCAACAAAGTAATCGAGGCCATTCTAACAAATACAGTCGCCTTGCATACATGTGATTGGGCTACCCGATTGCCAGAAGCCCTGTGGGCATATCAGACGACTTGGAGAAATACCACAGGATACTCCCCATATCAGCTAGTGTTTGGAAAAGAACCTATCTTCCCCACAGAATTTGAAATTCAGACAGTAAGGATAGCCCAAGAAGTAGGGCTGGATTTGAATGAAGCATAGGTTAACAGACTACATCAAATCAATGAATTGGATGAAATCAGGCTATCAGCTCTTCAGCATACTGCACTGATTCAAAAACAAAGGGAAAAATGGTATGATGCCCTCATCAAGAAAAATATATTCCATGAAGGTGACTGGGCACTTCTCTACGATTCTAGGTTCCAAGATTTCCCAGGAAAACTCCAAACTAGATGGCTAGGTTCCTACGAGATACAATAAGTGCACGATAATGGCACCCTTACATTAGCCACCATTGATGTGTTTGGCTACTCTTTTAAATAAAATGGACATCAAGTATGCCTCTACCACAAATCTCTTACAAGGGAATCATTTTGTTAATAGATACGTGAAGATTCTACGATACAAATTCTCGCTGAAGAGGAAAACTCTTCGACAACACCAATCCAGTGAAGAACTTAGTTTTTGAAACATGTACATAAAATTGCTTTTCCATTTTCTTTCAAGTTGATTGGATCTACTTAGAATAGTAGAGATGATTGTTTATTAGTTTTTTCCTATTTTTTCTTTGATGTTCCCTATAGGGAACAACTTCTGTTCCCTACAGGGAACAACTGTTGTTCCCTATAAGGAACAACACTTTTTCGTGAGAATTTTCCTTTGTTGTTCCATATAACTGTTCCCTATAGGGAACAACACTTTTTCATGAGAATTTTCCTTTGTTGTTCCCTACAGGGAACAACACTTTTCGTGTGCATTTTTCTTTGTTGTTCCCTATAGGGAATAACACTTTGCGTGTATATTTTGCTTTGCTGTTCCTTACAGGGAACACCTGCTCTTCCCTATAGGGATTAATACCTTTTGCGTACATTTTTCTTTGTTGTTCCCTACAGGGAGCAGCTGCTGTTCCCTATAGGGAACAACAATTTTCGTGTGTATTTCCCTTGTTGTTCCCTATAGGGAACAACAATTTTTCACGTATTTTTCTTTGTTGTTCCCTATAGGGAACAACACTTTTTGTGTTTGTTTTTCCTTGTTGTTCCCTAAAGGGAACAACTGCTATTCCCTATAGGGAACAACACTTTTTGTTTGTATGTTTCCTTTACTGTTCCCTATAGGGAACACCTGTTGTTCCCTATAGGGAACAACTGCTATTCCCTACAGGGAACAACTGCTATTCCCTATAAGGAACATCACCTTTTTTTTGAGTGTTTTTCTTTGTTGTTCCCTATAGGGAACTTCTACTGTTCCTTCTAGGGAACAACACTTCTTGTGTGGGTTTTCTTTTGTTGTTCCGTTCAAGGAACATCACCTTGTGAGTATTTTTGAGAACACCCTTTCTCCCCTTGCATGATCATCCCTAGACCATCCCAGTTCACTCTTTATGATCCTCTTTATGGCATAAAAGTACAATACATATTTAGGGACAAGAAGTATGGAGTCTACTAGAACAGACAAATATATTGAATATTATCATCTTTAACAAGATTGCTTTTTGATGATCGAAATAGAAAGGACACAATTATGTATATCACTTCACTGTCCTCATTTCCACTATAAATCAAACTGATTGATTATCTATACCATGCTGGTTCTCCCCTATCCTGTATAACTCTCTCTGTTTATTATCAATAAGATTATGGGCATATTTTTTCTATTGATATGTTCAAACTTCTTCCACCATTCCTACTCTTAAGGAGTGTTGAGCCACCCTCTATATATAAAATGGTGAGTGTTTAAAAAAAAATAAAAAACTAAAAAAAAAATAATATATATATATCTATATATATATATATATATATATATATATATATATATATATTCACTAACAATTGTGTGATTTTTTTCCATAGATGGAGGATAGGGGGTCTCATCATAAGCCAACCTACCATGATCATAAAGAAGGAGCAAAGTGACATCCTCACTATGGCCACCACACCAGGGATATGATCCAATGGATGCATCAAGAAACAAAGTCCTTGGTACCGGAGGTCTCATCACAAGTCGGCCTGACTACTTTCACTACTTCCCAGTGAATGGTAATGTGTTCATCTGGTTACCATGCCAACACATTGGTCTCTACTATGGACATCATAATGCACTTCCCTAATTATACATAGAGGACCATGGTTCCGAAGGGTTAGAAAGCAACTTTGTCGAGGCTGTGGATGCCTGCAGGCAACAGAAACTTTGTTGTTGGTATTGAAGTTTTATTTTCCATATCAATAATTATAATAATACCCACTTCTTATGCTTTTATCTTTTCTACGGAGAGATTATGTCCCTAACTTACCTTGAACCTTTATGCATGGGTTAATCTTTTAAAATCAATCACAACAGTTTAAGTGGAATAACAACGGTAAAGTATTATTTCCTGTGTATGTTGTCCTTTTTCTTTATCGCATCACCTGAAGACATCTTATGATTTATTGATAATTCTCATTACATGCCTTGTCTTCATCACAACAATATCCTTTATGATCCTTTCATTAATATGCGTACCTTGCCACTTTCATTACGCAATCCATCACCCCTGTACTTCACCAGTAGCGTGTTATCCTTTCATTCATTCAGTCGTAGGCAACCTATTATTTCGAAAGGGGGCGAGGACCTCCAGTATACTTATGCATGCGCTGTCATCTTTTCATTGAATTTTGCAGAACAATACGACATCCCATGATCACAGAGCATGTGGCATAGTAACAATCCTCGATAACGGTATTTATGTTTATAAAGTATCACCTGATAGAGCCATTACAACCATTTCCTATTCCATCTCTCAGCTTTGTTGGTTGTTGTGTTTTCCCCACTACACTAATTGTTTGCAGAATTCAAGCATCATGGGAGGAAGAACAGTGCGTGGAGAACCTTTAACACTAGCTGCCTTCGTTGAAGCTAGGGAAATTCTAGCTCATGTAGGATGGACAACATATTTTACAAGATTTCAATCCCCCAATGAGGAAATAGCCATCGATTTTTTATGGCATCTACAGAATGGACAATCCATGGTAAGAGGTGGACAAATCATTGTAATGGACGTTGTGATAGAAGAAGCGTTTGGGTTGCCAACAGAAGGACCAGTATGGGCTGGCGAGCGATTAAAGCTGCATGACGTTATAGAGGCTTTTAGGGACGAAGGACAAGAGCTAATCAATAAGGGAAAAGGCATTCGGCCATCTTCTCTTGGAGAGCCATGGGGAGAATTGGCATGAATTTTCTAGAAATATATTACCTGTGATGGGCATAAAGACGTGGTAAGGTCGCGACAACTCAAACCTTTAGTGGTTTTAAAACAAAAATGCTCTGTTAATTTGCCTACACTGTTGAATTCATTACTACACGACACTGCTGAGAGGCTGATATGGTCCCAACACATAGAAACAATAGTTAGCCACCATTAGCTGATCAAGTTAATAGTTAGCTATAACCTTGCCCAACAATAATCAACCAGGGATGATCTAATATTGACCCTCGAAAGAGGTGAAGCCCTGCTAGCACCTAACCCTGTTCCAAAAAGAAAGAGGACCACCCTTTCAGGAAGCATACCTCACAAACACAAATGATCCACAAGGTTGAGGTCAAAACAGGGAGTGTATGAAAGTCCTCAAGGTAACGCTAGTCAACCCATAGAATTACCCAGCCTAGTAAGTGAATAATACTTGCAGCTAGAGTTAGAAGGACAAGATAACCCTGAACCAGATGTCGACGAAGGAACAGGGCATTCTAAAGATGAATAAAGAAATGAATTGGGACTTCCCCCAACACAAAATATGAGCTCCCAAGACAATCTGTTGCATGATTTTGAGACAGGGATGGCCCAGGTCCTGGCCAACATGAATGTCTACATGCAGCCTGAAGGACTACTCAATCTTAACTTAAGAGAAACCCAATCTCTTGGGAATTCTGGCTATACCAGAATTCTATCTCCCTCAAAAGATACAAGCCATGAAGCAGAAAAAAATGGAGAGGCCATTGAGGAATTAGAGAACCAATCTGGTGACACGCTCCTAGTGGAAAACAACCATAAAGGTCTAAACACAGAAAACATAGGCCAAGAAGAAGAAACAGAGACATAGATTATTCAAGAAGCTGATAATCAATCTGGAGACATGGTCTTATTGGAACAAAGCCAAGGTGAACAACCAGGCTCTTTACAGACATAAGCTATTAACGAGACTATCAATAGACCAGTTACTCCTCCGAAAAGGTATAGAGCAAAATTGTAGTTAAGAAAAGAAAAATAGAAGCTTTGCAAGATGGTCAAAAGGCTCCAAAGAAAAATAAAAGAAATCACAACGGGAATGGTTCCCAATGTAGGTTTTAACCCTGTACAGAAATTACCTGCATACGAATTCTAAAACATAGAAAATAAACAATGCGAGAGCATAACACATAAAACACATATACATATAGATTTCCCCTGGATTCTAAAACTGAGACTACCAGCTTGATTTTCCATTATGTTCCTTTCAATGTTACAATACATATTTATACACGGCGAAGCATCCAATACCATGGACCGAAAAACATCGCATCCAAAAAACATGTGCAAAAATCACACACAAAACCATAGCTGGGTTCGCCCAACCTAACATAGGGTCCAAAATCAAAATTTTCAGGGGCACTGCCCCGGACCCCATAAAGTGGGGCTATGGGTACACCTCAAACCCCATGTGACCCTGCCCCCCCACTACACAATCAACACAATGAAGGGGGGCTCCGTCCCCCCTCCAACGTCTCGGTTAACTATGTGGGCTAGTTGTGGAAACAATATAACATAAGTCAACACTGAATAATACCCCGAAGATAGTAAATGCGGGCGTACAAACATAATTATATGAAGAGAGGGCTACAGGAACTCAAACTGAACCCATACCTACTCAAACAGTCATCACTCAAGAGGAACATCATGCAATTTTAGTAGACGTAGCTACTCAGACAGAGGACATAACCTCTTACAGCATGGCTACTTAGACGGAGGTTTGGACCTCCCATAATAAAGAAATACAAATAGAAGATATCCCTTCTCATAGCATAAGTACTCAAATAGGCATATAAGCCAAAGGCATCATGACACACAATGACCCCATTATACTAAATCTTCAGGAAGAATTGGCACAAGCTTGGCTCATGTTGGAATGACTTGAACATGAAACCATTTCCCGTCAGAAATATCAAGAGCTGTAGAAATAGATTCGAGAAATGAATACAACAGAGAGCGAGACTTTCGATATATTCAAAAAGGCAGAAGAAAAAATAGAGAAGATCAAGCTTAAACTAGACAGAGTCATAGGTTAGACAAACACCATCTGCTCACTATATACGGATGTCCTGGCATGCAGGTCTCCCACCACCAATTATGCCTTGTTTTTGTTAGAACGATACATGTTGTTGAAAATTAAAGTCATGAGAGCTGGTAAACCAATTGAATTAAGAACAATTGAATACTTTATAAATTTCTGCAAGCAACATGGTGTGAAGGTCTGAAGGCTTCTTTGTGAGTTTTACCTGCACAATTTTGTATTAGAGAACGAGGTGGAAAAGAACCCTAACCCTTTTGTAGGAGATGTTCAATTCCAGGCCTTTATTTCATTTACAGTTAACCAACTCAAATGGTTTAAAGCTTATAATGCCCAAAGACAAGAACATGGATTGGATCTTTGTGTAAGAAGTGAACCTAAGCACCCTTTACAAATGTTTGCCAACCATAAGAGTCTGATGAAACGAGAAGGGGTGATTAAAATTTTAGTGCCCATCCATAAGGAGATTGTACAGAAAGGAGTATCATATTTCCTCTCCATTCCAGAAAGCTCTTTGGCTACATTTAAGCTCAGGTGGATGGTCTCCACTAGTAGCGTGTAGGATAGGGAACCATTTAGTTACAAAAATATTAAAGCAGCTGCGGCCTGTTTGGTCACCTATAGCAATTTTATTTTGATAGAAGGACCTTATTGGTTAGGATGTGAGTTTCATAGCCCCATTATTTGGTATCCCCTTGAAGGTTATCGGGCTAACTATGAATTTCTTGAAGGAAAGGAAGGGTCTGCCTTTGCGCTTCTGGCTCAACATCATGGTTTTAGAACTATTTTTGACGCTCCCTCTCCAGCCTACTCTTTAACTGCACTACATAAGAACTACTTACTTTTCATGAGGATATGAAACAGGGTAAGCAGGGGAGTATGTTAAGTGACGAAATGGGTATGTATTTACTCTTAATTCCATCACCTTTTTCCTCTTTTCTTATCTCTTTCATATCTTAATATGCTAACATATTGATGGATTATGATAAGAAAAAGATGAACTATTGTGAGTTAATATTTACGCATCGTAACTAACTTTTACTCCTCTTTATGCGGAAAAATGATGAAAGGAACAATTGTTGTTCCCCAGTGACGAAACAACACAAACCAACAAAGGAAGAATGGAATGCGTCAGTTGTGGACAGTTCGGAGGACGAATTAGGAGGATCAGTGCTAAATAGGAAGAATGTCTAAAGATAGCATTTAGTTGCGAAACCCTCAGGATCGGGAGATCCTGAGGGATCACATTTATCTTTTACCTCTTTCTGACTATAAAAGCAAACTATTGTAGGAATAAAGGGTTCGATTTCTGTTATTTTAAATTGTAATTTTAATTTACAGACTCGTGCTGTTGGAGAACACGACCATATTGTAATGCTACTTAAGTTTAATGATTAATATATAATTGACATTGATGTTCATTTGTGTTCTTTGAAGTAGCTCAGCAGTGTTCGCTGGTGGATTAAACTGCTTCCTTGTGTTATATATTTCTGATTCTCACAAGTTTGATTGGTTTGATAATTTTCCCATTTTCTTTGAGTTTATCCTATTCGCTATTTATCGCTTTCCTGTATTGAGGTTCTAAAATTTCTTTACATGTGTTACAACATTGTCATTTGATTTGATTTATGCTCATTGTAGACTAAATTATTTAGATAGTGAATTGTATTGATTTAATCAGCTGTAAGAGTTTGGTTATCGCTATTAAACTCTCAGATGGATATCATTTCCATTTGGATTGCTTTGTAGAGATTGAGTATGATTTAGATTGAATCAGCTAAGAAGAGATTGGTTTTTACTACTATGCTCTCGGCTGATGCTATTGTTAATTGAATTGTTTGTGTGAGATTTGATTATGTTTTCAGTAGAGGATTGAGTCTTGAAGCTTAGATGTCATATTTCCTTTAATAATTGCAATTTGATTTTATTAGCTGCATCTGTTTACTCTTTTATCAAAGGTTTATACTTCATTTTAAAAAACATTACTCTCTGAATTCATAGCATGCACATATTGTGTACACTCTTGGAATAAAAGGACTTGCCTGGGTTAATGATTAATGTGGGGTAATTAGTAGTTTTAAAAGACACCTTTTATCAACTAGCACCACCAAGGGCCAACCTTATTTTAGAGCTATGATAAGGAAAAACCCAACAACAAATGAAACCAAAATCGGCTGGATGCGGGAGAATGAGGTAGATGGTAAACCCTAACCCCTCCCTACCGTTAGATCGCCCTCCAAAAATCAATGGAAGCGGATCAGGTCAACTATCACAAGTGAAGCCAACTCTTTGATGGACACATGCAGATAGATTCGTCATGCTCATGCCGTGTGTAATAGAGTACATATAACAATTAACTAAGGTCTCATCATGGACGTCAATACCATTTGGAAGCTATGTGAAGAGTAATAACGACCTAGCAAGAACCTCGTTTATCGTATTGTATTAAATATAACCAATCACAACAAATAAGTCATCATGACGCCATTAACGATAACTCAACCTTTGATACATTTACAAATAAATTTTTTGATATTCATATATTTATTTTTGGAAACTGTATTTGTAGTGTTACAAATTTACTATTTTTTTTAATATGAAAACATCTATTTCATATTGAGATATTAAACTATACAGAAACACTTAATGCAATAAATATTTATATGACATCTCACATCTAATGAATTTTAAAAACCACATAATTTACCCGAGAAAATAAAATGAAAGAGAACAATGATAACTTCTAATAAATAGACCCATATATCTTTTAAATAATATGTTTAAAAATACATTTCATATTAGTATGAAAATAATGTTGTATATACAATACATCTTAAAAAATTTATATGAAATAATGGATCATTTAGTCAAAGGGGTTACGCTTAAGATGAGGTGTATTAGTATTTTCATACAATCATGTTATGAATATTATTCATGAATATATTGAAAAATGGATCATTTACTAAAAATGGTTAGCTTTAACATAAGGTGGATTAGTCTATGTGGAGAACCATATATTAACCATGAATGTGGAGAAGAATCTATTAAGTTTTTTTATGAGGTTTCTTTTATGGATTATTAGTGCTTCAAAGACTAAAAACAAATTTATAACTAATTCGCACTTTCCAATCATTTTGTTTCCTTAATGTATAGGAACTACAACATTCAATCGTTATCTTTGTTGAGGGGTATTTCTTTGTTGTCCATTCCTTAGATATCATGAGACGTGGCTTAAAATTCCTTGTCGCTTTGTGTACTTATTGTTTATTATATAGTTAATACGTTATGACCAAACCCCACATTTTATTATATCCTGGAAGAATGGTTCAATATGGTTACATGGGATATTGCACATTTAGGCCAAGTTAGATTTAATCGTGATTTTTATTATGTGTGATTTTAACCATACACATTAATATGATTAGCTTATTTTGCTTCAATCAATTGGTTTTCGATTTATGGATCATGATTGCTTTTTTTCTTGAGAAGGTATGCTTCAGTCACCGTGGCTTGTTATAGAATTTCTATTTAATTATAATCTAACACACCTCGGTCTTCATGACCTTTACTAGACCCTGTCTCTAGTTGTCAGATAGTGCACCTTATCATGTAATATCTGTTAGATTTATAAGCTAGTATGCATGCATCACAAAGAGATTCATTAAACCTCTTTTGGGAAGAGAAAATTAGGCATACTGACCATTGAGGGATACATTCCTTCATTATTCAATCCTTAAAATGACCTTTATGTTTTGGAAAAACACAACAAAACAATATTATTAATTCTGGCCTAATATTGTACACACTTACTCACACCATACATCACAATGTATCCCATTATATAAACATGGAATCCCTAGACTCAATCGATATAACAACATGGAACATAGAGACTCTCACTAAGCCACAACTCACTTGCATTTGAAAACAATGAATTCTAGAAGAACATCTCGTCAGTCACATAGATCTATATCATTTCATAACACCTAAGAAGACAACTCAACAAACCTATCACATTTCAAGACTCTTTCATTTCTACATTATTCTAATGCCCCTCCTTAATGGAGAAATGGATTTGCTACAATATACAATAATTCATGCTTGTCTAAGTCTCAGATATGCTTACCAATATGACTCAAATTTTTCATTTTGACTTTCTTTGCTTCAACATACTCATGGAATTTCTTCTTGGACTTATTACTCCATACTTTGATGCTTTCAACCTGCATAGTATTCTTCGTACTCCAGATCATGAACTCTAGATATTCGTTCTTATTGCAACTAGGATGATCCCAATCCATTTCAACTCGTTTTTCAACAAGCTCATTTCCATCATGAATAGTTTTTTGTTCATTGGACATCTCCCACATCAATGCATAATAATGTTTAATCTCTTCAGGACTCAATACATGAAAATTTCATTAACATTTTCATTTTCTACATCATCCATATTGTCTTCAACATTCATTGCTACAAATTCTATGAAGACATCATTAAATCATGGTGCGAAAACCATTCTTCAAGGAACTTTAATTCTTCTTCAAATTTTGTCATTTCTTCCTCATTGCTGTTAATATCTACACAGTAGGAAACATTCATGAGATTCACTAAATCATCATCATTTGAATTATTTTCATCTTCCTTTATATTCAGAGTTTCCTCCATTTCTTCATCCCTATCCTCTGCCAAATCCTCATTATTTTGCATAATCAATTTAATCTTGGTCTTCCAATTATTCTTCAACTTGGGTTAATCCTCCATTGTGTAATTTATCTATGAGATTCTTTTTTCGTAACATTTGGAACCAAATTTCTCTTGAAAGTTGTTCATTATCATATTTCACTTTAAGTTCTTCAATTCCTTCACTCTCTTTTCCTATAACCTTCTATGTGGATTCTTCTAGTGACTCTTCAGACATCTTTCTTCCCCTCACATTGTACTTCATCTCTGGAATATCCCAAAATATTTTTGCATTATGTACCTCACCATATTCATGCAAAATACTAGACAAGATGTTCATCTAGTGCTCAACAATGCTACTATACCTTTACTCTATTCTTGGGAATCTATAGAAGTTTCTTGAACAAATTCCCATAAATCTACTCAGCCAAGAAGTCCCTCCATTTTAATTGTTCAAAGTTTAAATTTTTTAAGAGTGAAAGATGGAAAAAATGGTATTAATTGTTTCAATATCGCAACAGGTTCTTTAAATCCTTCATTGATCGGGTCTAGCTCTATATTCTGATCCTCAAATATGGGTTCTTCCACTAAAAACATTCCTTTGATTCTTTCGCCTCAACTGTTTCAGTTCTCTCCAAAACTGCTTAATTCTCTTTTGCCGACCCATCACTAATATGCTTTCTCATGTCTTTTTCACACTGATACCAAAATAGAAAACACATATTTTAACACAATAAAAAATCTTATTAATTCAGGCCTAAGCATGCACACACTTTCTCACACCATACATCTCAATGTATCCCATTATATAATGATGGGATCACTAGCATCAAAGTTATTTTCTTCACCAGCTAGATGTTTATGCCAATAGAAATACGAACCCTTGACTATCTAAAACACCACGATATGGAGTCAGGGTCGCACCTTGCTCACAAGTCTTTAGAAAATGCAAAGACGGGTGTACTCTTGACTTCACAAATTACAGAGTTTAAATTCCTGAAAATTCTCGTTGTAAACATTACAAAAAAAAATGTAACTTTTATATTGATTATTAAACAAAATTCCCTACAAAATTGCAATGTGAATTCCAATAGAACTTCGACCCGTCGACTATTTAAAAGTAGAAAATATGGATTCAGGGTCGGCACCTTGCTCACAAGACTTGTGGAAATGGAAATATGGACCGAATTCCAATTAGTTGTGGTCTGTTTCTACTGGTCTATGTCTACAAGATTGCATTCAAAGCATCAAAGTTGGACCCCGCAAGATTGCATTGAGATTATTGCACCTCGATTTAACACTGAAACGTTGGCATTATTTTCATATTTACCCACAAACTCCATAATTTTTTGTTAAGAAATAAAATCACAAATTAAATGTGAAATTCATATCAAAATTAAAAGGTGTATCATTGAAAACTCACCAGATTTTCATTGGTAGACTCAAGCAATTTTCTTCCCTCGAACGCTATATTAACACCCTCTCACAAATTTTCTCCTGGATGGAGGCACAAACATGGGCATTCCATCTTTAGTGATGGTCACAATTCAAATAAAATAATGAAGAGCCTTTGAATATGAAATAGAGCTACAAGATTGCATTTTTAATTCTAATAGAAATCCGACCCCCCGGCTATTTAAAACTAGACAATAGGGAGTTGGCTTTGGGCGCTTGATCATAAGACTTGCAGAAATGGAAAGACGAGATGACTTTCGCCTTAGTTTTGGTCAGTCTACATCCACAATATTGCATTAAAAGCATCGAAACATGACCCCACAATATTGCATTGATTTTATTCCACCTTAATTTAACACTTTAACACTGAAACATTGGCATTATTTTCATATTTACCCATAAAGTCCATAATATTTTGTTAAGAAAAAAATCACGAATTAAACCAAAGTTTTCTCACGAGATCTCGAAAAACCTTATCAAACATGACTTTCAGATCCAAATTAAAATGTGTATCATCGGAAACTCACTAGATTTTCATTGCTACACTCTAGCAGTCCATTTTCCTCAAATTTTATATTAACACCCTCTAACCACTTTGCTCTTGGCTGCACACACAAACATGGGAATTCCAACTTTAGTGATGGCGACAATGCCAAGAAAATACCGTAGAGCCTTTGAACAAAAAAGAAAGGTGGAAACTGCAAAAGGCTAGTTTCATTGATTATGAATGCGGTTATTGATAATCCCCCAGTGGATTGTCCACCAACACTACTAAATCCAAGTTTACGCCACCATACTTCAGAGCAAACGAAAACTAGCTCCCAACCAAACTCAATCAATGAGGACATGCACACAGAATCTGGTTGCCTGAATCCTATCCATCGTACAACTCAGATGACATCCTCCCTAGAAACCCATAGTGGCTGACCCGACGATGCACTATCATCACCCAAAATTTGACATAAAAAGAATAATGTTTACTATATAAAATTGGAAAAATTATACAGTACAGAAAAACTAATACATAAGAACCGATCCTAGATGTCACTGTGTAGCAGTGACATAATTATTAATGGGAAGTGATGACATTCCAAAAATGCTCTCACTATCAACCTTAGATTTTCAATTGTTTGTTTTCTAACAAATTTATGGGGAGAGAAAGCATTAAATGGATTTTTTTATTTTAAAAAGCATTAAATGGATTTTTTTATTTTAATATTGTTGATTATTTTATTTTTTTTTCATTTTCATTTTGATTATTATTATTTTAAGTTCCATTATAGTGACGTCATACATGTATGGAATTTATACACATAAATGAAAGAAATAAATAATTTACGTATGGGATATATTATTTATATGCAATCTAATTTTTTTATGTTTTGTCTTTTTCCTTTCGGTATTTTTGGATGAGTTATGTTCAAATTTACGCCAAATATGATTGGAAGAGTAAAACATCTAATAAAAAATTGAAAACCCTATCAACAAATTTTGAAAAAAAAATAAAAAAACATAGGGCAATTAAGCTTGTACATTTTTATTAAATAAAAGGGCTAATCACTTTTACTATACACTGACATATATGGGGGTTTTAGTTTCACTAAAATGTTTTTTTTTGTTTTTAAGATGTCTGAGTTGTGACATCACTGTAGGCTTACCCTATGGCTTGAGACACCATGACCAAAGGGAATCTAAGTCGACAAAATCACTCAGGGATCACACCAAGCCTAGGCCACACCAACCCTTAACATGACTATATTTTTCCCACAAATTTTTGAATGGGTAACCTTCACATCATGAAGTGACTTAAAAGTATACCCAATCATCGTCTACTCTATAACCCGTGGGAAATTTCGCCAAAATATTTTTTATATGGTTTAGCTTATTTGTGCTCTATTTTTGCTTGTTCTTATAATTTTTATATCTAAACACAATAATTACAATAATAGATTCTTGTTTAAAAAAAATCGCCATATTGTAAAATATTAATAAGAAATCTAAACTAAAGACAACAATTATTGTAACAACCTCAACCATAATCTACCTAACAAGAGAATAGATACATTTCTATTGTTTTTTATTAGATATTGTGGACAATTTCAATATTCTCAAATGATATTTTGATATTTATGAGTTTCAAATGACTATTTAAGAATTCAATGGCTAAGAATAGTATATAATAACTCATTTAATTTTATATGCCCTTGATTCCTAGAATAAATTAAATGCCCTTGACTCCTAGAATTGAAAGTAGTTGAGAAGCTTTGAGATGCTTATTAAAGTAGTCGTTACCCAATATATATATAAACTATGTTGTTTACCTTTCACATGATATACTTACTTAGTAACTAAATTATTATATTATTAACTTTTTATCCTAAGTTATTTATATTTAAAAATATTTCATGTGAATTATATGTTACTTGGTTGGAACTTATATATACACATATTTCATAAATTCATTTACTATAGAATAACTTATCTATAAATGCTAAGCATTGTCCTAATTGTAAATACTGCATTTGTAACACCCAAATGGATTTTGTTTTTAAATATTTCTTACTTTAGACATTGAAGTAATAAAACAACGCTTTTTATGGTTAAACATTTACTTTTTATACATTGAATTTGTTATTACATTTAATGGTGATGGAAGCCATGATAAGACTTATGTGATAATGTAATTATTTTATTATTATCTAATTTAATAAATAAATTGTTTGGAAATGCTGAGGAAAAATCACCAGAGGAAAAAGCACTAGAGTTCTGAAAAGTTGTGGTGGTGAAGTCCACATGATAGACCTTCCCTAAAAGTCTCCTAAAAGTCCCTAGGAGAAAAAAAATAAAAAGAAAAAAAAAATTAACTTAATGGGAGATAAATCTTATGTTAATCACTTAGTTGGAGAGAAATACTAAGTGTGGTTAAATAAAGCATTGCGGGAGAGAAATATGTACTTTAAAGAAAACAAAAAGGGATCTTTTTCGAAAAATAAAAATAAAACATAAGGCCTAGGCATAAGGTTGGAAGAACTTAAAATAAGACGTTGCTAAAAATATGTAGGGAAAAAAACTATTAGAAAAACCACCTAAGAGTCAAAGAGGTTGATTATTCTAGAGGCAAGAAACACATAGCTCGGGGGGAACTGGCAGAGGTATTTCATGGTTGGGTGGAACGTGCTCCATTAATGAATATTACCCAAGTGTTGGTTTACGATTGGATGAGAATTATTGGTCTATTTTACATTTAATACTGACTTACTTATTTCTTGAATTGTTAGGAAAGGATACAAAAGTTTTGATGAAGTTTACATGTAAAATTATTGTGCACATATATTGACTAATGTCAATTAATTATTTGAATGCATGCATGAATATATGATATAACTGGATTCAATTTTTTTTTATATACAATTACATTCTCCATTATGACTTATGAGTTCAACATAAAATTATTAATATGGGTATGAATAAAGAGAATATTAATAACTAATGAACAATAGATCAAGGAAGTGTAAATGAATGACTGTGTAAAGGACAAATGCATGTTTGTGTTATGGATTTATGATAAATAAAGAATAATGGATTGTAAATGTATGGATATGATGGTATGAAAACATATAAATATGATTATATTAATTCTTATTAAACTCTATTATTATTCCTTGATTAGTAAGTTCGTGTGCATACCTATGAAAGAAAAGACAAGAACTATTATAGATCGATAGATCTTTGGAGAAAATTGTGAAATAATTAATGAAATGAATGAAAATAGAAATATTTAATGAGAAGGAACTATGATAGTAATTGCATTACAATTCTGACAATACATAATTACAGGATTATTAGATTTTTCTATTATTTTGAAAGATAAAGAAAATTTAATAACAAAATAATTTATGCAATAGTTTTGATAATAATGAAAGGAACACTCTAACTAGTAGTCGAATAGTCTTAGCTCTAAAACCATAATTTGTTTGTGAGTAGTTGTTTAAAGTGTGTCAAAGAGAATGATACTATATAAAAATACTATAGGCACTTGTCTGATCTAACCCAGTTGACCAAAACGGTAGAATATGTTCTGAAGACTATAAACCTATAATATGTCTTTAGATAATATGTGAATTGTTGTCCTTAATAGTAGTAATGAAGGGATAAATTACCCACAATTCAAAACTATAGTCGTTCAACTTTAGTTATAAATAGATAGATATTTTATATATTATATCTAGTATAATAAGGAAAGGTGTGAAACTCCTTCATAAAGGTATTGAGTAAATTAATAAAGCAATTCAGTATATTTTTAAGGAAGAACCAAGATCAATAGAAAATTTACAGTATCACTACTGTTATTATACAGAACCTTATACATAACAAATTGGTATACCATAATGACTATAGTAAAGTGAATGCAGTAAGAATAAACAGACTGATATCCCCACTTGACTAGTAAACAACTACTAGTTTGCTGACCCTACAATCCACAATTCACATGGAACAAATTCTTCTATGGAAATAAAATATAAATATGCAAATATATGAAGTAGTAAATAGGTTTAGGCCAATCAATTATTGATATCTAAGTATACATAGAAACAATACCTATTATTGTTATAAATATAACCTAGATGCTATCAGAAAAACAATTAAATGATAGAGATCATAGTGATCGCAAATGGGGATATACTAAATACAAATGACATGAGAATAAGTAACCACTGTATTATATAAAATAATTATAATTATTATAGAAAATAACTTTGAGGGTCTGTACCAAGATGCCAAAAAGAACATGTGTATAATAAAGTTAAAGAGACAACATTTTCCAACTGAAGTATTTGAGAAAAAGGAGAAAACAACAATAAGAATCTAACTATGAATATTGGACATTAAGCCCTTGATCTTTCATGATGCTAGGTCATCCAAATGAGAGGAGAAACCCGTAACAGTGCCAAACTATAGAAAATTGTTGGAGTCATAGTGTTGAAGATCATAGACTCTAATCTTTCACAAACTCAATAAAAGATATAACAAGTTTCCTCATGACACCTAAAATGGGAATAATTTGTCTTAATTATTGCTAAATTGAGTAAAAATGAAGATCCTGACAAATTAATGACAATAAGGTTGTGGAAAAACCTTGACATATATGAATCAAAAGAGTATTATGAATCTCATAAACTAGCCTAAAAAATAAAAGAAAGGGATCGCTACTACAAATTATATCATTGAAAATGCTCAAATTACATATTACCCACAAACTGAAATTACAATAAGAAACCATGCTACCTAAAATAATTGACTAGTGAGGGCAGTATTTTTCTGAGGGACCTACACAAACCACCAGAAATTAATATATGTAGATAGAGGGTTGGGTAAAAGAGTTTAAATCCTAGTGAACTAGATTGAAACCCGAGGGATGATTTCAAGCTTAGAAACCAAAATTTGTTCCCCGTATATTTGACTATTCAACAATTAAAATATCTAGGTACATGAGAAGAAAAAAAATAGGCATGGAAAATATAATATAAGCATAGGTGTGTAGAAAAAATATAAAAAAGAAGATTTGATAATAAAACTCTCTTCCATGATAGGGAGAATATTTTCAAACGAAATAAGGAGAATGAATAGGGGTTTTAGAATATAACATTCTACCTATTCACTAAGCGTACGAGAGAAGTCCCAAATCCTTCATCGTCATTACCACCTGAGTGTGAGGGATGTCGGGATTTTGGAAATAAAAATGATCCAAAACTAATTTGTAACGACCAAGAAGAAAAGATAATGCTAATGTTAGGTTCCACACACCTAAGGATGAGTTTTCGAATTATTTAATGAACCACAGAGTAAAAAATTCAAAACATCACTCGTAGATGTAGAATATTCCCACCTGCGACCATAACAAGTATGTTAAATAACTATTGAAGGAGATTTTATTGCCAACAAAATAGTACAAAATCATTAAAAATAATATCACTGTAATTAACTAGAACAAGAATATACCTGGTTGACAGGGTCATTGAATCCCTTTTCCACTAGAACTCTAGTGGGAAAAAGGTGATTTGAAATCTAAAAACATGGCAAAGGAGTAGACAATAATTTGAACTTGCAGGTAATTCCTATCACTTGTAAAGAAGTGCTTTGTTGCACACCAAAAATCCAAATGAAAACCAAACAGAACATTATTGAAAGAGAAATATTATTAGGGTTGGCATAAAGGTAATATGAATCATTCAATCAAAAAAATATGCATGGCCACTCTTCAAAATTCCCATTAAATATGTCATGTGATAGTCACGCGGGCTAAGCCACATGGGCCATGCTTAGTGCGCCAAGTGGATTGTGCCTTAAAGTAGGGGAAACATGCCAAATTTAATCCCACAAGAGACTTGAAGTTATGAAAATACCATTTAAAAGACCCATGAGAACTAGGAAGGATACAAAGTGTGAAATACACGATGTATTAAACCATGGTATATATGTCATATGCAGCTGTGGACTTTAACAAGGAAATTTCATATTATGATAATTCAAAGGTGAAGGGATATTTTAATTAACAAAGAACGATACATAAGTACATAATGAATTTAAATACCAAAAAGGAATCATTAATAATGAGTGAAGGCATATTGTGGTTGGAAAATAAAATTCTACCTGATAAGTTGATAATATAAAAGTGAAGGGTGAAAGGCATAATAGTGACTTATTTTAATAGATACAATTTCTTAACGACAATAGTTAATGTTAATTATGTTAGAACTCAAGTAAATATAGCAAAAGAAATTTGTTTTTGGGTTTACAAATTAGCTATGTTACATATGGTAGCAGAGTAGTTGTTCTGAAATCTAGACCTAAGGGAAAACCACATTAAGAGAATTAAATGCATACGTTGTGATATAATTGAAGATATGGAAAACTAATGCATGTGTGTTTTTATCGTAAGGTACAAGAGCAAAAAAGTTTAACGTTAAAAAATCATAGAAGCCGCAAACAGTCTCATGCTGAAGAAGTGCATGTGGAGCTGGGAATAGAAGAAACACCTCCATCCACTCAGTTCTTGAAAATAGTAATATACTTACACAAATAATTGACTAATATTAGAGATAGTCATGAACGTTTGTTGAACGCAAGCGAAGATGAAGAAAAACTGATAATGGATTCAACTAAACAGTTAAGTCACAAACCTCTAGATACTATGGAAGATGGGGATAAGGTAGATCCCTTGAAGCGAAAAAGGGTTAATCCAAAGACATAAATATCTGGGAAATGAATCTAACAAAACTTATCCAAAAGAACAAATATCAAATAAGAAAGAGAAAATACAGTTATAAATAGAATTTGAAAATATAAGATTGCCTACCTTTCATGATGAAAAAGAGGAGGATGCAAAAGCATGGCTGTTAAAAATTACCATGTATTTCAAAGTTTATGAGTACAATAGTAATTTGAAATCCATACTAGAAATCTATCGGCTTTATGGGAAAGTTTCCTTATGGTGGGAGAAGGCCAAAACAATCCATAGTCTAGAAGAGAAAACACTTTCATGCAAAGAATTCCATAGACAATTCAAATGTATGTTATTAACTAAGAGGTAATATGATGGTTGTGCAAAGGATTTTCACGATCTAAAGTTGGGATTGTTAACAACAGATGAATTTGTTGCAAAACTCACGAATTTATTACAATATGTTCCTTACATCAAAGAAGAGAAATAAATATACAAAGATTATTAAACTTCTCGCCACTTTCTTATAATGAAAGTTTTGAATTTGACAATGGATGAAGCAGTAAGGAAGGAAAGATTGTGTTAGCAGCAATTTAAAAACAAAAATGAAGGTTCAAAATCATGGTAGAATAATGAGGATTAAAAAGTTTTGGGGGAATAAAGAAAAAAAACCTCTCCTTTGAAGAAATTTTGGAGAGATCATAAAAAAAAAGGTTAAGCCAAAAAATATTGCAACCTTTTCAATCAAAAACTAGTTAAAAGAAAAAAAAAAAAAAACAATAAAGGAACAATGAGTACAAAAGGGAGGGAACCTTAAAGTGTCAGGGATGTGGAGAACCACATCTATTAAGAAACTGTGCACATAATATTAGAGTTGTAAAAAATATATAAGTTGTTCATGAAGCCACCACAATAAATGATATGGCAAGGAACATCCCCTGGATTAATGTTGCTATGGACGACAGTCAAGCAGGGCACCAATCTACAATGATAGAAATTGAAGGTAAAATATTGAACCAAAATATATTTATGTTAATTTATCGAGGAACTAGTCAGAATTATATTAATCCATAAGCGAAGGAAAAATGTAATCTGAAAAGTAAAAAATTTAAAAATTCCTGGTTAGTACAGTTGGCCACAAGAACAAGGAGGAATTATACAAAACAATGTCTTGTAAATTTAAATGGTTGCAAACTAGAGTTAAATTTAAATATACTCCCTCTAGGTTCTTATGACCTGTTGATAGGTATGGATTGATTAGAGAAACACAAAGATGTAATAAATTGTTAAGAGAAAATAATAACTTCTTTCAACAAAGAAGGAAATGAACGTTTGATAAAAGGAATACCAAGATCCATTTATTTTAGACAAATTTCAACCCCACAACTAAAAATAAGTACAAGAAATGGATGTAAACTTTTTGTTGTCCAAATTGAAGGCAATAATCAGAAAAAAAAAGAAGTCAAAAACTAGATGAGTTACGTGTAATTAGGGAATTTAAATATGTCTTCCACGAGGTGGGACTACCTCCCAAAATATTTAGTACCGGGAGCTACCTTGGTGTCTAAGGAACCTTACCGAATGAGTATTCTAGAATTGCTAGAGCTGAAAATACAGTTACAAGAGTTACTCGATAAAGGTTACATCAGACATAATTTTTCACCTCGAGGAGCCCTAGTGTTGTTTGTTAAAAAGAAGGATGGAATTTTTAGAATGTGCATAGATTATAGACAACTAAATAATTTGACTATAAAAAACAAATATCAATTACCCCGCATTAATGATATATTTGATCAAGTGAGAAGAGTGACAATGTTGTCAAAAATTAATGATGTCATCAGTTGAGGATAAAGGATGAAGACATTCAAAAACCAATAATATGAACTAGATATGGACCTTACAAATTTGTAGTTTTACCATTCGGTCTTACTGATGCACTTGCAATTTTTATGTGTTTAATGAACAATGTGGTTGGTAAGTACTTGGATAAATTTGTGTTGGATTTATCGATGACACACTGGTGTATTCTGTGAATCAAGAAGAAAATGAAGAATATCTTAGAATGGTGCTGCAATCTTGAAGGGAACACTAATTATATGTAAAATTCAGTAAAAGAAAATTCTACAAATGCAAAATATAATATCTAGGTAATTTTATTGCCAAGGAAGGATTATCTATTGAACTTGAGAAGGTGAAGGCCATTTTAAATTGGCCCATACCTAAGGATATATTAGATGTCAGATCCTTCATGGGAATCATAGGGTATTACAAAAGCTTCATTGAAGGTTTCTCAAAATTACCTTATCCTAATACTTCCTTACAAAATAAGGGAGTAAAATTTGAATGGATACTGAAGTGCCAAGAAATGTTTAAAAAATTAAAACATTTTCTAGGTGTAGACATATTTTAAAAAATTAGAGATCCTGAAAAGGATTTTGGAGTGTGTACTGTTGCGTGTCTTGAAAAGCTAGGTGGTGTCCCCATGCAAGAAAATTATGTAGTAGCCTATGAGTTAAGAAAATTGAAAGTCCATGAAAGAAATTACGTTGTATATGACATAGCGTTGGTTGATTTTATTCATGCTTTAATATTGTGGAGACACTATTTGTTGGGAAAAAGGTTACACTTATCACATATCACATTAGTCTAAAATATTTTTTTATCCAACCGGTTTTGAATGCTAGACATGCTAGATGAATGACATTTTTAGTGTGTTTGAGTTTGAAATAAAGCATACTGTGGACAAACAAAATAAAATATTAGTTTCTTTAAGTAGAAATGTGAGTGCACTAATGGGAATTTTTGTTAGAAGTGCTAAAACATATTTTGTTGAACAGATCATAATTTCAACACAGAAATATGACACTTATCTAAAAGTTTGCCAAAAGTTACAACAAATGGAAGTGCGTGGTTATGTAGAAAATTCAAATAAATTACTCCCATAAAGAAATATAATTTATATTCCAAATGAAGATGCTTCAAAACAACTTACCTTAAATCAGCATCATCAGGAAGCTTTTGCAAGACATCTAGTATACTAGAAAATGATTTCACCATTGAGAAAAGAGTTTTATTAGTTTGGTATCAAAAAAAGGTGGAAAAATATTTAGCTAAGTTCCTAGAGTGTCAACAAGTGAAGGGAGGACACCAACACCCGACTAGATTGTGAAATCCACTACCCATTCTAGAATGGAAATAGGAAGTTATATCTCTACACTTCATTACTGGGTTACTAAGAAAGAGAAGGTAACACAAATCTATTATGGTTATGGTACACAAACTAAGTAAAACAACACATTTTATACTTGTTTAATCTACTTTTGGAACAACATAGATTGAATATATTTTCATGCAGTGAATTTTACGGTTGCATTGCGTACCAAAAATGGTGATATCTAATATAGATGCCAACTTCACTTCTAAATTTTGGAAAACAATGTTTGGAGGAATGTGCACATAGCTTAATTTTGTATTTCCTACCATCCCCAAATTGATGGATAAAAAGAAAGGTAAAACCAGATTTTAGACGTTATGTGAAGGATGTACGTAATGGAAAGACCTGCTAAGTGGGAAAATTTCCTACATTTAGTAGGATTTACTTATAAAAATAGTTACCAAGATTTTATAAAAATGAGTCGTTTCAAAGCATTGTATGTAATGAAAATTTGTAATCCCCCAAGATGGAGTCGGTCAAAAGACATACTCATATTACAACCAAATGTGTTGTAAGAAATGTAATAGGTGGTTAAGAATGTGAGGAATAATTTTAAGGTTGCCTAAGATAAACAGAAGAGTTGTGTAGATCAAAAGAGCACACAAAAATTTTAAATTAGGAGAATATGTATATATAAAAGTTAAACCAAGAAAGAGCACTCTAAGACTAGAGACTTGTGCTAAATTACCACCTAGGCTTTGTGGTCCCTTTGAAATTTTAACTAGAGTTGGGCTAGTAGCTTATCAGGTAGCATTTCCTAGTCACATCAATGTAAATAATGTTTTTCATCTCGCATTAAAGAAGAAACATATTCATGATGATTCTCATGTTATTTATTAGAATTTGGATCATGTGGCACGAGAAGGAGATTTCTAAGTAGATCCACTTCAAATCTTAGATCAGAGACAAACCATGATCTAGAGTTGAGCCATTTCCTATTTTAAAGTGCAATGGAAAAAATTTACCTCACATAAGGCTACGTGGCAGATGGAGGAAAAAATGAGAGAAGCATTTCTAGATTTTCTCCAAAAGGAATGGAAAGGAAAGAAAACATCTACGATGATGTTTATTTAAGGGGTGAGGCAGGGGGGGGGTGGGTGGTGGGGGGGTTGGGTAGGGGTGCGAGGATGTAACACCACTATGGCATTGATTTTTAAAAAATTACTATTTTTAGACATTGAACTATTATTGGATTTAATGGTGGTGGAAGCCATGATGAGACTTATGTGATGATGTAATTATTTTATTATTATTTAATTTAATAAACAATTTTCTTGGAGATATTCAAGAAAGAGCACTAGATTTTAAAATGCATCTTTACATCTAAGGAAATGTTGTTATTGGTCAAGTCCACATCATGGGCCTTGCCTAAAAGTCTCCTAAAAGTCTCTAGGAGAAAAAAAAATTAACATAATGGGAGAGAAAAAATATTTTAATCACTTAGTTGGAGAGAAATACTAAGTGGGGTTGAATAACGTACTGGAGGAGAGAAAGCCATTCTTTAAAGAAAAACTAAAACAAAAGGCTTACAAACCTTAAAAAATGATGCTACTAAAAATTTGTTGGGAAGAAAACTATAAAATAAACCACCTAAGAATAGAAGAGGTGGTTGATTCTAGAGGCAAGAAGCTCTTAGCATGGGGGGAACTAACATAGGAAATTCATGGATGGGTGGAATGTGCTTCATTCCTGAATATTCCCCAACCATTGGAAGGGAAAATTTTAAGGATAAAAAGTTATTTTAAAGCTTAGAAACCTTAGCAAATCTTACTAGTACATAATATGCAATTTGAGAAATGTTTGGAAATGTTTTTGTAAAAGTATTCAAATTATGATATTTTTATATAGTCTTTATATATAATTTTGGCAATTTTGGAGGTAAAATAAAATTATACTATAAAATTTGGGAAAATAATTTTTAGAAAAAGTGGAAATTAACGAATCTTTTTTTTGGAAAAAACATGGAAAATTAGCCCACTTGCGAATATTAGCCCCTAAAATTTTTTGTAAGCATTGCATTATGGTTGGATGAGAATTATCAGTCTATTTTACATTTGACAATAGATTAATTATTGCTTGAATTATTAGAAAATGATAGAGAAGTTTTTTTTGAAGTCTACATGTACTATTTATTATGCACGTATATTGATTAATATTAATTATATGTTTGAAAGCATACATGAAGATATAATATAACTAGTTTTAGACTCTCTTTATATATAATTACATGTTTCATTATGACTTATGATTTCAACATAAAATTAGTATTATCAGTATGAATAGAGATAATATTAATAGTGAATGAAAAGTAGATCAAGGAAGTGTAAATAAATGATGGTGTAAACAATAAATGCATTTCTATGTTATGGATTTATGATAAGTAAAGAAGAATGGATTGTATATCTATGGAAATGATGGGTATGACACCATATAAGTTTTCTTATAGTAATTATTATCCAACTATATTATTATTCGTTGATTAGTAAGTTTATTTTTGTACATATCAAAGAAAAGAGAATGCACAAGAACTATTAGAGATCGTTAGATATTTGAATAAAATTCCGAAATAACAAATGAATTGAATGCTAGTAGAAATATTTAATGAGAAGGAACTTGGATAATAACTATAATAAAATTATGATGTTCCATAATTGTCGGATTATTAGAGTTGTTTGTTATTTTGAAATATAAATAAAATCTAATCATAAAACAAGTTATGGAATAGTTCTGAGATTACTGAAGGGGAAGCTCTAATAAGTAGTGGAATAGTCTTGGCTCTAAAACCATAATTTGTTTATGAATAGTTACCAAAAGTGTTTCAAAGAGAATTATACTATATAAAAATATTATAGGAACATGTGTGATCTAATCTTAGTTGACCAAAATGATAGAACATTTCTGAAAGCTATAAAACTATAATATATTATGAGGATTGTTGTCCTTAATGGTTGTCACAAAAGGATAAATTACCCACAATTCAAAAATATAATCGTTCGACCTTAGTTCGAAATATAGGTATTTTGTATATTATGTATATTCTAATAAGCAAAGGAGTGAAACTCCTTCATAAAGGTACTGAGTAAATTAATAACACAATCCAATATCTTTTTAAGGATGAACCAAGAGCAATACATTTTTTACAGTATTACTACTGGTATTATATAGAACCATGTACATAAAAAATCAGTTTAATATAATAATAATAGTAAATAAAATGCAGTAATAATAAATAGACATATATCCCCACTTGACTTGTAAACAACTATGGGTCTGTTAAACCTACACTCTGTTATTCACATGGAAAAAAAATTTCTGTGCAAATCAAATGAAAATATGAAAATAGATGAAGTATTAAAGAGTTCAAGACCAATCAATTATTGATATCTAAGTAGATACAGAACAATCCTTGTTATGGTTCAAGATATAACCAACAAGGTATCAAAAAATAATTAAAATATAAAGACAATAGCAATCAGAAATGGGGATATAGTAAATACCAATGACATGAGAATAATTAACCATTGTATTATATAAAATTGTTATAGTTCCTATGGAAAAAAACTTTTAGGGTCTGGACCGACAGGCCACAAAGAACCTTTTTATAATAAAATTAAAGAGTCATATTTTCCCAATTGAAGAATTTGAAAAAATAGAGGAAAACAACAAGAGCAATCTAACTATGAATAATGGATATTAAGTCCTTGAGACTGCTAGGTCATTTGATAGGAGAAATCCATATGAGTGTTAACTTGTAGAAAATTTTGGAGTCAAAGTGTTTAATATCCAAGACTCTAAGTGTTCACAAACTCAAAAAGGGGTGTGCCAAGTTTGATTAGATTACCTGAAAGCGGAATGAGTTGTTTTAGTTAGTGCCAGATTGAGTAGAAATGAAAATCGTGACAAATAAATGGAAGTCAAGGTGTGGAAAGACCCTTATCTCTATGATGTCACACGGCTATTCTAAATGTCATAGATTTGCCTGACAAATAAAAGAAAGGGATGACTACTACAAACTATATCATTGAAAACTCTCAAACTACTTAATGCTCATTAATTGAATTTAAAATGGGAAACTGTACTACCCAAAATCATTGACTAGAGAGGCAAGTTTTTTTCTCAGAGACCAACACAAACCACCAAAAGTTAATACATGCAGTCAAAGGGTTGGGGAAATGAGTTAAAGTCCTAGTGAACTAGACTAGAACCCCAAGTGATGATTTCGGTCTTAGAAACCAGAATTCATTCCCTCTATATCTGATTCAATAATTAAATTACCGAGGTTCATGAGAAGAAAAAAAATTAGGTATGGTAACATAATATAAGAAAATATGTGGAGAAAAATTATTAAAAGGAAAATTTGACAATAAAACCCTTTGCCATAGCAGGGACCATATCATCAAACATAATAAGGAGAATGAAGAGGTTTTTTAGAATAGAATATTCTCCCTATTTGTTGAGCGTAAATGTGTAATACCCCTCTATTTCTATGTAAATATAATATTCTTTTAGATTGTACTATTTTTAATCGTGATGGCTAGAAATCCATAGTGAACTTGACTTAAAGTAAAGGTTGATGATGTATTAAATGAATTTTATTAATAAAGAAGAGAACCATAAATTACTTGGGAAAGAACCACTGGAGTTAAAGAGATTATTTCTAGGATACATAAACCAAGGTTGATGGATAAGATCAAAACAATCTTCCCTTAAATCACTCTTAAAAATACCTACGAGTTGAATAGAAATATTTACTATGATGGGAGAGAAAATATATTAAGTCACGCAATTGTAGAAAAACAATGATAAAAAGTGTGGAATAAAGTGTCACGGGAGAGAAAAGATGACTTTAAATAAAAAGAAACAAAGCGTCGTCTAGTAGGTTTGTAGGTCCTAAAAAGTGGGATGTCACTATGGAAAGAAAGTTCTTCGACTGGAATTGGAACTGCTTCTTTGACTGGATCAATGGAAACCGCCTTGACTCCTGGCTTTGGGCACTACTTATGCTCGAACTGCTGCATTCACCTCTGCCTCCACTTCTGGCTTTGATGGCTTAGCCCCCGCTACAAGTGCTGGGTGAGAAACTGGATCATTCACTGGTGCTGGATCCATATCTGTACGAGATGCTGGTGAAACTACTCGCTTTGCCTGAGTCGACATGGCCCCCTCGATCGTAGGAAGGGGAAGGTAAACTGGCATGGTCCCATTTATGCCCATATAGGTTATAGGTAATCCCAATAGGAATAGGTATGTCTCCGCGCTTGGATTTTCGACTGATACTGGAGGGGATGCTTTTGGATCCGGGCGAGATGCTGGCTATCATACGAGTTTTGTATCTCTTGCCTCTGCCAGGTCAACTGCCTTTCCTACTGCTGTCGTCCTTACTTATGCCTCTAGTGATGGGGCTACTGTTTGACTTGACTCTCCAATGGATTAATAAAAAACAGGCATGGGGTCAACTGAGTTAACTGGGTATGGATCTGCTTTTGTTTCATTGGTTGATGCCCGTGGTTGCCCGTGACTTATTTCATATGGTTCATTGAGCCTGAGCCCTGCAACTGAATCTACACTTGGCACTGGAACCCATGCCTTTGCTTCTCGATCAGAAAAAACTGCTAAATCTACACCCGTAACCGGATCTACAGCATCTGTCTTTGCCGGTGATGCTTACCTTGTTACTGTAGGTGCCGTAGCTTTTGCTGTTGGTATTTATGTTCCCTCCACCACTTTAGCCTCTGCCTATGACTCTGCCTTTGCTGGTCAATCTGATTCCGATGGGTGTACATCTATGGATCCTGCCTGTGCATTGGATCACCGGATAAGGCTAGCGGGTGGTAGGTAAGGCTGGTGGCTTTCTGGCTGCGGTAGTAGTAGTGGCGGGTGGCTGGATATACTTTCGCTGGTACTGCATCGTGATCAAGAACTGGTTCCTCTCGACCCGGAGCGAGCCGCTAGGAGCAACGTTACAATAACCCATAGATGTGTACGTGAAAGAACCAACCTCCTAGCTTCTTGATGCATCGTAATATAAGAGAAATGTACATACCACCTTAGCTGCTAGGAAAATGCGCAAGGTACCAAGTTGGTTGTGTAAGATATCATTAATTGGGCTATTTTGAGTCATACTTTCGGTTAAGGCGCCCCTCAAAAATCGGCAATTGCTCGCTGATCGCTGGCTTCACTCATACCTGAGTTAGCATAGTATAATAGTGATTACTTCGCTGACGAATCTTTTCTCTGGGTTCTCCTTAATGTCATTATATCAGAAATGAGTATTTGGTATACTTCATCTCTGTCTCTGGCATTACTGACTAAAGAAAAGAGTTTGATCCTGGCTCAGAACAGTGAAAGTGATGGTGAGATTGCTTGTTCGTGAACTAGCGTTAATGGGGTGAGGTGGTGAGCGATGGAAGATCTATTTCTATTGCTTTTATGTATTTCATGCTTGGCACGGTGAATCATTTCAGTGGATATCTATATCTTATTGACCTTTCAGTTATTATTCATTTCATGGGGAGGAATAGATTACCTTGAATCAAGTTATTATTCCTTGGATAGCTATTCGCCTCTCCTTATCTTATTCATTGAGGGGGGGAGGATATCACCTTGAAGGAATTGATTCTTATTCCTGGAAGGGATATCACCTGGAAGTTCTTATTCTATGGATGTGGGTAAAAGCCTTTCACCTTGATCTATGTCTTTTCCTTGAGATAGCTACACCTTGATCTTGCTCCGCTTGTTCGTGTGCCATAGATCGGGTTAGACCCTGTTGATTGGACACTATTGATCGGTGGTACGAGATGATAGAAGCAGTCCCGGTTATTCATTCATTCATTCCCAGAGCTATTGATGGTGGGTTAGACCGCTTCATGGTTCACACAGCTTGGTTCGTTCGATTGCTTGGGGGTTCTGGTTCACACAGCATGGTTCGTTCGATTGCTTGGTTCGGTCAGTTCATTGAATCAGTAAAGAGGTAAGGTTTGGGTGACTTTGACGGGACTATTTGCTTTGGTAACATCAACCAAACTATTGATTGGTAACATCACCGGACTATATTATATACGTCACCGTCCGATCAACGAAGTAATAGCGCAAGGGCATATCACCCTGGCTATCGAACCGTAAAGGACGTTGGGGACTCTGCCTATGGTGTCTTTGCCTCTCCTGCAACCTTTGTTGCTTTTCTCTTTGGTGCTACTGGTCCGGATGCTGGGTAAACTTCACTTGGTGCTTGCTCATAAACTTCACTTGTCAGATGCTAGCGGTGATGTAACAATTTCAGCTTGTAGCTAGAGTATAGAGGTTCAATGGAGATGGAACTTTTTCAAGAATTTCTTTGTGAATTATTTATTTGTACATAGGCCCCTGCCTTCGCTCATGCTGGTGGTTCTAGGTCAAGGGGTTCTTCGACTGGAATTGGAACTGCTTCTTTGACTGGATCAATGGAAACCGCCTTGACTCCTGGCTTTGGGCACTACTTATGCTCGAACTGCTGCATTCACCTCTGCCTCCACTTCTGGCTTTGATGGCTTAGCCCCCGCTACAAGTGCTGGGTGAGAAACTGGATCATTCACTGGTGCTGGATCCATATCTGTACGAGATGATGGTGAAACTACTCACTTTTCCTGAGTCGACATGGCCCCCTCGATCGTAGGAAGGGGAAGGTAAACTGGCATGGTCCCATTTATGCCCATATAGGTTATAAGTAATCCCAATAGGAATAGGTATGTCTCTGCACTTGGATTTTCGACTGATACTAGAGGGGATGCCTTTGGATCTGGGCAAGATGCTGGCTATCATATGAGCTTTGTATCTCTTGCCTCTGCCAGGTCAACTGCCTTTCCTACTACTGTTGTCCTTACTTATTCCTCTAGTGATGGGGCTACTGTTTGACTTGACTCTCTAATGGATTAATAAAAAACAGGCATGGGGTCAACTGAGTTAACTAGGTATGGATCTGCTTTTGTTTCATTGGTTGATGCCAGTGGTTGCCCGTGACTTATTTCATATGGTTCATTGAGCCTGAGCCCTGCAACTGAATCTACACTTGGCACTGGAACCCATGCCTTTGCTTCTTGATCAGAAAAAAATTGCTAAATCTACACCCGTAACCGGATCTACAACATCTATCTTTGCTGGTGATGCTTAACTTGTTACTGTAGCTGTCGTAGCTTCTGTTGTTGGTATTTATGTTCCCTCCACCACTTTAGTCTCTACATATGACTCTGCCTTTGCTGGTCAATCTGATTCTGATGGGTGTACATCTATGGATCCTGCCTGTGCATTGGATCACCGGATAAGGCTAGCGGGTGGTAGGTAAGGTTGGTGGCTTTCTGGCTGCGGTAGTAGTAGTGGCGGGTGGCTGGATATACTTTCGCTGGTACTGCATCGTGATCAAGAACTGGTTCCTCTCGACCCGGAGCGAGCCGCTAGGAGCAACGTTACAATAACCCATAGATGTGTACGTGAAAGAACCAACCTCCTAGCTTCTTGATGCATCGTAATATAAGAGAAATGTACATACCACCTTAGCTGCTAGGAAAATGCGCAAGGTACCAAGTTGGCTGCGTAAGATATCATTAATTGGATACTGGATTGCGCGAATAATGCATCATCTAGAATCTGTTCATAGTCAAGTGCCTGCTTTCGGGTGGTAGGAGCAAAAGCGATTTGATCGGTGGATGCGGGTCGAGTCAATGCTGCTATCTGGTTCAGCCTTAAGGATAGAGAGGTGGGTCGAGTGTCTCGCTGGATCTCGAAGCAGTCGTCGGAGGCCAGAGTCCCTCTTCCACTCAGAAGGGGGCAATTGAGTGTTCGGTGGAGAATCCTGTTGTCGATGTGGGCGGAGTGCTCTGGATGAGGTTCGATCTCTTCATGTATATCGGTTCACCATAGATAGATTCATTGCAAAGTGAGAGGAATGAATTGGTCTGTCGGAACTATATGAACACTCACCCGATTCTATATATAAAGCGGTCTGAACAATGCTTTCGGTTAGCCTGAACACCCATATCCTAGGGATCGAATTGAAGGCATAGGACTAGCGATGTTGTTTTTATAAGCCAACCAATTCTCTATCGCCCGGCATTGCCTTGCTTGCGGTTCATTCAGTCGTTCGGTACTGCACTTTCATTTCGATGGTTGCTCTCGGCAGCGCAGAAAGAGGTTGGAATCGAGTTGTTATTACGTAGATAATTCAAAGCTCGATCGAAGTTACGTATTAACGGAAATGAAAGCGGAGAAAAGGTCTTGGTTTCGAAGTCCAGCTGGTTCAACAAGTTCGTTGGCGATCCAACGGCCCCTGAACACCCATATCCTAGGGCCTGTTCCGCGAGATCAGCAAACTTCATGAATCGGGGCCCCGTCTCTTCTCAAATACTGGTTCGTCGTGTTCCAGTGCAAGGATTGATGCCTGAAGTTGCTTCCGCATCGAAGTATATCCAATATTGTGTCCAAGGTATGGAGGGCTCTTTCGAGAAGGGAGGGAACCGCATAAAGAGCCGTCGATTTTGGACTTTCAAGAAAGAACGACCAATCTTCACCTAGAGACTTCTTGCCGTGTCCATCAATTCTACTTCCCTTTTCTTTCCCTATCTTTTACCTATGAACGATAAGGGCTCCGCTCCTCATATTAGTAAGTTCTGGTCGCCTTACCAATTAGTTGTTGGACTTACTTATATGTTCCCTATTCA
Organism: Pinus tabuliformis; assembly: GCA_031772625.1. Taxonomy (NCBI): domain Eukaryota; kingdom Viridiplantae; phylum Streptophyta; class Pinopsida; order Pinales; family Pinaceae; genus Pinus; species Pinus tabuliformis. The sequence goes on from CM062817.1 coordinate 796,883,111, forward strand.
CCATATTTCAAAGCGATAGGAAGGGGAGGGAGGCACCCAAACATAAACCCACACATAAAAAGGTCAGGCCTTCCAGGTAAACATACGTCATAAAAAAAGAGCATCCCCTGAAGGTGCAAAGCCGCTTGTCCCTCCGGGGGCAAGGAGAGGTATCATCTTTTGATGAAGGATGGGCACCTCTGAACTAAGGTTGTTTATTAGTAGAGTCTCCCCGAATATCTGTATTTGCTTTCCCCTCCCGGTAATGCAAGGAAGGGTGTTTTCGCCTATTCTATTTATAGAGCACCCCTGTGTATAGCACCCCCCTTGAATCTGACGGATCAAATCATTTCTGGGAAAGTCTATAGTTCGTTCATCTCCTTCCTGCCTTAAAGAAGATTAAGATAACCACGTATGTCTGCGGAAGGTCTTGACTCGTGGATTGGTGTAATCCGCTGACCTTTGCGATTTGCTATTCTTTATAAAGAGACACGCAAGATAGGGTTCAGAGACGATGGATTCCTCATTGGGTTTATGAAACGTGATGGGATGTGCCTTTAAAAGAGAATAGATAATAGATAGGGAGAATAATAGCTACGAGAAAGTATATGCATCATTGATCTCCTTATGCCAAGGGGTTTCTCGCTCATTCATCTTCTGGGTGGAAACCTGCCTATTAGGAGCTTGTGATTGTATCTTTTTTATAAAGATAACCGCAATATGGGGTTCCTAGAGGATGGATTGTTGATCTGTCTAAAAAACGGTATAAATAGGGCTGCCTGCGTATTGGTACAGCTATAATAAGCCTACCTCAAATCTTGTTTCATGAGGCTAATCTCGCGCTCTTCCCCGTGATCTCTGAGGCAGGGATCAAGATCTCGATCAGTCACAGGCAGGTTGATCTAAGCAGTACGATTATACGAGATTCTGGTACGATTCATCAGGCACAACCGGACACCTATGCTTCTCGATCTCGATCTGCTGCTACAATGGTTGGGTAAACTATTGAGTCAACTGGACCTTCGACTGGAGTATACGGATTTGGAACTGAGAGAAGGGGGGCTGGAATAAGAAAGGATACTGAGCGAGATGATGGTGGGGAAGCTGCTGGATCAACTGAAAAAGCTGCTGTTGGTAGCTCTGGATCATCAATCGGTTCAAGGTAAGCAATTGACTCTGTCTTTTGTTGTTCTGCACCCCCTGTTTCGACTTTGGAAACGGTTTCCACCCCTGCCTTTGTCTTTGCTTATAGACTCTGCAAGCTATCAAACTTTCTAACTGAAAGGAATGTTGTAGGCTCTTCGACTCGGGCTATCAAATTGTAAGGAACACTGGTCGAGGTGCTCTTTCCAAATCTTGATCAACCTAAAAGCGGGACTGCATTTGACCTTTTCTTTGTGTAGCCTACTTTGGACTGATACGGGATTGGTGAGCTTGCATTGCCTATGCTAACGCTTGAATGATTTGGCACACGATGGACAATTGTGGTTGTGTGTCTCGTGTTAGGAATGATGCTGATGGGATCCCCCAAAATAGGGTTTCTATCTTTACTTAAATGGTTGGGCCTACCCCCTTGCTTATTGACTTTTCCGCCTGTGAAAGACCAAAAAGGCTCTTCACGTCTGTGATTTCGTTCATTTATGGTAGAAAAACTTACCCCTATATGAGATTTCCCCTAGATGAAAACTAGTGCCTATTGCGGATAATCACGTCGAGGTGTATCATGCAATTTATCTCCATGATCAGAAGGTGGAATTAGGTAAAAAATCATCCATTCTTTCACACCTTTTGAACTCAATGGGCAGGTCGAGAGTTCGACAAGCTCACCCTCTCCTTGGAAGTCGAGCCCCTCTTCTTAACAATCGAGCATGCTTACGCACCTTGTCGGTCCTCACCCATCAGTCCTTACCCATCGGTCCTCACCCATATGATGGATGAGCTTCCAAATCAATGGCGGCCTTAGCAGTTGAGCCCCTCCGGTCCTCACCCATATGAATGAGTGAGTGACTCCGTCCCTCTCCTTGACAGTCGAGCTGATGGTGGCCTTGATAGTCGAGTGTGCTTACGTACCCTACCGGTCCTCACCATATGAATAGTGAGTGACTCCGTCCCTATGAAGAAGTAAGGGCCATCTGAGTTTCGCTCATTACCTCTCCTGGTGGTCGAGCGTGCCTTTGCATCCTCTCCTTTCACAGTCGAGCCTTCTTACGCATCCTTTCTTTCTTTCCTTATTTTCTACTGAGATCGAGGAAAGAATCATTTAAGTAAGAGTAAGGCAAGGGCAAGTCATGAAACAATGGATGGATGGGCGGGGTAGCCACTATAGCCCACCTTTCAGTATTGAAATGGCCAGGTCCAAGGAAGGATGGCTCGCCTGACATAAGGAGAGGAAAGCGTAATTACATATATAATGAATGAATGGCTGCATTTTCGGCATAGGAAAGCACTTTGCGAGTTCCAGGTAGAGGGGAGGGGAAGGAGCCTATGTACTTGTCACGCCCCTAAGTAAGGCTACGCATATTGAAAGCTAGGAGTCACTAACGTATTAGACAGGCTTTTAGTAACGTATTGAAAGCCAGAAGGATATAACAAGGTATAACCTTCTATTTCCCCCGGTGAATCAGAATAGGGGGTAGCAGCACTAGCATCATTGGACCATGATGAACCACTAACACCCACCTTCCTTGTTACTAAGGAAGGAAAGAAGTGGGAGGGTTACCATCAGGCTACAAACCATCAGGGGGTAAGAGATCTGGTTCTAGGTGCACCAATTTCAGGGTAGTCTCCTATTCATAATATGAACGACGGAATGAAATGCTATATACTTAATAAGATCCAGCCGCAGGAGTATAAGCAGTCCCAATTGATAATGCGAGTGATTCAAAACCCGTTGAAGCAGCACCATAAGAACCCGTTCAAGGCAAAGGAAGAGAGGGCACCCCTGAGTTGAACCAGAGCCGCCTATTTCCCTTGTTTCAGTACCATCCTCGTATTCTGTAATGAGATTGTTGATTATGTTGCACATAGATCTCAACTAGAGGAAGAAATAAAGGAGAAACTTCACGGTTGGGAGGAAAGTGTTTTTGGCTCAAGTAGTTTTCAGGCACCCATTTCTAGTTAGAGGATCTAGTCATTCTAGTTAAAATTTACATGCATTCCAACAAGTGCCTTTTCATTGTTTTGATTTGGGTTACATGGAATTAAAATTGCTTACTTCTGGCTATTGGGTGTAGTTATGCTGGTTGAACTTACTTGCATTTGGAATTGTAATATATATATATATATATATATATATATATATATATATATATATATATATATATATATATATATATATTGATGGTTGTTTCAAAGGAATTTAATTAGAAGGAACTTCAAATTGGCGAATTTCTATTACCATGGATATTTTTATTATTATTAATATTATATCTGACCATTTGATTTATTTTCAGTATTCAAATGTACCCTCCATAGATTGATTTCGTTACGGTTGGGTTGTACATTTAATTTTTTTGTGTTAAACTAATGATAACCGTTAATAGAAAGTATACTCATGGCTCTAGGATTGAGCACTGTGAAGCCAATTAATATGGCATAAATAATAATTTTTGCAGTGCGTATATGTTTTATAGTGCGTATGAGTAACACCCATGTCTCCATAAAGTCATTCCATCAAAGTTTCAAACACTAAAACTTCTTTTGCTACGAAAGAAAAAAATTGAAGGTAGTACCTAGAGGATGAAATAAAGACGCCCATTCTTCTCGGTGATGACAAGTTTCTAGTACTCATAACACATAGAAATGATATGGAACCAACGATTTGGAATAACATAGGCCCAGGAAGCCTTCAATGGATGATGATACAAACTCGTCATTGGTAGGAGAGGGAACTTATAATTATGCCTATGGACTCAAACTGAACCTTAGAAGTTTTCAGATTCACAGAATACCATGAAGACAAAAATATTGAATCAAATGGAAACACATGAGAAAGTAATTCATCACGTTATTGTAGCATTGAACAATAGATGTGTTCCCCATAACAAAATCAGATCTAACAAATGTAAGAGGCAAAGGCATTGTATGCTTCCTAAGTCTAATAACACAATTATATTAGTTGTGATATTTAAACCCATAGCCATAGGGAGAGAGAAACAAGAAAATAGTAACCTTTTATTAGAAATGGTGAATGCAGGGGATAAATATGTTACTAACCATATTTAAGCAATGAAAATACAAAAAAAATATGTTAATTTTATTATGTGAAGCTGAAAGATGCAGAAGAAGAAAGAAACGACCAAATAATATAGAATTGCATTACCAAATCTATCTTCAAAGACTGATACAGTCCAAAATCATAGTCTAATGACACACGATCTGTATCCATGTGATAATTTCATCCATATACACTGAGAGATAATCAGGCATGTGAAATCCAAATGAAACATGAGTTTCCTAGTCGTAGCAGTAGGTATTACACAATAGACTATATTTAAATGAACTGATATCACAAATTCTTTATAAATTAGTACTGGAAAATTTATATACAAATTTCAAAACTGAGAAAGACTATTCTCACATAGGAGTATAATTACACATGTCAAACATTTCACCATATATAGCATTAAATGAAAAAAATGTAACTAATTATACATTCAGATGCATGAAAATAATATAAGAGTACATCCATCAAACCATAACACCAATATTTTAATAAGAAAAATATGAGTTTATAGCCCATCAGAAGAGTATTGAATTATACCAAATTACATAATAGAAATAGAGAAAGTATTTAAAAACAAATTAATTAGGGGTTTAACCCTTTAGTCCATTCTCATATAGGAACGAACACCATGGAACCATTAACAACCTAATAGGGTGCAACAACTCCATAGGAAACCATTATTCCTTAAGTGTGACACATTTCCTTTAGAAGAAATAATTACATTAGTTAACCGACCTAGCAGGAGGGAGAGAGGTTAGTTGAGGAGCAATAGACATTCGAACTCTCAGGATGTTTGTAAGAACCCAAAACAAAGGAATATAAAAAGTAAAATCTTTGAATAGATAAGGGTTGAAGGTACCTACAAAAAAAAGAGAAATTAAGGGTTAGTGTCATGTTTGTATGGGAATAGAACATACAAAATGTGGAAAAAAATTAGCTAATAACACCTTCCAGCCAACCGTTTACCTTCTAAAGTACCATTTGTTTTCATGAGGTCATATGTGTCGGAAATATGCAACACAGAAAGGGTGAGAAAAAGAATGTGGTAATTTTAACACATTGCAGGAAAAAAAACTAAACAATGGGAATGTATGTTAAATGGGGAAGAGTACTCTTATCAAAATAGAGCACTAGGGTTTCGTTGAGCCAACACCAAAAATCTCAGTTGGGAAGGTTACTTTTGCCTAACATCATGACAGGTGTTGGGCAATTTAATTGCTTAGATTGTTTTCATTAAATTATCAACCAGGGATACTCGCAAGCTTGTGATGATGGTAGAAAAACATATGTAGGAGTAGGCAACTAACTCTATGTCTAACTAAATGATTTATGATTCAATATAATATGTAGGGGAAGAGGCTCCTAATTGAGGAGGTCCTGGTTGTTCTTCCCTATACTATTATAGATTGAAAAGAAATCATTGATTACATAAAACTAAAACTTGAAATAAAGAGAAGAGAATGAATTTTAATTGTTGTTCAGATTCAAATAGAGAGAGAGAGAGACTAACTTAGTCCCTTGATTTTCCCCTCATATACTGATCCAAACTAAACTAAGATTCATTCATAAGCATAAGAAATGAAATAACTTGAAACTTAAAAGCAAAAGAATGAATTTCAATTATCATGCAAATCAAATGGAGAGAGAGCCTAACTTAGACCCTTGGTTGTCCCCTCATATGATGATAAGATTTTAATTTAAAACTCATTCATCAATCACAAACAAACCCTCAAACATCTAAGCAATTAAATGAAATAAGATCTATTATGAAATAAAATGTTTCTTTGATCCTTTTAGAGTGAGCTCAATTCTCTTAAGAACAAAGTGACAAATTATTCCATATACTACATTAAGACAACTTATATCTAAAACTATAGAATGGAAATTTATGTAAAATGAAGCTTTATTCTATTCCATCATAAGTTGGATACATGCTCCAAGAGTCCTCCTCTTTGGAATGGAGGAGGTACTCCTATTTATACAAAAACTATGATAACAAACTCATAAATGTAGACCCACTATTCCCTCCTTTGACCCACATATTTCTCAACCAATGGTGACACATAACCCTATCCTCCATGATCTCCTCCATGAGGTCCGTGATCTTCTCCATGAGGTCCATGATCTTCTCAAATTCGAATTTGAACATAGAGTGCCAAATAAGGATGCCTTGGAAGCTTCCTTTATACCTACACATGTCAACAAACTCATTCTAATTGTTAGGTATAAGTATAAGCATATCATTTTCTAAAGTTTAACCATAAATCCACTTTAAAATGTTAATAATTAATAAACTTTGGAAAAGCATAGTTATAACCCAATGATGAGGTAAATGTAATGATGTGGAGGTGGAATGGAGGTGACATGAAGGTAATATGGAAGTAATGTGAAGGTATTGGTGAATAATGGAGTGAGAATGAGGACTATTTTGAGGCCCAACATACCCCCAAACTGAAGGTATTTCATGTCCTCATGCAATCTATTACTTTTGGATACTTGAGCTTTGGCTTAAACTTTGCATGATATCATTTACTTAACTTTTGAAAAGTGTTTTTGATGAACTACAACTTGGTTGGTTCTTGTGTTTCAACCATATTTTGTTTGTTGCATTCAATTTTAATGTATGATCTTTGCATACTGATAATGTGATTTTTATTGCAAAGTATTTTTGTTGGAATGCATCATGGTTGGTTCTTGTGTAACAACCATGATTGTGTTGGCATCCAATTAACTTTTAAATACTTTTGACAAAGCCATTTGTATGCTCATGTAATAGTGAATATATTTTGAAGGTAAGTGGGTTTTAGAATGTAGTATATGAATATCGATGTTATATGAATGTGACAAAGTATGTATGTAAATGTATCCCTCCCCTTAAATAGATGGTTTTGGCAGTTATGTGAAATGAGGAAAGGAAGTCAAGTTTTTCCAAAAATTATTATTCTAGCTTTTCAAGGAATTAAATGGTTAAAAGTTAGAAAATATCATACCTTAACTTACCCATTCAAAAATGGATGAGAGTTGTGCACGTGTGGCTGCAACAATGTTGTTCGTAGTCTTCTTTACTTGGTTTTGAAAATGATGGATGAAATCGAAAAAGTGAATCTTTTATTGTTGTTGCATCTACTGCTAAATCTGTTGTTGGATCTTCTATTGAATGTTTGGAATCTACTGCTAAATGTGTCTGAAAATGTATAAGGCTTGGAAGGTATACAAAATATAGAAGTTTCATTTCCCCCCCAGCCTTATTTATTATCTTGTCCTCAAGTCATGACAAACTGAAAAACAATGAAAGGAAATCGGCTTCATTTGCTACAAAATATGGGTCTGCAAGTCTTTAATGCTCGAAGGCACAAATCTTACTATGTGAATAAATGTGTTGGTGTCGAACATAGCAAGAAGTTGTTGACTTAGTGGCCATTAATGAATGCCACTAATCAAAACGAGAGCTCTCACAATTGATTCCAATGAGAGTCAAGATGCCTAACACATCTTCGTAGGTACGCATAAGTTTGTTGTGGTCGAGTCACTTACAAGATCCAACGAACAAGGGATATTAATGTACTCCCATTGTTCATTCGCAAGAGTACTTGCCATTAAGGCATGCAAGTGTATAGGTGTTTTGTCAAAGATGATTAGACTCTATGACTTTGACTCAATGATATACATAGAAGCAGGGTTTTATTGGCGGAAATGAAAAGGAAAGGAAATGACAAGGAAAATTAGAATAGCAATAAGCTTGTAAGTGAGCTTCTTGGTTTTATTTTGTGGGTTATGAATGGATGAAAGGAAATGTTTGGTGAAGGAATAAGAACTCTTGCTGTGAAAAATGGATATGGAAATGTCATGCTTTATGGATTTACAATTGGTGGAATTCAAAATCTTTTTCAAAAATGGAGGTGCAAGGTAGTGGTTGTGGACATGGATTTGTCTTTAGAATTTTTCATGAATTTAGTCGGAAGACTAATTGTCGTCCCAATGTAATCTCCTTAATGATCACTTCATTATCCTGTAACCTGTAAAAAAAAAATTGGCAGAAAGAAAACATAAGTGTGTTCAAGAAGAATTGTGCATTTCCTTCATGATTCTTATTGCAAAAATTTCATACCAAATAAAACAGATTTAAGAAAAATCAAAGTGTTGAAATTAAAATAACCATGAAAAGTAATACTCCCTGTTTGTGTCAGATAACTCATGAAATGTGCTCGGCAAAAAGATTGACATTAGAAAGATCTGTTGTGTTCTGCATATTAGAATGTCACATAAAAACATTCAACAAAAAGATGTTATGAGTTTAATGCCAACTTGACGCTATCGAAAGAAGATAATCAGCATCTATAAAATCCTCCAAATTCTTGATAAATCGATTTTCGAAATTTGTTTTCAAGTATTCCATTTTTTTATTTTCAAATCTTCCTGAATTTTGTGATTTTTTTTTAAACAACGAATTTAAAAAGAAATTATCAAAAGTAATAAATAAATGAAGACATAGTTTTTTTTTTTTTAGTTTTTTTTTTAATAACAAATTAAAAAAATATATAATTTTTTTTAATTTATTATTTAAGTTGAGTTTTTTTTGAAATTGTAAAATCAACAAAATTTTATTTATTAAAAACTAATAAAGAAAAATTCTAAAAATAAACTAACACTAAAATGAAGTTTTTTATGGATTTTCTTCCAAACTCATCAATGTTTTTGTTTGTTTTAAAAAGATAAAAAAAAAAAAAAAAATCATGAGTCAACACCCAAAGAAAAAAATTACCTTGTCAGACAGAGTTTGCAGAGTAGAAAAAGGAGTCATCTGTAACAAAATTGGATCAGAAGATAACTCAGCAACCCGATTGTGAAAAAAATGCGTTGATGGCTCTGACAAATCAGAAGCATGGAGAAAAAAAATTGCGTTGCTGGAGCTGGCAGCTATTGCGTTGAAGGATGTGGCAAATCTGAAGGCTGATGCAAACACTGCGTTGATGAATTTTCTAATTCTGGAATGTGTTGCAAAACTGAAACGAACTGCAAAGAATGCGTGGAAGGCAGATCTGGAATGTACTGCAAATCTGAAGCTTGCTGCAACATCTGTGTGGAAGGTAGATCTGGAAAATCTTAAAAGTGTTGCACACATTGCATGGAAGCTGGATCTGGATCTGGCAACTCTGAAGAACGTTGCATGGAAGCTGGATCTGGCAGATCTAGCAATTCTGAAGAACATAATTATTGCTAAGATTGTAGTCCGTTCATAGACATATAATCAACAGAGTGAGTGGGGAAAACAACAGTTTCAACTACCTGCAATTTTGCACGCACTCGCTAAACTTAATAAGAGAAAAATCCTCGAAATTTATGATTTCCTACGATCTCTCCAGGATCTCGGTTAGAATCAGAAGATTTGCTGGGAGGATCATCATCGCCAGGATTTGATGTACTTTTGAATGATGGCGTTCTATGTTTGTCTACATTCACCCACGTGGATGTGTATGCTGGGTTTACATTTTTTGTTTTGTTATATCATTATACCATGATGCTAAAATAAAGGGAAATATTTATAGAGTTTAGGAGTGGAATGCTTAATGTGTCACCCATTGGGAAAAACTGTAGTCAAGAAGAAAGAGAGGAGAAATGATGGAATTAGTTGTGCGTGAATGGATCAATGTGTTGTTAGAGAGCAGAAATAATGCGAACCGTTTAGTATCAAGATTGAGCGCCGCAAGTACTGGTTACGTACAAACGCCAATTAAGTTCGTTGTTGTTGAATCAGGCAACATTGCGTAGCACATTGTGAGTCAATTCCATCCTCTTGTGCAGCTCTTTTCTATATCCTGAATGCAAGGTCTACATTGTTCAATCGTGGTGTTGTTCGTTCTCTTTATAAAATGCTCCAATTGCCAGATGCCCTACTCAAGGAGATGGCAACATTTTCTCTTTATGGGCTTGCAGATAATAAGGATAATTTATTTTATCTAATGCGTGTATCAGATAAAATTTTTCAAAGACGCGTTGTTTTGGCTCTTGATACTAAAAATACTTCATTGGAAGAGGCCATGATTTATTTTTGGCATTAAAAAAATTGTTAACCTTCAATTCATCGATTCAAATTTTTATATTGAAACTTTTGATGCAATCTTGAGTTTTCTAAGGGTGGGCAGCTTCGCGCATTCCAACGCATGTCATGGCCAGTTGGATTTGGACATACATACTTCGTGCTACCCTAAAGCTCTCAAAGGATTCAATGTTCGATTTGTACATCTTTGTTGTGTTTTATTTGTTTTATTAGTTTGAATTAATATTTTTTTATTTTTTAATATTTAAAAAAAATAAAAAATAAAAATGAAATTGAACTTATCTCTTAAAAAAATGGCTAGTTTTCAAAAAGAATATTTTTTTTTGTTTTGTTTTTGATATATATTATTATTATGTGGGGAAATTATTTATTTTTATTTAAACCAAAATTAAAACTAAATTTTATAAAAAAAATATTTAAGATGATGTTTTTCTCATTCACAAAATTCTTTATTGTCATATTGCAGATCAATTTTCCAGCGAGAGTATTTTTATTTGAAATAAATCAATAGATTTTTTGATCTTCCTGATCGCACGAAGCGCAGGAAGAGAGCATACTAATTGCTTGATTTGTTTTTATTTATGCAGGTTAGCGTGGATAAACACAATCAAGATTTACGACAAAACCTCGCATTGTCTATACTCTTTCTGCAATGTCGCGGGGGCGTTTAGATTCTTGGAAGACAAAGCTTTCCGATAATCAAACTCCTAGCTTACTCGTGATATAGAAAGAAGATATAGAAATGTGATGATGAAGCAGCTCTTACCTAAATTTATTTATGAGAAATGTGGATGATTTTTTATTATTTTTATCTTTTGAAAACAAAACTAAAGGAAACTCTATGAGATCTCATTTTATTTATTTTCTAACCTATTCTACCTTTAACTTGAAAGAATTTTTTTGAGGTAAAATCATGCTTCCAATGGAGCCATCTACGGACTAATAATTCGAAAATTCTCACATCAAGATTTAAAATTTTTACCTTATGATTTGCAAACATGTGAGTAACCTATCTTATTCTTGGAGTTGGCGCAAGGTTCTTTTGAAACCAGTCCTCAATATTGTCCTTGCTCTCCAAGAAGTACTTGTTCAACATGTTCAATTTTCTCATCCGTAGATGGATTAGTAAGAAATGGGGGGTTTTAAAAAGACTGAATTTAAAACTAGCTAAATACTAAAACATCAGAAAGCTCAAACTTGAACTCCTTTATGAAGATCCTGCTGTCACCAAGTTTCACAAGTTAGTTTTTCCAAAGGAAAATACTGGTACTGAATTAAATTCCTAATGCCTGATCCCTTAGCACTAAACCCGACAACGATGCCAAAATGTTGGGAAATTTAATTGCTTGAATTACTTTCATTAAATTATCAACCAAGGATACTCGTAAGCTTGTGATGATGCCAACAAAACATATGCAGGAGTAGGCAACTAACTCTATGTCTAACTAAATGATTTCTGATTCAATATAATATGCAAGGGAAGAGGCTCCTAATTGAGGAGGTCCTGGTTGTCCTTCCCTATAGTATTATAAATTGAAAAGAAATCATTGATTACATAAAACAAAAACTTGAGATAAAGACAAGAGAATGTATTTTAACAGTTGTTCAGATTCAAATAGAGAGAGAGACTAACTTAGTCCCTTGATTGTCCCCTAATATACTAATCCAAACTAAACTAACATTCATTCATAAGCATAAGAAATGAAATAACTTGAAACTTAAAAGCAAAAGAATGAATTTCAATTATCATGCAAATCAAATGGAGAGAGAGCCTAACTTAGACCCTTGGTTGTCCCCTCATATGCTGATAAGATTTTAATTTAAAACTCATTCATCAATCACAAACAAACCCTCAAACATCTAAGAAATTAAATGAAATAAGATCTATTATGAGATGAAATGTTTCTTTGATCCTTTTAGAGTGAGCTCAATTCTCTTAAGAACAAAGTGACAAATTATTCCATATACTACATTAAGACAACTTATATCTAAAACTATAGAATGGAAATTTATGTAAAATGAAGCTCTATTCTCTTCCATCATAAGTTGGATACATGCTCCAAGAGTCCTCCTCTTTGGAATGGAGGAGGTACTCCTATTTATACAAAAACTATGATAACAAACTCATAAATGTAGATCCACTATTCCCTCTTTTGACCCACATATTTGTCAACCAATGGTGACACATAACCCTATCCTCCACAATCTCCTACATGAGGTCCATGATCTTCTCAAATTCGAATTTCAACATAGAGTGCCACATAAAGATGCCTTGGAAGCTTCCTTTGTACCTACACATGTCAACAAACTCATTCTAATTGTTAGGTATAAGTATAAGCATATTATTTTCTAAATTTTAACCATAAATCCACTTTAAAAAGTTAAGAATTAATAAACTTTGGAAAAGCATAGTTATAACCCAATGATGAGGTAAATTTAATGATGTGGAGGTGGAATGGAGGTGACATGAAGGTAATATGGAAGTAATGTGAAGGTATTGGTGAATAATGGAGTGAGAATAAGGACTATTTTGAGGTCCAACAATAGGAAAAGGGAATATTTGTCTCATTTAGAAAAAAAACACATACATAGGGCACCAATAACTAATATCAGTTAATAAAATACAAAGGAAAATCCATATGAGTTGAACTAGAAAAAGGCAAAAGAAAGAGGAATATATTACCAAATTAACCTTGGGGGAAAACGAGTGAACCAGTATGGTTCATCGCTTGAAATGAAGACGCACATCGTTATGGCCCGCTCTGATTTTGGACTTGATAACACAACAAGGAAAAAAAATTAGTGGTACATTAAATTATTCACATGCCAAAGTGCTAAAATAGGAGCGGAAAAGAAATAAAGAAAAAACAGGCGCTTGATTGAAGAATTTCCCCTATTCTCCATGGGAAATGCAGATATTAGAGTTTTGGAATGTGCCGCTTTTCTTTGACAGAAAATCCAGTTGTGGCTATGGTCATGTGCATAGTAATAGGAACCATAGGAGCCAACACCTGGTGCAAAACATATAGGTTTCAAATGGGACTTGTCACGAAACCCTAATGCTAGGGTAATAAAAGTTAAGCGAATAGAAATTGTTGGATGGGGGGTTGTTGATCGAGCCATTGACAGATTTAGAGTACTAGATCAAGACATGTTAACATAAAATAGCTTGGTCAACATGGTATCACACCGTTTGGGCGTAGTAAACCGAAAACATAAATCAATAGAAACCTCTAGAACAAAAATTCTGTGAAGTGAATACAAACTGTATATTTTAAATGATAAATCACCAAACCTTTAATAAAGTTGGTCATGAATAAATGTATTGGTATGTTCTCCTCACATTATGAAATAACGCATGGAAGCATGAACAAATATCACCCAAATGCACCACCAATATAATTAAAGTTCCAAGAGAACTTTTATTATAATGCACCAATAAACATAGGAACATACATACTATATGCATATCTTTAGTATATAGTAAATGATGTAGGCATTATCACCTGCATACCAAAACTTTATTTTTATGACCATGTTGTTATACATTCTTCATGAGACAACCTAACTCGATTAATCATTAACAATATCCCCATCATGTGAAAATAAAGCACTTAGACCGTAATATAATTTATACAAGGTTCCCGGGGTAAGGGGATACCATAAGTAGAAATTATGGAGAGGTATTTACCTATTAGCAGCATAATAATAGAAAAAAAATTATTGGTATAAAAGGGAGTTATTACAAATGGTATCAGAGCACAGTTTCATGACTAGGCCTGCAAGGAACCATCACAATAAAAAAAAAAATATGTGTAGAAGTACTAAAATGAAATACTGATAATAGGTTGTATCATTTATAAGGTACATAAGTGAAGTAGATTGCCACAAAATGGTAGAGGAGTTTCCTCGAGCCATAACAGGCGATGAAGAACTATATTTTGAGTATGAAAATGGTAGTACACCACCCACCTCTCAGTTTATGGATGTCATAAGAAGTCTACAACAAGAGTAGGCACATCTCAGGACTAGGAATGAACACTTGTTAAGGGCTAGTGAATAGAAAGAATGAATGGTTAGGGAATTGACTAAAAGCTCTAGCCACATGAGCATACAACTAGAAGGGATGAAAACGAAAAAGGTGGAAACAAAATCAAAGAAGTCGAAAAGTGGAGGAGAGTTAGAAAGAATGTATCCAATTCACGGAAATAAAGGAAAATAATGGAGCTACAAGGGGAGTTTAGGAAATTAAAACCCCCTACTTTTGATGGGGATAAGGAAGAAGATGTGGAAGCATGACTACTTAACATGATAAAATATTTTCAAGTCTATGACTAGAAGAGTAATCTGAAAGTTAGACTAGCTATTTACCAGTTGCAAGGTAAAGCTACTCTCTAGTGGGAAGAGGCTAAAAGTGTACACCTTATGGAAGAAAAGATAGTCTCTTGGGAGGATTTCCATGAATATTTTAAGTCTTTGTATCTAAACAAGTGATACTATGATGACCTTGCTAAGGAATTATATGAGTTAAGACTAGGACAACTAACTATGGACGAGTTTGTAGAAAAATTTACAAAATTATTATGGTATGATCCTTATATTAAAGATGAAAAGGCCAAGGTACAATGATTTTTTAATTGTTTACCAGCACCTTACAAAGAAAGGATGGAATTTGACAATCCTACGTGGATGGATAAGGAAATAGGAAAAGTTAGATTGTGCTACCAACAGTTCAAAAACATAAGTGAAGGGTTTAAACTATGGTAGAATAAGGATAGGACCAAGTCTGTAGTGAATATAAAAAGGCATAAACCTTCTCATCATAAGAAATAAACCTTCTCATCATAAGAATTTTGGAAAGGAGCAATGTCGACCCTCATTTTTTATCCCATTTTTCTTAATTAAATACACTTAATTTCCATGTTCTCCATCAATTTACCATCATATACACCACATTTTGACATATTTATGCATATTCAGGTATATGAATTATGTTTTGCAATTTTTAGATGTTTTTATAAAAATTGGATTTTAAGTGCATTTTTGGACACGATAAAAAATTCCCTTAATAGCTTCAATGGTGAGATACTTATAGGACATCTGGGGACACGCTGAGAACATTTCTAGAAATCTTGGTCACTAATACTGAACAAATTCCTATTAGTTCGGTCGATCCGAGCTTAAACAAGCCCGGTCAAAGTCGGTCAAACAAGACGAGTCATTCAAGAAATCCCTAGGAAATAGACCAATTTTAGGATTTCATGGGATTTTCCAGATTTTGAGTGATTGGATGGATGAGCTCAACTTGGATAGATAAGATATGGATAGACATAGCTTTTAGAGACATTTTAGATCAATTTGTTTCATATTTTTCTATTTAAGCCAAAACATTGAAGGCTTATGTATGTAGAATTTGTATAATTTCATATTGAGACTTCTGAATATTTTGAGTTAATTTTAGGAACCTATTCTATCTTATTTTTGTTGTTCAATTTTGTGGATAATTGAATGAGTTTTTGGTAGCTTATAATATGTTCAAGTGTGGGAGGTAAGGGGGGGGGGGGGCGCACTCCAAGCTAGGTACACTTCATGGTTAATTTAGCTTGATTTTCATAAACTAGTTTTTCTTTAGATTTTTTTATTTAATTAGATGTATGATGATTTATTATGTTTTTTGATGAATCTTGGTTTATTTCTAATCTATATATGAAGGGACAACCCAGTGTTTAATTTAAACCCTTCTTCTATTTGATTAATGAGTAGAAACTAAAATTCATCTTTCTTGCTTTCAAGTGATCTTATGAATTTCCAATTTTCTAACAATGACATTAATGATGAATTAATTTGTAATGAATAACAACAAGGACATGCTTAGTTAGGATCTTCTTCAATTATTATTTTATGCAGCTTAAGTTATTTTTCATTAGTGGATTTTAATTTCTCTTCATAGAGTAGTGTTGTAGAAGAAGGTCAATCTAGTTCTCCTAAGTTAGAAGCCACTTTTCCTACTTATTACATATTGAATTAGAAATTACTTAGTTGAATTTTATATTTGTAATATGCAATTATAATTAGTTTATAATTGCATTTCCTTCAGTTTCCATAACTTATCTCCTAAAACTGGTTATAGTTGATATCCATATATTTTGGACATGCTTCTAAGTTCTACAAACTTGGATTGATATTTAAAATACTTGTGTTAATTTACTCAATAATTTGACCGACCATTTTGGCACCATCAATGGGGAAGCATTCATCAACATAGTTCATTAGAGAATAAAAACAAAATATAAAAAATAAAAACACAACAAAAACAAAAAAAAAAAAGTTTTTCTTCTAGTTATGTTTCTTTATGCCTAGAGATAGAGATCATAAATGTAGATTCATTAAGAAAATGCCCCCAAAAATTCAACCATCCATAGGGGCAGGACCATCAGAACTATCTAAATCGGTTACTGGTAAACCAACTCTAGAGGAATTAGAAGAGAAACAAAGAACATGACAAAGATTGACTTTAGTTGAATGACAAACCTTGTTAGCCTTGGAAGTAAAAAGAAATAAAACCCAAAAAGGAACACCATTTGTCAAAAAACAAAAGGAAACAAAGAAAATTGTTAAACAATTAGATCAACCGATTCTTGAACCAATACATCAACCTATTTTTGAAAACAAACAAGAAGTTGAATCTCAAATTGCTATAGAAATAGTTGAAACTATGACAAAAGAAGGGAAAGGATCTACTATCCTCACACCAGAACAAAGAATTCAATATGAAAAACAACCAAAAGAATGGAGAAGACAAAGATAGGAAGAGGTAAGAAGAGAAGCTAAAAGAAAAAGAGAAGAAGAGAGAAAAATAGAGTATGATAACAAAAGACTAGATGATAACGAACAATAAAATAGTGATGATCAGGAAGCTACTTTTAGATTTCCAATATTAGATACAATAATAATATTAGGAGAGGAAGTGAAAATGAAAAACATTCAACCTTTTCTATTGCCTAACTTTTATGGAATGTCAACAAAATATCCTAACTCATTTATGTTTGAATTTGATATATTTTGTAGAACTTATGGATACAAAGATGATACACCCAAGCTTCGTCTCTTTCCTGCTACTTTGAAAGCAGCAACACTAAAATGGTTTATGGGTTGAGGAGAACATAGAATCACTTCTTGGGATGACATGAAGAAAATATTTTTTAAAAAGTATGAACCCTATTGCAGGCCTAGAGACTCGAAAGAGGATGTTTCTAGAATGACACAACGAGAAGATGAAAGTCTAGAAGAGTATTTGGAAAGACTTCTTGACAATATTCAAAAATCTAAACAACACTATTTGAACCCTGATACCATCCATACAATCTTTCTTAAAGGTATAAGAGATGAATATCTTCACATTCTTAATGTAATGGGAAAGGGAGATATTTCAAACTTGCCATTTAATGAAATTTCAAAACTATGTAAAAAATATTATATAGGAAGATAAAAAACAAGAATGAGAGGTATTAGTTCAAAAGTTTCAAAGTCAACAAGAGGACGAGTAACACGAGTAGAAAAAGGGAGCTTGCTGGAAAACTTCAAAACTGATCCTCTAAGCACTTTAGGGACATAAGTAGATGTTTTGAAATATATCAAAAAGAAAGAAGAAAAATATCAAATCTTAGCAATATTTTGCCCCAAGTGTAGGAAGAAACATCCATTAAGAGAATGTCATTTGGATATTATTCAGGTATGTTACCTTTTCACAGAAAACTTTCTAAAGTTGAAAGAATTGCAAATGAATCCAATGGAAGAAGTACAAGGGGCAGATGGTATTTACTATGTGGCACCAAGAAGACCTTGGCAGCCAAGGATTCCTCAGTAATTCCCTCAACAAAACTATCATTATCCTCCTCAAAATTCGTGGAACACCCCAATGTCGTGGCAGACTTGGCCTCCACAACAATATCAAAACCAACCCACATAAGGTTAGTGAGGATATAGTTATAGAAACCAGCCACCTCAACAAATGTATCCTCAAAAATACCAACAAAAATACCAACAACAATAGAAACAACCATATCCATACCACCAGTTCCAACAATATTCACAACCCATGTCATTTTCACAACAAAGTCCTGCACCATTACTAACTCAACCTTAGTAGCTTCAGTTTCCTTCAAATCAACTCCCACCTAGACTAACTCAACTACCAGCTTATTCAGTAGAAAATCCGAGTAAAAAATGGACAAACTAGCATACAATGTGGAAGAGGCAACATACTCTCCAACATACTCTATTCTTCCCATAAATGATGTGCATTCAAGGTCTAGGAAAGCATTACATAAAAATTCTCCTCTGATCATAAAAGAGCCAACTAAACAAGGAGAACAACCTGAAACATCTCATTCAAAAAATAAAAGTCGGAAAGGAAAAACTATAATAACTCAAACACCACCCTATCTAGAGAGGTTAGTAAAGGCAGAAAATTCAATTGTCTCTTCTTGAATTTGATATTTTGGATGAATTGAAAAATGCTTATGTCAAAATTCCTTTTTTATAGGCAACAAAATATATTCCAATTTATGCGAAAACAATAAAGGAGTTATGCATCAAGAAAACTGGAAAAAAGGAAAAGGATCCTACTATAATCCAGGTCATTGGAAAACTAGCTAGTTTCATGTCTACAAAAACAACAGTTGAAAAATATATTGACCCTAGTATCCCTATGGTTACTATTTCAATTAATAATTTTTCAGTTCCAAATACTCTAATAGATTTGGGAGAAGCTATAAATGTTATGAATACATAGTCTATGGAACATTTGACCTTAAACAACATTAGATATACTACTACAATGCTAGAGCTTGCAGATAGATCTAAAGTTGTACTAGAAGAAATATTAGAAGATATCAGTCTCTCTAGAAATAATGAAACAAAATATAAAGGGACAATGGTATGCAATGGTATCATGATGTATTTCGAATGGGCATGAAGGTAAGTAATGAAGTAATAATGCATTTCGATGGGGGCGAAATTATGCAATGAAGCCATAATGCATTTCGATGGGCATGCAAAGGAATGGAGGTATGGGCATACGAAGACATGAGTAGAACAAAAAATATGATTTATGGTGATGAGACAAGTCTAAACACTATGGAGGAAAGGATGGAAAGGAAATGTTGTCAACAGGACACAAGGCAGCTAGAGGTACGTAGTCATACTATGAGCTAGAAGGTAGAAATGGTCAAAATCTTCAAACAACCATACAAATGCCTCAAACAAACATAATAACACTGTGAAGTATGCTATTGTCTCACTGTAAACTACTACTCTATAGTCAAACATTTGGTTTTCCCGCCATCATAGCTGAATTCTGCTTAGGTTGAGGTGTAAAATGCTATGCATTCATGTGCACACATACAACACTCTTTTGGAAGGAGGGATAAGAGGAAAAATAAAAACAAAGAAGGAGAGAGGGTTATGTAAAGAAAGAACCCTAAACTGAGGAAGCAATGCAAAATATATAGGCAGCTGTGGAAGGAAGAAGGCATCGGTTCAAGAAGATAGGAGACCACAATTTTCTCAATGTTAAGGTTGACTGAGCACTCCACCAGACTCAAGGAATCCCATAAAGGAAGGTAAGAGATCGACTTCAGATTGTCATAAGCTGTTAGCGGATTTCAAGGAACAAAACTTGTATTAAGTATTGCATTGTGTCATGTCAAAAACTAGTTAAAACTCCAGTTTAGAAACCTGAGCAATTGCCACCGAGTAGCTTAACTCCGCCATCTATTAAAAACATGAGAATTTTGAGTTAATTGAAGGAGATTTTAACAGCAAAGATGTTGTAAAAATGTAGGGAAACAAGGCTAAAACTCAGAGAAAATATCAGCATTGATCTGAAGCAGGTAAACAAAATAAAATCTTCCATATTCAACCACGAAATTGTCAATTTTTGTTTGAGAAAACAGAGTGTTCCATAATGAATAAATTTTGAAAGAAATAGTGACCCATTTATTAATTGATTTTATAAACAGTGAGACTAAAATCACTTCAGTTTGATGTACAATGAGTTTGCCAATATAGGGGAAGAATTCGAAGGGCAGAAGGACATTGTGGCATGATTTTTCTTAAACAATTTAACACAATATTCTACACCAAAATAGAGTTTTCAATTTTGATTTTCAAAACAAAATTTTTTTCCTATTTTTTTTATTTAAACTGGACGTAATTCATGAATTGTTTGTATGGAAAATTCATTTCCTTCACATGCACAATGAGAATTGTTGAAATAGAGCAGGGATTTTTGTTGAGTTGGGAAAAACCAGAGATTGATTTGTGAATCAAGGAGTAAGAAAAACATGATCAAAATGTTTTTTTATGATTTTCATATACAAAGAACAATGTTTTGAAGAACAATGAATCATTTTTTGAAGTATAATTGGGGTTGAACAAGGTTGATTTTATTGTTTTTTAAAGAGCATAAGAAAGTAGGTAATCCCTATTACCATAATGCATGAATGAATCAAGAAGGATCTGTATGTATACATAATTTTTATTTTCAACACGAGAATGATGACAATGGAGGGTTATATAAATTGGTTTTCAGAAATTATGGGTACCAGGATAGAACCAAAAGAATTCCATATTGAGCATTGGGAAAAAGAGACAATAGAGAAACTCTATCAAGATGGTCTTATAGGCTTCCTCCAAAAGTTTAATGGGAATAATGAAAGCGTGTTTATAAAAAATTATGCACAAGACCAAATGATGGTGGGAAACCTAGCTCTTACATTGACTCCAAAATTCATTTCTCAGGCCTTAGATCTACCACTGTTAGGGGAACACTATCATAAGGGCTTACAATTTAAAGAATAGGCATGGAATTTCTTTTCAGAGAAGAATAAGGAGGGAATATTTGATACAACATTGGAGAAAGATTCATACTTTTTCAATGTTGAAGCCACTTCATTTTCCAAAGACACACAAGAATTAGAGAAAAAGCTGCAACTTAGCAAAATAAAAGAGCTGATAGATCAATTAGAGATAATCAGAATTCTGGGGAAGCATTTGAAGAAGGAGAACAAAAAATACAAGAAAACCAATGCAAAATTGGTCAAGTAAAATGAAAAGGTAAATGAGGAAGTTGGAAAAATGAAAACAAAGAATGATCTTCTTTGCAGGTAAGCTTTTAGGTGGCTCAAAAAAACTTATGGAAGAACAAGTATGAAAAACAAACTGTCAAGGCTACAATCTACAAGGAAGATCAGTACAAGGGGATTGATTGCTTACTCCAAGAAGCAAAGTAGGAAGAATATGGATTGGGTACATGGTTTACATCAGAGCTCAGAAGGTTAGAGGGAAGGAAGCAAGCATGCGGACATGCTTGTACATCAACAAGGGGGAGATGTTGGTCCTCATTTTTATCCCATTTTTCTTAATTAAATACACTTAATTTCCATATTATCCATCCATTTACCATCATATACACCCCATTTTGACATATTTATGCATATTCAGGTATATAAATTAAGTTTTGCAATTTTTAGATGTTTTTATAAAAAATTGATTTTAAGTGCATTTTTGGACACGATCAGAAATTCCCGTAATGGCTTCTTTGATGACATACTTGCAGGACACCTGGGCATAAGCTGAGCACATTTCTAGAAATATTTGTAACTAAGACTGAACGAATTCCTATTGGTTTGGTCAAACTGAGCTTAAACAGCCTCGGTCAAAGTTGGTCAAACAGGACCAGTCATTCAGGAAATCCCTAGGAAATAGGCCAATTTTAGGATTTCATGGGATTTTCCATATTTTGAGTGATTGGATGGATGAGCTTGACTTGGATAGATAGGATATGGATATACATAGCTATTAGAGACATTTTAGATCAGTTTGTTTCATATTTTTCTATTCAAGTCAAAACATTGAAGTCTTATGTATGTAGAATTTGTATAATTTCATATTGACACTTTTGAATATTTTGAGTCAACTTGAGGAAACTTTTCTATATTCTTTTTGTTGTTCAATGTTGTGGATGATTGGTTGAGTTTGCAGTAGCTGATAATCTCTTCAAGTTTTCAAGGCAAGGGTGGAGGGCCCCTACTCCAAGTTAAGTACACTTCATGGTTAATTTAGCTTGATTTTCATAAACTAGTTTTGCTTCAGATTTGTTTTTTTAATTAGATGTATGACGATTTATTATTTTTACTGATGAATCATGGTTTATTTCTATTATGTATATGAAGGGAAAACCTAATGTTTAAGTTAAACCCTCCTTCTATCTGATCAATGAATAAAAACTAAAATTCATCTTTCTTGCTTTCAAGTCATCTTTTGAATTTCTAGTTTTCTAACAATGGCATTAATGATGAATGAATTTGTAATGAAGAAAAAAACTTGTAACTCATTAGTTAGGATCCTTTTCAATTACTCTTTTGTGAATCTTCAGCTATTGTTCATTAACAGTTTTTGATTTTCGTTGACAAAATAGTATTGTAGAAGAAGGTCAATCTGGTTCTCCTAAGTTAGAAGCCATTTCTCCTGCTTATTACATATTGAATTAAAAATTACATAGTTGAATTTTATATTTGTAATATGCACTTATAATTAGTTTATAATTTCATTTCCTTCAGTTTCCATAACTTATCTTCTGAATCTGATTATAGCTGATATCCATATATTTTGGACATGCTTCTAAGTTCTACAAACCTGAATTGATATTTAAAATAATTGTGGTAATTTACTCAATAAATATTCCCAACAAGCAACATAGAAAAAAATTTCAGTGAGGGAAATGTAAATTATCTTGCGCATTCTTACAACAGGTCAAAGCCCATGGAACTGAACAATAAAAAAAGTAGTGCGGTCAAGGAAAGAGAACCCTTAAAGTGTTGGGATTGTCATGAACGAAAATTATTAAGGTACTTTTAGCATAATCCCTGATTTTTTGAAAATATTCAAGGAGTCCGTGAGGAAAAAATGGTAAATGATGTTTCCAGAAATATTCCTAGGACCAGTGTCACACTAGAAGACAAACATGTTGAGCATCAACCTATAATGTCTGACATTAAAGGTACCATTCGAAACCAATTTGTTTTTGTTTCAATTGATCTGGGGGCTAGTTTAAACTATATTAGTCCCCAAATAATGGAATAATGTAAATGAAGACTTGAAACAATCAAGAATGCATGGTTTGTAGAGTTAGTGACTCGTAATAAAAGAATGGTAACCAGTCAAATAAAACATTTTCTCATTGACTTAAATGGTTATTCCATAGAAGGAAATTTAAATACCCTTCCTTTAGATCTTATGATTTATTAATAGGTATGGATTTGCTGGAGAAATAAGGAGTTGTGATAAATTGTTTGGAGAAAATAGTGAACCATATGGGCCAAGATGGAAAAACCCGACTAATTAAAGGAAAACCAAAGCCAATATAACTCTAACAAATTTTATCCTTACAACTAAAAAGGAGTGCAAGGAAAGGATGCCAGGTATATATGGTGCACATGGAAACCAATAAAAAAACAAATAGAAAAGGAAAATTTATAAGCCTTACCAGTCATTAGTGAGTTTCAAGATGTTTTTCTAGAGCAAATGCTATATTTACTCTCTCGAAGAGACATGTTCATCTCCATTGATTTAGTGCCCAGTGTTGCCCTAGTTTCTAAAGCCCCTTCTCAAATGAGTATACCAGAGCTACTAGAGCTAAAATTGCTTACAGGAACTGTTAACCAAAGGGTATATCAAGCCAAATGTCTCATCCTTGGGGGGTCCAATACTATTTGTTAAAAGAAATAATGGCACATTTTGAATGTGCATCGATTATCACCAATTGAATAATATAATTATAAAAAATAAATACCTGTTTCCTTGAATTGAGGATTTATTCGATCAAATGAAGGGAGCAACTATATTTTAAAAAATATATCTAAGGACTGGATATCATCAACTACGAATAAAAGATGAATGTATTCAAAAGACAACTATTAGAACCAAATATGGCCACTATGAGTTTGTAGTGTTACCCTTTGGTCTCATTAATGCACCTGCAACATTCATGTATTTATTGAACAACATACTCCACAAATATCTTGATAGGTTTGTGCTAGTATTCATAGATGATATTTTAATTTATTCTAAAAATGAAGAAGAGCATATAAAACATCTTAAGTTGGTTCTACAAACTCTAAGAGAAGATCCACTATATGCAAAACTCAACAAATGTGAGTTTTAAAAAGATGAGGGGCTATCCATTGATCTTGGAAAGGTTAGGGCCATTATGAATTGGCCCATATCCAAAGATGTGTCAATAGTTCACTCATTTCTATGGATCATCAAACATTATCGAAGGCTCATGGAAGGTTTTTCAAAATTGGTTTATCCATTACTTCCTTACAGAAAAGGGAACAATGTTTGGGTGGACAAAAGAATGTCAGGAAACTTTTGACAAGTTAAAATAACTTTTGATAGTAGATCCTATATTAAAAAATATAGACCCCAATAAAGAATTCACTATTTGTATGAATTCCTACTTCGAAGGTATTGGGGGGGTATTGATGCAATAAAATGACATAGTATCATATGAGTGCAGGAAACTGAAACTCGATGAAAAAAGAATTATGTGGTGTATGATTTAGAGATGGTAGTAGTAATACATGCTCTAAAAATGTGGAGATACTAACTTTTAGGGAAAATGTTTACCTTGGTGACAGATCACATCAGCCTGAAATAATTTTTTATCCAACCTGATCTAAATGCTAGATAATCAAGGTGGCCTGCTTTCTGTAGCGAGTTTGAATTTGATATAAAACACATAAAAGGAAAGGAAAGAAAAATCACAAAAGCTTTAATTAGACATACCCATGTTATGATGGAGATAGATCTTATTAGTGTTAGTACACATTTTGTTGAATAAATTACAAATTTTGTTGAACAAATTACAAATTTAATGCAACAGGATTAGAAATATTTGGAAATTCAATGGAAATTACACCAAATGGAAGTTTCTAGATATGCTGAAAATGTTGAAAAATTGCTAACATATCAAAATAGATTGTATGTTTCCAATGTAAATGAAGTAAAACAATTGATGCCGACAGAGGTTTGGTCTCGTGGCCAGCGAACGATCTGTTAAGTCGTTTGTGCCATTGTGGAGGTCACGAGTTCGAGTCTCGTCTTACCCGAGAGCCATTCTTGTGGGTTGGGTGGTTCCTCCTAGAGGTTATAGTGGTAGTAGGTGGGATTCGACCCCATGTAACACGAGTATGATTCCACCGCCGTTGCTGATTTTGCTAGTCAACAAAAAATAAGTAAAACAATTGATACTGGATGAATATCATAAGAAATGATATGTAGCCCATCGTGGATACCAAAATATGATAAAAACATTAAGGAAAAATTTACTTTGGCCACACATGAAGAAGGAGTTGGCATAATACTTAGCAAGATGTATAGAATGTCAACAAGTAAAAGTGGAACATCAAAACCCTGCAGGATTTTTAAATCCACTACCCATTCCTGAATGTAAGTGGGAAGCAATTTCATTAGATTTCATTATGGGATTACCAAGGAAGAAACAAAAACATGAATCCATCATGGTGGTAGTGGACATCTTGACTAAAGTAACACATTTCATATTGGTGCAGTCCAATTTTAGGACTGCACAGATTACAAATATATTCATGAGGGAATTTTTTTGATTAAATGGAGTGCCGAGAATGGTAGCTTCAAACAAAAATGCTAAATTTACTTCCAAATTTTGGACAAATTTGTTTGCATACATGAGATGTAAATTAAATTTCAACACTATATATCATCCTCAAATGGATGGAAAAACAAAAATAACCAATCATATCTTGGAGGATACGTTGCAAATGTATGTCATGGATAGGCCTACTAAATGGGAGGAATTTCTACTTTTAGCAGAGTTTTCTTTCAACAACAATCATCAAACCTCTCTTAAAATGATTCTATTTGAAGCATTGTATGGAAAAAAATTCCATACACCACTCAATTGGAGTAAGCCAAAGGATAGATTAATTTTGGGACTTGTTAACTTACAGGAGATGGAATAGGTGGTATAAAATATTAGGCAGAATATAAGAAAAATCAAGATAAGCAAAAAAATTATGAAGATAAGAAGAGAAGTCATAAAGAATTTAACATTGCGGATCATGTGTAATTAAGAGTAAAATTGAGGAAAGTACTCTAAGAACTGGGACTTGTGCAAAGTTCGCACCACGGTTCTGTGCGCCTTTTGAAATTCTGGACATAGTGGGTCCAGTAGAATATCAGTTGAGTTTTCCCTACCATATTAAAGTTCATAATGTTTTTCCTGTGTCTTTCTTAAATAAATATATCCATGATAATCCTCATGTGATTGATTGGAACTTGATACATGTGGAACCCGAAGGATAATTTCTGCCAGAGCCACTCCACATCTTACATTAGAAAGAGGTCTTGCTTTGGAATTGAGTCGCCACTCAGGTTAAAGTGTAGTGGAGGCAGTTTACACCTAAGGAGCCTACTTGGTAGTGGGAGGATATAATGAAAGAAACTTACGCAACACTGTTAATAAATGAATCAAATGAATAATAAACACTTAGGACAGTGTTATTTACAAGAGGGGGAGAACATAATACCCCTTTGTTTCTATGTAAATATCTTATGTTTCTATATTGAACTATTTTTAGTTGTGATGGCTAGAAAGTGATGGTGAAATCAACTTAAAATAAAGGTTTATGATGTACTAAATAAATTTTATTAAAAAATAGGAAAACCAAAAATTACTTTGGAAAGAAACACTTTGAGTTAAAGAGGTTGTTGCTAGGATCGCGAAACCAAGGTTGAAGGATAAGATCAAAACAACATTCCCTTAAATCATTCCTAATAATACCTAGGAGTTGATTAGAGAGACTTAATATGATGGGAGATAAAATCTATTAAATCACTCAGTTGTAGAAAAACATTGAGAAAAAGTGGTGGAATAAAGCACCGCAAGAGAGAAAATCAAGATTTCAAGCAAGAGAAAGAAATCCTAGGCATGTGGGTTCGCAGATCCTGGG
The DNA here is from genome assembly GCA_031772625.1 of Pinus tabuliformis. NCBI lineage: Eukaryota > Viridiplantae > Streptophyta > Pinopsida > Pinales > Pinaceae > Pinus > Pinus tabuliformis. Next base: position 796,910,430 of record CM062817.1, read on the forward strand.
ACACCACTGTGGAAATAAATTATACTAGGGAAGTATGGATAAAAACACCTTATCTAGGAAACACAATAGGTTGTTGATTCTACTAGGCAATGATCTCAACTTGGGGGAGAACTAGAGGATAAACTTCACGGTTGGGAGGAAAGTGTTTCTTACTCAACTGGTTTTCATGCACCAAATTTTGGTTAGAGGATCTCAGCATTATGATTACAATTTACATGCATTCAAACTTGTACCTTTTAGTAGTTTTTATTTGGGTTACATGGAATCAAAATTTCTTATTTCTGGTTAGAGGATGTAGCTATGCTAGCTTAATTTACTTGCATTTGGAACTATAAAAAAATGCTTTGATAGTTGGTTCATAGGAATTTCATTAGAAGGAATATCAAATTGGAAAATTGTTATTACAATGGGGCAAAAAAAATGAATTATTAATATTATGTCTGATCATTTTATTTATTATAAGTGTTCAAATGTTCCCTTACTAGATTGATTTGGTTACGGTTGGGTTATATGGTTAATTGTTTTGAGTGTTAAACTAATGAGAATCATTAATAAGAAGTATCGTCGTAGCTCTAGGATTGAGCGTTGTGAAGCCAGTTAATATGGCATAAATCATGTACATTTTGTAGTGCATGTAAGTTTTAAAACATGTAAGAGTAAAACCCATGTTTCTGTTAGGGCCTAAATCTACCTCAGGCTAAAAGAAGGCATGTCTAGGGTAACATCAAACCATGCCTAACCTGGTAGCTAGCCCTACCAGGTCAGGAGAGTGCTCTCTCCTTGTCAATCTCAAAGAAAATATGGAAAGTAAGCCTTGAGATGACTGATATGAATACTTATTTTAGGCTAGGCATATGCTTAGAGTATTATGATTGATTTTTAAGGATGATTGTTGGATCAGATGAGGAAGGCAGCTTTGGGTCTGGGAAATCAACTTAGAATTACAGAGGTTTCTATGGGAAAGTTAGGCAAGTGCTTTAGCACTTTGAAATGAAGGAGATGGTGAGTCTAAAGACTGGTGAGGCATTGGAGAGGGCATGCAAAGTCCATGAGTCCTCTTCAAACAACAGAAAACATTAAAAACTAAATGTAACCCCAAAGCAGAGCACTGAATATCAATGGATTCCACCTATTAATCTTGATTCATTTAGTTATGCAGAAAAAGATATATGATGGCACATATAAGAGAAACTGAATAATAGAAGAAGAAACAATGCTAAATCACATTACCACAAGAATCCCAAAAAATTCTGCAAAACCCTGGTTCATTTCCTTGCCAAACTGCAGAAGTGATTTACAATGAAGCTCAAAGAATCCACAAGAGTCCAACCTTGACAAATGACTAAGAAAGTACAAGATATAGGCATAAAACCACCTATTCTAGCCATCAAGGGTCGAATCCATGAGTCAAGGAGTTGCTTCAACAAGATCTAAACTAGGAACTGAAAAATAGGTAGTGGAATAGATTGCCTCTAAAACTATGGAAACTAATTCTTTTAGCACAAAACCACCTATAACTGATGTATCTACCTCCTTAAGTCATTTTCCATCATTTTTACATCACAGTACATCATGTTACATAATATTACATCATGAATTTTACCATGAGATAAGGAAAAGTCAAACTAGTAGAAAACTAGGTGAAATTCTGAGTTTTTGAGCAAAATTAGCAAAATTTTGCCCGATGCGCAGCGCCGTGAGCTTGATGTGCAGTGCCACTTCAAGGCTGATTTTGAAGGCATTCCCCTTCACCAAATTAGGTCCAATATGGCTTGTTGGAAAGCTCTACCTTTTTACTTTCTAGGAAAACTAGAATTTTTGGATTTGGAGTCCATTTACCCCTTCAAAAATCACTTCTCTCAGTACTGCTTCGTGTGGGTCGAAAAGGTGGCAGAGAGGACATCTTTTAGGTGTTTTTTTCCATTTAAGTGACCCAGATCTCCTCCAAATTTTGTGAAACTTTTTGGTTTCAGTATTTTTCCATGAGGAATCCAAAAATGTAAGCCATTTTGCAAAATTCCAAGCTAGCTCAATGCGCAGCGCTGGTGGCGTTGCACATTAGATGAAAATTCCTGTGTTTTGTAATTAAAATTTATGAAATGACAAAAGTTGCTCAAAATTTCTTCAAATTTGGCAAGAGAAAAGCTTACTAATTGCTTTGTTGAACCAAGGAAGCTTCAACAAAAATTTTAAGTTTATTTTGCTCCCTTTTGGCTTCTAAGGCTCTCTTTAACTTAGCTTTTAGGCTTCTTATCCTTGTCTTGCAAATTTTATTCTGAGCCAAGTAGTGATAAGCCATGTGGCGCAACATGTTCTTCTCCTTTTTAGCCTTATCAAGTAGCTTCTGAAGGTGGATATTCACTTTTTCCAACCATGATTCTGAGTCGGCCTTTATTTCTTGTTCTAGTGATGTCATCTTGATTTTCCTTCCTTTTGCCACTTGTCGGTTTTCCCTAATGGTTTGCAGCTCTATGATTGTTTATTTGTCTTCCAATTGCTTATTATCTTGCTCAAGGAAGTTAATGATCCACTTAGCCCTCTCAAGGTCAAGTGATAATGCTTGGATCTCAACTTCTTTCTCTTTGATGATAATATCCTTGAGTCTTGAGCTTTGGGAGCCCAAATTAGTGTCATCTTCCTCAATCAAAACAAAATCCTTGTCTTCCCCTACAGAAGGTCCTTCATCATGCAATGGTTTCTTTCCTTTGTCCTCTACCTGCTTTGCTGAAGAAGAAGGCAAAGCCCCTTTCACCCTAGGTGAAGATAGCATTTTCCTGTGATTCGGTGAAGGAAACGAGACCCATTCCACCCCTCGTCAAGATAATACATGTTTGGCAGCTGCAAAAAGCATTCTTGTTCCTTTTTCATAAGTTATAAACACAGGAATGTGAGCCTCCTCAGTTTTGCTTTCAGGCTCTTTTTGTTGCCCAGAAGTTTCACCTTCCTCTTGAGGATCTACAAAAATTTGAGGCCCCTTGAAGATTTCATGGGCTATGAAGGTTTCCCATGGCAGTCCCAACTGAGTGAGTTGATGCACAACAATAATCTTGATGACAACAAAGTGATAAATGTTGTTAAGCTCCTGTGGGTATGGTTTTCTCTTTGCAATCACAATCATCCTCTCTATGTTTTTTCAAATGAAATATGGAATTCTCATCATTCTAACCCTAGTGAAATGCATAAGTAATCTAATATGATAGGCATAGAGTCTGGAGAACCTTCCCTCACATGTGAAATATTTGATGATGAGTTTCATAACTGGAACATACAGGTCCTCCAAGAACTTGAAAGGAAACACTCTGCTCAATTTACCATGATATTTGGCCTTAATATATGGTTCATAATGCTGTTTGCTGATATTTTGTCTTTTCTTCCACATTTCCCCTACATTTGGCATCCTAGTTGCTTCTGCAATAATCGCTGGTGAAAGAGTGAAATTGATGCCAGCAAGATGTACCATGTTATTCTCCATGTTTATGACAAATTTCCTTGCCAATTCATGATGATACTTAACCCTCTCAACGATCTCACAAAACTCAAAGCAAGATTGGTATCTGAAACAAGTGGTAGCAAGGGGGCAAGCAAGGAGTTCAGCAATGCTAATAGGTTCCTCTTGGATAATTTTCCCACCCTTGTGAGGTCTCCCAGGCTGTACATTTCTATGTCTTGAACTGTCACTTAGTGTTTCTTCTTCATAGCTTGACTCATTCTTTCTTGCCATGGTGGTTGGTGCTTGTCTTACGGAAGGGATGTGATGATGATATGGTAGAAAATGGTAATGAGGGAGGACAAGGGATATGAGTATGAAGAGATTTTACCAATAAGAAATGGAGTTTGGGAATGAAGGAATAAGTTTTGGGAAACCAGGGTTTAGTGAGGGATTTATGGTTTGGTGAAGGGAATTAGTTGTTTTAGGGGAGTGGGATATGGAAAATGGGATAAATGGAGTGATTTAGGCAAATGGAAGAGGGAAAAGGGTTTAATGATGCTTTTTGGTATTATGGAGTGAAAAATTGCAGAATGGAAAGGAGAATAATGAAGACAAGATAGTGTTTAACTTTCAACGTGCAAAACTCATGAAGAACACAAGTATGAGATCAAATTCAGCTCTAGGGAAATGATAACTTACTTGTAGAATAGCAATGCAGTGTTTCTTAGGGTTATTGAACGGTTTGGAATGATTTAGCAAGTTCTAGACTGATGCACAGTGCACAGGGACCAATGTGCATCACCCTCCTGATGTGTAGCGCCCGTGCAAATTAGCGCTGGCAGAAAGTCAATGATGCACAACGCACTACCTCTGATGCATAGTGCCAGGCAGGTTTGCTTCGAAAACAGAGTTTTTAACCTCCTTAGCTCAATTTGCCTCCAAATGTTGATTTTGTGCTCTCCAAGGGTATTTTTGCACAATAAAATGATAAATGGCACTCCTTTCACTTTATATATGGATGGCTTTTAATTTTTACTTATTCCAAACCCACTTTTCTAATGTCAAAGTCACTTTTGGACATAAGCTCTGTTTTTTCATTTGAACTGACTTTTCTTGACCATTTCGTAAATTGATGCATTGATGATTTTACTTTTGTTTGTAGTGGTTGGAGTTGGTAGGGTGAACAAGGGCAGTAGATGGAACTTATTACATATAGAAAATATTTGAAATTACATAAATTCTATACATAGAAAATAAAAAATTTGTTTTCACCTCAAAACAGAGTTTTGAGGTAAAAATCATCTATTGAGCATATCATCAGTGCAATTTTGATCTTATGAACTTATTAGACTTCCTCATGTGCCTTCTGACCCTTTATTAGGGTTTTGATGACCATGGGGGCAAACCCTAGACCTAGTGAGACCTAAAATCCTAAAAATGATTTTGGTAAATGGAATGAAATAAATTAACAGCAAATGACCTAAACATGTGAAAACCAACAGGTAAATGCCATGAGGGAAAATGACAATGAACCACTACCATCATTTGATTCATGACCTAATGGAATGCAGCTGATCGGTTGGGACACCTAATATGCATGCAAAAAGAGAAATTTGATCACTGATGGAAGGTTTCAAAGACTGGCACTAACATTGGCTCCAATGGGGATGGTAGCTCCTTGGACGTGCCAAGAACCGTAGATCTTTGGGAAAAGCAGACCAGTGCCTCATCCATTGGGCACAGAGTCAATAACTTTTGAAGACTAAAACAAATTTCTTGACTCAAAAACGACTTAATTACAAAGACTGAAAACTGACTCAAATTGACTCAAAACCGAATCAATCAATGAACACTAAATAGTGAAAGACTAAAGCTACACATTCAGTTTTATAGCCTTCACTTCAGGTCCCAAACTAAATGAATGATGACAACACATATTTTACAATGAAATAAATAAAACGGTATGTACAATGACAAAATGTGACAACAGAAAATTTCTCAAAGATAATACCATTTTAGAAGACGACCATTAATTGGCCCTCCTAGAAAATCTTCCCTGCTCATTTCTTTAAGTAGAAAAGCATTTTGACCCCGATATGCTGCAATTCTGTATGGTCCCTTCCACAGATTCTCGAACTTGCCGTGCTTGCCTTTATCCTCATTTCTAGCATCCCACTTTAGCACTATGTCTTCAATCTGAAGTTTGTCCACCTTTGCCTTTCGATCATAAATCTTCTTAATTCTCTCTTGTAGCCTGAAGGTATTCTGAAAAACTTCCTCTCTTGTCTGTTGTAAATGGATCATTTTGCTTATTCTTCGCTGAAAATGTTCTTCCTTGCTGCCAGCTTCCTGGAGAAGTTTTACAACTGGGACTGCGAGAGATGTCGGGAACACCATGTCAATACCATATACAATTTCAAACGGAGACATGCCTATTGACTTCCTCTGACTTACTTATCTGCCCATAGTGCATTAACCAATTTATTATGCCAGCTCTTTTTGGGATTGAGTGATATTCCATATTTTCTACAACGCTAATTTCTTTTTCTTCAGATGGTAAAGATGCTTCTCATCCGAATTTGAAAAGACAGTCAAATCATCAAGATATACTAATAGGAACACATCTTTTTCATTTGCGAAGGCGATGTCCATGGCCCACTGAAATGTTGCACCGACATTCTTTAAACCAAACGACATCTTGGCATAGTGGAATGTTCCCCACGGAGTAGTGAATGCTATCTTTTCCCTGTCATCTTCATGAACTAGAATTTGATTGTAGACAGAATACCCATTGTGCAGTGACATACGAGATGCCCCAACTACTCTTTGGAGTATGTGGTCCATTTCGGCAACGGATAATTATCTTTCAAGGACACCTTATTCAAATTTCTGAAATCGATGCACAATCTAATCTCACCCGTCTTCTTCCTCATGGGCACCAAATTGGAGATCCAATATGAAAATCTTATCGGAATGATTATACCAGCCTTGTACAATTGGTTCACCTCTTTTTCTATTGATGGTAGCAACTTTGGATTTATCCTTCTCAACTTCTGGCGAGATGGCTTCTGATTTGGCTTGATTGGAATGATATGCTGAATTATATTTTTATCGTACTCTTTCAAATCTGTATTGTCCCATGCAAATACATTAGAAAATGAAGACAGTAAACTAATGTATTTTGCTTTTACCTAAGGAGGTAATGCCTTTGACAACTTCACCATCTTTGGATTTTCTGCTGTTCCAATATTCACATCCTCAACTCCTTTCTTGGTCGACACTAAGCTTGGTTTTTGGGCTACATCATCTTGATAAAATAATTCCTCTAAAGGTATTAAGCCTTTAGGGATGACATTGTCCTTTAGCTATAGGACTTCCATCTGATTTACCTCTATTTCTAGTTCACCATCATCTTGCTCACCATCTACAGAAGTGTCTTTATATTTGCCTTCATTTTGTAGAAAATCTTCAATCTCTTTGTCATCCTCAAACACTTGCCAATATCTTAGATTATCAGGGACAGCTGGGCGATGCTTCACATGAATTTCAAAATTATTGTTTGAATTCATTGGGATCTTTAAGTTACTTGCAGCTATGGCAAGAGAATCTACAATAACATTTTATGTACAAGGGACACATGTCAAAGTATGATCTAGAAACAACTTCAGAATATCTAAATCTGCATTACGGTAAGCCCACATTCGAGGATGTTTGGCTTGGTATTCACCCTTGACTTGTTTGATTACTAATTCGGAGTCGACATAAACTAAAATTCTCGTTGCATTCAACTTTTTGAGGATTTTCAAGCCTGCAATCAGCACCCTATATTTGGATTCGTTATTGGAACAATCAAAAGCCAATTTATATGAACACATTCTTACATTACTCGGGACTTTATTTGTTAGGAAAACTGGGTTGCGTATCCAAATACCAATTCCTGCACCATCCTTACCTACTGCTCCATCAAAATCCATACTCCACAAACTAGCTTCTTCCTCCAAGTGCTGGAATTTTGCCTACTCTTCTACCTTCGGCTGTTGTCCATCAATTTTCTGCTGTTGGCGGAATGTTGACTATTCAACAGTACTTTCAAGCCTTTGTCTCTCTTGATCAAGTACTGCTTTGAAATTTTCTGTTATCTCTGGAATATCTTCCACTTCAACTAATTGACTATTCACATCATTAAAACCACTGTCAGAATAAAGAACAAAAGATTCTAAATCTGTATGTACATAATTAATTGGATGATTCAAAGGTTTCTCCTTACTTGTGATCATATACTTCATCTTTTTCTCCCTATATAATTTCCTCAACTGAACAAACACGGGAATAGTGGCATAGGAGAAATCTATCTGCAATGTCCCTTTGAGTTTTACACTCGACAACCTAGATAAAAGCATGCCAAATCTATGGGGAATGTCAGCCACAACTACATCCATGAGAACATTCTTTGCTAGAATCTAATCTAAAGTCACAACCAAATCCTTAATGAGACCAATACATCTGACCCTACCAGAATCAAAGGAATAAAGATCATGATACTTGTGAGTGATGTCTAAACCCAATTTTTCCATAATTTCCTTTGGCATCAAGTTGTGAGATGCTCCTGAATCAAACATGGCATTGTGCAAGACATAATCATGCAATCTAAGGCTAATGTAAAAAGGGGCTACATCACTATCCTCAGATTGGCCTTCTAATGTCGGACCAAAGATAAGCTCAGGTTGGTCATCTTCCACATTAACCATATCAGACAGGGGATCTACATTCAAAATCTTTGACACTTGACTTTTATAACTGCTATTCTTCATTAATTCTGTCAAAGGTATTGACACTTTTAACATAGCAAACTCAATCTCTAAGCTAAAGGTTGTAGTTTTTTCTACCTCTTTGAGCGAAGCATCCTTCTTTTCAAACTTCTCCTTTGCTGCACTTGGCTGATTTGACTTTTCATTTGCTGATTGTGCTTTGCTGGAAGTAGGATCTGTTGGCTCCTTTCCTTTCTTCTGAACATTTGGAGAATCATTCTTTAATGGTGCTAGTTCCTTTCGCTTTTGAATTGGATTGATTGGTACATCCCTGCTCCTGAGTGAATACTGTCTTTTCTGCACTGTCAATGCATTCATATATCCCCTCTGATATTCATCTGATTCTTCTTCTAAGACTGTTTCATTGGCTAATATAAAATCTTCATCTTTCTATACAGTTGGGCTTTTTGAATACTCCTCATCCTCCGTGATATAAATTGGCAAACCATCCGGTGTAAAAAAGTGATTCTCCTCTCCTATTGGATTCTCATCATCATCTGATTCCATGCCATGAACATAGTTCTGCTGTAATGGTGTTTCGACTTGCTGTTGTGTTGCTTGGTCTTCCGCTCTTTGCTCCCATTGTTTAATCCTGAACTATGGTTGCTGCTGACCATGAAAATTTGGATTTTTGGTCTGTGTCTCAGGCTTATCTGCAATGGTTAATCTATCAAACATCTTCTCAATTTTCGAAGAAAATGATCTGAGGAATAAGCTTCTTCCTTGATAGTCACCTTCTTCTCAGTCTTCGTTCTAGCTCTCTTAGCTAGAATATTTGCCTCCACGCTCACTGCAATTTTCTGCATATCCTCCAATGTAGTCAGATCTCTTTCTTTCAATTGATATGCCATGTTTGGATCAAAGCCATCGGGAAATTTTATCAAAGACAGCCCCACGCGTGGCTTGATATTAGCTAGGATAGCATTATAAATAGTATTGAATCTTACACAGTAATCTTGGACACTTTCACCAACATTCCTGTTTATATTTTCATACTCGGAGAGAATTTGGAGTGGATTTTTCTTTACCTCCCAACGATCTAGAATTTTTCTATGACGAACCACCAATTTATTGATAGTCGCAGCAGGCAATGCTCTGAACCACTTTCGCACTTCGCCTCCAAAATTTTGCACAAATAATATCATGGTCACAATCTCTACATCTATCTCATGAAGATCAAAGGAATCTCTCATCCTATCAACATGTTGTTACGATGTGATACCTTCGGCAGCATAAAATAATGGAATTTTACTTTGGTAATCAACAGGCATAACATCCAAGTTCTGTGGCAAAACGAGAGGTGCATATCTGGTGGCAATTACTCGAGGTGGATTTGAAACTGGCCTTAGGGATGTAGGAGGAGTTGGAACAACAATAGCAATCAATGTAATGGGTGCATGAGGTGTAGAAGGAGGGGAAGAAATGTTAGATGTTTGAGGTGTTGAAGGGGTCGATGGGGGAGAAGAGACAATGGATCTCTGATCAGATATGGTGGGCTGCACGGGAATGGTGGGGATAAAAGGAGGTTCAGTAGGAATTTCGGAACTAGACACAACAACAGATGAACCAAGAGTAGCAAATGCAGATTCTAAGAACTCGGGAATATTGGTAGCCATGATAGAAGTTTGAAGATTCAAAATATAAGCATCAATTGATCTATTTGCCCTTTCAGTTTCAAGATATTGGACAAACTCCGGATTTAGAATAGTAGCACCAACTATGCTTTCAGATTTAGTTTCAAACAAAGATAGATCAAAATGTTCATCAAACTGGAGATCTTCAAGATATTCAAAAACAACTGGGCATGAATGAGATCTGAAAACTAGTATCATAGAACTTTCTTGTCGGAGAATTCTTGGAATGAGATTTGGGTTTTCATATACGGGAGGAGGATTAGTATCAGTATTAGCCCTGGTGTATCACCTAGAAGCTAGTGTGTTGAATTATTCCCAAAAATCAAATAGACATCACAAATTTGTCAGCCTATCGAATTCTAAACTGATAATCCAAAAGTCTGGAATTGTTTTAATGTACTGCGGTAATAGCTTTCAGTTCATTCCCCAGTGGAGTCGCCACTATGTTAGGGCTTAAATCTACATCAGGCTGAAAGAAGGCAGGTCTAGGGTAACATCAAACCACGCTTAACCTACTAGCTAGCCCTACCAGGTCAGGAGAGGGCTCTCTCCTTGTCAATTTCAAAGAAAATATGGCAAGTAAGGCTTGAGATGTATTTTAGGCTAGGTATATGCTCACAGGATTTTGATTGATTTTGATGGTTGGTTGTTGGATCAAATGAGGAAGGCAGCTTTGGGTCCGGGAAATCAACTTAGATTTGTAGAGGTTTCTGTGGGGTGAGGTAGGCAGTGTTTTAGCACTTTGAAATGAAGGTAATGGCGAGTCTAAAGACTGGTGAGGAGTTGGATAGGGCATGCAAAGTCCATGAGTCCTCTTCAAACAACAGAGAACATTAAAAACTAAATGTAGCCCCAAAGCAGAGCACTGAATATCAATGGATTCCACCTATTAATCTTGATTCATTTATTTATGCAGAAAAAGATAGATGATGGCACATATACATATAAGAGAAACTAAATAACAGAGGAAGAAACAATGCTAAATCACATTACCACAAGAATCCCACAAAATGTTGCAAAACCCTGGTTCATTTACTTGCCAAACTGCAGAAGTGATTTACAGTGAAGCTCAAAGCATCCACAAGAGTCCAACTTTGACAAATGACTAAGAAAGTACAAGATATAGGCATCAAACCACCTATGCTATCCATAAGGGGTCGAATCCATGAGTCAAGGTGTTGGTTCAACAAGATCTAAACTAGGAACTAAAAAACAGGTAGTGGAACAACTTGCCTCTAAAACTATGGAAACTGATTCATTTAGCTCAAAACCACCTATAACTGATGTACCTACCTCCTTAAGTCATTTTTCAACATTTTTACATCATAGTACATCAAGTTACATCATATTACATCATGAATTTTACCATGAGAGAAGAAAAAGTCAAACTGGTAGAAAACTAGGTGAAATTCTGAGCTTTCGAGCAAAATTGGCAAAAATTTCCCTGATGCACAGCGCCCTAAGCCTGGTGCACAACGCCACTTCAAGGTTGAGTTTGAAGGCCTTCCCCTTCACCAAATTAAATCCAATATGGCTTGTTGGAAAGCTCTGCCTATTTAATTTCTAGGAGAACTGGAAGTTTTGGATTTGGAGTCCATTTACACCTTCAAAAATCACTTCTCCCAATACTGCTTCCTGTGCGTCCAAAAAGTGGCAAAGAGGGCATTTTTTAGGTGTTTTTTGCCCTCTAGGTGACCTAGATCTCCTCCAAATTTCATGAAACTTTTTGGGTTTCAGTATTTTTCCATGAGGAATCCAAAAATGTAAGCCATTTTGCAAAATTCCAAGCCATCTCAATGGAATCAGATGAAAATTCTTGTGTTTTGCAATTAAAATTTGTGAAATGACAAAAATTGCTCAAAATTGCTTCAAATTTGGCAAGGGGCAAGCTTACTAATCGATTTTCTGAGCCAAGGAAGCTTCAGCCAAAATTTTAAGTTTATTTTGCTCCCTTTTGGCTTCTAAGGCTCTATTTAACTTAGCTTTTAGGCTTCTTATCCTTGTCTTGCAAATTTTATTCCGAGCCAAGTAGTGATAAGCCATGTGGCGCAATATGTTCTTCTCCTTGTTAGCCTTATCAAGTAGCTTCTCAAGGTGGATATTCACTTTTTCCAACCATGATTCTTGTTCAGCTTCTATTTCTTGTTCTAGTGATGTCATCTTGATTTTCCTTCTTTTTTCCACTTGCAGGTTTTCCCTAATGGTTTGCAGCTCCATGATTGTTTGTTTGACTTCCAATTGCTTGTTCTCTTGCTCAACGAAGTTAATGATCCACTTAGCCCTCTCAAGGTCAAGTGATAATGCTTGGATCTCAGTTTCTTTCTCTTTGATGGCCATTTCCTTGAGTCTTGAGCTTTGGGAGCCCAAATCAGTGTCATCTTCCTCAATCAAAACAAAATCCTTGTCTTTCCCTTCAGAATGCCCTTCATCATGCGATGGTTGCTTTCCTTTGTCCTCTACCTGCTTTGCTAAAGAAGAAGGCAAAGCCCCTTTCACCCCAGGTGAAGATAGCATTTTCCTATGATCTGGTGAAGGAAACGAGACCCCTTCCACCCCTGGTGGAGATAATTCACGTTTGGCAGCTGCAAAAAGTATTCTTGTGCCTTTTTCATAAGTTATAAACACAGGAATGTGAGCCTCCTCATTTTTTCTTTCAGACTCTTTTTTTGCCCGGAAGGTTCACCTTGCTCTTGAGGATCTATAAAAATTTGAGGCCCCTTCAAGATTTCATGTTCCATGAAGGTTTCCCATGGCACTCCTAACTGAGTGAGCTGATGCACAACAATAATATTGATGACAACAAAGTGATAAATGTTGTTAAGTTGTTGTGGGTATGGTTTTCTCTTTGCAATCATAGTCATCCTCTCTATGTTATTGCAAATGAAATATGGAATACTCATCATTCTAACCTTGGTGAAATGCATAAGTAATATGATATGATAGGCATAGATTCTAGAGAACCTTCCCTCACATGTGAAATATTTGGTGATGAGTTTCATAAGTGGAACATACCAGTCCTCCAAGAACTTGAAAGGAAACACCCTGATAAATTTACCATGATATTTGGCCTTAATATATGGTTCATAATGTTGTTTGCTGATATTATGTCTGTTCTTCCACCTTTCCCCTACATTTGGCATCCTAGTTTCTTCTGCAATAATGGCTGGTGAAAGAGTGAAATTGATGATAGCAATATGTTATTCTTCATGTTTATGACAAATTTCCTTGCAATTTCATGATGATACTTAACCCTCTCAACCATCTCACAAAACTCAAAGCAATATTGATAACTGAAACAAGTGGTAGCAAGGGGGCAAGCAAGGAGTTCAGCAATGCTAATAGGTTCCTCTCTGATAATTTTCCCACCCTTGTGAGGCCTCCTAGGCTATACATTTTTGTCTCTTGAACTGTCACTTAGTGTTTCTTCTTCATAGCTTGACTCACTATTTCTTTCCATGGTGCTTGGTGCTTGGTGGTTGTCTTAGGTAAGGGATGTGATGATCATATGGTAGGAAATGGTAATGAGGGAGGACAAGGGAGTTGAGTATGAAGAGATTTTACTAATAGGAAATGGAGTTTGGGAATGAAGGAATAAGTTTTGGGAAACTAGGGTTTAGTGAGGGATTTATGGTTTGGTGAAGGGAATTAGTTGTTTTAGGGGAGTGGGATATGGAAAATATGATAAATGGACTGATTTAGGCAAATGGAAGAGGGAAAAGGGTTTAATGATGCTTTTTTGGATTATGGAGTGAAAAATTGCACAATGGAAAGGAGAATAATGAAGACAAGCTAGGGTTTAACTTTCAACATGCAAAACTCATTAAGAAGACAAGTATGAGATCAAATTCAGCTCTAGGGCAATGATAACTTACTTGTAGAATAGCAATGTAGTGTTTTTGAAGGTTATTGAATGATTTGGAAAGATTTAGCAAGTTCTGGACTGATGCGCAGCACACTAGGCCCAATGCACAACGCCCTCCTGATGCACAACACCCATGCAAATTAGCACTGGCAGAAAGTTGATGATGCGCAGCACTAGTCTCATGCACAACGCACTGCCTCTAATGCGCTGCGCTAGGAAAGTTTGCTTGGAAAGTAGGGTTTTTAACCTCCTTAGCTCAAGTTGCCTCCAAATCACGATTTTGTGCTCTCCAAGGGTATTTTTGCACAATAAAATGATAAATGGCATTCCTTTCACTTTATATATGGATGGACTTTAATTTTTACTTATTCCAAACCCACTTTTCTAATGTCAAAGTCACTTTTGGACATAATCTCTGTTTTTTCATTTGAACTAACTTTTCTTGATCATTTGGTAAACTGATGCATTGTTGCTTTTACTTTTGTCTGCAGTGGCTGGAGTTGGCAAGGTGAACAAGGGAAGCAACTGGAACTTATTACATATAGAAAATATTTCAAATTACACAAATTTTGTACATAGAAAATAAAAACTCTATTTTCTCCTCAAAATAGAGTTTTGAGGTAAAAATCATTTATTAAGCATATCATCAATGAAAGTTTGATCTTATGAACTTATTAGACCTCCTCATGTGCCTGCTGACCCTTTATTAGGTTTTTGATGACCATGGCAGCAAACCCTAGACCTAGTGAGACCTAAAACCCTAAAAATGATTTTGGTAGATGGAATGAAATAAAATAATAGTAAATGACCCGAACATGTGAAAACTAGAATGTAAATGCCATGAGGGAAAATGACAATGAATCACTACCATCAGTTGATCCATGACCTAATGGAATGCAGCTAATTGGATGGGACACCTAATATGCATGCAAAAAGAGAAATTTGATCACTGATGGAAGGTTTCAAAGACTGACACTAATAGTTTCCATAGAGTCATTACCACCAAGTTTCAAACACTCACACTTCTTTTGTTACAAGAGAAAAAAAATTGAAGGTAGTACTTGGAGGATGAATGAAAAGCACCAATTGTTTTAGGTGATGACAAGTTTCTAGTACTGATAACACATAGAAACAATATTCACCTAGTGAGTTGGAATAACAAAGACCCCAAAAGCCTTTAACGAATGATGATGCAAACTCATCGTTGTGAGGAGCGGAAACTTATAATTATCCCTACAGAATCAAACCAAACCTTACTATTTTTCAGATCCATAGTGTTAGTGTCAGTCTTTATAGCCTTCCTCCAGTGATCAAACATGCTCTTACAAAGTGATTTTAATGTGTCAAGGTCAAATTTTGGCATTTCAGTGAGTCTTCAAGCAAAATTTGGTCACTAGGCATTGGGTCTAGGGTTTGATTTTACCCTTGTCAAAGTTGTCCAAATGTCGGTCCATGTCACAGTTCAGCTGAGTGTACCATCATTCAGAGAGTTGTCATTATCATGTCATGTCCCACTGGGTCATTTTACACCTTGTTCATGCTTCAGTTGTGCGTAGGTAAGGTCATTTCCCTCTCCTATGGTTTTGAAGGCAATTTCTCTTGGACGGCCAAATCATCAGCAAAACTTGTATCCGGATGTTCATACACCTTCCCATATCCTTAAAACACCTTATCAAACAGTTCCCATCATTGAGATCCCGCAAATTCCTCATTTTCGCATAAACCCTAGTTTCTTTCTACAACCTGGTAATTTTCTAGGTTGGACCTGTGTTTTGCCTTTTTGTACCCCTTCCCCTCACTCAATTTTAGAGATTCCACTTTCCCATACTTCCTAAAACCCCTCCCTACTTCCCAAAATTTCTGAAAGAATTTAGAAGCTCCCTATCCCCTTCATTTCGCTTTATTTCGAAAAATCCCTTGTTCCACACATCGGGGTAGGTTTCACTCAAATGATGTTTCTGAGCAATCAAAGATGAATTTATGAAAATTGAGAGAGGTTTTTGTCCAAAACATGCCAAGGAAGAAAAAAATCTTTCAATTTTTACACAGGTGTCATGGTTACGGCGAAATGTCAAAAATACAATCGCCTCAGGAAAATTGATGCACATATGAAGTGACCTTGGGAAAATCAATTTTTCTCCTAGATAAGTTGGCAAAATGACTTGCTTGATGAGCCAAATGATAAATAAACACAAGGATATTTCCAATGAGCTATCATGAGCTCAATTTAGAGTTGAATAAGGCATTCAAAAGTTGATTGTAACAGCACTCTGTCTTTAGGCAGCCTCATTTGGCATATTTTGACCAGTCTTGGGAGATTTGATTTTTGACAAGGAAAATGATCTCTAAATTGAAAATTTTTACCTTTTTTGGAAATTAGACTCAAATACCTTTCTAATGAGCTATCCTGCGCCCAATTTGGACCCCAGGAAGGCTTTCAAAAGTCTCCAGAAAAAACCGTTATGCACAGGATATATGCGCCGCGCACTGGCGCGATGCTAAAAATTGGGAGCTCCAAACGAAGAAAGGTCTACATTTTTGGATTCAGCATGAAAAATCATGCCTATTGGTGCTTGGAAAAAAAATTTGGAGCATTTTTGGGTCATTTTTGGTCATTTGACAAATTTTTGTGCACAAACAGGTTTTTTCTCCCTGTGCGCCACGCACCTTGTGCGACGCTAAAATTCTAGAGCTTCAAATGAGGAATGGTTTGCATTTTTGGATTCAGTATGGAAAATCACGACTACTGGTGTCTGGGAAAGAGATTTTGGCAAGGTATGAAGCTCCAAAAGGTCAAAAAACACCCAAAAATGGTCATTCTGCCACTTTTTTGACACACAGAAAGCAGTCTTGGGAGAATGAATATTCGGAGGGGAAAATGAGCACCAAATTCAGAAATTCTAGTACGGTTAGAAATTAGACAAGACAAGATTGCCATCAAGCCCACTTGGGCACATTTTGGACACCTACAAGTGCCCCAAAGCAGGCCCCAATGTAGCGCAACACACAGAGAAAAGTGCGCGGCGCACAGAGGAAATTTTGCCCAGTTTGCTCCCGTTTCGCGAAATTTCGGGTCGCGACCTCTCCAAGTGGGCCCGGTCATCCACTCTTCGGTTTTTTGGCACCAAAGGTGGCTTTTAAATATTTTTCTCTCCAGGTGGGCATCTATCCTAGTGGCAAAGAATGCAAAGGGTCACCACAGCCAAATGTCATGCTTGACAGCGCTGCACCTGTAGCTGATGGTTGGTTCTCCATCTCCATTTCGAAATGATTTGAGTAACTGCCCAACCCTTGGGTGTTCCATCACTTTTATAAACTTTCTATATATTGTATGTATTTCATTTGCAAAGGGTTGGCTGGCTTGTAACTTCTAAGAGACTGTGGGAGAGAAACTCTGTTTCTGCACTGTGTATTTTTGACAGAGAGTTAATGAAAGGCAGTGGCTCTGTTTCATGAGATTCTTGTGGTTGTGAGTGTAGAAAATGTGTTCTTATGTTCCATATGTATCTTGTTATGTTTCATAATTCATTTCGTGTTTCATTTTAGTGAAATTTTCTAAGTGATATTAGGTAGAATTCAATTTATATTGCTCTGCCTGTGGGAAAATTTCATGTGCAGTGTTTTTCTTCTGTTGAAAAGGATTCATGCGACCATGCCCTTTTCACCATCTTCAGCGATCTTTCCATTCCGCGTCACCTTAAGTTGAAATTGCTGCGCTTCCCGCCTACCTTGTCTCACGGAATAATCTGTGCCTTCATTCTCATTTCTCTGTTCTTTGCTAAGTGCCAGTCCCATATACATCTTAGAAGTTCAGTCACTTTCAAGAAATCTTTTCCAAAATCCTTTTTCACTTACTGGCCTAAGGTAAATATCGCATTGTAAGTCATATCAGACCATTTTTCCTATCCATTCGCTGAGCATGACTTGGAGAGAGCCCTCTCCTGTTCTGGTAGGGCTAGCTACCAGACTGAGCGTGGTTTGTGGTTACCCTAATTTTTGCCTTCTTCCAGCCTAAGGCAGATTTAGGTGCTAACATAGTGGCGACTCTGCTGGGGATGAAATGGTTTACTGTAGATTGTTTTGCCCCAGTACATATCTCAAGTTCAGAGCTAATTGTTGATGGTGAATAACGATCAGACATAAGAAGACAGCTGAAATCATTCACCTGTGGACTCCATCCACTGAAAAATCTGTGCAATCAGTCCTTCATGGTGACTCCACTGTAGAGGGATCAATAACTTTGAGATTTCTTAAGATGGATCGGATTGCAAGAAGATACGCTCCCATGA
Organism: Pinus tabuliformis; assembly: GCA_031772625.1. Classification (NCBI taxonomy): domain Eukaryota; kingdom Viridiplantae; phylum Streptophyta; class Pinopsida; order Pinales; family Pinaceae; genus Pinus; species Pinus tabuliformis. The sequence continues at coordinate 796,928,453 of CM062817.1, forward strand.
GCCGAGATCACATCCCAGGTTTTCCAAATAAAATGCCCAAGGTAGATTGGTCAAATAATTTGCCTGTGTTCAGAAATGTGGAAGGTAATGACGTTGCTCTTCATCTGGTGAAATTTCACATTCACGTGCATAAATTAAAGATTGATTTTCCTGAAGACTGTTTGATGAAAATATTTATGGCTACTCTGGAAGACGAAGCCCGATCTTGGTATGAAATTTTGCCACTTGCTTCCATTTATTGTCTAAAGGATTTTCATTCAATATTCTTTGAGAAGTATAAAGAATCTTATCCATCATTAAATCTAGTTCATGACTGTTGCAAACATGCTTCTACTTTTATTGAAAGCCTTGAAAAATATTATGAAGATGGTAATTTCATGGATGATGAGATCATGGAAGCCCTGTATGAAAATCCCTTTCAGCAACGTAAAGACGATCATGGAAATTTGCAGTATGATCAAGATTGTAGTACGGTGGAAGATGAAAGAATTCTGCATCTTGACAGTCAACATGAATTATATGAAATAGATCAGTAGGTTGAAGAGTTCCATATGGCTGAAGTTGATGAAAGAAAAAGTGTTGGTTCAGATCTGTCAATAGAAGAAGATGGCATGCAAGTAAGTTCAGTTCCAATTTCAGGATGTGATAATGTCAGGGCAGCTATTTCAGTTCCAGATTCAGACTGTGATGACCAAGAATGCCTAGTATGGAATCCTATGAAAGAGAACTCTGCTGCTGAAATCATCTGGGATGAAGAAGACAATGTTTTGGATCCAAATGTTCTCAATTCATTAGAATGTAGCCTTCATGAGGAGGTAATCTAGTCAGTATATGAAAAACAAGATCAGACCTTCATTCAATACATTCACACCACAGAAGATCAAAACATTCAGGATTTCCATTCAGATTCCTCTTCATATGTTTCATGTGTTGAAATGTTTTTCCAAGAAGATATCTGCTCATCTACTTGTTCAAAGTTTTTTGAAGCCTAGGAGCATATTTTTACTGAAGCACATGATGAAGGAAGATCAGAATTTGAAGCAAAGGCCACCTTCTTTCTTCAGCAGGAAGAAAATATTCATGTTCTTCAAGATCCAATGGCAGATTTACTGCAGTCAGCCGTGAAGGTGATTATTGCAGTATGCGGTGATGAAGGAGATCAGGGTCAATTAGTTTTTTGGATGCCCAGTTACAAGTATCTATTGTTGACCAAAAGATCTGATCGGGAGAATCAATCAAGCAAGAATCTACTTGATTCGTTACATTGGAAGACACATTACACATGATTGTACATATTATATTAGTACGCAGGTGGCTATCATCTTGATTTGAAACCCTCGAATGTTGATGGACTGTTGCCATTGAACAAGCTTTGTAAATACTTGTTTTAGTTAAGTCGATCATGAGTCATTTCCTTTTGCATAGAGTCAAGTTTTTCAATCATTTCAGTTCACATTGAGTCAGTTTGAGTCAAGTTTCAGTCAATAAATTGAGTCATGTTGGTTTGTCAAAATAATTTACTCCATAGCCCAATGGACGAAGGCACTGTTTGCTCACCCAAAGATCTGCAGTTCTTGGCACCTCCAAGGAGCTGCCATCCCTATTGGAGCCAATGTTAGTGTCAGTCTTTACAGCCTTCCTCCAGTGATCAAACATGCTCTTACAAAGTGATTTTAATGTGTCAAGGTCAAATTTTGTCATTTCAGTGAGTCTTCAAGCAAAATTTGGTCACTAGGCATTGGGTATAGGGTTTGATTTTACCCTTGTCAAAGTTATCCAAATGTCATTCCATGTCACAGTTCAGCTGAGTGTACCATCATTCAGAGAGTTTTCATTATCATGTCAAGTCCCACTGGGTCATTTTACACCTTGTTCATGCTTCAGTTGCGCCTAGGTAAGGTCATTTCCCTCTCCTAGGGTTTTGAAGGAAATTTCTCTTGGACGGCCAAATCATCGGCAAAACTTGTATTCGGATGCTGATACACCTTCCCCTATCCTTAAAGTACCTTATCAAACACTTCCATCCTTGAGATCCCCCAAATTCCTCATTTTCGCACAAACCCTAGTTTCTTGCTACAACCTGGCAATTTTCTAGGTTGGACCTCTGTTTTGCCTTTTTAGACCCCTTCCCCTCACTCAATTTTTGAGATTCCACTTTCTCCTACTTCCTAACATCCCTCCCTACTTCCCAAAATTTCCTGAAGAATTTAGAAGCTCCCTATCCCCTTTATTTCGCTTCATTTCGACAAATCCCTTGTTCCACATATCGAGGTAGGTTTCACTCAAATGATGTTTCTGAGCAATAAAAGATGAATTTATGAAACCTGAGAGAGGTTTTTGTCCAAAACATTCCATGGAGAAAAAAATCTTTCACTTTTTACGCAGGTGTCATGGTTTTGGAGAAATGTCAAAAATACACGGGAAAATTGATGCACCTATGACGTGACCTTGCGAAAATCAAACTTTATCCTAGCTTAGTTGGCCAGATGACTTGCTTGATGAGCTAAATGGTAACTAGACACAAATATCTTTCCAATGAGCTATCATGAGCTCAATTTAGAGTTGAGGAAGGCATTCAAAAGTTGACTGTAACAGCACTCTGCCTTTAGGCAGCCTCATTTGCCACATTTTGACCAGTCTTGGAAGATTTTACTTTTGATAGGGAAAATGAACTCGAAACTGAAAAATTAGACTTGTGTTAGAAATTAGAATCAAATACCTTTCCAACGAGCTATCCTGATCCCAATTTGGACACACGGAAGGCCTCCAAAAGTCTCCTGAAAAAACGGCTACGCACACGCTATATGCGCCGCGCGTCACCCTAGTGTGTCGCGCCACTTCCCTGTGCGCGCGGCGCTAAAAATTGGGAGCTCCAAATGAAGAAAGGTCTACATTTTTGGATTCAGCATGAAAAATCATGCCTACTGGTGCTTGGACAAAAAATTTGGAGCATTTTTGGGTCATTTTTGGTCATTTGACAAATTTTTGTGCACAAACAGGTTTTTTCTCCCTGTGCGCTGCGCACCCTGCGCGACACTAAAATTATAGAGCTCCAAATGAGGAATGGTTTGCATTTTTGGATTTAGCATGGAAAATCACGACTACTGGTGTCTAGGCAAGAAATTTTGGCAAGGTATGAAGCTCCAAAAGGTCAAAAAACACCCAAAAATGGTCTTTCTGCCACTTTTTTGACACACAGAAAGTAGTCTTGGAAGAATGAAGATTTGGAGGGGAAAATGAGCACCAAATTCATAAATTCCAGTGGGGTTAGAAAGTAGATAGGGCAGGCTTTCCAACAGGCCCACTTGGGTACATTTTGGACACCTGCAAGTGCCCCAAAACAGGCCCCAAAGTAGCGCGATGCACAGAGGAAATTTTGCCGAGTTTGCTCCCGTTTCACGAAATATCGGGTCGCGACTTCTCCAAGTGGGCTCGGTCATCCACTCTTCGGTTTTTTGGAACCAAAGCCAGCTTTTAAAGAGTTTTCTCTCCAGGTGGGCATCTATCCAAGTGGCAAAGAATGCAAAGGGTCACCACAGCCAAATGTCATGCTTGAGAGCGCTGCACCTGTAGCTGATGGTTGGCTCTCCATCTCCATTTCGAAATGATTTGAGTAACTGCCCAACCCCTAGGTGTTCCATCTCTTCTCTACACTTTCTATATATTGTATGTATTTCATTTGCAAAGGGTTGGCTAGCTTGTAACTTCTGAGATATTGTGGGAAAGAAACTCTGTTTCTGCACTGTGTATTTTTGACAGAGAGCTAATGAAAGGCAGCGACTCTGTTTCATGAGATTCTTGTGGTTGTGAGTGTAGCAAATATGTTCTTATGTTCCATATGTATCTTGTTATGTTTTATAATTCATTTAATTTTTCATTTCAGTGAAATTTTTTAAGTGAGATTAGGTAGAATTCAATTTATATTGCTCCCCCTGTGGGAAAATTTCATGTGCAGTGTTTTTCTTCTGTTGAAAAGGATTCATGCGACCATGCCCTTTTCACCATCTTCAGCGATCTTTCCATTCTGCGTCACCTTAAGTTGAAATTGCTGCGCTTCCCACCTACCTTACCTCACGGAATAATCTGTGCCTTCATTCTCATTTCTCTGTTCTTTGCTAAGCGCCAGTCCCATATACATCTCAGAAGTTTAGTCACTTTCAAAAAATCTTTTCCAAAATCTTTTTCACTTACTAGCCTAAGGTAAATATCGCATTGTAAGTCATCTCAGACCATTTTTCCTATCCATTCGCTGAGCATGACTCGGAGAGAGCCCTCTCCTGTCCTAGTAGGGCTAGCTACCAAACTGAGCGTGGTTTGTGGATACCCTAACTTTTGCCTTTTTCCAGCCTAAGGCAGATTTAGGTGCTAACACATAGAATACCACGAAGTCAGGAATACTGAATAAGATGGAAACACATGAGAAAGTAATTCATCAGGGTAATGTAGTAATGAATGATACATGTGTTCTCCATAACAAAAGAAAATATAACAAATGTAAGAGGTGAAGGAACTACATGTTGCGTGAGTCTAATTACACAATTATATTAGGTGCAGAATTTGAAGCTATAGCCATAGGGAGAATGAAGCAAGGAAATAATATTATTTTATTAGAAAAGGTAAGCACAGGGGATAAATCTATTATTGGTCATGTTTTGAAAAAAAAAATAATAATGTTAATTCTATTGTGTGAAGCAGAAAGCTACAAAAGAAGAAAGAAATGAACAAATAACACGGAATTGCATTATCAAGTCTATCTTCAAATGAAAATACAATCCAAAATCATATTCTAATGACACATGATATGTATCCATGTGATAATTCCATCCAATATAGTGCCATATAATTGTGCATGATAAATCTAAATGAAAAACGAATTTCCTAGTAGCAGCAGTAGGTATGACACAATAGATTATATTTAAATGAATTGATAGCACAAATTATTTATAAATTAGTACTAGAAATGTTATAGAGAAATTTCATAATTGATAAAGGCTATTACCACACAGGATGATAATTATACATGGCGATTATTTCATCATACGTAGCATTAAAATGGAAAAAAATGTAACTACTTATACATTGATATGCGTGAAAATAAGTTAAGAGCACATCTACTAAATCATGATGTCAATATTTTCATAGGAAAAATATGAGTTTAGAACTCATTATAAGAGTAATGAATTATAAAAAAATTACATTCTGGACATAGATAGAGTATGTAAACTCAAATTAATTAAGGGTTTAACCCTTTAGTCTGTGCTAACATAGGAGTGAACCCCATGGAACCATAGCCAAATGCTAATAGTGCAGTGATGACTACAGAGGAAACCATTGTTCCTTACACATGATACATTTTGTTCAAAAGAAGTAATGTGGCAAGTTAACTGGCTTGGTGTGAGGGAGGGCGGTCAGCTAAGAAGCAACAAACATTCAAACTTTGGGATTTCTTGTAAGAACCCAAAACAAAGTAATAAGAAGAAAAAATCTTCGAATAGATAAGGGTTGAAAGTACCTACAAAACAAACAAGAGAAATTAAGTGTTAGTGTTATGTTTGCAAGAGAAACAAAACATAGAAAATGTAGAAAAAAATGAGATAACAACTCCTTACAACCAACTGTTTACTCGCTAAAGTATCATCTGTTGCCATGAGGTCATATGTGTTTAAAATATGCAATGAAGAAAGGCTGAGAAAAAGAAGGTGGGAATTTTAACACACTGCAAGAAAAAAAAACTAAACCATGGGAATGCATGTTCAATGGGGAAGAGTACCCTTACCAAAACAAATCGTGAGGGTTTCGTTGAGCCATCACTAGAAAACTCAACCTGGAAGGTTGATTTCTCCCTGTATCTTGATAGGAAGAGAGTATAGTTGTTTCCTTTAGAGAAAAAAAACACATACAGAGGGAACCAATAACCAAAATTAGTTTATAATATACAAAGTAAAATCCCTATGAGTCAAACTAGAACTAAGGAAATGAAGGGGGAATAGAGTACCACATTAACCCTCGTAGAAAATGAGTGAACCAATCTAGTTAATCACGTTAAAGTAGGACACACATCATTATGAACCAGTCTAATTTTGGACTTGATAACACAACAAGGAAAAGAAATCAGTGAGATGTTAAACTATTCACAGGCCAAAGTGCTTAAATAGGAGCCAAAAAAAAACAAGAGCCTTGTTGAAGAATTTCACCTGTTCTCCATGGCGAATGGAGGCATCAAAGTTCTAGAAAGTGACACTTTTCTTTGAGATAAAATCTAGTTGTGGCTACAGTCATATGCATAGTAACAGGAATCATAGGTTCTAACATGCAACACAAAATAGATAGGTTACAAATGAGACTTGTCATGAAACCCTAATGCTAGGGTAATAAAAGTTAAACACATAGAAATCGTTGGATGGGGGGGGTCGTAGATCCAGCCATTGATAGATGTATATTACCAGAGTTCATGTGAACATCACATTTCGTGGTCAATGTGCCATCACACCACTGGGGCACAATAAACCAAAAAAATAAATCAATGGAAACCTTCAGAACGAAAATTTGGTGAAGGGAATCAAATCATATAGTTTAAATGATAAATCACCAAATCTTCAATAGAGTTGGCAAATGTATCAATATGTGCTCCTTACCTTGTGAAATAACACGTAGAAACACGAATAAATATCACCCAAGTGCACCACCAATATAATTTAGGTGCCAACAACATGTTTCTGATAATGCACCAATAAACTTAGGAAGTTACATATTGTATGCATATCTTTAGTATATATTAAATTATCTAGGCATTATCACCAGCAAGCCAAAACTTTATTTTTACAACCATGGTCACTAGTAGAAAATGATGAAATTAGTTAATAGGTGACTGAAAAATTTAGACACCATAGCTTTTCCAAGTGAAATACTACAAAAAATGGTTAATATTAAGTGATTAAATAAAAATGACTAGCATAAATGACTAATTTATTCCCATGTTAAAATATATGGCTAGCTAATATGTAATACAACTAAAAATGACTAACGTGAATGACTAATTTAGTCTAGTAACATAAATATGACTACTTAATAAGTAATACAATAGTACAAATTAGTCTTTTATGTTAGTCATTTTAATTGTGTCGCTTTGACAATCGAAACTTACAAGTGATAGGGGATTCAAAATTTTTTATAGATTCACTGAAAGATTATCCTTCCTTAAACAATTATTTACTACATCAATGGACTATTCAAGTTATGGAGCTAATTATAACCTTCAGGGTTATACTCTTTGATCATATTCATGGAGAATTATATTAAAATATTGATAGATTATCCAAAATGGGAGTGGTCTTATAGCTGAGTCAAATACATTATGAAGAATACCTACAAGGAGAAGTGTTCAATAATTAGTAGAGGACACATTTCCTTTAGTTGAAGACTTAACTTTTCATGCATATCTACATTTATTATTATTAGGGTCATATCCATTGAAATTAGGATACTAGTTTCTAACTTGGATACCGTGTTATTTATCTAGTTTGAACATACATTATGAACATATCAGTACTATAATCTTATGAAATTATTTTGAATGCTATTGGGATTTTGATATTTCTCAAACATTAGATGTTGAACATATTACAATATCATGTCATTCAGGTAAAGAAAATTTATTATATGTTAGATTATGTAAATTACATCTTTGCATTAATATTAATACAAAAATTATGTCTTTTTCTTATTGGAAAAAAAATATTATGGCATTTTCCACCACCTAAGTTATTAGACATAATTTACGTAGGAATACATGAAACTACAATAATATTTTCTTAGTTGTTAAAGATGGTTTGATTTCATAGCAATGATTATCATTATTTGTGTTCTTGGTACCATATGTCAATGTTGGGCTTCCATGATGGATCTGTGATGGTTGGGATTCCTGTTAATAGGCGGGTGAACCCCTAGGTATACACACAACTTGTTAAATGTAAATATGGGGTTTGAAACTTGGCAGGCACAATGTTGTCTATGTTTTATGAAACGTTCTTTAGGTTACAAGAAATTACCTTGAATCCTACAAGAACATTGTTCCACCCCTTAAACCCTATGTTAAACATTCCATGCTTTGGTATTGATGTGCAAAAATAAATTTCATGAAAAATATATATTTATAATTTATACAAAACCATACATCAAATACATGCAATTATGCTAAAATTATAAAAAATATTCAAGTATGATTTTCCTCATAACAACTTTGAATACATATTACTAGCCTAGATCCATCTTAACCTTGGATCTATCAAGCATCGAGAGGGATCCAATCTCTCAAGGTGAAAACATCATTTTTTGTGTAAAAATTGAGGAAATTTGTTCACCTCGAGACATTTGATCCCTCTTAGTGTTTGATAGATCCAGGGTTAATATGGATCTAGTCAGCTTATATAATAATATATAATATCTATTTTTGTATTTATGTGTCTCTTTCTTATTCACTCTCTCTATTTCACCCCCAAACATGCACACACTCTCTCCATATATATCTATCTCTCTCCCCCTCCCTCTTCCTTGCTACTTCTCTCTCTCTCTCTCTACCCTCCTACGCTCCTCTCTCTCTCTCTCCACCTTTCTCCCCTTATGTATTTCTTCTTCCTTCCCTCTCTCTCCCCCTCCATTTCCATATCTCTATCCTTCTCTCTCTTGATTCCTCTCTCCCCATTTCTCTCCCACCTCCCTCTATCTCTTCCCCCCATCTCTTCTCTCTCTCTCTCTCTCTAACTCTATCACTATCTCCATTTCTCTTCCCTTCTCTCACTCCCTCCATCTATGTGTCTCCCTATTTATCTCCTCCCCTTGTCTCGATATATCTATCTTCCCTCCTCTCCTCTCTCCCTCGGTCTCTCTCCATCTCTCACTTCTCTCTCTCTGCCCTCCATATTTGTCACTATCTCGCTTCCTGACCTCTCCCCCACCTCCCCCTCCTCCCCCCTTCATTTTTCTTTTTGTCATCCCTTGGATGCTTAATTAAGATGGATCTATGGTGCTTACTAACACTATTTATATTATATAAATTTCACATCTTTAAATGTAAAAGTATTGTCATTTTTAATTTTATTAGAACCTTAATTTAATTTCTATGGGAATAGTTTTAGTAGTGGTGACGATAAAAAGTTTATATGTATCTCAAAAGTAATTATAATCTTTTTCCTTTTAGCTTCAATGTAAAAATTGTGATAAAATTAAATTAAAATAAATTATCTTTATTGTGAAATATGTTATGGTTTTTGGGCATGTGGTATTGATAAGCCATGGTATTGACGCACAGTATTGTAACAAAGCCTATTTACAGGTTAATAATAATATCCATGGTTAATAATAATTTGATATTGTTTTAAAATATTTTGACTGAAATAAGTTATGTTTTTATTGGTAAATGGTATTGATAAGCCATGGTATTGGCCCATGGTATTGAAATAGAGCCCAATTTTTACAGGTTAATGATATCCATGGTAATGTGGGTGTGAATATCAATGATTAAGAATCTTCGATATTATTATAAAATGTTTTGGTTTTGAAACAAGTTAGGTTTTTGGACATGTGGTATTGATAAGCCACGGTATTGGCCCATAGTATTGCAAAAAACCTAATTCACAAGTTAATAACAAAATCAAAATATAACAAATTAATTTTATTATTGTAAATTTTTATTATTAATTAACCAAACATTTAAATGTTTATAGTCATCCCTGATATCACTTATAATTTTTTTCTATTTTTTAATTAAGTTGATATTTTAAATTATTTACATACCTACATTACACCTACACATGTACTGGCATTTACATTATCAAAAAAAATAATACATTAAACAATTACCGTCAAATTTAATCTCTAAGTACTTTAGTAATTAGTCTGAACTTTCTAATAGGAACTCCGTAGACAAGTCCAAATTGTGTAATGGAACCTCTTTGGAATGATGACTTCAAAGAGAAACCAACGAAAAATTTAAACGCAGGGAAATTGACTAGTCAACCATAGCCATTGAATTAGAATATAAACCACATAACAATTTAACGCTCGGTAATTGACTATTCACCCATAGCCATCAAATTTGAATATAAACCAAATTTGACAATTCAACCATAGCCATCGAATTGGAATATAAACCACATAACAATTTAAATTGACTATTCAAGCATAGCCATCAAATTTGAATATAAACCACATAACAATTTAAATTAGTTTTCCAATAAAAACTGGCATCGACTATTCAACCACAGCCATGAAATTGGAATATAAACCACATAATAATTTAACACATGGGAATTGACTATTCAACCATAGCCATAAAATTTGAATATAAACCACATAATAATTTAAATTAGTTTTCTAATAAAAAATGACATCATCTACCAAGGCCTCAGCTAGGATGGCCAAAAACGTGGGGATTGCCCAAAATTGCCTCGGTTTTGCAAAAAGCAATTTCTGAGTAAAATTGTTTGAATTATATTTTTACTAGGGAAATTCTAAAATCCTATGTTACCTAAATTATTGAAAATCCGAAAATTGGCCTTGATCATGCACTTTTTTTTCCTAGTAAAATTGTTTGAATTATATTTTTAGGAGGGAAATTCTAAAACCCTATGTTACCTAAATTCTTGAAAATCCATAACAATAACCTGGATTTACAAATTATTTTGCATGAACCATAGGAAGGGTATATTATTCATAATTTTATATGTAAAAATGTGAATAATTTGAAAAACCAGTTGACATTTTCAGCTACTAAAAATATACAAATCGTTACAGAAGAGCCTAACAACACTTGAGGAGGACTCGCATGAAGAAGACATTGCTTTGCTTGAAGACATAGTACTCCAATCTTTGCACTTTCAGCACTCCGGGAATTGCTTTATCATTAGCTTTAGCATTCACCAATGGCTACGAATGGTTTTATGGACAAGAATGTTGTATTCAGAAAGCTCTGGGTCAAACCCAAAAACAAGGTTCTATTCATATTTCCTAATGCTTTTTCTCTTCAAATTCTTTATGGCTAATTTATTTCTTTAGTGGGAAAAAATATTTGGGCAGAGGAAAAAACATTTCATTTTGGGTGCATTTTTTTATCATTCACAACAAAATTTAATGTGATTTGGGTAATTTGAGACAAGATGTATATAGGTATTTATGATTTTCTATAGATATCATCTGATCTGATGTGATTTTTATTCATGGCAGATGTGCTTTGACTGTAATAGAAGGAATCCCACATGGGTATTAGTCACTTATGGGATTTTCATTTATCTGGATTGTTCTTCATCTCATCATAGTCTTGGTGTTCACATTAGCTTTGTGAGGTATGTATTTTAATCTTTACTACTCAAATTGCAATGTGTATTTCTTTGTTTAGGTAATAAAATTACTCAGAGGTGCTTGTCCACTTTGTGGTTGCTTCTTGTATTTGTGGTGTCTGTAAGAAAATTAATTAAAAGTAAAGCAATATATTCCATTTTGAAGGTTTTGTTGTCTTTGTGATGTCTTATTCACAACAAGATTTTTAAATTAAAATTAATATGACATATCCCTTTTTGAGGATTTTGTTTAGCATGAGTGCCACTATCTCCTTGTAATGCATATTGAATGATACATTGCAAATTGCTCTTTTAAAAATGCACACTAGTGAAGATGGTGTTATGATATTTAGCATAGCATAATAGTAATTAGCATAGGGGGACCTTCATGACATATCTGCCCCTACCCTACAATCAACTACATGAGAGATATGCCTTGGTCTTCTCATCAACTTAAGGCAGAGATTTTAATTTTTTCTATAATTGTAACATATTATCCCTCATTTAGGCACTAACATTGCTTAGAGGTACTTGTATCTTTTGTGTTTCCCTATTTTCTTTGTGATATCATTTTAATTGCAAGCTAACTTAAAATAAAAATTTAAGTGACATATATTTCCACGAGGATTTTGATATGTATTAATGACATTATCTCCTTGTAATGTATGTTGGATGATACATTCTAAACTTCTTTGTTGAAGCTCATATTAGTGAAGGTTGCATTATGATATTTAGATTAACACAATAGTGATTAACATTAGATAGTCATGATAGATATGTTGATACAATTAATAGTAATTAACAAACACAAAACGACATCACTTATGAGGGTATACATTAGGATAACACAATTGGATGTGGTGGTTTTAAAAATCTCATGGTGTATATCCCTACATGTACACTCATCAAATGTGTAGTGCTACGTGCATATTCGTTGTCTACAATAAAATAGGTCAATTCCCTATTCCATGTAAAAGTTTTTATATGGTAGAAGATATGTCACATTTGACTTATGATGTTCATATGTTGTAATTGGTTACTGCATTTTTTACTTGGAGACAAAACAATATTGACTACCACTAATCAACATGGAAAAATACCCCCCAGACTAAATTTTGCTGCCAGTGATGTACTATTTTACAAAAAATGACTGAATTTTACTAGATCGATGGGGGAACCATGAGAAGCTATTTCGGTTGATTCCACCAAGAGCTTGCACCTAGGACTTTTACCTAGTGCCATCCCTTTCAAATTTGTGTCATTCGGGTGGGGCAAAGCACATTCAAAATGGAATCCTGGTGGACAAATTAATTGCCTGTTGACCTGAACAGGTAACTAATACTTCATTTCCAAGCAGAGAGGGTTTATGAATGACCTTATCATAGAAATTTGGTGCATGTAGTGGTAGGAAAGACATTGTAGACCAGAGGTGTGAACGTGCCTACTCAAATGCGTGACTGTTTTTGGTAATGTGAATGCATTGATGGGATATTACATTGGTTATTATCTATGAATAATAGGGGATGCACATGTGATTTGCTGATTATTGCCACTTTATATTATTTCTGTTGTGTTTTGACATAAATTTATCTCTTTTTCTTGGTCACCTTTAGTTTTCTTGAATCTTTCCTAAATTATTTTAGAACTATTGTCTCTAAAATCCCTATGAATCACTTCTTTGTCTTATGGTCGGGCTAGAGTGAACATGGATTAAGCTATTTGTCTATCTTTAGTTTCTTTTCTGCTCTTTATTTCTGTAGTTTCTATGATATTAGAATCACAATGAAACCATTAGATAATATACTCTATTTATAGTTTTTCAAATAAATATATTGACATTTGACATTGCATCGAGAGGTGCATTCTATAATCTACATCTTTAGTATGCCAAAAACCATAAATATATAAAGTTGATGTATTATCAATAAAATATAAACCATTGTAGATTTGTGTTAACTGTGTATCTACGATGTGTTGAGATTCAAGGTGCAAACGTTTTTTAGAGTGAAAAAACTTAAGGAAAAGTTCACACTTCAAAGGATTTTGTCTGTCTTGGTGCTTGATAGGTCTAGGGTGAAGATAGATCTATGCAGAGTGATTTGAATTATGATACAAATAAATATCACTTTTTGATATATTCATCTCCATCTCTCTCAACTATGTTTCACATTTTTATTATTTCTTGTTTTGGTTGTCTTTATAGATTATGACCACATTTGTGCTTGTTTATTGCAATATATTGTTCATATTTCTTGCAAAAAATATCGTATTAATCACCTTGGGTTGAAAGCATACGAATTTATAGGAGAATGAATTCATGGAAATCTTTTAGTTATGTATTATAGTTGCAGATGGGAGCATACAAAATGGAATTAAAGAAGAAAAATGGAAATAAAATGAATATAGGGAATGTCTTGAATGTTGGAAAATATCAACAGTAAGCATCTCCACTAGGAAGCATTACTAATCGAAATTCACACCTTGTTACATAATAAAATTAAGGGTTAAGAACATTCATCATGGCTACTTGTAAAGAAAAAAATTAAATACATGGTCCAACTTTGGACCATTCACCAGTCCTAGCTTCATTCACTTAGGGCCTTCGCAAAGATCTCTAGGAAACAACCAACAACTGCTATAAGCTATAGAATTGATCCATAGATATTTATAATAATTAATTCCCTTTAGATTTTTGGGTATGTGTTACGTTCTTTATGCCAGTAGCCTCATGCGTAGGTCATATATATTAGGGGAAATGAGATCATACACAATTGAGATGCACAAAAAGGATTATTGTCAAGATGCTAGAAAAATCAATTCAAAATAGTAAAATATGATGGTAAATATAATTCATCACTCTCAGAAAAGTTAATAGCTCTTGCCACACACAAAGATAAATTTATCCACACAAAGGAACAAGTTCATGTAGAAGCACTTCAAATGTCCACCATGTTGGTTTTGGATAACTTTAATGATGTTATTTGAGCGTAGTTGACTAGTTTTCTTCCAACAATAAAGAAATATGGGTTGGCATCATATAATTACTCATTTTTCTGAATGATGAAAGTTTTATTTTCCGACTTATTGTTTTCTTCTCTAAAACTCCACTAAGGAAAACTCAAATAATGCACATGCAGGAAAATAGAAATCGAGAAAATGAAAGTTGACAACTTAGCTAATGTAGCAACTAATTCCTCGAATAATTGTTGTGATTTTCCATGGAAAATAAAGTTTGGAATATGAGAATGAAACATATACTCTTGCTAAAATAGCCTTGTGTGATGCGTGCAAGCTAGCTTCCATGTCCAATAAAGATATGGGAAAGAAAGCTAAAAATGAAAACTTGTATGTATCTAGTTGGCTTCACTTAGAATAATCAATCAACTATATTACAATTAGTATTTTGATAGTTCTACCTACAATTTTATATCCATTGTATTGTTTTGTAATAATTACTATCTCTATTAAGATTCTTTTTCTATTTGAAATATGCAAGTTTTCCTTTTAACATGAATCCTTCTAAGAAATATTGTACACAATTTTTTACTTGCCTGAATTATCTATCACATGGTAACACTATATTTTTTTAGTACAAGAAACATTTTATGAAAATCAATGCAATTCGAAGCTTCGTTTGGCAAGGCCTTTGGGAATCTACTAAAACCTAAAATATTGAATGCAAATTGTGTTTTTAGGATAGAAGAAAGATTCATGGATAGAGAAAAGAATTTGGAAGATGAGTTCTCAAGGTAGTATTTCTCTTTGAATAAGACCACTAGTTGCAGTGGATTGCTAATATAATTTACAATTGTTTATCAAACTTTAGAAAAAAGCTTATCCTTTTTTTATTGATTATAAATCTATGGATTTGTTATTTCTACTTGTTGCTCTTTCTTGAAGTTTTTTTTGCTAACTACTTTGAATTAATTGAGGATCAAACATTGGTGGTATTGTTGTAATATGTTAAATTCTTATTTGTATTGAATTAGGTATTTTTTATAAAAGATCAATCGATGTGTTATATCTTGGAAATTAAAAGTATGGTAAACATGGGAAAACTATTGGTGTTTTGCATGTAAATCTGCAAAAAATATCAAAACTACTCTTATTTTATCTTTTCATTATAATGATCATTGATGTTTTGAGTTTGAGTGATTGAGGATGGCCACATGTGTTCCCTCGAATTGCAAGTTTGGTGTTGGAATTCAGTGTGGATTTTCAATTCAAGAATTATATAAAAACTGGAATCTGAAAGTTACAGTCCAAAAATATCCTATTTGGGGGATTAATAGTGGGGATTGCTACATATTTTTGATGTTGGAAATTTGCTCCAAATCATGGCTCTTATATTGTACCACAAGTTAGGAACACAATGGGAATGGAATTTTCTTTGAAATTTATCCACTTATATTTTAGTGATCCATACACATAAGAAAAACAATAATAATTTGATATAGACTAGTTGGATTATTCATATGTGACAATGGACCCAACTAGTAGTTCTTATCTGAAGTAATGTTCATTAGACTTGGGCATTCTTGACATCGTAGACCTCTAGCCTTGGACTTATTCACTCAACCTTCTACATTATCCAATTATATACATGTATACAAGGCTATCCTCTTATTGTATACTTTTTACTTCATTTCATTGTAATCTAGACTTAACTTTGGCTTTTTCTAGGAGTTTTGTTTGCACTCCCACACTATGTAAGTAATCCACAGTTTTGAGCTTTCTAGCATGTAGCTTAGTTTGCATGATTGTGTCTAATGTTCCTTGAAGGTTGAATACTAAGTTTACTAAGGTGTTATTTTCTATGGTGATGTTTTATTTGCTTTGTTTATACAGGTCATGTGGCCACATAATGGCCACTATTTCCCAACTAAAGAAAACATGTTCAAGTTTCTTGCATTTATGGGGAAACATGGCATTGACAATATTGCTGATGTTAAGGTATGTATCATATAAATCCTTTATAGTCTTCTTTATTTTATATTCCAGTGTTCCTAATCTTTCATGTATTATACTCTGCATTGTATCTTCTTTGTTTTTCAGAAAAGGAACTCAGTCTTAATGGTAAGAAGTAGGAATTGAGGAAAGAGGAGAGAAATAACACTGGAGTGACAAATTTAAAATTAAATGGAGAGAGAGAAGAGAACTGGTCTAGTGGTACTTGTAGAGCCAATATCCCACATAAGACACATACAAAGGTTGATGGTAAATTCCCCATAGTTGGTGAATTCACCTGCAGTGCCTTGACAACACAATGATAATGTTTTCAAGTGATGAAACAATATTTATGTGTAAATTTACTCGAACCAATATTCAGTTGGAATCTCATATTGTAATACTTGACATTTTATATAATATAATTTTCATGGTTGAAATTATTTATAGTTTCACTTGATATTATTTAGTATTATAATTAATGTTTGTAGCTGGTCGATTATTGAATGTTAGTTTCACTATTCTAATTTCAACTTTAGAATTAAAAACAATTTCTTATCATTTGCTTCATGTGCATAGGTTTCCTTTATGGTGTTTATGAATGAACACGTAAATTTAGTAAAGTTTTATTTCAAATTGGTGAGAAAAATAGCATGAAAGTAAAGTGTTGAACAAGAACAAACAAATGTACATCAAACCATCAAAATTAACACTTAACATAGTGTTTTGATGAAGGAGTTCACGCCCCATGGGCTACATCTCCTTGGTCCAGCTTCAATGCCTTCGGCCTATGTATTAGCTCAAAATGGAAAAAAAAATATTGTTTACAATGCTCTACTACTCCTGAAACCTACTTCAATGTGCTCAAAACATCAAAATCATATAAGAATACCTTTTCCTGATCCAAATTTGGTCGAAAATTGCAAAAATTATGGCCAAAAACGTTTCTCCTAGTAAAACTCCACTAAAATGGGAGGAACTCTAGTTAATCTCGCTAATTATGGAGAAAATTTGAAATTCGTCAGATCGCCAGAATTTCTGCCAAGCTAACTGAGCATTAATTAGGTGATAAGCATAGATTAATTACGGGTTAAACTTTATTAGCACATTAAGCGTGTTTAATGACGCGTTTTTGGTTAACCGTTAACCATTAGCCATCGGTCTTCAAGGTAGTTTTCACATGGGAGGGGGATGGTCCTCAAGCTGGCTCCTTCCTCTCCCCAACTGCCACGATCAAGCATAATATATACAAACTCAAATCGTTACATGTTAAGACTTGTGGTGGCAGTGTAGTTGTAAGTGGTGGAGTTTGTTCAAGCGAGGTCGCGGGTTCGACTCCGTCGACCTGCCCATAAATTTTGTTATTGTGTGCTGATAGATGCCTGACCTTTGGGGAGGGACACGTTGCGGCCTTTGGGCTTGCTACATGTCTCCTCCTCATTGGTCCATCCTCCAACCAATCAGAAAACATAGACTCACCAAATCATCAACCAACCACAACGTGCCACTTGGAAAAGCTCCATTAGTTATTGAGTAGCCTAGTCACCTTCCATGTCAATAGTATGGACTATTAACTATGTAGTGATTGTACTTTTTTTTAAAATTCCTCTACTTGGAAAAGTGGACAAAACACAATATCTTCCTCATACAAGCTCTGTTTTCATTGAAAAGAGTTGCGTTATCATATCACCAAGACAGACATGGTCATTCAGGTTTTGAGGGATTATGAGCACTTTGATTTTTGAGCTAAATACTGAGCACTCGATCATTCCCCCCATTGGAAGCCTTTTGGACCCAAAATGATACTATCAATGTTTCAACAAATGAGGGTACAACTCCCTCACCTTCTCAATCTACAACCATTTGGCCTTAGAAGGATTTTGTCCCTCCAGTCCCACTCAAAGGTATTTGATATTCCCTCTCTTCAAAGTTCTACTTTTTTTGTCAAGTATGAGAACTTGCTAAATTTCATCAAGATATTCTGGTGAAAAATCATCTATTGATGGTAGCTAAACATGATCTCCTTGATCATCAACCAAAGGAGGCTCAAACAATCTCAAATTCTCAACATTAACAACAGAGTATATTTTCATATAAGGAGGAAAATCTAGCTTAAATGCATTGTTACCAATCTTTTCTAGAATTTTAAAAGGACCATAACAGATTGGGTTCATCTTTTTACCTTCCCCTTGAAGTATCTCTTTGCTAATATATAACCAAACTTGATCTCCAACTTGAAATTTATGATTGACATGGTGTTTGTCACGCCTTGCCTTGTACCTGCTTTGACTCTTTTCAAGTTGTTCTTGCACTGTGTGATGTATCAATTGAATTTGCTTAATGAACTTCCTTTCCTTATCAATGTCACTATGACCATCGATGGTGACATTTTTGTCAATGATGAAGTCCAATGGCGATCTTGGCAAGTCCCCAAAACATGCCTCAAATGGTGATGTGTTTGTGGAAGAATGATTTACCTTGTTGTATACATGTTGTATGTAATGCAACTGTTCATCCCACAACTTGGGATGTTTGTTTCAATATACTCTAAGAAGATGAATGATTGTCTTATTGACCACCTTAGTTTGTCCATCTCTTTGTGGATGAAAGGTTGTACTCTTCTTAAACTTAGTGTCCCTCATCTCCCACAAATTTGACCAAAAAATCCCAAGAAATTGAGAATCTCGATCACTTAAAATGGAAGTAGGAAGACCAAAATGAACCCAAATATTTTGAAAGACAAGATGAGTTGCTTGTTCAACTATAAATTTTTTTACATGGCATTAGAATACACATCTTGCTAAACCTGTTTAAAACTACAGATAAGTAATCATGACCTTTCCTTGACAATGGAAGGCCTCCTAGAAAATCCATTGAGATACTCTCCCATGGACGTGAAGGTACTAGAAGTGGAGTGTACGATCCTAGTTTGCTATTGCTAGGCTTACTTGTTGCACAAAAAACATCCTCTAATGAAACGACAGAAATTATCAAACATGTGTGGCCAATAACAATACCTTTGGAGATTCGTTATTGTCTTGCCTACACCAAAGTGTCCAGCAATCAATGAAGTGTGCGCCTCCCTTATGATATTGTTTCTTTCTCCCTTTGGAAGACATAACTTTCCCAAGTGATACAACAAACTGTTATGTACATGGTAATCTAACTCTTCAATTTGGTTTCCTTTCCTTAAGCTTGCATACGCATCTTGAAAGTCATTATCATATGCATATTTCTCAATGTAACTTTCATGTAAAACAAAATTTTGCTTGAGTATAATAGATGAATTTACAATAGGCCTAGAAATAATATCAACTACCTTATTGTAGATTCTGTTTTTGTATTTGATAACCAAATGAAACTCTTGTAGAAAATCCATCCATCTGAAGTGTCATGATTGTTGCAACTTTGGCTGTGACTGTAAGTACTACAATTGTTGATGGTCGGTATGGGTAATGGTTTCCTTCCCCATCAAGTAGTGTTTCCATTTTTTAATAGTTTGTACCAATGCATAAAGTTATTTTTCACAAGTGGGATAGTTAGTCTCAGCTCCATTAAAAATTTCAGAATGAAATGAAATGGGCTTACCATGTTTCATAAGAACTACTCCATGGCGTAATTAGTAGCATCCGTTTGAATCTAAAATGGTTGTCTAAGATCTGGAAGATCCAATACCGGTGCTAAAATGATCTTTTGTTTTAAAGCATCAAATTATTTATGATGTACATCTATCAAATGGAAGACTTGACAATAGTCAACGCATGTGGTGGTGCTGCAATGGAAGACAAATTAGCAATAAATTTCCTCCAATATTGTGCTACCTCGAGAAAGCTTCTTACCTCTATAATTGTATTGGGCTTGGGTAAATTCAAAATTACCTCAACCTTAGAGGGTTCTAACTTCATCTCACCTCCTCCAACAATGTGTCCCAAATAAATTAAATAAGTCTTGGCAAATTCACACTTCGACATCCTTAAAAACAACAACTGTTCTTTTCCCAAGACATCAAGTAATTTGTTCACATGGATGATATGTTCATCTCTATATTTGCTGAATATGAGAATATCATCTAAGTAAACAATGACAAATTCATCTAGGAATGGTCTCAATACACTATTCATAACTCTCAAAAAAGTAGCTAGAGCATTTGTTAGACCAAATGGAATACCAAGCCACTCAAACAATCCTTGTTTAGTTTTAATTGTGGTTTTCCAAATGTCCTCTTTAGCTATTCTAACTTGATGATAACCACTTCGTAATTCTAACTTAGAGAAATAATTTTCATACCTCAATTGATCAAGTAAATCATCAATTCTTGGTAGTGGATAATGATTATTTACCATTATCTTATTCATTGCACGAAAATCCACACATGTACCAGGTCTCATCCTTCTTTGGCACCATGACAATGGGTGAACCACATGGCGAATTATATGGGAATATGATACCTTTGTTAAAAAATTCTTTTATTTTCTTCTTGATTTCCATGTTCTTCATAATCGACATGCGATACATGTCAATGTTTGGAAGTGGAACATCCTACTGCAACTGTATCTCATTCTAAATTCCCTTTTTGGGAGGTAACCACTTGGGTTCCTGAAACATCTCGCCATGCTTGCTTACCACATCAAACAAATCATATTTTAACTTATCATCACAACCTTCAAAAGATTCATAATCTATATCATTATTTTTCTTGATCATGAGAAGCACACAATTTTTACTTTCATTTACTAGGCTCTTCATCTTGCCTACATTAACCAAATAAATTTTTAACCTTCTGTGATGGGCTCTCACAATATGCTCCACTCCATCCTTGAGTAATAGATATTTTTTCTCATGACGATAAAATACCTATTTCCTACCATACAAATATGGACATCCAAAATGATTCCCAAGATGTCAAGTGGAACTACCTCTAACTCAACTTCATCAATGAATTTTTCAGTAATGAAAAACCTGAATAAGAATTTCCTTGTGACCTGTAAATTTGCATTATTGACTATCCAAACCAAGGGATATGGCTTGTGATGAGGTATAGTTTCAAGGTTAATGTTTTTGACCAAGTCTTCTGAAATTAAGTTCGATTGTGACCTAATATCAAATAATGCATCAATCTTGGTATGATTTGAAATTACCCTTACATGGAACAAATCTATCCTTGATTCTTCATTTGCAGTGTTGTTGTGACTATGTGAGGAACTAGTCCTTGCAATAGCTTCTTTTCCTTTTGTGACCATGCCTGAAATCTTGGTCTCATCACTAGAATCGGATCCACGATCATGTTGTGTGGTAGTGGTCATCTTTTGTTTTCCCTTATTGTTTTCTTTCTTAGGCCTTAGTTTGGGACGTAATTTCTAACAGTGGGTTTCATCATACCTCACTTTGGAACAATGTTCGCATATAGTTTTCTCCCATTATTTCTTCACACTTGCATTCTTATTTCCTTTCCATTTTCCACCCTTCTCTTGAATCTCCTTAGCCTTGAATGGCTTCTTCTTACCACCCGCTTCCTGAATGTTCTTTCCTCTTGCTTCAAGGTGTGTGGCTTGCACACATACCAAATCTAAATTGTTTGGATTGAACATAAGGATAGTATGTTTTAATTAGGAAGGTAAACCCCCAATATATATCAAGAGAGTATCTTGGGAGTTCAAGTTTACTCCTAGCAACAAAGCCCTTTTGCTAAACTCCTGGGTATAGTCTTGAATTGTTTGGCCCTTGATTTGCCTAAATTTTTGTGAACTCATAATGTATTTTTGCATATAGGCTAAAGGATAAAACTGTCTATTAATTGAAAAAACAAATTCAACCCAAGAAATGGATATCTTACCATGAATTCACATTTCCTTTGAGTCTTTGCTTCTGACCAAACTAGTGCTTTTCCTTATAGATTTAATGAAGCCAACTGGATTTTTATGTCATCTTCTTGAAGATTTTGAATTCTGCAATAAAACTCTAGTTTTCTAATCCAATTGTTTAACTTTTGTGCATTCACCTCATCATTATATATGGGAAGTTCAAACTTAATATCCAATTTGAGTAAGGGAGTTTTTCCTTTTGGTGTTTTTGAGTGAGTATGAATACTTTTTGTGGTGGAAGTGGAAGGTGATGTTGTTTAATATGATGAGGATGATGCGTAGGATGATGAATATGGTGGAGATGGATAAGGCCTTCCTCCATTACCCTTTGATTCCTCCTTTTAATATTTTTTATCTTTTGAGCATCCATCTCCACGTGGGGGCTTAGAACTCTCTGTAGCCATTCTAGTATTCCTCTCTTCAAAGAGGACTCTAGCCATGTCAGTTAAATCATAGAAATATTTCTTGAATTATAGCTCTTCTGAAACACCTTCAGTATCCCCCACTCCAAACATGATGGCTTTGGATTCAAGCTCAGCTTCTAGTACTTCTTATACCTCCTAAATATCAATTGAAGGTTAAACTTGAGGTGCTTCATGTGAAACTGGGATTGAAACTTTGGGTGGATATTTTGGCCTTGTGGCTCTCCTTCTTATGGGCATTACCTCAGGATTTGCAACAAAAAGTTTCCCTTCTCCTCTCTACAACTTTAACCTTGTAAGAATCACAAATTTGTAACCATTAAAACCCTAGTTGCACAAAACTCAAGCAATCAAGAAAATAACCTTTGTTCTGATACCAACTTGATCTGTTGTTGAATGTTAGTTTTGTTGTGCTAATTTCAACTTTAGAATTAAAAACAATTTCTTATCATTTGCTTGATGTCCATAGGTTTCCTTTATGGTGTTTGTGAACGAGCAAGTAAATTTAGTCAAGTTTTATGTCAATTTTATGAGCAAAATAGCATGACATGAAAGTGTTGAACAACAACAAACAAATGTACAACAGATCATAGAAATGAACCCTTAACATAGTGTTTTGATGAAGAATTTCATCCCTCCTGGGCTACATCTCCTTCATCTAGATTCCATGTCTTCGACCTTTTTATTAGCTCATAATGGAAAAAATGTTGTTTATAATGCTCTACTGCTCCGGAAACCTACTTCAATGTGCTCAGAACATCAAAATAATCTATGAATGCCTTCTCCTTATCCCAATTTGGTCGAAAATTGCAAAAGTTATGGCCAAAACAGTTTCTCCGAGTAAAAATCCACTAAAACTAGAGGAACTCTAGTTAATCCCGTTAATTTTGGAGAAAATTCTAAATTTTTCAGAAAGCTAACTGCACATTAATTAGGTGATAAGTGAAGACTAATTACAGGTTAAACTTGATTAGTGCATTAAGCATGATTTTTGGTTAATCGTTAATCGTTAGCCGCCAGTCTTCAAGCTAGTATTCACATGGGTAGGGGCTAGCCCATGGGTTGGCTCCCT
Organism: Pinus tabuliformis; assembly: GCA_031772625.1. Classification (NCBI taxonomy): domain Eukaryota; kingdom Viridiplantae; phylum Streptophyta; class Pinopsida; order Pinales; family Pinaceae; genus Pinus; species Pinus tabuliformis. The sequence continues at coordinate 796,952,088 of CM062817.1, forward strand.
CTTTCCCCCAACTACTATGGTTAAGCATAATATATACAAACTCAAACTGTTACATGTTAAGACTCATGGTGGTAGTGTAGTGGTAAGTTGTGGAGTTTGTTCGGGCTAGGTCACGGTTTCGACTCTGCCAAACCGTCCATAAATTTTTCTACTGCACACCGATAGATACCCGACCTTTGGGGAGGGACACGTGGCTGCTTTTGGGCTTGCCGCATGTCTCCTCCTCATTGGTCCATCCTCTAACTAATCAAAAAACACCAACTCACCAAATAATAAACCAACCACAACGTGCCATTTGGTGAAACTCCATTAGTTGTTGACCAACCCATTGACCTGCATAGTCACCTACCATGCCAGCAATATAGACTGCACATTGTGCAACGACTGTACCTTTTTTAAAAAATTCCACTATTTGACAAAGTGGACAGAACGCAATGTCTTCGTCATACGAGCTTCGTTTTGAGTGAAACAAGTTGTGTTGGGATCATATCGTCGAGATAGACGTGATCGTTTAGGTTTTGAGTGATTTTGATCACTTCGATTTTTGAGCTAAATACTGAGCACCTGATCAGTAACTTTGTGTTTTCATATTGGCTGAACATGTACATAGTATGACATTTTTTTTTTATAATTCAGTTGAAAAACCATACTAATTAATTTATTTTGATTAATAATAAATGCATAAAATCAATCTAAAACTACTAAATTAGTAATTTATGTTGATTAATGATGATGACAAATAAAATGAATATATGACTAAATTAGTTTCTTGTAATAGTTGTTAATGAAAGTAAATGCAACGACTATAAACTACTAAATTAGTCATTTATATAATGAATATGAAACTACCAGAAAAGGATAAATGACTACTGCAAATGATAAATTTGTGATTACAAATGATGACTAATTTTTTCATATATATGACTATCAGTAGCTAATTTACTGTATCTTATAGACGACCAAAATTTAGTCATATTACTTTGACCATTAAATGGTTTCAAATGATGACCAAAGTTTTCATATATATGACTATTAGTAGCTAACTTACAGTATCTTATAACACGACCAACATTTTGGACATATTTCTTTACTCATTAATTGGTTTTCTCATGCGACCATTTAGTAATATATTTTGTTTTATATTTGGTCATTAATTGTGGCCATTAATGGATAAATCAATGACTAAATTAATGACCAAATTTATGACTAAATATACTAGTAGATAATAAAATTGAGACAACCAATTAATGACTAAGCTAAAAACAACTAAAAATTGCTCACGTTATAAGATACTATAAATTAGCTATTATTGGTCACCGACTGAAAAATAATCATTTACATGCTAATTTTAGTCTTTTTCTAGTAACTAATTAGCCATTTTGTACTATTGGGCGTTAGACATTATTCCTGAGATAACTTAACTCAATTAATCATTAACAATATCCCTGCCATATGAAAATAGAGCACTGATACCATAGGAGAATTTATACAGGGTTGTCAGGGTAAGGGGATACCATAAGTATGAATGATGGAGCGATATTTACCTATTAGAAACACAATAAAAGAAAAAAATAAAATATTATTGGTATAAAAGGGAGTTATTACAATAGGATAAGCCCCAAATCCTCCATCGTCGTTAGCACCTAAGGGTGAGGGAATGTAGCATTTTGGAAACAAAAACTAAGCAAGACTAATTTGTGAGGACCAAGAGGAGAACATAATACCAATATGAGCTCCTACCCACCTGAGGTCAAGTTGCAAAATGCTTTAACGAGCCACAAAATCAAAACTTCAGAATTTCACACGTAGAGGTAGAATGTGCCCACCTACGACCATAACATGTTTATTAAATAACTATGGCATGATACTATGTTTCCAACACAATAATACAAAGCCACGAAAAATAATATCACTGTAAATAATTGAAACAAGAATATACCTAGTTGATAGGGGCATTGAATCCATCTTCCACTTGAGCTTGAATGGGAAAAATGAAATTTAAAAGTCAGAAACATGGAAACACAGGAGAAAATAATTTGAACTTTCAAGAAATTCATATCATTTTCCAAGCAGTGCTCCACAGCACACCAAAAATCCAAATGAAAAATAAACCAAACAAAATTAAAAGGGAAATATTATCAGGGTTGGAATAAAAATAATGAAAATAGCTCAAGCACCAAAGGTGCATCACCTTCATTCAAAATTCATAGTTCATATGTCATGTGATATTCCCATGGGACAAGTTTCGTGGGTTACGCTCATTGCACCAAGCAGATTGTACCTTAATACAGGGGAAACACACCAAATTTAATCCCACATGAGAGTCAAAGTTACGAAAGTAGCATTTAAAAGAGCCAAGAGAACTAGGAAGGGTACAAAGTGTGAACTATACATTCTATTAAACCATCTTATGTAGGTCATATGCACTTGTGAACTTTAATAAGGAACCATCTTATGTAGGTCATATGCACCTTTGAACTTTAATAAGGAACTTTCATATTTTAATAGTTCAAGGGTGGACATTGTTATTGACCCCAGAAGGGATATTTTAATTAACAAAGAATAATGCATAGGTACCTATTGAACTTAAACACCAAAGATGAATCATTAATAATGAATGATTAATCATCAATAATACATTTTATTTCTATGAGAGGAGTTATCCATCCTAGTATGGAAAAGATGTTGCAATCTCATGTCTTGTCCTATTAAACATTTTTACTTAATCAAATTACATAACTAAAATTAAAATTAACTTAAATTTATAATTAAATAAAATTAAGGTAATGTAGTCAATTTATGCTCATAGTTTTAATTGTAACCTATTTAAAGGCAAACAATTTCATACAATATTTTTGTTTTTTTGTTTTTGTTTTTTAAGTTGGAGCTTGAACTTTAATTCAATGTGGACTCATCAACGTGTCTATATGAATGGATATATTTTTGGAAAAAAATTGAAAATTAATTATTTTTAGAGTTTCATTTTATGTATAATGTATATATAATGTTTCATTTTGTAAGCTTGGTAGGACTACATCTTCATCATTTCCAACTTCTCACCTAGATGGGGGATAGAACAAGATTTGAACCCAAGACTTCTGGTTCGGTGAGACTTCATTTCCATGACCATCACTAATTGAACCACCCCAAAGGATCATCATGCAAATTAAATTTAAAAAATATAAGAATAATTTTATTTTTTTTCTTATAACCTATCGAAAGGCATACGATTTTATACAATTAAACATTTTGTTTAAGTTGAAGCATGAACTTTACTTCAATATGTACTCACTACTATGTCTATATATGATGGATATATTTGTGGAAAAAAAATGAAAATTAATTATTTTCAGAGTTTGATTTTATGTGTAATGTACATATATCATGCAAAATAAAATTTAAAAATATAATAATAGTTTGATTTTTTTTACTCATAGTACGACAATCAATAAGTCCACTAGTGGATGTGCAAGTCAATTAAAACTTTAAAAATAGATTTATAAATAGTATTATACAATGAAATGGGATGATAAATAAAGGTTGGAATGATGATAATGTCTCTTCCAAAATCATCTAAAGTGACATTTCCATTTTCTTGAATTGAATTTATTTTTTATAAACTTTTTTATAAATTTTTTATTGTTTAAATTTATTTGTAATTGAGACTTATTTTTAATCCAATTATAATTTTATAAAACTTTGAGATTTATTAAATTCTTTTATATTTATTTAAATTATCTTTTATTTAAACTTATAAATATATTTTAATATATTTTATTTAAAATAATAAATAAATTTTTATAATATTATATATTGAAAATAAAATTGAGATAAAATTTAAAATAATGACTAATGTCTATTCCAAAATTATGCGTGGTAATATTTTCATTTTCTTGAATTATTTATTTATAAGTTTTTTATTGTTTTATTTATTTGTAATATAAGATTTATTTTAATTTAAAAATAAAGATATGCTTTAATTTTATGAAATTAAAATTATAATAAAAAAGTTAAATTAAATTCTTTTATATTTTTCAAAATTAATTTTTATTTAAATTTATAAATCTATTTTAATTTGATTAAAAACAGTAAAATTGTAAATAAATATATATTAAAAAACATTTTTATTTTAAAACTAAATAAATTTGGATAAATATCAAATCTCTTTTAAAATAATTTTTTCCCTATTTTATTTAAATTTAAAATATATCTAATCTAGATTTAAAATATATCTACACTATACACTATTTAGTTGGTGCACAAAAGTTTATAACAACTGTATAGTGAATCGTATATGACTGATTTAGTTGTTGCACAAATGTTTATAACAACCGTATCGTGATTCCTATATTAATTAAGGACTATTTCTTAAAACCCCATGGATAGCATTGAAGGAAATGTTTCATGGACAGTGCACATAAATAATGCAGTCAGAGAGATATTACTTTGGAGCATAGTTACTAAGTTTGAATTGAAATTGGAGTGGAGTTTCAATTTAATTTTGTGTTTAAAAAAATAAAAAAATAATATTTTAAATTTAATTTTGTATAAGAAAAATTATTGTTTAAAATTTAATATGAAAAAAATTAAGTATATTTTTATCACTAATTTATATATAACATTTTTAAAAATTAAAATAAAAAAATTATAATTTTGATAATTTCAAAAAAAATTTAAATTTATTTTACACAAATAAAATTATATACAAAAATAAAAATTAGAACTTTACATTTATAATAATAAATTCTAGAAATTTTTATATTTATTCATATAACTAACTATTTATTATATACTATAATGTTTAATAAAGTAAATTTGTATACAAATTATGTATTACACATAACCATACAAAATCCATATTATAATTACTAACATTTTTTATTCTTTACACCTCTTACAACTTTATACTTACTCAAAATTCTTAAAAAAAATCATAATATTTTTCTATTTTTTTTCTAAATTTAATAAATATATAACTCCACAAATTTACAAATTATTAATTTATATATTAAAAATAACACATACATCAATACTCTCCTTTAACTTATTATTTTTTCAATACTCTCCTTTAACTTATTATTTTTTAAACGTTAGTACATATCATAAGCCCTAATATATTCTATGACATTCTATAAATCTCCCAAACCATAAGTTAATATATATTAACATGAATTTCATTAAAAGCGTTAACATATATTAACTTGAATTTCAATAAAAGCTTACTCCCAAAATTTCATTGAAATATGCATTGTTTTCTCTGTAGCCCTGCACCGAACACAAAAGAGAGAGTTACTGATGGCGGATTATCAGAGTAGAAAACCATGGGTTTATCATTAATGGGTCATCGGGGATCAGGGAATTATATACAAAACAAAGCTATTACTTTACAAAACTGTCCATTATATATACCTTAAAACAACATCATAGTCTGGATGAAAACTACCCTGCCCCATAAATCGTCTGATGGCGGATTATCAGCGAACATCTTATCGACGCTATAGCATTTCGTATACATCCCGCCATAGTTTAATATATATTAACATGAATTTCATTAAAAACCTGCTTTCAAAATATCATTAAAATGTGCATTGTTCGCCCTGTATTATTAGTCTTGCACCGAACTTCGATTGACTTATTATTAGACGAACCGAATCGAACAATCGAATTTCCTATTTTTTAATCAGTACGGTCGAATTTGGTAAGTATGCTTTGGAGTATGACTGATGGTGGAGTCATCACAATCATATGATTGAGCGAATCCAGTGAATAAATGGCACTATAATATTATGAGTGCATCTCTAACTTCATACCTAATTCCAACAACCCTCAACTACCCAGGCTCACGATTCTCCACATTCTAAACTCGAGTCCATGGAAGTCTTACCGTAGAGGATTTTCACGCTAGTGTACTCGACACCAATCATTGCTATAATATCGACGATTAGCGATTAGGTTGGCATTATAGATTAACTGAACGTGGTTAAATCACTAGATCTACGTGGGGACTCCATAACTACACACATTTGAATTGTTAGATACACATGTTTCCACGCCATTGAATCTTTAACACGTCTCTCAAACTAACGTTCAAAACTATAGTAATTCCCCGACAAAATTCAAGAGTTAAACGGCGTGCTTAACAGAAAGTGAAGGATTACCAAATATAGATGTTGGGGAATGCATCCCTTCATCTAACTAAAACTATCTTCTACTACTGCCAAGAGACCAATAGATGCATCGGCAAGGGATCAGATCCTTTCAAGAAAAGGTCTGAGTCTACACAGGAGAATCAATTCTGCCTAATCAATCATGACTCATGGCTTACCAATGTCTCAGATCCGGATCAGATCCTTTCAACAAAAGGTCTGATTCTACACAGGAGAATCAATTCTGCCTCAATCAATCATGACTCATGGCTTACCAATGTCTCGGTTGAGTTTGCATGATGGTTTAATCGACCCTCGCGTATAAATTTTGATGTTGACCTTTAGGAGGACTCAATACCTCAAGAAATATTAAAGGTACAAGGGGCCTACTCAACTGATCAACCACCATAGTTATCGCAAGGGTGCAAGGAAATCTACTAAGCTTGGAGGATTACATCATCGAGAAGATTACTAAGCAACTAGAAACCAAAGATACTGACTACTGACGGGAGTTAGGAAACTATGCATGGTACAGAATTTCATATCATGGCATAAAGTTATGTCATTGACAAACACAGGAAATTAGTGCGTGGAGGTAGAGGGTCACCTCGTTCTCACAATCATCCATGTCTCTTCCGAATAGGCTTTTCCCTTTCCCCGCCACACAACCCCATCCACATCTAGACGGTAACTACGAAATTGGATGAAATTCACAAAATTTTCCCGGGTTATTACTTCACACAATTTTGTATTTAGTTATGGTGAATGCACAACCATGGTAAAGGTGTCAAATAGCTGTAAATTTAATAGAATACATTCGTCTATCCAAGGTTGGAATGAGGCATTATACTTGGGGCTAACCATACCATTAGCGTTGTATTCTATTTCTCGAGCAATGTAACCCACAGCTATAAATTTATTAGAATACATTTGTCTATAGAAGGTTGGAATGAGGCATTATACTTAGCGCTAACCATACCATTAGCGTTGTATTCTATTTCCCCAGCAATGTAACATTGCCACTAATATGTTGGAAATACCAGACTCTTCACAAGAGCTTGTTTATTGCATTACATAGCACATACATTTATACAAAACCCAATCGGTAAAGCTACGGAAGAGGATCATTAACTTCTTATCTAATTTTGCCGACTATCCTCGCCAATTGACACCAACTACTCGCATCATACAATAAACACTGACTGCTCGTGATTATTATTCTAACACCTCCCCTTAATCACAACAGCGTAAACTTTAACTTGCCCACTCGTCTATGTTGGGTATTTTTGTAGGGGAAAATACCAAAAACCAAATAAACAAACACACAGAGACAATGCTCTGTTTCTTTTGCTCCAAGATCTTTTGTGCACACAGAAGACTTAAAAGAAATTTCACTGAGAGACAGAGTATTTCACCACCATTAAAACATTCTATTCATTAAAATCTGATGCAAAAATCTACCACTGTAAAATCCCTTTTATATTCACTGCTGTGAAAAACAACAACTTACTGCTGTAATAAAAGTTTACATAAGTTTACTGCTGTAAATAAAAATAACACAGGTTTACAAAAATCGCTCTATGCACTGCTGTGCAAAACCACACATGGTTTTTCTCTACACCAAAAAAAATTACATCACCTGGTTCTATCTTTTTACACACTGCTGTGTGTTTCACCTTTTACTGCGCCATCATCAATTTTTCGTTGCTGTGAACACCTATGTATTTTACCTCCCGTGTGCAATGCATAATGAAAGTCAACACACTCAAAAACATAAAAACTTATTACATATGTTTTCACATTTAATACATGCCGTATATAAGAAATATATATAAAAGACATATATTATACGTGCCCATACCCATAATAAAAAGGCCCACCTAAATCTACGTAGCACCATTAAATTCAATGACTCTCTCTCACCTACGGCGGTCAACCATAAACCTTTTACTCCACGCAATGCATTGAATTTAATATTTGCCGTATGCAGGTTTGGAGCAGCTTCGGGCAATCAACGGTTGAAGAAGGTGGAGCACATCCGACGGTGGAGGGCAATATCGGAAGACCAACAAGTGCTGAACGTTAACCTCCGAGAAAATGACGTTGCGTTACGTCAGGGCTGAACCACGTGTCATCACCAAAATTTCTCAGGCTCGATCATCGGAAAAGTACCTTTGCCTGAAATCAACCCGAGAGCTTTCCGGCTGGTTGGCTGAACGTTTTCTGGCAGTGGCCTGGCTGCGTTGAAATTACATTTTCAACACTCCCCTTTAATTTCAACAGCTGGGCATTTAGTCATACCGAGACACTTTCTCAAAAATTCAAAGCTCTTCTGATCAAGTGGCTTTGTCAAGATGTCTGCTACCTGTTCCTGAGTCCTGCAATGTTCTAGGACAATTTCTCCATTGTTCACTAATTCTCTGATGTAGTGAAACCTTGTATCAATGTGTTTCGTTCTCTTATGAAACACTGAATTCTTTGACAAAGCAATAGCTGAGCTATTGTCACAAAAAATCACTGTCGCTTTTGCCTGCTCTTGGCCTAAGCTTCTCAACATTCTTCTCATCCACACTGCTTGACATGCTGCTACTGTAGCTGCCACATATTCAGCCTCTGCTGTAGACAATGCTACAATGGACTGCTTCTTAGAAGCCCATGAAATGGCTCCTGAACCCATATTAAAAACATAACCGGAAGTGCTCTTCCGATCATCTACACTTCCAGCCCAATCGCTGTCTGTGTATCCAACCAAATCTGAATGTTCTGAGGCATGATATAAAATTCCAAACATTTTGGTGCCTTTGACATACCTCAAAATTCTCTTTGCTGCCTGCCAATGTGCCTCCTTTGGCCTCTCCATGAACCTGGAAATTAAACTAACAGCATACATTAAATCAGGTCTAGTTGCTGTTAAATACATAAGGCTGCCCACAATGCTTTTATACAAGCTAGGATCAAAATCCTTGCTGCTGTCCTCTCTGTTGAGCTTTAATCCCATCACTGTGGGAGTGATTGCTGCCTTGCATTCTTCCATCTTAAATCTGCCCAAAACTTGATTTACATATCTTGCTTGAGATATAAAAATTCCTTTTTCATTTTGATCTACTTCTATGCCTAAGAAGTATCTTAAGAAACCCATGTCAGTCATTTCAAATTCACTCTTCATGACTGATTTAAAATTCTTAATGAGCTGATCATCATTACCTGTAAAAATAACATCATCAACATATAAGACCACAATCAAAATCTTACCATCCTTTTCTTTGATGTAGACGGTGGGTTCTCCTTCACATTTGTCAAATTCATTATCCAATAGATAAGAATCTATCCTATTGTACCATGCTCTTGGCGCTTGCTTCAGCCCATAAAGAGCTTTCTTCAATTTGCACACTTTGTGCTCTTCTCCTTTCTTCTCATATCCGAGAGGCTGTTCCACATAGACCTCTTCCTTTAACACTCCATTTAGGAATGCTGATTTCACATCCATTTGGTAGACTTTCCATTTGTTTTGTGCTGCTATGGACAGCACTGCTCTCACGGTTTCCATCCTTGCAACCGGTGCGAAAGTCTCCTCATAATCTCTCCCATACTGCTGCTTGTAGCCTTTGACAACCAGCCTTGCTTTATGCCTTTCAATCTTACCTTCAGCATTGCTCTTGGTCTTATAAACCCATTTCACACCAATGACTTCTTTGCCTTTTGGTAACTCAACCAAATCCCATGTTTTGTTTCTCTCTATGGCATTCATCTCCTCATCCATAGCTTCTATCCATTTCCTATCTTTGATTGCATCTTCGAAATGAATAGGATCATCAACATGACAAAACAAGGCAAATAAGGAATTCATTCCTTCTTCATAAATTTCACTTAGATTTCTAAACTTCTTACCTCGTTCACTTGGTGTGCAAGTGCTTGAGGATGCACTTGAATTTCCTCCTTGTGGTGTACTTGGAGAAGCACTCTCATTGATCCTCAATGGTGTACCTTGCTGTCCTTGTGTTGTCCTCAATGGTGTCCCTTGCTGTCCTTGTGTTGGCGCTGCTGTGTGGGGATGTATTTCAGCCACCTCCTCATCATCTTCATCATGAGACAAACAGTTTTTGACATTGACTGTTTTCTCTATGCTTCCATCCCAAGCTTCCTCTTCAATGAATTGAACATCCCTGCTGACAAAGAACTTCTTGGTAGATGGAATGTACAGCCTGTAGGCTTTGGATTCATCACTGTATCCAATGAAGATGCATTTCTCCCCTTTGCTGTCCAACTTCCTCCTTAGCTGATCTGGAATGTGTGCATAGGACACACATCCAAAAACTCTCATGTGGGTGACTCCTTGCTTTCTCCCACTCCATGCCTCTTCTGGCACTTTGTTCATGACTGCCTTTGTAGGACACCTGTTCAAAATATAAACTGCACAATGTACAGCTTCAGCCCAATACTCATTTGGAAAATGCTTTGCCTTCAACATGCTCCTTGCCATCTCCATGATGGTTCTGTTCTTCCTTTCAGCAACTCCATTTTGCTGCGGAGTGTACCTTGCTGTAAACTGTTTGTGAATTCCATTTTCTCTACAAAATCTTAGGAATTCCTTGGAGATATATTCACCTCCTCTATCAGTTCTCAAAACTTTAATGTGCAGCCCGCTTTGGTTTTCAACAAATGCTTTGAAGTTTTGGAATTTCTCAAAGACTTCACTTTTGTTCTTGAGGAAATATATCCAAGTCTTTCTTGTAAAATCATCAATGAATGTCAAGAAATATAGGCTGCCTGCTAATGATGGAGCTTGCATTGGTCCACACAAATCTGAGTGGATAATCTCTAAGGGTGTCTTTGCCCTTATACTCTTCCCTGATGGAAAACTTTCTCTATGTTGTTTTCCCAAAATGCAGCCTTCACAAAGGCTGCCCGGCTTCTCTATCAATGGTAATCCTCTTACCATTCCTTTCCTACTCAACAAGTTTAGACCTCCAAAATTGAGATGACCAAATCTCAAGTGCCACAACCAATTTTCATCCTTTGGCACGCTTTGGAAGGCCTCTTGGGTAACTGCTGCAATTTCATTTTTGTTTTTCAAATCTGCCCTGATCCTCAAAGGGAACATCCTGTTCCTTGTCATCTTCACTTCAGCAATGCATCTTTTGCTGGGTGGTATATCCATGATGGTGCATACATCATTTTTAAAGAAAACATTGTACCCCTTATGGACAAGCTGTCCAACACTCAAGAGGTTACATCTCATGCCAGGGACATAGTATACATCTGCTATGGTTTTCTTTTCTCCTTGTTTTGTAAATATTTTTATTTCTCCTTTTCCCATAACAGACACTTTACTATCAGTTCCTAGTGTGACTTCTGATTTCACATTTTTATCTAGGGCAGAAAAGAAGGCTATGTTTCCGGTCATATGGTTGCTGCAACCTGAGTCTAAAAACCATATGTCCTCACTATGTGTTTCAGCCATGTTACAAGCTAACAGGACATTTTCTTGACTGCTGTTTTCTCTTGTAACATTTGCATTTTGTCTGCTGTTCATATCATGCTGTTTCTTTCTACAATCACTAGCATAATGTCCATACTTTTTGCAATAATAGCATTGAACATTAGATTTATCATACCTTTGTCCTTGAGCATGATGTTGTCCTCCTTGTTGGTTGCTGCCTTGGCCTTGGTTCTGATTTGGATTGTTGCCTCTTCCTTGTGCATTTGATGAGTTGTTCCTTCCACCTCTATTCTGGCTTCTGCCTCTTCCTCTTTTGTTTCCTCTGCCTTGACCTCTGCCTCTTCCAAAGGACATCTGGGTCTTGAAGGCTTGCTCAAGAGATGAGTTTTCATTCCTACTCAACCTCTGCTCATGTGTTATCAGTGATGCATGTAGCTCATCAACTGAATAGCTTGAGAGATCCTTTGTCTCTTCAATGGTGGTGACTATGGCATCAAACCTTGAGGGTAAGACCCTCAATATTTTCTCCACAATTCTTCTGTCTTCAATGGTTTCTCCATGAGTTCTCATTTGTGTGATTACACCAATCACATGAGTGAAGAATGAGTCAATGTTATCTGACTCCTTCATGTTCAAGTTCTCAAAATCCTTTCTCAGCAATTGTAGTTTTGCTGTCTTCACTCTCTCCGTGCCTTGATAGGCTGTCTTAAGGGTTTGCCATGCTGCATTGGCTGTCTTAGCTGCTGCTAACCTTGGAAACATACTCTGGTCTACTGCTAGATACAACAACACATGGGCTTTTGAGTCCTTCTTCCCATTGTTCTTCAGCAGATCCTTCTCTCCCTGAGTTAATGCATTGAACTCAGTTTCATCTGCTGGTTCTTCAAAACCTTCTTCAACTATTTCCCATAAATCTTGGGAAGCAAGCAGGGCTGTCATAGTTATTGACCAGTAGTCATAGTTCTTCCCATTAAACTGTGGGAGCTGGGTGTTAAACAAACCCATACCAGTGCTTGTGCTAGCCATTCCTTGTATTCTGATCTATGTCTCTAAATCCTTGACTGTGTGTTTAAAACAGCTGACTGTTTCTTCAGCAACACAAAAAAAACTTTTGAAATACCTGAATCCTTTGATGTCTGAGTCTTCTGTCTGCCTGAGAAGTTCTGCTGCTGCAACAACCTTCTCCCTTCAGCTTCTTTAACTTCCTTAAAGAGCCTGAACCTGGCTCTGATACCACTGTTGGGTATTTTTGTAGGGGAAAATACCAAAAACCAAATAAACAAACACACAGAGACAATGCTCTGTTTCTTTTGCTCCAAGATCTTTTGTGCACACAGAAGACTTAAAAGAAATTTCACTGAGAGACAGAGTATTTCACCACCATTAAAACATTCTATTCATTAAAATCTGATGCAAAAATCTACCACTGTAAAATCCCTTTTATATTCACTGCTGTGAAAAACAACAACTTACTGCTGTAATAAAAGTTTACATAAGTTTACTGCTGTAAATAAAAATAACACAGGTTTACAAAAATCGCTCCACCATTTCCTTTATGCACTGCTGTGCAAAACCACACATGGTTTTTCTCTACACCAAAAAAAATTACATCACCTGGTTCTATCTTTTTACACACTGCTGTGTGTTTCACCTTTTACTGCGCCATCATCAATTTTTCATTGCTGTGAACACCTATGTATTTTACCTCCCGTGTGCAATGCATAATGAAAGTCAACACACTCAAAAACATAAAAACTTATTACATATGTTTTCACATTTAATACATGCCGTATATAAGAAATATATATAAAAGACATATATTATACGTGCCCATACCCATAATAAAAAGGCCCACCTAAATCTACGTAGCACCATTAAATTCAATGACTCTCTCTCACCTACGGCGGTCAACCATAAACCTTTTACTCCACGCAATGCATTGAATTTAATATTTGCCGTATGCAGGTTTGGAGCAGCTTCGGGCAATCAACGGTTGAAGAAGGTGGAGCACATCCGACGGTGGAGGGCAATATCGGAAGACCAACAAGTGCTGAACGTTAACCTCCGAGAAAATGACGTTGCGTTACGTCAGGGCTGAACCACGTGTCATCACCAAAATTTCTCGGGCTCGATCATCGGAAAAGTACCTTTGCCTGAAATCAACCCGAGAGCTTTCCGGCTGGTTGGCTGAACGTTTTCTGGCAGTGGCCTGGCTGCGTTGAAATTACATTTTCAACAGTCTAAGTCTGAACTAGGGTTACAATAAAACATTTGATTTTTGCCTTCTTGCTAAAGGCTCCAAGCTTGTTCATTTGGTGATGTCGTTTCATCTTCACCTTTCTCGCTTTCCTTATAAGCTTCTTCCACTCCTTCCTTAGGTACTTAACATAAACAACGTCTTCTGGATTGAGATGTCAGGCAACATCTGGAAGAGTGAAAACAAGATAATCCACTCCATGCTCTCCCCACTTTCCATGAGTAGCCACGAAATTTCACTCATCTTCAAACATGAGGGGCCTTCGAACAACATCCATGGTAGTATCCTCCACTGTCGCAACCATCTTAGAAGCACATCCAATCACATTAATTGCTCTCATGTGGAATGGACTCCAGCTCTCGATATTTATGGTCATCAATAAAATCATTTTTTTGTTCTAATAATTCTTGTGACTCAAAAATGCTACTTGAATAAAAAAATATTACGAGGCCCAAAAATACGTCCAAATGGGCTCTCTAAAAATGCATCATCAAAAAGATCAGTATCCAACATTATCCCACTCATTTCTCAGCTTCCTAATACACGTCCATGGGTTGTAGCTCCACGCTCAGCAGATCAGCTCAGATCGATTCACTTTTACACATATTACCTCGACCAATAGTTCAAAGCTCCTAAAAAGCGGTCCACATACACGCATACACTCGACTCATGCGTGTTGCCAATAGATCTATTCTACACCGGTAACAACTCCACAAACTTACTCAACATCTACACCATCACTAATTGGCTCCTCCTCACAAATTCAAAGACTTGCAAGCTAAATGCCTCCTTCTTGGCACACACCTCAGTGCTCTAATGCATCCTCATACAACATACACATCACCTTAATAGATCCACGATACCATGACAAGCTATTCCACAGTGCAGAATCCTCCAACATATAGGACCGCACTCACTCTTTCAAATCTGAGGCAGTCAAATCTCACTTCTTCCCTTTAGGTCAGTTCCCTGCATAGTGGGATCTCCACACACATCCTTTCATAACGCTCTTCAACAGCGTTAACAACAGGCAAACTTGCCCCACGATGGGAGCCACAACACTCCACCACATGCAGATAACTCCACCTGTGTCGACCCCGGCTCCATAGGCATTCAAATCTAGGCTCCACAGATCCTCAGGTAAGTGCTCCTCACACAGAAGCAACTTTCACAGGCCAATTCTTTTCACACACTCAACTTCTTTCATGTTCTCCAGGTTACACACAACTCAGCAGCACTCTTTCTCTCTAGACTGGTCGACTCTCCAACACAGTGGCACACAAAAAGAACTATTCACTATGCTTCTTTTCCACAATAGCATCTACCTCAGAGCTCACGCTTTCTGCATAGCGGTCTCTCCACAAAGCAAGCTCTCTCACAGCTCAAAATGTGGGCTATGCCTCCTCCAGCAAATACCCAGCACACTGCTCCAACTCAAAAGGCCTACCGTATGCTCAACGCACAACACAGTCTTCAATTATGATGCCCCCTTAACCAACAATGCTCTACTTCTCACACTCTATGCTCACTGCTTCTCTAGGTAGCACCTCTCCTCCATTACACCTCTTCCAATGGCTCCACTAGACAACAAAACGATGCAAGGATTCTCTGACTTCAAAGCCTATGCTTGCTGCTTCTCAACGCTTCTTCTCCATACCTCTTCCTAGCTTGCAATGCAGCACCCAACACTCACAACTCCTTTCGAACACAACGAAGGTCTTCAGTTCATTTATGGGTGGCACCACAATACTTAACCTCCATATGAGCAGTAGAAAGACAAACCTGATGAAGTTCTCTCGCCTTACAAAGATGAGATGAGCTCTCTCAAACACTGGATCTTTCAAATATTGAATTCTTTGGCCTGTGCTAGTTTGGCAATGAGTTTAACTTCACTTAAGTCACAAGTTTGAATCCCTCAGAGCCAACAATGCATTATATCAGAAAATAAACTCACACAAAAAGCTTCCAAGCAATAAGCCTAGGTTTTTCTAGTTGCAGATGCACCAAGCACGTTCTCCTCCGTTATCACTCTGCAGCACACCTCAACTGTAAAAAAAACACTTTTCTTACTCTTCACAATCAACGAGCACATAGCAGAAAACAATGCTCTTTACACGCTATTCCCATGCTTCAACACACAAATCATCCCCACTACAACAGGCTCGCAACTACTAAATGCTCACAACATCAAGATCACACTCTACCATAAAAGGCGACCTCTCCCACAAATTAGCTCACCTGAGCTCCTATACCATAACAGAAACTTGAAGACTCTTCAAAAGAGCTTGTTTATTGCATTACATAGCACATACATTTATACAAAACCCAGTTGGTAAATCTACAGAAGTTTTACGGATGATCATTAACTTCTTATCTAATGCTGCTGCCTATCGATGCTCCCTACTAACTGACACCAACTACACGTCATCATATAATAAAGACGGCTGGCTCACTATTATTATTATAACAATTAAAAGGGTGAATCAGTATAGTAATCAATTTAATTAATCAAGATATTTCAATACTCATACATTGTTAATCATATTAATGATAATAGAGTTTACAAGATATATGAATAGATTTTTTTTATTACCAACAAATTTTCTAGGCACTAACCTACTATGACAACTATAAACTATTATTATATTGGTTTGTAGGCATCAACATAATGAAGACATCAATATTCTCTGTTTTTTTGTATGCACCAACTTGATAGATCCTTTTTCCATGCATTTTCAAACTTGGATATACTTCGTTCACCTTTTAGTTTTATTTTCCTCTACTCAGAATACCTACTTATACACCACTTTTGCACTCCTCTACACTCCACTCTTTTCTTTGTTCAGACCACATTTTTGTTTTTCCTCACCACAGACCCACTACCACAACTTCTACTTATAATATATGCATCTACTCTGCTTTGCATCCCTCTGTCTAGCTCATTTATACTAGACTAGATCAACAATTTCATGGAAGGGCGAACATACAATCCAGATAGCATATTAATTTGCTTATGGAAATCTAGTTTGGATGGCCTAGATTATGTTCCTTATCCCCTTGGCTCCTCGGGGGTTTATCTTGGCATCCACTAAGCTTTTTAATATTACTGTGCTTTAAGACATTTTAACATGTCCATATCCAATTCAAATTGATGATAATTATTTGTTAGACATATGAATTATTTACATACCCAGATTACTAATTCCATCTCTGGGAGCTAAACTTCAATTTTACTTGATTATATGACTAGGTGTGAGAACCACATGCTTACAATGGTTCCTTCCCATTATATCCATAAATATGGGTTCACGATTTTATAACTACATGCCCCTCATTTTCTATATTTTTCTTTTCCTCCAAGTGCTTTGACACTTAACACTTGATGACCCAGGGTTGGGACCACAAGCTTAAATTCCTTCTCAATGATATCTAGCTTCTCAATCTTAGAACTAGTCAATATTGTTCTATGGGTCAACCCTTAGATGCCCAAATATCTTTTTACCCCAAACCATGATTTTAGAACATTGACTAAGCTTATTTTTCCATTTGTACATAGATTTGGTCCATTCGCTGGTGTCAATGTGGCATATACCCCACATGTTGAATAAGCCAAATAACAATGTGGAACCATATCCCACTATAACCTTGAATTTTGACTCCACTAAAATATGGATCCAATCCCTTGATAATTAATTGTTCGTCTACACCCCTAAATTTCTTGGAATGTGAGATATACTAATTATTTGAGCTACCTATGGCCCACCTTCATTATAGCATGAATCTAGGATATTTGGCATCTCAATTGATTTAAAAATAAAACCTATGAATTGATGAACCCTCGGATCATCGGATGGCCTGATAGCCTAGAATTTGAGCCTTTCATTATTTTGGGGAATTTTTCCTTGTTTAACCTTATTTTTTCCAAAAAATTAAATACACATGAAACCTTGACTAAACCACTTCCCTTGCATAAATCCCAATATTTTGACATGGGTTGTCATGCCACTTCCATGTCGTCCACTAAATTAATGACATTAGCCATACACTGTTTCCCACTACTACCATGTGTCCATACATGCCATATGTCACCTAACACCTGGCACGTGTAAACTTCCATCTATAATTTTGGATACCCAAAAGAGCCAAAAATGGGTGTTATGTGTCACTACCTAAGAATTTCATTGATCCAAATGGAAAGTGGCATCTACCCATGGTATTGCAACATAAAAAAAGGCCATCAATAATGAGCCTAAGGTCATAACAAGCCATATTAGAAATTGGGCAATATAGTGGTAAATGATTCCTCCATTTTACTAACGAGTTATTTTCTTTCATATATTTTGAGGCATTCACTATGTGTTTTCGGTTCAATGTTTGAGATAAATATTTATGTTTTCTCTTCTCGTTCTCTTCGCATTCAAGGCTTCTAGATCTTATCCATCTAAGATCTAGATCAATGGTATCGGAGCAAGTTACGAGTCCCTGGCAATCATCTATGAGCATTGAATATTTCTCACAATCATCTCAGCACATTTCAATGCATCTTCATTCAATGCCTTACAACCTTGGCTATGTGGCACCATTCCATGAATCAGCTTCATTAGATGGGAAAGCAGGATATCATGTTAATCGATATAGTTGTGGCTTCCTATAGCCACCAGCTCCTAAATTGGCTCCACAACCATGTCTTCCCCGCTAAGGCTCGCTTTTTCGACTGTGCCAACGCCTCTACTTTCTCTTGTTGCTTTTTTGACGAGATTCTGCGTAATGGCATGAGAACAACACTCATTTTTTTATCTCACACTATGTAAGACATTTTCATTAATCGAGTTTGACACAGAGCTCCCACCGATCCTTCCTCGAGAGGGTTTTATTTTGTTTCTCCCTTAGTGTCTCATGCTACAGTTAGATCGAATCTTATCATGAACACTTTTAATAGTTTCTAACTTATCAATTTTGTTTGGTGTAAAAAAAAAATTAAGGTTTGTGTTCAATGGACCTATGGTGTGGCCACATCTTTGGGGATTCTACATGTTACAATTGATGGTTTTTATTTTCATGGATACTAGTGGATTTGATACTTGAACAAAACCGATGACCATCAAATTTATCTCTGATTTGAAAGATTCCATTGTACAAATATTGGATGGAAACCATACGAAGTTAATATTTCGAATATTAATTTTATTGACCCCATGGTAGGTGTGTATTTGGTTCAATATAGGCTACTCGAGAAAATGTTTCCTTGAATTCTACACCTTTTACCTATGCATATCCTTTACATACCAGACTTTCTTCTTTCCTTACTACTTATCTATCTTCATTCAACATATTTCTGTAGACCCACTTGGTTCCAATCACATTTTTTTCTTTAGGCCTTAACACATACACCCATGTCATATTCCTCTCAATTTGATCTAATTATTCATTCATATCCTTAACCTAATGTTCATCTTCACTGGCCTAAGGAAAGTTTTAAGGTTCAATTAGGTATAACATAGCTAGATTATCATCGCTTGTTGTGCAAACAAGTTCCTTCTAGTTTGAAATATTTATTCCTTATCTCTAATAATTTTCCTGTGTGGATGATTCTTTTGGACATAGCTAGATGGAGATTTTGGATGCAATGGCTTACCTTCCTCTCTTTATTCTTCACTATACTCTTCATTTTGATGTTCTACTTCCTATTCTTCTTTGCAGATATTTGGTGATGATCGAGTTTAAGGAAATGCTTAATTTATTATTATATTAGTAGATTCAACAACCTTTCTTGTCCTTTGGTTGTAACATCTATATCACTTGCTTCTATGAGCATATCCAAGAAAACTTTCATCATTAGATTTGAATCAAGCTTCCCTAAATTTTCTTCATTTATCTTAATATATAATTCACTTCCAAACACTTTGGAATGTTTGACAATCATTGGTCTTCCTTTCCATAGTTCGTAAGGTGTTTTAGTATTATTTTCTATTATTTGAGCTCTATTGAAGGTATGGGTTTTTGTGTAAACTGCTTCTCCCAGAAATCTATCTTGTAACTAAGCTTCAAAAAGCATTGTTCTTGTCATTTCTTGTACTATTAAAATTTTACTTTTAGTCGCTCCATTCTATTGTGGAGTTCTTACAATAGCTAGGTGTATTCTGATTCAATGATGTTCACAAAAGTTGTTAAATTAATTTGAAGTAAGCTCACCTCCTCCAACAGTTCTCAGGAGTTTGATTTTTAAACAAGTTTCATTTTCAAATAAAGCCTTGAAATCTTGAATTTCTCAAAAGGCTCATTTTTATCTAAGGAATGTAATGCATGTCATTCTTATATAATCATGAATGTGAAGCAAAAAATTCCTTTCACCTTTTAGTGTTTGAGTGTTGGCTAGTCAACAAACCTTTTTATGGGTGAGTTCTAGAGGCCTAGATGTAGAATATTATTTGTTTTGAAGAATACTCTCATTTGTTTTCCATGATGGCATCCCTTATAGAGGGAATTATATGGTTTTGATACCTTTTGGCATGTCCTTTACGAGCCATGTTTCTGCAACATTTACCAGATTATCAAAACTGATGCGTATGGATATTTTGTGCCATATCCAACTCTCATGTATCTTTCCCATACAACATTTTTCTCTTTTTTCTCCATGAACGATGTACACATTACCTAAATTTATGTTAGTCTTTTCCATCATATTTTGTATCTCATCATTTCTGATTTCACATATTTTGGAGTTGAATGTGAAAACATAAGCTTGAACACACTTTAGATTGATACTTGAGAGATTATGCTTTATTCCTTTAACATTCACAACATTTTAAGCCTTATTTATTCTATTTTCTTTTTTGATTGTGCCTTTCCAAACTATTTTTGCAGATGCTTTTTTACCAAGCATTACCTTTCCTCCATCCTCTTCCTTTAGTTTAATGAACTTACTCTAATATCCTGTAATATGTATTGGACATGCACTATCAACATAACATTTGTTTCCTTGTTTCTTGGCATATAACATAAGACCACACTCTTCCTACTTCTCTTGTTCATTTTTCCATACCGTTCGATGTTGTCTTCTAAGGGAACATTCTTCCTTACCTTAGTTTTGAGACCTATGTAGAGTAATTTTGTAATCCCATGCTTTGTGCCCATAGTTGTTTCCTATGTATCATTCAATGTAAGTCAACATAGGAGCAAGATAGTTGCATTTTCTCATACCAATTTCATACATACCGTTAGATTTTTTTATAGTTTTTCATTCGAGTTTTAAGAAAATATTTCCTTGAGTAATCTCTTCTTGCATAGTCTCTACAATCAATTTCTTTATGACAAAAATTATTAAATGGGTAGTAGTATATATAAAAGAAATTTTGGTCGATGTATATTTCCTACTAAAAGAAATAAATTTGTTGAATCTTCTTTTCCTACTTTCTTTTCCATAACATTACTAGTCCATAGTTTTATTGTTGCATTTTAGAGTATTTTCATGGATGCCATCTTCTCCTTTTTCCGACTCCTTTGAATCTCTCTTATATTTTTCTCAATGACTGAGCCATGTTTTGATGAAATAATATTCATGAGCTTTTTGTCCTGTTAAAGTTTTGTTAAGGGCATCAACATCACTGGTGGGTTCCCCGCATCCATTTTTTGTTGTTGTTGATCTTGACTCTACATTAATGTCCTTTGGGTTCTATTCATAAACAGGACCTATCTTTATTAAAGAAGAAATCTGGGAGCCAAGGATGTGATGCAAGTACCTTTTATTATCCTGAAATTTTGATTTAGTTGATCTGAGACTTTTTCAAATTCCTTTCTAGAAAAGGCAACTTCTTCCTCCAAATTCTCATGGTGTCCTACCTTTTCATTCAACTGCTTCAACATAATATCATTTATTCTTCTAGTTTCTTCTACTTCAACTTTCAAAAGAATTATTGAATGTATATCACATCCTTTATCCTTATATTCTTGTAATTTTTGTTCTAATTGCTTGAAAGTTTTCCTTAGTTGTCTTAAACCTTTTAGTGCACTCATAAGCTCTCCCTAGAAATCCACTTCCACTTCAATTTCTTCTTTGGAATTTTGATCATTAATGTCTTTGAATAATACTTATGTCGTGCGAATGGGAGATGCATTCATGACTTTCACCATTGCTACCCTCCTTGGAGTATAAACCTTTCTTTTTGATGTATCATGTTATCACCAAAAAATGACCACCTAGCCATTTCTAACTAGGTGGATCGAAATACACCATTTAGGATTAATTTTACAATAGTAAAATCAATTTCACCGTGGGAAATAATTTAGTAAACCATTTTTATTAAATTATTTTACGATTAAAATTAAAATTAAAAACCCCATGAGAATAATTCAATAAATCATTATTTGTTTAATTTTCTCTAGGAATAATTACTAAATCATTATCTCATAATTACTTCTTGTCACATTTGACTAAATCCCCTAGGAATAATTAAATAAATCACTATTTATTTAGTATTCTATAATTCTATTATTGCAATAATTGTTAAATCATTATTTAATAATTATTTCAATTTCAAACCATTCTTAATCCTCGCGAAATAATTAATAATTCATTTTATTTGTTAATTTTTTCTAAGTAAAGATATTTGACCATTTTGAATATGTTTTACCTCTCCAAAAAATACAATAAATTATTCCTAACGATTAGATCTTGATTTGATCAATATTATTTTATTATTCTCCATTTTCGAGATTAACTGAATGCATTGCTATAAATAGGAGAGTTTTTTTATTCATTCTTCACCATGATCATTATCATCGTCATAATTATCGTCTCTTTTTATCTGAACTCCCATTTGAGTTCTCCACATTGTTTTGGTTTTTTCACACATTAAGAGAGAGAATCGATTACTGAAGCATCAAAGACATCAAAGGACCCATCCCATGGAGGGGGATTTGCAGACCCTTTTATGCAGATATCCTTCACCAGGTGTTATCAATTAAGGATATATTCATTTTATAAGTCGTTCCATTTGGGTTATTACATTGGATATATATATATATATATATATATATATATATATATATATATATATTGTTGTTGTTTTGGATCATATATGTTGTTTTTGTTGCAGGTTTTTCCAACTTTTATTACATATCTGAAGCGTAAACAGCCAAAAATTGTTGTTATGGTCATGTGTCACCTAGTGACTTAAGTGAAGTGTTTTGGTGCACCTTCCATGCAATTTCACACTAACAAATGGAAGGTGTACCAAAAAAACTTCACTTAAGTCACTAGGTGACACGTGATCCTAACAATAATTTATGGTTGCATATGCTTTAGGTCTGTAATAAAACTTGGAAAAACCTACACCAAAAACAACATATACAATAAAAAAAAAACAAACAACAACATATATATCCAATGTAGTAACCTAAAGGAAAAGAATGTTAAAATGAATAAATTTTTATACATGGTGAAGGAGATCCACAAACAATGGTCTATAAATTCCCCTTCGTGGGATGGGTCCTTTGATGTCTTAGATGATTCAATAATTGGTTCTCTCTCTCAATGTGTAAAAAACCCCAAAACAATTTGGAGAACTCAAATGGGAGTTCATATAAAAAGAGACGATAATGGTGACAATGATAATGATATTGGTGAAGGATGGATGGAAAACCCTCCTATTTATAATAAAGCATTGAGTTAATCTCAAAAATGGAGAATAATAAAATAATATTGACCAAATCAAGATCTAACAATTGACATACTTTATGATATTTTTGGGAGAGGGAAAAGATATTGAAAATGGTTAAATATATTTATTTAGAAATAATTAAAAAATAAAATAATCTATTAATTATTTCACAAGGATTAAGAATGGTGTGAAATTGAAATAAATATTAAATAGTAATTTAAAAGTTATTCCAATAATAGAATTAAGGAATAATAAATAAATAGTGTTTTATTCAATTATGCCTAGTGTTTTATTCAATTATGCCTAGGGGATTTAGTTAAATGTTATAGGGAATAATTATGAGACAATGGTTTAATAATTATTCCTAAAGAAAATTAAATAAAAAATGATTTATTGAATTATTCTCCTGGGGTTTTTAAATTTTAATGAGAAAATAATTTAATAAAAATGGTTTATTAAATTATTTCCCATGGTGAAAGTGATTTTACCATGGTAAAATTAATCATACATGGTTTATTTCGATCCACTTAGTTAGAAATGCATAGGTGATCATTTTTTGGTGATAACAAATTTCCGCCCAATGTATGAGTGCTAGGAGAAAATAGTATGACTGAAATACATTGTAGGTTACACATCGACAAGACACCAAAAGGGGGAGAGAGAGAGAGAACTGAAGGAATTCAAGGATAGACAAAAATGAAGGGGGAATGACCTACTAAAGTGATAAAAGTCTCCTTTTATGTTGGAGTACATGATCGCAAATGAGGCGCGGGAGGCATACCCATACCCTCCGAGATAAATCAATACAAAGAGTAATGGTGAGCCCAACATTGTGAGATTGAGCTACAAAGTAGATGATACATGATATCCTAGCATTGATGAGTTAGAAAATAATACAATAGAGCCCATATACGTAATATGCCTAGAAAGACATAGGTCACGACTGAATAAAATAGAATTTGAGTACATGAGACATAATTACTCTCAAGTTGACATGGTGAGGGGCGGTCGTAACCAAATAATCCCTACTAAAAAGGAAAGGGCTCTGAAGATCTGAATGGTTCATCTAAAGGGGACATGCATGCTGTGGGCACTGCAAGCAGTCGAAACCAAACCCATCACATCAGCGGGACTACATCTGAGGTTGGATCAATGTCTGCAGACATCGGGGCATATGGGGATATACATGAAGGGCCACCCCCTTATGAGGTCTGTAAAATATCACACACACCTGAGAATCACTAGGACGATCATGTGGATCACCAAACCATCAAGTGTATGATTCTCAATCATGTGATAAGGAGATGGCATCAAGCACGTCAGAAACAACCAAGTTAAAGGGAAATAATGATTCTCTTTGCTTGATCTGACACACTGAATAAAGAGGAAATATGGAACTAAGGTACACTTCCCTCTAGACCACACTTTAGGAATAAATGTGTTAAAGTCGACAGAAGAGGGCCCACGAGAGTTAAGGAAATAAGGAATCCTTAACAAAGGCATGTGGTAGCATAATAAAGTGGCTAATAAAATGACATCAAGGATGATGATGGAAAGAAACTAGATGAGTGGCATACTGAAAATTTCCCTTATAAGAGCATGATATGTATGCTTGACTTGGCACAATTTGACTTGATTCCGAAGGGGATGGTTAATGACCCAAGCGGGGGTTTTCCAAAGATGGAGTAATAGATCTAGAGACCAAATATGAATACAATGGGATGGATATGACACAAAAATGTATGAAACATTGTATCTGAACTCAATGTGACTCGAAACAGATTCCATAGATACAAGGGTGACTATCTCGGATGCTCTAAACAAGGGTGACTCTATGATGCTACCACATGGGGCAGGCCCAGAGGGGACCATGAAAACATGAGAAAATGATTGTTACAAATGAAAAAACTCGACACGTGAGTCAACCGATGTGTGGTTTAAGTGGTACCATATTATATATTGATCAAATGAAGAAATTTTATTTCAATAGGGGGAAATGTGAGGCCTCATGGAAAAAATGGCTTCTTGGTGAAGTGTCAAATTACCAAAAACAAAGAGAGACCCATTATAGAACTCGGTGAGATATTTCCAATGGTTTTTCAAATGGAGCTATGGTTTGGTCTCAATGTGCAGTGGAAAAAAAAAGAAGGAATTTTCCTATAAGAGGGCTTCCTCCCCCAAATCCAATTCATTTGCTTAGTGCGTTGTTGGATAATTTGGAGAGGAGGAGAAAGCCCTAAATCTTGTGAAGACTGTAGTGGAAAAACCAATCATCAAAATCAGGATCTGTGAGTTGGAGGTAGGTGGCCTAACCTTACTCATCATTTTTGGTGAATTAGACTTTCAGATTAGGGTTTTAGTTCATTGTGGGGGACCCCTACTAATCCTTAAGGTTGCAATGAACTTTTGGGGGCCTGTTTTGTGTTATGGAACATAGACACTGGGCTGAGAAGTGTGTTTAGCACAATTTTGAGAGCATAAACTGCGTTCTAGGCTTAGAGGAGAAGTAGGATTGGTCATTTGTGGTGAGTTGAAGCTGAGAACTAGAAATGTATGCTTTTGACTTTGAGTTGAAAAAACATAATGATATTTTGTAGGTATGGAAAAGCTAAAGGTTATATGGAGAGAATGATATTTGGGGACCCTTCATGGTGAGATTTAGGGGAATTAAGCAGTGAGATGGATTTTGGCACAATATTTTGTGCTAAAATTATTGGATAACCCTTTAAAGAGGGCTTGTGAGCTCTTGTTGTCAAGGATTGTGAGCTACTGATACTGAGATCATGAGGCATTTGTAGTACATCAGCATAGGATCAATATCATGATTAAGGACATATTTATTTTGACAAGATTGCCCCCCCCAACGGTGATAGGTGAGATACATCCAGTGCTAGCTCATGTGAGACATATAGGTGAGTTTTTTTATCGTCACCGTGTTCCTGGGGTTCATGTAAAGGGTATGAACATTCAGATTAATGACCTATAGGGTCTTGAGACATGAGCCACAACCATAGTAGTGTTTCAGATCTTAGGGAGTCATGCCTTCCACCACATCAATAGGCGGATGATGATGTTGGTGGAGAGTGTGCTAGAAGGGACCCACAATGGTTGAGCTGAGATTGTTTTGTCATCGTTAAAATGATAGTTGACACTATGCAGGTGGAGGACCAATGATAACTATTCTTTTGGGACAATTTTATGCTTACTCTTCTTTGAGAAGATCTCAACAATCATTCCTGGTGTACAGATCCCTGATAGGGGCCCACAGGAACCCAAGATGTGCCACTGGGGGTATCTACTATGATGAGGTGGAGGAGGGGGAGTCAGACAAGTGTTTCAACCTAATTTTCTCACACATTGGGACCATATAATGGAATGAACTATCAAGGGGATCCTGACTTACCACTTCCACTGGGATGAGCATTGGGTCTAGATGGTAAGTGAAAGTTGCTATGTATTTTATGCATTTATAGTTTAAGAAATATGTGTATGTGGTACTAATTTCTAAACTTTGTGGTTTTCAGATATAGAACTGGTGAGGCCAGCAGGATACACGGGATGAGCTACAGCACTTGGGGTTAGAAATCAGGGTGGGTACAAATCAAATCAGAGAGTAGGTAGTGATGCTTTACATGAGGATTTTTTATGTAGATTTGACGTGCTGCTAACTAGTGCGATAGAGCATGGGTGGCATGAATTAGAAGATCGATATATAGATGAGTGCACTAGTCTTCGCTCAGAGTGGCGAGGAAGCACATGGCAGACTGTTATGGATGCTCAGAGAGTACGCGACCTAAAGGTTAGTGGGATGGAGTCATTGGCTTGAGAGCCTCCAAATGATAGTGATTAGGCATAGGGACATGTGGGTCCCCATTTTTGTTTTGTGATAACATGCAAATGAGCATGTCGGATATTTAGAGTAGAGGAATCAAAACATTGTATTATGACACATAATTAAGGTTACACATAATTTTGTGACGATTGTGGTTATCCATTTGTTTATACTATGGATGTCTTCTTATATATGCATCTGATAAATTCCAATCTAGAATATTATTTGCAATGGTATCTACATAGTGATTTTGGGCTCTAGGAACATGACTGAATGTAATGGATTCAAATTCACATGCCAAAATATTAACTCATAGATATTTTCTAAATACAACAGGATTATGCACATGATAAATGTCATTCAATTGCAAGACAAGTAGCAAGGAATAAAGAAACACATGAAGGTGAAGGATGAAACAATCAAGGGCATAGGCTAACAAACCTATCACAACATCATATTCAGCGTCACAATTGGTGGAAGATCCAATGCATTTGTCGTTGGAGTGGACTAATTAATGAAAGGGGATGAAAATGGCCCAAGTTTCCGAGGTTAGATTCCTGGTGAAGTAACTTGCACCATCATCATAAACAATATAATTTGTGGATGATGGATCCATATGAAAGATGCAAGAAGACAATGTATAAGATAGTGGGGGATTCAAGCTACCTAAAAAGGGTCTGCAAATCTCCCTCCGCGGGATGGCCCCTTTGATGTCTTTGATGCTTCAGTAATCAATTCTCTCTCAATGTGTGAAAGAACCCAAAACAATATGGAGAACTCAAATGGGAATTCACATAAAAAGAGATGTTAATGGTGATGATGATATTGAACATGGTGAAAAATGAATGGAAAACCCTCCTATTTATAACAAAACATTGAGTTAATCTAAAAAATGGAGAATAATAAAATAATATTGATTAAATCAAGATATAACCGTTAGAAATACTTTATTATATTTTTTGGATAGGGAAAAGATATTCAAAATGGTAAAATATATTTATTTAGAAATAATTAACAAATAAAATGATTTACTAATTATTTCATGAGGATTAACAATGGTGTGAAATTGAAATAATTCTTAAATGGCAATTTAACAATTATTCCAACAATACAATTAAGGAATAATAAATAAATAGTTATTTATTTATTTAATTATTGTTAGGGGATTTAGTGAAATGTGATAAGGAATAATTATTAAATAATGATTTAATAATTATTCCTAGAGAAAATTAAATAAATAATCATTTATTCAATTATTCCATAGGGTTTTTTAATTTTAATCAAAAAATATTTTAATGAAAATGGTTTACTAAATTATTTCCCATGGTGAAAGTGATTTTACTATGGTAAAATTAATCCTACATGGTACATTTTGATCCATCTACTTAGAAATGGCTAGGTGATCATTTTTTGGTGATAACATATCCTCTTCTTTTATGATCATGAGATTTGAAATTTTCTATGTCATCACTATCATTTCCTTTTGGATAAGGACACTTAGATCCATAGTGATGTATTTTGCCACACTAAAAATAATTGACTAGAAGCTTACCTTTGAAATTTCTAGTTCCCCCTTCAATTTTCCTACAAATTGGGCTTCCTCTTTATATGATTCAATACTAGAGTCTTAATGGATATTTTTCTTGTTTGTTTCTTTAGCTACTTCATATGTGGCTTCTCTTTATCCTAACTTCTTCTTCTCTATTCCCATTTTGTATGCAGTGATAGTCCCACAAAGAGTGTCTAGATTAAGATTTTGAACGTATTATAATTCTTAAATAGATGAAACTTTTGGATTAAATATCAAGGGAAGGGAACTTAATTTTTTGTGAACAAATTTAGATTCCATGTATCTCATCAATAAATATAATAGTGTTTATTATCCCAACTACACAAATAAATAATGTTACAACATTCTCGTCTTCATGCATTTTTAGAATTCTAAATTGACTTCTATAAGCTTGCATCTTAACCTTCTTTACTATGTCATCTCCTTCATAACTTCTTTGAAGCTTGTCCCAAATTTATTTCCTTGATTTAAAATGCATTAATCTCACAAATTTTCTCTTCTAATATTCCACTTAATATGGTTCTTTTTTCCATTGCATTATTTTTATATAGTGCATTACATTTGCATTAATCAGAGTTGTAGGAACCTAATGATCGTTTCAACAACCATCCAAAATTTAGTACCTAGAGACATAATATAAGTACTCATTCTTATTTTCTAAAAGGCATAATTTGATCGACCAAACAGTGGAGCCTTTCTTTAAGGAGGTACCCTATGATTGGCCATGTTTCTTTGTGACATAACTTCCAGTGATTAACTAATCTTGAAGGAACTTACTTTAATAAAAATTGTTAGAATTATAGTTATTTTGAGGAGGGCTTGAACTAATATAGTCTTCAATTAAAAAAATCAAGATATTTCAATACTTATACAACATTAATAACATTAGCAATAACAGAGTACACAAGATATATGAATAAACTTATTTTATTATCAACTAATTTTGTACTCACACAACTACTATTAAAATTTTTTATAGGTACTAACCTAGTGTTACATATTTTCTCTCAAACCAACCTACAAGATACAATAGTTGTAACATACTCCTCCCACATCTACCCAAGTAACCAGCCCATCGGAGTAAATATGTGACGAGAGACTACTATGATCAGATTTAACCTCCTGTGTGACCTTAAGGAAATGGAATCCATGGAAACACAACATACATACCTTCCACATAAACTATAGGACCCTTGAGAACCATCCCCACACTTCAGGTAGTTAGCCCCTGGGTCCCATTGAGGTTTTAGGCCTCTTGACCTCTAGAATCTCTCATACTATAGGCTTGTAAACATCCAGGAAGCTCTAGACGCTCTCATGCTATAGGCATGCCAGCATCCAGGGACTATTTTTCCCATTCTCGTGCCAACATCCTCAGGATTTAAGCCATTTTTAAAGTCCCAGAGCTCAAGTCACTACCTATAATTGAATAACATATTCAAAATAGCAAAATAACAGGGAAACAATGATGCAAAAGAAAAATAGTTGAACAAGCCTTTAACTAGAACCCTACTAGCCATGACAAGAATTTTGTCAAACATATCACAAATATGTAATGTAATGGTGTAAACAATAGATTTAAGCATAGGGATCTCATACTTATCTAAGAATGGCTACGAACCATTGTTCCCAAATATAATTTTTTGCATTATCATCTATTAGGTCATAGATATATTGTCCATTCATTTACAAGTAAAAACATGATGAGAGCCATAGATAGAAACTGTGATAAAACACATACATAACCAACATTATAGCAACAAAAATACCAATGAAATCATAGCCATATGATCCAAATATAAATGAGTATAACACTCATACAAATGCAAGGAGAAATACCCTTTCATTAATGATCCAAAATCCAAACCTAGTATGGGAGTACCACGTTCCACCTGACCATAGAACGACTCAGGAAAAAATTTCTTTAGACATTCACCCTCCTGCCATATTCCAAGCATGAATGTGCGATGCAAACCGAAAGAACCAACCAGGGCATCCCAAGTCTAAGCCGCCTCACCCTCATAAATAGAAACTAGGCTTTACCATAATCAATCCCAGATCACTAGGCCAATACAATAAATATGTAATAATAGGCTTTAGCATGATCTCCACCCAATCACTAGGTGAAACAAGCATGTATTCCACCGGATTTCTCCACCTACACCGTGAGGAATTTTCATGTCTCTTAGTCTCTCAATTTTACCACAATCCAAACCCAGATTAGTAGGCCCTAAAATGAGACCCACTTTCTAGCCTTTACCAAATATCCCAAACCCATGATTACTAGGCCAAACAGAGAGAAATCCAGCTCTTGGACTTACCATATATCCTTCCATTCACTAGCAAGGATTCCTAGGCCCACTGATGCAACAAAATCATCCCTTTATAGTAACCCATATTATGGGTGAGGGGTCATTAGGCCAGTGGATTTACTGTGATCCACATTCTAGTTCAGGCGCCACTAGGCCATGTGTTCTATCATTCAGATATCCATGTCACTCAACTTTAAATCCATCCGACAATCCAACTCAACGAAAACATGAGAACCCCATTACACCATGGTTATCCGAAAATCGCAATGCTAGGCTAAAAATACTTTCACACCTCACAAAACCCATGCCATAACAACAAAATAACCACATGAAATACCATGCATGCCAAATATAGAAAGGAAAATACACATGAAAATCGATACCTACAAAGAATCATGTTGTAGCTGCTTGATCGTACTCTTCCTTGCTTGCGCCTTCCTTCCTCTTACCTTCTTTTCCTTTCTTGATCCAATGAAAAACCTGAACAAAAGCTTCTGAACTGATCCTCAAAGGCCTTTTTATTAATGTTGTCTCTATTTTCTTAATTTTCCATTATTTTCTTTCAATTTCCTCCTCACATGCAACTTGTGACCTTTCACCTTCATTTTCTCCTAATTTCCATTATTTTCATAAATAAATGTGCTAAATTGCCATTTTTCCTTTTTAAATCCTTAGCCTTTTCCTTTACCAATTTCCTTAGCCATAATAACCAAAGTGAACGCCCACTAGGATGTATTTCCCACCATTAATCTTGGAATATGTATCCCATGATTGTGGCCTTATATATTCTTACATGAATTTTTCGCCAGGGCTATTACAAAACCCTCCCCCTTGGGGGAACATCATCCTCGGTGTTTAATGACACCTATAACCAACAAGATTGCTAAAAGCAAAACATACTTCCCATGGAGCTTTATAACATAGCTCGTTGCATTATTTACAATGGCCATTTGCTAAAACATGATGAACACACCATTTACTGGAGCTTTATAACACAACTCATTATGCTATTTACAATAATAACCACATATACAGACATAGACATTTGATTCACGCAACATGTTAACACCCAGGTTGTTCCCTATGACTCCCAAGGGAATACGGCCGGGGTAACCACTAACCAATCTTTGGATCACTGTTTCTAGCCAAACTGTGATCAGAGAGGGCTCTCTCTTTATGATTTGTAACTGTTTATGATAGGGTTTTAGGCTAGCTATTATGCACTGGTTTTGTTTATGTTTTGGTTGAAGAATATCCTTCAGATCTCTTGTGATGTGATTTTTCAGAGAGGTTGAGTACCATTGGGCAATTGAGTCTGTGGCTATATGTGTTTGAAACTTTGAGATGAAAGATGGAACTTACAGGGCCATTTGAGTGCTTAATAGAACAGATTTTTGATTAAATGACTGGAAACAGGTAAAACAAACAGTGAAAGCAGTTAAGAATTTTCACTTATTGTTTATATATTCCCAACAGACAGGTTTAAGAGGAAAAGACAGAGGTCTTAGGGGCAAAAATTGAATCCCTGAGAATGCCTATCACAGTTAAAGACACAGTTTTGAAATGCAGCAATTAAGAATTACAATTCTGTCACTGTATCTGAGGAAAACATGTATAATAGCTCAGTTTGAGTCCAGGGTAATCATGGGTTAAGTCCTGGAACTATCCTTTCACCTTACTATTAAGTGTAAAACATTTAAACAACAAAAGAGAACAAAGACTCGAAAACATATAACAAAGAGATTTGAGAATACTTATTGTTTTATGCAACACCCTGGAATCCTGTAACATTCATCTTTCATCACAACGCACCAAATACACCATGCTTTGGAAATTCCATTCTCCTTTTCTATTATTTCTCTCTGGGAATTTTACAACGAGCGAGAGCTCTTCAAAGGAAAATTACAACAACCCCTTTCAACTGCTGTGAAGGGTGAATATATACTTGCGGTGATTTACAAAATATCTGAGTTCTGAGTTATCTCAGATTTTACATTCTTACCAACTACTTAAGATATTATGACCAAAATTTAATACAGCATTGATTACAGAGTACAGGCATTTTAATGCTCTGTCAGAAGATATTTTAGCCTTTGGAAACAGCTAAGTCGGTCGAGATATTCTGAATAAATGCTGGAAGACCTGTCTTTAAGGCTTGTACGCTGTATCCTGGACTTGTCACCTGTGATTGTGACTGCTGCTTGTGGTGAGTCAATGGTCCTGCTGAGTTGGCTCAGCCTCTGCCTCTTCCTTGTAGATATCTTTCTTCAAAATTGTGCCTGCGCATGTATGCTCATTTGCCTGGAGAATTAGCGCTACTGATTCTGGCCTGACAAAATTGTCTGTGTTAAATTTCTCCAGACATCCTGTGTGGGCAGTTGGTGTGCTAAGATTGCCCCTAGAGTTTCATCTGCTTCTGTGAATTTGAAGAAGTTAGGTGGTGTATCAAACAGATGCTCAACTTCATTCATGAGAAAAAATAGGTTCTCCACCCTGTCATACATAGTCTGCCCGGTGGTTGGCCCTGCGTCTGCTGAAGTGCTGGGCGGTTTTGCAATCTCTGCTACTGCATGGGCATCAATTCTCTTATTGTAATTGTCTAGGGTGAGCAGTCTTCCTACACTGCTTAAAATGCTGGGGAGGCCTCTGTTCTGTAGTGCCACGAATTTTTCCAGGAATCTGTTGATTTCAGTCTGCATATCCTGTGTCCTCCTCTCTAGTGTTCCAACCAAGTTCCTCAATGTTATGACTCTTTTGGCTACAGCAATTGTTTCTGTCCTGTTGGTGATTCCCATGACAGCTAATTGAGAGCTAGTCTTATAGTTCAGAATATTGATCATCCTAGTAGCAGCTTCTGGCATGTGTCCAAGGCTTGCCCTGGCTCTCTGTATTTCTCTGTTTGCTTTAGTGATGAGCACCATTTGCTCATCCATGGTCTCAATATATTGCCACTGGTTGGCAATGGACCGCCCAATGTTGCTCCATAGCACTGCTTTCATTTCAGCTGTCACTTTTTCTAGTGCAAGCTCTTTCTCTAGTTCAGCAATTCTCCTCTTAAGAGCTTTTACCTCTCTCTCCTTGGCTGCCTCATTCTGTTTGCTCTTGTCAAACTTTTCATTTACCTTAGCCAAGGTTTTCTTAAGTTCATCCAGCTCTTTCATTTGAGATTCCATGGCTTGGATCTCAGCTTGCAGCTTTTGCATGTCTAAACTAGTAGCCTGTTCCGATGTTGTAGTTGTTGTTGCTGTGGATGGCGCTGTAGTTGGTGCTGTAGCTTCTGTTTGCTGAGGAGGAGGAGTAGTCTTTGGAGGGATTTCCTCAAGATTTATTATCACAGGAGGAGGCTGGGAGGGTTGGCCCTCTTCTCTTTGCTTCAGTGCTTCTTGTAGTGCTGCCTTTGCAGCTTCAGTTTGTCCTAGCTGGTCTTGAGTCCTAACCAGCTCTTTGTATAGGGATACCAGCAGGTCTGTAGTATCCTTTTCTTGCCTTTGCTGGGCAACTTCATCTGTTTGTGGATGGATGGTGGCCGGGAGTTTGATTTTCTTTCTTAGGGCCGCCATGTCTGCATCCCTTATCTTCAGGAGTTCTTGGATGCCTTTGACATCTTTAGGATCATGCCCTATATCTATAATTACCTCTTCCAAGGACTTGATCCTATTGTCCTTGGCTTGTGATGATGCTCTTTCTAATTCCAGCTGAGAAGCTGTGTTATCCAGGCTGCTCTTTAGTTTGTAGTTCTCCAATGTCTCATCTGCCAGGGAGGCATACACCATTTCACCAGTTTGCTTATGTAATTCAATCTTGTCCATAGGGTGTATGTCTTTGGCAAGAACCTCCATGTTGGTTCTTAGATAGTCCGAGGTGGACTGAGGATGCAAAGTTGTGGGCATGAAGTGGCTCATTATCATTTTGCCTTCGCTCACATCGAAAGCAGACATGAGTCTCTGCTGGTTGCTAGGAGCTAGGTTTAACAAGTGATTATACAGCTGCACTTTTATGGGATCACTCCTCCTTTTGATGTCAATGAATTGCTGCTTTATACTTGACTGCCCTTCTCTATGTTGACCGGAGGAGCTGACCTCTCCTCCCATAGTCATGTCATGTCCACGCTGAGATGAGCTGGCCGAAAGTTCTCCACTGGGTGGGCCCATGCCCATGGCTTGCCTTACTGCTATGTCCTCCTCTTGGGAGTCATTCAGTCTTTGTCTCTTCTCTCCTCTGATGAAGGATGAGGTCTGGGGGGTCTCTCTCTCCCTTTTCCTGGTCAAGTCCTCCTTCTGTGGTGTTTGGAGGACTGAGGTGTCTACATTGGTGTCTGTCCTGGGAGGCACCTCTGTTTGGGGCTGCTGCTCAGTGTAACTAGGTAGATCTGTCCCCTTTTCCTGCTGCAAGGGCTGCTGTTCACTGGACTGTGCTTCTTCTTGTTGCTGCCCCAGTTCTTGCTGTTCCATTTCTTCTTGCTGCTGTAGCAAGGTGTCAACTTGTTCTTCTGTCAATATAGGTGGCTGTTCCACCTGTTTTCCTTTGTCTTTGCTTGCTGCCTGGGGTGTCTTCTCAGTAGTTTGCTGCTGTGCTGCTGAAGATTTAGCAGCTGTTCCAATTTGCTTTCTGTAGGAGAGGGGCACCTGTCCACAAGTTTCCAAGTCAGCTTCTTTTTGCACATTCCTAGCTTCTTTCTCAAGTAATTCTTCCTTAGTGACTTGTTCTACTAGTGTACCCTCTTCCCAATCTAGTGCATTGGCATACTTTTCAATTTCAGGTTGTCTTTTATGTGCATAGTTGCCCAATTTGTATCTAATTCTCCTGAGGGAGATAGAATGATTGGGGTCATAGGGAATCCATTCAAAACTGGTCTGCAATCTGAGGCCTTCCAGGATGCTGTCTGCCTCTTTCCACCCTTCCTCTTTCCTGTTATATAGGAAGGAACCTAGCTGGTTTCTTACCTTCAATTGTGACTTCTTGTTTCTACTCTGAAAGTGAAGGTAATCTGAGTTCCCAAACTGCCTGAAATATTCTAAGGCAAAAAGCCTCATGGGGACATACCTCGGCAACCTAAATGGGTTCAATTCACAGCCATATATCCTAATGACTGTGTGGTTCTGGTAGAAGTACCAGTTGCCAATATTGTAAGATTTGTTCAAATGTAGAATCCTCTTCATATCATCGGTTAATCTAGGAGGAGGAGTACCTTGCAGCGCTGTTAGGGCTGGATGAACAAATAAATCAATAAACTCACAGTATGTATAGGGTGATACTGAGGTAGAATGAAAAACCGAGGTCCAGAAAACAACTGATCTTGGGATTCCTTGGGCATTGAGTGGCCTCAAAGGAACAGAGAAGGTAGCTGGCTGGTAGAAAAGGAATAAATGATATATATAGGAGGTTTACCTGAACAGTCTCTCCCTTTTCAAATTCATGAACTGCTCATGGATTTTCTCTGCTATGTAAGTTGCATAATCATACTGCACAGCTGGAGGCTTACCAGGGGCAAATATAGACAGCATTGCCATTATGCTGTCATCTACATCTTCCAACCCCCTGAATCCTAGGACATAGCCAATTAGATCCACCAACATTCTGCCCAACTCATTTAGATATTGGTACCCAATAGGAGGGGTTCTGACTGTTTCAGAGCCTGGTGTGACAAACAGTTGGTTGATTTTGACAATCTGGTCACTGGACAGCTTGATTCCTCTGTTAATCAGATTCTGCATGGATAGAGGGGTCAATTTCTTGGCTGTTTTGAAGCGCAGCATCTGGTTTATGCTCTCTGGGGTGATCTGGAACAGGACTAGGCCTGTGGGGCTCATGACTGCTCTTTGGCTGGGGTCATAGCATTCCTGGCAGCTATAAATGAGCTCTGGCATAGGATTGACTTGGGGAAGGTTGTATATGGGCAAATTTGACTCCCAAATCCCCAAGATATCTGCCCCACTGAGGTGCTGGGCTCTTAATTCATTCAACATTTGAATATTGTACTTGGTTCCCATGGGGAACCAATCCAGCATTTGGTAGTCCATGTCTCCCAGGGCTTTCCATGCTAATTCCTGGTGAGGAGCATTGATGGGCTTAATATTCAGTGCAATAGGGGTCTCCATAGCTCTTCAAGTTGCAAGAATTGCAGGTGGACAGGTGGAATGGTAAAAACACAGTCTGGAGGCAGTTCTCTGTGGAAACAGTTGATGTTTTGAGTATCCAAGGGGAATTCTCTCAATAGCAATTGAAATACTACTGGAGTCTAGTGACAGAACTTCTCTGTGGTCTAACTGAACTCTCCAATCGGGTGAATTATATCTATTAGGAACTCTGCCGGGAAAACGCAGAATTACAGTGGTTTTATGTGAATTGCAGGTTTCTAAAGCTCTGCAGGTACTTCTTGGCCCTCACAATGACAATGGTGGATGAACAAATGGAAATGAACGGTGCAAATAGCGTTTTTATGGTTCTACTTTCCCTCTGAGCAATTTCAAGCTTAATGAAGGTCGTATGGAGGGCGAAACGGTCTAAATACCTGTAATTCGATGAGCAGAGGTTGAAGCAAAGGTGCACAGTTGCTGCTTGAGGAGGTCGCCCGGGCTAATAGACTGGTTGGCGAAAATTAGAGTGCAAACGGTCATGCAGAGCGTCCAACAGAAATAACAGTGAAAGTGGTAAAAAACACGGGAAAATTGGTAAATATGGG
The DNA here is from genome assembly GCA_031772625.1 of Pinus tabuliformis. Taxonomy (NCBI): domain Eukaryota; kingdom Viridiplantae; phylum Streptophyta; class Pinopsida; order Pinales; family Pinaceae; genus Pinus; species Pinus tabuliformis. The sequence continues at coordinate 796,989,986 of CM062817.1, forward strand.
TTATTTTACCAATTTGGCGCTTTTTTCTGCTGACGTCAGCATGACGTCATTGGTGGGTCATGGTGAGGTGACGTCAGCTGACGTCATCGGGCGACGTGGCAGTGGGTGACTGGTCAAAGGGGGGTGAGGTGGCAACCCAGTCAGCAGTGAGGTGGACCAATAACAAATGCAGGTACGAGCAGATAAGGACGTGGCGGCGAGTCAGCGACGGGTAGGTGGCAGTCAAACCGCAGCGGTCACGGTTAAGGCCTTAACCGCCGCGGTTTCTCGGGGCGGTTTAGGTACGGCGCAGAAGCTGTCAGACTCGGCTCCGAGATGGTTGAACGATTGACGCGTGGAGGAGGCGTGACAAGGCGCAACGTCACTTTCTCGGAGGTTAAAGTGCCGCCATAGGATGCGCTCCGATATTAATGTGGACCGTCGGATCTGATGGGCTTGATCCGACGGCTGGCGGAGGAGAAAGGTGCGCGCTTCATACTGCGGGCGGAAAAGATTAAAGTTTGTGGGTTTTTATGGGTTTTTCAAATGTTTTCGTTTAACCACTAATGTGGTAGGATTGGGAAACGTGCCAGAGGCGGGTATTAACCTTTGCAAAGGTTTTTATAGGCAAAAGGGGTTTGGAGAGGGGGTTTTATCAATGCAGAGGTGATTTGAGGGTAAATTAACTTGCAGCAAAGGGGAAATAGGGTGGAATAGGTTCACCAAAGTGGCCAGATGCCATTTTGGTCCCTTTTGAAAAATACACGGCTATTATGCCTAGGGGAGGGAATATACATAAGATTTGGGGTTTTATACACCTTAGTGTTAGTATTATTAGGGGTGGGGGTAAGATAGGGGAGGTTATATAGTAGAATTAGGAGTTAATATGAATGAAGGAGGGGAATTAGAAAGGGGGTGTTAGTGATGGACTAGAGAGGGAGAAGAAAGAAGTTAGTGATCCTCTTTGCTGTGAGTTCATGGAATTCACCACTTTGTTTGCTGATAGATTTATTGCCTTGGCAAGAGACCTATTGATACCTGTGTAATGGTGATCATATTCTTTCTGCAACCACAACTGCCTACCCAACTATTTTGCCTAGCATTTTTTGTTTCTTCTTGGAGGGGCACTTGGACTTGCAACCCTCAATTGCCTTTTCTTTTCTTTGGCTTTTTCCTTTTCTCTCTATCTACTTCTACCCTTATGTCTTCCAAGGTCCCAGATTAAACTTTTGGGAACCTTTGCTTCTCTACCTGAACTACTTGTCTGCCAAGATTAAGCTGTTTGGACAGACCTCTTTCTCTATTCTACAACTCAAAATTGAAACATGGCATGATCCAGATTAGACTGTTGAATCATCCACAAAATTTGAAATAAGGTCCTCAATACTTGAAACACTTTACCCAGCTCTTGCTTTCTAGGAAATATGGGATCTTTGGGATACCAGAGCAGAGCATATTTGGCTTTTCTCTTGCCAATCATGAAATATGAAACCTATTGGTATAGGTATCCAACAGTGGCTCCACATGGGGATGGTTTTTCTTTTGAAAGACCAAGAACAGCAGGTCAGATTGCCTTGTTCCTTGACTGCCCATCTTTGTCTTTGAAATTTGCTGCATGAATGTGTCAAAATAGTGTGCTTCTTTCTTGGAGAACCTCTGATTCTATCTGCCTGTTGCTGCTAGGTGCATTACTTGGGAAAACCTCTTTTACAATTTAAATCAGAAAAGAATATGTACAACTGCATATATACAATGAACCTCTGAATTTCTATCATAGTGAACAGTCAAAATAGTGCTTCAGCATCCTGCCATTGACAGGACCTTCATCCAGTTCAGTTACAGTCAAACTTTTTAGGAAGTAGGTGTTATTACCTTGTACTGCTTGGACAGAAAATGGTCCTTTCCATAAAGAATCAAACTTCCCATGTTTTCCTTTCTCTTCTCTTCTTGCATCCCACTTTAAAACTTTGTCCCCTACATTGAAATCTTCTGCTTTAGTTCTTCTGTCAAAGGCCTTTTTTAGTTTCTCTTGTAGTATCTGCACTCTGCTGAAAACTTGTTCTCTGGTCTGCTGTAAACAGATTATCTGGTTAATCCTTCTTTGCATATTATTTGGCTCTGCTTGACTTTCTTGCAGAAGTTTCATAACCGGCACTCCTAGTGATGAAGGAAATCTGGCCTCTAATCCATAGACTAACTCATATGGGCTGGTCCCAATTGATCTTTTAGTGGTTAATCTGTCTGCCCATAAAGCATTTACTAGTTTCTTATGCCAGTTCTTTTTGTTCTCTTCCAGCACTTTCTTTATGATGTTTATCAGGCTTTTGTTTGATGATTCAGCAAGACCATTTCCTTGAGGATAGTAAGCTGTAGAATGGCCCAGGGTAATGTGAAATTTATGGCAGAAGTTCACCATCTTCTTGGATCTGAAGGCAGCAGCATTGTCTGTTATTATCTTGTCTGGGCAGCCAAATCTAGCCAGTATATTGTTCTCCAAAAATTGAATGATTACTGAATCATTTGCTTGTCTGCATGGGACAGCTTCAATCCACTTGGTGAAGTAGTCTGTTGCTGTCAAGATCCATCTGTGTTGTCCTGAAGATGAGGGATGAATTTCTCCAATGAAATCCAAGCCCCATTGTTGAAAAGGTCTCTCTGTTGCAATGGGCCTCAAAGGAAGTGGCAGCAACTGTCTTTTGCCTTCAAACAGTTGGCACTTGTGGCATGATGTTGTGAATTTCTTCACATCAGAGAACATAGTGGGCCAGTAATAACCAGCCCTTAATATCTTGTCCACAGTGGACTTCCAGTACAAATGTCCACCACAGTCTCCAGCATGGAATTCTTGCATGATATTGTCAGTTTCACTCTCAAGAAGACAGTGCAGCAAAATACCTTCATGGTTTTTCCAGAGTAGATTCTCATCTATCACACAAAATTTAGATGTTTTCATTTTTAGGAACCTAGACTTAGTTCTGGACAGTCCTGGGGGAGCACACAGGTTTTGTAACACATAACAGATATCAGAGTACCATGGAGATTGTTCAAAGGCTACATTGATCTTTGGAGTCGCCAGCTCTGTTTCACTGTCCAGTTGGTTGATATCTAAGGCTTGGAAATTTGCTTCTGTCATTAACTTGGCCAAACCTTGCCCTTTTATCAGCTTTGTAGGCTTTATTTCAATGTCAAATTCAAGTATGTTTGCAATCCATTTTCCTCTTCTACCCTCTAAGTTTTCTTGTGTGAGAATGTCTTTGACAATAGGACTTGGTACATAAGCCACAACATGGGAGTAAAGGATGTAAATCCTAAAGTCTTTGATAGCTTTGATCAAGGCATAGGCTTGTTTCTCCATTATTTGGTACTTTAGGGGGGCATCTCTAAGAGCTCTGCTGAAAAAAGCAATGGGCTTTTCATTCCCTTGGTCATCTTTCTGTAATAAAACAGCAGCAATAGTATGTTGGGAGGCAAAGGAGAAAATGATGAAGTCTCTGTCAAACTGAGGATTAGTTAACACTGGGGTTTGAGTCAAGGCCAATTTTATACTTTCGAAAGCTTGTTTTGCTTCAACAGTCCATTTGACCTTTGAATCTTTCTTTAGCATATTGTTTAGTAATCTGATTAACTCTGCTAAATTTGGGATAAACCTTCTCAAAAAGTTGATTTTTCCTAAGAATCCTTGCAGCTCCTTGACATTCCTTGGGTGAGGCATTTGTAGGATAGCTTGTATCCTATCTGGATCAATTCTTATGCCATCTTTCGAAATGATGTGTCCTAAAAGTTTCCCTTCTTCCAAACCAAATAATGACTTCTTGGGGTTTAAGGAAATGCCATATTTTCTGCATGTTATGAAGATTTGTCTTAAATGTTTCAAGTGTTCTTGGTCAGATTTTGAAAAGGGTGTAAGATCATCTAAGTAAATGACCAAGAAATCATGAATTTCCTTTGCAAAAGCAATGTCCATTGCTCTTTGAAACGTTGCCCCTGCATTTTTCAATCCAAAGGGCATCTTCACATACTTGAAAGTTCCCCATGGGGTAGTAAATGCAGTTTTGTCTTGATCATCAGGGTGCACTAAAATTTGATTGAAGCCTGAGAATCCATCAAGCAGTGATATCCTTGAAGCCCCTACTACCCTCTGAAGGATGTGATCCATTTTGGGTAAGGGGTAGTTATCTTTGAGTGATACTTGATTCAGATTCCTTAAGTCTACACAAAGCCTGATCTCACCAGTTTTCTTTCTTGTAGGGACCAAATTTGAAATCCATTCAGAGAACCTGATTGGTGCTATAATACCAGCTTTGAACATTTTTGCAATTCTTTTTCAATGGAAGGAGGAGCACAGGATTGATTCTTCTCAATTTCTGTTTGAATGGTTTTTGATTAGGCTTGAGGGGAATGGTGTGCTGGATAACAGAGGTATCATAAGACTTCAAGTCCTCATAACCCCAAGCAAAGACATCTTGGAACTCTTTAAAGAGATCAATATATTTGGGTTTTTGATCAGGGGGCAAAGCAACAGATAGCTTTATTATTTTGGGCTTGTCAGTGGTACCAATGTTACATTCTTCAATTGTTGCATCTAATGGCTGCATCTTTGGTTTCCTGGGGACATCATTCGAGTCAAAAATGTCCTCTAGTGGGGTAAGGCCTGCTGGAAGGAGATTGTCTTTGAGTTGTATGATTTCATCTTCAGCGTTGCTCACCTCTTCACAGTCAATTTGGTGTATTTGCTGAATGTTTTCTTTGTTGAAAATGGTTGGACTGAGTAATTGTTTGGCTGTTCTAGGTGACATTGGGTGGGCAGACTGTTGAAACTGTAATTGTGATTGACTTGCTCCATCAAACATTTGTGATTGACTTGCTGTCTCAAGGTCAATATTTAATCCTGTAAACTCTTGTTGCAAGGTTAAAAAATTGTTTATTTGCATGTCATTCTCAAATACTTGCCACTCTTTGACATTGTTTGGAATAGAAGGCCTATATTTGACCTCTGCCGTGAAACAATTGTTGGGTTCTAATGGGAATTTAAAGGTGCTGGCAAATGTTGCCAAGCTATGTGCATGGAGATTGTGGCCCCTAGAAATTTTTGTGATAACAAACTCAGGAAAGGTTTCTAATATTTCAATTACAGCAGATCTGTAGGACCTCAGCCTTTTGTCATTGGTGACAAAATTCCCTTTTACTTGTTGAATTACTAGATCAGAGTCCCCCATGATTGAGAGGCTATGTGCTTGTAATGATTTTGCAATCTTGAGGCCTAGTAGCAGAGCTTCATATTCTGCCATGTTGTTAGTGCATTTAAAGTTCAATCTATAAGCCCGGCCTTCTGCATAGCCTTTCTCTTTGTTATGTATCCATACTCCAGCCCCTGCTCCTAACTTGTTAACTGAGCCATCAAATTCTAGGACCCACAGAATATCTTGCTGAATAGGAGATTTAACATTCTGTTCATGGGATGGCAATGTGAGCATGAGTAGAGGTTTCTTTTCCCATTTGTTTCCTAGGATAATTTCATCATTTGTTTGACAATCTTTGACAACTAGAGGAGGGTTGATGTGTATTGTTGGGCTGATTGAAATTTGGCAGGTGCTACTTGTTTGATCAATGTTTTGTTCTTGTATGAGTGTTTCGGTCTTAATGTCATTGTTTGAGAAGCTTGCGCTGTCATTTAAGAGGATGAAGGAGTCTATGTCCGAATGGACAGCATATATTGGAAAATTTTGAGGCTTTTCTTCACTGCTGACCATATACTTCATGAGTGTTTCCCTATAAAGTCTTTTTGGTTGCCCAAAGACAGAGATGGTTGCATATGACATATCTAATTGCAGGGAGCCTTGGAGTTTGGCTCCCCATGATCTTGATAAGAGCATCCCATATTTGGGTGGGATATCAGCAACAACAACATCCATTAAAATGGTTTTGTTGGGAAATTGAACCAAGGACACACATAAATCCTTAATTAGGCCCAAGCATTTGACTTGACTAGAATCAAAAGAAAACAGGTCTTTGTATGGTCTTGTTATATCCAAGTTTAATCTTTCCATGACAACTTTTGGCATAAGGTTGTGAGATGCACCTGAGTCAAACATTGCATTATGCAGTATTTTATCATGAACATGCAAGCTGACATAAAAAGGTAAAACCCCTGTGACTACTGTTTTTCCATCTACCTCTGGGCCAAACAGTAATTCTGGAGTGTCATCTAGCACATTTACATCATCTTTGCTGTTGGTGAGCTGAAGGGATTTTTTGATCTGTTGCTTATATATGTCATGCTTGGCTAGCTCTGAAAGGGGAATTGCTATCTTTAACTTGCCAATCTCTGCTCCTAGGTCAAAGGGTTTATCAATTTGGATTTTGGAGTCACGGGTAGCAGTTCTTTCTCTGTTCATTAGATCTTCTTGGTGGATTTCATCCTGATTTTGGAACCTGCCCCTTATATTGATGTCTTGAGGGTTAATGTTTGGGTTAGGGTGAGAGGACGAGGCTGCCATGGGCTGTTGTGGTGGGGACAGTAGTTCAGTGACCTCCTCAACCACTACTTCCTTTGTAGGCAAGTTTGTTTTGTCATTAGGTTCAGTGACTAAGGTTTCTTTAGATTGCTGTTTCTCCTTTACCTTCTCAGGCTGATTTACATTTACAGTCCGACTTCTTAGTTTGTATTGCTTATGGACTTCATAGACAGCAGTATCATATCCTTGTTTAAAGTCAAAGGATCCTCCTGATTGAGTTTGGAATGTTTTGCTTTCATCCTCCTCATGGTCCTCCTGAGTTAAGAATACATGACTTTTGCCATCCAGACCTATTAAGTTGATTTCAGGATCTTCATTGAGCTGATTAGCTGAGGAAGTTTCTGCATAATTTTCTTGAAAAGGGGGTCTGATATCTTGGTCTGCACTTGTTTTTCCTATATTGGGGTTCTGTGTTCTCCTAAAATTTGGGTTTCTAGGAGGATTGTTTTGTGGTGCCTCCCATGATGATTTCCTTTCTACTGATTCCACTCTCTCTCCCAATCTCTTCATGCTATTTAGAATTGCATCTAACTTTTGATCAAAACCCGAGGGTTCTTCTTTGAAACCAGTCTTCTTTTCCAGCTTTGCCCTGTTTCTTTTGGCAATTAGGTTGGCCTCTACAGTGACTGCAACCCTTTGGGCTTCTGCAAGGGTTGGAGGGTCTCTTTCTCTCAACTGATAGGCCATATCAGAATCAAAACCATCAGGGAAGTTATAAAGGGCCAAATCAGGAGGGGGCCTTAAGTTCTGGGGGATAGCATTGTATATGTTGTTAAACCTAGCACAATACTCCAAAACCGTTTCTTGGGGACCTCTTTTAATAGTGTTATATTCACCAAGTATATGGTGCGGATCTCTCTTTTTCTCCCATCTGTTGGTAAATTCCTGGTATAGAACTTCAGGGGTTGCAATGGAATTTGCATTTAAGGATCTAAACCAAGTTCTGACATCCCCAGTTAAGCTTTGAACAAAGATTCTCATCCTGACACTGTCATCATCTATTTCATAGGTCTCAAAGTGGTCTTGCATCTTTTTAGCATGCTGGATGGCTGTCAAAGGGCCATGGGAGTCAAAAAATGAGAGTCTAGTTTGGTAGTCTTGGGGTAGAGCTGGAGCATTGGCTGGTATCTGCAGAGGTGCATATCTGTTAGCCATATTTATGGGGTTTATAGGGTTAATAGGAACAAATGGGACAACAGGGATTACAGGTGTAACCGGGTTAAGAGGATGGGTAATAAGTGGGGAACTGGTTGAGGGAGTATGTGCAGATGGTGAAGATGGAAGGAGAGGACTTTGAGGGGTTGATGGTGAACTGGGGGAATTGGGTGTGGAACGGAAAAGAACTTTGCAAGGAGTGGGAATGAGGATAGGTTGGTCCGAACTTATATTTGAATCAGCAGGCTTGTCCTGCTTTTGCTGTCTCCTTATGTTCTTTGGTATGATATTTGGGTTATCGACAATGATGGGTTGATTAGGGTCAGGGTTTGCCCTAGTGTGCCTTGGGTTTCTTTTGGGAGCCAGCTTCTAAGTATTCTTTTAGAACTTTATACAGAAGGTTTTGTATGTACAAGGACTAGGTAAGAATTCTGGAATGACTATATATTTTCCAAAGCCAGGATGAAGATTCCCTAGTTAGCTCTTCCCTAAAGCTGTCCCTGTGTTTACAGAAACAGTCCTAAGGCCTCTTGGCTGGTTTCAGGCTTGATGGTAGCTTTTGAAAATAGATAGTAATTGAAAAAATCTTAATTCCCCAGTATGGTCGCCATTTATGTTAACACCCAGGTTGTTCCCTATGACTCCCAAGGGAATACGGCCGGGGTAACCACTAACCAATCTTTGGATCACTGTTTCTAGCCAAACTGTGATCAGAGAGGGCTCTCTCTTTATGATTTGTAACTGTTTATGATAGGGTTTTAGGCTAGCTATTATGCACTGGTTTTGTTTATGTTTTGGTTGAAGAATATCCTTCAGATCTCTTGTGATGTGATTTTTCAGAGAGGTTGAGTACCATTGGGCAATGGAGTCTGTGGCTATATGTGTTTGAAACTTTGAGATGAAAGATGGAACTTACAGGGCCATTTGAGTGCTTAATAGAACAGATTTTTGATTAAATGACTGGAAACAGGTAAAACAAACAGTGAAAGCATTTAAGAATTTTCACTTATTGTTTATATATTCCCAACAGACAGGTTTAAGAGGAAAAGACAGAGGTCTCAGGGGCAAAAATTGAATCCCTGAGAATGCCTATCACAGTTAAAGACACAGTTTTGAAATGCAGCAATTAAGAATTACAATTCTGTCACTGTATCTGAGGAAAACATGTATAATAGCTCAGTTTGAGTCCAGGGTAATCATGGGTTAAGTCCTGGAACTATCCTTTCACCTTGCTATTAAGTGTAAAACATTTAAACAACAAAAGAGAACAAAAGACTCGAAAAGATATAACAAAGAGATTTGAGAATACTTATTGTTTTATGCAACACCCTGGAATCCTGTAACATTCATCTTTCATCACAACGCACCAAATACACCATGCTTTGGAAATTCCATTCTCCTTTTCTATTATTTCTCTCTGGGAATTTTACAACGAGCGAGAGCTCTTCAAAGGAAAATTACAACAACCCCTTTCAACTGCTGTGAAGGGTGAATATATACTTGCGGTGATTTACAAAATATCTGAGTTCTGAGTTATCTCAGATTTTACATTCTTACCAACTACTTAAGATATTATGACCAAAATTTAATACAGCATTGATTACAGAGTACAGACATTTTAATGCTCTGTCAGAAGATATTTTAGCCTTTGGAAACAGCTAAGTCGGTCGAGATATTCTGAATAAATGCTGGAAGACCTGTCTTTAAGGCTTGTACGCTGTATCCTGGACTTGTCACCTGTGATTGTGACTGCTGCTTGTGGTGAGTCAATGGTCCTGCTGAGTTGGCTCAGCCTCTGCCTCTTCCTTGTAGATATCTTTCTTCAAAATTGTGCCTGCGCATGTATGCTCATTTGCCTGGAGAATTAGCGCTACTGATTCTGGCCTGACAAAATTGTCTGTGTCAAATTTCTCCAGACATCCTGTGTGGGCAGTTGGTGTGCTAAGATTGCCCCTAGAGTTTCATCTGCTTCTGTGAATTTGAAGAAGTTAGGTGGTGTATCAAACAGATGCTCAACTTCATTCATGAGAAAAAATAGGTTCTCCACCCTGTCATACATAGTCTGCCCGGTGGCTGGCCCTGCGTCTGCTGAAGTGCTGGGCGGTTTTGCAATCTCTGCTACTGCATGGGCATCAATTCTCTTATTGTAATTGTCTAGGGTGAGCAGTCTTCCTACACTGCTTAAAATGCTGGGGAGGCCTCTGTTCTGTAGTGCCACGAATTTTTCCAGGAATCTGTTGATTTCAGTCTGCATATCCTGTGTCCTCCTCTCTAGTGTTCCAACCAAGTTCCTCAATGTTATGACTCTTTTGGCTACAGCAATTGTTTCTGTCCTGTTGGTGATTCCCATGACAGCTAATTGAGAGCTAGTCTTATAGTTCAGAATATTGATCATCCTAGTAGCAGCTTCTGGCATGTGTCCAAGGCTTGCCCTGGCTCTCTGTATTTCTCTGTTTGCTTTAGTGATGAGCACCATTTGCTCATCCATGGTCTCAATATATTGCCACTGGTTGGCAATGGACCGCCCAATGTTGCTCCATAGCACTGCTTTCATTTCAGCTGTCACTTTTTCTAGTGCAAGCTCTTTCTCTAGTTCAGCAATTCTCCTCTTAAGAGCTTTTACCTCTCTCTCCTTGGCTGCCTCATTCTGTTTGCTCTTGTCAAACTTTTCATTTACCTTAGCCAAGGTTTTCTTAAGTTCATCCAGCTCTTTCATTTGAGATTCCATGGCTTGGATCTCAGCTTGCAGCTTTTGCATGTCTAAACTAGTAGCCTGTTCCGATGTTGTAGTTGTTGTTGCTGTGGATGGCGCTGTAGTTGGTGCTGTAGCTTCTGTTTGCTGAGGAGGAGGAGTAGTCTTTGGAGGGATTTCCTCAAGATTTATTATCACAGGAGGAGGCTGGGAGGGTTGGCCCTCTTCTCTTTGCTTCAGTGCTTCTTGTAGTGCTGCCTTTGCAGCTTCTGTTTGTCCTAGCTGGTCTTGAGTCCTAACCAGCTCTTTGTATAGGGATACCAGCAGGTCTGTAGTATCCTTTTCTTGCCTTTGCTGGGCAACTTCATCTGTTTGTGGATGGATGGTGGCCGGGAGTTTGATTTTCTTTCTTAGGGCCGCCATGTCTGCATCCCTTATCTTCAGGAGTTCTTGGATGCCTTTGACATCTTTAGGATCATGCCCTATATCTATAATTACCTCTTCCAAGGACTTGATCCTATTGTCCTTGGCTTGTGATGATGCTCTTTCTAATTCCAGCTGAGAAGCTGTGTTATCCAGGCTGCTCTTTAGTTTGTAGTTCTCCAATGTCTCATCTGCCAGGGAGGCATACACCATTTCACCAGTTTGCTTATGTAATTCAATCTTGTCCATAGGGTGTATGTCTTTGACAAGAACCTCCATGTTGGTTCTTAGATAGTCCGAGGTGGACTGAGGATGCAAAGTTGTGGGCATGAAGTGGCTCATTATCATTTTGCCTTCGCTCACATCGAAAGCAGACATGAGTCTCTGCTGGTTGCTAGGAGCTAGGTTTAACAAGTGATTATACAGCTGCACTTTTATGGGATCACTCCTCCTTTTGATGTCAATGAATTGCTGCTTTATACTTGACTGCCCTTCTCTATGTTGACCGGAGGAGCTGACCTCTCCTCCCATAGTCATGTCATGTCCACGCTGAGATGAGCTGGCCGAAAGTTCTCCACTGGGTGGGCCCATGCCCATGGCTTGCCTTACTGCTATGTCCTCCTCTTGGGAGTCATTCAGTCTTTGTCTCTTCTCTCCTCTGATGAAGGGTGAGGTCTGGGGGTCTCTCTCTCCCTTTTCCTGGTCAAGTCCTCCTTCTGTGGTGTTTGGAGGACTGAGGTGTCTACATTGGTGTCTGTCCTGGGAGGCACCTCTGTTTGGGGCTGCTGCTCAGTGTAACTAGGTAGATCTGTCCCCTTTTCCTGCTGCAAGGGCTGCTGTTCACTGGACTGTGCTTCTTCTTGTTGCTGCCCCAGTTCTTGCTGTTCCATTTCTTCTTGCTGCTGTAGCAAGGTGTCAACTTGTTCTTCTGTCAATATAGGTGGCTGTTCCACCTGTTTTCCTTTGTCTTTGCTTGCTGCCTGGGGTGTCTTCTCAGTAGTTTGCTGCTTTGCTGCTGAAGATTTAGCAGCTGTTCCAATTTGCTTTCTGTAGGAGAGGGGCACCTGTCCACAAGTTTCCAAGTCAGCTTCTTTTTGCACATTCCTAGCTTCTTTCTCAAGTAATTCTTCCTTAGTGACTTGTTCTACTAGTGTACCCTCTTCCCAATCTAGTGCATTGGCATACTTTTCAATTTCAGGTTGTCTTTTATGTGCATAGTTGCCCAATTTGTATCTAATTCTCCTGAGGGAGATAGAATGATTGGGGTCATAGGGAATCCATTCAAAACTGGTCTGCAATCTGAGGCCTTCCAGGATGATGTCTGCCTCTTTCCACCCTTCCTCTTTCCTGTTATATAGGAAGGAACCTAGCTGGTTTCTTACCTTCAATTGTGACTTCTTGTTTCTACTCTGAAAGTGAAGGTAATCTGAGTTCCCAAACTGCCTGAAATATTCTAAGGCAAAAAGCCTCATGGGGACATACCTCGGCAACCTAAATGGGTTCAATTCACAGCCATATATCCTAATGACTGTGTGGTTCTGGTAGAAGTACCAGTTGCCAATATTGTAAGATTTGTTCAAATGTAGAATCCTCTTCATATCATCGGTTAATCTAGGAGGAGGAGTACCTTGCAGCGCTGTTAGGGCTGGATGAACAAATAAATCAATAAACTCACAGTATTTATAGGGCGATACTGAGGTAGAATGAAAAACCGAGGTCCAGAAAACAACTGATCTTGGGATTCCTTGGGCATTGAGTGGCCTCAAAGGAACAGAGAAGGTAGCTGGCTGGTAGAAAAGGAATAAATGATATATATAAGAGGTGTACCTGAACAGTCTCTCCCTTTTCAAATTCATGAACTGCTCATGGATTGTCTCTGCTATGTAAGTTGCATAATCATACTGCACAGCTGGAGGCTTACCAGGGGCAAATATAGACAGCATTGCCATTATGCTGTCATCTACATCTTCCAACCCCCTGAATCCTAGGACATAGCCAATTAGATCCACCAACATTCTGCCCAACTCATTTAGATATTGGTACCCAATAGGAGGGGTTCTGACTGTCTCAGAGCCTGGTGTGACAAACAGTTGGTTGATTTTGACAATCTGGTCACTCGACAGCTTGATTCCTCTGTTAATCAGATTCTGCATGGATAGAGGGGTCAATTTCTTGGCTGTTTTGAAGCGCAGCATCTGGTTTATGCTCTCTGGGGTAATCTGGAACAGGACTAGGCCTGTGGGGCTCATGACTGCTCTTTGGCTGGGGTCATAGCATTCCTGGCAGCTATAAATGAGCTCTGGCATAGGATTGACTTGGGGAAGGTTGTATATGGGCAAATTTGACTCCCAAATCCCCAAGATATCTGCCCCACTGAGGTGCTGGGCTCTTAATTCATTCAACATTTGAATATTGTACTTGGTTCCCATGGGGAACCAATCCAGCATTTGGTAGTCCATGTCTCCCAGGGCTTTCCATGCTAATTCCTGGTGAGGAGCATTGATGGGCTTAATATTCAGTGCAATAGGGGTCTCCATAGCTCTTCAAGTTGCAAGAATTGCAGGTGGACAGGTGGAATGGTAAAAACACAGTCTGGAGGCAGTTCTCTGTGGAAACAGTTGATGTTTTGAGTATCCAAGGGGAATTCTCTCAATAGCAATTGAAATACTACTGGAGTCTAGTGACAGAACTTCTCTGTGGTCTAACTGAACTCTCCAATCGGGCGAATTATATCTATTAGGAACTCTGCCGGGAAAACGCAGAATTACAGTGGTTTTATGTGAATTGCAGGTTTCTAAAGCTCTGCAGGTACTTCTTGGCCCTCACAATGACAATGGTGGATGAACAAATGGAAATGAACGGTGCAAATAGCGTTTTTATGGTTCTGCTTTCCCTCTGAGCAATTTCAAGCTTAATGAAGGTCGTATGGAGGGCGAAACGGTCTAAATACCTGTAATTCAATGAGCAGAGGTTGAAGCAAAGGTGCACAGTTGCTGCTTGAGGAGGTCGCCTGGGCTAATAGACTGGTTGGCGAAAATTAGAGTGCAAACGGTCATGCAGAGCGTCCAACAGAAATAACAGTGAAAGTGGTAAAAAACACGGGAAAATTGGTAAATATGGGTTATTTTACCAATTTGGCGCTTTTTTCTGCTGACGTCAGCATGACGTCATTGGTGGGTCATGGTGAGGTGACGTCAGCTGACGTCATCGGGCGACGTGGCAGTGGGTGACTGGTCAGAAGGGGGGTGAGGTGGCAACCCAGTCAGCAGTGAGGTGGACCAATAACAAATGCAGGTACGAGCAGATAAGGACGTGGCGGCGAGTCAACGACGGGTAGGTGGCAGTCAAACCGCAGCGGTCACGGTTAAGGCCTTAACCGCCGCGGTTTCTCGGGGCGGTTTAGGTACGGCGCAGAAGCTGTCAGACTCGGCTCCGAGATGGTTGAACGATTGACGCGTGGAGGAGGCGTGACAAGGCGCAACGTCACTTTCTCGGAGGTTAAAGTGCCGCCATAGGATGCGCTCCGATATTAATGTGGAGCGTCGGATCTGATGGGCTTGATCCGACGACTGGCGGAGGAGAAAGGTGCGCGCTTCATACTGCGGGCGGAAAAGATTAAAGTTTGTGGGTCTTTATGGGTTTTTCAAATGTTTTCGTTTAACCACTAATGTGGTAGGAATGGGAAACGTGCCAGAGGCGGGTATTAACCTTTGCAAAGGTTTTTATAGGCAAAAGGGGTTTGGAGAGGGGGTTTTATCAATGCAGAGGTGATTTGAGGGTAAATTAACTTGCAGCAAAGGGGAAATAGGGTGGAATAGGTTCACCAAAGTGGCCAGATGCCATTTTGGTCCCTTTTGAAAAATACACGGCTATTATGCCTAGGGGAGGGAATATACATAAGATTTGGGGTTTTATACACCTTAGTGTTAGTATTATTAGGGGTGGGGGTAAGATAGGGGAGGTTATATAGTAGAATTAGGAGTTAATATGAATAAAGGAGGGGAATTAGAAAGGGGGTGTTAGTGATAGACTAGAGAGGGAGAAGAAAGAAGTTAGTGATCCTCTTTGCTGTGAGTTCATGGAATTCACCACTTTGTTTGCTGATAGATTTATTGCCTTGGCAAGAGACCTATTGATACCTGTGTAATGGTGATCATATTCTTTCTGCAACCACAACTGCCTACCCAACTATTTTGCCTAGCATTTTTTGTTTCTTCTTGGAGGGGCACTTGGACTTGCAACCCTCAATTGCCTTTTCTTTTCTTTGGCTTTTTCCTTTTCTCTCTATCTACTTCTACCCTTATGTCTTCCAAGGTCCCAGATTAAACTTTTGGGAACCTTTGCTTCTCTACCTGAACTACTTGTCTGCCAAGATTAAGCTGTTTGGACAGACCTCTTTCTCTATTCTACAACTCAAAATTGAAACATGGCATGATCCAGATTAGACTGTTGAATCATCCACAAAATTTGAAATAAGGTCCTCAATACTTGAAACACTTTACCCAGCTCTTGCTTTCTAGCAAATATGGGATCTTTGGGATACCAGAGCAGAGCATATTTGGCTTTTCTCTTGCCAATCATGAAATATGAAACCTATTGGTATAGGTATCCAACACAACAAATAATCATATTGTCTATGGAGCTTTATAAATCCAGCTCGATACAATATTTACAATAATAGACACATAGACACATATGCATATTTTCTCAACCAGCAAATAAGAAGGATATGATGCCCGAATCCGCAACATGGGAATACAGAGGGTCATCTCCTTCCCAGGAAGTCTAGAATCCACCGTCAAAGGCAAAGCTACATCTAATGTCCAATGCTACAATTATGTGCCAATTTTCCTCTCAGTGAATAGTTATCGGCTCATTGTACCAGGGGACACTCCTGATGTGCATCTCATTCCATCTAACACTACTAATTACCCAAAAAAATATGTCCCCAACCTTCCCTTTCTTTGCTACATAATCCTTTGGGAAATCTGGTCACCCCCTTCTGTGCAGTCACTCACCTTCCAAGTTCCCCGACATCCCCTATCCCAGGAAATCCATCCCTTAGAAAGCCTTCCTCACATCATAAAGTCATACAACCAAGGCATATACCTACCTCAAACCATCATACCGGTCATAGCATGTTCATGGAAATCAATGGATATATTGGGCACCAGTGTCCCACAATGGCCCTGCTCCTCAAGTGATTTACCAACATACTGATGCACGTTCCAATTCATTTTTTTGTTGCAGCTATACATGCTATCAATAAGTCTAGACACTATATAATAGGCTATCAGTTCTTGCTGTATACTGCCCACTCTACTATCAGGTACTTGGCAAACAAACCAATCACTAATGGGCGAGTAACTCGATGGTTGTTGTTACTGCAGGAGTTCAATATCACCATAAAGGACCGGCCAAAAAAAGAAAATCTTGTTTCAGACTTCCTGTCTCAAGTACCTAATACAAATGATCCGTTATCAGTAGATGATTAGTTTTGAGACGAGCACCTATTCGATGTAGCAATTAAAGCACCTTGATATGCGATGTAGTGAATTTTCTAGCTGTCAGGAAGTTATTAGCACATCTGTTGCCCAAGGAAAGGAAGTTGATTGTCCAACACACTACTCGATTTTTATGGATTGGCGGTTATATTTTCCACACTAGATCCAATTTATAGATTTGAAAGTGTATTCGAGAAGATGAGGTCTATGACATCCTGAAAGCCTACCCCGATAAGCCCTGTGGTGGACATTTCGCAGACCGTAGAACCGGGCATAAAATCCTTTAGATGGGCTATTATTGGCCCACCATATTCAAAGATGCCAAGAAATGTGTTCAAGTTTGTTACAATTGCTAGAGGATGGGTCGTCCTGGCCAGGTTGATGAAATTCCAATGCAGCTATAGTTGGTGTTGGAACCATTTGAAAGATGGGCACTTGACTTTGTTGGGCCCTTTAATCCACCATCAAATGAAAACGTCTATATATTGGTCACCATGGACTATGTGACTAAATGGTTAGAAGGAGTAGCCTTGTCACGGGCCACAAAATAAATAATGATTAATTTCCTTTTTGAGCTGTTTATATGATATGACTTATGAAGGGAGGTAATAACCGACGGAGAATCGCAGTTTAGAGGACATAAAATTTTGGCCACTATACGGAATCATCATGTCAAACATAAAGTTACCTATTTGTATCACCCACATGAAAATGGATAGGTAAAGAGCACGAACAAAGTCCTAGAAGCAATATTGACTAAGATAGTCTCGATAAATCGACGGAACTAGGCCACTAAACTTTCAGAAGCCTTGTGGGCCTATCGCACAACATGGCGAAATACTACTGGATACTCTCCTTACCAACTTGTTTTTAGCAAATAACTGATCTTCCCAATAGAGTTTTAGATAAAGACTCTTAGGACAGCCAAGGAGGTTGGACTGGATCTTACAGAAGCCCAATTACAACGATTTCAACAATTCAATGAGTTAGACGAAGCACACTTACCTGCCCTGCAGCATACAACAATTATCCAATAGCAAAGTGCCAAGTGGCATGATAGGCTTATTAAAAATAAATCATTTCAAAAAGGTGATTGGGCACTCCTCTATGACTCCAGATTTCATTAATTCCCAAGGAAACTACGGAGAAGTTGGCTCGATCCTTATGAGATTCAAGAAGTGCACAATAATGGCACCATAACTTTAATCACCATTGACGGGTCTAGTGCTCCCTTTCTAGTGAATGGACATCGGTTGTGACTTCGCCACTATCCACTCGCAAAGGAATCTTTCTATAAGTAGGTAAGTAATGAACCTACTCTCCAAATCATAGCTATAGGGGATGCTGACCCGACAACTTTGTTTCCATGAAAAATTGTTTTCTTTTCATATTGTAAATAATGTACATATTTTCTTTGAAAATGGTTGAGAAATTTTGTTCTTCTTTCTTTTCTTGTTTAGTACGCTGGAATTTTGATACAAACATTGTTTATAATCGATCATTTTTTCCCCTTAAAGCACAGTTGTTGTTCCTTCGTCACAAATGATGTTCCCTTTACGAAGAAGCAACTTTTGTTCCCTTTTTGAAGATACAGTTGTTGCTCCCTTTTCGAATATATAATTGTTGTTCCCTTCTCAAAGAAATAGTTGTTGTTTCCTTTTCCAATATACAGTTGTTGTTCCCTTCTTGAAGAAACAGTTGTTGTTCCCTTCTCAAAGGAACAATTTTTGTTCCCTTCTCAAAGAAATAGTTGTTGTTCCATTTTCGAATATATAGTTGTTGTTCCCTTCCTAAAGAAACATTTTTTGTTCCCTTCTCAAAGAAACAATTGGTGTTCCCTTCTCAAAGAAAGAGTTGTTGTTCCTTTTTCAAATATAAAATTTGTGTTCCCTTCCCGAAGAAACAGTTGTTGTTCCCTTCTCAAAGAAATAGTTGTTGTTCCCTTCTCGAAGAAACAATTTTTGTTCCCTTATTGAAGAAATAGTTGTTGTTCCCTTCTCGAAGAAATTACTTTTGCTCACTTTTCCAAAAGAGCAGTTGTTGCCCCCACTTCGAATGAAACATTTGATGTTCCCTTTGATGAAAAGAACAATTGTTGATGCATCGCCATGAATTATTGTTGTCCCTTTTTTTATGAGTTCGATCTAAATTCTTAAAAGCAGTAATTGTTAGATCATCATCATTCTTAGCCTTTTTGGTGAATATTTTTTCTTAATCTGAAATGAAAAATCTATGAATATTCCTTCTTACATCTATTTTTCGGATATATCATAAATTGTTCATGATTTATCCCCACCATACTAGTTTTTCTTTTATTACACATTCAAATGGTGGTTTCCTTAATAAATATGATGAAGAATCTAAGGCATATTTATTCTTGGCATTTTTTTACTTCTTACACAATCCCTGACCCTTAAGGAGTTGTTGAGCCTCTCCTAACTTCTAAAAAAAAAAAAAGAAGAAACAAAAACATAAATAAATTTGAAAATGTAGTCAGCCAATCTTTCTTAAAAAAAAGGGATAGGGGGTCGCATCACGTGCCAGCCTACCACGATCTTAGGAAGGTAACATAAGTGGCATTCCCATTATGGCTACCATAGCAGGGTAATGACCTTTTGACAATAAAATGTTAAAGGACAGGAGGTCTCACACCAAAAAAAATGTCATTTTCGAAGGAAACCATTTTTTATGTAAGGGATACCAGCTCATTTGTGGGTTAAAAGGAAACCCTATCGAGGCTATGACTGCTTGCTGACAGCAGTGGCTCTGCCTATGGTATCGAAGTATACTTTTAAGTTTCCAAACTCTTATTATGTCCTTAGTTCTTCTTTATTATAAAAAAAATGGAGAAAACACCTTTTATTAGTGATTATATCCTTAATAACTAGTATGGGTGGAATATTTATATTACGTGAACCACATCAGCATCATCCAACCATCTGACGTCAACAATAATAAATTTGAAATAGTACTTCATCATATTTCGTCGTACATACTCCAAAAAGAAAATATAGATCTCCATGATGTAAATTTCATACGCTTTATTTCTCATGATCCTCTCTGACCGATCATATGGTTGTGCATTCATTGCATTTAATTATATTTTTATGACTGTTCTGACTAATTTTTGTTGTGATAATGTTGCTGCATGCTCTTTTTCCCTTCCATATGCTTCAAATTGTTGGAAATAATACTGAGAGGGGGGGTGAATCAGTATTATCAGATCAATAAAACTTTTCAAATACTCTGAAAGATATACGCGACTTCAGTTAAGTGAACCAGCGTGTACACGCTACTGTGTCTAAAGAAACCAGCGTATAACCAGAAAACTTATGATTCAGTTAGTTTATCTTCAGTAAATGCATCAGGACATTATTAACCATATTAAAAGTAAACAGATGCAGTATAACATATCATCACACAAAAGCCACACACATGAACACCATGATATAAGGTGGAAACCCAATGTGGGTGAAAACCACCTGCTGCAAGTTGTCTCTATCTTTCTTTAATAAGAGTTTTAGTTTACAATCTTTTGTACTGGTGCAGCCTTATACCAGTACGCAGGCTACAACCTGCAGAGGGCTACAACCCTCTCTCGTTCTCCAAACTTCCTTGGAAGGGAGCTCCAACCCCCTTTGCTCTTGTACTAGCTAAGATACTAGTACGTAGGTGCAGGCCTACAATATTCTTTCCTTCAGGTACCACTTTTCATACATTTTCAGACTGGATATTCCTGAAGCACAACATTACAATCTGAAGACCACAATTCATTCAACTTTCATAGCAGATTACAAAACAACCAATACTTGCATCAACAATCTCTGAATCACTGAACCACTGATACCCTGTCAAACCCAGTCACCAGAACACAGAGCAGACTACAGAACACTGCAATAACAGTCAGACCCAACTGCAAACCCAAAAATCAAGCTTCAAAAGATATACGCTACTTCAATGAGAGAAACCTGCATATACACGCTCTTTTAACGAAGACAACCTGCATACAGATCTAAAAATAAATTCTCTCAACTTGCAGCTGTACCAGACATTAGTTAGATCCAGAACATAACATTGCGTCAGTGTGCAGATCTAGAGATACAAATAATCACCCATATCATAATAGAGCATTTCAAACCATTAGATCCCGATCTGTCCTTAGATCTGGTCTTCCATCAACCGATGTGATCTCTCCTTAGCTTAGATCAAGCAACCCAGAACCTACATACGAGATCTCTTTCTTTATCAGATATTCAAGACTTTCTCAGTGTCTTTGCCTAATGATCTTCTTCTCCTTATATAGCCTTAGGCCTTGCTCAATACCAAGGGCCAAACCATAGAAATCCAATACCATCAGCTTCAAAACTAGAGATCAACACGTCTGTCGAGATACTTTGGTCCAAAGACATAGGCTCAAGTACCGAGGACTAACTACCACGGACCAAAGGGAAGCTTCTCGACATGCACGCCCTTTTCTGTTCATGAATCTGCGTGTATACGCGACTTTATATATATCGAACCTGCGTATCTGCGACTTAGACTATAGAGTACTTGCGTGTATACGCAACTTTTGCTTAATGAACCTGCGTATATGAAAATTCTCTTCATACTTGTAGTCTGGACTGAGATCTGTCATCAAAGAGAGTTGCCATCAAGGACAACACTTGGATCGTAGCGCCACACCTGTGCCAAAATTCCAACACAAATGTCACAGTCACCCTCTTTTTCATTAAAGGGGGATGGTCATACATTATTACGATGTGAAGGTGCATGATTAACAAACATCCACCATACCCTTCGATATGATAGCATATTATTACTGAGAGTCTATATTTAGTTTCTATTCCCTATACTCTTGCATGTAGTTTATGCCGTTTCATTACGAGAATTGTGGGATCCAATAGTGCATGCAGGTTTGGAAATTATCCTTAGGAAAAAGTAGGTATGGGTGGCACCTCTGTTCAAAGTGAACCTACACTGTTAAAAATCACCACATAAGCTGGATACATCTTAGAATGTGGAGGATGGGCACAACATCTTGCTTGGTTGCAAGGTTTTAATGATGATATTGCTCTAGAATTCTTGTAGAATCTAGAGAATGAGAGCACAATTGTGAAAGGCGGGACCATAGAACTAACTGAAGCCATTCTGGCAGAGGTCACAAGCCTCCCTATAGAAGGCATAAAATGGGTGGAAAAGCACATGACACTCCATGAAGTAGTAGAGTTATCCAAGGAACCTGGTTAGGAGTTAGTTTGGAAAGGAAAAGGTATTTATCCTACAGCTTTGAGCAAGACATGGTGCGAATTGGTAAAGGTCATCCATAAATTCATCGCATGCGACGACCGCCATGACATTTTAAGGCCCTGACACCTTTAATTGTTAGAAACATTAAAACAAAAGATAGTAATCAAATTTCCATTCTTCCTGAGCTCGTTATTACATGAATTTGCTAGTACAGTGAGGAAATATGAAAACCCAGAGGCTATAGTCAGTAATCATGGTATGATCAACTTGATAGTCACCAGGGAATTAACTAAGTTGCATCTAACTTAGGATAATTTAATAAGATCTAGTGTACCATCCCTAGCAGGAATCCTTGAAAATACCTAGCTGGAGAAATAACATCAGGAGGTACAAGCCCCAAAAAGGGGATGAAAAATGGAATCTCGTGTCTTGACACCCATTCTTATTAAATGAAGATGGTCTGAGAAAATATTCCAATGAAGAGGCATTAATGTAGCTTATATTACCTTTAGAATCCTCTGATAACCATCGACTTGATTTGCCTCAGGTTTATGAAGAATAATCAGCTCGGGTCTTGGAAAATTTGGGAACTCTTTTTGAGGATATAGGAAAATTTGAGAATTCACAAGAACTAGTCCCTACTCCTATCCCTTCCACTTCTCCTCATAGTTCTCACCATACAGAGACATTACCCTCTTCTGGAAATGACATATATACACAAGAATTGGAAGGACATAATATTTCTGCAATTGAAAGGAAGGGGCCTAAAGTTAATTCAAGGGATACAACCCCACTTGAACAAAACCTTGATAAATTTGAGGAGCCAGAAGCTAATTCTAGAGATACGACTTTCTTTGAGCCAGACCCTGACAATACTGATGAGTCAGAAGCCAATTCAGGAGACACAGTCTTACTCGAACTTGACTCTGATGATTTTGAAATTGCTCCTATTTTTGAAAATGTTATTGTTGGTCCTTCTTCCTCAGAGAATAAACCCATGGTAAGGAGAAACAAGAGAGATGATCACATGTTGGAGCTGATGAATAAGGAAAATGAGAAATTGAAAAGAGAAATAAACAAGCTTAGGAAATGGCTAAAAGACTCTAAGGAATCTTATAAGAAGGAGGTAGAGTCGAAATCAATAGGAACCTAGAGTGAGAAATTCAATAATTGCATTGGAATACAAATGGAAAACATTAGCACTTGTTCAGCAGGAACTCGAATAGAGGATGTTTGTACTAGTTTGATAGAAAATGAAATAGATTTATGTTCTTCCATGGAAGTAATTGAGACAACTACTGAGATAGACTTTCAAAAAGACCTTTGTATTCTTGTGTCAATAGTGGAAACCGCTATTCAAATAGACCTTTGTGTTCCTGTGTAAACAGTAGAAATAACCATTCAAATAGAGTCAGTAGTAACTGCTAGCAAGACTACTTAGACTAGACACATACCTCCTTATACCCCTTGGTAGTAGAGGCTATTATTCAAAAACTGAAGGCAAAATGAGCAGAGTTACAACAAGTACTACATTAGCATCAACAAGAAGTTGTGCCTTTAAAGAAATACCAGGAGTTACTGAAAAAATTTAATGACTTGACTACAACAGAGGATCAAACCTATGCCAACCTTAGAGAAGAACGTAAGAAAGTGAAGGAAGTACAAGGATAGTATTAGAAAGATTTGGAGAAAATCAAAATTATTCGTTTAGTTTATTCAAATGCACTAGCTTATAGGTTTCCTGCTACAAACTATCCACTTTCTCTACTTGAATGGTATTTTTTGTTAAAAGTTAAGGCTATTAGAGCTGGTCATCCATTTGAGTTTAGTTCTACTCTTGATTTTATTAAATGTTCTCAAACACAAACCGAGGATGTAAATTTTTTTTTATGTGAATTATATTTGCAAAACTTTTTCTTGAAAGATTACAGGGATTCCAATCATAGACCTCTCCTTGGGGATGTCTAGTTTGAGGCTTTCCTCTCCTTTGCAAAAAACCAACTAAAATTGGCTAAGGCTTATGATACTTTCGAGAGGGGAGAAAGTGGACTGGATCTTTGGGTAAGAGGTGAACCTACAATTCCCTTGCAGATTTGGGTACAACATAAAAGGTTTGTGGAAAAGGAAGGAGTTGTGTCCACCTTGGGCCCCATCCACACAGACACTATGATCTCAATGTTGGGAAAACTTGTTAATGCTATGCAACATCCCTCATCAATATTAAAAATAAATGTGTTTAGGATTTTCTCAAATTAACCAGAATGTGAGGAATTATGTGTCAAGTGTTGAGTGTATTTTATGAGCAATTTATGAGGTTAATTAGTTGTTTAAAACACATATACAATAAGTAAGTGGAATATAAGTAAAACATAACAACTCATAACAAAAATTTGATAAAGGAGTTCACCCCTCCTAGGCTACATCTCCTTGGACTTGCTTTAGTGACTAGGCCCTCTTTGGATTAATGGTAAATTCTCTGATTAAATAAACTTTTAGTGCTCCAATGGCTTTGAAACCTGTTCCATTGGATTTAGAATACCCAAAAACCCCAAAAATTACTATCCAAGCTCTACAATTAGACTTCAGCTGATTTAGGCTTGACCTCCTCTCCTATTGCCCCTAGGCTTCCTTAAACTTCAACCTAAAAAAATGAAATACAAAAGTAGTTTTCTGCCTCTGCTATCTTTTCCATTGTGCTCATAGGATCCAAATCATCTAGGAATGACTCTTTCTGAGCCAAAATTGGTCGAAATTTGCAAAAATTATGGTCTCTTCAGTTTTCCCTAGGAAAAATCCACCAAATCTAGAGAAACTCCAGTTAGCCCCGCCAGAATTGGAGCAGTGCTAATTTATCAGGTCTGCTAAAAATTCTAGCTAGAACCCTCCACATTTAGCACTAGGTTGTATGGTGCCCATGAAACTGGGGCTGGTCTGCTCCTTCCCGGACTACCACTTTCTACCTCTTTAAATAAAATTTGTGCCCCTTGTTTATTAAGTTATATGGTGGCGGCATAATGGTAAAGTGTGGGGCTTATATGGGTGAGGTCACGAGTTTTACTTCGCTAACCTGTCAAAACATTTTACACAACCTTTGAGGGGGAATGTGGTGGCCTCTGGGCTTGCCACATGGTAGCCTCTCATTGGTCCACCTCAAATGTCGTTGACCAATAACATTTCGACACTTGTCACAATCCGATTGAGCCACTTGTAGAGATATTTCAGGAATATTCCAAGCAATATTTCTTGGAATATTATTTTTGTTGACTGTGATGTATGGATGTCTAGTTAGCATCCCAATCAGTCTTGTACCCAAATTTTTTCCTATTTGAAAAAGTAGACATAAGTCTCTATCTTTCTCATACGAGCTCTATTTTGAGTGAAACGAGTTGAATTGGGATCGTATCGCTGAGACAAGAGAATTCATTTAGTTTTTTATTGATTCCGAGCACTTTAAGTTTTCAACAAATTTTTGCCCCTAATCCAGATTCTGATCATTCCTTCCCACTGACAGGCTTTTGGACCCACAAAAACTGGTTATCTGATGTGAGCTGAATACTCTTCTCGAGCCCAAGTTTATCTATTGATTCTACTAGGAAAAATATCCATGACAACCACTTGGGTTCACTGACATGCCTTGCCTTGCAAATGGATTGGTACTTCAACCAATGTTCTCGTTTTCTAGCTGACCCAATCCAACACTTGTTAGTTTCTTGTTGATTAAACACCCTAGTGTACTAAAGCGATCCCTCGATGCTTGGAAAGCTAACTGACGACCTTCCCACTGAGAATCATGTTCCTCCTTTGCAACACATGCATTCGATGCAAGCTTTTCTTTGGAAACTACTTTTCTAAGTGAAGCCCATATGAGTGAACTACAACAATGAGTTCCAATATTAGTAATAAAAAGAAAAGCAATGACCATCATTATACCTCCATGGTTCCAAATTCTACATCTAGAAGAATGCATTCACCATCTCTTTCTCTTCTTAGGTCAACACATCAAATGGTCTACAATGGTTGCAATTGTTCTTGGCATTTTTGTCCACTTTCACTTGTTGATTCCATCATCCTCCAGCACTAACATGTTTCTCATGCCATGATTTGAGAATGAAGGCTAATCATGAGCCTCTTGCTCAAGCATGTGTTGAAAATAATACTGAGATGGGGGGGGGGTGAATCAGTATTATCAAATTCTTTTTCAATTTATATAAAGATTTGAAGATCTGACTAATGAAATTTGCGTATACCTCCCAGACTTATAATTTAATTTATTCTTTAGATGTTGATCATTAATCTATGTGTTAGAATCATATAATAGTAAGCAGGAATAGAAAAGTAGAGTAGACAGTCACACAAAATAACACAAGATATAAGGTGGAAACCGAATGTGGGTGAAAACCACCTGTTGCAATATGTCTCTATCTTCTTTCAATTAGAAACTCCTTTTTACAATGATTCTGTACTGGTGCAGTCTTATACCAGTACGCAGTCTTAAACCTGTAGAAGGCTACAACCTTCTCTCGTTCTCCAGACTCTTCTGGAAGGGAGCTACAAGCCCCTTAGCTCTTGTACTATCTAAGGTACTAGTAAGTAGGTGCTGACCTACAGAAGACTTCTCTTTTCTTCCAGGGACCATGTTTCATAAATTTTCAGACTGGATCCATGAATATCAATCAACCATCAAATAGATCTGCAATCAACCAACTTCCTTGTACAAATACTGAATCAGTAACTTCTCAGAACACAGTACTGGTAACCAGACACCAATTAAGAACCCTGAACACTGCAGTAATAGAAAAAAGCAGCTAAAACATATTTTAAGAAAAGTTTACAACTTCACCACTAGAAACTTGTGTACATACATAGTATTCACTTCCTTAACGTCTGGGTATCTGTGCCTCCGCTGTGTCGAGCCTGCGGGTATCCGTGCCTGCGCTATGTTAAGCCTGCGGGTATCTGCACCTGTGCTGTGTCAAACCTGCGAGTATTTGCGCCTGCACTGTGTTGAGCCTGTGGGTATCAGCGCCTACATTGTGTCGAGCCTGTGGGTATCCGTGCCTGTGCTGTGTCGAGCCCATGGGTATCCGTGCCTACGCTGTGTCAAACCTACGTATATCCGCTCCTGTGCTGTGTCGAGCCTGTAGGTATCTGCGTCTGCACTGTGTCAAACCTGCTGGTATCCACACCTGCGTTGTGTCGAGCCTACGGGTATCTGCATCTGCGTTGTGTCGATCCTACGGGTATCTGTGCCTGCGCTCTGTCGGGCCTGCGGGTATCCATGCCTGCGCTGTGTCAAACCTGTGTATATTTGCACCTGCGCTGTGTCAAGCCTGCGGGTATCCGCGCCTGCGCTGTGTCAAACCTACGGGTATAGATAATTTATCAGACATCAATTATACCTCAGATTATCAGATTTACAGATCTGATCATGCACCAAAGAGATCTCGACCCATCAGTAGATCCATCTTGTAATGCTCAGGTTTCTCCATGATTTAGGTCCAGCTCTAACTCACCAACTGATCACTAGTATTTCAGTTCTTGCTCTTCTCAAGATATTCAACACATTGGTCGCTCATCGAAATGATCTCCTTTCCTTTTTATAGTCTAGGCCTTACTCAAACCATGGTCCAAAACCATAGAGATCCAATACTAGGGACCCAAAACCTAGGTTCAATACTTTAGATGCAAAACCATGGATCGAAACCATAGGATCAAAAATGTCGGACTGAATACCATGGACCAACCATAAGATTTCCCACATGGACGCGTTTTTCTTTGCATGAAAGTGCGTGTACTTTACATACGTACTTTTTGTTTGGTGCACCTGCATATATGTCCGCACCTTTTGTTCAGTGCACCTGCGTATGTTCATGGCTTTATGAATAGGAACTTGTGGGTATCTCATTTTCTACTATTTTGAGAGCCTGAACTTGAGATCTGCTATTTCAATGAGTTTCCATCAAGGACAAAACTTATGTCAATGAGCCAATCTTGTGTCATAATGCAAACAATCTCCTTCTTTGAACTTGATGGAAACCACAATCACTCAAAGTCTTTCCTCCCCCTTTGACATCAAGGGAAAAGGGTTATTCTCCCCCTAAGTACATGCTGAAATCTCTGCTCTAATGTGCTGTCCAAGCTCCCCCTGACATATAGGTAAGATTTGCAAGAAGATGTTCTACAAAAGAAATCTGACTTTATACATCATAACTGACCTTCCTATCACCAAAGACTCAAAAATATGACTCCCAACCAAGAGGGGATACATGATATAATAAGAACATTACATTATCCATCCCAGACATAGTGGGGCAACCAAGATAGGCCATTACATGACCTTGACAAAAAGAAATATAGAGGCAAAATATCAGCAACATTTTTCAATCATAGATCAGTATCCATGTTCTCCTTCTGCACTTGCTCCTCAAAACAACTGAATAATTGAACCAAGATCTTCTATGATAATTCCAAAAATGCATTATTAGAAGAGTATATGCTCCCCCTGAACCTGTGACAGATGGTCTCTGACAGACCCATATCAAACTCTTCTCATCCTTGCTTTTCTTCAAGTCGACTATACTCACATAAACCAACGTATGTATGCGTATACCCCATATGAAACTTGCGTACAACCAACAATCTCTGAAACAGACAAGATTCAATAGCACGATGACGAATCAACTACCCCCAGCTTTTGTCTGAGGTATTCAAAGGTCTCCCTAGGCAGTGGTTTGGTGAGAATATCAGCAACTTGTTCCTTAGAGGGAACATACTCCAATTTGACCTTTTGTTCAAGCACTTGTTCTCGAAGAAAATGATACTTGATCGGTATGTGCTTAGTCTTTGAATGCATGACATGATTCTTTGAACTACTGATTGCACTTGTATTATCACAGAAAATGGAGATAGGTGGAGTACAAGTGATTTGAAGATCTTGCAATGTTTGTATCATCCAAAGGAGTTGTGTGTGTTAGCCTCCTATTGCAATAGGTTTCATATTTCATGATTGACTGTTTTACATGCCAAATATGCCATCTTTTCATGCTGCAAGGTTCCATATTTCCAAGAAGTTCCATTTTGAAGAATCATATCATTTTTGAAGAGTTTTACAGATAAGGGAAAGCCAAACAGCTTAATCTTGGCTTCCCTAGGTTTAAATTACTTGTTTTAGAAGATAGAGAATGAATATCTATCCAAACAGCTTAAGCTTGGCAGATCAGTAGTTAGGTAGAGAAACGAAGGAGCCTAACTGCTTAATCTGGGCGCTTGGAAGAGATAAGGGTTGATTTTAGATAGGACGACAGTCAAAAGAAAAGAAGATAATCAGGGTCTACAAGTCTAAGTGCACCCATGCAAAAAGAAGAAAAAATGCTAGGTAAGTAGGCTGGGTAAGTAGTTTTGTGGTTGCAGAATCAAGCTATGTGATCCATTTCATGTTTTCAAGTGTTATATCTATTTGGATCACAATTATAAGGCAGTTTTTCATTTGGAGGAGCTCAAGCAAGGCATTTCTAACTCCCCCTTCTTATTCCCCAAGTCATTTACTAACCTCCCTAAAGAGGTCAAGATCTGCTTGATATCACTTAAGTTTCATCATTTGTCATATCATTGGCCTAGGTAAAGGTTTGCTTTGCTTAGGAGTACTCTTATTCACTCTATAAGTCATTTTTGCCCTTTTAAGTAGCCTAAGATCTCTAAACTTAGCGCTTTCTTGTCATTTTCATATTAACTTCTAACATTATTATGTAAATCCCTATCTATTTTCCCTTCCCCTTACTAAAAAGCACTAAATAGCTCCCCTATGTACATATCCCCTCCCTCTGGTTGAAAGATAACCTTGACTATGCTTGGGAATTGCTAAGTTTGCCTGAAACTTAGCCAGAACCCTCGGTTGCCTCTCAAACCATCTTCTAAATGCATTAGGACTCATTCCTATGCATAAAATCCCCCTCCAAATGTATAAAATCCATCTTTTGGCCTTGTTTTACCTTTCCCAAGACATAAACCCCTTTTTGGCCTTAAACCCTTCTCAAAGCACATAAAACCCCTCTCAAGTGCCTTTGAACTCCTCCAAAGTGTGAAATTCCTTTTATTAGGTTATCGGACCCCTTACGAGGCCTCGAAAAACCATATTTCCCAAAGTTTTTTGAACCCCCGCACATAAATAAATGATAAAATATTCAGCGGGCCCCGCGCATAAACCTGCCGCCAGCTCTGCGCTACGACAACCCTCCGATCCGCCCCCCCAGATCCGATGGCTCTCGGCGATTTCGGAGCCACCCCGACATCCGACGCTTAGCCTCTGATAGGCTAGCGGTTTCTCCACTGTACTAAAGACGTGTGTCCACCCTTGATTGCATCAAGCGGGCTCTGACAAATACCGCCCCCGTATAGAAGCTAGTCCGATGAAACCACAAACCACCTTCTATCTCTCCACCCCTGATGTCAGCACCATGTCAGTGCTACCTCACCTCTGCGTCGACCCCCCCACTGCTACGTGTCACTGCCACCGCATCTGCCTCCATCCCTACCCCGCCACCGTGCCGTACTACCACGTCACCCTGCCATGTCACCCTGCCACATCACTGCCATACCGGGACCCACCGTTGATGTCATGCTAACGCCACATTGACGTAATCACCGAAAAGGGCACGAAAGGCGAAAATCACAGCAAAGGATGCCCAGAATGAAAAACTGAGGTAGTTTTTGATGCGCGATCAGTGCTTAGCGCTAATCGTGCATCGCTAAGAAAAATGACCAAAATGGAAGGCTGCCTATTGCTCAGCTACCAGCAGGCCTGAAAATTCGCAATTTGATGGGATTTCTTCATGTAGGTTCAGAAAAGGAGCGATTTGACAGTTTTAAGAGTATCAGAGGAAAAATGAAGCCTAGATTAAATTGAAGAGTATCAGTGAAGCGATGAAGAGTATCAAATCAGCAATATCAAAGCAAGTGAACATTAAAGGCCCCAAGCAAAGTCAAAGAAAGCGGTGAAGCCATTTAAGGCTCTCAAATCACAGTTAATGCACATCAAAACCACTCAAGAGCAGAGGATCAAAACCCAAAGCACAGTTATGGCTAGATGAACAGCACAGAGCCATAAGGACACCATATTAATGCATTTTCATACAGCTGCCTCTAGGACAGCTCAAATAAATATCTTCTTGCATTAACTTCACCACAAGATTAGGTTAAAAAACTCATTTCCCTCAGACCTGTTTAGGTCTGTTGTAATAGATATTTTGGATATTTTCACTATATAAACCACCCTAATTCATTGTTTTAAGGGTTGGTTGGTTGATAATCCTCATTCTGGACTTGCACTGTATTTTTGAGAAGCTCTGTAATCAAAGACTGCTGGAATGCTTTGGATGAAGAACTGACTTTTGTGTTATTAATGGCTAAAGAGTGACTGTGGAATTCTTGTGCTAGTACATGGCTCAATAAGTTTTCCTACCTCTGTTTACAGTTTTCATATGTTTATGCCACAATTGTGTTACTATCTAAATAGCAAGAAAAAAGAATAGCTTAGGTTTTTCTTGACTGCACCCTATGCTCACTTCTTGTTATTTCTATATGTTTTCCTCCAAAATGGTTATGAATATGCATACTTAAATGATCATGTTTACCCTGTTTCTTTCACATATGACTGTTATTTAGGAATTCTTGATTGCTCCTAGAGAAACTATCATTCACCTTCCCTCTTTGTTAGCTAATGAAAGATTCTTAGTTGCCTTTCATCTCTGACCTTCATCCCATCTTTATTCCAGCTTGATATTGTTCTATGTGTAGCTATCCTGCTCTATATTCCTCTTGTGACCAAGAAAACGCAACAACAAGCCCTAATCCATGACTCCATGCCCAATGGTTTGAACTTTTCACACTATGCATCCCAACTCTACTTGAAAACATCTCCTTCCCACCAAAACCAAAACAAAACCCATGTACACCATAACTGACCTAAAATCAACCCAAAGATTGGTTTGTGGTTACCTTGGCCGTATCCCTTAAGGAGCCAAGGGACAACCTGAGTGATAACATCATTGGCAACTCTGCTGGGGACCTTATTCAGAAAATTCCAAAAAACAAGTTAGAAGCTGGCTCCTAAGAAGAAAACATATAATACTAGATCAAATCCAGACCCAAATCCACCAGCTGTTTTTGAAAATCCCAATTTAATCTCTAGAAACCTTAGCAAACAAAAACAAGAAGTGTGTGCTGATTCTAGTCCTGAAACAGTTCAGCCAAGTTGTTTTCCAACCCCTGTTAAAGTTTTGTTTCGTTCAACCCCTACTTCCCCTTGTTCCTCATCCACCTCTCAAAGCACATTCTCCACACCTCCATTCACTGCGCATACTACCACTACCACCACTGTTATTACAGCTCTTCCAGTTGTTCCAGTCGTTCCACTTACCCCTGTAAATATGGCTAACAGATATGAACCTTTACAGTTACCTGCAAATCCAGGGGCTATGCCTCAGGATTATCAAGCCAAAATCACATATTTTGATGGTACTGGTTCTGGCACAACCCTGCAACATAATAAGAAAATGTAGGACTATTTTGAGAGTTAAGAAATAGATGATGATAGTGTAAGAATGAAGATTTTTGTCCAAAGTTTAACAGGAGATTTAAGGCCTTGGTTTAGAGCACTTGCTGCAAATTCCATAGCTGACCCAGAGGCCCTTTACCAAACATTTATTAACAGATGGGAGAAGAAGAAGGACCCTCTACACATATTATCTGAGTATGACACTATCAAAAGAGGCCCTCAAGAAGCTGTCTTAGACTATTGTGCTAGGTTTAACAATGTTTACAACGCTATTCCACAAAACCTTAGACCTCCACTTGATCTTGCTTTATACAAATTCCCTGATGGATTTGATTCAGACATGGCTTATCAGTTAAGAGAAAGAGCCCCTCAAACCTTAGCAGACATGCGGAATGTAGTTGTTAGTGTGGAGGAAAATCTGATTGCCAAGCGAAATAGAGCAAGAGCTGAGAGAAGAACCACTTTTAAAGATGAAACTTCAGCCTTTGAGCAAAAATTGGACACAATCATCAAAGGTATGGACAGCTTTGAAAATAGAATGGGAACTATTGAAAGAAAAGCCTCATGGGAAGGACAGCAAAACAATCCTATCAGAAATCCAAACTTTAGAAAAAAATCAGAACCCAAACGTTGGAAGGGCAAGTCCTGACCATGATATAAGACCTCCTTTTCATGAAAACTATGCTGAAGCATCCACATCTAGTGAGCAGATAGAGGACACTCACATAAACTTGATGGGTTTGAAAAGTGAACAACAAGTATTTCTAACCCAAGAAGACCAAGATGACCATGATATAGATCAATTTCAGACCAAGTCTGGAGAGTCATTTCACTTCAAACAAGGCTATGATTCAGTTGTCTACGAAGTCCATAAACAATAAAAATTGAGAACAAGAACCATTGATGTGTCTGATCCCATCAAGCCAAAGGATGCCAAGCTAGCTAAGAAAGTAAAGGACAAGGCCGCTATCACAGAACCTGCTGACAAAACAGACCCAAAATTAAAAGAAGTGACCATAGAGGATGTATCTGACATGCAACCCTCTAATAAATAGCCTTTTGTATCCTTTCCCTCAAAAGACAATGTAAATAGCACTCCTCAAAGCCTTCCAAAAACAGAGAAATCTCAAGAAATCATTGATAACCAAGAGAAGATCACTGAAGATACAATTGAAAAGGGAAAATCTGCTAGTCACAATACTGAAACACAGTCAGAAAAACCTTTTGATTTAGAAGTAGAAATTGGTAAATTAAAGATATCTATTCCTCTCTCTGAGCTTGCCAAACATGATGTGTATAGACAGCAAATCAAAAGATCACTGCAAATGCCAGAGAATAGGGATGATGTTAATGTCTTAGATAATCAACCTGAATTACTTTTTGGTCCTGAAGTCAATGGTAAATTAGGACATGAAGTTGTTCTACCCTTTTATGTCAGTTTGCACATTCATGATAAAGTGTTGCGCAATGCTATGTTTGATTCAGGTGCTTCACACAATCTAATGCCCAAAGCTGTAATGGAGAAGCTAAACCTTGATGTCACTAGACCCTACAAAGACTTATTCTCATTTGATTCTAGTCTAGTCAAGTGTTTAGGCTTAATCAAAGACCTTTGTCTTTCTTTAGTCCAATTTCCCAACAAAACGATCCTAATGGACATGGTGGTTGCTGACATTCCACCAAAGTATGGCATGCTCTTATCAAGATCTTGGAGAGAAAAACTCCAAGGATCTCTCCAGCTAGACCTCTCCTATGCCACTATTTCGGTCTTCGGGCAACCAAAGAGACTGTATAGAGAAACACTAATGAAGTATGTGGTAAGTAGTGAGGAAAAACCCCAAAAATTTACCATTTACTCGATCCATTCTGATATGGATTCTTTTATATTGTTCAATGATGATAGCTGCCCTCCCACTGATGAGAAGCCTTTGCCTTTAGCACAAGAAATATGCATCAATCAAGAGTCGGTTTCCCATACTTGTGAAACGGTTAAAACAATTAGTGCAACGAGCATACAAGAAGAAGCACATGAAGCCCAAAACCTAGGTCTGCTCAATCCTAAAATGACTGAAACTCTTAATACTAAATACAAGCAAGAAATCACATGGTATTTAGAGTTTGATGGTTCTGTTAATAAGCTAGGAGCAGGGGCAGGAATATGGATTCACAATACACATAACAGCCATGCAGAGGGTCATGCTTACAGACTAAACTTTAAATGTACCAATAATATGGTAGAGTATGAGGCTCTCTTTTTAGGCCTTAAACTACTCAAAGCTCTAGGAGCTGGAAAAGTGTCCATTCTAGGTGACTCCGATTTGATTATTCAACAGATGAAAGGTAACTTTGTTACTAATGACAATAGGCTAAGAGCTTATAGGTCTGCTACCACAAAAATACTCAAATCCTTCACCAAATCCAAGCTGGCTAAGATTTCTAGAAACCATAACATGCATGCTCATAGTCTAGCTACTTTTGCTAGCACTTGCAAATTGCCCTTTGAGCCCAATTACCACTTTACTGCTGAGACAAAGCACAGGCCCGTTGTCCCTAACAATATCAAAGATTGGCAAGTGTTTGAGGATGATGCTCAAATCAATAATTTTCTTACCTTACAGCAAGAATTCTCAAGCTTAAACATTGATGAAGATGCCATGAATGACCCACAACAACAAATGAGCCAAAATGAGCAAAATATAACAGCTGAAGCAGCAAATCAAATGCTGCACCCAACCATTTTTGATAAGAAAAACATACAAGAGCTGAAGAAAATGCATTTAGAAGAAATAGCTGAAGCAGAGGCCGAAGTCATTGATTTAAAAGACAATTTCCTACCTGCTGGCCTCACTCCACTAGAAGACATATTTGATTCAAACGATGTCCCCAAAAAGCCAAAGATGCAGCCCTTAAACATTGTTGTGGAAGACTATAATATTGGGACAACAGAGAAGCCCAAAATGATTAAACTTTCCAAGTCTTTGCCTCCCGATCAAAAACCAAAATATGTTGATTTATTTAAAGAGCTCCAAGATGTATTTGCCTGGAGTTATGAGGACCTTAAGTCCTATGACACCTCCGTTATTCAACATACCATTCCCTTAAAGCCAAATCAAAAGCCCTTCAAACAGAAACTAAGGAGAATCAATCTTGCGCTTCTCCCCTTGATTGAGAAAGAGGTGAAAGGAATGTTTGAGGCTGGTATCATAGCACCCATTAGATTTTCAGAATGGGTATCCAATCTTGTTCCCACAAGGAAGAAAACAGGGGAGATTAAACTATGTGTGGACTTAAGAAATCTGAACCAAGTCTCCCTTAAAGATCACTACACACTGCCAAAAATGGACCACATTCTACAAAGAGTAGTGGGGTCTTCAAGAATTTCTTTGCTTGATGGCTTTTTAGGTTTTAATCAAATACTTGTTCACCCGGATGACCAAGACAAGGCAACCTTTACAACACCGTGGGGAACATTTAAGTATGTGAAGATGCCTTTCGGGCTTAAGAATGCAGGTTCTACCTTTCAAAGGGCTATGGACATCACATTTGCCGAGGAAATCCATGATTTCCTAGTGGTTTACCTTGATGACCTTACTCCTTTCTCAAAATCTGATCAAGAGCACCTAAAACATTTGAGACAAGTGTTCCTAACCTGTAGGAAATATGGCATTTCCTTAACCCCAAGAAATCTCTCTTTGGCCTTGAAGAAGGCAAATTACTAGGCCATATCATTTCAAAAGATGGGATTAGAATTGATCTTGAAATAATTCAAGCCATCTTGCAAATCCCTTATCCGAGAAACATCAAAGAATTGCAAGCATTCCTGGGAAAGATCAATTTCCTTAGAAGATTTATCCCGAACTTGGCCGAGCTGATGAGAATGCTAAATAAAATGTTAAAGAAGGATTCCAAGGTAAAATGGACTTTAGAGGCCAAGCAAGCCTTTGAGGGGATAAAATCTACCTTAACCCAAGCCCCAGTCCTAACAAGTCCTCAATTTGATAAAGATTTCATCATCTTTTCATTTGCATCTGAGCACACCATTGATGTTGTCCTTTTGCAGAAAGATGATCAGGGAAATGAAAAGCCAATTGCATTTTTCAGCTGAGCCCTTAGAGATGTACCCTTGAAGTACCAAATCATGGAGAAGCAAGCATATGCCCTAGTTAAAGCAATCAAAGATTTCAGAATTTACATTTTATATTCGCATGTGATTGCTTATGTGCCAAATGTTATTGTAAAAGACATATTAACTCAGGAGGGCATAGAAGGCAAAAGAGGCAAGTGGATTGCCAATATCCTTGAGTATGACATTGAGATAAAACCCACCAAGCTAAAAAAGGGACAAGGTTTAGCCAAACTGATGTCCGAAACCAATTTTCAAGCCTTAGACATTAATCAACTGGACAATGAGCAGGAGCTAGCGACTCCACAGATCAATCAAGCTTTTCTGCAATCCCCATGGTATGCTGATATATGTTTTATATTGTTAAACTTGTGTGCTCCTCCACGGTTGTCCAGAACCAAAAAGAAATTTTTAAAGATGAAAGCATCAAAGTTTTGTGTCTTAGATAGAGCCATGTTTTGGAAAAATCATGAAGGAATATTGCTGAATTGTCTAACTATGAATGAAACTGACAGTGTCATGAAAGAATTCCATGCAAGAGATTGTGGAGGGCACTTATATTGGAAGTCCACTACTGATAAGATACTAAGGGCTAGTTTCTATTGGCCCTCTTTGTTTGCTGATGTGAGAAAGTTTGTTGTTTCATGCCACAAATGCCCAATCTTTGAAGGCAAAAGAAATCTTCTGCCCTTGCCCCTTAAGCCTATTTCAACCGAGAAGCCTTTTAAACAATGGGGTATTGACTTTGTCGGAGAAATCCATCCATCCTCTTCTGGCTAGCATAAGTGGATTCTAGCAGCCACAAATTACTTTACCAAGTGGATTGAAGCCATCCCATGTAGGCAAGCTAATGACTCCACTATCATCCAATTCCTTGAAACCAACATTTTGTCCTGATTTGGCTGTCCTGAGAAGATCATTACAGATAACGCTGCTGCCTTCAAATCCAAGAAAATGATCCGTTTTTGCCACAAATTCCACATTACCTTAGGTCACTCCACAGCCTATTACGCTCAAGGTAATGGCTTGGCCGAATCATCCAACAAAAGTCTTATTAACATCATTAAGAAAGTCTTGGAGGAGAACAAGAAGAATTGGCACAAAAAGCTTGTAAATGCCCTATGGGCAGACAGAGTATCAACCAAGAGATCCATTGGGATGAGCCCATATGATTTAGTCTATGGCATGGAGGCCAAGTTCCCCTCTTCTTTGGGAATCCCTGTTATCAAATTGCTGCAAGAAATGCAGGCAGAGCCAAATGATATCCAAAGAAGAATAAACCAAACCATCCATTTGTAGCAAACAAGAGAGCAAGTGTACGAGAGAGCTCAGATCTTACAAGAGAAGCTCAAGAAAGTGTTTGACAAAAGAACCAAGGCTGAAGATTTCTGCATAGGCAACAAAGTCTTAAGATGGGATTCAAGAAGAGAGGACAAAGGAAAGCATGGCAAGTTTGATTTCCTGTGGAAAGGCCCCTTTATTATTTCTGTTGTTCAAGACAACAGCACATACTTTCTAAAGAGTTTGGATGGCAACACAGCTGAAGAAGGCCCTATCAATGGCCGAATGCTAAAGCACTATCATGATCCCTTTTGTTGAACGCAACACAACTCTGTATACTATCTGTACATTAATATTAGAATTTTCAGCACTTCTTCTTATAGCAAGCCAATAAGAGGGAACAATGTAGCAAATTTTGAAGGAAAGATCAAAGAAAGTTCTATTTCAGATCTCTATTTTTGAAATAATTACAAAGAAGTCCTCAAGCAAATTTCAATATGATTACAAACACCCAAGAGGCAAGAAGCAGAGCTGTAATTTTTCTGCAATTCAGCTCAAAAAAATACTTCATATCAGCTTATAAGAATTCAGTCAAAGGCATTGAGAAGAAGGAGAATTTCAGTTTACAGCAACAGGTGAAGATCATGGCATTCTGACCTGCTATTCTTAGCTTTTCATCCTGAAAAACCATCCCCAAGTGGAACCACTATTAGCCTCCTATTGCAATAGGTTTCATATTTCATGATTGTCTGTTTTACATGCCAAATATGTCATCTTTTCATGCTGCAATGTTCCATATTTCCAAGAAGTTCCATTTTTAAGAATAATACCATTTTTGAAGAGTTTTACAGATAAGGGAAAGCCAAACAGCTTAATCTTGGCTTCCCTAGGTTTAAATTACTTGTTTTAGAAGATAGAGAATGAATATCTGTCCAAACAGCTTAAGCTTGGCAGATCAGTAGTTAGATAGAGAAACGAAGAAGCCCAACTGCTTAATCTGGGCCCTTGGAAGGGATAAGGGTTGATTTTAGATAGGAGGGCAGTCAAAAGAAAAGAAGACAATCAAGGTCTCCAAGTCTAAGTGCACCCATGCAAAAAGAAGAAAAAATGCTAGGTAAGTAGGCTCGGTAAGTAGTTTTGTGGTTGCAGAATCAAGCTATGTGATCCATTTCATGTTTTCAAGTGTTATATCTATTTGGATCACAATTATGAGGCAGTTTTTCATTTGGAGGAGCTCAAGCGAGGCATGTCTAACTCCCCCTTCTTCTTATTCCCCAAGTCATTTACTAACCTCCCTAAAAAGGTCAAGATCTGCTTGATATCTCTTAAGTTTCATCATTTGTCATATCATTGGCCTAAGTAAAGGTTTTCTTTGCTTAGGAGTACTCTTATTCACTCTATAAGTCATTTTTCCCCTTTTAAGTAGCCTAAGATCTCTAAACTTAGCGCTTTCTTGTCATTTTCATATTAACTTCTTACATTATTATGTAAATCCCTATCTATTTTCCCTTCCCCTTACTAAAAATCACTAAATAGCTCCCCTATGTACATATCCCCCCCCTCTGGTTGAAAGATAACCTTGACTATGCTTGGGAATTGCTAAGTTTGCCTGAAACTTAGCCAGAACCCTCGGTTTCCTCTCAAACCATCTTCTAAATGCATTAGGACTCATTCCTATGTATAAAATCCCCCTCCAAATGTATAAAATCCATCTTTTGGCCTTGTTTTACCTTTCCCAAGACATAAACCCCTTTTTTGGCCTTAAACCCTTCTCAAAGCACATAAAACCCCTCTCAAGTGCCTTTGAACTCCTCCAAAGCACGAAATTCCTTTTATTAGGTTATCAGACCCCTTCAGAGGCCCCAAAAACCCATATTTCCCAAAGTTTTTTGAACCCCCGCACATAAATAAATGATAAAATATTCAGCGGGCCCCGCGCATAAACCTGCCGCTAGCTCCGCGCTCCGACAGCCCTCTGATCCGCCACCCCACAGATCCGACGGCTCTTGGCGATTTTAGAGCCGCCCTGACGTCCGACGCTTAGCCTCCAATAGGCTAGCGGTTTCTCCACCGTACCAAAGATGCATGTCCACCTTTGATTGCATCGGGCGGGCTCTGAAAAATACCGCCCCCGTACAGAAGGCGGTCTAATGAAACCATAAACCACCTTCTGTCTCTCCACCCCTGACGTCAGTGCCATGTCAGCGCTACGTCACCTCTGCGTCGACCCTCCCACTGCTACGTGTCACTTCCACCGCATCTGCCTCTGTCCCTACCCCGCCACCATGCCATACTACCACGTCACCCTGCAACGTCACCCTACCACGTCACTGTCGTACCAGGACCCACTGTTGTCGTCATGCTGACGTCATCACCGAAAAGGGTGCGAAAGGCGAAAATCGCAACGAAGGATGCCCAGAATGAAAAACTGAGGCAGTTTTTGATGCGCTAATCGTGCATCGCTAAGAAAAAATGTTCAAAATGGAAGGCTGCCTATTGCTCGGCTACCACCAGGCCCGAAAATTCGCAATTTGATAGGATTTCTTCATGTAGGTTCAGAAAATGAGCGATTTGATAGTTTCAAGAGTATCAGAGGAAAGATGAAGCCGAGATTAAATTGAAGAGTATCAGTGAAGTGGCAAAGAGTATCAGATCGGCAATATCAAAGTAGGTGAACATTAAAGGCCCCCAAGCAAAGTTGAAGAAAGCGGTGAAGCCATTTAAGGCTCTCAGATCACAGTAAATGCACGTCAAAACCACTCAAGAGGAGAGGACCAAAGCCCAAAGCATAGTTATGGCTAAATGAATAGCACAGAGCCATAAGGACACCATATTAACCCATTTTGATATAGCTGCCTCCAGGACAGTTCAAATAAATATCTTCTTGCATTAACTTCAGGACAAGATTAGGTTAAAAAACTCATTTCCCTCAGACCTGTTTAGGTCTGCTGTAATAAATATTTTGGATATTTTCACTATATAAACTGCCCTAATTCATTTTTTCAAGGGTTGGTTGGTTGATAATCCTCATTCTGGACTTGCGCTATATTTTTGAGAAGCTCTGTAATCAAAGACTGCTAGAATGCTTTGGATGAAGAACTGATTGTTGTGTTATTAACGGCTAAAGAGTGATTGTGAAATTCCTATGCTACTACATGGCTCAATAAGTTTTCCTACCTCTGTTTACAGTTTTCATATGTTTATGCCACAATTGTGTTACCATCTAAATAGCAAGAAAAAATAATAGCTTAGGTTTTTCTTGACTGCACCCTATGCTCACTTCTTGTTATTTCTATATGTTTTACTCGGAAATGGTTATGAATATGCATACTTAAATGATCATGTTTACCCTGTTTCTTTCACATATGACTGTTATTTAGGATTTCTTGATTGCTCCTAGAGAAACTATCATTCACCTTCCCTCTCTGTTAGCTAATGAAAGATTCTTAGTTTCCTTTCATCTCTGACCTTCATCCCATCTTTATTCCAGCTTGATATTGTTCTATGTGTAGCTATCGTGCTCTATATTCCTCTTGTGACCAAGAAAACGCAACAACAAGCCCTAATCCATGACTCCATGCCCAATGGTTTGAACTTCTCGCACCATGCATCCCAACTCTGCTTGAAAACATCTCCTTCCCACCAAAACCAAAACAAAACCCACGTACACCATAACGAGCCTAAAATCAACCCAAAACAAAGTTAAATTTTAAAGAGAGATCCCTCTCTGACTGCAGGTAGGCTAGGA
The DNA here is from genome assembly GCA_031772625.1 of Pinus tabuliformis. Taxonomy (NCBI): domain Eukaryota; kingdom Viridiplantae; phylum Streptophyta; class Pinopsida; order Pinales; family Pinaceae; genus Pinus; species Pinus tabuliformis. Next base: position 797,031,205 of record CM062817.1, read on the forward strand.
ACTGCAGCCCAAATATTTGTTTGTGGTTACCTCGACCATATCCCTTAAGGAGCCAAGGGACAACCTGAGTGATAACAGTGTGCAGCAAGATGCAGTAGCTACATATTCTGCTTCAGTTGTAGATAATGCAATAGAGCTTTGTTTCTTCCTGAACCAAGATACTAATCTAGGACCCATGAAGAATGCACCACCACTAGTGCTTTTCCTGTCATCCACGCTTCCTGCCCAATCCGCATCAGTGTATGCATGAAGTGTGAGATCTGTACCTCTAGGATACCATAAGCCATAGTTTTGAGTTCCTTGAAGATTCTTGAAGATTCTCTTAACTGCCTGAAGATGAGTTTCCTTTGGATTTGCTTGAAACCTTCCAACTATTCCCACTGCATGCATAATGTCTGGGCAGGTACCTGTTAGATAGAGCAGACTACCAATCATGGATCTATAGGTTTGTCGATGTACAACTGCCGATTCATCATTTGCACTGAGACTGCATCCTATCACCATAGGGGTACATACTGGTTTCGAATCTTCCATCCCATATTTCTTCAACATCTGCTTGAGATATTTGGTTTGTGATAGAAAAATGCCATATTTGTTTTGTTGGACTTGTAAACCAAGAAAATATGTGAGCTCACCAAGCATGGACATTTCAAACTCTTTCTGCATCACCAAGGAAAAATTTTGACTCATGTCTTCTTCATTGCTACCAAAGATGATATCATCAACATACACAACAAGTATAAAAAACTTATCATTGTCAATTTTTATATATAGATTGCTATTAGTTGATCCTTTTATAAAACCTTGTTGATGGACGTACTTATCCAACCGATAACACCATTCCCTTGGAGCCTGTTTAAGGCCATACAGAGCCTTTTTGGGTCTGCATACAAGTTTTGGATCATTTCCAAGAATAAACCCATCTGGTTGTTCAATATATACTTCTTCATTTAAGTCTCCATTCAGAAAGGCAGATTTTACGTCCATCTGAAATACTTTGAACTTCTGAAAGCTAGAGAGAGCAAGGAACATTATTATGGCCTCAACTCTAGCAACTGGAGCAAAAGTTTCTTCAAAGTCTATTCCTTCTTGTTGCGCATATCCTTTACAAACAAGTCTTGCCTTGTTTCTAACCACATCCCCATTTTCATTCAGCTTATTTTTGAAAATCCATTTTGTCCCTACGACATTCTTATCATTTGTTCTAGGAACCAACTCCCAAGTGTTATTCTTTTCAATCTGCTTGAGTTCTTCTTTCATGGCCTTGACCCAGCATTCATCTTTACAAGCCTCTCTTACATTCTGTAGTTCAGTGGAGGAGAGCAATGCTAGATAGCTTGAAGCTTCTGAAATGGTTCTTCTTGTTTGTACACCTGCCTCTCTCTGCCCCAAAATTTGAGATTCTAGATGATTCTTCTGAACGTATCTGGATGGATTTTTTTCTTCTATCCTTATCTGTTCTTTTGGTGCCTCATGGGTTTCTTCTTCATTATGAATCTGATTTGATGTTGACGGATAGTCTTCTCCATCTTTGAAATCTTCAGATTTTACTTGCCTAGGAGTGTTTCCTTCTTCATCAACCACTACATCTATACTTTCAACAATTTTACCATGTCTTTTACTGTAACATTTGTAAGCTTTGCTGTGGGGAGAGTAGCCATGTAAAATTCCTTCATCTGCTCTAGGTTCAAACTTGCCAAGATTTTCATTAGTCCTTTTAATGTAGCATTTGCTTCTAAAAATTTTGAAGTATTCTACCGTGGGAGTCTTACCATACCAAAGTTCATGAGGAGTCTGAGTGTTGTTTACCCAGAAGTTTGTATTTTTGAGAATAGTAACAGCGGCAAATGCGGCTTCACCCCAGAAGGTTGCGGGAGTTCCAGACTCATCAAGCATAGCACGAGATATTTGTTGAACCGTTCTGTTCATCCTTTCCACTACTCCATTTTGCTGAGGAGTCCTTGCAGCAGAAAATTCCCTTCTTATTCCATGTTCTTCACAAAAATCGAAAAATTCATATGAGGTAAATTCCCCTCCTCCATCAGATCTGAGGCATTTGATTCTACGATCTGATTCGTTTTCAACCAAAGCTTTGAATGACTTGAACTTTTCAAAAGCTTCATCTTTATACTTCATGAGTCCTATCCAGCACATCCTTGAAAAGTCGTCAATAAACAATATGAAATACTCTTCTCCTCGAGGTGACCTCTTCCTAGTTGGACCACATATATCGATGTGGACAAGTCCAAGTGGCCTGCTATCTGATCCTTCCTTCTAAGGGAAATTAGTTCTAGTTTGCTTACCAAATTGACATGATTTGCATATTGTATTGTCTGGAATTCTAATGCCAGGAAGATCATGAACTGCCTGATATTTGCATGCTTTCCTTATCTGAGAGAAGCTAAGATGCCCCAGTCTTCTGTGACATAGCCAGTGTTCATCATTCTTGCTTAAATAGCATTGTTGTTGTTCTCCCTTCAGTACGTATAAGTTTTTTGGAGTTCTTATGCCTCTGATCATTGTTTTTCCTGTATCAAGCTCATGAGCAATACATCCATTTGATCGAAATATTACCTTAGTTCCTTGATCACACATCTGACTGACACTCAATAGATTATGCTTTAAGCCATTGACATACATAAGTTACATTTCCAGCCTTGACCTTTTCTTTGAAATGAACACAGCCTTTACCTTTTATGAATGCAGGGGTGTCATTTCCAAATGAGACCTTCTTTTCCTTTTCTAAGGCACTATATGACTGAAGTTTTTCTTTATTACCTGTCATATGTTTCGAGCATCCACTGTCGATGTACCATTGATTTTCCTGTCCTTCCACATATAAGGCTATCCCACATCTTTCCAGTTGTGTTTCTTTCTTTTTCCATGTTTTGGAACTCAATGAAGCTTGCTCCTTCTAAGTTGTTTGCCAAAACCTGCTTCTGCATTCAGAATCTTCATGACCGAAGTTGTTACAGATAGAACATTCTATTTCATTTTCAAGAGCAGAGAAGTTATTGTAGGTTCTTTTCATGATTCCTATCATACTCCTTTGTTTTTAAGCTTCCATAGTCATGATGGTCTTGTAGGCAACACATTGAGAAGCTTTATGACCAAAGTTATGACAAGAGAAACATTGGCCATTGAAGGAATTCCTGTGATTATCAAATCTACCAACCATATGATTGTAGTTTCCATCCATTATTGAGCCAAATTGAGAATGATTTACCTGTGGTCAGTTGAGGTTTTTGTTCATCTTTGACATAGATTTCCCCCGATTTACTTGATAATCTTTGATCATTCTTGAAGCAAATTGTCCCTGATTTACTTGGTGATCTGCATTATGCTTTTGCTATTGATTGTCAACTTGTTCACTTCTCCTTGTTGCATCAAGATAAATTTTGGAGGTGGATGGCTTCTGCACTTGCTTCCGAGCTTGAGATGCTTCTTCGGAATATCCGAGACTTGTCTTGATTAGAGGAGAATGCTGCACTTTGATTATCTCATCTAGAGTTTCAGATCCTTTAGCAAATCTGAGATTAAGGGCTTTTGTTTTCTCAATTTATTTTCTAAGTCCCACAATTTCACATTCTAACTCTTCATTGTGTTTATCTTTTTCAGCAAGTTGGAATGTTAGAGTATCTATAATCATATTCTTTTCCTCTAAACAAACTTTAAGTTTAGAAATTTCTTCATAGAGACCTTCTTCATTCATAGCATCCAAGAAATCATCATCTTCAAAAGCCATCAAAAGTCTATCATCATTACCTTGTTCATCTCCATCACTATTTGACAATCCATCACTGTCTTCATGCATGCAATAGCTCTTCTTATTTACATTCTGTTTTCTGTTCCATCTAATAGGTTCCTTACCTTTGTCTAGTTTATATTTATGAGGACATTTTGCAGCATAATGATCGACTCTACCACAAGAAAAGCATTTGAAAGGTAGCTTACCTCTGAATCTTCCAGTTCCCCTTTGAAGGTTCTTGACAAAATTTGATTCTTCCTCTTCTTTTGACATATGTCCTGACTCATAGTAATCTCCTTTTCCTGAATCCTTGAATGCAACTTCTCTCCTATCTGATGGTCCTCCTTTTCTCATTTTGTAAGCAGTTAGAATTCAGTGCAGTTGTGACATGGTAAGGCTCTGTAGATTCTTCTTTTCTTCTATGGCAGAAACTTTTGAATCAAACTTAGGAGACAAAGATCTTAGAACCTTTTCAATCAAAAGAACTTCTTTTATTTCTTCACCCAAGTTTTTCATACAATTTACGATCTCATCTATACGTAGGAAATAGCTAGCCACACTTTCATCATTATGCATTCTGAGACTTTCATATTGAATTCTAAGAGTTTGTAATTTTGCTCGTTTTACCTATTCATCTCCTTCATAGCTCAAAACGATCTTGTCCCATATTTCTTTTGCGCTTTTGAGCTGCATAACCTTGACAAATTCTGATTGAGATAGACTTCCTAATAGAGTATTGAAAACTTTTGCATTTGTTTCGTACTGCTTCTTACCAGCTGCATCTATAGGAGTTGCTGATGGAAATGTGTATCCTGTTTCCACAATATCCCAAACTTCTGTACCAAGCGATTGAAGATAAGCAGTGATTCTTACCTTCCAATAGACGAAGTTGCTCCCATCAAAAATCGGTGGCTTGATAGATGCTTCCTTTTCGTAGTTGCTCATGATGATAGATCTTCCTTCAAGCGATCAAGATTTTCCTGAAGGACTTGATCTGATACCAATTTATACAAAGATTTGCAGATCTGACTAATGAAACTTGCGTATACCTCCCAGACTTATACTTTAATTTATTCTTCAGATGTTGATCATTAATCTGTTTGTCAGAATCACATAACAATAAGAAGGAACAGAAAAGTAGAGCATACAGTCACACAAAAGAACACAAGATATAAGGTGGAAACCCAATGTGGGTGAAAACCACCTGTTGCAATATGTTTCTATCTTCTTTCAATTAGAAACTTCTTTTTACAATGATTCTGTATTGGTGCAGTCTTATACTAGTACGCAGACTTCAACCTGCAGAACGCTACAACCTTCTCTCGTTCTCCAGACTCTTCTGGAAGGGAGCTACAACCCCCTTAGCTCTTGTACTAGCTGAGGTACTATTACGTAGGTGCTGACCTACAGAAGACTTCTCTTTTCTTCCAGGGACCACGTTTCATAAATTTTCAAACTGGATCCATGAATATCAATCAACCATCAAATAAATCTGCAATCAACCAACTTCCTTGTACAAATACTGAATCAATAACTTCTCGGAACACAGTACCAGTAACCAGACACCAATTCAGAACCCTGAACACTACAGTAATAGACAAAAGCAGCTAAAACATATTTTAAGAAAAGTCCGCAACTTCACCAGTAGAAACCTACGTACATACGCAACATTCACTTCCTTAACCTGTGGGTATCCGCACCTCCGCTGTGTCGAGCCTGCGGGTATCTGTGCCTGTGTTGTGTTGAGCCTGCGGGTATCTGCAGCTGTGCTATGTCAAACCTGCGGGTATCCGCACCTGCGATGTGTCAAGCCTACGGGTATCCGCGCCTATGTTGTGCCGAGCCTGCGGGTATCCGTGCTTGCGCTGTGTCGAGCCTGTGGGTATCTGCACCTGCGCTGTGTCAAACCTGCGTATATCTGCGCCTGCACTGTGTTGAGCCTGCAGGTATTCGCGTCTATGCTGTGTCAAACCTATGGGTATAGATAATTTATCAGACTTCAATTATACCCTAGATTATCGAATTTATTGATCTCATCATGCGCCAAAGAGATCTTGGCCCATCAGTAGATCCGTCTTGTAATGCTCAGGTTTCTCCTTGATTCAGGTCCAGCTCTAACTCACCAACCGATCACCAGTATTTTAGATCTTGCTCTTCTCAAGATATTCAACACCTTAGTCGCTCGGCCAAATGATATCCTTTCCTTTTTATAGTCTGGGCCTTACTCAAACCATGGTCCAAAACCATAGAGATCTAATAATAGGGACCCAAAACCTGGGTTCAATACTTTAGATGCAAAACCATGCACCAAAACCATAGGATAAAAAATGTCGGACTAAATACCATGTACCAACCATAAGATTTCCCATGTGCGCGCATTTTTCTTTACGTGAAAGTGCGTGTACTTTACGTATGCACTTTTTGTGCGGTGCACCTGCATATATGACCGCACCTTTTGTTCGGCGCTCCTGTGTATGTCCACGGCTTTGTGAACGGGGACCTACGGGTATCTCATTTTCTACTATTTTGAGAGCCTGAACTTGAGATCTATTATTTGAGTGATTTTCCATCAAGGACAACACTTATTTCATCGAGCCAATCCTGTGTCATAATGCCAACAATATGGTGTTGGCTTGTTGGGGCCTAACCTAGGTTTAGAGGTGATTTAGCCAAACAAATCTCGGTACTACTAGCCCTTTCGACAACAGTCCATGGAGCGTGGACTAAGGTCTCACCCAAAGTAGTATGGGAGGGTGCTAGAACCAGCTTTCCACAGCCTGGAGATGTCTAATGGTTTCAAGTGGTCTGCGGTTCGACCCTGCGCGTATGTCTCTATGTGCGCTTACTCGTACCTCGCATCTTGAGATGTTGCCTTCGCGCAACCCTACTCGGGGACCAGACAATGTTATTACCCATGTCCTTACTCATAGCCTGATATTAGTTGATTAAATTAACTTATTTGTATGCTTTTAGTTATACTTAGCAATATTCACAATTCATATAAGTGCACGTAGTAAATAAACAGTATAGTTGTCAATGAAATCAAACATGTAATAACTTAATAATAGATACATGGAATTCAGATAAAACTTCTCTTTATTATTTTCTTCCTTCTGTTACAGACTCAAGTCTACCTTGCGCTCTCACCAGCAGGGGTCCACGCACTCAGCTGCAGAGCCTCTTCCTACTACTATGACCCAAGATACTTAGACTCTTGCTCGATGCTCGGTATCTTATTCTATCTATCCATTGTATTACTTCACTGCCTTCCTTTACAACTTAGATCCTCTCTCTATTTATGCAATCCCATGGTCCATGGACCATGGGTAGGTCGACACTACATTCAAAACTTAGGGTGGACAACCCTATGACTCTAACATACAATTCGCGCTTTGTGCCCGCAATTCAGAGCCTTTACAACAATAACTCAAAACTTGGGGTTTGAGCCCCAAAACATGTTGTGGGGGTTTCCATGCCCAACAGGCTCCCAACTCAAACATCATTACTCGTCCTCAGGTCATTGTGTTGGCGCAGTGATCTTGGTGCGTAGTCCCTCTAGTTGGTCTCGAATGGTCTTATTGTCTGTAGCACACTGAGCTGCTACTTCCTGAACCTGCTGCATCCGTTCCTCGGAGACCTTTGTTTCTGGCATGTTGCCCTACATCTTTGCATGCATCCCCTGAATCTAGATGAGATTTCCTTCAATATCTGTTGTGATTTTGAAGGCTTCATCAATCCATGGTTAAATGCATGCCTTGAGAACTACTTCCTTATGGCATGCTACATCCACTTGCTCCTTTAATGCCTTGGCTTGATGCATCCTCGCAAACCATTGAGTAAGGACTACTGTCTGCGTAGTTCCTCTGATGCTTTCGTACTGCTGCTGGAGTTCGAGCGCCTCTGTCTCTAGCCCCTAGATGTTGGGATCCTGCTGCAAATTCATGAGGGCCTCCAGTGCTTGTTCCAACATATTCGTACAGTCGCGCATTGAACTGCCAATATCTTCCAACCCTGCTGCAATAACATTGGCACTCTTCTCTGATTTCCGGGGGAGTGGAAGGCTACGCCTTCAATTGTAGCTCAGTGATCGGAAGATTCAGCTCCAGCTGCACCCTTATCGTCTCTTCTCTCACGTCATGGACTCCACTTACCAAACTATGGATCTGCACTTCTACCAATAGATATGCTGTGATGGCTAGCTCTAGGATGCATTGACAAGCATCATCTACTGTGTGCATCAGCTGTTGATTCTTTGACACCAACTCATCGAGTTGCAAGATGAGTTGTTCTATGTTAATTTTCTGCTTGTTGAGAACCTAGATTGTGCAACTATCCCTAGCCCGTAGCTCTACTGTTATCCCATCCTATAACTGATATAGTGTTTCCTGGGGAAGGGTAGACAAGTTAAGGCCAAGGTCTTTCATCATGATAAGCGACATTCGATCCATCACATTTGACGATACTAATGCTCTCTTTGGAAACACTATTGTGTTAGCCGTCCTTACGCATAGCATCTATTCTGCTACTGAAGTGCCTGCTGTGACGTGGGTAGACATGTTACCTTCCTAAGGGGGCCACACTTGTAACTCTTGCAGCTGCACCATGAGGGCCCCCAACATAGTTTGGTGCTCCGTCATAAACTCTTGAAGCGCTTCACTTGTGACATCATGAACCATCTTGCCGATGTCATGGAGATCACCTTTGGTTAAGGTGATCGGGTCAATGGCCAGCTTCGAGGCTTTGACCTTCTTCCTTAGGCCTAATCTCTCTGTGATGCGTGGCCATTTTAGTTGTGTGGACATGGCTCCTAGGTCCATGCTCCCTTATGTTGTTTCTATTCTTCTGCCTCCTACCTTGAGGATGTTGCTTGGCCCTCGTCTACCTATGTCGTTGCTTCCTCTAGTGTCCCTGCGACTGCTACTGCTTCTGCGGCCTTCTTCTACTCTGTGGCTTTCTATGAGGCTTCCCGCACTACCCTTACCTCAGCTTCTTCTTTTTCGTTTTGCCTTCTCTCATCCAATTGGGTGACGCATAGCTTGGAATCATCCTTCTTTTTCTGTGCTGTCGCTTTCTCGAGTTCTACCAAATTTGGGGTGCGCCACTCGAGATGCCATGTCTCCAATATAGTAAAAATCTCATCGTTAGTGGATAAATATGCTAGCTTCATCCATTGCTTTGTCGGATCCTTTCGCGCCTTGATATAGATGTTGTGCATATCAGCTTTGAAGTCTGCAAAACTCCCCAAACTATTATGCACCGAAGGTGACAAGCGCGGCCTCCTGTTGGTCCACATTTGGATGCTCTCCTCCATGAGCACCTAGAAAATTTTTGTGTAGCAAATCCATTTTGCATCGTTGGTGGCCTAGAGCAAAGCGTACTTCGCGACCTCTGGTATCTCTTTGTTAATGTTGGGAAACTAACTATCCTTCGACAATTCTCGCATTACCAGCAAGATGGATAAGAGCAACCATGGGTAGTGGAAAGTTCTTACCCTTCTCCTGGGCTTCGCGATAGTTTAGAAAAAATTCCTTGCAGAAGAATTTAGCCCAGTTGAACTGGACCCCCTTCGTGCACTACTCAGCTAGCACAACCACTAGCACCGGTACCTCATCGACGCGACACCTCCTCATCACTTTGCTGGCCAGGAGTTGGGTGGCTACACGAACCCCTTTGTCCTTGATGCTGGAGATGGCGTAGCCCCTCTTTTTCTTCTCCAACTTATACTTTGCCTTCATGGCTTCTGTGAGAGCCAAATCACTACCCTTTCCAGCTATTGTTGCGGGGTCCTTTCCTTTACAGAGGAGCCAAGCAATATGATGAATGAGGTCTGTCATGATGGGAATAAGCTCCTTGAACCATAGGTACCCATCATGCACCAGGCAGAGCAGCTACTTGATGATGAAAATTGTGATGGGAGCATGGTGGAAATGTGGTATCCATAACAAGTGCAACAACCCAACCTTTTCCAAACCGCGCAACCATTTTTGCAGCTCTAACGGGATCACTGCCCACTCGGTGTTCTGCTTCATTAAGTTCCTAGTCTCTAGGTGTAGGAACTTCTTGCTATCAGCGAGGTCCCAATATTTGAATTTCATGGTTGGCACGCGGCCTAGGTGTGTGCCCTCAAACATAATATAGTCGAGGAGGAGCGGGGTATGTAGCGAGCTTTTCGTTTTATCTAGGTCCTTCAGTACTTTGGTTTTCCCTTTCCACGAAGGGACATATGCTGGCAGTTTTGTTGCAGAGAGAAATGGTTGGACATCCTCCTCCATGTCTTCTTCTCCCTCTACTGCGGCAATCAAGGCTTGCAAGTCTTCTTCTTCCTCGTCAATTTCTATTGTGACTACTTTCCCCTTTTCTTCCATGGATAGTTTGTTGTGCCACAGATTCCTCGGGGACATGCGTACTGGACCCATTACCTGTTTATCTTTCTTGGGCCACGGTGTTCATAGTGATTTGGGGATTTTTGTCACCACCCTGGTGCCTTCTGGAACATCCCCCACCATTTGGGTCTGTGCAGCCTCACCAGTGGTTACCTCTTCAACTCCCAACCCATCCTTAGTGGCTGTCATCATCTCTATACTGTATTCTGTTTCTCGTGAACTTAGGGGCTTAATTATCACTCAGCTCTCAACAATCTGTGCTCTGCTCAAATGCTTAGTTTCAAATGACCAAGTGTTGTTCACTGCCTATCCCTTTAAGTTTTATAGCCCCTTTCAAATTTGAATTTGACCATTCCCCCAAATTTTGGGCCATTAATGCTTCGTTGATGGCAGATTTTCCCAAATATTGTCCATAACTCATGTCCTAAATGCCCGCTGCCCACTCCATTTGGCCTCAAATTGGACATCCCGTCATGAATAGTGACACCAATAGTCACTTTCCAGCCAGCCCGCGTGACAGCACAACCCTCCATGCGCGGTCGCGAACCCTGTGACATTCTCATTCTGCACACATTTTCAATATTGCACAAATCCCAAGAAGAATATTTTATAGTCCTGAGCTCCCTTTCAAATTCCTGGAGCGCTAAGGTTGTCCTTTCGATGGCTAGTCGGGTGGTCGCACTGCCTATGCAAGGTTACATCCTATCCTCTAGCATGGTTTGCGAAGAATCCTCATCTGCCATTATGGTGATTGGCACCACGCACTCTACTATTTGCAAGGCTCTACCCTAGGTACTACGTTTGGCGATATGCGGTCCCAGCCATGACAACAGACTAACCAGTTCTCAGCGATAGTCCTCTAATCTGTCAGTATGATCGTACACATCTTGCCTTGCCATCTTTGGTTTATCGAAGAGAAATGCTTCCTTTATTTCGTTTTCCAGTCTTTTGACCTCTACGTCCATTAAAGCACTTTTCTTTATTAGCCTTACCCGATCCTTTTCAAGTTCGCGAAGTCTAAAGTTTTGCATGTCAAATTTCTTCTTGAAGTCTTATATGTTCTGTTTCATGTAGTTGTGTGAGTTCTTCATTTCGGTCAGTGCAGATCATTGTATCTATGGGTGTTGTTATGCGTGGACTTGGCTTCACATGCTCCACAGGGATTTCAGCCCCCGTTTCATACTTTGGTTTTAGAATTGCTCTCGTGGTTAGGGTTTTGCACACAGTCCTATAGGCCCATCGAACTGCTAGTATGCGCAGGTCCCAGTCAGTTTGTTTCACACGATGGACCCTGTTCAACACTTCGCACACCTTGTCAAAGGCTTCCATGTAGATAATCTTTGGCGTGCTTCGTCTTTCTTTCTTTCGCTTGTTGTTCCTATTTTTGATCGTGAGAGCGGTTTGCATTCATGTGGGCTGTATAGCATATGCCTATATCCATATGGACAAGTAGACGTGTAGGCTATTTCAAGCATCAGCCATTGCTTCCATCCTCATTGGAGGCTTCCCAAATCATAGGTGCTCCGCCAATCCTCAAAGCTTTTCTGATGCATACCCCACCACCTTGTGGACATAGCATGCGTTGCCCATTTTAAAACATCAAAACGCTGTTGTTCTGGCACTTCACTCTCAAATTTGTTCAGGAATTCATCCACCACTGTCGACCCATCATACCTAGGCAAATCCCTTATCTCTGTTATCATGCAGTGCAGTGATCTTACCATCATGTTGCAATTAAGCATGGTTACCTCGTCTAACTGATTCTGCCATCGTACTGTTTCTTCATCCGAATCCGAAGTGCAAGAGCTTTCGTGCTCCCACAAAATCCTACCATCTGCTGTTGGATTCAGCCAATCCTACTCTCAAGCAGTTATCTTGTAGATAAATTCGAGATCGTCATCACTATCATCGTTGTGCATCGGTTCTGTGTAGCGTGCTCCTTCCACGGGGTCTAAAGGTACCACTACGCGTAGTGACTTTTTCTCAAAAATCATTTTGTGCTTATTTATATTTATTACTCTGTTCATATCAGTGGCCCAATCTATTCCCAGTAGCATGGGATAAGGATTGTTTTCATCGACAATCTCTATTACTTCGAAATATTCTAGCGTGCTAGCACCTTCGATATCTACTATACTCCCCTGCAATCTTCCCATCAGTAGGATCTTGTGCTGGTTCGCCATTCGCAATTGAATAGGAGACCATTGTAACATGGGTCTGCCCATGCATTCCCATGTTTATTTTGGCAGTAAATTTGAATCCGATGCAAGATCCAGAATTACTTGATCCATTTCGTACTCTCTGATTTGTGTAATCAATCTCATTTCCCTTCCTGTTTGCAATGCATGTTTTCCAAGTTTCCGGACTATGCACGGTTCTCCTGACGTAGCTGTTGGGTTGTGTTATATTCTTTCCACGACTAACCTACGTAGTGAACCGGGGGGTGGAGCCCCCCCTTTGTTGCGCCGATTGCGCAGCGGGGGGGTCACAGGGGGGTTTGAGGGGGGCGGGTAGCCCCCCTCTACGGGGTCCATGGCAGCGGCCCAGGAAAATTTTTTTTGGACCCTATATTAGGTTGGGCGAACCTACCTATGGTTTTCGGTCCATGGTTTTGGATGCGATGGTTTTCGGTCCATGGTATTGGATGCTTCGGCATGTATAAATATGTATTGTAACATTGAAAGGAATATAATGAAAAAATCAAGTTGGTAGTCTCGGTTTTGGGATCCAGGGGAAAATCTTTGTGTATATGTGTTTTATGTGTTATGCTCTCACATTGTTTATTTTTCTGTGATTTAGAATTTGTATGCAGGTAACTTTTGTATGGGGTTAAAACCTACATTTGGTATCGGAGCTGTTTTGGCTTCAAGGGGACGCCTTTGTTGCTGAGGGGTTTCGCTCGGGCCTGTGGTAGACCTTGTTCCATGGGAGATCTGTGAGATCGATTCTGGTGGTGAAAGAAGATGGTGAGCAGCGAAAAGATAGAGATTGAGAAGTTCAATGGTCAGAGTTTTGAGTTGTGGAAACTCAAGATGGAGGATCTGTTGGTGGATAAAGATCAATGAATCGCGGTAGATCCAGGTAATAAACCAATGGGAGTGACTAATGAAGAATGGAAGAAGTTGGATCGAAAGGCAAAGAGCACAATACGATTGTGTGTCTCAGATTCAGTATTGCTGAATGTATCAGGGGAAGCTACGACAAAGGCTTTGTGGGACAAGTTAGGGACTTTGTACGAATCTAAGTCTCTGGTGAATAAACTGTTCCTGCGAAAAAAGCTGTATAACCTGAGGATGAAAGATGGAGACTCGGTGACAGAGCATCTGAACTCATTTAATACTGTGCTAAGTCAGTTAGCGTCTATTGATATTAAAATTTCATATGAAGATAAGTGCATCGGTTTGTTGTGTTCTCTACCAGATTCGTGGGATAGTCTGGTTATTGCAATAGGTAGCAATGCAACTGCTTTGCAGTTTGATGAAATAGTCTCAGGCTTGCTGACGGAGGAGATGAGACAGAAAAATATGGAGAGCCAGAATGGTGATACCTTGTTTGTATGAGGACGGTCCCAGAATAGAAACAAAAATAAGTCATCGAGTGGGAGATATAAATCTAGAGGGAGATCTAAATCTCCAGGAAAACCTGTAAAGGTGGTGTGCTGGAAATGTGGAAAGGAAGGGCACTTCAAAAGGGACTGTAAATCTAAATCTCCTGATAAAGGAAAGGCATCTGATGATGCTCCTTCTGCAGAGGCAAAAACCACCTCAGATGAAGGTGGGGATGTGTACTTGGCTTCTTCAAGTACACATGTAGATCATGAGGCATGGCTGATTGACTCAGGTGCATCCTTTCACTTCACTCCCCATAGAGAGTGGTTCTGTGAGTATGAGAAATACGATGGTGGTGATGTCTTCTTAGGAGATGATAGGAAGGCTAGAATCATTGGTCACGGAAAAGTAAAGTTGAAGTTGCAAGGTGGAAGGGTTAGAACACTTCCGGGTGTTCTGCATATTCTTGCATTGGCTAGAAATATGATTTCTGTAAGAAAGTTGGATGATGCAGGTGTAAAAACAGTGTTCGAGAAGGATACCTGCAAGATGGTTCAGGGAGCATTGGTATTGATGCGGGGAGTTCGGACTGGAACTCTGTACAAGCTGCAAGGTAGCACTGTTGTTGATGGGTGCAACAGTTCTGTGGTTCCTGAAAGTGGAGCTGAAAATCTAGTGGTCTCTGGAGAGAATACCATGTTGTGGCATCAAAGGCTTGGACATATTGGAGAGAAGGGCCTTCGAATACTTCATGGTAAAGGTATGGTAGAAGGTATGAGTAATAGCTCTCTGGATTTTGATTTCTGTGAAAATTGTGTATATGGGAAGCAGAATCGAGTGAGTTTCCCCTATGGTGCTAAGAGGGCAAAACAAATATTAGAGCTTGTGCACAGTGATGTGTTTGGACCTGTGAAGGTTCCATCACTGGGTAAGTCTGTGTACTATGTATCATTTATAGATGACTTCTCAAGGAATACATGGATAAATTTCCTTAAGAAGAAATCTAAAGTCTTTGACAGGTTTAAAGAATCTAAGGCTCTGGTGGAAAATCAGACAGAGAAGAGGATAAAGGTGTTGAGGACAGATAATGGTCGAGAGTTTTGCAACAAGGAATTTGAAGAATTCTGTAAGAAGTGTGGTATAGCACAATAGAAGACTACTCCATATACACCTCAGCAAAATGGAGTCGCAGAAAGGATGAACAAGACGTTGATGGAAAGGGCAAGAAGCATGCTCAGTGGTGCCGGGTTAGGATAGGAATTCTGGGCAGAGGCGGTGGATACTGCATGTTACTTGGTCAACAAGTCACCTTCATCAGCGTTGGAGGAGAAGACTCCACAAGAAGTATGGACTGGTAAGAAACCCTCACTTTCACATCTGAGGGTATTTGGATGTGATGCATATGTACATGTTACAAAGGAGAAATGAACCAAGCTGGATAGTAAATCTGAAAAGTGCATCTTTATTGGGTATAAGGATAGTTTAGAGGGTTATAAGCTTTGGAACCCAGTCACATAGAAGGTTGTGTACAGCCGAGATGTGGTGTTCAGAGAGGTAAAAGATGTTAATAAACATGAAGTCCAACCAAAGGAACCTGAGAAGATAGAGTTTGAGCTAAAGGAGGAAGAATCAGACTCTGTAGCAGAGGAGGAATCAGAAGATGAAGAGCCAAAAACTCCGGCTGTGAGAAGATCAGTTCGAGAAAGAAGGCAGCCAGAAAGGTATAGTCCTTTTGCTTTCTGTTCAAATTTTTCATTGTATATTACTGATGATGATCCCAGAACTATGAAGGAAGCAGTAGATTCGGAGGATGGAAAACTCTGGAAAGAGGCCATGGTTGATGAAATGGCATCTTTGCACAAAAGTGAGGCATCTGGTGGAGTTTCCAGCTGGAAGGAAACCCATTGGAAACAAATGGGTGTTCAAAAAGAAGACAAATGCAGAAGGGAAGGTGGAGAAATAAAAAGCTCGGTTGCTAGCAAAAGGTTATTCCCAGGTGCTGAGAATTGATTTTGGTGATATTTTTTCTCCTATTACTAAGGTAACTTCTATTAGGTTACTTTTATCTGTTGCTGCTGCTTTTGATTTTGAGGTAGAACAGATGGATGTGAAGACAACATTTCTTCACGGGGATTTGGAAGAGAAAATCTACGTGAAGCAACCTGAAGGCTTTGCGGTGAAGGGTAAGAAAGAACTGGTATGCAAGTTAAAGAAGTCTTTGTATGGGTTAAAATAGTCACCAAGGATGTGGTATCAGAAATTTGATACATTTATACGGGGACTTGGCTTCACTAGAAGCAAAGCAGATCAGTGTGTGTATTTTAAATTAATTGGTGACCGTGTTATTTATCTGGTCTTGTATGTGGATGATATGTTGTTGGTTGGAAATGACAAAGAAATTATCCAGGATTTGAAGACCCAATTGTCCTCCAAATTCGACATGAAAGATCTTGGTGCTGCAAACTATATTTTGGGCATGGAAATTAAAAGAGATCGGGCAAAGAGGAAGCTCTGGTTAAACCAGAGGAAGTATGTCGAGACAATACTGCAGAGGTTTCATATGCAGGATAGTAAACCGATGAAGGTTCCTATTCCTGTAGGTGTGAGGTTATCTGCTGAACAGTGTCCCAAGACACAAGAAGAGGAAGAGGACATGTCCTGTGTTCCATATGTGAGTGCAGTCGGTAGCCTAATGTATGCAATGGTCTGTACTCGACCATACATTGCACATACAGTGGGAGTATTGAGCAGGTTTATGTCAAAACCAGGGAAGGAGCACTGGATAGCAGTGAAGCGGGTTTTCAGGTATTTGTGTGGCACTAGTGATTATGGTTTGTGCTACCAAGGAAGACCAGGATTGGACAGAGTGTTGGATATTCATGGCTTTGTTGATGCAGACTGGGCTGGAGATCTGGATCAGAGAAGATCTACAAGTGGGTATGTGCTTAACCTATTTGGAGGTGTAGTCAGTTGGATGAGTAAGAAACAATCTGTAGTGGCACTATCAACTACAGAGGCAGAATACATGGCAGCCACTCATGCAAGCAAGGAAGCAGTTTGGTTGCAGAGATTGTGTTCAAGTACGGGGTTAGTACAGGGTGCTATAAGAATAGACTGTGACAGCCAAAGTGCAATTTTCTTGGCAAAGAACCCTGCTTATCATTCAAAGACAAAGCACATTGATGTTCAGTATCACTTTGTGAGGGATATGATAGAAGACAAAAAGGTGTTGCTGGTAAAGGTGGACACTTTGAAGAATACTGCAGATGCATTGACAAAATCTGTGAGCTCTGAGAACTTCTCTTGGTGTAGAGAAACAATGGGCATTTTAGGGCTGGAAAAATGACTAAGCTCTCCTGTGGCGCCCTATGGAAAGAAAACAACAAGTGGGAGATTGTTGGGTTGTGTTATATTCTTTCCATGACTAACCTACGTAGTGAACCGGGGGGTTAGAGGGGGGGCGGGTAGCCCCCCTCTACGGGGTCCGGGTCAGTGCCTCGGGAAATTTTTTTTTGGACCCTATATTAGGTTGGGCCAACCTACCTATGGTTTTTCGTCCATGGTTTTGGACGCGATGGTTTTCGATCCATGGTATTGGATGCTTTAGCATGTATAAATATGTATTGTAACATTGAAAGGAATTTAATGAAAAAATCAAGCTGGTAGTCCCGGTTTTGGGATCCAGGGGAAATCTCTGTGTATATGTGTTTTATGTGTTATGCTCTCACGTTGTTTATTTTTCTGTGATTTAGAATTCGTATGCAGGTAATTTCTGTATGGGGTTAAAACCTACACTAGCGCACCTAGTCATAAGTTCCTGCAGTCCTTGTACAACCTTACTATCGTGCAACGGTTTCATGCATGTCTCCATAAAGGTAGTGAGTATTGAAGGATCCATCCCTAGTTCTAGTTGATCCTTACTACCTTAAGTGGAGGCCTCCATGAAGCTCTTTTTAGCTTCCATGAATGTCTCCTTCCCACGCTCCAAATCAAATTCAGGTTCCTTGTACGAGCCTTGCGAACCCATGCACTTTCTTTTGATTGCTTACCTTTGTCATCTCCGATTGTGATACCATTTTGAAGCACTATGTTTACATTCTGGTCCTCTTCATGCGGCTCAGACCTCATCATTTATAGGTTCTGAGTCAGGGGAGGCTGGAGTACTCCTTTATCGCGCAACCTCGCTATTAGTGTAGGGTAGTCCTCCATCTCATGATCAAATTTGGTATAGTATAAACATGATGCTCTCACCGGATTTGAACAATCATGGGCATATTGCCCTAGCCAGGATCTTGTAATGGGTTCTCGTGCAATCTCATTGCAATCTCCAAAGCTCCACCCTGGGTGGATAGCTTTTGTTATGATAGCGACATCCTTAAATGCAGTGTTAGTGATGCTATAGACCATGCATGGTGTTGTCCATCCATCAAGGTCATGTTGGCTTCGCAAATCGTACTTTTCAGTCTCTCGTCCAGATCCCATGGGGTCTCACCACGAAGCATCGCGATTTCCTTAAACCCGATAATCGATTGTGTCTTTGATTTTGTCTTGCTAAATTCCATGTTCAGCACGACCTAGATATCTGCGGTCCCTATGTTTTTATGGTCATTAGAATGCTTAATATACCACATTAGTGCACGATCCTGCAACATTCTTACCAGTGTTGGCTTCTTTATATTGTCATCCACGACTCCTTTTCCTTCCCATATAGCCTTTACTACAAACTAGAATTTGTCCAGATCTTTGTTCCCTACTCCTCTAAATATCGACAGTTTTATCACGCTCACCATATTGAGCTGTGGTGGTGGCAGAGGTGTTGTTGGTGGAGATAGGGGTGACGATGGTGAAACTTGTGGTGGTGTAGGTGGGGGTGGTATGCGTGGGATTTGCTGCCTTATCAGACTGATCATGCTTCTTGGAGAAACTTTCGCAAGCTCTTCCTCACTTTCTCGTTGCGACAAAATGAAGGGTATATTTTCTATTTTTGCACTACCTTAATTTCTGTAGATCCACCCACTTCACGTAGTCCCAAACATAAATTTATTCGCATAACCCGCTTTTCACACAATAGCATTTTGATCCAAGTGTTCAATGATTTAATGTACTTACCTCGTGCTCCCTTGAGGAAGTGACATTCCGCCTTGTTGTAGCTAACGGTCATATCTAGCATGAACTTAGTGATAAATCCTCCTATAATTCAATCGAGCCAATGGTCAACAACTCGTGCGATCTTATCTTCTAACGCTTCTAGTCTGCACAAAAATTCCAGAGTCCACACAATCGGTTTTTCGAGACTACACCTTCCCTGACTATCTTCAAGCTTCGCAGTCCACTCATACAACTCATAGGGGAAGGATGCAAAGAAAATTTCGTGGATTTCCATATATAAGTAGCGCTCTAACCACTGTTCCTTTGATACTCACAGAATCTTGTTTTCATGCGCCGCGTACTCGTGAATATTCCTGTCCAACCATCCTTCAATTTCTTTTTTTCTTGGATTCTAGTGACATGACATCAGAGATCCCTTATGAAAATCCTAGTCCTGGCAATGGAACCATTTGTTGGCTTGTTGGGGCCTAACCTAGGTTCATAGGTGATATAGCGAAACAAATTCCAGTACTACTTCCCCTTTCGGTAATAGTCCGTAGAGCATGGACTGAGGTCTCAGCCAAAGTAGTATGAGAGGGTGCTAGATCTAGGTTTCCGTACCCTGGAGATGTCTGATGGTTTCAAGTGGTGTGCGGTTCGACCCTGCACGTACGTCGCTACGCGCACTTACCCGTACCTCGCAACTTGAGATGTTTCCTTTGCACAGCCCTTCTCGAGGACCGAAAAATGCTATTATCCAAGTCCTTACTCGCAGCCCAATATTAGTTGATTAACTTAACTTATTTGAATGCTTTCAGTTATACTTAGCAATATTCACAATTCATATAAGTGTGCACAGTAAATAAACAGTATAATTGCCAATAACTTAAGAACAATACATGGAATTCAGATAAAACTTCTCTTTATTATTTTCTTCCCTTTGTTAAAGACTCAAATCTACCATGTGCACTCAACTGCAAGGGTCTGCGCACTTAGCTGTGGACTCTACTAGGCCTCTGCGCATTCAGCTGCAGAGCCTCTTCCTACTACTACGACTCAAGATACTTAGACTCTTGCTCTGTGCTTGCTATCTTATTCTATCCATCCATTGTATTACTTCATTGCCTTCCTTTACAACTTAGAGCCTCACTCTATTTATACAATCCCATGGTCCATGGACCATGGGTAGGCTAACACTACATTCAAAACTTAAGGTGGACAACCCTATGATTCTAACATACAATTTGCACTTTGCACTTGCAATTCGCGGAGTCTTTACAACAATAAAAAATCAAAACTTCAGCTTTGTGCCCCAAAACATGCTGTGGGGGAATTCCATGCCCAACACGTGGACCTTCCAAAATCCTGTGACATCCTGTCACAAGAAACACCATTAACCTTGAAAAGCACTCATGCAAGAATATAACTTGATGACTTGTTCCTTTTTCTTCTTCAAAGAAAAAAATGTTGCATCATGTGAACATCTCCATGTAATATTACATCTTGGCGTATAAACCATCGACTAAACACAAGTTGACAAAACATGCTTCTTCAAATAACTAATTTTTAAGTCAAGCAAAAGCATGTACAACAACTTGATAATTTACAACAAGAATTCCATATTCTCATGAAATAGTTCATCACATCTCCCTTTCATATTTGGAGACAAAATAAGATCTTCCAAGTCGATATAACATACATGTAACAATCAATCGACCACACAACCCAACATTCATGCATGTGAAAATGATCAATATTCTCAAGTTGACAACATACATGTTAACAAAGCAATCAACCAACACATGTCAATCACTCATGCATTTTCAAGCCCAATGAAACTATTAAATATTCCACTGTTCATAGATGTAAACTCTCATGCATGTATAACAATTCTCCACTCTCTCACAAGTACAATCACAAGTACAAGAATCCCACTGGCATGTACGAGTACTTAAAGAGCTGAAATGACCAAATTTGCTGTAATAAAGTGAGTCAACATAATCCACTTTCGAACACCTTCCTGGTGTAAACATGCAAGTTCAAGAATGCAACATGCATGCAAATTTGTAGTTGAAAATTGCCATCTTTGTTACATCTAAGTGAGTCAACATAAATCAATTTTTCCAACATCTTTCTTCATGCAATATGCAGCATACTTTCAGGAGAAAAGAAATGCATCCAAATAACAATGAAATGCATCATTAAGGAAATATTTGCATCAGTTATAAAAATAAATGCAAGGCCTTAATTGGTTAAGAAATCTAACCATCTCTTTACCAACCATTTCAATGGTGCTTCTTTTAGTTGCACTTCATCATGTGTATAATCCTAACCCACATCAATTATGGAATCCTCTTTTCCATTGTTACCAAAATCTCCCTCTACCTTCTTCAAATTTCGTGGATGACTTGTTGGATGGAAAGTCCAACACTTGTCTACAAGATGACCCTTCTTATGGAAATGAATGTAAAATAATTTCATCTTCTTTTCAACATGGTTTCCATTATCCAATGGACCTCTGAATTTCTATCTCTTTTGTTTTGAAAGTTTCTTGTGTATGGATATCCTCTTCCAACACCTCGAAATAGTATGGTTATTCAAACCGCAAAAGGAACATGTAAATTTTCTCCAAATCTTATGTAAAGATTTACCATGTTTACCATAATCAAAAGAAACTTGATTAAAGGCATATTTATACCTTGCATATTCACCTTTATCACCTTCCTGAAGAAGTGAATTTGATGAGGTAGTGGCTCTCTTCAAAATACCAACAATGGTTTCAATGACCTTAGAGCTTTCAAAGTCCTCTTGTTTGCCATTTCCACTATTTGCGTGCTTATGAGCATCTTCTTGCAAAGTGGGTATAAAATTTTGCATTCCTCATGAGCACAAACTTCACAAGCTTGAGGTAATGAACATGTAATGAAAGTCCTTCTTGGAATGCCTTCATGTGCCTCCTTCGCTTTGGAGCATTCTCCATCATGTTGTCCATAACCAAAACCCAAATACCTAGGCCTTTCCTCAACAACAATTGGCTCACCTATGTTTTGGAGATAATACTGAGAGAGGGGGGGGGTGAATCAGTATTATCAAATCAAACACTCTTTCATTTCCATACTTAGATTCATATATGGTACTTCAGTTAAGGGAACCTGCGTGTATACGCAACTGTGTCTAATGCAACTAGCATATATCCAGTAAACTTATGATTTAGTTAATACATTAAATTGTTGATCTCTAGTTAGTGCATGAGAACTTTATTAACCATATGAATAGTGAATAGGTGTAGTAAAACAGAATAGATCATCACACATAAGAAGCACACATGAACACCATGATGTAAGGTGGAAACCCAATGTGGGTGAAAACTACCTGCTGCAAGTCGTCTCTATCCTCTTTTTAATAA
Organism: Pinus tabuliformis; assembly: GCA_031772625.1. Classification (NCBI taxonomy): domain Eukaryota; kingdom Viridiplantae; phylum Streptophyta; class Pinopsida; order Pinales; family Pinaceae; genus Pinus; species Pinus tabuliformis. Next base: position 797,053,378 of record CM062817.1, read on the forward strand.
GAAACTTCTTTTAACAATATTTTTATACTGGTGCACTCTTATACTAGTACACAGGTTTCTACCTGCAGAAGGCTACAACCTTCTCTCGTTCTCCAGCTTCTCTTGGAAGGGAGCTGTAACCCCCTTAGCTCTTGTACTAGCCAATCCTTTTACTAGTACGTAGGTGTCGACCTACAAAATGCTCCAACCTTCACTCGTTTTCCAGCTGCTACTGGAAGGTAGCTACCACCCATTTAGCTCTTGTACTAGCTGATGTACTAGTACGTAGGTGCCAACCTACAGAAGGCTACAACCTTCTCTTTCTTCCTCTAGGTACCACGTTTCATAAATTTTCAGACTGGATACTCCTGAAGCCCAATGCCATAATCTGAAGGCCACGTTTCATCCAATTTTCATACTGGACCCATCAATATCATTGAAGCACACAATCAATCAACACCAACATCATCAATCTTTGAATCACCCAATACTGAATCACTGAAACCCTGTCAACAAACTGTAATCACCAGAACATAGAGCGGAACACAGAACTCTACAACAATGTTTAGATCTAACTGTATCATTAGAAATCATGCATCAGAGTACATATGCTACTTGGAAGAGCCGAACCAGCATGTATATGCAACTTAACCAAAGCGAACCAATGTATATGTCATTAATTACTTACTTATATCTTTGCTGCACTTCCTGACCTCAGACATAACCAGATCATTACATATACAAGGATAATACACATTTTAGCAAGCAGATCTAGTCCATCAGATCACATAAAGATAAGTCATTATGATCCTGATCCATTATAGATCTCATCCATCAACACTGAAGCTAAACATAATCAACCAATCTAAATACGCATAATACTAACACCAGTAAACAGTCACCAGAACTTAGACTTTGCATCAACTACCAAAACCACCTGTAACTTCAAATGTCATAGCGTATATGGTATACACTACTTAGATGTATCTAAGTTGTGTATGTACACGCTTTTATCAAAGTCAACCAGCGTATACATCTATAAATATTCATTCATGAGTTGCAGCTATTTCAAACTGAAGTTATATCCAAATCAGAACATTACATGCGTCAGTATACAGATCTAGAATAAGCATAATCAAACCATATAGAGATGATTCATTCCAAACCATTTGATCCTAATCTATCCTTAGATCTTGTTCTCCATCAACCGATGAGATTCCTCCTTAGCTCAGATCAAGCAAAGCATCATGAACCCATAACCTGCATACTAGATCTCATACATCATCAGATATTCAAGACTTTTTTTAGTGCCCTTGCCTAATGATCTTCTCCTCCTTTTATAGTCTTAGGCCTTACTCAAAACCATGGTCCAAAACCACTTAGAACCAATACCATGGACCCAATACCTGGGTTCAACACATCGGACGAGATACCATGGTCCAAAACCATAGGTCCAAATACCAAGGACTAAATACCATGGACCAAAACCCAATGTACACACCTTCCCTTGCATGAAAGTGCGTGTATACGTATATGCACCTTTTGGTCATCTAACCCGCGTGTATACATGGCTTTATCAAGGGGAACCTGCATATATCTCTTTTTCTTCATTCTGTGAGCCTGAACTGTGATCTATTATCTTAGTAAGTTGCCATCAAGGACAACACCTGTATCATAATGTCAACAATCTCCCCCTTTGGACTTGATGGCAAAGTTAACTTTCCATACTGAGAACTGTCATCTTAATGAGTTGTCATTGTACATTACATCTGAATTGCTTCCTTTGAGCTATCATGTATTCTGTCACATCTGATCTCTCTTTTGTAGATTCATCTAGTTATATATAAGTGAGATGTTCTGCTACAAGTGGGTTGCCATCAAGTAAAACACATGCATCATAATGCCAACACTATGCCTTGTGCATGTTTTCCTAACCCTTTACCTTCATAACCAATCTTCATCAATAATTTGGACCATATTCGTCTAGTGTGTCTTTCGAAAGCACCAAAACATTCATTTTGAGAGGAAATTGAAGATAACCTTGAATTGCATACCTCATGTTCATGCACATACATGCTAGGGTTTCCTTGGCATCATGGAGTTGAATCTCCATCTCATGCATCTTTTTAAGAAGCTCTTGCTTCTCCTCCTTCATGGCCATCAAATCTTGTTGAGGTATAGTGTTATACTTCCTATAGTCATTCATCTCTTACACCATATATCTCTCATGATTATAAGCTCTTGCAACATCTCTAAATCAAAGAGTCTTGCTAAGGAAGATGGATTAGAAAAATTACTTGTTTAAGTTTCCATCACACTTGTAATGCATCAAAAATCTTCACAAAGATTCAAAACATTTCTCAACAAAGAAGCATCTCAGACCGTCTCCCTTCTCTAGGTTACACACATAAACTTGCACACAGTTAAATTCTCATTGCACAAATAAAAAACCAATAGCTAATTTTTTAGCTAACCTTGACAAACCATCTCAGGGTTAAAATGAGCTAACTTGCTCTAATACCAACTTGATTTGAATGATTGGCAAACATGTTAATGATATCCAAGCTCCCTCATCAATATTAAAAATAAATGTGTTTAGGATCGTTTAAAATTAGCCAAAATGTGAGGAATTATGTGTCAAGTGGTGAGTGTATTTATGATAAATTTATGAGGTTAATTAGTTGTTTAAAACACATATGCAGTAGGTAAATGGTAGATAAGTAAAACACAACAACTCATAACACAAAGATGATAAAGGTCTGAGTTCACCCCTCCTGGGCTATATCTCCTTGGACCTGCTTCAATGGATAGGACCTCTTTGGATTAATGGTCAGTTCTGTGATTACATGCACCTATAGTGCTGCAATGGATTTTCAACCTTCTCCATTGGATTTAGAAGAACCAAAAACCCCAAAAATGACTATCTAAGCTCCGCAATTGGACTTTCGTTGATCTAGGCTTGACCACCTCCCCTGGTGGCCCTAGGCTTCCTTAAAATTCAACATAGAAAAATGACATACATAAGTGTCTTTATACCTCTATAACCTATTCCATTGTGTTCACAACATCCAAATAATCTAGGAATGACTCTTCTTGAACCAAAATTGGTCGAAATTTGCAAAAGTTGTGGTCTCTTCAGTTTTTCGTAGGAAAACTCCACCAAATATGGAGAAACTCGAGGTAGCCCTACCAAAATTGGAGCAGTGCTAGATTTATTGGGCTTGCTAAAACCACCACCAACTATCGGCTAGCACCCTTCGCATTAGCACTAGGTATTATGGCACCCATGGAACTGGAGTTGGTCCCCTCCTTCCCCAACCACTGCTTTCTACCTCTTTAAATAAAAAATGCATCCCTTGTTTATTAGGTTATATGGTGATGACATAGTGGTAAAGCGTGGGGCTTGTGTGGGTGAGGTTGCAGGTTTGACTACAGCAACCTGCCAAAACATTTTACAGGACCTTTAGGAGGGCACGTGGTGGCCTCCAGGCTTGCCACATGTCAGACTCTCACTAGTGCACCTCAAATGTCGTTGACCAACAACATGTTGATGCTTGTTGCAATCCGACTGAGCCACCTATCAAAATATTCTAGGAATATTCTAAGGAATATTCATTGGAATATTCCTTTTACTGACTGGGCTATACATATGCCTAGTGAGCATTGTAACCAAAATTTTGTCTATTTGACAAAGAAGTCAGAAGTCTCTATCTTTCTCATAAGAGCTCTGTTTTGAGTGAAACAAGTTGCATTGGGATCGTATCAATGAGGTAGATGCGGTCGTTCAGTTTTTGAGCTATTCTAAGCACTTTGATTTTTGAGCAAATTTTTTCCCCTAATCTTGATTCCGATCATACTATCAATTCATGTTTGGAATATTTTGAAGAAATTAGAGAAGCATCTCTCCTGGATGCAAAGAAAAGATGGAAAACCTCTCCCAGCAGTGTCAGAAACCTAGAACCCTCTGTTTATTGAAACTTTAAGGTAGCTGCAACTAGACTTTCCCATTATGGTAACATTGTCCTAAGTGAGGGTCCTACTTGGATTGGATGTCATTAAAAAATCCCTATCATTTGGTATCCTCCTGATCAGTATCATTGTAATTATGAGCTATCAGAATATTAGGAAGGTCGAGCCTTTGCAATACTTCAAAACAAAAATGTTTTTTGGGTCTACAAGGAAGAAACATATCTTACCTATTCTCTGACTCAGTTGCATCTTAATTATCTTATTGCACGAGGACATGAAAAAAGGTAATATGGGGAGTATGTTAGGTTGTGAAAAAGGTATGTATTTCCTTCTCATTTACTTTATTAATCATATGGTTTTGATGAATTTACTCTTGTCTTGAGCACATTCTTGGAAAAAGACCGTGAAAAGAAAACAAAAAGTAGTGTTGAACAAATTAGATGCTTTTAGTGTTACAAGCCTAAGGTTTTGCCTGTTTTATGCACAGGATGACTGGATTGGAAAACTATTGTTCCTTTTGGATAAGACAAGAAGGCCAAGAAAGGAATATTCCATTGTGAGGACCATGCTAAAGTTGGAGGCAAAATATGGGATTTATGTGGAAATCTGATTATTCAGCCAAGCAATCCTGAGGATCTTCTGATCCTCAAGATAAAATCTTATTTTTCTAACATTTAATAGAAGATATATAACACTAGTAAATTGAAAATAAAAATAAATTTTTGTAATCATTGTAAAATTCCGGCAAGGCTATGAATGCAGATTGAACCTTAAGGTTTGAAGTGATTTTGTAATTCCTTTTCTACAGTTAATGAAAGACTTAAGGTTTCACATTAAATTTGCTTATTGAGTTTCTATAGCAATTTCTTCTAGAGGACTTTGGCCCGGTTGTTGGAAGACTTACTGTTCATTTGTATTATGATTTTTATGATTTACTGTCAAGATTCGTATTGTTGTTCCCTCTACAAGTTGAGTTAGAGTAAATTTTATAGCTCGGTTAATATCATTTTTATAATATATAGGAAGTAAGTTTTGTATATGATTTTTGTTTCCTCTTAGTATATGCTTTCTCCAATTACTTCTAGCTTTGAATATTCCTCATGATTAGCATGATTTGAATAGTTTCCTTTAATACGTGTGGATTTGATTATTTAGTTTGATTTCCTTTTTGCCTTAGGATATTGGATTAAGATCTTTTCTTGAAATTAGTTTGCAATTGATTTATCTTTCCAATTTCCAATCATAGAATAATTATTGTTCTCCATTTTTAAGAGTTAGTGAGTTGATAAGCAATTGTTTATTTCTACAATGATTAGTTATTATTAATTACTTGCATTCCAATCTCTGATTGCTATCACATAGACAGTTCTTACAACCTTGAAATAGACAGATGAATCCCAAATTGACATATAAATGTAGGATTAAGATTTATTTAGAAATTCATCTTAGTGTAACAACAAATACATACATACATAAAACATTAGCATAAAATAATCACGATCCATGATGGCCCTGTCATATAACAACGTACTTACATACATATATTCTTATAACATTAGCATAAATAAATCATGATAACAACATAATTACTAAATATCATAAGGCCAAGGTTAAGTGGACTTCCTTTATTCATGCACAACAGGCATAATATTGAGAACAACAGTTCCCAAGTTAGCTAGGTATCTATTACCTTAAGCCCATTTAATTTAACTTTCTTGTTTCTTTCATCATGATTGTCCTGCCATCATCTATTTACACCAACGAACCCAGCTAGTCCAACTGGCTTTCATACTCTTGCCTTCAAGTTTCTTTATACATGCACCGATTTCATCTGAGTCTTACATTTTCTACCGGATTTCATTCAACTCTCTCCGATCTCCAATAAATTTCCTCATTCCCAACCAATTCCCAAGACTCAAAACATAAAACAAAAACACAAGAAGCAAATAAGAATAAAACCATGAAAACCAATAACAATAAAACATCACAAATAAAGTGGCATGGTCATGCACAAAACGCAAATAAAACTGCAATCAAGCACAACAAATCACCAAAAGGCCAAAAGCACAAGACTAACAACAGACACCATGACTCAATCTGCATGGTTCCCATTTCTTCCAAGGGAAAGCTCAACCTGAGCCTTATTCAAGATTTGATGGAAACCTCTCTTTTCCATGCAATCATCTCCATCATATTGCCATAAAATCATAACTGTTAGTGCATAAATAAATATAACAATGCTATGTTTACCTTACCTTGTTGTGCCAAGCACATTTCTTGTGACTGAACACATCCAAGCCATCTCTCAAGGGGCTCCAATTCCCTTGACATATCCACTTGTAACTAGAGACTAGCTAATATGCATGTCAAGTACATGTCCATGAATATAGCACATATCCACATAATTTCAAACAAATTAGGGTTAAGAAGACTTCCTATATGCAAAGAACTCATTCATTTGGAATTAGGGTTTCTAAACATAGCCAAAGGAATTCTTGCACAATTCCTTTCTTTTACCTTTTTTTAATTTGTCTCAGTTGAGGCTTACTATGTATTGTCACATCACCCAAATGTTAGTTATATAAACACATCAACTATTACCCTGTCATGTTAATACCAAGCATGTTTCCTACACTATTTACACAAGTCAAATACATGTTCCAAATATCAAGACAATCATATCTATTAATTTGAAATCAACCTTTACGAATATTAACAATCATGTCATAATCCATAGTTAATTCATAGTCATTATACATAATGCTACAACTATCACCTACTACACTCAAGTACATATCAATTGTCTCAACGCATATGTATCCGTACAATCATTTTAAAACAAGATCATTTGTTGATGAAATCTTATAGACACATACTCATATCATGTGATTAATCAAACATTCAACAAAAGATAGATGACATAATAGACATCAACACTCAAACACCAAATATACGATTTAAGAAACCAAATACCTTAATGTATCACAGGCGAGGCTATCTTGTCTGTACAATCAATCCATATTAGCATGATATAAGTTCACGACATATCAACTCAAATACAAATGGGCTCATGATACCCATAACAGTAACTAGATAACATGTTAACATCATAAGCCCATAAATAATTGTCATTCATACATAATAATCACATATGCATCATCAATCTAGATTAGTATGACATAATATCATACCTGAATAGCATAACCCTAACCATCTACATATCCCATTCCAATTTAGCATGATATATATAACATCAATATATTAATGTTATAATCCTAATCATAAAGTTAACGAACATATAACAACAATAAATTAACATATAACATGATCATCAATAATATATAACATTATCATCAATTTAATTTCCATATTACAATGACAAGTTAACTTACAACCTAATCATCAACAAAATATAACATAATCATCAAGTTATCTAATATATAACAACAATAGCAATGCACACAAGCACAAGTTACTACCCTTCATGAATATCTGACACATGTGCATATGACTACACTAATCAACTAGTATATATCATGTATGTAACCGTAACATCCATAGAATGAAAGGAATACACATAACCATACTCCATATAACAATCCTTAACCTACATACCTTCATGCCCAATATACAAACCTGTATGACGACATGCTCTTGCCTCGAGGTCCAATGTTGTAACTTCACTTGATGGTCTGCATCTCCTAGTTTACCTTATTCAACACATTTGCATTATAACATACCAATAGCATTGTGATAACCTAAAATGCATACAATGACCTGACAATGCGTGTCTGACCTACCATACATACATAACCATAACCATGAAAATGCATGCATAATAACATATAAACACTAACATGCATAAGAAATGCATATACAACCATACACTCGTGATGACACATTCTACAAAAACACCATCAACCTTCACATGGCGACATCACTACAACCATGATCAACACCATTCAATTGCAACAAGAACATGGACTACCTACATAAGGAACACATATGCAACTAATATGAATGCATGACTAACACACCACCCATCCATTCGAGGGGTGAACGATGCTTTGATAACACTCTGTAAAACCCTCCTCCCACATCTACGTAAGTAACTGGCCCAGCAGGGTAAACATGTGACAAGAGACAACTATGATCATATTCAACCTCCTATGTGACCTTAAGGAAATTGAATCAATGGAAACACAACACAAAGACCTTCCACATCAGCTATTGGACCCATGAGAACCATCCGAACACTTCAGGAATCTAGCCCCTAGGTCCCATTGAAGTTTTAGGCCTCCTGACCTCTAAACGCTCTCCTACTACAGGCCTGCAAGCATCTGCGAGGATCTGGACACTCTCATGCTATATGCATGCCAACGTAGCCAGTTTTTTAGGCCCAGAGCCTAGGTCGCTACCTAGAATTGAATAACATATTAACAACAGTAAAATAACAAGGAAACAATGATGCAAAATAAAATAGTTGAACAAGCCCTTAAATAGACCCCTACTAGCCGTGACAGGCATCTCATCAAACATATCACAAATATGTAATCTATTGGTGTAAACAACATATTTAAGCATATGGATCTCATACTTATCTAAGAATCGATAAGGACTATTGTTCCCTCTTATGATTTATTGCATTATCATATATTAGGTCATAAATACATTCTGCAGTCATTTACAAGTAAAAACATGATTAGATCCATACATAGTCATTGTCATAAAACACACGAAACCAAAATAATAGCAACAAAAATACCAATGAAATCACAACCATATGATCCACGTATAAATTAGTATAATACTCATAGAAATACAAGAATAAATTCCCTTTCATTAATGATGCAAAATCCAAACCCGGGATGGGACTACCACGTTTCACCTGATCATAGAATGACTAAGCCAAATCTCCCTTGAGCCATTCACCCCTATGCCATATTCCAAGCATGAATGTGGGACTTAAACCAAAATAACCCAACAAGGAAATCCTTGGGCTGAACCACCTCACCCTCATCAGTAAAAGCCACGCTTTACAGTAATCCATCCTGTATCACTAGGAAACCATAATAAACATGTAATAATAGTCTTTGCCATGATCTCCTCCTGATCATTAGGCCAAAAATGCATGGATGTCGCCACATTTCTCCACTTACACTGTAAGGAATTTTCGTGACTAATAGTCTCTCAGGATTTACCACAATCCAAACTCGGATCACTATGCCCTAAACCAAGACCCACTCTCTAGGATTTACCAAATATCCTGCCATTCACTTGCAAGGATTCTTAGGCCCACCGAGGCAACAAAATCTTGTCCCTACTACAACCCACAGTTTTGCTCAGGGGTCACTAGGCCAGTAGCTTTAGCATAATCCACAGTCTGGGTTTAGGGACCACTAGGCCATGTGTTCTATCATTTAGAGATCCACCTCAATCAACTTTGAATCCATCTAACAATCCACCTCAGCTAAAACATGAGTACCCCATCACACCATCACTATTCAAAAATGGCAAGGCTAGGTTGAAAACACCATCACACCTAGAAAAAATCATGACATAATGACAAAATAACCACATGCAATACTATGCATGTCAAATCTAGCAAGGTAAATACACATGAAAATTGATAATTGCAAAGAATCCTATTGTTTTTTCTTGATCGTACTCTTTGTTGCTTACTCTTTACTTCCTCTTGCCTTCTTTTCCTTTCTTGATCAAACACAAATCCTAAGCAGAAGCTTGCCAATTGATCCTAAAAATCCTTTTTATTAATGAGGCCTCTATTTTTTCCATTTTCCATTATTTTCCTTCAATTTCCTCCTCTCACGCAACTTGTGACCTTTCACCTTTATTTTCTTGTAATTTCCATTATTTTCATAAACAAATGTGCCAAAAATGACATTTTTCCTTTTTAAAGCCTTAGCCTTAGCCTTTGCAAATTTCCTTAGCCATAATAACCGAAGTGAACACCCATTAGGATGTCTTTCCCACCATTCATCTTGGAATATGTGTCCCATCACCATGGCCTTACATATTTTTACATGAATTTTTTGCCAGGGTTGTTACACTAGTCCCCTCTATTGCTTGGTAGGAACCAACCTACAAAAGACACTTATCCCATCTCCGCTATATTATGGGCACCAACCTATCCAATCATTTTTTTTGAATTTTCAAACTCAGTTTGATATGGTTCTCCTTCTAGATTTCTTATGCTTCTACCTTATACTCAGTACTCTACTAAGAATTCTTATAGATTCCTTCTACACACCTATGCACTCTTCTATTTTCTCTGTTAAGAATACATTCTTAATTTTCCATGCCATACATAAACCTATGCACCATAGAGCCACTATCACCACTTATACTTACAATCTACACACTTGTTCTACTTCACATCTCTCTCTCTTTCTGGCTCATTTACTAGATCTACAATTTCCAGGCAATTTTTTAAGATTTAAACATTTTCCTATATATAGTATTGTAGGTTACTATTCTTGTTTGAAAGTTAATACCCATAGAATGTAGGTGAATATTTAATAAAAAACATGTAATTTACTATTAAAATTAGTAAATTTCTAGAAAATATCATCAATTTAATCATATATATGTAAAAAATAGGTAAATTTTTAACCAAATTGGTGAATTTTTTTTGGGAAAATGTTTAAAGAATAACCCATTTGCGAAATTATACCCCTAAAATTTTCCCTAATAATTTCATGGCGTGGTCGACATCTAATCTAGATAAAAAATTATTCTTCTTCTAGAAATTAGGTTTGGATGACCTCGATTTCTTTTCATATCTCCTTTTTCTCCTTGGGGTCTTATCTTTCCATCCACAAAGCTTTTTAATATAAGCATGATTTAACCATATATGATATCCATATCTAGATCCAAATGGTTATAATGGTTTGTTGGATATTTGAATTCTTGACATAACCAAATTAGGAATTCCATCTCTAAGAGATTAAAATTTAATTTTATATGATTATATGACTAGATATTGGGACCACGTTCTTATAATGGTTCTTTTCCATTGTATTAAAAAATCCAAGTTCACAATTTTATAACTAGATACCCTTGATTTTTCTTATTTATCTTTGGCTCGAAGTTCTTTGACATTTAACACCTTATGACCTAGGACTAAGACAACATGCTTAAATGTCTTCTCAATTATGGCCAACAATCGATGCTTATAACTAGTTGATGTTGTTGTATGGGCTGATCCTCAGATGCCTAGATATATTTTTACACATAACCATGATTTTGGAACATTAACAAAACATATTTTTCAATTCATATGTATATCAAGTCCATTTGTTTGTGTTTATTTGGTTCACACAACATATGCTAGATAAGATGGATAATAATGTGGAACCATGTCCCACTAGAGCTTTGACTCTTGACTTTGGTCAAATTTAGAATTGATACCTCGACAATTAACTTTTCACATACACCTATAGATTTCTACCTATGTTCCAACTATACTAAATAATGAATCAAATATATCTAGCATTTGTCTTTATCTATGAAGAATCTGAATGAACCAATGAACGCGCACATCACCGAATGGACAAATAGCTTGGAATTTAGGCCTTTAACTATTTTGGGGAAATTTTCCTCATTTATTTCCATTTTTTCTAAAAAATAAATACACAAGAAACCTTTTCTAAATTATAACCCTAATACAAATCCTGAGACTTCCACGTGGTCTGCCAAATCATCCATGTAAGCCACATGGTGTTTCCTATTGTTGCCACATGTTCGTACCTACCACTTGCCACCTACCACCTTCCATGTGTCAATTTCCACATGTCATCTTGGACACCCAAAACGACCAAAAATAGGTTCCATGTGTCACTTCATATGACTATAGCATCATCCCACTTCTAGTTTGCACCACTTGTATTACCACTTCATGTTGCCACCTATTTAGGGTCCACCTACATGCTTGGACTAGGAAATATAATATATGGCATTTCTTAGTAGATTATCTTAGTACATACCAAAGTTTTGAAATTCCTAGATACCTAGGGAGAGGCTAGGATTAATTGTGGTGTAGATATATTGGGGGTATGGTTATTCAAATTCCCTGAGACCTTGGTGGAACATTGTCGCTTTAGAGAAACTTTTCTCATATTTCCTTGGGAGTTTGGATAAGTGACATATACCATGTATAATACCTTTGACATGCCTATCTATCCAAAAATGTTGCATGTTCATTTGATTAGGACAACTGAAGGTGAAATTCCTGCAAAACTAGGCTACCCAACTAACTACATTTATGAACTACAACCTTCACTTCAATCATGAATGCTCAACAAGATCACCCTAACGTCGATATCCCTTCACATCAATGATTGTTCTTGACATAAATGAAAACAAATTCAACATGGTATCAACATGTTGTTGTGCTTACAAACTTCTGTATATGCTACATAAGTCAGGGGATATATGATAGCTTATAAATACTAAGCTAGCCTTATGGTCATATGTTTGATGAAATATTTTATTACAAATTTTAGGATTTACTTCCAAGTTTCAATTTATTATTTTTGTTAAGGGTGGACTCAATTAAACTCAATTTTATTTGGGTCTATGCTTAGCACAACCTTCAATGTGTTCTAGTTGAACTATGATTATGTACATTTGTTTGTACCACTTTGCTTTTTAGCACATAATTGGGAAAACAATATTTCTAAGCCTAATTGATGCAACTTCATATATATAAGCATATATAACATTGTATTATTTTCTTATCATTTTCTTTATTAAATCACGACTCAACTAATGATGCATTATTTATTGTTTCTAATTGAATGCAAAGAAACACTAATTAATTACAATGATATTTTATTGAATGATAGTGGGAATTCATCTAAGGTTATGAATAAAAGTGAGCATTCATCTAAGGTTATACCGAGAGACTAAATATATCTACACCTAATAGGCCCCTTTTTGGTACATTGGAGCATAAGATGTTATGTTTTGTATTACCTATTAACCCCAACTCCATTTCAATAGTTTATAACAAAGTAGATTTAATTTTTTCAACTAGAGTGTCAATACATCTACTTGACAGTGTTGTGTTTAGTCAATTTAGTATGTCCTAAATTGCTACATTAATTATCAATCTGGGAGTCATAAACTGATGAAGTGTGGCGCACTATATGTGCAAGGAAACCTCTTTCTTACTTTTTATTGTTTTCAATTTTATCTTGTTTTCGGGGGTTTTATGTTGGGTTGTCTCCTAATGCAAATGGAAATCCTATTCCTCAGTTTTAAGAATACTTTAGAAGGCAATTTTGGGTATAGATTTTAATGAAATTATGTCCTTTATGATGACTTCCAGAACTTAACACTTCAGAGGATCTCAAAACATTCTACTGATGAAATTAATACTTGAACAAGAATGTAAATGTGCAGCCAAACAAGAATGTAAATGTGTAGCTATTTAAATCAAACACATTATGAACTGAGGAATTTAGACTTCTGTGATCCATAATATTGTAAGAAAATCTTTGGCAAAATCACATAACGAATCTTTTGTCGACGCGTTTCGAACCAACCAGTGTGGTTCATCGTCAGGACAAGTTGAAGAACCAATCCAGAAATCTCTATCTCTGTTGCTCATCTAAATACATAAATAAAGGTTAAGCTATTGCATTCAAACAAATCAAAAACTGAAAACTTATAAAAGTAAAACCAATTCACTTCATTTGTAGCCCGATAGCTCACCAAGTAGATTTTTGGGGTTAAGCCATGGCTCTGGAGATAACGTCAATAACATGAGGAATTGATATCTAAATTATCTACTTGCAAATAAAAATAAAATCAAGTCTCTTCACTTATAGTCCGATAGCTCGCCAAGTAGCTTTTTCGGATTAAGCCATGGCTCTAGAGATAACATGAAATGACATGAAGAATTTGATATTTAAACTAATTGTCAACAGAAAATGAATAAGACTGAAATCAAAGCATAACTGAAATTGAAAGCTAAGAAAAACAAAGTTAGCAGAGAGGAAAATCTCATGTCAATAATTATTGCAAAAATTGTATGAAAATGCCCGGGCCTATCCTAACCTAAAGCACACTGATCAGCGTTAGCACAAATATACAATGCTTTGAAAATCATGTACAAGAATGAAACATTAGCATTATAACTGAAATGTGAAATATAGACAAGTGCACAAACTACGAATATTTACAATGGAAATAAAACAATAGCACATGAAAACTTTACAGAAATAAAAGAACGAAACCTTAGCCAGCAGGGACCCTCTGCACGGCCTTGGTTAACACGCTGTCAATCCGAGATTATACTCACGTAGTCATATAAAATAGAGTTTTATTGTATTGCAAAATAGAGGAAGGATCCTCTCGTTACAACAACAAGACCAGTGTCATGGCGCAATACATAAACTTAACAGCAAAATTACATCAACAAAAACTAACCCTACATGCGTTTGCAAACGTGTTATTTATAAGGGAAATTACATAACTATTTTTCCTATGGAACTACTTCAGCAAAAGACACATTAAAAGACAGCATCCGTGAGCTTAGCATGATGGTTTCCAAGATCATTCAATCTACCAAAAGGTGGCTATTGGATTTGCATCATGGAGGCAGTCTACAACTGTTAAAATGAACCCACGGATCTAGGAACAGTCTTGGATCCTTCACGCATTGAAAAATAGAGACCTGCTTGCCGTAGAACTCCTCGTTGACCACCCTTTGACCAAGGCTTTCCTTTACGAATCTGGCTAAACCAATAGGACCTGTTCCATGTCCGGGCCATTTCTAAACTGCCTGCGTGCCTCGTTTTGCTTGATGACACCTGTAACCTAGAGATCAACAAAAACAACTGTGGAAAGTCGAGTCAGCTGCGGAAAGTGGCTGCATTCCACAGCTGATGAGAAAAATCTAAGTCAAATAGCAAACAAAAAAACATAGTTAGAAAACCACTTAAATTTACTCTCAAAATCAATATGTAATGATTTTTGATAGCTTCTGAGGCACTGGTGAGAGGAAAAAGTCTAGAAAAGTGTGTAGAAGAGGTGTAGTTTCAGGGCTTAACATACCCCCACTATGAAGGTGTTGCATGTCCTCATGAAATCAAAACTTTGATCATCCTCCCTTCAGTTCATGTGTTCTGAGACCTCTGCTAACACATCCAACCTTCTTTTCTTCTTTCTTGGGACCACTGTCATCCTAAGCTTTCTCATTAAGCACTTGAATCTGAGGTTGATGAGAGATCTGCTCAACCTCCTGCTCTTTTTCTTTAATTTTCCATATTTCTTCTGCTACAGCCCAAGATGCAACATGGTGTTGTCATGAATAATCTTATCCAACCTACTCTATTCTTTCGATGTTTCATTTTCTCTTTTGATGTGTCTATTTAGGACCTCTAGTTCAAAAACTTCCTGTTTTAGTGATTGGATTAGAGCTTCTTGGGCTATATTAGGCTGGGCAGATGAAGTGCCTTGATCTGTGGCAGTCTTCTCCAACATCTCAATATAATCATACATTTCTTGCTGGGTTGGATCTATCTCAGGTGTAGTCTTTCTTGGGTTGTCCCCAAAATCTGGTTGAGAAGGATTAATCTCAAAATCTTGCTGAGAAGGACTGATCTCAAAATTTGGTTGAGGAATAGGAGTATGGTGTGGGCTACGGCCAGGAGGGATTGCTGGAGGCTGTTCCGGTGTTTCCCCTCCTAAATCAATGAAGTGGGGCCCTTTAGTTTGTACTTTCCTTAGTTTCCCTTTAAGTCTGGAGCTCCTCCTTAGATTTTGTGAGCTAGTGTCTTCTTTCTCCAAACTCTGTTTTTCGTTCCCTTTCCTCTTTGCTGCATCTGATTGTTCTTGAAGGTAAACTAGTATTTTAGAAAGTATTTGGTGGTTCTCTTCTGAGGAAGGTTCTGGGGTTTGATAAACAACTTCAATATTTCTTTTCCCCTTTAATTTTCTTTGCTTCCTAACCTCAATTCTTTCCTTCCTACTTTTAGACAACTTCTCTTCCTTATTAGTTTATTTAACTATGTTAGTAGGATTGTCTTGAATTTTCACATTTGTTTTCCTTCTCCTACTTTTCCTTGCTGAGCTACTCTTGGGTGGTTCAGGTGGATCTTGAAATAAGTTTCTAGCCAAAAATTGTTCCCAGGTGTCCTTCTTTTCCTTCAATTGGTTTTCAATCAAAATTTTTACAAGGCCATGATGGTACAGGTGGGGTTCTATGTCCTCCAGATTCTTTTGTACAACTATGGACATCTTTTTCGGGCTATTCAATAAAAATTAAGGCAAATTTATCGTTTTATTTTCTAGAAAATTCATTAGCAATTGGGTGTGGTACATATACATGGACCCAAACCGTCCTTCACATGTAATAAACTTCTGGATTATCAACAATAGACTAGCCCACTTTTCTTCTAAAGCAGAGACAGGGGTTCCACGTTTGAAAATAGTTATATCCATACCTGGATTGCGTAAGATAACACTTCGGGCCCTCTCATCAAAGCTTTTGTTTTTGAACCACCATTTCCCCTCCTGTGGCAGTTTCTTTGTTGTAGCAATAGATGCCTCTGTAACTGAAAATTTAAGGTCTCCAACCTCAACTTCCACGCCATTAAAAGACCTTGCAAATGTCTTCATAACTTCTTTATTCTAGCCTCTAAATTTCTGGATGAACTATAGCCACCGTGCCTTCCTTAGTATGCTTTTCAATTGTGGATACCCCTCCATGAATTTGGGCCCTTTTGATTCTGTTCTTAGCAAAAGACCCATTCCTTCCTCCTACCTTAAAATACGTCTGGGTGAGTAATGAATTGACGAAGGTGAAACAGCTGCGTTAGTGGGGAATGGAGAAGGTTTGTGGAGAAAAAAACCAGTAATCGTAAACGAAAGAGCAAAGATAAGTAATGAGAATGACTTCACAAGGATGTAAATAGGCCGAAAATAACAAATGGGATAGTATGGGAATAGAGTGAGCTTAGCTTTTGAGATAGAAGGTTGTGGAATAGGCATGAGCACGTTCTCAAAATGGTTGCAGATTTGTGCGGTGGGATAGAGCTGTGATCAAATAGATTACGTCCTCCTAATTACCTGGTTCAGTAGGTGGAATGCCAACATACAAATAAACACGAGTTAAATTCGGAGGCAGATCATGAGACTGTTACAAATTAATGCAGGGTTCATGGAGGAATCATCTAAAGGTCATGGAGTAGCTATGGAAGCTATCAATGCTAATCATTACACATAATGGAGCCGTGGTTTCATAACTATATAAAATGTGCTTTAAAATGCTATTTGAAATGAATTTTGCTTACCTTAGAATTTTACCACTTCCGCTCACTGACCTTTGATTGGCTGCTTCCTGTTGGTACTTTAGGTGTTTTATATCTTCAACATATCTTCCTTTGTCATACCTGCATTTGGTTCCCATCATTATTTGGCTAACATCTGACTGTCAGTGCTGGATAACAGAGTGTTAGCTGCGGAATCAGTTTCTGGCTGTGGAAACTAAATTCAGCTGTAGAAACTAACACAGTGAACATATGACTGAATGGAGATGGATGGAAATGAATGATGGTTGAATGATGTATAAAAACTGGTCATAAAAGGAATTTTATTGGTGGAATGAGATGATGAAATGAAATGGAGTGAAGTGAAATGAAGTGAAATGACATGAAACTTTGAACAAAATGAGGAAAGATTTTTTTTGAAAATATAGGGCGTCAGAAGTTTTTGATTTTCGCCCTGTATTTTCTATATAAGACTGCCAATCAGTGATTGGTTTTTAGGCTTATATATTTTTTTTTACTTTTTATTTTAACAGAAAGAACAAAGACTAGGCTGGTGGAGAAGAAGGATTATTCTTCACCAGCCTTATTGCAAAATTATCTGGAAAGATTTTGACAAATTCCTCCTTTGAGAGTGGATTATGATAGATCTTTAATCTGTGGCCATTCACAATAAGAGGAGTTTGATGTTCATCAATGGTTTTGATTCTTACCGCTCCATTGCTAAGGATTTTTCAATCTCATATGGTCCAAGTCAAAGAGTCTGAAATTTACCTTTGAAATATTTAAACTTGGAATCAAATAGCAATGCCCAATCTCCTTCTTGAAACTTTTTCTCCTTGATGTATTTGTCATGCCACTTAGCTCTTTGATATTTAACTAGATCAGTTCTTAGGATTGCTACTTTTCTGATCTCATCTAGTTCATTCAACTACTCCATTCTATGCCTTTGGGCTTCTGATAGATCCATTCCCAATTGAACTACCATCTTGAAGGTTATAACTTGGAACTCAATGGGGAGCATAACTTCTTTCCCATAAACAAGTTCATAGGGACAATGTCCTGTTGTATTCCTCCATGTAGTTCTATAGGCCCATAAGGCTTCAGGAAGCCTTTCTACCCAATCTCTTCTGTGTAGATGAACAGTCTTGGTAATGATGCCTTCAAGAACTTTGTATGTAGACTCCACTTGACCATTTGCTTGCGGATGGTAAGGAGTAGATTTTTTGTGCTTGACCTTGTATTCTTCCATCAGCTTCTCGACCAGTTTGGATGTGAATTGACCTCCCTGACCTATCACAATTTCTTTTGGAACACCAAAGCGAGTAAAAATATCCTCATAAAGAAAAATAACAACTGAATGCTCAGTAGCAGAAAATAATGCTTTGGCTTCTACCCATTTAGTGACATAATCAGTACATACCAATATATACTTTCTTTATTTGGATGGTGGGTTAATAGGTCCAATGAAATATAAAGCTCATTTTTCAAAGGGTTCAATGAGTACCTGTGGTTGTAATGGCATTTCATTTGAGAGGGTAGGTTTCCCTACTCTTTGGCAGCTATCACATCTTTTGACATATTGTTTTGCATATTTGAAGAGGGATGGCCAATAATATCCTAAAGAGAGGATTTTATAGGCTATCATTTTGTCAATAAAGTGTCTTTCACATGGTTCATCATGACATGCTTTGAGAATATCAGGCATCTCATCTTCCCTAACTCATCTTCTGATCACAAGATCTAGCCCTGTTTTAAACAATTCGTTAGAAATCCATGAATACTTTGAACTCTCCTGAATAATATTTCTTCTTTCACCAGGAAATAAATGTGGAGGTAGTTTCCCTGTAACCAAATAGTTAGCTATATCTACATACTAAGGTGTTAGTAGTTATTGCAAATAAATATTCATCAGGAAACTTATCCTCTACAGGAGAATGTTCTTTAGTATTCTGAATCCTAGACAAGAAATCAGCTACTGTGTTTTGTTTCCCTGGTCTATCTAACACAGTAATATTGAATTCTTGTAAAAGTAGGAGCCACCTTGTAACTCTGCCATTAGTAATGGGTTTGTTCATTAGATATCTAATTGGAGAATGATCAGTATGAATAAAAGTTTCATAGCCTGTTATATAATGTCTAAACTTAGTGATTGCATGAACAACAGCTAAGAACTCTTTTTCGTTCACAGTATAGTTCAACTCAGCAGGAGTTAAATTTTTACTGGTATAGTAAATGGCATAAGGAACTAAACCTTTATGTCCCAATACGGCCCCTAGAGCTGTATCTGAAGCATCTGTAGAAATATGGAAAGGGAGTTTCCAATTTGGTCCTCTCAAGATAGGCGCTTCAGATATTCTTGTTTTCAAAGTTTCAAATGTTGATTGGAAATCAGGACCCCATTTTAATTCATAGTCTTTTGTAAGCAGTTTGAAGAGTGGAGATGCTATTTTGGTGAAGTTTTCTATAAATCTTCTATAATATCCAGTAAATCCCAGAAAACTTCTAACATCTTTTTGACAATTTTGAATAGGTAACTTGGAGATGACTTCAACTTTTGATCTATCAACTTTAATCCCATCCCCTAAAATATGATGTCCCGAAACAATGCCTTCAATAAACATCATAAAGAATTTTTCATGGCTTAGTGAAAGGTTTGTTTCTTTACATCCTATAAGGAATTTTTCCAAATTTTCTAATGCCTCTTCAATGAATCACCATAAAATGTAAAATCATCCATATAAACCTCTACACAATCATGGATTAGATCAGAAAATGTTGCAGGTGCATTACATAATCCAAAATTGAAGCACTTGATAAGCATAAGTTCTCCCTGGACAGGTAAATGTGGTCTTATCCTGATCTTCAGGTGCTTCCTGAATTTGATTATAACCACTAAAACCATCCATAAATGAAAAGTACTTTTTGCCTGCTAATGTATCTAATACTTGATCGATAAAGGGCAAGGGAAAGTGATCCTTCAAAGTTGTTTTATTCAATTCCCTGTAATCAATGCATACCTTCCATTTACCATTCTTTTTGGGTACTATAACCAAAGAGAAACCCATCGACTATCTGAAATTGGGTAAATGAAATCTACATTGAGTAGTTTTTGGAGCTCTTCTTTCACTATCTCCCTAAGATTTGGATTCATCCCTCTCTGAGGTTTTATGATTGGTCTACTATTTTCCTTGATATAGATATGATGGATGCAAGTCTTAGGGTAAATACCTTTCATATTAGTATACTCCCATGCAAATGCAGTAGAATGTTTTTGCAAGATTTTGATTAGCTCTTCCTGTTGTGACTTTTCCAAATTTTTGTTGATATTCAACGTTTTACCTAGAAAAATTTCAATGGTAGAGCTACCAAAATATTCCATAGAGTAAAGAGACATTTGCCTTGATGATAGATATTCAATATCAGAATCTAACTAAAATTGTGTTTTCATATTCTGAAGATGTTTCGAAGTTTTCTAATGTGTTCAAAATTTGACTATCTTCACTAATTTCAGAGACAGTAAAGACAGGTTGTATAATATCTTCATCGTCAACCCATTCATTGTCTCCTACTTTTGTAATTGCCTTTGCTGGAGGATACAATTTGAATTTTTTTGTTGAAATACCATCAGAAATGTACATACCACCAGATCTACAACTAATGAAAGCATCAGTTGTGCCTAGCCAAGGTCTTCATAAGATCAGTGGATGTCCTACTAAATTACTCTCGGGAGTCAAAATCATGAAATCTATTGGATACTCTCAAGAATATAAGGAGACTGAAATATCTTCTAGTACACCATCTGGTTTGATTATTGATCTATCTGCAAGTTGCAATAAGGTGGATGTAAAAATAAGATTAGGAAGTTTAAGCTGTTCCATAGTTTGTCTACTCAAAATATTGATAGCAGCCCCTAAGTCAATCAAATTGTTTGGAATTTCTATCCCATTTATACGTGTTTTGACAATTGGACTACCTGGATCTACATACTTCTGCATGGTAATTTTTCGCATCATGATCTCTGCAGTTTTTCCTACCAGGTGGATTCTTCTTGTGTCTCTTGGTTTCCTTCCTGGTCTTTTAAGACTCAGCTCCTTTATTGTTTTCACTAGAATAGGAATCTCTCGAATGGCTTGTAGCAAGGGAATCTTGATACAGACATTCTTTAATTCATCTAGAAAATCATAGTCAGGCAACAAGATTTGTTTTTCCACCCCTTTATCAATTTGTAATCTTTCAGGGAAAGGAGGCGTGGATGAAGATGCAGGTTGCTCAACTATAGGAGTTGTGGGGTTTGACTCTTTTTCTTTTTCTTTTTGAATGGTTGGGTTTTGAAGAGATGCTTCCTCAAAACCTTTATTGACTTTAAGAGAATCCTCCTCAGAGGTACCTTGTTCTTGAACATCTATAGAAGGTTTTTCTAAAACTCTACCAGATCTAAGTTGAACATCATTAGGAGGAACAATCATATAGGTAGGAAATTGTTGTCCTTCTACCATGTAAGCATTCTGAGGATTTTTGTTGTTGGGATTTGGCAATGGCTGGGCTGGTAGTTGATTTGTATTTTGCTAAAATGGAAGCAAGAGTTGAGAATTTGGATTTTGTTGAGAAGTTTGTTTTTGTGGGAATGGCAATGAAAGTTGTGGGTTTTGATTTGGGATTGGTGGATTTTGTTGATTTGGAAAAGATGGAGGATATTCATAAAATTGAGCAAATCTTCCATAAGGATTTTTCATCCCTTGTGCCCATGACTGGTATGGATTTTGAGATTGGGGCCAAGGTTGTTGTGAAGAATTCCAATTTGGCGGGAGCTGAAAGTTCATAGGATTCTTAAATCCTTGTTTTTTTTCCCTTGCCATGGTCTTCTTGAAACAAAACAAAGGGACTCTACTGAATTTGGATCTTCCTGAAAGACAGCTTTGAGCCCAGGAATTGAAGGACAATCCTTGGTCTCATGATTTTTTGAGCAAATCATACATGTTTCTACAACTTTTGCATCCAAGGGGAATTCCCTTAGAGCATGTTTCTTTCTACATTTTGGACAAAAGATGGCCAAGGCATCAGCTTCTACTTTTTGCTTGTTTTGTATTTTAAGGGTGTCTAGTTGTTCACTAAGGCTCCCTAGAATATCAGTTTTGAACTCATCAAGCATATTTCCAATCTTTGCCCTACTTACTGATCCAGTTGCGGATTTGTTTGCTCTAATAAGAGAAGGATCTCTTGGCCCTTTTCTAGTTTTAGAGTTTCCTCTTGAGAGATGGACACATAGTTCTGCTATGTCATGAAGTGGAAGTTGAGAAATATCTCCCTTCCCCATCATGTTTAAAATATCTATCCATTCATCTCTAATGGCTTTCAATAGAAGGGCTTTCAAGTTTTCCTCATCTAAATTACTCATTTTCTCTCTCTTTAAGTTGTATTGAAATCTTTCAAGTAAATCCTCCAAGTTTTCATCTTCTCTTTGCATCATCTTGAATACCTCATCCTTATGATTGGTGGGCATACAATAATCCAGATATCTATCCAAAAATGTTTGTTTCATATCATTCCAAGTCCTAATAGATTGAGTGACTAATCCCATGAACCATTTCAAAGCAGCTCCTTTCAATGTTGTTGTAGGGAAAAGTATTCGACTCGGATGACCCTATCCCACTCTAAGGGTGATAGTTCCTTAGCAACAACTGTAAAACAAACTACTTAAGGTTTACTTCTTTATGAAAGCAAAAGAGAATGGAGAAAAGCACTAACCGTTGCCTTGCGCTTAATGTCGAATCCAAACTCTTCTCTTTGGCCGCTTGCTCCTAGCTCCCTATTCTTTTGCTTGCCCAGCTACGATGAGATCCTGCAAAATAACAAAGAAGGAAACTACAAGAGGCATGCAATCATAACTGGTTCATGGATTAGTGTAAACCAAACATGTAATCATCACAATATATTATTGAAACAAAAGCACATAGAAGAACCTCAATAGCTTTTATTAATGAAGAAGTAAAGGTTCTGAGAGTATTACAACCATTGAAGGCTCCAACCCAGCAACACCTCCCAGCAGAAAGAATTTCTCCTCTTCACCTCTCTCAAACAATCACCCATTAGTTCTATAGTGAAACCAACAGCATATCATTACTTTGCACAAAATTCCAACCTCCTGAGCTCATAGGAGAGAGCTCAATATATAGATGAATTGAGAAAGGATGAGTCAGCTTGCAACTGATGTGTAGCTACCTTGTGTCCTCTCTCTCTTCAGTTAATCTTTAGTTGATCTTCAGTTCTTGAGTCCACTTGGAGAACCTTGCTTCCACTTGGAGAAACAGAGCCTCTGACTCATCACAAGGCGAAATACCTGATCCAAGTGTCATTTTTGGAAGATTCCAGAGCAATGACTCAGTGTGCCACTTGTCCCATCTCGCTCAGCGTAGGTGGACTTTGTTCCACTTGCTTTGCAACGCAGGTACACCATGGAGCAACTGAGTTTCAGCGCAGAAACCTAGTGGAGCACCTGCTTTGATTTCAGGATTGCTTGTTTTTGAGTGTTTTCAGGTGGAGAACTGATCTGAGAGCTGTTGGTTTGCTGACCTTGTCCCTCTAGGGGTAGGAACATCATGTTTAGGGAACTTTGGATCCCTTGGATTATTGACAATTCATGCTTGTTGCTGTAAGGCACAAATTTGTCTATAACAGATGCCCCCTAAAGTATGAGGTCGTTTATCGGGTGAAATGCTTTATTGAGAGGATCTGAAGTTCATTCAATCTGCTGAGAAGTGTCCTGTAATAAGATACAATACGATACATTATTTTTCATACATTTTCATGATCTAGCTGAGGCGGGCATTCCCATGCTCAGCTTTATAAATACATTTTGGTACATAGAACAGACGATCGTCTGATTGTAGACTGATAATTCTCTGTTGTAATTATCATCCTTTGAGAAGGATGATCATCTGCTGCAATGATGTACATATCAAATGTCTTTATATCCTGAATATATATCGCAGCCCGGATGGATGAAACTAGATTCGGGGTCTTCAATCTCTTCCGATCTTCACTCGATGTACAAGTCGATCCACGTGAGAATTTCTTGAAGTCGAACATGGAAAGACATCGCTTGATTACCGGCCAATAATGTAAACCGTTAACAAGCGCGAGAGGAATCACCGATAAGGATGATGACCCTCAAGGTACAGCAGTACAATTCACATGGTGGGAATAAAGGACTTGGCGTCGACCACCATGCAAAATCCTCTGGTCGAAGGTCATTGATGTATACCTGTCGCCGGAAGTGAGAAACTTGCCATTGAGGCATGCAAGCTTCAAAGTACTGAAGGGGTTGTTCCTAGATCAACTCCTTGGATAATGAGCTGATGTCGACAAGGAGTGATCCGTCAAAGGAGGGCCTTAATGAATCCCACATCAGTGACACGGAACGGAGCTAGTGATTGTGATGAGGTGAAAACAAACTGTGATGTATGATTCAGGGTGGCGGTCATGAAGTGGATGAAGGATAATGTATGGTAGTGGATGGGACACGGTTGACTCTTTGCAGAACCACATCTCTTGAACATATAACGACGCTGATGTGATGGATCGGTAGCATTACCCCAATTGTGGATGGTGTGGCGAGGACCATGGTTATGAGACCGGTGAATGAAACAACCCAACCCGATGTGATGCGGAGGACAAAGTGTCATGTTCAAGAGTGACTTGCTACCATTAATGCTGTGAAGTTCTCCCAATTTTTCCCCAGTCATTGCTGACCAGTACCTCTTTATTTTTGTCAAGCTTGAGGAGGATAACATATGCTTGTTCTATAACCTGCCCTTCGGGCAAGCCCATCGCTATGTTTTAACGAGCCTAGCGATAGGGAAACTCGTTCTCGTCTAAAGACAAGTTTGTCGCTATTTAATCATTTTAACGAGTCTAACGACAAGGAAAACTCGGTTCTTTTCATTTTTAGAGAGTCTGAAAAGGTACGGAAAGTTAACTCCAAAATTCCTTTTTCGTCTTCTAATCCCTTAAGTCCGAAAAAGTATAAAACAATACAAAAGGGATGAATTTTCGATTGCTTTAACGAGCCGAACAAAACAAGCGCTCGATCTTTTTGTGCAATAATCCCTCAGGTCCAAAAAGATTAAAATCTAGAGGAGGGATAGCTTTCCGGTCGCTTTAACGAGCTGGAAGGCCAAAACTCGGCAATCTTTTCATATTTTACGAGTCAGTGAAAAGAGCTTAAAGACGACTCGTCTTTCGAGGAACGAGTGATTAACAGGGCAGCAGCAGATTCCAGGTACAGGTTGGAATATTCCAATCACGGCAGTGTCACAAGGATGGCTTAGTGAAATCACTCTTTGCAGCTGTTCCTCAAAATGGGTAAACAAACATATGGAGATGAATGATTGGCCAAATGAACGGATGGAGGTGAGACTGCAAGAACACGACCAAGGGCTTTAATATGGCTGTCAAAGGTTACATTTACCAAGGTTATTTACCGGTTCATTTTTTCTGGGTGAGCTTGAACTCTAGGGGAAGATTGCTCACAACTTATGTTTATTTTTTAACGAGCATGAACTATGTGCTAAAACTGCTCGGATCTTGCGTTTATTTTTTAACGAGCATGAACTATGTGCTAAAACTGCTCGAACATACCAGTCATAATACAAGAAACACCTCAGGTGAGGTAGTCATATTTAAGGAGCTATACCTCACTAGTTACTCCAATTTGGCAAGTTTTAACTTTTACCCCACATCCTTTCTTTATGCAAGCTGGAAACGGCTAATCCTACGAGTTTAATGGGTTAGACCTACAGGTTTAAAGGGAGGATCTAAAAATTTAAAAAATAAATAGTCGTCCCATACTTGCACTCCAAAAGGTTTGCATGCCCCCAGGTATAAAGTATAATTTTGAGGTGCTGCCTCTTACTTATTATCCGAAAAATGGTTTTGCTTGCTGCCGCAAACTAAACTCTCTTTTCGGCGGTGTCTATCATTAGGTTGCTAAGGATGGTGACTACTTGTTGCAGCAATTTCATCTCTTTCTTTGAAGACTGCCCCTACTTATCCTTCAAAACATATTGTTTTAATGGGTGAGGCTTGACATTCAAATATGGTGGCTACTTGCTGCCACAAATGGATCTCCTCCTTAGGAGAGCCTACTTTTTTAGACAAAGGGAGACGATCTTTTCGCTCACATAACTTTGACAAAAGAATTTTATCCTAGAACAACCCTCTCTTCCTTTTTCGGACGAGGTACGGACTAGTCTATTCTTCTGCGGAAATTAACTTTATACCCAAGGTTTTCTCTGCCCAAGGCAGGCCAGGGCGCATGCCCCCTGGGTCCCAGTTCTTTCTTTCCGAATTACTCGCATTCATCGGGAAGTAGAACCGGGGGTGGAGGCATTTCTTGAGTGAATAAGCCGTTTAGGGTTGGTATTTGACTATTTGCGATGCGAGATCTCGGAAATGAAAGTTGGTCTACGAGCTTGACCATCTTTCCTTCGTGTGGAAAACACATTACTCTAAAGAGTGAGGAGACTATAGCTCCCATGCAATATATATAGTCCCGTCCAAGGAGTAGGTTATAATCCAAGGGTCCTTGGGTGACCATGACATTCATATGAACTGTCTTCTTCCTCAATGTAATGGGAACATTGGGGAGAATCCCTAATGGGCGACTGGTTCCTTTATCAAAACCCGATAGATTTCTCATCTCAGGTAAAAGCGCCGGGGAACCCAGTGCTTTCCAAGCAATAGAGGAAAGGATACTCACAGATGCCCCTTCATCAATGATGGTTCCAGCCATTACCATTCTATAGATTTGGACAATGATTCTGAATGGTATACTGGCTGGTAACCGGGGTCTGCCTAGTTGGTTCCAATCAAAGGATACAACCAGGTTGCTTGGTGGTGGGACCGAATACACGGTCGGATATGACCCTGACGATGTTCCTTCCTGCGATAAAGGAATGGGCGCATTGCCCTGATGCTCATCAGAGTCTGTGTTGATGAAAAGAATCTGGACGGTGTCATCCTTATTCTCTTCAGTGAGGGTGTCATTTGAAGATGAATCTTCAACGACGGTGTCATTTGAGGATGAAACCTCCGAAGGAAGAACCGGGTCAACTGTCATTTCGACCTTTAGACTTTCGTCTGGTCTGGATTCAGTTGGTTCATTCTCAATGACCGACACTTCAGCTGACCACTTGAGCGGGCCAGCTGGATTTTCAACTATCGAGGGATTAGGCACGAGTTCTTGGTATCCAGGAGGAAGTCGTAACGGTGATACCGGATGATCTTCCAAAACTCTTTTCGCCTCATCTAAGAATGGACATCGGTGGATGGCGTGATCGCCTTCACACAACATACAGGGTGATCTTGGTCTCCCTTTTCGTCCTTCACTCTCGCTAGTTGACGGATTGCAATCAACATGACTACCAGAGGTTGATGCTACTGGATTGTGCAACCTGGGGGACCAGTCCCTTAGTATCCGGGGAATACAAGGACAATCACGATGGAAGTGGGTCCCTTTGTAAATGACACATGGCGATTTAGGCCCGGTCGGTGTAGTGTGTGGATTTTTGTCAGATGTCTTTTGTTTGCCCCCAGTCGCCTTTGCCATAGGCCCCTTTTGCTTCTTTTCTTTCTTCTTCTTTTCCTTCTTCTCCATGGGAGGCTGACTTTTGCCGGCTCTACCTTGTGAAGATGAAGGATCAGAGGAAGAAATGTAAGAAGTGGAAGGCTGGTGGGCAGCTCTAGACTGGTCTGACTGTTGATTCGACTGCTCAGGATTTGTGGCGATTTGAACTACATTAGTTGAAAAGAGCCATACAGGTAGGCCAATTGTCAATCCTGGAAGTGACAATGTGGCCATATGAGGCGCACCAACATCTCCCCAAGAGGAGAAGGGATTTGGACTTCCACCAAGGTTACTTCCTTGGTTGGTGGGCTCCATACTTTTCAACTGAAAGATCAACGTGGGAATAAGAGGTGATTATGTTCCGTTTAAAATAAATTTTATTAACGACGCTTTTAGATACAAACTTGCTTTTTCATGTTTTAAGAGTCGAGAAAAAGCTAAAGATGACTCTAGTCTCCTTCGATGTATTAACGAGCCCGAAGTGACAAATGCTCGGATGGACTTTTTCAGTTATAGAGTTTGAAAAAGGCCAAAAGAAACTTCTCTGGAGTTCTAGGCAGAGGGTGTGCCAAACTTTTCGCGAAACCACAGAATACGTTTTACGGTACGGGTGGTCGATCCTCGTGAATGCTGTGTTCACTGCATCGCGATCAGTAGGGTGGCCGACACAGCTTCCTACGGATAAAGGCTTTGTTCCTATAGGGGTCTCCCAATATATACGCGACGGTACGAGGGAGCACAAGTCCGTATTAGTGCCACCGACTCTCAGGAGGAATCACCCACCTTCGTAGAGATCAACAATCACTATGTTTAACGACGCCGGAACACGTCTCTACCTAGACCTCTATTTGTTTGCGTTATGTTACAAAGCGTTGTTATGTAAATTGGATTTATTTTAATGTTGATCTTGCTTAGCAGTTTGCCTTTAAGGATCACCACGAGATGTATGTAACAAATTCCTGAATGCAGTCTAAGATGAGAAGTAAACTTTTCAATCTTTCAACTTTGAAAAACTTAACTACTGAGGGAAAAGAAAGGCAAATCTTTTCACACAGATCATAGAGCACATACTAAATGCAAATTTTTCCTAAATCGTCAAGCAAACAGTCAAATGCAAAATGCACAATGCATGTATTTTCTTTTCCCTTTCTTAATGTGGATGGGTTACAAAAAGAAAGTTGTTATATAACTTTGATTTCGATTTAAAGCGAAAGTAAACAAGCTTGTCCAAAATCAAAAGACACCTTAAGATTCACTTGCTTAATCACTGGAAATGCATGAAATCAAACCATAATGGCGAAAGTAAATGACTAATCAGCTATGGACAGCAAACAAGCTAACTCTTTAGACCAGCAAAATGCCTAACACAGGTTCAGATCTAAGAGGCCAAAAGCAAGACTAGTTTACTCTTCGTTATGGGAAATTGTAAATGAGTAAGAAATACAAAGAACAAGTACAATTTCGTTATATAACAGAGGCGGAATGATGGCAAGTAATATTGGTTTCAGAACAGGTGCAAGACTGGTAACTGGCAGCCAAATGAATAGTGAAAACATGCAAGAAAAAGGGAGGAAACCCCAAATGCACTAGGCAAATTTGGGCCAACGCAGGTGCTGCACAGCCAGTCTGGCTCTCAGCGCAGGTAGCCCCTTCGGGACCTGCGTTGCAAAGCAGGTAGCCTGTGTACTACCTGCTTTGGAAAACGAAAGTTGCGTTTTCACAGTTTCCGGGTCATAATTTTCTAAAAAATGCACAGTTTTTGCTCAAATCAGAAGCAATCAGTCAAGCACACTCAAAGGGATGATTAGGAAGGTGAAAAGCTATCACTAAGAGCTTACAAGGATCCTTGTAGATCAGCTCTTCAAATCATGAACTTGCTCAGAAACGAGCCAGAGTAGCTGCCCTCTACTTCGCTTTTGATATAGTCAAAAGCTTTTCGATTTGGTACTCTCTTGTTCAGGAAATGAATAGCAAAATACTACAAACACAATCAAACGGATACGATCCCCAGTGGAGTCGCCAGTTTGTTGTAGGGAAAAGTATCCGACTCGGATGACCCTATCCCACTCTAAGGGTGATAGTTCCTTAGCAACAACTGTAAAACAAACTACTTAAGGTTTACTTCTTTATGAAAGCAAAAGAGAATGGAGAAAAGCACTAACCGTTGCCTTGCGCTTAATGTCGAATCCAAACTCTTCTCTTTGGCCGCTTGCTCCTAGCTCCCTGTTCTTTTGCTTGCCCAGCTACGATGAGATCCTGCAAAATAACAAAGAAGGAAACTACAAGAGGCATGCAATCATAACTGGTTCATAGATTAGTGTAAACCAAACATGCAATCATCACAATATATTATTGAAACAAGAGCACATAGAAGAACCTCAATAGCTTTTATTAATGAAGAAGTAAAGGTTCTGAGAGTATTACAACCATTGAAGGCTCCAACCCAGCAACACCTCCCAGCAGAAAGAATTTCTCCTCTTCACCTCTCTCAAACAATCACCCAATAGTTCTATAGTGAAACCAACAGCATATCATTACTTTGCACAAAATTCCAGCCTCCTGAGCTCATAGGAGAGAGCTCAATATATAGATGAATTGAGAAAGGATGAGTTAGCTTGCAACTGATGTGTAGCTCCCTTGTGTCCTCTCTCTCTTCAGTTAATCTTT
Source organism: Pinus tabuliformis (assembly GCA_031772625.1). Lineage (NCBI taxonomy): Eukaryota > Viridiplantae > Streptophyta > Pinopsida > Pinales > Pinaceae > Pinus > Pinus tabuliformis. Next base: position 797,083,915 of record CM062817.1, read on the forward strand.
AGTTGATCTTCAGTTCTTGAGTCCACTTGGAGAACCTTGCTTCCACTTGGAGAAACAGAGCCTCTGACTCATCACAAGGCGAAATACCTGATCCAAGTGTCATTTTTGGAAGATTCCAGAGCAATGACTCAGTGTGCCACTTGTCCCATCTCGCTCAGCGCAGGTGGCCTTTGTTCCACTTGCTTTGCAACGCAGGTACACCATGGAGCAACTGAGTTTCAGCGCAGAAACCTAGTGGATCACCTGCTTTGATTTCAGGATTGCTTGTTTTTGAGTGTTTTTAGGTGGAGAACTGATATGAGAGCTGTTGGTTTGCTGACCTTGTCCCTCTACGGGTAGGAACATCATGTTTAGGGAACTTTGGATCCCTTGGATTATTGACAATTCATGCTTGTTGCTGTAAGGCACAAATTTGTCTATAACAAATGTTGAAGGACATAGTTTGAGTTTTTGAGAGTCTTCCATATAGTCATAGGTTCGACACAAGACTTCAATCTCAAATAGAAATGTTTCAGGATACTCACTTCACAACCCATAAAAGTTTGCGAGGACAGATGGTGAAATTTTTTTCATTGTTGTATGAGTTTCCTCATCAGCTATAGGGAATCCAAATGAGTTATCTCCATCCCTTTTTCCCCCATTGTTACCTCTACCTCCTCTATTATTTGCTCTTCCTCTACCTCTACCCCCTCCTCCAGATCCATTTACTACTTCCTCTGTCATGATAGTTTCCTCAGAGTACTCAGAGTCCTTTGGTTCTTCTATTAATGGTGAATGAGGAAGAGTTTCTCCCTCCTCTTCTTTAGGTGATTCTACTTCTTTGATTACAATATGTTCCCCTGTAGAAGTGAAGAAAAGTTCTTCTCCTAGATTAGATTTAGTAAATAGTGTGGGAGAATCTCCTAATTCGGTTGTTGCCCCTTGAATTGCAGGAATCCTAAGGTTGGGAGTATGTGTCGGAGATGATGGAGGTGTATCTTGTCTATGCCTTGAAGTAGCTGGAGTTGTGAAAATCGAACTTTTGGCCCTAGCTATAAACCTTCCCCAAGAATCTCTTGCTCTATGCATGTCATTTTTTTTTTTAATTTTTAAGTCGGGTTAATAATTCTTTTTATGATCTTCTAGGTCACACTAGGTTCAAGAAGAGAGGATAATCAAGAAATTATTAAACTAATAACTCTCTTTTTTGATCCTCTAGATCACACTAGGTGCAAGAGGAGAGCATACTTCAAGAAGTTATCAATTTTTCCCTTCCTTTTTTTTGTAAGAGATTGGCTACCTAGTTACACTTCCCCGGCAATGGCGCCAAAATGTTTAGTCAATTTAGTATGTCCTAAATTGCTACATTAATTATAAATCTGGGAGTTGTAAACTGATGAAGTATGGTGCACTATATGTGCAAGGAAGTCTCTTTCTTACCTTTCATTATTTTCAATTTTATCTTGTTTTCGGGGGTTTTATCTTGGTTTGTCTCCTAATGCAAATGGAAATCCTATTCCTAAGCTTTAAGAATACTTTAGAAGGCAACTTTGGGTATATATTTTAAGGCAATTATCTCCTTTATGATGACTTCTAGAACTTAACACTTCAGATGATCTCAAAACATTCTACTGATGAAATTAATACTTGAACAAGAATGTAAATGTGTAGCCAAACAAGAATGTAAATGTGCAGCTATTTGAATCAAACAAATGATGAACTACTGATCATGAAATCTCTATCTCTGTTGCTCATCTAAATACATAAATAAAAGTTAAGCTATTGCATTCAAACAAATCAAAAACTACAAACTAATAAAATTAAAACCAATTCACTTCATTTATAGCCTGATAGCTCGCCAAGTAGTTTTTTGGGGTTAAGCCATGGCTCTGGAGATAACGTCAATAACATGAGGAATTGATATCTAAATTATCTACTTGCAAATAAAAATAAAATCAATTCTCTTCACTTATAGTCCGATGGCTCGCCAAGTAGCTTTTCTGGGTTAAGCCATGGCTTTGGAGATAACGTCAAATAACATGAAGAATCAAATCACTTCAGTCAATATCCGACAGCTCACCAAGTAGCTTTTCGGGGTTAAGCCATGGCTCTGGAGACAACGTTAAATGACATGAAGAATTTGATATTTAAACTAACTATCAACAACAAATGAATAAGATTGAAATCAAAGCATAACTGAAATTGAAAGCCAAGAAAAACAAAGTCAGTAGAGAGGACAATCTCATGTCAGTAATTATTGAAAAAATTGTATGAAATGCTTGGGCCTATCCTAACCTGAAACACATTGATCAGTGTTAGCACAAATATACAATGCTTGGAAAATCATGTACAGGAATGAAACATTAGCATTATAACTGAAATGTGAAATATACACAGGTGCCCACACTACGAAATATTTACAATGGAAATAAAACAATAGCACATGAAAACTTTACAGAAATAAAAGAACGAAACCTTAGCCAGCAGGGGCCCTCTGCACAGCCTTGGTTAACATGCTATCAATCTGAGATTATGCTCATGCAGTCATATAAAATAGAGTTTTATTGTATTGCAAATAGAGGAAGGATCCTCTCGTTACAACAGTAAGAATAGTGTCACGACATATTACATAAACTTAACAACAAAATTACATCAACAAAAACTAACCCTACATGCATTTGAAAACACGTTATTTATAAGGGAAATTACATAACTGTTTTTCCTATGGAACTACTTCAGTAGAAGACACATAAAAAGACAGCATTCGTGAGCTTAGCATGATGGTTGCCAAGATCATTCAATCTACCAAAAGGTGGTTGTTGGATTTTCGTCATGGAGGCAGTCTACAACTATCAAAATGAACCCACGGATCTAGGAACGGTCTCGGATCCTTCACGTGTTGAAAAACAGAGACCTGCTTGTCGTAGAACTCCTCGTTGACCACCATTTGACCAAGGCTTTCCTTTACAAATCTAGCTAAACCAATAGGACCTGGTCCATGTCCAGATCATTTATAAACTGCCCATGTGCCTTGTTTTTCTTGATGACACCTATAACCTAGAGATCAACAAAAATAGTTGCGGAAAGTCGAGTCAGTTGTGGAAAGTGGCTGCATTCTGTAGCTGATGAGAAAAATCTAAGTCAAATAGCAAACATAAAAACATAGTTAGAAAACCACTTAAATGTACTCTCAGAATCAATATGTAATGATTTTTGATAGCTTGTGAGGCACTAGTGAGAGGAAAAAGTCTAGATAAGTGTGTAGAAGAGTTGTAGTTTCAGGGCTCAACATGTTGCAACATAGATTAATGGGGTAAATATAAGAGAAAATACATGACAACATATAGGATTTCAATCATCCCAATTGAAGTAATCAATCTAGATAATGTTTAACAATCTAAACCTGATTTTTCAAGTCCTCTTGATCAAGGAGTTCAACCTACAATACATAATTTGAAGAGAAGATCTACATTTTATTATAGCATGTTCATTGTATTATTTTATAATGTAACCACATCTTTATATTTCACCATGGGAACATGTGAAAGATATTTAAAATGATACAACATTATCCAATAGTGTATTTTTCATTAATATTTGTAACATACCATCTTTAACATAAATTGTTATATGGATTAACATAATTCTACATAATCAATTTAATCCAATAGGAATTCCAAATATATTACTAACAGTAAATATGAATGGAAATAAATCTACACACATAAACAAATAACCCAACCCATATCTCATTTCCTTTAAGGAATAATTAATGAGGTAATTGATGAAATAATTGAATAATTATTGAAAAAAATCATATTATAGAAATACCAAGCACTAGAGATCAACTAAACTTCATCTTTGATTATTTAGTCATGTATCTTGGACTCCCTTGGTCTTGAATGTACTTTCTTGACTTAACTTTTCAAACTCGTCGATGAACCTCCCTGCCCACTCCTTGGGTATTCTCCTTCTTTTTCTACCCGCAAGTTGAAATGGGGCCATATGGAAGATAGGTACACTAGAAAAGTGAAGATGAATTATCAACTTACCAAGTTCCCACTCAATGGATATTCACCCACACCATACTAACCATAAATATATAGTAATCACACAAAAGAAAAGTTACATTAGGATATCCGTCCAATAATAGGGTTCAAAGTAAGTTTCTCATAGCTTTCTTTTGTTTTTTAAAAGGTATTTGTTTTTCCACTTAGCTTCTCATAAAAATTTATTATTTAATTTAATTCAATTCTTTTATTATTCACCCATCTAAGTTTCAAAATTTTATTAGGTTTATCATGAACTTATTTCTCTTATTTTCTTTTAAAAGGGATAATTTTCATTACCCACATAGGTTTCCCTATTTCCTCTCTATGTAGTCCCTTGATCCAAAATTAGAATCCCTATTTTGTTGTATATAGGAACATAGTTTGTTATGTTCCATTTTACCTATACAATAAAACTCCATTTCAATGGTTTATAACCTAGTCAATTTAATTTCTATAACTTGAGTGTCAATACATTTAATTAATAGTGCTACAACATATATTTACATGGTCAATACATGATTACAAACATCCTAATCTAAGAAATAAATTTACATAAACCTTAACAATTTAAGCCTCATTTTTCAAGTCCTCGTGATCAAGGAGTTCAATCTACAATGCATAATTTGAGGAGAAGCTCCACATTTCCCTGCAACATGTTCATTTGATAACCCAAATCGATATATTAATTGCATTATTTTGCAATGTAACAAAACTTCCTTATTTCACCATGGGAAAGGTATTGAAAATGATATAACATTACTAACGATAGTATTTTTCATTAATATTGATAACATATAATCTTTAACATAGATTGAAATATGGATTAACACAATCTTCATAATCAATTTAATTCAATATACCTTCCAACCATATTATTAAAATTAAATATGAATGTCAATAGATGTACACACATAACCAAATAACCCAATGCACACACTATTTCATTTAGGGAATCGTTAATGAGATAAATTAAATAGTCATTACATAACAATGATATTGTAGGAATATAAAGCATCAGATATCGACTATGCCACATTGGTGTTCATTTAATCTTGCAACCTCGAATCCCTGTGTCTTAAGTCTCCTTGATTGACCAAAATTTTCAAACTGAGTGATCAATGTCCCTACCTTATCCTTCGATAATTTCCTAGAAGAGTGTAGATGAGCTCTCAACATAGGAGGTTTTGATTCCATTTATCATCACTCACACCAAATTCACCACAAATCTCTACTACTCTCTTAAAAGCAAACTAGCATTAGGACATCCATCTAATAGTAGTGTGATTCAAAAATTATTTTCTCATAGATTGACTTTCTTTCATAGAAGCTTTTAGTTTTTCCACTTGGCTCCTCATGCAAAATTTTTATTTTCTTTAATTCGAAATTTTGATTGTTCATCCATCCAATTTTCAAAATATTGTCATGGCCCTTATGAATTTACTTTTCTTATGTTATTTTAAAAGGGATAATTTTCCTCAGTGACATAGGTTCTTGTATTTCTTATCTTTATTGTCCCTTGATCCCAAATTAGACTCTATTTTGATGCTTAAGTGTTTCATCAACTAGTGTCAACAAATAGATATCATTTTTTTGTCCCAACTACCCACTAATTTCCTCAATTAAATCTTAATTAGAGATTTTGACTTATGCATTACACACATGGAGGTTCTCTCACATTTTTTTCCATTTTTAAATTAGTAATTTTTAATTTCATACACACTTCCCATTTCTCATTTATAATATGTATCACCCATTGAATGATTCTCATTTTATAATTTATATTGATTTCCTCCTTGCATATTTATTTATTTTAAATGTCCTATGGACTTATTTTATTAAGGATAATTTCCTAAGTGTGAGGGTGATTGGAGGGAATATTTTATCTATGTTTAAGTTTATCTCTATATGTATAACCTTAATTACCACACCCAAACTTTACGTTTTCTATTAATATTTAGTTTCATTATCCATTTTATTGATCTCATTTCTTTTAGTTTTTTTCAATTCATCAAGATTACCATTAATTATCTTCAATTTCCTAATGTAAAAGGTGCCAAGTTGATTGTTCCTTATAGGAATTCCTCGTTTCTTTCCAACAGTGCCACACCACTTTCCCTTCAAACATTTGTGACCAAAATACGACAAAATGGGCATGATGATGGGGTCCATTGTTAAACCTTAAGTTGATATTTGTTGTGATACTAATGGCGTTCATGATTGAGCATTCAATCTTAATGTATGCTCCTCAATAAATCCCCATGAATGACCAAATATGCAGTCCACCTTCACATCATCATGAACTTCAAGGTCAAGTTTTCTTAACACCCTACAACAAAATCCATGGTGGGAGATCTAGAGGATGGAATAAGGGACATTGTTCCACCCTTCGTATGAAAGTTCAATCTTCTCTATGTGACCCCATCACATATGTGTGATTATTTCTACCAAGAACTTGACATGTGCCTCTATAACACTAACATATCATTAAAAATTATAGCATTATATAATATTCAAAAGTAAATTTTAGCATCAACTGTACTCAAATGAACCCAACCAAAAGTGATGACTCATCATGTGTATGTCAACAAAGGTGGTCTCCTAGAACACTACAAAAACCATCAGTAACATCTAATCAAAAAATAGCCAACACCATATATAAACATGATAGTACATCATTGAAGTCATCAATAACAACATATACCATAACCATCAACACAGTCTACTAAAATATGAATAGGTACATCGAAATTCCTCACCATATGAAATAGAAATAGCTAGATCATTAACTATGATGTCCTCAAAAAATAGGTGTATATCATAGTATAGTCTAAAAATAAAAATAATTTCTATCATAGGCTAACAAGAGCATGGCACTACGATTATGTTTATCACCTCAACAACTATCCACCTATCCTTTGTAGTTAAATACAATCCGCACAAGAGATATTTCGTAGCAGATGTTACAGATCAAGTAACCTAGGCAGACTTAAGCTAAATTACCGTTAAGGATTATATAATAAGATTCATAGAAGGATAAGTGTACAATTCTTAGTGTTTTAGGTGATTTAACGTATAATTTTAGGAGAGTAGTTCAAAGGTCCCCCTGGCTAAATTTACATGACTTACTCTGACCAATAGAGACTCGGACAGGCTTCTAAGCACATGTAATCAAGAAATAACTATTTTCAATTATATATTTGGACCTCATTTACTAATCTACAATATGTAACAATATTACAACCCCAACATCTATGATTAAGAAGTGTAAAATTAGGGTTGATCAATGAGTAAACAAAAGAATAAATTACAACAATTCAAATGATTGAAAAAATGATTAGAAACACACGTAATGACAATAGAAACCCTAGATGTAAACCATAATACATGGTTGAAAAGTGTACATAAAATGATATTCTTAATTTCCAAATTGATGAATTCAAATTCCAATCCTAGGACAATGATGTTCAGAGACAATAATGTTGAATAAGAAAGATTTTTTTGCAACTTAACCATACCTTACTAAAACATAAAAATGAAAAACATTGGAGTTTTTTCGTTTTACGAGATTGGTGCAATAAATGAAACTAACATATTTCTCATTTAAGGGCTAATGGAGTCTATGGTTAGAAAAATATATTTAAAAATGTGATGGAAGTGATTTCGAGGAGAAGGAGGAAGAAAAATTTATGTTCCTAACACCCTTAAACCCTAAGTTCCTTATATCTTTTTTGGACATTAAAAGGTGGAAATAAAACGTAGTTTCCTCAACAAAGACTTCATGAAAATATTGTTCAAGGATATTTTAGAGCCATAAATCAGCATAACATTGTTGAAACTTTTATCAAACTCTAATTATCTAGCAAGTGCAAGATAGAAGAATATAACTTACATGAAAATAACACATCATCAAAGAATCACCAATAAAATCCACGAGATAACAATCAAATAAAAAAACATTAATAAGAATTTCACTCAAGTAGTGCTCTATAGTGCATAAGAGAGATTATAGAAGCTAGTGTGAATTGATCTCCAATTGTGACAATGATTCAAATGAAATTGACCTCCGTATATTTATATAAGGGAAAACAAGTCAAATTTCCCTAATTGATCCTAAAAATCCCTAAAATAATATCAAAATGTGGTTACAAGTTTGATAGGTCATAAGCTAACACCAAAATATAACTAAATAGATGCTAAAACAAAATGAGCCCCAATTAGCCCACACCTATGAGCTAAAATGTCTCTATGGTTGATGTCATCCTCCAAAATTTATTTCTCTTTATTAAAGGTGTAATGGGTGGCTCCAAGGGGTGCATCTTATAATGTTGATTACCTCCCCTCATCAAAATGAAATCCAATCATAAAATAAGGGTCCTATAACAACACACCATCCTCAAATATGGTCATGTATAACATCATGAAGGGGACATCATGATGTTAACATGTAAAATAGTATACCATACCCTCCAAATATTTTTGTAGCCTCATCATCATGTAATATCATCAAAAATAAGGAAACATGCATGAAGTAGTTATGATGCAAACTTGGAAGCATTCTATCAGCTTTCAGGCACATATGCATGTCTTCTCTCAAGGCAATGTCCTAGCTTAGGATGAAAGTGTCCAAGGTATTGGATGAACGTCGGGATATCATCAGCTATGTTAAAGAATACCAACATCAACACTCTACAAAAAGCTTCCAAAATCCTCTATTTAAGAGTCTAATGTATTGATCAAGAGGCACTGGTCATCCTCCCTAAAGTGTTGCTAAGGCATCATACAATTACCTAAGGGATGATAATTGCACATATGAGAAAATATCTAACACATGCACGTAAAATCAATTCAAATCAACATCGCAAATACAATAAACTTAAAGATATCATAGTGATCCATATTCAATTAAAAGGGGCATCAAAGTACACATATTCATCATTTCCAAATATCTTTCTAGCTTATGATTTCTATACAAGTTACCATGCTTAGGTATGGGAGGGTTTTCACAAGTTACTATTATTTTCTTCCAACCCTACAAGATGGAATGGTTTATAGGATGGAACTTCTAAAATATAAGTGTGAAAGGTATTATCCATAGGGGCTTAGTTCATAGATGAAGCCATTGTCTTGTACTACAGTATGAAGTTCACAACATCCTTCAGTATTGTAACATCGTCCTCCCACATTTACCCAAGCTAATCAATCCACCAGGGTAAACATGTGATGAAGATAAACTATGATATGGTTTAACTCCCAACGTATAGTTAATGAAATGGAATCAACAAACCAAAACCAAAATGACCTTCCTCAGCTACAGGAACCAAAGAGGCTAACCAACCACTCCAGGTGCCCAACCCCTGAGTTAACTTACCTTTTGACTGAACTGGAAATGCAGTCGCTCTCATGACAAGCCCTCCATGCAACTAAAACCCTTCAGTTGCTCCCACAACAAGGCCTCCATGCGACTGCAATATTTTTCAAGAAGTTTTGTGTCAAGGACTTTGAATTCTGAGCCACTTTTTCTGGCCTAGGACTTAGGTCTTTATCAAGAAATTGATGAAATTATCAGAAATGATAAATAACAAGAAGATAATGCCTCTAATAAAAAAATTAAATAAACCTAACCTAATACATCCTAACCATGACAGGAATTTTGTCAAACCCATCTTGAACATGTAATGTACAGGTCATAAAAGCACATTGGAACATAGTGACCTCATACTTATTTGCGAATTATCAAGAAGGTTTGATTCCCTCTCACATTACTTTCATTATCATATATTAGTTCATTCATTCATTAATATTTCATTTTCTAACCCAAACATGATGATATACATAAGTAAAAATTGTCGTAAAACCATACTTATAACCAACATATAATCAGATAAATAACAACGATAGAACAACCATAAAAGGCATATAATAATAAGTACATTTACACATAAAACATAAGGGAAATGAGCTTTTATTAAAATATAAAAATAAAACCAAGCCATGGACTTCCACATACCATTTGACCATAGATTGGGCTGAAACAAGTCTCTATTTCAGCCAATCACCCCCACACCATATTCCAAGCATGAATGTGGGATCTCATGGAATAAGCTAAGAACACCAAATCAGGGCTTCCAGAGGCCAAACCACCTCAACCCTCAACCAATGATTCCACCTCACAGTTAGACATCACTAACCATCACCAAATCGGTCTGCACCCAAGTTTTTCAGGGATCTAAAATGTTTGTTCCAACCAAGCTTTCTAAGACTAGTAACTAAAACCAATTTGATACAGGGTTTACAGAGTGTTTTTCGGACCAAGGCTCCAGGAAATAGTAACTCAACCCATAACCAACGGAACATGAGCACCATCCAGAAAATAAAGATAAAACCCACAACACCATGGTTATCCAGGAAAAGGAAAGGCTAGGAAATAAAATTTTCAATTGTAAGGTCCCCACCTAGGGTCCTCTACGAGATCTATATTCTCTAATTAAAAATCCAATAAAAGGGAAATAATTTATTTTCTGACAAGACATTTATACAATGATAATTTACCATTTAAAATCTAATTCCTACAATTTAAATAGTGCACATTTCATTTCAATCACTTACAGAAATAATCTATGCATAGAGGAATACCTGTACCGATAGCCCGGTGGAGATGCCCTTGAGCTATTGATCCTGCTGGAAAGCTCCTCTTGACTACAAACTAGATTTATCTCCCAGCCAACTAGGAAGTATTCCTAGCCAAGGAAACCTCCATAGGTTCCCTAGCCCTCTGAGCCCAAGTCCAACCAGATGCAGTGTGTCCAAGATAAACAATACTCTCCTTCTATCCCTTCTCTCTTCCCCACCTTACTCTAAGAAAAATCCTCCAAACCACAACCAAACCAATACCAAAATCAAGCCAAGGATCCCCTTCCTCCCCTCATCCTTCCCCTTTTATGCCCCCTTCTCTTCTCCACCTCAACCACCTCTCATTAATGTCATAACTTCTCCCTCATCCTTATATTTGACTTCTATTCTCCCAAGTAAACATGAGATGACATTTGGGAATGTGATATGAATATAAAATTGGGTAATTAATTGGAAAGGGCAATGTCTTCTTTCAAGTAAATATTTTTGGGATGAGAGATGAATATGCAAACTGGTAATTAATTGGAGAGGACCACGTCTTATCCCAAGTAAATGTGAAAGGACATTTTTGGGATGAGAGATGAATATATAAATTGGTAATTAATTGGAGAGGACCATGTCTTCTCCCAAGTAAGTTTGAGAGGACATTTGGAAATGTGATATGAATATAAAATTGGGTAATTAATTGGAGAGGACCATGTCTTCTCCCAAGTAAATGTTAGAGGACATTTTGGGAATGAGAGATCAATATATAAATTGGTAATTAATTGGAGAGGAACATGTCTTCTCCAAAGTAAATATGGGAGGACATTTTGGGGATGTGGATATTTAAATTGAAATAATGGAAGGAGACCATATCCTATCTAAGATTAAATTTGAGAAGACAAGTTGGGAATTGAATAATAACAATAATAAATTTTATATCAGTAAATAAAATTTACACTTTCCCAAATGAAGGTATTTACCAATATTTCTTGATAATTATAAGTCAATATTTTCATGTAATTTAAAAATTAATAAAATTTGCATGATAAGATTAAGTGGGGTGTTACATACACCCCTCCTTTAGAAAACTTTGTCTTGAAGTTAGAGTGAAAAGATACAAGGAGTTCGAAGGCATAACAAAATAGAGAGAGAGAGTTATAGTAGTAAAATTTAACAAGTCAAGCAATGATACCACTTCTCATCAAGAGTCTCCAACTAATCTATATTCTGCTATCCTTCCTAACCTACTTTCGTTCCCACCCTATCCATTCTCTGCTGTTATATACTATGGCATCAGCTATACCAATCTAACCATTGATAAAACCAATCTAGCGGAAGCGTTCACTATATCGACCTAACTTCCCCGACAGGTAATTGGAAATTGTCATCACACGTCTAGTGGAGCGTGTCCATCACTACCCTCCCAAGATACTAGGTTTGGATATTACACAGTGGGAAATACCTCCAACCCTCCTTACAACTAGGGTGAACACCCTAATATGGACCACACTACAGCGTTGGTTGGACTTTTCATCGAATAATCTAGTCAGGTAGTCTTGTCACTTTTCATTTACATTTTACCCATGTCATAAGAGTGCATATCAAGTAGATACCAAATGTAATTAGAACAGTGTACATCATACCTTTCCTCATTGGATGTCTTGACCTTTCCCAATGGAAGAGTAGATCTTGGTTATCATATGGTTCTTTCCAATCTGCAGGTTAGTTCTAATCCATGCATATATATAACAACAAAACATATATAGACGAGTGATCTTAAACATCATGTTATTAAGTCTAGTATCCACGCATCAATTTTGTAGTTCATACTAGAAATAAATCATAATTTACCCAAGTCATTCATTAGATAAATGATATCCACTTAAGCCATACATGAAACAACAATAGCTCTGATAACTCGTGCACTAGATAAACCATTACCAAGTAAGTTATACATCAGGTCATACATCAAACATTTCCATCATCACTACCTAATCCATCTATTGATTTATAGACGATATGAAGTGCTAAGGTTTAATTAAGTCCCCAACACTAACTGCAAACTTGTCCAGAATGTATATGTAAAATGAGAGTCCCTATCCAAATGATCTTTGTGGGTAACCCATGTAGCTAGATAAATTCACCTATAAATACTCAAGCCAAAATGGGACTAGTCTCTTAGACAAGGTACTTAGCGAACTAGAGATACCAAATACAGGGCCAAAATAGAATATGTTAAGGTTGTTTATCCAAGAAGAGAGCAACTCATCTTTCAAGAGTAATCCAAAAAGAATATTTTTGCAATTAATGGTCATGAATATGCCAAGGTAATTATAGTCTTGTAGACAACAATGTAACTCCTCCAAATGGAAATAGTATAGAGATGTTAGGGAATTATCTCTCAGGATCAACCAAATTGGCCATAAATAGTAATCTCATAGAACATGTGCCATAATTTTCCATTAAGTTGTTATAACCTCCTCAATGAAGTGGGGGGTCCTCAATCAATGTGACAAAGTGGTTAAATGTGTTATGCCCTTATACCAATAGGTGTCATATGTCATGATTGACTTGACAAGCTATGTAATATGTTCATACCTTTATTTGTTGCAAAAGGTTTTCCATATTTGTAAAAAATCAAAAAAATTAAAAAATGTAAAGAGGGTATACCCTAAAAGAAAAATCAAAGGGTGAAAAAAATAAAAAGATCGTCAAAAAATGAAAAAAATGAACCCCAACAAAAAGAAAGACCAAGGAAAGTGTGCAAGTCTAAATGCCACTACTTTTTCACTTTGTATAATAAACAATTGTGTGCAACTTTTCATCTATGCCACAATTCATGAATAGTCAAATAGTTTAATATTGGTTAGTTCATATTTCAATTTCATGTTTTAGATATAGAGAATAAAGATCTGACCAAACAGTGTAATCTTGGTAGATAAGTAGATAGGTAGAGTGAAAAAAGGAGCTCAACACTTTAATCTGAGCCCTTGGATGTAATAAGTGTAGACTTAGATAGGCATTACCATATAAAAGAAAAAAAGAGTTTGATAAGGGTTTGCCAACCTAAGTGCACCAAATAAGAAGTGAAAATGTTGGGTTAAAGTAGGTAGGGTAGTTAGATGATGGTTGCAGAATGATATGTGGTGAATGATGATTTTAAATGTGTAAATATTTTACATTAATCACAAGGAAAAGACATGTATTACATTGAAGGCACCTCAAGCAAGCAAAGTCAAATAATTAACTTCCCTACTCATTTCCCCTAAAGTTTCACTAACTTCCCCTAAGTACCAAAGTATTTATCAAATTACAGGGGCTTAGAGCATGTCTCTGACTTCTAGAGGGATCAAACCATTGACCCAATAATTTATAATGCATAAGTACTTAAGCTCATTCATTAATCATCTCATCCCACCATAAATCATTCATTCCCTTTATAAAATTTTCCCTAACTAAAATCCTATTTTACTTAGGGAAATTAAAAATATTTTCCATAAAACCCCCCTTTTTCACTTTAGCCTAAGTTTAAATACACACACCAAATGTTTTATGCTTAGCACTTTTTCATTTCAAAGTCATTTTAACTACTAACCTATATTATATAAATCCCCTATAAAATCTACCTATTCCCGTATTATTATAACCATATGAAAACCCCGAAATTCTATATATCTCACCCCTCGGTTAAAATATAACCATAATACGGTTTAAATAGGGATGAATTAGTTAATTAGTAGCTAATTAACAGCCCTGACCCCCTGCCAAATTAAAAAGGGATTAATTAACTCTCACGGTTAATTATTAACCATCCCAACCAATCACTTTGCTCCCGATATAATTAAAAATTCTTTAATCACATTGGGCCCGCCTTTTTTAAACTCCCATCATATTTCATCCCTGATAGCTATCAGATCACACCGCCTAGATCTAATAGATGTTGTGCATATCACACGACCCTTTGCAACCGCACGTTAGCATGCAATCGCAAAGTAGTTTTATGTACAATGCCTCCGCCACACGTCAATCATTCTATGGAATCACTGGCTCGAGCCTAAATACCGCCTCCCCTCCATAAGCGGTGTCATTTAAACCGCTTACTGACTCCCAGTAAATGACAAAACATCATGTCGTTTGCCCGCTAACGTCACCCGTCCAATCCCTAAAGCCGCCAATTTTTGACTTTGTATATAAAACAAAATAAATCGTTTTCGTCGTTTATTTTGCAAACCTGTACATCCATGCAAATACAATGACAAGGTCAACTTGCCCGTGCTCCTAGCCACCAACCAGCTTCAACCTTTGCAACCGATGTCGCCTAGAGCTATCCAGTCACACCCAGTACCTGCATTCCGTTGCCTGCTCCCAATAACAAGTATTTATCAATTTCCCGACAAGAAAACCCTGTAAATACTTGTTTTCCACTACAAATTGATTTAAAAATCCAAAATTCACCATAATTCTGTTACTACTTTTGTAATTCCAGTCCCTTAGGCCCTTGGTTTCACCAATTCTATAAAGAAAACCTCAGTTTCCTTTCTAAATCCACAAGAACAAGAATGGAAACCCTAGTAGCCCTAAATGTTACTCCCATTACCACCATTCATCGTGATTTAGACTATCTACCTCTGACAAACAAGGACTTTAAAATAAAATAGCTAACCACTGATAAACACCACCTCAAAGTCTTTTGTCAATGTCGAGATAACCATTCGAATGGCTACGATGCCATGGGACAGTGGGAATCCAATCTCCGAACATATTTTCTCCCCTCCGTGCATGTTTTCCCTGACATAATCCATCAGTGCCATGCAAATTGTGATCCCATCCGTAGAGTAGTCATGTCTCCCAACCAAACAGTCCTATTCACAATAACTGTTGAATCAATCAATGAAATGTTGCAATTTCATCCTAGTCAAGCCCTCACCACCATTTCCGTTGGAAATTTGCTTGAGAAATCAACTCAATTATCGCATGCTTAGCTCAATCGCCTCCGTCAGACTTTCATATTATAAAAGTATCAGACTAAAGATCCCCCCCATTATATGTCAGTTTCCTTCACAGATATAGGTAAAATCATAGTTGATATGATATCAACAGTCATGGGATTCAGCACTAGTGAATATGTAGATGAATTTACCCTAGTGATGATGTCTATCTTTACCCCAAGACAACCTCCTGCTGTCAAATATGATTATGCCTCTTATATTGATGAGAAAATTCATGACCAGTTCATGAGACTAGAGAATGAGAAGGTTTTTAAGTACTCCACCTTCATATATCACCTCATCCTCTACCACCAATCAAAAAAATTCCCATTTTCTGTCAATAAACTTGATACCAAGGGTAATCTGAGGTCTGTCATCTTTTGGACTTCCGTCTTCCATAAATCTTTTGCTTGCCCTTATTCCTATAATGAGTTTATTGATCAATTTGTCCACCCAGTTACCACCTTGCTGACAGGGAATTCCCCTCCCAGGATTAATGATGACATCAAAAGGATCCTTGAGCTCTCCAAACAATGCAAAGTGGGTGATTGGTATTTATACCAAAATCACACAAAAGTCAGAGTATATGGGTGTGAGCTTTCCCCATTCAAGCTACCTAAATATGTTCCAATGAGACTGTTTGCATTGGAATATTATAGACAAATGATACACTCAGATTTGACACATTTTACTAAGGCAAATAAGAAAGCAAAACTCATAATAAAGGATAAATTATGCCCATTTGTCTGCAACACTAGGTAAGCATGGAAAGCAACTGAACAAATTCTAAAAGATGATATGAAATTAAACAAAAGTTTTAATTGGACTCCATATGACCCTCATAGTTACATCTATGATAGAAGGATGAAAAACAAACTATCACGATACTTGCATCGCAAAATTCCAGAGATTGAACAATTTGCTAATATGGATGAATGGAGAGAAGGAACCCTAGTAGAAACAGATAGTGAGCAGGTGAACATAGAAAATGTAATGAAGGATCTTGAAAAAACACTTGATCTAGGTTCTTTTGGACAGGTACATTTTGAGACTTCTCAAAATTTAGCATCAGGGGTTAGTGCCTCAACAGCTGATACCTCTCAAAGGCACTCATAAGAGACCATTGCACCACTGTTGGGTCCCTATAATACTAGTGATTACCCCATTACTATTGTAGTTATACCCCTTATTTATACTGATGTACCCATGTAGTGCCCATATTGTTACTATTGTGCCACATAGAAGCCCACTATTGTTATTGTTGTGCCCTACAATATTATTGTTATGTAGGCTTTGATTGTATTGGGACCACTTAGACTCCTATATATAGAAAGGAGGTATTTTCATTTGTATCATCCAAGAATTGTTCATTTATGTAATGTAAAGGAGGTTTCCCCCTCGAAGAGGCTGAATTTTAAGGCGTGGATATCTCTTTTCTATCTTTTTGTGAGCTGGTTTCATAACATTTGGTATCAGAGCTTTGGATTCTAGGGTTTCGCTGCTCCAAACAGGTCATCGTGGCATTTTCGCTATAACTGTTTTTCTGGGACGTTTCAGAAGTCGCAAAAAAAACCCATTTGAGAAGAATAGGTGCTGAACCTTGGGTCCGAATTTCAGAGCTTTTCTCGCGATATGTTCGGAGATATGATCTGAGGAAGTTGGTCTTTTTGCAGACTCCTGAATTACATTCAAAACAGGTGACCTGGGGAAAATCGTCATAACTCTCTCTCTGAGGATCGGATTGAAATTTCGTAAAAAGGTACAGAAAGAGGATGGACTGTAGTTTCTTTTGTGTGTGTTTCAGATTCAAAGGTTGAAACAGTGACTCGTGGCACGTCGTACAAGTTCGCTCTACTGAACCAGTCTAAAAGCAAGTCACGGTGGGAGATTTCACATAACTCTTCCTGGGAGAATCCAATTTGGCTCAGACCTGTGGCATTAGAAAGAGGACGCAGAAGGTTACTACAGGTAGCAATTTCAGAATTGGAGGATCCGAAATTACAGAGATACATCAGATTCAATATCAGGCTTCTATAAAGTGAAAAAAGGTGTGTAGTTTTTTTTTAATTTTTGTGTAAGCTTGGTTTAACGGAATTAAAAGGGCATAGTAAAACTTTATTATCGGTAACTGATGCCCCGAGGAAAGAAAATGAAAACACCTAGTAAGGAACCTGAAAGCTCTAGCATGACTCATGAAGAAGAGGAAGAAATGCTACATGATATATCAAAATTACAAGAACAAGTGCAACAAATGTCACGCTCACAAAAGCTAACAGAAGCTAAGATAAGTGGCGTGGAATCTAAGGTAAATGGCGTGGAATCTAAGATAAAGGGAATGGAAGCTAAGATGGATGGCATGGAAGCTAAGATTGACGCTAAAATTGATGGCATGGACGCTAAAATTGATGGCATGGATGATAAGATGGATGAATTGAAGAAGTTGCTACAAGAAAGGGTCACTAATGGTGAAAAGGTAGTAAAGGAAACTCATGATGAGAACAAAAGAAATGTTAATCATGATTCCATAGACGCTAATGTTGGATCGAAGACTCACCATGTTCCAAAAATCGATATGAGGAAGTTTGATGGCAAGGATCCCGCCACATGGATATTACAGATGGAGCAATTCTTCGATCTCAATAATGTGCAAAACACACAAAAGGTACGTATGGCAACTTTATATTTGGAACCAAATCAGTTTGTATGGTATCAATGGCTTTGTTCTCGTAAACAATTTATCACTTGGGCAATTTTTACGGAAGAATTGATAGCACATTATGAGGATACAAAAAGCAACACTTTTTTTAGCCAATTGATAAGTCTCAAACAAAAGGGTTCAATAATGGAGCACATTGAGGAGTTCCAAAAATTGAACATAAGGGTAAAAGATATTCCAGAGGAGCATAGGATTGATGTGTTCATAGGGTCTTTAAAGGATAATATCCAACATGATGTGCGCCTTTGGGAACCTGATTCATTAGAGAAGGCATTCAGGTTAGCAAGAAAAATGGAAAGCAAAATTATGGCAACTAGGAAGCATACCATTCACAACTATAAAGATGGAAGTGTTGTTGCCCATAGTCTTCCACAACCTACAAGGTTGACACCACAACAATTGGAAGAAAAAAGAGCAAAAGGGCTTTGTTACAATTGTGATAGCAAATACACAAAAGGTCATAAGTGTGCTGAGAAGAAATTATTCTACATAGATTGTGAAGAGGAAGAAGAAAAGGAGCAAGAAAGGTCAAAAGAAGAGGATATATTCCAGGAACAAAGCCTAGATGAAGAACAAATAAATCCGACCATATCTTGTAATGCATTGGCGGGAATTACCACTCCTCAAACCATCAAGATAGAAGGACAAATCAAGAAGAAAAAGGTAATAGTGTTGATTGATTCAGGAAGCACCCACAATTTTATTCATTGTAGGGTAGCAAAAGAATTGAATTGCTTCCTATATCCAGCACCAGAGTGTCAAGTGATGATTGCAAATGGAGGAACAATAAATTTCTCTGGAAAGTGCCATAATATCAAGCTATCCATGGGAGAATATGTATTGACTAGCCCAATGCTTTCCATTCCAATGGGAGGTGCTGATGTTGTACTAGGAGTCCAATGGCTACAATCCTTGGGTACAATAGCTTTTAATTTTCAAGAACTTTTCATGAAATTTTCTATGGAAGGAAAGGAAGTTGAATTAAGGGGTATTGCAGGGAAACCAGGAAAGATAATCAGCTCTAATGGTATGACAAAGCTTCTAAAAAAGGAGCAAAGGGGTGTAATTGCACAATTATGTTCGCTAGATGTTTCCACATTGGAATCATCTATTTCTCCAGATCTCCAAAAAGTCCTGGACAATCATTCCAAGGTATTTGAGACTCCCAAAGGTCTCCCACCTATGCGTGATCATGATCATGCTATTCATCTGATTCCAGGAAGTGTTCCTCCAAACATCAGGCCGTACAGATATCCCTATGTCCAAAAAAGTGAAATTGAACGTATGGTTGCAGAAATGCTAGAGGCTGGTATAATTCAACCGAGTCAAAGTTCTTTCTCTGCTCCAGTAGTATTGGTGCACAAGAAGGATGGATCATGGCGCATGTGTCCGGATTATAGGGAGCTCAACAAGCTCACTATTAAAGATAAGTTCCCCATTCCTGTCATTGATGAATTACTGGATGAATTGCATGGATCAATTTACTTCACCAAGTTGGATCTTCGTTCAGGATATCATCAAATCAGAATGAAGATTGAAGACATTCCGAAAACGGCATTTAGAACTCATGAGGGTCATTATGAATTTTTGGTCATGCCTTTTGGCCTTACCAATGCACCTTCAACATTTCAAGGTTTGATGAATTCAATTTTCAAACCATTCCTTAGAAAATTTGTGTTAGTATTTTTTGATGATATACTAATCTACAGCAAGTCTTGGAAGGATCATGTTGAACATGTTGACAGGGTGCTACAACTATTGGAGGAGAAACAATTATATGCAAAAAGATCCAAATGTTTCTTTGGAGTCCAGGAGGTGGAATATTTGGGTCATATTGTATCTCATGAAGGAGTTAAGGTAGACCCTAGCAAAATTAAAGCCATTAAGGAATGGAAAATCCCCACATCCATAAAGCATCTGCGAGGATTTCTTGGGTTGACAGGGTATTATCGCAAGTTTGTTAAGAATTATGGGAGAATAGCAGCACCTCTAACAACATTATTGAAGAAAGATGCATTTTCATGGACTCCGGAAGCAACAAAGGCCTTTGAACATCTTAAAGAGGCAATGTGCCAAGCACCGGTCTTAGCTACACCGGACTTCACAAAAACCTTTATTGTGGAATGTGATGCTTCAGGAAATGGAATTGGTGCTGTTCTAATGCAAGATGAAAGACCCATTGCTTTTGAAAGTCGTCCAATCAAGGGAAAGTTTTTAAGAAAAGCTATTTATGAGAAGGAAATGTTGGCAATACTCCATGCACTTAAGAAATGGCGACCCTACCTAATGGGAAGACACTTCAAGGTAAAAACAGATCATGATAGCCTTAAATACTTTTTAGAACAAAGATTATCCTCTGAAGAGCAACAAAAGTGGGTCACAAAGATGTTGGGTTATGACTTTGAAATCATCTACAAAAAAGGGAAGCAAAATGTGGTGGCAGATGCACTCTCAAGAAAGGATGAGGATGTGGAAGCATTGTTGTGCGCCATTTCTATTATCCAACCAGATTGGATAAATGAAGCAAGGGAGGAATGGAAGAATGACGAAGAAGTGTGGGCACTTATTCGAAAGCTACAACAAGATTCCAGTACGTTTGATACATTTAGCTGGAAAAATGATTCGTTATGGTACAAAGATCGCTTATACCTCTGTAAGAATTCCCAGCTAAAACAAAAGATTCTTATGGAATTGCACACTTCTCCCTTAGGAGGGCACTCAGGATTTTTAAAAACTTACCACAGGGTTAAGAAGGAATTTTTTTGGGATGGCCTTAAATCAGATATTCAAAAGTTTGTGGCAGAATGTTTGGTTTGCCAGCAAAATAAAGTTGAAACAATTAAGACACCGGGTCTATTACAACCTTTATCCATTCCAAGCCAACGTTGGGAGGAGGTTTCAATGGATTTTATCACAGGTTTACCCAAGTCTGAGGGAAAGAGTGTCATCATGGTGGTAGTTGACAGACTTACCAAGTATGCACACTTTTGTGCATTATCACATCCATTTAAAGCCAGTACAATTTCTACTGCATTTATGGAAACAATTCAAAAGCTACATGGAAACCCAAAGATTATTGTAAGTGACAGAGATCCCATTTTCACTGGAAATTTTTGGACAGAATTATTTTCTTGTCTTGGTACTCAGTTAGCTCATAGCTCATCTTATCATCCTCAATCTGATGGGCAAACTGAGATAGTAAACAAATGTTTGGAAGGATATCTTCGTTGCTTTGTATCTGATAAACAGACACAATGGGTCAAATGGTTGCCTCTGGCTGAATGGTGGTATAACACTTCCTTTCATACAGCAACAAAAATGACCCCATTTATGGCACTTTATGGGTATCAACCACCATCCATCACATCATATTTAAGAGAAAATTCTAAGGTTCAGGCAGTGGAACATCACATCGAACATCAACAACAAGTCCTCCAACTCTTAAAGGATAACCTCGTGTTGGCACAGAATAGAATGAAACAACAGGCAGATCAACATCGCAGTGAAAGAAGTTTTGATGTAGGTGATTGGGTATTCCTACGGCTACAACCATATAAGCAAATGTCCCTCAAGCAAGCTAAGAAGGATAATAAATTATCACCAAAGTATTATGGTCCGTACAAGGTGTTGCAAAAGATTGGTACTATGGCATACAAATTGGAGCTTCCTGCAGCTTCTCGATTGCACCCAGTTTTCCATGTTTCATGCTTAAAGAAGGTTATAGGCGACAAGCTCCCAGTTCAAACAATATTGCCAGAACTTGACGAAGAAGGAAAAATTATATTGGAACCGGAAGCAGTTATAGAAACAAGAACTCGACAGCTACGAAATCGATCAATTTCAGAGTATCTTATCAAGTGGAAGAACTTATCTGCTGAAGATTCCACATGGGAGGATGAGAATTTTATGCAGAAGTATTCTGAACTACTCAAGCGTTGAGGACAACACTTTTTTGAAGGAGAGGGGCATGTTGGGTCCCTATAATACTAGTGATTACCCCATTACTATTGTAGTTATACCCCTTATTTATATTGATGTACCCATGTAGTGCCCATATTGTTACTATTGTGCCACATAGAAGCCCACTATTGTTATTGTTGTGCCCTACAATATTATTGTTATGTAGGCTTTGATTGTATTGGGACCATTTAGACTCCTATATATAGAAAGGAGGTATTTTCATTTGTATCATCCAAGAATTGTTCATTTATGTAATGTAAAGGAGGTTGCCCCCTCGAAGAGGCTGAATTTTAAGGCGTGGATCTCTCTTTTCTATCTTTTTGTGAGCTGGTTTCATAACAACCACTTTCAGAGACATCACAGGGAAGAGAAAAAGAGACAAGCACTCAGACAACAGAACAATCAACCATGTCAAAGCAGCCTGAAACTTCTCAGAAGAAGGCTCAAACATAGGCCCATCCAACTCAAGTCAACATTGGAGAGCCCTCGATTTTGCAAACTCCTCTGAATAAGGAAAGGAACCAAAAGAGAGACAGGAAAGTAGCTACCCCTTCCAGCGGCCCATCAGGCCAGCCTGGTGCTAAGAGGCACAGGCTAAATCCTCATTCAAAAGAGGAATTTTTTGAAGAAACTACAGAAAGTCAAAGAAAGGAAGGTGCAGACAGCCAATATACTTTCGTAGTAGATGGGACACCTTCTAGCTCACACAGACAGGAACTAGAAAGGCAACAAAGTGCTGAAGTGTCATCCTTCAGGCCTCCGGTAAATGAGAACCTAGATATTGAAAAGAAATTCAAAGAAATAAAGGCTAAAAATGAACCATTAAGGGCTCAATTCTATGATCAGTATTTGAAAATGGCCCCCACAAATCAAACTATGTTGATGTTAGCCTATGACATCAAAGAAGGCAAGATTCAGATGAGCTTCTTCAAGTCCAAAGTATAGCAGCTTCAGTCAATAGCAGACTACCTCAAAACTCATTTTAAGGTTATGGCCAAGGACATTCACCCCTTAGGTCAGATTGAACTGCATAAGTAGACAGGGGAAATGGTATATTCAACATTGACTGGTAAAGCTATGATGGGCCAAAGATTAGAATATTCTTTGAATAATACAACTGCTTAGTTACAACTAGAAAGAGCCTCCTCACAGGCTAAATATAATAGAATTAAATCTTTGGAAGAATTGGTTATTGGACTGGATCATAACCCAAAGGATGTAAAGGCAGCGAGGCCTTATTAAAGATGAAAGGTGAAGACATAGCTGCCTTGAGAAAGTAGTTAAAGTTGCCACCATCAAAACATCCACAAACTGCAGAAATTGTACAAAAGAAATCCGAAGAAGAGCTTATGGACTTGGTCCTCAAGCTTAATGAACAGTTGAAGGAGATTGAACAAGAATTGGAAAAATCATTGAAAGGAAAGCAGAGAGAGTCGACCTATCAACCTCAAAATGTGATACCAGTGGTTTCCACAGCAGTCCTTTCAACACTTGGTGTAGCTCTGGCACCCAATGTCCCCTTTGTTACAACAAAAACAGTTACGAGTACAAGCACATGCACAACACCAGTAGGAACTTCAAGTTTAAGTACAAAAGAGTTAATCAAATCAATGGAGGAAATGAAACTACAAGTTTCTAAACTCCAAAAGGTAAAAGAAAAATTTGTCACTTTAGAACATAAATATGATGTTACGAAAATCAATTTTTCTGAAGAAATGAGGAAGAATAAAGGCTTAGCACAGCATGTGAAAGCACTAGAGAAGGACCTCACCTTTGAAAAGCCCTTAATGGACAATAGGAAAATTCTTTGGACCAACATCACTCAGTCAATAAATGATGCTTGGCCATCCATATAAATAATTTTTGAACAGATTGATTTAGTGCAACTTGCTCTCCAAGAGATTCAGAGAACTAAGGAAGAATTAGGAAGGAAGCCTGAGGAAGCCATCAGGCTAATAAATTTTTTGAATAACAAAAATAGGTACCAACTAGAAGAGCTGAATATTGAAGACAGAACATCAACTATCCTAGAAATCAAAAAGATATTGACTAAAAGAGGTCTAATGTAGAACCTAGAAAGGAAATGGCAAAAATGCAAGACGAAATTAATGATTTTATGGAGAAGTTTGGTATCTTGCAGAGCAAAGGACTTCCTAGTCCTTTAGTAATTAATGATAAATTGATGAGGCATGAAGACTATGTGGACAAATTGGCTCAATATGCAAACAATCAAGCTAGTTCATTAGCAAGTGCGTCTGCACCCAAGGCACTACTAAGAGGCAAAGTTCTCTATGACAATCTAGAGAACCTTTTCTATGTTGAACATGAAATAAAACATTTGTTTCCAGTTCAGCCTAGTTTTGTCAAATACACTGAAGCTAATGAAATCTTCAGGAAACTTCAAAGGACTAGAATACCAAAGGAAGATTGGTGGGCTGATATGACAGAAATTTTGTATTTTACCTTGGTAAAAAAGTAAGTTTTTTAGTATTTACCACAGTCAATTTTGGAAAAGAAGGTGAATGAGGATAAAGCAGGTAAAGTGTATCAGAATAGGTTAAAGAGTATCAGTCGAAAGTCAAAAGTAGGCAGCAAGCACAGAATTACAAGCTAGATAGCAAAATGCTCAATCATAGTGCCTGCCTCCAGCTCATTCACAAAAACATGGACAACAAGGCAACAACTCACTTTTATCTTCTATATTCGATACCATCTCCCTCTATTTTTACGTAACATATAGTTAGGCTTCCTAGATTATATCTCTCTTTGTTAAGAGATATTTTATTTTAAATTTTTGTATAAATACTCCCTCATTTAGAGTAATGTGGGTAGATTCTTAGACATTTCTATTGACTTATTATTTTGGAAAAGAAAAGTTGTTGATCAACTCTTGTATGGCTAGCTGGATGAAGAAATAAAACAAGGGACTTTCTTACAGGATTCATGTGTCAAACATCGGACAAATAAGTATTTTATATCTCATGTGTTATTGTGTTTTGGTTTACTATTTCACTTGTGTTCATGTCTAAATATCAAAACGAAAAAAGTATATTTCAAAAAGTGTTTAAGTGTAACCTGTCTTTAAAATCATTTTTATTCTAAATGTTTTCCTCTAGACTATCATAGGCAAGGAATTCTTAACTGCGCTTTGCTTATTAGTTTATCATTAATATCATTTAATAAGAAATTCTTAATTGCTTTTTATTAGTGATCAGTCATTTTCCTTCCTTTGAAACATGTTGAAGGATTCTTAACTTCCCTTCATCCCTTTCAAAACCATTCCATTCTTTCAAGTTACCATTTGATCCTTGTTTAGCTATCTTGCCCTGTGAAGCCCTCCTTTGTGGAATTATCCAAATCCAGTTTAGCCATCTGCAGTTGACTCCATAGCCCAATGGCCTAAGATACTTTGTTCTATCCATCTGCTCTTGAATTCCACCACCCAATCAAAATGAAAACCCCCAAGCTTTCATAACTAGACTAATACCTTAAAAACAAAGCTAAATCTTAAAGAGAGAGCCCTCTCTAGGTACAAATTGGCTAGATTCTGTACCTAAAGGTTGGTTTGTGGTTACCTAGGACCCCTTTCCCTCTTCTTATAACTTCAGGGAAAATTTGAGTGATAACATAGTGGCAACTCCACTGGGGAAACAAATTCCTCAGTCAAATAAATATTTAAGAAAGTTTAAATCTCATATCTAAAGCCTCTTAAAGAAATTATATAAGTTGTTTTTTGATATCAATTAAGAAAAACCAAAAACAAAACCCAAAAACCTGGCTTTAGAAAGGACTTGTTACACTAGAGCTAATCCTGATCCCAATCCACCACAAGTGTTTGAGAACCCTAATCTGATCTCCAGAATTCATAGGAGACAAGAAAGTTCTATTAGTCCTTGGCCCACCTTCAGATCATCATCCTATCCTGTTAGGTGGATCTACCTTGAAGATCAACCCTTTACAAATACTTTGAGACCTCTTTGTTTAGGACTTCATCTAATTCTGAATTAATTTACCTAGTCCCAGACCTAGGGTTCCTCCAAGAATTAGAGCTCCAAGCTACCAATTTGTCAATTGATAGGTATTTGTAGAACTCCGTACAATTTGATCTTACCTTTGAAGGAACACCCAATCCCTCTGTAATGACTACTACCTCTGCAAGCTCATCACTATTTCCTCATACATGTCAACCTCAAACCACTCCACATCAACCCATCACCTCTAGTCGTCCATCCAAAACTCAGACGCCCATTGTTATCCCAACCCCAGCTGTTGTTTCACCATTACCTACAACCATGGAAAACAGATTTACCCCCTGGTACTACATGCAAACTTAGGTGCCATGCCCAAGGATTACCAAAGTAAGATCACTCAATTTGATGGTACTGGTACCTATATAGCCCAACAACACACCAAAAATATGATTGATTAATTTGAAATTTATGAAATAGATGTTGATGATGTGTGAATGAGAATATTTTTTCAGAGTTTAACTGGGGAAGTCAGAACCTGGTTTAGAGCTCTACCAGCAAACAATATATATAGCCCAAAAACTCTCTATAGACAATTCTTGAACCGATGGGAGAAAAAGAAAGATCCCCTTCAGATTCTCTTTGAGTATGAAAAACTAAAGAGAGGAACCCAAGAAACAGTGCAGGATTACTGCACTAGATTCAACAATGTCTATAATGCCATCCCTCAAAACATAGACCTCCACTTGATTTAGCCTTAATCAAATTCCCTAATGGATTTGATTCTGACATGGCCTTCCAGCTAAGAGAACGAGCTCCTTGCACTTTGGAAGATATGCAAAGCATAGCTGTCAGTGTTGAAGCCAACCTGATGTCTAAAAGAGCCAAGGTTAGGAGTGAAAGAAGAATACCATTAAAGGAAGAAGCCTCACCCTTTGAACAGAAACTAGATGCTATAATTAAAGGGATGGATAGGCTAGGAGATAGAGTAGAAACAATTGAAAGGAAAGCTCCCTAGGATGACCAGCCAACCAACACAAGGAGAAATCCTAATTTCAGAAAAAATCAAAATCAGAACACTAGGAAGACTGGTCCAGACCAAAACATTAGACCCCCTTTCTAGGAGAATTATGCAGAAGGCTCGAACTCTGAAGAACCTAAAGAGGACACTCAAATAAATCTGATGGGACTCATTAATGAAAACGAAGTTCTCCTAATCCAAGAAGATCAAGAAGCCCACATCCTTAAATAGTTTCAAACACAGTCAGGTGAATCATTCGACTTCAGGGAAGGATATGACACAACCATCTATGAGGTGCATAAGCAATACAATTTAAGGAGTAGGAGAATTGATGTTCCTGAAGTAAACAAGCAAAAGGCTCCAAAATAGCCTATAAAAGGTAAGATAGTCACTACAGCTGTACATATTCTTTCTAGATCTGACCCTAATCCTTTTAATCCAATAATTGAAGATGTCTCTGATAATCAACCAAACAGCAAACAACCCTCCACTGCTCTTCCTTCCAAGGAAAATGTGGAAGAACCACCAAAAGTTGATTCGAGAGAACCTTGCTAATTATAACCCCACTCCTCAAAAGGAGAAAAACGCAGAAAACATGGAAAAAAGAGAGAATCTTACTGTTCCAAACCAAAAAGGCCAAGCAGAAAAACCCTTTAATCTAGAAACTAATGTAGGTAAGCTGAAAATTGTTGTTCCATTGTCTGAATTAGCTAAACATGATGCCTACCGAAGTCAAATCAACAGATCACTAAAAATTACTAGAACTGAAGACTCAGTTAATGTTTTTGATGACCAACCTGAGTTAATATTTTCCACAGAAGTGAATGGAAAACCATTAGAAGGAGGAATCCCTCCCTTCTATGTAAGCTTAAATATACATGATAAAATCCTTCACAATGCCACGTTTGATTCTGGGCATCTCATAACCTTATGCCCAAGTCTTTAATGGAAAAACTTTACCTAGACATCACTAGACCATACAAAGATCTTTTTTCTATTGATTTTAGTAAGGTAAGATGTTTAGGATTGATAAAATACTTGTGTGTCTCATTGGTCCAATACCCTGCAAAAACAATTTTAATGCATATAGTGGTAGTAGATATACCACCAAAATATGGTATGTTATTGTCTAGATCTTGAGGTGCTAAGCTTCAAGGATCTCTTCAATTGGACATGTCCTATGCTACTATCTCGGTTTTCGGCCAACCTAAGAAGTTATACAGAGAAACTTTGATGAAATATGTATTAAGTAGTTAGGAAAAACCACAAAATTTCCCCATCTACTCTGTACACTCTGATATGGACTCATTCATTATTTACATTGCAGAAACCAATCCTTCCAATACCTTAGAAGTTTTAGCAGTAGAACCAAAAGAAATTAAAAAATAAAAATCAAATGTTTAGATTCAGGAAATATCAAATACCAAAGAAAAAACAGATGAGAATGGAAAGCCAGATCCAACTGTTAAACAAATTCCTACTACTCTAGACACTAATTATGAGCTTGAGATTATTTGGCATTTAGAATTTGATGGCTCAGTCAATAAACTAGGGGAAGGAGCAGGAGTTTGGGTGTACAATTTAGAAAACGATCATGTTGAAGGCCATGCCTACAGATTAAACTTTAAGTGCACCAATAACATGGCATAATATGAGGCTCTCTTGCTAGGTCTAAAACTTGTTAAAAGATTAGCGGAAATTAGAGTATCTATCATAGGAGATTCTGAATTAATCATTAAACAAATTAGAGGGAATTATTTAACTAGACATCCTAGATTAGGGTATTATAGAGGAACATTGATAGAGATTATCAATACTTTTCTAGAAACTCAGCTTGCTACAATCCATAGAAAACATAACTTGCAAGCCCACAGCCTGGCAATGTTTGCTAGCACCTGCAAATTACCTTTCAAACCTAATCATCAGTTTACTGCTGAGATTAGACACAAACCAGCCATACCTGATAATCTAAAGAACCGGCAGGTGTTTTATAGTGATGAGTAGATTAATAACTTTTTAACTTTAGATGAAGAGTTTTCTAACAATTACATAGATGTTGATACATTAGCTAATTCGAATCAAATAGATGAGGTAGAAACAAACATTTTGGAAGAAAGTTCAGTAAATATGCTTCATCCTATAAAATTCACACAAAAATAAGTTCAAGACCTTAAACAAATGGACCTTGATGAGATAATTGAAGAAGAAATAGAGGTCATTGACTTAAAAGAAAATCATCTTCCTAAAGGATTAACCCCTCTGGAAGATCTCTTTGATTCCAATGACATTCCCAAGAAACAAATAATGGAACCACTAAAAGCAGATATTGAAGAATACAATTTAGGAACAAAGGACAATCCAAAGATGATAAAACTATCAAAGTCCTTACCCCCTGACCAAAACTCAAAATATATTGAACTTATGGGAGAATTCCAGGATTTCTTTGCCTGGAGTTATGAGGATTTGAAATCATATGACACCTTGATAATACAACATACTATACCTCTAAGAAAAATCAAAAGCCTTTTAAAATAAATCTTAGAAGAATCAACCCTGTACTATTGCCACTAATTGAAAAATAAATTAAACGTATGTATGAAGAAGGGATTATTGCCCCTATCAGGTTTTCAGAATGGGTGTCTAACTTGGTACCTACTAGGAAGAAAACTGGGGAAATAAGATTATGTGTTGATCTGAGAAATATGAACAAGGTATCTCTTAAAGATAACTACCTTTTACCAAGATGGACCATATTTTGCACAGGGTAGTGGGTTCTTCTAGAATTTCACGTTTAGATGGGTTTTCAGGATATAACCAGATCTTGGTTCATCCTGATGACCAAGAGAAAACTGCTTTTACAACACCATGGGACACTTTTATGTTTATCAAAATTCCATTTTGACTTAAAAACGCAGGAGAAACTTTCCAAAGGGCAATGGACATTGCATTTGCTAAATAAATTCATGATTTTCTTGTTATATATCTAGATGATCTAACTGTTTTTTCTAAATCAAATCAGTAGCACCGAGACCATCTCAGACAAGTCTTTTTAAAATGCAGAAAATATGGTATTTATTTGAATCTAAAGAAGTCCTTGTTCGGCCTGGAGGAAGGTAGACTTTTAGGTCACATCATTTCCAAGGATGGAATTCGAATTGACCCCACCAGAATAGAAGTTATTCTACAGCTACATCATCCAAGATGTATCAAAGAACTTCAAGCTTTCCTAGAGAAGATAAATTTTTTGAGAAGATTCATTTCTAACTTAGCAAAACTCATTAGATTACTAAATAACATGCTTAAAAAGGATTCAAGTATAAAATGGACAGTAGAGGCCAAGCAATCATTTGAAGAAATCAAAATGGCCTTAACCAGAACACCAGTCCTCACCAGTCCTCAATTTGATAGAGACTTCATCATTTTTTCTTTTGCATCAGAACACACCATAGTAGTTGTTTTATTACAAAAGGATGATCAGGGATGTGAAAAACCTATAGCCTTTTTTAGTAAAGCACTTAGAGATGCATCACTAAAATACAAAATAATGGAGAAACAAGCTTTTGCATTGGTAAAAGCCATTAAGGACTTTAGAGTCTACATATTATACTCTCATGTGATAGCCTATGTGCCTAATGCAGTTGTCAAAGACATCCTGACTCAGGATGGAATTGAGGGCAAAAGAGGTAAATGGATTGCTACCATCTTAGAGTATGATATAGAGATAAAACCTACAAAACTAATAAAAGGATAGGGATTCGGCAAACTTATGGTAGAAACCAATTGTCAAGCCCTGAATATAAATGAATTGGATGACAAACAGGAGATGGCGACTCCACAAATCAACCAGGCCTTTTCAGACTCACCTTGGTATGATGATGTAATTTATGTTTTACAAAACTTACAGGCTCCTTCAGGGTTATCTAGAACAAAAAATAGGTTTTTAAAAATGAAAGCTTCAAAGTTTTGTATCTTAGATAATACTCTTTTTTGGAAAAATCATGAAGGAATTTTATTAAATTTTTTATTAAAAGATGAAGTTGACCTGGATCTCCAAGAATTTCATGCAGGAGGCTGTGGTGGACACCTCTATTGGAAGTAAACTATAGATAAGATCTTAAGGGTTGGATTCTATTGGCCAACCTTGTTTGCAGATGTGAAGAAATTTGTAACTTTTTGTCATAAATGTCAAATCTTTGAGGTCAAGAGAAAGTTGTTACCTTTACCCCTGAAACCTATTTCCACCGAGAAACCTTTTCAATAATGGGATCTTGACTTCATTTGAGAAATCCATCCACCCTCTTCAGGCCAACACAAATGGATACTCACTACCACTGACACTAAACGGATAGAGGCCATACCCTCCAAACAGGCCAACAACATAGTGATCATAGGTTTCTTAGAGACCAATATATTTTCCAGGTTTGGTTGCCCTACTAAGATCGTTACTGATAATGCTACAACTTTCAAGTCAAAGAATATGATCAGTTTCTATAACAAATATCATATCACACTGGGCCATTCCACAGCCTATTACCCTCAAGGGAATGGACTGGTTGAATCTTCCAACAAGAGTCTCATTAATATCATCAAAAAACTGTTGGAAGGAAACAAGAAGACTTGGCATAAGAAACTGATAAATGCATTGTGGGCAGACAGGCTTACAATCATAAAATCCATTGGAACCAGTCCTTATGAGTTAGTATATGGCATGGAGGTTGTTTTTCCCTCATCACTAGGAGTTCTTGTTATGAAAATACTCCAAGAAGCTCAAATGGAACCTAATGATATTCAAAGAAGGATAATCTAGACCATCAACCTACAACAGACCAGGGAGGAGGTGTACCAAAGATCCCAAGTGTTGCAGGAGAAACTGAAGACGATATTTGATAAAAGAACCAAGGTAGAAGATTTATACCTTGGAGATAAAGTGTTAAGATGGGATTCCAGAAGAGGGGATAAGGGGAAACATGGGAAGTTTGACTTCCTATGGAAGGGACCATACATCATCTATGCTTTCCAATGAAACAATGCATATTTTCTAAAAAACTTAGATGGTACAGAAGTTGAAGAAGGACTAGCGAATGGTCAGATGTTGAAGCATTACTTTGATCCTAATTACTAATGTTACCATGATTCTTAACATGTGTATACTATATCCTTTGTAATGTCACAGTTTTGATTGGGCAGTAACTTGTTGGAGTTGAAGCCTAAAGGGAAGGCCCTAAGCTTCAGAGGTATCACTGTCATACATACAATAAAGTAGCAAGCATAAGAAGATTGCACAACACCGTCAAAGTCATTCAGAAGGCCCCTGATCTAGTGTTCTTGGCTTTCCACTAGGAAAAGCCATCCCCAAGTGGAGCCATTGTTATGCCCATATAGCAATAGGTGTCATATATCATGATTTACTTGATGAGATATGTAATATCTTCATACCTTTACTTGTTGCAAAAGGTTTTTCATCTTTGTAAGAAATCAAAAAATTTTAAAAATGTAAAGAGAGTATACCCTAAAATAAAAATCGAAGGGTGAAAAAAATAAAAAGATGATCAAAAATGAAAGAAAATGAACCCCAACAAAAAGAAAGACCAAGGAAAGTGTGCAAGTTTAAATGCCAATACTTTTTCACTTTGTATAATAAACAATTGTGTGCAACTTGCCATTTATGCCACAATTCATGAATAGTCAAATTGTTTAAGCTTGGCTAGTTCATATTTCAAATTCATGTTTTAGATACAGAGAATAAAGATTTGACCAAACAGCGTAATCATGGCAGATAAGTAGATAGGTAGAGTGAAAAAAGGAGCTCAACAGTTTAATCTGAGCCCTTGGATGTAATAAGTGTAGACTTAGATAGGCATTACCATGTAAAAGAAAAAAGAGTTTGATAAGGGTTTGCCAGTCTAAGTGCACCCAAATAAAGAAGTGAAAATGCTAGGTTAAAGTAGGTAGGGTAGGTAGATGATGGTTGCAGAATGATATGTGGTGAATGATGATTTTAAATGTGTAAATATTTTACTTTCATCACAAGGCAAAGGCATGTATTACATTGAAGGCACCTCAAGCAAGCAAAGTCAAATAATTAACTTCCCTACTCATTTCCCCTAAAGTTTCACTAATTCCCCCTAGGTACCAAACTATTTATCAAATTAGAGGGGCTCAGAGCATTTCTCTAACTTCTGGAGGGATCAGAACCTCGGCCCAATAATTTATAATGCCTAAGTACTTAAGCTCATTCATTAATCATCTCATCCCACCATAAATCATTCATTCACTTTATAAAATTTTCCCTAAGTAAAATCCTATTTTACTTAGGGAAATTAAAAATATTTTCCATAAAACCCCCTTTTTCACTTTAGCCTAAGTTTAAATACACACACTAAATTTTTTATACGTAGCACTTTTTCATTTCAAAGTTATATTAACTACTAACGTATATTATATAAATCCCCTATAATATCTACCCATTCCCGTATTACTATAACCATATGAAAACCACGAAATTATATATATCCCGCCCCTCGGTTAAAATATAACCATAATATGGTCTAAATTGGGGTTAATTAGTTAATCAGTAACTAATTAACAGCCCTGACACCCCGCCACATTAGAAAGGGATTAATTAACCCTCACAGTTAATTAATAACCATCCTGACCAATCACTTTGCTCCCGATATAATTAAAAATTGTTTAATTACATTAGGCCCGCCCTTTTTAAACTCCCATCACCTTTCATCCCCGATAGTCGTCCGGTCACACCGCCCAGATCCAATGGCTATCATGCATATCGCATGACCCATTGCAATCGCACGTTAGCGTGCGATCGCAAAGTGGTTTTATGTACAGTGCCTCCATGACGCGTCAATCATTCTATGGAGTCGCCGGCTCGAGCCTAAATACTGCCTACCCTCCTTAAGCGGTGCGATATAAACTGCTTACCACCTCCCACTAAATGAAAAAAGATCATGTCATTTGCCCGCTAATGTCACTCATCCAATCTCGAAATCCGCCAATTTTTTACTTTGTATATAAAACAAAATAAATTGTTTTCATTGTTTATTCTGCAAACCTGTACATCCATGAAAATACAACAACAAGGTCAACTTGCCCGTGCTCCCAACCACCAACCAGCTTCAACCTTTGCAGCCGACGTCACCCAGAGCCATCCAGTCACACCTAATACCTGCATTCTGTTGCCTGCTCCCAATAACATGTATTTATCAATTTCCCGACAAGAAAACCCTGTAAATACTTGTTCTCCGCTACAAATTGTTTAAAAGAGCCAAAATTCACCATAATTTTATTACTAATTTTATAATTCCAGTCCTCCAAGCCCTTTGTTTCACCAATTTTACAAAGAAAACCCTAGTTTCCTTTCTGAATCCACAAGAACCAGAATGGAAACCCCGCTAGCCCTAAATGTTTCTCCCATTACCACCCCTCATCGTGATTTAGACTATATACCTATGGCAGACAAGGATTTTCAAATAAAGGATCTAACCACTGATAAAGATGACCTCAAAGTCTTTTTCCAATGTCGAGATAACCATTTGAATGGCTATGTTGCCATGGGTTTGTGAGAATCCAATCTCCCAAATATTTTCTCCCCTATGTGCATGTTTTCCCTGACATAATCCATCAGTGCCATCCAAATTATGATCCCATCCATAGAGCAGTCATGACTCCCAACCAAACAGTCGTATTCAAAATAATTGCTGAATCAATCAATGAAATGCTGCAATTTCATCCTAGTCAGGCCCTCACCCCCATTTCCATTGGAAATTTGCTTGAGAAATAAACTCAGTTATCACAAGCTGAGCTCAATCACCTTTGTTAGACTTTAATGTTACAAAGGTATCAGACTAAAGATCCCCCCCTTATATGTTAGTTGCCTTCACAGATATAGGAAAAATCATAGTTGATATGATATCAGTAGTCATGGGATTCAACACTAGTTAATATGTAGATGAATTGACCCTAGTGGTGATGTCTATCTTTACCCTAGGATAGCCTCCTACTATCAAATATGATTATGCCTCTTATATTGCTGAGAAAATTCATGACATGTTCGTGAGACTAGAGAATGAGAAGGTTTTTAAGTACTCCACCTTCATATATCATCTCATCCTCTACCACCAATCAAAAAAATTCCCATTTTCTGTCAAGAAACTTGATACCAAGGGTAATCCAAGGTCTGTCATCTTTTGGACTTCCATCTTCCATAAATATTTGCTTGCCCTTATTCCTATAATGAATTTATTGATTAGTTTGTCCACCCAGTGACCACCTTGATGACAGGGAATTCCCCTCCCATGAGTAATGATGACATCAAAAGGATCCTTGAGCTCTCCAAACAATACAGAGTGGGTGATTGGTATTTATACCAAAATCACATAGAAATCAGAGTATATGGGTGTGAGTTTTCCCCATTCAAGCTACCTAAATATGTTCCAATGAGGCTGTTTGCATTGGAATATTATAGACAAATAATACACTCAGATTTGACACATTTTACTAAGGCGAAGAGGAAAGCACAACTTAGAATCAATGATCACTTAGGTCCATTTTTTTGCAACACTAGGGAAGCATGGAAAGCAGCTGAATAGATTCTAGAAGACGATATGAAATTAAACAAAATTTTTAATTAGACTCCATATGACCCTCATAGTTTCATCTATGATAGAAGGATGAAAAACAGACTATCACCATACTTGCATCACAAAACTCTAGAGATTGAACAATTTGCTAATATGGATGAATGGAGGGAAGGAACCCTAGTAGAAACAGATAGTTAGTAGGTCAACATAGAAAATGTAATGAAAGATCTTAAAAAAACACTTGACCTGGATTCTTTTGGACAGGTACATTTTGAGACTTCTCAAAAGTCAGCATCAGGGATTAGTGCCTCAACAGTTGATACCTCTCAAAGGCACTCACAAGAGACCATTGCACCACTTGCAGAGACATCACATGGAAGAGAAAAAGAGACAAGCACTTAGGCAACAGAACAATCAACCATGTCAAAGCAGCCTGAAACTTCTCAGAAGCAGGCTCAAACACAGGCGCATCCAACTCAAGTCAACGTTGGAGAGCCCCTGATTTTACAAACTCCTCCGAAAAAGATTGACAGGGAAGTAGCTACCCCTTCTAGTGGCCCATCAGGTTAGCCTGGTGCTAAGAGGCGCAGGCTAAATCCTCATTCAGAAGAAGAATTTTTTGAAGAAACTACGGAAAGTCAAAGAAAGGAAGGTGCATCATCCAACATACTTTCCCAGTAGGTGGGACACCTTCTAGCTCATAGAGACAGGAACTGGAAAAGAAAAAAGTGTTGAAGTGTCATCCTTTAGGTATCCAGTAAATGAGAACCTAGATACTAAAAAGAAATTCAAAGAAATAAAGGCTAAAAATGAACCATTAAGGGCTCAAGTCTATGATCAGTATTTGAAAATGGTCCCCACAAATAAAACTAGGTTGATGTCAACCTATGACATCAGAGAAGGCAAGATGCAGATGAGCTTCTTCAAGCCAAAGTACAACAGCCTCAGTCAATAGCAGACTACCTCAAAATTCATTTTGAGGTCATGGCTAAGGACATTTACCCCTTAGATCATATTGAACTGCACAAGTAGACAGGGGAAATAGTATATTCAACATTGATTGGTAAAGCGATCATGGCCCAAAGATTAGAAAATCCTTTGAATAATACAACTGCTTAGTTATAGCTAGAAAGAGCCTCCTCACAGGCGAAAGATAATAGAATTAAATACTTGGAAGAATTGGTTATTGGACTGGGTCATAACACAAAGGATGTAATGGTAGTAGAGGCCTTAATAAAGAAGAAAGATGAAGACATAGCAGCCTTGAGAAATCAGTTAAAGTTGCCACCATCAAGACATCCACAAACTATAGAAGTTGTACAAAAGAAATCCGAAGAAGAGCTTATGGACTTGGTCCTCAAGCTTAATGAACAGTTGAAGAAGACTGAACAAGAATTGGAAAAATCATTGAAAATCAGGTAGGGAGAGTCGACCTCTTAGCCTCAAAATGTGATACCAGTGGCTTCCATAGCAGTCCCTTCAACACTTGGAGTAGCTCTGGCACCCAATGTCCCCTTGGTTACAGTAGAAATACTTACAGGTACAAGCACAGGCACAGCACTAGAAGGAACTTCAGGTTTAAGTACAGAAGAGTTAATCAAATCAATGGAGGAAAGGAAACTACAAGTTTTTGAACTCCAAAAGGTAAAAGAAACGTTTCTCACTTTAGAACAGAAATATGATGTTACAAAAATCAATTTTTCTGAAGAAATGAGGAAGAATAAAGGCTTAGCATAGCAAGTAAAATCACTAGAGAAGGACCTCACCTTTGAAAAGCCCTTAACAGACATTAGGAAAATTCGTTGGACCAACATCACTTAGTCAATAAATGATTCTTGGCCATCCATACAATTTTTTTTTGAACAGATTGATTTAGTGCAACCTGCTCTCGAAGAGATTCAAAGAACTAAGGAAGAATTAGGAAGGAAGCCTGAGGAAGCCATCAAGCCAATAAATTTTTTGAATAGCAAAAAAAGGTACCAACTAGAAGAGACGAATACTGAAGATAGAATAGCAAGTATCCTAGAAATCAAAAAGGTATTGACTAAAAGAGGTCTAATGTAGAACCTAGAAAGGAAATACGAGAACATGCAAGATGAAATTAATGATTTTATGGAGAAGTTTGGTATCTTGCAGAGCAAAGGACTTCCCATTCCTTTGGTAATTAATGATAAATTCATGAGGCATGAAAACTATGTGGACAAATTGGCTCAATATGCAAACAATCAAGCTAGTTCATCAGTAAGTGCGTCTGCACGCAAGGCACTACCAACAGGCAAAGTTCTCTATGACAGTCTAGAGAACCTTTTCTATGTTGAACATCAAGTAAAACATTTGTTTCCAGTTCAGCCTAGTTTTGTCAAATACACTGAAGCTGATGAAATCTTTAGGAAACTTCAAAGGACCAGAATACCAGAGGAAGATTGTTGGGCTGATATGACAAAAATTTTGTAATTTACCTTGGTAAAAAAGTAAACTTTTTAGTATTTACGATAGTCAATTTTGGAAAAGAAGGTGAGTGATGATAAAGCAGGTAAAGTGTATCAGAACAGGTTAAAGAGTATCAGTCGAAAGTCAAAAGTAGGTAGCCAACACATAATTACAAGCTAGACAACAAGATGCTCAATCATAGGGCCCGACTCCAGCTCATTCACAAAAACAGGGATAACAAGGTAGCAAATCACTTTTATATTCTATATTTGAGACCATTTGTCTCTACTTTTATGTAACATATAGTTAGGCTTCCTAGATTATATCTCTCTTTGTTAAGAGATATTTTATTTTAAATTTTTGTATAAATACTCCCTCATTTGGAGTAATGTGGGTGGATTCTTAGAAATTTCTATAGACTTATTATTTTGGAAAATAAAAGTTGTTGATCAACTCTTGTATGGCTGCATGGATGAAGAAATAAAGCAAGGGACTTTCTTACAAGATTCGTGTGTCAAACATCGAACAAATAAGTATTTTATATCTCAAGTGTTATTGTTTTCTGGTTTACTATTTTAGTTGTGTTCATGTCTGAATATCAAAATGAAAAAGTATATTTCAGAAAGTTCTTAAGTGCAATCTGTCTTTAAAATCATTTTATTCTAATTGTTTTCCTCTAAACTATCATAGGCAAGGAATTCTTAACTGCTCTTTGCTTCTTAGTTTATCATTAAGATCATTTAATAAGAAATTCTTAATTGCTTTTTATTAGTGATTAGTCAGTTTCCCTCCTTTGAAACGTGTTGAAGGATTCTTAACTGCCCTTCATCCCTTTCAAAACCATTTCATTCTTTCAAGTTAGCATTTGATCCTTGTTTAGCTATCTTGCCCCGTGAAGCCCTCCTTTGTGGAATTATCTAAATCTAGTTTATCCATCTACGGTTGACTCCATAGCCCAATGGTCTAAGATACTTTGTTCTATCCATCTGCTCCTGAATTCCACCACCCAATCAAAATCAAACCCCCCAAGCTTTCATAACTAGCCTAATACCTTAAAAACGAAGCTAAATATTAAAGAGAGAGCCCTCTTTGGGTACAGATTGGCTAGATTCTGTACCTAAAAGTTGGTTTGTGGTTACCTTGGACCCCTTTCCCTCTTCTTACAACTTCATGGAAAATCTGAGTGATAACAAAACGTACAGGTACCGACACCTCTCCTCCAAGGAATATGATAAATAGTTCACCCTAAGAGATTGTGTAATGAGGCTAGAATGCTTCTCTAATATAGTAATAAAGGATCTTCCTAAACCAAGAGAAACTATATGATACAATGTGAAATAACATACCAAGTGACCGAAACCATGCGTGTCAATGTATAAGACCACCCAAGCAAGGTATGAATGCCTCCAAATGCATGAGAAGATGCCAAATAAGGGGAGTGATTTCCTCTGTCAAGAAAATAACTACTCACAACATGTCACATCATAGCCAAACTATAAATATCCATTCGCATTCTTCTAACAAACCACAACCACTTTTCCATGTCTTCAAGACATCCACCAAAAGGGACATCTATTATGCAACAAAGGGAGGCACACTACTTCAAGGTTCACCAATCAAAATCATGAAACAATAATCCAAGTGAAACCCTATGAACACCTCCAAACATGCCCAATAACTAATTCACTATGTCAAGGAACAATAACTAACCAACAATATTTAAGGAAACTCTTAGATGATGGATATCCCTCATCATAATTGTGCTAAGGGTGAATAAATGTTGAGCAATGTTATGCAAGGCCCTAAATCACATTTCAAACACCATATGTGCTAGATGAAAGCCTCCAAATAAGAAATCATGATGCCAACCACGGACATAATGTGCATTATCTAACATGGGATATCCATAATAAGTCATAGTAACAAACCCCCATGACTATGTTATTTCGAGGGAAACGACACTGGGCAAGTTCGCATAAGAACAACTTTCCTTAAGACACCTCAACACTCACCCGAGGTGAGAAAAAATGTCATGAGGGAAGTGTCAAGGAGAATGTAAGCACAAACCATGACTTCCCTCAATAAAATCATTAAGCTCCATCTAATAATTCTTCAATTGCAAGCTTAGTATAAAGAAGATGTTAATTGATAGTCACTTATATAAGCACCTTGGGTAACAAGATATGCAAAAGAAAATCAATACTCCATGTAAAACATTCCTGGTTACAGTTAAAAAACACCATCTAGCACTCAACCTTGATTTAAAAAGGAATAACTCTTTATTCAATATTGTGAAAAAAATGATATGGATTAGACTAATAAAGAAACTAATGTAATAACAGAAGCCAAAAGGCTAGGGAGATGAATGCCATTCACAAGCTTTATATCCTTTTTATATATAAATCCTTCATCAAGTGTGACTTATAGAACTCATGCAGAGTTTTTTTTTTTTAACATTGAAGGGGCTAGCTCAATTGATAGTTGCCAATTGATACCAAGGAAATCCATAATGTTTTCCTTGCAAGAACAAGCACTAATATGCATGTGATGATGAGTACACATCAACCTGCAAGTCAATGAAGGGTGTTCGAGTGGTTAATGGATTGGAGTATAAGATAACATGCAGTACATCTAAGGTTTCGTATGTTTTAAACACAGAAGACTTCTTATTTCATAGGAATAAGGAGAAGTAGAGAATCACAACACATAGTAACCTTGGTGATTATGATATGGCTTCTCATATTCATGGTGATAAGACGTCCATCTGTTTTCATAGATGGGTTGAGGACTTTTAGTTGGGCAGCGATGGGGAAGGGCATGCTTCTAGCTTTTCTTTTTTTTTGGTCTTTTAAGAACAACGGAAACAACTAGTAAAAGAGGAAATGGATTCTTATTGTTATTTGCAAGACATGTACAGTCGGTGACTCTATAGGCCGGCTTATTGAGAAGCTATAAAAGCTCAGGAAGAATAGAATAGAACCACAACACTGACACTCCACATTTTGAAAAATATGTAAAAGCAGTTACAGAAGAGGTATGATTCCAATCATGAGGATAGAAGTCGGAGGTATTATAGAAGAGATTCTCATTGAAAATCCCATGAGTTGAAAAGATCACCTCTTGGTGACACATCATTCAATGCCATTAGAATCTTTGATGAGCAAGTGATATGCATCTAATGAATCCGTAATCAGCCCTCAATCCCCTAGGATAACCATGGAAGAAAATAACATCACAAGGAAAATAGCATACAGTACTCCACACGGCCAAACACCTAGAGCTTCAGGGAAGGCTATGGCCTATACTGAAAGCCAGGTATGATGAAGCTCACAACAAAATCCCATAAGAAGGGGAATAGTAGAAAGTAGAAGAACAGGGGAAAAGACAAGAAATGTATGTCTTCTTTTCTCCAGCTAAGCACATATGAGACATAGGAAAATTAGCTATCCCTAAGTAAGACATAAATTATTAGTACAGATAAAAGAAAATTACAAACATGCTACTTTTGTAGGGAGCTTGGGTATTTTTCTTGAGTAAATGGATTTATGTTGTATGAATGTCTATGCTATTATGCAAACTCTGTTGCATATGAAATGATATGACTAAACCAATTGAGTTGTTCATCACAGGAACTGCATATGCATCAGATTTTTCTATATGCCTAATTATTCCACATTTAGTTTTTGCATATAAACTCTGAGGGTAGCCATTAGAAGCTTTGGACATAGCTACAACATTTATAAAGAAAATACTTTAAGAGTGGGTATCCTACTAGCCAAGGAAGAAGCTATGTATGTTACAATAACCTTGGATGGTTTAGGATGATGAATGGATCAACCAACTAGGGTAGATATAGTTTGCAATGTAACTTTTCCCATGGAATATTTTACGACATTGTAGATTGTGACAACATGACGTGATTCCTATAGACTCTACCAGCCTCTTACTTGGCCAACCTAACAGCATGATTGCAGAGATAACTATGGTGCATACCAAAACACCTTGCAATTTTGCAATGAGAAAAAGAAATATTAGCTTAGGTATACCACCCTTATTTTAGGGAGGAAATTTTATTTTATTTTTTATTTATTTTATTTTATTCATTTTTACTTTTATTTTCGTCTCAATGCCTTTTGATATTTTTCAGATAAGGCAAGTTTATATTAGAAGTAGTGTCTTTTCTTGTTCCATGTTGGGTTTATCTTTTCTTATCGCAATAATTACATTCCAATTTGTAATATATATATATATATATATATATATATATATATATATATATATATATATATATATATATATATCTATATATATATATATATATATATATATATATATATATATATATACATATATATATATATATATATATATACATATATCTATATATATATATATATATATATATATATATATATATATATATATATATACATATATCTATATATATATATATATACATATATCTATATATATATATATATATATATATATATATATATATATATATATATATATATATATATATACATATATCTATATATATATATATATACATATATCTATATCTATATATATATATATATATATATATATGGCTGATTTATCTTCCATTTTATTTTTTTCTTTGTACTCAACTCATAATTGTTGGCTCTTAGATTCAGTAGTTTCTCTCATAGTCTTATTTAATGTACTGTTGTGAATGAACTTCCAATATTAAGAAGAAAAGTACACAAAAGTTCTATATATTTGTGTTTATGTTCAGGCATATTCAAAGTTTATGTGAAAAGAGATATATGAGTAAAGGCAAAACAAAAGTGAGGAGGAAAGTATACATAAGGAAAATTGACACAATCATGTGAGTTAGAGAGTCATGAAACATACAAGTTTATGGCTAGGTGTCAATTCAGATTGTACAAGTGTTAGGGTACCTTATAATATGAATAATCTATACACAGAAATTTACTACCCTAAATCCATTACTGTTGGGATTGTATCTGAGGACCCCTAGGAACAGAGCCAATAGAATGGGCTCGGAGGATTCAAACAAACCGACCTTTGATCTTAATTGGTCATTTCAACCTACAATAATGTCTGCAAGCCAGAACTTCAATGAAGCAATGGAGATGCCATTAAAAGCAAGAGATTCTTCTAATTTGTCGGAAGCCTTTTCATGGCCTTATCTGGAGTGACCAGGTGTTGTTGACTGCGCATTTTATAATCGTATAGGCAGTTGTGCATTTGGCTTGAATTTCCACTTCAAGCATCCTCCCAATCATAAATAGGTTCCTCAAACCTGTGATCCACCTGAGAAGGTTGGACAACTTGAATGCTA
Source organism: Pinus tabuliformis (assembly GCA_031772625.1). Classification (NCBI taxonomy): domain Eukaryota; kingdom Viridiplantae; phylum Streptophyta; class Pinopsida; order Pinales; family Pinaceae; genus Pinus; species Pinus tabuliformis. The sequence goes on from CM062817.1 coordinate 797,127,573, forward strand.
GTTTTACTTGAAAGGAACCTATAAGGTTTGGGACATCAGGCAAATTCAAACATTACAATGATAAAGCAGGGTCTGCAGGACAGGCATAGTTTAACTTTTTGGGCCTTCCCATTTGTAAGGGGAGAATGAGTGTCCATTTTATATGCATATAGGTTCTCGCAAATATGGGGTTGCATGCAAATTCAATCATCTAGAGCCTACAGAGGAAGGAATGGCTTCCCCTGTATCAAGTTTTCCAATAGATGCAACTACAAGATCTTCTTCGGCATCATCATTTGAGATGCCATATTCACCGGTGCATCTGTCAAGGCCTTCATTCAGAACTCCCCATGCTCCGAGTTCTCACTTGCAGGAACATATAGTTAACATGCATGTTATGAATCCGTCTCCTCCTTAACGCATGCCACCAATGCAAGGGTGGAACATGCACAATCATGGTTCTGAAAATACCTTGTCATGTTCAGAAGGAAAATTTCCTGTTGGAGTGAGTTTCATGAATACACAAACTGAAGATCTAACTGGTCTGCAAGTTGTCACAAAGAGAGATGTGTTCCCTAAACGACCCGGCCAGCCAGAGTGTCAACATTATTTGAGAATAGGAGAGTGTGAATTCGGTGCAACTTGTAGATGTCATCATCCAAAGAGGACTGACCACCCATCGAGTTGTATGCTAGGTCAAATCAGGACTCCCTTGCCATCTGGTCCTATCTCATATGAATATGGTCCTTGGTTTTCATTGGGTGGAGTCTCTGATTCCTAAGAAATTGCAGTGTTTGGGTAGAAGCATCGATTTAGTAGCATTCCTGGTTACCAAAGAAGCTAGTGACAAACATATGCCTTCAGTTGAAAAGTCTCTCATTGAAAATATTTTGACATAATAGAAATTAAAGAGTGTTGAGCACAAACTACCAGATGGTATTTGAAAGCTTTTCAAAGAATTTGAGTCAACAATTGGAGCTCTTCTTGATCAAGCGACATCGGTCACACTCATATCTCATAAACAAGACAGAACACTAATTTCACATCTTTATAAGACATCCAGAGAAGAATTTGTAAAAAAAAAAAAACATTGAAGCCATGGTTTGCAAAGTGTTGTGGAGTAATCTTCAAAAGAAATTTGAATCCGAAGGCAAAGAAACTGTAAATCTGCTACAGGAAAACTTGCATAGAGAGGAGGATGCATTCCTTTCATAAATGAAGCAGGACATGTTGGTGATCACAAGAAAACCTATTTGTAGGTCCATCGAGGCTTTTGAAGTTCAGAGTATTTGGTATACTTATTATCAACAGGTTGTTTTGAAGGTTTAAATTGAAACAATTGAGAAATCGAGCATTGCTTGGAAGATTTCTGCATTGATGCCATGGAAAAATGATTTGGAGGAGTTAAGCCGAAATGTCAAGTATCAAATCACTCCTACGTGGAATAATCAATTTGAGTTAGTTACCCTTGACCCTGAGATAGAAATAATATTGTAATTGGTGGCTCTCAAGTCCGGGCACTTGTTGGCGTTCATTCAGAATTTGCTTGATCCATGCCTGTATGTTTATAACTTCTCGTGCATGGGTTCAAGGTTATATGGCATAAATCCTATTTGAAGATTCAGGAGGGGATATGATTTATTTTCTTTTGAGGAAGGTACTTCATTTGTAGCCCTATATGATAAGCTAACCTAGAAGGTTGCAGTACACAAGTTTGACGATTCTTTCCACAAATTAGATTGGACAGGGGTAGATGTGGATCTCCATAAATTTTTGGCATGGGAACCGTAACCTGGATGCATCTGTTACTAGTTAAAAGGGAATTGATCATGACTGATGATACAAATAGGGTTAGGGTGGTGGAACTCCATCAACAACCAATGATGAAACCTAGGCTACTAATTCTTCCTTCACTTGTTTCAGTAGCTCTCATTTCTCTGGATGGATCATTTTTATTTGTCTTCGGCAAGTCAGACAACAATGAGGAAGTAATATAATCTATTGAATTTTTTGTTGTGGTGAAGATATATGTCTTGGCTAATGCCATGAGCTACTTGAGGACCATTCCCCTAAACAAAAGCGTCAGAGTTTTGGGAGAGCTTCAAGTGAAGATTGTAAATTTTGGATCATAGAGTCATCTTGTTTTCTTGAGTGCATCAGTTCCTCATAGCATTTCTTCCCACATATTGAAAACTATTTCAGCAAAGGAAGTTGTCCAATTGCAAGCAATGGGAAGTACAGAAAACAAGGTAGTTCACGTGACCGAAGAAAGAAGAATTTCTGGATTTTGTCGCTAATTAGAGTATATATACCATATTTTTGATAAGTTTGCAACCAGTCTTGCACTCTTCTCTGAAGATAAGAAGATTGTTTTTATCAATGTAATATTAAGCACCAAAGGCATTGATACCAAAATTAATGAGGATGCCTGTAAGAATGCCTTGAGAAATCTTCTTCAAAAACTGGAGAAGGAAAAAGGTAAATATTTCTCAAATACAGAGATTCGAATTGATGTGAAAATATTTGAACCATGGATATCTGGGGATTTAGTTCATCTAACGGATTTGGTAACCAAGGCTATGGGAACATGGATTCGCAGGCTTGTGTGCCTTGTTCCTATCCAAATAGCCTGAGTAGAAAAAAATGGATTGCTTGCTCTCAAGGATGGGTTTCAGATGCCACTGGAACTGGGTTATATAAACAGTTTATCTCTAACAAATTTGATAACTTTTGGCATTTATGAAACAGTTCTTAGTAACTGGGAGGGCGAGATTATGGTCATATCATCCATGGGTAAACAAAGCAGCAGGAAATCTTATTTGTTAAACCACTTGTTAGGGTCTCTTTTGGATGTGGCAGGTGGAAGGTGTACCTATGGAGTGTGGATGACTGTGAGAGCAGCAGAGAAACTCATTTATTTCATGTTGGACTTTGAATGTTTGGGTAGTTTTGAGCAAACAAAATAAGAAGATATGCTACTATCTGTTCTTAATGTAGCCATAATCAATTTAACAGTCTTCAACAAGAAGGACTTCCATTTGGACAAAGAGATAGAAGTAGTCTTTGACCGCTTCTAGAATGGGATCAACCTGGTTAAGAAGGATAAGGAGAAAAATATCTTCAAGGGAATTGATTGTAGTTTTTTTTTTTTTGTTGGCTACAATGTTTTAGGGTAGAGCACATTCTTATATGAAAAGGAAGAATGAAATTCAATGCTTAATAGTTTTTCGATGAGTTTGAAATATAGAATTGCCCATTAGGCCGTGAACTAGAGGTTTTGTGATCAAATTTGATGACTAGGCCAGTTCTTCAATGTAAATAGGGTCTCTTATTATTAATCATCATTAGCAACTTTGCAAGCAGGATTTTCTCCAAGCTACTTCCATGATTTCCTAGGATGTGTTATAAGATGAAAAGGTTTGAAGTATCAAAGCAACAATTCTCTATACTCTGAAAGTGTACAATGTAACTTTCCACATTATGTGCTACCAAGTGATCAATACATATTAGCATAAGTAGAAAATGTTTGTATATGTGTGTTAAAATATTCAAGCTTGATCCATACATATTGGATACATAGATAAATTATACAAGCATTTACTCATGAGTTTGTTATTAAATTTCTATTAGCAAAGAATTTTAGTATGTTAAAGCAAGTGCATAGGGCCTATAAAGTCCTGAAGAGTTGGAACTTGGCTCTGATACCACATGTAAGGTCCCTACCTAGGGTCCTCTACTAGATCTATATTCTCTAATTAAAAATGCAATAAAAGGGAAATAATTTATTTTCTGACAAGACATTTATATGACGATAATATATATATCTATATATATATATATATATATATATATATATATATATATATATATATATATATATATATATATATATATATATAGACACACACACACACATTGAGTTACAATATTTTATTCATTATTGACCTCTTGAAGATGAAGTAGTTTTCTTTTTTCATTAGGGTTGGGATATTGAATGTTTCCTTCATTCCTATAGCTTATGATTTAGCCAGGAACTAGGTGAGGGCTAATTAGGTGGTAGAGATAAGAATGTGTTTTTGTCTATGAACTTCTTATGTATGACATTTTTTTGCATTTTAACATTTGCCTCATATTTTTCTTTTTATTTCTATTGCATCAACCTCATAGGGAACATCTTGCAAGACCCTACTCAAAATCGAGAAAAGAAATAATAGTATAAGCTACATATAGAAATCAACATGAAGATGGAATGTGGATACATGGGGAATATGGAAGGTGTTAAGTATGGAAATCATGAAATGTGACCATCATGAGAGTCTCCTATTATTTCCCCCCTATCTTGTGAAAGAAAGGCTTCAAGGAAGGTTACACTAGACTAAGGGCAAGTGATAACTGCCAAGGTGAGGAAAAAGAACAAATGTACAATCAAAAGAAGTTTATCATTAAAGTGTCAAATCTAGTAACCACAGTGAGTTTGCATCCCAATTCCAGTTAATGCATTCTTTTCCTTTGTCTTATACGCACAGATAGACATTAAAAGTGTATATAATTAATTCGACATATCTATATTTTTTATTTAATTAGATATATAAATTTTGATAAGTGAATATAAATAAATATATAAGTTCATTATTTATTAACCAAGAATATTAACTTTGTTGAGTTTATTCTTGATTTTATACTAGATTTTCATAACTAGATGTCAATACGATTGAAGCTTAAACTATATCAACAAATATTTGTAGTGCACATACAACTAGAACTACCAATAAAAAGCGTGAGTGACCTAGTAATCAAATTTGAATATAACTAATCATAATTAGATTGCAAATTCTAAAATATGAGTAAACAAACTTCTCATGTCTATCATATTTTTGTTTTAAAACTTTTGAAAAATCTTAATTATTTAATCCCAAACTAATTCTCATGCCAAAAGAAATCATAGTTTTGTGTTCGAACATTTGAAAATTTCAAAACCAATTTTTATGACACCATACTGAGTTAACAAGTCTCAATTCAGTATCCAGTAAAATATATACAAAAGTAAACCTCTAAGATGATCAAGTTGGGTCTTTAGCTAAAACTAATTTATTGTGAAATGAAGATGAAAAATAAAATATGAAATTAAAGCAAGAGAGAAAACACTAAAAAATAAAAAATTGAATAATTTTAGTTGTCCCTACATTTCCATGGACTATAGAATTCACATCGAGGTTAAAGTGCATTGAATTTTCATTATTTTGTTGTGTCTTGCAGTTTTAACAAAAGTTTCAAGAAAATTCTTAACAATTCTATTTTCCTGTAAATTCAAAAATAAATTTCTGTTTTTTTGGAAATCCTTTTCTAAATTTCATTTGGATGAGTGATATCTGATGGGAAATAATTCCCCTAATGGAGAGCTCTCAATGTCTGACAATTCATTTAAAAATAAAATTAAAACTAATTTTGTGAGTAGCTATTTTTTCGATGAGTTCTTTAACACTTACATTGTTATGTCTAACACTACTACTTCTATGCCCAATGTTGTAGGTCCCTAATGTCGTTAGAGAAGGGGGCATAAATCATTGCTACATTTTGTGCTAAAAATTATATCGCATTTGAAGAGTAAAGGAAATATGATTGCAATTTCCACACATAGAAATCTTTACACAATTTTCTCTTTGTGCTCCTATTTCTTCCATCAAGTATATCTAGTTTGAGAAAATTAATACAGAGTGGGGAGTGAAAAGTTTGGTAGTTGTACGGAGCTCTACATTTTGATTTCTCTAATTCAAGTCAGAGTATTACGTCAAGTATACTTTCATGCTTCCATGGCTATCTACCACTACATCAATAAATGATTTTCATTTACTTTACCACTAGAAAAAGTTGGTAGGAATGTATGTATGAACAACTCAAGCCAATAAATACAGTACACTGAGAAAAAATGTGTTGTTGGCAGCGATTAATAGTTTGCCCTATAGGGAACCATCACTAGGATATGGCAGGCATCTCATAACCATTTATGTGATAGTTAAACTATTCCACGGCTGCTAAGCAACTCAAAATACTCTCATGTACTAGCTAGGGTTTCCAAAACTAATGTAACTATAAAAATCCAAACTCCTTTCAATATGACTCCACCAACATAAATACCAATGGCCAAACCAGAAACAATATGCATTTGAAATTGATTCTTTTGATGTTGCTTCTGAAGTTCATCACTTGGTTTGCCCTCTAGCTCCTTGCTCACTTTGATTTTACCATTCCCTCGAGGATCATACATAACAAATGTCTAAAATTTTATTTTAACAGATCATTTTATAATACTATAATAGTTATTATTGAAAACATACAATGTTAGGATATGGTGACAACTTTTATTTTCATGATGCAAACATAAGCTCATTGTGCGGAGCTCTACACAATGAGATAAACTTCACACAAAGAAAAAAAAAGTCTCCCCACACATAACATCCTTGATTTTAAAACAATTAATTATTTTAAAACTTTTGCGTTCACTATTTAATTGTTTAACTAATTAAATAATTAGTGACAAGACAAGACATCTTCGATTTCCTTTTCATTGCAATTAGAAATTCTAATTGTTGGAATGACAGATATCAAAGTTTAACAGTATATAGTCTCCATAAATAAGTGGTAGAGAGTTTTCTTCTACTTCTCGGTAAGAGCAAAGTATCATTCTTGGTAAAGTGACCGAGTCTTTGCACACTTCTTTATGTGCTCCTATTCCTTTCATCAAGTATAGTCGGTGTAGGAAAATGAATGTTGAATCACTAGTAGAAAATGAAAAATTAGTGACTATGTGACTAAAAACGTTAGTGACTACAGCTTTTCCAAGTGAAATACTACCAAAAATGAGCAATATTAAGTGACTGAACTAAAAACGACTAAGATAAATCACTAATTTAGTCACGGGTTAAAATATGTGACTAGCTAATAAGTAATACAACTAAAAAAGACTAACATGAATGACTAATTTAGTCTATGAACAAAAATATAACTACCTAACAAGTACTACAATAAGATGAATTAATGTTTTATGTTAGTCATCTTAATTGTGTCAAGTAATCTAAACTTACAGGTGATAGGGGATTGAGAGGTTGCTAAAGATTGGTTGAAAGGTTATCCTTCCTTAAACACTTCTTAATCCTCATATGGTGTATAGGTGAACCAAATTTGCATTATTTATCTCTAATAATTTGTATTCTTAAAAATATATTTTTTAATAAAAACATTTATTTTATGTATTTTTAAAAAAATATTCATTGAATCTAATTGGATCTAGTTCCAATTTTAAATTAATATGAAGAGTAATTTCAATTTTTAAGACTATGATATCAAACAAAAACTACTTTAATTTCATATTGACTGAGCTAGATCCATCTTAACCCTAGATCAATCAAGCACCGAGACGGATCCAATCTCTTGAGGTGCAAACCTTTTTTCCTTTTGCAAAACTTGAGGAAAGGTTTGCACCTCAAGAGATTGGATCCCTCTTGGCATCTGATAGTTATAGGGTTAATATGGATCTTGGTTGGTTATATAATAATATATAATATCTATATTTGTATTTTTGTCTCTCTGTTATTCCCTCTCTCTATCTCACCCCCAAACACAATCTCTCTCCCTCTCTTCCCCTTCTCTGCCTATTTCTCTCTTCCCCTTCTCTCCTTCTCTCCCTCTCTATATATATCCTTCTCTCTATTCCCTCCTCTCCTCTCTCCCTCACTCTTTCTCCATGACTCCCTTTTCACCCCCTCTCTCTCCACATTTTTCTCTCTATGTTTTCCTTTTTCCTTCCCTCTCCTGCCCCCTCCAATTTTGTCTCTCTCTTCATCTCTATTTTCCTTATCTCCCACCAACCTCTATCTATCCCCCTCAAATCACTATCCCTCTCTTTCTCTCTCTCTTCCGTCCAACTCTATCACTATCTTCCCCCCTCCTTGTCCTTCTCCATCTCTATGTATCCATCTCTCCCTTCTCACTCCTCTCTCTCCACCCCTATCTCTCTATGTCTCTGTTCCTTCGTCCCTCTCTCTCTCCCCTTTCTTTTCCTTCCTCTCGATCACTCTCTCTCCCCCCCATCACTCTCTCTTTCTCTCTCTCTCTACCCTCCAACATTTTCACTATCTCCCTCCCTCTCTCCAACCCCTCTCCAACTCTCTCTTAAATTTTATCACATTGTATTACTTTTAAGAGATTATCTAAATTAAACAAACTTAATTGGTTGTAAAATATTAAACCTATATTTTGGATGAATCATGTCAAAGAAAATAAAATAACAAAAAACTTTAAAAAATCATGCACTATATTTAATCTATTATAATTAGTTAATTAGCTTGCTCTCATCCCTTGGACCCTTAGCTATATATATATATATATATATATATATATATATATATATATATATATAGATATATACATACAACTGACATAGATCCATCTTAGCTTAATTTTATTAAAACCTTAATTTAATTTCTATGGGAATATTTTTAGTAGTGGTTAGGATAGAGGGTTTAGATATATCTCGAATTGTAACATTTTTCTTTTTAGATTCAATTAAAAAAATGTTGTAAAATTTAATTAAAATAAAATATTATAAGTTATGGTTTTTTGGCATGTGGTATTGATAAACCATGCTATTGGCCCATGGTATTGTAACAAAGGTGATTTACAAGTTAATATCCATGGTAAAGTGAGGGTGAATATCCATGGTAAAGTAAGGGTGAATATCCATGGTTATAAAATCTTTTGATTGTGAAATAATTTATGTTTTTTTGGGCATGTGGTATTTCAAATCCATGGTATTGACCCATGGTATTGTAACAAAGCATATTTCTTACAAGTTAATAATATCTAACGTAATGTGCCGGTGAATATCCATGGTTAAGGATCTTTTCATACTGTTCTAAAATATTTTGGTTGTGAAATAAGTTATGGTTTTTGGACTTGTAGTATTGATAAGCCATGGTATTGACCCATGGTATTCTAACAAATCCTATTCACAAGTTAATAACAAAATCAAAATATAACAAATTGAATTTTATTATTTTTATTAATTTAACTTTTTTATTATTAATTGAGGCCATATTTAAATGTTTTCACTCATCCCAATATCATTTTTAACTTCTTTTTCTTATTTTTAATTTACTTACTCAGAAATAACAAATTCTTATTAAAAATAAATCATTTAACCCAATTGCAATTTATATATTTTATTTTATTTTATAAAAATTTCTTTTAGTTTTTCCATTATAAATATTTCCTTTATTTTTTATTTCTAGTTTAGCGTTGGGTTCAAATAAAATATTCACATATTACAACATCACATTGTAGCACTACATTTTTCTCTGCCTTGTTGATATCTGTGTGGAAATACCAGGAGAAGGAAGACCATCAACATGATCTACAGATTTCATGGGATTCGAACCACATATGGAGTTTGCATGGGAAACACCTTAGGATAGCATCAATGATTAGATGGAGGAAGGGCAAGGTCATTGGGCATGAAGATTTTTGCCATTTGTACATGGGTATGAATTTGGACTCTGGAGAGTTCTTCCTTTTTACTAAAGATGATTTTTGTTCTTATGGCTAAACAATTTAGAGGGTTTATATGATCAAAGCATAAATTTCATCTACAATTGAGGGTTTAATGATTATGATAATACATATCTTGATTGCAGCCAATAATTCATCAAAAGGAAATGCACAAGTAAGAATTTTGCATGTCCTTATTGTATAAAGTGTTTAATGATTATTATAATACAAATCTTGATTGCAGCCAACAATTCATCAAAATACAATGGACAAGTAAGAAATTTTTATGTCCTTATTGTACAAATAAGTTTGCTCCTCCCTAACGTTTCTAGGGTCATAATGCATTAAATTTATTTTTTCTTTTCACTTTTTTTTAGTGGTTTATTGTTTGTGTAATGGAGTCTATCATGCCCAAATTCAAATGGATCAAGTGATACAAAAAAAAATTCTGGTAGGATGAAAATATTAGACCTTCCTCAAACTTTGTTACATGAAATTAAAATTTCTTGTAATCATGAACACAAAATATTTTACGTTTCATCCTTAGATTTTGGTCTCATTATGATCTCAATACTTGCAACTTTAAACCAGGTTACTATATTTTATGTAGAATATACTTACATCCATTAAACCTTATGACTCTCCAAAGCTTAGGTTAATTTCAGCTAAAAAGAAGGAACCTCAATGGCTTTTGCAATTTATATTTAGTGCTTAAAGACAATGATTAAAAATGGAAGAACCCAAATGGTATGACAAATTTTACCCACCCATAAATTTCCAAGACCTTTGTTATTATTCTAAACCTAAACAAAGAGAGTAGAAGAAGAAGAGGAGCCCAAATGAGGTGGACCTTGACCTGCTTGATACTTTTCAAAAGTTGGGCATGCGCTTGTCTAGAAGAAGAGATTGACGAACATTGTTGTAGATGTTGTTCTTGACAGTGTTTTCATTGCTACCATGCATAGGTAGACTCTATAGGAAGTTGAGGTTATCTTTTTTTCGTTATAAGAGGTTATTCGGGAGTATATTGATCTAGTTAGGAGGTAGCTTCGTTGGGTTTCTCCTCCTGCTGATAACTATTATGTTGCATTGTAATTTTTCTTGTAGTGATAGCTCTTTCTATTAAATCCCCAAATACACTTTGTCACCCATGTAAATATCCACTTATTTCAAAATGAATGAGATGTAGACCAAGCAATTTGAGAGGATTCTTATTGTTGTAGATGAGAGGAGTTCTGTGAGGTGAGAGGAGTTTTATGACACATATTGAAGGATGAACTACACCATTTTATGAAACCAATCATATCCATGTCATAGTAGTGGATCTCTATTTCATCGAGGGAGAAACGATAAATTATTCCACAACCAAAATAACAAAATCAAAATATAACTTATCTCAAATCAAAATCAAAATATAACAAATTAATTTTTATTTTTTTTTATATTAATTTAACCTTTTATTATTAATTGAGGTCATATTTAAATGTTTACACTGATCCAAATATCATTTTTAACTTCTTCTTCTTCTTTTTAATTTAGCGTCTTACGAAAAAATAAAAATTTCTTATTAAAAATAAATCATTTAACCCAATTGCAATTTATATATTTTATTTTATATTATAAATATTTCTTTTATTTTTTCTATTATAAATATTTCGTTTCTTTTCCATTTCCAGTTTAACATTGGGTTCAAATAAAATATTCACAGATTACAACATCACATTATAGAATTTTAGTTTCCTCTGCCTTGTCTATATTTGTGTGGAAATTTCAAAAGAAGGAAGACCATCAACGTGATCTATGGATTTCATGGGATTTGAACCCCAGATGGAGTTTGCATGGGAAACACCTTATGAGAGAATCAATAATTAGATGGAGCAAGGGCAACCACAGATGGAATTTGCATGGGAAACACCTTATGAAAGCATCAATGATTAGATGGAGCAAGGGCAAGGTCACTGGGTGTGGATATTTTGGTAATTTGTACATGGGTGTGAATTTGGACTTTGTTCTTCTTTTCTACTAAAGAGGATTTTTGTTTGTATGGGTAAATAGTTTTGAGGGTTTATATGATCAAAGTATAAATTTTATCTAAATTTGATGGTTTAATGATTATGATAAGGGCAAGGTCATTGGGCGTGGATATTTTGGTAAATTTTACATGGGTATGAATTTGGATTCTATTCTTTTTTACTAAAGAGGATTTTTGTTCTTATGGGTAAATAATTTCGAGGGTTTATATAATCAAAGCATAAATTTTATTTAGAGTTGAGGGTTTAATGATTATGATATTTTTGTAATTTGTACGTGGATATGAATTTGGACTCTGTTCTTCCTTGTTACTAAAGAGGATTTTTGTTCTTATGGGTAAATAGTTTTGAGGGTTTATATGATCAAATCATAAATTTTATCTAGAATTGAGAGTTTAATGATTATGATAATGTAGATCTTGATTGCGGTCAACAATTCATCAAAAGAAAATGCACAAGTAAGCATTTTTCATGTCCTTATTGTACAAAGGGTTTAATGATTATGATAGTGAAGATCTTGATTGCAGCCAACAATTCATCAAAAGACCATGGACAAGTAAGCATTTTGCATGTCCCTATTTTACAGATCAGTTCGCTCCTCCCTAACTTTTCTAGGGTCAAAATGCATGATATTTTATTTTTTCTTTTCACCTTTTATTTAGTGGTTGATTGATTGTGTAATGGACTCTACCATGCCCAAATTAAAAGGGCTCAAGTGATGCAAGAAAATTTTCTAGTAGGATGCAAATTCTAGACCTTCCTCAAACTTTGTTACATGAAATTAAAACTTCATGTAATCATGAACATAAAATATTTTCTTTTTCATCGTTAGATTTTGATCTCAATGCCTACAATTTTAAACCATGTTACTATATTTTAAGTAGAATATATTTATATCCATTAAACCTTACAACTCTTCAAATGTTTGGTTAACTTCAGCTAAAAAGAAGGAACCTGAACGACTTTTGCAATTTAGATTCAATTCTTACAGAAAATTATTAAAAATGGAAGAACTCAATGGTATGATAATTTTTACCCACCCATGAATTTTGCAGACCTTTGGTATTATTCTAAACCTAAACAGAGAGAGTAGAAGAAGAAGATGAGCTTGCATGAGGTGGACCCTAACCTGCTTGATACTTTTCAAAAGTTGGGCATGCCCTTGACTAGAAGAAGAGATTGACCAACGTTGTTGTAGATATTATTTTCGACAATGTTTTCATTGCTACCATGCATAGGTAGAATCTATAGGTAGTTGAGGTTATATTTTGTTTGTTATAAGAGGTAATTCAGGAGCATCTTTATCTGGTTATGAAGTAGCTTCGCAGGGTTGTTGCTCCTGATGATAACTATTTTTTTTTTAGGCTGTGGTTCACGGACACCTTGATCAATGGGTGGTGCTACATCCACAGAAAAATCTGGGTTGATCAACCCCAAAGGGAATCTAGCCCTGCGGTCCACTAGCTAGGCCTAACCGCAAGGGCTTCGGGGAGAATGGACCTTGTGAGCTCCCGATGGTGAGGCACTATTTTTTACCAACTGAACTAACCCTTAGGACTCTCCTGATGATAACTGTTTTTTTTTCTAAGTAATATTAATTCTACTAACAAAGTAAGGAGGTACAATTACAACGAGACCGAAGTCAAGACTCTGCTCTCAAGAGAGGCATAACTGTCAAGAAAAGCAAGTGAGAAGATTGACTGCAAGCAGTGAGTACATAGTTGAGACGAATTTCAGGACCCACGCAGGGGACCAAGTTGATATTCTCTTGATACTGCATAATTAACAAAAAATACAAAAGGCATAGGAAAACCACAAAACTATTTGCATTACAAACTTTCCCAGTGGTGAAGGTCGCATGTTGGGTCCCTATAATACTAGTGATTACCCCATTACTATTATAGTTGTACCCCTTATTAATATTATTGTGCCCCTATTGCCCCCATATTGTTATTACTGTACCCCATAGAATCCCTCTATTGTTATTTTTGTGGCTTTGTATTATTATTGTTAGATCGGTTGGGTTATATTGTGACTCCTTAGACTCCTATATAGAAAGGAGGTTTTGTCATTTGAATCATCAAAGAATTGTTCATTTATGTAATGTAAAGGAGGTTGCCCCCTCAAAGAGGCCGAATTTTAAGGCGTTGATCTATCTTTTCTATCTTTTCTTGAGCTGGTTTCATAGCATTTGGTATAAGAGCTTTGGATTCTAGGGTTTCGCTGCTCCAAACAGGTCATCGTGGCATTTTCACTATAACATTTTTTATGCGACGTTTCAGAAGCTAAAAAAAAACCCATTTGAGAAGACATCGCACTGAATCTTGGGTCCGAATTTTAGAGCTTTTTGCACTATATTTGCAGAGATATGATATGAGGAAGTTGGTCTTTTTGCAGACTCCTGAATTACATTCCAAACAGGTGACCTAGGGAAAATCATCATAACTTTTTCTCTGAGCATTGGATTGAAATTTCATAAGAAGGTGGAGAAAGAGGACAGAATTTGGTTTCTTGTATATATTTTTTAGAGCCAAAGGTTGAAACAGTGACTCGTGTCACGTCATATAAGTTTGCTCTACTGAACTAGTCTATAATCAGGTCACTGTGGGAGATTTCGCATAACTCTTCCTTGGAGAATCCAATTTGGATCAGACTGGTGGCATTGGAAAGAGGACACATAGGGCTACCATAGGTTGCAATTTCAGAACTGGATGATCTGAAAGTATAGAGATACATCAGAGGCAATATTGAGCTCCTACAAAGTGAAAAAAAAGGTATGTAGATTCTTTTAAATTTTTGCTTAAGATTGGTTTGAAAATTTATTTTGAAGGAATTCAAAGGGCTAGTAGAGCATTATTATCGGTAACTAATGCCCCGAGGAAAGAAAATGCAAACACCTAGTAAGGAACCTGAAATCTCTAGCATGACTCATGAAGAAGAAGAAGAAATGATATATGATATATATCAAAATTACAAGAACAAGTGCAACAAGTGTCACTTGCACAAAAAGCAACAGAATCTAAGATGGATGGTTTAAGGAAAGATGTAGAAATTAAGATGGATGGTTTGAAGAAAGGTTTAGAAGCTAAGATGGATTGTTTAAAGAAAGGCGTAGAAGCTAAGATGGATGGCATGGAAGCTAAGATGAATGGCATGGATGCTAAAATTGATGGCATGGATGATAACATGGAAGAATTGAAGATATATATGAATAAGTTGCTACAAGAAATGGTCATTAATGGTGAAAGAATACTAAAGGAAACTAATGATGAGAACAAAATAAATGTTAATCATGATTCCATAGACTCTAATGTTGGATCGAAGACCCACCATATTCCAAAAATTGATATGAGGAAGTTTGATGGCAAGGATCCTGCAACATGGATATTACAGATGGAGCAATGTTTCGATCTCAATAATGTGAAAAACACACAAAAGGTACGTATGGCAACTTTATATTTGGAACCAAATCAGTTTGTATGGTATCAATGGCTTTGCTCTCGTAAACAATTTATCACTTGGGCAATTTTTACGGAAGAATTGATAGCACATTATGAGGATACAAAAAGCAACACTTTTTTTAGACAATTGATAAGTCTCAAACAAAAGGGTTCAATAATGGAGCACATTGAGGAGTTCCAAAAATTGAACATAAGGGTAAAAGATATTCCAGAGGAGCATAGGATTGATGTGTTCATAGGGTCTTTAAAGGATAATATCTAACATGATGTTCACCTTTGGGAACCTGATTCATTAGAGAAGGCATTCAGGTTAGCAAGAAAAATGGAAAGCAAAATTATGGCAACCCAGAAGCATACCACTCACAACTATAAAGACGGAAGTGTTGTTGCCCCTAGTCTTCTGCAACCTATAAGGTTGACACCATAACAATTGGAAGAAAAAAGAGCAAAAGGGCTTTGTTACAGTTGTTATAGCAAATACACTAAAGGTCATAAGTGTGCTGAGAAGAAATTATTCTACGTAGATTGTGAAGAGGGAGCAAGAAAGGTCAAAAGAAAAGGATATACTCCAGGAACAAAGCCTAGATGAGGAACAAATGAATCCGACCATATCTTGTAATGCATTGGCAGGAATTACCACTCCTCAAACCATCAATATTGAAGGACAAATAAAGAAGAAAAAGGTAATAGTGTTGATTGATTCAGGAAGCACCCACAATTTTATTCATTGTAAGGTAGCAAAAGAATTGAATTGCTTCCTATATCCAGCACCAGAGTGTCAAGTGATGATTGCAAATGGAGGAACAATAAATTGCTCTGGAAAGTGACATAATATCAAGCTGTCCATGGGAGAATGTGTATTGACTAGCCCAATGCTTTCCATTCCAATGGGAGGTGCTGATGTTGTACTAGGAGTCCAATGGCTACAATTCTTGGGTACAATAGCTTTTAATTTTCAAGAACCTTTCATCAAATTTTCTACGAAAGGAAAGGAAGTTGAATTAAGGGGTATTGCAGGGAAACCAGGAAAGATAATCAACTCTAATGGTATGACAAAGCTTCTAAAAAAGGAACAAAGAGGTGTAATTGCACAATTCTATTCACTAGATGTTTCCACATCGGAATCATCTATTTCTCCAGATCTCCAAAAAGTCTTTGACAATCATTCCAAGGTATTTGAGACTCCCAAAGGTCTCCCACCTATGCGTGATCATGATCATGCTATTCATCTGATTCCAGGAAGTGTTCCTCCAAACATTAGGCCGTACAGATATCCCTATGTCCAAAAGTGTAGGTTTTAACCCTGTACAGAAATTACCTGCATACGAATTCTTAAACAAAGAAAATAAACAGTGCGAGAGCATAACCCATAAAACACATATGCACAGAGATTTTTCCCTGGATCCCAAAACTGGGACTACCAGCTTGATTTTTCATTATGTTCCTTTCAATGTTACAATACATATTTATACATGCCGAAGCATCCAATACCATGGACCGAAAACCATCGCATCCAATACCATGGACCGAAAACCATCGCGTCCAGAAAGCATGCGCGAAAATCATGCACAAAACCATAGGTGGGTCTACCCAACCTAACATATGGTCCAAAACCAAAATTTTCCGGGGCGCTGCCCCAGACCCCATAAAGTGGGGTTACGGGTGCCCTTCAAACCCCCTATTAACTACGTGGAAAGAATATAACACAACCCAACAATCTCCCACTTGTTGTTTTCTTTCCATGGGGGGCCACAGGAGAGCTTAGTCATTTTTTCAGCCCTGAGATTCCCATTGCTTCTCTACACAAAGAGAACTTCTCAGAGCTCACAGATTTTGTCAATGCATCTGCATTATTCTTCAAAGTGTCCACCTTTACCAGCAACACCTTTTTGTCTTCTATCATATCCCTCACAAAGTGATATTGAACATCAATGTGCTTTGTCTTTGAATGATAAGCAGGGTTCTTTGCCAAGAAAATTGCACTTTGGCCGTCACAGTCTATTCTTATAGCTCGCTGTACTAACCCCATACTTGAACACAATCTCTGCAACCAAACTGCTTCCTTGCTTGCATGAGTGGCTGCCATGTATTCTGCCTCTGTAGTTGATAGTGCCACTACAGATTGTTTCTTACTCATCCAACTGACTGCACCTCCAAATAGGTTAAACACATACCCACTTGTAGATCTTCTCTGATCCAGATCTCCAGCCCAGTCTGCATCAAGAAAGCCATGAATATCCAACACTCTGTCCAATCCTGATCTTCCTTGGTAGCACAAACCATAATCACTAGTGCCATGCAAATACCTGAAAACCCGCTTCACTGCTGTCCAGTGCTCCTTCCCAGGTTTTAACATAAACCTGCTCAATACTCCCACTGCATGTGCAATGTCTGGTCTAGTACAGACCATTGCATACATCAGGCTACCCACTGCACTTGTATATGGAACACGGGACATGTCCTCTTCCTCTTCTTGTGTCTTGGGACACTGTTCAGCAGATAACCTCACACCTACAGGAATGGGAACCTTCACCGGTTTACTATCCTGCATATTAAACCTCTGGAGTATTGTCTCGACATACTTCCTCTGGTTTAACCAGAGCTTCCTCTTTGACCGATCTCTTTTAATTTCCATGCCCAAAATATAGTTTGCAGCACCAAGATCTTTCATGTCAAATTTGGAGGACAATTGGGTCTTCAAATCCTGGATAATTTCTTTGTCATTTCCAACCAGCAACATATCATCCACATACAAGACCAGATAAATAATACGGTCACCAATTAATTTAAAATACACACAATGATCTGCTTTGCTTCTGGTGAAGCCAAGTCCCCGTATAAATGTATCAAATTTCTGATACCATATCCTTGGTGACTGTTTTAACCCATACAGAGACTTATTTAACTTGCATACCAGTTCTTTCTTACCCTTCACCGTAAAGCATTCAGGTTGCTTCATGTAGATTTCCTCTTCCAAATCCCCGTGAAGAAATGTTGTCTTCACATCCATCTGTTCTACCTCAAAATCAAAAGCAGTAGAAACAGATAAAAGTAATCTAATAGAAGTTACCTTGGCAACAGGAGAAAAAATATCACCAAAATCAATTCCCGGCACATGGGAATAACCTTTTGCTACCAACCGAGCTTTGTATTTCTCCACTTTCCTTCTGCATTTGTCTTCTTCTTGAACACCCATTTGCTGCCAATGGGTTTCCTTCCATCCGGCAACTCCACCAGATCCCAAGCCTCATTTTTGTGCAAAGATGCCATTTCATCGACCATGGCCTCTTTCCAGAGTTTTCCATCCTCTGAATCCACTGCTTCCTTCACAGTTCTGGGATCATTATCAGTAACAGACAAAGCAAAATTTGAACTGAAAGCAGATGGACTATACCTTTTTGGCTGCCTTCTTTCTTGAACTGATCTTCTCACAGCCGGAGTTTGTGGCTCTTCATCTTCTGATTCCTCCTCTGCTGCAGAGTTTGATTCTTCCTCCTTTGGCTCAAACTCTAAGTTGGACTTCATGTTGAATAACATCTTTTACCTCTCTGAACAACACATCTCGGCTGTACACAACCTTCCGTGTGACTGGGTTCCAAAGCTTATAACCCTTTAAACCATCCTTATACCCAATAAAGATGCACTTTTCAGATTTACTATCCAACTTGGTTCATTTCTCCTTTGGAACATGTACATATGCATCACATCCAAATACCCTTAGATGTGAAAGAGAGGGTTTCTTACCAGTCCATACTTCTTGTGGAGTCTTATCCTCCAACGCTGATGAAGGTGATCTGTTGATCAAGTAACATGCAATATCCACCGCCTCTACCCAGAATTCCTGTCCTAACCCGGCACCACTGAGCATGCTTCTTGCCCTTTCCATCAACGTCTTGTTCATTCTTTCTGCGACTCCATTTTGCTGAGGTGTATATGCAGTAGTCTTCTGCCATGCTATACCACACTTCTTACAAAATTCTTCAAATTCCTTGCTGCAAAATTCTCCACCATTATCTGTCCTCAGCACCTTTATCTTCTTCTTTGTCTGATTTTCCACCAGAGCCTTAAATTCTTTAAACTTGTCAAAGACTTCAGATTTCTTCTTAAGAAAATATATCCATGTATTCCTTGAGAAGTCATCTATGAATGATACGTAGTACACAGACTTACCCAGTGATGGAACCTTCACAGGTCCAAACACATCACTGTGCACAAGCTCTAATATCTGTTTCGTCCTCTTACCACCAGAGGGGAAACTCACCCGATTCTGCTTCCCATATACACAATTTTCATAGAAATCAAAATCCAGAGAGCTATTATTCATACCTTCTACCATACCTTTACCATGAAGTATTCAAAGGCCCTTCTCTCCAATATGTCCAAGCCTTTGATGCCACAACATGGTCTTCTCTCCAAAGACCACTAGATTCTCTACTCCATTTTCAGGAACCATAGAACTATTGCACCCATCAACAACAGTGCTACCTTGCAGCTTGTACAGAGTTCCAATCCGAACTCCCCGCATTAATATCAGTGCTCCTCGAACCATCTTGCAGGTATCTTTCTCGAACACCGTCTTTACACCTGCATCATCCAACTTGCTTACAGAAATCAGATTTCTGGCCAATGCAGGAATATGTAGAACACCCGGAAGTGTTTTAACCCTTCCACCTTGCAACTTCAACTTTACTTTTCCCGAACCAATGATTCTAGCCTTCCTATCATCTCCTAAGAAGACATCACCACCATCATATTTCTCATACTCGCAGAACCACTCTCTATGGGGAGTGAAGTGAAAGGATGCACCTGAGTCAATCAACCATGCCTCATGATCTACATGTGTACTTGAAGAAGCCAAGTACACATCCCCACCTTCATCTGAGGTGGTTTTCGCCTCTGCAGAAGGAGCATCATCAGATCCCTTTCCTTTATCAGGAGCTTTAGATTTACAATCCCTTCTGAAGTGCCCTTCCTTTCGGCATTTCCAACACACCACCTTTGTAGGTTTTCCTGGAGATTTAGATCTCCCTCTAGATTTATATCTCCCACTCGATGACTTATTTTTGTTTCTATTCTGGGACCGTCCTCGTACAGACAAGGCATCACTATTCTGGTTGTCCATATTTTTCCATCTCATCTCCTCCGTCAGCAAGGCTGAGACTATTTCATCAAACTGCAAAGCAGAGGCATTGCTACCTATTGCAATAACCAGACTATCCCACAAATCTGGTAGAGAACACAACAGACTGATGCACTTATCTTCATCTGAAATTTTAATACCAACAGATAATAACTGACTTACCACAGTATTAAATGCATTTAGATGCTCTGTCACCGAGTCTCCATCTTTCATCCTCAGGTTATACAGCTTTTTCCGCAGGAACAGTTTATTCACCAGAGACTTAGATTGGTACAAAGTCCCTAACTTGACCCACAAAGCCTTTGCCGTAGCTTCCCCTGATACATTCAGCTATACTGAATCTGAGACACACAATCGTATTGTGCTCTTTTCCTTCCGATCGAACTTCTTCCATTCTTCATCGGTCACTCCCGATGGTTTAGTACCCAGATCTACCGCAATCCACTGATCTTTATCCACCAACAGATCCTCCATCTTGAGTTTCCATAACTCAAAATTATGACCATTGAACTTCTCAATCTCTATCTTTCCACTGCTCGCCATCTTCTTTCACCACTAGAATCGATCTCGTAGATCTCCCACTGAACAGGGTCTACCACAGGCCCGAGCGAAACCCCTCAGCAAAAAAGGCGTCCCCTTGAAGCCAAAACAGCTCCGATACCAAATGTAGGTTTTAACCATGTACAAAAATTACCTGCATACAAATTCTTAAACAAAGAAAATAAACAATGCGAGAGCATAACCCATAAAACACATATGCATAGAGATTTTTCCCTGGATCCCAAAACCGGGACTACCAGCTTGATTTTTCATTATGTTCCTTTCAATGTTACAATACATATTTATACATGCCGAAGCATCCAATACCATGGACCGAAAACCATCGGGTCCAATAACATGGATCGAAAACCATCGCGTCCAAAAAACATGTGCGAAAATCATGCACAAAACCATAGGTGGGTCCGCCCAACCTAACATATGGTCCAAAACCAAAATTTTCTGGGGCGCTGCCCCGGACCCCATAAAGTGGGGTTACGGGTGCCCTTCAAACCCCCTATTAACTACGTGGAAAGAATATAACACAACCCAACAAAAAGAGTGAAATTGAACGTATAGTTGTAGAAATTATAAATGCTGGTATAATTCAACTGAGTCAAATCTCTTTCTCTACTCCAGTAGTATTGGTGCACAAGAAGGATGGATCATGGTGCATGTGTCTGGATTATAGGGAGCTCAACAAGCTCACTATTAAAGATAAGTTTCCCATTCCTATCATTGATGAATTACTGGATGAATTGCATGGATCAATTTACTTCACCAAGTTGGATCTTCATTCAAGATATCATCAAATCAGAATGAAGACTGAAGACATTCTGAAAACATCATTTAGAACTCATGAGGGTCATTATGAATTTTTGGTCATGCCTTTTGGCCTTACCAATGCACCTTCAATATTTCAAGGTTTGATGAATTCAATTTTCAAAGCATTCCTTAGAAAATTTGTGTTAGTATTTTTTGATGATATACTAATCTACAGCAAGTCTTGGAAGGATCATGTTGAACATGTTGATAGGGTGTTACAACTATTCGAGGAGAAACAATTATATGCAAAAAGATCCAAATGTTTCTTTGGAGTCCAGGAGGTGGAAGATCTGGGTCATATTGTATCTCATGAAGGAGTTAAGGTAGACCCTAGCAAAATTAAAGCCATTAAGGAATGGAAAATCCCCACATCCATAAATCATCTGCGAGGATTTCTCGGGTTGACAGGGTATTATCGCAAGTTTGTTAAGAATTATGGGAGAATAGCAGCACCTCTAACAACATTATTGAAGAAAGATGCATTTTCATGGACTCCAGAAGCAACAAAGGCCTTTGAACATCTTAAAGAGGCAATGTGCCAAGCACTGGTCTTAGCTACACCAGACTTCACAAAAACCTTTATTGTGGAATGTGATGCTTCAGGAAATGGAATTGGTGTTGTTCTAATGTAATATGAAAGACACATTGCTTTTGAAAGTCATCCAATCAAGGGAAAGTTTTTACACAAAGCTATTTATGAGAAGGAAATGTTGGCAATACTCCATGCACTTAAGAAATGGCGACCCTACCTAATGGGAAGACACTTCAAGGTAAAAATGGATCATGATAGCCTTAAATACTTTTTAGAACAAATATTATCCTCTGAAGAGCAACAAAAGTGGATCACAAAGATGTTGGGTTATGACTTTGAAATCATCTACAAAGAAGGGAAGCAAAATGTGGTGGCAGATGCACTCTCAAGAAAGGATGAGGATGTGGAAGAATTGTTGTGCGCCATTTCTATTATCCAACCAGATTGGATAAACAAAGCAAGGGATGAATGGAAGAATGATTAAGAAGTGTGGGAACTTATTCGAAAGTTACAACAAGATTCCAGTACGTCTGATACATTTAGCTGGCAAAATGATTCGTTATGGTACAAAGATCGCTTATACCTCTGTAAGAATTCCCAGCTAAAACAAAAATTCTTACGGAATTGCACACTTCTCCCTTAGGAGGTCACTTAGGATTTTTAAAAACTTACCACAGGGTTAAGAAGGAACTTTTTTTTGGATGGCCTTAAATCAGATATTCAAAAGTTTGTGGCGGAATGTTTGGTTTTCCAACAAAATAAAGTTGAAACAATTAAGACACCGGGTCTATTACAACCTTTATTTATTCCAAGCCAACATTGGGAGGAGGTTTCAATGGATTTTATCACAGGTATACCCAACTCTGAGGGAAAGAGTGTCAGCATGGTGGTAGTTGACAGACTTACCAAGTATGCACACTTTTGTGCGTTATCACATCCATTTAAAGCCAGTACAGTTTCTACGGCATTTATGGAAACAATTCAAAAGCTACATGGAAACCCAAAGGTTATTGTAAGTGACAGAGATCCCATTTTCACTGGAAATTTTTGGACAGAAATATTTTCTTGTCTTGGTACTCAGTTAACTCATAGCTCATCTTATCATCCTCAATCTGATGGGCAAATTGAGATAGTAAACAAATGTTTGGAAGGGTATCTCCGTTGCTTTGTATCTGATAAACAGACACAATGGGTGAAATGGTTGCCTCTGGCTGAATGGTGGTATAACACTTCCTTCCATACAACAACAAAAATGACCCCATTTATGGCACTTTATGGGTATCAACCACCATCTATCACATCATATTTAAGAGAAAATTCTAAGGTTCAGGTAGTGTAACATCACATCGAACATCAACAACAAGTCCTCCAACTCTTAAAGGATAACCTCATGTTGGCATAGAATAGAATGAAACAATAGGCAGATCAACATCGCAGCGAAAGAAGTTTTGATGTAGGTGATTGGGTATTCCTACGGCTACAACCATATAAGCAAATGTCCCTCAAGTAAGCTAAGAAGGATAATAAATTATCACCAAAGTATTATGGTCCGTAAAAGGTGTTGCAAAATATTGGTACTATGGCATACAAATTGGAGCTTCCTGCAGCTTCTCGATTGCACCCAGTTTTCCATGTTTCATGTTTAAAGAAGGTTATAGGCGACAAGTTCCCAGTTCAAACAATATTGCCAGAACTTGACGAGGAAGGAAAAATTATATTGGAACCGAAAGCAGTCACAGAAACAAGAACTCGACAGCTACGAAATCGATCAATTTCAAAGTATCTTATCAAGTGGAAGAACTTATCCGTCCAGGATTCCACATGGGAGGATGAGAATTTTATACAGAAGTATCCAGGACTACTCAAGCGTTGAGGACAACACTTTTTTGAAGGAGAGGGGCATGTTGGGTCCCTATAATACTAGTGATTACCCCATTACTATTGTAGTTGTACCCCTTATTAATATTGTTGTGCCCCTATTGCCCCCATATTGTTATTACTGTGCCCCATAGAATCCCTCTATTGTTATTTTTGTGGCTTTATATTAATATTGTTAGGTCGGCTGGGTTATATTGTGACTCCTTAGACTCCTATATATAGAAAGGAGGTTTTGTCATTTGAAGCATCAAAGAATTGTTCATTTATGTAATGTAAAGGAGGTTTCCACCTCGAAGAGGCTGAATTTTAAGGCGTTGATCTATCTTTTCTATCTTTTCTTGAGCTGGTTTCATAACATCACATAACATGAAGACAAAGCCGAGGAAAGCATACTAGTCATCTGGAGGCTCTTCCTCGATACGGCACCAACCATACTCTAGCAGATCCCTTGCTTGAGCCACGTTCTAATCAGAGGGACCAGGGTCAACCAACATCATCACCACATCCTGAGCGCTGCCAACCTGAACATTCAAATCCTGCTGAGGCGCAATTCCAATTCCCAACTCGAGGGAAGAAGAAGGAGCAGAGACTGCACCTGAACCTCCTGGATGAGATCCTGAGTCCTCAGTCTATTCCGACTCATGGAAGACCACCGAGATATGAGCCGTTATCCTAGGGCGATTCAGAGAGCTGTGAAAAGAGAAAATTGCAGAGCCAGACGAGGAAGGAAGCTCAGGGTGATATCTGGATGAACGGAGCTGCCCTCTCCCACTGCGGGTGCTAGGGTAACAGCCTGCAAACAGCTCACTGGAGAGGGAAGGCGAATCAGAGGACGAGCTGGTAGGCGCACGTCGGGGCTGGCCTCTTCGGCACCCCATTCTTTGGTGAAGACAAGGCATCTGATAGGGAGCAGCAGTGGGATGCCGGTAAGGCAGAGCAACAGCCAGGTAAACAGAGCAACAGAGACACCAAGACCAGGAAGGGAGCCTGCGGATCCCCTTCACTGAAAAAACAGAATTGAGTGTTGAATTATCCTTTCCAAGCAAGCTTCGAGAGGCCTTTGAAATGACAAGGCTGACCATCCACCACCCGAAACCATAGACGAGGCCTGAGACTAGATAACGAATCAACGAGACAAAGGCTACTAAAGAACAGCTCGAAACCCACAACCCAAAACCAGAGACAAGGCCTGAGACCGGATAATGAAACGACGAGTCAAAGACAATGAAACAACAGCTCAAAACCCAAGAGAGGAACGAGAGGGACAGCAGGAGCCGTTCTGCCAGGAGGGCCGAGCCAAGCACCAGAGAAACTTTCCCCCACAAGTGCCGAGAGACCTCTGGAATAACAGAGCTTACCTCAAACAACCTAAAATCAGAAATGAGGCCAGAGGCGAGGGAATGAACCAAGTGAAACAACATAAGTGACTTCATCGCATACCCGAGACAATGCCTGGCCTTAACCTTATCTGGCATGCATCGAGATGCTCCATCCATTACTATAGCATTGAAGAATGCCGCCTCCTGATGCAGGTCAGAGCGTGCGGAGGGAGGAACCATCACTGCGGACATGAAGTATGAACCAGAGCAGCTGGACTTAAAGCCATTTAACCTTTCACTGCGTGCATTCCATGAGCTAACCACCTTACCTATATTAAACTCTCTGTACTGGGTGGGCAGGTGTCGATCTGCCTTGCCCCACCCCTGTCTCTTCATAGTTAATGCCACCTCAAACACCTGCATCCGGGGGGGCTGCATCCCTTTGAACCAGAATTTTTCATTCCTATTCTTCATCATGTTTCAGAATGATGTCTAGAGTCCCTGTGAGTAGAGTGTGTTCAGTTTCCACTCCCAAATTGGCAAGAAGATCACCGACCTTGTTGCTTTCCCTCTTAACATGATTGAAGATGATGGATCAATTGTTTTGGAGAAGATGTTCTATGGCCTCCAATCTGGCTTCGAGTCTCTAACTATTAGCAATTTTCCTCACATGAGTTCCATTTAGGAACTATTTAGCCATGTTAATGACGATTTGGGAGTCACCTTCGGTTTCCAGGTGATGGAAGTTGTGTATCTGAGAAACAAGAAGACCTTGCCAAAGACCCTCCAATTCAGTCGAGTTGTTAGTATCCCATCCTATGTTCCCAAAGTATATGAGGAGAGGTGAACCTTCATGATTTCTGAATATGCCACTGAATCTTGCGTTTCCAGGGTTACCCTTTGAAGTGCCATCACAATTGAGCTTGAAAGTGTACTTTGGGGGGGGGGGGGCATCCATGAGTCCTTTTTGATGTTGATATGCTCTGAGGGGGCTTAATTTTGAGTTCCCTGTGGGAGTTGCATGTTCCAGTTTGCCCGTATGGCCTTCTCATTTGTGAGAGAGGGAAATTCGTCTGGAGACTGTTGGCATTATGATACATATTTTGTACTTGATGGCAACCCACTCATCTCAGATAATAAATTATAGTGTAGAGAAAAGTTCATGCACTTATATGCAGTGAAAAGTTTATTTCATGTAGAGAAAAGTTCACGCACTTTTATGCAGAGAAAATTTTATTTCATGTAGAGAAAATTTCACGCACTTTTATGCAGAGAAAAGTTTATTTCATGTAGAGAAAAAGTTCACGCACTTTCATGCAAGGAAAAGCACGTATATGTTGGAGAACTTACCTTTGGTCCATGGTAGTTAGTCCTCGATATTTGAACCTATGAGGAAAAGCGCGTATATGTTGGAGAACTTACCTTTGGTCCATGGTAGTTAGTCCTTGGTATTTGAACCTATGAGGAAAAGCGCGTATATGTTGGAGAACTTACCTTTGGTCCATGGTAGTTAGTCCTTGGTATTTGAACCTATGGTTTTGGACCATGGTACCTCGTCAAAAGTGTTGATCTCACGCAATTTCATGGTTGGTTCATGGTATTAGTCTGACAGTTTTTGATCCTATGGTTTTGGCCCGTGGTATTGCATCCAAAAGTGTTGATCTCACGTACTTTCATGGTTGGTTCATGGTATTAGTCCAACAGTTTTTTGATCCTATGGTTTTGGCCCATGGTATTGTGAAAGGCCTAAGACTATAAAAGAGGAAGGAGATCATTTGGCAAAGCATCTTCTGAATTATCGAATATCTGATAAAGTGCTAGATCTGGAATATTGTGATTGGGTTTTGGTGCAGATCTGGATCTGAATGAAGAAGGAACCTGAGCGTAAGGAGAAGGATAAGTTCTATTGATGGGTCAAAATCTTAAGGCTGGAATAGTGGTATCTCTATATGATTTTGATCTATGATATGTGGCATACGCTTGATCTATAAATCTAATAATCTGGGTCTGAATTATTGATGAATGTTTTATTTTACACATGTTATGATCTGGGTATGTCTGATGTAACAACTGCAAAGTTATAAGGAAATATTTGCAGACCTGTATGCGGGTTGGCTTTGGTGAAATCAGAGATTGATGATGCAAGTGTAGTTGATGGGATTTTGATGTTCTTGGATCCAGTTTGAAAATTTATGAAAAGTGGTCCTTGAAAGAAAAGAAGTAGGGGGTTGTAGCTCCCTTCCAGGAGAGACTGGAAAATGAGAGAGAGTTGTAGCTCTCTGCAGGTTGCAGCCTACGTACTGGTAAAGGATTGCACCAGTACAAAACCATTGTAAAAGGAGTTTCTAATTTGAAAGAAGATAGAGACATATTGCAGCAGGTGGTTTTCACCCACATTGGGTTTCCACCTTACATCTTGTGTTCTTTGGTGTGACTATCTGTTTTCTTTGTTCATGCTCATTATTTTATGGTACTGACATGTAAAAATAATTCAAAGAATAAATAAGCAATATTTATTAAAAGAACTTGATAATACTGATTCACCCCCCCTCTCAGTACTATTTCCAACAATTGGTATCAGAGCAGGTCCTTCAGAGAAGCTTGATCGCTTGAAGAAAGATCATTCATCATGAGCAACTACGAGAGGGAAGCATCAATCAGGCCACCAATTTTTGATGGGACAAACTTCAATTATTGGAAGGTAAGAGTTACTGCCTAACTTCAATCTCTTGGTACAGAAGTTTGGGATATCATAGATACAGGCTACACTTTTCCTTCAGCTACTCCTACAGATACGGCTGAAAAGAAGAAATATGAAACAAATGCTAAAGCAGTCAATACTCTGCTGGGATGCTTATCTCAAATAGAATTCATGAAGGTTATGCAATATAAATCCGCAAAAGAAATATGGGACAAGATTGTCTTGAGCTACGAAGGAGATGAACAGGTAAAGAGTGCTAAACTTCAAACCCTCAGGATTCACTATGAGAATCTCAGAATGTATAATGATGAAAGTGTGGCTAACTATTTCCTTCGGGTAGATGAGATTGTTAATTGCATGAAAAACTTGGGTGAAGAAATAAAAGAGGCTATTGTGGTTGAAAAAGTTCTAAGATCATTGTCCCCCAAGTTTGAATCTAAAGTGTCTGCAATAGAAGAAAAGGAAAATCTACGAATTCTTACTATGTCTCAACTACACGGAATTCTAACTGCTTATGAAATGAGAAAGGGAGGTCCATCAGATAGAAGAGAAGCTGCTTTCAAGGCTTCAGGCAAAGGATACTATTATGAAGCAAGTCACATGCCAGAAGAAGAAGAAGAAGAATCAAATTTTGTCAGAAATCTTCAAAGGGGAACTGGAAGGTTTAGAGGTAAGTTACCTTTTAAATGCTTTGCTTGTGGAAGAGCAGGTCATTATGCTGCAAAATGTCCTCATAACGATAAAGGAAAGGAACCTGCTAGATGGAACAAGAAACAAATTGCAAATAAGAAAAGCTACTACACTCATGAAGATAGTGATGGTCTATCAAATAGTGACGAAGATGAACGAGGTAATGACTATAAACTCTTAATGGCATTTGAAGATGATGATTACATGGATGCTATAGATGTGGATAGCTTTTGTGAAGAAATTTCTAGACTCAAGACATGTATAGAAGAAAAGAATAGGATCATTGATACTCTACAACTTCAAATTGATGAAAAAGAAAAATATCTTGAAAAGTTAGAAGGCGAAATTGTTGGTCTTAGAAAAGAGATTGAGAAAACAAAGGCTATTAATCTTAAGTTTGTCAAAGGATCTGAAACTCTGGATGAGATCATCAATGTACAGTGCTCTCCTCTAAACAAGACAGGTTTGGGCTATAATGGAGAAACTTCTCAAGCATCCACCTCAAAGAGTTATCTTGATGCAGCAAGAAGGAATGAGCAAAAGCACAATGGAGATCACCAAGTAAAGCAGGGACCAATTACAAACAAAGACTATCAGGAAAATCAGGGGCAATCTGTCTTAAGGATGAACAAAAGCTACAACCAGCCACAGGTAAAATCCTCTCAATTTGCTTCAAGAATGAATGACAATAGAAATTACAATCGTTTGGCCTGAAGATTTGATAACCGCAGAAATTTCTTCAATGGACAATGCTTTTCTTGCCATAACTTTGGTCACAAAGTAGCTCAATGTGTTGCATATAAAACAATCATGACTAGAGAAGCTCAAAAACAAAGAAGTATGACCAGGATTACAAAAAGGACCTATAACAACTTTTTGGTTCTTGAAAATGAAGTTGAATGTTCTATTTGCAATAACTTTGGTCATGAAGATTCTGAATGCAGGAGCAGGTTTCAGCAGACAAAGGAACAAGCCTCAAGCACCAAAACATGGAGAATAAAGGAACCACAAACAGAAAGATGTGGGATAGCATTTTATGCAGAGGGACAGGAAAATCTATGGTACATTGACAGTGGATGTTCGAAGCATATGACAGGTGATAAAGAAAAACTTGAATCATATTCTGCTCTAGAAAAAGGAAAGAAAGTTTCTTTTGGAAATGATACTCCTGCAACTATAAAAGGAAAAGGCACTACTCAGTTAAAAGAAAAGGTCAAAGCTGGAAATGTTTTGTATGTTGATGGATTGAAACATAATCTTCTAAGTGTCAGCCAGATGTGTGATCAAAGAACCGAGGTGATATTCAGATCAAATGGATGTCTTGTTCATGATCTTGATACAGGTAAAACAATGATCAAAGGTAAAAGAACTCCAAATAATCTATACATATTTGAAGAAGGACAACAACAATGCTATCTGAGCAAGGATGATGAGCACTGGTTATGGCACCGGAGGTTGGGGCATCTAAACTTTTCACAAACAAGGAAAGCATGCAAATATCAGGCAGTTCGTGGTCTTCCAGATATCAAAGTTCCAGACAACACCATATGCAAATCATGTCAGTTCGGAAAGCAAACCAGAACTACCTTTCCGGAAAAGGAAGGATCAGCGAGCATGCCTCTTGAGCTAGTACATACAGATACATGTGGTCCATTCAGGAAAAGGACACCTCGAGGAGAAGAATACTTGATATTATTCATTGACGATTTCTCCAGGTTTGTCTGGTTAGGACTTATGAAGCACAAAGATGAAGCATTCGAAAAGTTCAAATCCTTTAAAGCCTTGGTTGAAAATGAATCAGGATACAAAATTAAGTGTCTTAGATCCGACAGAGGTGGGGAGTTTACCTTAAATGAATTTTTTGATTTCTGTGAAGAACATGGGATAAGAAGAGAATTCTCTACAGCTAGAACTCCTCAGCAAAATGGAGTGGTGGAAATAATGAACAGAACTGTCCAACAAATGGCTCGTGCTATGCTTGATGAATCTGGAACTCCCGCAACTTTCTGGGGTGAAGCAGCACATGCTGCGGTTATTATTCTCAACAAAACAAATGTCTGAGTGAATAGCACTCAAACCCCTCATGAGCTCTGGTATGGTGAGACTCCTTCGGTAAAGCACTTCAAAATCTTTGGGAACAAATGTTATATTAAAAATACTGATGAGCAACTTGGCAAACTTGAACCTAGAGCAGATGAAGGCATCCTTCTTGGTTATTCTCCACACAGCAAAGCATACAAGTGCTATAATAATAGACTTGGAAGAATTGTTGACAGCATTGATGTAGTGGTTGATGAGAAGGGATACATTCCTAGGCAAGTAAATCATGAAGATATCGAAGAAGATGAAGGCCATCCTCAAAGACAGAATGATGAAGAAGAAGAACCTCAAGAAGAACCAGAGGAGCAGATAAGGATAGAAGAGAAGACTCCATCCAGATATGTTCAGAAGAATCATCCAGAATCTCAGATTTTGGGACAGAAAGAAGCAGGTGTACAAACAAGAAGAACAATTGCAGAAGCTTCAAGCTATTTGGCATTACTCTCTTCCACTGAACCACAAAATGTGAAAGAGGCATGCAAAGATGAATGTTGGGTCAAAGAAATGGATGAAGAACTTGAGCAGATCGGAAAGAACAACACTTGGGAGCTGGTTCCTAGACCAAAGGATAAGAATGTTATAGGAACAAAATGGGTCTTCAAAAATAAATTGAATCAAAATGGAGAAGTAATTAGAAACAAGGCCAGACTTGTTTGTAAAGGGTATGCGCAGCAAGAAGGAATAGATTTTGAAGAAACGTTTGCTCCTGTTGCAAGACTTGAGGCCATCCAAATGTTCTTTGCTCTCTCAAGCTTTCAAAACTTCAAAGTATTTCAAATGGACGTGAAATCAGCCTTTCTGAATGGAGACTTGGAAGAAGAAGTATACATTGAGCAGCCAGATCGTTTCATTCTTGGAAATGATCCAAATCTTGTATGCAGATTGAAAAAGGCTCTCTATGGCCTCAAACAAGCTCCAAGGGCTTGGTACTATCGTTTGGACAAATATCTTCATCAAGAAGGTTTTTCAAAAGGATCAGCAGACAGCAATCTTTATATAAAAGTTGAAAATGACAAATTGCTGATACTTGTTGTGTATGTAGATGACATTATCTTTGGCAGCAATGAAG
Organism: Pinus tabuliformis; assembly: GCA_031772625.1. Lineage (NCBI taxonomy): Eukaryota > Viridiplantae > Streptophyta > Pinopsida > Pinales > Pinaceae > Pinus > Pinus tabuliformis. The sequence goes on from CM062817.1 coordinate 797,159,377, forward strand.
AAGCTATGAGTCAAAGCTTTGCCTTGGTGATGCAAAAAGAATTCGAAATGTCCTTGCTGGGAGAACTGACATATTTTCTTGGTTTTCAAATCCAACAAAATGAAGGAGGCATCTTCTTGTCTCAAACCAAGTATCTCAAGCAGATTTTGAAGAAATATGGTATGGAAGAAGCAAAACCAGTATGTACACCCATCGTCACAGGATGTAACCTCAGTGCAAATGATAAATCAGCAGCAGTGCATCAACCAACTTACAGATCTATGATTGGAAGTCTACTTTATTTGACAGGTACCCGACCAGACATCATGCATGCAGTGGGAATAGTTGGAAGATTTCAAGCAAATCCAAAGGAAACTCATCTTCAGGCAGTAAAGAGAATCTTCAAATATCTTCAAGGGACTCAAAACTATGGCTTATGGTATCCTAGAGATACAGATCTCACACTTCATGCTTATACAGATGCAGATTGGGCCGGAAGCATGGATGACAGGAAAAGAACAAGTGGTGGTGCATTCTTTATGGGTTCCAGATTAGTATCTTGGTTCAGCAAGAAACAGAGTTCAATTGCCTTGTCTACAGCTGAAGCAGAATATGTTGCTGCTGCATCTTGCTGCACTCAACTCCTTTGGATGATGCAGACCTTGCAGGATTTTCAAATCACACTGTACACCACCCATCTCCATCCTATGTGACAATACAAGTGCAATCAGCATTTCAAAGAACCCAGTCATGCATTCAAAAACCAAGCACATACCAATCAAGTATCACTTTCTCTGGGAACAAGTGCTTGAACAAAAGGTCAAGTTGAAGTATGTTCCTTCTAAGGAACAGGTTGCTGATATACTCACCAAACCATTTCCTAGGGAGACCTTTGAATACCTCAGGCAAAAGCTGGGGGTTGTTGATGCATCATCTTGTTGTTGAATCTCTTCTGATTGTTGGTTGTACGCAAGGTTCATCTGAAGTATATGCGTACATGTGCTGGGTTGCAGATTGGTCAAAGATCGAATGGCACAGGTTCAGGGGGAGCATATCATGCATTGTTGGCATTATGGAGGAAGTACAGAAGGAGATCATGGATGCTGGTCTGAATATTGCTGCAATACGTCTCTATCTCTTTCATGGTCATGGATTATGGTTCTTCTTTGCAGATCTGGTTTATAGTCAGGGGAGCATGTTCTTAGGGGGAGCATAACCCTTTGCCCTTGATGTCAAAGGGGGAGAGTGATTGGTTGTTGTTGCCATCAAGTCCAAAGGGGGAGATTGTTGGCATTATGATACATATTTTGTACTTGATGGCAACCCACTCATCTCAGATAATAAATTATAGTGTAGAGAAAATTTCACGCACTTATATGCAGTGAAAAGTTTATTTCATGTAGAGAAAAGTTCACACACTTTTATGCAGAGAAAAGTTTATTTCATGTAGAGAAAAGTTCACGCACTTTTATGCAGAGAAAAGTTTATTTCATGTAGAGAAAAAGTTCACACACTTTCATGCAAGGAAAAGCGCGTATATGTTTGAGAACTTACCTTTGGTCCATGGTAGTTAGTCCTCGGTATTTGAACCTATGAGGAAAAGCGCATATATGTTGGAGAACTTACCTTTGGTCCATGGTAGTTAGTCCTTGGTATTTGAACCTATGAGGAAAAGCGCATATATGTTGGAGAACTTACCTTTGGTCCATGGTAGTTAGTCCTTGGTATTTGAACCTATGGTTTTGGACCATGATACCTCATCAAAAGTGTTGATCTCACGCAATTTAATGGTTGGTTCATGGTATTAGTCCGACAGTTTTTGATCCTATGGTTTTGGCCCGTGGTATTGCATCCAAAAGTGTTGATCTCACGTACTTTCATGGTTGGTTCATGGTATTAGTCCAACAGTTTTTTGATCCTATGGTTTTGGCCCGTGGTATTGTGAAAGGCCTAAGACTATAAAAGAGGAAGGAGATCATTTGGCAAAGCATCTTCTGAATTATCGAATATCTGATAAAGTGCTAGATCTGGAATATTGTGATTGGGTTTTGGTGCAGATCTGGATCTGAATGAAGAAGGAACCTGAGCGTAAGGAGAAGGATATGTTCTATTGATGGGTCAAAATCTTAAGGCTGGAATAGTGGTATCTGTATATGATTTTGATCTGTGATATGTGGCATACGCTTGATCTATAAATCTAATAATCTGGGTCTGAATTATTGATGCATGTTTTATTTTACACATGTTATGATCTGGGTATGTCTGATGTAACAACTGCAAAGTTATAAGGAAATATTTGCAGATCTATATGCGGGTTGGCTTTGGTGAAATCAGAGATTGATGATGCAAGTGTAGTTGATGGGTTTTTGATGTTCTTGGATCCAGTTTGAAAATTTATGAAAAGTGGTCCTTGAAAGAAAAGAAGTAGGGGGTTGTAGCTCCCTTCCAGGAGAGACTGGAAAATGAGAGAGAGTTGTAGCCCTCTGCAGGTTGCAGCCTACGTACTAGTAAAGGACTGCACCAGTACAAAACCATTGTAAAAGGAGTTTCTAATTTGAAAGAAGATAGAGACATATTGCAGCAGGTGGTTTTCACCCACATTGGGTTTCCACCTTACATCTTGTGTTCTTTGGTGTGACTATCTGTTTTCTTTGTTCATGCTCATTATTTTATGGTACTGACATGCAAAAATAATTCAAAGAATAAATAAGGAAGATTTATTAAAAGAACTTGATAATACTGATTCACCCCCCCTCTCAGTATTATTTCCAACAGAGACCAAGTGCAAAACACCAAGGTCTCTTTTAGATTGAGATAAAAGTTTCTCCAGATGATCTCTAACGGAGTACTTTGATCTTTGAATATGCGCTTGTTCCTCTCTTTCCAGATGGACCAGAGGAGGAGTCCAGGAATCATTCTCCATAATTGGTAGAGAATTTCACTTTTGTAAGGGTTCTGTTGCCATTGGCAAATGGAGTTGGTGATGTCATCGAAAACTCTGCATCTTCTTTGACATCGAAAGCTGGCCTTCTCTCGCAAGGGAACATGATTCTAGAAGGTGTTGGATCGTTTCCTCCTTAGAGTTACAATTCGCACTGATAGAGGACCCATGAAAGTTTCTTTGTCTAAGATTGTCCCATGTGAGTATTTTCCAGTGCCTGACCAGCCAAAGGAAAAGAGAGACTTTGGGCCAAGCGCTTGGAGACCAGATTCTACTCCAGATGGGATCTAGGGGCACCGGAATTGAGCAAATGATTTTATAGGCCTCTTTGGTGGTGAAGGTTCCTCTAGGCAAGTAAACCCATTGTAGAATTTCCATGCCCTCGGAGTATCTAATTCGTCGATTTTGGAGCTCCCTCTCCAGGTCCTTCTTAGTTTCGTGATCCGCGTTCTCAATTATCATGTCACTTGGCTTCCAATGTTTATAACCTTGATCTGTCTCCTGAGTCCAATTCTGCGGTGACCTCTTCCTGTTGCTGTTCCTCCCAGGAGTGGTCTAGAGGCTGTTCTAGGATGTTGTTGAGCTTTGGTAGCTGGTTCCAAGCATCCATCCAAAACAAAGCTGATCTACCATTTCTTACTTCCTAGAAACTGTGTTGCTGGATCAACAAGAAATGTTGTTTTGCAGCATTCCATATGAGTGAACCTTTTTTAGTGGGAGTGAATCTAATGAGCCCTTCCTGTGGTCTATGATTAGCATATTTGGTTGTCCAAATGGCTTCCCATGGCTTGTTGGGAGCAGAGAGCCATTGCCACCAGATTCTTACGCACATGATAGCATTGCTGTGACTGGGATCCCTCAAACCGATACCCCCGTTTTCTTTAGGCTTACAAGTTGTCGTCCATTTTACCAAGGCCCATTTGCGATTTGTACCTATTGCACCCCAAAGGAAGTTGAGTTGTAGAGCCTTTATTTTTTTAATAACCCATTTGGACGCTACAAGGATTGAGAATAGGTAGAGTAGCATTACCTGTAGAACAACTTTTATTAGAACCAGTCGACTTGCTATATTCAGAGTTCTGTGAGTCCATAGGTTGAGATGTGATTCAAGTTTCTCAAGAAGCAGAGGCCAGGAGGCATGCTTGAGGGCAGAATCAATAAGGGGGGCTCCGAGGTATTTAGAAGGTAGAGAGTCTATGGAAAAACCTAGGATTCAAGGTATGGGGAGTTGGGTAACAGGGGGAGTGTGAAAGAAGAAGATCTGTGATTTAGCCTTGGTGATATTGGTACCTGAAGCCTCAGAGAAGTCATTCAGAAGGGATTTGAACAGAGATGCTCCCTGAACAGAAGGCTATCCAAAAAGCATGTTGTCATCAATGAACTGTTGATGAGTGACTGCAGGTAAGTTGTGAATGGATAGACCTTTGAGCTGCTGGGAGAGAAGGTCTTGTTTGATGTGGCGACCCAAACCCTCTGCCATCAGCGCAAAAAGGAATGGGGAGAGAGGATCTCCTTGTCTAATTCCTCTGGAGGGATTGAAAGGACGGGATGGGATACCATTTATGAGGATAGAAAAGAAAGTTGAAGATATTAGGTTCAAAATCCATCATACCCACATTGGAGAAAATCCAAAAGCAGTTAGCATTTTTTGCGTATATGTCCAACTAAGCTTATCAAAAGCTTTTGAGATTCAAGCTCAAGAATCATACCTGCTTGTTTGGAGTGCTTGAGGGTATGTATGATTTCATGCGTGAGGATAATGCCATCTAAAATCTGTCTTCCTTCCACGTAGCCCGATTGTTCGGGCGAAATGAGCAAGGGCAGTAGCGGCTTTAACCTGTTGGCAATGACCTTAGATATGACTTCGTAAATTACATTGCAGAGAGCGATTGGACAAAATTTGTCCAAAGTACTAGTGATTTATTCTTTTGGGATGAGCACAATGAAGGTTGAATTGAGAGAGGGCAAAAGCCAATGAAGAGCACGCGGTTCCTCCACCACTAGCCAGACCTCTTCTTTAATCAGCTCCCAGAAAGTGTGGAAGAATGTAGTAGTAAAGTCATACAGCTAGGGGCTTTTCCCTCCTTGAGCTAGTTCAATGCTGCATCCACCTCCAGTGGCGATATTGGGCGCAGAAGGAGTTCATTGTGTTCTTCTGTAATAATTTTCGGCACATTTTGAATGATTTTTTCTATAGCAGGCCATCTATCTGTTTGGGGCTCTTGATGAACCTGCTGGAAGTGTCTTATGAACTCCTACTCAATCTCTACATGATTTTCCACTCTTTCCCCTCCTGGTTTCTGAATGAAAGAGATGGTGTTGTGCATTCTTCTCTGAATTATGGTTCGGTGGAAGAATTTGGTGTTCCTTTCTCCTTCTTTCAACCATCTGATCCTGGATTTATACCTCCACAATATTTCCTTCTACTTCCTCCTCTCCTCCAATTGATTGTGAATGCGCTATTCCTGTGCCAATGTCCCTTCTTTGTATCCCTCTGTGATTATTTGTTGTTGGAGTTCTCTCATTTCCTTGTTTAGATCCTGTTGTGCTTGAAAAATATTACTGAAAGTCTCTTTATTCCAACGCTTGATTTGGGATTTAAGAAATTTGAGTTTCTGTTGAAACTGAAACATTTTTGAGCCCTCTAGCTGAGGGAAGTTGTTCCATGTAGATCTGATGAGGTCTTTGAAGGCAGGATGGGAGAGCCAAAACACTTCGAAGCGAAATGGTCGCCTAGTGGCATTGCCCAGTATTTGCAACTAGAGGGAGATAGGCCAATGATCAGAAATTGAGTAAGGGAGTATTGTTACTGCCATGTTGCCTCCAAGATGCACCGCGTTGTCAGAAATGAGGAATCTATCAAGTTTGGATGCGATTTGTTGCCTCCCACTCCTGCGATTACTCCAAGTGTGCGTGCCATTGCAAAATTGCATATCAATTAATAAATTGTTTTGTATGAATTCTTTGAAGTGGGCATTTTCCTGCTCCAGCCTAGCTCAGCCTCCTTGCTTTTCCTCTAGCCTTGTTATCATGTTGAAGTCTCCCCCAAGGATCGAAAGAGGGTGGACTCTATTAAGATTAAGCACTTCTATACTCTCTAGTAAAGCAATTTTGTTGCCTCCTTCCTGTGGGAAATAAATGTTGGTAAGATGGCCATGGATGTTGATGCTGATAATGTGGAAAGTGGCCTAGATAATGTGATGAGAAGCATGAAGATCTGAAAGTGTTATCGCTTGCATGTTCCAGGCAATAGCTAGTCCGCCTGAGGCACCTGAGGCATCCACTGCTATCGAGTGACAACCTGGCCATGCCCTGGAGAGAATGTTTCCAAGCATGATACTGTTACATTTCATTTCTTGAAGAAAGAAAATATATGGCTACTCCTGCTTTATCATGCTTTTTATGAATTTTAGTTTCCCTGGGCTATTGAGCCCTCTTAAATTCCATGAAGTGAGCTTCATGATTCATTACTAGTGGTGGGTTTGTAGTACTTAGTCAGCTTAGCATATCTGCCTGAGTCCACCAGGATTTTCCCTATTGCAATAGTTCGTTGAAGATCTGTTCTTCTCCCCCGCTTTTTGGAGTCTTTAGGGAGAAAGCCACCATCCCAATGACTGCCTGGCTGAATGCCTAATTGTTGTTGCTGGTAAGCCCTGGAGATGATGACTTCCAGTGTGCTGATCTGGTGCTCTGGAATCCTGTCATAGTCCTTCTTTTTGCAGGCTTGTTCGAGCTCGAGAATGTCAAGTCCTCCTAAATCAATACTCTTAGGTTCTTCATCCATTTGTTGCGCCTGGCTCTTTTCATCTGAAATGATTTCTAAGCTCATGGTCTGACTAGGAACACCGTTAACATCCATTTCTTTTTCTTTCCAATCTGAGACCTTGCTGGCCTCCTCAGGGGTACCATTGGTATCATAAGGGGGGTGAGGGATGGGAGAGGAACCAGAGGGAGGAGGGATTGCAGAGGATGTGTAAAGCATAGGGTTGGGCATCGAGTGCTGAGGTTGGTCTTCTAAGGTTTTAGCAAGAACCTCAAAGTTGTTGCTTGTTGAAGGAAAGGAGGCAACATCCTGCTGGGGTTTCTTCCTTGAGGAGGGTTTCCTATGTGCTCTATTGTGATTTGTTACTTTGGTGAAGCCATATTGGCCTAGCTTGTCTAAGGGATCAGATGTTTGGGTTTTGGCATTTAGAGGGCAGTCTCTAAAAATATGCCCAAGAGCATGACACTTACGACAGTGAAAGGGTACATGTTCATAATCCAAGGGTTGAATCCATTCATAGTCATCATGGAAGAGACTTACCGAGTCTAGGAGGGCCATGTCCAAGCGCATGAAGACGCAAATACAGGCATAAGAGGTGTATCTACGCAGCTTCATCGCTTCCGTCAATTTTATGAACTCCCCCAGCCCGTTTCCAATGTCTTTGAGCGAATCTTCATCCAAGTATTCCGCTGGAAGCGAGTACATCCTCATCCACACTGGTGCCCAGCTGAGGTCCTCCTTGTCTGGATTAAATCTCTCCACCCATTCTCTTAAGTATAACCCCGCGGAGCTGAAGAAGTAGGGCCCTTCATCCATGATTCCATTCCAGTCTTCAATGCAAATGAAGATCGCAGTAAAGAACCCCTTCGGTCCTAGCTGCAGGGTAACATGGCCCTTAGGTTTCCATTTAGCTGAGATCTATCCTTGCAAAGTGTTATAGAAATTTTTGTGCCTTACAACTCCAAGCATGAAATGTCCATAAACCAAGGGCTCCTAAGTCCCTAAAAGTGTTGTTCTAACCCCTAAAGGAAAAAGGTCAACAGATTACAGCTTCTCCCAGAAGTTCTCCACTAGAAAATGCTCAGAATAAGTCAAAACAGGATCATTTCAGCTGCTCCACTGGCTAGGTGCGTTGCATTGCACCTAAATACACTATGAGGGTGCATTGCATTTCAAAAGTCCCTTCTGTGGGGTGCGATGGGTGAGAAATGACAAATGGCAGTGTCATTCCGCGAGGTGGAGAGACAATGGAAGCTTCCAGAATCTTCTCCTGTGACACTTGCCTCACTGAATTCGACCAAAGATGAGTAAGAGGCCTTCATTCTCCAAGTGGAAGCAAGAACTGACAGAGAGAAGACACTAATCAAATCACAAGTTGACTCATCCTCCTTACACATATCTATATATGGATCCCTCATCTCAGAGATCCAGAGGCTGGAATTTTGCATATTGTAAGGAATTGCTGTTGGTTTTTGAGACAAACATCAGAGTATTGGGTGATCTATGCTTTGTTTGAGGTGAAGAGGGGCTTCTTTGCTAGGAGGTTGATGCTGGGTCAGGAACCACCAGTTGTAACTCCTCCTGGATCTTTTCTTGTTTATCAATAAAAACTATTTGAGTTTTTACTCCATGCTTTTGTATCATTGATGCTTGTTACATTTGTATGGTTAACTTAAATCTGATCCTAAGTTGTTTATGAATATAGATCCACATCTTTGTATAGTGTTCTTCTTCTGTGATCTTCCAGGTACTTTGTGAAGCTGGGCAAGTAAGGGAGTAGGTAGCTGGAGACTGTTAAAGAAGAGAGGGATTGGATCAAAGGATTAGCGCAAGACACAGGTTGCTTCTTTCTATTCCTCTCTATCTATAGTTCATAAAGGAAATACAAAAGTAGTTTTTCTCTGTTTGTTTCTAAGGCAGATGTCACACCTTAGTGGGATAGAGCAGTTCTAAATAGACACTTTTTCCTGTAACAAAATGGCGACTCCGCTGGGGAATGTCTAATTAGTTTGTTTGTGTATCATTCTTTGTTGTTTGTTTCAGAAACTTACAAGTAGCATTAGAATTGCATTTGCCATAACAAATGCAAAGTAGACATCTGCTGCTTCAATCCATTCACTCGATCTGTTTATGATTTGAACAGCTGATTCACAAACTATCTGATTGCCCTTGTGATAGCTCTTAGACCCTCCTTAGATCTACCCCTGATTGTGCATTACTGATTGCTTTTACTCGGCCAAAAACCAAAGACTGAACTGCAAACTGTGACCCGGAACCCGGACAGATTCTCGTTTCTGGCCCAACGCAGGTACTGTTAAGAGATCCTAAATTTCAGTGCACTTCTCGAAAGGGCAACCTGCGCTGCATTTCAGATTCTCTGTGTTACAGGTGTGCTGATCAGACTAGCCCTGTGCAGCTGTGGTTCTTGTGCTTCATTCTTTCCAGTTCTATCTCTGAATTTTGCTGCCTGTGATCAGTATATGTCTGTTTAAAACCCCTTTTCCTTGCTGTTATTCTGCCTCCTTTGTACAAAATAACTCGAGATGTTTTTGTGTGTTTGTTGAGTCGTTTACAGTTTTCCATTGCAAAAGTAGAATAGTCGTACTGTCGTCCTTTGATTTGAATCTGTCGCAAGTGTCGATTTCGATCATAGGAGAAATTTTGATTGCTGTTGATGGTCGATTATACTGTTACTATTGCCTTTGGTCTGAATTTGTGATTTTCTAGTGTCAAGAACAAGTGTTCATTTCAAAATCGCAAGGTGTCGTAATCATCTCTGTTTTTTATTTCGAAAAAGTGCTTGTTTATATTTGCCACTTGAAAAGAAATTCAGACTTGTACATCAACTTTCTTTTTAGCATCAATACTAAGAAATTCGAAAACAAATACATGCATGTGCATTTGCATATAGACAGTCTGTTTGGATTGATTTAGGAAAGTGCATTTACAGTGTGCTCTTTGCTCTTTGTGAAAAGATTGTGTCTTTCTTTTCGTCTAGTAGCTAGGATTTTCATTGCACAAAAGAGATAAAATTTTGTTTATCATCTTCAGATTACATTTTAGGAATTACATCTACATCTCGTGGTGAACCCAAAAGGCAAAATTCATAAGCAAGATCAACTTAAAATAAATTCAATGAATCTAACAACGCTTTGGAACTTAACGCACAACATTTAGAGGTCTAGGCTAGAGACGTATTCAGGCGTCGTAAAGCCTGGTAACTGTTGTCCTCACTGATGGTTGGGTGATTCCTCCACTTTGAGACGATAAGTGCCACTACAGACTTGTGCTCCCATGTACCGTCGAGTATATTTTGGGAGACCCCTATAGGCTTAAATCCTTTATCCTTAGGAAGCCGTGTCTGCCGCCTTATCGATCGCAATGCACTGAACATAGCATTCGAGAAGATTGACTGTCGTACCGTAAAAAGTATTCTGCAGTTTTGCAATTGGTTTGGTACTCCCTCTACCTAGATCTCCAGAGTAGTCCCTTTCCTTCCTTTTCAGACTCCTTAACGGAAAAGGTCCATCTGAGCACTTGTCACTTCAGGCTCATTAAAAATCGAAGGAGACTAGAGTCATCTTTTGTTTTTTCTCGACTCTTAAAAACTGAAAAAACAAGTTGTGTCAAAGCGTCTAAAATTCATTTAATTCGGAAACATACCTTCCCTTTATTTTAGTTGATCGAGTAATCCGCAATCGTGGAAGAAAGTCAATTGAAACCCCGTCGTTCGCAGAGGCTTACGAGTAAGCCGTCTTTGTCTCCGGAATCAAAACCAGTACGGACAAAGTGAACTCGTTTAACTGGTTCCAAATCTCCTATCAAAGTTAGAACAAGTGTTCCAACGACATCAGAGACTCCGGTTACTCCAAACATTTCTGGAATCCCTGCCTCTACAGAAGAAGTTCAACAGGCACAGAAGGACAGTGATACTGATCCTAGTTTGAGAATAAACACTTGTGTTACCGAACCAGTTCCATCTACAACTGGTTCGGAGAGTCTTACTCTTCAAACATCTGTCGCTGCTACACCCTCTTCGGCACCAGAAATATTTTACGGACCTGACGGTCTTCCCCTTCCACCTGGTCTGATTGCAATAGAAGAAATTGTAGAAGATCCTCAAACAAGTACTCCAATGCACTTTGGAGTCGGGATCACTCTATATCCTTCTTCATCAGAAGTTAGTCTACCACCAGCGGAAGCTCCTGTAGAATCGCTAGGTAATCTTTTGGATAGACTACAAATGTCTGAACAACCGTCAACATCTAGGACTGTGTCGTCTGACACAGTGACGACAGAACTCCCTGCTATCACTCCGACAATGTTCGCTGGCATACCATCTGCCTCGACTAGCTCTCAGCCGCTAGAAGGAGCCCACTCAGGGGCTATTTCGACAGTATGGTCCTTTCCTATTTGTTCATCCGGAATAATATCCGGAAACTCTTATGTTGAGTCTCAACAAATTGATCCATTTGGAGGTCAATTTGGGCAGTCCGGTCCCCAAGGGCAAACAATTCCCTTTAGTTCCGGATTACCACCGTCTGGGGGGCAGTATACCCTTTCATTATCCCCTCCGGGAGGATATCCATATGGGAGTTCACAACAACATTCAGGTTATACTGGAATTACCTCAAGTGGTTGGGTACCTATACTACCTCAACAACCAAGAGTTGTGTACTCAACGCAACAATACGTACCTATGTCGAATATCCCGACTACACCGGCCATTGTGACGGTGTCGCAAGTTCAAGTGCTGCCTATTGTATGCCAACCTCAGGTTTCTCAGGTTGTAATGCAACAACCCCTTGACCATGGACTCAACCACAATCGCCAACTGGTGGAGCGACATAGGTTCAGACGGGTACAATTACCCCTCATCTTGGTCAAACTGTTAGTATCGGGCAACAGCACATGGCTTCACAACCATGGCTGGTGCAATACCAACAACCGCAATTCCAACAAGTATACCAAGGTTCTGAGCAGCAAATCTTTGCTAACAGTGGACAACCGTACATTCAAAACGGTCAAAATCAACCATTTTACAATGGTCATGTCCACCAACCTTACCAAACATACCAGCAACATATGCATTATGCCGGTATGCAAAGACCAACTGCTCAGGCAATCCCATCTTACCCTGGGTGTGCTTCACCTAACCTGAACCAACAGTTACCCTTTGTGGCAACTTTAGAATAACCTGATTTAAATCAATTAACGAACGATCCAATTGCTTACGCCCCTTGGTGGCCAGCGATTCCTCATATACTTCCATTAGATATTCCTAAATTTAATGGAAATCCAGGTGAATATCCATCAAATCACGTGATGACCTTTCATCTATGGTGTTCATCAAACACCTTAAATGATGATTCGATAAGACTTCGCCTCTTTCAGAGGACGTTAACGGGTCCGGCGGCAAAATGGTACATCGAATTTCCTAAAGCTTCGTTCGACAACTTCAGTACCTTAGCCACAACCTTTTTAACCCATTTTTAGTTACCAATAAGGTACGAAATGGGAACAGAACTTCTTACCAACTTCAAACAGACAACGGCCACTCACATATCTGATCATATACATGAGTGGCGATGTCATCGTAGGATGGTAAAAACGTACGTCCCCGATCAGCTCTTAGCTGAATGGTTTATCAAGTCATTACTGCCTTCCATCACGGAAGATGTGGCAAAGGGGGGAGTCATAACAGAAGAGCAAGTTATCATGCATGTGCAATATCTAGACTTGATTTACACTCAATCTGGCACGCTCTACGACAAAATACCTGACGCCCCTAGACCGGAATTCTCAATTCCTCCTCCTCCTAAATCAAACAATGACTCTCATGCCGGTGATGGCATGATTGGCACAACAGACACGAAATCGACAAAGGCTACATCCAAAAAGGCCCGTAAGATTTCAGGTCAAAATGCAAAAGACGAACTTCTTGCTTCGGAGGAAAATGCCGTATCGACAAACAAAGGCAAAGAAACCAAACAACCAGGGAGCAAGAAAAAAGGCAAAGGGAAGAAGAAGAAACAGGAGGAATCATCACCTGAAAAATCTTCTTCAAACCCTCCTGGAAATAGGAAACCAAAAAATCCATGCTTTATATGCGATGAGGATCAATGGACCGCAGATTGTCCACACAGGGCTGAGCTTAAGAAATTCTTTAAGAATTCGAAAACCTCCACAGCGTTAACTGATCCGTTTCCAAATCTAGGAACAAATCTGGTTGAGAGTGGAAATGCTTCCCCGTCTCAAGTGCTAATGTTGTCGGTTTCAAAACAGCAAAATGATGCTTTGATATCGACAAGGAACAAGGATTATGGGAATCCACAGCTGTCGAACAACAAGGATAAAGATCAACCAAGTAGTTCGACAACGACTTTGACAGAAGTTGTGCCACCCACCATTCCTGAATTGACGATAAAACCGCCAAAGGGAGTAGTACACAAGTCGACATTTAATCCCTGCGCTATAGCGGCACAGCATTATAACATAGTGGAAGATTTGGCCCAATCGCCATCCGCTGTGTCGACTCTTGAAGTACTACAAAATTGCCAGTCCCAAAGGCAGGCTTTATTATTGGCCATTGGTGGGATTGACCCAAAGGATTCCAATCTTGTATCCTTCGATCATAAAGGATACGATCCTCAATTACCAGCTCAACTAGCTTTCCTTGTTCAAGTGAAAGCCCTCAACAAAACTATTCATCGAACAATTATTGATGAGGGGGCATCTACATGCATTATGTCAATGAGTTGCTGGAAAACTTTAGGATCTCCAACCTTGTCACGATCTTCGACGACATTAAAAGCATTTGACGGAAGGACATATACCCCATATGGTATCCTAAGTAACTTGAAAGTTGAACTAGGAGGGAAAACAGTAGAAATAGATGTTGAAGTCATCGATGGGAATCTTGATTACAACATCCTACTAGGAAGACCATGGATATATGCCATGGCAGCTGTTGTGTTGACCTATTTTAGAAAGATTGCATTTCCCTTTCATGGAGGGATTACAATCGTCGATCAACAAAACTTCCTCCCCAATGGTTCTCAAATTACTGGAAGCATTCGCATGATCCATGGAAGCCCCCATTCGCTTCATAATATTGGAGTAGGCCTACTAAAAGATCCTATACTAATGGGAACTTTCGCTCTTCCACCTCCAATCAATCTGGCGGAAGTAGCGTCGATAGGAACCTGCAACATGATATCTTCTAAAAAGATCTCAGAAAACGATATCGACATGGATCATGCAGTGGCTTTTCCCCCAAGCCCAACGGAAATATTATAGCAATCAATGTTCCTAGCATGGGAGGCAAACCCAAATCAACGCTCATAGCATTTGGATAGATAGGTCTAGAGAATACGGTACTCCTTCAGATCCTTGGTCGCAAGTGCATGTCACCGACGAAGGAATTGTCCAATCTATGGTAATTGAAGGAGCACCATGGAATGATTCCCACCATTGTTCTCTTCTTCTGGATTGTGGAGAAGATACTCAAAATGACCTTTATCATCCTTCAGTCTTTGATTTTCTGTCAAATACTGTAAATACGGTGGATTCCGAGCGAAACTTGTCCAACATTGAAGAGACTATAGCCATAAATATCTCGACCAAAACAGGTGTTGTAGAGAATATTTATGTTGGCAAATGTTGTTCTCCTTTAGAACTGGAAATATATAACGCTCTTTTTCGCGAATTCAGAGATGTCTTTGCTTGGTCATACAGTGAAATTCCAGGCATTGACTCAAGTATCGTTGAACATGAAATTAAGATGTATCCAGATGTCAAACCAGTACGACAACGGCTAAGACAGGTGCACCCCAAGAAAGCCGCTGCCATTAAGGCAGAAGTTGAAAAACTTCTCCATGCTGGTTTCATCTACCCGGTTCCTCTAACTGATTGGGTATCGAATATTGTCCCTGTTAAGAAAAAACAGGGGACAATTAGAGTGTGCGTCGATTATAGGGATGTAAATAAAGCTTGTCCAAAAGACAACTACCCTACACCCTTCATTGACCAGATAATTGATGAATGCGCCAGACGCGAAATCTTTTCATTCATGGATGGATTCTCTAGGTATAATCAAATAAATATCCGCCCACAGGACTAGTCAAAGACTGCATTTATCTGTCCGTGGGGCACATTCGCATATCGAAAATTACCCTTTGGTTTAAAGAACGCAGGGGCGACGTTTCAGAGGGCAATGAATTATGCCTTCCATGACATCAAAAACATCGTTCAACTGTACCTCGACGACCTTCCAGCTCATTCGCGAAAGCGGACTGATCATCCGCAACATTTAAGAGCGATATTTCTACGTTGCCAACACTACAAGACATGACTTAATCCGCACAAATGTGTATTTTGCGTCAGTTCTGGTCGTCTACTTGGCTTTGTAGTCTCCAAGGACGGGATTCGTCTCGACCCATGTAAGGTCCAGGCAATCATAAATTTGCCTCCACCTTCGAATTTGCTTCAGATTCAGAAACTCCAAGGGAAAGCAAACTTTCTGAGGAGGTTCATTCCAAATTACGCCGAACTTGCTAAAGGTTATACATGTCTTTTGAAAAAGGAAGTACCCTTTATCTGGGATCAGGTTGCGCAAGCTTCCTTTGATGCTTTAAAAGAATCCCTAATGAAAGCATCATTAATGTACGCTCCTGATTATCAAAAAGACTTTAACCTGTATCTGGCTGCAGCAGATACAACCATCGCAATGGTTTTAGTTCAAGAAGTCGATGGAATTGAGCATCCTATATATTATTTAAGTAAAAACTTAAATGATACAGAAAGAAAATATTCTTACGTTGAAAAGCTAGCGCTTGCAGCTGTTCAAGCGATACAGAGATTTCGACACTATGTCCTCTTTCGGAAAACTACCATTCTGTCAGATTGCAACCCCATGACTTATATATTGTCGCGACAGTTGCTGGGGGGCAAATACTCAAAATGGATAGCAATCCTACAAGAGTTTGATATGGAATTTGTAAAATCCAAATCAAAGAAAGCTCTAGTTTTCGCAGAATTATTGTGCGATCTCCCATCGTCGTCCAACGATGACACATCCGAAGAAACAATCGTGGACGAAAATTTGTTTCTGATATCTACAAGCAATGAGTGGTATGGGGATATAATCATTTATCTCCAAACCCAAAAATATAGGCCAAACACCTCCCACTCTGAACAAAAACGTATTCGATACCAAGCAAAAGACTACATGATCGTTGGTGATACACTTTACCGTCGTGGTATCAATACAGTTCTGAGAAGGTGCCTCACCCATGAGGAGGCCGAAAAAGTCCTGAATGATTGTCATTCAGGCGCATGTGGGGGGCATCAATCTGGATATGCTATAGCACAAAAATTTTTATGAGCAGGATACTTCTGGCTAACAATGTTCAAAGATTGCATAATCGCAGTCAGAAGTTGCCATGCTTGTCAAATTTTTGATAGCAAAACCAGAAGACCACCCGCACCTCTGCAGCCAATAGTTGCTATTGGGCCATTCGCCAAATGGGGCATCGATTTCATGACATGTAACCCCACCTCGACCGGGGGGCATGGGTATATCATAGTCGCAGTTGACTATTTTACCAAATGGGTCGAGGCGATGCCTACATTAGATAATACTGGTGAAACAGCTGCCCTCTTCTTTTGCAGTTGACTATTTTACCAAATGGGCCGAGGCGATGCCTACATTAGATAATACTGGTGAAACAACTGCCCTCTTCTTTTTCAATCATGTAGTCACCAGATTCGGCGTACCACAGGCTATAGTCACAGAACATGGATTGCATTTTCGCAATCACATGATGGTCGAATTAGATGCCAAACTAGGGTTGTCTCACAACAGCTCTACTCCATATTATCCGCAAGCCAACGGACAAGTTGAAGCAATCAACAAGGTCCTGAAACGCATGCTGCAAAGGATGATCGGAGTTCACAAAAGAAGAAGAAAGAGAAGAAGAAGAAGGAGCCAAAAGTGAATGGGCGCAAACGAGTGTCGTCTAACGAAAATCCACACACTGCACCGACCAGGCCTAAATCACCATGTGTCATTTGCAAAGGAGACCACTTTCACAGAGATTGTCCTTGCATCCCTCAGATCTTAAGGGACTGGTCTCCTCGTTTGCACAACCCGGTGTCATCAACCTCTGATGATCATGTTGAAAGCACACCGTCAACTAGTGAAAGTGAAGCCCCAAGACAAAAAGGGAAATGTAGATTCCCTTGTAAACTGTGCGAAGGCGATCATGCCGTCCACCGTTGTCCCTTCTTAGACGAAGCTAAAAGAGTTTTGGATGATCGTCCGATATCACTGTTATGACTTCCTCCTGGATATAAAAAAATCTTGCCGAGTCCGTCACTAGTTGAAAATCCGGTTGACCCGCTCAGGTGGTCGGCCGAAGCATCTGTCATTGAAGATGAACCATCTGAATCCACACCAGACGAAAGTCAAAAGGTCGATGCGGCAGTTGACCCAGTTTTGCTTTCAGAATTTCCATCTTCAGATGATACAGTCACTGAAGAGAACAAGGATGACACCATCCAAATTCTCTTCATAAACAAAGACTCCGATGAACATGGGGGCAATTTACCTGTTCCTTTACCGCAGGAAGGAAGTTCGTAAGAGCCGTACCCGGCCGTCTATTTGGTCCCACCTCCACGCAACCTAGTTGTCTCCTTCGACTGGAATCAACTAGGCAGACCCCGTTTACCAGCTAGCGTACCATTCCAAATTATCGTTCAAATATATAGAATGGTTATGGCTGGTACCATCATAGATGAGGGGGCTTCTGTGAGTATCCTTTCCTCAACTTCTTGGAAAGCGCTTGGTTCGCCATCGCTTTTTCCTGAGATGAGAAATCTGATAGGCTTTGATAAAGGAACCAGTCGACCATTAGGGATCCTTCCTGATGTGCCCATAACATTGAGAAGGAAAACAATTCAAATGAACGTAATGTTAGTTCAAGGACCCCTGGATTACAATCTACTCCTTGGACGAGACTATATTTATTGCATGGGAGCAATTGTCTCCTCACTCTTTAGAGTAATGCGTTTTCCGCACGAAGGAAGAGTGGTCAAGCTCGTGGACCAGCTTTCATTTCTCGGATCATACAGAGCAAATAGTCATATACCATCCCTGAATGGTCTTTTCACGCAAGAAATGTCTCAATCTCCTGTCCATCCTCCCGATGAGCATGAGTGATTCAGAGGGATATGACTGAAACCCAGGGGGCATGCATCCTGGTCTGCTTCGGCAGGAAAACTTCGGGTATAGGGTAGGTTTCCACGGGAAAATATGACTAGTCTGTACCCCCGTCTGTGATTGGAAGAGGGGGTTATTCTAGAACAAGATTCTCTTGTCAAATTTATGTGAGGTGGCAAGCACTACTGCTCACCTTTGTTTATCTCGGTAGACATCGCCGAAGAAGTGTTTTGTTTGCGCTGTGAATAGAACAATCTTTGGGTAACCTGTAAGAGGTAGGCCTCTCTCGGTAAAACAAATGTTTTAATGGACTAAAGAAGTGGTAACCTTGAAACTCTGTTTTATACCTGGGGGTATGCAAACCTTTTGGAGTGCAAACAAAGAGTGATCATTTATCTGTTTTTTGGATTGGTTGTTTCCTAACTTGCATAAAGAAAGGATGTGGGGCAAAACTCTAAAAGTTGTTGTTTTTATATGAGACATTCTTATCATACGACTGGATTAATCGAGCAGTGTTACTGCAAGGTTCAAGCTCGTTAAAAAATAAACCCACATCGAGCAGTTTTAGCACATAGTTCAAGCTAGTTAAAAAATAAACATAAGACATGAGCAAATGTTTCCACCCGCATTTAAGCTCGTTAAAAAATGAACTATTCCCCGGTAAATAACCACCGTGAATGTAGTACTTCAGCCATTAAAGCCTTGGTCGTGTTTGCACCATCACCTCCACTTTTTCATTGGCCGATCATTCACCTCCATTTGATTGTTTATCCATTTTGAGGAACAGCTGCGAAGAGTGATTTCACTAGCCATCCTTGTGACACTGCCGTGATTGGAAAATTCCAAACCTTACTTGGAATTAGTTGCTACTCGTTTTATCACTCGTTCCTCAAAAGACGAGTCTTCTTTAAGCTCTTTTCAACTGACTCGTAAAATATGAAAAGATTGCCGAGTCTTTGGCCTTCTAGCTCGTTAAAGGGATAGGAAGTGCTATCCCTCCTTTAGATTTTAATATTTTTGGACCTGAGGGATTATTACACAAAAAGATCGAGCGCTTGTTTTGTTCGGCTCGTTAAAACTATCGAAAATTCATCCCTTCTGTATTGTTTTATACTTTTTCGGACTTAAGGGATTAGATGACCAAAAAGGAATTTTGGAGTTACCTTTACGTACCTTTTCAGACTCTCTAAAATTGAAAAGGACCGAGTTATCTTGGTCGTTAAACTCGTTAAAAAGATTAATAGCAACAAACTTGTCCTTAGACGAGAACGAGTTTCACTATCGCTAGGCTCATTAAAACATAGCGATGGGTTTGTCTGAAGGGAAAATTGTAGAACAAGCATATGTTATCCTCCTCAAGCTTGACAAAAATAAAGAGGTACTGGTCAGCAATGACTGGGGAAAAATTGGGAAGAAAACTCAAAGAATCTTTATTGGTAGCAAGTCGCTCTTGAACATGACACTTCCACTCCGTGTCCGAGTCGGGTTGGGTTGTTTCATTCACCGGTCACATCGCCATGGTCACGCCATACCATCCACATTTGGGGTTAATGCTACCAATCCATCACATCAGTGTCATCGATATGTTCAAGAGAAGTTATCCAGAGAAGCCACTTGTGTCTCACCCACTACCATACATTATACTCCATTCTTTCATGACCGCCACCCTGAACCGTATATCATCAGATCGTTTTCACCTCCATCAAAATCATTTGCTCCGTTCCGTGTCATTGATGTGGGATTCATTAAGCCCTCCTATGATGGATCACTTCTTGTCGACATCAGCTCATTATCCAAGAAGTTGATCTAGGAACACCCCATTCAGTACTTTGAAGCTTGCATGCCTTAATGGCAAGTTTCTCACTTTCAGCGACAGGTTTACATCAATGGCCTTCGACTGAAAGAATTTGCGTGGTGTTCGACGCCAAGTCCTTTATTCACACCACGTGGATTGTACTGCAGTACCTTGAGGATCATTATCATTATCGGTGATTCCTCTCGCGCTTGTTAACATTTTACATCATTGACTGGTAATCAAGCGATGTCTTTCGATGTTCGACTTCAAAAAATTTCTCACATGGATCGACTTGTACTTCGAGTAAAGATCGGATGAGATTGAAGACCTCGGATCTAGTTTCATCCATCTGGGCTGCGATATATATTCAGGGAAATAAAGACATCAAATGTACAGCATTGCAACACAGATAATCATCCTACCAAAAGGATGATGGCTCTATCTGAATCATCAGTCTACACTCGGACGATTGTCTATCCTATGTACATAAAAATGAATTTATAAAGCTGAGCATGGGAATGCCCGCCTCAGCTAGATCATGAAAACAGTATGAAGATAATGTATTGTATTGTATCTTGTTACAGGTCTCCTCCCAGCATTGAAAGAACTTCGGATCCTCATAATAAAGCATTTCACCCGACACCAAAAGGTTAACGGCCTCATACTTTAGGGGGCAACTGTTATAGACATTTTTGTGCCTTACAAATCCAAGCATGAAATGTCCATAAACCAAGGGCTCCTAAGTCCCTAAAAGTGTTGTTCTAACCCCTAAAGGAACAAGGTCAACAGATTACTGCTTCTCCCAGAAGTTCTCCACCAGAAACTGCTCAGAATAAGTCAAAACAGGATCATTTCAGCTACTCCACTGGCTAGGTGCGTTGCATTGCACCTAAATACACTGTGAGGGTGCGTTGCATGTCAAAAGTCCCTTCCGTGGGGTGCGATGGGTGAGAAATGACAAATGGCAGTGTCATTCCGTGAGGCGGAGAGACAATGGAAGCTTCCAGAATCTTCTCCTGTGACACTTGCCTCACTGAATTCGACCAAAGATGAGTAAGAGGCCTTCAGTCTCCAAGTGGAAGCAAGAACTGATAGAGAGAAGACACTAATCAAATCACAAGCTAACTCATCCTCCTTACACATATCTATATATGGATCCCTCATCTCAGAGATCCAGAGGCTAGAATTTTGCATATTGTAAGGAATTGTTGTTGGTTTTTGAGACAAACATAAGAGTATTGGGTGATCTATGCTTTGTTTGAGGTGACGAGGGGCTTCTTTGCTGGGAGGTTGATGCTGGGTTAGGAACCACCAGTTGTAACTCCTCCTGGATCTTTTCTTGTTTATCAATAAAAACTATTTGAGTTTTTCCTCCATGCTTTTGTATCATTGATGCTTTTTACATTTGTATGGTTAACTTAAATCTGATCCTAAGTTGTTTATGAATATAGATCCACGTCTTTGTATAATCTTCTTCTTCTGTGATCTTCCAGGTACTTTGTAAAGCTGGGCAAGTAAGGGAGTAGGTAGCTAGAGACTGTCAAAGAAGAGAGGGATTCGATCAAAGGATTAGCGCAAGACACAGGTTGGTTCTTTCTATTCCTCTCTATCTATAGTTCATAAAGGAAATACAAAAGTAGTTTTTCTCTATTTGTTTCTAAGGCAGCTGTCACACCTTAGTGGGATAGAGCAGTTCTAAATAGACACTTTTCCCTATAACACAAAGCTTTTTCTTTCGGCCAGGATCCAATGAATTTTCCAATGAGCACATGCTCCTTCATATATTGTATTTTCCCATTGATTCTATGACTGGGAAGTTCTATCTTGGGCCTTTCAGCTGGTATGGGTTTGCATGTCTTCGAGGTGACCTTGGGCATTTCCTTTGGCTCTACTTTCGCATCTGGTATTTCTTTGCATTCATCTGACTGACTAGTGGAAGCTTTTGTTTTATCTTGCAGTGGGGACTCACTAATGACTGCCTCTTCTTGTTCTGGCCCGGAGGGCGAAGTCCGTGGTTGCTCTGGAGGCTCACGATTGGAGATGGGGGAGGGATTTGAAGCCCCCACCTTGGGGGAGATCCATTGTCGCGCTGATTAACCAAGGGTATGCTGTTGTGCTTTGGTAGGCGGTAGTCCTAAGGAGGTAGGAAGTAAGTTGTCTGCGTTGTCGCAGAGAATCTTAGAACCCTAGTTGCAAAACGTCCTGAGTGCACCTTCACCCTCCTGATGATAACTATTATGTTGCATTGTATTTTTATTTTTTTAGTGATAACTCCTCCTATTAAATATCCAAACACACTTTGTCACCCATGAAAATATCCACTTATTTCAGGATGAATGAGATGGAGACCGGGCATTTTAAGAGGACTCTTATTTGTGTAGATGAGAGGAGTTTCGTGAGGTGAGAGGAGTTCTATGACATATATTGAAGGATGTACTATACCATTTTATGACACCAATCATCTCCATGCAAAAGTAGTGGATCTCTATTTCACCGAGGGAGCAACGATAAATTATTCCACTTTAAAGAATTGCTATGTTTGGGACGAGGAATGCAGATGTGGGATTCATAATTTTATTACGAAAAAAGATTTTTGTGATGGAGACAAATCAAGGTTTTTTATGGACCTAAGTAGAGACTCGTTCAAAAATCACTTGGAAATACTCAACCATTGTTTTGAAAGGCAATGATGCAATTGGAGAGTTCTATTCTATTGCCTTGAAAAATAACTATCAATAGGGGGGGACAAAGATGATCCATATAGGGAAGAATTGCAGGAGTAGGATTGTTTCTAAAATTATATCTATAGGCAAGTCAATGGACTACTACAGAGGATTAGTGTAGGTGCAACCAAATTATCATAATGCATGGAATTTTTCACAGTGTGATTTGATGCTCATCGATAACCAAGAAGCTTCAAATACTTATCGTTACATTTAGGTACAACTGAGTTGCATTCTAAAGTCTCTAATTTCATTTAATGATAGTCCCCCTTGTGTCCTTGTCTCTATTAGTTTCATTGTAGTAGGATTCGAATGGGATAAAAAATCAAGCATATCATTGAGTCAAATAGACACCCAAATGTAACTACATGTCATTGTGCATACTCTTTGTTTTTTATACACTTAGAAGTGAGAAATATGATGTGTGCACACACAAAAAGTCATAGCATGCATGATGAATCCCCATCCAATTCCATTTTCTATGGTGACATTTTATTTTCTTTGTTTATACAGGTCATCTAGCCACATAGTGGCCACTATCAAATGTTGAGGTATATTTCATATAAATCTTTTATTGTCTACTTTATTTTATATTCAAGTATTCATCGTAATTCATGTCTTATACTCTGCATTGTATCTTCTTTCATTTTACGGAGAGGAACTCAATATTGATGGTAAGAAGCAACAATTGAATAAAGAGGAGAACAATAATACTGGAGCAACAAATGAAAAATGAGAGAGAGAAGAGAATCTATCTAGTGATACCCTTAGAGCCAATATCTTGCATAAGACACACTCATAGAGACTGATGGTCAAGCCTTCAGAGTTGGTGAATTCACTTGCAATGCTTTGGAAACGTAGTGATAATGTTTTGAAATGATGAAACAATATTTCATGTGTAAATTGCAGTCCAACCCATATTAAGTTGGAAACTCATATTGTAATACTTGATATTTAATATAATAGAATTTATATGGTTGAAATTATTTGTATTTGTAGTTGATAGTATTTAGTCTTGTAATTAACATATGTAACTTTGTGTTATCATATTAGATAAACATGCACATTGCATGACATTTTCTTAGAATTTAGTCACAAAATCATACTAATTAATTTATGGTGATTAATAATAAACACAAAAAATCAATATAAAACTACTAAATTAGTAGTTTATATTAATTAATGATGAACATGAACAAATGAAATGAATAGAAACTACTAAACCAATCGTTTATATAATGAATATGAAAATACCAAAAAAAGATAAATGACTACTGCAAATGATAAATATTTTATTATTGAACGATGACTAAATTTTTCATATATACGACTATTAGTAGCTAATTTACAACATCTTATAACACGACTAAAATTTAGTCATATTTCTTTCATCATTAATTGGTTTTAAATGATGACTAAAACTTGCATATATATGACTATTAGTAGCTAATTTACAGTATCTTATAACATTACCAATGTTTTGGTCATATTTCTTTGGTCATTAATTGCTTTTCTCGAGGATTCATATACTAATATATTTTGTTATATATTTGGTCATTAATTGTGACAATTAATGACTATACCAATGAAAAATTAATGCCCAAATTTATGAATATATATACTACTAGATGGTAAAATTGAGGAAACCAATTAATGACTAAGCAAAAAATGACTAAAAGTTGGTCGTGGTATAAGATACTGTAAATTAGCTACTATTGGTCACCGAATGAAAAATGGTCATTTATATGCATATTTTAATTTATTTTTTTTGAGTAACTAATTAGTCATTTTCTACTAGTGAACTTATCAAAGAACGTGGTATCTTTTAGTAGAGAGTATTAGATTGGGTATAGATGAGATCCAAATACTCAGCATGAGAAATCACTTTCTATTTAGTCACAACCCTGCCTTTAGCTACATCCTCTGTGATAAATGGAAACAAGTATTTAATGAACCATCCCACTAACAATTGATATAGAACATAGGTCTTAACCAATTGGCGATGACGCCACCACTCATGAATGTGATCAGATATGTGAATATCTTTAATTTGTTTAAAATTGGGAAAAAGTTTCGTTCCAGTTTCATGCCATATGGGAAACTGGAAATGTGTGAGGAAGGTGGTAGCTAAGGAACTAAAATTGTGAAATGAATCTCTAGGTAAATCAATGTACCATTTAGCTACAACAGCTATAAGAGTGTGTTGCAAAAGGTGTAATTGTATGGAATCATTATTATGGGTGTTTGAAGAACACCACAGATGATATGTCATGACTTGGGTCAACGAGTCTTCTCCAAGATTCCTATTTAATTTCGGGATATCATAAGGAAATTCGATAGGAATCATTAACCACCAAGGTGAATGAGTGATAGGATTGTTGGTGATCCATGTCAAGTCTGGAAATTTTAGTGTCACCACAAAAGGTAACTGTCAGTTAAAATCTGGTGGAGGATATCTTGGATACAAAGTAATAGCCTGAGAAATAAGTACTTGCATTCCCGAATAAGGAGGTTCTGATCAAGAGGAACCTAGGCACTAGGATAAGGAGGATTTTGGTAATGAGCATATGCATAACCTAGTTAACCAAATCTAGTATAACCCTGTAAAGGTTGAATTGTTGGGTTTGGATATGTTAGCCTTGGAAAGGAAGTTGAGTTATACCCTTGTAAGGTCTATGTTGT
This sequence comes from Pinus tabuliformis, assembly GCA_031772625.1. Taxonomy (NCBI): domain Eukaryota; kingdom Viridiplantae; phylum Streptophyta; class Pinopsida; order Pinales; family Pinaceae; genus Pinus; species Pinus tabuliformis. The sequence goes on from CM062817.1 coordinate 797,184,481, forward strand.
TGCCCCATGGGAGTTTACATCATCCTAGAATAAGGACGATTTTATTGAGGTTGTGCCATATTATTCATAGTCTTTCCTACTGGAATTTGAGGAATATCTTTCCCAAGTGGTCGAGAATGTAAGGTACCTTGTAAAGGCTAGGTAGTGGAACTTGAGGGGTTCCAGATACCGATGGAATAGGTTGAGATGAAATAGCGGTCTGTAAAGGTTGAATTACATGTATTTGATCTTTTTTATGTCCATATTGAAGGGTAGGAGTTTCAGATGAAGACAACACAGGTTGAGGATTCAACAATTGGTCCCAAAACGAAATAGGTTGGATGGGAAAAGTAGGTTTCTGAATGTTGGAATCTATGCCAGGATAAGGAGGATTATAATAAGGTTGATTATCCATTTGAGGTATAACAACAACAAGTTTCCCCCCTGCAATAAAAATAAGGGATGATGGAGGAAACTATAACCCATATGGAGGGCACCCAACATAAGGAGAGTTAGGTTGTTGAAGATAACCATGACCACTAAAATAAGGGCTAGCTTGGTGTTCAACTATAGGTGAAGGCGAAGGAGAAGTAACAACCTAAGTAGTGTTCAAAAGGGAAGTTAGAAAGGGAATTACAGAAATAGATGACATGGGAGAGGTCTAAGGATTGGAAGCTGCACTAGAGAAGGTACCAAATAAATATTGATAGACTAGTGGGATAGACGAGCCACCATAAAGATGTTCCTCTCGTGGTTTTGAAAACATGGATGAGGAAGCAACATTCGATGTCTCAACCATAGTGGTCAACATGGGGTGGGAAGCCATATCGGATTGAGTCATGGTTAGAAATCCCAATAAACATTGTTGCGAGAAATCTGTGGGTGAGTTAAAAGAATCTAGTAAAGGAGTTTGTGTTAGAGTCTGAAGAGAAGGAAGGGGATGGGTCAGATAAAAATGGAGTCCGCTCTAATGAATAGGAGTAGAAGGATGACTCTCTTCTTGCAAGATCTCTTCAATACTCACAAGACCATATGGAAGAGGATCGTCATCGCGTCCAAGATATACGGTTGGAGGTTATGTTAAAGAAAAAGGAAGAGAAAGGGAAGGTCCTAAAGTAACAAGTGAAGATGGTTGAGGTTCCTCAGGTTCAACAACCTCAGGAAAAAAAGTTTATGACTCAGGAAATTCAAGTTCAATAACCTCATGAAATATGATTTCATGGACTTATGTTTCGATTGTGTTAAATTCACCAGCAAGAGTAGAGGTGATCTTAGGATCAATACTGAAAGGGAATAATGATTTTGGTTGATTAAATTCAAGAGGAGGTTGAGAAGTAGTTCATGAATTTCTTGATTCGGTAGTCTTTGTCCTCTTATTCTTATGAAAATGACCAAGAGTAACTTCTAGTGGAAGAAGAGGTTTATTTTTCACTCTACGTGAACAACGAAGTGGGGGATTTTGTTCTTCCATGTTGGTTAGTAAATTTTAGAAATTAAGACAAAAATAAATCAAAAAGAGGGTAACATGGGCATAAAGGATTACTAAGAAACTGTGAACTACAATATATACCTTGATGAACCAAGGACTTAGCATACATGCAGGAAATCTCCTTGAATGTTGTATTCAGTGTATCACAGTACACAAGCGGGCCAACTCGGTTACCTATGGTGAGGATAACAACCTATAGGGGACTTCCAAAATATATTTGATGGTACATGGAAGTGTATTATGTAGTATTTTTCTCTAATGCGTAACCATTTGATGAGATATTTCCCATATATTTTACATGCATGGAGCGTCTTCCAATATACGAAAGGTATGTGGAGAACGATCCTATACTCTCATGTACGTGGAAAATGATTTCACCCCCGATATACAATGATGGAAAACAATGAAAACTCCTACATTTAACGATGTCGGAACATGTCTCTAGCCTAGACCAATAAATGTTTGTGTTAATGTTACAAATTATGCTTAGGTTCATTCAGAAAATTTTAATTTTTACCTTCAATTAAGTTTTAGTTCTTCGGCTCTTTGAAAATGTCACTTGAATATCCTAAAATGCAACCTAGCATGAGGAAATGAAATCTTTCTCATTCCATGAAAATATATCTAAGGAAGGGAAGAGACAAAGAGTATGCAACAAACAATGTGCAAAGTGAAATTCCCTTTTAAATGCAATTGTTCCAATGTTAATGCACGCACAAAACCCTAAAACCCAATGCAAAGATTTTTCTTTTCAAGTCACTTAATTTTAGAAAATAAAGAAAACTAAGATGAAAATTTTAGTCACTAATTCAAACAATATTTTCATAATGATGACTAGAACACAAATTCATCTAAGCACTCAATGATCAAACAAATCAATTTTCAAATGACCTAATGATAACAACAGAGTAAAATCTAAATAAATCCTTACCAAATGTACTAAAAATGAAATCAAACCAAATGGAGGCTTTAGAGGGACCATAAGACAATTAAACACTTAAGGAAGAGTAGTTGGAAGAAGGTTGATCAGAGAGAAAACCAAGGCAAAATAAAATGTGTGCATGAATAGGGGCCAACGTAGTTGCAAATGAGGCAACATTTCTGTGCAACATAGAGATAGAGAAGGCTCAGTTGTTGTGCAATGTTCTATCACAAGACAAGACAGTGTGTTGGTCTAGGGATGCAAAGTTTCGACACAAGGATTGCAATTGAAACTCAATGAAAGGTATTCGTAGGTATGTTATTGATTGAACAAGATAATACAGCTATAAATAAGAGGCAATACAAGCACAATGGTCAAATAAACCACCAAGGGAATACATTGATTGCCAATATGGTCACCAATTTGTTATGCGAAATATACGACTACAAACAAAAATATCTTCCCTAGGATTGGTGGACTGACCTCAAACAACAAAAATACAAAGGGATCAATATTTTTCCTTAAATTAAATATATAATTGGATGAATCTTACCTGGAATTTGTGGTATGCTTCGCCCCTTCCTTGGCTTGTATCCTCCAACCCTAGCTTTGATCACTATAATTAGAACTTGCATAGTTAGACAACAGTAGCCAATGATCTACGGAAACTATGTAGAATCATCTAATTACTTTATTCTATAGATCAACACGATATTGAAATATGTAAAACCATAATATCATGTATATGAAAATAAAGAACTCTTTTCATTAATAGAAATGGAGTGTGTTACAACCAAAAGAGCTCCTCCATTTTGATCTTGTAAAAGAGCTCCTCCATTTTGACTTGTCATTTCCTTGTCACAAAGTGCACCTCTAATCACCGTAATGCATGGAATGATATCTCTCACATCAGCAACATAAGGGTAGAATCACTCTCCAAAATCCAACCCCTTGCCTATGGATGGAAGTAAATATATATGTGAAGGAAATAGTTCATGAATTCTTATCCTTTTACCAATCTAGGCTTGAGATCCACTCTTGATGGGAGGATGAGCTCAAGGGAAAAGGGATTAAAAGTCTAAGGTACAGTAGGATAGGATTCAAGATTTTTATCTGAGGTAAATGGTTACAACAAATCCTGAAGTTTTTGGAAGAGGAAGCTTGAGGATTCTTTTTTGTTTTCCCAAATTTCTAGAATCAATGCACCCACAACAATAAGAAACCTGATGGTAATCAATGCAGGTGCATAGTAGGACAACTTTGTATTCAACACTAGCTAGTAAGGAACCAGGGTGCATTGATCCTTAAAATGACTGAAACAAGGTGCTTTTAGGCAAAAAAACGGGGATTATAGAGAGTCATGCTTAGAGATTTGTGTAGGGAGGATGAAAAAGTGTTCAAAGGATTTGAATGATCCTATTTGAAATTTTGTTGACCATATGTGACAAAATATCCTATAACATTATCTATTCACACTACTTGGAATCTCTCCAGGCTAGGGAGTAGTTGAAAGACATTACATTTGATAAATAGTAAACAAAATAGTTGAGAGAGAAAATGCCTTTGGGAACAAAGAGGTGCCACCTAACTCAATTGTAGAAGATTTTTGCTTTGCATAAAAGGATCAAAAGTCTCATGGTGAAATTTCTAGAGGTGGTAAAGGTGGTAGAGGTTGTGGTAGGAGAAATTATATAGGTAGGGGGAAACATAATTAGGAAGATAGAAAACAAAAGGATAGACAACAAAGGAATTTTAATGATAGACCAACTCTCAAATGTTTTAGATGTGGTAAAATTGGTCATACTGTTTCTAACTATAAATCCCTAAAATAAATCTAGTGAGAGGAGATAACAATTGAAATATCATCCATAACAAGATAAAGGAGAATCATCAGAGTCTGCACATTACATTTTTTCTCACGGTGATTTTAATATTAATTATGTTTTCAACACTTCACTTTCTTAATGGCCATATTGTTCGATTTTGGATTTAGGAGTGACTCATCATATGAAATTTAGGTGAAATTTATTTGAGAGATTCAATGATGATATTGATGGTGTTATTCACTTTAGTGACATGTATTAGATTAAACCATCTGACATTAGGTCTATTCTTTTGAAGATACTGAATCTTGCAGATTATGTTCCACGGGATGTAATTTATATTCCATAGTTTCAGTGAAATTTTATGTCTCTTATCCATATTAAGTAGCAGGATATTCTATTGATATATTTAATGGCATCATCGAGATACGAATAACATCTGATCATGCAGTTATTATGACCAGTGTGGAAGAATGTACACTTTTAAAATTGAATGGTATTTCATCTATTTATTCTTGTGAAAGTTATACTCTTTTGGCATAGCAAAATGATATCCTATCTCCCAACTTCTTGTCGAATGCTCGAATGGGTCACATCAATTATGGTCGCATAATAATTATGAGAAATAAAGGTATTAAAGGTCTTCCTACGTTTCCAAGAAATATTACACCTTGTGATGCTTGTATTTTGGGAAAGCATTGTAGACAACCTTTTCATAGTTCTTCTTTTACACCTTCACGGAAATTAGGCCTCATACATTCATATTTATGTGGACCTATGCCTGTTGCAACTACCAATGGAAATAAATGTGTGCTGACATTTATTGATGATTACTTGAGAATGTGTTGGGTGTATTTGTTGAAAGATAAATGAGAAGTGTTTGAATTTTTTAAAACTTTTCATTTTATGATTAAAAAATAAATTATAGAATATAAACATTCTCATAACTAATAATGGTAGCGAGTATGCTTCTCATGCCTCATTGAAATATTTTAAGGACAATGGAATCAAACATCAAACTACCATACCTTATAATCCATAACAAAATGGTGTTGCAAAATGAATGAATAGAAGTTTTCTTAATATGATTACATCTATGATGTTTTTTGAGAATGCGAATTTGATATTTTGGGGTGGAGAAATTCTTTGTGAAACTTATATTAGAAATTGGTGTCCGTCTTCTATTATTAATAATAAAACTCCATATGAAATCTGGTATGATAGACTCCCAACTGTTCACCATTTCAAATTTTTCGGATCAAAATCTTATGCTTTGATTCTTGAGAAACAACGAAACAAATTAAGATAAAGAAGTCAAAACTGTATATTTTTGGGTTATTCAAATACTTCTGAAGCATAAAAGATGTATGATGAAGAAAATAAGTTCATAATTTCCATAGATTTTATCTTTCTTGACTCAGATAAAGATAATTGCACTATTGATAGTCACCTGACCCAGTTGGATAAATTTGCATCCAAAAAGTTATATTTTGAATCTGATAATGATGTTCCACATACTGAAGGGGGGTCCCCATTTTGGATTCGTCTATTGTTTTTCCGTTTTTGACTCATGATAATGATGAGTATGTTACTACTGAAGAAAACTTGGAGGATAGTGTTGTTTTTATAGTGTCAGAATGTGTTCCTAAAAAACCTGTACTTCAGGACGTGAAACCATCACAACCACTTCAGAGACTATGAAGATCCACACGTGTTCAAAAAGTTCCAAGCAAGTATGATGATTTTGAGACAAGAAGTACTTGTAAATTTGATTCAGGTAATGTTTCACATGACTGTGAATTTACTCATTCTACATTTAGTGAACCCAATTATTTTGAGGAAGTTGCTAATTGTGATGAATGGAAGGATGAAATGAAAAAGGAATATGATGCACTTATTAAGAATGGAACCTGGAGGTTAGTTGATCCTCGTGCTGGCGTCAAACCTATTGGTTGAAAATGGGTGTATAAGATCAAGTACAAGAAATATGGTTCACTTTATAAGTACAAGGAAATGATTGTATAAAAAGGGTACGCTCAGAAGGAAGGTGTTGAATACACAAAGACATCTTCTCCTACGACGAAATGGAGCATGATTAGAACTATGTTTTCTCTTACAGCTCAAAACAGTTGGAAGATACAACGTATGGATGTTAAAAAAACTTTTTTGAATGGAGATATGAAGGAGGATGTTTATGTGTTTCAGCCAAAAGGTTTTGTTGTCAAAGGAAAAGAGAAAAAGGTATGTAAGTTGGTGAAGGCTTTGTATAGACTAAAATTGGCATCTCGCACATGGTATGAAAAATTAACTGAACATTTTCTCAAGTTGAATTATAAGTTGTTTGATGTGGATGATGCAACCCTTTTTGTTAACAAGATTAGAAAGTCAGTTGTATATCTGGTAGTTTATGTAGATTAATTTATGATCATAGGAAATAATGATAACTATATAGAGTTCGTTAAAAGATAATTATTGAAATTTTTCGACATGAAAAAATTGGGTATATTGCATTATTATTTAGGAATTAAAGTTGATCAAGAATTAAAATATATTTTTATTTCTCAAAAGAAGTTTATTAGACAATTATTGGACAGATTTGGGATGTAGGATTATAACCTTGTTGCTACACCTATCGAGCATAATTTCAATCTTACTTCAATTAAGGAAGTACATTTAATGATCCAAAAAAGTGCAGGCAACTTGTTGGAAGTTTAAATTTCCTAACTACTACTCGACCTAACATAGATTTTGTTGTAGGGATACTTTCCATGTTCATGCATCAACCATGTGAAGGTCATTGGAATGCAGATGATATGAAATTGGGCCTAAAATATTCTTGTCAATCAACAAGAACCTCTCCCACTCCAAAGCTTATATATGTTCCGAAGATCTATGCTTATGATTGATAATTTGGGGAAATAAAAGTGCTTGAAATAGGTGTATGCTTGTGTTTGTTTTTAGACTATTCAAGTGCTTATGTACATTTGCTTATGCTGATGTAAAAAAAACATAACAATAAATATAATGCAACAAATAAGCAAACACACGAGCCAACAATATAATATGGAGTTCACCTTCATATCTTGGGCTATGTCTCCTTGAGCTCTAATCAACTCGAGTAGGCTCTTTGGGATTATGGTAATGATTCTTTTACAAGTTCCACACTTAACTCCATAGATTTGCAACTATACCTATGGGCTTAGAATACCATCTTACCCCTAGCTGTCCTTACTTTGCAAATAGATCTAGGCTTCTCTAGACTAGACTCCTTCAATTAGTGCTCTAAGCTATCTTGAACTCTAGCTTGCACCAAGTCCCTGAGAATTATTTCACTATCTTTGGAACTCCTTATTCTATCTTCAAAACACTTTGAACATCAACAATAGCTTGATCATTTGATCTCTTTGCTATTCTGAAACTTCGTTACCACTCCATGGCTCTTAGAAGTCTTCAGGATTTTTTGAACTCCATCTCAATGGATTTAGCGGTCCCCTATAGTCACCTCGACTATTGGAACCTTGAGAATGAACCTTGAGAATGAATGAGATTGCCGATTGCGCTATCAGCGCATCGCATATCAAATATCGCAATGTCCTCTTGCTAGGCCTTTATCCCTTCAAAGCTCCGATCAGATATGTCTTATGCATCCGATAAGGGTTTTTGGCTATGGAATATAGTATTTTGGGTCTACTTCCATATCTCTCCATCACCAATCGCTTTGTCGCACGTCACAACCTTGACATATCGCCAATCGGCCTACCCAAGCTTCTGATGTCGTGCGAAGGCCTTCCTCTGATGCGATACATCAGAGATCGCTATGGGGGAGCCCTTAAGGCCTGTTGCTCCACCCTTTAAACCTTTCTGATGTGGTTTTCTTTAAGATATGAATATAAAGCCTTAAGCCCCTTTTAATAAGGATTTGCCTCCTTCTTCTAAGGATAATGGGCAAACTTCGTTTTGCGATAACTCCTTCATCCGGAGTCCATTTTCGCCCATTCAAATTGAAGTAGACTCAGATTGAAAATATCTATGCAATGAGACTATTCCCAAGAGCATCCAATCAATTTCATTTTCCTTTGTGAGGAAAATTCATAGAGTTAGAAGTCTTTGTTAAATCCATTTTGGATCAACAGCAAAGTGAGTACTCAACTATTTGCAAAGAACTCCAACATATGGCATCAAATATTCCAAAGTTTCATATTTCTAACTCATTGGCTATTTAGATTCTGGTTTTTGTGGAGATAAGGAGAATGGAGTCTCTACTTCTGGTTATTTGATGAGTCTTGGATCAACAACCATCAATTGGATATCATGCAATCAATTTGTTGTTTTCTATTCTACCACTGAAGCTCAATATGCTGCAGAAGCTCAAGCTACAAAAGAAATCATTTGGCTTCACAAAATACTTGAAGACTTGCAGGAGAAACAAAAGGATCCAACTCCACTACCTATTGACAACTCTTTTGAAATTCAGTTGTCCAAGAATCCTAAGTTTCATGATTGAAGTAAGCATATTAACACCAAACATTACTTGATTGGACACTATGTAGAGGCCAAAGTTATTCATCTGACACATTTTCCTACTTCAGAGCATATCGCTAACATATTTAAAAAGGCACTAGGACATGAAATGTTTGAAAAGTTTGAAATTTCATTTGTCATGTCAGATGTCCCTTCAGATTAAGGAGGGAATGCTAATTAATCCTTCGGGATTGTTATTATCCATTGTGTAATTAGTTTTTATTTATTTATTTCTTATCGTTAATTAGTTATAGTCTTATAGAAACACAATTGTCTCGTACCTAAATTTCATATGTATAAGTAAGCAATATTATCATTCATACAATCGCTCTTTCATTGTCGAGTTTATTCAGGCTTCTACGTGTCTAGCTACAAGCTCCAAATGTGAATGAATTGTGCTAGAGTTCTTAAATTTCATTATGAATTTACACAGTTTGCCCCCAAAACAACGCATAACTGAGCACATTGGTATTGTATACCATTTGTGTAATCAATTGACATAACTTAATGTTATTATAAAACATACATTGCCTCCTTGTACATCTTTTGGTTTTTCCATTAGCCATTATAAACAAATTTTAATGGAATTAAGCTTGAAATGACCAAGTCACTATAAAATGTTGAAAGTGGAGGATTGATACATGGTTAAATGGACTATTTATATGGATTAATGCAACCTCGAGACACAGGAGAAAGCTATTTATGTGCGGAAAATCAATGAACACGTGAATATGTCTCCAAGTAAATTTATTAAAGTATTTTAATCGATTAGGCACTAGGTTCAAACATCTATCATTTGTGTTGCAATGGAGATTTAACACGAAGCTCATGGGAAAAAATTTACATATATAAAATTAAAAAGGGAAAAGAGATCCATTGTTGCAAAATTTTGAATTGTGAAATGCATGGAGTTTTATTTCAAGGATTTACATTATGGAATCCTAGAAATGAAATAAAAACCATGGATTAATAATATTGAAGCACACTTTCTAACATAGTTGAGAGGTTATTTGAATATCTATATGCTTATCCCATGAATTGTAATTATCGCTCTACCAATCTAATCTTTATGATCATGTAACATCAATAAATCTTGAATGTACATTATCACATGCATTCATTGCGCTCATAAAAATACCAAGTTGTCACTCATTACTCATTAACTTTTCCATATTGTACTAATACATTCAACATTTCATTCTAGATGACACATACTACCACCTCTCATGAGTAAGTAGAAATTTGAAAATTAACTAACAAGCATCATCTTAGGAACTTTAATGTCCCTTCATGTAAATAAAACACCTATGAAAAATTGTTTGATGCAAAGAGACATAATAAGTTCGGTAACCAACCACATTCAGTTGAATATTTAAAACTTGAGCCTTGTAAATTCAGGAAGAATGCTTCCTTTCTATAGGTGACACAAGGAGCATCACAAGGCACTATGAAACAACCTTGTAAAATAGTGCAGCTTTTTTTATTCCTAGAAAAACTCAGTTTTTTATGAAGCTTGACTAGGACCATAAATCACTATCGAACTTTACGTGTTATTTTGATAAAATTCAAGTTTCTTTAAAACTATGCCTTGTGGAAACCATTTCTATAGATATTTGTGTGTGTTTTTAAAAATCAATTTCATCTTGTTTAGAGTGGAATCATCTTGGTTACTTAGACAAGAGGCATTTTCATGCCTTGAATAGTTGTGCATGGATCAAAAATTGTTTATGCATACAAACGTTTGAAAGTTGTTTATATGTACAAAAATTTTTGACACAAATTATGTTATATTTAGATATAGGGAATTTTCTTAAGATATTTCTTTGTTTTCCTATATAAATTTGATGGATGTTATGGACATTTGTGGAGGAAGTTTAAATTCACCTTGGTTGTTGTGCTAGTTGATAGGTATAAGGGGCTGTTGTGGTCCCTTAATGGAATAGGTCCCTTAAATTAATTGAAGTTATTAATTAGTCATAAAAGAAACAATTTTTAAGTTCATATTAAAAGCACTGTGTCGAGGTCCTTGTGCATAAGTTCCTCCCCACAATGAACTTTTGCAAAGCATTGTTCAGCACAAAGCCATAATCCCACACAACTAAAGTCCCTACCTCTACCAATATTATCACAACTCTAGCTCAAATCTATTAATGAAAGCTCAATAATAGCAGATAGTGAAAGAAGGTCCGTCATTTCGGTATATGCATCTTCATTGTACCTTACAACTTATGGGATGCAATCCATGTCATATTTTTGAGTGATTTTTGTATTTATATACATAACACTGTATTTATTTCTTTGCAAGTATAGAAATTTATCTACAAGATTGTGTCTTATAGCTAAAAAAAGTGATGTGTCATGGGAACACATGAGAAAAACTAATGAGCTCAGTTGCAATGGTCCCCTTGTAGGTATATTTTAATGTTTTGTGGTGGAGATCTGAGCTAAGGAAAATAAATCGATATTACATATGATACTCTATTATTTTTATGTTTCAAAGAAAACATCATTTTCAAACTCCACCGCATTAAACCATAAAATAAAATTTTAAAGTTGAAAGATATGGTTGCACGTGTGTTTGATAGAGTGAATTGTGTAGAAGAAGTTAATATTAAAAATAGTGTGTGGAGGTCCTTGTGTGGAAACTCCCTCCACAACAAACTTCCACACAACATCATTCCGCACAAAAACATAATCACACAAAATGAAAGTCCATGCCTCTACCAATATTATCACAACTCTACCACTAATCTACTAATGAAAACTCAATAATAGAAAACTAGTGAAATAAGCCCATCATTTTGGTATATATGTCTACATTGTACCTTACAACTTATGGGATGCATGCCACATCACCCTTTCTAGGTGAATTGCTTATTTGTACACATAACATTGTAGTTAATTGATTTGCATGCCTAGAAATTTAATCACAAGGGTGTCCCTTATATACCATATTGGGATTTTTTTTCTAGTAGCCAACAGGTAGGAAATGCTTTATTTTCCCAGTAGCAAGGTTTCGATAATGTTCCAAGTAGTGATATATGATTTTATTGCATACGTTGAAAATGTAGAAAGGGATATTCTAAAAAATAATGTTTCTTCTGCCTCTCCAGATGCCGCAAAATATAAATATAGGAAGTATCTTATGATCCTTCTAATTATGGAACCAATACAATTTGCACTAATTTATAGAGGAATATGTCCAACAAACAACAATATTCAAATGTTGAAGAACTTGGATCTAGATAGATTTCGTTCCTAGGAAATTTCATAATAAGTGGATATGATCTAGATAATCCTGAAGACATATATAGTATCTTCCTAGACTATGAAATCTCCACTTTACCAAATTCTCCCAAGTGAGGATCTTATTGTTTCCCACCATCCAACTGAAACATTTCATCTTTAGTGACATCTTCCACATCCAAATCCACTTGTGCCATTCTGAACCCGAGGGAAGTATGAATGTAGGTGACATGTGGACATAAATATCTTCAACCAATATGGTCTCACAGGACCTCTCATTCTATATTTGAGAGTCAACCCTTTCATTGAAATTAATCCCTGCTTCATATAAAATTTATATATATGCGTTCCACAACTCTGTAATTTGAAGTTGTAAGACCAAATCCAAAGAACTTATCCAGATAGGATAAAGGATCAATGAATCATATATGAAAGTGATGTGATTTATAGATCCCCAGCTCATGGATGTGGAGAATAATATCCCTAGTTAAGATATGATTGAACCTAAAACCCCAAATGGAATCAAGTCCCACACTCACCTGAGTGTCTGATCCAATGTCCCAATGTATGTTGCCAAGGAGCCAATGTTAGAGCTTCATGAATCCATTCCTAATATGAGGACATTTCTTAGTTGAGTGTGCATTTTTTTTGTATCCATTCATGTATAGGTTGTCCTTTCAAATATTTATCTTATATGATATCCTACAAAATCCCAAATCCAAAAATAGTAGTCAGAAAATTTTTAATGTTTAGATCCCATCTGAAATGATCCATGTGTTTTATGCTTCATCACCCTTCATATTTTTGCCTAGTGAGAGCCCGGAATTTAAGAATGTGTACTTTATCTAGTCCATTAGCCATAGACCAAATGAAATGAGCTATGATGGAATTTATGTAATTTATCGATTTTCTGGAGAGAAGAAAAAATTGCATCCAATATACGTAGATGCTCCATAAAACTAACTGTGTAAGAGTCAATCTGCCACCCAATGAAATCCACTAGTGTGATCATGTCCATAATCTTTCTCCAAATTTTTGAATGAGTCATTTCTAAACCTTAATTTTGTATCGATTTGGTTTTAATGTGAAACCAAGGTACCTAAAGCTACTACCCATATCTGATACATTAACTAAGAAAATGGAAGCAATCTTTACAATATTTGTTCGATCCTTCAAGCCATAGATGAACATAGATTTTTTCTTTTTTCATGTATAAACTCAAGGCATCTCCAATAATAAATAGTTATTTCCATTGTGCCACAAAATCTTGGCCAAATATAAGAACGAAATCTACAAAGATAAGATGTGAGATAGAAGATTTTCTGGATATCATAATACCATGAAAAATCCCATTGTGTCTAGCCTTTGTAAGTCTCGTACTCAGGCCATCAATAACCAAGGGAAATATTAAATGGGAAAGAGAAAAACCTTGATGTAAACCACATGATGCCTAAAAAATGGGGATCACACACCATTGATCAAAACATTGTAGTTTACTAAGGTCACACAAGCCATTATCCATTCCATCATCCTAGTCGAGAGGACAGTCTTATGAAGGATCAACCTGAGAAATAACTAGTCAACATAGTCATATTCTTTATGTAGATCAAGCTTTAATATTACTGTCTTTTGTTTCCGAGCCATTATATAATGTATAATTTCCTAAGAAATGGCTACGACATCTGGAATTTGCTTACTTTTAAGGAAACTGAATTATTCTTGTGTGATATAGTAAGATAACTTATCCTCCAGATAAATCACATCAATATTATTGGATCGATGCATTTCGAACCCCTAATGTGCTTCATCATATTTTTCCTAATGATGAAACTCAGTAGTGGTTGGAAACACGTCAATACTAAAGAGTTGATGTGATTTATCTGGAAGAGTTTTTCTTTAATCATGAATCATAAAAGCCTCCGTTATGAGATAATAAGAAGTCACGACAATAATTTTTGAAATCATCTTATAAGTGATGTTGCAAAGTGATATGGGACAGAAATCCATGAAATATGTGCCATTAGATGTCCTTGTAATAAGGGAAATAAAATTTGAGTTGAATGAACCCGAAATCCTATGTCGAATCCTAGCTTCCTCTGCCAACATTAATAAATCATGGCCCATAAGATCCATAAAGTGTGTAAAAATATTGACAACCCATCCATCTTGCACTAGACATTCGTCCCTGGAAAATGATTTTAGAGCTTGTTGTATTTTTTCCATCATGATATGTCCCACTACCACCTAGTAATCTTCCATGTCAAACATTTCTAGATAAGATTGAATAAATTCCATTTGTTTGTCAAAATCTATTCCCTATCTAGCTCAGAAAAGAGAGCCAAAGTATTTTTTTTCTACCCTGTGTAAATATTAAAATGTAGTATATTTTGTGCCATGCTCATCCAAAATTTCCCATTTGGTGTTTATTTGTCTCTGACGAGAAGAAAATTGATGGAAAAAATTAGTGTTGTTGTCCTCAACTATAATGAAAATCCTTGACTCTTCAACCACTAAGTCTCTTCATGAAAACGAAGGATTTATCTTTTTCCTACTTTTGTATCTAATACCTTTTGCTGGGATACATTGGATAAATATTTGAAAGGACAACCTATACATGAATGGATACAAAAAAAATATCAACCTATCCCTATTGATCACCTTTAATTCCTCCCTAAAACTCTGTTTCTTCTTTAATTTCCCAGCATTTCATGACCCCTTTTAAAAATCTGAGTTTCTCTCCCACATGATCCATACAAGATGGTATTTTAGGTGTATGCATGGAATTCCTTGTATGATAAACCAATACATCAAATTCTTCGTCTTCAAGCTAAGTGTTGTTGAATTTAAAGGGGTGTTTCCTCCAAAAATGGTCAACAATACATTTTAGTATAATTAGAGAGTTGTATTATGGTTTTTCTAGGGAAATCCAAGTTTTCTTATGCCAGAAAGAAAGAAATATATAATGAGTCTAATATGAAAAAGTAAAGAGTAATTGACAACCGAAGTTATTGATAGTAGAAGTTATCCATATCAGTTTCTTTACTGTAAAGGCATGAAAGTACAATGGTAGGTATATATATAAGAAATTAGTATTTAAAACACATTTTAAAATTTTATTAACTCCAAATAAATAGAGAAATGAATGGATTTTATTAAAATTATGGAAATATAGAAAGTTTATTGTGATTGAAAATCTACTATGTGAGAGTTTTTACATATTTCGGAATTCCTTTGCAACTAGTAAACATATGGTGAAAATAAATGTAATTAGGAATTCTTTAAAATTTAAAAATTAAAATGGAGAAGATAATAAACTAAAATAGAAAAAATAACCAAAAGACTTATAACTAATGAAAAAGAAAAAAAATCAATTATTTTTTGTTAGAAATAAGTATCATAATCAATGGAAAAAGAATATTAATTATGGAAAATATATTTTCCATAATTAATTGTATTTCATGGTCCTCAAGTATTTCTAGACTTGTCAATTAGTCTTTTTTGTTATAAATTTTTTAAACAATTTTTAATTACAATTTGATTTTAAACCAAATAACATTATACATCCAATAATCAAAAATTAAAAATTCCAATTTTAAAAATTTTAAAATAATTTTCAATTTCTAAAAAATATATTTAATATTGAATTTTACAAAAAGAAAATTATAAACTTTAGAAATAGTTTTTAAAAATTTAAAAATTAATTAAAAATCAAAGCATTTTAAGGCAAACCAATCATAATATACTCTTCCTTCAACAGATATAATAAACTTATAAATTTACTTACTGATTTTTATTTTCTAATACAAAGTATATAAAAGCGTTGGGATAACATCATATGCATTTCCAAACTCACATATAAATAGCTAGTACCTCAAAGTCACTACTTAATTTAGATGAAGTGTTGAATATTTTCAAACATTGTTGAACGTGTAAATTTTTAACTGTTCAAGGGGTCATATGTATCCATTGAGTTGTTTACCTTCAGTGCAGGAATCACAAAGATCATTGATTGCATACCAAATTTGACTTGCAGTCAATGATTCTAGACGCACTTACCGTATTTGATTTTCTTCAAACTCAGATAGTATAACGAATTCCACTGGCCCTCAAAGATTCAAGTTCAAGAAAATATAGTTCACTTGAGCCATTTTAATAGAATTGTAGGTTTGGATCATGAGAGAGCCCACTATCACGGTCTGTTTTGTGACAGAATCAAGTTTAGTACATTATTGAACCATGCTTATGCCATTTTTAACTAGATTATGGATATAGAAAATTAATATGGATTTTGTGATTGGGGCTTCTAATGATCCAATATAAACTTTAATTAATCACACATTGTATCAGAAATTTCCACTATGATAGGAAAATACCTTAATCCACTTCACTCTTTTGCATCTAATTAAAAATATAAATGATATTTATATTTGAGTTGGTTGAATACAGAATATGCATGTAAAATTTTGCATCCATAATTATGTCATTTATATTCTCTTTGTATTTGTAATTTTTTAAAACATATTTTTATATGATAATTAGGTGGATATGAAATCATATGTGGGCTTGGCTAGGGTAGATCTCTTATGAAACCAACTCACAAAAATATAGAAAAGATATATCAATGCCTTATAAATAAGCCTCTTCGAAGGGGAAACCTCCTTTACATTACACAAATGAACAATTCTTGGATGATACAAATGACAAAAGTTCCTTTCTATATATAGGAGTCTAAGGGGTAATAATATAATCAGAGCCAACATAACAATAATAATGTAACGACACAATAATAACAATATGGGGACTACATGGGCACAAAAATATAATAAGGGGGCTATACTAATAACAATAAGGGGTTACACTAGTAGTATAGGGACCTAGCATGCCCCTATCCCTCAAAAAGTGTTCTCCTCAACACTTGACTAGTTCTTGATGCTTTTGTATAAAATTCTTGTCCTCCCATGTGGAATCTTTAGTGAGTAAGTTCTTCCACTGGAGGAGATACTCTAAAAATTATCGATTTCGTAGCTATCGATTTTTTGTTTCTGTGACTCCTCCAAGTTCCAATATGATTTTTCCTTCCTCATCAAGTTCTAGCAATATTGTTTGAAGTAGGATCTTCTGCAACTTTTGAATGAGTGGCTGCACTTATTCGTCCTTATTCCATTCATCCCTTGCTTCGTTTATCCAATTTAGCTGGATAATAGAAATAGCACAAAACAATCCTTCCACATCCTCATCCTTTCTTGAGAATGCATATGCAACAACGTTTTTCTTCCCCTTTTTGTAGATGATTTCAAAGTCACAACCTAACATATTTGTGACAATTTTTTTTTGTCCTTATAAAGAAAATCTTTGTTGTAAAAACTATTTAAGACTATCATGATCCATTTTTACCTTGAAGTGTCTTCCCATTAGGTAAGGTCGCCATTTCTTAAGTGCATGTAGTATTGCCAACATTTCCTTCTCATAAATAGCTTGCTTGAGATGTAGCCATAAAAATACCCAAGCGCTTACATCAAAACTTCTTTCATTGCGATGTTGATCTACATGTTGTTTCATTCAATTCTACACCAAAGTGGTGTTATCCTTTAAAAGTTGGAGAACTTGTTGTTGATGCTTGATGTGATCTTTCATTGCTTGAATCTTTTTCTTCTTTATATGTCCTTCTATCTTGAGAGTTTGAGGAGTGGTAATTTCTTCCGATGCATTACAAGATATGGTCGGGTTCATTTCTTGATGCTCGATGTGATCTTTAACTTCTTGAACATTTTTCTTCTTGATATGTCCTTCTATCTTGATAGTTTTAGGAGTGGTAATTTCGGCCAATGCATTACAAGATATGGTCGGATTCATTTATTCTTTCTCGATGTGATCTTTCACTTCTTGAACCTTTTTCTTCTTTATATGTCCTTCTATATTGAGATTTTGAGGAGTGGTAATTCTTGCGAATGCTATACAAGATATGGACGGATTCATTTATTCTTTCTTTGGGGTTGGTCCCTAGTGTTTATCCTCTTCTTTTGATGTTTCTTGATCATTTTCTTCCTCCTCTTCATAATCTATGTAAAATAATTTCTTCTCAGCACACTTATGACCTTTAGTGTATCTGCTATTACAATTGTAACAAAGCCCTTTTTCTCTTTTTTCTTCCAATAGTTGTGGTGTAAACTTTGTAGGTTGTGGAAGGCTAGGATAAAAAACAATTCCATAATTATATTCGTGATTAGTGGGATTTCTTGTTTCCATAATTTCCTTTCAATTTTTCTTTCCAACGTGAATGCCTTCTCCAATGAATCAGGTTCCCAAAGACGAACCTCATGTTGAATGTTATCCTTTAAAGTCCCTATGAAGACATCAATTTTTGAAAGTCCTCAATGTGCTCTGCCATTGAGCCCTTTTCTTTGAGATTTATCAATTGGATAAAGAAGGTGTTACTCTTTGTATCCTCATAATGCCTATCATTTCTTCCGTGAAAATTGACCAAGTGACAAGTGCTTTACGAGAACAAAGCCCTTTATACCATAAAAATTGATTCAGTTCTAAATATAAAGATGTAATATGTACCTTTTGTAACAGTTTCACCTCGTGTATATCAAAATAAATATTTCTCCATCTATAGTATCCAATTTATCAGATCCTTGCCATCAAACTTCCTCATATCTCTTTTTCTTGATTTTAGGAGCTCGCTCTTGAGTATGTTGTATCTCTAAAATTTAGGATCTCCAAGGTCTACAATTGCAACCTACGGTAACACTTTGCGTCCTCTTTCCAATTCCATTAGTCTAATCGAAATTGGATTCTCCAAGAATGAGTTATGCCCAATCTCCCAAGATGACCTAATTATATACCTTTTCAGTAGAGTAAACTTGTACGAGGTGACAAGTATCACAATGTTGACCTTTGGACCTAAAATTGATACACTGAAAATAACATGTTTTCCACTTTCTGAAACTTCTTACGAAAATGAAATCTGATGCTCAGAGGGAAAGTTAGGACTATCTTCCCATGGTCACCTGTTTGGAATGTAATTCAGGAGTCTGTAAAAAAGCCTAAATTCCTCAACTCATATCTCTGAAAATATAGCGAGAAAAGATCTGAAATATGTACCCAAGGTTCATAACAATTTAGGCTCAAATGGGTTTTAATTTTAGAGTCTGAGTCGTTGCCGAACAAATGTCATAGTGAAATTTGCATGATGACCTATTTGAGATGGAATTCTAGAGCTTGCAAAAATGCTAAGTTCCTCAGATCATATCTCCAAAAATGTCATGAGAAGAGATCTAAAATTGAGACCCGATGTTTAGAATGATCTCTGCTCAAATGGGTTTTTTTATTTAGCTTCTAAAACTTCGTAGCAGAAAAGTGATGTCGAAAATTCCACGATGACCTGTTTGGAGCAACAAAACCCTAGAATCCAAAGCTCTAATACCAAATTTTATGAATCCAGCTCACAAAAAGATAGAAAAGGTATATCAATGCCTTAGAAATAAGCCTCTTTGAGGGCTAAACCTCCTTTACATTACACAAATGAACAATTCTTGGCTGATACAAATGAAAAGATCTCCTTTCTATATATAAGAGTCTAAGGGGTCATTATATAAGAAGAGATGACATAACAATATTAATGTAAGGGCACAATAATAACAATATGGGGACTACATGGGCACAACAATATAATAACGGGGTTCTACTAATAACAATAAGGGATTACACTAGTAGTATAGGGACCTAACAAGATCCAACCAATCAGAGAATTTGATTTTCATCATCCTCTTTCCAATATGAATTTGACACTTGTCGCTCCTCCTCTAATGTGTTCATGTTTTTATATTAACTCATGCTCCAATGTAGACTCTAATATTCATCCTCTCCTTCCAAAGTGAATTTGAGATGTGTCTCTTCTCCTCTAATCTATTCTTCGATTTTTGTTACCTCATGCACTAGAAATGGTATTTATTTTTTGGAGTTGTGCATGCTAAATAATTGTCGCTTTGTTGACTGCTCATAAGGCAAGGTTGTTGATGCAATTATTCTACACATGAGAGTAAGTTCATTATTCACCACTGATTAGAGACAACCAAGGCACATATTATAGTTGAGTTGAGCATCTTCAACCCTATCAAGTTAGCTTCAGTGCCATCATAGAGATCTCAATTATGACTTATCAATGCAGTTTTTGCTTCTTACTTTGTCTAAATTATTATTTTTTATTTCATTTGATTCGAATATAGTGTTACTACCTCTAGATTCTTTGTTTTTTAATTCATAAGGAAAATACCAAGAATGGAATAGAATGAAATTACAAACTGGAACTTTACTAGCTACTTCTTTGAATGGTTCTTTAAATTTATTTGCTCTGTATGGCTACCTTAGCTTCCAATTTTGCATTTTTGACTAGTTGACATTGTGCTAATGTAACCTTGGAACAACATATAGTTACATATTTTTGGGAAACTCCCTCCAATTCTATTCCCATTGCATCCATATTCAAAACCTCTATTTATATACATGATTGATTCCTTCCAATGGTTAGAATATGTCATCACTAGAATTTACTGTTGATCTTGCTACATGGAACAACAACACAAAAAAGGGAAATCCATTTTTGTAACTATTTTATATTCCATCACTTCCCAAGTCCATTGAACTATGCATTCTTCCTTGATCCCAACCTTGTAAGATCCAATTCAACCCTTTGTAGATGAAAATGTTGAATTGTTGCTCTTGTCCAATCCTGAGATCAAATGATTTTGCAGGTTACTTCCAATTCTACATTTTTGACTAGTTGAGATTGCAATTGAGAGGACACCATATTGTTGAGATATGGAAAACTTCTTTGGGGACCCTTGGACTTCTGCACTACACTCAATTTCACATGGGGTACATCTACAAAGATGTAGGTGACCATCCATTTTTTATAAAGAATAATTTTATGCTACAAAGGTGCTGGTAGTTAGAAGATCTTGTGTGTTTGGAATATATAGAACCAAACCCCTTAGCTCTAGAATGGATCCAGAAACCCGAATTGTATCTTCTTTGTTGGAAATAATACTGAGAGGGGGGGTGAATCGGTATTATCTAGTTCTTTTTAATAAATCTTCCTTATTTATACTTTGAATTATTCTTGTATGTCAGTACCATCAAACAATGAGCATGAACAAGAAAAATAGATAGTCACACCAAAGAACCCCAGATGTAAGGTGGAAACCCAATGTGGGTGAAAACCACCTGCTGCAATATGTCTCTATCTTCTTTCAATTAGAAACTTCTTTTACAATGATTTTGTATTGGTGCAGTCCTTTACCAGTACGCAGGCTGCAACCTGCAGAGAGCTACAACTCTCTCTCGTTTTCCAGTCTCTCCTGGAAGGGAGCTACAACCCCTTACTTCTTTTCTTTCAAGGACCACTTTTCATAAATTTTCAAACTGGATCCATGAACATCAAATGATCATCAAGTACAAGTAAATCACCCAGTCAACTGCAGTAACCAGATCAATAGTAACAGTAAACTAAACCTAGAACACCTTATCAATAGAGAAAAGTCAGTCAAATAAATGCCTTAAGACAGATATGCAATTTTTCTTTATCTGGCATGCGTTGCTACGCACTTCACCTTCTGCACCTCTGCATATCCCCGTAGAGAGCCTTGAGCTGCACTGCGTATCCACGCACTGTTCCTTTAAACGCGCCACGTACCTTCACTGTGCCCACGCACCCACTGCTTCTATCGCGCCGCGTACTACTACTGTGGCCACGCACTCTCAGATGCTATCGCACCGCATATCTACGGACCTGCGGCTTCTATAGCGCCGCGTACTTTCACTGTGCCTACGCACCTGAACCTCTATCGCGTTGCGTACCCACGCACTGCGCCTTCTTCTGCTCTGCGTACCCACGCACTGCACCTTCTTTTGCTGTGCGTACCCACGCACTTGCACTGTTAATCACCTGCGTACATCTGATTAGGGCCGAATTGGCAGTCCCCTAGTGTGCCACAGATAGTCAGATGCCTAGATCTGATCATGTGCCCGAGAGATCACACTTCATAGATTCACTTTCAACTTTACTTTTATATAGATCAAGCTTTTAAACCGATAACCCAATATTTTAGATCTTAAGATATTCAATTTACAAAAGATACCTTAGCCAAGTGATCTCCTTCCCTATTTATAGTCAAGCCCTTATTCACGCCACGGGACAAAACCATCAATAACCAATACAAGGGATCCAAACCGGGGCAAAATTAGATCCTATACCACGGGCCAAAACCATAGAACCAAGAATGGCGGGCTAAATACCATGGGCCACACATAAGAAACCCCACGTGAGCGCGCTTCTCTGCCTTGAAGTGAGTGAACTGGGGGTATGCACCTTATGAACGGGTAACCTGCGGGTATGAACGCACTTCCTGGCCGACGTACCTGCGGGTACGCACCTTTTGAACCATTCACTTGCGTACCTCTTAATTTCCAACATTTTGAGAGCCTGATTAGAGCATTGCCACTTGAGGGTGTTTCCATCAAGTACAACATCTGTAACATAGAGCCATACCAGAATCATAATGCCAACAATCTCCCCCTTTGGACTTGATGGCAACCTCAAGATCCTCAACGTCATTCATTCTCCCCCTTTGACATCAAGGGCAAAGGGTTATGCTCCCCCTAAGAACATGCTCCCCCTAACTATAAACCAGATCTGCAAAGAAGAACCATAATCCACCAAACACCATAAATGACCATGAAAGAGATAGAGACATATTGCAGCAATATTCAGACCAGCATCCATGATCTCCTTCTGTACGTCCTCCATAATGCCAACAATGCATTATATGCTCCCCCTGAACCTATGCCATTCGATCTTTGACCAATCCGCAACCCAGCACATGTACGCATATGCCCCAGATGAGCCTTGCGTACAACCAACCATCAGAAGAGATTCAACAACAAGATGATGCATCAACAACCCCCAGCTTTTGCCTGAGGTATTCAAAGGTCTCCCTGGGCAATGGTTTGGTGAGTATATCAGCAACTTGTTCCTTAGAAGGAACATATTCCAACTTGACCTTTTGTTCAAGTACTTGTTCCTGGATAAAATGATACTTGATCGGTATGTGCTTGGTCTTTGAATGCATGACTGGGTTCTTTGAAATGCCGATTGCACTTGTATTATCACATAAGATGGAGATGGGTGGTATACAAGTGATTTGAAAATCCTGCAAGGTCTACATCATCCAAAGGAGTTGAGTGCAGCAAGATGCAGCAGCAACATATTCCGCTTCAGCTGTAGACAAGGAAATCGAACTCTGTTTCTTGCTGAAACAAGATACTAATCTGGAACCCATAAAGAATGCACCACCACTTGTGCTCTTCCTATCATCCACGCTTCCAGCCCAATCTGCATCTGTATAAGCATGAAGTGTGAGATCTATATCTCTAGGATACCATAAGCCATAGTTTTGAGTTCCTTGAAGATATTTGAAGATTCTCTTTACTGCCTGAAGATGAGTTTCCTTTGGATTTGCCTGAAATCTTCCAACTATTCCTACTGCATGCATTATGTCTGGTCGGGTACCTGTCAAATAAAGTAGACTTCCAATCATAGATCTGTAGTTTGGTTGATGCACTGCTGCTGATTCATCATTTTCACTGAGGTTACATCTTGTGACCATGGGTGTACATACTGGTTTTGCATCTTCCATGGCATATTTCTTCAAAATCTTCTTGAGATACTTGGTTTGAGACAAAAAGATCCCTCCTTCCTTTTGTTGGATTTGCAAACCAAGAAAATATGTCAGTTCTCCCAGCAAGGACATTTTGAATTCTTTCTGCATTACCAGGGCAAAGCTTTGACTCATAGCTTCTTCATTGCTGCCAAAGATAATGTCATCTACATACACAACAAGTATTAGCAATTTGTCGTTTTCAACTTTTATATAAAGATTGCTATCTGCTGATCCTTTTGAAAAACCTTGTTGATGAATATATTTGTCCAAACGATAGTGCCAAGCCCTTGGAGCTTGTTTGAGACCATAGAGAGCCTTTTTCAATCTGCATACAAGATTTGGATCATTTCCAAGAATGAAACCATCTGGCTGCTCAATGTATACTTCTTCTTCCAAGTCTCCATTCAGAAAAGCTGATTTCACGTCCATTTGAAATACTTTGAAGTTTTGAAAGCTTGAGAGAGCAAGGAACATTCGGATGGCCTCAAGTCTTGCAACCGGAGAAAAAGTTTCTTCAAAATCTATTCCTTCTTGCTGCGCACACCCTTTACAAACAACTCTGGCCTTGTTTCTAATTACTTCTCCATTTTCATTCAATTTATTTTTGAAGACCCATTTTTTCCCTATAACATTCTTATCCTTTGGTCTAGGAACCAACTCCCAAGTGTTGTTCTTTTCGATTTGCTCAAGTTCTTCATCCATTGCTTTGACCCAACATTCATCTTTGCATGCCTCTTTCACATTTTGTGGTTCAATGGAAGAGAGTAATGCCAAATAGATTGAGGCTTCTGCAATTGTTCTTCTTGTTTGTACACCTGCTTCTTTCTGCCCCAAAATCTGAGATTCTGGATGATTCTTCTGAACATATCTGGATGGAGTCTTCTCTTCTATCCTTATCTACTCCTCTGGTTCTTCTTGAGGTTATTCTTCTTCATCATTCTGTCTTTGAGGGTAGTCTTCATCTTCTTCGATATCTTCATGATTTACTTGCCCAGGAATGTATCCCTTCTCATCAACCACTACATCAATGTTGTCAACAATTCTTCCAAGTCTTTTATTGTAGCACTTGTATGCTTTGCTGTGTGGAGAATAACCAAGAAGAATGCCTTCATCTGCTCTAGGTTCAAGTTTGCCAAGTTGCTCATCAGTATTCTTAATATAGCATTTGCTCCCAAAGATTTTGAAGTTCTTTACTGAAGGAGTCTCACCATACTAGAGCTCATGAGGAGTTTGAGTGTTGTTCACCCGGACATTTGTTTTGTTGAGAATAACAACCGCAGCATATGCACCTTCACCCCAAAAAGTTGCGGGAGTTCCAGACTCATCAAGCATAGCACGAGCCATTTGTTGGACTGTTCTATTCATTCTTTCCACTACTCCATTTTGCTGAGGAGTTCTAGCTGTAGAGAATTCTCTTCTTATCCCATGTTCTTCACAGAAATCGAAAAATTCATTTGAGGTAAACTCCCCACCTCTGTCGGATCTGAGGCACTTAATTTTGTATCCTGATTCATTTTCAACCAAGGCTTTAAAGGATTTGAATTTTTCGAATGCTTCATCTTTGTGCTTCATAAGTCCTAACCAGACAAACCTGGAGAAATCGTCAATGAATAATATCAAGTATTCTTCTCCTCGAGGTGTCCTTTTCCTGAATGGTCCACATACATCTGTATGTACAAGCTCAAGAGGCATGCTAGCTGATCCTTCTTTCTCTGGAAAGTTAGTTCTAGTTTGCTTTCCAAACTGACATGATTTGCATATGGTGTTGTCTGGTATTTTGATATCTAGAAGACCGCGAACTGCCTGATATTTGCATGCTTTCCTTACTTGTGAAAAGCTTAGATGCCCCAACCTCCGGTGCCATAACCAGTGTTCATCATCCTTGCTTAGATAGCTTGTTGTTGTCCTTCTTCAAATATGCATAGATTATTTGGAGTTCTTTCACCTTTGATCATCGTTTTACCTGTATCAAGATCATGAACAAGACATCCATTTGATCTAAATATCACCTCGGTTCCTTGATCACACATCTGGCTGACACTCAGAAGATTATGCTTCAATCCATCAACATACAAAACATTTCCAGCTTTGACCTTTTCTTTTAACTGAGCAGTGCCTTTTCCTTTTATAGCTGCAGGAGTATCATTTCCAAAAGAAACTTTCTTTCCCTTTTCTAAAGCAGAATATGATTCAAGTTTTTCTTTATCACCTGTCATATGCTTCGAACATCCACTGTCAATGTACCATAGATTTTCCTGTCCCTCTGTATAAAATGCTATCCCACATCTTTCTGTTTGTGGTTCCTTTATTCTCCACGTTTTGGTGCTTGAGGCTTGTTCCTTTGTCTGCTGAAACCTGCTCCTACATTCAGAATCTTCATGACCAAAGTTATTGCAAATAGAACATTCAACTTCATTTTCAAGAGCTGAAAAGTTGTTATAGGTCCTTTTTGTAATCCTGGTCATACTTCTTTGTTTTTGAGCTTCTCTAGTCATGATTTTTTTATATGCAACAGATTGAGCTACTTTGTTCCCAAAGTTATGGCAAGAGAAGCATTGTCCATTGAAGAAATTTCTGCGGTTATTAAATCTTCCGGTCAAATGATCGTAATTTCTATTGTCATCCATTCTTGAAGCTATTGTCATCCATTCTTGAAGCAAATTGAGAGGATTTTACCTGTGGCTGGTTGTAGCTTTTGTTCATCCTTAGGACGGATTGCCCCTCGTTTACCGGATAGTCTTTGTTTGATGTAATTTGTCCCTGCTTTACCTGGTGATCTTCATTGTGCTTTTGCTCATTCCTTCTTGCTGCATCAAGATAACTCTTTGAGGTGGATGGTTGAGAAGTTTCTCCATTATAGCCCAGACCTGCCTTGTTTAGAGGAGAACGCTGTACATTGATGATCTCATCCAGAGTTTCAGATCATTTGACAAACTTAATATTAATAGCCTTTGTTTTCTCAATCTCTTTTCTAAGACCAACAATTTCACCTTCTAACTTTTCAAGATATTTTTCTTTTTCATCAATTTGAGATTGTAGGGTATCAATGATCATATTCTTTTCTTCTATACATGTCTTGAGTCTAGAAATTTCTTCATAAAAGCTATCCACATCTATAGCATCCATGTAATCATCATCTTCAAATGCCATTAAAAGTTTATAGTCATTACCTCGTTCATCTTCATCACTATTTGATAGACCATCACTATCTTCATGAGTGTAGTAGCTTTTCTTATTTGCATTCTGTTTCTTGTTCCATCTATCAGGTTCCTTTCCTTTCTCAATCTTATCCTTATGCAGACATTTCGCAGCATAATGACCTACTCTTCCACAAGAAAAACATTTAAAAGGTAACTTACCTCTGAACCTTCTAGTACCCCGTTGAAGATTTCTGACAAAATTTGATTCTTCTTCTTCTTCTGGCACGTGACTTGCTTCATAGTAGTCTCCTTTGCCTGAAGCCTTGAAAGCAGCTTCTCGCCTTTCTGATGGACCTCCCTTTCTCATTTCATAAGCAGTTAGAATTTCGTGTAGCTGAGACATAGTAAGAGTTCGTAGATTTTCCTTTTCTTCTATTGCAGACACTTTAGATTCAAACTTGGGGGACAATGATCTTAAAACTTTTTCAACCACAATAGCCTCTTTTATTTCTTCACTTAAGTTTTTCATGCAATTAACAATCTCGTCTACCCAAAGAAAATAGTTAGCCACACTTTCATCATTATACATTCTGAGATTCTCATACTGGATCCTGAGGGTTTGAAGTTTAGCACGCTTTACCTGTTCATCTCCTTCGTAGCTCAAGACAATCTTGTCCCATATTTCCTTTGCGGATTTATATTGCATAACCTTTACAAATTCTGTTTGAGATAAGCATCCCAGTAGAGTATTGACTGCTTTAGCATTTGTTTCATATTTCTTCTTCTCGGCCGAATCTGTAGGAGTAGCTGAAGGAAAAGTGTAGCCTGTATCTATGATATCCCAAACTTCTGTACCAAGAGATTGAAGATAGGCAGTAACTCTTACCTTCCAATAATTGAAGTTTGTCCCATCAAAAATTGGTGGCCTGATTGATGCTTCCCTCTCGTAATTGCTCATGATGAATGATCTTCCTTCAAGCGATCAAGCTTCTCTGAAGGACCTGCTCTGATACCAATTGTTCGAAATAATACTGAGAGGGGGGGTGAATCAGTATTATCTAGTTCTTTTTAATAAATCTTCCTTATTTATACTTTGAATTATTCTTGTATGTCAGTACCATAAAACAATGACCATGAACAAGAAAAATAGATAGTCACACCAAAGAACACCAGATGTAAGGTGGAAATCCAATGTGGGTGAAAACCACCTGCTGCAATATGTCTCTATCTTCTTTCAATTAGAAACTCCTTTTACAATGATTTTGTATTGGTGCAGTCCTTTACCAGTACGTAGGCTACAACCTGCAGAGAGCTACAACTCTCTCTCATTTTCCAGTCTCTCCTGGAAGGGAGCTACAACCCCTTACTTCTTTTCTTTCAAGGACCACTTTTCATAAATTTTCAAACTGGATCCATGAACATCAAATGATCATCAAGTACAAGTAAATCACCCAGTCAACTACAGTAACCAGATCAATAGTAACAGTAAACTAAACCCAGAACACCTTATCAACAGAGAAAAGTCAGTCAAATAAATGCCTTAAGATAGATACGCAATTTTTCTTTATCTGGCATGCGTTGCTACGCACTTCACCTTCTGCACCTCTGCGTATCCCTGCAGAGAGCCTTGAGCTGCACTGCGTATCCATGCACTGTTCCTTTAAACGCGTCGCGTACCTTCACTGTGCCCACGCACCCACTGCTTCTATCGCGTCGCGTACTACTGTTGTGGCCACGCACTCTCAGATGCTATCGCGCCACGTATCTATGCACCTACGGCTTCTGTAGCGCCGCGTACTTTCACTGTGCCTATGCACCTGAACCTCTGTCGCGCTGCGTACCCACGCACTGCGCCTTCTTCTGCTCTGTGTACCCACGCACTGCGCCTTCTTCTGCTGTGCGTACCCACGCACTTGCACTATTAATCACCTGCGTACATCTGATTAGGGCCGAATTGGCAGTCCCCCAGTGTGCCACAGATACTCAGATGCCCATATCTGATCATGCGCCTGAGAGATCACACTTCATAGATTCACTTTCAACTTTACTTTTATATAGATCAAGCTTTTAAACCGATAACCCAATATTTCAGATCTTAAGATATTCAATTTGCAAAAGATACCTTAGCCAAGTTATTTCCTTCCCTATTTATAGTCAAGCCCTTATTCACACCACGGGACAAAACCATCAATAACCAATACAAGGGATCCAAACCGGGGCAAAATTAGATCCTATACCACGGGCCAAAACCATAGAATCAAGAATGGCAGGCTAAATACCACGGGCCAAACATAAGAAACCCCACGTGAGCGCACTTCTCTGCCTTGAAGTGAGTGAACTGGGGGTACGCACCTTATGAACGGGTAACCTGCGGGTATGAACGCACTTCCTGGCCGACATACCTGCGGGTACGCACCTTTTGAACCATTCACTTGCGTACCTCTTAATTTCCAACATTTTGAGAGCCTGATCAGAGCATTGCCACTTGAGGGTGTTGCCATCAAGTAAAACATCTGTAACATAGAGCCATACCAGAATCATAATGCCAACATTCTTCGTCTCAGTAGAGCCCAATATTAGCCTACAAGTATTAATTTATGTATTAGTCTTAGTAGACTTCAGGCTTAATGGAAAATTATCAACCAATTCTGTTCATTTAAAATAACCATGTTTATTGGTGGGGCATATAGTATGGAAGTAGTGGACAATTAATGATAATGGAGATTATTAGGATGCATTACGTGAAGAGTGTATGCCACAGTGAAAGTCTTCATCATTCAAAAAATGTTGGGACAATTTAGTCGATTCTTTCTCCTCCTTTGCCTAGATTCTTTTTTAGATCAACAATTGTCTAGATTCCAAAATAATATCACACCAAGAATCACAAATAGGATACTAAAATGGATAAAATTATTACGAGGTAGACATAGCTGACATGTACTATGATTTCAAAAATTCAACTAATGGTACAATTAATCGAAATAAAGTGCTTCCTGGCTAGATAGAACCCAGTTTCTCACAAACCTTTCTATTTAACTCGGAATTCATGCTTTTATGGGATTTTAATTTATTTCAAGATTTAGGGAAAATTTGTATATTTGTAGTATTCAATATTTTATAGAGCATAAGCTATAAAATAAGATCGTTCTTCATTGTATTATCCACATCTAATTGTTTTCAAAATTAAATTAATAATATGAAGGATGATGGATACAAGAAGACATGTAAATATGACATATCTAAATGGCTTGATTTTCTCATCATCAATGGTAGTACTAGAGAATCAATTTGACTTCCAAGAGAAGTGATTCACCAATAAAAATTGAACCTAATAATCATCCATTCCCTTTGAGGACTGATCCATTCCCTTTGCAGACTCATTGCCAAGATTAATTCATTAACCAATAAACATTTGAGCCAAATTATCATCCATTTCCTTTGTGAATTGACCACCAAGATTCATTTTTGGGGCCAAAGAACTTTGAATAAGAAATAGAGTATTTTTTGAAAAACTAAAATTGAGACTTAATATAATGATATCACACCATTAGTGTTAAATACCTTATGTAATATTTTGACTCTTTCCTTTTGAAATATTTGTAATTAATTATTTTTTTGATATTTTATTTATGTTGTATTAATCATCCATTCCTAATCATACATAATGTTGTCAATATTCTAAGTATTTTTTGTTGGTTTGTTGTTAATTAAAATAATCTGAACAAGATCGACACTTAAGGGGCTATGATTCTACGAGAGGATAAATGTGAGGGGTTTTATGCCTAAAAACATATGCTTTATTTTATCAATTGTCGGAAATAATACTGAGAGAGGGGGTGAATCAGTATTAGCCAGTCAATAATTTTTCATTGCCATAAATAGATTTATATATGCTACTTCAGTTAATGGAACTAGCGTGTATACGCAATTGCGGTTAAGGCAACTAACGTATATAATGCAGACTTAAGATTCATTTAATTCATCATATGTTGATCTTTAATCAGTGCATCGGAACCATATAAGCAGTAACTAGGTGCAATAAAATAGACAAGCACACACATGAACACAAGATATAGGGTGGAAACCAAATGTGGGTGAAAACCACCTGCTGCAATCGTCTCTATATTCTTTTTAATAGTAAGAAACTTCCTTTATTTTTTGTATTGCTGTAGACTTATACTAGTACATAGGCTTCTACCTGCAGAAGGCTACAACCTTCTATTGTTCTCCAACTTCTCCTGGAAGGGAGCTACAACCCCCTAGCTCTTGTACTAGATGATATGTTTACTAGTACGTAGGTGTCGGCCTACAGAAGGCTACAATCTTCTCTTTTCTTCCAAGGACCACGTTTCATAAATTTTCAAACTGGATCAATAACATCATTCAATCATCAAACATATCTGCATCAACCAATCTCTTTTTCACAACTGAACCAACCAACCACTTTGAAAACCCTTCAATCTGATCTTTCAAAATGTTGTAACCAAAATACAGTAACCAAAACCCAAGCGAGAACCTAGAATACTACAACAACAAATAGAAACAACTAAAACATATTTTACAAGGTATACGCTACTTCCTTGTGTTGAACCTGCATGCATATGCACGTTTCTCAAGGTGAAACTATGTAGATCTGCAAATCAAACTTAAGATGTATACATTGTTTTGATATGCATAACTAGTGTGTATACATGCCTTTTCTAAATTGAACCTGTGTACAGATCTGTAAATGATGATTTTAAATATTACAACAATTCCATACTTCAGTTATCAACAGGTCATCATATTGATAGACTGCAACATGTGCCAGTTATTCAGATAAATGATCAAACCACACAAAGATACTTCACTTCAAGCCTTAAGGTCTTGACCCATAATTAGATCTTATCCTTCATCAAGCGCTAAGGTTCATCCTTGGTTTAGATCCATCTATGCACCATAACCCAATAACTTGTGCACTAGATGTTGCTCATCATCATATATTCAATACTTGAGTACCTTGGCCTAGTGATCTTATTCTCCTTATATAGTCTTAGGCCTTTCTCAATACCATGGTCCAAGACCACTTACGACCAATACCATGGACCAAATACTTGGGATCAATACTTCGGACCAGATACTTTGGACCAATACAATGGATCAAAATACCATGGACCAAATACCACGGACGGAAACTTAGATTTCCAACATGTACATGCATTTCCTCATTCTGTGAAGGGTGATCTATAACTCTAAGTTGTTAACCTACTGAATTGTGATCTGTCATCTGAGTGAGTTGCCATCAAGGACAACACCTGAGTCAAAACTGAGTCATAATGCCAAAAATTTCCCCCTTTGGACTTGATGGCAACCCCAAGTCACTCTCCCCCTTTGTCATCAAGGGCAAAGGGTCATGCTCCCCTGAGCACATGTTGAATTCTTTGATATGTTGAAGTGTGCTGATTAAGTTTCATGAATGAGTCCATGCTCCCCCTGAATATAAGCAAGGTCTACAAAAAGATGTTCTAAAAGAAGAACATGACTCTATACATACATCATAAATGACCTTCCTATCACCATTGACTCATACATACATCCCTCTCCCAACCAAGTGGGGATATACCAATTGTTTACACATGTCAAAACAAAAACATTACAACATCCATCCCATGCATAGTGGGGTAACAAAATAGGTCGTTTGATGACCTTTTCATAAAAAGATATACATGAAATATATAATAGAGACCAAGACCATGATAGTCATCGGCAACTATCATCAGCAGCATTTTTCAATCAGCCTCCAGTCCAGCAACCATGTTCTCCTCTTGAACTTGTTCCTTCTTAAACAAAAACAATTGTGTGATTCTATACCAAAATCTTCTAAGATAATGCCAACAGTGCATTATTAGAGTCATATGCTCCCCCTGAACCATATCATACTCCTTTCTTTCTAATTCTGGCCACTGCTTTTCATCAAACCAACATATACGCGATTGTATCCACAGAAACCTGCATATGTATGTGACTACGCTTCATGAAACTCATGTATAACCACCTTTCTCTGAAGCAGGTAAGTTTTAACAGCAGGATGATGCATCGACTACTCCCAGCTTCTGTCTGAGATATTCAAAAGTCTCTCTGGGCAGTGGTTTGGTGAATACATCAACAACCTGTTCTTTGGAGGGAACATATTCCAATTTGACCTTTTGTTCAAGCACTTGTTCAAGTAGAAAGTGATATTTGATGGGTATGTGCTTGGTCTTGGAATGCATGGCTCGAATCTTTAAAATACTGATGGCACTTGTATTATCACATAGAATGGAGATGGGTGGAGTACATGTGATTTGAAAGTCTTGCAATGTTTGCATCATCCAAAGGAGTTGTGTGCAGCAAGATGTAGCAACCATATATTCTGCTTCAGCTGTAGATAATGCAATTGAACTTTTTTTCTTGCTAAACCAAGACACTAATCTGGATCCCATATAGAATGCACTACCACTAGTGCTTTTTTTTGTCATCAACGCTTCCTGCCTAATCTGCATTTGTGTATGCATGAAGTGTACGATATGTATCTCTAGGATACCATAAACCAAAATTCTATGTTCTGTGAAGATATTTGAAAATCCTTTTGAATGCCTGAAGGTGTGATTCCTTTGCATTTGCTTGGAATCTTCCAACTATTCCTATTGCATGCATGATGTCTAGTCGGTTACCTATTAGATAAAGTAGACTACCAATCATGGATCTGTAAGTTGGTTGATGTACTACTGCTGATTCGTCGTTTGAGCTGAGACTGTATCCTATTACCATTGGGGTACATACAAGTTTAGAATCTTCCATGCCGTATTTTTTCAAGATCTGTTTCAGATATTTGGTTTGTGATAGAAAAATACCATCTTTCTTTTGTTGAACTTCTAGACCAAGAAAATATGTAAGCTCACCAGGTAGGGACATTTCAAATTCTTGTTGCATTACTGAAGCAAAATTCCGACTCATAACTTCTTCATTTCTTCCAAAAATGATATCATCAACATACACAAAAAGTATTATCAATTTATTATTGTCAATATTTGTATATAGATTGCTATCAGCTGATACCTTTAAAAAACCTTGTTGATGGAGATATTTGTCAAGATGGTAATACGAGGCCCTTGGAGCTTGTTTTAGACCATAGAGATCCTTTCTGAGTCTGCATACAAGTTTTGCATCATTTCCAAGAATGAATCCATCTGGTTTCTCAATATAGACTTCTTCTTCTAAGTCTCCATTAAGAAAGGTAGATTTTACATCCATTTGATATACTTTGAATTTCTGAAAACTAGAAAGAGCAAGGAACAT
Source organism: Pinus tabuliformis (assembly GCA_031772625.1). NCBI lineage: Eukaryota > Viridiplantae > Streptophyta > Pinopsida > Pinales > Pinaceae > Pinus > Pinus tabuliformis. Next base: position 797,218,641 of record CM062817.1, read on the forward strand.
TCTTATGGCTTCAAGTCTAGCAACAGGTGCAAAAGTTTCTTCAAAATCTATACCTTCTTGTTGAGCATATCCTTTACAAACAAGTCTGGCCTTGTTTCTAATAACTTCTCCATTTTCATTCAGCTTGTTTTTGAATATCCATTTAGTTCCTATGATATTCTTATCATGAGGTCTAGGAACTAATTCCCAAGTATTATTCTTTTCAATTTGCTCAAGTTCTTCATTCATGGCCTTTACCCAACATTCATCTTTGCATGCTTCATTTACATTTTGAGGTTTAGTGGAGGATAGCAATGCTAGATAGCTTGAAGCTTTTGTAATAGTTCTTCTTGTCTACATGCTTGCCTCTTTCTGTCCCAAAATTTGCGTTTCTGGATGATTTTTCTGTACATACCTAGATGGAGTTTTTTATTTTACCATTATCTCTTCTTCTGGTGCTTCATTGGTTTCTTATTCAAAATTAGTAGGATTTGATGTGGAAGGATAATCCTCATCTTCTTCATAATCTTCAGTTTTTATTTGTTTTGGATTTTTGCATGCTTAATCAACCACAACATCAATACTTTCAATAAGTTTCCCAAGTCTTTTATTATAACATTTATATCTTTACTTCGAGAAGGGTAACCAAGGAGAATGCCTTCATCTACCCTAGGTTTAGACTTACCAAGTTTTTCATCGGTCCTTTTGATGTAACATTTGATTTCAAAAACTTTGAAGTATTTTACAGTAGGAGTCTTACCATACCAGAGTTCATGTGCAGTTTGAGTGCTCTTTACCCGAACATTTTCTTGGTTAAGAATAGTGAAGGCAACTAATGCAGCTTCACCCTAGAAGGTTGTAGGAGTTCTAGACTCATCTAGCATAGCACGAGTCATTTGTTGAACAGTTCTGTTCATCCTTTCTACCAGTCCATTTTGCTGAGGAGTCCTTGCAATGGAGCATTGCCTTTTTATTCAATGTTCTTCACAAAATTCAAAGAATTCATTCGAACTAAATTCCCCTCCTCGATCAGATCTAAGGCATTTGATTTTGCGATCTAACTCATTTTCAACCAAAGCTTTGAAGGCTTTGAACTTTTCGAATGCTTCATCTTTATGCTTTATAAGTCCTATCCAAAACATTCTGGGAAAATATCAATGAACAATATAAAGTATTCTTCTCCACGAGGTGACTTTTTCCTTGATGGTCCACATAAATCAGTATGAACAAGTTCAAGAGGCTTACTAGCTGATTCTTCCTTTTCAGGGAACTGTGATCTAGTTTTCTTTCCAAATTGACATGATTTGCATATTGTATTTTCTGGAATGCTGATATTAGGAAGATCATGAACCGCCTGGAATCTGTATGCTTTTCTTATTTGAGAAAAATGTAGATACCCCAATCTTCTATGCCATAGCTATTGTTCATCATTTTTTCTTAGATAGCATTGTTTTTGTCCTCCCTTGAGTATGTATAGGTTGTTTGGAGTTCTTGTCCCTTTAATCATGGTTTCTCCTGTATCAAGGTCACGAACAACACATCCATTTGATCGAAACACTACTTCATTTCCTTGATCACACATTTGAATCACACTCAACAAATTGTGCTTCAAGCCATCAACATACATAACGTTCCCAACTTTAACTTTTTCTTTCCAGAAAACAGAGCCTTTACCTTTTATGACAGTGGGAGTGTCGTTTCCAAATGACACACTCTTTTCCTTTTCTGAGGCATTATATGTGTAGTTTTTCTCTGTCACTTGTCATGTGTTTTGAGCATCCACTATTGATGCACCACTGGTTTTCTTGTCCTTTTGGATACAAGACTATACCACATCTTTTTGTTTGTGATTCTTTCTTTCTCCATATTTTGGAATTTAATGGAGTTTGCTCCTTTTGAGCTATTTTCTGAAATTTACTCCTACATTCAGATTCTTCATGGCCAAATTTGTTACAAATTGAGCATTCGATTTAATTTTCAAGAAGAGAAAAGCTATTATAGTAACTTTTCTTGATCCCTGTCACATTTCTTTTATTTCATGCTTCTCTAGTCATGATAGTTTTGTAAGCAACACATTGAGTAGCTATGTGTCTAAAATTATCACATGAGAAACAACGACCATTAAAGAAGTTCCTACTATTATTGAATCTACTGACCTGATGATTGTAGTTTAAGTTCCTTCTACTGACCTGTTGATTGATATTCTTTGAAGCAAATTGAGTGTGGGCTACCTGAGGTTGATTGTGGCCTCTATTCATTCTTGAAGTAAATTGAGCCTGATTCACCTGGTGATCTACTTTATGCCTTTGCTGACAATTGTTAAACTATTCATTTCTCTTTGTTGCATCATGATAGCTTTTAGTGGAGATTGACGGCTTCTATAATTGAGATGTTTCTTCAGAGTATCCAAGACCTGTCTTTATCAGAGGAGAGCGCTGCACTTTCATAATTTCATTTAAGTTATCCATTCCTTTAGCAAATCTAAGATTGAGATCTTTTGTTTTCTCAAGATCCTTTCTTAGACCCATAATTTCACATTCTAGCTTTTCATTGCATTTTTGTCTTTTAGCCAGTTGGAATGTCAAGGTATATATGATCATACTCTTTTCTTCTAAACAGATTTCGAGTTTAGAGTTTTTTTCATAAATTTCATATTTATCTAAAGCATCTAAAAAATCATCATCTTCATAAACCATCAGAAGTCTATAGTCATTACTATATTCATCTTCATCACTATTTGATAAACCATCGCTATCTTCATGAGTATAGTAGCTCTTTCTACTTACATTTTGTTTTTTGTTCCATTTTGCAGATTCTTTACCTTTATCAACCTTATCTTTATGAGGACATTTTGCAGCATAACGACTGACTCTTCCACAAGCAGAACATTGGAAAGGTAGTTTACTTCTAAATCTTTTGGAACCCCGTTGAAGGTTCTTGATAAAGTTTGCTTCTTCTTCTCCTTTTAAAATATGTCTTGACTGATTAAGTTCTTCTTTTCCTGAAGCTTTAGATGTTCTTCTCTCATATCTGATGGGCCTCCTTTTCTCATCTCGAAAGTAGTTAAGATCCCGTGCAACTGTGTCATAGTAATAGTTTGAAGATCCTTCTATTCTTCTATGGCAGATAGTTTTGATTCAAATTTAGCAGACAAGGATCTTAAAACCCTTTCAACTAAAGTAACTTCTTTTATCTCTTCACCCAAATTCTTCATGCAATTAACAATCTCATCTATATGTAAGAAGTAACTTGCTATATTTTCATCATTATGCATTTTGAGAGTTTCATATTGAATTCTAAGAGTTTGTAGTTTTGCACATTTTACCTGAGTGTCTCCTTCATAGCTTAGAACGATTTTGTCCCATATTTCTTTGGCAGATTTGAGCTGCATAATTTTGACAAATTTTGATTGTGATATAATTCCCAATAATGTATTGACAGCCTTGGCATTGGTTTCATATTGATTTTTACCTGCCGCATCTGTAGGAATTGTTGATGGAAATGTATATCCTCCTTCGACGATTTCCCAAACATCTACTCCAAGAGATTGAAGATAGGTTGTGGTTCTTACCTTCCAATAAATGAAGTTGCTTCCATCAAAGATTGCAGGTCTGATGGATTCCTGTCTTTCTTGATTACTCATGATGATGGATCTTCCTTCAAGCGATTAAGCTTCTTCTATAGGACCTGCTTTGAAACCAATTGCTGGAAATAATACTGAGAGGGGGGCTGAATCAATATTAGTAAGTCAATCATTTTTCATTTCCATAAATAGATTTATATATGCTACTTCAGTTAATGGAACTAGCATGTATACGCAATTCTGGTTAAGGCAACTAGCGTATATACTGCAGACTTAAGATTTAGTTAATTCATCATATGTTGATCTTTAATCAGTGCATCAGAACCATATAAACAGTAACTAGGTGTAGTAAAACATAAAATCACACACATGAACACAAGATATAAGGTGGAAACCCAATGTGGGCGAAACCCACCTGCTGCAATCTTCTCTATGTTATTTTTAATGATAAGAAACTTCTTTTTACATTTTTTGTACTGGTGCAGACTTATACCAGTACACAAGCTTCTAACTGCAGAAGACTACAACCTTCTCTCATTCTTCAGCTTCTCCTGTAATGGAGATACAACCCCCTAGCTCTTGTACTAGCTGATAAGTTTACTAGTACGTAGATGCTGGCCTACAGAGGCTACAACCTTCTCTTTTCTTCCAGGGACCACGTTTCATAAATTTTCAGACTGGATTCATCAATAACATCATTCAATCATCAAATATATCTGCATCAACCGATCTCTTTTTCGCAACTGAACCAATCAACCACTTTGACAACCCTTCAATTTGATCTTTCAGAATGCTATAACCAAAATACAGTAACCAGAACCCAAGCCAAAACCTAGAATACTGCAACAACAAGTAGAAGCAGCTAAAACATATTTTACAAGGTATATGCTACTTCCCTGTGTCGAACCTACATGCATACACACCTTTCTCAAGGTGAACCTGCGTATAGATCTACAAATAAAACTTCAGATGTATACACTATTTTGAAATGCATAACCAGCGTGTATACACACCTTTTCTAAAGTGAACCTGTGTACAGATTTGAAATGATGATTTTAAATATTACAACAATTCTAGACTTCAGTTATACCGAGATCATCATATTTATAGACTACAACATCTGTGAGTTATTCAAATAAATGATAAAACCACATAAAGATACTTCACCTCAAGGCTTAAGGTCTTGACCCATCATTAGATCTTATCCTTCATCATGTGCTTCGGTTCATCTTTGGTTCAGAGCCAGCTATGCACCATAACCCAATAACTTGTGCACTAGATCTTGCTCATCATTAGATATTCAATACTTGAGTACCTTGGCCTAGTGATCTTCTTCTCCTTATATAGTGTTAGGCCTTTCTCAATCCCATGGTCCAAAACCACTTAGGACCAATACCTTGGACCAAATACCTGGGATCAATACTTCGGACCAGATACTTTGGACCAATACCATGGATCAAAATACCATGGACCAAAACTTAGATTTCCAACATGTACGCACCTTTCCTTCTGAGAAACTGCATGTGTACATTACATGTGCCTTTTGGTCTATTAACCCATGTGTATACGGTACTTTGTCAAGGTGAACCTGTGTATACTTCTATTTCCTCATTCTGTGAAGTTTGATCTATAACTATTAAGCTACTGAACTGTGATCTGTCACCTGAGTGAGTTGCCATCAAGGACAACACCTGAGTCAAAATTGAATCATAATGCCAACATCAATAATATTCATCCATTTTTCAAACTTAGTTGTCAAGTTAAAAGAGACTATAAGGAGTCCATGAAAGTGACTTTGTATCTTGGAGAAGGCAATATACATGACTAAACTTGTAGTGTTAGAGATTCAAAGCTCAAGCTATTTTTATTGCTTCAAAATCATGATTACCCAAAATTTCTATAAAGAATAAAAAATAATCGAGTTCCTACCAAATGTTATAATCAACCCTTCCAAGATTGCTCAGGAGAAAAACATGAGTCATATATGCCTACTTTATGGATTAGGACTTGGGTTTACTCTGGTATTAAGACAATTTTATTTCTCTATCAGTGTCTTTTCGTTCATTTCATACTATGATAATCCTACAAATGTTATCATTTATGGTTGAAGTCAACTCAAGAAGCCATGTATGTGACTATGTATCTTGGAGAAGACAATATACATCATTATTGTTAATGAAGATTTAGACCAAATTCCTTGTACTTGAAAAAATTTCAATATGGAAAAATAGATATTTTAATTTACATCGTATATTATTTCTTTTATTTGTAAATAAAGTGGTGTCAAATAAACTAGGATGCATGCATGTGTTTGATTCAGAAGGACCGTACTTTCCAAATGGGGTTTTTAAGTTTGTTCAATATGATGAATTATAACAACATAAAAATAGTATCTAGTTTGAAGAACTTGTAGGATTTGAGTTCAAGGGTCCAAATGAGGATGCCACTATCTGTTATAATTATACAGGTATTTAAATATCTTAATTACATATATATTATATTAACATACCATAGTAAATGATTTCATTACCCTTTCCAGTCTTTGTTTGATTATGTATGAAGAGAGTGATGGAAACATGGTTAGTGGATCAACAAGAGTACAAAGTATTCATGAACAAGAAAGGTTTTTCAAAAGGTTTATAGCCTAATGTTTTTAATAGTAAATTCAAGATTTATGTTGATTCATGAGAATTTGGTAGTTTATGACATGTAATAAATTATTGTGTGACATTAATAAAGAGGATTATGTATGCTATGGTAGAAAGAAGTGATTTTTCCTGTGGTGTAATAGACATTGTTTCCTAGATATTGGAACAAGTAGATGGTCTATGCCAAGTCTCTACCCATTATTAAGTGTGATAATCTTTGGATAAGTTATGTTTTCTTTACTTGTTGATTCCCAATTATTAAATACAACTGCCCTTTCATGGTGATAAAATGATTTTGTAGACCATTATTTATTAAATGCAAAGACTATTTATATAGCTATTATTATTCCCTTATATAACAACACTAAACAAAAAAAAAATGTAACAAAAACAATACTTTAAGAAAAAAATAAAAATAAAACATTAATAAAAAATAAACAACTTCGATAAACCACAAGGAAATATCCCTAAATGAATACAAAACATTCACCTAGATTTGTTGAAATTGCAAAAATTATGAATTTTGAAAGAAAAATTATGCTTTTGAAATTTTATGTTGTATTGTAATTGATATAATTTTATTATTCCAAAGTTACAATTCATTGGAATTTGTTTATTTAATTAGAGATCTTTCACCACCTATATTAGAGATTTAAAAATTGGTATAGTTATGAGTGCAAGTTTGCAATTGTTCAATCATGTCTACATTAGTTTTTTTACATTTTTCTATCCATCTCATTTTGAATGAATATAATTTCCCATCTCACCCTAAATAAATAGAGTTTGCTAAAATAAAATACATTTGATATTTTTATTATCCATTATAGTTGGAAGTCTTGCAATTATTTGTTATCATTAGCTAATAAACTATAGTGTTATTGTGTCATGTAGTAATGGTGACATTGTTATCAAATATATAATTTTGATCACCACCCAAAAGAGGCAGATATTCTAATGTCATAAGATCAACTAAGTTTGCATGTTATGGATTGTTGCAAGCCTCCCAATTTAAAATATTCTATTTATTTAAGTTAAATTTGAATGTAATTTAAAATTTTCAAAATTTTAGAAGAAATTCATTATATCATGATTTTTTTAATGTACTTTATACTATGTAAATTCATAGTGTCTAATATCTTGTTATTATAATATTAAAAAATAATAAAGCAACACATATATAAAAAATAACAAAGTATATTTATGTTTTAATTAAATATATGGAATTTATAATATTAATAAGCTCAACGTAAATTTGGGATAGTTACAATTGGTATCATAGCTCGAGTTTCAATACTCTAGCCTTTAGGGAATTTTTGTTGGGCCTAATAATGGAACTCACATTTGAATGTAAGATGTCCTTAAAAGAGTTTAATTTTTTGCATTTAGTACAATAGTTTGAGGTACCAAGTGTAAAAGGAACATGCACAATCCATGTGGTTTTGATTGATGGAGAAACTAAAATATCCTTTAAAAATGTTATAAAATAATTGGGCAACATAATTGATTCTGACTTAAACAAGCTATAGATCATGCTATTGAAAGATATCTAAAAATGATTTAGCAAGTAGCATATATAGAAAAATCTCAAGCATTTTTAATGTTAAAATAATTTCCTATAGCTACACAATATACTTGCCTTTAATTTAGAAATAAAAAAATTTAGATTTAGTCCGCACCAAGTCATGGGTTCAAACCGCATCAAGAGGGGCTAAGGAATGATAGCCACTATTTATTTTTTAAGACAAAATTTAATCCTTAACAACAATTTGGCCCTTCTATGCATTGTATTGCCTCATAATGTTGCATTTCATGCTAGTAAGTCTTGCAATTAATCATTATATTTAAATGATGAACCATAGTGTGTTTCTTCCTCAATATTTGTCTCCATTAAATGGGCATATCCCAATGAAGAGGAAGAACAAATAGAATATGGAAGTTTGCATACATTCAGTTCAAAAGGGTTTGACCTACCTTGAAATTCCATTATGATAAGGTCCTTGATCCTGTACTCAAATAAGTTCTTCTTCTAGGGCTATTTCCACACCTTCTAGATAGGCCCCATGGCATTTGGGATCATTATGATCATTTTGTATCTTGTTTTTACAAAAATGATTCTTGATGGCTTCTCTTCTCCCTTTAGGTCATGCAACTTCCATAAAAAATTATTATATTTCAAAGCCCATTTTATTTTTCATGTTATTCTTCAAAATCATCCACCCGAGCACTATGAATATAAAGAAAGAGAAGGCATCCAATTTCCCTAAACTATGTGTAGATCACAGGCAATTGTGCATATCTTATTTAGGATCATTATATAACCTTTACCTTCAATTCTCTACATAATTTTTTTATGTTGTTATGCATTTACATATCTCATACACTTGTAGTTCCTCTCTTTGAACAACACAGGCATATCACAATGGAGGAAGCCTTAACTAATAATGCAATTTCACTATTGATGGTTGGTTCTACAGAGTTGCAACCAATCCTCCAAGTCATTACCATTGAGTAGATTTGTGCAGTTAGCATTGAATCCCCTTGATCTTGTCTCTCTCTCTAAAGGCACTCACAAACATGAGGTCTTGTTTCCTTCTACTCACAATGCCCTTGCAACATCTAGGGATATTCAGCTAGGATCCATTGTGCTCCTAAAATAAATTTCCTGCATGGCCTTCCATCAAAATCTATATGCTACAACTTCTTCTACTTAATTCCTCGCATTCATTTTCTTTTAAGTATTTTTTTTGCATCTATTATATTTCTTTCTTCTTCTTTTCCTCCTCTCACAACTCTTCTATCATGCAAGATGCTATGAGTAATCAAACTCAATATTATCCACCGTGAAGCACCTTTGGTTGGCGAGCCAAACCCTCTTTGTCTTTCCAACAATGAGGTTCTCCATCCTATCTCATCCCTAACAAATTATTATTCCCTCCCAACGATGCCCCTAACAGAGTCCCAACCTATAGCTTCGACTGTAGAAGTTATTGCTCCTCCAAAAACACTCCCTGTTAAATAACTAAACCCATCATGTAAATATTGATCCATCCAAGTAAAGGGCCTTGCAAGAACACCCCTTCGTGAATATAACAACACATGTGGAACTGATAAATCACTCGGATTCGACCTCATGGATCATGATGGTGATGACATCCACATAACCACCTTCAATGAATTGGTAGACTCGTTGAATGCTCTCATACACATTTGTCAGCTATACATAGTAAACAATGGCAACGTGAAGGTCCCCAACCCCAACTACAAGCATCTAGGTCATCCATTTGAAATCCTCCTCCTTTCTATATCAACTATGTCTCAATGCATATATGAGAATCAATCAAGGTCTTCCCATTCCACTTAATTCATTCTAATTAGTTCACTCAACATTTCAAATCACAACTTAATTTTTTATATTGTTGGTATTTTTTTAGTTTCACTTGTCCTATATCCGTCATATGTCACCTTATGGGGTGCACAATGTCGTACTAAAAGGAACAAACATTATGAACTTTTTTCTTCAAGATCCATTCCAATCCTTGCAATTAAAGGGGGTCACATTATTGAGTTCAATGGAAAGACCATTAGATCAATTCCCACCACCTTCCTTCTCACAAATTTAGATATTACTGAAACACAGCAACTCCAACAATGGTTTTAGGAACTAGGTTCCAATGCATCCTCACCTTCATTGAGCCAAAAATACACATGCATCTCGAGAAGGCCCCTCAAAACAAAAACAATATTTGAACTTGTTGCAATGCCTCGCACCAAAAAATATCCATCGATTGTCATCCATGCTACTGCTATAAAAATCAACATGGAATAATTTTACTTCCTTGCACATGGCCCCTTAGCGTTGATGACATGCAATGCATGAAAAAGGTTGTGCAAAATTCTGACAACATGTGTCTTTGAAAAAATTGTAGTGGTGCCTCCATTGAATGTGACTATCGCTATGTACTTTGTATTCAATTGCATTACCACACTAGCCATCTAGAAAATGTTTTTTCTTTTTGTGTTGTTGCACTTGAAATCTTGGGCGTAATGGTGAAGGACCTATGTCTCTTTTCAAGCGAGATCGAATTTATTAGAGACATTTCCACAAAGATTAATTATCATCATTACCTTCTCTTATAGCAGCTACAACCACCTTGCAAAATTTTGGCATGCACCCAATTTCAAAGCCTCCCTTGAGAGTTTCACTTGATGATTGCACACACTCAGGATCACTCCCTAAGCTTGTGTGTCTCTTCGCACCCACCTTGCTTGATCATTTCACCTAATTTTTTCCATGTCGATGTCAAAGTCTTGCATGCGACCATGTTATGGTTATACTCAAAGTCTTTGCTTCGTGTGTACTTGTTGTGTTTGCTATGAAAACATCTGTCACACTCATACATAGAGTCACATTCACTCTTGTGCAAGTGTCATCACGGTCAACCAAAAATCAATCACAAGTGTTGCACTTGTCATTTATACCATAGGTGAGCCATGTTGAGCATGTGTGTTTGGATGGTTTGAGTCGTATTGTCATCAAGTCATGTAAGTGTTTGTTTGCAAGATCACGTATGCATCTTTTGCTCATTCACACACCTAGTCACTTTGTTGAAGCTCTGACAACCAGATTCCCCTCTAACAGCTAGACCATCACCATGCCATCAACTTGATCGAATGTCACCCAGAACGGTGCAGAAGCACCAACCAAGCCATTTAAATCTGCGTTGTTTGCAAGAAAATTAATCAACGTTCTTGCAGGTCAACCAGAGAGTTTGACCCGACAGTTAGCCCGAGACTGACTCCCCTCAAAAATTGTGTAGGGGATGTATACCTTTCCCACTCTACTGATTGAGAAAATTACAAAGGCAGGTCATACAAACATGCAATTCCCATCTCTGTCTCCCTCAGAAAATTGCGCAATTTTTCCAATCAGCCCTCCTGACAGTTGATCGGCTGCTCACCCAAAAAATTGTGTATTTTTCATGAGAAGGTCCTCTGCTTCCTAGCAGTCCACTCAGCTCAGAAACTGTCGAGAGGAGACCAAAAGTCTAGCCTCCTAACATCATTGCAGTTTTTCCTGCCAACAACTCTCGGCAGGTGACTCACAGTTCCCTCGAGGAATTGCACAGTTTTTGTTACCCAGTTCCAGCAGCTAACTGCCAGTTCCTCTAGGAATTACAAAGTTTTTTCTTCCAAGATCCTGGTAGTTGACTACCAGTTCCCCTTAGGAATTGTGCAGTTTTTGCTTCCAAGCTCCTGCTGCCCGTTCATTCCGGAAATTGCGCATATTTTGCTTGCCCATCCTTTCTGCAACCTAGACTATTCCTCTCAAAAGCTATGCAGTTTTTTCCTCCAGCTGAGTCAAACCCCACAGAGAGTCATTGTCGATCCAAATTGCCCATCTTCATCACCCAATTACCCCTGCACAGTTTTCATCAGCACTGCACAGAGCCTCCATCCTCCATTGCGACCTTCTCACCTCACCCGGTCAGCTGCATCTGAAATGATCATGCATCATGTTAGACTAGGAGGTTTATGGTTTTGATGTCATCTCGTCATGAGTGACTACAAACATAGGTACACAAACAAACATGGCATGTCGATGGATGGGATGAACAAAGGGAGTACATACAGAAGGATAGGTTCACCAACGGACGAACAAATGATGCATGCAAAGAGATGTTCTCGTGAATGGATGACCATGCAAAGGTGTGTTTGCGGATGGACAAATGAGAAAACATGCAAGATGTGTTCACGAAATAATGGATAGACGAACATGCACCTTTCAGGAACGGATGAACCTATCAAGCTTACCAACATACAAATAAGGAGCAATATGTGAATGCAACATCAATCGAACCAATGACCATCGAAGAATCTACACACTTTTCCATGTAGAGGTGAATTTGTGACATACCATGAGGATATCCATCACCAACCATCACTGCAGCTCGACATGCCAACAACAACAACATGAATGTACCTGCACTTTCATGTTGAGTCATGTCATCCATATCTCTACTGTGGGCCATACTATCAATCAATGTAATGTAATGTGGAAGTCCAAGAGACCGACTTTTTGTATGAAGAGTCATGTAAATTCAAAAAGTCATGGAAGTGAAAAAGTCATGAGGGTAGTTGAATAGCCACAAGGGCCAGTTTCACCCTTGGATATAAATACCCGCTCATTTGTACATGCAAAGCACTTTTCACCTCAGCTCCTCCCACATAGCCTTGAGAGTCTATAATCTTTTCTCGGAGGAGTAAGTAGTGGCTCCAATGCTCTACACGAGGGTTAGTTATGTATGGTGTAACAATGTGTCTTGGAACTTTCACTTAATTCAGAAGCCTACTAATAGGGCAACATGTTTTCACACATGTATTGTAACTGTCGTAAGACTAATCTTTAACACTTGTAATGCATGTTGCTTTAACCTATGTTTAACACTTGAACTAATTCACTTGTTGTAATACACATATGTTAATGAAAATGTGTTGTATATGTTGTTAATGCTATCTCGCCTATGTAGAATACTCTCCCAGACATCAGACATACCTTTCACATAAAAATTTCTATAACAACCATTGTACTTGCGTGGACTAATCTGCTGAGTGTTATACATGTTATCTTCCCTTATGTGTTGTGACTTCCAAATCCGTGTGGACTGTTCCACTGGAAGCTATGCACGTCCTGTTGTGTTGTGCTTTCCTAGCAAATTTGGGACTACTCAAAACTAACTTGGGACTCACTCCCACGCTCTCCCTCTACGGTGAAAGAACCATTGACACAAGAGACACTTACAATCACTAGACACATGAACCTCACTTCGCGCAAGACAAAGAATGCCACTCTCTTCTGCTGACAAGAAAGAGTTGAGGAAAATATTTAAGTTAATGGCAACTGGGCCATCTTACCATATGGGACTCCCACACCAAACAGTGTGAGGTCTAGTTGGGACTTCATATTAGGGTGATCCCCTAAGTGTTGGTGGTTCGAGCACCATCAACACCTTCTCACCCTCTCTATTAGAATGAACTCTTTAAACGGCGTCGAATCAATTTGTACAACCCTCATGCACTCTAAATAACTTCCTTATGCCTATACATAAACCCTTCTCCTATAGTAAATTAAAGAAAATTTTGGTCGTCTAATAAGGATTTCTCATGAGCTTTCAATTCCATTGTTTCCCCTCCTTTGTTCCCTTTCATGCTTTCATTTTTCACACCCTTCCGTATAGTATTTTCAAACTCCATTTTTTCTTGTCATTTCTCAAAGTTTTAGAACTTGGGCTACCAAAACTATTTTTAGTTTTGTAATTTTTTCTCATAAATACAAAAACATTAGGTTGGTTTCATTTCAAATACACATATGTATATCAATATGCTCTAAAGTGCAACCCTTGCATGTTTACTACTTCTACTACTAGTAAAATACAATTGTGTACTTTTCAACGTCCAAAACAAACTTACATAGTGAAATGGTTCCTAATGATGGTAACAATCATTTGAACATCCTACTTTTCAATCTGAAAATCAAAAATAAAAAGGGATCTCACTTTGAAGAAGTTGTCATAAAATACATAAATTATGATATATATACACACACAAAATATGTCAGGCAACAATATATAAGGGTGAAAATAGAGAAATGACATATGAATCAAAACACAAACATTAAAGGTTTATATGGCCTCTATACACTGGTAAAAAAACTTTTGAATGGGTACAAAAATCCAAACCCAAAATCTTCCTTGAACTTATAGATGATATGTATACGACTGTTGTATATGACATATCCACTAAATGAAACCCACATAGAGACATCTCCACCAAGATCAAATGTCATCATCCCCTCCTCTTAGAATATTTCAAATACACATGTCATTATGGATACACTCTAATGTCATTCCTAATAATGGTAATATTTATTGCATAGATACATGTTTTTTGTTTCATTTACAATAGTACAATTTTATTAATGTTATTTATCTTTTAAATTACAGATAATATAAATTCATTTTCCTTCATCACACCAACAAAATGTTTTATATATGCTAGTTTCCCTTCACATGCATGATTAACTCAACCCCATTGTAAAATCACACTTACACATCCACTTTTGGCAACATCTTTCCTTTCTTGATTAGATTTGCAAACGACTTTAGAGAAAGATGTAAAGAAGGTGTGTCAACAGAGGCGCTATGAACCTAATAAGAAAAAAATTAATGTGTGTCATTGCCTACTCTAAAATAGTCGACAAAATAATATTCCTTCTCATCCTAACTCTATCAAAATGACACCACTTTCCAAAATCCATCTTCCTCACTTTCCATGCACCCATTTGTTGTTTTCCTCCCATACATTCCCACCTTCCATCCACTCCCCTCCCAAGATTGCACTTTCTTTGTGTCCGGACTTCTCTATCCAACCATCCCCCAACATTTATTCCACTTGAAATCACCATAATTACAACAAAAACACTCTCCAACATGCACATCATTGTTTCCATGAAAGGATTGATGCACTTAGCCCCCTACAAGTTTGTTCCATTTGTAATGAATCTTACCCATCAATGAAAACAATATCATCATGGTCTTCTCACATGTTGTTGTTGCACCTCGAAATGACCTATGCACCACTTATCTTTATTGAAAATCATGGATCTAGGAAAGAAACCACATGTCTGTCATGGCTAACCCAAGGTAAGGAGATGTAAATTGCACATGTCAACCTAGTTCTCCAAGTGGCCCATGCATGTGAAGGATAGTACATGTACTTTGTCCATATCATCAGCTTTACTCAAGATATAACTAATATTTTCACCTCCCTTACTCACATCCTCAGAGACATACATATCATTGTTTTCAACAAATATGGCTTTGATAAAAAAATCCTATGAATTCTTCATCAGCAAATCACACATTCTAGTAGCTTTGCAGAACAAACTAGCAAATCATTTGTACTACAAGGATGTCCATCTTAACCCATCTTCATTATCTACTTTGCTTGTTCTTTATATAGATGTCTCACCCTTCTATGTCATGTCACAACTACTTTCCCTACACCCCAACAATTCCCTCCTTATCTTTTTGACCCTGACCTTATCCACCATTTCCCATATAAACTCTAATCATCCTCTTTTCTAGTAACATTTCCAAACAATCAAACCAAAATTGATGAGATATTGCCCTACATGGAGTCCTTTAATTCAATGCCCACCCATTTTATTCAATGGCCCATTATTGTCCTCTCACCAGACAATGAATACAACACTGAGGGCATCTTCTCCATGGCCTTCCCCGTCTGTTTTGCAATCATAAACCAACCAAGAGTTTCAAAGGTTGAAATGGAAGAATACACTTTACACCTAATGCACTACCATAATAATAGATTTGGAAAACATCCTAGTTTTCACTATTACATGTACAACCTTATCATGTGCCATCATAGCTAAGGAAAAAATTATGTCTTCACAAAAAGAGACTGCCTAGATACCTTCTTGGCTACAGTTGCATACCATTTCCACCACCTTGAGCAACTACCTCCTTCCACAATTCTAGACAAGATTATGCACTTTGGCTCATCTCTTTGATAAGTCTCTCCTTCTAGAACAAAGCTAGAGGAGAGCTCATTGACATGGTCATTCAACAAGGTAACCCTACATCCTTCTTCACACTAAGTGAAATTGATACCAAATTGAATGACTTTCACATGGTTATGACTCTTGATCCTCCATCCAAAATACATGATCAACATCGATGGAGAATCCAAAACATTGTTGCAAATCCACATTGTGCATCTTAGTACATCCATTGTAGGTTCAGAATATTCCTACAAGAAGTCCTACTAAAATGATTCCATGTACAGGACTATTGGTGCAGGTATTACTCTAACATTAATTATCTTTCATCTTCTATGTAGAGTGCTTGAATGAAAAAGTTTTACTTGCCCTCTTCTATTTCACTTAAGTACAAATGGAAGCATAGAGGGTTTGCATATATACATGATTTTCTATGGCTACAACATGCACCTAACATTTATACTCTTGACTAGAAAAATGAATCCAATGTTGCCACCGCTAAGTTATTCTTTGATACTTATGTTACTTCTTGGAACCATCGATCCCTCCATCAAAGAAACTCGGGAATACATCAATCAATACTTACTGATCTATGTCTTCCTATAAAAATGATATCCTTTGTTCTAGCCATATTCAAGACTACAAGGATCTTGTCAACTATGTCTAATGCCACATAGATTTTCATTCCTCTACATACATTCGGAAGAACAATAATATAAAATCTTGTTAGTTTGGAGGCCCATGGGAGTCACATGAATCCTCTTTTGTGCACATCAATTCTTTTGGCAGGAAAAAATATGGCCCTACTAGAAATTATGATACGATTATCATCCACACCCTCCACATGCTTACTATTTGGAGGGCCAACATTCGCTACCAGCTTGTCCTCTCATGCCATGTTGTTTTAAGCTACATTTCTAAATATGAAACAAAAGTAGAATCAAAGTCTGAAATTTACCAACAAATGCTTTGATGCCTTGCACAAAGGACTCCTCTCAATTCCCCTACTATGAATGTTGTCTGCAATCTCTTAAATGAAGCAATTGGTTATAGTGACATTAGTGCACACGAAATATGTCACATGTTTCAAAAGCTCCCCCTAACAAAATGTAGTCATTCTTTTGTCTCCCTAAATATCAAGAAAAATTTCTTCAAATGTGTTTCACATAACGTTGATGATCATCTTCCAACAAAACCCTTCATTAATTCCTACATGCAAAGGCCTCCTTCACTCAACTCATTGTCTCTTATTGAGGTTGCATGTTCCTGGTCATTCTCCTCCCACCTGAAATAATTCCATGGAAGCATATCTTCCCTGCCATGATCATGCACGTCTTTTCTCAGTACACCTCCATTCCATCCCGTGATGCATCCTTATGCATAGAATTTGTTGGAGTGAGCTCCTTGTACTTCCCCTTTCTCAAACAACCTTGGAAGAACTGATGACGAAATTATTGCACATTGGAAACAAACATAAAACACATATCGAGCATGGCATGTTCATCATGCACTTGAGGATCCCCTCCTATTGACTCTGATGATGATTTTGTTCCTGAAATCCAGCCCCTCCATTTTATGGATATTGAAGAATGGAAATTCCATTCTCAACTCCACCCAAGTAACAACATCCTCCTTGATAACCTTGACATGCTTGGCCAACTTGAGTTTAATGCAAACCATAATTGGGACCTATTACACAACATTTTTTCATTGTCCCTGTACTCCCCATCTACAATCCTGGAGGACCTCTACAGTGTACTTGACATGATTTCCCATCATGAAGAAACTCCCAATATGTCCCTCTTCATGAGAATAATAATTCCCCTTTGCATCATTTCCCAAGAATATTCCTTCTATCCCAGTTTACAAGACTGGTGCTACTGACCAGTTTTTTCCTTGCGCCAATTTACAGAGGTTAAAACTAGCCTTCACACCGATCGAAGTGAATGATCTGTTTTCCAGTCGCGTCGATCCTCTTTTGGAAGGTTTTTTAAGAAAGGAGCTAAAGCTTCCATGTCTAGAAGCTTCATAACGGAAGTCTGGTAGATGGTTGGGCTGGATAGAGCCGAGGAAATCAGTTTGGACTTCTTTCCCCTATTAGGATGGAACAACCTCAAGAGATAAGGCCTTCTCCCATGATGAGAGGAACCATCTCCCGTCCATCCAAGCTATAGAAACCTCTCTTTTTCGTAAGCAAAAGTTGGTTGGAGTTTTGGAGCAAGTTTAAATAACTAGCCAGTCATCTATAGCTTGTAGCTTTCTAGAATATGTTTGAGGGAGAATAGTGTTATTTTGGTTTGGTTTAAGACTAGAGGGAAAGAGCCCTTAAAACTTCCACTATTGGGGATATCCATGAAATTCTAGAAGAAGTTTGGGAACCCAGATACGTCGAAGGAGACCAGTAACGTAAAGGCACTGGTTGTAATCTCTTTTTTATTTATATAAATGCAACTATTTCTTGATTTCCTACATGAAGTGTCATTTTACATATTTATGGCTTAATGTTCCTTGACCTATTAAGTAGGTTGAATTCAATATTTTATGCTATCATGTTTGTTGTTGTTGTTGTTTGCTTGTTTCAAGTATTTTAAGGAAGGAAACAGAAGATAGCTGGAGTAAGGAAGCATGATCATCACCAAGTGGAATAACGTTCTAAGAGGTAAGACCTCTTAATTGATTCTAGCTTAAGGAGATTTTCTGTAAATTGTTTGTTTATGGCTAAACGTGCTTTCTCGGGCTACAGAAATTGTTTGTGGCCACACTAAGAATTTACCTGCACCACAAATTGGCAACTCCACTGGGGAGCCAATCCTTATGTTTGATTGATTGTCATTTTATGGTTTTGTGTGAACATTTCTAGTATCACAATTTCACGTTAGTGTTCTCTGCTTTGCCTGGTTTACTGCTCTAAGCCTGAAATTTATAGTGGCAAGTCTAGTATTAGCCTTTGAATTTCATTTTTTTCCTTGAATCCCCAGTCAGCACGTTTATTTTTCTAATAGGCACGCCAACCAGTGCGAGTTTCTCAAAAATAGTCACACCAACCCCCTATTGGCACATGCTGTCAGTTAGGTAGTTGCGCTGATTCCTATAGGTGAAGATCAGGTTTTACCCTAGATCATAGCGAGTGTGTCTTGCCCTTCTAATTTATGTATCTCAACTTGTTGTGATTGTGTTCTCCCTGGCTGGAAAGCTCTTTTAGCTTGGTTTGTATGATTGGTTGATTTTCATTTTCTTCGCTTGGTTTCTTGAGTGCTTGGATGGTGTATAACCATAGGGCATCTAGGTCATCACGCATTCACTTGTTTTGCATGCTCAAAAAGTCAAGTCGATAGTCAAATTTTCTCCTTGCATTTCATTTGATTAGTGCTTTTGTTGCTTTGATTTCCATTTAACAAGTTTGAAAGTTTCGTTTAGTGTTTTAGCATCTCTTTTTGGGCACAGATATCATTTCCCATCTTATTTTTTGTTTAGTCTTTTCTTCATTAGTTTCAAAAGGAATTCTCTTTTGTGCTTTGTGCTTGCTTATGATTGATTGTATTCAAAATATTTCATTGGAGTGTTCGTGAATGATCAATTCCATCATTTCATTGAAAGATACATAATTCTAGTTTGTTGAATCAATACGTTACGTTAGTTAGCATCGTTAAAGGCTAGAGTTGCATCGTCACTTGCATTGGAAAAGAAATGAATTCTGTTTACTAGTGAAAGGGCTACTTGAAGTGCATTTGATAGGAAAGTTAGGAATTGGAAAGAGTGTTTTCATAATTTTTATTTCAAAAGTCGAAATAGTGAAAAAGTCATTTGCTTTCAACTGCTTGTTTTGTTGCATTTTAGTGTGTTTTCTACTCTCATTAGTGTAGGCAATTCATCGTTTGAAAGGGTCTTGTCTGATTCAGTGCATATAGGTGCTTTTCGAGTCACATCGATAAGGCTTGAAAACCTAGACCTAATTTCAAGATAAACTCTAAAGTGTATTCAATTAACCTAAGGCGCATTTGAAATCTAAGGATCACATCTTAGAAGGTCTAGGCTAGAGACATGTTTGGCATCTTAAAAGCTAGAAGTTGTCGTTCGCTTCGGCACTAGACAATGCTAGTATGGACTTGTGCTCCCCGTACCGTCGAGTATATAAAGGGAGACCCCACTAGGTTGCAATCCTTTATCCATAGGAAGCCGAGTCTGTTGCCTTGTAAACATGATACACTGAGCACAGCATTCAAGGAGATTCCCTTCCTGTAGTTCTCAGTTCGCCAGGAGGTATTCTGCAGTTCACGGTTACCTGGTAATCCTTTTCACCTATATCATCCTGAGTAGTCATTTTGATCTTTTCGACTCCATAAATATAAAATATCACCCGAGTGCTTGTCCTTTCGAGCTTGTTTCAAACCGAAAGTGACAAAGTCACCTTTGCTTCTTTCTCAACTCTTAAAACATGAAAGAGAATCAATTTGTTTTTGCGTCTTAAGAAATTGTTGCCCACGATCTTATAACGTCCCTGTTAGTCCTTTTTAAACCACATTGTGAGTATCCCTTTAAATATAGTGTAAAGCTCTTGAAATCTATCTCTCTTTTGGTTATTTGAGACAAAATCATCGTGGTTGAACCAACTGGTTCACTTGGTTCCTCTTCCTCTCCTCTATCTGAAAGATTATCTAAGGAGCCTTTTCTTGAATTTCCACAGTCACTTGAAGACCAAGGTGCTGAGTTTGGAATTGTTCTGAGTATTCAACCTTTGTCATCTCGTCCTCCCCCTTCAGATACTCGATTACTTTCTAACATTGGCCCGGAATCTCTGGATAATCCTATCCAGACTCCTAAGAGTCTGCAAACTTCTCAAGGTCAGCTTGGACTAGTTTTTTATCCTTTGAATCCTTTATTCGATCCTATTATGATATCACCACAACGTTTGTATAGTCCATACGATCAGTCGGGTATTCCTTTGGAATTATCCCCTCGAACATCTTAGGTAGTCTGTCGTTGCCTGTTTTCACCCATGGAATTAGAAGGCGAAATCCTAGTATTACCTCTGGGTCACTCAGAGGTTTTCACTCCATGCACAGTCGAGGAGCAGGAATATCCTTTCCCTCCTGAAGGTTTCCCTTAAATGGGAAGCATTCCGACTAGTGTTCATCCTGAGTTATCGCGTAATTACATGACTTTATCTTAGTTGGTTTCAGGCATGCTTACTGCATCATCATTATATCACAACCCTATTTTGGCATCTGGTACTATGCCTACCACAGGTCCATTCATGCAGAACTTGACCTCCCAACAGATGGTGATTTCTGTAGTTACTTCAGTCCCGGTGCAACCCACCGCTCCTAATCCTGTTGTTTCCTTAGTCCACATAACCAGTCCAGTTCAACCGACGAGCTCAAGTCATGTCATTGTCAGTTCTTTGATCCATCCAGTAAGTGGATAGGCTATCCCACCGACTGGGGGGCAGAGTTCGAAAGTCTCTATTATGTCTGGCACAACCAATGTGAGTGTCTCACAACCCCACATGATTGGGATGAACCAACCCTCTTCGGGTGCCATTTCCAATCTTGTTCGTCCTGTTGGATCAGGTAATGTCTATTACCAATAGTCCAATGTTGATCCATCTAGGTCAAGACATGCCCAGTATCAACATCCCAATGTTGGTCCATCTGGGTCAAGTCACATCCAGTACTACCAGCCCCATATGGATCAAGGTTAGTACCAACCTCCTTATGTTCCATATGGTTCACAAGAAATGGCTAATACATCATACATCCTTCATCCTAGACCTTATGTCCAGTCTCGTCCATCCTTTGCGCCCAGTGGGTATAACCAGATCCAGTTCAGGAGCTTTCAAGCTATCATTCCAAGAACTGTTCAAGTACCTTTACAACAGTAAAGACAACTCCCACAACAGTAAGGGAAACCTATGTTGTAGCAAGGACCATCCATATAGTAGAAAGGCCAACGCACATTGTAGTAAGGGCCATCGGTGCAGCAATAAGGCCAGATGGTGTCGCAGCAAGGACAACTGCAACAACTACAGGGGCAACCCTCGCAAAATTTGCAACAAACCATGCACCCGCAAATGCAGTATGCACCGCAATCCTCCTAGCCTATGCCTTCACAAGGTTAACCTCTACAGCCACAAGGACAGCCTTTATAGCCACAAGGTCAACCCAGGCAACAAAAATCCTTATACTCATAGCAACAGGGTCAACCCTTGCAAGGGAAAGGTCAGGGTCAAGTCCTGCAACAGCAGGTGTAGAGTGCTTATGTCCAAGGGAAACAAGTTTAGCCTCCTTTTGTCCGACGAAAACAATTCAAAAATCCTTATGTCCAAGGACAACAAGTGCACAATCCTTACGTCCAAGGGAAGTAGGTTCAAAACTCATTTGTCTAGGGGCAACAAGTCCAAAACCCTTATGCTTAGGGACATCAGGTGCAAAATCCATACATCCAAGATCAAAAAGCTCAACAACCTTTTAACCATTATGTTTCTTATCGACAACCTGTGGCCGGACAATTTCAAGGCTTTAAATGTTAGGGTCCCACCCTAACCCCCTTATTTATGTCATGGGATCACGTCATAGTCAAGAGTCAATAAAGCCCATATTAATAATTGTAAGTGGTTAACCCGCAGTTAATGACGGGACCACAGTTAGTGGTAAATGGGCGGTAGTATTAGATAGATGGTATTAATAAAATCCACGATATTGGCTCGTGGTATTGCATGTATGAGTCATATATAAAGGATAGAGACTCCCTGCGAGGAGTATTGTGTCTTGTGTTGTAATCGAGCTCTGCTCTATTGGAGGTTGCCCCCTCGAAGAGGCCTGTGAACATTTCTCTCTGGATAATAAAATCATTGCTATTCTGTGCTCTGGGTATATTTTCTTTGCATATTTTGTGTTCTCAGTATTTTTCTTCGCAATTTCTATGTTTGGGTATCGCTTTGCAGGTTAAGAAGCATAACAAGTGGTATCAGAGCACTTTCCAGGGCTCGGTGGGATCTCCAAATTTTAGCAAAAATTTTTTTAGGCTAGAGACGTGTTCCGGCGTCTTTAAACCACGGGATCTGTCGTTAAGCGCATAAACCTGCGGATTTGGGGAGGCATGCACGCAGGAAATACAAGAGGTGGTCACGTCTGTTGGACTCCCTTGTAACCCCTGTGGGTACCCCTTCGAGTAGTAGCGCATTAGACAGAACCGCGCACGGACTGTCTTCCACGTACCCTCTGGGTATATAGGAAGCCCCCTAGCTCCCGTGAAACCTCGCCATAGATAAAACTTCGGCCGTCTTGTTGCTACAGTACACCGAGAACAGCACTCGGAGAGATTACTCGCCCGTACGATAGGGTAGTCGGGTTGTACGGCTAAGGGTACGGTCGATCCTCCTTAGTTAGAGCCCTGAAACATTGGGCCGAGTACTACTGTCAGACCCTTATGTATATTGCGATCTATAGCACCTGACACTCCCCAAGACCATAGTTCCCTTTTCTATTGGGGGATCACACATCATCTATTCCAGTTCAGGGGCGGCAGTTGTTCCACCATTCAAATCTCTCAGATCCACCAGATCGGATATTTCAGATCAGCAGCAGCAGTGTTCCACCATTTAGATATCTCAGATCCATCAGATCGGAGTAGTTGCGAAGGGTTCCTATACCTGCATATGATTTTCGCAGGACTTTTGGTGGCATTGACATTTTGAGGATTTGGCGACTGCAGTATTGATCAGAAAGGAGTAAAACTCCATTAGGAGTTTTCCAAAAAAACAAAAAAAAAAGAGTCTGAGATCTTCCGGGGCGCTTATTGGTGACCTAGCCCATCAGAATTAGGACGACGAGCTGAGCAAGGTGGTACCATTCAATTCTTAGTAAAAAAAAATTCAGCGGTCCCAAATTTTCGTCAGACAGGTGTATGGTAGAAACTCACGCTCAAGCAATGGCCACTGAAAGGATAGAAAAAATAGAAGAAGAGGTGCACTCCCTCAGCTCTACGGTGGCACGGATCAAAACTCATCTTAAAGGATTAGATGGCCTACTAACGGACAAGGGCAAGATGCCAGCCCGTGAGGAGGAGTATAAGGGTCATGAATACCATGAAGGGGAGTCTAGCCACTCTCCTCACGTCTGGCACACCCATCCACCACCCAATCAGAGACCTCCCAAGTTGGATATGAATAAATTTGACGGTTCTCACACGTCCGCATGGCTAGCACAAATGGAGCAGTATTTTCAATTGAATCATATCATAGATGAGGGGACTAAGCTTATGGTGGGCACCATGTACTTGGACAGTGAACGATGGGAATGGAAGGAATGGTATCAACGATGCAATGGACAATTTCGGAATTGGGGCCAATTTACCAAAGCTCTTAGAAATCGCTTTGAACAGGAAGACTCTTTTTTGGGGTGTCTCACTAAGCTCTGACAGACGGGTACAGTGGATGAATATATTACCGCTTTTGAAGCCTTAGCCTTCCGCACTCAGGGTCTCACAGATGAATTCTACATGGAATGCTTTATCAGCGGTCTTAAAGAAGCCATCAAAGCTCAGGTTCTACTCCACCACCCCCCCACATGGAACGAGGCTTGCCAGGTAGCCCGTAAGGCGGAACGGGCATTAACAGCTCAATCCAGCCGCCTCAACTTTCCCGCTAAAGGTCGTCCCTCACAGGCTCCCAATATGACCCAAACACTTAAGATTCAAAAGGTGTCACCTGCAGAAATGGCCGAAAGAAGGAAGCAAGGACTATGTTACTACTTTGATGAAAAATACTCCCCAGGTCATAAATGCAAAGAGCACAAATCTTTTCAAATCGATGCCACTGAATACAGCTCCACCGAGGAAGATCCACCACTTGAGGAACCAGAGGCGACCGAAGAAGATAACCAACAAGAGATGGTATCTGATGAACCTATGATTTCGCTGCATGCATTGGCTGGAATCTCTTCACCTCAAACTCTCAAAATCAGGGGTTTTCTTAAACATCGGCCAGTAATAGTTTTGATTGATAGTGGAAGTACCCATAATTTCATCCACCAAAAGATCGCTGAAGCAGCGCATTGTTATGTCCGAGCAGTTTCTAACTTCTAAGTCCAGATTGCAGATGGAGGCACAATGAAATGTGAAGGTCGCTGTGAAAATGTCAAAATTCAAATGGGGGATTATCAATTTAAAACCCACATGTTTGCAATACACATGGGGGGCTGCGACATTGTCCTAGGTGCGGAATGGCTCCGCACTCTTGGGCCAATCACAATGGATTTCCAAGAGTTATATATGAGTTTTAAGCAGAACGACTACACACATACCCTCCGTGGGCTACAAGCAGGAGCCCCTTCTATCATAAGCTCGCATCGTATGGAAAAATTGTTAAAAAAGGGCCATCATGGAGTAGTAGCTCAATTTAATGCCATCCAGGTAGTAGAGACCATGTCTTCGCCAATTAATCCTGAGATGCAACAGATTTTGAATAAACATCGGACGGTCTTTGACAAACCTCATGAACTTCCACCCTCGCGAGGGGAACATGATCATAGCATCACATTGGTCCCAGGGGCCCAACCCCCAAATGTGCGGCCATACAGACATCCGTTCACCCAAAAGAATGAAATAGAAAAAATCATCAAGGAATTGTTGGAAGCAGGTGTCATTCGTCCTAGTATTAGTCCTTACTCATCTCTAGTCGTCATGGTCCTCAAGAAAGATGGGGAGTGGCGGATGTGTCCAGACTTCAGGGCCCTCAATAAGTTAACAGTCAAAGATAAATTTCCCATCCCAGTGGTTGACGATTTGCTGGACGAACTCAATGGGGCTCAATTCTTCACTAAATTGGATCTTCGCTCAGGCTACCACCAAATTCGCATGAAGGAAGTTGACATTCCCAAGACAGCTTTCAGAACTCATGAAGGCCATTATGAGTTCTTGGTCATGCCATTTGGTCTCTGTAATGCCCCCTCCACTTTTCAGAGCCTTATGAATCACCTCCTCAGACCATATCTCAGAAAATTTGTCCTGGTCTTCTTCGATGACATCCTCATCTATAGTGGCACTTGGGTGGCACATCTTAAGCATGTAGATATCCTCTTGCAACTGCTCAGCAAGCATAAATTATTTGTCAAAATGTCTAAGTGTGCGTTTGGCATGGAAGAAGTTGAGTATTTAGGCCACATTGTGGGCCGTGAAGGTGTCAAGATTGATCCCAAAAAGATCCAGGCAATGCAAGAATGGCCTCAACCTAAGACCTTGAAAAGCTTGAGAGGATTTTTGGGTCTCACAGGCTATTATCGTAAATTTGTCCACAACTATGGCCGCATAGCGAAGCCCCTGACGCAACTTCTCAAGAAAAATTCCTTCTTCTGGAACGACGAGGCACAACAGGAATTTAACGCTCTCAAAACCGCCATGTGTTCCACTCCGGTCTTAGCACTACTGGACTTCACCAAAACATTTGTCATCGAATCTGATGCTTCAGGAACAGGTATTGGAGCAGTCTTAATGCAGGAAGGGCGACCATTGGCCTTCACCAGCCAACAACTAAGTGGGAAGAACTTGGGCCAATCTACCTATGAGAAGGAAATGATGGCCATCTTACATGCAGTGGAGACCTGGTGACCTTACTTGTTGGGGCGACGTTTCCAAATCCGCACAGATCATCACAGTCTCAAATATTTTTTGGAGCAACGCCTATCTTCCCCCAACAAAATAAATGGTTAGCCAAAATGCTGGGTTATGATTATGAGATCATTTACAAGAAAGGGAAAGACAACAAGGTAGCAGATGCATTGTCACGCCAATTTGAGGAGGAAAGTACTCTACTCGCAATATCCCTCCCCATTCCAGACTGGATTGAAGAGGCTCGCAGGGAATGGTTTTCGCATCCTGAGCTCTCCCAAGTCATTTCTCAATTACAGGCAGATCCTAATTCCAGCAAGGGCTACTCGTGGCAGAATGATATTCTTCGCTACAAGGACAGAGTCGTCATATCACCAACCTCCACCCTCAAAAGTCGCATTTTGGCAGAATTGCACTCCTCCCCCATTGCAGGACATTCGGGCTTTCAGAAGACATACGCTCGCACCAGACGATCATTTTTTTCGACCGGCATGAAACAGGACATCCTTACTTTTGTAGCAGAATGTGACGTGTGTCAACGCCACAAGGGGGAAACTGTCAACACACCGGGCACATTACAACCATTGCCCATTCCGGTGTCAATTTGGATGGAGGTCTCCATGGATTTCATTACAGGTCTTCCAAAGTCCGGGAACAAATCAGTCATCATGGTGGTCGTGGACCGACTATCGAAGTATGCTCATTTCTGTGCTCTACCCCAACCATTCACCCCTACTTTGGTTGCTCAAACTTTCATGGATCAAATCTTCAAATTGCATGGCATGCCCACTTCGATTGTGTTCGACCGTGACCCAATCTTCACCAGTAATTTTTGGTAGGAGCTCTTCAGAATACAAGGCACTCAACTCAAACTCAATACTTCATATCATCCGCAAACAGATGGTCAAACAGAAGCAGTCAACAAATGTCTAGAAACCTACCTTAGGTGTTTCACTTCAGAAAAACAACACCTTTGGGCACAGTGGCTACCTCTGGCGGAATGGTGGTATAACACCAACTATCATGCTACCACCAAAATGACTCCCTATGAAGCAGTCTATGGACAACTTCCGCCGTCCCCTACTTCTTACCTCACGGGGTGCTCTAAAGTACAAGCAGTGGATCAACTCTTACAACACCGTGCGACCATGCTGGCCCACTTGCGCGAGAATCTTCATCAAGCTCAGAACCGTATGAAGCAACAGGCTGACCAACATCGCTCAGAGCACCAATTTCAAGAAGGGGATCAGGTCTTTTTGAAGCTGCAACCATATAAGCAAACCTCACTCAAAGACAAGGGCTGTCAAAAGCTCTCTCCAAAGTTCTACGGACCATATCAAGTACTTCAGTGCATTCGAGAAGTGGCTTACAAGCTGGCTTTGCCACCTACAGCAAAAATCCATCCAGTTTTCCATGTATCGTGCCTCAAGAAAGTGATTGGGAACAATTGCTGAGTTCAAACCAGTCTACCCGAATTGGATGAAGAAGGATCAATCTGGCTTCAACCTGAACAGGTTCTAGACACACGAGACAAGCACCTGCGTGGCCACGTGATCAAGGAGGTCCTAGTCAAATGGAAAGACACCTCGCCGGAAGATGCAACTTGGGAACCAGCCGCTATTCTTCAGCAGTTTCCGCAGCTTCAGCCTTGAGGACAAGGCTAGTCTTAAGGGGGAGGGCATGTTAGGGTCCCACCCTAACCCCCTTATTTATGTCATGGGATCACGTCATAGTCAAGAGTCAATAAAGCCCATATTAATAATTGTAAGTCGTTAACCCGCAGTTAATGACGGGACCACAGTTAGTGGTAAATGGGCGGTAGTATTAGATAGATGGTATTAATAAAATCCACGATATTGGCTCGTGGTATTGCATGTATGAGTCATATATAAAGGATAGAGACTCCCTGCGAGGAGTATTGTGTCTTGTGTTGTAATCGAGCTCTGCTCTATTGGAGGTTGCCCCCTCGAAGAGGCTTGTGAACATTTCTCTCTGGATAATAAAATCATTGCTATTCTGTGCTCTGGGTATATTTTCTTCGCATATTTTGTGTTCTCGGTATTTTTCTTCGCAATTTCTATGTTTGGGTATCGCTTTGCAGGTTAAGAAGCATAACATTAAAGGTCAGAATCCTCCCTACAGGCAAGGAAACCTATAATGGGGACAAAATCAAATGCCTTATGGACAAAATCCTCCACTCTGGGGACAAAATCCTTACCAACAGGGTTGGCTCTCATTAGTTGGGCCCCCTTATCAACCTCCAATGCCTTTCAATACTTAATTGACATTCTTGGCTACATTGGAATTGCCAGATGTGTCTAGATTCACGAATGACTTGATTCTTCATTCACCATACTAGCCTCCCTGCCATCCAAGATTCTGAACGATTGTCTGAAGTTGGAAGGAAAAATGAAAGAGGATCCCCAAGCCCACATGATGACATATCACCTCTGGTGCTCCACGAATTCATATGTTGATGATTCTTCTCGTCTTCGACTTTTCCAACAAACTCTTACAGGGGCTGTAACCAACTGGTGTATCGAGTTACCTCGGAATGCTTATCATGACATTAACACTCTCTCCATGGCCTTTCTCATGCATTTCCAGATGTCGGTTCGCTATGAAATGACACCCATCTGTTAATGTCACTCAAGCAAGACACTACGGCTCACATCTTTGATCACATCCATGAATGGAGACATAAGCATTGTCAGATTAATTTTGAAGTTTATGATCAATTATTGACCGAGTGGTTCACCAAGTCATTTGCCACAACAATTGTTGAGGACATTGCTATGGGTGGATGCGTCACTGAGGAACAAGCCATCGCGTGTGCCTAGTACCTAGGCCTTGTATATTCACAGTATGACACATTATATGATGTGTTACCCGATGTGCCCAGACTAGAGTCTAATATGATGACATCTAAGTCTCCGGCAACCCCTCCTGTTGATGGAGTAATTGGTTCAGTGACTCAGACCCTTGCAAAATCTTCTTCCAAACAGAAGTCGGTCTCTAATAGTCCTCCCAATGATTTTTCTCGCAATGCATCTGGCCCTGGTAAAACCTAAGAGGTCCACATGGTCCAGTCTACCGCAGCAGATATAGAAGAAACGAAAAGGCAAGGGTAAAGTTGATGCCCCAAAAAAGGGTCCTCCTAAATCATCTACTGGTGATGTTTCCTAATGGAGACCTAAGTATCCATGCCTCATCTGTGAGGAGGATCAGTATACAGAGGATTGTCCCAGTTGTCCTAAAAGAGCCCTTTCCATCCCATTAGACTCAAATGGTAGACCAACCTCAGTCATCCGCTTCCTCAGGTTCACAAGTGTTCATGATGAGTACCCTGATCAATGTGGATACCATGTGAAAAGATTATAAAACTCCTCCCATCAGTAGCGAAAGAGGAAGATGGTACCCCTTCTTCTTCTACCCCATCTAGTTGTGGTCATCTCCATATAGAGTGACCTAATCCTGATTCAGCCATTTGACCACCTTCTCGAGGTGTGCTTCGAAAGTCCACGTACAATCCCAATGCTCGAGCCACTCAACATTATAACATTGTTGAATATTTGGCTCAAGCACCATCAATTATCTCTCCTCTCGAGGTCCTTCAAAGCTTCCCTTCTCAACAAAAATCGTTACTGTCAGCTATTGGGGGTATTGATCCAGCTGACTCTAATCTCATTTGTTTTGACCTGGAAAACCACATTTTGCATTTACCTCATCGAATTTCCTTTCTTATTCAAGTAATCATAAATGATAAAACCATTCATAGGACCATCATTGATGAAGGTGCTTTTACTTGCATCATGTTTGTTGCTTATTGGAAGGAAACTAGCTCTCCTACTCTGAACTAGTGCCCTAACACTCTCGAAGCGTTTGATGGGCGTGATTCACGACCATTCGGTGTCCTTCCCAAACTTTCCATTATGTTGGAGGGAAATATGGTACATGTCAAAATAGAGTTCATTGACGCTAATCTCAACTACAATCCTCTTCTCAGACAGAGTTGGACCCATGCCATGCATGTTGTAGCCTCCTCCCTTTTTCATGTGATTCATTTTCCCCATCAAGGGAAGATAGTCACAGTAGACCAATTGTCCTTCTTTGCCTCTTCCTCCTCAAATGGAAATGTTTCATTTGTCAAGCACATCGGTGCTCCTTATGAGAGTGTGGGTGCAGGAATTTTCAAAGATCATGCCTTGATGGGCATATTTCCACTCCCACCTCCTCATGTTGCCTCTGTCAACATGATTTTGGCCAAGTCTAATCCTTGGGCCATTCCTTCGCTGGATCTTGTTGATACATGGGGCGAGGTTATGCCATTAACTCTCGCCAAAATTGATTACGTGGAAATTGTTTCGACTTCACCTTTGGTATCCTCTAATCATCATATTTCAAGTTCATCTCTTGATGTGTCTTCTCATTCCCCATGGCTTGGTTCTGGCCTGATGGTCATGTCTATGTGTCTTGAGACATTCTCTTCTCCACTACCTATTGACATATCAGTTTCTCCTAACATTGTACAGATCATTCAGCTAAGAGCACCTTTATCCCTTTATAGATTCAGGTATTTCCCCCTCCACGATTTTTTACTAATTGCCCATTATTGCAATGGGGTTGCCATCTTACGACTCGTAAACCTCCCTCACCTAGGGGCCATGGGGGCACAACCTTATATGAGTTCTGCTCTATAATTTGTCTGAGTCGATGCTTACTCATCATGTCAATGGTAAAACTCTGGTTTTCATCTATGTTGATTGATTACCAGAGTCCCAGCATGGACTCTCTCAAAAAATACTATGCTTAGGTCATCTTCTGTGGTTACTTTTGTACAATATTATGCTATTCATTTCTGTATAGTGTGGTTTGGTGTGTTATTTTGCAAGAAGCTTTCATACTTATTATGTTTTTCCTGCTTTGAAGATGTCAATGTCTCCTCACATCAGTTTCATTGATGGTGCTTGCGATAGTACCCAGAATCTATCATCTGTGGAATGGGCCATTTATGACCCCCATGGTGAGTTGATTGATCTTCAAGGTATATGTCTAGGTCGAACAACTAATAACATCATTGAGTATAACGCAGTTATCAAGTTATTGTCAGAAGCTATCGCTCTTGGCATCCAAAAATTGGTTGTCAACCTTGATTCACAGTTTGTCGTCCTTCAACTCAACGCACAATATTCCATTAGAAACCCTCTGATATTGAGAATGTATATACGTATTCATCTACTAGAGAGAAAATTTGATTACATTACATATCATCATGTTCCTAGACACATGAATACATTAAGAAATGCATTAGCTAATTCTGTATTGGATAGACATTTGCGAAACATGTAAAATCTCAAAAAACAAAAACATTTGTACCATAGTAAGCAAGGAAGTACAAAATATATATGTGTGTGTGTGTGTGTGTGTGTGTGTCAGTAATGTTTTTCATACATCAAAACCTCAAAAAATAATATGTGTGTTTAGAATACATCGATGGCGCAGGCCTAAAAAATGTGGAATGCTAGACATATGCACTAAACAACATGATTCTCATGATAGCATGTAACTACTCAGACTACATGAGTTAGCAGTTGGCGGATTCGATTTGTCACCCCCATTGTATGCCTCTGGTACTGGTGTGAGACATCACCCATGCGGGCATACTTTGGGATCCCATGGGTCAAAACCTCGAGATTCCATGCAATATCCTCCTTGTTGTCACTTCCCTCCTCATAAAGAGTGACATCAAATTGCTGAGCAATGCGCCTGGTGGTTGATGACATTCCCGCAGGGCATTTTGGTACAACATCTGCATTCATAAAATTAAAATTTCATGAAAAAATACATCTCAAAAACAATTAAAAACATCAAAAAAAATATAGTTTTTTTTTTTTACCTCCATCATCAAAATCCTCCCCATCTGGGAGCGGCATATCTAGATCTTTGAGGAAGTCGGTACCGATGTAAGGGCAATCCTCCACTACGATCAACTGTCATTGTAGCCACGAGAAAAAGGCAAGCTTATAGGACAACTTTTTGCCCGCAGTAACCATGGATACCAACTCACTCCAATGGACCATCCGTGGGTCTCGTGGCATCGGCAGTTACACCCAAGTCAGCTAGTATTGGAACATCGGAATCTGTTATGGAAAAATTAGGGCACAAATGGGTAAAAAGATCTTCACGCAAAGGTAAAATGGTAAATGGTAAAAAATAATTAATTTTGCCCCATTTTATCCATTTTATTCATTTTTTCATGAGATATTAGGGTTTTTGAGTATTTTTTGACCTATTTTGCCTCAAAACTGGATAATGCATTTACCTTTTTGTGCAATGACAAGTGATGGATTGTCGATGATGGTGCTAGAGTCGCAATTTAGCTCTTTTCTCAACTTGTAAAACTGAAATGAAAAGATCGCCGAGTGTTTTTCCTTTTTTGACTCGTAAAATAGAATAAAATGGGGGGTCTGATTTCAAGCTCTTTTTTGACTCTTTAAACATGAAAATATTACCGAGCTCTTGTCATTTTGAATTCGTTAAAGGCTCTGAAACATTCTTCACCTAGTATATGTTTACCCCTTTTTTGGGCTGGGTTGCACTATTCACGAAAAAGGTACTCCTTGACTGAAATGGTCAAGCGGTTCTCTCAAGTATTGTTTTCTACCTTTTCAAGCTCGAGAGACATAAATGTCCAAAAAGGGACCATGTGGAGTTTTCTTTTCCATGTGTTTTTCAAACTCTCTAAACATGAAAAAGATACCAAGATACCCCCTTGTCAGACTCGTTAAAACATTAAACGACATTGGATTCCTTGACATGACGAACATGAGCTTCTCCTTCCTAGTGCTCATTAAACTTACTAGGTTGGATTCATCTGAAGGATGAACTTACAAGGAAACCATATGCTATCCCCTTCAAGCTTGTGATAAAAAATAATTGGGGTACCTTCCAGAAATGGTGGGGGAAAATTTGGAAATTCTATCAGTCATGTCGGTAGCTCACTCTTGAACATGACACTTTCTGCTTCGTGTCAGGTTGGGATATCCTCCTTTTCATTTGAATTTCGTGGGTTGGGCCGCTAATTTTTTCCTTCCATTTGATCTCTTCCATGTCATCATGACTACCGATCCTATGGATCCAATAACTACCAAACTCCGGAATCGTGTCGTCGATATGTTCAAGGGTTAGTCCCTTTGTAGTTATAGTTGCGCATGATTCTTTGTATCATCTGAAATCATTTGGATCCCTTTGTCTTATGTCAATGATGTGGGATACATCATTGCCCTCCTTCGACACGGTCGCTTCCTGTCAACTTCAACTCATTATCCGGGAAGTTCACTGAGAGACTCCCTTCCAGTACCTTAGAGCTTGCATCCCCTAATGGAAAGTTCTTCACACTTGATGACAAATTCACATTATTGACTTTCGATCTTGTGATTTCATGAGTGTTCAACATCAGTTCCTTTATTCACATTCCTTGAACTATGCAGCAAGTACCTTGAGAGCCATTGTCATTATTGGTGGTTTCTCTTGCGCTTGTTAATAGTTCACATCATTAACCAGTAATCAAGCGACTTCCCATCATGTTCGACTTCAACACATTCATTCACATGTTAGAATTTGTACGTCGATCGAGTCGTTTGGAGCCCAATACCCTGGGCTAAGATTACACAAGTCCATGTTGCGAGGTGATGTGACATGGTCATGTTTATATACATGTATCATTCATATGGATGGTTGTGACCATACCATGAGTCATTATATGTGATCCTTCTCATTATTAGATGGCTGTGACCATATATTGGTTTCGTTATGATCCTTTCTAATGGATGGTTGCACCCATGCCTTGGATCCATTCACATGATTTTTCTCTGGATTGTTGCATCCATACCATGATTCATGTATCATTATTGAGAGTTTTTAGTGATGTATATGTATCTATGCTTGCATGCAGTTTTTCTGACGAGATACTCTCATTCCCTGCTTCCACTTGTAAAGCATTTCACCCCTCACTCTAGCTCGGCCTTCATGCTTTAGGGGGCATCTGTTACAAAACATTTTGTCACTATCCCTATATTGCCCATCTATGATCTTGGAGGACCTCTACGGTGTACTCGACATGCTTTCCCATCATGAAGAAAGTACCACTATGTCCCTCTTCATGAGCAGAATAATTCCCCTTTGCATAATTTCCCAAGAATCTTCCTTCTATCCCAGTTTACAAAACCGACACCACTGACAAATTTTTTCCACGATCCGAATTACAGAGGTTAAAACTAGCCCTCGTGCCAATCGAAGTGACTTAGCCCTTTTCCAGTTCCATTGATCCTCTTTTGGAAGGTTTTTTAAATAAGGAGTCGAAGCTTCCATGTCTAAAAGCTTTGTAACGGAAGTCTGGTAGATGGTTCAGTCGGTTAGAGCCAAAGAAATAAGTTTGGGCTCCTTTCCCCTATTAGAATGGAATAACCTGAAGAGATAAGACCTAATCCCATGATGAAAGGAATCCATCCAGGCTATAAAAACCTCTCTTTTTCCTAAGAAAAAGTTGGTTGGAGTTTTGGATCAAGTTTGAATAACCAATAAGTCATCTATAGCTTGTAGTTTCTAGTGTACATCTGAGGGAGAATAGTGTGATTTTGGTTTGGTTTGAGACCAGAGAGAAAGAGGCCTTAAAACTTCCATTGTTGGGTCTATCCATGAAGTGCTAGCAGAAGTGTGGGAACCTGGATAAGTCGGAGGACACCAACAACGTCAAGGCATCGACTGTAATCTCTTTTTTATTTATAGAAATGAAACTATTGATTGATTTCCTACATGAAGTGTCATTTTACATATCTATGGCTTAATGTTCCTTTACCTATTAAGTAGGTTGAATACAATATTATATGATATCAGGTTTGTTGTTGTTGTTCTTTGCTTGTTTCAGGTATTCGAAGGAAGGAAATGGAAGATAGATGGAGTGAGGAAGCAAGATCATCACCAAGCAGAATGGCGTTCTAAGAGGTAGTCCCTCTTAACTGATTCTAGCTTAAGGAGATTTTCCATAGATTGTTTGTTTGTGGCTAGAACCACTCTCTCGCGCTAGAGGAATTGTTTGTGTCTGCACTAAGAATTTACCTGCACCACAGGCCCATTCTCCTATCCCTTCAAATTTTCAAGACATAGACATTCACTTCATATAATGCAATCACTACCCAACTCTATGATCTCTTCCCTCCAAATCCTCACTCCCTTGCCTCATTGTCCCCTAGTCAAACCATTTATTTCAACATCATTTTTAATCACCTTTCAAGAAATTCATCCACCAGACCACTAAAAATGATCATCCAAGGTACTACTAGGACAGGTAAGTCTTACCTAATTTGTTTCCTCAAGCATACATTTCTTACCAACTCTACCAATAGAGAAATCCCTCTACTCTTGCTTGCTCCAACAAGTTTTTCAACCTTCAAAATAAATGCACTAACAATACACTTTGGCCATTGAATTCCTATATCCTCCATGCACCCTTTAGAAGGTGAGTCCCTTGTAAATATCCAAGAATAACTTCAACATGCCAAATACATTCTCATTGATGAAACGATCTTCATTAGTCCTAAAATGCTTTCTCAAATTGATGAAAGATTAGAAGATTTTCCCTCCAATTGAAACACCAAATTTGATGGTCGATCTATATTCCTTATAGTTGACCTTAAATAATTACCACTGGTAAAAGATACACCAATGTATGTGGGCACATCCCATGGGAATGCACTTTGGTAGAGCTTTGATACAATTGTCACACTCTCAACTGTCTTCTGCGAACAAGGAGACATACCTAAGAAGATCGCATTTCGTCATATCCTCTCCAACCTTCGAAATGAAACCCATGCAATGGATGATTGGAAACTTCTCATGACATGTAAAAAATCCCTTCTTCAATATGACGAGCAACAAACATTTCAAAATTCAATGCACCTTTATGCAACAAATCAGTCTGTTGCACTGCAAAATAAATATTACGTCCCTATAACACAATTGTAGCCCTTATTGTTATTGTTGTGCCCATGTAGTCCCCATATTGTGATTATTGTACCCCACAGAATTCCACTATTGTTATTATTGTTCCCTTACATTATTATTTTTATGTAGGCTCTCATTATATTATGACCCCTTAGACTCCCATATACAAAAATAAGGGTTTTTCATTTGAATCATCCAATAATTGTTCATTTATGTGATGTAAAGGAGGTTTCCCCCTCGAAGAGGCTATTTTTCAAGTTGTTTATCTATATTTTCTTCTTTTTTATGAGTTGGTTGCATAACAACAAAAAAACAGTTAAAGACTTGAATATGTCAGTCACACGTTGGTATGTCGAGCAGAAAAAATAACATCCTTCCATTACTTGAGAGGATGAACAACTTGATAGAAAAGTGCTAATATGCATTGGACAACAAGTCATACTAGCAATCAACTTATCGGTTGAATCATACCTTGTTACTGGAACACTTGATAAAGTTGTTGCTATTTCCAAGCCTCCCTAATTGCCATCATTTATTGTTGTTGACTTCATTAACTATAAAGGTCCACAATGGGATGATTCAAATCCCTATCGTACACAAATCCCCTTCACATGGCATGGGGATTGACAATTTATAACTCACAAGGTATGACTTTGCAGAAGACATCAATCAACATTGGAAACATAGACCGCCAAGATGTAACCTTCACAGCCATATCTAGAGCTAGATCATTGTGTGATATTTCCATTTCTCCATATTTTTCCCTCTCTCGGTACTCACTGATGCAAGAAAATCCTTATGTGAAACTTAGGCAACACAAGAAAGCATACCTGGCATCTAAGTTTATCCAACAAACTTTATGAATACTTTCCTATATAGATAAATCAACTTCCTTGGCATTGCACTTCAAAAATATTTCATGTACCCTATCATTCAAATATATTTGAATGTCTACACTTATTGATCTACAATTTCTTCCGTGTATATTTTATATTAGTTAGGTACTATTACTTTGCTTCCATGTTTTCCATTTTAGTTAATAAAATTCTAAATCTTTGGTTAGACATTTTACAAAAATAAAATAAATGGACATGCAACATATCTCTATGCGGTATAGATTTTTAAACGAAATACATCAAGAAGCGACTTCCCTTATGGATACACAAACAAGATTCTTATGTTCTCATATTACACCTCTATATTACATGCATCCAACTCTCCAACTACTTACACGAATTAAAACTTTCAACAGTTTCCTCATCTATACGCATGAAAGAGATACAATTAGACAAATTCGAGCAGATTGGGAAATATGCCTCACAATTTTCCAAAATTATCTTCCACATGCTATTGTAAATGCCACTCATCGATATGTATTTATTATTGACTTGTACCTCTTGAGTTTCATCTACATACTCTACATTCCATTATCTCCCTCAACTTGCTTTTTATAACTTTCTATATATAGTTTGTTGTTTCCATCATTTTTGCACTCTCAAACAATGGCTACTCGAATATTGTACCTTTCTGATATGGAAGGATGTAAATAGATTAAAATAAATGGCATGATGTTGCATATTCAAATAATGTATAATATTGATGGTTTTGTTTCCCAAAATATCAATGTAGCATTTTCAATATTATATTTAAACATATTACAAGACAACTATTCGAACTTTGATTTTTTTTATGTTTTTCCTTCAAATTTTGACCTATATATTTGTCTACTACTCATATGCCAGCAGATTTATTATTCAAATGGTAATACCAAAGAAGCCTAATCGTTTGCACAATGTTTTTAAGTTATGTGATCTTTAGAGATTGCACCTTTTTTCTAATTTGAGAGTTATTGGTATTTTTCCTCCAAACATGAAATAGATTTTTCGTGAACAATTCTCTATTTACTTTACGAATGGACAGATAAGCCAATAATGCAATGGAATCAGACAAAGTTCTTTTCTTCTCATTTTTCACTCTCTAACTTGTTAGGTCCAATGTTTTAAAATCAATAACATATCCTCTCCAATTCATGTCATGACATTTGTGTGCATCTCATAACTCCTTTGTTGTACCAAATAATCATTTTTACATTTTCTGACATGCCCATTAACATAGTAATTGACTTTACTATGTAATTTAGAAAAAATTATGTTTCCTTGTTAAATATTCAACCATTTTATTTAAATAAAATATCAAATATAAATTTACAATTTATATAAAAATAAACCAACTTACAACTATTTCCAATTTAGCTATCCTATTTATATACTTTGCCCAATTTTCAAACAATTATTGATTATTATACTTTAATTTTCTTACATATTGTCCCGTGATAAATTATTATATTTTTAACTTCTAATATTTTATAATGACAATTTGTTAATATTATTATATTTTTAACTTTTAAAATTTTAAAATGACAGTTTGTTAATAATATATACAGAATTTATAAAGAAATTGCAATTCCACGTAATAATGAAATCATTTTGGTTGAGGAGAAACCAAAAAGGCATATGGCGAAATCCTACCGACAAAAAAAGAAATTCATTGAAATGGCTGCAGACAAGGTTTGTTGCGATCTTGCGAGAACAACTTTTTATATCTATAATGGACCATGGAATAATTTTATAATCGCGTCGTCAATTCTGGGACGCGCGGAAAATAGATAATTTAATTGTCGTGCATGAATATTGAGAAGACAAAAGTGGGTTTTTAAAGCTAAATAGATTGTTCTATCACAGTCAACTTTTGGTGGGTTAATGAAATCTGTATTTAATGTTAAAATTTAATTATGTTAAATTAAATAATATTAAAAAATCAAATAATTTAAGATTTTAATATAATATAATTAAGTAATTTTGTTAAATGGGATTGCATGAATATTGAGAAGACAAAAGTGGGTTTTTAAAGCTAAATAGATTGTTCTATCACAGTCAACTTTTGGTGGGTTAATGAAATCTGTATTTAATGTTAAAATTTAATTATGTTCAATTAAATAATATTAAAAAATCAAATAATTTAAGATTTTAATATAATATAATTAAGTAATTTTGTCAAATAATTTAAGATTTTAATATAATATAATTAAGTAATTTTGTCAAATGGGATTATTTTAAGTGGTTAGTGGAAATGGGATTGTGTGGGGGTGGTTTTGTGATAGGATTATTATTTTATTTACCAAAACTTATATCACTACTAGTAATATGATGAACTATGATATTTATAACCCACGAACTATGATATTTATGGTTATATCAATTTTAAGCTTTATTAATTTTCAACTAAATATAGCAACCTCACTCTCTGCCTCACATTTTTTTCTTATTAGAAGTAAGATCAACATTTAATTTGTATTTTTAAATTAAGAATAAATTTACAGGCCCCAAAATTCTTACTATTTTTAAATGGTAAAAAGCAAAACAATTGAAAAACCCATACTTCAAATAAGAAAGGCAAACTGCCTCTAAAAATGGTAAAGGTGGTCGACTGGATTAAACTAATGCCTCTGGACAGAACTTTACGAATTCATTAATAAACAAGCAACATTGTACAGCAAAATCATGCTTAAATCCATGTACCCGAATCTCCTATACACCAAATAAAACATTAGGTATTTTAATGAATGATTCCGGGAGGACATTCAAAAGCCTGTGACTTTTTGCGGTTCTGAAAAAGGCATCCCCGACAGCAATTACAGAAACAAGAACAATAATTGAAGGGAAGTACCAAAGAAAAGCATTGTAGGCACGGTAGCGAAAATTGATAGATGACCAGATGAGGTGGATCTTTCCATTCATTATTGGAAGTTCAAGAATAATTGTATTAGACATGCAGATCATGCCAATTCAGTTTAGGACCCTTTCTTGTTAATTTTTCCTCCTCAGGACCCAGTGAGAGGATTCAGTAACGTAGATAAATATTAAGTATCATGTAAGTTGATGATTAGTTTACTGCTTTTTACATCATAGTTATTAGATGAGAATAAAATGATATCAAAATTGTTGAATTGAGGCTTCTGTGATCTATAGCATTTATTAAGTAGAGTTTCGGGGTAAATCACATGAAGAAAATCTTTGTCAATGAACCACACGAATTGGTTTGAAATGCGTCGATAAAATTTTTATTGATGTAATTTATGCAAAAACTCTACTTAATAAATGATATCAAAATATTTATACATCATAATTTTTAAATGAAAAAAAAATATTTAAATAAAATGATATCCACATCATAATGATTAGATGAGAAGAAAATGATATCTAAATAATGATATCCACATCATAATGGTTAGATGAGAATAAATAACATTTAAATAAATAAAATTATATCCACATCATAATGGTTAAATGAGAATAAAATGATATGCATTTAATAATAGTTAGATGAAAATAAAATGATATGTGCATCATAATGATTAAATGAGAATAAACTGATATTCAAATAAATAAAATAATATCCACATCATAATCGTTAGATGAAAATAAAATGATATCCACATCATGATTGTTGGATGAGAATAAAATAATGTGCAAAAAAGCAACCGTTTTTGACCTAAAGATCATGTCAAAGGACAGTTCTTTCTATTTTCTCTGGGGGACCAGTGAGAGAGAGGATTGAGTATGCTCCCCAAATATTAATAACTATGCAGATAAAATAATGATTCCTTCACTGCTTTATGAGATGAGAATAAAATAATGTGCAACTCACAAAATATAATTGTAAAATCAATAAATTAATCATTAACATACTTTAAGATGCTTCATATATACCAATTTAGTACATAGTAATTAATATGTGCCTATTCTCTCATCTGGCACGGAAGAATTGTGCGTTATGCAGAACTTTACATTAACTATGCTTACTTCCATTGGTGGAAAAGAATCACATCTGAATTGAGCAGCCCCTTTTCTGGCAGCCGCGTTCTTTTTCTTATTTTACTAGCAGGAATAACCGGATCCCATTGAAGGCTTCGATGGTTGTCGGTGTCAATTTAGACACAGCCCTCAGCTGCTTCAAATACGTGGTGAACTTTAAGCGCTCAGTAGTTCCCACTGTGTTAATGGACAACCATGTAACAACCACAGGGTGGTAAACTGAAGGTCTCTGAAGCAATGTCCATAAGAAAGGCACTTTCCTTGAGTATTTGTGCCTACGAGTCACTTGGAATATGAGGGTGTCTCAAGGTCGTAGTAAATTGGTTTTTTTTTTTCATACTTTGATTAATATTATTTGAAATTTTGTTGAGATTTATATTCATTGGTGGTATTACCTATTTTCTTGCTAAGTTTCTGACGTTAAAGGTTAAGCCCTTGGTTGGTCGTACGGAGTCCTTCGTAAAAGACCCTTCTTTCTTCATTAGGGAGCTCAAGGACATCAAGCTTGACCCTGGGGACATTCTTGTTAGTTTTGATGTTGTTTCCCTCTTCACTTGCATCCCTATTAGTGAGGCCATGGAGGTAATCAACCGCCTAACAGATCCTGACACTGCTAAGTTAGTTGAGATCTATCTCACTTCTACGTTTTTCTGTTTTGAGGGAGAGTTCTTTGAGCAAACCTGCGGGGTTGCTATGGGCTCACCCCTTTCCCCTGTCGTTGCTAATCTTTTCATGGAAGATTTTGAGTCCAAGGCTCTAAACTCTTCCCGGCTCTTGCCAAAGCTTTGGAGAAGATATGTGGACGACACCAATGTTATCTGGTCTCACGGCCAGAAAGAATTAGATCTCTTATTCAATCATCTCAATAATCAATCCTCTGCCATTAAGTTCACTATGGAGCAGGAGGTCGATGGTTGCCTTCCGTTCCTCGATATTCTCATTTCTAGGAACAGTGATGGATCCCTCGGCCACCAAGTTTTTCGGAAGAAAACGCATACTGAACAGTATCTTCATGCCAGTTTCCATCATTTCCCGGCTCAAAAGATGGGTGTTCTCAATACCCTTGCTACTCGGGCTCTAAGGATCTCAAATAAGAAGAGTTTTGAGAAAGAAAAATCCCATCTCCTTGATGTCTTTGTTGAGAATGGCTATAGTAGATTTATGGGTGAGAGGGCCTTCCTTAAAGCTTCCAAGAATTCGTTATCCCATCAAGCACCAAAGGAGCGAGTTCTAGGTGTCCATCTGCCATATGTTCAGGGGACCATTGATAAGATTGGTAGGATTCTCAGGACGCATAGCGTCCCTGTGACCTTTAGGCCCCTGAACACCATTCGCATGTCCCTCCGATTCGCGAAGGATCCCATCGACCCTAAAGACATGAAAGGGGTGTACTTGATCCCATGTTCCTATGGGACCCCCTACATTGGGGAAACTGGTCGCTCCATTAATCAAAGGATTAGTGAGCATGCAGCAGACCTTAGGCATAGGCGAACTAAGTCTTTCGCTTTAGCTGAGCATGCTGAGAAAACCAATCATCATGTTTGTATGGAGGAAGCTAGTGTTATTGCTAAGGTTTCGCACTTCCATCATCGGAAATTTAGGGAGGCGCTTGAGATTGAAAAGAGGTCGAATAATCTCAACAGAGATGATGGTTGGAAGATCAGTGGGTGTTGGGTCCCAGCACTCTCATCCTAGTCGTCCCTTTTTTTTTTTAATTTTTATTTTTATTTTTAATTTTTAATTTTTAATTTTTAATTTTTAATTTTTTTCCTTTATTTTATTTATTTATTTATTTTATTTTATTTTAGTTTATTTTATTTTTTATTTATTTATGTTTTATTTTTATTTTTATTTTATTTTATTTATTTATTTATTTTTCATAAGAATATTCCTGTTTTTAATTTCTCTAATTTAGCTTACCATACTACCATTTCAATTATTTAGTTTTAAAAAAAAAAAATTAATTTATTTTTAACTTATTATTTATATATTATTTTTAACTATCATTTCAATTATTTATTAATATTTTTATTATCATTAAATGATTTTTTACTAATTTTTCTATTATTTATTAATATTTTTAGCTAAATATTATTATTAAATTATTTCTATTAATTTATTTGTTGGTCCCCTAGGGTATTTTCCTTAAATATAATTTTTATTTATTTTTATTTATTTTTTATTTATTTATTTATTAACAAACTATTATCTTTAAATTATTTTATTTAATTTAGTTTATGGGATTGGTCCCCCTAAGAAATTTCTTTTCCTTAAATATAATTTTTTTAATTATTTATTTTAACTAACTAGTATCATGAATTAATTTTTTACTTAATATTTTAATTATTTATTTTAATTATTATTAAATGATTTAAGTTACTAATTTTTCTATTTTTAGCTAATTATTATTAAATTATTTCTATTAATTTATTTTTGGTCCCCATAGGGTATTTTCCTTTTATATATATATAGAGAGAGAGAGAGAGATATTTTAGCAGCTAACTCTTATCATGGATTATTAATATTTTAACAAACTATTATCTTTAAATTATTTTTAATTTAGTTTAAGGGATTGTTCCCCCTAGGAAATTTCTTTTCCTTAAATATAAATTTTTTTAATTATTTATTTTAACTAACTAGTATCATGAAATTAAAATTTTTTACTTAATATTTTAATTATTTATTAATATTTTTTATCATAATATTATATTTTTTGGTTCCCGAGGGTTCTTTTTCCCGTTTAATTATTAAAAAGGGTTTTGACCTAGGTACCTAGTCAAAAGTAGTTGTTGGTCTCCTTAGCCGGTTGAGGCTCTGCTCTGTCTATTTAACTTGCTAAGCTGGATCTGTTTCTTCAACTTGTCCTGACGATGAACCACACTGGTTGATTCAAAACGCGTCGACAAATAATGTTTTATGTGATCTTCGCGGAAAAATCTTTTATAAAATATAAATTTATTTTAAATTTTATCATTTAATATTATTTAAAAATTTAACTTAAAAATTAAAAACTTAACCAAACATATTTTAACTATTATAATTTAAAATATAAATAATTCTCTGCCTATTAACAATATTAAACACTTTCCCATAATCATTATATTAAAATAATTATTATAACCATGGTATTAAAATGATCAATCTTTCAAAAACAATAACATAAATATACAACTTTTAATTTTGAAGATCTATGGTTTTGCAGATGAACATTCATATGCCTAAGTTCGCACAT
This sequence comes from Pinus tabuliformis, assembly GCA_031772625.1. Taxonomy (NCBI): domain Eukaryota; kingdom Viridiplantae; phylum Streptophyta; class Pinopsida; order Pinales; family Pinaceae; genus Pinus; species Pinus tabuliformis. The sequence continues at coordinate 797,263,141 of CM062817.1, forward strand.
ATGTTCGTAAATACAAAAATTATATTAACACATCAATGCTTTAAGTTGTAACTGTAAAAGGGTTTACACATCAAGGCTATCACCACCATCCTGTCTGATCACAATTAAATACTCTATCATATACTATTAATAATTACCCCCTTTCATATTTTCTTGTCATTGGAATGCGTTACCTCCTTCCATATTTTCATGTCACTGTAATGGAACATATGAGTATTCTATTTTCCAACACTTCGCATCTGACACTTCTTATTTATAGTAGATTTTTATTTATAGGTTTAAATAATAAAATTCATGGTTTTTTTTAGTGTAAGCTTTTATTATGATTGAATTATTATATTATTTTTTATTCATTTCTATATTTTTAACATGGAAAAAGTGGAGAGATAAATTATATTAGTTTTTATTCATTTTTATATTTTCAGTATGAAAAAAGTGGAGGATCAATTTATAGGACTATTTTTATCATAGGAGTAGTTTGGTAAATGGGAGTCTAAAATTTTATGGGAGAAGTTTAAGGCATCAAACAAAAATTTTTGGGGAGTAAAAATTTGTTATTTAAGTGTGGCACCTTCTTAAGTTATTCTACATAAAATACATTTTCAACAACAGAAGAACAATGTCAATCAAAGTAAGCATCCAAAAGTTATACCACTTGAAAGTTGGTCTTCCTATTTGGGTCAACTTAAAAGTTAATGGTTGATCGAGTCAAATTTAACCACTAGTAGGCAATGAGGCTATGTTATAACCAAGTCATTTGGAACACAATGAGTTTCATTCTATTAAAGTGTGTTTTGTTCCATAAATGAGTAGAGTAGTCTAGGGTGGATAGTGAGAGAGAAAACTGAGAGGGTTGGCGCATTGTAGCACCCCATAGGCCACAACCTCACTTCTTTTTACTTGCATCCATTTTCCATTCAGAGAAAAAGAGTGAATCAACCTCATCTTTGAGTTGTGTTTTCTCCTAAAAGGGTTTCTGATGGTATATCTTGTGTTTCAATGGTTGTGAGTGATCATATTTGTGTTTTTTTTTCTATTTTTTGCATTTTACATATTGCAGGCATGAAATTGTAACTTAATAAATCCATAAATACAAGGAAAAATAATTCGCATATCATAGATTTTATATTCTTAAGTATAATTTTATCCTATTTATTGTGATGAAATATCTAATAGAATATCCATCAAATATTACACATCATAATGTTATCATAGAAAATTTACATGGGCATATTGACATAGGGACTAGTAGAGGATGTACATTGGTTAAGTTAAAAGTCACAAAACCCCAATCATGGCTGATGAATCTACGAATAACCCTTGTGATCATGTAGAGGAGATGCTTACATGACTACAAGCGCAAGCTGAAGAGACAAACCTTAATGTGAGTCTCTTTATGGTGGCCCTAACTAAAAATCTCGGGCTATTCAAAGAAGATGGGGTTTTCACATGGAGGTTCAATCAAATGGGAGATTTGGTGATTCAAAAGAAGCAAAGGATCCAAATAAAGAACCTAAAAAAGGATAAACCCAAATCGAGTGTCATGAACCATTCATAGTTCGTAGTCAAAATGGAACCAAAGGTTGACATGTAGTCGTGGCAATGTGAGATTGATGCTCTAAAGCTAAATCACTAGTCGCAACAATTAGAATATTATTTTAATGTCCATTGTATGAGGAAAACTAAATATTATGTTCACTTGGTTAAAATTAGAGGGTTGTCCTAACCTACTATGAAATCGACATGGAGTTGGAGGGATGTCCTCAATTAAGTAAGTGGGAGAATTTCAAATCCCTTATCAAGTCACAAATTTTACCCTATTAGATATGTAGAGGTCCAATGGATCCAATGGTATTATTTCAAGAAGAAGTAGGGTCATTGTGTAGAAGCGTACACCACAGAGTTCAAAAATATGGCCATAACGCTAGGTATCTCCCCAAAGAACCCAAGTGTACTCCTCAAGTATCTGAGGGGGCTTACACAGATATCTACAGAAGTAAGAAATGTTATTCAAACCTATATCGGCAGACAATACTTATGACTAGTTATAATATTTGGATAACACATGCAAAAGAAAGGGAAATCAAGTGGATCGAGGAGCTTCATGCGTTGATGCAAGGAGTAAAGAAGTAGAAACACTGTCTAATGGGAAAGGATATAATAATCCACACATATCATCGGCCACTATAGTACCTATAGGCCTGTAGTAAGCTACAATAACCCAGACATTACATGTGGATGGGGTTTATATAACCATTTTAATTATTGATCATGATTAGGAATGACAACACAAATAAGTTGGTCAACATGATTTTTAGGCCAACTAAATTAAAGGTAACATATTTGGGTATTCTAATGCACATAGAGCCATTCACCCATGATACATACACAAAGGCATATTGAAGGGATGAGGACATTAAGGAGGTGTTTCAAGAGTTGCAAACCAAAATTATGTGTTTGAAGGTGATATCACATTTCACTAACCTCTCCACGATGGGTACTCTACAAGTTAGATAAGTTACGTGTTCCTAAAGGTGAACAACTATAGCTAATTAGAAACGTTCACACCTCCAAGATTGTATGGAAGATAGTGGCCAATTTGGAGAGGTATTTGTATTGGACCATGATATAAGAATGAGTAGAGTAACTAGGTTCATAAGAGGATGCTTGTTTTATTGTAACAACAAGCCTAGTAATAGGGGACAATTTCTATATCATCCCCCACTCATATCCACTCATCCTTAGAAAAGCACTTTCATGGATGTTGTGGGTGGTTTACTAACAAACAAGAAGGGACTTGACTACCTATTTGTGATAATTTTTAAGAACAACAAGATACGTGCCCTAATGCCCTATAAAAGGACCATTACTAGGAATGAAGTAACAAATTTATTCTTTGGACAAGTTTGGGTGCACTTTGGTATACCAAGGAGCATTGTTTTAGACAACCACACAATATTTCTTAGTGTGTTTTGGACTATATTATGAGATAAGATGGGCACAATTTTGAAGAGGTCTACAACATTCTATCCATAGATGGATGGGAAGACAGAAGTAGTGAACGAGACTTTGCTTCATATTTTGAGGGGTCACAATCCAAAGTATCCAAAGACTTGGGATGAAAATCTAGTATATATACATCGCTCTTATAATAGAGTAGTCCACACTTCTACTGGTAAGTCTCCTTTTCAAACTTGTTTTAGATACTTGCCATCTTGACCTTTGGATACTACATATGGACAACAAGGAGGGGTGAGGAAGAATATTACAGGGAATGTCTTAAGGGAAAGAAAATTTATTGAGAAGATTAGGTGGATCCATATACATGTAGAAGATATGCTACAAAGGGCGAAAGAAAAAGAAAAAGTCAGGAATGATCAACATAGAATAGAGAATTCATTCAAGGTGAGGCTACAAGGTCCTAGTAAGAAAATAAAGGCTCTGTAATATTTCCCCTTTGAGGTACCAGGAAAGGTGGGAGATAATGTCTATAGAAGCAATCTAATCTCACACATGCATTTATTCAGTGGTAAATGTAGAGAAAATGGAAGTCTTGAAGTCTTCCATTTTAGATCAAGAAGAGTAACATGTCCTACATTTTCTATAGGGTTTGTCACCAAATTCTTATAAATAGTTGATAGAAGATAAAGTTTTTTAGAATAGGTCTGGAACTACAAGATAGGGGCAGCATGACCTTTGGAAGATTAGGTTGAAAGGATAACTTCCAACAAGGGCTAAATGGTACACCTAAGAGAAGCTGGAGGAAACATTTCCTCACATCATGTAGTAGAAGAATTTTGGGACTAAAGGCATCCCAAAATGAAGAGGTGTGATATAAATTAAATTATTATATTAATTTTCCTCAATGTCAATGCTTTTAGAGTGGAAAACATGGAGGAATCAACTCACAAGGCCATTTTTACCGATGATACCTAGTTCAGAAAATTGGGATATAAAATATTTTGGGAGAATTTTGAGGCATAAAATGATGTTTTTTAGAGATAAAATTTTGTTTCTTAATTAAAACATATTGTTACCCTATTCTACACACAGATGTATTTTCAACATGAAAGAATCATCTCAATTAGAGTCTATATACAAAAGTTATGCCACTCAGAAGTTGATCTTCCTATTTTAACCACCATAATACAACATCTCCCATTATCATGGAAAATGGGATAGCCACATGATCACGATGAACACGATTATAGAAGATTCCATATTGTGATTCTAGTTACGGGTTGAGTGAACTAGACTTGAACACAAGTAGGCTATTGGGTTGTGTTATAAATAGGCCACCAGAAAGAAAGGGGTTTCATTCTATTTGAGTGCATTTTGTTCCATATAAGAGTGGAGTAGTTGAGTGTGGACAAGGAAATAGAGAATGGAGAGGATTTGTGCACTATAACAGCCCAACAACTACAAGCCTCACTTATTTGTACTCACATTCATCTTCCATTAACTATTACTTTTTATACTAAACTCTAAAAGATAAAAGATTTGACTTTTCGATAGAGATTTAACTCATTTTTATCACTTTTTATTTCCTATGAAGATTCCATCCCTTGTCGCTTTTAAGATTGAAATTTTATTTTTAAATACAGATATACCATGAACATTAATAATTTTATTAAAACCATTAATTGACAAACAATTTATTTTAATAAACATATATTTATTAATTTATTTTTAATCATTTTTAATAGTTTTAATTAATTTTATTAATATTATATAAAATTAAATATAAAGAGTAATTTTTAATAATAAAAAATTTAAACTTCAAATGTAAGGCTATCATGTTTAGTCTTTTTAATCATTTTGTGGGTCTATTTCTGAAAATAGATAATAAAGTTTGAAATTTATTTATATTTAAACAATTTACTTTATTAGTTAGAACTATATAAGTAATTAGAATTATGTAAAGAATTAGAATGATGTACATATGCAATAGTTCCTTAAAAGAAATTAATAATAATTTAATTTAATAATTCCTATTTTATGTATTAAAAATTAAAATATTAATAGTTTGTGTGTAGGGAATGGTAAATTAAATTTTAAAATTTATTGGTAATCTAAAAAGAGTTTACAATATGCTTTTAAGTTATATTTTTAAAGAAAGCTGTAGTTTATTTAGAATTATCTATTCTTATAGAGTTTTTTTTCATTAAAAATATTGGTTTTTACCTAGAAAAATAAACATGTTTACTTATATTTGATTATAATAACTTGTAATATTTAGCATATTATTGTCTATTTAAAACTAAATTGTTTTATTAGAATATACTAGATGATATTTTTTAATCATTTGGAGATAAAATGGAGCTAACATTGATTAGGATGTGGTAACCTTTGGATGCTTCTTTTCGTTATCACTAACATGTGATTACTTTTCACTACACATCCTCTTGTGTCCTACTTTCCTTAATCATTCCATTAATGTCCTCACTCGCTACTTGTGACCTCCAAATTGCTTTTATCAAACTCCCATATTTCTAATCCATCTTTTCCAACTTGGTAATAATTTCATTATTCTAGGTTTTTTAATGTCAATTATACTAACAAAAATTTCTTTTTATGCCACTATAGGTCCACTAGGTTTAAGAACTTTCTATCTCTACTTCTAGACAATTCTTGATCTAGAATCGAATGGAATATTTCTTCATCCACAAGTTTATTAGATATAATTCTTCTCTTTTATCTAACACTATTGTCTATCTTTGTTTAAATAAAACCAATTTTTTTATCATTTTATTTCATTCATTGCAAAGGATTTAAACTTTAATCATTTGTGAACTTCATCCTTTACTTGAATTGTCTCTACATTTTTTCATGCATATTTTTTGGTTCCTTAGCTAAGTTACCATCTCTTCATTGTATTATTATAAAATAAATGTCAATATTTTGTTTCCATATAGAGAAACTAAGGATCTACAAAAAATTTCATTCTATAATTGCTTAAACTAAGCTAGAGAAACAATAACCCCAAAAAGCTATGACTTGAACCACTGTGATAGATTATCATGAGAATTCAATAGCACCTTCTAAGTCCCCAAGGCCTTATACTTGCATAGGTTCTGAATAAATCAATATTGATCTTAAAAATGATGCTCATGATTCTTCACCTTTGCCTTGACCACTAAGATAAAGCTCTATAACGACACTAGATGCAAAGTGCTATGGTGAGTGATGGAAGATTCATCTGACATTGATCTCAACTTCTACTCCTGTAACTCCCACCTCCCTCACATGTGTCAACGACACAATCACTCCTCTTACCAACCTTTTTTTATCCCATCTACTTTCCACCTCATGTTGCATCCTTAGTGCCTGGTTGGGGGTCGAAAAGTTTTTTCTTTAAATAAACTATGTTTGAAATTATTTTAAACTAAATATTTTAATTTGATATGGAGCATTATTCCTTTTATCGATATCATCAAAGCATTTAAATGATGACGTAACTTTCACTATTTATTCTTCCAACTTCCCATTTATAAGCAGGACCTTACATGGTGTTGAAGGATTAAACAAGCATTAAAGTATTTATAAATATATTATAAATAAAGTACCACCCCTAATTAAACAATATTTTTCAAGGAAATAACAAGGTAATATTCTAAGGATTGTTATTCCTTTGCATCACGACATTAAATCAATTGTTCTCCCAACTTTTCATTTTTAACCGAGAGTTTACATGATGCTTAATTAATGTTATAAAATACGATGAATAAAGTATTTAGGTTAATGGCTGTCAATTAGATTTAGCTTGATATATCATGATTACTTGTTTTCACCTGCCATTTATATTTCAATCATATTCTATTTTTGAGCAATTAATGAATAATAAATGGAAAAAGAAACTACGATCCATTATCTAACCAAACCATATTGATAGAGGAGAAAACAAAATGTCATTTGGTAGCGATTTGAGGTTACATTATGTTTAATTAAAGTTAAACTAACCTATGTAAATCACTATGCCAAGAATATACTAATATCTATAAGTAGCTCTCCTAAAAAACACAAATGTATATGGTAATGAATTTTTTTCTTTTATAATAGTTCATGGGTTATTAATTAAAATTATTGCATAAAAGATTCCCTACAAGGAAACACCAACTAAAAGAGGATTTTGTCAATTTATTTATCTTTTTTATAAATTTTAGTGGAGGTTTCCAGAGGAATTGAGTTGGAAAATGTCTCAGTGAACACTTCTTGTCAATGCACTTCTATTATATAAATTTGTCCATGTGCTTCAATTCTAAGCACGTTGATATGCAACTATATGCCACAATAATTGATATGGGTTAAAATAATTTATAACAAATTGGTCATTTCAAGAACAAAAATCATTTCAATACATTAATTTTACACCTTAATCACATTGGTACATACCTAGACAAATGCATTGAAGTGGATGAAAATATTTGGGATAATTGAAGATAATGCTTCCCTCTCATGTCACATTATAATATGGAAGACATAAAAATATATTCAATAGGAATAATTAATAGAGCTATATGCACAAATTATTAGAATATGGTGTAAAATAATGAATATAGGAAACCAAATAAGGTATGAAAAACATCCTAATGAAATTCCTACTAGGTATTTCGGAGGCATTAGTTGAAAATGGTTAAATTCCTTTATTTAGAAATAATTAAAAAATAGGCGGCGGAGAGGCGAACCAAGGTTAAGGGTGTCTGAGCAGGCTTTTCTCCATGGAAGGGTACAGAGGAGGGAGCTCCACTCCCTTCTACTGCGAGGCAGTGGCTAACAAGGGTAAGGCATCTCAAGTTTGAAGCAAAGGCAACACAATGGAAGGGGGGAAAGGGGGGAAAAGGAAGCGGAAAGTAGCAAGGAGAAGGAGAATGACGACACAAAGGATAAAGAGGAAAATGACAAAAAATAGGGAACAAAAGACATGAAACATCAGGGCCCGTGCAAGCCCAAATCTGAAGTCACTCCCAGAGTAATATTAAATAACCCTGAGCTATAGGCCCACATGGAGCACATGCAGACTTATGCAATCATATGCAAATTCATGGGACTATGGCCCACTGAAAACGCTTTACAAACTTTGATCAGATACCACTGGAAGCCCAAAGGAGGCATTGGTCTTCATCTAGGATCCAAGGGTTTTTTACAGTGGTGTTCACGAACATAGAGGACAAAGACAGAGTGTTTGAAGGAGGGCCCTACTTCTATGTAGCTACAGGGTTGTACATGCAGCCGTGGATGATGAACTTTGTACCGGAGTAGGAAACCTTTACCTCAATCTCGATATGGGTAAGACTCTACTCGTTACCTCTAAATTATTGGCAAATAGAATGATTTACAACCATAGGAAATAAATTAGGAAGGTATGTCAAAACGTTTGAAGCCACAAGAAGGGGAAAATATACCTCCTTCAACAGGATTTGTGTAGAGATGGACCTATCTGGAGCACTTCCGGACGAGGCCATATTAGAGGTATATGATGAGGAATGGGTGCAAACGGTTGACTACGAGCACATTCCTTTTAGATGTCGAAAATGTCATGAACACAAGCATCTTCTTCGAGATTGTCCTATCAATAGGGCTGAGAACAAAAGTAAACCTAACACAATGAAAGAGATATATGGCTTTTAGCAAGTTTCTCACAAGGGTAAAAACGACAAAAAAGGGCCAAAACATCACCAAAGTGGAGACCAAAAAGGGAGGCCAAATCAGTTCCATGTTCTTGAAGAGGAGGAGGATGCAACAGTTGAAAATCAAGTTATGAAGGATGGAGATGGCAAGCAGGAAAAGGAAGAAGAACAAGATCAGGAACAAGTAAAGGAAATACATAAAGGAATCACAATAAGTGAATCAGAGATGGATATGGATCAAGAAATGACCCAGAGTGAGATGGAAATGGAATACAATGACTTACAAGAGATTCTCGACCAAGAAAACCTAGATCTAGAAGGGTTCTTGAGTAAGGGAACAACAAGTGGAGTAGAATCTCTACCACAAGAAGAATACAAGCGAATAGAGTAGTTGTTCTTATGGAAAACTCAGACAAAAGGCTTGGAAGAAGATAATGCCATGGAAAAACAAAGCAAATAGGGAATGAAAGTGATAAAGCTAACTCCAGTTTTGGCTCCAAGAAACCCGGGGAAAAAAGGGGTAGAAAAAAGTAGAATGAGCTATTAATGGAATGTAAAAAGCTCATGATAGACTCAAGTAAGATGAAAGACCTATCCAGTTACTCCTTTTCCAATTAGTAGTTATGAAGTTTACAACTTGGAACATCATAGGCCTAGGAAGCAAAAGGAAACAGAGAATGCTGAATAATAGAATGAAATAGGCAGCTTCGGATATAATTTTTGTCCAAGAAATGAAATGCTTTGTTCAAAAGATAAGAGAAATTCATAGTAAGCAGCTCAACAGATACGAGTTTATAGAAGTCAAAGCAGAAAATACAGTAAGGGGTATCCTCATCCTTTGGAATCCCCCAAAAAAAGGTATTATTCATGCAAAGGCATCTAGGAATTATTTATCTATGGTTATACACCCATTAGGAGACAGGGACACCTATATTGTAACAAATTTTTATGGTCTTCAAAAGTTAGACGACAAAATCAAGTTTATTGAATCCTTAATGGACCTTCGAAACATATTTGCAGGGCTACCGTGGGTGATAGGAGGAGATTTCAACATGATAAGATCGCTCTCGGAGAAAAAAGGGGGCACAAGAGCACTAAATAAGGATTCCTCAGCTTTCCAATGTTTTTCAGAAAACATGAAACTGGTAGACATTGAAACAAATAATGGTCTTTTCACTTGGAACAACAAAAGAGGAGGGGATTCCCAGGTAGCTTCCAAGCTGGATCGATTCATGATCTCTGAAGAGCTCATGCTTCTTGACAAGGAAATAATAGCTAATATTCTTCCTTATGGAGGTTCAGATCACTGGCCAATTCAAATGGAGATCAAGGGCATTGGCACCCCAAGAAACAAATCATTTAGATTTGAAAATATTTGGCTTTCACATCCAGATTTCATCAACAACATTTGAAACTGGTTGGTTGAAAACCTGCAGATTCAGGGCTCATCCATGTACATTCTACATAAGAGAATAAAGAACAACAAGCAGAAGCTAAAGGAATGGAACTAGAAGGAATTTGGCAATATTTTCACTAGTAAAAAAATAGTGGAAAACAAAATCCTAGAGCTCAACCAAGCTCTGATCAAGAATGGCTTTGATAAAGGAAAAAATGATCAAGTAGAGAAATATCACCAAGAATGGGAAATGCTGTGTAAACAAGAAGAAATTTTTTGGAAACAAAAATCTAGGGTTTAATGGCTAAAATAAGGAGAACGAAACATTAAATTTTTCCACAGATCTCACAATAGAATCTCTTCGATCAAGGATGAGAATGGCCAAATTCTTCAAACCCATGAGGAGATAGATGCAGTGTTAGTAAAGCATTTTTGGGACATTGCTAAGGAAAACTTCTCAAAAAGAGAAACATTCATTAAGAACCTAATTAAACATATTCATAAACTGGTATCCAGAGAGGATAATTGTAATCTCAACAGACCTGTGACAGAACAAGAGATTAGTGAGGTCCTCAAGGAAATGTTAAATGGCAAGGCACCAGGTCCGGATGGATTCAATGTGGATTTATTCAAAGCCTACTGGAATATTGTTAAAATGGATATCGTCGAGATTGTCGAAGACTCTAGGCAGAACAAGATCATTTTGAAAGCTCTCAATACTTCTTTTATTGCCCTCATTCCAAAACAAGGTAATGCTCAAACTCCAGAGAGATACAGACCCATCGCCTTATGCAATGTTGTCTACAAGATAATATCCAAGGTTGTGGCTTACAGACTTAAACCACTGTTGCCCATACTCATCTCTGGGGAGAAAATAGGGTACGTGGAAGGAAGACAAATTCTGGACAATATAATTCAAGATCATGAGGTGATTCACTCGTTAGCTTGCAACAAGAGAGTAGGAATGATAATGCAACTAGACATAGCCAAAGAATATGATAAAGTAAATTGGATGTATATCAGAAAAGTGATCACAGCATTTGGTTTCGATCATAATTGGGTCAGATCGGTCATGGCCCTTGTGACCACTTCCAGCTTTTCAATTTTAGTGAATGGCTCTCCCTCTGATCTTTTTCTCCCTTCCAAAGTTCTTAGACAGGGAGATTTTCTTTCTCCTTTTCTCTTCATCCTCATGATGGAAGGGCTGGGGTGGTCCATCAAGCATGCAAGAGAAATGGGAAAAATTCAAGGACTCCAACTTTCGGAGAATGGGCAAGTCCTGACTCACCAACAGTTTGTAGATGATAGCATGTTACAGGGCATTCCCATAGTTAAAGAAGCACTTGCTTACAAACAAATTTTGAATGATTTTGCGGAGGCCACAGGTATGGAAGTAAACCTTTCCAAATCAAAAGTCTTTTTCTTTAACACTCACATTGTCATCTAGAGAAATGTTTCCAGAATTTTAGTCTTTCAAAGAGAATCCCTTCCTTCTAAGTATTTGGGAGTTCCTCTTACTGCTAAACCCCGACACAAAATTATATGGGATCCTTTAGTAATAAAAATGCAAGACAAAGTCAGGAAATGGACAAATAGATCTTTAAATTTAGCTGGTAGATTGTTTCTTACCAAAGCAGTTCTCCAAGCTATTCCAATCTTTATTCTATCAGCCCTCCCAGCTCCAATAGGAGTGTTACAACAATTTCAGAATATTCAATGAGATTTTCTTTGGGGCAAAGAGGAAACAAGGAAAAAATGGGCTCTAGTCTCCTGGGATAAAATCTGCAAACCCAAGAACCAAGGTGGCCTGGGTTTGGAGAATCCTAAGATTCTCACCAAAGCTCTTGGAGCCAAGATTTGGTGGAGGTGGGTTAAGGATCCTAAAGCTCAATGGGCAAGCATTTGGAAGGAAAAATATGCCAATGCCTAGCCGAATTCTAAAATCATTCGTATGACTGGAACAGTGAAAGGCTCCCCCATATGGAACATGGCCTAGGAGAATAGAGAAGTACTTCAAAATCATAGTTTTTGGGAAATCAGAGAGGACGAACTGGCAGTTTTCTGGGAGGACAAATGGCAACAAGAACCTAATCTTTTGAAGGAAGAATTTTTAGGCCTCAAGCATGAGACTAACAAACAAGGTTTAGTAAAGGTGAAAGACTTTTGGGAGAATCCATAGAATGTTGGAAAATGGAGAATCTGGAAAAAAATAGAGGATAGAGGGGACAAGACCCTCAACAGTAAAGCAAAGTCCCTCAAGAAACTGCTGGATCATAGAACCATTTTAGTCACGGAAGGGCAGGACCAATTGAGATGGGGTAATAACAAAGATGGCAACTTTAATATCAAGGAAGCTAAAGGTTTGCTACTTGATCTGGAACCCCAAGATCCTAATAAAAATTGGCAGAAGATTTGGAAGCACAAAGGTTGGATGAAAATCAAACTTTTTATGTGGTTAGTTCACCACAGGAAAATGTTAACATGGGACAACATTCAAAAAAGGGTCATGCTGGGACCCTCCAGGTGTCAACTTTGTGAGACCCAAGAGGAGACTATAGAGAACCTTCTCAATAGATGTAGTTTCACCGATAGGATATGGGAATTTTTTACAAACATCTTCAAACAGACGGATAGAGACAAAGAAAGTATTGCCAACACTCTAAACAATTGGAGAAATAATTTCTCAGATAAATTCTCAACTCTACCTGGAATCTTCGGCCCTCTTTCATTATTTGGAATGTGTGGAAGGAAGGGAACAAAAGAATATTCAAAGAGGTAAAGTCTGCCTCTCTTAGCTTGGTGTTACTAATCGTAAAACAACTAAAGGAGATAGTGAGCACCACAGCTAGGAATCTCCCCAAAAACCCTCCCTCTGTGGTAGAAATGAGAATCCTCCAGCTATTAGACATGCAGGGGGTTATTCCTCAAGGTCTAGACATGAAAGTAAGCATGAGAGAAAAGGTGGAGGATTTTTGGCATCCCCCCCTATAGGTTTCCTAAAGTACAACATTGATGGAGCTTCCATAGGCAACCCAGGGGATGCTGGTTTTGGAGGAGTTCTAAGGGATGACACAAGCATCGTTATCTCCCTCTTCCATGGTCACTTAGGAAAAGCCACCAACAACATGGTAGAACTAATGGCTTTTGAACAAAGCTTAGAATTTTTGATACAGAGTAATTTCCAAAATGTCATAATGGAAGTGGATTCTGAGTTAGTCATAAACGCGGCTAAGAGAATCAGTAATGGAAAACAGCCAAAAAGGTCACAAAACGCTGGAGGTTAATGAGAGTCCTTCAGAGAATCCAAGTGCATATACAGGAACTTCGTACTCTCAGATTTATTCATGTGCGGAGAAAGGCCAACAAATTGGCGGACATTCTAGCCAACCAAGGTGTCAACAGCAAGGACAATGCAATCTCAAGAAGATGGAATACAATGCTGTAGAGTAATCTAAAAATACTCTGCCACAACCAAGTAGAGGAGGATAAAGAGAAATACAGAGGAAATATGACTAAACTCAATCAGTAATGGTCAGCAGTCAGAGGAATACACCAAGTGGGATTAACAGGTGCATAATGAAAGGTAAGACAAGGCAAGAGGTAAAGTGGACCACGATTAGGTCTCTTCTCAGTGTCGAGAGTCAGAGCTTCCCCAAGAGAAGTAAGTAGCAACATAATTTTTTCCGTCATCTTAATTTTTCAAGGACAGAAGTCAAAACCACCTCTGGGCGGTTTCGTAGTGATCGCACCACTTTCCTATCAACAATGGTTTTGGATCTTTTGCAATGATGCCACAAAAAGCTTGCCACATGGAGGAGGGCCCAGTCCCAAATCCACTTTCCCCACACCCTAAAGGTTGATGACCTTGGGTGTGTGATTCTCTGCTCAACCGTCCGATCGGGCTTGGTTAATCAACGTTCAGGATCTATCGTGCAGTTTGGTGGGACCCGTCGTATTGTTCAGGTTGGCGGTTTTGTTTGTGATCGCACCACTTTTATGTTCAAAGTGGTTTTGGATCTTTGGCAGCGATGCCACAGAACACTTGCCACGTGGAGGAGGGCCTGGTCCCAAATCCACCTTCCCCGTGCCCTAAAGGTCGATGACCTCGGGTGTGCGATTCTCTGCTCAACTGTTTGATCGTGCCTGGTTAATCAATGCTTAGAATCCTTCGTGCAGTTTGGTCAGGTTGGCGGTTTTGTTTGTGATTGCACCACTTTTATGTTAAAAGTGGTTTTAGTCTTATCAGGAGTGATACCTTTAGGCTTCTGACACGTGGCCAACGTGGGGAATGGAAACCACCCTCCATCGCGAGGTAAGTTTCGCACAGGTTTGGTGATGCGATACTTTGGAGCGTCGTCCGATTTCGTGGGGCGATGTGTTCCGTCGAATCTGTTGGTACCTTTTTGTGGGGCCCCATTTATTGACGGACTCTTCACGTGGACTTCGGGGTTGGTTGTTTGTCGTTGATCAGGCCTTTGGGGGGAATGGTTCCTCCTAAAATTTTCTTCAATTGTTGTTACTGTTGGTAGTGTAATGATGCTTCTCTTTGGCATCACGCCCTTTGTTCCCCTGTCTCCTCTTGGAGTACAAGGTTTATATAAATTTTGTATATTTTTCTCAATTTAATGAATTATAAGGATCCACTCTTGCTTTAGCAAAAAAGAGAATATAGGAAACTGAATAAGCATTCAAAATATATAAATTTTATTTACAATTTTTTTAACTCAAAAAAAAAATTGTCTTATTTTAACACTTTTTTTGTAAACTAATATTCTATTATATCATGAGGTAATTGAGAGTTTGGGATCTTCCCATTAATGGATTTCCACTAGGGAAACCACATCATTCACAAAATAGTAGAGAATCTATTGCAAAACCAATGTAAGTTTGAGACACCAAGTAATATATAAACAATGTTGTATGCAATATAAAAGTGAAAATAAAATAGTACTAGCCATTTCTAGGAAAATCCAGATAAATACACCTCTTTGTTCAAAGATTTTATGCCCTATTGAGCTAAAAAATAAAAAAACTTGAGTAAGAAAATGCGCAAAAGTGAGAATTTGAGGTATCCACCTCAATGGGGTAGAGGCATCCCTTGCAGCTGCTATTTGGTCATATTCCTTGAGTAAAATTATCTTCAATGCGCTTGATTTGATCCTCATCTCTTAATGGTTGATGAACACCTTAACTATCATGATAAGTATCTCGTCTTTAGCCTCATTTCTCTCCACAATAAGCTTTCACAATAACATTTTTAGCTTCTAGTAGAGGACTATGGTGAGAAGATAGTAATTTTTCCTTCTTGTGTGTGGCTTGGGTTAGGAACCCATTCTAAAATGTTCACTAGGACTTCCAATTCCATGGTGCATCCCTTCTCTACAACCATCACCACCTTTAACTCCTTTAGTTCGTTGCACACAATCTTGAAAATTTGCCTTTCACATGCCCTCACATATGATTTAACTCATAAACAAGATTGTGAATCTACTTGACTTACTATGTTACTACTACCTTGATGAATGCGGTTCTTTTTTATTGACCATTGGTGGCTACATGAGATACCAAACCATTAGAGACCAATGAAACCTATGTTTTGGATGCAAAAAGACTAGCTTGTCTAGACATAGTGGGATGAAAATAATTGACAATGAGTGAATGTTCCAAGCTAAAATAACCATTAGGTGTTATAGCGCGAAACAAAAATATGGCTAAAATTACTATAATATTTTGCGAATGGTGGTGGGAGGATGATGGTCACTACCTTCCCCCCTCCCATTTGTATGAGTAACATTAGAATTATGCATGCCATCCTACATTGGAGCCCCTCCCACCTACCAATATTAATTGTTTGTACCTCCCACATGTTGTAGGTATTATCTTAGTATTGAGGCACATCATGCATAGTGATTACATGGGGTGGCGGTCCCTTATATGCTTCCCTCCTCACCCAACCAGGGGTCATGTTCTTCTAACATTAATATGTTACAATTTTTTAAATTATAATGCACATGTTTGCATTAAAATAATTGGTTTATTATTAAAACGAAATGATTTCTTTAAATGAATTTGCACATTTTTATATAATAGTTGATTTTTTTTCCACTACTTTTATTTTTATATTTAAATTTGGTATTTTTTAAAATTAATATATCCAATGAAGCCCTCAAATAATGAGGTCTATCATCAATACCATGTTTAAGAATCTTAATATAATTAATCATTTTCCTTTTATAGTGTGTAGGTATTCATATAAATATATGTACGATACAACTTATTTACTAGATGGGATGAACCATAAAAAGTTATGCCATAAATAAAAGATGTATTTATTTTATAATTGTGACATATTTAAAATTAAATAAATAATAAATAAGAAACATAAAGTAATATTTTTCTTTAAAAGAAAAAATGCACATACAAATATATATAAGTGTGTATAGTTTCAATAGAAATTATTATGTGTATCATATTTAAAAATGTGGTTGAAAACAAAGATAAGAAAAAATTTGGTTGAAAACAAAGATAAGAATAGGGTGTTGGGGAATTTCATGTGTTTTTTTATGTATCCCAAACTATGAACTTTGGTATTCAAAATATAAAACCAAAGTATCCAAATCATTCAACATGTAGAGTAAAAGGGTAGCCACACCAATTTATTTTTGAATTTACAAGAATGTCCATTCACATTAATAGCGATATTATTTCTTATTACAATATTCATAGTTTTCCAAAATTTCCATAATATTTAGCATCATAATTTAAGTTTCATAAGGAAGGATTTTACATTGAAACCTATTTTCCTATCCATATAGGTGTAATACTCTTATGCCCATCCTTCTTGAGAAAAACCACCTAATGGTGCCAAAAATGCTACTTGGGGGTCAATCACCCCATTGATAGAGCGTGTTTCATGTTTGGAGGCCTTGTTCATAGTGATTAAGGCCTTGAATTCTATTTTTCTAGTGAATTGTCATTCTTTTCCTTTCTAACTATGGCTAAGAGTCTTATGCCCATCAATAAAGCCAAAATTAATCGTATCCATATTTAATATCCCACCAAGAAGACTCATGTGTTGGTATGAGGATTCATTCAAGTTTGTTGATCCTGAGAAGATTCAACACTATCTGGGGCACTTATTTTCCTTAATTGATGTTTTTCAAGGGATTGTGACCCATATATAGTATGAAAAAACTCCTAATGGGATTAATATCCAACCTTGATATTAGACACTCAATTTAGATGGTTTTTGTTGTAGTTATAGATGTTATTCATGGTGCTTATGCCCAAGAAGTGGTATATGGGGCCTAGGACCTAAGATTTTTCCTCCCCTACCATAGATATAGAATTATAAAAAAATTTAATTTAGGATTTAGCCTCCATTTCCCCTATAGAACCAACCCCCACCCCAAAAGTCCATTATTATACCTTGAAGACAACTTCTAGTACGAAAAAACTATTCATTGTTTTTTTATTCCACTCATATTGTAAAGAACCTGACAATTGAATAGGGAATGATATGTGATGTGGGGCTAATATACTTTATAATTTAGGTCATGTGTTGTGATTGAATCATGGAATCTATAGTATTATACTTGGATAGGATACTATAAAAAGGTTTTGTGTGGTCATTCAAATATTTGTTCAACACCATAACTATCGGCCCTTTGGGGTTAGTGGTAATTTTTCAAGGTGATTAAACCATAAAGGAGGAATTTAGGTCACAAGGCCCATTACTCTTAGATTGTGACCTTTCATAAACCTCTTAATACATTCTTGGTGCACAACTAACCTAATGATGGTACCCATAACATGCTTTGAGGTGACTGTTAACTAAGAATAATGTTCAAATGTGGAGATTTGAGGACTCATGCAAGACAGTTGAACATGAAAAGAAATATTTAGAGACAAATGGTTTCCAATTCCATTGATTTATTACTATCACATACCTGACACACATTTATGATGGCCAATATCTTATAATAATTCCCATATTCAACTCAAATGTCAATTTCTCCCTAGAGAGGGCTCATGTCATAGGTTTTAGTTGTTGTTATGTTGGAAAATTCATAATGGAAGCTTATTATATCATTTTTCCTTAAGTTTAATATTTTCTTATGAACGTATTTATTCTTATTATATGCTTTAATTTGAGATTTTCATTAAACAAATATCAAGAATGAAACAGTACCAATAGATGACACAAAAATTAGGCTCTCATCTAGGATAAAACCCCTCCAAGGGGAAAACCTAGAAAACTCTTCTCCTCTTATAGAGTCTTCTTCAAAGGAGGCACAAACACCCAAACCATAGACCAAGTCCTTCTCCAATTACCAAGTCATCCCTTCCGACAAGTCCTTTCTTGAGATTGCTCCAACAAGCTTCAAAACTACAACTTTGACCTGCTAGCTTCAATATTGCAACTCATTTGCAAATTTGATCCTATAAAAATTACTCAATTAACCCAAAGAAAACACTTCCTATAATCCTCCTTTGAGAAAAAAAATTCTTCCGAAGGTCAGTGAGGCCTAAACAGAATACTCACTCTTCCTGTAACCTAATGCTACACTTGCAACTCGAATTTGTAATTTTCACCCTTCTAGGAAGCTGCGGAAACCCTATATTTCACATCTTTGAGCGAGATGGAGCCCAAAAACAAATATTGCACTTCCTCCTTGGATTCTTCTTGCCTTCTTGACCTCCACTATTACTTTTTCTATCTTCCCAACTATTGATTGAATTCTTCCTTGAGAGATATAACGTCTTATCAACCTAGTGACAAATGACGTTGAACTACTCCTTTATATAGCCTTTCCAAGAGGTAAAATTCCTTCCTTTAGGATGACTTGAAGCTCCTAGGGCCAACTTGTACTAGGGAAAATTTTAAGGATGGAAAATTATCTTGAAGTTTAAAAGAATTGGTGAACTCACTAGTCCATAATATACAATCTATAAAAATTTAACTCATGTATTTGTAAAATTATTTAAATTTATAATTATTTTATATATACTATGCATATAATGTTGGTAGTTTTTAAGGTAAAATAATTTTCTATTGTAAAATTTGGGTGAATCATTTTTATAAAAAAATGGAAATTGGTGAATGTTTTTTTTTGGAAAAATCATGGAAAATTAGCCCACCTTTGAATTAGCCCCTAAAATTTTCCATGACTTGTCCTATTGGATCTTCTAGGTCTTTCTAGACTTGAAATAAATCATTTTTCTAGTTAACATTTTTCCCGAAAGGGTCTTATAAACATTTTTTTGACTCCTTTCACTCATGACAATAAAATCTAAGACCTAACAAACCCTAGAAGCATGAAGAACATGTTTATGCATAGAAGACCATCAATAATAAGCATGAAACCCATGCTTTAATAATAATAATAATAATAATATTTACTTCGTTTGTTTGTTACACACGATGCATATTTAAATGAGTACAACAACAATTATGTAGACCAAAACTAGTTACCTTAGGCATTCATAATTGTACCACCAGTACAACATCCTTATAAAATTGAAGAGTTCTCATAAGAATATTTAGATTGATAAGACAAAACTATAAGCATCATCATTACAATCAGCATTATCTTTGAGTCCTAACTTGAAAAGCTCTACTTCATTTAAGGGCATTATGTTGGGAGGCTTTACGTGTGATACCACACTACCTCTACAAAGCACATATCCCATCTGTATTTTCACATGGTATTTCAATTTAGACTATTATTATCTTATATTTCCATTGGTAAGTCCTTATGGAATATTGGTCCTCTTTTCTCACTCTTCTCTTGGATAACTAAATTTTCCTCATAGATCATCGATACCTTTCCTTTCCTTGATTTTTTATCCTGAAGGAAACCAAAAATGCTTATTCAATCCTCTATCATTATATTTTCATTACCTAAAAAAGACAATGCATATGTGATGTCTAACATCACTCCCCTAAGCTAGAGAGGATATTTGTATTCTCCTTTTATCTTCGGAATAGATCTCTACTCCTATTCAAGGAGATTCTTTGCTCCCTCTAAATCCTAAAGGAGATCGTTGACTTCATTTCTAGTTGGGAACTCATATACACAATCTCTCTAACTTGCCCTTATAAGAGTATCAGATACTAGTTCTTCATAGGTTTCGTAACCCATATTTTCTCTACATCTCATTGTATCGAGCTTGCTTCCTTTCGAGGTATCATGCAGTCATCTTCACTCTTCAATTCTGTGACAGGATTTAGGTCATTCTTCTTATTCTTCACTTTCATATTCAACATCATAGATGAATTCATTGCATTGATCCTTTCCAAACTTTAAGCTCGGCATAGCTTCCTCATGAAAGTGATCTTCTTTGAGCTTCAGGTTATCTTCTCACAACGCTACATTTTAATCCCAAGATGCACACATCTTAACTTCATAGTTTCCAAGTACCAAATGTTGAGCTTCCCTCAACATTCTTCATAAATTTGTGTCCATACAGTTGAAATTTCCTTAACTATCATCATGCATTCTTGTAACATTCTTCCAGGTAGAAAAATAATATGTTAACAAGATAACCAACAATAATCAAAATAGACTTACCTTCTCATGATGACCTTCTCATCCAGATATTACCATCCTTGGGGTCCAACTCCACTTGAATCATCCTTCATTCTTCAATGTGCCAAAGGATTGAACTTTATTAATAAGTTACAACCTTTTCTTCTAGATATTATACTCGATTTCAATCATTATTTTCCATATTCTAGAGAAATTATTAATCTTCTATGCATCCTTAAGTAAGCCAAATTCTTCTTTTAAATATCATACAATCATACTAAGCATGTTACAACATTCTACATGTATATTATTCAAGAGTCACTTTTAATGTGTATTCTTATGCTTCTTATTTCATCATCTAGCTCTATGTCTCATAATGCACTTGCATCTTGATCCATTGCATTCCTTCATCCCTTTAATAATATTGTTTCCACATTAATTGAATCCATAGTAACCTTCTCATAATGCTTCGCCCAAGAACCTCCAAAATGATGGTTCTTATAGGATCATGATGATCTACCTTACTGATATAACTACCTCTAACATAATATTAGATGATTTATGGATGAAAAATATGCAAAATAGTCTAGATATGTGTTTTTAAAGACTATATGATCTCTACAAATAAACTTAACCAAGTAGACTCTACATATGCTCTTACCACATGATTCTCTATATCATGTTATGAAAAAATCAAGCATCCTTATAAAGTAAAAAATAATAGATGCTATCTTAAAGGAAATATTAATCTTTCTATAGAACCTGACAACCATAGTGCCTTCTTCAATATTAAATATCTTTCACATATTCTTTCATCGGCTTCTTCTCAGGTTCTCCTGCTTCTTGAGTTATGTGAGCCTCACCTCTTTCCTTTATATTGTTTTTTTTTTAGCTTGGAAAACCCATATTAAAGTGTTCATACTCATTTCATTTAAAGCATTGAACCTTGGACATATATTTCTTCTTGGACTTCCCGAACTTACCTTTCTTCACCTTCTTGACCTAAGCTAGAAAGGCTTGAGACTACTCATATGATCCAATGTCATATTTTACTTTGATCCTCGATTCTTCCATAATTCATTATTCCCACAACTCATCAAATGGATTTGAATATTTATTAGATATATTCTTGTTGAAATCTTGCTACATTATGGTGGCAATGGATTTAATCATAGATAGTCATTTCCAGTTCAGAAATTGTTTCTCCAAGTCACTACAAATGACCTCTTAGTTGAGCGCTCTTCATTAGAAAGGATGTCATGGCCTCATCCTTAAATTTATTCATTTTATATAGTTTATTCTATAAATACATGTTTTGTCTCTATGTACTTACAATGTACAAGGTCACTTGCTTGTCATATATAGCCTTGGAAGTTTTCAAGGTTGCAACATATGGAACAAGAGGATCTTTAATGGATTCAACTATGATCCTTTTCTCCCTTAAATTTTTGCAAGAATTTGTTTTGGTTCCTTAAATAAGTTAACCTTTCGTCATTGTATTACTATAAAATATATGTTAATCTTTTGCTTCCCTATACAGAAACTAAGGACCTACAAGCAAGTTCATTTTATAACCACTCATGCTAAGATAGAGAAACAATAGCCCCAACAAGCTATGACTTGAACTACTATGATAGATTATCATGAGAATTAAATAGAACCTTATCAGTGCCCAATACCTTCCACTTTCATAAGCTCTCCATAAATCAACATTGATCTTAAAAATG
The DNA here is from genome assembly GCA_031772625.1 of Pinus tabuliformis. Taxonomy (NCBI): domain Eukaryota; kingdom Viridiplantae; phylum Streptophyta; class Pinopsida; order Pinales; family Pinaceae; genus Pinus; species Pinus tabuliformis. The sequence goes on from CM062817.1 coordinate 797,285,423, forward strand.
ATGCTCACAAGTCTTCCTCCCATTGCCTTGACCACTGCGGTAGGGCTCTATCATGGTACTAGATTCAAAGTCCTATGGTGAATGATGGGAGATTCATCTAAGATGGCTCTCATCTTTTGCTCCACTAACTCCCATCTCCTCCACTTGTATCAACAACACAATCACTCCTATTACTAGCCTCTTATATCCCATGTACTTTACAGCTCATATTGCATCTGTATTGCATCGTTTGGGGGTTCTCAAACATTTTTATTTAAATAATATATGTTTGACATTGTTTTGAATTAAATATTTTAATGTGATATGGGGCATTCTTCATTTTATCCATGGCATTGAAGCTTTTAAATGATGAAATAAATTGCACCATTAATTCTTCTAACTTCCCATTTATAATCAAGACTTCACATGGTATTGAATGCTTAAAGATAAAGATTAACATATTTATAAATATATTATAAATAAAGTACCACCCCTAATTGTGCCCTAATTAAACCATATTTTTCAAGGAAATAAAAAGGTAATACTCTAAGGATTGTTATTCCTTTGGATCATGACATTATAGCATTTATATATGATGGATGATTAAATAATTTGTAATTCCAACTTCTCATTTTTAACCAGGGGTTTAAATGATGCTTAATTAATGTTATAAAATATGATCACTAAATTATTTAGGTCAATGGTTTTCAATTAAATTTAGCTTGAGAGATAAGGAGTAGCTATTTTCTACCTACAATTTATATTTCAGCCAGATTTTAGTATTTTTGAGAAATTAATCAATAGTATATGGTAAAAGAAAGTGATACATTGCCAGATTATCTTCTTGATTGTTCAGAGTTTTTTTTTTTTATTATTATTATTATTTATTTTCAGTCTTGTTGGATCCATGTTCCTAACGGGGTGACAACGTCACCTATTTAATTTACTTCAAGGGGGTGCAAGTGGGGTGAGGATGACTTTTATGAGCTGCCCTAGTGGGGTTTCGGGTGGAACACCTGTGAAGCTAGAAGTAGATGAAAAATTGCCTTATAAAATATTGTAACTTTATAGTCAATATGGGTCATTCATTAGGTGAATGATCGGATGGTAGAAGTTATGTTAATTTATGGTTTATTTCATTGATCTGTTAATTAATTTATAACAACTATTATCTGAGGCGAAAGTCTATTTGGCTAATAAACGTGTAGGAGAGAAGGGTTCCTAGTTCAAGCGGGAGCAATGGCAAAAGATGGTAGGCTTAGGGTTAAGAAATTTAACAACAAAAACTACCATCCATGGAAGATGCATATGGAAGGTTATATGTATCAGAAAGATCTATACCTACCATTGAGAGGAAAAACAAAGAAGCTGATGAATATGACAAATGCAAAATGGGAGATTCTCGACAGAAAGGCCCTAAGAACAATACCATTTTTTATGGAAGTGTTGGTGACATTCAACATTTCAAAGGGAATGACAACAAAAGGTTTAATGGAGGCACTGGAAAAACTATATGAAAAACCCTCAGCCTTAAATAAGGTATTTTTTATGAAGCATCTATTTTATATGAAGATGTCAAATGGTGGATCTGTTGTTGATCATTTAAATGAATTTAACACAATTACCATTCAGTTAAGTTTTGTACGGGTAAATTTTGATGATGATGTTGGGGATCTCTTGCTTTTTTTCTCACTCCCAGAACGTTGGAATGGCTTAGTTAGGGCTATCCATAATCCTATCTATGGATGTAGTACTTTTAATTTTGATAATGTTGTTAGTGTTATCCTTAGTGAGAAAATGTGATGGAAAGGCTCAGGTGATACATTAGGTGATGGTTTGATTGCAGAGAACAGGGGAAGAAAAATGGAAAGAGGAAGGAGCCTAGGAAATTTAATTAAGTCAAGAAAGGGCATATCCAAATCTAGATCATGGATAATGTTCTGGAAGTGAGGGACGAAAGGACACCTAAAGAAATATTTCAAATCTCGGAAAGCAAAAGAAGGAGATGGGAAGCAAGAGAACAATCATGAAGCGAATGTGTCACATGATGCATTGTAATCTGCTTTGACTTTTTCATTAGAGAATATTATGGATGTTTGGGTGGTTGATTCAGGGGCGTCATTCCATGCCACACATGATAGGAAACATTTTCATGGATATGTTTAAGGAGATTTTGGACATGTTCATTTGGATGATGATAATCTGTGTAAAAGTTATGGAATGGGTAAGGTTTCTATAAAGAAACGGAATGGAAACCAATGGCTATTGAAGGAGGTAAGGCATGTTCTAGATCTAAAAAATTATTTCAAAAGGTAAGTCAGGTGGTGAATGTTGTGTAACTACATTCACAGACAAAACTTGGAAGGTCACTAAAGGAGCCCTAGTAATAGAAAAAGGAGAAAATGTTGGTACGTTGTACTTATGCAATGGTATCTATAATATTGTTAATGTTTTAACCTACACAAGAGAAGATACAAAATTGTGGCATCATAGGCTCAATCACATGAGTGATAAAGGGATGCAAATTCTTAACTCAAGAAATTTGATACCATGTTTGAAGCATGTTGATTTGGATTTCTATGAGAATTTTGTTTATGGAAAGAAAATAAAAGAGTCACATTTATCAGATTTGGGAAGGAAAAGAAGAGAGAAAAATTAGAACTTGTGCAAATATATGTATGGGGACCAACTCAGCTATCATCTCTTCATGTCTCTCGCTATTATGTTAATTTTATTGACAAGGCAACTAGAAAAACTTTGATTTATTATATTCGAAATGAATATGAGTATTTGATAATTTGAAGAAATGGAAAGATTTTGTTGAGAATGAGATAGAAAATAACTTGAACTGTCCCATATCAGAAAATGGAGGTTAATATTGCAGCAAAGAGTTTGATAACTATTGTTTAGAACACGCAATTCATAGAGAAGACAGTTCTGGTAATGCCACAGGAAAATGGTGTGTCAGAAAGGATGAACTAGATAATCATGGATCGTGCAGGGTGCATGAGATTGCATGCAGGATTTTCCTTACAATTTTTGGAAGATGTTGTAGATATTTTTGTTTATCTAACAAATAGAGGGCCTTCAATTGCCTTATATGGTGGTATTCCAGAGGAGGCATGTATAGGTAAAAAGGTAGACTACTCCTTTTTAAAGACTTTCGGTTGTGAAGCATTTTTCCATATTAATAAATAAAATAGAACAAAGTTTAAGGAAAAATTAAAGAAATGTACCTTTAATAGATACGTTGTTAATGATTTTGTTTATATCTTATATGATTATGAAAATAACAAAATCATTAGTAGTAGATATGTCACATTCAATGAAAGGGTCTAGTATAAGGATCAAATGCAGGAAAAGAAACAAGAAAAGGAAAACAAAGAATATGCAGTGCTTAATGAGATCACAGAAAAGGTAAAGGTGCCTGAAAATCATAGTGATTAGTAGCAATAACAAAAACAACAACCACAATAGCAACATGCACCTAAAACAATTGAAAGTGGTGTTAGAATATCTACAACAATAAGTAGACCCCCTGAATGCTACATTCCTTCATTCTATTATGTATTGTTGATTGATTTTGGTGAACCAGAAAGATATGAGGGAACAATGCAGATAGAAAGAACGAGGAAGTGGGAGAAATCCATGGAAGAAGAGATGGACTCCTTGATGCATAACCACACTCAGGACTGAGTCAATTTTCTTGGAGGTAAAACAACATTACAGAATAAATGGGTTTACATTTTGAAAGCAGAAGATGGAGGAAAAAATATGTATACGACTAGCCTTGTGGTGAAGGAGTTTGCGTAAAATAAAGGTATATACTTTGATGAAATTTTTTCTCGTGTTGTTAAAATTACTTCAATCAAAACTATTTTAAGTCTAGTGGTAGCATAAAATTTGCATCCTGAGTAGTTAGATATAAATATAACCTTTCTCCATGGGGATTTCAATTAAGAAATATATATGTAGCAACCACAGTGGTATGATGTCAAAGGAAAGGAGAAATTAGTGTGAAAATTTAAGAAGAGCTTCTATAGCTTAAAATAGGCTCCAAGGCGGTGGTATCTAAAATTTGAGAGGTTTATGTCTGAACAAGGTTATACTAGATGTCACTGAGACCATTGTGTTTCTCTTAAAAAACAAAATGATGGAAACTATATTATATTGCTATTATATGTAGATTATTATGAAACCAACTCACAAAAAGATAGGAAAGATAGATCAACGCCTTATAAATAAGCCTCTTCGAGGGGGAAACCTCATTTACATTACACAAAAGAACGATTCTTAGATGATACAGATGAAAAGACCTCCTTTCTATATATAGGAGTCTAAGGGGTCATAATATAATTAGAGTTGACCTAACAATAATAATGGTAAGGAACAATAATAACTTTAGTGGGCTTCTATGGGGCACAATAATAACAATATGGGGACTACATGGCTACAACAATATAATAAGGGGGTTGTACTAATAACAATAAGGGGTTACACTAGTAGTATAGGGACCTAACATGCCCCTCTCCTTCAAAAAGTGTTGTCCTCAACAATTGAGTAGTTCTTGATGCTTCTGTATAAAATTATTTTCCTCCCATGTGGAATCTTTAGTGGGTAAGTTCTTCAACTTGATGAGCTACTTTGAAATCGATTGATTTCGTAGCTATCTAGTTCTTGTTTCTGTGACTGCTCCAAGTTCCAATATGATTTTTCCTTTCTCTTCAAGTTCTAGCAATATTGTTTGAATTGGGATATTTTGCAACTTTTGAATGAGTGTCCATACTTCTTTGTCCTTCTTCCATTCATCCCTTGCTTCGTTTATCCAATCTAGTGGGATAAGAGAAATAGCACAAAATAATGCTTCCACATCCTCATTCTTTCTTGAGAGTGCATCTGCAACAAAAATTTTCTTCCATTTTCTGTAGATGATATCAAAGTCATAACACAACATATTTGTGACCCATTTTTTCTGTTCTCCTAAAGATAATATCTATTCTAAAAAGTATTTAAGACTATTATGATCGATTTTTACCTTGAAGTGTCTTCCCATTGGGTAAGGTTGCCATTTCTTAAGTGCATGTAGCATTGCCAACATTTCCTTCTCATAAATAGCTTGCTTGAGATGTAGTTGTAAAAATACCCAATTACCTACATCAAAACGTTTTTCACTGCGATATTGATCTACCTGTTGTTTCATTCGATTTTGCACCAAAGTGGTGTTATCCTTTAAAAGTTGGAGAACTTGTTGTTGATGCTTGATGTGATCTTTCACTGCTTGAACCTTTTTCTTCTTGATATGTCCTTCTATCTTAAGAGTTTGAGGAGTGATAATTTCTTCCAATGCTTTACAAGATATGGTCGGATTCATTTCTTGATGCTCAATGTGATATTTCACTTCTTGAACATTTTTCTTCTTGATATGTCCTTCTATCTTGATAGTTTGAGGAGTGGTAATTCCAGCCAATGCATTCTAAAATATGCTTGGATTCATTTCTTCTTTCTCAATGTGATCTTTCACTTCTTGAACCCTTTTCTTCTCGATATGTCCTTCTATCTTGAGAGTTTTGGGAGTGGTAATTCTTACCAATGCTTTACAAGATATATTCGGCTTCATTTCTTCTTTCTCTGGGGTTGGGTCCTAACATATATCCTCTTCTTTTGATGTTTCTTGATGCTTTTCTTCCTCCTCTTCATACTCTATGTAAAATAATTTATTCTTAGCACACTTATGACCTTTAGTGCATTTGCTATCACAATTTTAACAAAGCACTTTTTTTTCTTCCATTTGTTGTGGTGTAAATCTTGTAGTTTGTGAAAGGATAGGAGAAGAAACACTTACATAATTATAGTCGTGAGTGGTGGGATTCCTTGTTTCCATAATTTTTCTTTCAATTTTTCTTGCCCACTTGAATGCTTTCTCAAATAAATCAAGTTCCCAATGATGAACCTCATGTTGAATGCTATCCTTTAAAGTACCTATGAAGGCATCAATCCTTTGCTCCTCTAGAATATCATTTACCCTTATATTCAATTTTTGAAATTCTTCAGTGTGCTCTGCCATTGAACACTTTTGTTTGAGATTTATCAATTGGCTAAAGAAGGTGCTTCTCTTTGTATCCTCATATTGTGCTATCATTTCCTCCATGAAAATTGACCACGTATCAAGTCATTTACAAGAACAAAGCCCTTTATACCATAAAAATTGATCCAGTTATAAATATAAAGATGCAGTACGTACCTTTTGTAAAAGTTACACCTCATGTAGATCAAAATATTGCTCCATATGTAGTATCCAATTTACCAGATCCTTGCCATCAAACTTCCTCATATTTCCTTTTATTGATTTTAGGAGCTTGATCTCGAAACAACTATAACTCTGTAATTTCTGCTCTTTCAGTCCTAAAGTTGCGACTTGTAGTGTCCTTCTGCATCCTCTTTCCAATGCCACTAGTCTGATCAAAATTGGATTCTCTAAGAAAGAGTTATGCATAATCTCCCAGGATGACCTAATTATACACCTTTTCAGAAGAGCGAACTTGTATGAAGTGCCATGTGTCACTTTTTTGACCTTTGGGTATTAACCATATATAAAAGAAACAATAGTTCGTCCTCTTAAGATAACTTCTTACGAAATTTCAATCTGATGCTCAAAGAGACAGTTATGATGATTTTCCCAAGGTGACCTATTTGGAATGTAATTCGGGGGTCTACAAAAAACCTAACTTGCTCAGAGTGTATCTCCAAAACTATAGCGAGACAGGATCTGAAATTTGGAGTCACGGTTAATATCGATTTCTACTCAAATTGGTTTTTTTGGCTTCTTAAACTTTGTAGCAAAATAGTTACGACGAAAATCCCACAATGACCTATATTTTAGCTGAAAATATGGAGCTTCTAAAAACCCTAACTTCCTAAGATCATATCTCCAAAAATATAGCGATGCAAGCTCTGAAATTTAGATTTGAGGGTTAGCATAGGTTCTTCTCAAATGGATTTATTTTTCGCTTCTAAAACATCACAGAGAAAATTTATAGAGAAAATTCCACGATGACCTATTTGGAGTAGCGAAACCCTAGAATCCAAAGCTCTGCTACCAAATGTTATGAAACTAGCTCACAAAAAGATAGAAAAGATAGATGAACGCCTTAGAAATAAGCCTCTTCGAGGGGGAAACCTCCTTTACATTACATAAATGAAAATTTCTTGGATGATACAAATGTCAAGACCTCCTTTCTATATATAGGAGTCTAAGGGGTAATAATATAATCAGACCCGACCTAACAATAATAATGTAAAGGCACAATAATAACAATAGTGGGCTTCTATGGGGCACAATAATAAGAATATGGGGACTACATGGCTACAACAATATAATAAGTGGGTTGTACTAATAACAATAAGGGGTTACACTAGTAGTATAGTGGCCTAACATAGCTGACATGCTTGTTGCAGGCTCTAACATGTAGGAAATAAATGTACTCAAAATAAAACATGAAAATTCATTTTCAATGAAGGAATTGGGTGCTGCGAAACAAATCCTTGGTATGAGAATAACTAGAGATAGGAAAAAATGCAAATTAACATTGTCTCATACTGAGTACATAAAAAGGGTGTTGGAAAGATTTAATATGCAGAATGAAAAACCAATTAGTACACCTTTGGCTATCCATTTCAGGCTAGGTAAGGAGATGTATCCCAAGGCCGAGGAAGAGATGGATTATACGTGTAAAGCTCTATATGCATGAGTAGTTGGAAGATTAATGTATGAAATGGTCTGCAAAAGACCTGATATTTCACATTCAGTGGGAGTTTTAAGCAGGTATATAAAAAATCCAGGAAAAGAGCATTGGATGGAAGTGAAGTGGATTCTCAGCTATTTGAGAGGCACCAGAAATAAAGCATTCCGCCTTTTTTGTTAAAACATTGCTCTATAAGCATATTTTGATGCAGATATGGAAGGTCATAGAGATAACAAGAGAAGCACCACAAGGTATGTGTTTACTGTAGGTGGAACAACAGTTAGTTGGGATTCAAAGTTACAAAATATTGTTGCAATTTCAATAACATAAGAAAAGTATTTTACTGCTACAAAGGTTAGTAAAGGAATGATTTGGTTACAAAGGTCTATGGGTGAGTTGGGAAAGAAGCAGAAGATGGGAAGATTATACAATGACAACTATATTGCCATTTATCTTGCAAATAACTCAACATTTAATTCCAATGCTAAATATATATAACTCAAGTACCATTTCATATGGTCAGTGTTGGAAGATGGACAATTGAAGCTGGAAAAGATACACATGAACCAGAATCCTACATATATGTTAAGAATAGTTGTAACCAGGGAGAAACTGAGATTTTGTTCAATTTCAATTGGTACTCAAGTATGATGATCAAGATGAGAAAGAATCACATCCAAAGTGGAAGCATTGTCTAGCAAGTGAAGCAGTGGTGGAGTTGTTATAATCAGTCTCCCAGTGGGATATTGTTGGGTGTTGAGCCTAGTTGTTGGCCTGATTGTTCAGAGGCTTTTGTTTTAGTCATTTTGGATCCCTATTAATAACAGGGCAACAATTCCACCCACTTAATAACCATCAGGAGGGTCCATGGCAAGGTGACAATGAATTTTATGAGACCCCCCCCTGCAAGGCTTCAAGGTTAGTGCCCCTGAAGCTAAAAGTAGATGATAATTTTCCTTGTAAAATATTGTAATTTCGTAGTCAATTTGGGTTGTTCATTAGGTGAATGATCTAATGGTAGAAGTTATGCTAATTTAGGGTATATTTCCCTCAAAGGAAAGCCTCGATTTATATGAGGGAATTTTATTGTGGGTTTGTATAATTATTCTGTGTGTGTGTGTGTGAGAGAGAGAGAGAGAGAGAGAGAGAGAGAGGGGGGGGGGGGGGGGGGAGAGAGAGAGAGAGGAGAGAGAGAGAGAGAGAGAGAGAGAGAGAGAGAGAATGAGAGAGAGAGAGAGACTGTTGTGTGAGAGCAAAGAGGAAATTACAACATATCTCTTGTAGGTTGTATGTCTTCATTTTGCTGGATAATACAAAAAGAAGGACTAGAAATTTCTCTGTGGATGTAGCCCAAAAGGGGTGAAAATGGTATCTCTCTCTCTCTCTCTCTCTTATTTTATGTGTTTATGTATTTTTGTTTCTGCAATATTTTGTGTATTTCATTGCTCCATCTAACTAAAAAATATTGACAAAGGGGGAATAAAAATGGTATTTCATAGCGATTTTAGTTTACATTAAGTTTGCATTATTCCAAGAATATACTAATATCCATAAGTAGCAAAAATAACAAATGTATATAGTACTATTTTTTTTTATATAAATAGTACATGGATCATTAATTAAAATTATTCCATAGAAGGTTCTTGCAAAGGAAAACACTAAATGAATGAGGATTTTGCGAATCTACTTGTCTCTTTTCAATTTTCAGTGGAGGGTTATAGAGGAGGTGAGTTGGAAAATGCCTTAGCGAATGCTTTTTATCAATGCACTTCTACTATAAAAATGTGTCGGTGTGCCTCAATTCTAAGCACGTTAATATGAAACTGTATGACACAAGAATTGATATGGGTCAAAATATTTTATACAAATTGATATTTTGAGGAAAAAAAAAAGCCATTTTAATATATTTTTTACATCTTAATCACATTGGTACATACCTAGGCAAGTGCATTGAAGTGGATGAAGATATTCGAGATAATTCAAGATAATACTTATTCTCATGTCACATTATAATGGAGATATGGAATGCATAACAATATTTTGGATAGGAGGAAGTAATATACCTACATGCACAACTTATTAGAATATGGTTTAAAATAAAGAGTATATGAAATCAAATAAGAATTCAAAATATTTACTTTTATTTCAAAAATTATTTTTAACCTAAAAAAATTATTTTGTTCTTTTAATATTTTTTTTGTAAGCTAATATTATGTTATATCAAGAGGATATTGAGAGTTTTGGATCTTCCCATCACTGGTTTTCCACTACGGAAACAACACCATTGAAAAAGTACTAGATAATATGTTCCAAAAACACCTTAATTTTGAGACTCCAAGTAATATATACATAGACTTGTACGCAATATATATATATATATATATATATATATATATATATCTATATATATTATATATATATCTATATATATATATATATATATATATATATATATATATATATATATATATATATATATATATATATAACTACTAATGTTAGGCATTTTTGGGAAAATTTGAATAAATAGACCACTTTGTTCAAAGCTTATATACCCTGTGAAGTTAAAAAAGCAAAAAAAACTGAGTGAGCAAATGCATAAAATTGAGAATCTAAGGTATGCACCTCAATCAGGCTAAGGAATTCATTGCGGTTGTTACTTGATCTTAAGCGTTGAGGAAACTTTTATTCAATGCACTGGGGTTGAATCCTAATATCCTTATCGTTCATGAATTCCTCAACTCGCATGAGAAGAATCTTCTCTTTAGCCTCATTTCACTCCATGATAAGCTTTCACAACAACATTTAGAGCTTCCAGTAGAGGTCTATGTTGAAAAGATAGTAATTTTTCCTTCATTATGTGTGCCTTGGGTTAGGAACCCATTCTAAGACATTCATGAGGACTTCAAATTTGTGTTGCATTCCTTTTCTACATCCATCACCACCTTGAAATCCTTGTTTTCCTTGCACACAATCTTCAAAATTTGCTTTGCACAGGCCCTCACATATGATATAGATCATAAAGAAGATTGTGAGTCTCCTTGACCTCCTATGTTACTGATGGGCCTCTAAATTAGAAATAAATTAAGGCCCATATGACCATCCTTCAGCACATTAAACCTCTCTTTTTGCATTAGATAATGTATTTTTAACTTTAATATGTTCATTAGGAAGTTTTATGTATAATTGCATATTTGTGCCTAATATTATTTATTTTTGTGGAATATTGTGAGAATATTGGGAAGATTATGAAGATTTGGAGGAGGAGATAATTTAGGGACTTTATCCCTAATATAGGAGTATCAATATTAAATAATAAATCAAGAATATATTTTGAAATAATTGCATAGATTTTGGAGCTCTAATGATTGAGAAAATCTAGGAATGTGTTCCTTGTGGAGATTCTTAGTAGTGGGAACCAGATACACTAATTGAGGGATTTTGCTAGGGAAAGATTCCTCCTTTCATGGGTAATTCTTCCTAATAATTTATCATAGTTAGCAAGTCAAATTTGCCTCTAGGGGTTAATTTTTGTTAGTCTTTTTTGTGGACAGAACTCATATTTTTGTAGCTCTAGTGTCATTTTTTGCAGGGATTTAATTGCATTGATGGAAATAATGAATATTAGTGTCATGTTCAACTTCTAAAGCTTGATATCCTTTATAGGACTCTTATTTTCCTTGGCCGTTTCCATCCCAAGAGCATCAGATCCCTTTTATATATTTACTTTTCTTCCTTTCACTTCTTATTCACATGCATCTCTTGTTCTTGTTTTTTTCTATTTATACATTTAGTATTGATGATTTTTTGTTGTAGGATTGGGTTAAATGATTGAAGCAAGTTATTCTTTAGGATCAAAAGCATCATTTCAATCTTGGAACAAATTTAGAAGGTCATATAAATCATTGAGTTACTTGGATTACTTTGGTTATTCCCAAATCTAGATTTATGGAAGTCCTTTGTGGCAAATAATAGTAAATTTATGCTATTTTTGAGAGCACTCTAACGAGATTCAATTGATTTGATTCCACTTGAATTAGGGTTAAAAAAAAATCTAGTTAATAAAAAAAAATACCCCATTGCATTTGCACTTTATTAGGTTAGTCATTTGATAGATTTACTAGCTCACTAGTTCTCAAATCTCTAGATTTTAGACTAGTACTTTTCTACTATTTTGTAGCATGGATTAACATATGTATTTTCGATTGATTCCACCTGGAATGGAGAACTAGGAAATTATAGTCCACAAAAAAAAATTTCCATCCAATTTTCATTTGATTTTATTGGTCATTTAGTAAATTATAGTTTTCTGTAGTAAATCTGCAGCTTCCTGTAGTAACTACACAATCTCATGTAGCAGCCTTCCAACATGTATATACTTTCCTAGATTTGATCAAGAAGCTTAGTTATTGTACCTTAGGGTTAAATAAAAACACCTGCACTCCAAATAAATGATTATGGAAGACTAAATACCACTTACGAATTTCCTATTTACACTTGCAAAACATTTCAGTGATTTGGGCTAGTGGACAAATTTATGAAATGGATAATACAGTGATGATTGCCACATCCAATGAACTCTATTAATGGACATAAACTATTTGAAATGTAGTGATTTAAATTTAATTCATGATATTCACTTTATGAAATTATAATATATTTATTTTCTCATATTTTTTTTACTGCAATAGGTTAAGGTTTCCATTTCGAGCATTTCATTTTCTGCAATTAGTTTAGGATATAATTTTATTACATTCACTCCATTACGTCACAACATCAAAGGAAGGAAACATTGTATGTTATACATATAGTTCTAAGACCTGTTATGTTTGTACAAACCCCGAGTTGACAATTAAAGTTGGTAGCATTGAGATTTGCAACATTATTGTTGCAATATCGAGGCCGATCACATTTTAGCATCGTTCATAGGGAGGTGTCAAAGTATGCATAGTTTTCTTCCCTAGTTGATTCATTTATTTTTAATTTTTGAGAAAATAAATATGCACATTAGGCATATTCCATGAGTAGAGGCTATGTATACCAATTATCATTTGAAGAAATCTGTGAAACATGCAAACACATATCAAGAGGAAGGGAAAGAGTAATTCAATCAAAATCCAAATCGGTAAGTCAAGATAAACTTGGAAATTTGCTTGCTAACTTTAAAATAGAAACTATCATAAATGTAAATGAACAACTAGAAATGTTAGGAATACAAAATGAGCAAAAATAAGAAGTTGATATTTGTATTGTTCATGCATAATCACATGATGTTAAAAATTTCCCCTCATTACCGAGGTTGAAGGAAGTTTAGCAAGAGGACAATGGAGCAAGTCAATTGCCAATGCATTTATGTTATGTATATATAAGAGGACCATGGAAGCCTATTCAATGTGATATGATGCAATATCCTAATTCTCAATTTCAAGCTAATGCACATTGATCTCAAATTAATTATAACACACCCTTTCCTTAGCAACCTTGGCCATCTCAACGCCAAAAATAATATTGCCAACAAGGTTGGAAAGGAACGTATGGGAGTCATCCATAATATCCTTAATATTTTCCTCATATATTCCATACCCAACTCCATGTTATACCAACCATTCATCTCCACCACAACCAAAACCCCAACCACATCCATCCCAAATATCCACTCCCACTCAACTACCTGTAACAAAATTTCTAAACCCAAATAATGAAGTACATCAACCCACTTACAATGTTGAGGTACAACACTTCCAAATATATTTTCTTGATATCAACGGTATTCATCTTAGCTGAGGAATAATATTACAAAAAATAGATTCTCTTGATGTCATTGATGGATAACCTCCAAAAAAAGAATATTCAAAAGAGAATTCCAAAGAAACCTGGGCTACACTTGATGAAGAGTAGACATCAAAAACAAAGATTGAGAAAGCTCCCTCATGGTTACCATCAAATCCTCCATGTATTCAAGATAAGAATCAACCAAAACAAGAAGATTTTAAGGTCACGGTAGAAGAGACATGAAGAACTGTAACACCCCTCCATTGTATGTAACACTCTGCACACCTAAGCTAAGAAAATCTAGTTCCAAGGTGTAACAATGAAAGTAAATACTTTATTGTTAAATAAATAAAGATAATGTAAAATTCTTGGAAAATGAGACACCAAGAGATGATGTTCTTCCAAAATAAAATCCCATTGGTGAATGGGAATGGATAATTCTTTCATGATAAGACTTCTAACTCTAATTCCAGACAATTTTAATGGATTTGGAGATAAATACCCATTAAGATACTCAGCTGGAGATATATTCTAAGTTAAGAAAAGCATAAAAGCCCTACGCGAGAGAAAGGAAATATTTTATGAGGAAAATCGTCATGGGAGAAAAAGGTGAGTTTCCCTTCCAGGTCAGATACTTTCAAAGCCATGCACAATTTTCTACAATCGTAATCTCGTCAACCTAGTTGGACGCTACATGATCATCTCCTTCCTCTCGACAGCCTCGTGCCAAAGAAATCCCTACCCCAACCAGTGTTTCTCATATCAGAAATAAGTTAGGATTTTGAGGTCGTAGGTCGTGAGGTAATCACCAGGGCCAACCTTGTCATTAAGGCTTCCAAGATTGCCAAAATTTGATGAGATATTTTTAAATTTTAAACAATTAAATTCTCGACTAGAGTTTGGTTGGTCCTCCTCTTTAGGAATTAGCATCCACAAAAATTAAAATTTTGGTTTCCTACATCCTAGAAAAAAATTGAAAAATTAAGTGGGTAGTCGTGGCATTCACCTTACCTAGTTGAAAATGTGTGTAGGAATTTTATGATAATCAAGGGAGCCAAGTAAATGTGAAACCATAGGCACCTGCAAGGCAGAGTCTGTGATGACTTTTATGGTCTATTACACTCACCATAATAATTATCAACGGTAGTCATGGCCACTTGGCTCTAGAATTGGGAGCCTGAAATAATACCAAATACCATTTAATTCTTGCGAACAGTGAGGCAAAGAAGATTGAATAAAGTATGGCGGCATTGTGGATATGGAGGATGGGCCAATCATCAGTACATTGTGTGCCACAGTTAGTGGAAAGAAAGGGCATGAGTATGAGAGAGCGAAGAACTCCCCATGAATACCTGGCCACTGGCTGAACAATGGACTTGCTACTTTATCCCCCAAAACGACCACATGTAGATATTTTAGAAGTTTTTTTTTTGCGTTGATAATGACTATTGAAATTCATTGGAAATGAAAAATCTGACGCATGCAAGAAATTGATAAGAAAGGTGTCATGCATATAAACACCAAGGCAGTTGTTTTTTTCTGATATCATTGATATTGCGATGTTGTTTCTTCATGCGTTATTTATTTTTATTGCTTTATAATTGAATGTATGTCGGTTATGGTAGCCTTAGAAGAATGTTTTATGGGTAGTACATTCCAATTGAAATAATGGAGAACATCCCATTGAAGATCAATGGGTTTCTTTACGATCTAAAATATCAATTTTTTCTTTAGCTACTGATCCAGAGAGGTTCGAGTTGCCTTAAAATCACCTTGAGGAGGATTTTCCTTTCAGTCCAAAGTTGTTTTTCTTAGTTACGTTATTGACTTATGTCGAAATGTTTAGATATTTTGCTGATCAAGTTTCCTTAAAGCATCCGATTGGATAATGCTTATCCCTATGAGAACGCTCACAACTATATTTTTTTTCTTTCCATTAAAGAAAGGATTGGTAAGACTAATGTTTTTTTAGTATCACTCAGTTTGCTCACTTTATTCACTGAGCTATAGATGTTTCCATAAGGGACATAACTATCGGATAATGATTATCAAGTTGCTCGATAACTTTATCACATCTCTGGGGTAGGGACAAAGACAATGCATATTTGAGGGGGTAAGATCATTCTAAATAGCGATTGTAGCCATTGCGTGAGCGACCTTGGGTGTTATGGGTTGCACCTTCATTGGAATGATATAATGTGGTTTAATATAGCTCGACTGCATGTTGGAGCATTCTGGTTAGCTTGCAACCGGAGAAAGGGTTGGCAATATGAAGTGAGCGTAGCCACCATAAGGAGAATATGGATGATGTGACGACGTCCTATTTTTAATTGAATAATTATTATAGCAAGTCGTGGGTGCCTGCACGCTCTAGTAGCCTCAAGAATTTTCTAACCCTTGCTAAAAAATGTCTAAAATTTCCATGGAAATATTGCTTCCAGATCGTTCCGCATGTTAATGATTAAATTACGGGTATAAACGAATTATAAATTGAACTTGTCGGTGTAATGTGAAACCTTGTCAGTGGATTGCATCAATATCGTAATAGTTACGATGTTTCGATTAATTATGCATAAGTGCAATGTATCATATGAAAGAAGAAGGTTTCTTTTTCATTTATAACTGGTAATTTACTAATATTAATTATAATCATACTAAAAATTGGAAATAATACACAAACCTTGATTTTTGTATGCTCGGGAATATATCTTTCTGTGTATTGGACAATCGTGGAATAAGTCTGAAATTGGTATGATGTAGGAAGATTAGGAAAAATTCTGAAGTTGTCACAGATCAATCACTGTAATATTGATGTTTTACAGTTGGTCTCCTTTGAAAGATTTTTGTTTAATCCAGTGAGGGATTTTTAATTCAAATTGATCTCATCCACTTGACTACACATAAATTTAGTCAACTGGGAAAATGTGAAACAAAGAATTATTGTTGTGGTAATTTTTTTCTAAGATTATGGATGACAAAGAGCTGAAGCCCCCATTTATTTGAAAATTCTAATCAGTTGTCTATGTTTTCATTTCAGTTTTCTATCTATGCAAGACTCCACAAGCTTCCTGTGGAGAAGAAAAGCATGGACAAACTACAAGATCTTTTCGACGAAGCCAATAACCATGGAGTATTGAATTCTATATTCATCATTGTATTTTCCAAATTTCTATCACTGACAAGCAATTTAGTTTTGTTCAACATTCTGCTATTGATTCTTATAATTTTAGTTCTCAGATATTTTTCCTTGGAAGTAGAGTTTCAGAGGAGGGTTCTTGTTCGTCACGAGTCTCCTCTTTCTCATTTTCACCATAGACAAGAATCTCATATTGATCGGCTTCTTTTTCCTCCACTGGTCTCAAAGAAATGGAAGAGGAAGATTGATTCTCCAGTCATTGCAACAACAGTGGAGGAGTTTACAAGGAATATTGTACAAGAGTTTATTATAGATTTGTGGTATTCGTCAATTACTCCAGATCAAGAATTTCCTGATCAGATTTGTTTATTAATCAATGATGTACTTCAGGAAGTGTCTCAACGGCTGAAACATATCAATCTCATTGACTTACTCATCAGAGATATGGTGGATCTGATAGGGAGTCACATAGAACTTTATAGAAGAAACCAAGCTTGTATAGGGGTTGATGTTATGGCGACCCTCTCTTATGAAGAAAGAGATGAAAGGTTGAAGCACTACTTGGTTGCTTCTAAGGAACTGCACCCTGCCCTTATATCTTCAGATGTTGAGTGTTTGGTGACAATTTTCTTAAGGAAACAGGATGTTGAATGCCCTATTTCTCGATGCCTTGCTCGAGAGCTTCTAGCATGTGTAGTTATGCGACCAATCATGAAATTTGCAAGTCCAATGTTAGTTTTGATGGAACTTTAAACTCCATCTACTTACCAAGCTTATTCGGCATAAAATGGTCACCAAGTAAAAATAAGAGTAAATGACGTGTGTGCACTTGGAGTAAAACAAACCACATAGAGGTGTGTGTATAGTTTTCTATGAGCAAAGTTTTTTTTATGCATCTCATAAGAATATAAATACTTGTTCTTCAAAGTTAAATTACATTATGCTTGAAGGATGTATGTTTAACCTTCTCATTGCATACGCTGAACTCATTTTGTGATTACGTGCCTATATGTATGGCTTGCATGTAGGGCTCATTGCGTGGTTACAATGAGATACATTTGTATGCTTGCATGGATGGATCAAAATTCTCATGAATTAACATGAGTTAAAAACTAAGTTAAGATGCTAGATATTCCTAACCAAGCTTGAGGAATAATCAAAATGGAGATTTTCAATAAATTTAGAGAATCAAAATATGTGATGTATTTGATTCTTGATAGATACCATAAAGGTCAAATATTAAAACTATATCTATCTTATAATTCATTAATTAAATTTTTAAGTAAGTGTTTATATAAATGAACAAGGAATTTTTCAAGTCTTTGGAAAGCTATAGTAGCAATGTGGGGAGGAGAAACCCTGAAAGGCTACACTGGAACTAATAATTCTGCAAGGTTGAATTGTGGTGGAGTAAAGAGTAAGGAAAAGAAATAACAAACAACTAACCTGTTGATTATTTTTAAGAAGTAGAAATGGTCAACCCTTAAGTGGTTACTTATTATCATGCCTACTTATTGAATATTAAAATTCTACTTATTATATGTGTGAAAGTTTTTCCAAATTTAAGAATGCTCTTGTGAGGGCACACAGGCTCTATACCATGATACTTGTATAGTTTTAAAGGTTCATGATAAAGTGGGAGAAAGAAACAATTTTGTAATAAGATATAACTAGATTAATGGGACTGATAACCAAAATTACATCTAGTATAAACACTTAATGGGAGTGTAAAAGCAACTCCTAAGGCTCTCAATTAATAACAGAGAGACAATAATTAATACAAGCTCAAGGACACATTTTCAAATCATTCAATTCTGATGTGTTGAACTCCACAACATGGATGTGCATATCAATATAGATATAAATGGGTTTCTGTTAATAATATCTCCTAAATAGGGACCTTTCAAATCTGCTGCAAGAAGAAGATGTTTTCAGTAGAAGGATTGTAGATCCTACAAATGTACTTCTTGTGGGAAGTGATAAGATTAAAATGAAACTATGTGTTTCTACTATACATAAACAAAGTATACATGTTTCATGAAATGACAAACAAATTAGATATGGTAGTGTTGGATGCACTTGAAGTAGAAATAGAGCAATTCAGAACAGCCTAATGAATAACAAGAATTGTACACTAGATTTGGAACATGATTGTATGAATTAATAAATAAATTCTTGATAAACCCAAGAGGTTTCGCTTTAATATATCTTATGATGATTTAAGGATCCTATGCTAGTAATAAAACAATACATGCACCAGAGTGACATATAAAAGGTTCTATAAGAGAGAATAATAAATCATACAACAACTCATTGTCAAATCAATAGGATGCTATAACCATATTGAATGGTTAAGTGGGACTGGTAAGAAAGATTCTTGCACACAAAGATATTGAGATCTATTAATCTAATCAATTAATTCACAATCATACCATGTGGGATGCATATTTTGTACGTGTAATTCCTACCAAGCAATATTGGGAATTTTACTTGTTAGATTTCATGGATAGCGTTGTCTGGTTCTGAATAAGGCAACATAAAATTTATTGTATAAACGATGTGGAAATTCATGTTAATAAATTTGATAAATGATAAATGATTTATATTCTCTTGTTTTCTAGGGGTGATTTAATGTTTAAAGTGAGGTGTAAACATGTAAATCACCTAGGTTCATAGCTCGATACACATAGTGCCTACAAACTTGGAGGGTGTGGAGTTGAGAGTATTGTAACATTCATTTATAACTCATTTATTGGAAACGTATGTACTTGTATATTGATTGTTCAATTGGTTTTAGACATACATTGAATTATTCATGGCCAACAAGGTGTTGGAAGAAGTGTAAAAAGAGGAATGCTAAATCATATGACATGATTTGTTTAAGTGTGGAGTACTTTTTTAGTACCAAACAATTATGTTCTTGGCTAAATATAAGTTAATATTGTTGTTAGAATTAAAATATAACATTGAAGGCCATACTAGACTAACTATCGTAGTTAATAGTCTGCTTTATGATTAAGGGGAGGTCATATTTCATTGTTATTAAAACCTTGTCTATGGGATAGATTCAATCCTGAAACTCAAAATTATTGGTTTTGTAAAGTTGTATTTTGCATCTATTTTATCATTTTGCTGAAAATTTCGTGCAACCACAAGATACATGAAAGGGATTAGCTAAATAAAATCACTTGAATATTCTGACATCAAAATTTCTAGTTATGCTTTGGTTGTAGAAGTTAAACAGGTTCATGAATTCCTTATTCTCCAATTTACAAACCAAACATGGTCTGATTAGACTTACCTGAAAGTAGTGTAAATGAAAGATTAAAGGAATTTTTGGCATAATACTAACATGGTTAAAAACATGTGAATGAAGTATATGTCATGCAGGTGATGCTATGGATATTTGGTATTGGGTACACGTGTACAGGTGGTACTATGTACAAACGATACATATGGTACTGGTATGGATGCATGAATTACATGAGGATATATGATGTGTATAGTTGTATGTGTGTAATGCACACTATGTGTAGATGCACATGGTTGAGAAAAATGCACTAGGTGATTGCCTGGTGTGGTAATCGATCTAGACTGTGTATAAAGGCAAGACTAAGGTGGAAACTAAGGATTGATATTGGAAACTAGGGATAAGTATCCATATTTAGTTTCAGTCTTAGTATACATATGACATATGAGGCTGATTTATGATTTTTATGGTTATATTTGAGCTAACATGATATGATATTTTATTCATATTTATTGGTCAAAAGTGCTAATTTGACTTGTTGTGACTAATGCAAGGAAACTGCAAGAAGCAAGTGTTCAGCAAGAACACAAGGGAATTGGAAGAATGCCTTGGAAGATCATGCATTTATATTATTAAATACAATGAAATAGAGGAATAATATTTAAATGGTGGGCAACATTAAGTCGTAGTTACTCATGTAGTAGGATTGTTCCATTAACTATGGTAAACAAAATTGAGTTTCCGCATCTCAAAATCTTTCACAAAAATTATTGATGCAAATGTTACATGTAGCAATGGAAGGAGAATTTCTGGTATAACTCCTTTGTAACTGATACATATCGGAAAATCTGATTTAGATGGCAAGTCCGTGGGATCATATAAATTTAGAAGCAGCTACTTATGAACGAGGAATAATATTGTAAGATGAGGTAATACACTAAGGACAGTGTAAATTTAAGGGGGGGAGTCTGTAACACCCCTCCATTGTATGTAACATTGTTCTAACCTAAGATGATAAAATCTAGGTCCAAGGTTTAACAATGAAACTAAATACTTTATTGTTAAATAAATAAAGATAATGTAAAACACTTGGAAAATGAGACACCAGATATTGAAAGAATAATAAGATTGATGATGAAGGTGCCTCAGAAGAAAGCAACAGTGAGAAGACCAAACCACAGAAAGAGAAAGACAACAGTAGACTGTGAAAACATAGCTAGTGGAGCAAAGCAACATAAAGTGTGGAAACATGTAGAACAACAACAAAAAACAATAGCAACCAAAGACAAATTGCAGAATAAAGTATGGGATCCAGGAAGACAAAGGTGAGAAGCACATGATTAGGAGATCATGATTATTTTAACCTTGGGAGTCTGATGCAGGAGCATTCAGCTTAGTAATTTCATTATATTCTAGTTAACTTAGGGAGTATTTTGTTTTCAAGGAAGTTGGATTCCTATGTATTTAATTATTAATATTTGGAGTGATTGTAATAGCAATTAATTAGATATTGTGAGGATATTTGTAAATGCTCTCGAATGTAGGAGAAAATGAGTGATTAGTGGGGATTGGGAGAGTTGGAAAGCAATTGTGAATCTTAGACTAGAAAGTGTTGTCATGATTCATGGAACTAGAGAGGATTCTTAGGGATTACTCGAGTTAAAAATGGACTTACAGGATATTCGGGTTTTAGTTCAGTAGATTAAGGATTTGAACCAAAATTGGTTAAATAGTAAGTTTTGTATAAATGTAAGCCTAAGAGGTAGAGAGTAAGCCAGTTAGTTAGGAGTCAAAGAGTCCATAATTTAGGCCTATAGGAAGGAAAGGAAAGGCCACTGATATTGAAAATCAAGTCGAGGAAGAAATTCCTGTGTAAATGGTTTTTTATTAATACAAATAACTCGATTCTGAGTTTGTGTGATGTGTATTTAAATTATAAGTTGTGTGTGAACTTGAGTAGTTCTACGTAATTTAGGTTGCGGGTGTGTAGAATCAAAGAAGAAGTGTAGAGAGGAGTGTTATGGTTTTACCAACAAACAATATTGGAGGAAGCCTTTTAGGTTACAGAGAAGGTGAAGGAAGCATAAAGATGTGACTGGATATCGAGATCAGAACAAGTGAAGATCATGAGGTGAAGACAAATACATAGGAAGAAAGATGAATGGGCGATTACACATTAATAACAAAAAGAATGTAACAGTGGTCAGGAACTGTTGGATCCATCAGATCAACGAATGAGATTGTGTGCGATAGACAGATAACATTAAGTCACATGAAATAAAGTCAAGAAGATGAATGGCAGAGATTAACACCACATGTTAATAGAAGGACGAAGTGGTACTTGCAAGGGGTAAGAAATTTCTCGTGTCCCCTAAAGGTGGTAGCAGTCATTCAAAATTTCATGTGATCATCTTTAGCGGCTGACACGTAGTAAATGATGGAGAGAGAAAACCAATTTTCTCGGGTGCTTCCAATCTAATATCGGTCGTGCAAATATCTGCACGAGATTGCGCGATAACCGTCAGATCGAGCGAGATTGATGAACGGTGGTGATCAACCAAGTTTGTTGGCGAGCAGATGAAACGATAGTTGTTGGATCAGATTAGATAATTGAATGGTTGAGATTGGCTAAGCTAGTTAGTGATCGGGTGATGTGATAACTGTCAAATTGAGGAATGAGATCAACGAGAGAGATTTAACTTGCTAAGGAGAGAATCGATGCATATGCAAAGGTTTGTGGAATGGTAGAAAGGTAAGGTTTAAGTGTGGCTTATGATATTTTTCTATTACATGCAAATTATAATAGAAATAAGCGGATTAATGGTTTATGGGTTAAGTTTGAGTTTAACGAAAGTCTAAAGACTAGGGTATGGTTGATAAGTGTGGGAGGTGAAAAGTAACCCAAAGTTATAACCTTTGGATATTTAAATTAATATTTCCATGTAGAGTTTGATTAAGGAGCCTTAAACCTCCATTTGTGAAGTTTTAAATAAGAAAAGGAATATTTGAAATTCATGGGACATGTACACACATACTGTGACATGCAATTTATTTGCATATTGTCGGTATATGCAGCTTAGCCTAACGTCAGAACTTCAAGAAGAATATAGTGCTACCACCATTGTGATGGGGATTATTATCCACTTAAATGAAAAAATAATTGGCATGGTCACCACATTTCCCCTAGGAGTAAGATGGAGAAAGGAGCAGAGAACATAGGTTATCACAGCCAAAAAGAATTTCTTCCTCCCTGAAGAAACATGATTGAAGATAAAAATGAGGTTAAGAGATAGAGCCTACCCTACCAATGGAATGAAGTAGGGTATCACATCTTGAAATACATATCCTTTGAAGGGAGACATAGTGTCATTTATGCCTATCAATTTAGGCTACTTTATCAGTTAAGATTCTCGATGGAATTTCCTATCCAAAATAGACAAAGTGCTCCCCATTTCCTTCTTGAGTTAATAGTGGAAATGAAACAAAGGGTGAGAGAAGGGAAACATCAATACATTTCTCATCATGGGCTCATAAGTCTCATTTTCATGGATGCTTTGGAGTAGATTAAAAACCTTGCGTCATGGACAAATTTTGTGGACATGGATAGTGAAGCTTTCCTTGAGACCGAAGTCCAAGCCTTACTAGAGAATGGAGAGAACACAAAGCATAGTTATGTTGAAGAAGAGAATGAGGAAGAAAAATTAGTTGAAGATAAATAGATTGAAAAGGAAAAGGAAGAGAAAAAACCAGAGAAGGAGATGGAAACCCTTGGGGAAACTTGTAGAGCATACAAGAAAAGGACACAAGAAAAACAAACAAGCCTTTTAGAGGGGAACACTGAAAAAGAAGTGGTTTCAACCTATGAATACTTAATTTCACCAATCAAGGTAAAGGGGAGGCATAAAAAGCAAGGTTCTTCATATTTCAAAAGGAGGAGAAGTAGTAGACGCAAGTAAGGGAAGCCTCAACCTTCCTCAAAAACCCCATCACTATTGAGGGTTTAACTAGTCATTAGGAGGGAGAATTGGAAAAGGATAAGAAACAAATTGAAGAAGTAACCTCCCTCAAAGCCAGAGAAAAGTACCCCCAACCCCCACAAAGGAATCCAAACACCACAGAATCCAAGATGAGATAGTTGTAAGAGGAATCTGTCATGCTATAGAAAGGTAGGAACATGCTACAGGAAGGAAGAAAAGTGCTACAGGAAAGAATGTTAGTGCTACATGAGAGTGTTACAAAAATTCAAGAAGGAGGTGAAGGGTCACAAGAGCTCCAAGAACTTGATCCAAAATTAGATATTGGGTGTCACTATAAATTTTATGAGTAAGGTCAGATAATACCCACCAAATTTGTAGTCCCAAAGCTCCTTGAGCTAGAAAAAGAAATAGGTAGAACCCATTGGTGGATGAATATTGTAAATTATAAAGGATGTGAGGTTGTAGGCCTGATTGAAGAGAAAATGAAAAATATGGGTGAGGAGATGGTTGATTTAAAACTAAAAGAGGAAAGCATGAGGGAATAACTATAGATAGAAAACAAGAGATTGAAGTAAAAACTGCAGGAGAAGGAAGGGGAGCTTGCTACTATGGCAAGCCTATTTGTAGATGCAATCAAATGTAGACATCCCTCAAAATCCTATGCCACGTTCCTCAAAGGGTAGTGGTTTTAGTTTCAAATCAAGACTCTAGCATAATATGGTTCACTTCTTTTCCAAGGCTACAAATATTTCATTGAATTTTTTCATAGATCTAGTATCGAGGACATAGCTAGGATGGTGGAATTCTATATTCATAATCTCATATTGAATGACATGAACTTTTGTGATCCAAATTTTAGGATGGGATATGTACAACTAATGGTATTTTCCACTTATCTAATTAATGAAGAATCAAGGGTTGAAGAGACAAAAATGGTCATGTCTAGGTAAAATGATGAACCCCTATCGATAAGAGCATAATTGAGAGCCCCTCAGCTTATCATCAACAACCATATGCTATCTTCAAAGACCGAAAATTGGCACCACTTTACGTACAAAAATATGAGCAATTCATCTTGCACTCAGCGGACACTTTCACATTGCTAAGAACCAAGATTTTTCCAGCCTGTTAGAGGATGTGGCACTCCTTAAAAATTAGAGAGTACCACTCTCCAAAGAGATTGAGGAATGCCTTGGAGAAGATACCCTTGTATAACGAAATAATTCAAAGACTGAAGGTTAACTGGATCAGGATTATGTTCATCTCTCGTTTGTTGTTAGGGCTACAAGAAAGAAAAGAGAAGATACAATAGAAATAAGAGATAGAGAAAAATGCAGGGTTCTACCCTCAAAAGGGCACTCCATCAGAGATACCTTGGGATTTCAAGGCTATGAACGAAATGAAATTAAGTGCTTGATTTTCTCAGAGGGTGAGAAACACCTTCAATATGGGGGTGATGATGGGCCTCATTAATAGGTATATAATAAGACCCATCTCACCATCCTTTAGCATATATTTACTTCTCTTCTTGCATTTAATAACACCTTTTTGACTATAATGTGTTAATTAGGAAGGTTAATGGATTTTTATCTTATCTTGTGGTCTAACATGATTAATTTGTAGGAAATGCGTGCATTTATTTTGCAAAACTATGTTGGACGTAGCTAGAGGAGATGTATAAGCCTTTCCCCATATATTTACTCACCTACAACTCAAGTTTCTTCCTTTATCTACTCACGTACAGTTCGAGGATCTATTAAATAACCGATGGACTCAAGGATTTTGAGGATATTAAGGACCTATATCTGCCTTTATAGGAATTTTGGAGGGAAGAAACCCTCCTGCCAAGGATGTTTCCCCCTCAACAATATTTGTGTAAATAAAGAAGCCCAAGGGCTTAATAGGATTCAAACTTTTAGAAAATAATAGTGACTGCAAGGTATAGGAGCTTTTACTTGCCATTTTCATTTCCATATCATGTACTCTAGAAATTTTTGAGATCACTGAGAAATATTTTGTTTCCTTCAATCTAAGTCTTATCTCAAGGTTGAGCTACCTTGGATTACGGAACACCCAAGCACTATATTCTCTCTCCTTTTTTCATTTTACTATGCATCTTTCCTTTATGAACTTAGGTTAGTAGTATTTATGTTCTTGTAAGTGTTCCTTATATGAAAGGATTCCTTTGTAGATTTAACAATCATCTCTCTTGGAAAGTGTATTTGTAAGCCTTCTATTGGAGAGAATAAAAACACAGGTTTCATTTTTCATGCAGTAGGAATATCTTGAATAAAATTCAACTCATCCTTTCTTTTCTAGTTTATTTTTTTGCAATTGACATTGTTAGCATAATTTAGATGTTTCATAAGATTCGGAAATATTTATGGTGTGTAGGTCTTACTGTTGGATTGCTGGGAATAACACTGTCATTTCCACTTGTCATATTAATATCATCACCCTCCTTCCTTCCTCAACAACATCTTCATTGAGAATTCATTTTATTTTTCTTAGAAGAAACCGTGTGGATTTCTCCTTATGTAGGATGGGCTCTCGAGGAGTAATAAGACTGGAAAGAACCTCGTAGACCCTTCCTCCACATTCCACTTCCCTTAGTCACCTTCATATCACATTTTAAGCCCTCATAATTCTCTTGGATTCAATCCTGTAGAAAAATAAGGAAATCTTGTAGCATCCTGTAGCAATCTTGTAGTATCATGTTGCACCATGTAGAAGCTCTCCAAACTTTACCTAAATTTTTATTTAAGATTAATTTTTTCCTAATATGCCTTTATGATTCCCCCTATTATTTGAAACGAAGTTTTAGGAAGACTAAATACCACTTAGGACCTGACTCTCCACCACTTCAATTCATTTCTACAATTTTGGCTAGTAAACAAGTTCATGAATTGAATGGTACAGTGATTATTTACATGATTACTTTTTCAATCACTTACTAAACTTTCTTACTAGGATATGATCTATTTTGAATGAAATGATTGAGATTTTATTCCATGCTATTTAATTTATGGAAGTTAGATTAGGTTTTCCATTCCTTCTTTATGATTCCTAGGCTAGGGTTTCTATTTCAAGCATTATCATTTCTTGCAAATAGACTAGAATTTCCTTTCATGCCCTTTTAGATTTCTTGCAAGTAAATTAATATTTACATTTCCTATAACTATTTAGAATTTAAATTTTCTACCAAAGATTAACATTTACATTTATGAAATATTTCTTTTTTTTTAGTGCATTAGCACTTACTTTTATGCAACATTTCTATTCTTTCAAGTAGATTAGGGCTTATTTTTATGCAACATTATTCCATCCTTACAAAATACAGATTTAGTTGTTAGAATGGGCTATGTACACCTTAGTTTGGTTCAGTTTCTCAGTGAAACTTGACTAGATCTTAGCTTATTGTTCATACAACACTATCACCTCTTAAATTTCTACGAACCTTAGGTTGATAAATTAAAGTTGGCAGCCCTAGGAGTTGCAGCATTCTTGTTGCAATATCAGATCTCATTATTTTTTTTTAAATTTTATTTAGTGAATAAAAATATCTTATCCTTGTACCAAAGTATATCTCCTTTCCATTTCCAATGTCCCATAGAGTTCATTCCTTCAATTATACATAGGGTTTTATATTTAGTATTGTTTTCGTTTTTTCATTCATAGTGAGCCTATTCCAACCATTGTAGAATAGAGAATGTAATAAGATATAAACTAGAGGCTTCTTGTTTCTAGGAAGAGCATACATTTCCACATTTCCATTCCCCTTCTTAAATATTATTTCAAATTCAAACTATGGCATTTTTCTTGCCCATTTTTGTTGTTCTTCTAGGAAAGATATTTTCTCCAAAAAGTGGTTTAGTCTATCGTGGTATATCTTAACTTTAAAATTTCTCCCAATGAGATACTATCACCATTTTTTATGGCATGTACAATTTATTCCATTTTCTTTTTTATATGTTCATTTTACTAAATATTTTCGGTTACATTTTTTAATTTCAAAAGGAACATGTATTCCTTCTTGTATCAACACTGCTTCAATTCCTTGTCTGGATACATCAAATTCTAGTTTGAATGTTTTCCGAAAATAAGGTGTTGTCATTACTGGTGTAGAAGGCATGGAATCCTTTAAAAAATAGAATGTTAACGTAGCCTCATCATTCTATATAATTTATTTTTTCTTCAAGAGAGATTTGAGTGAGGCTCTAATACATACACAATTCTTAACAATTTTTTTGTAATTTCATGTAAAATCTGAAAGTCTTCTAATACTCTTGATTTTCTTAGGAATATGTCATTTTGCAATAGATTTTATATTTTTTGCATCCATAGTAACTTCTTCCTTTGAAACAATATGACCCAAATGCATTACTTCTTGTTTCCCAAAAGTGCAATTAGAAATTTTTACATATAAATCATTTCTCTCAAGAATTTATATAAATTTATCCACATTTTTAATGTCTGGTTCCCATGATTAGTTATAAATAAGAATATCATCAACTAAAACTAGCACAAATTTTGTATGATGGGGTCAAAGATTTTTGTTAATAATTCTTTTAAAATGTAGGAGCATTAATAAACCCAAAAGGCATGACAAATAAATTATAGTTCCCTTCATGTGTTCAAAAAGTTGTTTTGGGAATGTTTTTCCTCATTTATATCATATATTGTATCCTAACCTAAAATCAATATTTGTAAATTAATCCACTCCATGAATATTATCTAATAACTCAGCAATATTCATATAGGGAATTTACCCTTAACAATGATTTTTCTTAGTCCTCCAAGAAATATATGTTTTTCTACCCATCATTATTGGAGATGAAAATGAACTCCTATTATCTTGAATAATACCTAACTCTAGCATTTGTTGTACTATTTTCTCAATCTCCCTTTTTCTTTTCATGAGGACATTTATGTTTCCTTTTATTAGGAAGATTACTTCTAGGTATTAAATCAATTCAACTTTCATGATATCTAGTTGGGCGTATAATGTTGAGAATTCATTAGAAGACTCCACAGTTCCTTTCTAAGGTAAATTTTAATTATTGGAGAATGTTTTTCATATTTCTTCTTAAATTTCATAGAATACAATTTAATTACAACTCCATTCCTTCACTTTTTTAACATCCTTTATATTATATGATAGTCAATTATTGGAGAAGGTAAATATTTTAACCATTTGAGCTCATATTCAATTCCTTCCAATTTAAATTTTATGAATAATTAATTATAGTTTGTACAATTGTTTCCAACGTTCTCAACCATTGAGCCAAACAGACCACATATACACCTCCAATTTGAATGGAATACATTGGGATTTTCATTTTATAGTATCCCATACCTATTTAAACGTTGTGGAATTTTCTTTCAAAATCAATACTCGCTCCATTAGAGATGAAAAATTGAAAATTTCTCACTAGATACACCAAAAAATTAAGAGAATCTACTAATATTATATCGATTAAGTTATTCATATTACTATAGTCAATAAGAATTATGGACCTTTACTTATTAATACAATTAAGGATCTTCAAGGTTTTAGGAGATAAAAAACTTTCCAATGCATGAATAGATATTTCACACCAGTATCATTGTCCATAATTTCCCTTTGTATTTACTACTCTTTTAAGTTGACAAAGTCTTCCTCACTTATTTATGGAGATGCTTCCATTTACTCTTTGTCATTGTTTTCTGACGTGAATAATTTTTTTTATTGACATTTATGCACTTTTTATCATTTTTTGTTACAACCAATGTATATTCCTTTTTCTATTCTTTCATATATTTCCTACTATGATATGTGAGTAGAAAGAGGTAAAAATTTTTTATGAGCCCCAAAATAGTGTATACTTCTTGTGTGTACTCCCATGGAAAGACTATGTAGCCTTATTCTTGGCTTGAATATGGAAATAAAATTGCATAGTTTCCATAACATTTTGTGGATGTTTTAGGAAAAGCTCATGTTGAATGTCTTTTTTTAAAACACCCATATAATTTTCCAACAAATTTTCATCATTTATGTTATTTTCCTTTTGGAAAAAACCTAAAATTTTGAAGTACAATCTTGAATATCATAAAAATACTTGATTCTTTTCAATCGAACGAACTACTCTTGTTCCCAAGCTTTTCCATATTATAATTCCACATTTCCTGTAAAGAAACCACAATTATAATGATGACAATGGGGATTATTTTTAACTACCCATTGATACCATTGGTAGGTTTTTATCTCAAAGTTCAATTTTTCTATGTGAATCCTTTTCTTATCATCCATCATATTGTGCAATTTAAAACATTTCTTTATTTGGTGCACCAAAGTAAACACCTCTATTCTATCAAGCTTCTTTAATTCAACCTTTGGAAAGTTCACTCTTTTAGCAAACCATACATTGGTTAGCTTCACAACTAAAGTTAAATCCACTTGAAGACTTCTTGGTATTGGAGAGTTATTCAACTTGACTAAAAACTTTATTTTCATCAGATCCTTTAAATGCATTATCAATTTTAAGGATCCTCCCATTTATGAATTTTATGATATTTTATTCCATTTGTTTTATATTCTTATCCATTCTTCGATATTTTCATCTATCTTTTTTTCAACATCGTACATATTCTAATCCATTTCCTTTTGCCATATTTTTATCGTTCAATATCCTTTTTAATTAAGTCTTTCATATGTGATAACTAACATTCCAACTTGGTTACTTGGTACTAGGAATCTTCTCTCTCTCCATTATTCATGAAGGATCCTTCGGGAGGCTTAATTGGTGTAGTAGCTTTTTGATATTCCTTTGGAGCCATGTGAGAAAATAATAATAATGCTCCTCTTTATCACAATTTTCAATCACTAAAAGAATGGTTTTTTTTATCAAAAATTATGTCGCTTGTAAGTTATGTACCTTTAAAAACTTAATTTTGTCTATGCAAATATATGATATTTTCCTTGACATATATTTGGGTCCCTAGCCTTCATCAATATAAAATTTTGTCCTATAATATTTTAATATGTATTATCTATAGTTCCAAAAGTTTCACCAAATTTTAGTGTGGCATGTGAAAGTAATGGTAACTTCCCCAAAACGTGTTTATATTAATCTCTTCCAAGGAATGAACATAAAAAGTGTGCCAAATTTCCAATTATTCAAATCAAATTCTAAAGTTTCTATTTAACGTGCCTTAGAAAGTCTACTTAGATCCCTAAGGAAATCAAAATATGAAGTGTCATAGAAAAAAATATAGTGAAAATTCCAAAATCACCCATTTGAAGCTAATTTGTGGACAATTCAAAAACCCTAGCTTCCACGAGATATATTTATGAAAGTTTAATAAACTAAATTATGAAACTCTTACCACTTGTACCTCTCTATGTTTTATTCATATATTCAAAATTTCATGGTCTGAACCATCACAAAAAAGTGTTATAGTGAAGATTCCAATATTACATGTTTGAATTTGGTTTCAAGACCATTTATAAACCATAAATTCCACAAGTCATATCTCTAAAATTATAGCAAACCAAACTTTAAAAATTTTACCAAATATTCAGTCAAAGATCTTATTAATATGCACAAAATATAACCATATAAAACTTCTGAAAATAAATGTTATAGCAAAAATTCCAAGGTCACTCAACTAAATATAATTTCAAGACAATTCACAAACCCTAACTTTCGTAGGTGTATCTCTAAAAGTGTGGAAAACGAAAATTTGAAATTATTTGTAGATTTACTTTATGACCTCTCCTAAATAATCTAAAAATTTCACAGTTTGAATCATAACCCCCCCCCCCCAGCCCCAAAAAAAAGAGGGTTCTGAAAAAAAAAATCAACATTAACTCATTTAAAGTAGAAAAAACCCTAGTTTCATATGCTATCAAACCAAATTTTATCAGCCTTGAACCCTAAAAATGATAAGAAATTAGTAATTATAGTCTAGTTCAAGGGAGAAGCCTCCTATCACAATGAATACAATCTATAAGACAAGATTTTATGATCCTAAGACTAGATCTCCTTAGTGTATATATATAGGAGACTATGGTTACAATTAAAATAAAATGACAAAATGAAAGGTTCTAATATAAAAAAATAATGAATGCTTATTGGGGCCTGAATATAGGGTCCCAAATAAAGTTAGTATATATTTTGTTGGAATACCTAAATAATTTCAAGGGTGTCCACAAAACAAAGTTGACATGGAGCCAATTTAAGAAATATTTTAGGGAAATATATATTATAAATGTATTATAATCGAAATATCAATTAATTTCATGAGCCCAGATTGGGACGTCTCACTATGGGTGCCTGTGCAAATAGATTTATAGATTTTTTAAGATATTCACCATACATTAATGACAAGAAAGTGAAGATAAAACACTTTTTGGGTAGGTTGTCGCAATCATTTCAAGACCGAATTGAGATTGATGAGCCCAATATAATTCATAATTCCATTCAAAAGCCTAAGTGTATTTATTAGCATTCAACGCATAAATTGGAATCCATATAGAGTGGAAGAAGAAGGACAAAACTAGGTTCAAGAAGAAGGGATCAAAGTCATCATCATACGAAATAGCTATGAAAAAGTGTAAAAATTAGTTTCCTAGAAAAAGGTGAATAGCAACATAACTATCCCACTCAGAGTGGTATAAGTTAATCAGAGAAGCAAAGGAAAAGGTAGAAAGAAAAAGAAAGAAACATTTATATTTTAGGGTTGTGAGGGGACACACCTAATATAAGATTTCCCTTATAGGAATAATGATAACAAGAGAGTTTATATTGTCCAATATGCCACTAGTATCAATGGTGTAGCCATGAGTATAGCACAAATTTATGTGGCTATTGAAAATTGGCGAGGATACGACCATGCATTAGTGGTGGAGATGGAAGGTATACTGGCCAACTAAGAAATTTAATTTTAATTGACCTAGGTTCTAGAGTTAGTTATATTACAAAAGAGAAAAATTGAGACATGTGTTTTATAGAGAAAGAAGCAGATCAAGGCATGGTCGATTTAGCTAGATATAAGAACCAAGAGAAAATTCTTGAAGTCATTGAAGCAAGCTAGTTTAAAATAAGTGGAATGCATGCACAAGAAACCTTAAATGTTCTACCACTAGGATCATATGACATGTAAATTGGCTAGGTTGTTTAGAAGCACATAAATCCAAACATGCTTGTTTTAATAAAACCTTAGAATGTGAAGATGAAGAAGGAACGCGAAGGAATTTACAAGGTGTGTATAAAACTATGTTAGTAAAGCATATTTAAGTGTTAAATCTAAATAATAAATGCAAGAAGGGATGTCCATTATATGATGTACATGTATTAAATTAAGCTAAAGAAAATAAATTAGAAATCAAATATCATCCAATGCTACAAGAATGCAACGATTTGTTTCCAAAGTAGAAATAAGGATTTCCTTGAAAAGGGATATTAATTTCATAAAAGAGTTTATGTGAGAAGTAATGTATATTTCTACAGAACCTTACAAAATAAGCACAATTTCAATGGAGGAATTAAAAATGTAGTTGAAAGAGATGTTGGACGAAGGGTACATTAGGCCTAGTATATCCCTATCGGGAGAACTAGCATTATTTTTCAACAAGAATGATGGTACCCTTAATTAAGCATTGATTATGTAATGAAGCCACCCCACATTTATCCACTTTTACAAGCCCCCCAAGAAAATGTGAAGGAGAGTGCCACTATGACATGACCTAAACTCCAAGCTTCAATTATTGAAGTGGGGCCAAAAACTGATAACATACATACATCACTTAAGGCTTAAATGACATTCAAGGCCAAAAGAACCACCTTAGGTGCCAAATCCCTAAAGTAGATTTCCTTTTCATTGACCTGGGCCCACAATGACATGCATGATAAGGAAAGGGTGTGGTTATAAGCCTCTGACCACATGCACAACACTTCCTCCATGCGATTAATGCCAAAAATATTTAGTTCAGAGGGTATGGTCCCAAGATACAATCCATTTTTCTAGGTCGTCCTCTAGACCATTACCCAGAACTGCTTGTAATGTCTTAGAATGATAAATGACGCAGTGAAAAATTTATTCCTACAAAACTTGAACATGAACTTAATCTAACTAGGCTAACTATGATAGTCATCTCCTCGAATATATGGTGAACATGGAAGCTATAAGTCATCAATTCATATCTTAGTGTAAATCTCTATTATTTAGCTTTGAATCATCGAGAAGGTCTAATTCCCTCTCAAGAGTTGGAACCACACTTGTTAACCCATGCATTCATCAACCATTCATCAACTAATCAAATCATAATAAGAGCCATAGTGAGAACATGTTATAGAACCATGCTTATAACCAATATACAATTAGAATATTAACGATGATAGAACAACCATTAAAGCTAGATAATGACAAGTTTTAATACTTATGAAACACAATAGGAAAATAACTCTTATTAACACATGCAAAAGCCAACCACGTCAGGGACTTCCACGTACCACCCAAACATAGATTGAGTTTAACCAAATCTTTATTTCAGCTAATCACCCCTGTGCCATATTCCAAGCATGAATGTGTGATTTCAAGACATAAACAACTAGGGATTATTGAATACTAAACCACCTCTACCGTCAGAATACCGTGATCTTTCCAAAACTGGTGAAGATATGATGAAGCCAAAACAATCTTGGATGCCTTAAAATTTCTTCACCATTACCCTGAGGAATTTTCCTATCTCAACCCACCTGTTGAGAGATTCCGAGAGGAAAACATCTGCACCTCAAACCCTTGGTAATTTTCCTAATTCCACCTCACTCAGCTCTAAAACCTTTCAGGAATCCAAAGTCAACTAAGAAATGAATCCCATCACACTGTGCCTATCCAAGAAATGGTAAGGAAAGAATGAAACCACTGTCAAACCAGGAAAATCCCATGACAATGACAGTAAATGAACCGAATGAATAAATGCATGTTCCATGCATTCACACCTCAGCTAGGAAATAACACATGCAACATGTCACGCAGCAAATCCTCTTGTTGAAGTTGTTGGTCCAACCTTCTCCTTGCTTTACTTTCTTATCCTTTTCCTGACCTTTTCCTTACTTTTCTTACTTGTCCAAGTTCTTATTCTCTTTCATTACTACACCTGTTCCAAAACTAGGAAAAAGTTGTCAATTGATTCTCAAGTGCCTTTTAATTAGTTTTGCCTCTATTTTCTGCATTTTCCTTAATTTCCTTAGCATACAAATGTGTGTCTCTTCACCTTCCTTTTCTCCTATTTTCCTTTATTTTCATAAATAAATGCCAATTGATGCCTTTTTCCCTTTTCCAATGCCTATGCCAATTTCAATAGCAAAAATAAACCAAAAGTGACCCCCAATGTGATGTTTTCCGCACCATTCAGTTTGGAATACGTGTCCCATGACCTTGGTCTTATTTTGCCTTTATTATCGTTTATACACGAACTTTAACTCAGGGTTGTTACAAACCCCTCTCGTTTGGGGGAACACCATACCCATTGTTCTATGAGTCCTACGACTAGCAAACTGCTGAAAACAAAAACAAATTTCTTATGGAGGTTTATAACCTAGCTTGATGTAGTATCTACGATGACCATTATTGACCAATATGAAAAACATACCGCTTACTAGAGAATTATAACACAACTCAATGTGGTATTTACAATAAAAACCACATATACTTATGCACATTTGCTTCAACCAGCAAATAACCATACTATCTATGGAACTTTATAAATCCATCTCGATACAGTATTCACAATAATATACACATACATACATATGTACATTTTCTTTAACTAGAAAATAGAAGGATATGGTGACTACATCAGCAACAAGAGAATCTAGAGGCTCACACCCCCACTTTCAAAAGTATTACCAGGATTCACCTCCTTCCCAAGAAGTCTAGAATCCACTTTCAAAGTCCAACTGGCATCCAATGTCTAGCACTATGATCCTTACACATGTCCCATCAATGAATAGTTATTGACTCATTGTTCCAAGCCACACTCCCAATGTGCTTCTAATTCCATGTAGCAATGCTAATGACCAAAACAAACTCATTCCACAACCTTCCCTTCTCTGCCACACAGTCCCTCAAGAAATCGAGTCACCCCTTCTGTGTAGCCAATACATTCCAATTTCCCTGATATGTCTTTTCTGGGTGATCCATACCTTGGCAAGGTTTCCTCACATCAAATGGTCCAAAAATCAATGCATATCCATACCTCAAAAACCATCATATCAGCCATAACATGCTCATGGCAATCAATTGCTAATATTAGGTACCCATGTCCCATAATGGCCCTACTCTTGAAGTCCTTTGCCAACATATTGTTGCATGTTCCAATTCCTTTCATTTTTGTTTCTAAAATTCTTGTAGCCAGTCCCAACCACCCAAACTGGGAATTTCCCTACATTCCTATACCAAGCAGATAATTTCCATTAGACCAAAAAGGAATTGAAATAAATTCAAACCATAACTCATTGGTGGCCTGTCAATAAGGTGCACTAACACTTCTATTTACTTCTTGTCACAACAAGTCAAACTATCTCTTTGATCAAATTATCATGTATAAACATATCACATCTAGTTAGCTCGAAACACAACCATCATAGATAAAAATCATAAATCATATGTATAGTTAAAAAATGAAATAAAATACTAATACTCATCTTTGAAATGGTTCTTTACTTCTTCCTTTGTTCTTTGTCCTTTCTATACACACATTGAATTAGTTTCCAAACCCGACAAGCACCTAGTCCCTTCTCTTCTCTTAAATATCCTACACACACTGGATCAATTTTCAAAGCAAGCAAGCATCTAGTGTCTTTTCTTATCTTCAAAGAAACAAGGGAATCTAGAGACTAAACTGCCTCCTCCCTCAATGCCAAGAACAAGGGTATCCTGAGACTAAACTTCCTCAACCCTCAATATCAGAAACAAGGGCATCTAGAGAATAAAACACCTCAGCCCTAAGTATTACAAACAAGGGTATCCCAGGACTAAACTAACCCAACCCCCAATATTAGCAACAACTGCATCCATAGACTAAACCACCTCAACCTTCAATATCAGCAACAAGGGAATCCAGAGACTAAATCGCCTCAACCCTCAATATCAACAATAAGAGGGTCTAGAGACTAAACTACCTCAACCCTCAAAATTAACAACCAGGGCCCAAATAGTACCATACCTACATATCCCATCACATTTTACAACACATACACATACACAATGTACAACACAACACACACACCTACACACCTAGTGTACAAAACAATACATATATGCACACACCATACAATGAAACAAATACACATGTCGTGACAAAAAAACTACACAATATTGCTAACACAATACCACATATACATAACACAACATGTATGACATGTACAAAATACCACATGTAAACAACACCAAATGCACAAAGTGTACATAGTAGCACATGTACACAACACCACCTGCAAAATGTGTATGCAACACCACACGGACACTGCACCACCTACACAACATGTACACAACACCACTTGTTGGGTAGCAGAGGTCCCGCGTAACAGTTTTGGGGAGCTTAGAGCCTATAAATTAGGATAAAAATATAGTAAAAATTCTAAAATATGCGGAACGCAAAATGTAATTGATCGAGTCAAAGGTTTGTCTACTTAAGAAATAATATAGAAGAATAGGAAGTAAGTCGGCTTCCCCGTGGTCCATGGACCATGGTAATGTATAAATAGAGCGAGGCTCTATGGGTAGAAATTAGTTTTTTGGTATGTACTTTTGGATCTGAACTGTAATGAGTTTTTGAAGAAGAAAGTCTTGAAGCATCCGTAAGTCCGATTCAAGGGTGTTGGTAGACAGATAGAGGCTCTGCAGCTATGTGCGCAGAGGCCTAGTAGAGTCCACAATTGTGTGCATGGACCCCTACAGCTAAGTGCACAAGGTAGATCTATGTGTATTGGTGAAGGAAGTGAATAAAGATAAGTTGATTATGAAATTCTATGTTAAATCTGAATTATTGCATATCTGGCTAATTTATAGTTGATATAATTGTTTGATCTATGCGCGTATGCTTATTTTCTGAATTCATGTGAATCTATATATTTTCTAGGTGCGCGAACTGGTTATTCCTATTAAATGTTTGCTTAAAGACCATAAAAAGTAGATTTAATCTATAAACAATGCATTAATAAGTAGTAAGGATTTTCCTAGATCCAGATCTACACGAGGCCAAGTGGCACAAATCCACAGAATGGAGCGCGAGCCTTCCATACCACATCAAGACATCCCAAGGGTGCAGAAACTAGGTTCCAACACCCTCCTCTGCTACATCAGGTGAGACCTCAATCCACACTCCGTTGGCTGTTGCCGAAAGGGCCGGTAGCTGTGGGATTTCTTTGGCTAAATAACTCATCCAAACCTGGGTCAGGCACATATAAGCCAACAAGTGGTTCCGTTGCTGGGATTGGGACCTGCCTAAGGGATGTCTGATGTCAGAATACTAGAGTCCTATAAGGAAAGAGCTTGAAGATTGATTGGATTAGGACCAATACGGGTTTATAGAACATTGACGCACAAGCCAAAGGTTAAGAATGACGAGCATGATGTAGCTACCGGTATTCAAAGGAGTAGGAAGTGAAGATCCAGAACAATTTTGGTTCATGGTAGCAGTGGTATGGGAAGTGCATGGAGTTATGGATGATAACATCAAGAAGGCTACCTTAGTTAGCGCATTGCAGGACTGAGATTGACATGGTATATAAAGTACTCAAGCACTAACCCGAATGCAAGGACAGTGGAGATCCGGACCGAATTAAAAGAACATTTTAGTCGGCCGAAATCCAAAACGTAGTCGATCATAGGGTTCAAGGAAATCACGATGATGCTTAGTGAAACTCCGTGGGATCTAGATCAGAGATTGAAAAGTACAATTTGTGAGGCGAACATGACGTTGTCGGATGTGCAGCATTGTGTGTGGTTTTTGGCATCACTAATGCCACATCTGATGATGACGTTGTCACGGCAAAAGATCTCAACCCAGGCTGAGGCATTATAGACAGCGAAGAAGTTGCACGAAACTCTGATACAGGATCTGGGGTTGAGAGTTCAACAAATCCACGCACAAATACAAAACCTGTGTTTAGAAATGCAGAAGTTAAAACAAGAATAGGTCCCTCGCGCAAGAGCCCGGGAGGAAGTATGGTGTATAAAGTGTCGGAGCGAGGGTCATGATAAATATCACTATTGAGTTTTCACAAGCTATGTGGCAGTGTAGGGACCAACGTCGTTGCGACCAGAGGCACAGGCAGGGTCGAGCATGGCGCCCACACATTGGTGTGCCATATGTTAGGAGTGAGGAAAGCATGCCACCAACAACTGTCATCTATTAGAAAACATCAGACAACCCCCCCCCCCCAAGTGGCTATTTTGAAAATTTTGTAGATCAGAGGGCCACGAGGAATGAGACCACTGTACTTATCAACTACTGATGGACCAGTCACCTGCCTACATAATGCAGACTGAAGTGCAAGGTCAGGATCCAGTCGCGGTGATAGTGTACGGTGGGTTCCAAGTACGTGGACAAGGACAGGGAGGAATGGGGCCAGGAAGGGGTCACGACCAGCTCATCTGTTACAACTGCGGAGGACTAGGTCACTATGCACGGGACTGTATTAATTTGACTGGAATATCGTGCCCTTATTGTGAACAATTTGATCATGAACTGATAGATTGCCACACAATGATAGCATAGATTCGTGAGAAAAAGGCAGCGCAACCTACGACAACACAGAATGTTTAGATGATGAGGTTCAAATCGCGTAAAGAAGATCCCAACCTAAATATGGTGTTCAGAAGTGGCACAGTCACAGGACAGGATAAGGGGGAACCAACTAAGGAGGATGCAGGAATTCGCAAGGAGACAGGTATGGAAGCTAGGGAGAGTTTCGTGGCAGTCTCTACCCCAGGTAGTAGGAATCAATCCGATCTAAGGGATCCCTCGATGTTGACTACCTTTTTTGAGACATGCATGAAACTACTTTGTAATAATAGAGTGGTTAAGGGCTTGCAAGAACTGATAAATAGGTGCGCAGGGGCATGTGAACCTCACGTGATCTGAAAATTGGGTAAACATGTGTTGCAGACTGGGTAGGAAATGTGGTTAACAACACAAATTGGTGACTATGAGATGGATCAAAGCATTCTAGACCTGCGCTCAGATGCAAATGTACTACCTAGACAAACGTGGGAGATCATTGGCAAGCCCACGCTGCAATGGTCTCCTATTCAATTGAGGATGGCGCATCAACAAAATATCTTGCCCATGGGAAGACTACAAGGGATTACGGTAGATATAGAAGGCGTGAGCACCCAAATGGACTTCGAGGTAGTTGAAATTGTGGATGAAAGTAGCCCTTACCCTGTGTTATTAGGAAAGACTCGACCACTGACATGAATAGAGTTATTAATTTAAAGAAGCAGAAAATGATCTTTGAGAAGAGGTCGCTCCGCATAGTCATTCTGTTAGACCTGGTTGAAGGATCGCATTACACTGAACTCGTTTGCGATGATTGAAGTGGTGATGAATTAGATTTTATTTACAAAATCACTGCATGACATCAAGTGAGAGACAATCTGATGGTGAAAGGAAGAATATCATGAGAGCATGTTGAATTTTGCACCGAAGATTAGAATGAAGAAGATGAGTAATGGCATAACCAGCTGAATGGGGTAACCATGTTAAACTGCAATATGGTGACTAAATCATTGTGTTGCATTAAAGCTCAAGATCTTGAACTACCAATGTATGATGGGCTAACAATAGTAGATGAATTCTTGATCAAATTTGAAAGCACTGTACCAGAGTACTAGTGGTTCGATGCATTGAAATGAGCATTGGGCATGACGTCTACACATTCGTGGGGAACACATTAAAGAACCTTCAAAAATTGGTGTGACTATAGGCGCATGATGTAGATACAATTTGGGAGACCAGAACTACGCATAATGGAGAAATACAATGGACCTGATGATCCGTGCATGTACCTGACCAGATGGTCCCAAGCTTATGAAGAAGAGTCTTAGTAGGAGTGGGTACACTTATTTTATCATACCGTGGACGTCATCCCAAGGAATTGGTATACTGAAATAGAGCTCTGACATGGCACATGCAAATGGAATATCTTGTTGAAGGGTTTCTGTCAACTTTCCTCTTTGAGGATCAATGGATGGATACTGTGGACGATGTGTTGTACGTGGTAAATGCCACTATCTTCAAAATACCATTAGAACCAGAAGAAATTGTGCAACCGGACTGGTCACAATAGTTGAGCTAGGCCCTGGAATGTTACAATGTGCAGATAGAAGACGATTAGGATGACCCTAGAAACATCAATATTCTAGAAACTAAGGATAGTCGCGAGGTGCGCAGACTAGCAATCAAGGATCCAAACATCACCGTGCCACTAAAAAAACAAGTGAACGTCAGAACAGAGGAAGACCCGACGTATCCAATGCTGGGAGACTATTGGGACGATGCCATGGTGGAAAATGTGGTCGAGTTGCTTCGAGAATATCAAGACTTATTCCCTACAAAAATCATGGAGTTAAAAGGGCACGATAACCTTGAAGCCAGATGCGAATGACCACGAAGCAAGAACTGTAATGACCACGAAGTAGGAACTGGAAGAAGCATTGCAGGAGATGAAGAAGGAGCAGTCGAATGAAGGACGCCACCCATGGGGAGGTGAATTGTGGATCCTAGGTAGTGCGCCTTACTGCACCAATGAGTGACTTGGGACAAGTCACGATGATTGTGTTGGGGACCTATTGGGTAGCAGAGGTCCCGCGTAACAGTTTTACGGGGGTTAAACCCTATAAATTAGAATAAAAATATTGTAAAAATTCTGAAATATCTAGAACGCGAAATGTAATAGATCAAGTCAAAGGGTTGTCTGTCCAAGAAATAGTATAGAAGAATAGGAAGTAAGTCAGCTTACCCATGGTCTGCGAACCATGGGAATGTATAAATAGAGTGAGGCTCTATGGGTAGAAAGTATTTTTTTTTGGTATGTACTTTTGGATCTGAACTGTAATGGGTTTTTGAAGAACGAAGTCTTGAAGCGTCTGTAAGTCTGACTCAAGGGTGTTGGTAGATAGATAGAGGCTCTACAGTTGTGTGCGTAGAGGCCCAATAGAATCCACAACTATGTGCGCGGATCCCTGCAGCTAAGTGCACACGGTAGAAATCGGTGTATTGGTGAAGGAAGTGAATAAAGATATGTTGATTCTGAAATTCTGCGTTAAATATGAATTTTTGTAGATCTGGCTAATTTATGGTTGACATAATTATTTGATCTATGCACATATGCTTATTTTATGAATTTATCTGAATCTTTATCTTTTCTGGGTGCGCAAACTGGTTATTCCTGTTAAATGTTTGCTTAAAGACCATAAAAATTAGATCTAATTTATAAAAAAACCTAGCCATTTGTTGGCTTATATGGACCTGACCCAGGTTTGGAAGAGTCATTTAGCCAAAAAAATCCCGCAGCTACCGACCCTTTAGGCAATAGCCCGCGGAGCGTGGACTGAGGTCTCATCTAAGGTAGCAGGGGAAGGTGTTGGAACCAGGTTTTGGCACCCTTGGGATGTCTTAATGTGGTATGGAAGGCTCGTACTCCATTGTATGGCTTTGCACCAACTAAATCTACGTGTAGCAAGGGCCCACTGGGCTAATACGACCATACCTAGAGGAGGGTATGCCAGGGGAACTCTATCCACAGTCGAAGGCACCATTTCCCCCATGGTTCACCCTACACCCGAAGACCTGCGTAACGATATTCGACAGATATGGGAAGCACAACATGATCAACAACAAAAGTATCATCTCTTCCCAATACCTTTACAATTGGTTGTAAAATTGGCTTAACATGTTCATCAAAAGTTTCGAGGGGGAACTCAGTTCATTCAATAGATAAAGCCTTCAAGGGGTTTTCCACATAAGAGACTGGTTCCCTCTGTTCTTCCAAATTATTAGTAAACGATAGGGTTTAATCATGACCAGGACTTCCATTAGGGGTAGACTAGTTGGGGGCTCAATTTTTCCCTTCATAATTCTCAGATTTCTCCCTTCCTTCGCCAAATATCACCATGTTTTCCACTACTCTGGCCACCACTTCCTTATTTTCTTACAAGGAGTCATCTTGC
The DNA here is from genome assembly GCA_031772625.1 of Pinus tabuliformis. Lineage (NCBI taxonomy): Eukaryota > Viridiplantae > Streptophyta > Pinopsida > Pinales > Pinaceae > Pinus > Pinus tabuliformis. The sequence continues at coordinate 797,328,500 of CM062817.1, forward strand.
AGACTTGTAGGCGGTGCGTGAGATGGCCCAACATCATTTATTTGAATTGGGGTGTGTCACTGCGACTTCACCTACATAGAGCATCTTCATTTTTCTGGGCCCAAAGCCACAAAGGAATTCTTCCTTTTCTCTATCATTTTCGGACCTGTCACTCTTGGCCTTTGCTGCTGAGTTGGTAGGTTTTCTATAGGTGGGGCCAGAGTAGGATTTATAATATTATCCCAGGTTAGTTGTTGTCGAGCCAGCCCATGAATGATAATCAATTTGATCAGCCCATGATGACTGATGACTGTATGTGGGTCCTTTCCTTTTCTAACTCGACGAGCAACATCATGCAACAGGGAATCTAAATAAAATGGCAAGTTAACTATAATTTTCTATTCTAAAATAGCTAATAGTTTAAGTTGGTGGGGCTTTACCACATCTTATCGTCCATCACATGGGATGTACCTCTACACGATGGCTGCCAATTCCTTCCATGGATGTCTCAAGGCTGTAGGGTGAATTCCTTTTCTTGTTCTTGCCTCTTATTGTGGCGCTGCCATTCTACAAAAATTCAAGTGTTAGCCCTTCATGATTTCCCTTTAATTTATTCAAATATTGCAGCCAACCGGCGCACTCAAGGATTGGATGAGGCTAGTCTGATACCATGAGCAATGTGGGTTCATTTTGGATGGCACTACCTCCCGTTGCTATTGTTTTCCTATGACTATTTCACTTGCATGCACTTCTCTCACACTTACACAATTTAGAATAGAAATAGAGAACATTAAGGCTATTGACAGGGAAATGACATTGTTTTGAGAATTAATATGACATACAGTCAAGTCATTTGTATCGTTAGCAATATTTGATGTAGGATAATAATCAATCCACATACTATCCATAATGGTTGTCATCCTTCCTTCAATCAGAAATAGTTTGATAATAATTACACATACTAAATCATGATGTAGTCCTTTAATTGGAAATCAATTTAATATTTATCACACGATTATCCATAAATTGTCACACATGTTGTTTATACGTAGACCATCCCCATCCAATGGGAAAAGTGTGTCCACGTCTATTAAACATGGGAAAAAAAAGAAAAAGCGTCGGTAAATCATAAATGCAGGCAACCAATCAATAAAGGTGGCACAATATACGACAACGACAATTAAAGTAGTACACGCCAATAGATTTGAAATGCCCATAAATTATAGCAAAGATTTAAACCATTATATCAAAATATTATTTCCTTAAGTGGAAAAATATCGAACGCATGATCGGTGGAAAGTATTAATAAATGTCATTAAAGTGATTGGAAAAATATGATATAATGGATATATGATATAAGTTAGCATGTATGCTGGCTTTTTAGGAATGTTGTTCAAATGGGAAGTTTTCCTTTAGAAACAAATCCATGGGTGGTAATAGGATAGAAATAATTTGGCATTGTCATATAGTACTTCAATACCAAAAGCAGAATCATTGCTGCTAGCAGGTGGTGGGCTCCAGTATTGTAGCAATAATGCTACAACTCCTGGAGCTTCCTGTCTCTTAATTTTATCAACCCGGTAGTTCGTACAAACTTGGAAGCGACGGTGCTGTATGCACAAGTACTAGCTCTTGTCGCAGCTGTCACTTGGTCAGCTGGCACAAGTCCGCTAGGGCTCAAGCCAACTTCTATAGGCTCACAGAAGAAGCTTTATCAATGATGGACGAAAGCTAACTCAAAGGAGACTAGTCTAATTGCAGAAGGAAACTGAAAACCAATAAAGCATGGAAACCCTAGGAAACCCTAATTTGACTAGCTAGACCCTAACTATGCAAAACTGTGAATGAAACAACTACCAACAATGCCATTACTTGCAGTGAACTGAGATACATGCATCTAAGCTACTTGCATCTGAAAAGACATGTTTTTGTATTTTTTCATTAAGTGGTTGGATTTATTGTGATGATGCTTTTGATTAGGGTTTGGTTGTGCAGGAGCGATTGGAATGGAAGGAAAGCATGGGCAAGGTCAGGATGGCTAAGGGAGGTCCCAGAGGGTCTCCAGCATCAGTCCACAGAAGCCTACCACGTTTGGATGCTCAGCAACCGAGTTTGCAGGTTTCTACAGGAAGTCTGCAGGGGATCCTACAGGAAACTCAGGGGTTTCTACAGGAAGTCTGTGCAATTCTACAGGATGATTGGCCGTGGAAGTTTTGGGAGATGGTGGAGTGTTGGAGTGGTGTGGGATGATAGGTGAGATGGAGATGGAGCTGGTGATGGCTCAGGAGCAGAGGAATCAGATGGAGGAAGAGTGTATGCAGTGGTTTGATGGTTGGAAGGATGGGATCAACGAAAGTTGAAGTAGATGGAGCTATGTGGGAAATGAGAGAGCTGGAGGGTAAATGAGTTGGATAGAGGCTGAATAGGACTTGAGGATAGATCAAGATGAAGAAGAAGAAAGTGGAGTGATAAGGAGCAGCGTAAATGAAACAAATGACTTATGCACCAAAACGAGAAATTCATTAACCTATGATAACTGTTCCATGGAACCTATGAATAGAAATGGAAAACAAGAAATGAAACTTATGCGTGGAAGTGAAATGTAGAAATATGGTTCGATGTCAAAAATGCATGGATGGATCTTCAACGAAAATGTCTATGTTGTAGCTTGCATGGAAGTGAGAAGAACTGCTTTTCTTTTTGGTGGTTGGTTATGGACTGCACCCCAATCCCTAAGAGAGATGGCAGTGAGCCTTTACAACCTTTTTGCTCGAGCTCCAATGATTTATAACTATCCTCCTATCGAACTTAAGCAACTGAAAGCAAATCACCATAAACTAATCCTATCTAAGCTCATGAAAAAGACTAAATTAACAAACTGTAAATTCGAATTGCATGTGAAAGTAAACAAACTCAAAGTGCTGGAACAAAATGCAAACACATTACAACACCGAGGAGATCTATTGCTCTCAAGTTGGGCCCTAACCTGAGAGCTATAGCTCCCTTAGAAACTCAGAATGAGATCAAAATCTGACTGCCTTTATTCATAAACGAAAGTCTGATGACATGCCAAAATTGGCTTACAAAACCGAGCTGTAGCTCGTACTTCCGAATTACCAGAATAATACCAAGGTTCAAAAAGCTTCTATCCAAGGCTACGGCCTCAGTATTTATGCAAAAATGATCATCCAACAGGTGTCCTTGATTTTAGGAGCTCGGCTGTCCAACTGAAGTTTAACTGCTGATCCTGTAGGACAGTCATAACTACTGTTCCTGTAGAACAGTTATAACCGTTGTTCCTATAGAACAGCTGGCTGCTTCTAAGCTCGGTGGGGAGATGGATTGGAGCTCAGAGCTATGGTGGGAATCACGAGGAAGGTCCCCAAGACCATGGACATCCTCTCCTAAAAACCAGCAGTGCCACCTCATTGTCTCTTTGTCTCCTTTTTCGTAGTCTTTGCTCCCTTTTAATGCCAAAACTTGAAATCATCATGCATTAGTCACGTAGATAGAATGTCTACCCTTCTTCCTACAAACAACACGAATAAACCAAGAAATGAATGCATAAGCAATAAAAAATGAAGGGTTTGAGCAAAGCAAGTAGGCCAAATGAGCCCAAATTGTACCAAAAATTGGGGCTCATCATCACCCCCCAGCTAAACTATTTGCTCATCCTTGAGCAACTTAGTCCAAATCTTCATCCTTCATTGCTTTCACTGCTTCCCTTGTATCCCAAGGCTCTGTGGTGGTGTCTTCTCTGTGGATATGAAACCCTACTTTCCTGTTCACCTCTTCCCATTGTTGACTGTCATCCTCCTCTGTATTGCCTTCAGTCAGTCCTAGCAGTAGTGGTGGGCTGAGTTTAAGGCCAATCCAGCTGGCTTGGAGGCTTTGCATGGATTTCTTGTAAAGTTCAACCCTTGCCAAAGCTCTCCTCATCCGAATGGGCGTGTGGTACTCTCTGATTTTCAAGCTATGTGCCAGGGTATTCCATCTGCGTGCACATGCATGGGCAGCACTTTCTCCCAACAACCTTTCCATGTCTTCAAAGTGGGCTATGGCTTGGGCCTGTTGGTCCATAAATCTCAAGGAAGCTGTGGGATCTGTAGCCAACTGTTGGTGGGCTGAGATGAGTGCCACCGGATCCTCTACTTCTGGTCGAATGAACAGTGGTTCACTTACTTCTCGGTTCATGACTGATTTTGCTTCAGCTGCTCTCTGATCCTCATGGTTTAACCATGAGGCGAACGCCATCAATTTCATATCACCCAAGGCAACATTGGGATCCTAGGAAACTTCATTAGGCAAAGCCAAATTGTGGAGGTAAAACTCTGCTAATTTGGCTTTGTCCTCAGACGAACTAGTACTGCACAATTCAGAAAATTGTTGTGGATTTTGGATATGTGAAATACCTCTTTGTGCCAAGGTGTTTATTTGGAACTGCAGCCATTGATCTTTTAAGAACAATCCATAGGATTTTTCAGGTGTTCTGCACTGAATTGCCTCCATGGCCCAACTGGCCATACAGGCCAATTGTGCTTCCTTTTGTTGCAGCTGTTCTCTTAGGGCTTGCACTTCGATTTTTGTTTTCTGTTCTGTTTCCTGTAGAAGTGTCATTGGCCCTTCAAGACTGGTGGTCAGCTCCTTTTTGCCTTCTTGTTCCTTTGTGATGTCCTTGGAGGATGTTCCTACCCCTGCCTTTAGTTCTTGTAGCTGCAATTTCAGTTTTTGATTTTCTTCCTGTAGAAGCACACGTTGGCAATTCGCCACATGTTTAGCTATGGTGAATTCACTCCTGACCTCTCTGAGTTGATCCTGTAGGGGCCTATGTCCGCCACACCCTTTGATTTGGCGATTTGCATCCATGTGTGGGAACGGACTCTTTCTTTCTCTAGTTCAAAAAATAGAGGTACAATAAATTTCTGCGGTATGATTTTGCCTGCCTCTAAAAATGTGTAGTATGAATTCAGATTAGGTGAAGGGCTAGGTTCTGGTATATGTTCCCTTTCTATCTCTTCAGGTGGTTCTACCTCACCCTCCCTTGGTGGTGATGAGAGTCCTTCTCCTTCCTTCTTTTCTGTTTCCTGTAGCCGGGCCAGAGTATCCTGTAGAACATTTTCTGCTTCCTGTAGCTGTGTTTGTTCAGTCAACAAGTCTAACCTTTCTTGCCATGTATTTTTCTTTGGACTCCCTTTCTCATAGGTGACTGTGATCCTAGAGGGTGACTTTTCTTTGGGAGAAGCAGGTGTATCTTCGATGACAATCGGGCTGCTGGATTGAGCCTGTGGCTTGCCCGTCTTTATCCTAACACTTCTTCGAGCCTTGAAGTATAGAGGGGTCTCCCTCTTCCTCTTTCCTTTTGGCTTAGGTGGCGTGCTGAGACCAGCTAATACAGCTGCTGCCTCTCGTGCCAGAATATCCGCCTTTCTCTCCTTGGGTTTCACCTTTTCGGGGCTTCCTGTAGAAGCCTGTTTCTGTAATTTCGGGCTTCCTGTAGAAGCCTGTTTCTCAATGATTTTTGGGCTTCCTGTAGAAGCCTGCTTCTCACAGATCTTCGGGCTTCCTGTAGAAGCCTTTGTTTTTGTTTTTGGGCTTCCTGTAGAAGCCTGTTTTTCAATGATTTTCGGGCTTCCTGTAGAAGCCTGAGTTTGTGTTTTCGGGCTTCCTGTAGAAGCCTGTTTTTGCTTTCCTGTAGACACAGGTGTCTCCACTTCCGCTTGCTTGCTTGCTTGAGTTTTGCTTTTTGCTTTGGGTGAAGGTGCTGTTGAGGTACTTGGGCTGACGTGGACCACCTCTGCTTTGTCCATTCTGCTCTTCATCCTCTTTTCCCTTGCTGACAGGATAGGTGTGCCACCCTTTTCTTTGTCCTCCTTTCCCTCATGCTTCTTCCTCTTTTCTCCCTTCTGTACTGTTGTTGGGGTTTCTTGGCCTTCTTCCCTTTGTTCCTCGGCCACTGCTTCGTGTTCCTCACTGCTGGAGGAACCCGTTTCTTCGATCAATATTTTAATATCCCCATCTTTTGTTAAATTCTGGAAGGATTCCCATGAGAGGGGGACCTTATATGAGTGCAATGCATCTTCCACAAGCAGCTTGATCAGCCCATGGTGGGCTATCTGATCTTGTATTCCCTCTCTCAGCTTTGTAGCACACTCCATTAGAGACTGCAGGAGGTAATAGGGGATGCTCAGTTTTTGTTCTACAGGAAGGTCAATTCGGTGCCTCAACTCAGTGAGCAGCCGAAAGTGATATGCATATACGATGCTGAAACGGCCTTCACAAGTAATATATTTCATGATTTGCAAACTGACTTCATTCCAAGGTGGTGACAGGCTCGTTCTTCGCACCCCGTTTTTGTCCTCCGAGAATTCTTCCTCAGGTGGGAAGAATTCCTTCTTTGTCTGCTGACTCAGCTTTCTCTCCTCTTTATCCCACGGCAGACCCATAGGAAGTTCTGTGATCCGACTGATATGTTCTGGGGTGAGTTTGAGGCTTAGACCTATGAAGTTTACCGTGGCCAGTGTCTGAGATTTAGGCTTCAGAGCCTGTAAGAATTCTTCAGCCACTTCATCATCGTAACCCTGCAGCTTATCACAAAAAGGCATCCATTGTGCTCTGGTGAAGAGTTCTACCACTGCCGGGTTTCTCCTTAGTTTAGTTGAATCAGTGGGCTCCCGTCTTATAAACCCACCCGGCATGCTAAACACGGTCGGTTTAATTAAAGGTGGCAAATGCAACAGAGATTTGGTCTATTAAGGCAGAGCATGCATATAATCCACAAAATTTCAACACAGTCTACCTAAACTGACATCCTGTAGAACGACATCATAGGTACAGCAAACAACAATTCCACCAATATCTTTATGACCCGACTGTGGACGATGGTCTTTCCACTTCTACTAACCAGTTGCATGAGAGTTCAGGGTTACCTCTTTAATTGGCCACCTTTTTCGTGAGGCACCCGCTTTCCTGTAGATGACTGTGTTCCTGTAGACTGCATTCCTGTAGACTGCGTTCCTGTAGAACTGCGCTCCTGTAGAATTGCGCTCCTGTAGAACTGCGTTCCTGTAGAAGTCGTGCGCAATTCTCGGGGAGGACTGTAGTTGGCCGCGCTCGAGGTGTGCTTTACCGGCGTTCTGGTAGCCAACAGCTTGGCGTATCAAAGTGCAGAGGAGATCATAATAGCCACCCGAGTTTGAAGTGTTGGATTATAAATGTATGCGCATGATCTAGCCGATTAGATTTTGAATCGGCGCAATCCGTGGCGCAGGGGATGAGCTGTCCCCGCCGGACCATTGGGCGACGTCATCCATCATTCGCCTGCGTATTTACTTGTTGTCGCATTCATTCCCATAGATTTGCCGCCACCTTTTCCTGTTAAACTCATGCTCTGACGAGAGTGTTCTCACGTGCGTGCAGTTCATTCTCTTTGTCGTGGCCGCCACCCACACATCCAATTACACTTTAACTAGCTGACGTGGCCAGTCGACTGGCCATACGGCCGCTCAACCATTCAATTTTACGCCATGCAAACAATTTCAAAGTAAGATTCATGCGATTTGATGGAAGGAAGGGTTGAGACACTTACCTGCGTGGCTGCACACGATTTTTCAGTTCCTGGACGATGGTGAGCGGATCTACCTGCTGCATGCGACTTACACAGACCCGGAGGCTCGTGGTTACAGGCTACCGACGATGGAGTGGATGTTTTGCTTGCATGCGCCCGCGTTTCATTTCAGATGGCAGTGCTGTGAATGGTATCCACTCGAGCAGTTTGAACTGCTACAGGATCCCCGCGAGGGGTCTCGTAGCAGTCCTTTCTCCTTGGGTGCATGCTGCACGATGGCGGTTCTGGCCTTTCAATCACGTTCCCGGAGCTCTTTGATGCCTGCGGTATGAGATCCAGCATTTGTTTAGCTTTGAAAATGGCTTTTCCCGCGAGAACTCATCGATCTTCTTTGTTGGTGCAGGGAACTTGGCCGCATGTCGACAAGGATGGTGGAGCAAGGTGACAACAATGTGCAAGGGTGCCAACGGAGGCTTGCATGCATCCAAACCAATCCATAGTCGCGAAATCTCTTTTTCAGATGAATTCTGGCCGTCCAAAACTCCTACAGGAAGTTTCCTGTAGAACACAGAGCTTCCTGTAGAAAGTTCGGCCTTCCTATAGAAAGTCTGTACTTTCCTGTAGAAAAACCGCACCTTCCTGTAGAAAGACTGCATCTTCCTGTAGAAAGACAGCATCTTCCTGTAGAAGATTCAACCCTTGATAAAATTGCACATACCTTGAAAAAAACATGGGTACTCTTGGAGGAGGTGCTTGTGAGCATGATAAGGACCCTTGGCTTTGAGTTGAAGGGCTTCCTCTTCTCCATAGAGCATCTGCAACCTGCATGCAATTTTACCATATCTTGCTTATTGTTTTTCTTTTTTTCTTTTTTTTTCTTTTTTTTTGAAAGATAACAGGGGCGCCTCAAAGAGGTTTTCACCCGTGCCATCTGCCGTGAGCGCCTCAGAGAGGTTTTCACTCAAGGATCTTTTTCACCTTTTCTTTTTTTTTTGAAAGACAATAGGGGCGCCTCAATGTGTTTTTCACCCCTACTACCTGCCTTGGGCACCTCAGAGAGGTTTTCACCCAAGGATCTTTATTTATTTTTCTTCTTTTTTCTTTCTTTTTCTTTCTTTTTTTTTTTTTTTTTTTTTCCAGATATTCTTTCTTCAGGGTATGCCAGAGGCAGAGGCAGAACCCTTCTCTATGACCAATACAGATTTCTCTATAGTCTTGATGAACTCTTGTCTTGAGCGAGGTCTCCTGTAGATCTTCAAACGATGCCCATTGACAAGCATGGGAATGGCTTCCTCATCAATGGTTCGAATGAGGACAGATCCATTGTCATGGCATTTCTCCACTGTATATGGTCCTAGCCATCTGGTTCTCAGCTTCCCCTTGAAATCTTTGTATCTGGAATCATACAACAAAGCCCAATCTCCCGGCTGAAATTGCTTGTCATGGAGATGTTGGTCATGCCACACCTTTCTCTGAAGTTGAACCACTTCTGAGTGAAGGAGGGCCTGCATTCGGTGCTCATTCAGGCCATTCAGCTGCAGCAGCCTTTCTTGTTGTGCATGGCTGAGATTTATGTCCAGCTGAGCTGCCATCCTCAAGGTGTTGTATTCAAACTCAATGGACAGCAAAGCTCTCTTCCCATAGACCAGCTCATATGGTGTGAAGGCGGTGGTGGTCTTCCAAGTGGTGTTGTAAGCCCATGTGGCTTCAACCAGGCGATCTGCCCAGTCCTTTCTGCTGCTGCTCACCACTTTAGTCAAGATCCCCTCTAATGCTCTATTGGTGACTTCCACCTGCCCATTTGCTTGAGGGTGATAAGGGGTGGAAGTCCTATGCTTGATCTTGTGATGAGCTAGGAGATCTTCAACCAGGTTGGAGGTGAACTGGCTCCCTTGATCGGTAACCAGCTCTCTTGGATAGCCAAACTTATAGAAGATGTTCTCTCTTGGGAAATCGGCCACCTTTTCTTCTGTTGCTGCTTTGATTGCTTTGGTCTCTGCCCACTTTGTCAAATAGTCAGTACACACAATGATGTAAATCCTTTGCCTTGAAGAGGGGTTGATTGGGCCCACAAAGTCCATGCCCCACTTCTCAAATGGTTCAAGAGTCACTTGAGGTTGGAGAGGCATCTCATCCCTTTGGGTCGGTCTCCCCATTCTTTGGCATTGGTCACACTGACTGACATATCTTCTGACATCTTGATGAAGTGTGGGCCAATAGTAGCCTGCCTGCAGGATCTTGAAGGCAGTTCTCTTTGCTGCAAAATGTCCTCCACAAGGCCCATCATGACAAGTGAGGAGGATATCAAAGACTTCCTCCTCCCTTACACAACGCCTTAAGATCTGATCGGGGCCAAGCTTGAACAGATTGCCCCCGATCCAAGTGAATGAGGCACTTTTTCTGATGATTCTGCTCTTCTCTCTGGAAGATAGGTGTGGAGGGAACTGTGCTGAAACAAGATAGTTTGCTATATCAACAAACTATGGAGAGAGTACTGAAATAGCAAACAGATGTTCATCAGGCATCTGATCGTCCACTGTTCCATCCTCATCTGCAGACAAATCCAATCTAGATAAAAAGTCAGCAACAACATTTTCTCTACCTGGTTTATCAACAATGGTTAAATCAAACTGCTGCAATAAAAGTAACCATCTAATAATACGAGCATTCACATCTGGTTTAGTCATTAAATATCTAATAGCAGCATGGTCAGTATGTACAAAGGTCTGGTAACCAGTAATATAATGTCGGAACTTGTTCAATGCATGGACCACAGCCAAGAATTCTTTCTCGGTTACAGTGTAATTCAGCTCAGCTTTGGACAAGTTTTTGCTAACAAAGTAAATGGCATATGGAAGTTTCTGCTCAACTTGTCCTAAAGCTGTACGTATGGCTTTGTTCGAGGCATCAGTGTGGATGTGGAAAGGTAGGGCCCAGTTTGGACCTCTCAGGATTGGGGCTGACACCAACTTGTCCTTTAATTCATTTAAAGCCCTCTGACAATCGTCAGTCCAATTAAACTCCACATCTTTTGCCAACAGGCCAAACAATGGCGAGGCTAGCTTGCTAAAATCTTTAATGAATCTCCGGTAGTATCCTGCTAATCCCAAGAAACTCTGGACATCCCTGACCTTTTGAGGAGGTGGAACCCTCTTGATGAGAGCTATTTTGTTAGGATCCACCTGCAATCCTTGGCAAGAAATGGTATGGCCTAGCACGGTCCCTTCAGTCATTAGGAATTCACATTTTTCAGGACTAAGGGACAAGTTCATCTCGGTGCATTTGGTTAGGACTTTTCCCAGGTTGGACAATGCTTCCTGGAAGTTGGCCCCATAAGGAGTTAAGTCATCCATATAGATTTCTACTGCATCATGGACCAGCTCCGAGAATATGATCAAGACAGCTCTCTGAAAGGTAGCAGGAGCATTGCATAGCCCAAAGGGAAGGACTCGATAGGCAAAGGTACCCCAAGGACAAGTGAAGGTGGTCTTATCTTGGTCTTCCGGGCTGATTTGGATTTGATTGTACCCGCTAAACCCATCCAGGAAAGAGAAGAACTTCTTTCCTGCCAGTCCATCCAACACTTGATCTATGAAAGGTAGAGGGAAATGGTCCTTCTTGGTAGCTTTGTTCAGTTCTCGGTAGTCCACACAGATTCTCCATTTCCCATTTTTCTTGGGAACCAACACTAGAGGGGACACCCATTCACTATCTGAGATGGGGTAGATGAATCCGGCATCCAACAGTTTTTGCAATTCTTCCTTGACAATGTCCTTAAGGGCTGGATTCATTCTCCTCTGAGGTTGCCTAACCGGTTTACAATCCTCTTTGATGTATATATGGTGGGTACAGACCGAAGGATGGACTCCTTTCATTTCCTTATAGCTCCAAGCGAAAGCATCAAGGTGGTTGGCCAACAGACTGCACAGCTCCTTCTCCTGGGAAGGAGATAGGGAGGAGCTGATCTTCAATGCTTTCTGAGGGCCGAACTCCACATTCTTGACTCTGGGAGTAACAGGGTTGGTTGTACAAAGATCCACTAAGGTGCTAGCTTGGGCATCCTCCACCAATTTCTCTAAGGGTAGTGCACTGGAAGGTGGATTCTGGATCAAGGTCTCGATCAAGTCATCCTCGGTTGGGGGGTCTCTTCTAGTGGTATCTAAGGTGCACAGAGGTGCTGAGTACACCTCGTCTTCCTCTCCTTCTTCCAACTAGAGTGGTAAGTCATGCTCCAAGGAGGGTTGGGCAGGAGGGTATAGGACTAGTTGCTTGGACATGGGACCATTTTTTATGGTCATGTTTCCTGCACGACAACTTATGTAAGCATCTGCAGTAGCTAACCAAGGCCTTCCCAAAATGAGAGGATATCCAATAAGTTTGGCCTTTGGTTGCAGAACCAGGAAGTCTGCAGGGTATTCCCAAGAGTCAATAGAGACCAAGACATCCTCCACAATCCCTTCGGGAGTCACGGTGGAGCGATCTGCTAATTGCAGTACTGTCGAGGTCTTCCTCAAGGAACCCTGAAGATTAAGCTTAAGCATGGTATCCTTGGTCATCACATTAATGGCAGCCCCCAGATCAATCAAGGTGTGAGGTATAATGGTGCCATTGATGTGAACATCTACTACAGGACTTCCAGGGTCTAGATACTTTCGGCAGATGACTTGTCCTAACATAAGGTCAGACAGTTGTCCTATGACATTGATAGTTGAGGCATCTTTCTTCTGTCTGCCTGGGTGTTTGAAACACTTCTCCTTAACCAGCTTATTGTATATTGGCACATCCTTGATGGCTTGGAGAAGTGGTATTTTTATACACAACTGCTTGAGCTCACCCAAAAGCTCTTCCTCCTCTGGGTTGGGTTGTGTGGTGGCTGTTAATCTCTCAGGAAAGGGTGGAATAACCTTTGGTTCACTTTCCTGTTTATCTTCCTCATCCTCTGGGGGAGGAGGTTGGCGATCTGGTAGAGTCTTTCCAGATCGAAGATTGATCTCCTGGATCTCCACAGCATAGGTAGGGCATGAGGTTTCCCCAGTGTATACCTGCTGGGCCTATCTATTGTTGGGGTTCGGGTTCGGTTGAGCAGGCATTTGAGGCTGCCTTGGAGGAGCAGGAGGTAATGGCTGAGGTTGAACTGGTGGTGGAGGCAAGATGGCAGGAGGAGTGTTGTATTGGGGCCTCCACCCCGACTGAGGTGCATTCCATTGAGGCTGTGGTTGGGCATGTGAGTGATATGAATGAGAAGTAGGTTGAGAGGGGTACTGAGGTGGATAAGACCATGGAGGAGGCATGGACCATGAAGGATGAGAAGGGGGACCCCAGGAAGGCATAGGAGTCGATTGGTTGGGGCTGTAATAAGCTTGAGATACCCCTTGCATCCCCTGCTGATAAGGTCTAGATCCCTGTGGCCTCCTTTGGTTGAGGTAATAGAGAGGCTCTGTGGGAGCTTCTGTCCCTTGGTACATGGCTTTAAACCCAGGTAAGGTTGGACACTGATTTGTGGGATGGTCCTCCTCACAAACGAAACACACTTCAACTGAATGCAATGGACATTCGTTCTTAGGGTGCCTCCTTGTGCACCTAGGGCAGAAGACAGCCACGGCTCTCTCAGCCTCTTCTTTATTTTGCTGAATCCTGAATGTGTCAAGCTGCATGGCAATGGTTTGTCTCACCTCACTCTTAAGATCTTCTAATTGATTTGCGAGTTCATGTTTGGAGAAAGGGACACTAGTTGAGAGGTGGTTTCCTCTACCTCGTTTCTGAGCTGCCCTGGAGTAGTTTCTAAACACTGTCTTGATGTCCTCATAAGGCAGTTGGTAAATGTCCCCCCCAGCTAACATGTGAAGGGTATCTAACAGGTCTTCAGGGACTCCTCGGAGCAGGACCAACTTGAGGGATTCAGGGTCAAGTGTGCACCTGGCCCGCTTATAACTTAGTTGGAACCTCTCCTCATAATCCTCTAAGGACTCATCATTTCCCATGGACATCCGAAAGATTTCCCCCTTTGTTTCCTTGGACCTACAGTAATCCCGGTACTTGGTGTTGAAAGCTTGCTGCATCTGAGCCGAAGTGGTGATACTATTCCCAGGTAAGCCCATGAACCAGCGTAGTGCTGCATCCTTGAGAGTGGAAGGGAAAAGTTTCAACTTTTGCTCATCTTCAGTATAGTCATAGGTTCTACAAAGGACAGCAAACTCAAACAGGAAGGTGTCTGGATCTTCAGTGGTCAGCCCATGGAAGTGAGGTAAGGCGGAGGGGCTAATGTTTTTCATTTTCATCTCTCCATTGGTCTCTCGGATGGGGAAGGCACCTTCTATTCTCTCATCTTCTCTTCTATTGTCAGCCATAGCTTCAGACGGATTGGTCTCTAACTCTTCTTCTACTATAGGGTCTTTGGATATCTCAGGTTGTTCACCTATAGGTTCTTCTGGGTCACTGTCACCAAAGAAGAGAGAAGGGTGACTCAGTGATGCGGTGGGGGTGTTTGGTAGGAATTTGCCTGATCTATCTCGGTTCCTACGAGGCATGAAATGGAAAAGACTTTCTTTTTCTTTTTGATTGCTTTTGCTTTGCTTTTCTTTTGGTACCTGCAAAACTGAGACAGATTGATCTACAACTAATTATGAAAGATGCAAAATTAACTGAAAGCAGGAAAGAACTATTCTACTTTGCTCAAATGAAATTGCAGAAAGGAAATGTTAATCTATGAAAGCAGGAAATGCTAATCTATGAAAGAAGGAAATGCTAATCTATGAAAGCAGGAAATGCTAATCTATGAAAGCAGGAAAAGTCTATACTACTTTTGTAGAATGGAAATGAAGTAAACTACTCAGCAGAAGGCAAGAGTAAGGAAATAGAAGAAAAGCAACAATTACTAATACTCTGACGCTTCCCCGGAAACGGCGCCAAAAAGATGGTGGGCTCCAGTATTGTAGCAATAATGCTACAACTCCTGGAGCTTCCTATCTCTTAATTTTATCAACCCGGTAGTTCGTACAAACTTGGAAGCGACGGTGCTGTATGCACAAGTACTAGCTCTTGTCGCAGCTGTCACTTGGTCAGCTGGCACAAGTCCGCTAGGGCTCAAGCCAACTTCTATAGGCTCACAGAAGAAGCTTTATCAATGATGGACGAAAGCTAACTCAAAGGAGACTAGTCTAATTGCAGAAGGAAACTGAAAACCAATAAAGCATGGAAACCCTAGGAAACCCTAATTTGACTAGCTAGACCCTAACTATGCAAAACTGTGAATGAAACAACTACCAACAATGCCATTACTTGTAGTGAACTGAAATACATGCATCTAAGCTACTTGCATCTGAAAAGACATGTTTTTGTATTTTTTCATTAAGTGGTTGGATTTATTGTGATGATGCTTTTGATTAGGGTTTGGTTGAGCAGGAGCGATTGGAATGGAAGGAAAGCATGGGCAAGCTCAGGATGGCTAAGGGAGGTCCCAGAGGGTCTCCAGCATCAGTCCACAGAAGCCTACCATGTTCGGATGCTCAGCAACCGAGTTTGCAGGTTTCTACAGGAAGTCTGCAGGGGATCCTACAGGAAACTCAGGGGTTTCTATAGGAAGTCTGTGCAATTCTACAGGATGATTGGCCGTGGAAATTTTGGGAGATGGTGGAGTGTTGGAGTGGTGTGGGATGATAGGTGAGATGGAGATGGAGCTGGTGATGGCTCAGGAGCAGAGGAATCAGATGGAGGAAGAGTGTATGCAGTGGTTTGATGGTTGGAAGGATGGGATCAACGAAATTTGAAGTAGATGGAGCTATGTGGGAAATGAGAGAGCTGGAGGGTAAATGAGTTGGATAGAGGCTGAATAGGACTTGAGGATAGATCAAGATGAAGAAGAAGAAAGTGGAGTGATAAGGAGCAGCGTAAATGAAACAAATGACTTATGCACCAAAACGAGAAATTCATTAACCTATGATAACTGTGCCATGGAACCTATGAACAGAAATGGAAAACAAGAAATGAAACTTATGCGTGGAAGTGAAATGTAGAAGTATGGTTCGATGTCAAAAATGCATGGATGGATCTTCAACGAAAATGTCTATGTTGCAGCTTGCATGGAAGTGAGAAGAACTGCTTTTCTTTTTGGTGGTTGGTTATGGACTGCACCCCAATCCCTAAGATAGATGGCAGTGAGCCTTTACAACCTTTTTGCTCGAGCTCCAATGATTTATAACTATCCTCCTATCAAACTTAAGCAACAGAAAGCAAATCACCATAAACTAATCCTATCTAAGCTCATGAAAAAGACTAAATTAACAAACTGTAAATTCGAATTGCATGTGAAAGTAAACAAACTCAAAGTGCTGGAACGAAATGCAAACACATTACAACACCGAGGATATCTATTGCTCTCAGGTTGGGCCCTAACCTGAGAGCTATAGCTCCCTTAGAAACTCAGAATGAGATCAAAATCTGATTGCCTTTATTCATAAACGAAAGTCTGATGACATGCCAAAATTGGCTTACAAAACCGAGCTGTAGCTCGTACTTCCAAATTACCAGAATAATACTAAGGTTCAAAAAGCTTCTATCCAAGGCTACGGCCTCAGTATTTATGAAAAAACGATCATCCAACAGGTGTCCTTGATTTTAGGAGCTCGGCTGTCCAACTGAAGTTTAACTACTAATCTTCTAGGACAGTCATAACTACTGTTCCTGTAGAACAATTATAACTGTTGTTCCTGTAGAACAGCTGGCTGCTTCTAAGCTCGGTGGGGAGATGGATTGGAGCTCGGAGCTATGGTGGGAATCACGAGGAAGGTCCCCAAGACCGTGGACATCCTCTCCTAAAAACCAGCAGTGCCACCTCATTGTCTCTTTGTCTCCTTTTTCGTAGTCTTTGCTCCCTTTTAATGCCAAAACCTGAAATCATCATGCATTAGTCACGTAGATAGAATGTCTACCCTTCTTCCTACAAACAACACGAATAAACCAAGAAATGAATGCATAAGCAATAAAAAATGAATGGTTTGAGCAGAGCAAGTAGGTCAAATGAGCCCAAATTGTACCAAAAATTGGGGCTCATCAGCAAGTGTCCATAGCCTCGACAGGGTTTCTTTTTAACCTTTCAAATGTGCCAGATTCCTCCTTTTGATTTTAGATGATTCTCTTTTTTTGCTATAAAGAGACTACTATGCTGGCATGGTAATCGGATAATCATAGTGTCATTCACTAGGATATAACAAAGTGATCATGCTAACTCTTGATTAGAGCCCCTATCCTTCTGATAGTTTTCATTATCAAGAAGGTCATTGCCTTGGTTTGGTGGCAAAAATGGAATGTCACCCATTACATCCTTATGTTCATGGTAGGTTGGCTCGTGTTGAGACCCACTATCCTCTTTAAGACAATGTCTGTTGCATTTTCATACTTCCATATTTTCATAGTTTGATGCTTTTATTATAAAAGGAGGGAGGCTTATTTACTCCTTAAGAGTCAGGGATGGCATAAGAAGTAAACAAAAATGCCAATGAAAGTTGTACTTTTACCCCCATATCTTCATATCAAAGGGGTTTACCAATTTGAAAGTGTGAATGATAAACCAACATGGTATTAAAGTAATAAACCATTTTATGATGTGTCCAAAGGTAAGATATTCAATGAGTCATTATATATATGCACCATGTTAGCTTTTGAATTAAATATAGCCATCAAAAGGTTTCATAGGTCATAATGGTATTAACATTACTGTTTTTCTTTATCTTAGGCACTGTTGTAGCTCTGATACCACTTTTTATAGCTCTGATACCACTTGTTATAGATATTATCCAAAAATATAAGATAATAAAAATAAACCCAGAAACAATAAGAGAGAAATAGATAGAAATGCTTCTTTATTGATATCAAGACCCTTAAGGTAGGGTAACATCATACATTCACTCCTTAAGGAAGGAGAGCACTCCACAAGCCATGTGCTTATTCATACAATAATCCTTCACTATATTCCTTGACTATCTCCATGTGGAGTCTCTAGCCTCTATATAGGCCTCATACATACAATACCATGGGTCATTACCATGTTTTCCTCATACCATCATCTAATACGATGGGCCCATTACATTATTATTAACTACTTGTGGTCCCTTACATGATATGGGTTAACCACCTTATTTATTACTATGGCCCATCCCATTATTACATTATTACCTTGGGTACCTCCCTTGGTACCCCATATTATCCCCCCTAGGTATATAACACTCCACCCCCCTTAGCATGTTTCATCCCCGAAACATGCGAAGAACACAAATAATAAGATCTACTCAAAAGAGTAGTTCACTGGTACCATGCACGTGCATCTAGCCATCCAAGAGAAAGGTGAACCCTTGATCTCACTAGTGCCTCGCTCGCTTGAGATGGAAGTTGACCATGGAAGCTCTTCTGTGTTGATGTGTAGTAGGTGGATCTTCGCTCCTTGCTATCTGTCATACGGGGGTTGTTGTCCTTGTGGCTAATTGGTTTCCATCTTGTTGGCTGTTTTCTTGCGGGGTGATGTGGGTGATGATATGTTGAAGTTTTAACCCACGGTGTCTTTTTCTTTAATTCACCCTGCTCTTTTTGGCTAGAGACGTGTTCCGACTTCTTTAAACCATGGGATCTGTCATTGAGCGCATAAACCTGCAGATTTGGGGAGGCATGCACGCAGGAAATACAAGATGTGGTCACGTCTGTTGGACTCCCTTGTAACCCCTGTGGGTACCCCTTCGAGTATTAGCGAATTAGACAGAACCGCACACAGATTGTCTTCCAAGTACCCTCTGGGTATATCGGAAGCCCCCTAGGCTCCCTTGAAACCTCGCCATAGATAAACCGTCGCCTGTCTTGTGGCTACAGTACACCAAGAACAGCACTCAGGGAGATTACTCGCCTGTACGATAGGGTAGTCGGGTTGTACGGCTAAGGGTACGGTCGATCCTCCTTAGTTAGAGCCCTGAAACATTGGGTCGAGTACTACTGCCAGACCCTTATGTATATTGCGATCTGTAGCACCTGACACTCCTCAAGACCTTAGTTCCCTTTTCTATTGGGGGATCACACAGCATCTCTTCTAGATCCGCCTGTGCAAAGGGGTGCAGCAGCAGCAGACATCAGCACCGCAGTCTCGAGTTCGCAGATCAACCATTTCGATCTATTAGATCCATCAGATCCGCAGAAGCAGTCTGTTCCGCCATCAGATCCGCCATTCAGATCTCTCAGATCCCCTAGATCGGAGTCGTTGTGAAGGGTTCCTATACCGGGGTATAATTTTCACAGGACTTTTGGCCGCATTGACATTTTGAGGATTTGGCCACTGCAGTATTGATAAGGAAGGAGTAAAACTCCGTTAGGAGTTTTCAGAAAAAAAAATAAATAAATAAATAAAAAATAAAATAAAAAAATAAAAATAAAAAAAATCTGGGATCTTTCGGGGTGCTTATTCGTGATCTAGCCCATCAGAATCAGGACGACGAGCTGAGCACAGTGGTACCATTCACTTCTTAGTGAAATTTTTTTAGGCAATCCCAATTTTCAAAAAACTCGGTTGGTGTATGGTAGAAACTAGAGCTCAAGCGATGGCCAATGAAAGGATGGACAAATTTGAAGAATCAATGCACAACCTCCACCTTCAGCTTACCGGACTATGTAACATGGTCGCGAAAATAGTCCCGAAGGGCAAGGAGCAAGCCCACAATGAGGAGTATAATGGCACTGAACACAATGAGGGTGAGTCTAGCCACTCTCCTCACATTTGGAACACCCACCCACCACCCAGTCAGCGACCTCCCAAGTTGGATATGCATAAATTTGATGACTCTCACCCGTCGGCATGGATAGCACAAATGGAGAAGTATTTCAAACTGAATCGCATCATTGATGATGAGATTTAGCTTATGTTTGGGAGCATGTACTTGGACAATGAAAGGTGGCAATGGTGGGAATGGCATCAAAATTTTGTTGTAGATCTAACCCAGAAAATATATGAGAATATAAATAAACCCAAGAATAATAAGATAGAAATAAAAATGCTTCTCTTTACTGATATCAAGACCCTTAAGGGTTAGAACAGGCATATGGCTTGTGGAGTGCTCTCCTTCCTTAAGGAGTGAATGTATGGTGTTGCCCTACCTTAAGGGTTTGATCTATAAAGAATCATTTCATATTATTTTTGGGTTTATTTGCATTATCTTATATTTTTGTATCTGATCTATAATATTCTTGGGTTAGATCTACAACATACCATCCCCCCCTAGGTATATAACACTCACAAATCCAACCAACTGGTTTTTATTCAAAACATTAAAAGAAAAATGGGAAAAAAGAATGACTAGTGATGAAACGACAAAGAGAAATCACAGTTATTCATTCTACCGATTTAAACAATAAACACACAAAAAGCAAAATCAGGGTTTTTCAATTGATTAAACAGCAATCGTTCAATCGATTGAACAACATAAACTCAAAAGGTGTTGTTCAATTGATTGAACAACAACACAAAAAACACAAAAGGTGTTGTTCGGTTCACTGAACAGCAATCATTCAATCGATTGAACAAAAAAATCACAAAAGTGTTGTTCAATTAATTGAACAACAATCGTTCGATTGATTGAACAACAATAAAAAAAATTAAAAAAGCGCTTAAAAGTGTTGTTCAATTATTTGAACAACAATTGTTCAATTGATTGATTATCAAAATCGAAAAATGAAAAAAAGTGTTGTTCAATTTATTGAATAGAAATCGTTCGATCGATTGAACAACAAAATCGAAAAATCACAGAAGTGTTGTTCAATTGATTGAATAGAAATCATTCAATCGATTGAACAACAAAATTGTAAAAAATCAAAAAGTGTTGTTCAATTGATTGAACAAAAAACACGCAAAAGGTGTTGTTCAATTAATTGAACAACAATCGTTCAATCAATTGAACAACAAACACGCAAAAAGTGTTGTTCAATTGATTGAACATCAATCATTCAATCGATTGAACAACAAACATGCAAAAAGGTGCTGTTTAATTGATTGAAAAACAATCATTCAATTGATTGAACAACAATATGCACACAACAATAAGTGTTGTTCAAATGATTGAACAACGATCATTTAATCGATTGAACAAAAAACATGCAAAAAGGTGTTGTTCAATTGATTGAACAACATTTGTTCAATTGATTGAACAACAAAAATGAAAAAAGTGTTGTTAAATTCATTGAACAATAATTGTTCAATCGATTGAACAACAATATGCACACAAAATAAGTGTTGTTCAATTGATTGAACAACAATTGTTCAACCGATTGAACAACACCTATGAAACACCCAAAGAAAAGAAAAATACTCATATTTACATGGTGATGCCTAACTATATTACAATCAATCGTAAATGAATATATACATTATTTACAATCAAATAAAAATGAAATTTCATGAGAGCAAAGTTGTCAGGTCATCACACCCTACAGCTAAAATTTGCATGGTGGGGTCCTCACATACCTATTGAGAAAAAGACTCCTCGGTGAATGGTTTGTGATAAAGATGCACCTGATGCACATTCACCATGAAATAATGGCCAGACCCATCAATGGTAGTCAAAGTGAGAGTATCATTGTTAGGTACTTCTTGAATTTAATAAGGGCCGAGCCTGTTATCGGGAAATCTAGTGTCTATGCAGAGCTACTAATCCCACTAAGACTGATAGCTATCTTAGAAAAAAACAAACTAAAACTACTTTTTTTTCCGTTATGAGAAGTAGATAAGAGGGGAACAAAGGAGACCAACCTCTGTCTTGTGCTTGGTTCCTTGCTTGATTCCTCTCCCTTCTCATAGATCTTTGCCACTCGCTTCCCCGCCTACTCAGCTTCAAAGAGCACTTGTAGAATCAAAGCAGCATAACACTATCCAAGAACAGAGATCTACTATCATAAACAATATAGGACCAGATATATATTGACCACACAAATGCATATATCATCAATCATACAAGAATGTGGAGGAAAACTTGAATAGCTTTATTAATATCAAGAATAAAAAAGAGGATTACAACTAATTGTTCTGACCCAACGTCATCCTCTCAGCAAGATATCCCTTCTTCACCTCATGAAAAGCTTAGATCACCCAACACTATGATGTTACACCAAGAAACCAGCAGCACTTCCTTAGAAGATTCAAAATTTCAGCCTTTGGATCTCTGAGATGAGGGATCCATATATAGATGATTGGAGGGAGGTCAGTCAGCTTCTGAGATTTGATTAGTGTCCTCTCTCTGATAGTTCTTAATTCCACTTGGAGATTGATGATCTCTTACTCATCCCTGGGAGAATTCAGAGAGGCAAGTGTCACAGGAGAAGTTTCTGGAAGATTCCATGATCATCCACCTCACAAATTAACTCTGCCATTTGTCAACTCTCGCCCATCATACCCCATAGAAGGGCTTTTCAGTATGCATCACACCTCTTGTGTGCATTAGGTGGGATGCATCGTACTTTGACCATGGAGCAGGTGAGATGGTCCAATTTTGACCAGTTTTGAGCAGTTTTTCATGGAGAACTTCTGGGAGATTATGTGATCAGCTGACCTTGTTCCTTTAGGGTGTGAAACAACACTTTTATGGACTTAGGAGCCCTAGGTTTATGGACATATATGATTGGGGTCGCAGTGCCCAAAAATGTCTATAACAGTTGCCCCCTAAAGCATGAGGTCGTTAATCTTTTGATCTCGGGTGAAATGCTTTATCATGAGGATCCGAAGTTTTTTCGAGCTGGAAGGTGACCTATAATAGGATACAATACAATACATTATCTTCATAATATTTTCATGATCTAGCTGAGGCGGGCATTCCCATGCTCAGCTTTATAAATTCATTTTCATGTACATAAGACAGACAACCGTCTGTGTGCAGACTGATGATTCTGGTAGAGCCATCATCCCTTAGAATGGATGATTATCTGTGCAACAATGATGTACATTTGATGTCTTTATTTTCCTGAATATATATCACAGCCCGAATGGATGAAACTAGATCTGTGGCCTTCAATCTCATTCGATCTTCACTCAGAGTACAATTCGATGCATGTGAGAGATGTTCTGGAGTCGAACATGGAAAGACATCGCCTGATTACCAGCCAATGATGTAAGTTGTTAAAATGCATGAGAGGAATCACCGATAATGATGATGACCCTCAAGGTACTACACTACAATTCACTTGGTGTGAATAAGGGACTTCGTGGCAAACACCACGCAAAATCTTTTGGTCGAAGGCCATTGATGTAAACTTGTCGCCGTAAGTGAGAAACTTGCCATTGAGGCATGCAAGCTTCAAAGTACTGAAAGGGTTGTCCCTAAGTCGACTTCTTGGATAATGAGCTGGTGTCGATAAGAAGTGACCCGTCGTAAGAGGGTCTTAATGAATCCCACATCTATGGCACAGAACGGAGTAAATGATTTTGGAGGTGAAAACGATCTGATGATACAGGGTTCAGGGTGGCGGTCATGAGAGAATGGAGCGTGAATGTATTGCAGTGGATGAGACACAGGTGTATTATATTGATATGGATGATGTAATATTGAAAGGAAGGAATTGATGAAGATGAGTGGGAAGGGAATATTAAAAATGTATATTCATCATAGTATTAGTGATATGAAAGTCAAGTTGAAATATTATGATATGAATATTGCGATAATGTTTTAAAGGCCTATTGGGTTTTTTAATGGATGAAAGCAAAATTAAAGAATGCTCAAATTCTAATGAACAACAAACAAAATTTCCCTGAACCTTTTGTGGATTTGAAATGGGTTTGCTACTTACTTCAAGTTTCGAAAATGAATGAAAACCTACAAATGAAACAGAACAAGAATAAGAAATAAACTAAGGAAAAGGAAAAACCAACAATAGATGAAAATGAACTGATGAATGCATACCTGGAAGAAAATTGTATGTAAAATTTATCTCATGAATCTTCAATTTCTTCCATGGATTTCTCAAAATTTGGATTTTGTTCAAAATCATCTCATTATTTATTCTAAACTAGAGTGTGCAATCAGCTTAAAGAAAATAAGTTATTCATGTTTAGGAAATCTAAAATTCATAGAATTCACCAAAAATGTAAATGAAAATATGCTTGCCTTTGAATTGCAACAGTAATTATTACCTTTGCTCATTCCGAATTAACTTAATTGAAATATCTATTGTTAAGGTGGATTTTCAATAATGTCTGTAGTAAATAAATATGTTGCATATTACAACATCGAGTAATAAACTAAAGATCAAAATAGAATAAAGCCACTGATTATGACAGAATATCAACACAGATTCAAATTTGTGCACACAACAAAATGGACACCCTTAAGGTCGTTTTAACAAATTCTGAGGAAGATGACATGAACTTCATGTGTCTACAACAAAAAGTAAGACTGATTAATAACAATTGAATTTGCATTAAGCTTGCTATCTTAGACAGTCATATATTTTACGGGACAATGATATCAGGAAGCTTTTGCATCATCGAAATTTTCAACATAACAATATAAGAAGAAAATCTTAGAAGGAAATGTCAAAACAACAAAAGGTGGCTTTGAGGTGACGTGTGCCATGTGCATTCTCAATAAAATTTAGTCAAGACATTATTCAAAATAGGCAGAGATGTAGTCATGGGTAGAGCTATTGCTGTAAGAAATTTTTGATTTAAAGATGGGAAGCAAAAATCCAAAAGTTTTTTATGAGAGGAAAATATTTCTCTAAACATGTATATGATATGAGAATGGTTGATTACTTTCTTTATTTTTATCTGCAGAATTGTTAAAAATAAATTAACTATATAAGCAAACTAACTACATTAATTCTACTCCTATCCTAACTATATACATGAAAATGGCTAGGTATAGTCATATTTCCAATGTAACCACTCTCATTTTAATTCCTGCATATATGTACAGTTCAAACTTTAGAAATAGAAATACAAATCTAATTAAAGTAAGAAACTAAATATGAAAGCAGAATGTACATTTATTGTTAGAAACTTATTTAAAATCTCCTTCTTTTGAGATGCCCTTTCCAATTGGATTTCAATTGGATCATAGAAATTTGAATGGATTTCCTTTCATGATTGGAAGAGATTAAAAAGAGAAGATAACAGGCCAGATTGTGGATATGAGATTTTAATTTCACAAGACTAAAAAAAATTGTTAGTGTTATGTGTAAGTGTTAAACTATCAACAATCTTCCATGAAGGAAAACTTTCCAAATTTTTTTCAAATGGGTTAATGAAAAATGGATGTAGATATGTTAGATACAATGGAATATTATTAATTGAATTAGATTGTTGGTTAGATTGTAAAAATACACTCTCTTGTTGATACTGCTTTTGAGAAGATAGAAGCTTTTGATAAAAAATTAGCATTGATTGAAATTGGAATATTGATAGCTTTTGATGTTCATGATTATAATATGAAACTTTAATTTCCCAATAGGGCAATGCATTAATTGAGTGTTTAATAATACAATGTTCAATATGTCAGCGTAAAGTATCAAAAATTTGGAAAATAAAATCAGAAGTAGAATTTGATTTTAAACAAAATGAGGAAACAAAAATAAAATAAAATCACTAATGGTACAACTAATGTTACAACACAATTGGATTGCTTTGAAATAATTTCTTTTTCACAAGGATTGGCCAGAATAATGAGATTTAAATGATTTCCAATTCCAACTTGTGAATTAGAAAGAGAATTATGACCATGAATAGGAATGAGAGCTTGATCATGATATGAATCATAAATTGGAATGATTTCTTGGATGTCGAAATCATGTAGATAATTTGCTTCTTGAGAATGAAAATTAGTTGGAATAATTTTAGAATTAAAGCGTTATTCATCCTCATATGTGTTTTGAATTTTCTCATGAGGATTGACTTGAGAAGAATACAAATCAACATCTTCATTGTCAGAGTAATTATCATAAATGACTTCATGATATTTATTAGGATTCCCTTCGATCTCATCCAATGTATCAAAACAAGAAGGAATATAAAGTACATGTTTATTAATTCCAAAAGAATGATCAATTATTGTTTCTCTATCTTGATATAAACTAATTGGAATTTTATTTAGATCAGCATATGTATTTTCTGAAATATCATTAATACCAAGAGGAGAAAAATTACTATTAGTAAAATTATCAAGATAAAGGGAAAAATGAGAATGAGAAATAATGGATTCAAAAGATTTTCTGTTTGAGAACTCTTGTTCATTTTGTTCATTATAAATTTAAGATTCTAAATCATTCCTTTGTATAATTATGATTTCTTGAAGAATGTTGCTTTGCTGCTCTGAATTTGGAATTTTCTCATCATGAAAGAATTCAGAAACTTGTACAACAGTTTGTGTGTTATTGGTTACTTTGGTTGTTGCTTGTACTTGTTGATTTGCGATCTGATTTTCTGAATTCAATGCAGAGTAATTTTCAGATTTCAAGGCATATATTTCTCCAAAATTGTTGTTGTTGTTTTCTTGAATTTGGTTAGAATTATTTTCCAAGATTTGTGAGACCCTTTCATCATAATTTATTTGCACATCCATATTGGAATTCTCATTTTATCTTCGACTTTAAAATTTAAACAATTCAAATGAAATCAAGTATTAAAATCAATAACGGACTCATTTTCAAACCTTCGTAGATATTCAATTTCATCACATACCTTTTCATAAGCATAGCCATCAAATTTACAAATGAAATTTGTAACAAATTGATCCCGGCTATGAATTGAGGTAACTTGAAGAGTTCGACACCAATTTGTGGCTTTTGCCGTGAATGTGAGAGTAAATATTCTACGTAAAATGTTTTCATCAATTCCTTGAAAAGTAGAATTATAAAAATTTTGAATAAATTGAAAGACATGATTAAAAACAGAAGAATTTATTTTACCGTTAAACTTTAACCAAGACAAGAGTCTTACCACTTTGGGTGGAGTATTGGAAGATGCACGTCCATGGATACAACTCAAAATTCGAAGTTTAAGAGGAGCCATCATGATTAAATAAAATGTTAAAATTCAAAAGACTCCAATAGACAACAAGTTTCATGCCCTCTTTCTAGCACCAAAATGTTGAAGCCTCAAAAATCTTTGCAACAACATAGGGGATTACCACCCGGTCCAGACCTTAAAGTAGCTCCTTTTTCGTTTGGAACGGTCCAGTTACCTTCTCTCAATCTCTAATGGCTTTAAAATACAGCTTTGATTCATCAATGGAGAAGAGACATCAAATCAACCCTCTTGCTGATCGGGTAAGAAAGTAATCCTTAAATTGATTTGGGGCTCAACCAATCCACTACTAAAGTTTTCCCCTTTGGGAAGAGGACTTAAAATAATGTAGAAATTAATCTATATGAAAACTTATTCTAATATGCAAGCAATAGGAACTATCGTAATCCTATCTCAATTAGGCAGATATAAATCTAACCCAATTAAGGGCAAGATAATTAAAGTATTGGGATTTAAATATGTATGGCTTATAATGAATATCAATCTAATGAAGTAGTTCAATTAACTAACATTATGAATACCAAACACATCCTATTGAGACCTCTTTACTCAAATAATCAATCAACAACACTCAGGAAGAAGTTCACAAAATGATATTGATCATTTAATCAGTAACTTGAATAATTAAATAATAATACGTGGAAGAAGTTCACAACATATCACTGTTGAACAAATCAGTTTTTTGAGACAGATTTCTGAGTAAATAGTTACTCAAAAATCAGAATTTAATCGACAAGAGTAGAGGTACATAATAACATAAAATTGAGACAAATTACCCATACCGACAAAAGTGCACAAATATGAAAATAAATTGACACTTTCCTGTCATCATAAAATGAAACAAATATTTAAAATAATAGTATTCAAAATACCAATTTTATTGAATCCATTCTCTAGCTCTGGTCTCCAATAGTCCTTTACAGTACCTAAGCTTTTGCTTTCAAAACCAAAGCTACAATAATGCAAACTCTATTCATTATACATAACTCAGAATGTAAAAGAAAAACCTCAATAATCCCCAGATCTGAGATTTCCACTCCTCCCACCTACAACTCTAAATCCCTATTACAAAAGTGCTTTTAGAATTATGGAATCGCAGAGGAGAGAAGCCCTTGTTACATTTTTCAATCTGCTATTTATAATATTTCCAAAGAAATTTTTAATAAGAAATTTTGTTAAAGTTATTTTCTCAATCAATTTTCATCTACTGAAAATTATATTCTTTAATTGTTGGAGCATTCTCATTGATTTAGATCTTGTTCTCTATTGGGTAGCAGAGGGCCCGCGTAAAAATGTTAGGGCTCAAAGCCCGCAAATTTTGGGAAAGGTATGGTAAGGACGTCGCGAAGTGCACGGAGCACAAATTGTAAATGAGTCTAGTCAAAGGGTTGTCCGCCCAAAAATAATGTAAAATAATAGGAAGTAAGCCGGTGAGGCTATATGGATAGAAGTGAGTCTTTTGGTATATACTTTTGGGCTCTATAATGTAATTGTTGAGGAACAAAGTTTTGAAGTGTCTGTAAGTCCAAGTCAAGAGGGTTTGTAGATAGATAGAGGCTTTGCAGCTATGTGCGTAGAGGCCTAGTAGAGTCCACGGCTGTGTGCACGGACCCCTGCAACTGAGTGCACAGGGTGGATCTGGATGTACTAGTGAAGAAAGTAAATAAAGATAAGTTGATTCTGAAGTTCTATGTTAAATCTGAATTATTGCGGATCTGGCTAATTTATGGTTGATATAACTATTTAATCTATGCGCGAATACTTATGTTATGAGTCTATGTGAATTTGTATCATTTCTGGGTGCGCGAACTAGTTATTTCTATTAAATGTTTGCTTAAAGATAATAAAAAGTAGATCTAATCTATAAATAGCCCATTAATAAGTATTAAGGATTTTCCTGGGTCCGAATCTACACCGAGCAGAGTGGTGCGAAGCCACAGAATGGTGCACGAACCCTCTAGACCACATCAAGACATCCCAAGGGTGTGGAAACCTAGTTCCAACACCCTCCCCTACTACCTCAGGTGAGACCTCAGTCCATGCTCCTCGGACTATTGACGAAAGGGCTGGTCGTTGTGTGATTTGTTTGGCTAAATAACTCTTCCGAACCTAGGTCAAGCCCATATAAGCCAACAAATGGTTCTGTTGTTGGGACCGGGATCTGCCTAAGGGATGTCTAATGTCGAAACACTGGAATACTACTAAGAAAGAGCTTGAAGATTGGCTATATCATAAGCTTCACGAGTTCGTGGTTCAGGAAAACAGAAACCCGCAGATATCAAAGGAAAGGTGGTTGGATTGGTACATATACACAGATATCCATGAAATATTCTTCGTAACATTCCCGATAGAGTTGTATGAGTGGATTGCGAGGTTAGCTGACAATGTGGGAAGGTGCAGACTAGATCAACCTCTTGTGTGGACTCCAGAATTGGTGCATAGGCTAGAAGCCTCTGAAGATAAAATTGCATGTGCAATAGATCACTGGTTGGATCGGGTAATAGGAGGGTTTAGTACTGAGTTCATAATAGACGCAACCGTGAGCTATAGTGAAGTAGGAAGGCACTTTCTCCAAGGACCACGAGGTAGGTACATCAAATCATTGAATACTTGGATTAAGATGTTGTTGTGTGAAAAATAGATTATGTGAATTTTTTGATGTTTGGCGTAACGTGGAGTGGAAGAGGCTACCGAGGAACCGAAGGATTAGAGAAAAGTTCGCTAATTTCTATTTCAAGGGAAATCGAGGAGGAGCGTGCGAGGTTCTCCCCAAGAAGTGCAGTCCGGTTGATTAAGGGGCACATTCCACTGATACCACCTCTGTCTACAGCATCGCCTACTTCACCAACATCAAATCCATCTTCACCCACTCCGCCTCCACCTCCGCTACCATGGAAGGTTGGGATGGCAAGCGCAGTCAAATTCCCAGTATTTAAGGGTGTAGGAAATGAGGAACCAAGTCAATTCTGGTTTTTGGTAAGGAATGTGTCGGAAGCCCAAGGCATAATAGATGATAACATAAAAAATGCTACCTTGGTTAGCACGCTGCAGGACCACACGTTGACATGGTATATAAAGTACTCAATCGATCATCCAAATATGGGAATAACGATGATCTAGGATGCATTGAACAAAGAATTTGGTCAGCCAAAATTAGAGACACAGTTGGTCATTGGGTTCAAAGAGATAGTGATGCTACAGGGTGA
Organism: Pinus tabuliformis; assembly: GCA_031772625.1. Taxonomy (NCBI): domain Eukaryota; kingdom Viridiplantae; phylum Streptophyta; class Pinopsida; order Pinales; family Pinaceae; genus Pinus; species Pinus tabuliformis. The sequence continues at coordinate 797,358,282 of CM062817.1, forward strand.
AACCCCATGGGATCTGGATCATAGGTTAAAAAGCACAATTCGTGAGGCTAACATGACATTTGACAAATGCACAGCAGTGCGCGTGGTTTGTGGTGTCATTGACACCACATCTGAGGATGGAACTATCACAGCAAAAGATCTTAACCCAAGCCGAAGCATTAGAAACTGTGATGAGATTGAATGAAACCCCAATACAGTATCCAGGGTTGGGAGTTTAGAAGATCCATGTGCAACTACAAAACCTATGCTTAGATATGTGAAGTTTGAAACAAGGACACGTACAGCGATTAGAAGGGCACGAAGAACTATGGTGTATCAAATGTAAGGGCCCGAGCCACGCCAAGGAACATTGTCTGGTCTTTGCCAACTATGTGGTGGGGGGGGGGACCAATACCATTACGACTAGAGGTATAAGCAAGGCCAACCACGACACCCACACTCTGGTGCGCGATATGCCAAGAAGGAGGAAAGCATGCCATAAACAATTTTCATCTATTACAGAATCTGAGATAGCCCCCCCCCCCCCCCAGCAGTTATTTTGCAACTTTTGTAGGACAGTGGGCCACAATGAAAGAAACTGTTGAAGTTATGAGATGATGATGGATTGAACATCTTCTCATAGGATGCAGATGGAGGTGTGTGAGTAAGATCCTACCGAAACAATAGCACAGGGTAGATTACAAGGCCACAGATGGGGCCGAGTGGGAATGGGACCCGGACGTGGATGGGGAAAATTGATCTTCTATAATTGTGGAGGAACAGGGCAGTACGCGCATGACTGCACAAGCTTAAATAGAACCTGTTTCCCATATTGTTGCCAATTTGACCATGAAGCAGTTGATTGCCGATGTTAATTGCTCAGATGCAGGAAAAAGGAGTGCTTCCGACCACCCGCACTGAGAACATCCAAATGATGAAGGTTGAACCACACGCGGAAGACCCTAACGTGAATATGATGCTTAGAAGTAGTGCAACCATGGGATAATATAAAGGTAAGAGACCAGAGAGGGATGCATGGGTCGCAAGGCTCCCGTAAAACAACTAGATTTTGATTTGGAGCGCGCGAAGGAAACATTTATGGAGGCCAGGAAGAACTTCGCGAAATCTTCCACTTCAGGTAGCACGGATCAAACAAAGTTGGAGTAGGATACTTCTATGCTCACTACCTTATCAGATACATGCATGAAGCTACTCCGGGATACCAAAGCGGTGAAGGGATTGCAAGAATTAATAACTAGGTGCGCAGGATCAGATGAACCTCGAATGGTACGGAAGTTAGGCAAGCATGCGTTGCGGACTGGGTGGGAAATGTGGTTGACTGCCTAGATTGGGGACTATGAGATGGATCAGGTTGTTCTGGACTTGGGGTCAGATGCAAATGTCATACCTAAACAAACCTTGGAGCGCATGGGCAGGTCTGCAGTACAATGGTCCCCTATTCAGCTGTGGATGGTGAATCAACAGAAGATCTTGCCTATGGGAAGACTATAGGGAGTTACAGTAAACATTGATAGTATGAGCACACTAACCAATTTTGAGGTCATAGAGATTGTGGATACAGTAACCCATATCCTACATTATTAGGGATAGAGTGGGCAATGGATATGAATGGAGTCATCAACCTAAAGAAATGAAAAATGATATTCGAGAAAAAATCTCTCCATGTGGTGGTTCCACTAGATCCAGCCGAAGGAGCACATTATACTGAGCCAGTTTACAACGAGGACAACGACGATGAACTGGATTGTATTTACCAACTTACCGCACAGGATCAAGACTGAGTGAATCCGACCACAAATGGATGAATCTCATGGGATCGTGATAGTTCTTGCACATCGAATTCAGATGAAGAGATTGAGTGATGGAAGAACCAATTGCATTAAGTAACGACACTAAATTGTACTATGATGGTTAGGAAACTACGCTATGCAACCATGGAAACAAGGGATAGGCTAATGGATGAGGATTCCACGTAGGCAATTGACCAGCGCGAAATGATGATTCTAAGACAAAGGCTGTAGGATGACCTTGTGGAGATACCGTGCGCAATTATTGTCCCCAAATGGAGCACATCCCTAAAGGTTCGGAGAAAGCGGCGCAGATATCAGAAGTAGGTACGCACAAGGGTTAGGGGGTAGTCCCATGGGCCAGCCATCTGTGAAAACATCCACAGGGGAATAGGGGAAAGTTCGCTCAATGTTCGCTCGAGAAAACGACCCATCGGGAAATTTTGGATACCACGGGTTCAATGGGCCTACACCCAAAGGGAGGCACAAATGACAGTGTCAAGAAGTAAATGGACAGGAGCCCAAACTAAGAAGCGTAGTAGCAGGCCTTGCAAAATCAAGAACCTACGGGCACAGCACTGGAAGAAAAGCGCGCTAGTTAGGGAAGGAACTAGCAAAATGAAATATAGCATCGCCCACGAAGGCCGCGCGAATCAACACATAAGGGAATCGGGCCTGGTTAGGTATCCCACAGAACACGAACACGCCACGACCCTGCTATCATGGCTATGCCCGCACCTATGGAAGGATATGCCCCACACAACGGTGCACGAAGAGATAAAAATACAAAGACACTCGGAAGGTGCTCACAGCCTGGGCTAGCAGGGAAGTTCCGAAATGGCACTAGGGGTGCAACCACCTGACTAGCTTTAGGAAGCACAGTCCTAGCTCCCCAAGCGGTTGAAAGAGGGCGCGGGACTATAAACGAGTCTACGGGAGGCCGACGCGGAAAAAATGTTATCTACAGAGCCATATGGGCCACAACACCATGGCGGCACCCGAGTGATGGCATTGCCACACGGAAAACTCAAGAATTGACCATTAACATCACTATTCCTAACAAGAGAGTCCAGTTATGTCAGGGGGGAGTGGACGGCGAGCCATTAAGACAGACGTTTTGAGCTAGATACGAAAAGATCTGCTGCCTAAACGATGTTAAAGTACAGGGAAGGGATTCATTCAAATTTACATGTTCATCTAATAACCTCTGGATGGCACCGAGATATTTGAGATTGGAATTAGTAACGACCAGCGCACACTCGTCTACCAAGGATTCCATGAGTACCATGGCGAGAACTCAAGCACGGTTCACGGAAGAACTATACTCAACCTAGGAGGCGCTAGATGAAGCCGGTGTGGTCCCTGAAGTCCCAAAATACCCACACACACCACGGTCTCGAAAAAATAAGCAGCCGATGGGGCTAGTCAGAATATCGCCAAGGTTTAATAAGCTCTCAGGAACTGAAAAGGGAAAAGCAATCACCACCGACCCTAAGGAGGACGATGAATATTTGCAAGCTTTGATTGATCAGATTGACACACAAGATGAGGACAAAGAGGATGCTTTCCAAATCCCATCACGACCCCCTTATATTTCGCCATGGATTGGCATGGTCAGGATACGAAAGGACGTGGACGCTACAAATAATACGCTCCAAACCCTGCTTCTTCCAGATGAGATAAGGTTCGATGGGTTGCTGTTGGGCCGAGTCTCGAGTATTAACTTTGAAGATTGGCACCTTGAAGATAGCGACAAGTTCCCTGAATTAGCCAAAGATAAATTACTGCCACGGAAGTGGTTACTAGGTGTGGAGAAGGCGGGGTTACTCAATCTAAGGTGGATACCTCACTATCACCACACAACCCTCACCATCTGTGTTATCCAGCAGTTACTATGTCTGGTACATGATGGGTTTCTCTGGTTGGAGGAGACAATTCCAATCACAGCTGATTCAGTACACTGGATTATCCACTTGCTAGTAAAAGGGAATGACCCCACAAACATAGCCGGAACAAGTAGTGATGCAGGTTTCGCCGAAACAATGAAGGCTAAATATAAGTTGGAAAAGCATAAGTGGGGGTATTCAATAGCAAGAATCAAAGACCTAGGGGTTTGTATTGCTATCGAGTTACTAGCTGGTAAACTCATGAGGAAATGTCATGCAGATGAGGTGCCAGCTCCCGTTTTTGCACTTGCGGAATAGTGCGTGGAAGGGGTTTAGTTTAACTGGGCACAGTTCTTATGCAACGAATTTTTGACAAACTATCAGGAAGCACAAGACAAAGGTAAGACATTTTATTATGCATAGTTGGTACCATCAATCCTTCTGGTTGTAGGAGAACTACCGTAGGTTAGCCAGATTCCCAGGATTGAAGACAGCCTACCAGAAGAAGTGAGGTATACTTCGCTCTAAGCTATAAAGGACGCAATGAGGGCTTCTGAAATCAGGGTTTTCTGGACCTATATGGAGGGTACTATCTAGACAAGGATCGCTCACAGACCCCAAATGTCTCCAACAATCTACAACACTTTACAAAGCATGACCGCGTTCAAATCAGACATGCATAACTTATATATTTGGGCACGGAAGAATCTGAAGTGAGCATGGGTCCCGCTTCCGTTCATGGCAACAAACGATGCTATTTATGTAGTGTTAACCACATGGCCCATAGAATGGCGCATTCCTGCCAAGGCTATACTAGAAAAATTGGCAGCGCAATAGTGTAAAATAGACCTCCAACAATGACTTACTAACTTGGTATAAAAGGCCCGACAGGGACAACAGGGAGCTTCGCAGCAAGAGGCACCCAAGGAAGTGCTAACTGAAGGAACTACGATAGATCAGTACATGGTCTCGGACCACAATCTACAACAGGAAAAGGAGATACAGGAACGCACATACCATCTTACCGAATCAAACCCGGTTAAGCAACCACGTAGCACGAAATCACCCCACACACAGAAAAAGTCCAAGACATCCAAAGCTCTAGAGAAGGAGTTTCTTGCCAGTAGCAAACCACCAAGTACCATCCCTACTGATGCAGTGACAGAACTGATCACCGAGCAGACAATTGTGTTGTGGGAGATCCACACATAGTTGCAGGCGCTACAGGTGCGACCCCCAGGTGGGGTAAGACTACAATTAACTGAGGGAACAACTGCATCTGACAAGATGGTACGTACCAATACGAGGAACACCTTAGTGTTGCCAGTAGATGTTGCCTTGGCCAAAGTAGAGGGTGATGTGCAAAGTTGGGGATTGAATCTGGCCGATCTTCCTAGAGAAACCTTATACCAACTACAAGATGGCGTAACCACTGAGCTTTGTGCCTGGGAAGGTCGCAACCTCCAAACAGTGATGGAGCACAAGAAAAATCTAGAGCAGGTCAGTCTCAAACGAGATGAGTTGATCTCACACATCCAAGAAGTGGAACAGGTCATGATGGTCGTTTGTACGCGAACTGGTTATTTCTGTTAAATGTTGGCTTAAAGACCATAAAAAGTAGATCTAATCTATAAACAACGCATTAATAAGTATTAAGGATTTTCCTAGGTATGGATATACCCGGAGAAAAGTGGTACAAAGCCACGGAATGGTGCGCGAACCCTCCAGACCACATCAAGACATCCCAAGTGTGCGGAAACCTAGTTCCAGCACCCTCCCCTGCTACCTTGGGTGAGACCTTCATCTGCTCTTCGCGGGCTGTTGCCGAAAGGTCCGGTAGCTGCGGGATTTGTTTGGCTAAATAACTCTTCCGAACCTAGGTTAGGTCCATATAAGCCAACGTTCTACTCATATTTTCAACTGTTTTCCTGTAAAAACAAATCAAAACAAAATTAAAATGTAAAAATAAAATCAAAATGCCAAATATGGAATTAAAACAAGTCTAATTGATTTCAATTAAATAAATAACTGAAAATGAAATTTTAGCTTTCTATTGATTCATGTGATGATTTAATTGGCCAAGGATATCATTGATGAATGGATTTGCATTCAGAAGAGGCTTTGGCAAATGAAAATGCAGAAAATAAAACTATGGAAAATTAGTTTTATTCAAAATTCAAAGCTTTATATTCTGCTAGATTTTAGACCCAATAAATGATCAAATTTATTAATAAAACATCCTCAAAATTATTCTCCATGATTTTACCTTTCCAATGAGTCATCTTGGGCCTCATTTGGTCAAGTAAAACTCAATCTATCAACCTCCAAAATTGATGAGTCAATACTGCCAGAATTCTGGAAATTCTATTGCCTAGGCCCAAAAATCAAAATTTATTAATTAAATTCTAATCCTAAATTATATTTTAATTATTTACTAATTAATTCTAACTTAATTATTAGTTAACTAATATATACAATTAATTTTAAATAATGCTAATCTAATTTTAATTATGATATTAATATAAATTATTTACGAATTAATTACTAACATAACTAAATAAAATTTAAACACTAATTAAAATATTGTTATATTATATTTATATTATAATTTAAATTATATTAAAATTATAATTATAATATATTAATATTATAATATAAATATTTTAACAAACCATTAGAATCAATCCAAAGTGACTCCAAACATTGAAATGTTTTAACCCCATGTTCACGTGAGGAGTGGAGTTAATGGAGAAGGGAGGAATAAGGAGTGGAGAGCGAGGTGGAGGGTGGGTGAGGTCATGGTGACGGGAGTCATAAGGTGCTAAGAAAACTTTGTATTAAAATTCATTACCCATCGCATAAAACCAAAAATCGCATATTGGGATTTTAATACGTTGCATAAAAAACAAAATTTTTGTTTTGCGATATGTGATTTGTGATGTATCACAATATCGCATGTTCAATATTAATGTTTAAGGTTTTTTGCGATAATATTTTGTGATATAATATTTTGTTTCATAAGTATTTTTTGTGATCTGGGTCTCGGGGGCTATTATATTAATGAAGATGGGTGGGGCGTGTTTGAATCATTAATCCTACAAATTGAACTATAACCATTTTACAATTTTGAGAATCCGGTCTTGGAAATTTATTTTAAAATAATAATTTGGAGTAAGTTACGAAGATCCTGAAACATCATTTCATCCGTTATATGATTTAGCTTGGTCATTTTGTAGGACCGTTGGCGAAAAAATGAAAACTTAATAAAAGTTAACTAAATGCCAATATTTACAATGAATGACTATTAATCTTAATTAGCTATGAAAATTGAAATATTATACAGTTATTTACATTTTTAGTCCATGCGAGAAAACGATCAAACTTCAAAGGAGTTCCATTTACAACCCGGCTAACCAAATGAGTCAAAACAAGTATCGATGGAAAGCTTGTGAAAAATTGGATTCAATGAAACAATCAAAATGGAAATCTGACAAAAATAAAAAAATAACAAAATTTCACAATAATTAACTTAATAAAAATCATAGAAGGTGTTTAGCCAAAAATTAATATAAAGGGTCCCCATTATTGAAGTACATAAATAAAATGGGGGGATTTTGTTTTACCACAACACCTAGGAAAAGTGAAAACCCCCATGTTAAAGCCCTTTTCATTCAAAACCCACAAAAAAAAAATTATCCAAAGTATAAAGCGAAGTGTACAAAATGCATACATTTTACCTTTTTACTTAAGGATATACCCACTCCGCCACATTCCATATTAATTATTATATTTAATTATATAAATCCCCAATAAAACCCTTTTCCCGTATGTTAGTTAAATCCCTATGTAAATACCCCCAACCCTTAGTTTTAATGAAAACTATACGTTTACCCCTTATCCCGACAAAACAAGAAAATCCCCCATTAACCTTAAATAAACACAAACCACTTGTGATTAAAGCATCGAGCCCCCCAAGCCTCCATACATTCCATCCATGCTATTTCACCACCTGACCACCGTTCGATCATTTGCACCCAAATCCTATGATGCGCAGCCATATCGAGCTCACCCGACGCCCGACCTTTACCCAGAGCTAATTTAAAACTTTATTAAGCTCTGCCCGATGGTTTTAAACCTATGATTAATTCCTAAATAGACCCAAACCGCTGAGGATTAAAGCTTTGGGCCCCCTCTAAACCCATGCTCTTATCACCCATGCATTTCCCTTGCCTAATTGTCGTTTGATCAACATCCCACTCATCCAACGGTCCACAACCATATCATCCGTGCCTGATGGCCAAATGTTACCCACCCAATAAGGAAGTTTTCCCCGACCCCTCGAAGGCTACTTGTCAAGTGGTAGAGTATATAAAGTGACCCCTCCTAAAAACCACCTTAACCTCATAAGTGGTGCGATGACCTTTAATACTGCCTCCCTGCCAACCCAAAAAACCTCCTATTATCCATAAATATGAATTTCCACACCATATTTAAAAAATTTCCCATTAAGACTTAAACCTTGAAAACTCTTGTTTTCGTGCCTTTCGCCCGTTTGACAATAAAAACCCATTAAAACCTTTAGCACCACCCTGAACCTCTATAACATAATTCGACCTTCAATTACATTCAAAACACTGCCATGACCCCTTCCCCAAGCATCCCTGTGCAAATAAATCCATCAATCGCCTTTTGTGTGAACCTGTGTTTTCTTAATAATTGTTGAATTTTGCAGGTAATTCGCAAAAGACTAGACCTTCGATAAACAATTCTAATACTAGTCGCAGAACTTGTTTACTCCAAGACTGGACAAGGAACCTATTAAAAAGCCTATATCCAGATGAAAAGGACAATTATACAATGAATAGAGAAGAATACAATTACACACAAAGCCAATAAGAAAACATTCACACAGAGATTAACTGTCAAAACAGAGGAACTAGATAGAGTATGGAGTTAGAATACAAGCAGATAAAACATGCAAAAAGTTGACCTATGTCCATTACCATATGCTGATACACATAAAAACAAAAGAATTTAATGTTGAAAAACATAATAAACAGTTAAAATGTACAGTAAGAATAAAAAAACAGTGAGGATAAAGACAGGTCATCAAAGTGAAAGAGTATCAATGAAAAAGAGTATCAAATGAAAGCCTGAAGTAAATAAATCCTCCAACGTGATAACTCAAACAACAAAGAGCATAAAGAGGCTAAAACTAAACCATAAAGTCTAGTAGTGCCATAATAAATGGGACAGCACGAAAGCAGTTCAATAGTTGTCTCTATCTTCCTGCAATAAGATATTTGTATTTCCTGTATTAAATCTCAAGTTAGTTTGAGATATTTTGTAATAAAACCTTAGCATAAATACTTCACAATTCAAAGTATGTAGGGTGGATTCTTAGACATTTCTGTAGACTTCTTAATCAAAAGAATGTAAAGCTATTGGAGCATTGACTAAGCTAGCAAGTTGGATTGATGAATAAAGACCAGATACTTCAAAGGATTCATGTGTTGAGCGAAGTGTAGACAAGTGTTTTCTCTCATTGTTGTAATCTTTCTTAAAGTTTTTCCACAATGTATATCTGAATCTGAATGCCATAACTGGAGTATTAACTCAGAATTTGTTTAATTACACTCTCTTTTAACAGCTAGGCAAATACATGTTTTCTACTGATATCTAAGTTAAGATATTCTTAATTGCTTCTTAGTTTAGGTTGTTTATTTATAATCTATAGCAAAGGATTCTTAATTGCCCTTTATTTTCGATTACTCTTTGTTCATCATTTAAATCCCAGTCTGAGAATTCTTAATTTCCCTCTCACCCTGGTTCAAACCATTTCACCCCTCTGTCCCAAAGACATGCACTCTACTCTACTATCATGCCCTTTGTACATTCCCTTTAGTGAGTTGATCGAGTTCTGCTGCCCTTCATTTGACTCCATAGCCCAATGGTCTAGAGACATCATTATATCCATCTGTTTATAGAATCCCACCACCCAATCTTTAATACAAATTAAAAACCCCTTGAATATTCAGAGCTAGCCTAAAATCCCATTAAACAAAGCTAAATCAAATAGAGAGAATCCTCTTTGAGCATAGGTTGGCTAGGGCCTATGCTCCAAAAGTGGTTTTTGGTTACCTCGGTGATCTCTTCTTTAACCTTAGGGAAATTACTGAGTGATAACAACTTGTAAACGGATATTTATACCTTGAACGATGACAATCATATAGATATTACAACTTCAGAAACATACACAATTGTACTAGCATATATGATGCATGACAATTCACAAGTTCCCCTATGAACCCTATGTTGACAATTAAATGAATGGTGTATTGGTTGTCTCTCTAGGTAATTATAAAGGTAATTAAAAGTCCAATCACATAGCCCTATGTGATGATGACATATGTGAATACCACTGACATGTGTCTATCACATATTATATAACATAGAATTATATGGTGGTGACACATGGCCAAAGGACTATGACACAATTTTTGACATAAATGTTGACATCACTTTAAGAGGATTAAATATTTTTCCAACCATAACTTTGTGTCGAAAGCTCAGAACTTGATGAGATTTATATCATGGAATGTTATCATTGACCAAAAGATAATGATGCCTTCAAAAGGAAATTTTTAGTCAATTAAAAGAAGTGAAATTTTGATAATCCCACTTCCTTAAGGTGACTAAGGAAGTTGGGTTTGAACACTTTGTACCCCAAAAAAGGCCTTGAGGGGATTGGGTAAGTTATAATTGCAAAGTGTGAAGTGTTAATAGGTGTAGTAAACCAAATTTAATTTTAAGATGTTGTTCCAAGACATTAGGCCCATTTGGTAGTGAAATGTTTTTCTTAGAAAATAGTCATTGACTACACTAAAACCTTTGCCCCTATTGCAAATAATTTTTTTGTCCAATTAATCCTTTTATTCACTCCTAATTTTAGATGGGAGTTACATAGGAGAAATGTCAAAAGCATTAAAGTACATCTTGAAGTCACTAAAGATATTTAAATGAAGAAACCGCCAAGATTTTAAATTGATTAAACTCTCTTTTGAATGAAAATATCAATATATGGTTTCAAATAGGTCTCTAAAGCATTGTATGAGAAGATTAATCATTTTTCTTTCCATATCAATTTTAAAATCAAATCAATATATATATATATATATATATATATATATATATATATATATATATATATATATATATATATATATATCACTTTTCAACGAATAAACTTGTGAGTTCGATAAGGACTCTTTAGAGTTTGCCTTTTATTAGAGGTTTCATTTAGTAGTTATTTTTACTCTTATTTTAAAAGGTTGTGAAATAAGTACCACAATTTTTTTCAAATAAAATATTATGAAATTTTGCAATCATAATTTAGAAAATTTACAAATAAAAACCTTAAAATCAATCTCTCGAAAGAAAAGTGGTGCTCAAAATGAGCATTTTTTTCAAATTTTGCAACCTGTTTGGAAAGGTGGCCTTGAAAACTATTCTCATTCTAAACATAAATCTTAAAATTGACCCTAAAATAAAAAAGTGTTGTTAAGAGCAACACCTCTTTTTCAAGATTAACATCACAATTTGTTTAAATTTGTGACGTTAACAACTAGTACTATTGCAAACTAAGACCTTTGAATCAACCTCTAATTCAAAACATGGTGCTACAAATGACACGATTTCTTATATTTGAGGCTTGCAATTGCATAATATTTCTGGGACCATGGTCTTAAAAACTAACATCCTTATTAAAAAAACATGAAATATGAAAAACTACATCAACAAAATTTTGAGGTAAAAAGTGGGCCTCAAAACAAAAAATGTACTAATAAAATTAACTTTAAAGAGTTCATAGGATTCAAGATGATGATGTCATCCATAGAGGAAAATATTTTGGAAGGATAAAAAAAAACTATTTTTTTTTTAAATTGTATTTTTGGCTTATCTCCTTATAGGTCTACTCCAATGTCAAGTGTAGACACTTGTTGGATGTAGAATTTAACGAGGACCCACATCAAAAAAATTTGACAATATGTTGAATTTTATGTGCATTGACCTATGTTCACTTATGCTTAAATGATGTGGCATTTCCTTGACACATTACCTTTTTCTTGCAATAATTAGCTCCCCAATCTACCTAATACTTTAGTTCTCCAACAAAGCTTGTGTCTAGAAGCAAAGCGATGATTATCTCATCAACTCATTCATTAGATATCACCCCCTTCTTTACTTGTCTCTCTTCCCCATCTCCTCAACTTCATTGTTTTATCTTGGTGAAAAACACATTGTTATATCTCTAACTATTTTCATTGTAAAGGCTTTGACCTTGATCATCAATTGGGCTAAGATATTACTTGACTTCGTCCTACTTTTTTGTGCACACCCTCTACACATCCCTTAGCTAAGATTTCCTTCCTTGTTGCATTGTGGCTAACCATATGTTGTTTTTTTCTTTCCTTATACAGGAGTCATGAACCTACAAGTAAGTTTATTGGATAATCACTCCAACTAAGCAAGTGAAATGACCAAGTGAACAAGCTATGAGTTGAACCACTATGATAACTTCTTGTGAGAGTACAATGATGCCTTCCTAATACCTAAGATCTCATGGTTTCATAAGCTCAAAATAACTTAACATTTATCTTAATATTGACCTCCTCCATTAAGAGAATTTTAATGTAAAAAATAGGCCTGAAAGTGGAAAATTTACTAACTAAATCAACTTTAAAATAACCAATAGGATTAAAGATAATGACAACATTCCCACGAGTAAATATTTTTGGAGGAACAAAAGGAAACTACTTTTTTTTTTCGATTTATCTTCTTATAAGTTTACCCAAATTTCAAGTATCGGCACTCACTGGATGGAGAACATAATTTCACATTTAATGAGTACCCAATCGGTGTATTTTTAGTAGACATCATTAAAAAATAAGTGAAAAATTAATTCTTGAAAAAACGCTTTTTACATGTATTTTTGTTTTTTTATTATGGATCTACTAAGAAAATTATGCAAAATGACTACTTATAAGATGAAAAATCTAATTATGCATCTAAAGAATATCCATACTTGAAATCTCATTAAAACTATAAAAAATAAATCGAAAATACAATAATAATAATAAAACATTTTTATTTCTTTATTTTCTTAAATTTCATAACTCTTATTTTATTATTTTGTTATTATTATTCTTTAAAATCCATTTAAAACATTTTTTTTTTCTTTTTCTCCCTTCTATCAGCTTAATCATCAAGGTAAAACTGTATCTTGATATTAAATGCAAAGTGTATTGGTGAGTGATAGAGGCATAATGACTCTCCATCTCCACTCCTCTCACATTCATGTGACCTCTACACATTCTATTAGCTTAATCATCAAGGTAAAACTCTATCTTGATATTAAATGCAAAGTGTGTTGGTGAGTGATAGAGGCATAATGACTCTCCATCTCCACTCCTCTCACATTCATGTGACCTCTACACATGCAAAGAGAACAATTGTCCCCTCCAACCAAGGCTATCCATGTCGCATCTTATCCTCCTCATCTAGCTTGGGTATCACCTATGTAGAGATTTTAAAATAGTCTACGACAGTAATAAATTAAAGCCATAGGGTAAATACACTATGAATTGACTCCTTTTTCAACCATTCAAGATTATTACGAGGAAAGTCATTATTTTTGCTTGAAGTCTATGGAATAATTTTGAGATATGCAAATCAAATGGTTTTCCCTTAATCTTAAAAAATATTTTTGGATTAATGTAAAAATACATTTTAAGCTTTCAATTTTTGGATTAATAAAATTAAAAATATCACGATAAGAATAGCAATGGGGTTCAAGGCGGGTTTTTTGTTTTTCAGAAACAATGTTCAAGGCGGGTTTACCTAGCAAGTACGCCACTGGTTATTAACTTCAGAAATGACAGGGAAGTATGTTGCTGGCAGACTTTCAAACGCTACGAATATAAAAAAGCTGGTCAATTTGTCTAGCTATCTGTGGAAATGGCTGCTTTCTTTCTGGCATGCCTTGTTTTTGTCAGATTTCAAGCATGGTTCCCCTTTGCCTATGGGTTCTGGCCTGGCTGGGTCGTTGACCTACTGGGCCCTTCTTGCCTTCTCTAAGAAGATTAAAAAAAATGTAAAATTGCTTTGTATATTAAAACTAGCATTTTTATCAATTTAATATTATAATTTAAATTTAAATTAATCAATAAATATAATCTAATAATATATAATTTAGGGTTTGCAGTATGTTTAGAAATTGTTTTTGTTTGGTTAAGAGCTCATTTTTCCAGTATAAGGAAAAGCGTTAATGATCTAAAACCCAAAAATATCTTGGATGAGTACCACTAACAAATTATTAAAGTAACTTGATTTTATTTAAATAAAAATGATAAATCAACCTGCATTAACTAATAACAACTAAAAATAATTATTCTCACTAATAATTTAATTAATAAATTTTCAAAACTGATAAAAAAAAAACTTATAAATTATTGTTTTTAAATGCATCATAACATAACATTTACATTATAATCTAGCTTGAACCATTCACTGTTGGCAGTTCCAACTCTTTAAGTTTTATTATTTTTTTTCACATAATCATTAAAGCATTTATGAATATAAATTGAACCATTCATGGTTGGCAGTTCCAAATCTTTACGTGTTGTTCATTTTTTTAATATAATTATTTTTGAATATATGATAAAGTACCACAGAATCAAACCTTATTTGCTAAGGGTTGATACTTGGGGCCATGACATTAGAGCAATTAGAAAAGATGGATGATTGGACCATTTGCTTTTCTAACTTGCCATGTCTAAGCAAGAGCTTATCTCATGATTAATTGATGTTAAAACATAATTATTAAGGTATTTATATTAAATAATATAATTTTTATTTTAATATAATATAATAATACATATTATTCTTGATTAATTGATGTTAAAACATATTATTAAAGTATTTATAGTAAATAATGTAATTTTTATTTTAATATATATAATATAATATAATAATACATATTATTATTTTGAAGTTTATGTGATGATTAATTGAGGTTAAAATATAATTATTAAATTATGTATGTTAAATAATATAATTTTTGATATAATTTATTTTTTTTAAATGTATATTAGTTTATTTTTGTTTTTTTATTATATATTAATTTATTTTAGACTAAAATTTTCTACTATTTATTTATAATTTAATATTGAGAATTTAATTTTTGTTATTTTTTATTACTATTTAAATTTCTTTGTAAGGTGATTGATTGAGGTGTTATTATAGATTGTTTAGTAACTTTTATTTATTGTTTTTTATATTTAATTTAATTTTTTTATTTGGTTTTGATATTTTTTGCTATTATTTTCATTTTCATTTATTATAGTTTTTCTTTTTGTTTTCAATTTAAAATGACTTATTATTATATTAAAAATATATTTTAATAATTTTAATTATAAAAAGTTATATATATTAAAGTGTATATATGTTAATGTAAATAATATTGGTAATCATATTTCTTAATTTTTAGTAATAATATTCAATTCTATAATATTTTATTAGTTTGTGTATTTATCAAAATTTTTTAGTGAAGATCATATAAAAGAAATTTTAATCTTTACATTGCTCTCTATGTGATCCTTATAACAATCTCTCATATATAATATCTATCGAAAAACTATGCTTAATCTTATTAATTATTTTATTGTTGTAATAATTTTTTATATATTTTTTATTTTTTATTTAATTAATCTATATTTAAATTAACATTCACTATTAAGTAGCCCTCAGATATAATACATAATTTGTAACTTAAAAAAATTATTGTTTCTCTTATCCATTGTAATAGAAAATTTACCTAATAACCTAACTTGAACCATTCATTGGCAGTTTGCGTGTTTATTAATTTTTCCGCGTAAACATTAAAGCATTTATGAATATTAAATTGAGCCTTTCATTGTCGGCAGTTCCAACTCCTTACGTCTTGTTAATGTTTTTAATATAAATATTTAAAGCATTTATGAATATAGGATAAAGTACTACAAAATCAAACCGTATTTGCTGAGGGTTGATCCTTACTGCCATGACATTAGAGAAATGGCAAGTGCTATTTCATGGACTAGCATCATTAATGTGGTCTGACATGAGGTCGATTTAAGACATTACAACACGCCGCGCGGTGATGAGAGAGAAAAAAAAAAGAGCGGTTTGTTGTGATGTCTTAAATCGGCCCCATGTCAGGCCACATTAATGATGCTATAGTCCATGAAATAGCATTTGCCTTAGAGAAATTAGGAAAGATGGATGATTGGACCATTTTCTGTTCTAACTTTTCATCTCTAAGCAAGAGTTTGTGTGATGAATTAACGTTCAAATGTAATTATTAAAATATTGATGTTAATGAATGTTAATTGAATTTAAAAAAAAAAAAACATTTTTGTTACTAATAATAAATAATAACAAATTACACAATAATAAAATTACAAACCATAATTAAATGGAAACATTATTTACTATGTAGGAGTATGATTGGTTAATTTTAATAAAATGAAAATAATGTGATATTTAACTATGGCATGAAAATAAAGTGGAAAATTTGGAAAAGCACTAATTCAATGATAACTAAGTACATGGTATCTGGTTTGCCTAACACAACCAGATTGGCTAAAGAAAAAGAATGAGTGTGTCGGTCACGGTCAACGATTTAACCGCCCCATATTAACTTTGGAAAAAGAGAAAGGACGTCTGGCAATTATTCAAGTGTACAACCAAACAATAGTGGCTATGATTTAAGTGTACAACTAAATTATACTGGTTGAGGGAAAAGAAAAAACATATCTAGTAATGATTTAGGTTTACATTATTATATTTAGCTGATGCAGGCATTTACGACTGAAAATCGAAAGAACACGTATGTATATCTTTAATTTATCATTGAATAATTTGGAGCGTCGCATCATCAACGCTGGCATGGTGAAAAAGGAGAACTTCTTTAATCCTCAGCGAATATTCTGAACATTAAGGTGGTATTAAAAAATTAGACAGATTGTTCCATAAAGCAAGCTGTGAGCTGGTGACCGACCAGTGTGCAAAATCATGGGATTACAAAACTAGACAGATTGTTCCATAAAGCAAGCTGTGAGCTGGTGACCAGTGTGCAAAATCTGATTTTATTCGGAAGTGTAATTTCCGCACATATATAACAAAGAAAAAATGTCACCCTGACAATGGCGAGAAACTTTATTGATGCGAATTTGTGAATAAACCATAGAGATTGTACAACGAATTAACAATTCCAAACGCCCATTGACGCCCTCGAATTTCCTAAACACCCTATAAAATAAAACGACACTTTGGGCCAATGGGCGTTGAGTCCTCTAGGGATCTCAAAAACTTGTGACTGATAACCGGCTAGAATACTTCCACGACTACTATTACAAAAGGAGAACAATCATGAAGCGAAACACCGAGAAAATCCACTGTGCGCACACTCGTAATTGATCCATGATCAAATGAGGTGGGCCTTTTCGTTGAAATTTTGAAATTAATGACATTCAGAGCCAACCAAATATCCCCCAACATATATCACATTTATTAATCTGTTGTCGGGTACTTATTCATGGCCAAACAATCGGTCAATTCATTTTATGACAGTTCTTCCTAATTTCTCCCTGGGACCCGGTGAGAGGACTGAGGTTGCCCATCTTTATCATTGAAATAGCGAATTGCTTGAAGAAAGCTTGGGTGTGGGTTGTGTAGAATTTTACATAAGCTGCTGTTTTACTTCCATTGGTGGAATAAAGAATCTCATCTGAATTGAGCAACCCTTTACTGGCCACAATGTTCTTGTAGTAGTTTCCGTCGAATTTAAAAGGAGTGACCGGATCCAACGGTACAGTCTGATTGTCGTCGGTGCCATTTTGGGGACACTCGATTCTCAGCTGCTTCAAGTACGTGGTGTCCAATGTTGGGTCAGGTTTCTCACTTCCACTATTATTGTACAGCCTTGCCTTGAAGCTTGTGCACCGCGATAAACCTATTGTATGCCCCCCTGTTGGAATTTGTTTTCAGAAATCATTAGTTTCATGGAGACCATCAAAAGAAAATTCCGTGTGCTAATGTTTCTTTTTATTCCTCAGATTAATCTATTCTTGTGTCTCATTAATCAAAATAGGTACCAAAGTGACTTGATTAAGTTACCTGATAGAACAACCAGGTCAAGTGAATGGAGGCCTTTGAGTTTGAATTTTGTTTCTAGTGTCTGATGGGTTGATGTGGGGGCAGGAATGTTGTAGTTTGCACCGCTCTTGCTTGCACTTCTGGAGTCCCTTCTGCCCAATGGAACCTCCCAAGCAGGTCCTCCACTCTGTGCATTGAGCAAAAACAAAATCAATTATCTAATCATTTTTCATTGTTATTGAAAATCTTATATAACATTCAAACTCAACAAATTTAAACAATTTAAACTTTTAGAAATCTTTTTCAAATTTAAATAAAATTAAATCATTCCAAACTAATAAAAACATTTTCAATATATATCCATTTTTTATTCAACATCATATATTAAATAATAAAAAATAGATAATTCCATATATATATATATATATAAACTGAGCCCAGACTAATTTTAATGTTAAATAATAAAAAATAGATAATTCCATATATATATATATATATAAATTGAGCCCAGACTAACTTAATTCCCTCAAAGATAACTGTCATCCTCAACCCCTTTTCATAAAATTTAAACTTGTAATGTGATGCAAACTAAACCCCACATAAACTAATTAATCTACCCTATATATATAAAATAATTAATTAAAATCATTTGAAATGTTTACAAATTATTTGCATATTAATCACTAATAATGAATGGTAAAGTATCACATTCACATCCCTCCTCAATAAACTCCGTCAGCCATTTGTATGGTATCCACTAAAGTCAAACCTATCACTCTTCTGTTAATTTAACAGCTTGGACACTTGAACAACTATGCCCAGACAAATACTTTCTCAACACACAAAAGCTCAGCCTGTATGGTATCCACTAAAGCCAAACCGATCATTGTTGAGTTACTTTAATTGCTTGGACAATTGAACAACTCTGACCAGAAAAGTACTCTGGTCAACAAACACAAAGCTGCACACCCATCAAACTTAAACCTCCAGTATATTCATCCATAATAAACCCACTCAAACCTACAAGACAGGCCTCACATATTTTATGCATTAATGCACAATAAACTAAAAATTAAACCGAAAAACATGCCCAAAAATCAATCTTTCATAGCATTGATCTAAACAAAAACATAAAATTTACACAATTTTTTCATGGCTGGAAACATATACTCACAATGACTACAGAGTCGCGGGCTGCTACAGCAAGAAGATCAGCGCATGACACCACTCCGGGGCATTTTTTCTCCAGTGCTGTTTTGATCTTATCCACCACTCCAAACCCTCTGACCGAATTCAGGTTTGGTTTTGCTGTCTTTTCCCCCGTGAAGTTGGCAGTGTCATCAAGCAGAATCGAAGCATCGCAACCCTGAACCAATGCAATGGAATATTTTTTATCAATTAATTTTCTGAACTATGTCATACCCTACGATCCAAATTTCTTGACAAATGGACAAGTAGGCAGCTTCCTTATATTTAAAAAAAATGCTTTCATTGTTGTCCAACACACCATTACATCACAAACTAACTACATTGCCCGAAATATTAAGTATTATGTGGTAAGCATTATAAGTTAGTAAAACAAAACTAAATATTATGCAATAAGTGAATGATTGATTCATTAACCTTAGATCTTGATTTACATCCTAACTTGATGCAGTAAGTCCATCGGTAACTTAAACTAATATCCTAACTTGATGCAGTAAGTCCATCGGTAACTTAAACTAATATTTGCAATGACATTTCTGACCCAATCATCACCAAATAACTACAGAAATATTAAAGGTTGCAAGTTAATAGAGAATATTAAACATTATGCGGTAGGTCAATCATTGATTCACTGCCACTACGCCTTGATTTACATCCTTACTTGATGTAATAAGTCCATCATTAATTTACTTTACTTACAGACATTTCTAACCCAACTTCGATAATCAGCAAAATAACTACATTGAACTTGCTTAATATTTACTTTAGTTACTATATGGTGCTTAATATTGGGAAAGGAATTTCTAACCCAACTTCGATAATCAGTAAAATAACTACATTGAGCTTTGAGATGTGTTTGAAAGTTAAGAAATCTCTTCGGACAATCTTATAAATGGCATGATAACCTTCAAGCGTGGCATAGCTATTGAATCATTGAGATTGCAGAATGTTGGATTGATTAGTCTCACAAGGAAATTTTAGTATCTATCAGAGTTATAGGGATTTGATTGTGTTCGTACTTCCCGGCCGCTGCTGGAAAGTAGAGAACAAAGTTATCCAGATGCTGCAGAAAACATTTGTGCAGCTCTAGAATGAAATGAAACGAAGCAACGCAATCAAATATTGTGACAAACATAACAGTTATATACCATCATTCTTGATGATGGAGAGACATCGGTCAGAAGAATTGTTACAGAAAGCTTAGGGTATTCCATCACTCCAAATGTAATTCAAGAAATTTGACAATGATGATACATTAAAGAGAATAGTAATTCAGAGAATGACAATAGCTAGTTTGCCAGAAACACAAGAATTCAGAAATATCAATGTCCGTTCACCTTAACAAAGCAGTCATGAAAATGCAGACGAAGCAAAGAAGCAGCCATTCTTGCTTCCTGTTTCACAGCATCTTCTACACCAGATTTAATGATAGACAAGGCCTTGGGACAGGATTTGTCATAATAGTTGGGACTCAAACCACTAGTGCTTTGAGCATGTAATGCCTGGAGCCATAGCATCAGTGCCAGTGCCGTGATAAGCACAGAGCGAAACTGCAGTCTAAGGCCAGAAGTCGCTGCCATTACAGTGAGAGCTAAAGCAAACCTCTACTGTTTCCGGACGATGCAAAAGACTGGAACTTTGCCTTCTAGGTTGTATGGAAATGAAACTTATATAAATAAAGCTTTCCAGCTCCCCCGACCTAATGCCAGGCTTATGGTGGTATTTTATTAGGTAAAGGAAAAGGCACTTAAATAGAACATAATGCTCTCTGACAGGAATGGTAACTACTAGAACCAACCATGCCTTCAAACTAGTACTAACTAGGGTATCAAAAGTTCTTTGGAATGGGAAGCACTAGAACCAACCATGCTTTCAAACTAGTGCTAACTAAAGTTTTTTGGAATGGCAATCTAAACAGCCAGTTAGCTTGACAAGTAATTACTAGTAAACGTTGGGGGATTTCCAAAGTTTACTGCTAGCCATAAATAGGGCATTTAAATCTATATTGCCTTAAATAGGCCATTAGAATGTACGTTGCCTTATTTCCTTAATTTCACTACTAGTAAACTTTTGAGAATTTTCTACGTGTACTACTTGCCATTTATGTTGCTTTATTTCCATAATTTCACTACTAGTAAACTTTTGAGAATTTACTACGTGTACTACTTGCAATAAACAATGCATTTGAATCTATATTGCCTTGTTTCCCTAATTGCACAAACTTAATTGAGCAGCGCTAGACACTATTAGAACCAACCACGCCTTCAAATTAGTACTAACTATGGCTATCAACAGAACGTGAAAGGGATGTCTGAACAGCTTTGGAATTTTTCAAATTGGTACACCAGCCAAGGCATCCGAACGTGATGAAGATTGACAGAAGGCCCAGCTCTCCATAAAGAAAAATCTATACATAGTGGCTACAGTAGAAATTAATAACAAAATGTAGCAGGTGAAAATGATGAGATGGCCATTTGTTGCTTGCTCTGTTAAAGCCCGCCCATGTGATATTCTTACAGCTTGCACCGGCAAAGTTACGACGAAAAAGAATTGAATGAGCGAGCAACACGTGTGTCGCTAATTCAAACTTTGGCACATTCTGTGGATCTCTAGTAAGTCTGCTCTCTGGTTTTGGTCCACTGTAATAAACCGTAGGTGCAGTAAAAAATGACAAGAAATTGAAAAGATCTCCACGTGCCTTTCAGGTCCGTTAGAATACTCGAGATGCGTGTTTTTAAAATAACTTGCTGAAGCCCTCGATACGGAATTTTGTCCTTTTCGAATTAGGGTTTTATGTCCGTTACATTGCTTCGAGACGTATTTATAAAATGCAGTACTTTAATTGTTTAATATTTAAATCTACATCAATCAAATTTATATAGCGAAAATCAGTCAAATCGCAATTCAAATTTGTTAGATGTAACGTAACTAAAGTATGTGTGAAAATAAAATATATTTTTTTTTGCCAATAATGTATTCAAATTTCAATAACATTTCAAATTCATCGGATATAACTGAAGTATGTTTGAAAATAAAATATATTTTTTTTTCCAATAATGTATTCAAATTTTAATATAAAACTATACCTTTTTATTTGAAATGAAAATTTAATATTTCTGTTCATTTTTATATTATATTTTATGGTTGAGTAACCATTAATTTTTATTTATTAAAATGAAAGAAGTTGATTTTAAGAAATATTTTCACTATCTTATTTTACCGTTATTTTCAAATTTTCACTCATTCTCAATTATATTCAAATAAATTTAATTTATATTTTAATATTTTGTATTTTTTAATTATTCTATATTTTAGAGTGTGTTTTTGAAATTTAATGAAACAATTTTAGTTAAATCATGATTTTTTATTATTTAAAATATATTTAAATTCATAAATAAATACAATACTCTAAAAACTTTTAAACCAACCAAATTTTACTAAATTTCAAACAAATTACTAACGAATAAAAAAAAAAAAAAAAAACTCTAAAGAAGAGAACAATTTACTGAAGACCCAATATTTTGATTATTGTAAACCACTCTTCTCTTAGCAATCTCAAATTAAAAAAACATTAACATTAAAATTATTTTAAATAGATAATATTATTTAATGGACATACTAAATTGTATTTTAAACTCCATTTAATTCAGAATTAAAAAAAGACTAGTAACACACATTGCATAAAAAATTCTATTGTATAATCAATTACTAGAATCAACTACTAATGTTTATAAGTAAATTTTTATTTTTTTATTAAAGGAGATTTTTTAATATTCTTTTATTAGGGGAATTGGTATTTAGGCAGTCTAGTATTAGTCTTACACGAAGTTAATTCCCATGGCTACCACTATAATTCTTAGATGACACACTTATCAACACTTCATTGTCTAGTATTAGCCTTACACAAAGTCAATTCCCATGGCTACCACTATAATTCTTAGATGACGCCCCTATCAACACTTCATTATCACAATTATGAAGGTGATCACAAATTGAGCTACCCTTGGAGGATTGTATTTTTTTAATACCACTATAGATTCATTTTAACCACTGATCAAGTGTGGAGAAGGATTAAATCTTAATCCTCAACTCAAAATGTTTGCAACTTAAAAGATTTAATCTTATTGTGAGTTGATAGACCAATAGTTAAAATAGATATATACATAAATATTAAATTGTATTTTTGAATGCATAAATGGATTCAACTTTTTGAAAATCCTCTTGACCACTTGGATTGTGTAGATAACTCACCTTAAACTTGGAATTCCAACAAATAGTTACTTGATTTCTTAAAAAATTGACAAAAAAATATACCTCGGAAGAGGCCAAAGTTGTCTTAAATACTATATACATAGTTTTTTGTTTAACTTAATATTGAAATATTTTACTTAACATGGTTCCTATAAATATTCAAAAAATTTGTTTAAGTGTTTTCAAGTATTTTTTAAAAATATAATAATTATATATCTTGCTGGAAGTGTATATATATATATGATTTTTCTATTTTTAGTTACTTTATCTCTTTTTAAAGTTAATATAAAATTACTTTATTTTATATGGATATCTAAATACATTATTTAAGAGAGTGAAATAATTTTACCAAAATCTCTATCACCTCAAACATGTTTATTCATTTTTTATTTTTATGATAGCTAACAATATATATATAAATATAAACTCGTGTCAACTAGATGCTGCATGAACGAGATTACACATTACCCTCACCCTAACACTATGAAAAATACTTCTTAACCCAATTAATTATCAATAATTATAAATAATTAATATCACATATTTATCATTTATTAAAATATATTTTATATTTTATTTAATTAATTAAATATTTTAAAAAATAGAAAAATAACTAGTATGTCAAATGATAGTTTAATGAAAAAGAATGTTGCCATCTAATTACAATAAAACAAGATGTGAACATTTTTGTAGTAAGCTTTGGGACAAATCACATAAGCAATGATTGATGGTCGACATTTTGAACCTACTAATGAGGTTCATCTTCAAGACCAAGATGAAAAACCCATATCTCAATAGGATTAAATAACAAAAAGATGCATTTAGTTCCAAATCTATTAATTAGAATAAGAATAATATTTTAACAATAACTGTAGTTTTTAGTCAAGAAAAAATAGTTAATTAATTCAATTTAAAATTATTTATTAGTCAAGAAAAAATAGTTAATTAATTCAATTTAAAATTATTTATCAAATAAATAGAATTAATTATTAGTTATGAAATTATAAAATTTTGTGAATAGGTTAGAAATTATTAAATAAGGAAAAAATATATATTAATTATTAATTATTAAAATCCTTAATATTTAAATTAATATTAATTAATTAAAAATAGGTGAAAGGAAATACATTTGTTTATATTAATTTTAAAAATATATATAGAAAATAAAGTATTAAGAAAAAAGAAAAAGAATAAATTAATCAATAAAAATGAGAAAGAAAGAGCATAAATCCAACTCTTGCTCAATTCTATATATATATATATATATATATGCACTCAATAAAAATTGTAAAGAAAGAGTAGGAATTCAACTCTCAATTTTTAATGGTCGCCTTTATTAAGATTTTTGGCTTGTTTCTCAATTTCAATGGCCTTTCTCAACTTCCTATGGTGGAAATTATCTATTTTAGCAAAGTATTGAATCTTCAATACAGACATGGTGTAATATTCATTGCTAAAATTGATAATTTCCACCATAGGAAATTGAGAGACGCCATTGAAAATTGAAAATTGAACCAGAGTTAGATTCCTGCTCTTTCTTTATGATTTTTATTGATTGTTTTTTTTAATATATATATATATATATATATATATATATATATATATATATATATATATATATATATATATATATACAATTTTATTTCCTTTCACCTATTTTTTATTAATTAATGATAAGAATTCTAATAATTAATAGTTACTACAATTTTATTTATGGTTGTCTCTCAACTTCCTAGGGTAGAAATTATCAATTTTAGCAATGACTATTGCACCATGTCTGTATTGAAGATTCAATAGTCATTGCTAAAATTAATAATTTCCACCATAAGAAGTTGAGAGACACCATTGAATGTTGAAAATTAAACAAGAGTTGGATTCCTGCTCTTTCCTTATGATTTTTATTGATTTCTTTTTTTAATATATATATATATATAAACAATTTTATTTCCTTTGACCTATTTTTTATTAATTAATGATAATAATTCTAATAATTAATAGTTAATATAATTTTATTTATTTATTTAATAATTTTTTACTTATTCATAAGATTATTCATAAAATTCTTATAATTTGCTACAAATTTTATGGTTGGATTAAAAAAAATTAATAATTAATTCTACTTATTTAATAAATTCTTCCACATTAACTTAATTAGTTAACTAGCCATTATTGTTAAAATATTATTATTATTCACTAGATTTGGAATTTAATGCATCTCTTTTCATTTTTATGTTGTTTAATTCTATTGAGAGATCGGTTTGAGACATAGACTATCCATCATTGTTTATATGATTTGTCCAAAAACTTATTAAAAAATAAATATAGATCACACAAATCTTAAATCAAATAAAATATAAATATGTTTACCATTACCTTAAATAAAAAGAAAGAATAATTTATAAGAGAACTTCAAAAAATGAAAATAGCTTATATGAGAAGCTCAAAGGAACCTTAGTGTATAAGGCAAATCAATTTTTAATGAGTGATCACCTTTAATATTTTTTAATGAAAAAGAAAGTGATCACATTTAATCAAATAAGATTAAGGAAATAAGGCATATAAAAGTGTTTAAAATCACTTTGAGAGGGGAGGGCAGCCAGCTGTATGAGGAGCTCGAAAACAACACTCGTGCTTTCGTTAAATCAATTCTTAATGAAGACGAAAGTGCCCACCTTGAATGGAATAAGATTGAGAAAATAAGACACATAGAAGTATCTAAATTGAATTTAAATAAGAGGGGAGGGTAGCTCGCACGAGAAGTATTGATGCAATAATTTTTGTTTTATTAATATTAATGTTTTAAAATAATTTTCATTAGGAAGATAAGACATAAAAAGTTAGCAATTTTATATGATCATTTAAAATATATAATATATTATATTGCTTTTAGTTAGCAGCTTCGAGCCATTGCAGTTGATCATAGATTTATGGGAAGATTGGATATGAATTGGGTGTTTAGTGTGGGTATTAACGTGAACTCTATAACACACCCTTGTTTTTTTGGTTTTTAATCATTGAGGGAGTCTTTTTCTCTCTTTGATTTTCAGGTCATAGTTTTTCTTTAGAGAAAAAAGGGATTTCACCGTAAGGTGACATATTTTTAATATCTCTATCAGGTAATTTCTTACTCTCGCTCAACTATAGTTTACTATGTTGGTACTCAATGAATTCCGTGAATGTTCGTCTGTATATTTACATCCTTTCTGTTTTCACTCTTGTTGTCAATTCACTAGTTCTTTCGTATCGTTTTGACTTGGTAGTATGTCTAGTTATGGCAAGGGTTCATGTTTTTTGTTCTTTTTCTACATAAGACAACGATGGGTTCTTCTGACTTGGCAGTATGTTTGGTTATTGCAAGTGTCCATGTTCTTTCTACATCACACAACGATGGGTCCTTCTTTCGAGTTGGTCATTGTGTTTCTTTGTGTGTCTTCCTAAATGGCTGAGTATGCGGGTATATCATTTAGTTGTCTAGTTTTGTGCACATTTTCAATTCGATTTTGATAGCATTACCGGTATCACCCTCCCAATTTTATTTTGCATATTCCCACCTGCAAACCCACCATTTCCACAATTAAATTACATCTCACTATTATTATTTTTATTAGGAACCGATTGAATTATTTTACTTTCAATTACATCTTTTTTTTACATTGAAATATTTTACTATTTTCAACACTAACATATTTTTTTAAAACTCTCTATCTTGAAATAAATTAGTTCTTATAAATATTCAAACAAATTGTTTAAGTATTTCCATATATTTTTTAAAATATAATAATTATATATCTTGTTCAAATTAAACAAAATGAAAATATAAGATTTTTCTACTTTTAGTTACTTTATCTTTAGTTAGTTTTAGTTACTTTCGAAATATATTATTTACGAGAGTGAAATAATTTTACCAAATCTCTCACAACCCAAACATATTTATTTATTTTTTATTTTTTATAATAGCTAACATTGTTTTTTAATATATATATATAAACACATGTCAACTCAATGTTCCAGTAACAAAATCACACATTACCCTCACCCTAAACAAAATGAAAATATAAGAATTTTCGACTTTTAGTTATTTTATCTCTAGTTACTTTATCTTTAGTTACTTTTAGTTACTTTCAAAATATATTATTTACGCGAGTGAAATAATTTTACCAAATCTCTCATACCCCAAACATGTTTATTCACTTTTTATTTTTTATCATAGCTAACATTGTTTTATATATATATATATATATATAAACACGTGTCAACTCAATGTTCCACTAACAAAATCACACATTACCCTCACCCTAATATTCTGTGAAAAATACTTCTAACACAATTAATTATAAATAATTAATATCACATATTTATCATTTATTATTAGAATATATTTAATATTTTATTTAATTAATTTTAATATTTAAAAAATAATAATAATATCAAAATAATATGTCCATATTAATTATAATTATTTACAATTATAAGTCAAAACAAATGTAAATGATAGTTGAATGACAAAGAATGTGGTCACGCAAACAA
Organism: Pinus tabuliformis; assembly: GCA_031772625.1. Classification (NCBI taxonomy): domain Eukaryota; kingdom Viridiplantae; phylum Streptophyta; class Pinopsida; order Pinales; family Pinaceae; genus Pinus; species Pinus tabuliformis. The sequence goes on from CM062817.1 coordinate 797,386,135, forward strand.
TATTTAATTATAATTTTCAATATTTAATTATAATTATTTAAAATTATAAGTCAAAACAAATGTAAATGATAGTTTGATGAAAAAGAATGTGGCCACGCAAACAAAATAAAACAAGATGTGAATATGTTTACAATTACCTTAAGTAAGAGGGGAGGGTAGCTTGTACGAGAAGCTCAAAAGAACCATAGTGTATACGGAAAATTTTATTTTTAATGAAAAAGAAAGTGATGACCTTTAATATTTTTAAAGAAAAAGAAGATGATCACCATTAATCAAATAAGATTGTGATTGAGAAAATAAGACATATAAACTGATCACCTTTAATCAAATAAGCCTTGAGGAAATAAGACATATAAAAGTGTTTAAAACGACTTTAAGAGGGGACGGCACCTTGTATGAGAAGCTCAAAACAACCCTAGTGTTTTCGGTAAATCAATTCTTAATGAAGAAGAAACTCCCCACCTTTAATGGAATAAGATTGAGAAAATAAGACATATAGAAGTATCTATAAATAATTTAAATAAGAGGGGAGGGTAGCTCGTACAAGAAGCTTTGATGTAATAACTTTTGTTTTATTAATATTAATGTTTTTAAATAATTTATATTAGGAAGATAATACATTTAAAAAGTTAGCAATCTTTATATGATTATTTAAGACACAAAAAAAATAGTTTGATATTTTTTTGGTTCGCAGTTGCTAGTCATTATGGTTGATTATAGATGCATTTAAAGGAAAAGTGGACATGGATTTGGTGTTTAATGTGGGTATTAACATGAGTGCTATAACTCATACTTATTCTTCTTTGGTTTCTAATCGCTCAGGAAATCTTTCTTATCCGTTTGATCTTCAGGTTATGGTTTTTCTTTATAACGCACGGATTTCGCCTCAAAGTGGCGTATTTTCAATATTGCTACTAGGTTTGTAGACCATTTCCTACTCTCCCTCGACCACTGCTTACTAGCGTTGGAGCTCAACGAATTTTGTGAAGGTCTGTCTATATATTTACATCCTTTCCATTTCAGCTCGTGTTGTCAATTCACTAGTTCTTTCATATCATTTTTCCTTGGAAGTTTGTCTGGTTATTATAGGTGCCCATGCTTTTTGTTCTCTTTCTACATAACACAACGACAGGTCCCTCCTTCAAGTTGGTCGTTGTGTTGCCTTCTGCGTCCTTCCAAATCGTTGAGTCTCCTAATATATCATTTAGTTGTTTGGTTTTGGTATGCGGTGTCTCGTATTCTGACACATTTCCAATTTGGTTTTGATAACATTATGGGTCTACCCTTCCCAAGTTTATTTTTCATAGTTCCCACCCATCATTCCCACCTGCAAATCCAGTTTCAAAAGAAAGTCTACCTACAAAGGTATTTAGGGTCGTTCACCCTATTTATGGTTGACGATGCCCTTATAACATTTCGTCTTCACACTCAATCTAGTCTCTACATTTCCAAAATATTACTTCTCCATTATTGTAGTATCCAAGTTTGAATTTTCATCACACCAACTACGTATGGTTACACCAATTATCTCAACCAAGTTTGGGCATCCCAACCACGTATATTTATACCAATTGTCCTTATGGGTCCCCGACTATACCTACCGAGTCATCGCGGTGGTGCCATAGGAGCATCTTCCTCTCATCATCGACGCCTCTTTGGTTGGCACTCAGTTGATTATCACTTTGACTCCTTACCCCCTGAAGTGAGAAATGAGATCCTCCACTTGGAAGCTAGGGAATTTAGGGATCATACATATTCTTTTGATTCTGAAATCATTGCCAACACCTTTAGGTGGACTCCGGATCCTAACAAATTTCTCAAAAGGAGACTTCCTTTTCTTTGCTTAGTGGTTGCACCGTCAACTAGAAACCTTGCTTCACATGGTCATCCATGACAAGCATGTTGACCACTACCAGTTATTGCAAGACAAGAGGAGATCATATGGATTCTCTAGGACATTAGATATAATATGGACAATAACCTCACCATATTAATAGGGGTGGAACACTGTGTGATGTTCGATTCATATTCCAGATTAGACTCACATCCTCATACACCAGTTGTTATCAATGCACCAGCAGAGGTTTCACCCCAGGAAAACTCCAATTCTCTCTTTCCAGTCATTATATTAGACTCATAGTCTCTTATGGTGCTTTGATCCTCATTTTTATATATGCTATGCTTACTTTTCCTATGTTTATTTGTCTTTCAATATGTCATAGTATGTTATATGTGAACACTAGTTTTGTTTGATTGCCCAACACACAATTATGCATGAAATTACCTATGAGCTAGCTCGTTAGAACATTAGTAAGCTTTTTTGTTTCTTTTCTTGGCTAAACCTGGGAATATTTTTTTTCCATTCTACTGGACTATGGGATCCTAGAGAGTGTTTAGGAAACAAAAGTTATCAATGTAACATCAGTTGTTTCATAATATAAATATCTTTATACATCTTAAAAAAAGATATATAAAAAGACAAGATTTAAAGTGAACATTCTCCATTCAATAAGAATGGGACATTAAAAATATAAAATTACAATGGAAGGAAGTGTGTCTATGTACATCCGAATTTAGGTTGGATAAAGATGAAGAAAAATTATATGAAAATATAATATTAACTTTGATTAAATATTTTAAACGAAATACATAGGAATTGTATTTTTCATTATCTAATATTGATAAAAAGTTAATATATTATGTTATATGAATTTCTAGTGTGAGTCAAACTTCTTATTGAGTAGAAAATATGAAATGTTAAATATTTTTTCAAATATCTGAGCAATGAAAGAGTAAGTAAAAATTTCAATATTCAATATGAATTTTTAAATAAATAATATGTGTGTGTGTGTGGGATGGATAGGATCCATAAAATGTTGGAACAATGTTGTCGTTAATGCCAAATAAAGGGCAAGATCTGGTCGTAAATTTAAGTAACATGTACAATTTAAAGAAAGACTCATTTTTGGTAAAAGGAGAAAATTTGACAAATGTAAAAATTCAAGGCCAAAACCTCAAATTTTGAAAATTTCAAAATTCACAGGTCAAAACCTCAAATTTGGGCAAATGCCAAATTTCATATAACATGGAATACCATGCAAATCCATTGTTTATCATTGGTTTCACAATGTAAGAGTTTACAATATTTCCCTATGTTTTGATATACTGCAACCCCTAGTTGATCCCCTGGTCACAAAGTGTTAGAGGTCATTGCCTAAGCGCTAAGCACCTTTCGGATATCACTTTATCAATGATTTGGAAATTGCATGGTCTATATATCTTTTCAATATTTGGTCTATAAGAAATCTTTGGTATAGCCCTTGATCATGAAACACTAAGATGTAGTGCCTATGGGCTTAAGAGCCCTCATCATATCACTATATTGACAATTTGGTTAACCACCAACTCTCAATTTTTTTTTACTTTAGCATAATGTAGCCCTCAGTCATTGTGCCATGTCACATGGGTGCTAAGGTGTAGCTCCCAAGGGCTTAGGCCCCTTGGTAAGTTTACATATCATCATTATAGCCAAAAATGCAAAGATTTGGGAATCTTCTAATATCCCGACATAAATGTTCCTAGTTATAGCATTGGTCATGAAGAGCCTAAGCTCTCGCTCTAAAGTCTTAGATCCCTCGACATATCGACACCCTAGATTAGAGCTATGTGTAGTTGAAGAGCTATGCAGAACTTTGAAGGTCTGTCTCCTAAATCGACCAAGCCATATATTAGCATTGGTTTCTCATTTACTTCCTTATTGATTGGGTTGAAACATACAAGCCCCTTTGATTAGTCCCCCTCGATTAGCTCTACATGTCGTTGTAGGAGTAGCTTCATTGAATCCTCTACGTTGTAGGTAAATGAAGACTCCTCTACGTGTATCTCTATGTGTAGCTTATGAGTAGCCCCATTGATTACTCCCTTGGAATTAGGCCCCTCATCAACTAACTGGCCCGATGGGTATGGGCTCTTACGTATCAGAAACTGAGAATCAATCTATTCTCTCTATCTTTATATCCTTCCTAGGGAAAAGAAAACCTTTAACCCACTGAGTGGTTAGTAGTAGGATTATTCTTGTTATGTTTGCAATATATGTTATTTAACTTATGCTAATGCTTATGAACTATTTTGTTTGCATTAGTATGAATCTTGTTAAATGCGTGTTGTTGTATATTTATATCATGGTTAACTTGTGAACTATTTTGCAGGCTAACTCATGACGTCTTTATGCTCGTGTGCTCCTTTAAAGTCATGTACTATTACAATATTATAAGGGTCTCACTCATTTGCTCCTCGTGTGTTAGAACCTTTCATACATCACACTTGACCCTCCACATAGTCACATACTTGTTTCCTCAAAGTCACCAATACGCCACTCTATGCATTATTACAGTCAAGGCACATCATTAAAATCCATTGCTTCAATCGGGCCATATTCTGGATGGGGATCCTACACCAAACGATGTGAAGTACAGTTGGGTTTTCATATCGGGGAGACCCCATGAATGTTGGCTGCTCTAGCATCGTCAACATTTCTAGCACTAGAAGGAGGGCTAGGTTGCAAGCTGATCCTAGGAATTCTATTTGAAATTTCCATAATTTTTATGGCTTATTCTGATATCTTAACCCTGACATGTTTTTCCAGAACTAAAAGTATGAAAGTGCATGTGGGAATACTCAATGACTTGTCGAATCTAAAATTAGATGGTTAGTGTGAAACAACCATTCTTGAGCACACCGCTCACTTTCTTGAATTTTTCACAAAACATAATATTTACTGCGAGGATGTTTCTTGCAGGTTGTTCATTCTCACATTCAGAACGTGCGTCAAGGAATGGTGTTACACATTGCCAGTCACTTCCATACACTCTTTCGAACATCTTGTCAAAAATATCTACTATGCCTTTGACAACTATGAATATAAATATGTTTTCAAGAAGACCATGCGTTTGCAAAGAGCACCTAATGAATCTCTTAACAAATTTCATGATCATTTTATTCATTTCTATTTTTAACTTTCTAAAGATGATTTTATTGGAATTTAGTGAAAGAGAAATTCAATTTTCTTATTCATATTTCGATGAATCCAAAAGAATATGAATCTTTCAAAAGTCTCCCAACATACATTGGTTACGGAGCTTATAAATCTGCAATGAAGGAAGCTACTCTTTTGACTGACTCTTCATCTTCTCCTCATCAAATAACTCCATTTACACAAGTTTAGGTTGGAGAACTAGAGAGTGCATCCGTTGATCTTCCACCATCTTCTCCCACCTCACATATTCAGAATTTAAACGCAAGTTGAGACTGCGAATCTGATTTTTCTAGTGATGTTCTTTCTCCTTTCCCTCCATCTGTTGATTCTTTTGGTCTGCTCAATTGTGATTTTTTGTGTTCAATGGTTTCAACTGTTTCTGATGTTCATGAGGATAAAATTCAGGATGGAGATAGTCTTGACCAACCAGCTTGCGATGTCATTTACGATGAGTATGTGTGGGATTTTATTTCTGAACAAGAATCTGCAATGAAGGTTGATATTTCTCCTTCTTCCCCTCTCCCACATTATTCTAAAATATTCTGTGATTCTGTCACACCTATCGCATCTTTTGAAGAATCAGTTTCTAACAATGCTAATTCCGATCATACTCAGAACTCGTGGAATTTCAATTTTACATATGAACACGGAGAGGAAGAATCTTCTCTTCTTGATATTTCGAATCCGTCATCTGATCATTCTGAATCAACTAGGGGTGAATTTTTTTATTTTCAATCTTCCCCATTTTACAATTCATCAGATCAAGAGGATGCCTCTATTTCCAATGTTGAACTTTCTGATTCTAGCTATCATGATCTATTCATTGATTCATCCGGTCATGACTCTTATTTTTCCTTTGTTGATATTTCTAAGCCACTAGTTTTCATTGATCTACCTTTTAATGTCATGTAAATTTCGCAAGTTGTCAAGGAACTATAGCCCGAGTTGACGATTATGTCAGGTTCTTGCAGTGTTGAGGCCAGTTCTAGTTTTGATCAGAATAGTGTTGTATCTTTTGAGGATCCTCATTGTTCAGTCGCACAAATTGAAAATCCATCCATATCTCAATTTTCGCACCATCCGTCTGCTTTGCATGATCCTATCTCTCAATCATTGGAGGAATCATACCTCATAAGCTATGTTGTGAAACGTAAGTTTTTCTATTTCTTTGTGTTTTCTTGGTTTAAAAGTTTGAAACATTTCTCTCGCATGTCTTGTTTCTATGATGTGCACAAGCACCATAATGCATCCACAAAGTGTCTTGCATGTGTTTTCTTTTTCCATTTTTCTGTATGCACTTTTACTCTTCGAATGTTAAGGTGTGTATCGATTCATATTTCTTGTATGTTGTTGTGCTTGAATATCTTTATTGATATGGATTCCCTGTCTTATTAAGGCCAGCCTATGCGTCAGTGGTTACAATGAAGATTTATTTTATGTAACCCTGGCCTATTCTTGATTAATTTAGGAGTATGAGTAATTTGTTTGTTTTCTTTGTTTTGATTTGCTTTTTTCCCTACCATTTTTCTTTCCTTTCCATTTCATTATAGAATATTTTCCGCATGAGTTCGTGTTTAGTTTTCAAAGCAAGCATGGTGAAGTTCGGGAGGAAATTATGCTACTATCAATGCTTAGTTATCTGTGTATTCCCTCTCTTTGCGTATATCTTGAGTCTTTTAGTTGATGATACCCTAATGAAAAATAAGTTCTTTCTGGAGAAAATCGTAGTGGAATCACGACGCTTAAATCTATAACTAGTACCACCTACTCTAATCGGTTTTGTCTTGACAAGTAAATCGAGTAGAGTAAGTAGAGGAGGAAACTTTACCAAGTGAACTGTATTTCAGAGGTGTATAAATAAGCTTCTATAAAGGGAAAACCTCTTCTACTCTCAATAAGTTAGGATCCTTCTTCCGCCTTGTTAAATAAATAATTGCTTATACACATTTCTTTGAACAAAAATAGAAAAAAAAATAATAATAAAAGGCAAAAGAAGAGAAAGGCTTCCTTTGTAGAGAGGTGAAGCAAGCAACTTCGTCGAGGTACTGTCTAGGCTCACTAGCAGTAGAGCAATGTTTGTGTACCTGAAGTGAATCCGTCGAGGTACTGTCCAGAACTACTTGTAGTTGTTGGGAATGGGTTCCCCCAAGAGCCAGTTTTGGGGCTAAAAGCCCATGTTTGGGGCAGAAGGCCCCAATTTTGTAATAAAAATGCAAAGTCTCCGCATTTTGTGGTTGCAGAGCACGAAGAGGTGAAAGAGTTGTCTGCCCTTGTTTTGTGAAGTATCATGTTGGCTGTAAAGATCTACCCATGGTTCGCGAACCATGGGATTGTATAAAAAGGGAGCCTTAGAAGGGTCTAATGTTGGGAGGTAATTTTCTAACATCTAAGGGGGGAGTAGTAACAAAAAGAAGGATTTTGGGTAAGAAGTTCTAAGTATTCTCGAGTCTTAGCGTAGGTAGAGGCTCTGCAACTAAGTGCACAGAGGCCTAGGGTGGAAGTTCACAACTGAGTGCGCAGAACCCTGTGGCTGTGTGCGTAGGGCAGATAGAGTATATACTAAACTTGAGATATCAATAAAGAGAACTATTCTGTAATCATTGCGTATTTTGTCTATGTTTAATCCATTTGATTATATTATGTTATGATCTTAGTTCACATTATAATGCTTATTTGATGCGCAAATGTATTTGATTATATCTGTTAATTGAACGCATGTAAGAGTAAAGGATTATGCGAAGATAATTGTAAATGCATGGTAGATTAGGGAAACACTTAAGATAGCTTGGGAATTTATATAGTAACACAGTCACAGAGGTGTGTAAGTTCCTGGACCTCGGGTTAGGGCTACACGAAGATCAGTCAAGTACCTTCGCGGAGGTACTGAAGGACGAAAGAGAAGGACCATAGATAAGCCCTAAAGGCTTATCGATCTGCACGAAGGTAGGATCAGGAGGTGTAGACCAACATCACGACCATATCAGGGTGCAGAAACTTGGCTCCTACATCCCCCCATACTGCTTCGGGTGAGACTTTGGTCCGTGCTTCGCAGGCTGATGCCAAAAGGGCCTGTAGTGTAGGGATTTGCTTGGCTGACTAACGCTGAACTTGGGTCAGGGCCCATCAAGCCAACAAATGGTTATGTTGCCAGGACCAAGATCTGCATAACAAGATGTGTGATGTCGTATCAATGGAATCCAACGAAGAAATAAATTGAAACCTGATTAGATAGAAAGATCCACAAATTTGTGACGCAAGAAAACAAGAACCCGCGATTGATGAAATAACAGTGGTTGGACAGATACCTGTACACATAAATATATGAAATCTTCTTTTGTTCCTTCCTCGTTGAGTTATACGAGTGGATCGCAAAGTTGGCAGATGGTCAAGGAAGGTGGAGGCTTCACAAGCCGATTGTTTGGACACTGGAGCTAATATGGAGGTTAGAAGCTTTTGAAGATAAGATCACGCTCATTGTCGACCATTGGTTCGATCACATCATCAGAGGATTTGTGACCAAGTTTGCTGTCAATACCTCTATCAGTTACACCGAAGGAGAGCAACGCTTCTTCAAAGGACCGCGAAGTAAGTATTTCAAATCACTGAATACTTGGATTAAGATGCTCTTGTGTGAACAACATGTTATGCGGTTACATTGATGTTTGGAGCTATGTGAAGCAGAAATCCTTTCAGGGATGAAGGAAGAAAGGGTCCTGAGTATAGCCGACTGGTCGGACTCCCTTTAAGTGACAATGAAGGGACACCACAGATTTCTCCCCTGAGTGATAGTCAGTTGATAAGACGAGGGTTCCTGCGAATAACTACACTGCCTTCGCGCTCATCACATCCATCCACACCACCTCCATCCTCGCCTCCACCACTCACCCCATCACCCACACCACTGCCACCTCCACTTGTTCAATAGGGCGAACTCCGTAAAACTACCTATATTCAATGGCATAGCGAATGAGGACCCAAACCAATTTTGTTTCGTCATAAAGGTTGTATGGGAAGCTTAGGGCGTTGCGAATGATCACATGAAGAAGGCAATGTTGTTTAGTGTTTTGTAGGATCACGTGCTAACCTGGTACATCAAGTACTCTAATGACAACTAGGCAGCTACGCTGGCAGAGATCCCGACCGTACTAAATAAGGAATTCAGTAGGCCTAAGTCTGAAGCATAGTCGATTGCGAGATTCAACGATATCGTGATGAAACCAGGAGAGACCCCTTGGGAATTAGATTAGAGATTGAAGTGTAAAATCCACGAAGCTAATATGAATTTGACAGATGGGCAACAATGCGAGTGGTTCGTGGCTTTGTTCTTGCCTCACCTGAGGGTTGCGTTGTCACAACAGAAGATTACGACTCAGGCGCAAGCCTTGGAGATTGCAATGAGACTAAACGAAATGCTGATGCAAGATCCGAATCTAAGGGTTCAACAGATTCATGCACAGTTGCAAAAACTTTGTCTCGAAATGCAAAGTCTGAAGCAGGACAGAACTGCTCAACCAGAAGTGCGTGAAGATGTTTGGTGCATAAAATTCAAGGGTCGAGGGCATGACAAGGATCACTGCCTAGTGTTCACAAACTACGTTACAGCAGGAGGACCAATGCCTCTCTGACCAGAGGCCGCAACAGGGCCAAGTGCAGGGCCTGTGCTATGGTGTGCTATATGTCATGTAGTAGGGAAACACATGATTGATAATTTCCATTTGCTACAGAAATTTGTACAAACACTGCAACAACTATCCTGCAATTTCTGTCAATCAGTAGGCCATGATGAGCGCAATTATCAAAGTTACGAATTGATGATGGATGGGACACCCACATATAGAATGCAGACAGAAACGCGGCTTCCAGACCATGGCGTTGGGGGAATGCGAGGTGAATATCGGGATGCGACCGAGGCTGGGGTGGAGGAGGGCTTGGGAGAGGTTGAGGATAGATGATTTGTTACAATTGTGGAGGCCCAGGGTACTACACGAGGAACTATCTGGATCTGACGCAATTGTCATGCCGCTACTGTACTCAATTTGATGATGTGACTAAGGATTGCCCAATATTATTGGCTAAGATTCGCGAAAAGGGGGCGCAACCTCCGCAGTCGACGCATAACCTCCAGATGATGAGGGCTGAGCCTTGCTAGGAAGACCCTAAGGTAAACATTATGCTGCGGAGTAGAACCACGACTGGGGAGGATAAAGGGAAGTAGCCTGGAGAAGGCGCATGGGTCCATAAAGCACCAAAAAAGGAGATTGAGTTTGATTTGGAGAACGAAAAAGAAACATTTATGGAAGTAGAGAAAAGCTTCGCTGAAGCCTCTACCTCTAGAAGTTAGGAGAAACCAGTTGAAGAAATGGACCTGTCCATGCTTACCACGTTCTTGGAGACCTACATGAAGCTGCTCCATGACAGTAAGGCTGTGAAGGGCCTGTAGGAATTGATCAATCAGTGCATTGGTAAGGATGGTGCTACTGGTGAACCGTGCATGGTCAGGAAGCTTGGCAAGCACAAGGCAAGGACCGGGCGGGAGATGAGACTCACCACGCAGATAGGGGAATACGAGATGGACCAAGTTATCCTGGATCTCGAGTCTGACGTGAATGTTTTGCCAAAACAGACCTAGGAGAGAATGGGGAGGCCTGCGCTCTAGTGGTCCCCAATACAGTTAAGGATGGCAAAGTAATAGAAAATTATCCTAATAGGGAGGTTGCAAGGGGTCATAGTTGATATTGAGGGTGCAAGCGCGCTAACAGATTTTGAGGTAATAGAGATTGCAGATGATAGAAATCCCTACCTTGTGCTCCTTGGAATCGATTGAGCCATTGGCATGAATGGGGTAATCAACCTGAAGAAGCGAAAGATGATATTTGAAAGCAAGTTGCTCTGCATAGTGGTGCCACTGGATCCTGTGAGGGGACCACGCTATACAAAACCAGTCCAAGATTATGAAATTGATGACGGTCTGGACCAAATTTATAAGATAACGGTGTGAGACTAGGATTGGGTGAATCCGACAGCGAATGGACGCATTGCATGGGATCGCGAAAGATCCTACACATCAGACTCAGATGAGGAATTGGAGCATTGGTAGAACTAACTGCATGCAGTCTCAACGCTGTGTTGTAATATAATGACCAAATCATTGCGATGTGTGTCATTCGAAGTTAGGAATCTACCTCATTATGATGGGCTAATGGATGTTGATTTTATTTTGGATGCATTTGAAAGAGAAGTACTAGAGAAACATCGCTTCCAATCCTTATACGGGGTACTACAAGCTACGCCTACAATATGGTGGGGTATGCACAAGGATAGTTTTAGTGATTGATGCGACTATAGGAGGATGATGAGAATACGTTTTGGGTGGCCAAAAGTGTGGATGACAGATAAGTATGATGGACGAGATGACTCGCATGATCACCTGGCTAAATGGAATAAGGCTTATGGTGCGGAGCCCCAACCTAAATGGGTGCATTTCTTTTATCATACCCTAGGAATCATACCAATGAATTGGTACTTGGAAACCAAGCTCTGCCATGGCATGGAGGAATGGGACATCCTACTCCAGGGATTTTTAATGACGTTCAGCTTTGAGGATGGGTTTCATTTTATTGATGCGGCGCTACAGGAGGTCAAAGCAATGATCTTTAGGATACCACAAGATCCTTTGGACCTGATCTAACCTGATTGGACTACCCAGCTAAGTCATGCGCTAGAATGCTATAACGTGACCGTTGAAGGAGAAGACAAGGATCCTGAAAAACTTAATATTCCAGAAACTGAGGGTCACCGCGAGGTTGAAGGTCCATAGATAAAGGATCCTGACATAATTGCGTGACTGAAAACCAGGCAGGTCAATAGTGGCACAGAGGCGGATCCAAAATTTGCAAAAATTGGGGACTATTGGGATGATGCGATGGTAGACAAGGTCGCTAAGCTCCTCCACGAATATCAGGATTTGTTCCCCACAAAGTTCTCTGATATAAAAGGGATAATAGGAGACTTGGGTGTCATGAATATCACCTTGAAACCAAGACCTTACCACCTTAATCCTAAGTATAAGGAAAGTGTTCATGCTAAATTGGATAAGATGCTCATGACAGGAATTATTGAACCAGTCAAAGAGTCCGATTGGGTAAGCCCAATAGTGGTTCAGGAAAAGAACCAGAAGGAAGAAATAAGGATATGCATGGATCTCTGGAAGTTGAATGATGTTTGCGTGCATGACCCTTCCCGACCCCGTTCACTGATGAAGTACTAGATAATGTAGGAGGCCAAGAAGCATACTCTTTCACTAATGGGTTCTCTGGGTATCATCAGATCAAAATTGCACCTGAAGATAGAAGCAAGACAACCTTTGTGACAGAATGGAGATGTTTTCAGTATACTGTAATGCCTTTTGCGCTGAGGAATGTGCCAACAATATTTTTCATGTGTAGTCATTGCGACATTCAAAGACTTCATTCATAAGTTCCTAGAAGTGTACTTTGACGATTGGACAGTGTTTGGATTTGTCAAGTCTCATGTGGCAAGTCTACGCTTAATGTGAGGTACGTGTCGAAGGTACCAGATCATGCTCAATTTGAAGAAGGGTCTATTTTTTGTCCCCTTTGCGATCCTGCTAGGGCATGTGGTGTGCAAATAGGGATTGATGGTGGACCCCGCAAAGATCGTGGTGATAATCAACTTGGAGGTGCCAAGGAATGTGAAACAGTTGCGCATGACGCTGGGGCATATTGCATATTATAGGAAGTTCATCAAGAGCTATGCCCAGATCAGCGTGCCCATCGAGAAGTTTTTGAAAAAAGATGCTACGTTCGTTTGTAGTGATGAATCCTAGAAGAGCTTGGACATGTTGAAAGAGAAAATGGTCACCGCACCGATCCTAGTCTTTCTGGACTGGAAGAAGGAATTTCATGTGCACGTGGACACCTCATGTATTGTGCTGGGGGCCGTGCTGACATAGGTGGGTGAGGGTGAATTGGACCATCCTATAGAATTTGCGAGTAGGAAGTTGTCCAAGGCTGAGAATAACTATTCCACTATAGAGCATGAAGGACTAGCCATGGTATACGCGCTCCAAAAGTTCTAGCACTATTTTCTGGGTGGACATTTTAAGATGTATACGTATCATTCTACGTTAAAATACCTGGTTAATAAGCTTGTGTTGGGGTGGGAAGATCTGTAGGTGGTTGTTATTATTTTAGGAGTATGATTTTGAAGTTATTGTGAATCCTGGATGATTAAACACAGGACCAAATCATCTCTCGCACATCGAAATGGGAGAGGATCCCACTAATTTGGAGGAAGGATTGCCTGACATGCAGTGCTTTGCGTTACACGTTGCCGAGGATCTCTTTGAGGATATCATACAATTCCTGACAATAGGGACCACTCAAGAAGGTTATACAAGCTAGCAGAAGAAGGAGTTAGTAGTGCGCACAACAGAATTTTTCGTCATTGTAGGAAATCTGTACGAAATGGGGTCGGATAAAATATTGTAATGCTATGTACCTGAATTTGAGCAGAGTAGCATCCTTGTGGAGGCTCATGGAGGAGTTGCAGGAGGACATTATCCAGGAAAAGCGACAACACAGAAGGTTTTGTGTGTTGGATTGTGGTGGCCAACTCTACATAAGGATGCGAAAGCTTATTGTAGGGCTTGTGATGCATGTTAGAGGACTAGCAGGTAATTGTGAAGGGATGAACTATCATCAAAACCGTAGGTGACATTACAACTATTCGAGAAATGGGCGATTGACTTTGTGGGACCAATTCAACCTCTGGGGAAGAAAACAGGTGTGTGGTACATCGTCACCGCAATAGAGTACTTGACTAGATGGGCAGAGGTGCAACCCTTGAAGGGTTGTACCAGTGCGACAACAACAAAGTTTCTTTTTGAATATGTGTTGACAAGATTTGGCTGTCCAAAAATCTTGATGAGCAATTGCAGTACGCACTTTCTTAACGAAACAATCAGCGCGTTAACAAAAGAATTTCAGGTGTATCATCAGAAAAGTACGCCTTATCATCCATAGACTAATGGGATGGTGGAAGCATTCAATAAGATACTGGACAGCACATCGACGAAGGTCTACACTACTCAGAGAAATGACTCGGATGTTTGCATACCCGCGGTGCTATGGGCCTATAGAATGACTTGTAAGAAGCCGACTGGGAAAACGCCTTTTAGACTCATGTATGGTGTAGAATCTGCGATGCCAATGGAATAAATTATACCTAGTCTATGCATAGTGGCACTGATAGGAATGGCAGATCATGGAGACTTGGAAGAGAGGCTTGTGCAGCTGGCAGAGCTTGAAGAGGACCGATTTCTAGCAGGATTTCATCAACAAGTTCAAAAGGAATGCGAAAAGGCATGGCACGATTGGCACATTAAATTACACACCATCCACGTAAATGATCTAGTTTTGCTATACGACAACAAGTTTGATAAATTTCCAGGAAAATTTAGGATGCACTGGCTGGGGCCCTATGTCATCAAAGAGATTACCGACGATGGACCAATTTAGTTGGTTAAATTAAATGGGGAGCCCTTCCCAGGAAAAGTGAATGGTAGCCAATTGAAGCCATACACTGGTGATCTGGCTAAATGACTATATGAAGGAAGCACAGTCTTAGTGCCCGAGGCAGCTGAAAGGAGACGTGGGACTATAAACTACACTGCCCAAGTTGGGGAACTGCACAATGAAGAAACTGCGCGAAATGAGGAGATGTCACAGAGGCCACGCGAGCATGTAGAAGGTTGCGCTACCTGGGATGAAACTGTGCAGGTTAGCTAGAAAGTGACTGTTTAAGTCACTATTCATGATTTGACGACGGAAAAACAGACAAATGGAGTAGGGGGTGACATTTAAGATGAAATTTATGGGTGAGATCCTTGAAAATTTGCTTCCAATCTAGCATTAATGAACCGATTTTGGGGGGAACAGTTTGATTTGAATTCAAAATGGTCTATATATTACATATGGCTGCCCAACGAAGAACACTTGGCATTTTGAGCATTGAGTTGTTGAGCTATTCGACGTGTATGAACCGTGAATTCTTTGAGGCTCTAATAGTGAGTTCAGCATTTGAGAAATTACCAAAGGAGACCCAAGAACTGTTGGATAGAGTCATGTCGAGACTGGCATAAACTGTAGCTATTGGGGAAGCAATGACAGCCGAAGGGGCTGTGCAAGAGGTTTCTTTGGAAGCAGAGGGAACTACTTTGGAGGTTGCAGAGATACCCAGGTCACCACGACCACATAGACCAAGGCCTACCCAGACCCAAGAAGGCACAAAAGGCAAGAAAGGAAAGTAGGCCGCAACACCACCAGTGCACGCGTCACCTAGGAGAAACCCGTCGAAGGACAAGCCCACCACTCAAGAAAAGGGCAAAGCCATTAACTTGGAACCAGAGGAGGAAGAAATTGGGGATATCCCAATGGACGATGAGGATCTTGGGATCGAAATGGAGGAGGTTGAAGTTGAGGGGTTTGACCCCATTACTAAATTGCTTGAGTATGTTCCTCCGCGTAGGGGCAAGGCCAAGGTGCCTAAGTACATTGACGAGAGCAAGGTCACCTTGTACACACCTCTACTGTTGGACAAGATTGTTTTTGAAGGACCGTGCTTGGCATGGATTCCAATGTTGAAATTGGAGGATTGGGACTTAGCTGATATCAAGTGATTCCCTCACTTGGTGATAGACCATTTGATGCATCGCATCCTCTATAAGACCACCAAGGTGATCGCGTTGAAACTGCGGAAGTGGCTCAAAGGAGTGGATAAGGGAGGCCTCATCAACCCGCTATGGGTGCCGCACTATAATCACACACCCATTACCTTGCTGGTAATCAAGCAGTTGTTATGCTTGGTACATGATGGGTGTCTGTGGCTGGAGGAGTCAATACCCATCACTGGTAGACTAATCCATAGAATCACGAGACTGCCATATTCATGGGAGAATCCAGCTATGACGTTTGGTGGAAAGGTGGTCAAGCTGGTTGTTGTGAAGGCCGTGAAGAAGAATTTCAAACTAGTAAAGAAGCTGCACGGCTATGCGATTACAAGTATTTTTGACCCTGTATTCAAAGTGGCCACATAAATATTGGTAGGGAAGGTCATGCCAAAGTGTCACTTTGATGAAGTACTAGTGCCTGTCGTACCTCTAGCAGCCCAGTGCACGGGGGGGGTTCAGTTTAATTGGGCGCGCTACCTCTGCGGTGAGTTCCTCATGAATTGCTGTGAAGCGCAGTATCTCAGCAAGACCTTCCACTATGCATGGCTCTTGCTGTCCATCATGCTGGTAGCCTGGGGGCTACCCAAAGACAACTAATTTCCCTCGGTCATGCTAGACCTTCCTGAGGCCGCGAAGTACACTTCGCTATGGGCAACTAAGGATCTACAGTGGATCAAGGATAGAAAGATCTTTTGGATCTTGATGGAGATGAATGTGCACATGACCATCGACCGTAAACCATGGTTGTTGCCTACTGTCTTTGATAAATTGCAGCCGTACACGGAGTTTAAGGTTGATTTACACCATGTATCCATCAGGGCATGAAAGGACCCTGAGAAAAAGTGGCATGACTTGCCCTACTTAGTGATAGATGATGCGGTTCAAGTGGTTGTTGATATCTGGCCGACAAAATGGCACACTGCCTCAGATTTAATGGTGGGATCTAGCAAGACAGCCGCACAATGGAAGAAGGATGAGGCCAAGCTCAAGATGGAGTAGTTGGCTAAGAAAAGGAGGAAGGAGGCTAAGGATAAGGCTTGGGCAGACTGCACTGCCACACAGGAGACATGTGGACAGACAGGAGGAGAGGAGCACAAAAGATAATTCACCCTCCCTAGAAGAAGAGGAAGAAGAGGACGATCTGACAGAACAAGGAGGAGCGAACCCGCAGACACCTTCATTCCGTATCAAGCATCCAAGGGGACAAGAAAAAGTAAGGTCACGGAAGAAGTCCAAGGCCAACAAGACGTCCATGGACCTGATCACCGTAACAGAGGGGGATCTGAATGACATTGACGATATAGTGTGGGATGCCACCACGAAACCACTGTAGTAGTTTGAGCAACAGGAGCAGTAGGAATTGGGGGCCATTCAGGAGAAACTGTGAGAGCTGCAGATTTGGAAAACATAGATCGGCGCGACATCCACCAGTTTTGCCATCGGTACTTCAGAAGTCGTCGAGATGCTGCATGTGAAGGACTCCCGAGCCGTAGTGCTACCAGATGGGGCATTGATGACAGAGACCGAAGTTGATAGGCCCGCTATCAGTGCACTCAAGGGAGTAGGGTTGAACTTGGCAGTGCTTCCTAGCAAAGCAATCAACCTACTACAGGACGGGGTGATCGCGGAGCTGAAGGCCTGCGAACAGCACGCATTGCAAGTGATCACCGAGTAGAAGGTCAACAATACTTAGATGAGCGTGCAACGAGGCTTCGCCCTCGCATCCATGATGGAACTCACTGACACGAATAGACACATGATTAAGGCTATGGAGGAAGCATGCCGAATGGTCCCAGAGTTGGCTATTCCTGCAGATGAGGCGGTAGATGTGCATGTTCGTAAACTCACTGCGGGGGTGCACAACGGCCGTAAAAAAATGGCAAAGGTTCAGTTGGAGCTGAACCTCCAAATTGTAGAATTGTAGTTGAGGGCCCAGCCTTCGACTCCACCGAAAGTCAAAGCGTAGTGCGCGACTGCTATCACATAGGCAATAACAGTAGTAGAATGTGCAATGGTGGACTGCACAATGCTTTTTGAATAGTCGTTTGAAGTACTAACCATCCTACAAGAATACAGTACTGTGGAGAGGCTGGAAATAAAGGTGCGAGAGCTACAACAACGCTACAATGAGGTAAAAGGGACAGCGTGTAGTATTGGCCCCACACAGAGACTCGCGAAGCTACAGGAGCCTAAGGCATTGAAGGAGCAGGTAGATGTAGGTCAACACAAAGAGGCAGTGCTGAAGGTGCGCTAGAAGCCTTGGTTGGATGAGGCCTACTTGATCACGACCTCCATTGTAGGCAAGATTGATAGTTTGCAGGAGACTCAGCAGAAGCCATAGGCTGACAGTACAGGGCTAGTAACATAACAGTTGGTCGAGGAAATAAAGCAGGTGGCCGTGTAATGCACTGCTGAGGTAGCAGTTGTATAGGTCGAGCTGGGGGGTCTTTGCACCAAGATATCTGTTCCTGTAGAGTGTCTTGAGGGCGAGTCACCATGTTTGTGTTGGGGGCCTATTGGGAACGGGTTCCCCCAAGAGCCAGTTTTGGGGCTAAAAGCCCATGTTTGGGGCAGAAGGCCAAAATTTTGTAATAAAAATGTAAAGTCTCTGCATTTTGTGGTCACGGAGCACGAAGACGTCAAAGGGTTGTCCGCCCTTGTTTTGTGAAGTATCATGTCGGCTGTCAAGATCTACTCATGGTCCACAGACCATGGGATTGTATAAAAAGGGAGTCTTAGAAGAGTCTAAGGAGAGAGTAGTAACAAAAAGAAGGATTTTGGGTAAGAAGTTCTAAGTATTTTCTAGTCTTAGCATAGGTAGAGACACTATAGCTGAGTGCACAAAGGCCTAGGGTGGAAGTCCACAGTGAAGTGCACGAACGTCTACAGTTGTGTGTGCAGGGTAGATAAAGTCTATACTGAACTTGAGATATGAATAAAGGGAATTATTCTGCAATCACTATGTATTTTGTCTATGTTTAATGCATCTAATTATATTATGTTACGATCCGGGTTCACATTATATTGCTTATTTGATGTGCGAATCTATTTGATTATATTTGTTAATTAAACGCAAGCAAGAGTAAAGGATTATGTGAAGATAACTGCAAATGCATGGTAGATTAGGGAAACACTTAAGATAACTTGGGAACTTATATAGTAATGCAGTCATAGAGGTGCATAGGTCTATGGACCTCGGGTTAGGGTTGCGTGAAGATCAGTCGAGTACCTTCATGGAGGTACTAAAGGACAGAAGAGAAGGAACATCAATAAACCCTAAAGGCTTATCGATTTTCATGAAGGCAGGATCAAGAGGTATAGATTGACATCACGACCATCTCAGGGTGTGGAAACTTGGTTCCTGCATCCCCATATTCTACATCTAGCGAGACTTCAGTCTGCACTCCGCGGGCTGATGCCGAAAGGGCCAGTAGTGTAGGGATTTTCTTGGCTGACTAACGCTGAACCTGGGTGAGGGGCCATCAAGCCAACAACAATAGAGAAACACCAGAGACGAAAAAAAAGAATCTCATAATCCCGCTTCACTTGTGTATCTATATACTCCCCATTCCCAATTGAAACAACTGAGTTTGAATTTCCTTTGTAATGTTCCACTCATGAAGAGAATGGTAGGGACTATTGTCACACGGAATGAGTCGATCTTGCGGATAAGATAGACCTTCCTAGAATCTAACGATATCTAGTGACAAGAAAGCCAATCAAAAAATATCTTTCTCTAAATATGCAATTATAAACAGAGGCAAACAAGTGGTTTAGGCCTACCTTAGGTCCAATGCAAGTTTGTGGAAGCCTCACTCCTTTGATCCAAATGAGCTCCCTTGTAGCGAATCTGCAAGCACAAACAAGCAAACAAATTAAATAGCACCTAAAAATCCAATATCATAAAGCATACTTATCATGATGATCAAGGAATTCATGAAAGAAATGACATAAGACAATTTGTTGAGAAAAATGAATCTGATTGTATTAATTCAAATCAAAGAAGAACTTTACAACCTGTTCCTTGATGTTGTACAAGCTCCTCCCAGGGTCCAACAAGAAGTCTCCTCTACTTTGACAAGTTTCACTCTCTTCCCAATGAAGCCAAAAAGATATGTGATCTCTCCTCTCAAGCTTAACTAGGAAGTCTCAATTCCACCAGCGTTTACCCTAAAAAATGTTAAGCTTTTAACCTCCCTAGCAACCAACCCAATGCCTTAATTTATAGTGCAATGGAGGGAAGTTACTAGGTCCTCCTTCAAAGGGATAAAGCCCTCCTTCAAAGGGATAGCTCCTCTCATCAAGGGATTAGCTCCTTCTCTTTTTGGATGCATGAACCACCTAAGAGCGAACAATCCATGTCAAAATTCCTTCTAGAATCATCTAGAATTAACCCAAAGTGAGTTTTTTAGAATAAACTTGTGCCTTTTTGACTTTCATAGGGTTCCGCACCCACTCCTTTAGGGACAGATCGGGCAGGTCCGCAGGTAATGGGAACAGGGGGTGCCGGACTACAGGCAACAATGAGAGAAAGTGTGGAACCAAAACTTTGTTGATTTTCAATGTCTTTCTCTCATTTTCAAAGCTTGACTTGAAGAGCTGAGGTCTGAGACTTGCTTAGGAGGACAATACAAGTGTTGATAGACCCATACTGACTGCAAATAGTCATGGTGACGATATTTTTGTGTAACAGATTGCCCCCTAAAGTGCAAAGTCTGTAGTAGATGAGGATTTCATTTATCATTTAGGAAGAGTGAAGTACTTTATCATTTCAAGGATCATCTTGTGGAGAGCCCGGTCAGAACCTGTAAAAACATTCAATGAAAAATATATATATGAGATCATATCATCGCTGAGGTAGGCATTCCCATACTCAGATCAAAACTGACTAGAAAACTAACTACTTCTCTGATAAAGGAATGATCTTGTAATACATCACAAGTATAGACACATGTAGACACAGTATGGATGCAACCATCTGTTTATGAATAGTCCACAATATAATGAATACAAAATTCCTCGCAGCCTGGATTGCGGAAACTATATCCAGGGTCTTCATTTCTACTTCCCAAAACAATACGATTCTATCCATGCGAATGAATGTGTTGGAGTCGAACATGGTAGAAACCACTTGATTACCAGTCAATGATGTAAACTGTTAACAAGTGTGAGAGAAACCACCAGTAATATCAATGGCTCTCAAAGTACCTAGTACAATCCATGAGATGTGAATAGATGTGTTGATGTCGAACATGTCACGGAGTCCTTGCAACCTATCGTCGAAGGTGAGAAACCTGCCATTGAGGCATGCAGATCCCAAGGTACTAACAATTTCTAGATCATCTTTCTAGATAATGAGCTGAAGTCGATAGAAAGCGATCCGTCGTAGGCAAGCCCACAACACGAAATCATAGATCAAGTTGAAGAAACTTAGTTGCAAGGACTGACTCAGGGATGGTCAAGATGGATGACAGATACTTTGCAGATGAATGGCTTATTGGCACTGACCTCTTGAACACCTAATGACACAGCAGATGGTTTGGTGACAATTGACCCAAAGCTAGTACCCAAAAACCGGCTGAAGACTTTCAATGTGGTTTGATAAACTATTAGGCAAAGGATTTCCCAACCCAGGTGAAAATGTGTCGTGTTCAAGAGTGGTTACAAAGTATGATAAACAGGCTCATTTTTCTCTCTTTTCCCCTACCATTTCTGGCAAGTACCTCTTTATTTTTGACAAGCTTGAGGAGGATAACATTTGCTTGATTATAAGCTCATCCTTCAGATGAGTCCAACTTAGTTTAAATTCAAACCCTAAGAAGGAGTGGTCCGTTCCTGTTTTTAATTGAACAGGTCCTTTACTATTAAATTTTAATGAGTCCAGTATAGGAGAAACTCGGTGTTTTTCAATTTTAGAGAGTCTGAAAAAACTTCAAAAGACTCCAGGGTTGACCTTTTTCGTAAATTTGTGTCTCCCAAGCCCGAAAAAGCATAAAATAATACTTGAGAGAACCGCTTGATCTTTACGACCGAGGAGTACCTTTCATAATTAGTGCCTTTGATCCGAAAAAGTAAAAAAGCGATCAACGGCATGTCATTTTATGCCCAATATCGAATTTGAAACGACAAAAATCCGACAATCTTTTCATGTTTTTACGGTCAGAAAAAGAGTTGTAAGTGGACCGTCTTTTTAGTTCCATTTTAACGAGTTTAGGAAGAAAAACTTGGCGACCTTTTCATGTTTTAGGAGTCAGAAAAGAGCTTAAAGGTGACTCTAATGTTTTTCCGTCGAAAATGACCGATTTCGCCTGAAAAATCCGTTATCCTGAACAAAAACTCAAACATTACTAATACTTGTTTAAAATGGATAAGAATGCTGCAAAATTTACCTTTCTAAAGTGAAACATAAACAAATTTACAATTCATTTATTCAAAAGACTTATAAAAAAGGCTTTCATCAATTCATTTTTACCGTTTGAGATTTGGGTGAGAAAATAGTGCTTTTGGTCAGAAACTTCCCGTGAAGATTGCGGAAAATCCATCCGTCGGAATCGAGCGCCGTCTCTGTTGGGTCCCTATAATACTAGTGATTACCCCATTACTATTGTAGTTATACCCCTTATTTATATTGTTGTGCCCCTATTACCCCCATATTATTATTTTTGTGCCCCATAGAATCCCTCTATTGTTATTTTTGTGGCTTTATATTATTATTGTTAGGTCGGCTGGATTATATTGTGACTCCTTAGACTCCTATATATAGAAAGGAGGTTTTGTCATTTGTATCATCCAAGAATTGTTCATTTATGTAATGTAAAGGAGGTTTCCCCCTCGAAGAGGCTGAATTCTAAGGCGTTGATCTATCTTTTCTATCTTTTCTTGAGCTGGTTTTATAACATTTGGTATCAGAGCTTTGGATTCTAGGGTTTCGCTGCTCCAAACATATCATCGTGGAATTTTCGCTATAACGTTTTTTCTGTGACGTTTCAAAAGTCGCAAAAAAAACCCATTTGAGAAGAATTGACGCTGAACCTTGGGTCCGAATTTTAGATCTTTTCGCATGATATTTTCGGAGATATGATCTGAGGAAGTTGGTCTTTTTACAGACTCCTGAATTACATTCAAAACAGGTGACCTAGGAAAAATCGTCATAACTTTTTCTCTGAGGATCGGATTGAAATTTAGTAAAAAGGTACAGAAAGAGGACAGACTGTAGTTTCTTGTGGGTGTTTTTTGGATCCAGAGGTCGAAACAGTGACTCGCGACACGTCGTACAAGTTAGCTCTACTGAACTAGTCTATAATCAAGTCACTGTGGGAGATTTCACATAACTCTTCCTTAGAGAATCCAATTTGGGTCAGACTTGTGGCATTGGAAAGAGGACATAGAGAGCTACTACAGGTCACAAGTTCAGAACTAGATGACTGGAAAGTACAGAGATACATCAGAGGCAATATCGAGCTCCTACAAAGTGAAAAAAGGTGTGTAGATTTTTTTAAATTTTTGCTTAAGCTTGGTTTGAAAATTTATTTTGAAGGAATTCAAAGGGCATAATAGAGCATTATTATCGGTAAATGATGCCCGAAGGAAAGAAAATGCAAACACCTAGTAAGGAACCTGAAAGCTCTAGCATGACTCATGAAGAAGAGGAAGAAATGCTACATGATATATCAAAATTACAAGAACAAGTGCAACAAATGTCACGCTCACAAAAGTTAACAGATGCTAAGATAAATGGTGTGGAAGCTAAGATGAATGGCATGGAAGCTAAGATAGACAATTTGAAGATAGATTTGAACACAAATTTGAAGGCAGGCATGGCAGAATTGAAGACAGATTTGACTAATTTTCTACAAGAAATACTTACTAATGGTGAAAAGGTAGTAAAGGAAACTCATGATGAGAACAAAAGAAATGTTAATCATGATTCCATAGATGCTAATGTTGGATCGAAGAATCAACACATTCCAAAAATCGATATGAGGAAGTTTGATGGCAAGGATCCCGCCACATGGATATTACAGATGGAGCAATTCTTCGATCTCAATAATGTGCAAAACACACAAAAGGTACGTATGGAAACTTTATATTTGGAACCAAATCAGTTTGTATGGTATCAATGGCTTTGTTCTCCTAAACAATTTATCACTTGGGCAATTTTTACGGAAGAATTGATAGCACATTATGAGGATACAAAAAGCAACACTTTTTTTAGCCAATTGATAAGTCTCAAACAAAAGGGTTCAATAATGGAGCACATTGAGGAGTTCCAAAAATTGAACATAAGGGTAAAAGATATTCCAAAGGAGCATAGGATTGATGTGTTCATAGGGTCTTTAAAGGATAATATCCAACATGATGTGCGCCTTTGGGAACCTGATTCATTAGAGAAGGCATTCAGGTTAGCAAGAAAAATGGAAAGCAAAATTATGGCAACTAGGAAGCATACCATTCACAACTATAAAGACGGAAGTGTTGTTGCCCATAGTCTTCCACAACCTACAAGGTTGACACCACAACAATTGGAAGAAAAAAGAGCAAAAGGGCTTTGTTACAATTGTGATAGCAAATACACAAAAGGTCATAAGTGTGCTGAGAAGAAATTATTCTACATAGATTGTGAAGAGGAAGAAGAAAAGGAGCAAGAAAGGTCAAAAGAAGAGAATATATTCCAGGAACAAAGCCTAGATGAAGAACAAATAAATCCGACCATATCTTGTAATGCATTGGCGGGAATTACCACTCCTCAAACCATCAAGATAGAAGGACAAATCAAGAAGAAAAAGGTAATAGTGTTGATTGATTCAGGAAGCACCCACAATTTTATTCATTGTAGGGTAGCAAAAGAATTGAATTGCTTCCTATATCCAGCACCAGAGTGTCAAGTGATGATTGCAAATGGAGGAACAATAAATTGTTCTGGAAAGTGCCATAATATCAAGCTATCCATGGGAGAATATGTATTGACTAGCCCAATGCTTTCCATTCCAATGGGAGGTGCTGATGTTGTACTAGGAGTCCAATGGCTACAATCCTTGGGTACAATAGCTTTTAATTTTCAAGAACTTTTCATGAAATTTTCTGTGGAAGGGAAGGAAGTTGAATTAAGGGGTATTGCAGGGAAACCAGGAAAGATAATCAGCTCTAATGGCATGACAAAGCTTCTAAAAAAGGAGCAAAGAGGTGTAATTGCACAATTATGTTCGCTAGATGTTTCCACATTGGAATCATCTATTTCTCCAGATCTCCAAAAAGTCCTGGACAATCATTCCAAGGTATTTGAGACTCCCAAAGGTCTCCCACCTATGCGTGATCATGATCATGCTATTCATCTGATTCCAGGAAGTGTTCCTCCAAACATCAGGCCGTACAGATATCCATATGTCCAAAAAAGTGAAATTGAACGTATGGTTGCAGAAATGCTAGAGGCTGGTATAATTCAACCGAGTCAAAGTTCTTTCTCAGCTCCAGTAGTATTGGTGCACAAGAAGGATGGATCATGGTGCATGTGTCCAGATTATAGGGAGCTCAACAAGCTCACTATTAAAGATAAGTTTCCCATTCCTGTCATTGATGAATTACTGGATGAATTGCATGGATCAATTTACTTCACCAAGTTGGATCTTCGTTCGGGATATCATCAAATCAGAATGAAGATTGAAGACATTCCGAAAACGACATTTAGAACTCATGAGGGTCATTATGAATTTTTGGTCATGCCTTTTGGCCTTACCAATGCACCTTCAACATTTCAAGGTTTGATGAATTCAATTTTCAAACCATTCCTTAGAAAATTTGTGTTGGTATTTTTTGATGATATACTAATCTACAGCAAGTCTTGGAAGGATCATGTTGAACATGTTGACAAGGTGCTACAACTATTGGAGGAGAAACAATTATATGCAAAAAGATCCAAATGTTTCTTTGGAGTCCAGGAGGTGGAATATTTGGGTCATATTGTATCTCATGAAGGAGTTAAGGTAGACCCTAGCAAAATTAAAGCCATTAAGGAATGGAAAATCCCCACATCCATAAAGCATCTGCGAGGATTTCTTGGGTTGACAGGGTATTATCGCAAGTTTGTTAAGAATTATGGGAGAATAGAAGCACCTCTAACAACATTATTGAAGAAAGATTCATTTTCATGGACTCCGGAAGCAACAAAGGCCTTTAAACATCTTAAAGAGGCAATGTGCCAAGCACCGGTCTTAGCTACACCGGACTTCACAAAAACCTTTATTGTGGAATGTGATGCTTCAGGAAATGGAATTGGTGCTGTTCTAATGCAAGATGAAAGACCCATTGCTTTTGAAAGTCGTCCAATCAAGGGAAAGTTTTTAAGCAAAGCTATTTATGAGAAGGAAATGTTGGCAATACTCCATGCACTTAAGAAATGGCGACCCTACCTAATGGGAAGACACTTCAAGGTAAAAACGGATCATGATAGCCTTAAATACTTTTTAGAACAAAGATTATCCTCTGAAGAGCAACAAAAGTGGGTCACAAAGATGTTGGGTTATGACTTTGAAATCATTACAAAAAAGGGAAGCAAAATGTGGTGGCAGATGCACTCTCAAGAAAGGATGAGGATATGGAAGCATTGTTGTGTGCCATTTCTATTATCCAACCAGATTGGATAAACGAAGCAAAGAAGGAATGGAAGAATGACGAAGAAGTGTGGGCACTTATTCGAAAGCTACAACAAGATTCCAGTACTTCTGATACATTTAGCTGGAAAAATGATTCGTTATGGTACAAAGATCACTTATACCTCTGTAAGAATTCCCAGCTAAAACAAAAGATTCTTATGGAATTGCACACTTCTCCCTTAGGAGGGCACTCAGGATTTTTAAAAACTTACCACAGGGTTAAGAAGGAATTTTTTTGGGATGGCCTTAAATCAGATATTCAAAAGTTTGTGGCGGAATGTTTGGTTTGCCAACAAAATAAAGTTGAAACAATTAAGACACCGGGTCTATTACAACCTTTATCCATTCCAAGCCAACGTTGGGAGGAGGTTTCAATGGATTTTATCACAGGTTTACCCAAGTCTGAGGGAAAGAGTGTCATCATGGTGGTAGTTGACAGACTTACCAAGTATGCACACTTTTGTGCATTATCACATCCATTTAAAGCCAGTATAGTTTCTACTGCATTTATGGAAACAGTTCAAAAGCTACATGGAAACCCAAAGATTATTGTAAGTGACAGAGATCCCATTTTCACTGGAAATTTTTGGAAAAAATTATTTTCTTGTCTGGTACTCAGTTA
This sequence comes from Pinus tabuliformis, assembly GCA_031772625.1. Lineage (NCBI taxonomy): Eukaryota > Viridiplantae > Streptophyta > Pinopsida > Pinales > Pinaceae > Pinus > Pinus tabuliformis. Next base: position 797,413,191 of record CM062817.1, read on the forward strand.
GCTCATAGCTCATCTTATCATCCTCAATCTGATGGGAAAACTGAGATAGTAAACAAATGTTTGGAAGGATATCTTCGTTGCTTTGTATTTGATAAACAGACACAATGGGTCAAATGGTTGCCTCTGGCTGAATGGTGGTATAACACTTCCTTCCACACAACAACAAAAATGACCCCATTTATGGCACTTTATGGGTACCAACCACCATCAATCACATCATATTTAAGAGAAAATTCTAAGGTTCAAGTAGTGGAACATCACATCGAACATCAACAACAAGTCCTCCAAATCTTAAAGGATAACCTCGTGTTGGCACAAAATAGAATGAAACAACAGGCAGATCAACAACGGAGTGAAAGAAGTTTTGATGTAGGTGATTGGGTATTCCTACGGCTACAACCATATAAGCAAATGTCCCTAAAGCAAGCTAAGAAGGATAATAAATTATCACCAAAGTATTATGGTCCGTACAAGGTGTTGGAAAAGATTGGTACTATGGCATACAAATTGGAGCTTCCCGCAGCTTCTCGATTGCACCCAGTTTTCCATGTTTCATGTTTAAAGAAGGTTATAGGCGACAAGCTCCCAGTTCAAACAATATTTCCAGAACTTGACGAGGAAGGAAAAATTATATTGGAACCGGAAGCAGTCACAGAAACAAGAACTTGATAGCTACAAAATCGATCAATTTCAGAGTATCTTATCAAGTGGAAGAACTTATCCGCTGAAGATTCCACATGGGAGGATGAGAATTTTATTCAAAAGTATCCAGAACTACTCAAGCGTTGAGGACAACACTTTTTTGAAGGAGAGGGGCATGTTGGGTCCCTATCATACTAGTGATTACCCCATTACTATTGTAGTTATACCCCTTATTTATATTGTTGTGCCCCTATTACCCCCATATTATTATTTATGTGCCCCATAGAATCCCTCTATTGTTATTTTTGTGGCTTTATATTATTATTGTTAGGTCAGCTGGATTATATTGTGACTCCTTAGACTCCTATATATAGAAAGGAGGTTTTGTCATTTGTATCATCCAAGAATTGTTCATTTATGTAATGTAAAGGAGGTTGCCCCCTCGAAGAGGCTGAATTCTAAGGCGTTGATCTATCTTTTCTATCTTTTCTTGAGCTGGTTTCATAACAGTCTCCTCCAGGTAATCCACATCATCCTACTCTTCAATTTTATCCGTTTCAAATCATTTTTTAGGGTTTTATTTCATTTTTTAGAGGGTTTTTAGGCTAGAAACCCGTGCGCGGGGGCCCGCAGGCATAACACAGGTAGCCCGCAGACCCCGATTTTTTCTCAATGGGGAAAAAGTCAGGGGTCTACACCTGCCATGAAGGCAAGGTGTGGACCCACGCGCTGTCTCTAACAGAGAGGGTGCGGTCCCCGCAGCAAGGGTTTTTAACCCTAAATTTCTCAAAATTTACCAAAACAATTCAATTTTTTACATTCTAAGTCGCCTTTTTGTTGGATGTAGAGTATACATCATGCTTGATTGGTGAGAAAGGGAGCATGAGGATGTAGATCTTGTCGCGTTAAGTCACCAACCTTCGATCGATGCATTGGAGGCATGCGGCTTGTACAAATTCTGGGCCATACCTGGCATGAGGGCCCAGGTGGACTTCTTGCAATGGCTGGTAGACAGGTGGAGCATACAGGACCAGTGCTTCTTCATTGGTGGCCACCAGCTTGAGATGGAGCCGACAGACATATACATTTTGACTGGTTTGCTTAAGAGAGGCGAAGACTTGACTCTATTCGGGACTAGGCTAGGTGGCCAGTCTGTCGATAGCCTCCGGCTAGAGTTCTGCAACAACCAGACTAGAGACAAAGGGCTAGACATCAAAACCATATCTCGTCCTGAACTCATGGTTATCGCGTTTACTGTTACCAGGCTTTGCGGGAGCGCCACACTACATATAGCCACCGGATCCCAGATGCGGATGGCAGTTGAATGCTTTCGAGGCACCATCTTCAACTGGTGCGATGCTGTGTTGGCTAATGTAAAAGGCCAACTGACCAGAGCCAATAACGGACAACTAAAGACCTTTGGATATGGTGCTTTAGTTGTGAGCTTTGGTCTGGAGAGGGTCCAGATGTTGGTCCTGCAGGACCTCACTGTTGGAGCTGGACTTCCTCGAGAGCCCAAACTGATGCGATGGGTTGCAGTTATGGCCCGTCATCCTGACGAGGGGACAAAGGTCGTTCGATTCAAACCTGAGTATTTCCATTGGTTGGAAAACCAGGTTTTTGCTATTCAGGACTTCCCTTACGCTGGGGTCGATTTTCGCGGTGACCCAGACATGGCTCTTCCACCAGGAGAGTAATGCGATGACTCAGGTAAAATCATTTTCAACATTTTCTTATTTTAATTATTTTTTTTTTATCTCATCCCAAAACTGATAGTAAAAGTTTCAAATGCAGATGTGGGTCCACAACGACCAGCCGCTCTCTGGACTTACGAGAGGAAATAACCAGCTGCAGCGGCACCAGCCCCACAGGACGAATCAGGAGAGACCTTGACCGAATTGGAGAGCCATCTAGAGCGTTTGACAGGAGACATTCTAGAGACCGGCATAGATGACATTCCTCGTCGACTACAGCGCTATGTGATTGGGGTCCCAGGACCTTTTAGGAGGTTCCTTTGTAAGGTGGCCTGTACAGTGGCTTCTTATCGAGATCATCAATAATGATAGGATGATCGCCTATTGTAGACACATATGACATTTTTGCTTTTTGTACTTATCATTTTTGCCGATCATAAGGTGTTTTTCAACCTATGATCGAGGACGATGTATATTTTGACATACTCCTATATTATACTATATCACTATTACCGGCTTATCTTGTAAAACATGTTATGGAATGCTTTTAAATTTACATGTATGATTATTGCAAATGTCTACTTAACATTCGAGAAGCAATTGCATCTGCTAATGTATTTAAAGATCTTGGAATATGCTGATATTCAATATAATCAAATTCACGTTCCAATAGACGCACTCTCAAAAATAATCTCAATAACACTGGATTTATAATGGCATATACTCTATTAAGCTGTAATACAACGAGTTCAGAATCTATCCTCACTATCAAACTACGAATCCCAAATGAAATAGATTCAGATAATAAGTCAATCACTGCACTATACTCTGCAATGTTGTTCGTTGTTGGATCGAGGCTTACCCCATGCATAGATACCAACTCGTTAGAGGGCGAATAGATAGCCCAAGCTGCGGAAGAAATGTTCCATGTATTACGACAAGCACCATCAGCAAAACCAATGTATGTTTGGAGAGGCATTGACATCTGCAATATCAAGAGTAAAACCAAGATAAGCAGGAATAATGACGAAAAACACTCTCTAAGCTAAGCACACTTTTTAAACTAAAACACACCAGCTAGAAAGAAAACTAACCTAACTAAAAATCTCCATACCCATTTTTTAAGCATAATACCTCTTTAGGTAAAGACCATTTCTGGGTTTACTTAAAGAGTCCCCGTCAAAGTCTACCAATTCATAGGCCCCTTTTGCTAGCTTTTGCTTGACAACATAGGGATGATGCCACATAGGAACGAATTTTCCAGCGCCTAATTTATCATTAGCTTGGTCGTACAATAAAACTGGGTCTCCTTTCGAAAAATTTCGAGGGGTCACATTTCGATCATACTGAGCTTTAATACGTTTTGCATGGGTTTCGATCGCTAATGCAACATCACGTCGATTCTCATCTAATTGAGCCAAGTATAACAAACGTTTTTCCTCTTCGGAAGTGGCTGGAAGTAACTCGATGGCCATTTTCAATGACGGGATTTTGCATTCAATGGGTAACACAGCTTCCAGACCATAAACTAGTTGGAAAGGAGTGAACCCTGTTGACGTTTTTACGAAGGTTTGATACACCCAAAGCATTGAAAATAGCATGTTATGCCAATTCGACTGATGAATCCAAATGATTCGTTGGATCATGATGACTAGAACTTTGTTGATGGATTCAACGAGACCATTAGCTTGTGGATAATAAGGAGTTGAACTATCGTGATGCAAGCCAAGCTGGCCTGTAAGTTCAGTCATCATAATGTTTCAAAAATGACGCCCATGATCAATGATAATCGCTTGTGGAACACCAAACCTAGAAATTATATGATTGAACACAAAAATTGCAGCTATTTTGCTGTCTGCCTCAAATGTAGGCATCGCCTCGTCCCACTTGGTAAAATAATCTACCGCAAGGATGATATACACATGCCCCCCTGTCGGGTGAAGGTTACATGTAATAAAATCGATACTCCATTTGGCAAAAGGACCAACGACAATTATAGGGTGGAGAGGAGCAGGTGGAGCGCGCATATTTCGATCAAAAATTTAGCAGTTGTGGCATTTTCGGACCACGTTAATACAATATTTGAACAAAGATGGCCAGAAGTAGCCAGCGTGCAATATCTTTTGGGCTGTGGCATACCCAGACATATGACTGCCACATGCTCTAGAGTGACAGTCATTTAGAACCCTTTCATTTTCCTCGTGAGTTAAACAATGTCGAAAAACAGAGTCCGCCCCACGGCAATAAAGAGTATCACCAATAATTCTGAATTGTTGGGACTGGAATCGTATTTTTCGACGTTCTGACCTTGAAATTTCTAGCCGAAAGGATAGGGTCTGGAGATAAATGATGATATCCCCATACCACGGATCTAAAGTGCTGATTAGAAACAAGGATTCGTCCGCAATGGGCTCCTCCGCCACAGTTTCCGTGTCAGCATGCGGGAAGTCACACATTAACTCCACAAAAACTAAATATTTCTTTGACTTCGATTTTTCAAATTCAAAGTCGAACTCCTGCAGGATCACAATCCATTTAGAGTACTTTCCCCCTAGCAATTGATTGGTAAAAATGTAGATCATAGGGTTGCAATCATAAATTACTGTGTTTTTACGTAGTAAAATGTAGTGACGAAAACGTTGGACAGCTTAACAGCTGCCAATGCCAATTTCTCCACATGTGAGTAGTTTAGCTCAGTTGGATTTAAAGTTCGACTAAGGTAATATATCACATGTTCAGTACTGAATTCATCTTCCTGAACTAACACCATTCCAATGGTGGAATGGGAGGCGGCGGGATACAAGAAGTAGTCCTGGTTGTACTTGGGAGGATGCAATAACGGTGCATGGGTCAATGCATGTTTTAGTGCATCAAAAGATTTCTGAGATATCTCATCCCAATAGAATGGAGTATTCTGTTTCAACAGCCGGGTAAAACCCTTTGTAACCTCGGCGTAGTTAGGAATGAATCGTCGTAAAAAGTTTGCTTTCCCTTGCAAAGTTTGGAGTTGGCGAAGACTCGAAGGAGGAGGAAATTTGACAATAGCTTCAACCTTCGAGGGATTGATGCGAATGCCAATTTCGAAACAACAAACCCCAGCAACCGACCTGTTTCTATACAGAAAACACACTTGTGTGGATTCAACCTAATCCGATAATGCCTACACCTCATAAAAATTGCTCGTAAATGGATGAGATGATCAGCTCGATGTAATGAATGAGCAGGCAAATCATTGAGATAGGGTTGCACAAAGTGCTCGATGTCATGAAATGTATAAGACATGGCCCTTTGAAAAGTTGCCCCAGCATTCTTGAGCCCAAAAGGTAATTTGCAATAAGCAAATGTCCCCCATGGACAAATGAAAGCCATTTTTGGTTGATCGGCAGGTAGAATATTGATTTGATTGTATCCGGAAAAACCATCCATGAAGGAGAATATTTCGCTGCCGGCACAATCATCAATGATTTGATCGATGTAGGGAGTTGGGTAATTGTCCTTTGGATAGGATCGATTAATGTCCCTATAATCGATACATATTCTTATTGTCCCTTGCTTTTTGTTAACAGGAACAATATTCGATACCCAATCCATTAATGGAATCAAATAAATGAAACCTACTTTGAGTAATTTTTCAACTTCTGCTTTAATAGCAGTAGCTTTTCTTGGGTGAATCTGACGCAAAAGTTGCCGGACGGGTTTAGCATCTAGGTAAGTTTTGATTTCATGAACAACAATTGCGGGGTCAATTCCTGGCATTTCCTCATATGACCAGGCAAACACGTCGTGGAATTCTTGAAATAGGGCCTTATATATTTGAATTTCATCTTCCGTACACGAGGCACCTATATGAATGTTTTCAACAATTCCAAGCTTAACCGAAATATCAATAGGAATAGTTCGAGAAATGTTTCCCAAATTTAACTCTGAATCAAGATTTTTCATTGGATTCTGAGGTTCCTTGACATATTCAGTCGTAAAAATTGATGAGAAATCATTTTCAAAACGATCATTCTCGGGTAAAAATGAAGATCTGTGATGAAGATCTTCCCATGGTAAATCATCGACACATAGGATTTCACGAATTTGCTCATCAGTGTGAACAAGTTCAGAAAACGTTGTTGAATCCGAGTTTGATGTGAAAAGTGATTCCTCATGGACCACATTCATTAAGTCAATTTTGGTTGAAGATGGGTCAGAAAATTATTGCACGGCCTGATACACAGTTTCATATGGACTCAAAGGCATAACATCATCAAATGAGTCTATCTCAGATTCGGAAGGTACGATCCAAGGATCATCATAAAAAATGGTGTCTGATGAAATCATATGAATGGTTTAAAAAGAAGACGATGCATTGATAGGAGGAAAAGGAAAAGTTCCCAGTAAACCGACATCTTTAACTAGTCCTACTCCAACATCCTTATACGGGATAGTCGTTTTGCCGACATGTTGAATGCTTTCAGAAGAGGCTGGGTCGGACGAAAAGTAAGCCAGTTGGTCTATTGTTAAGATCTTTCCATTATGAGGAAACTTTATAACCCGAAAGACCGATGAAACAACAGCTGTCATAGCGTAATACCTACTACGACCCAAGAGAAGGTTGTAATCTAGAGTGGCATCAACCACCTCCACATCTAGATTAACAGTTTTTCCTTCTACCCCTATAGGTAAATCCTGTAGAATTCCAAAAGGATGAAACCCACGGCCATCAAAGGCCTTTAGAATCGTCGGGGATTGATTTAGTGAAGGAGAACCAAGCGATCTCCAACATTGTATCGACATAATACATGTTGAGGCTCCCTCATCAATCACAGTCCTATGAATAGGTCTGTTTTTGACTATCACTGGGATGTCGAAAGCCATTTGACGAGGTAAGCGTGGTGTAATATTTTCTAGATCGAAAATTATAAGGTTTGAGTCCTGAACGTCAACAACTCCTATAGCTGACAATAGTAATTTACGTTGTGCTGAACATGATTGCAGCACTTCCAAAGCCGACATCACCAAAGGTGAAACAACTAAATCTTCAACAATGTTATAGTTCTGAGCCACTCTCGCATGTGGATTGAAAGTTGAATTTCGAAGTATACCCTTGGCAGGTGGTTTGATTACTAAGTCTGGATTAGGTTTCTCGATCTGTAGCGGATCAGAACCGGGAGGTGAGGTTTATGGGTTAGAATGAGAAGATTCTGCTTCTTTACCATCAACATGACTTTTAATACCATTATCATGCGATCGAGTCGCAATCCTAACATGGGACATCATCAGTATGGGTTCTTCATTGGCATTTGAGGAAGAACCTGTCATCTTACTGTCTTGACTTGGAAAAGGATCCTTCAAAACAACAGATATTTGGGAACCTTTGACAATTTTTGCAACCTCTGCACGATGAGGGCAGTCTCTTGTAAAATGCTCTTCATCACAAATGAGACAAGGATAGTGAGGTTTGCGTTTATCATCATTTGATTCCGCTTTTTCTGGTTTCTCTTTCGAATTTTTATCTGTTTTATTTTTCTTCTTCCCTTTCTTCTTACCAACAGATTTTGATTTGGCTGTAGATAACTCTACAACATGAATATCGGTGGAAATCTCCGCGGAAGAATCTCCTGTCGGGTAATCTGGGAAGGTTATGATAGGAGAAGAATTCTTGGAAGACTTCTTCTTACTTTTGGTATTAACTGTACCAATCATACCGTAAGCCACATGAGACCCTGAAGGAGCTGCAGTGATTTGATTTTGCTTAGGAAGATCAGGGATTTTCTCGTGTAACATACCTGACTGAGTATAAACTAAGTCAAGGTATTGTGCTTGAGCAATCACTTGCTCCTCAGTAACAACTCCGACCTTAGCTACATCCTCAATGATCTTCGGCAGTAAAGATTTTACAAACCATTCAGCTAAGATTTGATCCGGAATAAAAACCTTCACTAAACGCCGTCGATGTCTCCATTCATGAATGTGATCTGAAATGTAAGTGGATGTCGACTGCTTTAACGAAGTTAATAATTCCATGCCATTGTCATATCTGACTGGCAACTGAAAATGAGTTAAAAACGATGTAGCTAACTGACTAAAATTATAAAAAGTGGCTCGCGGTAACTCAATGTACCCTTGGCCGCAAGACCAATTAGAGTGCGCTGGAAAAGACTTAAACGGATTGAATCATCTGAAATGGAATTAGACGCACACCAGAGGTGATAAGTCATCACATGGTTCGACGGGTCCTCTCCTGATTTGCCTTCAAACTTAGGAATATCACTAGGCAACTTATTCGGAATTGGCGGCCAAAACGGAAGATAGTTAATGGGATCATTCGTTAGGCGTGACAAGTCAGGCAAGTCCAAAGTTGCGATAAACGGTAACTGACGATTAGGGTCCCTAAAAATCTAGGTCATGAGACCAAACTGAGGAGGAGGATATCCAGGATAGCTAGGAATTGGAATTGCATTTGGGATATTGTATCCTCCCGGAAAACTAGGATTAACCAGACCATACTGGGGTTGTTGAGGTTGTTGATATGTATACCCAGGGTACAGTTGATACTTATAGATTGGCTGCCGCACAGCAGCACAGCAGGACCGAATTGGCACTTTCCCTGGTACAGTTGATAAGTAAATTGTGGTTGACTTGTGACAACCGTACTAGAACCAGGTTTTTTTATAGGCATCTGAACCGAAGTTTGAATTGTGGATCCAGACTGAGGTAAAGATGTCTGAGGAGTTGATACAGGAACAATAGAAACTAGAGTTGTCGATACTCCAGAAGTAGGTGGGGTTGATTGAACAGATGTTGCAGCAGTTGCAGCAGCCATTTGAGGTGGAGTATGAGGCATACTAGGCCCAGTCTGAGAAACTACCGAAGGTACAAAAGTTTGAACAGTAGACTGGACAGGTTGCTGGGGTGAACCAGAAACTAAGGGTTGTCCAGTTTGAGATGAAAACTATACATTTGGTTGCAAGACTTGTTTAGTTTGAGATGGATCCCACACTAAGTTCATTCCAGGGTACGGACCCATAACAGGTTGAGAATATTAAGATCCATAACTAGGTTGAGGGTAGGGTTGATAATTCAGAGGTACATTTCCAGTTCCTTGAACATATGATTGACCAGAGGGTGGTTGGAAACCTTGGTTCAAGTACTGACCTTGGGGTTGATAACCTTGAGGCACGTACCGATACTGGGGCTGACCTTGAGGTACATATTGATACTGGGGTTGACCTTGAGGCACATATTGAGTTTGGGGTTGACCTTGAGGAATGTACTGTCCCGTAGGTATGTACTGTCCTTGAGGTTGCCCCCCAGACGCAAATTGGGTACCTTGAGGTTGCCCCCCAGGAGATACTTGAGGATTTTGAGGTTGCCCACTAGGCGGTAACTGGCCACCTTGAGGTTGAGGATTAGGAATAGTACCTGACATCATGGGAATATCTTCTACACTCAACAGCTTAGTACCATTATTTCCAGTTAATAACCCTTATTCAATGGGTTGAGGAGATGCTCCCGCAAAAGTACTAGAAAGTAACTGATACCCAGAGGGAACAGAAGGACCACCGTACAAAAAGGATTCTGGAGATTGAGAAAACATGGACGACTGTCTTGACATATTTAACGAAGGATAGTAACCTCTAGGTGTTGGGTGATAAGGAATACGAGGTGGTGAAATACTTAGTCCCGGTCTTTTCAAAAAGTTAGTCAATGAAAGATAGCAAGCACTACTCCTAGGTGGACTGTAAAATATTGATTCACGCTCCCTAAGTTCGATAACAGGTTGATTTTCAAGGATAGGGATGCATACTTCTTCTTCCGGAGTAGCAAGTTCTTCAATAGCTATAAGTCCAGAAGGAAGATTTTGGGTAATTATTCTTTCTACCCTGGGTGAACCAAGACCACTAGAAGCTGGAGAGGTAAATCCCGATGTTGGAGTAGCAGCAAATTTACTTTCAGGTTTAGATATTTCAGGTTCCTCACCTATATCACTAGTAGATGAAAAGCTACCAGTAATTTCGGAAACAGACACAGATTGTGGATTATAATCTGCTACTAAAGCTTGAAAATCAGGATGTACCACTAAAGAAGATTCTCCTTCTTCAGGTGACCCAACTCTACTGTCTCTAGGAGTTACGTGGGCTCTCAACCCTTCAGGCTGGCTCCGTGAAAACTCAGGAGGTTGGCCTCGAAGTCTATGGGACTTCCTTGGTAATTCAGCCACGATTAAAAAAATTTAACTACTTCACATGCAAACAAAGTAAAATCTCAATGAAAACCACCTAAAGCCTCTAAAGAACCAAACAAATTTGAATCACATGCCTAAAGAATCTAGGAGATCAAACCACACACAAACAGTAACTTTCCGTACTGAAAACACTAGTTGGTGATGAAGTCCAACGTCGCAGAGTTCAATACAGAAATGGCGGTTGGAACAGTTACCCCGGCAACCTGCTTAATGAATAGACTGGCACAAGTTCCTCCACTAAACCATCTTGAGTGAAGAGAACCCCCCAGAAAATCCAAGTGAGTCTAGCCGACGTCTGCTCCAGGTACAGTGGGATCTTCCCACCACTGTAACCCTAGGAAGAATCCTATAGAATATAGTCACTATGGTTACCAATGGAAACAAATATACCTGGGGGAACAGTCTACGATCCGATATGCACACAAGGGCAGAGTAACAAGCTCAATCCCCTTGAAGGCTCCTTGACATAATCCAAGGCTTACCAACAAGTGACCCCAGGTTCCTCGACAATGGTTAATCCGAGGTTTACCGTTTTTAATACGTGAATATCTGGCATCGTTCCCAATGAGGAAGGATTGATTCCCACACTGGTTCGGACACGATCACGTGCTTATCCTTTAAGAGGAGCTTTCCCAGAGCATAGATGCAACAATTGGATTTTTCTCCTACCGCAAGATACAGCTACTTGTTTGTTTTACTGTCTTGGAGAGTTAATTACTCCCTACTCCAAGACACTAGCCAAAGCTATGTTGCTGTAATAGAGCCCTAGAAATAAAAATATTACTAGATAGATTTTACTTTAAGCATTATTTTTATTGGTTTTTGTTTAAGTCAAGAGGTTCGGAGATGAAACTCGTGGTGTGAAGACTCAACTCGAAATCACTAAAAAAAACTCACTTAAGATGATTAAGCAATCTTTTTCCTTCAATGAACTTCTAGCTAGGAAAGAGTTTGAGAATGCAAATACTTGTAAACACAAACCTTTCTTAACAAATAAATCAAAAGAAGAGTTTTTTGTCTTTTCCAATGCACTCAAAACGAGACAACTAGTTATTTTCACAAAAATTTCCCTTTTCTTTCAAAACACTCAAATACTACAAAAACAAACTTTTTCCAAAAGAGATTTTTTATTTTTTATAAAACACTCAAAACTATGGAAATGACTAATCTTGAGATCTATAAACTATAAAAAACTATTTGAAGTCAAAGCTTACAAGATGTCTTTTTCAAGGATGTTTTACTTAGCTATAAGCAAACTAAGGACTAATTTGTCCAGAATAAAAAATTAGTCAAAAAACAACCAATTTTTGTTTTCTTTTCTAAAAATGAAATCCAAACTTTTAACACAAGCCTTTTCGAAGTTTCGCAAAGAGAAAACACAAAGTGGATTCCTCAATAAAGGTAGATTTTGCAAATGGTCAGACTCATAAGAAGGCCAGTAAAAACCAAGGTGATCTGAGGCTTCTACAGCTTCTAAGCTCAGAGCTACTACAAGACCAAAATGAAAACCAAGCCCAGAAGCCAAAACTTCTAGGAATTTCACCTAAAACCCTAACACCAATGGAATTAACCTAAGAAAAGCTTTTGACAAGTTACATGCAGGTCTAGGTAGGGGATAATAACATCTAAACAAGAACTAAACTGACTGAAAGAGAAAATCTTAAGTTTTTCAAAATTTTAGCAGGGTCCGCAGGCCCACCATTCACATAGGTGCGATACCGCTCTGTGCTAAAAGAAAAAGTGTCGATAGGTCTGCATTGTGTTCCAAGCCGAGGGTGCGGTCCTCTCCCAAAGTTATGAAAAACACAAAATAATCCTAGATCTACTAAATCTACCCAATTCCACACACAACAAGCCAAAAACAGAAACAAAAACACAGTTTCTCAGGTCAAAGTAAAAACAAGGAAAAAATCAAGTCCCCAGCGGAGTCGCCATTTTGTCACACAGAATGAGTCGATCTTGCGGACAAGATAGACCTTCCTAGAATCTAACGATATCTAGTGACAAGCAAGCCAATAAAAAACTATCTTTCTCTAAATATGGAATTATAAATAGAGGCAAAAAAGTGGTTTAGGCCTACCTTGGGTCCAATGAAAGTTTGTGGAAGCCTCACTCCTTTGATCCAAATGAGCTCCCTTGTAGCAAATCTACAAACACAAACAAGCAAACAAATTAAATAGCACTTGAAAAGCCAATATCATAAAGCATACTTATCATGATGATCAAGGAATTCATGAAACAAATGACCCAAGACAATTTGTTGAGAAAAATGAATCTGATTGTATTAATTCAAATCAAAGAAGAACTTTACAACCTGTGCCTTGATGTTGTACAAGCTCCTCCCAGGGTCCAACAAGAAGTCTCCTCTACTTTGACAAGTTTCACTCTCTTCCCAATGAAGCCAAAAAGGTATGTGATCTCTCCTCTCAAGCTTAACTAGGAAGTCTCAATTCCACCAGCATTTACCCTAAAAAATGTTCAGCTTTTAACCTCCCTAGCAACCAGCCCAATGCCTTAATTTATAGTGCAATGGAGGGAAGTTAATAGGTCCTCCTTCAAAGGGATAAAGCCCTCCTTCAAAGGGATAAAGCCCTCCTTCAAAGGGATAGCTGCTCTCATCAAGGGATTAGCTCCTTCTATTTTGGGATGCATGAACCACCTAAGAGCGAACAATCCACGTCAAAATTCCTTCTAGAATCATCTAGAATTAACCCAAAGTGAGTTTTTTAGAATAAACTTGCGCCTTTTTGACTTTCACAGGGGTCCGCACCCACTCCTTTAGGGACAAAGCGGGCAGGTCCACAGGTAATGGGAACAGGGGGTGCGGGACCACATGCAACAATGAGAGAAAGTGCAGAACCAGAACTTTGTTGATTTTCAATGTCTTTCTCTCATTTTCAAAGCTTGACTTGAAGAGCTGAGGTCTGAGACTTGCTTAGGAGGACAGTAAAAGTGATGATAGACCCATACTAACTGCAAATAATCATGGTGACGATATTTTTTTGTACCAACTATATATTAAATTAATCTAAGTAAATAAGCTATGGTTATCAATGAACTAAATAATACTTCCCAAAGATTTAAAACTAGTTTACATGAGCTAAGAACCAAACAAAGAGCTGGAGTTCTACCAGTGTGTCAGTCAATGTTGTAGCTCCTACAACCACCCTCCAAATTTTACCCATGCTTTGATTTTGGAGTCTTCCTTCTGTCCATAGGAGCTTGTCTTTCACTGTCATCAAGTATTCATGCTATTATAAAGGATTATATTTTCAGGTTTTTCTTGTGATTTATTGGTCTCCATCTGAATGTTTGCAGTCATAAGCAAGCTTCTGACTTGACCTTGTAGCATTGTTGGGCTTGCCTCTAGAAACTACGTGATATTGGAGGGAAGGCCAAACTTGATGATTAGAATTTCCATATTGAGGATGTCAGGTCTACCTTGAGCTCAAAAACTACACAATTCTAGATGTTAGCCTAACCATGAGCCCAAAACCGTGCAAGCCTTCCTTGAGCTCAGAAATTGCACAATGCACTGAGTCAAGAAATTTCCCAGTCCTTGAGAACTATACAGTCCTTTTTTGCACTATGCATGCTCATTTTACCAAAAAATAAAAAATAAAGAAGAGCAAAAATCATCCCTAGAAAATAGTGAGTCATTAATTAGTTTCTCAAAGGTGGCACATTTATTATTTTTGGAACTTTCCACCAAGTGTCACCTTTTCCTTGACTTTAGGCATGCACATCATAAATTATAATTGGTATATATCTATATAATAGATGCCCTAGAGATAATTTTAACATTCGATCTTGGAGATATAACATTCCCAAGGAGATCAAGGAGCCTTCTTTGCAGTTTGCAGCGCTTTTCCGGGTGATTTTTTCTTTTGTCATCTTTTGTCGCTTTTTGTCATTTTTCTTTTGTGAGTGTTGTTTTTCTTGTTTATTTTCATGGTTACTAGTGTTTAATTTATATTAGCTTTTAAAAGTATTGGTTTAGTCTGTCATTGCCTTTTACAAGTGTCGCATTAATTTTCTTGTTTTTGCCGATTAGTGATCATCGTTTTGCCAACTCTCCATGCATGTTTTTTTTCTTTTGCATGTTAATATTCTGCACTTCATATTCACTAATCTATCTACCCTTAACGATATCTACACTTTAACTTGCAACATCACTCAGATTGACTAGTTTCTCACATTCTTTCCAGACAGATCTTCCCTTCCCTTGGCCAACAATTCGCTTGTCTAGCTGGCATTGCATAAGTTAAAGGCTCAAGCTGAATGCTTGGCCTCTGAGACTGCACAATACATAGTATATGACAATCCCAGTTATGCATCGTACAATTCCAGGGTTCAATTCTATCCCTTGGCCAGCAAGACTATGTAATGTGTAGTCTTCACCTTAGTCTGCCCAGTTTGAGACTATGGATTGCACGGTCTTTAGCCTCAAGCTACACCACTGGTTGTTGAGACTACGCAATGCATAGTTCAGGAAGACAATCTCCATCCTTCACTTCAATAACTGTACAATTTTCATTGTGAGTCCAGTGGTTGTTGTTGTGATCTTTCTTTGAGAGTCAATTTGTTGAAGCTAATTTGTCTTTGTCATGAGTGTATTTCCCTCTTACAGGTATTGTAGTTGTTGAGCACTTCTCTTCATTAGTCACTGAAATCATGGCACCAAAGAGATCTACTTCAGAGGAAACCACAGAAAGCAGCAACAGGGAGGTAGTTGAGAGTACACCAATGAAATTTCTAGACTTCTCAGATACTCAATTGTTCATTGAGAAAGAAACAAACATCACATGGCAGAACATAAATGAAGCATTCTCAGCAAGAAGCTTCAAATAAGACCTTGAAGACCAACATGTGTATATCAATGTCCAAAAGTCAGGGTTATATAAGGTTGCATGCATGTATCCAACTTTCCCATGTGTAGAAATTGTCCGCTGGATAGTTTCCCATATAGATTGAAAGACTAGGACTCTAAACAATGGTAGCGGACAAAGACTCACTTCTTTTATAACACCAGATTATAATATCATGTATCATTTTTTGTACTCAAAATTACTCATGGATTCTTACTTCTATGCTAACACCAACTACTTGAGCACAAAGGACATTGTCAAAATCTGGGTGAAAGAGAGAAAAAAGTTATATTAGACACCCACTAACACTTATAAGACAAAATATCTCAGGAGGGCCTATAAGCTCTAGATAGTTCTATGTTATGTAATCTACAGTCAACATAGCATTGAGACCTCCCTAAAGGGTGGGAATTCTTACTAAACTAGGTTGTCAATGAAGGAAGGCCATTCAATTATTAATACTTGTTGGCTCCACATTTGAGGATCCAATTAGCTAATTCCCTCAATACTCCCAAGGGAAAGAAAGCTAGATTTTACATGTTTTCCTATCTACTAGATGTAATCTGTGACCACAATTCCTTCCCTGGCATGAATTGGACCTCGACGCCAAGAGAGGCTACTGTGCATATATATTTCAAGCTTCTTTTGAAGTGAAACCATAGAGGAGTAATGGAAAAGTTGATTGATCACTTCCTCACTCTGTTGTATAAGTTGATATTTGAGGAAGAACCACCTTGCATGTCATGTGGGGAAATGGAAGCTGTTTCAGAGATAGCATATTGGTTTACCTCACTGGATGACACTTTCCTCAGAGTGTTCAAGAGACAAAAATCTCTGCATCTTTTACTAAGGTATGCCACCGATAAACTAGTCATGCAAGAAGCTGCTTACCATCTCTCCATAGGGTTTTCGGTAACTCTCCACATGAAGAACAATGAACCTTGGCTTGCTCTTCTTATGTAGATTAGATTTTATGAAATCAACAATCTAAAAGTTGCATACACCAAAGGAAAGACAATAGAGAAATTTTCATTTGGTTATTTAGAATTCAACCCATACAATTAGAGGAATGCTTGCAAAGACAACTTTGTGAGGATTCATTATCAATGGCTAAGTGGGACGTTTCACAGGCCTGTGGAGGAAGCATGGAAGAATTGTTATAATGCCTCCAAGTTCCATGAACCAATTAGATTCACTCCAACATCACCGATTACTTTGTAGAAATAAATCACTCCAGAGACAGTACCAATGGAAAGACATAACCCAGTGCATGAGAAGGGAAAGAGAAAAGTTTTGCATAGTCCAAGAGGAGAGAAAAGCCGCAAGATCAAAGTAGATTCAATCATACTTAAAGCAACCATAAGAGTAGATAAAGGGAGGAAATAAAGGATGCAAGAAGAATAAGAGAGGAAGAGTGAAGAACAAGAGCAAAAGAGATTGGAGGAAGAAGGGCGGAAGCAGGAAGAAGAAATGCAAAAAGTAGAAGAAGAAGTCACACGAAGACAATTTGAAGAATGAGAACATAACCGACAGATAGAGGAGGATAGTAAAAAGATACAGGAAAAAGAGCTTGCTCAAGATATTAAGGAATTGATCGAGATCCAAGACATGGAGCTGGAACCAAATCCGCAAAACCAAGATGTCGAACTAATGCCAAGTACACAACAAGCCATCATTCAGTGTCCTTGTCCTCCAATAGAGCAAGTTGTGAGTGAGGAAGATTAAATTATTGTTCTTGATGATAGTCTAGTAATGGACACATACAATCTAACTTATGAAGAGCTTCAAAAAAATATTGTACAAGTGAGGAAGATAAATTTTTCTGGACGACTTCGCATATCCTACATTCATCAGAGAAAGGGTGATTGTGACAGACAGGAGAAGAAATCCAGCTGCCATTGCTGCAACCAACTTGGCCTTCGCAGATGTTACAAAGTTAAACATGGTCTATCTATTGGACAAGAACAAATAGTTTGCAAACAACTTGCAGGTTGCAAGGCAAGAAGTTGAATAACTCCAAGCAAAGGTTCAGAAAGTAGCTCCCATGTAAGTATATCTAGAATAACTTAAGGCACCCATACTTGGTGAAGTATGGACATTGGGAGAAACTAGGTGGAGCTCTTATGAAGAACTTTCTACCATGCATAAGTCAGTTGTCCACTTGCATGGGTTGTAGCAGAGGTGTAAATATCGTGTCAAAACTCTGAAGGTTGTACATTCAACTATTGTTGTTGTGAATGAATGGTAAATGCAATACAAAGGAGCACCACTTGAATTGGGAAATAAGACAAGAAAAGAGGCAGAGTTGGAGAAAGAAAAGGTTTGGATGATCATCCAGAATAACAAAAAACTTACCTCATTCATTGCCAACATTCAGGCCTCAGATGGACAATTGTACAACAATTTCGATTTCTTGGTGAAATCACACGTGATCCCATCATTTGGCTCTCTCACTGAGACAAAACACATGAATCAAGTTAGGCATAAGATTGAAGAATACGAGGAGAAGTTGAGACAAATCACCATCAAGGAATATCTTGAAGTAAATCGATAGAATATGTAGAAGTACATTGGTGGCCCTATCCAAATCAATACAATGTTGCTCATGCTAAAGAAGGAAACACATATCGGTTCCAAATTAGTGTACCGATATGCCATGGAGGCTAGAGTCTGCTTCAAACCTGACACCATCACACAGTTTGGGGATGTCATCGTGCAATATAAAGCTTGGAATTGTTACATGACTGAGAAACATCAAGTGGAAGTTGTTGAGCTAGATTTTCCCCAAACTCAAGCTTAACGTTTTTGTCTTATTAGGATGTCTAGATGGCTCTAACCAATTTTTTCCTATATGGGTATGAGTATATTGTAATATTCTTTTGTAATTAATTTGTAAGTCAAATTCCAAGTGTCAATGATGGAATGTGAAGTGTTATGATGTAATGAAGTTGAAGAGTTATTTTGCAAAGAAGTTGTAGAGTCACGAGGGAAGTCCAAGAGTCACAAGGGGAAGAGAATAGTCACCCGTTTTGTTATAAATATACCCTCATAACTCATGTAAGGGGGTTTTCGGAGACAAGCTTTTGGCTAGGCTTTAAGCTTAAAATCAAGAGCTTTGGAGTTTGTTGAGAGCCTTGGCTTCTCCGTAGCATAGAGGGAGTATATTTATTTGGAGAAGTTGTAGACTTCATGTTCCACTATTGGGACTCATGGTTCATCAATGGTATATGTATGCTTGGAACTTCCACTTCAATAAAAGCTTAGAGCTAACACATTTTCGTGCATATGTTGTGAATAGAGTAGGACTATTCTTGTTATGTTTGAAATGTATGTTATTTAACTTACGCTAACGTTTATGAACTATTTCATTTTCATTAGTATGAATCTTATTGAATGCTTTCTATTGTATTTTTCCATCATGGTTAACTTGTGAACTATTTTGTAGGCTAACCTGTGATGTCTTTATACTTGTGTGTTCCTTTTAAGCTTCTTATTATTACAGGCTTCTAAGGGGCTCACTCATTTTCCCCTCATGTGTTAAAACCTTTCATACATCACACTTGACCCTCCACAGAGTCACACATTTGTTTCCCCAAAGTCACCAATACACCACTCTATGCATTATTGCAGCCAAGGCATATCATTAAAACCCACTGCTTTTGCAACCGGGTTGTATTCTAGATGGGGCTCCTACACCAAACAGTGTGAGGTCTAGTTGGGACTTCATATTGGGGAGATCCCTTGAATGTTGGTAGGTCCAGGACCAACAATGCTCTTCTAGGCTAAAAATTTTCCATTGAACTTTCATTTGAGCTATGTCACTTTTCTGGAGTGTGACTACACTCTAGTCTAGAATACATAATATATCTTCAAGGAACTCTACCTCTGGTTCCACCTGTACAAAATTCAAATCAATAATAAGAGTTGAGTCATGTACATATTTTTTTAAAAATTATTCAGGGAATCCATTATGAATTTTCATATTTGTTGGAAGAGCAAGTTGGTAGGCAGTTGGTCCAATTATGGCTAACACCTCAAAAGGTCCATAATATCTGGGCAATAGATTGGTACAATTTCCAAGTATAAGTGTGCCATTATTTGGTTTTACATTTAAGTATACATGATTAGCAACATTAATTTCTTTCTGAATTTTTTTAAGTCTACATAACTCTTTTGTCGATTTTGAGTTGTTTTCAAGTTTTACCTAACATATTTAATCACTTATTCCATGTCTTTGAGCATATCTAGTCCCAATACTAATCTATCCTTCGGATGGTCCCAACTTAGAAGTACTTTTCATATTCTACCATACAATACCTCAAATGGGCTTTTCTTCAAAGAAGTTTGCTATCCATCATTATAGGAAAATTCAACTAAGTGGCAATAGTCCTCCCACTTAGATGGCTTCTCCATAACATACATTGTTAACACATATTTTAAGATAAGATTGATAATTTTTTTTTGACCATAAGTTTGAGGATGATAGATTGTGCTAAAGTTTAAATTTTTTCCCATACCTTCAAATAATCCATTCAAAAATTTAAAAGTGAACTTGGCATCATGGTCCGAAATCACAGTTTTGGGCATACCATGCAGTCAAAATATCCCTTTCATGAATATTTCTACTATGTTAATGGCCTTGAAGTTAGATTTCAAAATAAGAAAGTGTGTCTCTTTATTGAGTTTATCTTCCACTACCATAATAGAATCATGTTGTATATTATTTTTTGGCAAACTAGTGATGAAGTCCATTGATATTATCTCCCATTTTCATTCTAAAATGGGAAAGGGTCATAATATCACTCTTGGATGTTATTAGGAAGCCTTAACCTATTGAAACTCCAAGCACTTAGCCACATACTCTATTGTGTTTGTTTTTGTTAGGATATTCCGACACATAGGAAATAGTTAAGTATAACTTGGTTTAGTGTAGAGTTAGGTAAAGTGTGTTTCTTTACTATGTACTTTTGTAACTTACAATTCGAAGGTCACGATATGTAGTGATCCAATGGCTCATTCTCTCCTCGGTATTACCAACACTTGATCTGTGGCTTAACACCTGATTGGTCCATGATCTCTATTCAAAGAGCATGGAGGGTCATTTGTAGGGTAACTGTTCATGAGAGAAGCTTCTGTAAATTTTCATTCTTTTATTAATAAATTGCCTAAAGTGGCCGCGTTGGCTCAGGCCATGGATTGTTTCCCTCTTTGAGTGTCTTAACCACATAAAAAATATTGGTGTATTGATTTGTGATCTATTTGTGAGCGGTGTCCTTTGGTGTTCTGTCTGAGGAACTTACCCTGTAAATTCCTACTTGTAGGAAAACTTTTGTATCTGACCCATACTCATCCTGACCTTTCCTTTGTTGTTGGACTTATTGCTTAGTGTATGCAAAATCCACATGAAATTCATTGGAAAGTAGCTAAAATAATAATTCGTTATGTTCTAGGTACAGTTCAGTTTTGGATTCACTACAGTGTAGAATCATCTCCTCTATTGGTTGGTTTCACTGATTCCAATTGGGTTGGTGACCCTGATGACTGGAAGTCTACTGAAGGTTATGTGTTCACTCTTGGTTAAATACCTATTACATGGGCTTCCAAGAAACAAAGTGACATTTATCTTTCTTCAGCAGAAGTAGAGTATCGTGGTGTCGTAGAAGCTAGTAAGGAAGCCATGTGGCTTCGTTAGATCCTGTCAGAGTTTGGCTTTTAGTAGCAACACCCGACTACACTTTGGTGTGATAATCAAAGTGCCATTCAACTATGAAAAGATCCAGTCCAACATCAGCGCATCAAACACATTGAATTGCACATGCACTTCATCAGAAAGCTCATTCATGACCATGTTCTTGAAGTGCAAGATTATTCAACAGATGATCAAGTTACAGACATCTTTACAAAGGCTCTCACAGAGCCGAAGTTTACTAAACTTCAATTTATGGTTGGAGTTCAGGAAGTTGTCACTAAGGGGGGATAGTCTCTAATTCCTCCATCCTTCTCCTATCGTGTCATATTTGTACATCCTTCAATGCTATCCCAAGTTGTTCTTAAGGGGGGATGTTAGGATATTCTGACACATAGGAAATAGTTAAGTATAACTTGGTCTAGTGTAGAGTTAGGTAAAGTGTGTTTCTTTACTATGTACTTTTGTACTTATAATCTGACGGTCACGATATGTAGTGATCTGACGATTCATTCTCTCCTCGGTATTACCGACACTTGATCCATGGCTTAACACTCAATTGGTCCATGATCTCTATTTAAAGAGCATGGAGTGTCATTTGTAGGGTAAATGTTCATGAGAGAAGCTTATGTAAATTTCGTTCTTTTATTAATAAATTTCTTGAAGTGGCTGTGTTGGCTCAGGTCGTGGACTATTTCCCTCTTTGAGGGTTTTAACCACATCAAGAATAATAGTATATTGATCTATGATCTGTTTGTGAGCGGTGTCCTTTGGTGTTGTGTTTGAGGAATTTACCCTGTAAATTCCTACAATTTTCATGTTGGGTCACTAAAAATCCTTCCTCAACACACTTATTAGCTTTTGATAACCAGGATGCCCAACTGTTGGTTTCTTGTGCAATTCATCTAGGAAAAATATTTTCAGTTCTAGATCATTAGAAAAGTAAATTTTGTCTTTGTATATTAGAAAATCCTGATTATTTACTAAAAAACAATTTCCTCTTCACCTAACAGTTAAAAGTTTCTAAATTATTATTTTAATTTGCATGTATTCCTCATCAAAATCTACAACTAATTTAATCTTTTCTATTAGATTTGTCTATCAGCTAGTTTATGAAATGACACAAATCTTATTTAATTTTCTTTTCAAGGCATCAACAATTTTTCTTTCTTTTCCTCTAATGTGTATGGCTTCAAAATTGTATTCACTAAGGAATTCTAATCATCTTGCTTGCCCTAACCTTTATATTTGGCTAGTCAAATATGTATTTGAGACTAACATTCTTTGTTTTTAGCTGAAATATTCTTCCTATGAGATAGTGTATCCACATTTTTAGTGTGTGAATTAAAGCTGCTAGTTCTAGGTCATGTGTGGCATATTTATTCTAATGATCTTTTACTTTCCTAGATTAATAAATCATTACATGATCTTCTTTCATTAGAAAACCTTCGAATCCTTCTTTACAAACATCTGTAGATACAGATACATATTTATACGAATAAACTAATTTATGGATTAGAGAAGTATTTAATAACTACCTTAGTTTCTCAAAATTATCATGACACTTCTAATTCAGAGAAAATTTTAAGGATGGAAATTTATCTTAAGGATTAGAAACCTTGGCAAACCTTACTAATCCATAATATCCAAACCATAAAATTATTAGTGATATTTTTACTATTTTAGTAAAAATACTCAAACTTCTAATGATTTTATATAGTTTCTATAAAATTTTGGTGATTTTTAACGTAAAATGTTTTTTTCTTATAAAATTTGGGTGAATCATTTTTAGGAAAAAATGTGAATTGATGAATCTTATTTTTGGAAAAAGCATGGAAAAATAGCCCATCTGCGAATATTAGCCCCTAAAATTTTCCCTGTGAATCTAATTGCGCTCAAATTTTTGAAAATAAGTAATTGGATATGCGTGTTTAGAAAATACTTCATAAATTTTATATAATAACCTATAATTCCCATAAAGACATGATATCAACTATGTTTTTAGGTACTTTCCATTCAGTAATAGCTCTAATATTTCCTGGATCATTAACAATCCCTTCGTCAGATACTACATGTCCCAATACTGAATTTATTTCTGGTAAACTAATCATTTTCTAAACTTAGCATACAACTCAATTTATCATAGTGTTTGGATAAAAATTTGCAAGTTTTGATTATGTTCTTCTTTACTTTTTGAGTAAACAAGAATATCATATATGAACACAATGACAAATTTGTCTAAAAAATGTTTGAGCACATTATTCATCAAGCACATGAAAGTGGTTAGTGCATTAGTGAGTCAAAATGGGAGTACTACATACTCATAATGTCCATATCTTGTTCTAAATTTTATTTTATGAATATCCTCATCAGTTATCGTAATCTGATGGTGTCCAGATCTTAGATCATTTTTTGGGAAGATTGAAGCTCCTTGGACTTGGTTAAACAACTCATTAATTTAAGGTGAATGATACTTATTTTTTATGATTATTTTATTGAGCTTCCTATAATATATACATAGCCTAAGAGTCACATTTTTATTCTTAACAAATAAAAATGGTGCACCCTAAGGTGATACATCAGGACTTATTTATTTCTTATCTAGCAGCTCCTACAACTAAATTTGTAATTCCATGAACTCATGAATGCTCCTTCTATATGGGGATTTGGATATAATATTTTTTCCAGGAATGAGATCAATAGTGAAATATATATCTCTCCTTGGAGGAATTCCTAGTATTTCTTCAGGGAAGACATCTTTATATTGCTCCAGTATAGGGTAATCCTCTAGAGATGGTTTTTGTTTTCTACTAGAAAGGTCTTCAATTTGGAATGCAAACATTTAGAAGCCTTTATGAGCACATTTATTTTCTTGTAAGGGGAAAATTTTCCTCATAGAAATATCTCTTGGAAATCCTTTGACTATACCATCCTCTCCTTCATCATTAATACAAGTGAAATACTTTTCTAGGCAATTTACAATTCCTCTGTGAGAATCTAGCCAATCCATCCCATCAAGAACATCATATGATCCCAAAGGTAAAATGTTCATATCTATATGAGTGTTCATTCCATTCAGATTTAATAAAAAATATTTTATTATTTTTGTAACTTTCCTTTTTGTTCCTATGCTCAATTTTACTAAGCAAGGATTACTTTGTTTTTCCTTTCTAAGTCCACATTTTTTAGTTGTAGTAAGGAAAATATAACTTAAAGTAGTACTAGGGTCAATCAGTACTGTAATTTTTTTTCAAAAATTTACATTGGATGTCCATCATAGTGGACCGATAATTTGGATGTCTCCCATCCAACGAAATGCTAATCCTTGGAATATTGCAAGAAATATAATTTGTTGTAGAGAATTTGTGTAGATTATTTGCTACTACTAGGATTCAGGGACAATCCCTCCACAAAATAATCTCATTGCAACTTGAAAACTTGATTGGTGGTATCACTAATTCACTAAAATTCCTATTTCCTACTCTTGTCCATTTTCCACCTTCATGTCCTATATTTTTATATCGATTTACACTTCTGTTGTAATTCTCTCCTTGATAACTTTTGAAATTGTTAGAAAAGGCATGTTCCTTAAACCCCTTTTTCTTAGCATTGACCTTCTCATGCTTCTTGGCCATCCAACCCTTAAAATTGTCACTTTTCTATTTGTTCTAGTTAAAGCACAAGTTTCCCTTCCATAGAGTTGTTGGCCGATGGAATTTTCATCCTTTTGCATCTATTTTCCTATTTCCTTTTCCTCCCTTTCTACCAAAGAGACCACTTTTAACCACTGTAACAACCTTTATTCAGCTAAGTATTTAGTTTCTCATATGTCACTTTTTAGTCTTG
The DNA here is from genome assembly GCA_031772625.1 of Pinus tabuliformis. NCBI lineage: Eukaryota > Viridiplantae > Streptophyta > Pinopsida > Pinales > Pinaceae > Pinus > Pinus tabuliformis. Next base: position 797,438,160 of record CM062817.1, read on the forward strand.
TTTTTCTTATAATTTGACATCAAAACTAATGTCTTGGAAATTTTTATTACAAAACTAATACATGGGCTATTTCATGTTTAAGTGGTTTCTTGAAGTTGTTGTTATAGGATTTCACCTTCAGTTCCCTTTATCAATTTGAATTGGAGGTTCTATGAGTTGATGCTAATGCACGAACAATTTGCCTTGCACATGTTGTCTTTTCCAACCAGTCATATGGACCAAACCTAGGAGCACATCAAGTTAAAGTTAATTCAACTACTGAGAGATATTCATGGAGCAGATAGATCACTTAGTTGGGATTCTTTATAAAATTATTGTAATTAAGGGAAACTATTACAACTTCACCCCTACCGTGGAAATTGTTATATGGGTTATTAAGATATATTTTTATTTTAATATCACGTGAGAATTAAAATATTCTCATGATGATCTTCTTGTTGTATTCATAAATTATAAAGAAGAGAATTGTTTGCTCGCGTGGGCAGTGACAATTTTAGAGAGATAGTATTAGAAAGGGGAAAAAACCAAGGCTCTATAATCTTGATGTTCTATTAATGAAAATCCAAATATTGTCACATAATATCTTTCTATGAGTATCTTGTGTGCAATTTAGTGCATGAACCCCTAGTTAATTAGAGTATATTAATTAGTTGCATTAATTATTCTCAGTTATGTGATTGTTGTTAATGTCTATTTTATTCATGACTTATTAATTGTAGAAATATTTTGAATGGTGTGACAACATAATCTTTGACCGGTCCCTCATACTAGTGTAGAACCAAGTTATTTACTTTTTTGTTATAAATTGGATTGCAATTTCTTTGGATGTGTGTGTTCAACATTTTATTGATTTAATGATGGGTTGTGGGAGTTTTTGTTGTTGGGTTGTGTTATATTATTTCCACGAATAGCCCACGTAGCTAATCAGGGGGTTAGAAGGGGGGCAGAGCGCCCCCTTCATTGCACCGATTGCGTAGCAAGGGGAGTCATAGGGGGTTTGAGGGGTACAGGTAACTCCAATCTATGGGGTCCAGGGAAGCACCCTGGATTTTTTTTTTTTTGGACCCTATATTATTTTGGGCGGACCTACCTATCCTTTTGGGCATGATTTCTTGCACATGGTTTTGAACGTGATGGTTTTCGGTCCATGGTTTTGAACGCGATGGTTTTTGGTCCATGGTTTTGGACGCGATGGTTTTCGGTCCATGGTATTGGATGCTTCAGCATGTATAAATATGTATTGTAACATTGAAAGGAAAATAATAAAAAATCAAGCTGATAGTCCCGATTTTGGGATCTAGGGGAAAATTTATGTGTATATGTGTTTTATGTGTCATGCTATCGCATTGATTATTTTCTGTGTTTTAGTATTCGCATGCAGGTAATTTTTGTACGGGGTTAAAACCTACATTTGGTATTACAGAAGTTTTGGCTTCAAGGGGATGCCTTTTTTGTTGAGGGGTTTCGCTCGGGCCTGTGGTAGACCGTGTTTAGTGGGAGATCTGCGAGATTTATTCTGTTGGTGAAAGAAGATGGCAAGCAGTGGAAAGATAGAGATCGAGAAATCTGATTTCTGTAAGCAAGCTAGATGATGCAGGTGTAAAAAGAGTGTTCGAGAAGGATACCTGCAAGATGGTTTAGGGGGCACTGGTATTGATGCGGGGAGTTCGAATTGGAAATCTGTACAAGCTTCAAGGTAGCACTGTTGTTGATGGGTGCAACAGTTCCGTGGTTCCTGAAAGTGGAGCAGAGAATCTAGTGGTCTCTGGAGACAAGACCATGCTGTGGCATCAAAGCCTTGGACATACTGGAGAGAAGGGCCTTCGAATACTTCATGGTAAAGGTATGGTAGAATGTATGAGTAATAGCTCTCTGGATTTTGATTTCTGTGAAAAATGTGCATATGGGAAGCAGAATCGGGTGAGTTTCCCCTCCGATGGTAAGAGGGCAAAACATATATTAGAGATTGTGCACAATGATGTGTTTGGACCTGTGAAGGTTCCATCACTAGGTAAATCTGTGTACTATGTATCATTTATAGATGACTTCTCAAGGAATACATGGATATATTTCCTTAAGAAGAAATCTAAAGTCTTTGACAGGGCTAAAGAATTTAAGGATCTTGTGGAAAACCAGACAGAGAATAAGATAAAGGTGTTGAGGATAGATAACGGTGGAGAGTTTTGTAGTAAGGAATTTGAAGAATTCTGTAAGAAGTGTGGTATAACATGATAGAATACTACTCCATATACACCTCAACCAAATGGAGTTGCAGAAAGAATGAACAAGATGTTGATGGAAAGGGAAAGAAACACGCTTAGTGGTGTCGGGTTAGGACAGGAATTCTGGGCATAGGTGGTGGAGACAACATGTTACCCGGTTAACAGATCACCTTCATTAGCATTGGAGGATAAGACTCCACAAGAGGTATGGACTGGTAAGAAACCTTCTCTTTTACATCTGAGGGTATTTGGATGTGATGCATATGTACATGTTCCAAAGGAGAAACAAACCAAGTTGGATAGTAAATCTGAAAAGTTCATCTTTATTGGGTATAAGGATGGTTTAAAGGGTTATAAGCTTTGGAACCCGGTAACAAGGAAGGTAGTATACAACCGAGATATGGTGTTCAGAGAGGTGAAAGATTTTATTAAAAATGAAGTCCAACCAAAGGAACCTGAGAAGATAGAGTTTGAGCTAAAGGAGGAAGAATCAGACTCTACAGCAGAGGAGGAATCAAAAGATGAAGAGCCACAAACTCCAAGTGTGAGAAGATCAGTTAGAGAAAGAAGGCAGCCAGAAAGGTATAGTCCATTTGCTTTCTGTTCAAATTTTTCTTTATTTATTACTGATGATGATCCCAGAACTGTGAAGGAAGCAGTAGATTCAGAGGATGGAAAACTCTGGAAAGAGGCCATGGTTGATGAAATGGCATCTTTGCACAAAAATGAGACTTGGGATTTGGTGGAGTTGTTGTCTGGAAGGAAACCCATTGGCAACAAATGGGTGTTCGAGAAGAAGACAAATGCAGAAGGAAAGGTGGAGAAATACAAAGCTCAGTTGGTAGCAAAAGGTTATTCCCAGGTGTCGGGAGTTTATTTTGGTGATATTTTTTCTCCTGTTGCCAAGGTAACTTCTATTAGATTACTTTTATTTGTTTCTGCTTCTTTTGATTTCGAGGTAGAAAAGATGGATGTGAAGACAAAATTTCTTCACGGGGATCTGGAAGAGGAGATCTACATGAAGCAACCTGAAGGATCTGTGGTGAAGGGTAAGAAAGAACCTCTATGAAAGTTAAAGAAGTCTTTGTATGGGTTAAAACAGTCACCAACGATGTGGTATCAGAAATTTGATACATTTATTTGGGGACTTGGCTTCACCAGAAGCAAAGAATATCACTGTGTGTATTTTAAATTAATTGGTGACCATGTTATTTATCTGGTCTTGTATGTGGATGATATGTCGCTGGTTGGAAATGACAGAAGAAATTATCTAGGATTTGCAGACCCATTTGTCCTCCAACTTCGACATGAAAGATTTTTGGTGCTGCAAACTATATTTTGGGCATGGAAATTAAAAGAGATCAGACAAAGAGGAAGCTCTGGTTAAACCAGAGGAAGTATGTTGAGACAATATTGTGGAGGTTTGATATGCAACATAGTAAACCGGTGAAGGTTCCTATTCCTGTAGGTGTAAATTTATGCGATGGTTTGTACTAGACCAAACATTGCAAGTGCAATGGGAGTATGGAGTAGGTTTATGTCAAAACCAGGGAAGGAGCACTCGACAACAGTGAAGTGGGTTTTTAGGTATTTGCGTGGCACTAGTGATTATGGTTTGTGCTACCAAGGAAGATTAGGATTGAACAGAGTGTTGGATATTCGTGGCTTTGTTGATGCAAACTGGGCTGGAGATCTAGATCAGAGAAGATATACAAGTGGGTATGTGTTTAACCTATTTGGAGGTCCAGTCAGTTGGATGAGTAAGAAACAATCTGTAGTGGCAATATCAACTACAGAGACAAAATACGTGGCAGCCACTCATGCAAGTGAGGAAGCAGTTTAGTTGCAGAGATTGTGTTCATGTATGAGGTTAGTACAGGGAGCTATAAGGATAGACTGTGATAGCCAAAGTGCAATTTTCTTGGCAAAGACTCTGCATATCATTCAAAGACAAAGCACATTGATTTTCAATATCACTTTGTGAGGCATATGATAGAAGACAAAAAGGTGTTGCTAGTAAAGGTGGACACTTTTAAGAATACTGTAGATGCATTGACAAAATTTGTGAGCTCTGAGAAGTTCTCTTGGTGTAGAGGAACAATGGGCGTTGTAGGGCTAGATAAATGACTAAGCTCTCTTGTGGCCCCCTGTGGAAAGAAAACAACAAGTGGGAAAATGTTGGGTTGTGTTATATTATTTCCACGACTAGCCCATGTAGTTAACTGGGGGGTTACTCCACCCCCCCTTCGTTGTGCCGATTGCATAACGGGGGGAGTCACAGGGGGTTTGAGGGCTGCAGGTAACCCTACTCTATGGGGTTCGAGGTAGCGCCCCAGAAAATTATGTTTTTGGACCCTATATTAGGTTGGGTGGACCTACCTATGGTTTTGTGCATGATTTTTCACACATGGTTTTGGACATGATGGTTTTCGGTCCAGGGTTTTGGACACGATGGTTTTCGGTCCATGGTATTGGATGTCGGCATGTATAAATATGTATTGTAACATTGAAAGGAAAATTATGAAAAATCAAGATGGTAGTCCCGGTTTTGGGATCCAGGGGAAAATCTCTGTGCATATGTGTTTTATGTGTTATGCTCTTGCATTTTTTATTTTCTGTGTTTTAGAACTTGTATGCAGGTAATTTCTATATGGGGTTAAAAACTACATGGTTGTGTAAAAATGTGGTTTATTATGCAATTGTGTGACTCTTTTATGATTGTGTTGAAGTGTGTAACAACTTGAATGGTTACTAACAGTGAGTGTGTAGTGACCTTAGTTTGAGATTTAGTTTGCTAGTTAACATTAGCCCTGCATAGAATTTGTGTCATAGCCTTAATTCAAGCATACCCAAATTGGTATTTAATGTAAGAATAGATTTTTTTCTCTGATTTGAAGGAATAATTAATTTTCTTGACACTTTTGGCGCCACTGTTGGTGAGGCTATTAAGGTGCATATGTGTGATTAACTTATTTGTATGCATTGATTGGAAGTGTGATAGATGCATCCATGATTCTATGGTTTTTGGGCGGTAAGACGAGAGGTAAGAACTCGTGCATCACTTCAACATACTAAAGTGGGATTACCCTCACAAGGATCAGGACACATATGATTAGATTGCATGAGTAGTTAAAAATAAAAACACGATGCCCCCAAGCAAACTAACTGTATAGGTGGAAGAGGACTCAGAAGGACAAAAATAATCAAGATTTGGGAAGGACAAGTTATATACAGGAAATTATTTCGAAGGATGAAGAAAAAATCCTCTACTTGGGAGAAGGTGATAAAAAGGAAATAAACTATTAAGATCACCCCACATAAGCCAATATCTCTTGAGACTTTTGTATTAGCAAAAAAGGTAGAGTTTAATGAATATTTAGGAAGAAGTCCTAAGGTGTCTAGTCCTTCTCTAATAACAGGAGGAGAGGATCAAATTCTAAAGGTAGATTATGGGGATACAAAATTAATTGGTCAAGAATTGACTCTCAAGGAACAATTGTTTAGTCATCATACTCTAGACTTTGGCAATGCAGTGAAACAAATTGTTGATACAAAGAATAACGAGGATTTGTTTCGATCATCTGAGCCATCTAGAAAGCCTAAGCAACTCGAACAACTTCCATCACCAAAGGAAGAACAACCTCCATCATCAAGGGAAGAGTATTATCCATCACCAAGGGGACCATCTGTAACAACTGCTCTAAATTTTCCAAAAAACACTATGGTAGGAAGTTCAGTTATCACCTTTGATTTTCCCATTAGGGATCTTTAAGGGAAGGATTTGTTGAAGAATATACCCTTATCCGCACTTTCCCCTTTTCAAGGAGATCAAGAAAGATCTAGCGTTCTTTTTATGGTATTTTTATTGTTTGTTAATCTGAAAAATCCTCGAGTCTCCTTCTTCGGGCTCATTAAACTACCGCGAAGAAGGTCAAACGTTCCTTTTATGGTATTTTTCTTGCTCATTAATCCGAAAAACCTTGAGTCTCCTTCTTTGGGCTCGTTAAAGTACTACAAACAAGAGATGAGCACTTTCTTTTATGGGATGTTTTCTCGCACTAAAACTAAAAAATCTCGAATTTTTCATCGTTGGTCTTATTAAACACATATGAAGATGATCTGAGCAACTCTTTTTCACTCTTTTTCTAGCTCATTAAACTAAAAAATATCATTAGAGCATTCTTTTTAGGTGCTTTTTCTCGCTCATAAAACTGAAAAAATATCAAGTTTTTCTTTAGGCTCGTTAAAACCTTATAAGGATAAAGCAAGAATTCTTTTAGGTACTTTTCTCACTCGTTAAACTGAAAAATCCCGAGTTTTTGTCACTGGGCTCGTTAAAAATCTACGGTAGCAACAAATGCACTTGCTTTTTTGGGACCATTTCTCACTCTTAAAATCGAAAAATCCACGAGTTTTTCCCCTTTTTTGGGCTCGCTAAATCTACAAAGAAGGAATGAGCAGTTCTTTTACCTCTTTTTCCTTGCTCAATAAACTGAAAAAGATGCCCTAAGTTTTCTTCATTTGACTCGTTAAAATTTGATGAAGGTATTGATATTATTGTCGCGTGACTCATTAAAAATTCACGATGAAAAACGATTTTAGTCTCTCTCCTTGTACTCGTAACAAAATGAGGTCAACATCTATTGAACATAGGTTTCCCTTTATCCAGATTCAGTAGATTAACTCACGGAAAAGTAACCGATCCAGGTATACTATTAACCTTTTGTCGCACCCGGTTAACAACTATGACAAAGGGACCACCCTGGAGTCATTCTTTACGATTTTTTCAAACTTTCTAAATATGAAAAGACCACCAAGTTGTCTTTTCTGTACTCATTAAATTAAAGAGATGAGGTATAGAGTCGCTCTTTTTACGATCCTTTTCAGACTCTCAAAACATGAAAAGATCGACGAATTTGCCTGTCTATACTCATTAAAATAATCAGATAGGGCATATAGTCGCTCTTTTTGCGATCCTTTTCAGACTCTTAAAATATGAAAAGATCGACGAGTTTACTCGTCTGGACTCACTAAACTAATCATATGGGGAAAGTAGACAATACAACTACATTAAATATTAGAAAGTGTGGTTTGGAAACAGTCGTTCCCTTGAACATGGCACTCCCTCAGATAAACCTTCCTTATGACGACATCTTAATATGAATCCTACCATCCTATGAGTTTAGCCTAAATACCCCGATGTTCTTGCATCTCTATATCCTAACACTTTTTGGTGTTCATGAGTCTAGTGTGGCATGGTTAAAACCGTTGTCATGCCTTCTATTGTTCAAGGGTTAACCTTTTGTTTCCTCCATCAACCCATCAAGCATATCCTTTCATCATGCCCTCTGTTGTTTAGACCCAATGCTCAAATATTCCTCAAAAAACAAATAATTCTTGTCTCGTTTTGTGACGATTGATGTAGGACACATTATTGCCTACCTTTCAACAGGTATCTTCCTATCAACTTCACCACTCTATATAGAAAGACAACCTAGAAACACATTCAGTGCATTGGTACTTGCAGACATTAGTGGTAGGTCACCTTGTGTTTGATTAGGGGTTCTCATTATTGGCTCTTGGTTAAGCGATTCTACGAGTGTTCGATGACAAAAACATTTTTCACACTCACTATATTGTACTTTGCATCTTCGAGACCATCACCATTATTGGTGGCCTTCCTCACGTTTATTAATGATCTCGATTATTGGCTGGTAATTAGATGAATTCATGCATGTTCGACATCAACGCATATATTCACATGTATCGATCTATGCTATTTGGTGAAGCAGAAATCAAGACCTTGGGTAGAGGCTTGCATCACTCAGCCTTGTTCCGTCTCCCAAGTTGCGTATATTTTTTTTTGGAGATAGCACATCAGGATGATTCTATTATGACACCGGATCCGCATTGTTCTTATCGGAAACCAACATCGTCATATCTCTTTTTTGAGAAAATCAATCTGACATAGCTACCGAGCATGGGAATGCCTGACTCACGACATGATTTGAGTTGTTATATATATATTTGTTGTATCAGGTTTCGCGTACCACTCGAAGCTCTGATTCTCTGTCTCTTTTTGTCGAAGAAGGAAAATTACAGTTAAGTAAAGTATTTCGGCCATCGTCATAGCCTCTAATATCATACTTTAGGGAGCATATGTTATGCAGCTAAATGACCCCATCATCATCTCAAAGGGGAAGACATGATAGATGAAGCAAAGACCAAGATCACATGCCTTATTTCCACACTAACGCTAGCTATACACTGACATCCTGCTTTAGAAAGCTTCTCTGTAAGCCTAAGGGTGTGTTAGTGACCCTACTAACTCTAGTTGTTAGTTCGGGAACAGTGTTAGTGGATCCTAATGAATTTCTAAAGGTCAAAGGAGCGAATTGACTCATAAATATCTAGATATTTTCCCCTAAATCTACTCAGAAATGCAAGGAGACATCTCAAGTTCGACCTATTTGTGGGTTTTCTAATCTTAGTGAAGGAGGCAAATGGGAAATAGCTAAAAATCATGGCAACATCATTGCTTTTACCTTAAGGAACTCATGGAGAAACTTGGCAACCCTAACTCAATTGCTACATAAGTAAAGCTAGGGCTATTGTGATAGAGGTCAAATCATTTGAAAGGATAGCATACTTGATTGTTAAGCATTGTCTCAAATCATAAGAAGTTGGTAAGAAGGGAGAGAGAGAGAGAAGTTGGAGGGGTAAGGGAAGGCTGATACAACAGATGGTTGTAATCACTCTTCCGACATTAATATAGAACTGCAGTTGTACTGTCTAGTCTGTAGTGTTGGTACTATCATTCATTTATTTGTTTGTCCAATACATGTTAGCATGAGTAGCTTAGTTATGTGTAACTAGATGTCTTTATGTATTCATGTATTAGTTATCAAAGTTGTATGTTGTGATTATGCTTGTCTCTTCTATGTGTAGGACTTGATCTGGAGCCAGCTCAGGGGACTTCCGCCTAGTTGCATTGTGCTCTCCAGCAAATCTACATGGAGGCTTGAGGTAACCCATTTTTTTTTGATTTGATAGTTAGTTAATGTTTATGGACATGCATGTAACTTTGTGATAGTTGCAGATAATCTTATAGTCTATCAAGGGTCCTAGGAAGACCTTTGACGGTATCTCCATTCTCCATACACCATGCATTTTATCCTATAGCACCTCCAATCATTATTACTAAACAATTTGTTTGATGAGAGAAGAGTAGGGTAAAGGAAAGTCATAGATGTGGTCTATAGGGTTGTATTCAAGTCACTAGGGGATGTTTAAAAAAATAATGAGGTAATTTAAGAAAGTTTATCCATCCACCAATAGATGAGGAGAGAATAAATACTCCTCAAACCTTTGTAGGTAGACTTCTCAAAATACCTTTTCATTACTTCTTGAAAGCAAGGTGCCAAGAAAAAGAGTGAAATTACAATTAGAAAAAGTAAAATTTTAACAAAACGTTGTTTCCTATCAACAAAAAAAGAAAGAGGGAGGTGAGGACCTTAGATAATATCCTCATCTCCTCCAAATGAAAGTAGATTCCAACCACCCATAGCCAACATTGTGCAATGGTTACTCTCATTCTCCATTGAAAAACACCAACCTTATATTCCTTCATGATGTGAAAAATCATCCTTCAAACTAGTTTCCAAAGCATTACAATATATTAGGATAGGACAATTTAGCATAACCTTATATAAACTACACCTTGCATTCTCTTCCATGACTACACAAGGTAATTGCATGCATATTAGTGAGCCTTTTGTTATTATTATTATTATTTCGAAATTTTCATTTATTTGAGAAAATTTATTGATTTAAAAAATATAATATTCTATAATCCTATTTTTTAATATATTTATACAATAAATGAGTTTCATAATAGCTAGTCCCTACTAAAGATTCAGATAAGGTACATGGAATATAATGTTCTCATCTTATTGGAGATACTTTAATCTATACTTATAAAACGATAGTTGTGAACAATTGTAAATGTTTGCTCAAAGTGTCAAATTCGAAGTAAATGTTGAAGTAATTAGGTGGATTGGTATTAGTTTATACTCTATAACTAGTAATGAAAAATTCTTATTACTTGCCCCATGAGACTACAAAATGCCTATATAAATGTTTTGAGATTTGGTTATATTCACCAATTTGATATTTTTTCTTTTTCTAAATGAATGGAACTTATGGAACACCCTCCTAATATTTAGGGGATGTAGGATGTTGATTTTTTCTTTGATTGGCGAAGCATGTATAAAATCATTTGAATAATGCCTGAAATTTAATAACTAAATGTGATCTAGCAACAATTAATCTACTCCAACATACATGTTGTATAACTAACAACTTTCCTAGGAACGAAATTTTAATTATTTATTCTCATGCTATGAATATTCGAAGAAATGATGTGACCACTAACATATACAATATTCTTCTTCCCATCGAAGAACATTGTTTTCACATTTTTTTAAGATCTTCTCCCGAGGCATGAAGATTATTTTCACCCATTCTCATACTATGAATTTTATAAAAAATGATGTGGCCATTAACATACAAAATCAATCTTCTTTACAATAAAAAATTATTTGCACATATTATTTTTAAGGCATTAATTTTCTTCATTAGAAAATCAAAGAGTGTAATGAGATACTAAGATAATTAACCAATAAGATGATCAATCTAGGGAATGATTAACTATAAAGACAATTATATCACTCATCCATAAGACACATATTTATACATATGGTTTCTTCTAGAAAGATATAAGGATAATTTTCTTGAAATATCTAGATCTAACTACTTTGACATAGTTAAATTTAACAACTAAGGCTCTTTTAGAGTTTTCTAGTAAACAAAATGGCCTTCTAGATAACACTAACTAGCAATAAAAAATACACTATCTAACACTCACTAATTTTCACTATAACCATTTGCTTTACATCTAACAATGCCTCTATGGGATTAAAAAAGTCATAACATAAATATCTATTTGTCTAAGTCCTAGCTAGTTTTAAAACACTTGAGGTCAATAAGAATAACCTTTTTTTTGTTATTACAAGTTGTCCTTAGCTCTTTTCGCTACAAGTTCCTTCCTTTTAGCTCCAAACTTTGTATTCTACATACATTTTCTTCTTCTTTACCTTCAAATTTATTCCCATATTCTCCTTCTTCATTTTCACTTCTTCTTTATTTTCTCCATATAGTTCTTCCTCTACATATTCCTATACTATAGCTATTATTGATTGAGAATTTCTTTAAAACTCTATAATGAGATTTTCATTTCTTCGATCTCTTCCAATATTGAAAAATCTACAAGAACTTCGATCATTGCCTTTATTTGTTTTGTTCGTTCTTCTACTGCATCTTTTCAATATCCATTTTCATATTCATCATAATTGGTATTTTTGATCTATTCCTCAAGAAATATTCATTGAAACTAAATTTCCTCGACATTTTTCTAGTACTACATATGCAATTTAATTTTTTCTTCAACTTCAATTTATTCAACATGCTCTTTCTTTTACATCTTGTACAACATAAAAATTTCCTTTTGTAATTTCTCCAAAAAAATCTTAGAAATAACAAAAGTATCAATGTTTGGGTCTTCCAAAAATTCCTCAAACATGTCTTCTATTATGATAGCCACTTGATGTTGATAAGTGCTCCCCCCATTTAGTTATATATCGATTGAGGTATATTGACTTGAAGGGTTCACCGCGACCTCAATTAGGCCATAATTTCACCCTCTTACACACATAAATAGGGGCACATATAAACACCTTTCATTGACTACTAGACCCTCCCTACCATTTTGGATGATCACCTATTTTTAACATTTTCTCTTTATGAAAAGTCTATTTTTAGTAGGGGTGTCACATGGGATGACATGTGGCAATCTCTAGGCACTAGATGGGATATTAAATTCTTCTTCCATCTCCATTATTGAAAAAAATATTATCTCTAAGGGCCTGAATATCAATTCCATCTATTATTTGATGAAAGTACCTTATCTACAACCTCATCCACTCACCTACCTACCTTATCCATTGACTTACAGCCTTATTTTTGGAGTTTGTATGGGTAGTTATTGCATGCGAGGGTTATTACATAAGATATAATTTAGTTTTAGCTCCACCTACTTTCTATTATTGTCATCATTATATTTTTTTCTAATTTAGGGTCTTCCACTCTATTTTTTACCTACTAGTTATTCTACAATTCTAACTAGTTAACTGAGTGTAGGCACAAGGGAACCCAACCTAGTTTGAATTTATTTTCTCTCTTCGAAAGGAAATTTATTACATTCATGTTTGGAAATAATATCATATAAGATTTTCATGATTAATTTGAATTTTCTCTTTGGTTCCTTTTTCAATTTTCTTTGTAATTCTATTCTCTTTTTTCTCTTGTTATGCAATAGCTAGTCTAGTATTATTTCATACTTAGAACATGTGCTTGCGCTTAAAACTAACATGGTATTAGAGAATAAACATGTTTATGAGGAATTATGATATTTTATTGCACATTTTACAAGATTATAATATCCCAAATACAATGGACCAAGTTACTTTGATTCCTTTCAATTACTTTGAATGGAATCCAAAGGTCCAATTAATGTTACACAACAAGGGAATTTTCATAATCACCAAAATGGTTGAAATAAAGGATACATTATCCATTTAAAATTTTAATTACTTCAACAGAATGATGAATCCTATGTAAATGTGTAATTTTCCATGACTCTCAATATCTTATTTCATGTAAATGGTTGTAAAACTCTTCATGAGGTTTGGAGAAAATTGGATGGATTATTTGGCAAGAAAAATGATTTGATATGACATTAGCTAGAGAATGAGTTGATATCTCTATTTACCAACCATTTTGATACCCTATAGGACTTGTTTGTAATATTTGATACTCTCATGACACATGTCAAATCTTGTGGAATATATAGGAAGTTGAAACAACTTATATTTTCAGTTCTTTCTAAACTAGGTCCTCAATAATTATCCTTTGTCTCCTATTTCCATATTGCTAAAATCTCCATGGATAAAAATTATAAGATCCCATCTTTATGATTTTATTGAGTCCTTTATACATTAGAAAACTATGTAGTATGTTTGACCTCTTCAAGGTTGAAACATCCATAGAGTAGAGCTCAATTACACAACAAAACACAAGACTTCCCTTACTATCTTCAACTATATAGTTTGATGAGATCCAAAACACTAAATACTTGTGGTACCTTGCATAATTCAGCTTAAACAATTTATTTATTAGTTATGGCCGATTATAACTAATTTTGGTCCTTTTTTTATAATGTGGGTCAACCACTTACAATAATCATTAATGCGGTTAAAGCTTATTGACTTTATTTATTAAAATAATTAATCATGACTCTTATGGGGCACATTGGGCCTATTACAATAATAAATGGGTTAGGCTGAGACCCTAAATTCCCTCCCCCTTAAGAAGAATCATCTTCCTAAAGGTTGGAGCTGCAAAAATAATGGATAATAGTTGTTGCTTCCCATGTCGCATCATATGGTAAGGTGTCTTTCCACTAGATGAGGACTTCCTTGATAGTGTAATCATGAATATGTTGCTCCTCTGAATATAGGACCCTTTTGGGTTAGTGCGAAATAGAACGTTCCTTATCTAATTCAGGTAGTATGGTCTCAACCTTGCAATTAATTCCCACAACTTTCTTATTGTAAGAGACATGGAAGAAAGGGTGGATTTTTGAAGTGTCCCATAGGGATAGTTTATAGGTGAGAAAGCCAATATGTTGAATCACCTGATAAGGATCATAAAATTTTGGAGCTAATATTTGGAAGCTGTTTTCTTTGATATGAATTTTCTTATAAGGCTAGAGTCGAAGAAGCACTTGGCCACCTAGTTGGAAAGACCTTTCTAAGTGATGTTGGTCAATGCTTTTCTTCATTCAGTTTTTTGCTTGATGGATGTTATGTTTTACAAAAGCGAGAGTGCTAGATCGGTTTCGAAGTAACCTATCAAATTCCTACACTTTGGAAGATCCTGGAAGATAAGAAGTTGGAAAATGTGTGAGTTGGCCATACACCACCTCATATGGTGTCATCTTGGTTGCATCATGATAATTAGTATTATACCCCCATTTGACTAAAGGTAACTACTACACCCATTGATGTTATTTATATGAAGAAAAGAACCACAGGTAAGTATTCAAACATTTGTTTAATGCTTCAATTTGACCATCCATTTTCAGGTAATATGCTTTACTCGTTTGGAGTTTCTTGTCATGTATCTTGAATAACTCCTACCAAAAATTGCTTGTGAAAGGGGGATCACAACTAGATACAATAGAAGTAGGTATGCCATGTAGTTTGAAAATTTGATCCATGATGACTTGCACCACCAAATCTAGAGTGAATGGGTGCATATTTGGAGAGTCAATCCACTACCATGATGATGACTGACTAGTTTCATGATTTAGGGAGACCTATAATGAAGTCCATGGAGACATCCATCCATGTATAAGTAGGTAGTAGCAAGGGTCATAAGGTTCCTAATGTCTTCAATGTTTCCCCTTTGTTTCACTGGAAGATGTCACATTCAACTACAAAAATAAGAATGCCTTGTTTCATCCCTTCTCAAAAGAAAGAGTGGTGTACACAAGAATAAATATTATGAAATCCTAAATTTCCTACAATGGGTGAGGAGTGTAACAGCACTAGGATGCGTGGTTTGAGAGTGGACCATAGGTAGGTATTCAAAATTTTGTTTACTTCTTCTATTTTACCATCCATTTTAGGAGAACATATTTTATTCATTTGGAGTTGTGTTTCATGTATCTTAAATAAATCCTGCCAAAATTTGCTAGTGAAGGTGGGATCACGATCAAACACAATAGAAGTAGGCGTGCCATGCAGTTTAAAAATTTGATCCATGAAGACTTGAGCCAACAAAGTAGATGTCACATTCAGCTACAAATCTAAGAATTCCATATTTCATCCCTTTCCAAAAGGAGTGGTGTGCATGACCATAAATATTATGAAATCCTACATTTTCTACCATGGGTAAGGAGTGCATCTCCACTATGATGTGTGGTTTGAGATTGGACCATAGGTAGGTATTCAAACATTTGTTTACTGCTTCTATTTTACCATCCATTTTGGGGTAATATGTTGTACTCATTTCGAGTTGTGTGACATATTTATCTTGAATAACTCCTCCCAAAAATTCCTAAGGAAGGTGGGATCATGATCAGATAGAAGAGAAGTAGGCATGCCATGGAGTTTGAAAATGTGATCCATGAAGACTTGAACCACCAAATAAGAAGTCACATTCACCTACAAATGTAAGAATTCCCCCCTTCATTCCTTTCGAAAATAAATAGTGGTGTGCACAAGCATAAATCTTCTAAAATCCTAAATTTCCTGTGATGGGTGAGGAGTGTAGCTCCACTAGGATGTGTGGTTTGAGAGTGGACCATAGGTAGGTATTCAAACATCTATTTACTACTTCGATTTGACCATCCATTTTAGGTTAATATGTTGTACTCATCTAGAGTTGTGTGTCGTTTGTCTTCAATAACTCCTGCCAAAAGTTGCTAGTGAAGGTGGGATCACGATCAGACACAATAGAAGTAGGAATGTCATGCATTTTGAAAATTTGATCCATGAAGACTTGAGCAACAAAAGCTGGAGTGAATGGGTGTGGTAATGAAAACAAATGGGTGTATTTGGAGAGTCAATCCACTACCACCATGATGACTTACTGGTTGCATGATTTAGGGAGACCTATAATGAAGCCCATGGAGATAGTCATCCATATAGAAGCAGCTAGTGACAAGGGTCATAAGGTTCCTAATGTCTTCATTGTTTCCCCTTTTTTCACTCGAAGATGTCATATTCAGCTACAAATGTAAGAATTCCTCATTTCATCCCTTCCCAAAAGAAAAAGTTGTGAACACAAGCATAAATATTCTAAAATACTAAATTTCCTATGATGGGTGAGGAGTTTAGCTCCACTAGGATGCGCGGTTTGAGAGTGGAGTTAGGGGAGAGAACTACATGATACCTATATCAAAGAATATATTCCAACCAAGTGTAACCCACTGCGGGGTTAAGAAATCTTTGCAACCTTTGGATTAGATGGGAAAACCATTCATTGCATGCCTCCTTAATCTAAGATGGTATGGGCAAGGATAGGGATAAGAAGGTGCCATCCTCCTCAAATTATGATGACAAGGCATCAACAAAAACATTCTCTCCACCCTTCTTATATACTATCTCATAGTCATAGCGCAAAATTTTGGTCAGCCATTTATTTTTTTATGGAGAGGATAAGCACTACTCCAAAAAATACTTCAAACTATGATGGTCAGCTCACATCTCGAAATGTGAGCCAAGAAAGTTTGGTTTCCAAGTGTCAATCGCATGTGGGATGGCCATAATTGATTTCTCATAAGTAGAATGACTCAATTTCTTACCTTAATTGTTGGGTAGTGAATACTATTGGTTGACCTTCTTACATTAAGATTGTTCCAATGCCAGTCCCTAAGGTGTCACATTTGATCACAAAGGGTTTTGTAAAATATTGGAGGGCCAAAATTGAGGTGGAACACATGGCATCCTTAAGATTCAAGAAGGCCTATTGAGTTGCTTCTGTCTAGAGGAATGCATTTTTCTTGATCATATTCCTTAGGCATCTAGTAATGTAGTCATAATTCCTAACAAATTTGCGATATTATCCCCTAAGGCCCAAAATTCCCAACAAACTTTCCAAGGTCTCAAGTTGTGGCCAATATTGGATTTCTTAAATATATTTTGGATCCAACCACACTCTTTGGCCCAAAATTTATAACAAGTACTCCACATCTTCCATTCCAAAAGAAAACTTGAAAAATTGGAAAATAATTTACTATCCTTCAAAAGTTGCAATACTTGGTCGACATGTTGAAGAGGTATTTCCTAGATTTTGTTGTAGATGGTTATATCATTAAAAAACACTAGGAAAATATTTCTGAGATATGGCTTAAGAAAGTGATTCATGAGACTTTGAAAAAAGGACGGGGCATTACAAAGACCAAATGTCCTAACCAAAATTTCATAGTTACCTTAATGGGTTTTGAAAGTTATCTTGGGAATGTTTGGAAATTTCATTCTAATTTGATGATAGCATTGTTACCCACCATTTTGTGGGTGATATCCCTAGGAGATTTTTTTTTTCTCCAAGATGGTCCTTATTTGGCATCTAGCAGCCCATTGCAGCCACCAACTAGCTCATTTTTCCATTTCTCTACCACTTGAGCTAGCCATGTGGTCCCTCACCCATCTGCCATGATGGTATGTTTGAAGGTGGGCCTCCTGAACCTAAAGGTATGCCCTATGATTTGGTAATTTAGTATTGTAGTTCTCTTATCCTAGATAATTCTAGGCATGGATTAATGGGGGGATTCAAAAGAAAGAGTGGGATAGGTCTGTGCTCTTTTCCCTTAGAGTCCTTTTCGATATTAACCTTGAATTCTAGTCCCTTGGGATCTCCTTTACTAACCAATTGGATTTAGGGATGGTATTTCACAAGAAACCCTGATTTTGGTTGTGTGGTCCTACTTCCTTGTCCACGTATATTACCCCCTTTCCACTCATTATCAGCCCATTCATCATTTCTCCCACCTAGGTCCACATTCCTCCACTGGGTCCACATAGGGTTAGCTTTCCCTTCCCTTGTTGGCACCTTGGGCTAGGCCTGGAATGATGCCCTATAGGTTGATGCAACTAAAAATAAAGATAAAAACGCAAAAGATAGCTGACACACACACATTTAGCACGTGGGAAAAAGTCAATACACGAGCTCTATCTCATCATCATGGCCATCACCCTAGTTCCTACAGGTTCTACGAGCCTCCTTCATCATATAGGAACACATGATTGTCCCAACCCCTGGTGGGAAATGAACCACCCTAACTTAAAATGGGGTATCCACTACTATGTCTCAGAAATCATGATCTTACCCCTTGAGTGGGAAAATTTTAAGGATGGAAATTGAACCTAACATTTAGAAACATTGATGAATCTCACTAGTCCATGATATGCCATCTATAAAATATTTGGTGGTATTTTTGTAAGAATATTCAAATTTAATAATTTTATACAGACTCTATATAAAATTTTAACAATTTTTAAGGTAAAATAATTTTATACTATAAAATTTGTGTGAAACATTTTTAGAAAAAATGGAAATTAGCAAATATTGTTTTTGGAAAAAGAATGAAAGATTAGCCCACTAGCGAATATTAGCACCTAAAATTTTACCTTCCCTTGAGCCTCGAGTAGTTAATTGAAGAATTATCATAAAAACGAAAGAGACATATAAAGAATGGTGGAAAAATCAAGGTTAGGGCATCTCATGTACCATGATTGTTCCCTCCTATACATTATAAATCCAAGTGTTGGCTTCCCCTTTATTAGCTACCCTTGCACCCCAACATGTGGCCCAGGGTTACCTCTTTTCATACCATAATTCATTCACCTATTTATCACATACCACCACCTTTTAAAGGATGTACCTTGAGCATATTATCCCCTTTAGAAGTAGAAACCACCTAATAGGATGCTTGGTTAACCCCATTTGGAATTTGGGAGACATTGGCACATCCTGAAGCCCATTGTGGAAGGGAAAACCATTGTGAATTCCCCACCTACGTTCCATGGTTGGTAAGCCCATTTAATTGGTTTCTCTAATGACTTGTTGTACTATAAGGCTAGGGGGCACATTGGATCTTATGCAAGATTGTAGATGGTCTCGATCTTGGGTTTGGTCTACCTATATGGGGTCCTAATCCTCCATAGGGATACATTGGCACATGTATGGTGTGTGTTGAGATCCATTGGCCTCTAAAGAAGTATATATCACTCCATTTATCCCCGAGTATGTTCATATATTTCTTGAGATTCACCTATTAGATGAGGAAGATGCACCCGGTACACCTTTGCCCAGTCAGTCCCACAGAAGTACAATGCACTTGGCAGCTGACTGAGGACTTGTATAATGATATGGCATCACCTACACTATCATCATAGCCCTTACAGATGATCTACAAGCATCTCTAACTGATTTTGAGATCCATTAGGTTATTCTTGTACCCCCACACCCATTGGGAGCACGACATGTTTATTATTTGGCAAACAAGGTGCCAATCCCCTTGTCCATAACTTTTGAGGGTCCTATTCTTCACTATGGCACCTATGGACCTTATTAGGTTTCTTAGAGGGCCCTGTGACATGTATATTTATGATTTTTCCTCTTAAGAGGCTTATTATTTCATTAATGAGCTAGTTTGGTGGGCTTGCCACCAAAAGTTAGGTTATTAGCACATTATTTTTTGTTGGGGCTTATGTAGGCCTAGGAGAGTAATTAAAACTCCTCATTAGTGTATAAATACAAGTGATATTAATTCATTTTCTCATCATCACTTTGTATTGGATCTCTTCTATCTCTTGAGAATTTCACACTTTTTCTTGGAGGTTGAATTGGAGCTTTATGGATGAATTTTAATGTTTGGATTTGATTTATCTCATCTTGGAGCTTCTCTATTGTCAAATTGTGGATGGTTGGATATGTTCTATTACATGTAAGTAAATTATTTTAATTCTATTCTTGTTTTACTTTTTCATATACATTTGATTGGGAATTTCACTATATTTAGGGCTAATTGTTGCATGCATTTACTAAAATTGTTGAATTTTTTCTCTATATAACATCTCTGAAGGTATGGGCCATGTATTTTTGAATTAAATTTCCCAGGGATAATTCTATCAATGAATTCATCTTGATAAGCCATCACCTTTTGCAGGTCGAAGTATAAAGTCGTAAGGTTTCTCCCCTTTTCCCTAGAAGGAAAGCAAGGTAGTATTAAGGCCTCCTTCACTAAGAAACAAGGTCCTCATTTTGATTTAACATAGACACAATTCTCCCAAGGTGAAGAAAATGATGTACCAAGAGGTGGTCACTCAAAACTTAACTCTTTTTCACCTTTTTCTAGTTCTATCAAAGTTAGTTAACCTAGGGCATCATTTTCCCGATAAAGTATCCCTTTAAAAAGTTTTATTTCCTAGCCTCTCCTATGCTGGTGTGTCCTCAAGGAATCCTCCAATTATCAAGCACTTCAGATGGTGAATTTGTGAGATAAACCAAACCCTATTTCTGAGATCGAACTTTGCCCTGGTATCCCCAAGGCTAGTGCCTCATAGGATCAATTTGAGACCTTCAAGTAAAAATTATTGCTTTGATCCTTTCCCCCTCATTGTCTAGGTTAAAAAAATCATTGGTTTCTATATTCTTTCCTCTTAATATAAGCTTAGTCCACTTGGTCCCTTGTTGTGCCACTCCTTTGGAAAAACAATTCTTCAAGGACCATCTGCGATACCAATTTCATGAAATATTTTTGAGATTGGGAAAATCTTTCACAATTCACATTTCCTAAACCTATCCCTCAAATCCCCACATCCTTCTCCTAAAAGTTATTGTACCTTGATTAGAAAGCAAGCAAGCTCCATTCTTGACTTTCTTCTGAAGAGGGGTTGTTTGGGTCACTTTATATCCATTTGTTGATTTATCCTTGATTTGTGACTCCATATACACTAGTTATCCTCCTATTGGTGAAATGTCGTAAAAAGTAAGGAGCATTAGTTGAGGCGACAGTGGGCTAAGTCTCCATTTGCTTCCCTTGGTCTAGCATTTGACCCTTTAGGAACCCCCTTTAGGTCCCCTCCTAGTTTGAGCAGTAACATTTTAGCACCGTTGCCAGGGAGGAAGCAAGTCTACCTCCATAGTGAATCATTGAGGAATTGTTTCATTGACGACATCTATAAAGAATTCCTTTGGTGACTCCATTGATTGTCCAAACCCCTAGTTTACTTGAAGGTGACAACATTCTTCCTTTAACTAGTGCTACTGCAAAAAGGGGAGAATGAACTCCATCACCTGTTGGAACTGCTCTTTTGCTTGAATTTGAAAAGGTCAATGATACATCTCTCAAAATTCCATCTATTTCTAACACTTACCCCAAACAAGATCAACCCAAGATGACCAAGATTGAAAGGCACTAGGTTAGTGTCTTTGCCCCTTTGAAATTGAGTGATGATCCCAAACCATTGATTAAAAATTATAACCGATGGTTGCAAAAATTTAAAGGCGCTGATACTTAGACTACCCATGGTTTTATTTAAAATATCTATTGGAAAATGTCCCCTAGAATGATCTTTGATGAGGATAGAATCAGGATTATTTTTTTCTTACCACTTGAGGGACAAGCGAGAGATTGTTACCTTAGCCTTCCCCCTGCATGCATATAATACTTCGATGAATTTGAAGACCTATTCATGAATAAGTGGTCATGAAATTCCCAAGGGACCTTTAATGTCGAAAAATTCTACCATATAACCAAGGGAAGGGAAGATGTATGTGTATTCATTCAAAATTTTGATAGGGTAGTCAAAGATATACCTAATCATTCGAAGCCATCTGAAGCCAATATATTTGATAAGTTCATAAAAGCGGTGGGTGGACACTTTACCTATGTGTTAAGGCATAATATACCTACCACTCCATTTGAATCTAAAGAGATAACAATGGAAGTTGAAGAAACCATACGAATCATGAAGGTTGATATCAGTGACCACACTAGAGCTAGAGTTGAGGTTAAGAAGGATAAGTTCAAATATCAACATAGAGGATGGAAAATTTCACTGAAGAATCCAATGCACATGATACGGTTATCATGAACAAAAATCGCCACGTTGGAGAGGACACAAATGTCTAGTTATATCCCGAAAGGAAAGCGTTTTCCCAAAAATAATAATGAAGAATATAAGCTAAGCCCCTCTCAATTCACAAACACTGGCTTCAACTAACGTTTTTGAGCCAAGCCCTTCATCTGAGGATGGGGAGAGCGAAGGGGAGGAGAGTGAGGATGAACAAACTAATGAGCAAGCCAACCTTGTGGAATCTGACATATTCAACATTTTACTAGGGGGGTTCTATACACGTCCTCCTATTAGTGAGGTCACCCTTAAATAAGAAAATGAAGAATCCATTATTAACTCTGATAGCAAGGGAAGGTTCAAAGGGGTCCAATACTCACAAAAAGAAAGTAACAAAGGCCCTGTAACACCTAGGGAACCATCTAAATGTTGAAATTTTAGATTGTTCATTGTTGTATAAGTTACTTTAGCCCAATTTATCTTTTCAATAACAATGCATCCAATTATTAGCAGTATAACCAATCATAAAGGTAATTGAAGAAAGAACTATATATGCAATGAGAGAGAAGACAATAGCACAACCATAAGAGATAACACATTGGTCCAAGACCAGGGAAAAAACCTACAATGGGGAAACCCTTCGAAATATTCTTCTCTAGTAGATCATCATAAAAATATTTTAGTAGTGACTACAATGAGCCCAATACATATGATTTGTAGTGGAGAACAATAAATCAGATCTACAGATTTGTTATACTAGTAGGGAAACCCATATATACTAGATCACTGATGATGACTGTAGACAAGATGTCCAAACTCTAGATCTAAACTAGGTCGTTCTCATTAACATTTCTTGTGGGTGACTAAAACTTCAGGGTCACTCTCATGAATACAGTACGTGGGTGACTCTAATTCCAAACTCACTCCTAGGAGCTCTCTCTGCATGCGACCTCTGCACTAAACTGAAAAAACCCATAGTCACTCTCTTGACGAACTGTGTGAGTGCCCAGAGGACCAAAGTTACACTCTCAGTGAGGTATGCTAGTGACTGCATTGTTAGGGTCGCTCCCACGGCTACATGGTGTGAGCGACCAGGGATCGGATCCTTCCAATCTACCTCTGAACTAAGAGTCACTCTCTATGAACTATCTCTAAGTGACTAGAGAGCCAAATTCACTCTCTTACAAACTTTGTTCCTATGACTGAGGATGAAAAACTTATGGTCTCTCCCAATGACCAAGATCCAAAAAACCCTAACCCAGAGCAAACCCTTTCACCTGTAATTTCGAACACAATGCGAACTTATGCCAATGAAAATGTGTGAGCCAAAAACAAAAATTAAGTGTGTGCAAATGAGCTTGAGGTAGCTTCCTTTTATAGGATTTCTTGAGGGTTTACTTGGGGTTGAGGTTACCCAAGTGGTTAGGGCCGACCCATTCCATAATCAATCAATGAATAAAATAATTCAAAAAATAACTTCCTCTTAACCAAATCAGTTGATCTTTAGGTCAATTTTGGTCCTCTCAAAAAGAGGAATTTAATGCAAGCATAATATTGGTCATTTGAGGTGTCAAATGTGGAATTTGACCCTAGTTTCAAAATTAACACTCCCTCTCAACTAGGAAGAATTCCACTTGCCAATATTTTTCAGTTGATATTCATGTCGTCTTGTCAAGTTGTTCTTGTAATGCTTGACTCTCTCTGATCAACGATAACAGCTAAAGCTTTCTCGAATCTAGAAGAATAATTTGTTACTAGAGGGGAGCTCGAGCTGCCACCCTCTATCCATTATGCCACTGTCTGGAATCTCTGCTAATGGACTACTATCCAGAATGTCATCATCAATCCTTATCAAAGAGTGCATCATGAGGGAGCACATCTCAACCTAGAATTGTATCAGTGAGCAATAGCTTCCACCCATATCGAACAATAGGATAACACATCTCACAAGGGATTGCACCCTTGACCATAGAATCTCATCGAGGAGCTTAACCTCTACCCGGAATCATATAGGGCTATCTCAAACCATCCTTTTACCTACTAATCTTCCCATCGATGAATCAGAATAGTCATGAGGTAGAACACTTGCATCATAATCTATTTGGGTTGTACACCCCAAGTACACTCTCAATTCATTGGACAAAACAAGGAGCAGTATTCCCATCAAGCTGGCCTGCTTGAGGGTATGATGCCAACTAGGCTATGCTATGTAAAGACTAAGAGGGGAGCAACATTTTTCGACCCTATAAAGATAGGGGAGCAACATTCTTCAACCCAGGGTATTAGATATGGTAACACCCTATTGTCGAGAGTTCCCTCAACCCCAGGAGCCCTCTATCTCAATTCCTCACCTTGAGAGCTCAAGTAGGGTGGGAAGAGTATGCTCAGTGTACTTGATCAATGCTTCCCCTTATCCAGATGGGCTACATCCACTAGTCCAAGCTATTATCTAAAAGTCGAGAACTTTCTCTTTGGTAATGCCTTGGTGAGAATATTTGCAATATGTTCATGGTTGATATGTGATGGAGCTTGACAACTCCTCTCTGCACCATATCTCAAATGAAGTGATATATAATTTGAATATGCTTGGACTTGTCATGAAACAAAATATTTTCTTGAAAATGGACCCCACTCTTGTTTTCATAGTATATCACTGTGGTGTCTAGAACTTTCTCAAACACCTCTCCAAAGAGCTTTCTAAACAAGACTACCTCGCAACTAGTCATTCTAGAAAAAATAAATTCTTCTTTGTTTCCTACTCATCCAAGATATCATGGTAGATCCAAGGCTAAAACAACATTGAGATGTAGTTTTCCTATTGATAACATTTCTGGCCCAATCAGCATGAGTGTATCCTTGAAGTTGAACATTTCCTGCAGAATATCTCAGGCCAAGTGTAATCGACCCATGCAAATATATCAATATGTGTATGGAATTTATCTAATGTGAGTGGTGGGTCTCATTCATGAATTGAATCAAAGTGTTTACTGCATAGAATATGTCTAGATGGGTGTTCACAAGGAACATCAAAGCCCTAATCAGTTGTCTATACTGAGATGAATTCTCTAAGTCTAGTCCTACAACATCTCCACATAATTTCTTGAAATTTATTTCCATTGGAGTGACCATGGATTTACATTCAATCATTCCAAATATTTCCAGCAACTTTACAATGTATTTTCCTTGTGATAGAAAAATCTCACCAAATTTTTTCCATAGTTCAAGGCCCAAAAAGTAGTGGATGAGACCAAGTTCTTTCATCTCAAACTCAGAGGCTAGCTTCCTCTTACACTCTATCATCAGAGGCTCACTACTAGTAAAAAATAGATTGTCAACATACAAAACCAAAATCAATGGCATACCTTGGACTAACTTGAAGTAGAGGTTGGGATCGACATTTCTTCTTGTGAATCCCATCTTCACTAAGTAACTGTCAATACGCACATACCAAGCTCGGTGATCTTGCTTCAAACCACACAATGCCTTCTTTAACCTGAAAAAATGTGTTCTTCAATCTTCCACTTCAAATACTTGTGGTTGTTCAACATATACCCCTTCATGTAACATTCCATGGAGGAAAGAAATATTTACATCCATCTGATGAAGAGTCCATCCCTGACTTGCAATATGGGAAACTATAGAACGTATGGTTGCATATCGAGCTACGAGAAAAAATATGTCATCATAATATTCTCCCTCTTTCTAAGAGAACCCTCGAGCCACGAACATTGCTTTATATTTCCCAATGCTGCCATCAATTCAATGTTTGATTTTAAATAGCCATTTTGAAGTCACAATAGACTTCCCTTTCGGTCTAGGTACAATATCCCATACATACTTTTTCATAATTGATTCATATTCTTCAGCCATATTATCCTTCCAAACCTTTTATTTTATTTCTTCTTCAGAGGTGGATGATTCGATGTGAATCATAGTACTCATAACAACAACATATCCCTCATACCTGCATGGTTGTTTCCTTAATCTAAATTATCTGCAGATGGGGGAATTTCTTTCAATATTATGTAATGTATCATGAAGCCAAAGTGGTCTCTTCTTGGAGGGAGGATCACTTTGCTGAGGATCTAATGAGTCCATGGGCTCTATGGGTTCATCAACCATATCAGGCTCAGGTGTAGACAGAGCATCCAAAATATCCTAGTCATCATTCTCTTCCTTGGGAGGAGGAGGTGGAGGAAGATCTCCTGCTTTTCCACGAGCTGCATCTTCATCAAATGTTATATCCCTACTAATTTCAGCCTTCCTATGACTAGAAGTATAAATTCGATATGCTTTAGAATTTTCACAATAACCCACCAACGTACCTTTTCTGTGAGTAGCTTCCATTTTGTTCCTTTTGTCTTTCGGCACATGAAAATATACTGGGCATCCAAATACATGAAGATGGTCGATATCAGGCTTAGTGCCTGTGAATATTTCTTCAGGAGTCTTGTTTTCCAATTCTTGATGAGGCACCGTCTTTTGAACATATATTGCAGTAGATGTGGTTTCATCCCAAAATAAATTTGGCACCTTTTGATCATGGAGCATAGCATGAGCAACTTCTAATATAGACCTATTCTTTGTTTTGGCTAGACCATTTTGTTTAGGAGAATAGGGCACAATCATTTCCTTATTGATTTCGTATTTCTTGCAAAATGCTATGAATTATTTTAACATGTATTCTCTTCCATTTTCATACCTAAAGACTTTGATTCTCTTTCTTGATTGATTTTCGATCAATGCTTTGAATTCCTTGAATGTTTCAAAGGCTTCATCATTGTGCTTAAGATAGTAAATCCATGTATTTCATGAGAAGTCTTCAATAAAGGTTATGTAGTAGATATGACCATCAAAAGAATGTACAGGCATGAGACCACATATATCAGAATTAATGAGATGAGGGATGTCATGAGTTTTGTTCTTACTTGAGGGAAATGGTCCCCTTGTTTTCTTTTCACTTCCACAACCTAGGAAAACTCCATCATGATGAGCCTAAACATCATGAATACCAAGACTAATTTATTTAATTTTGGAAGTGCATCATAGTGATTATGAGCCAGTCTACGGTGCCATAATTCACTCAAGTGATTGATATTATGGACCAATGCAAAGAGAGGTCTTCCAACGGCCCTATAGAGACCTTTAGATCTCGATCCTAGTGTGAAAGCATCTCGCATGGATGAATCAATAGGCCAAGTTAGAACTTTACCTTTGATGAAGGAAAACCTCATCCCTTTATCTTCCAATGCAGACATAGATACTAGATTCTTCATTAATCCTGGTACATACATGACATCATGTAGCAGAACTGATTCCCCAGAATTCAGCTAAAATTTGATGGACCCAAAACCTTTCGACAGATGAGTAGAATTGTCTCCAAGAATGGTATTTAGCTTAGTCTCCCTCTCTACCAAATCAGAGAGGACTTCTTTATAACTAGAGAAATGATGAGTGGCCCCACTATCAACTAGCCAACTATCCCACAAATCCGGTGGAGAAGAACTAGTAAGAGTATAAATGAGAATGTAATCAGATTTATTTACAACATTACTTTCATATCTAGGAGCCCTTGGTTTCTTTTGAAGAGGATGATTTTATTCACGGTAACTTGAGGAGTGCCTTCTTCTCTTATCATCTCTTCTGTTACGATTATTTCTTTGATTGTCTTTTCTTCTTTTATTATTGTATTTGCCTTTAGTGTTGTAGTGTGGCCTCTTTCCTTTTTCAGGAAAATCTCGTGCATAATGACCTTTCTTATCAAAATTGAAGCATTCAATATGAGATTTCGATCATTCATTTCTTCTTTTTGTATTTTGAGAAGAACACCTCCTTGATGAACCTCCTCTTGTCTTATTTCTTTTTCCATGAGTGATGTATGTTGCAAGTTATCCCTCTTCACGCTTTTGAATCCTTCCTCTTGCTATAATTATGGAATCTTCTTGAGTGAGTTTTCCAACAATCTCATCAGATGATAGAAGGCCATTACTACGGATGATAGTGGTAGTGAAGGTTTCCCAAATAGAGGGGAGACCTCTAAGAGTCACAACTACTAGTTCCCTGTCAAGTACATTTTCTCCAACCCTCTACAATTGATCTCTAAGATGAGATATCCTCATAATGTAAGATTGAAAAAATTTCCCTTTGTTCATTTTGACTTCCTTCAATTGATCTTTCAAGGTGATGATCTCATTTAGGTTTTTCAAGAATTCTTCGACGAAAATCACATGGAGAAATTTTTGTCGACGCGTTTCAAACCAACCAGTGTGGTTCATTGTCAGGACAGGTTGAATGAGCAGATTTGGCCTATGCACTTTAAATAGACCGGGCAGAATATCCAATAACTCAGATTTCTCGATAAGGTAACTACTAAAAGGACAACAGCTCGATTTGGCCTGATAACGGCTAGCTTGACCATGATACGGGGTATTATATTAATTTATATTATTTATTTATATAAAAGAAATTTCAGTTATTAATATAGAATAAATTAATATATAATAAGTGAATCATAAAATGAATTAATTACAAAAAAAATTAATTCTAAATATATTAATAAACTTACATTAATTTAAATTTATTAGAAATGTATACTTGTCCTGACGATGAACCACACTCGTTGGTTCGAAACGTGTCGACAAAAATTTCTCCATGTGATTTTCGCCGAAGAATTCTTCAAAAATTTGATATGGATCACAGAAGTCTCAATTCAATAACTCATTTACGTTGTTGACTTCATACACGCTGGTTATATTGTCATACATATCTTTAGACTTTCTTAAATTCCCAACATAAGCAAGTAAACGATCTTGTAAACCATCAACTATAATTTTATTTTCTTTAGACTCACCTTTCTTGTACTTGTTCTTGAGAGAAGCTAAAGAATTTTTAGGAGGCTCGGGCACCCTTCCTTGAATGTATTTCAGCACATCATTGTTGTCAACTATGATCTTCAATCTAAATTTTGATGCAAAAAGTTTGATGCGTCCCCCAACTTTTCATGCTCCTTGAAGGTAGAGGATGACAACTTCACTTGGAATAGACAATATGATTTCTAAAGGAATGGGTTTCAAATATTTTCTTCTCTTGGGCTTGACTTTCATGTTTTCTCTGATACCATGTTAAATTTTCACATTTTTCAATGTTGTATCAATTACTTTAGCCCAATTTATCTTTTCATTAGTAGTGAATCCAATTATTAGCAATATAACCAATCATAAAGGCAACTGAAGAAAGAGAAATGTATGAAATGAAAGAGAAGACAAAAACACAACCATAAGAGACATCAGATTGGTCAAAGACTAGGGAAATACCCCACAAGGGGTAAACCCTTTCAAATCTTCTCTTTAGTAGATCGTCATTAAAATATTTCAGTAGTGAGTACAATGAGCCCAATACATATGATTTGCAGTGGAGAACAACAAATTATATCTATAGATCTATTATAAACACAGAGAAACCCAGATCTACCAAATCATTGAAGATGTCTGAAGCTAAGATGTCCAAAGCCTAGATCTGAACTAGGTCGCTCTCATCAACATTTTCTGCAAGCGACTGAAACTTCAAGGTCACTCTCATGAATATAGTATGCGGGCCACTGTAACTGCAGAATAGATCCCGGGAGGTCTTTGTGCATGCGACCTCGACACTGAACTGAAAAATACCACAATAACTCTCTTGAAGAATTGTGCAAGTAGCCACAGGACTGAAGTCGCACTCTTATTGAACTATTTCCACATCTGCAGTATCAAGGTCACCCCCAGGGCTACCTCGTCCAAGCAACCAGGGACCAGATCCTTCCGATCTGCCTCTGAACTCAGAGTCACTCTCTCTAAACTGTCTCTAAGAGACTAGAGAGCCAAATTCACTCTCTTACCAACTATGTGGCTACGTCTAAGGACTAAAAAATTATGATCTATGCCAGTGACTGAGATCCATAAAAACCTAACCCAGAGCAAACCCTTTTGCCTATACTTTCAGACCCAACGCAAATTTCTGCCGATGAACTTGTGCGAGCCAAAAAAAAGGAAGAAGAATATAAATATTCCTTGATTGAGTGTGTCTAAATGATCTTGTGATCATTTCCTTTTATAGGCTTTCTTGAGGGTTTATTTGGGGTTGAGTTTGACACAAGTGGTTACCCAATTGGGTAGGCCGACCCATTCCATAATGAATGAATGAATACAATAATTCAAAACTTAAATTCTGCTTAACCCAATCAGGTGATCTTTAGGTCAATTTTGGTCCTCTCAAAAAGAGGAATTTAAAGCAATCATCATCTTGGTCGTTTGAGCTGTCCAATTTGGAATTTGGCCCTAATTTCAAAATGAACACTAAATAAGATCCATCACCTAAGAAAATTCCTTTCAAATAATCTCACCCTAAAATTCCTCCCAAGAAGGATCCCCCAAAAAAATCCAATCCGAAAAAGGATCCTCCAAGGAAGGAGAACATCAAGAAGAAGGTAAAAGGGAAAGAGGTTAAACTTGACATCAACATAGGAGTTGTCGTAGGGAGAATGACTATACCTATTCCTTTGAAGGAAAATTTCTAAACTTCCCAAGAAACAACAACAAATCAAGAAGTCCTTGGGAATTCAAGAAGAACTACCTAAAGAATTTGAAAACATCCATACTCCTGACTGAAACCCTAGACATGAACCTTTCTTGCTTACTTTGGCTATTAATGATCTCTTTTTACACAATTGTATGTTAGACTCAGGGGCTTCCACAAATATCATGCCTTTAAGAGCTATGAAACAATTGGGTCACAACATCACTCGATTGTACAAAAATGTGTGTCGTTTTAACTCTGAACTTGTGGAAGTGGAAGGTCTCATCGAGGACCTTCAGGTTTATTTGGTTAGGAATCTCGATATATTCCTCCTCATGGATGTTATTGTTATTGATATTCCTAATGTGTGGGGAATTCTATTATCTAGGAAATGGGTGACTACTATTGGGAGTCATGTTCAAATGGACTTATCATTTTCCACCATCCCAAAATCTGATGGCTCCCCTTTTATCCTTTATATGGAACCTACATACTTACCTCATGTGATCATGCCTAGACCATACTACAAAACATGTGAAATCGAGAAGTCTTCTCTTATTCTCCCGACTCAACAAGTCTTTATCCTCAAGCGACTAATCTCTAAAATGAGCAAAAGTTGGAAGCCTAAAAAAGAATATAAGGCTGGGGATTTAGTATTGGTTGATAGAGATCCAATACTTGTCATGATTCATCGAAAGGGTATGGAGGATTATTAGTACATTTCCAAACTTAATGACAAACTTTGGCCCGAGCTGGTCAAATTAAGTCACATCACCTCTTTCCTTGAGACTTGACATTGTATTATATGCATGATAGAGTAGGATGCATTACATGATTATTTTTTCATTAGAATTTAATGCCATGTGATATTTCTCATGGTATATAAATGCATCTTTGCATATTTTTATTTTTATTTTTTTATTTTATGGCCTAACATTTAGCATGTACAATCATGAGCTGCCATGAAAGCATGTTTCTTGGTGTTCTTCATCTATTATATATGTAGGTAACAGGTCTATGGTAACCAAGAGATTTTTGGGCTTCTTGTGACCTTCAATTATAGTAGCTTCTCCCACGTCTTCGAGAGATCACATCCTAGTTGGAGCCATATGTTACCCAACATTTTTTATGTGATACCCATAGGAGAATTTCTATTCGCCAAGATGGTCCTTAGCTAGTAGCCAAAACCCCTTATAGCGACTAGTTAGCTCATTGTGACATTTCTCCACCACCTGAGCCATCCATGTGGTCCTTCACACATCTACCATGATCATATGTTTGAAGGTGGTCATTCTGAGCCTAAAGGTATGCCTTATCATTTGGTCATTGAGTATTATAGTTTGCCTACCATGGAAAATTCTGGATAGGGATTAAAGAGGGGATTCGACAAAAAGAATGGGATTGGTACGTGCTCTTGTCCCCTAGACCCCTTTTGGATATTAACCTTGGATTCTAGTCCCATGGGATCTCTTTTACTAACCACTTGGCTTTAGGGATGGTATTTCATGAGAAACCCTTATTTTGGTTGCATTGTCCCATTGCCTTATCCACATATATTACCCCCTTTCCACTCATTATTACCCCATTCATTATTTCTCCCATATTGGTCCACATTCCTCCACTAGGTTCACATAGTGTTGGCTTTCCTCTTCCCTTTCACACACCTTGGGTTAAAAATGAAATGGTTCCCCAAAGGTTGATGCAGCTAAAAATAAAGATAAAAGCATAGTTGGGAACATTCAATAGGAAAATGTACCACAAAATCCAAAATATGGTCAGGAAAAACACATTTAGCATGCGGGAAATAGATAATACATGAGCTCTACCCCATCATCATGGCCATCACATTGTTTCCTATAGGTTCTATGCGCCTCTTTCGTCATACAGGAATTTATGATTGTCCAAACCCCTGGTTAGAAATAAACCTCCCTACCTTAAAAAATGGAATTCCCTGCTATATTTCACACATCATGCTCTTACCCCCTAAGCCCTGAGCTATTAATCAGAGAAAAATCATAAAAAGGAAAACATAATTTAAGGAAGGGTCGAAAAATCAAGGTCCTGGCACCTCATGTACCACGATTTCTCCCAACTATACATTATAAAACAAAGTGTGGGCTTCCCTTTTATTATCTACCCTAGCACCCCAACATGTGGGCGAGGATTGCCCCTTCTCACCCCCTACTACGTTCACATATATATCACATACCACCACCTTATAAAGCATGTACTTTGAGAATATATACCCTTTAGAAGTAGAAACCACCTAATAAGATGCTTGGTTAACCCATTTGGAGTTTCGGAGACATTAGCACATCCTGAATCCAATTATGGAAGGCCAGGATGTTATGAAGTCCCAACCTATGGTCCATGGTTGGTAAGATAATTTAATGGATTTATATAATGACTTCTTGTACTGGAAGGCTAGGGAATGCATTGGATCTTATGCAGGATTGCAGATGGTCTCCATCTTGGGTTTGGTCTCCCTATACGGGGTCCTAATCCTCCAAAGGGATACAATGGCACATGCAGGGTGTGTGTTGAGAGCCATGGGCCTCCACAGTAGTATAAAACACTCCATGAATCCTGGAGGATGTTTATAGATTTCTCAAGATTCACCTATTAGACGCGGAAGATGCACCTGTTTCACCTTTGCCCATTCAGCCCCACAGATGTACCATGCACTTCGTAGCTGATACATGACTTGTAATATGATGTGGCATCATATACACCATCATCAGATCCCTTAGAAATAATCTACAGGCATATTTGACTCATTTGGAGACCCATGAGGTTATTCTTTTGCCTCCACACCCACTGGGAGCACTGGAGGTTTATTGTTTGGAGAACAAGGGGCCAATCCCCTTGTCCATCCCTTTTTTAGGGTATTATTCATTATGGCACCTATGGACCTCGTGAGGCCTCTTGGATGACCCTATGACATGTATTATTTATCATCTGACCTCTTAAGAGGCTTATTATTTCATTTATGAGCTAGTTTGGTGGGCTTGTCACCAAAAGTTAGGCAATTATCACATTATTTTAGTTTTAGGGCTTATGTACGCATATGATACTAATTCAAACTCCACATTAGTTTATAAATAGAAGTGAGATGATTTCATTTTCTCATCATCACTTTGGATTGGATCTCTTCTCTCTCTTCATAATTTCACACATTTTCGCGAAGGATGAATTGGTGCTTTATGGATGAATTTTGATGTTTGGATTTGGTTTATCTTATCTTGGAGATTCTCTATTGTCAAATTGTGGATGGATAGATATGTTTTATTACACATAAGTATATTATTTTAATGATATTATTTTTTTACTTTGTCATATACATTGGATTGGGAATTTTGCTATTTTAAATGCTAATTGTTGCGTGCATTTACTGCTTAAATTGTTGAATTTTGTCTCTATATATAATATCTCAATGTATGGGCCATGTAATTTTGAATAAAATTTCCTAGGATAATTATATCAAGTAATTCATCTTGATAACCCATCACCTTTTGCAAGTCAAAGTATAAAGCTGTAAGGTTACTTCCATTTTCCCTAAAAGGCAAGCGAGGTAGTCTTAAGGCCTCCTTGACTAAGAAACAAGGTCCTCATTTATATTTATCATAGACACAATTCACCTAATATTCAGGTACTGATCTAACAAGAGGTGGTCACTCAAAACTTAACTCTTTTTCACCTTTTTCTAGGTATAGCCACATTGGGCTAGCTAGGGCATCATTTTCCTAATAAAGTATCCCTCCAAAAAGTTTAACCTCCTAGCCTCTCCTGAGCTGGTGTTTCCTCAAGGCATCCTCAAATTTTGAAGCCATTCTGATGGTGGAGTTGTGAGATAACCCAAGCCCTAGCTTCAATATCAAACTTTTCCCTGGTATCCCCAAGGCTAGTGCTTCATACGATCAATTTGACACTTTCAAGTAAAAATTCTTTCTTTGATCCTTTCACGCTCCTTGTTTGGGTTAACAACATCATTGATTTCCAGATTCTTGCCTCTTAACCTAGGTCGGATCCACTTGGTCCAGTGTGGTCCCACTCCTTTGGAATGACATTTATTCAAGAACCATATAGGATACCAATTTCAAGAATGATTTTAGGGATTGGAAAACTCTTTCATAAGTCACATTCCCTAAACCTAACCCTCAAATCCCTACATCCTTCTCCTAGAAGATATTGCACGTTGCTTAGAAAGTTAGCAATCTCCATTCTTGAATCCCTTATGGAAGGGCATTGTTTGGGTCACTTTGTATCCATTTGTTGATTTATCCTTCATTTGTGACTCCATATATACTGGGTCTCCTCCCATTAGCGAAAGTCCGTAAATAGTAGGGAGCCTCAACTAAGGTGACAATGGGCGAAGTCTGCATTTATTTCCCTTAGTCTAGCATTTGACCCTTTAGGAACCCCCTTTAGGTCCCCTACTAGTTTGAGAGGTAACAAGCCCAAACAAAGATCCAAATTGGTAAAGAAATGGTTACAATGGAGTTCACCAAGGAAATCATCAACTACGGGAATAGGAAAATTATCCTTGATGGTGACCTTGTTGAGGGCCTTGAAGTCGGGACACGTGCTACTCCACATATTTCTTTAAGACCATGACCACTAGGGACAAATAAGGGTTGGTGTTGGGATGAATAACATCTACTTCTTGGAGCTCCCGAACATTATTTTCAATCTCATTATTTTGTGCAAATTGATACCTATAGGAGAAAATATTTGGATATTGGCTACAAAAAATAAAAGGGATGCTATGATAAAGCTCAACTTGAGAAGGGGCTAGCTCCTTGGATTTTTCAAAAAACTATTGGTGGTGACAAAACACCTTTTGAAAATCTAGATGAATGTTGGTAGGGCTTGATTCAATTGCTTGGATTGCATTGAATTGAGAAACTACCCCATGGTGTCCTTTTTCTAAAATATTCTCCATGCTATGCGAGTTGATTATAGTAGGAGCACCTGCCTAGAGTCCTCGGAGTGTATGAGTGTGACCATTATACTTGAAGCTCATATATATCTCCTTTAAGTCCATCATAATGGGGACTAGTGTTCATAGCCATTATACTATGAGGGATACATAGGACACATCATTCATTACAAGAAACGAGTGAGCTTGTTGGTGAAACTATTAAGTCATAAAGAACTAGTTTTCAAGTTTTGGTACTCCATGAGCTCTCACTACTATTGTTAGAAAGTAAAAGGCCCAACAAGAAGTGAAATTATTTTTTCATGATTATATAGGATAGATTCAAGGGAAGATTCAATATGGGGTTGATTAGCAACACCATCCATTTTCATAACAACTACATAGTCAACATTGTATGCATTGTATTTTGACAGGGGGATTGTTATCACTAGATTTTCCCTCCTTGCCTCACTTTTTGTCATATTGTTTCCTACATAAGTTATTTCATGCATCCATAAAATGCATGTAAATTTCTAGTACTCATTGACATTTCTTCACATAATTGTTGTAAATGTGTACCTAACATGGCATAAAAATTGTTGGGATTCATTCACTGACATACTCCTTAGTTGTACTCCAGGCAGGGTGTCGGAGTACATTACACTCAGGTGTTCACTAGGACCTATCTTAGGTCATAATTCAAAAAAATTTCATACATTAGTAGGGGAATATTCCCACTTTTTATCCACTACAATCCCTCTCCTATCATTTGGTATCATCACTTTAGTATTTTCTATTTTTAGTAAGTTTGTTTTTAACAAGGGGTGGTATGTAGAATGATATATGACAATTATTAGGAACTTGATGGGATATGGAATGGAAATTTCCCATCTATTATGTTTATTACTTTATCTATAAGGTTCCTAATATGAATACTCTATTATCTTTCGAAACTACCTTATCCACTCACCTACCCAATTAATTTGTTGACATTAAGTCTTATTATTGGAGTTTCCATGTATTAATTGCATGTAAAGATTTTTAAATAAATTATAACTATTTTTTAACTCCATTTACCTTTAGCTAACATTTTCGTTAGATATTTTTTTAATTTAGGGTCCGACACTCCATTTTTAACTTACTAGCTATTCTAGGAATGCTAACTAGTTAATTGAATGCATGCACAAGGGAACCCAAGCATAGATTGAATTTATTTCCTCTCTTGAAGAGGTTATCTATTTCATTCATGTTTAAAACAATATGAAATTATATTTTCGTGAGTAATTTGAATCTTCTCTTTTTTCCCTTAGTCAATTTTGTTGGTAATTTTATTCTCTTGTCTCTTGTTTTCTAGTAGCTAGTGTAGTATTTTTTCACACTTTGATTTTTGTTTGTGCTTAAAATAAAAAAATGTCATTCCCAAATTATTACAAGATTTTCTAGATCTAGTTCCTGCTACAATATTCAGAAGAATTCTCTCGTCCCATCCTTGTTGAATGAGAGACAATGTTACTACATAATCCTTCATGTTGGTTATAAGTTGATCATTTTCATGTTATGTCATGGATTGATAGGTTAATTGATTTAGGGGTTCTTCAAACCCATTAAAAACTATTCCCACAAATCATCTATTTCTAATTTGATTTTCATATTAATGGACCAAATATCATTTCTCTTTTAACCAATGAAAATAGGAGGCATAAACAAATCCATATTCATAACTTCCAAGTAATTTCTCTATCAACTATATCTTTCGAGTAAAATACTCACAAAATAATCTTCACCTTTTTTTAAGTCTCTTGTTACGTTACCACGATTAATATACTTATTGGTTCACTATTCTTCTTTTACTATTTTTTTTAAAATATGTTATCCTCAATTTTGAAAAATATTATGATTGAGCTATAATACCAAATTTGCATAAATTAAATTTTTGATGCATATTACCACACACTTTTTAATGTTAACTAAATTTGAATAAATAATTTTATGAGAAATTTTAGCCAAGTGATTCACTCCAAGGTAATTATGAAAATATTTTATCCAAACTTTTACCAAAGATTGGAACTTCCCCATAACACATGAATTTCTCCGATGGGTATGGTGACTCTTTTAAATGGTGGTTCACTAAAGCATTGCAAACACAAAAGGAAAAAATATTTCACTCGTGATATGATCAAATTTTATTTCTAAGGGGTCTCATGCAATGAATGAAACGATTTTGATTTGTCTGGCCAAGCTTCTCCTAGAATATCAAAAATCCATGTTCTATAGCTTGGCTTCTATGCAACAATAGTAATGGCTACGTTTTCATGTTAGTCCCTCTCTTTCAACAATGGATTTGACCACTTAGTTCCTAGAATTAAATTATTTCAATGACATTAGTAGTTCAACAATTTCCTCTTCTCCAAAAACTAGTGGTAATCTCCTTTATCCTACCCCTAGCAAACCAATGGCTTCAATTTGCGACTCCTCTCTTTTATTCTTCACTTGGGATATTTTCACCTAATAATCAGACGATGTCTCTTCTTGAAAAAAATAGATGTCTTAAACCATTGATATATGATTGTTTTTTATCTATCGTTGATCTACAACCTTATTCCAATTTCTTACTACTGAATGAAAAAGTCGCAAATTTTGAAACCCTTAATCTAGAATTCAATGTAATCTGCTATCAATTTGTTGAACATCTCACAAGTTATCTAATCACAGTTCCTTCTCTACACAAAAATATATCTTGAATCCTCTAGATCAAATTCATGATGGCTTATTTTCATCTAGTTTATTCTTATTACTCTCTCACACTCAAATATTATGTTTTTTGTAATCACTAGATCAATTCTTAATATTTCTCTCCTATATTCGAAGAGACTTAAGCTAATTTGACGGATCAAAACAGTGCTCGAAATTAAAAGTGTGCGATAGAGATCGAAACCTGAATGACTAGATGGACCTCAACCACCTGAACCCATCACAACTCGTTTCACTCAAATACGACATCGAATGATCCTGGAACCACATTCTGATTGATTTGGGAAAAAACTATTTTTTTGGAAAAAGGGTTGCATGTACACCTAGTCAGTAGTCCATATGTTGACTGTGCATTTGACTGGGTTAATTTGTATATTTTGGTAGGCCTATCAATGAATTCCACTTGTCATTGTTTGATTTGTTGTGGCATGGTGAAATTTCATTGGTTAATGGTTGTGTTAGGGTGGACCAATTATGAGAAGCAAAGTGGGCCAATCCTTGGATCCCACTTGACCTCCTAATGACCAATTAAAATTTTATTGGAGGCTGAGCAGCCCCCACGAGATTTGAACTGAAGACCTTACAGATATTAAGCAAGGCCATACCATCGTGCCACATATGTTCCTTGTTTAAAGAACGTTGAAATGTTTTATTTAAAGTGTATACAATGCACATTTTGGAGGGGGGGTTGGACTAAGCCCTAGCCCCTAGCCACATGAGCTTGGGCTGTTAGAAAAGGGATAGGGTCTAGCCTAGCCCATGGACATGGCCCATAACCACAACACCCAAACGCTTTGCATAGTCGTATGCCCATATTGCATGACCAAGCAGAAATATGGAGGGGGTAATCCTTAAGGGACTAGCCCCAAGTCATATGACCCTCACAAAACCATGGGTGTGGCAATTTAAAGGGTCTAGGCCAAGGGTGCCAAACCCAAGGTCACCTGTGCTGCCAGAGATGGGGGCCAGATGGAGCTGAGAATCCTCAGCCCCCTATTCGGTCGCATGGCACCACGTGACTAGGAATTTCAGGACTGGGGCCTTAATGGCACCCTTAATGGTCCTACATATTAGCCTGTTGAGCAGGAATTATGCTAGGTTTAGTGCATTGGTTCCCTGTTTGGGGAACTCAAAGCAAGTTGAGGCCAAATTGGAGGATGGTTAGCTACAAAATTTTGGAAAATGAAGAAACATGCATAACGTTCTCCATTTTTGGCCAAATTAGGTAAAAAGAACCAAAATAGGGGATTTTGACAGTGTTGGATCCATTGCAGACATCAATTTTTCTCTTTGAGCTGAGTAAAACATGTAAACACACTTTTGAGAATTTTTAATGAAAGAGGCCCTACATTGGAACCTGGACCATTAGATGTAGCCCAAGAGAGGGGTGAACTCTTTTATCATGCTTGTGTTATGTGTTTCAAATATGTTGGTTTTGTCTTTGTTGTGCTGTAAAATTTGGTTAAATTTTACGTGTGTATGTTTTTAGT
The DNA here is from genome assembly GCA_031772625.1 of Pinus tabuliformis. Lineage (NCBI taxonomy): Eukaryota > Viridiplantae > Streptophyta > Pinopsida > Pinales > Pinaceae > Pinus > Pinus tabuliformis. The sequence goes on from CM062817.1 coordinate 797,477,857, forward strand.
AAACCGATCCTCTACCCAAAACACACATAAATTTCACTTGCAAATCGCTAAAAATCTTCAAGTTTACACATTCAGATCATTTTGGTATAAGAAATAGGTTAATATGAAGATTTGATTTGTTTGCAAGTTTTGTTTTGATGCTTACAAGGTTGAAGCTCAAAAGTGGAAAAGGAGAACTCGTGAAGGCAAGATCTAAAATTGTTTTGAGGAGAACCAACACACCTCAAGTTTCAATAATCATAGCACATGAAGAAGGTCATGAATATATGTTTGAAGACGTGAACACTTTTAGAAAGGCATTCTTTGAAATGTCTGAGATGGTTAAGTTTCTATATGAGGAGAGGAATTCCGTACTGTATGGAGAAATATCAAAACCTCATGGAGGAAAATGAGACAAACCTCCAAATGGGAATGGAGGGAATGGTGACAAACCACCACCTTCACATCCATCATCATCCTCATCTTCAACTTCTTCTGCCATTTCACAAAAAAATCCAAATTCCCTAAAGGGTCATGGTAAAACTCCTTTGCTTGATATTGAAATTAAGTTTGAATTGCCTATGTACAACGGTGAGGTAAATGCAGAGAGATTAGATAATTGGATTCATCATATTGAATTTTATTGTAGGATACAAATAATCAAAGATGATGAAATGAAGATTGAGCTTGATTCTCTTAGATTGGAAGGTGCAATACTAATTTGGTGGGAAGCCAAAACTAAAAAGGACATGAATAAACATGGTAAGATTTTATCCTCTTGGAATGATTTTTTTGTTGCAATAAGAAGGTAGTTTTATCCATTAGCATACATGCAAAAAATTATTATGGATTGGTAGAACTTTAGGAAAGCTAAAGGGGAAAATGTGCAACCCTATACTCAAGAATTTAGGAAAATAGATTTGATTTTGGGTATAGATTTTTCCTCACAAGATACGTTTCTCAAATATACTGGAGGATTTCATAGTTATTAGAGACATAACATTTTCATGTTTAACCATACAAAGTTAGATGAAGTTTGTGTTCAGGCAACTCATTTAGAGGTAAGATGGAAATTTTTTTCTCAAGAAACTAGTGAGAGTTCCTTGAGTTTGGAGAAAAAGGAAAAGGGATGAAGAATGCTACCATCAATATTGATAAAGAAAAGATCGCATGTAAACATTGTTCCAAACAGGGCCACGATGAATATCATTGTTGGAAAATTCATCCAGAAATGAGACCCAAAACGTTTAAGAACAAGGAGAAGGAGAAGACAACTACAACTACACAACATGATTTAGGTTCAGATTCTGGAGATGAAACAAAGATCACAACCATGGGTTTGAAAGGTAAGGACATTGCAAGTACTAGTTCTTCAAATTGTCTCAATGAAACTCAAGATGAAAAAACAAGAATAGAGCTTTTCCATATTAGAGTTATTTCAAAACATACCAAGATAGATACATTGTTTGATAGTGGTTCACAAGAAAATATTATCTCAGAAGACATTATCAAGAAGTTGAATTTAGAAGTAAAGCTTGATGTAATTCCAATTAATATATGTGGTATTTTTTGGGAAGCCCATATATATATGATAGGAGAGATATTTTTCATCATGAGAAAAAATATCATTTATTAAATAATGGGATTGAGTACATTGTTAGAGCACATAGCAAGAAGTTGAATGCATCTCTTGTAAATGCTGGGAAAATCAAGATGATTGTTAATGCTATTCAGAACTTAGCATTGTTAATGATCGAACATGAAGGTGTTGAAGAATCTAAAGACTTTCAAGGATATGAACTGATGAGCACCAGTATTGCAGCAATGATGTTGCAACTCCCAGGGCTACCGACTTTACTTCATCAACCAGGGGTTCGTACAAACTTGGAGGTGACAGTGTTGTATACACAAATAGATGTAATTCGTCTACTCTTTGTCATTGATGAGCTGGGGTGATAGAACACTAGGGTTTCTTAAAATAACCTTATATTGACTAGAAGAAGTATGATTACAAACTTGAAGAAGGGAAATTCACCCTAATTGGAAGAAAATAAATGATGTCTATTGCATTAAGGAAATATTGAAAGAAATGATTGCAAAACAACATGAAATCCTCTATCTACTTGCTAACATACTTTGCTTGCAAAAGAACCATACTTTAACACATGTGAGGTTTTAACTAATCTAAGCATGAAATCTAATGTAGAGAGTACTAACTGCTGTGTGCGAGAATAAATATAAAAGAACTTTTTTCTTTTTATCTTTTGTCTTGAAAAATGTAAATGTTAATCTTGCTTGGTTCTTTGGCAGGGGAGACAGGTGTGGAGGAAAATGAGTACAACGGTTCAGATGGATTGGACAACAAGTAGGGGCCTAATCCTAGCTTTTAGTGATGATTTTTCTCAAATCGGGCTCAAAACTAGCTACTATAGGTTTTCCTATAGGATGTCTATAGGAAGTACTAGTTCACGTACAAGATCCTTTGTTTTACTACATGAACATGCCAAAATCTTGGGGAATGGTATATAAGGTGGGATGGAGCGTCAGAAAGTTGAATGAGGAGGGAATAATGCATGGGAGTGGTAGGCACTTACTTAGAACTCAAGCTACAACTTTAAGATGGCTGGATTTGCTCAACGGAGATGGCATGTTTTCCTCATAAGACAAGAATTCGAATTGAGACCTTAGTGACTTTTGGCAACCATGGGTGGATGTGGCTTAGCTGAGGCTCCCTACAATGTAGAAAATCCTACAATAACACACATAATTGTTTTCATTTATACATGAATTCATGAAAAACAAGAAAGGTTTATTCAAATAGAAGAAAACAGAGTTGTCACCATTTACTTGCTAAGTTCATGCATGGAAGTGCTTGAAGCCAATATGAAAGTGAGATGAAATTAGTGAAAAACCTATGGAATCAGAAAATAGCAATTGCAACTTACCCTATGAAACTGAAAGGTAATGACCTAATTAGCAAGAAAACCCTAGATTACAAAAAAAGAAAGAATTTTGTCTTTTTGGGCTGTGTAAGAAGTGTTCCTCAAACCATGATCCTTGAAAGGGAGAAATTAGGTGAAAACCACTTGCTATCATCCTTTTTGGAATATATTACTACCACTATAATGCTACTATTAGAACTATCGAGAAATGGAAGAAAACGAATTAAATCTACCAATACTTGCAAATTAACAACACCAAAATCAGTTTAACAACTAACTATGAGTATAAACTAAGCATACATATACAAGAAGAGGAACTTTTGCTACTAGAGTTGGGCCCTAACTTAAGAGCTTCAGCCCTCTAATTCAAATCAGTCCTGGGTCAAGGGAATGTTGCTTAATTCCATTAAATAAATAAAAAATACATAAGAGTATTTGGTTACAATGCCTCAACTCGAAAACTGCTTAGCTATCTTGAACAAAAAATCTGAATCCTAATGAGGCTCTAGGCCTCTTGATTTATACAACTGAAGTTGCCAACAACTTCCTTAAATTTAGGGAGGCTTGGCTCCAATATCAAGATCAACTGGTTTGCAACTGTCATTGGCTTAGTTGCCAATGAACTTCATGACTCGGATGCTTGCAACTCCAAGCTGATGAGATTTGATTGAGGAATCTTCGAGAGAGTGAGGATTTAAGGAGGGAGATCCTGTCTCCTAGAATCCATATTTCTTGTCCTCATTCGAGTTCATGCACTTTAATTATCCAAAATTTACTCCAAAACCTACAATGAATGCACATTAGACCACTAGACAAGACATCTCATTTTTACTCTCCTCATTAAGAAAAACATAATTAAAACATGTAAATAATGACGAGAGAACTTGATTTTAGTAAGTTGGAGGTGCATTAAGACCCATATAATTTAACCATTGATGAGCCTCATCATCATCCCCTACTGAAAATGTTGCTAATCCTCTGAGCAACTGAATCTATGTCCATGTCTTTCATTTCTTTGGTGGCCTCCCTGACATTCCAGGATTTTGCTGTAGTCTCCTCCTCTTGTGGATAAAACCAGGTATTCCTCTCTATTTCTTTGCACTACTTTCTTTCTTCTTCTTCATTTCTCCCCTATAACATACCTAAAAGTAATGGTGGGTTGAGTTTCAATCCAATCCAGTTTACTTTGAGTCTCTATAATGTTTTATTATACATTGTGACTCTCTCTAGTGCATCTCTCATTCTATCAAGAGATTGATATTCTTTGATCTTTAGGTTGTATGGTAAGGTGTTCCATCTCCTTTGGCAGGCTTGCTATATTTCATCTCCTAATAATCTTATCATGTCTTCAAAATGAGCAACTTCTTGTTCTTGTACAGCAAGGTATCATGGTGCAAGCTTGGGATCACTTGCAACGAGGTTATGAGTGTTGATGACAGCCATTAGGTTAGACTGTTATCATGGTGCAAGCTTGGGATCACTTGCAACGAGGTTATGAGTGTTGATGACAGCCATTAGGTTAGACTGTTCTGCCTTGATGAAAATGGGTTATACTTCTTTTATTGTCAATACCCTTTTCATTTCTATAGCTCTAGCTTCCTTGCGACTCATCCGAGATTCCAAGGCCACTAGTTGTAAGTCCTTTAGCTTTGGAGTGGGGTCCCAGAAATTTCAATTAGTTAGAGCTAAATTGTGTAGGTAGAACTTAGATATCTTTGCTCTATCCTCTAGGGTTCTTTGATCACAGAGGTCAATGAATTTCATGTAGTCTTGGAAAGGCATAGTTCCTCTTTGTGCTAGGGTTTTTATTTGAAACTGTAGCCATTGTTCGTTGAGGTATAAGGCATATGGCTTTGCTGACACCTTGCATTAAATTTCCTCCATGGATAAACTTGCCATAGTTTCCAATTGGCCTTCCTTTTCTTGTATATGCTTTCTTAGCCATGTGTTCTCAGCCACTAATTGAGATTTAATCATTATTTCCCTGTCTCTTATGCTACTTAATTCTCTACGCATTTATGGAAATTTCTCTTCCATGTGGCCTACATCGTCCACCCCTTTTGATTTAGCAATTTGAATCCACCTATGTGTCCTTCTGTTCTCTTTTTCAAGTTCAAAGAATAGAGGAATGATAAATTTTTGTGGTATCACCCTACCTCCTTCAATGAATCTGTAGTAGGAGCTAAGGTTTGGCTATGGACTAGGCTCCTTCAGCCCTTGGACCTCTTCCTCTATTTTTTCTTGAGTAATTCCTTCCTCTTTTCCTTCCCTTTGCCCTTGAAGCCTTTCCTAATATTTTTTCTGTGTTTTCTGTAGCTGTGGTAGGGTTTCCTGTAGGATCATATCTCCTTCAGCAAGTCTGACTGTGTTTGCTATAGGACACCTTTTCCTTTTGTTGAGGCTGACCTGGTGATAGGTCTCCTAACATAGGTGATTGGTGACTTGGGAGAAGATTGTTTTGATGTTCCTTCTCCTTGATTCTTCCCTAGAGTGACTGCTTTCTCTTGTTGTTTTGGTGAGTCCTCTATGATAATTCGAGTCTTGGTAGGGATCTAAGGTATCCCTTGTTTAATCTAGGTGCTCTTCCTTGTCCTGAAGTAAAGTGGAGTTGTCCTCTGTCTCTTTCCCTTTGATTTGATAGGTGTACTTAGTGCAGTTAGAGAAGATGTTTCCTCCTTCTATGTAGGTGCTGGAGACACCCTTGGTGATTCTTCATCTTCCCTACTCTGTTTTTCAGAATTTTATTCATCCTCCTGTACTTCATCCTCTCCTTCATCTTCTTCTTCATCCTCTTTTTCTTCTTCTTTTCCATTCTTTGTTTCTTCCTCTTTGTCATCCTCTATTTCTTCTTCTTTCCCACCCTCTGCTTCTTCTTCTCCCTCACTAGAAGTAGGGCTTTTGTTATACTCAATGGCTCGAATTCCTCCTTCTTCCTACATGTCTGCAAATGTTTTCCATGCAATAGGGATTCTTAAATTGTTTAGAGCATCTTCCAGGATGAGTTTGATCAACCCGTGATGTGCTAGTTGCTGATGTTTTCCTTCTTGTAACTTGACACTCATGCCTATTATTGGTTGTAACCGAAATAAGGTACACTAAGTCTGTTATGAGGAGGTGTCTCCTCTCCAAATCTTAGCTCATGGAGGAGTCTAAGGTGGTACACATACACTACACTATATCTACCTTCAGAGGAAATATACTTGATGATGTGGTAACTTACCTAATTCCAATGATATGGATTTATTTCCCTTCAAACCCCATTTTTGTCTTCCATTGGTTCTTATACTTCCAAGAAAAAACCCTTATTTGCAAGAGTGCTTTTAGTCTTGTCCTCTTTTCTCCACTGCAACCCTAGGGGTAGTGTAGTTATCCTGCTAATACTCTCAGGGATAATTTCTACTGACAAACCCTTCACTACAACAATGGCACTGGCTCTAGTGAGAGCTATGAGGGGCATTGCAAATTCTCTAGCCACATCATCATTATATCCACTCAGTAGCTCAAAAAATCCCATCCATTGATGCCTTGTAAAGATTTCTACTCTAGGAGGATGCTGGTGTATTTTGGTTGTGTTGGTGGCTCTCTTTTATTGAAAACTCCTGTCATATTTTCTAGCAATTCCTGTCTGAGTGAGTTTTGGGTGGCTATAGTTTAAAAACTTTGATAGATGATGAGGTATCTTTCACTAACCTTCACAGAATTCTTTCTACCTTAATGCGTACTACAAATACTCAAAATAGTTGAAGATTTCTTCTTTTTAAATGAGAGACACAGAAGGTATGACATGTACCTTCCTTTTCTATGCTCTCGTGATGAGAACTCTCGAATTTATTTTCCTCGGTTTCCACTTGAAACTTTGTGTTGTAGTTCTCCCTGTATCCTGTAGCTTTCTTGTAGGTTCTGACTGTTTCCTATAGTTTTTCACTACAGGGATGCTGAGAGTAACATTTTCCTTTGACGACTCCTCAAAGTTGCCTCTTCCTTCATATTTTCAAAATAACCAATACTTTGCATGGGAGTCAGTGATATTTCTATTTATGGATGATTTTGTTGGGTGATGTGTTGTCTGGCCGAGTACAAATACCTCTTTTCAGACCATTGGTCCCACTACAAGTTCATAATATCACCTTTCCTTGTAATCATCTCCCACTTTCATTCTTTGTAACTTAACCACTTTTTTGATTCATTCGCCTTTTTTTGATATGACCTTGCCACGTGTGGAGTTGACTAACCCATTCTCTTTTCGTTATCTGACCGAGGGTGGCCAAGTTAACTAGACACCTTATTTTATAAAGTAAACTTCCTACATTATTCCTACAGTTTAATCACATTCATACCTATTAGGGAGTATTGGTGAGATGACATACATGTTGGTCCTTTGCTTTGCTGATGCATGCTAGAGAGTGGTGCTAATTCGTTGTTCTTTGACCTTGCTGCATATTCTTCAACAATGTTTTTTTCTTCTTATTTTGTTTATTAGTTGTTCCTTTGATGATGTATAGGTGCTAGATTTTGTTTCAGTTAAGATTCAGGGGAGCTTCCTCATCACTATAATCCTTGTGCTGAAGGTGGAGTGGAGTTGCTGTGGTATTTTTTGTGGAATAGGCTGCTACAGGAAGTCCTACAAGATCTGTACAGGATGTCCCGTAGTAGCCATTTTCTTGAAATTTTGCTTTTATTCTCTTCTTTAGAAGTTGCATGGGTATTGAAATGAGTGGAGGATGTGGCTATGGATTGGAAGATGAGGTATGCTGTTGTGGGCATGCCCCTTTTTGATGTTTTTTTTTCATTTTTTCATTTCTATTTTCTAGCTTGATTTTTTTTATGGATACATTGGTGACATGGTCATGAAGGGCGTTGGCTGAGGTGTGGTTAGTTCAATGACTCTTTTCCTATCCCAAAATAGGCTTGTGTCACCATTTTTCCATTGGACTGCCTTTCTTGTACTTTTTCATGGCCTCCTGTAAAACCTACAGGAAACTCCTGTAGTATTACAGGGAATCCTATAGAAAATAGAGAATTGCTTGGAATTGGAATCTGGAGTGGAGTATGGATGGAAGAACATGGGAAGTATGGAGGAGATGAGATGGATGAAGGAAAACATGGTTTGTGGCAAGGTTTGTTGTCCTCTATAGCCTGTGCACATCATTTTCTTACAAACTTGCAAAAATAGAATTGTTATTTTTGTATGTTTTTCTCTTTTTTCATTTTTTTTTCTCTTTTATTTTTTTTTAAAAGACAACGAGGCTGCCTCGAAGGAGGTTTTCATCCTTGTTTCCTAACCTAGGCACCTCAAAAGAGGTTTTCACCCAGAGATATTTTTTTTTAATTTGGGCTGCCTCAAGAGGTTTTCAACACAAAAGTTGGAATCGGTTGCCTCATGGAGGTTTTCACCTAGGTCCCTTTATTTTTCTTTACTTTTTTTTCCAAGAACTTGCCAAGGTGGAAGTTGAGACTTCTCCAATCACCATCACTGCCTTACTGATGCTATGATGAATTCCTGCTTTGATAAGGGCTTCTTGTGAAGGTGTTCTTATCCTAGTCCTCTAGGGTGATCTGGATTTGATTGTACCCTATGAATCCATCCAGGAAAGAGAAGAACTTCTTTTGTTCCAGACCATCTAACACTTGGTAAATGAAAGGTAGAGGAAAATGGTCCTTCTTTGTGGCTTTGTTTAGCTCTCAGTAATCAACACAAATCCTCCACTTTCCATTTTTCTTTGGAACCAACGACAGAGGAGACACCCACTCATTGTTTGAGATAGGGTAAATGAATCCTGCATCCAAAAACCTTTACAGTTCATCTTTGACTATATCCTTGAGGGATGGATTCATTCACCTTTGGGGTTGGTGGACTGGTTTGCAAACTTGCTTGATGTAAATGTGGTGAGTACATGCCGAGGGGTGCACTCCCTTCATTTCTTTGTAATTCCAAGAAAAGGCATCCAAATTCTCTCTTAGCATGTTACATAACTCTTGTTCTTGGTGTACAGAGAGACAAGGGTTTATTTTCAACGCTCTTTTAGGGTCGAATTCTATTGTCTTGACACAAGTAGGATTTGAGTTAGATAAGCATAGATCAATTTGATGCTTGTCCTTGCTTTCCTTCCCTACTTCCTCCAGAGACATGTTGTTGGGATTTTGATTTTGGAGAATGTGTTCAATCAAATCATCTTCATCGGGTTTTCCCCCTCCTATGGTAGTTTCTAGGGTATAGATTTGGGAGGAGTAGAATTCATCTTCTTCCTCCTCCTCTAGCCATAAAGGTAAGTCATGTTCTAGGGATCGCTGAGAAGGAGGGTACAAGAACAATTATTTGGATAGATGCGCATTTTTTATAGTCATATTTCAATCACTTCAACTTATGTAGGCTTCGGCAGTGGCTAACCAAGGCCTCCCAAGAATGAGAGGATAACCATTGAATTTGATCTTAGGCTAGAGAAATAAGAAGTTAGTAGGGAATTCCCAAGAATCAATGGAGACCATAAAATCCTCAATAATCCCCTCAAGATCTACTATGGATTAGTTAGCAAGATGCAAGACTTTCGTGGTCTTCCTTAATGATCCCTGAAGATTCATCTTGAGCATTGTGTCCTTAGTAATCACATTGATGGCATACCTAATATCAATTAAGGTATAGGGAATAATGGTGCCATCGATGTGTACACCTACTACAGGACTCCCATGATCTAAATACTTCGGGCAAATTACCCATCCCAACATTAAGTCAGACAATTGTCCAATGAGATTATTGGTAGGGGTGTCTCTCTTTCGCCTTCCTAGATGTTTGAAACACTTCACTTTGATCATATTGTTGTAAATGGGGACATCTTTGATAGCTTGGAGAAATGAGATTTTGACACACAAATTTTTCAAGTCACCCACAAGTTCAGTCTATTCTGGGGTGTGCTAGACTAGATGGGTTAACCTTTTAGGAAAGGGTGGTGCATTCATTCTATGCACACTTTCCTCTCTTTCCTCCTCACTCTCCCTAGGTGAAGATTGAGGTTTGTTATCCTAGAGCACTCTCCCAGGCCTAAGGTTAGTTTCATGAATTTATAGAGCATAGGAAGGGTATGATGCTTCTCCACTGTAGACCTGTTGTGCTTGTCTGTTGTTCGACTTTGGGTTTGGTTGTGCAGGCATCTGAGGTTTTTTAGGTGGAGCAGGGTGTAGGAGTTGTGGTTGAGATGGAGGTGAAGGAAATAAATATGGAGCCTAGTTGTATGAGGGCCTCCACCCCTGGGGTAGTACATTCCACTGAGGTTGTGGAGGAGTATATGGATGATATGGTTGGTTGGCCGACTGGGAATGGTATTGAGGTGCCAAAGACTAGCGAGAAGATGTAAACCAGGAAGGATGAGATGTGGGGAACCAAGGGGGAGTGGATGTGATTTGATTAGGGTTGTAAGATGAATAGGATGATCCTTCCATTCTCTGTTGGTATGGTTGAGGCCCATGAGGTCTCCTTTGATTTATGTAGTAGAGTTGTTTAGTCAGCCCTTCGGTTCCCTGATAAGCAACTCTTAATCCAGGTAGAGAAGGGCACTTGTCTGTGGAGTGGTTTTCTTCACAAACTGAGCAGATTTCTATAAGGTTCAATGGACATTCATTCCTAGGGAACCTTCTTTTGCATCTAGGGTAGAAGATGGTTAATGTTCTCTCTGCTTCCTCCTGCTTCCATTTGATTTGCATAGTGTCTATTTGTAGAGCAAGGTTTTGCAACATTTCTCTCTTAAAGTCTTCCTAAATGTTCCCAATTTCAATTTTTATGGATTTATTAGAGAGGATGAACTGACCACTGCTTGATTAGCCCTACCCTTCTTTCTAGTTGCCTTATAATGATTCTTAAAAACTGTCTTAATATCATCATAGGGTAACTAGTAGATGTCCCCTCCTAACAACAAGTTTAGGACTTCTAGAAGGTCTTCCATGATCCCCTTGAGAACGACTAACTTAAGTGACTCAGGATCAAGTGTACACCTAGCCCTTTTGTAGCTAAGTTGGAATATTTCCTCATAATCCTCTAAGGATTCATCATGTCCCAAGGTCATTCTAAAAATTTTCTCTTTGGTATCTTTGGACTTGCAGTCGTCCCTATATTTGTTGTTGAAATCTTGTTGCATCTGAGCCCAAGTGGTGATACTATCCCCAGGTAAACCCATGAATTAGCACAGGGTTGCATCCTTGAGAGTGGATGGGAATAATTTCAATGTATGATCATTAGAGGTGTAATCATAAGTTCTGCTTATGACAACAAATTCAAATAAAAAAATATCTGGATCTTCTAAGGTCAGACCATGGAAGTGAGGAAGAGTAGAGGGGCTCATGTTTTTCATATTCGCATCCCCATTAGTTTCTCTGATGGAAACATCACCCTCAACTCTTTCCCTGTCTCCCCTTTCATTTCTATTTTCAGCCATTATGTCAGCTCTTCAAAAATCTTTGGTTGTTCACCTAAGGGGTGCTCTAGCTCACAACCACAGAAGAAGAGGGAAGGATGGATTTTTGAAGTGGTGGGGTATCTGGAATATATTCTCCTAAGACATCCCGATTCTTACGAGGCATGAAAGGAGTGTTTTTTTTTTTAAGTTTTAAACTAGCAAAATTGCAAGAAAACAAAACGGAATTGCAACTATTTACTGACTGGAACTAATTACAGAATGAAAGAGATAAGAAAAGGAAGAAAGAAAGAAGAAATCACATCTACTCAGACACCTCCTTGACAATGATGCTAAAAAGTGATGAGAACCAATATTGCAGCAAGGATGCTACAACTCCTGGGGCTACCAACTTTACTTCATCAACATGGGGTTTGTACAAACTTGGAGGTGAAAGTGTTGTATACAAAAATAGATGTAATTGGTCTACTCTTTGTCACTTTTGAGTTGGGGTGATATACCACTAGTGTTTCTCAAACTAGCCTTCTATTGACTACAAGAAGTGTGATTACCAACTTGGAGAAGGGAAATTTACCCTAATTGGAAGAAAACAAATGTTGTCTATTGCATGAAGGAAAGACTGAAAGAAATGCTTGCAAAACAACATGAAATCCTCTATCTACTTGCTAACATAATTTTCTTGCAAAATAACCCTACTTTAACACATGTGAGGTTTTAAATATTCTAACCATGAAATCTAATCTAGAGAGTACTAACCGTTGTGTGTGAGAATAAATATTAAAGAACTTTTTCCTTTGTATCTTTTTGCTTGAAAAATGTAAATGCTAATCTTTCTTGGTTCTTTGGTAGGGGAGACAGGTGTGGAAGAAAAGGAGTACAATGGTTCAGATGGCATGGAGGGAATGTAGGGGTCTAGTTCTAGATTTTAGTGATGATTTTTCTCAAATCGGGCTCCGAACAGGCTACTACAAGTTTTCTTATAGGATGTCTACAGGAAGTACCAGTTCACCTACAAGATCCCCTATTTTACTATAGGAACATGACGAAAGATTGGGGAATGGTCTAGAAGGTCGGATGGAGCTTGGAAAAGGTGAGTGAGGAGGGAATAAGTCATGGTAGTGGTAGGCACTTACTTAGAACTCAAACCAAAGCTTTAATATGGTTGGATTTTCTCAACGGAGATGGCAAGTTTTCCTCACACGACAAGAATTTGAATTTAGACCTTAGTGACTTTTGGTAATCATGGGTGGATGTGGCTTGGCTGAGGCTGATGAGATGAGCTCTCCCCGCAATTTAGAAACTCCTACTACAACAAACATCATTCTTGGCATTATACATGACTTCATAAAAAACAAGAAAGGTTTATTCAAATAGAAGAAAACAAAGTTGTCACCATTTACATGCTAAGTTCATTCATGGAAGTGCTTGAAACCAATATGAAAGCGAGATGAAATCAGTGCAAAACCTAAGAGATCAGAAAATTCCAATTGCAACTTACCCTATGAACCTGAAAGGTAATGACCTAATTAGCAAGAAAACCCTAGATTACACAAAAAACCAGAATTTTGTCTTTTTGGGCTGTTTGAGAAGTGTTCCTCAAACCATGATCCCTGAAAGGGAGAAATGAGGTGAAAACCACTTTCTGTCATCGTTTTTGGAATATATTCTTATCACTGCAATGCTACTGTTAGAATTATCCACAAATGGAAGCAAACTAATTAAATATACCAATACTTGCAAATTAATAACACCAAAATCAGTTTAACAACTAACTATGAGTATAACCTAATCATACGTATACAACAAGAGGAACCTCTGCTACTAGGGTTGGGCCCTAACCCAAGAGCTTTGGCCCTCCGAGTCAACTCAGTGATGGATCAAGGGAATGCTATTCATTTTCATTAAAGAAATCAGAAATACATAAGAGTTCTTGGTTACAATGCTTCAACTCGAAAAATGCTTAGCTACCTTGAACAAAAGATTTGAATCCTAATGAGGCTCTAAGCCTCTTGATTTATATAATTGAAGTTACCAACAAATTCCTTAAATTTAGGGAGGCTTGGCTCTAATCTCGAGATCAAATCATCTTCAATTGTCATTGGCTTGGTTGCCAATGAAATTCATGACTCGGCTACTTGCAACTCTAAGATGATGAGATTTGATTGAGGAATCTTCGAGTGAGTGAGGAGTGAAGGAGAGAGATCTTGTCTCCTAGAATCCCTCTTGCTTGTCCTCATTTGAGTTCTTGCACTTTAATGAGCCAAAATTTTCTCCAAAACTTGCAATCAATGGGCATTAGACCAATATACATGACATCTCATTTTTACTCTCCTCATTAAGCCAAACATAATTAAAACATGTAAAGAATGATGCGAGATGTTGATTTTAGTAAGTTGGAGGTGCATTAAGGTCCATATAGTTTACCCATTAATGAGCCTCATCATGAATCAAGTTTGAAATCTGATTTCATTGATGTTTCTAATTCATGCGATAAGATGTTTCAGGATTCTAACATGTTGCTTCCTAAAAGACATAAAAAAAATGAAGTAAATTTGCAGCAGCATCCATCATTGTTGAACATTTGTGTGAATAAGATGCCAGTATTAAAGAGCTCAGAGCTTAAAGAGAAAATGCAAAAGAAAATTGAAAAAGAAGACATTGGTTCCAAAACTTCTTCTTATGGGTTTCATAACGAGTTGGCTTTGAAAAGGGATGGTGGATGGTAATCGTGATCACATTTGGTCAAGAGTCAAGCCAAGTACAAGGCTAGACATGGTAAACATTGTCATGACGACAATGTTCAAGGTGAGAAGAATTTGAGATTGTTTATGTTTCCTTTTATTATAGGCTGAGGAGGGAATGTGTTTATTCCTTAAAAGGTAGTTTGATGTTATACATATTCTGGGAAATTGCAGCAAGATGCCATCTATGACAGCAAGACAAGGATTCCAAAATTAGGGAAATTGATGTATTTTCATGAAAATCTCAAAATGAGAAATTCAAGAAAAGTTTAGTGGACTGAGACTGGAAGGGTGAGGGAGAAATACCCTCATCTATTTTTTGACTTACAAAGACATTTTGGAGATCCAAAAGCTTCCAATGGGGAGGAGTGATCTAGTGGATCAAAATAGTGCTCAAAATTCAAAGTGTGCAACAGAGCTCGAGACTTAAACGACTGCATAGATATCAGCGATTTGAACCAAAATCAACTCATTTCACTCAAATCCGACATCGGATGCTCCCAAAATTGCGTTCTAATCGATTTGGGAAACAACTAATTTTTTTGGAAAAAGGGTTGCAAGGACACCCAGTTAGGAGTCTGTATGCTGACTAGGAATTTGATTGGGTTGACTGTGTATTTTGGTAGCCTATGAATGACTGCCACTTGTCATCATTTGATTGGTTGTGGCACGGTGAATATTTATTGGTTAATGGTTGTGTTTGGGTGGACCAATTAGGAGAAGCCATGTGGGATAATCCCTGACTACCATGTGGCTTCCTAATGGCCAATTAAATTTCTATTAGAGGTCGGGAAGCCCCTGTGACATTCGAACTCAAAAACTCACACATATTAACCAATCCCAGCACCATCACGCCACATATATTCCTTGTTTAAATAATGTTGGCAGGTGTTTATTTAAAGTGTATACAATGAGCATTTTGGATGGGGGGTTGGGCTAACACCTAGCACTTGGTGACCCCCGCACCACAAGACCATGGGTGGGGGGCCAAGGACTAGGGCCTAGCCTAGACCATAGACATGGCCCACAACCAAAACAACCAAACACTATGTATAGTCATATGCCCATAGCGCATGATTGAGTGGAGAAATGGAGGGGGGAAGCCCCGAGCTGTATGACCCTTACAGATCCATGGGTACGACAATGGAGAGGGGCTAGCCCAAGGGGACCATCCCCAAGATCGCTTATGCTGCATACAACCAAGGGCATCGCCAGAGATGGGGGCTAGATAAAGCACAAAATTTTCGCCCGCCTATGCAGTCGCATGACATCACGTGACCAAGAATTTCAACTCTGGGGGCTTAATGGCACCCTTAACGGTCCTAAAAATTCACTCGCCTAGCGGGAATTGTGCTAGGTTTATTGCGTGGGTTTCATGTTTGGAGCCCTCAAACTAGTTTGAGGCCAAATTGGAGGATGGTTAGCTGTAAAATATTGGAAAATGAAGAAGCACACATAAATTTATGAGTTTTTGGCCAGATGAGGTGCATAAAGAACGAAAACAGGGTTTTTGACAATGTTGGATCCGGTGGAGATATTAGTTCTTCTATTTGAGCCAAGTAAAGCATGTAAACACACTTTTGAGAATTTTAATGAAAGAGGCCCTACATTGGAAGCTGGACAGGGAGATGTAGCCCAAGAGAGGGGTGAACTTTTTTATCATGCTTGTGTTATGTCTTTCAGATATGCTGGCTTTGTCTCTGTTTTGCTGTAAAATTTGGCTAAAATTTACTTTCTGTATGTGTTTAGTAAACTAATCCTCTACCCAAAACACATACAAATTTCACTTGCATATTGTTAAAAATATTCAAGTTTACATATTTATATTATAAGCCTACTCTAATAATATGATAAAATCAAAGAGAGCAAGGCAACACAAATATAATTAAAGAATAGGATGACCAATATAGGAGAATATCTCTTCATTGGTTCATAAGAAACATACACACACACACATAGATATGTGTGTGTGTCTATGTGTGTAGACATATCTATTCTTCTAAAAAACATAATAATAATTGTTGAATTTAAGATTCTGTGATCCATATCAAGATTTTTGAGAAGAGTTTTCGGCGGAAATCACATCATAATTCATTTGTCGATGCATTTTGAACCAACAAGTGTGGTTCATCGTTAGGACAATTTGGAAAACCAGATCATGGCTGCAGGATAAATAGAGAGACCAGGTTATCTACCGACTACATTGGACCATGAATGGCTACATTTGACCAAGAAACGACTACATTATACTGGGTAACCGGATAGGACCAAGAGATATGCAGAGGGACATATAATTAGTTAATTTTATTTCTCTTGCGATTAAATATTAAACTAAATTGAGAGTAAACTAAGAATTAACTAATAGACTTTTATTATTATTATTTAAATCTACAAAGACTAGAAAAAGACTTATATTGAAATTATTATATGAAATAATAAGAAGAAATAATAAATGAGTAATAACTAAATAACCTAATTAGTTAGTTAGTTCTTTGACATAATTCTTAGTTTAATAAAAAATTTAACTATATTAGAAATGTAGCAATTTCTATTAGAATATAAATAAAAGTCAATGGAAAAATATAACTATTTTTAGTTAGTTAATTTGATTTATAATTTTACTTATTTATATTTATTTTACTCAAGGTATAACAGGATTAATTGGTTTATCTCATTATGATTCTTTTGTCTATGTTTTAGGTAAAACATATTTTTATTCATTTATATATTATGCTAAATAATTAAGGCATAAGAAATTAAGAAATAAATTACTAAATAAAAAACCGAAGAGAAGAAAGGGAAAAATGGAAAAACAATCCAGAGAACAAGGGGGAAAGGACAAAACAAGGAGCGGGGGTGGGGGGCGAGGGAGTGGCTAGGAAGAAAGGGCAAGGATATAAAAATTGCTAATTTTCCATCAGTCATCCCTATTGAGATTTCTCGGCCTTTTTCAATTTCTATGGCTTCCCTAAATTTCTAGTGATGAAAAGGCGCAATCTTGGCAATAACATGGGCCTCCTCAATACATATGTGATGCTTAGTATTTTCCGCGTGTTTTGCCAGGGCGGAAGACCGGGTCCTCCCATGTTTTATGTCAGCTGAGTTCTCATGAATCCCCTAATTAATTAGTCTTTTCCGCTTGTTCTGCCAGGGTAGAAGACCGAGTCCTCCCATGTTTTATGTCAGTTGAGTTCTCATGAATCACTTGATTAATAGAGTGACTAGTCTCACCAACATAGGGGGCCCCACAAGAACATGGAAGAACGTAGACACCTTTCATGTCCTTGGGGTCAACAGGGTCTTTTACCAATCTAAGGGAGATACAAATAGTGTTAAGGGGTCTAAAGGTTGAGGAACATTATGCTTCCTAAGAATTCTTGCAATCTTATCAATGGTCCCCTAGATGAAAGGGAGATAAACCCCTCACACTCAATCTTTAGGGTCTTTCTTGACCAAGGAATTCTTGCTGCCTTTAGGGAAAGATTTCTGACCTTTGTGCCTACTATAACCATTATTAACAAAAACGTTAAGGAGATGGGCCTTTTGTTTATCGAGGTTCTTTCGGATAGAGATTCTTACCACACGAGAAGCTAGCATGTTGAGAACACCAAAATTTTGAGTCGGGAAATGATGGGAGTTGGCATGAAGATACTACTCAGTATGAGTTTTCTTCTGAAGCACTTGGTGGGAGAAAGAACCATCATCATTCTTTGAAATCAGAACATCAAGGAAATGTAGGTACTCATCAACTTCCTGCTCCATAATGAACTTTATGGAGGAGGATTTATTATTGAGATGCTAGAAGAAAAGATCCAACTCTTCCTAGCAATGAGATCAGATGACGCCAGTGTCATCCACAAATCTCTTCCAGAGCTTGGGAAGGACATCAGTTGAGTCTAAATCCTTGGATTCAAAGTCTTCCATAAAAATATTTACAACAACTGGGGGCAGGGGGAGCCCATGGAAACATCACAGTTCTCCTCATAGAATTCACTTTTGAAGCTGAAAAAAGTGGAAGTGAGATAGATCTCAACTAACCGAGCGGTATTAGGGTCCGTGAGGTGGTTGGTGATCTCAATGGCCTCCTTTATAGGAATGCAAGTGTAAAGGGAGACCACATCAAAACTCATAATAATTTCCCAGGGTCAAACTTTATGCCCTTAAGCTCTTCGACAAATGACACAGATTATTTGACGAAAGACTCTGTGAGGCCAACCAGGGGTCTAAGCTTCATGGAAAGGTATTTTTCGAGGAGGTAGGTAGGACCACCAATGACATTGACAGTGGGCCTAAGGGGAACCCCCTCCTTGTGAATATTTGGAAGCCCATAGATCCTCGGAGTGATGGGGCTACTCTCAATAAGTTTATGGCAAAAGGAACCCACAGAGTTACTAGACTTGATAGCTAGAGCTATTGTTCTGGAAATATTTTCTCGGGGATTCTTGATAAGATTTTTATAGCTGCCACTATTACAAAGATGATCCAAAATATTCTAGCGATAATCCTCCATATCAGGGATGCAACATCCCCTCTTTTGTCGGCTTTTAGAACCACAATATCCTTATTTTGGTTTAAGGATTTGAGGGCATCAAATTCATCCTTGCTAATGTTGCTACTAGGAGGCTTTGCCTTCATGAGGACAACAACACAATCTTGCCTTATAGTGTCCTTAATATTGTCGGGTAAGCCCCTAATCCCAAATTCTATGTCACAAATAATGTCTTCTACCGGGATCTTTTTAGGGGTGAGGGAAAAATTTAAACCTTTTCCAAGAAGACTAAAGACGGAAGGAGGAAATGAGAATTTAGAAACATTGACAACCTTATTATTACGAGATTGATGATTATTATTATTATTATCATCGTTGTTGTTGTTGTTATTATTATTATTATTATTCCTTAAATCACAATCAAAATTATTTATAGTTATCATATCATAATAATAATAATAATAATAATAATTATTATTATTATTATTATTATTATTAATGACAATTTCATCTTCATCATCATTATTATTATTATTACTAATAATATTATTATTTTTATTATAAATAACGATTTCATTGTAATTATATTCACCTACGTTAAACTTGTCGACACATATATTATTATTATGCTTATTATTAGAATCTACCAAGAGACAATTAGAACGCACATCAGGTTTAGGCGATCGAAAATCATGTGGAAAATTAACCGAGGAGATAACATCAGAGTTCATAAACTAGGATGGAAGACCAGACTCAATGAGAGGGTTGTGGACATGCAGACCAAAAGGAAAGAGCTCATGATGATGAGACTACAACAGTGCTTTGGCAGAGCCTGACTGGAACGACGAGATAGAACAGGCTGATTTTTCTGGACAAGAATAACTAAGCTTGTTAATCAAGTTAACAGAGGAATGACCGTCCGAAGGGTGGAGATTAGTGAAAAAGGGTTGCACAAAGATTTCAGATGAGCTTGATGGTGGATGAGAGATAGAGTAGGTGGCAGATGGATCGTATGGAGCGATGGAAAGTTGATCAGGCTCTTGGCTAGATACCGAAGCTACAGGGACTGGATGGAAAGCATCAAGGGAGTTGACTTCTCCATCAAAGTCTACCGACAAAGCAGGATGCACAGGTGGGTAGTCTGCACCAGAATGATTATAAACCCCGGACTGAGGAGCAGAACGATGATTAGCTGAAAGCTAGCTATGGGACAGCTTACCCACAGAGACGAAAGGGTTTCTGAGTGCAGATGAAATTTGGGCCAACTTATGAAACTTTGAAGCCTGATTCTACCTCCAAAAATCTTCCATACTCAGGGATTTAAGAGCTAAACATGCATCAACTCTTGTCCAAAGGGAGGCGGAAATTATGCTTGAAAGTTCCAGATGCAAAGCCAAAAGATCCTGAGAGAGCATATCCAGAGCTCTTCTAACTCTGCCAATATCAAATATCAGCAATGCTAATCTGGCCTTCAGAAAGACTCGACGGTTCCAAGGAGTGTGGAGGCAATGATTTATATGTGAAAAAACTAGGATGATGGAGGAATCTCTGCATCTCTTAAGAAACACCAGATCTGATTTCAACTTCGAAACCTGCAAGCGTGCCCATTCAAAATGATTAACCTTAGTCGCAATGGATCTTTTGTGCAGGGATTCAATTGTTGAATTTAAGCTTATGTGATCCATATCAAGATTTTTGAGAAGAGTTTTCGGCGGAAATCACATCATAATTCATTTTTCGATGCATTTCGAACCAACATGTGTGGTTCATCATCAGGACAAGTTGAAGAACCAGATCATGGTTATAGGATAAATAGAGAGAGCAAGTTATGTAACGGCTGCACTTGACCAGGAAAGACTACATTTGACCAGGAAATGGCTACATTATACTGGGTAACCACACAGGACCAAGAGATATGGATAGGGACATATAATTAGTTAATTAAATAATTAATTAATTAGTTTTATTTCTTTTGCGATTAAATATTCAACTAAATTGAGAGTAAACTAAGAATTAACTAATAGAATTTATTAACTATTATTATTTAAATCTTCAAAGACTAGAAAAAGACTTATATTAATATTATTATATGAAATAATAAGAAGAAATAATAAATGAGTAATAACTAAATAACCTAATTAGTTAGTTAGTTCTTTGACTTAATTCTTAGTTTAATAAAAAAATTAACTATAGTAGAAAAGTAGCAGTTTCTATTAGAATATAGATAAAAGTCAATGGAAAAATATAATTATTTTCAGTTAGTTAATTTGATTTATAATTTGATTTATTTATATTTATTTTACTCAAGGTATAACGGGATTAATTAGTTTATCTCATTATAATTCTTTTATCTATGTTTTAGGTAAAACGTATTTTTATTTACTTATATATTATGGTAAATAATTAAGGTGTAAAAAATTAAGAAATAAATTACTGAATAAAAAACCGAAGAGAAGGGAGGGAAAAATGGAAAGAAAATCCAGAAGACAAGGGGGAAAGAATAACAAAAGGGGCGGGGGTGGGGAGGAGGGGGTGGCTAGGAAGAAAGGTTGGGGATCCAACAACTGTTAATTTTCCAACCGTCATCCCTATAGAGATTACTTGGGCTTTTTTCTATTTCTATGGCTGCCCTAAATTTCCAGTGATGAAAATACGCAATCTTGGCAATAACACAGGCCTCCTCAATACATATGTGATGCTTATTATTTTTTGGATGTTCTGCCAGGGTGGAAGATTGATTCCTCACATGTTTTATGTCAGCTGAGTGATCATGAATCCTCTGATTAATGGAGCGACCAATCTCACCAACATAAGGGGTCCCACATGGACATGAAATAACATAGAAACCTTTCATGTCCTTGGGGTCAACAGGGTCTTTTACCGATCTAAGGGAGTTACAGATGGTGTTAAGGGGTCTAAACATTGAGGGATGCTTCCTAAGAATTCTCGCAATCTTTTCAGAGGTCCCTTGGATGAAAGGGAGATGAACTCGTAAGACTCGATCTTTAGGGTATTTCTTGAACAAGGAATTCCTTCTAGCTTTATGGAAAGCGTTCTGACCTTTGTGCCTATTATAACCATTATTAACAAAAATGTTAACGAGATGGGACGTCTTTTTATTGAGGCTCTTTTTATCAGATATTCTTAGCGCACGAGTAGCTAGCATGCTAAGAACACCCAACTTTTGAGCAGGGAAATGGTGGGAGCTGGCATGAAGATACTGATCAGTATGAGTTTTATTCTGAAACACTTGGTGGGAGAAAGAACCGTCATCATTATTTGAAATGAGAACATCAAGGAAAGGCATGCACCCATCAAATTCCTACTCCATAGTGAACTTTATGGAGGAGGATTTATTTTTGAGATGCTAGAAGAAAAGATCCAACTCTTCCTAGCCATGAGACTAGATGACACCAGTGTCATTGACAAATATCTTCCAAATCTTAGGCAGGAGACCAGTTGAGGCCAAAGCCTTAAATTCAAAGTCTTCCATAAAAATATTTTCAACAACTGAGGACAAGGGGGAGCCCATGGAAACACCATAGGTCTGTTCATAGAATTCACCTTCGAAGTTAAAGAAAGTGGAAGTGAGACAATTCTCAACTAACCGAGCAGTGTCAGGGTCCGTGAGGCGATTCATGACTTCACTGGCCTCCTTTATAGGAATGCAAGTGTAAAGGGAAACCACATCGAAACTCATAAGAATTTCCCCAAGGTCAAACTTTATGTCCTTAAGCTCTTCGAAAAATGATGCAGCCTTTGACGAAAGACTCTGTGAGGCCAACCAGGGGTCTAGGCTTCATGGCAAGGTATTTTTCTAGGAGGTGGGTAGGACCACCAATGGTATTGACAATGGGCCTAAGGGGAGCCCCATCCTTGTGAATCTTTTGAAACCCATAGATCCTTAGAGTGATGGGGCTACTCTCAATAAGTTTAGGGAAAAAGGAACCCACAAAGTTACTAAACTTTATAGTAAGAGATGATGTTCTAGAAATCTTTTTCAGGGGATTCTTGATAATATTTGTATAGCTGACACTATTACAAAGATGATCCAACAGATTTTAGCAATAATCCTCCCTATCAAGGATGACAACAACCCCTCCTTTTTCAGCTTTTAGAACCATGATATCTTTAGTTTTCTTTAAGGATTTGAGGGCATCAAATTCATCCTTACTAATGTTGTTACTGGGGGCTTTGCCTTGTTGAGGACAACAATGTTAGGATATTCCGACACATAGGGTATAGTTAAGTTCAACTTGGTCTAGTGTAGAGTTAGGTATAGAGTTAGGTAAAGTGTGTTTCTTTACCGTTGTACATTTTGTAACTTACAATCAGACGGTAACGATATGTAGTGATCCGACGGTTCACTCTCTCCTCGGTATTACTGACACTTGATCCGTGGCTTGACACCCGATTGGTCCATGAGTTCTATTTAAAGCGCATGGAGGGTCATTGTTCAGGTAATCCGTGCATGAGAGAAGCTTATGTAAGTTTTCATTCTTTGATTAATAAATTGCCTGTAGTAGCCACGTTGGCACAGGCCGTGGACTGTTTCCCTCTTTGAGGGTTTTAACCACGTCAAAAATACTGGTGTATTGATCTGTGATCTGGTTGTGAGCGGTGTCCTTTTGGTGTTCTTTCTGAGGAACTTACCCTGTAAATTCCTACATGGTATCAGAGCTATTTGAGGGCCGCGTCCGTTGGTGATCCAAATCTGAAGCCGGTAGAACTGCATCCGACTGCTGTTTCCTAGATCTGCTGTTTCTGACTGCTTTCAGGCCGAGAGGACTGCTCTGTTGTGTTCGGAGCATCTGTTCAAGTGAGGAACCCCTTTCGTTTCATGCGAAAAGGTTTCCGGTAGCCCTAGCTGCGTCTTTTTTAAGATCTGGAGGTATACAGTGTTTATTTGCAGTTTACTGTTATTTTCTCTCTGCTTATTTCGGTTTCGGTTTATTTAGCTTTTTTTTTAACCGGATCTATACCTTTCATTTCTGCGTATGCTCTTTGCCCTATGACTCTGTGCGATCTGGGCAAATTAGAAACAGAAAGGAAGGATTTTTCTCATGCGTATGCTCTTTTCCCTGCACCTTAGTGTGATCTCGGAAAATCAGAAACATTGAGAAAAATATTTAGTTTTTCGGCTAAAGCTAACTTTGAGCCGCAAGGTTCTTTTTTTAAAATATCTAGTTTTTTGGCTAAAGCTAACTTCGAGCCATAAGGTTCGTTTTCTTTGCATGTCCGTGTTGGGTTTTGTGTTTTGTGTTTTGTAGGGAAAAAGAGCTTTCTCAAGGCAAGCACGCAAACCAAGGCCCCCCCCCCTCTCTCTCTCTCTCTCTCAAATTTTTTGTATAGATCAATTGGTTCAAAGCTATTTTAAGAGAGTAGAGGTCTTGGGTTCAAGTCTCCATTTTGTGGGGGCGGATTTTTTCATTTCCGCACATTCGCGCACTTTGCCGGCAACTTCAACAATTTTCTTTTTTTCAAAAAGCCATAACTTCTTCATCCGGAAGCCTTTTTGAGAGCCGTTTTCTTTTAAACCGCCTAATTTTTTGAGATCTATCCATTGGAACACTTACTTTCAGCATCTTCAGCTTCAGTTTAAAAAAAAAAATGGAAAGTCCATGCCAAGTCATTCTTGACAGCACTAACTACTTCCAAGGGATATCCTACATGGAAGATTTACTTAGAAGTAAAGGTCTCTACAGAATAGCCACAGACCAAGAGAAGAAACCAAAAGATGAAGACAAGGCTGCAAAATGGCAAAATAGACAAGATCAAGCACGTGGTTTGATAGGGATGTCTATTTCTCCTGATCTTAGATTCCATATTGCAGAACTTGAGACTCCTCATGAAGCATTGGAACAAATCACTAAAGTTTTTGGGATTAAAAATGAAATGAGATCCTATCAACTTGAAAATGAGTTGCTTACATTGGATCCTAATAATTTTTCTTACATTGAAGATTTCTTGTCCAAATTCAAGACCCTTAGATATCTCTTGGAAGGTGTTAAGGTTAAGAAAGAAGATAGTAACCTTATTTATTCCATCCTTACTAAGTTGGGACCAGCCTACTCTGTATTTGTTTCCACCTTCCATTCTACAAGGGAAGCTTTCATTTGTCAGGGAAAAGACTACAAGGCCCCTTCCTTTGACTCTTTTTGTGATTCTTTAATAAGAGAACAAGAAAAACTCTTACACCTTGGTCTTCTTAATCTTGGAAACTCTTCCAAGAAAGCGTTAGCCGCCCAGCAACAACCAAATTCAAAGAATACTAAGAAGTCATATCCTAAAAAGAATGGTCCTAAACCAAACAAGGGTCCTAAGCAAACTCACCCTCAAAATGAAAGATCATTTCAACAAAATGATAAGACCAATAAAAACAAATGGAAGAAGACTGATAGACATTGTAACTTTTGTAATCGAGATGGCCACTTAGAATCTAAATGCTTTAAGAAGATGGAAGCCTTGGAAGCTGCAATGAAGAAACATAACATCCATGTGGAGCATTCTTCAACTTCAACTTCAACTTCATCTTCAGGAATGGCACTTTCTGCATGTCGTTGTCAATCATCTCAGTCTGGTTATGCATTAAATGTATCTTCTTCTTCTCATTCTCATGAGTGGCTCATTGATTCTGGAGCCTCTTATCACATGGCCAAAAACAAAGCCATGTTTTCTTCTTTAAATGATTGTAACACCAAAAATATATATGTTGGTGATGATAGATCTCTTAATGTTGTAGGGACTAGAACTGTTCATCTAGACAATGGTCAGTTTAATGATGTATTATGTGTTCCAACCTTATCCTGCAACCTTCTATCTGTATATCAGATAACTCATTCAGGTGAAGGTAAAATTGTTGAATTTTCACCTCATGATGTTGTAATCAAGGATCTAAGAGATCCTAAACAGATTCTAGCTACTGGTATTGCTGATGATTCCACAAGGTTGTATAAGTTTCACAACTTTGGGTCATCAAATCTTCCCTTAGTATTTGTTGCTCATAATGATGAAGTGAGCAAACTTTGGCATGAGCGATTTGGTCACTTAAACTATCGCTCCCTTCAGCATCTATGTAAAGAAAATATGGTGACAGGTCTTCCTATGGTATCTTGCAGAGATGGTGTTTGTTCCGGATGTGTACTCAGAAAACATCATTGGGACAGTTTTGAAAAACGTGCCTCTTGGCACGCCTTAGCCCCTTTACAGCTTGTGCATAGTGATTTATGTGGTCCACTTCCTGTTGCTTCATTCTCTGGCTGCAAGTATTTCTTAACATTCATTGATGATTTCTCCAGATGCACTTGGGTATACTTCTTAAAACTCAAGAGCGAAGTATTTAACACATTTTTGGCCTTCAAAGCCTTTGTTGAAAAACAATCTGGACATCAAATTCTTAAGCTAAGAACTGATAATGGTGGAGAATATGTTAAAAACACATTCATCAACTTTTGCACCGAAAATGGAATTCAAATGCAACATACTGTTCCATACACTCCACAACAAAATGGTGTAGCTGAAAGGAAAAATCGCACCTTAAAGGAAATGGCTAATTGTATGCTGCAATCTAAAGGACTCAGTCTTAGTTTTTGGGCCGAAGCAATTAATTGTGCAAATTATATAATAAATCGCACTCCTACCAAGGTTCTAAAGAATCTCACTCCAGAAGAAGCTTGGAGTTCCATTAAACCAGATGTAAGTCATTTTGGTGTTTTTGGAAGTGAAGCATGGGCCCATATTCCAGATGAAAAGCATAAAGCTTTAGAACCTAAGAGTGAGAAATGTACTTTTGTTGGATATTTTGAAGATGTAAAAGGTTATAGACTTATTCCATTTAAGTCCAAAAATGTTATCATTAGAAGAGATGTAAAATTTGATGAAAATAAATCGGCCTGCGAGCCTAGTCCGGCGGATGTGCCACCTCTTCCTATCTCTTCTACTTTTGAAAACATTTCTTCTTCAGATGATGAAAGTGAGGATGAAAATCCTCCCCCACCTTCTCAGGATCCTCAACTTCCAAGATGGGTCCGTGCTACTCGGGATGCAGCAGGTGATCTTGCCGGTGATCCTACAGATCAGCGACGTACACGTTCTCAGTTTGAAAGAGCCTCTTCTTTACTTGCTCAAGCTCCAGTAAATCATGATCCTGACACTTTTGCAGAAGCTTCAGGCCATCCACATTGGGAAGCAGCTATGAATGAAGAATATCATTCATTGTTGACAAATGATACATGGGATCTTGTTCCTCTACCAAAGGGACGCAAACTTGTTAGATGTAAATGGGTTTACAGAACCAAGTATGGACCAGATGGGAAAGTTGATAAACATAAAGCTCATCTTGTTTCTAAGGGCTTTTCACAGGTTGAAGGCATTGACTACACTGAAACCTTCTCCCCTGTTGCCAAAATGAACTCTATCCGCCTTGTTCTTTCCCTTGCTGCCTCTTTAAAATGGGAAGTCCATCAGATGGATGTTAAATCTGCCTTCTTTCATGGGGACTTGCATGAAGAAATCTATATGGAACAACCCATTGGCTTCATCCAAACAGACTCCAGCCTTGTATGTCGACTTAAGAAATCTCTTTATGGTCTCAAGCAAGCTCCTCGGGCTTGGTATGCCAAAATGGATAGCTTTCTTTTAGAATCTGGCTTTTCTAGGTGTTATTCTAACAATACTGTCTACACCAAGAAAGTGGGCAACTCTCTTATCATCCTTGTTCTTTATGTTGATGATCTTATTCTTACTGGTAGTGATCCCAACCTTATAAACCATGTGAAGTCCAGCCTTAAAAAGAAATTTGAAATGACAGACTTAGGACACTTACACTATTTTCTCGGTCTTCAAGTCTTGCAATCCAAGGAGGGTATTTCCCTTTCCCAGTCCAAGTATGCTTGTGATATTCTTCTTCATTTTCACATGGAAGACTGTAAGCCAGCCCCTTCTCCCTTTCAGTCTGGAGTCAAACTTTCAGTCTCTTGTACTTCTCCTAAAGTTGATGCTACCTTATACCGTCAACTTGTAGGAAAACTCTTGTATTTAACCCATACTCGTCCTGACCTTTCCTTTGTTGTTGGCCTTGTTGCTCGTTTTATGCAAAACCCCCGTGAAAGTCATTGGAAAGCAGCTAAAAGAATACTTCGTTATGTTCGAGGTACAGTACAGTTTGGGATTCATTACAGTGCCAAAGCAGCTCCTCTATTAGTTGGTTTCACTGATTCTGATTGGGCTGGTGACCCTGATGATCGGAAGTCTACTGCCGGTTATGTCTTCACTCTTGGTTCAGGACCTATTACATGGGCTTGTAAGAAACAGGCTGCCATTTCTCTTTCGTCAGCAGAAGCAGAGTATTGTGGTGCCGTGGAAGCCAGTAAGGAAGCCTTATGGCTTCGTCAGATCCTATCAGAGTTTGGCTTTGAGCAGCAGCATCCAACCACACTTTGGTGTGATAATCAAAGTGCCATTCAGCTTTGCAAAGATCCAGTCCAGCATCAGTGCATCAAACAAATTGAACTACACATGCACTTCATCAGAAAGCTCATTCATGACCATGTTCTTGAAGTGCAATATTGTTCAACAGATGATCAGGTTGCAGACATCTTCACAAAGGCTCTCATAGAGGCGAAGTTCACTAAACTTCGATATATGCTTGGAGTTCAGGAAGTTGTCACTAAGGGGGGATAGGCTCTAGTGCCTCCTTCCTTCTCCTATTGTGTCATATTTGTAAATCTTTCAATCCTATCCCAAGTTGTTCTTAAGGGGGGATGTTAGGATATTCCGACACATAGGGTATAGTTAAGTTCAACTTGGTCTAGTGTAGAGTTAGGTATAGAGTTAGGTAAAGTGTGTTTCTTTACCGTTGTACATTTTGTAACTTAAAATCCGACGGTCACGATATGTAGTGATCCGACGGTTCACTCTCTCCTCGGTATTACCAACACTTGATCCGTGGCTTGACACCCAATTGGTCCATGAGTTCTATTTAAAGCGCATGGAGGGTCATTGTTCGGGTAATCCGTGCATGAGAGAAGCTTATGTAAATTTTCATTCTTTGATTAATAAATTGCCTGTAGTAGCCACGTTGGCACAGGTCGTGGACTGTTTCCCTCTTTGAGGGTTTTAACCACGTCAAAAATACTGGTGTATTGATCTGTGATCTGGTTGTGAGCGGTGTCCTTTTGGTGTTCTTTCTGAGGAACTTACCCTGTAAATTCCTACAAACAATGCAATATTCACTTATAGTGTCCTTAATATTATTGGGTAAGCCCCTAATCCCAAACTCTACGTCACACATAATGTCTTCTACCGGGATCTTTTTAGGGGCAAGGGAAAAAATTAAACCTTTTTGAGGAAGACTAAAGACGGAAGGAGGAAATGAGAATTTTGAAAGATTGACAACCTTATTATTACAAGACAGATGAGGATGATGATGACGATTATTATTATTATTATAATCATCATTGTTGTCATTGTTGTTGTTGTTATTATTATTATTAATAACATTATTATTATAAATATTAATATATTTCCCACTATTAATACTATTATTATTTGTTAGATCATAATCATATTTATTTGTAATAATAATAATAATAATAAATTATTATTATTATTATTAATGACAATTTTATTATTATTATTATTATAAATAATGATTTCATTGTAATTGTATTCACCTACATTAAACTTGTAGATATATATATTATTATTATGCTTAATATTATTATTTTTATTGTAAATACCGATTTCATTGTAAATATATTCATCTATGTTAAACTTGTCGACATATATATTATTATTATGCTTATTATTAGAATCTACCAAGAGACAATTAGAACACAGATCATGTTTAGGCGATGGAAGCTCATCTTGAAAATTAACTGAGGAGATAATTTCAAAGTTGAAAAACTAGGATGGAATACTAGACTTATTGATAGGGTTGTGGATATGCAGACCAGAAGGGAAGAGCTCATGATGATGAGACTATGACGATTCTTTGGCAGAGTTTGACTGGAATGGTGGGACAAAACAAGGTGATTTTTATGGACGAGAATAACCAAGCCTGTTAATCAACTTGACAGAGGAACGCCCATCAGAAGGGTGGAGATCAGGGAAAAAGGGTTGCACAGAGATTTCAGACAAGCTTGACAGTTGATGAGGGATAGAGCAGGTGGCGGATAGATCATCTTGAGAATTGGAAAGCTGATCAGGCTCTTGGCTAGACACCGAAGCGACGAGGATTGGATATTAAACATCAGGGCAACCGACCTCTCCATCAGATTTTACTGACAAAGCAGGATGCACAGGTAGGTACTCCACACCAAAATAATTATAAACCCAGGAATAAAGAGCAGAATGTTGATTAACCGAAAGCCAAATATGGGACAACTTACCCATGGAGACAAAAGGGTCGCCGAGCGTAGATGACCATTGGGACAACTTATGAAACTTTGAAGCCTGCTTCTGCCTCCATAAACATTCCATACTCATTGATTTAAGAGCTGAACAAGCATCAACTCTTGTCAAAAGGGAGGCGGAAATTATGCCCGAAAGTTCTAGATGCAAAGCCAAAAGATTCTGAGAGAGAAGATCTAGAGCTCTTCTAACTCTGCCAATCTTATATCTAAGCAATGCTAAACTGGCCTCCAGAAAGACCCGATGGTTTCGAGGATTTCACTTGAAATATTTAGAGAGGAATTATCTATATCTAACTAATTTGACATACAAAACTTTAACAATTAAAGTTCTTCTAGAGCTTTCTAGCTAACACTAACGAGTAGGAGAAATTACACTGTATAACACTTCAAGTAGTGTGATTCATACTTGTCTTTCAATTTAATGTAACACAGTCCTAAATTTGAGATATCTAATACAAAATGTAAATAGGCTTTATATCATTTAAATTTAATCATATTAGCATTATTCATATTTGTATTTGAATTTCTATTATAAATTTGATGACATATAATAAAGAAAACATAATTAACATAAAAGGATTGAACAAGAGAAAATTATTATGAATACAAATTGGTGCCATGACCATTCACTATTTACTTCTAGACCATGACTATGAACTATTTTTTAGTGCAAATGTAAATCCATCCTAAACCTAGATTATCAAGCACTGAAAGGGGTACAATTTCTTATGGCATAATATTTTTATCATTTAATTCCATGTCATGTATGGATTTCATCATATAAAATTATAAAAAACTAATTCTTCATAAATTTAATCCACTCAATACTTGCTAAATCTAAGTTTTAGATACATTTGGTTTAGTTGTAGTCATGTACATATGTATATACATAGTTATCTAAATTTTTGTTTTTATGGACATATATACGTACCTAATTATTTGATGTTGAAGCATCCAACTTTCTTCATGCATGGTGGCCTAAATCAAAATTTCCATCTTAACCACTTGGATCAGCTTTGATCTTATTGTGGACAAATCCAATATCTTTGTATTAAATCAACATTGCAGATCGACTTTCAAAGTTGAACAACACCATCAATGTTTTCGAAAATCGACAATGCGACCACCATTAACAAAAGTACAATTGTGAATGATCCCCAAATTCTATAGAGATTAGAACCATGGCTTAACAATGATAAAACATATGATTATGGGTTAGAACCAACTGTTGAAGCCAAAAGGGTCTAGTATCACTAGGCATCAGATCACCAGAAAACACATTGTATTTCAATTCATTGTGAAAGAAACCTGATGTAATGGTGTTTTACTTCAAAACTTTCAACACTTTCTTCACTATGTAGTGGAGATAGATGAAACTTCAATTGCCACGAAATATGCTTCCCGTTAGGTCTGTAAATAGATGGAACCACTTCATTGCTCTTCAATAGTCATTACCTATAGTATTTTCAGGGTATAATGATAGTGATGTTTATAATCTTTGATTTTCATGGAATTTTCCATCTATTGGGTTTATTAAATCATGTGACCACCTAGAGGTCATCAGAATTACTAGGAAAATGTTATATCGACCAACCCAATGTTGTCTCCAATCCTTGATCATCGATGGAGAAAAACTTCTCGAAAGACATTACAAAAACATTGTCAACTTATGGAACTTTAGAAAGAAGTTTAATTTGATTAGGTCTCCAAGTTATAACTCTTCTAATAAATGGAGCTGGAAACCTCAATTTTTTGTGTTAAAATAATTGATATGATCCTTGACTCTTCCTATTGCATAAAAAAAATCCGATATCAATCTACAAAACTATAAAAACGAGTCCATATTCTTTATTATGGAGTCTCCCAGTTACAAAGAAACTTAATTGAACTCAAATCAGATCATCTACATAAAAAACCAAGATGCATGGAACCATGAATAGTTAATAAAATGTAATTCCCTACTTGATCCTATCATGCTAATTTTCATTAGTGTCTAATTAACCTGAAAATATTAACTTATAATTTTTAAGAGATATTGGTATATACCTACATTTGTGAAACTATAATTTTATTTTACGGATATGACTTTTATTATTGTTATTATTCAATTCCCAAGTTGTCTTCTCAAATTTAATTTTAGATAGGATATGGTGTCCTCCAATTTATTTATAAATTAAATATCCATATCCCAAGGTGTCTTCTCAAACCTACTTTTGCGAATATATGATCTTCTCCAATTTATTTCCAAATTAAATATCCATATCCCAATGTTTCTCCTAAAATCTACTTTTGAGAAGATATGGTCTTCTCCAATTTAATTCTAAATTGAATATCATATTTTATTCCCAAAGTGTCTTCTCAAATCTACTTTGAATAAGATATGGTAAGACAAGTCAAGGATACTAAAATGAAAGGATGAGGGGGTAGTCATGAAATTAATTATAGGTGGTTGAGGTGGATGGAGGAAGAGACATAAAAGGGAAGGAGGATGAGAGAAGAGGAGATCCTTGGTTTTGGTTTTGGTTTTGGAGGAGTAATTTGGAGAAAGAGAAGGGAGAGAATGGAGAGATAAATGAGAGAATTAAAACTTGGATCTATTGGAGGGTGTTGATTTAACTTGGACACACTACAACTGGTTGGACTTGGGTTCGAAGGGCTAGGTAACCTGTGGAGGTTCCCTAGGCTAGGAATTTATTCTCAGTTGGCTCGGAGAAAAATTCAGTTGGGTAGATAAGAGGAGCATCCCAACCAAGATAGTCGAATAGGTATTCTTCCATTTATTGATTACTTATGTAAATTGCTGCAAATGAAATTTCATACTTGTTTAATATGTTGTAAATAATTTTTACTTGTTATTATCATTATATAAATGTTGATATATAAATAGGCTATTTCCTTCCTATTGTGTCGAAATTAAAGAAATTTAGTTTTAGTTAGAGGACCCTAGGTAGGATCCTCACATAAATTCACTATGCATTCCCTCTATATATAAGGGAGGTTGATTTGGATCACTCTGCTAATAAAAATACCATATTATATAACCCAAACATCCACATAGTATAAACAAAATAGTTCCAAGTAAAGGCAATTTAAATAGATAAGAATGAGGGTATTCACATAATATTTAAATGCACAAATCTATACAAGTCTAGCCCAATTTGCATAATAAATTTTCCATTTCCTTCACTTTGAACTCTCTTGGTCGTTAGCCTCTCTTTGATATCTCCTATTCTATTCGGCATTTTCTATTTTATTCACAAATATTAGTTGTATACAACAAGGATGGTTTCTTCAGATCCACTAAAGATGGATCTAATCATCCATACATAGAAAATATCAAACCTATCCTAAATCCTATAACACCTTTCAAAAATCTCCTTAAATGGTGTATTATATTACATGTCAATCAATAAATAATCCCTAATTTATTAAATAGATCTAATTTCAACTAGAAAATCAAATCCCTATATTTATCTACATTAACTTAAATTAAATTAAGGGAACTCAATAGATTTAGTAAATGGTAAGACCTCCTAGGTCTTATCGACTTGAAAAAATTCTCCTGTATCAAATGCCCAAGGCATAATAAGTCAAGGAATCATGTTCATGATCATTTTACTACTTTTGTTTGTACCTTCTATCTTGTAGTCTAACATTTTCCAATTATAACTGCATCTATTACAATTTCTCCTCCTCCTAGATGCCAAAATTTGGTTTCTTTGTTTCCATTTAATTTTCTTTCATATTATTTTCATTAAGTTGTTCTATGATGTTGAACTCCTTCAATAATTCTTTCCTATCCATTTCTTCTTGTTCATTTGCTATTGTTTTCCTCAATTTCGTAGGTTTCCATACTTTATTTTTCAATGGTCCACTTTCCTTGCTTATGCAATCATTTACAGTTGATTGTTTTAATTACTTCAATATGCATCTTCTTAGGAAATTTCTTCATCAATGTACATAACCCATCAATCTCAATGTCCATATTTTTTCTTTCATAATACATACTTTTAGCATAGCATTGTTAGGTTGCAGTTGTACTTCAAACAAACTTTTAGTCCCTAATTTCCATTCCATTGTTTGCAAAACTCCTTAGCTTCCATTCTTCATTATCAAACATATTTTTAAAGATGTTTAAGGCACTTGATTTCCTCCTCCATGGTTACTTTATGAAAGTTGACTTTCATATTCAAATCTTTCATTTTTACATGCATATGTACATAAATAAATTTATTACAACAAAGATTTTTCCTATTAATCATTTAAATCATTACCAATCATAAGAATGAATTTTGTTACAACTTGCTTATCTTCCTTGTTGTTTGCTTCAAATATTTAGTTTGTTATCCCTCAATGTGCATTAGTCACTCCTTACATTTATAATTCATTTTTGGTAGGATGTTGGATTTTCCTCCAAGATAATCTTTTGCTTTCAATATTTTTGTTGTACATATTCTCTATTGTTTATTTTTCAAAAAAATATCTCATTTCCTGACGAGACATATGGCTGCCCCACCATCTCTTTCATAAATTTCAAATGAATGTTTTGCTACTGTTTTACTTTATATTTAAACTTAGTTTTGAAAGCATTAATTTCATTACATACCTCATGCATCTCTTCCTATTCGTGCTTCAAGTATGCAATCCCTATGCAATCCTCCTCAATCATTGAATTGACTAGCCATTCTCCTAACACTCTCAATTCTTCATTAAAGTATTAATTTCCTTCTTCTATCATATTACCGTCATATATTATTCCAAATGTTGAAATATTTTTATACTTATCATCATCCTTTGTAGGTAAAGACACATAATCAGGTCAAAAATGAAAATACTTTTCTATATCCATAGATTCTTTAGACACATTTTCTTTATCAGGGACTTCTAAATACTACTCCATCTTAGGTTTCTTTAAAAAAATTTCCAATAGATTGGTTTCCTCGTCAAAATTTATCACCATCGTATCTAAATGTTTTTTTTCGTCTCCTTTGTCCTCCTTTTGATTGTCTTCATAATCTATCCTTACCCTATTCATTGCAACAATGGGGTCTTGCAACTAGTAGCCCATTGATTCATTTGTGTGACATGTATGATTTCCATCAAGATTTCCTTTATACTAGAATTTCTTCTCACAATTTTTTGTAATAGAATTCTGATTTTGTTCTTCTCCGATGCTTTGAAAAAACATTCCTTCATATTCCTCCATCCATATGACAGTTTCTAAAGAATATCCATCATCTTTAATATTCGAAAAACCTACACTCATACACAAATAATTAGTTTGAAAAGTTTAAGGCTCTGTAGCCTCCCTTGTTGTTGTTGGGTTGTGTTATAATATTTCCACGACTAGCCCATGTAGTTCACCCGGGGGTTGAATGGGGGCGGAGCCCCCCCTTCATTGCATTGATTGCGTAGTGGGGGGAGTCACATGGGGTTTGAGGGGTGTAGGTAACCTCACTCTGTGGGGTCTGGGGTAGCGCCCCGGGAAATTTTGTTTTTGGACCCTATATTAGGTTGGGTGGACCTACCTATGGTTTTGTGCATGATATTTCGCACATGGTTTTGGACGCGATGGTTTTTGGTCCATGTTTTTTGATGCGATGGTTTTCGGTCCATGGTATTGGATGCTTCGGCATGTATAAATATGTATTGTAACATTGAAAGGAACATAATGAAACATCAAGCTGGTAATCCCAGTTTTGGGATCCAGGGGAAAATCTCTGTGTATATGTGTTTTATGTGCTATGCTCTCGCATTATTTATTTTCTGTGTTTTAGAATTCGTATGTAGGTAATTCCTATATAGGGTTAAAACCTACATTTGGTATCAGAGCAGTTTTGGCTTCAAGGGGACACCTTTGTTGCTGAGGGGTTTCACTTGGGCCTGTGGTAGACCCTGTTTAGTGGGAGATCTGCGAGATTGATTCTAGTGGTGAAAAAAGATGGTGAGCAGTGGAAAGATAAAGATCAAGAAATTTAATGGTGAGAGTTTTGAGTTGTGGAAACTCAATATGGAGGATCTATTGGTGGATAAAGATTAGTGGATCGCAGTATATCAGGGTACTAGACCAATGGGAGCATCCGATGAAGAATGGAAGAAGTTAGATCGAAAGGAAAAGAGCACAATACGATTGTGTGTCTCATATTCAGTATTGCTAAATGTATTAGGAGAAGCTACGACTAAGGCTTTGTGGGACAAGTTAGGGACTTTGTACCAATCTAAGTCTCTAGTGAATAAATTGTTCTTGTGGAAAAAGTTGTATAACCTAAGGATGAAAGATGTAGACTCGTTGACATAGCATTTGAATGCATTTAATATTGTTGTAAGTCAATTATTATCTGTTGATATTAAAATTTTAGATGAAGATAAGTGCATTAGTTTGCTGTGTTCTCTACTAGCTTGGTGGGATAGTCTGGTTATTGCAATAGGTAGCAATACAATTGCCTTGCAGTTTGATGAAATAGTCTCATCCTTGCTGATGGAGGAGATGAGACAGAAAAATATGGAGAGCCAGAATGGTGATGCCTTGTTTGTACGAGGACAGTCCCAAAACAGAAACAAAAATAAGTCATAGAGTCGGAGATCTAAATCTAGAGGGAGATCTAAATCTCTAGGAAAACATGTAAAGGTGGTGTGCTAGAAATGCAGAAAGTAAGGGCACTACAAAAGGGACTGTAAATCTAAAGCAAATGATAAAGGAAAGGGATCTAATGATGCTCCTTTTGCAGAGGTGAAAACCACCTTAGATGAAGGTGGCGATGTGTACCTGGCTTCTACAAGTACACATGTAGATCATGAGGCATGGTTGATTGACTCAGGTGCATCCTTTCACTTCAATCCCCATAGAGAGTGGTTCTGTGAGCATGAGAAATATGATGGTGGTGATGTCTTCTTGGGGGATGACAGGAAGGCTATAATCATTGGTCGTGGAAAAGTAAATTTGAAGTTGCAAGGTGGAAGGATTAGAACACTTTCGGGTGTTTTGCATATTCTTGCATTAGCCAGAAATCTAATTTCTGTAAGCAAGCTGGATGATGCAGGTGTAAAAACAATGTTCGAGAAGGATACCTACAAGATGATTCGGGGGGCACTGGTGATGCGGGGAGTTTGAATTGGAACTCTGTACAAGCTGCAAGGTAGCACTGTTGTTGATGCGTACAACTGTTCAATGGTTCCTGAAAGTGGGGCAGAAAATCTAGTGGTCTTTGGAGAGAAGACCATGTTGTGGCACCAAAGTCTTGGACATACTGGAGAGAAGGGCCTTCAAATACTTCATGGTAAAGGTATGGTAGAAGGTATGAGTAATAGCTCTCTGGATTTTTGTTTCTGTGAAAATTGTGTATATGGGAAGCAGAATCGGGTGAGTTTCCCCTATGGTGGTAAGAGGGAAAAACATATATTAGAGCTTGTGCACAGTGATGTGTTTGGACTTGTGAAGGCTCCATCACTGGGTAAGTTTGTGTACTATGTATCATTTATAAATGACTTCTCAAGGAATAGATGGATATATTTCCTTAAGAAGAAATCTGAAATCTTTGACAAGTTTAAAGAATTTAAGGCTCTGGTGGAAAACGAGACAGAGAAGAAGATAAAGGTGCTGAGGACAGATAATGGTGAAGAGTTTTGTAGTAAGGAATTTGAAGAATTTTGTAAGAAGTGTGGTATAGCATGACCGAAGACTAGTCCATATACACCTCAGCAAAATCGAGCTGCAGAAAGAATGAACAAGATGTTGATGGAAAGGGCAAGAAGCATGCTTAGTGGTGCCAGGTTAGGACAAGAATTCTAGGCAGAGGCAGTGGAGATAGAATGTTACCTTGTCAATAGATCACCTTCATCAGCGTTGGAGGATAAGACTCCACAAGAGGTATGGACTGGTAAGAAACCCTCTCTTTTACATCTGAGGATATTTGGATGTGATGCATATGTACATGTTCCAAAGGAGAAACGAACCAAGTTGGATAGTAAATCTGAAAAGTGCATCTTTATTGTGTATAAGGATGGCTTAAAGGGTTATAAGCTTTGGAACCCAGTAAGAAGGAAGGTTGTGTATAGCTGTGATGTGATGTTCAGAGAGGTGAAAGATGTTATTAAACATGAAGTCCAACCAAAGGAACTTGAGAAGATAGAGTTTGAGCTAAAGGAGGAAGAATCAAACTCTACCGCACAGGAGGAATCAGAAGATGAAGAGCCACAAACTCCCAGTGTGAGAAGATCGGTTCGAGAGAGAAGGCAGCCATAAAGGTATAGTCCATCTGCTTTCTGTTCAAAATTTTCTTTATCTATTACTGATGATGATCCTAGAACTGTGAAGGAAGTAGTAGATTCAGAGGATGGAAAACTCTGGAAAGAGGCCATGGTTGATGAAATGGAATATTTACACAAAAATGAGGCTTGGGATCTAGTGGAGTTTCCGGCTGGAAGGAAACCCATTGGCAGTAAATGGGTGTTCAAGAAGAAGACAAATGCAGAAGGAAAGGTGGAGAAATACAAAGCTCGGTTGGTAGCAAAAGGTTATTCCCAGGTGTCGGGAATTGATTTTGGTGATATTTTTTCTCCTATTGCCAAGGTAACTTCTATTAGATTACTTTTATCTGTTGCTACTGCTTTTGATTTTGAGGTTGAACAGATGGATGTGAAGACAACATTTCTTCACGGGGATTTGGAAGAGGATATCTACATGAAGCAACCTAAACGCTTTGTCGTGAAGTGTCAGAAAGAACTGGTATGCAAGTTAAAGAAGTCTTTGTATGGGTTAAAACAGTCACCAAGGATGTGGTATCAGAAATTTGATACATTTATACAAGGACTTGGATTCACCAGAAGTAAAGCAGATCACTATGTGTATTTTAAATTAATTGGTGACCATGTTATTTATCTGGTCTTGTATGTGGATGATATGTTCCTGGTTGGAAATGATAAATAAATTATCCAGTATTTGAAGATCCATTTGTCCTCCAAATTCGACATGAAATATCTTGGTGTTGCAAACTATATTTTGAGCATGGAAATTAAAAGATATTGGACAAAGAGGAAGCTCTGGTTAAACCAGAGGAAGTATGTCGAGACAATATTGTAGAGGTTTAATATGCAGGATACTAAACCGATGAATGTTCCTATTCCTATAGGTGTAAATTTATCTGTTGAACAGTGTCCTAGGACACAAGAAGAGGAAGAGGACATGTCCCATGTTCCATATGCAAGTGTAGTCGGTAGCCTGATGTATGCGATGGTATGTACTAGACCAGACATTGCATATGCAATGGGAGTATTGAGCAGGTTTATGTCAAAACTAGGGAAGGAGCGCTTGACAATAGTGAAGTGGGTTTTCACGTATTTACGTGGCACTAGTGATTATGGTTTGTGCTACCAAGGAAGACTAGGATTGGAAAGAATGTTGGATATTTGTGGCTCCGTTGATGCAGACTGAGCTGTAGATCTGGATCAAAGAATATCTACAAGTGGGTATGTGTTTAACCTATTTGGGGGTGAAGTCAGTTGGATGAGTAAGAAACAATCTGTAGTGGCGCTATCAACTATAGAGGCAGAATACATGGCAACCACTCATGCAAGCAAGGAAGCAGTTTGGTTGCAGAGATTGTGTTAAAGAATGGGATTAGTACAGGGAGCTATAAGGATAGACTGTGACAACCAAAGTGCAATTTTCTTGGCAAAGAACCCTACATATCACTCAAAGACAAAGCACATTGATGTTCAGTATCACTTTGTGAGGGATGTGATAGAAGACAAAAAGTTGTTACTGGTAAAGGTGGACACTTTGAAGAATACTGCAGATGCATTGACAAAATCTGTGAGCTCTGATAAGTTCTCTTGGTGTAGAGAAGAAATGGCCGTTGTAAGGCTGGATAAATGACTAAGCTCTCTTGTGGCCCCTTGTGGAAAGAAAACAACAAGTGGGAGAATGTTGGGTTGTGGCATATTCTTTCCATGACTAACCCACGTAGTTAACCGACGGGTTAGAAGGGGGGCGGAGCCCCACCTCGTTATGCCAATTGCATAGTGGGGGGAGTCACTGGGGTTTTGAGGGGTGCAGGTAACACCACTCTATGGGGTTCGGGGCAGCGCCGCAGAAAATTTTGTTTTTGGACCCTATATTAGGTTGGGCTGACCTACCTATGGTTTTGTGCATGATTTTTCGTACATGGTTTTGGACGCGATGGTTTTCAGTCCATGGTTTTGGATGCGATAATTTTCGGTCCATGGTATTGGATGCTTCGGCATGTATAAATATGTATTGTAACATTGAAAGGAAAATAATGAAAAATCAAGCTGGTAGTCCTAGTTTTGGGATCCAGGGGAAAATCTCTATGTGTATGTGTTTTATGTGGTATGCTCTCGCATTGTTTATTTTCTATGTTTTAGAATTTGTATGCAGGTAATTTCTGTACAGGGTTAAAACCTACAATTGTTTATATTATTAGATCTCCATACTGATATGAACATTCCAGTGTTCTATCATATTTTCATTAAGTATATCCTAAATATCATCCTCTGTAAGGATTGATCCTTGGCCTACTTCACAATAGTGGATTTACTCCTCCTCATCCTCAACTGCTCTGAGTTCCTCTTTTGTCAACCAAACAATCATCATGTGCCTCATTTTCTTCCTCATCTTTCTTGTAAAAAAATTCTTAATATGCCATATAACATGCTTCTTCATTCTCCATCGATATTTCTAGTATTTTTCATATTCTTGTAGCAACATCATAATTACACTGAGATTTCATTTAACTCAACAACTTCTTTATCAAATTTGTCTTTGACTCATCTGCTTCTTTCTAGCAATTACTCTGGCATCTTCCTTAATCTTGTTGCGGATATTCGTTTATCCCTTCTAATGACTATCAATATTCATTGTTACTACTCTTTTGCGAACTTCTACTTGTCTACTCGTGAGCTACAATGATCCTTTGTAATCATAAGTTTGTTTCACCCTACTATAATATCTCAACAAGCTTCTCCTCAACCTATCCTTTGGTTATTCTTGGTTCTCACCTCTCTCTCCTCCTTTCTATAGAAAAATATACCCACATTTTCAACCCTGGAGCTCTTTCAACAATTTCTACCCAACCTTAGCTCGAAATTGCTACAATTTCTCTTCTTTTCATAATCTTTACCACATTTTCCCTTTAGTTTCTTATAATCTCTCGACATATACGTGTATTTATCATAAAAATAAATAAATACATTACCTCATTACTAAAGTGTCTATGCTGGTAGATTTCCTTTGGATGTTATGACAATCTACTGATGTCCTTTGTTGAACTCTAACAACTTCTCCAACTCTAACCTTATGCATTCAATTCTTTTTATAATCCATTCATTAGCTTTTCTCATTGTGATGATTTCAAATCTCTAAAATATTAAAATGAGGAGCTATAATATGATCTGATATAATTTTTATGCTAAGGCATCCCACTTTCTTCATGCATGGTAGACCAAATATGAATTTCCCATTTAACCCCTTAGATCAACTTTGATCTCATTGTGTAAGAATCCCATATATTTGTATTAAATCAAGACTACAGATCAATGCCCAATGTTAAACAACTCGCTCAGTGCTTTCCCAACTTTACAATGTAACCA
Organism: Pinus tabuliformis; assembly: GCA_031772625.1. Taxonomy (NCBI): domain Eukaryota; kingdom Viridiplantae; phylum Streptophyta; class Pinopsida; order Pinales; family Pinaceae; genus Pinus; species Pinus tabuliformis. The sequence goes on from CM062817.1 coordinate 797,519,431, forward strand.
CCATCAACAAGTGCACGATTATGCATGATCCCCAAATGTTCTACCCCTTAGCACCAAGGCCTAACAACATTAAAACATGTGAATGTGGGCTACAACTGAGGGCTAAATCCAAAAGGGGCTAGTATCACCACTCATTAGATCACCATAAAATAACTTTGTATTGTAATTCATTGCGAACGAAAATCGATTTGATGGTGCCTTCCTTGAAAATATTTTATGTTTTCCTCGTTAAGTAGTCCTAATATTAGATGAAACTTTAGTAGTCATGAAATATCCTATCAATCAGGTCTATTAGTAGATGGAACTTCCTCATCTCTCTTCAAAACTCATAACCTTCAGTGCTTTCATTGTAGACTAATAATAATGGACAAAGAATTTAATTTACACATAACAGTTTGTCTGTTAGGCTCATTAATTCAAGCAACCACCCAATGTTCATCAAATTGGCTAGGTGAAGGTGTTATTAGATAACCGAATGTTGTCTCTAACTACCTAAGGTTAATAGATAGTAACTTATCAACATATAATGATACACCACTATCAACTCATGGAATTTCAAAACGAATTTTTATTTTCTTATGTCTTCAAGTTATAACTCTTCTCACAGATAATGCTTGAAACCTCAATTTGCTACATTAACAAAGAGTTGATATCATCGCCGAGTCTGCCGATTTGGTGGACTCTGATATGGATCTATAACACTATGAAAATCATTTTCTCTACTACAATATGATGTCTCTTACTTATACATAAGCTCAATTAAATTCAAATTGGATCCTATACATAAACACCCAATTGGAACCATACGTGGAACCATGACTAGTTAGGATAGTCACTGCATAATCCCTCTATATATATAGGGGAATTTAATCTATTTCACTCTACTAATCAATGCACTAGATTATAAAACACAATACTCCACATAGTATAAATATATTAGTTTCAAACACAGATAATTTAAACAGGCGGGATGGAGGGTATTCACACAATTTTCAATTACACAAATTTGTACAAGTATCACATAATTTACACAAATAAATTAGCCTTTTCCTCTTGTTGAGACCTCTCTTGGTTATCTCCTATTTTATTTACTATTTAAAAAGATCAACTATATATGACAATGATGGTTTTTTTATATCCAATAAACATGGATCTAATCATCCATACATAGAAAATATCAAATCTATCCTAAAACCTCTAACACCTTTCAACAATTCTCCTTAAATTGTGTATTACATGCCGATGAAGAAATAATGTCTCATTTCTTAAATAATCATCTATTTCAACTATAATATCAAATCCATATCTTTAATTACATTAAATTAACTAAAGGGAACCCACTCCTTTTAGCAAAAGTGGTAAAACCTTCTAGATGTTATCAGCTTGAAGAAATACTCTTGCATCATTATTGTTTTATTTGTTTACCTATTATTATTTTGTTAATATTCCTCATATCAAGCTATAGAGCACATCCCTACCCTGGTGTAATTATGAATAAAGCCCAACATTTTTTATTACTTTCCAACTAATAAAAAATAATTATTTTTCTAATTTCTTTCAAAACTTATGATCATAGATAAGTATTCATTATTGTTTTTTATTACAAGACATTTATTTCAATTTCCATGGAGAACTCATAATGAAAATTAAACCTTTTCTTCTACTACTATTATTATTATTATTATTATTATTATTATTATTATACCCTAAAATTAATAATATTGTTTATTTATAATACTAACCCAAAAGCATAAATCTATTTTTTCTTTAAACATGAGTTGCATTTTCACCCAAGGTTGTAGATCAATTAGTGATATAACGCGCTATTAAGGAAATCATTGTGAGATTACTAGTTCAAACCTTTTCGAAGGCATGTGTCATACTTCGGGGGGTGTGTTGTTGGTTCTTGATTTTACCCTCCTTAAAAGATCGATCTTGATAGGAATTTTCGTATTTCGGTAGACCTAATTTAACTTACACGGATTATATTTGACTCCGTATCGTTTACTCATAGTCATATGAAAAGAGAGTGAATTAGTAAAACACATCAAAATGAGATTTAAAGAGGTTAACGACATATATGACATAATTTAATAAGTGTCACAATCCCTCGATATGCATATGTATTATTTTATTATTTATTATAGTTTTAATCACATATAAAACATAATAATTAAATTTTAACTAATGCATATCACTAAAATATGATTAACATTTCTTCCAAACTAATAACTTCTAAAAGTGTCCAAACATTGTCCACAAAAAGGGAAATTAAATATACAAATGAATTGTTTCTTATGCAGTCCCTTTAATGCCCATATATTTAGGAGAGCGGATTTCGAAAAAAATGTACGTATAATCGTAATGAATACTAAAAATAGGTTTTCATGAAGATTAAATCTCTATTGATATTACCATTAATCTCATCATGAATTACTCACTAAATTTAAACCTTCACCTTAACCTCCACATATCTAAGTCTCACATAAAAAACAAAATTCAAAAATCGTTCATTCAAATATAAATATTGAAAAAATTATAAATAGTATAAACCATTTTTATTAACCTTGTGAGCCTCTCTTCCTACTATTCCAAAGCATCATAAATCACCATTCAAATAAAGTTGAAATACATATATTTAAATGAGTGACTATGAAATTTAAAAGGTTTATTTTTCCAAATTGTTTTCTAATTTACTCGCACAAAGATGTACTCTATATTTTAGGGTTAGATTATAATCAAAACTTTCATACCGTGATTATTAAAACTCAAATGAAAATCATCAAACCATTTACAAATTGTATGACAACTGAGTTATGTAGGTTCAATTATTTAAATCAATAATAATTCCGACGAGGACTTTGGAGCACGTAAGAAACCATACTGAATAGAACAAAAAAACCAAAATATTAAATCCCATGAGATTAAACCTTGCTGTATTAAATGGAAATTAGTATTATAATATTTATCAAATCATAATACATCAAACGAAGGCCTATGAAGCCACGTGATCAAAATAATTCTTGGGGCCCACTCAAATGACATCATTTATATTGATGTCATCAAGCCAAAGGGAGGAGGTTAATTCACAAGTACTTTCTCACCCGACATCAAGTGAGAACCATTCTTTGAAAAAGAGATCGATGATCATGATGCATGAGTTCAAAGGGGCTTGCTAAACCATCTCCTATTGCTCACCCAATGTAAAAGGAGAACCATTGATTTAAAGTGTCTCTTATCCTTAGGTTTTATTAAGTCTGCACATTGATTGGGGATTTTAGGGTTTTCCTCACTATAAATTCATTCTTGTGAAAATATTTATCTCAACTTTTGTCAATGTTCTTGTTGGGTCCCTATAATACTAGTGATTACCCCATTACTATTGTAGTTATACCCCCTATTTATATTGTTGTGCCCCTATTACCCCCATATTGTCATTTCTGTGCCCCATAGATCCCTCTATTATTATTTTTGTGGCTTTATATTATTATTGTTAGGTCGGCTGGATTATATTGTGACTCCTTAGACTCCTATATATAGAAAGGAGGTTTTTTCATTTGTATCATCCAATAATTGTTCATTTATGTAATGTAAAGGAGGTTGCCCCCTCGAAGAGGCTGAATTCTAAGGCGTGGATCTCTCTTTTCTATCTTTTTGTGAGCTGGTTTCATAACATTTGGTATCAGAGCTTTGGATTCTAGGGTTTCGCTGCTCCAAACAGGTCATTGTGGAATTTTTGCTATAACTTTTTTTCTGTGACGTTTTAGAAGTCGCAAAAAAAACCCATTTGAGAAGAAATCGCTCTGAACCTCAAGTCCAAATTTCAGAGCGTTTTGCGCGATGTTTGTGGAGATATGATATGAGGAATTTGGTATTTTTGCAGACTCCTGAATTACATTCAAAACAGGTTACCTGGGGAAAATCGTCATAACTTTATCTCTGGGGATCGGATTGAAATTTCGTAAGAAGGTGCAGAAAGAGGACGGACTGTAGTTTCTTGTGTGTGTGTTTCATATTCAAATATTGAAACAGGGACTCGTGGTACGTCGTACAAGTTCGCTCTACTGTACCTGTCTAAAAGAAAGTCACTGTGGGAGATTTCACATAACGCTTCCTTGGAGAATCCAATTTGGCTCAGACTTGTGGCATTGGAATGAGGACAAAGAAGGCTACTACAGGTAGCAATTTTAGAATTGGATGATCCAAAATTACAGAGATACATCAGATTCAATATCAGGCTTCTATAAAGTGAAAAAGGTGTGTAGTTTTTTTTTTAATTTTTGTGTAAGCTTGGTTTAACGGAATTCAAAGGGCATAGTAAAGCATTATTATCGGTAACTGATTCCCCGAGGAAAGAAAATGCAAACACCTAGTAAGGAACCTGAAAGCTCTAGCATGACTCATGAAGAAGAGGAAGAAATGCTACATGATATATCAAAATTACAAGAACAAGTGCAACAAATGTCACGCTCACAAAAGCTAACAAAAGCTAAGGTAAATGGCGTGGAATATAAGATAAAGGGCGTGGAAGCTAAGATGGAGGATTCGATGGCAAATTTGAAGATAGATTTGAAGACAGATATGGAAGAATTGAAGAAGTTGCTATAAGAAAGGGTCACTAATGGTGAAAAGGTCGTAAAGGAAACTCATGATGAGAACAGAAGAAATGTTAATCATGATTCCATAGACTCTAATGTTGGATCGAAGACTCACCATGTTCCAAAAATTGATATGAGGAAGTTTGATGGCAAGGATCCCGCCACATGGATATTACAGATGGAGCAATTCTTCGATCTCAATAATGTGCAAAACACACAAAAGGTACGTATGGCAACTTTATATTTGGAGCCAAATCAGTTTGTATGGTATCAATGGCTTTGTTCTCGTAAACAATTTATCACTTGGGCAATTTTTACAGAAGAATTGATAGCACATTATGAGGATACAAAAAGCAACACTTTTTTTAGCCAATTGATAAGTCTCAAACAAAAGGGTTCAATAATGGAGCACATTGAGGAGTTCCAAAAATTGAACATAAGGGTAAAAGATATTCCAGAGGAGCATAGGATTGATGTGTTCATAGGGTCTTTAAAGGATAATATCCAACATGATGTGCGCCTTTGGGAACCTGATTCATTAGAGAAGGCATTCAGGTTAGCAAGAAAAATGGAAAGCAAAATTATGGCAAGTAGGAAGCATACCATTCACAACTATAAAGACGGAAGTGTTGTTGCCCATAGTCTTCCACAACCTACAAGGTTGACACCACAAAAATTGGAAGAAAAAAGAGCAAAAGGGCTTTGTTACAATTGTGATAGCAAATACACAAAAGGTCATAAGTGTGCTGAGAAGAAATTATTCTACATATATTGTGAAGAGGAAGAAGAAAAGGAGCAAGAAAGGTCAAAAGAAGAGGATATATTCCAGGAACAAAGCCTAGATGAAGAACAAATAAATCCGACCATATCTTGTAATGCATTGGCGGGAATTACCACTCCTCAAACCATCAAGATAGAAGGACAAATCAAGAAGAAAAAGGTAATAGTGTTGATTGATTCAGGAAGCACCCACAATTTTATTCATTGTAGGGTAGCAAAAGAATTGAATTGCTTCCTATATCCAGCACCAGAGTGTCAAGTGATGATTGCAAATGGAGGAACAATAAATTGTTCTGGAAAGTGCCATAATATCAAGCTATCCATGGGAGAATATGTATTGACTAGCCCAATGCTTTCCATTCCAATGGGAGGTGCTGATGTTGTACTAGGAGTCCAATGGCTACAATCCTTGGGTACAATAGCTTTTAATTTTCAAGAACTTTTCATGAAATTTTCTGTGGAAGGAAAGGAAGTTGAATTAAGGGGTATTACAGGGAAACCAGGAAAGATAATAAGCTCTAATGGCATGACAAAGCTTCTAAAAAAGGAGCAAAGAGGTGTAAGCTTCTAACCAGCTCTTTTTGTGAGCTGGTTTCATAACAGTTCTGGTTGAGGGTTTATTCTAAGTTATGGTTGAGGGTTTATTCTAAGTTATGTTCACTTGTGATAATCATATATGTGAAATATATTTTAGAAGTTAAGTATTTTATTACAAGTTGAGAAGGATTTATGGTAGTTTTTTACGAAAGCCATCAAATAGATTCACATGAAATAAATTTTATAAAAAAAAATTATTATAAGGACTTATCCAAAATTACTATGAAGAATTGAATCGAGAAGTTATCAAATAGATTTATATATAATATGTATTTTCAGTATGTAGGGTTTATTTAAAAATCCAAACGAAACTTTCCGATGTGAAAACATTTCGTAACTTAAAATATTCGTATCGAGGAAATTTCTGGAGAACATGAGGTGTGTAAATGTTGTTTACCCATGAAGTGAATTTAGAAAATAAGGTAAGGAAAAAACCATTTATTTCATTTACGTTTTGTTATTCAATTATTTAATGTACTCACTCATATTTTGTGTTATTCAAGTTAATAATTATGGAATGATTGTAATGTGGGAGACGGTTACAATTATTCAAGCCAATCATGCGTGGAGTCCTCAAGTTCAAAGTCAAAGGGAAAAATAAAAAACTAAAGTGCTAAAACATTTGCGAGAGATGGGAAAATTTTTTGAATAATGATTTTTGAAATAAATATTTGTTTTCTTTTAACTAAGAAGTTAATAGATAGTTATTGAAATAGTTATGATAACTTGTGTATAAAATACATTTTTTCTCATTCAAAGGGGCTTGGAGGGGAGAGACAACTTTGGAGGTAAGAACAAGCATGATTATGGGCGATCTGACTGCACTTGTTGCACAAACCAATCATTGGTACTTTTATAATTTTTTGCTATGAAAATTGAAAATCATATTTCTTCAGTTTTCCTTTTCATTTCCTTTTTGTTTTTTGTATGTATACATTGATGTAGTCTGTAGTTTATAAAATGGAATTGATCACTTGCTTATAATGCATTAATTTACTTAATTCATGACCCTCTCATATATTAATATTATGAGAGGTATCAAAGTTGGGTTATTTGCATGTTGTATTATTTAATTAACTAAAAACACTTGCAGTTTATTGGTTTTATTACAATATTTCATGCAGATATACTTATTACACCAGTGTATGCTCCTTCACTTGAATCTAGATATTAGTTGACAGGCTGGTAGTTGACACAATTAACACTATTTTGTCAAGCAATATCAGGATTTGCTTGTTTTCAGGTTTTCATACTATCAGTGAATGAACATGTTCTTAATGCTTGTGTTTTGAGGGAGAATGGATTGTGATAATACATGATATTATACTATTTTGTTCCTTTTTCCTCATGATGAGCACGCAATAAATGAGCATCCAAGTACAACTGATACTTTATTTTTTGTTTCTTTTTTTCTTGTCATATTCATCTCTAATTTGTATTATGTTATTTTATGATTGCATAGTTAAGGTTTTGATTGTAATGATTTATCTTTTAGTTATTATAGGCTCCCTTTCCCAAAGTATAACCCCTCCTCCTTTTAACAACACACTTTGATATCGATAACTTGACAATATTCATTTGTAGCATGAGAAAATTTATTTAAATTACATCCAACACATGGATTACCCCCTAAGGTGGAGCGATTCGAACCCTCATCATGTGAACCAAGAGGGTTTTGATACCTCAGTGAATTTCTTCTTGGGTTGTTCTTATTACCGAGACAATGCGGGAAGCAACATTCTTCTGGTGTCATTTTTGGGAGCGAATTAACAAAGTTTCATTTTCTTGGTAAATAGATTAATTAGTTAAGTGTGTGACCTGTTGTTGATGAGGATCATAGCAACAAGTGACTTAAATATTTTCTATTATACATTTCTTTTTTTTTTGTTCACCTCATGTCTCCTTAGTTTATTGATGATTTTTCATATGGCTTCTATTTTTAAACAATTTGATCCACTTAATTGTTGTAATATACTAGGTTTCCAAATCAAATCCCCAAGATAGATGTGTGGGGTACTCACTTTCCCCAGTTTTGTGAAGATGAAGGTGATGACCCAACACAACAACTTAAAGAGTTCCACAACTACATTCTAAGGATTGGGGTACAACACGATGACATATTGATGAAATTATTCATTGTGTCACTAGAAGGAAAAGGCTCACAATGGCACATGAAACCTAACCCCAATAGTATTTCATCTTTAAAATATTTCCATGCCATTCTTTATAAATATTATGCAACTGTGTTTCCCTCTAATTCACTTAGTGAAAATTATTGTTTTCTAGATGAACATTGTAGACCTATAAAAAGGGTCTCTTTCACCTCTAATTACCTCACATTAATATGTCAATCCGGGAACATTTTGTTATTTCAAAGAGTGTCTCAGTCTGAGGCTACCATTTGCCAGAGTAATGCTAGTAGTACAGTGTTCAGAAATACCAGAGTAAATGGATGCTTGTCTACAACTTAAATACTTCAAAAGATTAAATCACACATTCAAAAGACTAAGCAACTTATCAGTCAAGGGTTCAGTAGCAATAACCCATCCCTTTGGAAACTGATGGAAAAGGAAATCAGAGAACAGATCGTGGATCTGGGAGCTGGACAATAGATGTCAATGCTCACTACAGCGTGAGATCGTTCTTCACGCCAACACCAAGAAATGGAATGGTAGATAAGAAATGGAACAACAATTAAGAAATCGAACAACAAATCTGAAATCGAACAACAAATCCGAAATAGAACAACAAATCTGAAATAGAACAGCAAACCTGAAATAGAACAACAAGTAGGAAACTGTAATAGCAACTAATTCTAGCAAGCAGTAACACCTTAGTCTACAAGATCAAATGCATGAATCGTGACCTACAGGAATTGAATTGCAATCCTTCACTCTTAAGGGTGGATTGAATAACACACACCAATGGAACAACACTGATTACTGATAAATTATGGAACAACGCTTGCACACAACACAGTTAAATAGTAATCTGATCCAAGTATCGATCTCAGTTAGAAATAATACGACTGCATTTCAAGATAGAACAAAATTGTTCATAAATCCAACAATCGCAAAGAAAATATCTTCCAAGATGAATTCTGTAATGTTAATGAAAAAGTGCACAGCACAAAGGCTCTGTAATGGAACAGTAACAGTATTCTGTAAAGACTAGAAGTATTATATCAACTCCTAAAAGAACAGTAATATGATGCAGAGCCAATACAATAGTTTTGTCTGTAGAAACCTTAACAAATTAAACATAGCAAAGCATGTGATGTAAACTTATAAAACACATCAGATTACCAAATGACGTCGATAAGCAAACCACACATAAACCAAACGTAATAATACAGGAGCAAGTGTCCTCCAGGGTCGAGCCCTTAGCCTCAGGAGTACACCGCTTGAAGTTATTCCAAACTCAAAGATGAAATAGTAATCAAGTTTGTATTAATGCATAGAGAAAAATTACAATAAACGAGTTCTTAACGGGACTCGATGATCAAAGTTTCGATCTTAAAAGAAATTACATAAAAGCATAACCGTATCTAACTCTCCCCCGAGCTGCCCCTTTTATAAGGGTGACGACGGAGATATCTAAGTGGAGAAATAGATAAAACAACGATCCCTCAGGATCAAGGATCCTGAGGGATTCGCCGCACCGTTAGTCCTCAGTCATCTCTTTCCTTTCCTGCGCCGAGCCGATATCTCCACTTCCTTTCCAGAGCGGATTCGCTTTGATTTGCTTTGCCTTTTTTTCATACGGTCTCCGGTCAAAGGGACAATGATTAACCCATCCTTGTCCTTTCCTTTGGAATGGAAACTTCTTGTTTTTTATCCTTCCTGCATAAGGAAATGACAATTGTCAGCGTTTTCGTCTTGCATATTAATCTCACATGTTTTATTACAATTCTTTATCATTTTCTTAGTTCATGATGCAAAAGGTTTGTAAGTTCTAATGAAAAGATACTGAAATAATCATAAAAAACATACCTTCTTTAATACTCGACACACCCCCTTGCTTACACTGTTTCATGCCCTCATGAAAACATTGTAGTTGACATGTAAGGCAGTGAGAGAATAGGCTGGATATGGAATCTCATGTGGAGGCCTATAGCCATGATTCGTAATTAGTTATTCAAAGAAATGGCCTGTCTGACCCTCAGGCATCTCATACAGGGCTTGGTATCCGGGTGCAGGGTGCCAAATAATTAGACTCCGGAACCTATATCCTAACCAAGATGGCCCTGCCCTTAAAACAATTTCGCCATAGAGGTGCAAGCAGTTGGCAGCTAATTTAAAATTCTCATACTTAAATGGTTCCCTGAGCTGGATATTCAGATTAGAGATTTGATACCAAAATTTAGCTGCATCAATGGGAGGGTCTTTGAAAGAGAAAAAGTATTCTAATCCCTGTCAAATGAGTGCCTCATGCATGGGTCCTAATGCTTCAATTACACCTGGAGTCTTCATGAGGTTTCTATGTGCTCTCCACAACTGTACTGGATCCCTAGGCTCAACCCTTACCCACAAATCTAATCCGTTTTCTTGCCTTTGGAAAGTATTATAGGCTTTAAACCATTTAATTTGATTAACCCCAAATGAAATAAATGTCTGCAGTTGGATATCCCCAACAAAAGGGCTAGGGTTCAACTCGGTCTTCTGGTCTAATACAAGGTTATGTAAATAGAACTCACACAGTAGTCTCTGGACTTTTACCAAATAGTGCTTAGAACAGTCTATAAAATCATTGACGGTGTTAATTTGTATGGGAGCACCTGCTTTAACAGCCTTTATTTTTAATTGCAAATACTATTCCAGTAAAAACAAGGCATAATTCTTAGAAGGGGCTCTACATTCTAGGACGTCATTGTATAAAGAACACAAGGTATCCATCTGCTTGATAACTATATCTAACCTACGAGTTACCTTCGCGACTTTCTCTTGTTCCCTTCGCCACCCTTCAAAGGCCTTGCTTTCAGATAGATTGACGTTCCTAAGCTGCTATTGTAGCTCTTCATACTTTTCTCGAGGGACCATTTGCTCTCTAAGCTTTTCTGCTTCTTGCTGAGCTTGGTTCAAACCCTTTTGTAGGGTTACCATTTTTGGATCTCTTTTCCATGCAGCAGTGGAGGCCGGGAGTTTTACCTGAACTTTCCTATTGCGTTGCTTTGAGTTCATAGCCCTTATCACTCCCGAAAGTGGTGCCTCTGTCTGAATTTCCTTATCACAGGTCAACATCTCATCCATTTCTATCTTAACGTGGATATCAGTCCATTGCTATTCCTTTTCAATTGGAACAGCAGTCTGTTTCTCAACATCATTTGGAATAGTAGCCTGGTTTTCGACAGGGTTTTGAACAGCAGGATGGATTCTGGTCCTCTTCCCCTTTGCCTTGAGGGGTTTTGCTGGAGTGGTCACATTTTTCCTTCCCTAAGTCCTTTTTACCCTTTGCCTTGCTTTTAGAATACTAATTTGCTGGTGGAGCTAGACTATTATATTCAATAATCTCTGGTAGTCGTCGGTGAATGCTATGCGTCTCCCCCCCACTTGTGGAGTGATCTTCTTCCAAGTTCTGCAAGAATTCAATTGCCACAGTTTTGTTAGAATCCTGCAAGCGGTTGAGGTAAGTCAGCCACCCTGCTCTTGCCAGGATTTCCCGGGTAGCAGCAGAGACTGTTAACACCTGCGGTTCTCTCCGAATCGATCTTCCTCCCATGGTTTTGCTGTAAACACTCAATGGAATGGCAGCTGTTCGTGCTGTTGAAACACAGAGAGGCTGACAGACGCAAGACTTGTTCAAAATCTAATGCTGCAGAGTATACAATAGAAATGGCTTATGAATAGCAAGTCATGCGGAAAAAAAATAAAAAAAAATAGTATACCATTGAGCCGTGTTATACCCCAGTACACAACTTCCCGAATAGTGGGCTGACACGTAATCCAGGGAATGATGAGGTTAACCTCCCCCCCAACAATGTGATAGGCTGTCCCAGCCGTCAAATAAAGGAGCAGTGCCTGCTCTGAAGCAGAGTCATAAAGGAACAACGTGTGACAATATGCAATGTTTACAAAAGTAGCGAATTACCGAAATCAAGGCGTAGAGTTGGATCGCTTAATACATAAGAAACTGATGTGATATGATGCAAGGCTGGGGGATAGGACATCTGTCGTGGAAACAGAATCTCATGCGGTCATTGTCAACTGTTCTATCATGATTGGTAATAATAAATGTCCATGCATTATATGGTTTGAGAAATAATATATGATTGATTACTAAGGTATAAGAAACAGAAGGGTGCTAATAGCTACCTATTGGTGTAAATAATGTGACTTCAATACCATTAACAATGCTCTGTTGCCGACAGGTGTCCATAACCTTGGCATAGTTTTTTTTATTTCACCTATGGAACCATGATCCTTTGTGTATGGTTAGGAAATGTTGTGTGATGTCAAAATGTAGGCCATTATGCTGGCTTGGTGACCAGTTAGCCATAATTCCATTCACGAGGAAGGAGCGAAAAGTGGGCAGGCCGGCTCGTGATGAGACCTCCTGTTCCAAGGGTTGTTTATTTGATATACCTTTTGGACCATATCCCTGGTGTGGTGGCCATAGTGGGAATTCCACTTCGCTTTCATCCTCATGATCATGGTAGGCTGGCTCGTGATGAGACCCCCTATCCTGCATTTGACAACTTATAAGTCATGTTTGCTCTTTTTTCTTTCTTTTTCATAAAGTACTTTCCCTTATTTATACACAAAGGGTGGTTCAACATTCCTTAAGAGTAGGAATGGTGGAAGAAGTCTTAACATCTCAATAGGAAGATATAAACCCTTTGCTCTTATTCCTAAATAATAGTCAAAGAGGATTAAAAGGGATCAACATGATAAAGATAACCAATCAGAGCAGAATTAGTAGAACAATGACAGCAAAAGATGATAAATAAGTGTGTCCTTCCTTCTGTCCTCTTACCAATTCATAGCAATTCCTTATAAAGATACCGATTTATGATTGACTGATTTTAGTATGTTTTGATTTTGTATCCATTACATAAGTGCATAGATGTATTCTAAAAGACTTGAAAGAACAGGAGCAATAAGCATCCTCAATTTAGAACAGCAAAAGGAACAAGTTGTTTCACAGGGAGAGCAAAAGCATGCAAGTGGTATTCCTTTTGGAAAAAGGGACAACAAAAGATCACAAATGTTGTTCCTTTGGAAAAGGAACAATAGAAAACACAAATATTGTTCCTTTGAAAAAGGAACAACAAAGATGGAAAATGTTGTTCCTTTGGAAAAGGAACAGCAGAAAACACAGATGTCGTTCCTTTGGAAAAGGAACAGCAGAACACACAGGTGTCGTTCCTTTGGAAAATGAACAGTAGAAATCGAAAGCGTTGTTCCTTTGGAAAAGGAACAACAGAACACACCAATGTCATTCCTTTGAAAAAGGAACAACAGAAATCAAAAATGTTGTTCCTTTGGAAAATGAACAGAAAACACACAGAAATGCCGTTCCTTTGGAAAAGGAACAACAAAAATAAAAAACATTGTTCCTTTGGAAAAAGAACAATAAAATAGGAAAATCTCGTTCCTTTGGAAAAGGAACAGCAGAAATCGAAAATGTTGTTCCTTTGGAAAAGGAATCAGCAAAAACACACAGATGTCATTCCTTTGGAAATGGAACAACAAAAATAAAAAATGTTGTTCCTTTGGAAAAGGAACAACAAAAACACACAAATGCCATTCCTTTGGAAAAGGAACGGTAGAAATAAAAAAATGTTGTTCCTTTGGAAAAGGAACAACAAAAACACACAAATGCCATTCCATTGGAAAAGGAACGGTAGAAGTAAAAAATGTTGTTCCTTTGGAAAAGGAATAGCAGAACACAAAAATAAAGAAAAAGAACCAAATTACAACAAAATGATGGCTGATCCAAAGGGGGTTTCTCTTTTGCAAAAGGAACAGCCAGAAGAAAATGATGTTCTTTTGAAAAAAAGAAACAACAAAAATAATAACAACAAAACATTTATTCAAAAATATGTACAAAAATGATTCAAGAAGAGAAATTATGTACAAACTGTAAAAAGAAATAAATTCCTTAATGAATTACAGGTGAGGAATACTTCTCTTCCTCCCCCAAAATCTCCATATCCAAGTCTCGGCGTAGCTACTGGCAGAAGGACTCCCGAGTGAGTGGTTTGCAATAGAGACGAACTCGGTGGCCATTTGCCTTGAAGGCATATCCAGAACCGTCAATAGTGATTAGAGTAAGGGTCCCATTGTCATGTACCTTCTGGATTTCATATGGTCCCAACCAATGAGTCTCGAGTTTCCTGGGGAAGTCCTGAAACCTGGAGTTATACAAAAGAGACCAGTCTCCTTCGTGGAAGTGCAAAGAGCCTAATTTCATCCAGCTCATTGATCTGTTGTAATCGATTAATCTGTGCCTCAGTTAGATATAAGCCAACTTCCTGTTTTGTTCGTAATGTTTGGATTTCGAATTCTACAGGGAAAATGGGTTTTTTCCAAACACTAATTGATAAGGTGAGTAACTAGTGGTGCTTCTCCATGTTGTTCTGTAAGCCCACAGTACTTCAGGTAGTCTGGCAGCCCAATCACGTCTATGTGACGCAATGGTTTTCATTAGGATTTCTTCTATTATTTTATTGTTGCTTTCTACCTGCCCATTTGCCTGTGGGTGGTATGGAGTAGTGATTTTATGCTGGACATGATAGTTGTTGAGTGTTGTAGCTATTTTGTTCCCAGCAAACTGTGGTCCACCATCTGTAATTATTTCTCTTGGAAGGCCATAACGTACAAATAGATGGAACAAGAACTGTATGACAAAGTCCTCTGTAGCTCTTGGCAATGCCTTTGCTTCAACCCACTTGGTGATATATTCTGTTGCCACCAAAATATATGTTTTCTAGTTTGATGATGGGTTAATTGGTCCAACGAAATCAAGAGCCCATCGCTCGAATGGTTCGATGACTAGCTATTTTTCAGAGGGATCTCATCAGACTAACCAGGGTGTCCTGCTCTCTGGCAACTGTCACAGGCTTGGACGCATTTCTTTGCATATTTGAAAATCGTGGGCCAATAATACCCTATCTGCAGCACTTTATGTCCAGTTCTGTGATCGGCGAAATGTCCACCACATGGTCCATCATGGTAGGCTTTTAAAATGTCAAAGATTTCATCCTCTCGAATGCATCCTCTGGTATGCATGTCTGCCCCTGTGTGGAACAGGTAGCTTCCAACCCACGAGAATTGAGCACTCTTCTAACAATCTGTTTCCGCTCATTAGGGGTTAGACGTTTCGATAGTTTACCTACTGCTAGGTAATTGGCAAGATCAGCATACCAGGGTGTTTGAATAGCAACAGAAAATAGATGCTCGTCTGGAAATTGATCTTCAACTGCTGCTGCATCGATTGGCTTGGGCATTCTTGAGAGAAAATTGGCTACAGGATTTTCTTTTCCAGGTCGATCCTTGATTGTAATATCAAATTCGTGCAATAAAATTAGCCATCTAGTTATTCTGCCATTTGTGATAGGCTTGTTTGCTAAATATTTGATGGCAGAATGATCTGTATACAAGATAACAGGGTATCCAGTAATGTAATGTCTAAACTTATTGACAGCATGTATTACAGCTAGAAATTATTTTTCAGTAACAGTGTAGTTTAATTCAGCAGGGGATAAATTTTTGCTGATGTAGTAAATTGCATATGGTTTTTTTATTCTCTTCCTGCCCAAGGACTGCTCCAATGGCTGTATCTGAGGCATCAGATGATATCTGAAATGGCAAATCCCGATTTTGTCCTTGAAGGACTGGGGCTATGGACACAAGCTTCTTTAGATCCTGGAAAGCATGTTCACATTTTTCTATCCAAAGAAAATCAACGCTACCAGTTAGTGTATACAGAGGTGCAGCAATGTGCGAATAATGTTCTATAAATCTCCTATAATAACCAAAAAATCCAAGAAAACTGCGTACCTCTGTTTGAGTGGTAGGAGTGGGAATAAGCAAAATTATTTGGATTTTGGCTGGGTCTACATGAATGCCAGCTGCTGAAATATAATGTCCTAGGATAAGTCATTGAGTCCTCATCATATAGCATTTTTCGTGGCTTAAACAAAGCGTGGTAGCAATGCAGCGTTGTAGGACTTTTTCTAAGGTATCCAATGTTGGATCGAAATCATCTCTGTATGGTGTAAATTCATCCATGTATACTTCAAGTCCTTCATTTATTAAATCTGCAAAAATGTTAAGGATAGCCCTTTGGAATGTGGCAGGAGCATTGCATAAGCCAAAAGGTAGAACTCGGTAGGCAAATGTTCCCCAAGGACAAGTAAAAGTAGTTTTGTCTTGGTCTTCAGGGGCAATCTAAATCTGATTGTATCCACTGAAGCCATCCAAGAAAGGAAAGAATTTCTTTCCTGCCAAAGTGTCTAATACTTGGTCGATGAATGGGAGAGGGAAGTGGTCTTCTTGCGTTGCTTTATTTAGCTCTCTATAGTCCACACAGATTCTCCATTTCCCATTCTTTTTTGGTACGAACACAAGTGGAGAGATCCATTTACTATCAGAGATAGGATAGATGAAATTGACATTTAAAATTTTTTGAAGTTTGGCTTTTACCACATCTTTTAGATGAGGATTAAGTCTGCTTTAAGGTTGACGAATAGGTCTCACATCTTTTTCTATATAAATGTGGTGTGTACATAATTGGGGGTCAATTCCTTTCATATCATGGTAGTCCCATCCAAATGATTCTTTATATTTCCTTAACAAATGGATGAGATTTATTTCTTGTTCGAGTGTGAGGTTGGCATTAATATTTAAGGTTTTTCCTGGTTCAATTTCCACAATTTTACTATTTGCAATAGAAGTAACAGGTATTGTTTGGTCATGTGTATCTTTCAGAGGATCTTCTTCTAATTCATTATCAAATGCTGCTTCTATCATATGACATTATGTGCAGGATGTGAGTTCAGTTTGACTAATAAAATTATTAATGGCATTGTCTTCTGTTTGGTCTTTGAAATCAAGTGCCTCTTGTATAGTTAATGGAGATCTAATGTTATCAGTAAGGTATGATACATGGTGCTTATTAGTTTTGATTATTGTGACACTTGGCTGCGTTGGAGGATATAGAACTAAGTTCTTGATATTTGGTCCTCTGGTTATGGTCATATTTCCTTGCCGGTAGCCAATATAAGCATCGGCAATGGCAAGCCAAGGTCTACCTAAAATCAATGGATGTCCATCAAGTTGGGTTTTGGGATTTATTATCAAAAAATCGGTTGGATATTCCCAGGAATCAACAGAGACCATGACATCATGTAGTGTGCCCTCCGGCCTAACCACATATCGGTCAGCCAATTTGAGCAAGGTAGAGGTGGGTTCTACAGATGTAATGCCTAGCTTTTGGCAAGTAGTGGTTGTTAAGATACTGATTGCAGTTCCTAGACTAACTAAGGAATTGGACAGGGTCTGACCATAAATTTGGATAGTTACAATTGGATTTCTTGGGTCTTCGTATTTAATGGGTGTTTCTTTTCTTGATAGTAAGTCAGATAGAGTGCCGACTACTTGGACTCTTAGATTATTTGTTATATTCCTCCTTGGTTTCTTTATGCACAATTCTTTGATAGTTCTTGTGTATATCAGGATGTCTTGAATGGCTTGGAGGAATGGAATTTTTATGTACAAATTTTGTAATTCTCCCAGAATGTCAAAATCAGGATACTGTATCGGTTGAGGTATGATTAATCGTTCTGGGAACGGGGGAGAGGATGTGGTTGCCGATTATGAGTTCATTGTTTATTCACATCCTCTTCTTGTGACAGATGTTCTCTGGGTAACTGATTTTCAACCTGAACTGTCTTATCTCCCTCGGTTTCAATAATACGCCTAGATCTTCACTGAATATCATTATGCTCCCTCAGATCAGCTCCTATCTCTGGTGATTCTATGATTTTGATAGATTGGACCGGTCTATTATTTAGATTGGGGTTGGGTTGGGCTGGGAGTTGCAGTCTCAGATTAGACTGGGGATTTTGTTGTAAGGCTAGCAGTGTAGGTTGAGGGAGTGGAATGGTTCCTATTGGTTGATGCATCGGTCTCTGCCAGTTTGCCTGCCAGGATGAACTTTGTAAAGTAGGGGAAGTCCATTGCGGTGGGTATGTGTTACTTTGCCAATATGGTGGGGTATAAGGAAGATTCGACCAACCAGATTGGCTTGCCTGATTCAGCCACGGGTTGGAGGAAGGAAACGACTGCGGTGACGAGTTTGGAAATGGGGATTGGGATTGACTTTGCCACATATTATATTGTTGAGCATTATACTACGAAGGCTGAAAAGAAGAAGTTGGGTCTGGAAACATACCAGATTGTCTTGGCTGCCACTGAGGGCACTGGTTGAGCAAATACACCGATTTTGGTTCTTCTTCTGCCTCTTTATATACTGCTTTTAATCCAGGAAGTGAGGGACAGCTTTCTGTAAGGTGATACTTTGTGCAGATGGCGCATGTTTGAACTGCATCTAGTGGACACTCCATATGGCTATGCTTTTTCCTGCATCGGGGATAGAAGATTGCCAAATTCTATTCTGCCTCCATTTGCTTCTGTTTGGTCTGCATAATGTCAAGTTGTGTAGTTAATGTCCCTAGAATATCAGCTTTAAAATTTTCCAATAAATTTCCAATTTCTACACGCGTTACTCCTTTTGTCGATATTTCATTATCTCTTACAAACCGATCATGTTCCGCCGGTTTTAATCTTCTGCTGCCTATCGAGCTCCTGATACATAAATCAATAATGTCAGCAAAACTTTCTTGATAAATATCTCCTTTTCCCATAATGTTTAATGTTTCAATCCATTGTTCCTTCATGCCCCTTATTAATGCTGTTTTTAACACATTATCAGGTAAAGGTAGTGATGCATAAGGAGATCTTTGAAGATTATACTGAAAACGTTCCACATACTCCTCTAATGTTTCGTTTGGTCTAGCTGTCATCTAGAATATTTTGTTCTTTAGTTCTCTAGACCTGCAATAGTCCCGATATTTTTTTAGAAAATATTCTTTCATTTGATCCCAGTTATTTATAACCCTACCACCTAATCCCATAAACCATCTTAAAGCAGCCCCTTTTAATGTAGAGGGAAATAGTTTCAGTTTTTGGGGGTCGGTGGTGTAATCATATCCCTTGCACAGTACATCAAATTCAAATAAAAATGCATCTGGGTCTTCTGATGTAAGATCATGTAATGTAGGGATATGTTGAAGAGGGATTGCTTTCATAGGCGCATTTGCTGCAAAATCCACTATGGGGTATTGTAATGTAGAGGTTTGGGTGTGTTGTGGGGGAAAATGCCTATGCAGGATGATCCTATCCACCTAAGGTGTGACAGTGCCTTAGCAACAAAGAAGGACAGCTATTCTGGTTTCTTCCTTTATGAAATGTGAAAGAGAGAGATAAATAGACTTACCGGTGTCTTCCGTTTGTCCCTCGATCCGGTCTCTCTTTTCTTTGGGAGTTCACAGCTACTTGCCTTCTCACTCGCCCAGCTTCAACAGGTTCATGCAAGATCACAAGAGAACAGCTACTTGCCTTCTTGCTTTTCCAGCTTCAACGGGTTCCTGCAAGATCACAAGAGAACAGCTACTTGCGACAAGAGAAGAACACTACACAAAGACAGATATTCACATTCATAACTAGTTTAGGATTAGAAATAAACCAAATACACTAATGCAATCATACATCAAGAATACATCAGTATATAGGAGAAACCAAGATAGCTTTATTGATGAATAACAAGGTTCAGGAAGAGATACAACCCAGAGGGCTCCAATCCAGCATCTACTTCCCAGCAAATGGAATTCCTATCTTCACCCCCTTCAAAGCATTAAGCATCCAATGATTCCAATCTCAAACTAACAGCAATTCTTTGCAATAACAAAATTCCAGCCTCTAGATCTCATGGAGGAGAGATCCATATATAGATGTTTGGAGAGAGGATGAGTCAGCTTGAGATCTGACTAGTGTCCTCTCCCTCTGTCAGTTCTTGATTCCACTTGGAGGTTCTTGCTTCCACTTGGAGATTTGGAACCTCTTACTCATCACCAGTCGAATTCCCTGAGGCAAGTGTAATTTTGGAAGCTTCCTGGGTTTTGACACCTTGAGAAATGAGCTTGCCACATGTCCACTCTCGTTCAGCGCAGGTAGCCAGTGTTCCCTTTGACATTCAACGCAGGTAGCCAGTGTTGGCTTTGACATTCAGCACAAACAGCTAGTGTAGCCACTGAAATGATCCTGAATTGACTTGTTTTTGAGCAGTTTCTGGTGGAGAACTTCTGTGAATTGTTGTGGTTTGTTATCCTTGTTCCTCTAGGGGTAGGAACAACATGTTTAGGGACTTTGGATCCCTTAGATTATGGACATTTCATGCTCAATGCTGTAAGGCACAAAAATGTCTATAACAGTTGCCCCCTAAAGTATGAGGCTGTTTATCGGGTGAGATGCTTTATCAGGGGGATCCGAAGTTCATCCAATGCTGAGAGGAGACCTGTAATAAGATACAATACAATACATTATTTTTCATACTGCTTTCATGATCTAGCTGAGGTGGGCATTCCCATGCTCAGCTTTATAAATTCATTTTTCTGTACATAGAACAGACAATCGTCTAATGGTAGACTGATAATTTTGATGAAATTATCATCCTTTGAGTAGGATGATTATCTGCTGCAATGATGTACATGTCAATGTCTTTATCTTTCCTGAATATATATCACAGCCCAGATGGATGAAACTAGATCCGGGGTCTTCAAACTCATTCGATCTTCACTCTAAGTACAAGTCGATCCATGTGAGAAATGTTCTGAAGTCGAACATGGAAAGACATCGCTTGATTACCGGTCAATGATGTAAATTGTTAACAAGCGCGAGAGGAATCACCGATAATGATAATGACCCTCAAGGTACTGCAGTACAATTCACGTGGTGTGAATAAAGGACTTGGTGTCGAACACCACGCAAAATCTTTCGGTCGAAGGTCATTGATGTATACCTGTCGCCGGAAGTGAGAAACTTGCCATTGAGGCATGCAAGCTTCAAAGTACTGAAGGGGTTGTTCCTAGATCAACTTCTTGGATAATGAGTTGATGTCGACAAGAAGCGATCCGTCAAAGGAGGGCCTTAATGAATCCCACATCAGTGACACGGAACGGAGCTAATGATTTTAATGGAGGTGAAAACGATCTATGACATATGATTCAGGGTGGCGGTCATGAAAGGATGAAGGATAATGTATGGCAGTGGATGGGACACGGTTGACTTTTCTGAACGACTTCTCTTGAACATATGGCGACACTGATGCGATGGATTGGTAGCATTACCCCAAATATGGATGGTATGGCGAGACCATGGATGTGACCGGTGAATGAAACAACCCAACCCGATTGTGGTACGGAGGAAAAGTGTCATGTTCAAGAGCGACTTGCTACCATCAAAGTTTTCTTGAGTTTCTCCCAATTTTTCCCCAGTCATTGCTGACCAGTACCTCTTTATTTTTGTCAAGCTTGAGGAGGATAACATATGCTTGTTCTATAACCTGCCCTTCGGGCAAGCCCATCGCTATGTTTTAACGAGCCTAGCGATAGTGAAACTCGTTCTCGTCTAAAGACAAGTTTGTCGCTATTTAATGATTTTAACGAGTCTAACGACAAGGATAACTCGGTCCTTTTCATTTTTAGAGAGTCTGAAAAGGTACATAAAGTTAACTCCAAAAGTCCTTTTTCGTCATCTAATCCCTTAAGTCCGAAAAAGTATAAAACAATACAGAAGGGATGAGTTTTCGATAGTTTTAACGAGCCGAACAAAACAAGCGCTCGATCTTTTTGTGCAATAATCCCTCAGGTCCAAAAATATTAAAATCTAGAGGAGGGATAGCTCTTCCTGTCCCTTTAACGAGCTGGAAGGCCAAGAACTCGGCAATCTTTTCATATTTTACGAGTCAGTTGAAAAGAGCTTAAAGAAGACTCGTCTTTTGAGGAACGAGTGATAAACAGGGTTAGCAGCTGATTCCAGGTACAGGTTGGAATTTTCCAATCATGGCAGTGTCACAAGGATGGCTAGGTGAAATCACTCTTTGCAGCTGTTCCTCAAAATGGGTAAACAATCATATGGAGGTGAACGATCGGCGAAATGAAAAGTGGAGGTGACGGTGCAAACACGACCAAGGCTTTAATGGCTGATGATATTACATTCACTGTGGTTATTTACCGGGATAGTTCATTTTTTAATGAGCTTAAACGCGGGTGGAAACATTTGCTCGATCTTATGTTTATTTTTTAACGAGCATGAACTATGCGCTAAAACTGCTCGGATCTTGCGTTTATTTTTTAACGAGCACGAACTTTGTGCTAAAACTGCTCGATTACCCAGTCATATGATAAGAATGTCTCATTAAGATTCTATTTTTTATGGAGCTTCATCTTACAAAGTTATGCCCCGCATCCTTTCTTTATGCAAGTTAGGAAACGGCTAACCCAAAAAACAGATAAATAACCGCTCTTTGCTTGTAATCCAAAAGGTTTGCATGCCCCCAGGTATAAAGTACGATTTCAAGGTTACCCCTCAATTTGCAGATAAAACATTTGTTTTACCAGGAGAGGCCTACCTCTTTCAGGCTACCCAAAGATTGTTTTGTTATTCTTTCAACAAAACACTTCTTCGGCGATGTCTACCGAGATAAACAAAGGTGAGTGACGAGACCCGCCCTCTCACATAACTTTGACAAGAGAATCTTATTCCAGAACAACCCCTCTTCCAACCACGGACGGGGTACGGACTAGTCATATTCTCTCGCGGAAACCTACCCTATACCCAAAGTTTTCCTGCCGAAGCAGACCAGGACGCATGCCCCCTGGGTTCCGGTCATATCCTCCCGGATTACTCGCGCTCATCAGGAGGACGGACCGTGGGTTGAGACACTTCTTGCGTGAATAGACCATTTAGGGATGGTATATGACTATTTGCGATGCGTGATCCAGGAAATGAAAGTTGGTCCACGAGCTTGACCATTCTTCCTTCGTGCGAAAAACACATTACTCTAAAGAGCAAGGAGACTATAGCTCCTATGCAATATATATAGTCTTGTCCAAGGAGTAGGTTATAATCCAAGGGTCCTTGAATAACCATCACGTTCATTTGAACGGTCTTCCTTTTCAATGTTATGGGCACATTGGGGAGGATCCCTAAAGGTCGATTGGTTCCTTTATCAAAACCTGATAGATTTCTCATTTCAGGTAAAAGCGCTGGCGAACCAAGCACTTTCCAAGCAATAGAGGAAAGGATACTCACAGATGCCCCTTCATCAATGATAGTGCCAGCCATTACCATTCTGTATATTTGAACGATAATTCTGAATGGTATGCTTGCCGACAACCGGGGTCTACCTAGTTGGTTCCAGTTGAACGAGACAACTAGGTTGCTTGGTGGTGGGACCGAATAGACGGCCGGATATGACTCTGACGAAGTTCCTTCCTGCGATAAAGGAATGGGCAAATTTCCCCCTTGTTCGTCGGAGTCTGTGTTGATGAAGAGAATTTGGACGGTGTCATCTTTATTCTCCTCTGTGATGGTATCATTCGAAGATAGAGCCTCTAAAGGCAAAACCGGGTCAACTGCCGCCTCAACCTTTTGACTTTCGTCAGGCATGGATCCAGACGGTTCATCTTCAATGATAGGTGCTTCGGCTGACCACCTGGGCGGGCCAGCCGGGTTCTCAACTAGTGAAGGACTTGGCAGGAGTTTTTGATATCCAGGAGGAAGTTGCGCTCGTAAAATCGGGTGATCTTCCAGAACTCTTTTAGCCTCATCTACAAAGGGAAAACAGTGGATGGCATGGTCGCCTTCACACAGTTTATAGGGAAATCTAGCTTTCCCTCTCTGTCCTGGGACTTCACTTTCACTAGTCGACGGTGAGCAGTCAACATGGCTATCAGAGGTTGATGCTACCGAATTGTGCAAACGGGGAGACAAGTCCCTTAGTATCCGAGGGATGCAGGGACAATCTCTGTGGAAGTGGTCTCCCTTGCATATGATACATGGTGATTTAGGCCTGGTCAGTGCTGTGTGTGGATTTTTGTCAGACGACACTCGTTTGCCCCCAGTCGCTTTTGGCTCCTTCTTCTTCTTCTCTTTCTTCTTCTTTTCATTCTTCTCCTTAGGAACTTGGTTTTTTGTTTTACCAGTTCCGTCAAGCGAAGAGGAAGGAGGAGAGGAAGAATTAGATGAAGTAGAAGGCTGGTGGGTGACTCTGGTCTGGTCTAACTGTTGACTCGACTGTTCAGGAATGGTGGTGTTCTGAACGACATTGGTTGAAAAGAGCCAGACCGGCAGGCCAATTGTCAGTCCTGGAAGCGACAATGTGGCCATATGGGGCGCACCAACATCTCCCCAAGAGGAGAAGGGACTAGGATTTCCACCAAGGGGAATTCCTTGGTTGGTGTGCTCCATTTTTTCAACCTAAAGACCAACGCAGGAATAAAGGGTGATTGTTCCATTTAAAATAAATTTTAACAATGCTTTAGACACAACTTGTTTTTTCAATTTTAAAGAGTCGAGAAAAAGCTAAAGATGACTCTAGTCTCCTTCGATGTTTTAACGAGCCCGAAGTGACAAATGCTCGGATGGACTTTTTCCGTTATAGAGTTTGAAAAAGGCCAAAAGGAACTGCTCTGGAGTTCTAGGCAGAGGGTGTGCCAAACTTTTCGCAAAACCGCAGAATACTTTTTAGGGTACGGGCGGTCGATCTTCCTGAATGCTGTGTTCAGTGCATTGCGATCAGTAGGGCGGCCGACACGGCTTCCTAAGGATAAAGGTTTTATGCCTATAGGGGTCTCCCAATATATACGCGACGGTACGTGGGAGCAATATCCGTACTGGCACTATCGTCCCTAAGGAGGAATCACCCACCATCCACGAGATCGACAGTCACCAGGCTTAACGACGCCGGAACACGTCTCTAGCCTAGACCTCTATTATGTGCATTATGTTGCAAAGCGTTGTTAAGTTCATTCAATTTATTTTAGGTTGATCTTTTTAGAAGTTTGCCTTTCAAGGTTCACCACGAGATGTATGATACAATTCCTAAATGCAGTCTAAAGATGATAAGCAAGCTTTATATCTTTTCAACTTGGAAAATCCTAGCTACTAAGGGAAAAGAAAGACACCATCTTTTCTCAAAGACCAATCAGCACACTCTAATGCACTTTCCTAAATCAGACATGCAAATTATCAAGATGCAAATGCACAATGCAGGTGTTTGTTTTCCGCTTTCTTAGTATTGATGCCTACACAGAAAGCTTTTTGTACAATTTTTGAATTTGCTTTTAAATGACAAATACAAACAAGTTTACTTTTTCGAAATCAAAGAGGGTAGAAGAGATTACAACACTTAACGATTTTCGAAATGAATACTTGTTTCGTCACTTAAAAGAGACAAACTCAAACCAATAAGCAAGAGTAAATGTATAATCAATCTGCAAACAGCCAATGAACTCTTTTCTAAGATCACAATCAACAGATCTGAATCAAGGGCTACAGGATGACTATTTCACTCATGCAAAGGAAAACTGTAAATGACGCCACAAACACATAAAAACACTCACAGTCTTTTTGTACAAAAGGAGGCGGAATTTAAGCAGAGAAAAGGAGTTATCAGACTGGTACCTATGTTGGTTACAGGCTGCAAAAATCAGAGATGAAAACAAGGCAAAACAGAGCAGAGAACCCCAGCTGCACAAGGGCAAACTCGTTCAGCGCAACCTCAACACAGGGGTTTTGACATTCAGCGCAGGTAGCCTTCACGGGACCTGCGTTGAAATGCAGAATCCCTTCAATGGGTCTGCGTTGAAGGAGAAACTCTCGTTTCCCACAGGTTCTGGGTCACAGATTGCTATTTAATTCACTGTTTCAGGCCAAATAAAAGCAACAAGCAAGGTACAATCAAAGGGATGCTTTGAGGGGGTATTAAGATCTATCACAAAGGATCATCAAATCATTTGTGAGTCCATTGTTTAGATCATAGACAAGTCCAGTGATTGGATCAAAGCAGCAACTGTCTACTTTGCATCCGGGAATAGCAGATGCAGTTCGATTGTTGCTGTCAAGTCTATGAAACAAACAATGATAGAAACACAAATAAAATGACTAAACAAATCTCCCCAGTGGAGTCGCCAATTTTTTGTGGGGAAAAATGCCTATGCAGGATGATCTTATCCACCTAAGGTGTGACAGTGCCTTAGCAACAAACAAGGACAGCTATTCTGGTTTCTTCCTTTATGAAATGTGAAAGAGAGAGATAAATAGACTTACCGGTGTCTTCCGTTTGTCCCTCGATCCGGTCTCTCTTTTCTTTGGGAGTTCACAGCTACTTGCCTTCTCACTCACCCAGCTTCAACAGGTTCATGCAAGATCACAAGAGAACAACTACTTGCCTTCTTGCTTGTCCAGCTTCAACAAGTTCCTGCAAGATCACAAGAGAACAGCTACTTGCGACAAGAGAAGAACACTACACAAAGACAGATATTCACATTCATAACTAGTTTAGGATTAGAAATAAACCAAATACACTAATGCAATCATACATCAAGAATACATCAGTATATAGGAGAAACCAAGATAGCTTTATTGATGAATAACAAGGTTCAGGAAGAGATACAACCCAGAGGGCTCCAATCCAGCATCTCCTTCCCAGCAAATGGAATTCCTATCTTCACCCCCTTCAAAGCATTAAGCACCCAATGATTCCAATCTCAAACTAACAGCAATTCTTTGCAATAACAAAATTCTAGCCTCTAGATCTCATGGAGGAGAGATCCATATATAGATGTTTGGAGAGAGGATGAGTCAGCTTGAGATCTGACTAGTGTCCTCTCCCTCTGTCAGTTCTTGATTCCACTTGGAGGTTCTTGCTTCCACTTGGAGATTTGGAACCTCTTACTCATCACCAGTCGAATTCCCTGAGGCAAGTGTCATTTTGGAAGCTTCCTGGGTTTTGACACCTTGAGAAATGAGCTTGCCACATGTCCACTCTCGTTTAGCGCAGGTAGCCAGTGTTCCCTTTGACATTCAACGCAGGTAGCCAGTGTTGGCTTTGGCATTCAGCGCAAACAGCTAGTGTAGCCACTGAAATGATCCCAATTGACTTGTTTTTGAGCAGTTTCTGGTGGAGAACTTCTGTGAATTGTTGTGGTTTGTTAGCCTTGTTCCTCTAGGGGTAGGAACAACATGTTTAGGGACTTTGGATCCCTTAGATTATGGACATTTCATGCTCAATGCTGTAAGGCACAAAAATGTCTATAACAGGGTGTTTGGCTGGTTTTGAGCCATTGGGTCGAATATATGCCAATAACCTTCTGGGATATCTAGGAGGGTATTCCTAGGTTGAGAGGGAATGTATTTAACAGGGATAGTTTTAATAGCACTTCGTCTATCTGGGATAATGAGAGTGCCTAATGTCTGAGGAGATTGAGTATCTTCAAAGATGATTTTTGCAGCACTTCCCTTGTCTGGGTTGTTCAATGGCTGAGTTGTCTCGAGAGGAGATCTTCGTTCCTCAGTTTCCCCTGTCTCTCCTCCTCCTTCGCAAAGATTACTGAAATTCCCCTCCTGCAATAGTTCTGGAGTAGAATATTCAATTTCTTGAAAGCCCTGCTCTTCAGTTTGACTATGCACCTCAACAAAGGCTATAGATGGTGATCCTGTGGCCTGAGGGGAACAAGTAGGCTGTTTAGAAATAAATTTTCTGGGTCCTACTGAAGGCTGAGATTCTGCTTTCTTGATGATTTTGTCTATGAAGGTTGGTCGACCAAGGGTCACCGGCCCCTTAGCTTTTTCTCGCTTGGGTAGAGGTTTGGAATTTTTTTCTGGTTTTTTCTGCTTAGTCATGCACTCAAATTAACTACTAAATTCTACTCAAACAAAACAACAACAAATCTGTAGGAAAGCGGGCAGAGGAGCAGGGCTTTTACATGCTCCACACATAGGTTCTTACCTTCTGTTTCTAAAAACCAATTCTTCCCTAGGAGGTTCGTACACTACTCTGAAAAAAAGAACAAATGGCTACACTCTTTCCCCGGAAACGACGCCAAAATTTAGAGCTATAAAAAGGGTCTCTTTCACCTCTAATTACCTCACATTAATATGTCAATCCGGGAACGTTTTTTTATTTCAAAAAGTGTCTGAGTCTGAGGCTATCATTTTCCAGAGTAATGCTAGTAGTACAGTGTTCAGAAATACCAGAGTAAATGGATGCTTGTCTACAGCTTAACTACTTCAAAAGATTAAATCACACATTCAAAAGACTAAGCAACTTATCAGTCAAGGGTTCGGTAGCAATAACCCATCCCTTTGGAAACTGATGGAAAAGGAAATCAGAGAACAGATCGTAGATCTGGGAGCCGGAAAGTAGATGTCAATGCTCAGTACAGCCTGAGATCGTTCTTCACGCCAACACCAAGCAATGGAATGGTAGATAAGAAATGGAACAGCAATTAAGAAATCAAAAATCTAAAATGGAACAACACATCCGAAATAGAACAGAAAATCTGAAATAGAATAGAAAACTTGAAATAGAACAACAAGCAGGAAACTGTTCGTTTTTTTTCTTTGGAAAAAAAAACAAGCAGGAAACTGTAACAACAACTAAGTCTAGCAAGCAGTAACACCTTAGTCTACAAGATCAAATGCATGAATTGTGACCTATAGGAATTGAATTGCAATCCTTCACTCTTTAGGGCGGATTGAATAACACACACCAATGGAACAACAATGATTACTGATAAATTATGGAACAACGCTTGCACACAGCACACTTAAATAGTAATCTAATCCAAGTATCGATCTTAGTTAGAAAGAATACAACTGCATTTCAAAATAGAACAACATTGTTCATAAATCCAACTGTAAAGAACATAACTTCCAAGATGAATTCCATAATGTTAATGAACAAGTGCACAGCACAAAGGCTCTGTAATGGAACAGTAACAATATTCTATAAAGACTAGCAGTATTATATCAACTCCTAAAAGAACAGTAATATGATGCAGAGTCAATACAATAATTCTATCTCTAGAAACCTTAATAAATTAAACATAACAAAGCATGTGATGTAAACTTATAAAACACATCAGATTACCAAGTGACGTCGATAAGCAAACCACGCATAAAACAAACGTAATAATACAGGAGCAAGTGTCCTCCAGGGCCAGGCCCTTAGCCTCAGGGGTACAC
Organism: Pinus tabuliformis; assembly: GCA_031772625.1. Classification (NCBI taxonomy): domain Eukaryota; kingdom Viridiplantae; phylum Streptophyta; class Pinopsida; order Pinales; family Pinaceae; genus Pinus; species Pinus tabuliformis. The sequence goes on from CM062817.1 coordinate 797,548,718, forward strand.
CACTTGAAGTTATTCCAGACTCAAAGATGAAATAGTAACCAAGTTTGTATTAATGCATAGAGCAGAATTACAATAAACCAGTTCTTAACGGGACTCGATGATCAAAGTTTTGATCTTACAAGAAATTACATAAAAGCATAACCGTATCTAACTCTCCCCCGAACTAACAGTGCTGCCCCTTTTATAAGGGTGACGGCGGAGATATCTAAGTGCAGAAATAGATAAAACAGTGATCCCTCAGGATCAAGGATCCTGAGAGATTCGTCGAATAGTTAGTCCTCAGTCATCTCTTTCCTTTCCTGCGCCAAGCTGATATCTCCACTTCCTTTCCAGGGCTGTTTCGCTTTGATTTTCTTTGCCTTGTTTGCATACGGTCTCCCGTCAAAGGGACAGCGGTTAACCCGTCCTTGTCCTTTCCTTTGGAATGGAAACTTCTCGTTTTTTCTCCTTCATGCATAAGGAAATGACAATTGTCAGCGTTTTCATCTTGCATATTAATCTCAGATGTTTTATTACAATTCTTTATCATTTTCCTAGTTCATGATGCAAAAGGTTTGTAAGTTCTAATGAAAAGATACTGAAATAATCATCAAAAACATACCTTCTTTAATACTCCACAAACATTTTTATAATTCTCATTTAGAGTTTAAAGAAAGTGAAACTTATGTTAATGATGAAAGTGAATGTCAACGAGACAAACCCAATGAATCTCATGATTCTAATGAAATAGGTTAACCCTCTCTTGTTTAACAAATGAATGTTTGAATGGAGTGGGTGTAAGATCTAGGTATGACTATCAAGAATGTCTTAATGAATTTAATAATTAAACCACTAATGACAAATATGATTTTGATTCCCCTAATGGTAGTGGTTACAAAGATTGTAAATCAAGAAATATTGAAGAAGAAATTGTACCCACAACACTATCAACATTACACATTTATGACTATGTCAATCAATCATCAACAGGAGAAGATCTTTGTTCGTCCAACAAAATGACATGTAATGATATTATTAGTGTTTTTAGTTCTATTATATATGAGACTCATGTCGATTTTTTAAAACCACCCATATACGACGAATATGAGGATGAATAATTAGCTTCCCCTCACCATCTTGAATTAAATGAGAACCTATTTATAAGTGTAAATTCACCATCATTATGTTATTTTGATTCTTTAGATGAAGATGAACATAATAAGCATAGTGATTTAACTGATTTAACATCATTGCATAATGACAAACCTTTTTATAATGAACATATTATGTTATAACAAGCTTATTCTATGTACCTTATCATTGTTAGTTTGTGGAATTTTATTACTATTTGTTTATTTTTTAACTTTGACATGACTAACTCAGTGGAAATACATGATAGGCATGAGATAGAAATACACAAAATCCCTTTTCATGAACATATTGCTGATATTTTAGGATTATTTCCATTAGATGTTCATACAAGGTTGCATGACTTTATTAACACATCAATGAGTGAATATTTCAAAATGGTTTCTTTTGGTTTTCAATCAAATGTGAGTGTTTTCCTTGAGGTTTTGGTAAAACAATTTCTTCCTTAATTTTTTTAATGGTTAAATATATTATTATTGACCAAAATAAAGCCTAAAATTAGGAAGCTTCCATTAACAATATTTCGATTAGGCTACACTAGATTTTTGACTTCTTGGATAAATATTGTCATTGAGACACATTATGTATAAACCATGTACCAAAATAAGGCTATTGTTTACTTACGGTTCTTAGATTTGGGATGAATAAAGATGAAATTATTTATATCTTAAAGAATACTTACATGATCATCACTAGAATAGAATAGAAATCTATGATTCCTTAGTATGCACCACATTAACGAGTTTATAATACATATTTAAAGACTTTGTTTGTAAATCGAATTTGAGGGGTAACTATCTTTCAAAGAGCTCAATTATAAATATCTATAATAGTCTCAACTTCATATCAACAATTTTTGACCATAACTTTCTTTTGATACTACTTACAAATAAATACCAAGGGATTGGATTAATTCATAAATATTGAACTATAACCATAAAGATTTGGCTTTCAAAAAATTCAGATGAAATTTTGGTGGAAATGGTTACTTATAATCATGCAAGATACCTTCCCTTATCACCATACTACCATAGGGATAGGAACTTATGTTTTCTTAAGTAGGGCATGTTGATATCTCCACCAAAACTATAGACACTAGTTGGAAACAAACCAAGATCAATGGCGCTAGATTAAAACCTTGTGTGTGATCCTCCAACTCCTTCTGTGGAGGTAATTTGTGAAAGGGTATGTTAACACCTTTGCCGAGGCTATGAATGCCTACTGGAAATAGAGCAAGGTTGGTCATATTGGACAAAGGCCAGTGTGTAATCCTCTCATCCTATAAAACGACATTTTTCTTAAAATAAAAGAAGACATCTAACACAAAGATTAAAGAAGAATTCAAAAAGTTTCATCTCTCTGGATAGCGGATGACTCTGTAGGGGCTTTGGATGGTTGTTGCTAGCGAAGCTACATTCGATTCTGGAAACTCATGTTATGCAACAAAAAGGAAAAAAAATCCTTGATAACTAGTCTCCATAGTTTCAGTAAAAATATATTCTGAAATGAAAGTCATCATTATGAATCTTAATTAGTACTATGATTTATGTAATTTCTTGATCATTAAATGTGAGCATCTATGACTTGTATATGGTGTCAAAATTCTCTTGGGGAATGATACATATACTAATCTATGATCGATGTACCCTAAATAATTATTGTAGTTATCCTGATACACCACATATACAAATAAATGTCCTACATATGTGAATAATTATTGAACTCGTTAATCTTTAGGTACTAGGGCCTCATGTGAGTCATCCTTGTTTCATTCTTGCTATCGACCAATCTGAAACTTTAAGTTGTGAAGATTTTCCTTGTATTATTTTTATTTTGTGTCTCTGTGTCTCCATTTACTCCTGAATCGAGTCCATGCCTAATGTAAAGAAATCTTGTATGCGGTTCTTGATGCCTCACGGAAAGGCATAATCCCAAATTTGAGTTTGATGTTGGTGCTTGATTTGACCCTCCTTAAAAGCTCAACCTTCACAAGAATTTTCCTATTTCCATCCACCTAATTTAACTTCCTCAAATCATATTCGAATCCTTATCATTTACTCCTAGTCATATGAAAAAGAAAGAGAATTAGTAAAGGAGATTCAAATGAGATTCAAATAATGAGGGATGAGGTTAACCACATCAGTGGCATCACTTAAGAAATGTCGCAATCCCTAGATATGGATATGTATTATTTTATTATTTATTATCATTTTAATCACATATTAAACACAATAATTAAAGACTAACTAATGCATATAGCTAAAATATGGTTAACATTTTTTCCAAACTAAGAACTCTTAAAAATGGGAAAACATAAAGGATGAATTAAATATAAAAATGAATTGTTTCTTATACAAACCCTTTAATTCCCATATATTTAGGAGAGTTGACTTTCATAAAGAATGTATATATATTTGTAATGAATATTGAAAAATAAGTTTTCATGGAGATTAAATCTCTATGATATTACCATCAATCTCATCATGAATTACTCAGGAAATTTTAACTTACACTTTTACTTCCATATATCTAAGTCTTACCTATAAAACAAAATTCAGAAATCATCCATTCAAATATAAATTCTAAAAAATGTATAAATAGTATAAATCGTGTTTATTAACCTTATGAACCCCTCTACCAACTATTTCAAAAAATCGTAAGTCACCAACCAAAATAAAGTTAAAATACACATATTTAAATGAGTGACTATAAAATTACAAAGGTTTATTTTTACTAATTAAAAAATGAAATTGACACACAAAGATGTACTCTATATTTTAGAATTAGCTTATAATTGAAAATTATTACCATAATTATTAGAAATCAAATGAAAATCATCGATTAAATAATATACAAAATATACAACAAGTGATTTATGTAGGTTCAATTATTAAAATCAATAATAATTCATGTGATGACTTTACATAATGTAAGAAACCATACTAAATAGACTAAAAGCCAAAATATTAAATCCCATGAGATTAAACCTTATTGTATGAAAACTGAATTAGTAGTATAATATTTATCCAATCATAATACATCAAAGAGAGGCCTACAGAGCCATGTAATCAATGAGATTAAACCTTACTGTATGAAAACAGAATTAGTATTATAATATTTATCAAATCATAACACATCAAAGAGAGGCCTACAGAGCCATGTAATCAATGAGATTAAACCTTACTGTATGAAAACAGAATTAGTATTATAATATTTATCAAATCATAACACATCAAAGAGAGGCCTACAGAGCCATGTAATCAAATTAATGCTTCGGCCAGTGACGTGACATCATTTATTTGATGTGAGTTCTCAACTCACATCAAATGAGAACCATTCATTGAGAAAGAGATCCAAGATCACCATCCATCAGGTCAAAAGGGCTTACTAAACCTTCTCCTATTCCTCACATGATGTAAAAGGAGAACCATTGATTTAAGGTGGCTCTTATCCCTTGGTTTTATTAAGTGATGAAAATATTTATCTCAATTTTGTCAATGTTCTAGTTGAGGGTTTATTTCAAGTTATGTTTACGTGTGTTAATTTATATATGCGAAATGCATTTTAGAAGATAAGGATTTTATTATAAGTGGAGAAGGATTTAGGGTGGTTTACTATGAAAGCTTTCAAATAGATTCGCATGAAACATATTTCAGAATTTTGCTATATAATATGTATTTTGCTATATACCATGAATAATTGAATGGAGAAGCTCTTAAATAGATTTACATATAATATGTATTTTGAAGATTTAGGTTTATTAAAAACTATTAAAAACTCGTTGATTTCTTTAACAAAGCTGACTCATTTGAGAACATTTTGTGAAACAAAATATTTTTTCTACCAGAATTTGTGGACAACATGCGATATGTAAATGTTGCTTACGCATGAAGTGAATTTAGGAAATAATGTGGGAAAAAAACATTTATTTCATTTACTATTTTTTATTTAATTATTTAAAGGACTAACTCCTAATTTTTGTTATATATGTTATTAATTATGGAATGATTATAATCTAGGAGACCGTTATAATTATTCAAGCTAAGAATGTGTAGAGTACTCAAGTTTAAAATTAAAGGGTAAAAAGCTAAAGTCATAAACAATTTGTGAGAGATAGGAAACTATTTAGAATAATGATTTTTTAAGTAAATATTTGTTTTATTTTCACTAAGTTAATAGACAATTATTGATATAATTATTAAAATTTGTGTATACAAAACTTTTATTTTCTCATTAGAAGGGGTTAAGAGGGGAGGAATAGCTTTGGTGACAAGAACATACTTATGATTATTGATGGAGACCGATCATTAATTCGTATATAATCTTTTGTTATGCAATTTGAAAATCATATTTCTTCAATTTTCCTTTTCATTTCCATAGTGTTTTTTGTGCATATATGCTAATGTAATTTGCACTTGATAAAATGGACTTGATCGCTTGTTTATATTACATTACTTTACTTAATTCATTATGCTCTCATATATTAGTATTATGAGAGGTATCGAAGTTGGGATATTTGCACGTTGTATTATTTGATTAACAAAAAACACTTGCTATTGATTGGTTTTATTATAATATTTCATGAAGATGGATTATATGAGTGTATGCTCATTTTCTTCATTTTTTACTCTTATAATTTATGTGCTTCAATGTATATAGTTTTTGACAAGCTAATTGTTGACATGATTAGGGCTATTTTGTCACAACAATATGAGGATTTGTTTGTTTTGAGGTATTCATATACGAGTAAATGAACATGTTCTTAATGCTTGGATTTTGAGAGAGAATGGAATGTGATAATACTTGATATTATATTTTTTTATTATTTTTTCATCATGTTCAACAACAAATAAATGAGGATCCATGTACAACTAACTTTTAGTTTATTTTATTTTTTTCTTGTCATATTCATCTCGAATTTGTATTCTTTCATCTTTTCATAGCACATTTAAGGTTTTGATTGTAATTATTGATCTTTTAATTATTATAAGTTTTGTTTCCCAAATTTTAACCTCTCTTCCTTTTAACAACACACTTTTATATCAATAATCTTGCAATATTCATTTGTGCAATTAAAAAATCTATTTATATTAAATCCAACATAGGGAATAATCCTCATGTCGAGGGAGGCCAAACCTCATCACTTTATGGATTTGAGCCCTAAGTGAATGTCTTTTTGGGTTGTTATTGTTAAGAGGCCGAGGAACCAACATGTGGAAAGCACCTAGAAGTGATAGTGGTAGTGGTCATAATAGACCACATATCATGAAAGTACAATCCTTGATTAGTTTCCAATTTCTCTAGGAAAAATAAAAAGAAAGTTGCAATTTTTTTACCTTATAGCCAACTTGTAATACTTAATTTTTTAAAGTAATTTATTATTATATTTTAATATAACATTATCTAATGATGTCAAAGTATCCTAGCTCTAGTGGTTTGGTAAATGATGTAATTCCAAAGCGGAGTGGGATTAAGTCTCTTTAGAGATGTTGTAATTGGCCTATTTGTGACATTTACAAAATAGTTGTATGTGTGTAATATTGACAATAGGTCTTTCAAAGTTAGGGATTCTCTAGAAATTCTTGTTATGTTAGAGAAAACTCATTATCTAATGTTAAATTCTAAAGTTAATGTGACAAAATCTCTCCTATAATGAATTGTAAAGCACCTCTTAACACCTTGGGTTGATTGGAGTGGAATTTTAATCCAATAATATGTCCTAGGCTTCACAACATATTAAATTAGTGAAAACAATGTATAATAAGCTTTGCATAATTTAATTTTTTAAATATTAATTAATATCAGGGTTGCTATTAAAATCTTAAATTGCATAATAAACCTGATATTGTTTAAAATTTAATCTCAATTATTTCAATCAAAGTAATCTATGAATTCAAATTAAAACTACTACGTGTGAAGCCCAATAACCATCTTATAATAATATTCAAAGGCATTCAAATTAAAACTACTACCTATGAAGCCAAATAACCATCTTATAATAATATTCAAAGGCATGGGATGGGGTGATGAAGATCCCACTAGAAACTATGTAATAGGTAGCCCCGAGGACATAGGTAACAAGTCCTTTCCCATAGACCTTAAAATTCCTTTTAAGGTCTGACATCTATACCCATCACCACTAAAATCGATCTCTTACGTCTATTGGAATGATCTATCAAGTTGGTGTCAACAAATATCCATTTTCATGTGACTTCAATGCACCACAGAATATCCATTTTCATGTGACTTCAATGCACCACCTCTGTGCACCATGAGAATTGTTGGTACACATAGCATCGAGAAGAGAGAATGTGAAGTTGTTTCTTAGATGATGTGGCCATTTGAACCAAGAATTTGTGTGATGCCAGAGAGAGAGGAGGAGTGAAATGCTTTTTGGTGCCATCGATACACCCACTATGTAAGATAGAAGGCACAATGCATGCATTGTGGTTTCCTTCATTCCTTCAATCTTAAATGGCTTCAATTAATTGGATTTTTTTTTATAATAGTTTCTCACTTTGAGTAACAATAGTTTTGTTTGTGGTAGTTTTAGCAATACACCTTACTTCATTATGCCCTTGCCATACCATTCATCATCACATTGCGCCTTTCACTATTGTTAGTGCTTGTATCAACGCAGAAGAAGATCATCATTTCTATACACAATTACATCTCTATCTTGTCCCATTTTACTAAAAATTCCACTTTAAATTCCCACATTGTTCTATTCTCATTTATTTCATAAATTTTGAACATGATGAGTAACAAAATTCTATGAACACCTCACAATTGACAAAGCATCAATTGTCTAGAGTCAGATATCATTCCCTCCACTTCCTCTTTATTCGAGTCTTTTCCTGCAACTATTGTTAAAAATATATTTAAATATGGAAAAGTTTTATTTTCGAATTATCATTTGTATCAAATACGTTGATACCTCCTTCAAGTTAAATAGTTATTCTATTCACGATTTTAATTTTTAGTGGTTTGTTTTCATTTATGTTACTAAGAAGCATAACTAATTAATTGAATAACCCAATAACTAATTTAAAGCCTAAATGTTTATTTAAACTTATAAGTAAAATTATATCAAATAGATTCAAAGGTTACATCAAACATTAATGTTAGGAAATGAATGCATTAAAGGGAACTAGAAATATCATGGAAAACTAATCATCAATTTATGCACAACAATAAAGAATAGAAATTGACAAATTAGAATGAAATATAATTAAATAAAATTCATTCAAATAAAATAAAATAATGGAATTAAATAAAATAGAATTCAAAAATTTATTAGTTTTATTTTTTTTCTTCAAGAAAAATTTGTAACCTTCATTAATAGTGAAAATTACATTTTGTATGTATAGAAGTTGCACTAAAAAAATCTGAGTCATCGCTAACTTTTTCTTGCCAAAATAGTTCCACACACATATATCAATTAGAAAAACAAAAAATATAACATTATCAAAGATCTAGTCGCATGTGAAGGGCCAATGCAAAATTCATACTTTTGTCCATTTACCTTATCTGTGATTTGTCATGTTCCCATACTCTCAGCATTGCATTCCTCAGAGCTCAAGTTTTTTTCCTTGTAAATAGGGCAACATGTAATATAGTGAGATGATTGTTTTAAAACACCGATCTTTTGAATGATGGGATATAGTGTATATGTAGCATCCCAAAGTGTCATTCAAACAATTGATAACATGTTTTGAGTCTCTAAAATATGTATTTTTGGAACTTCCTTTTCAATAACAAGCAATAAAAACAATTTTAGACCTATAAGAACAAAAAAATTATTCATTCCCAATAAGATCTCACCCTTCAACTTAAAAAAATAATTTTGAATTAAATACAAAACAACTCCTCTCTCATACTCCCGAGCCAAAAAAAATAATGTCAATGCAATTCATTAGATTTTAAAATTATATATTTATTAAATTATTATTTTTTAATAAATACAAAAAATAAAAATATTTATATCTAAAATAATTAAGTTTAATTCACTTGGATACATTAATTAAAAATTAAATCTAAGAAATTAATATATTTCACAAATTACTTTATTTTGAAAAAACATGTTTGATATAAATCAAATAAAACATTGGTTTTTTCTTTTAACCATCTTAACGAATATAAATCTAAAATAAAAAATAAAAAATTAAAATATTTTTTTATGTAAAAACTATTAACTATCTTGAAAAGATTTTATTTTTTTTTATAGGAAAACCATTCTGTTAAGAGACTAATAATATCATTAATGACCAATGATGCCAATAATAATAAATTAAAACACATACATTTATTGCGAACTCTCTCAATATTGCACACTCTCTTTTTCTCCCTTCTCCTTTTCCCTAATAAAGTATAATTAGTTATCTGTTTATTGCGAACTCCGGTCAAAGATATGATACTTATTTGCTTTGTATTGGGCTACGCACAAATCTTGCTTAGCCTCCTTGCATTGGGTTAAGTACGCATCGTTATGCTGAAAATAAATAATATATACACATGAAAGCAATACTATATAAAGATGTAGTATTCCGATAAAGGTTTTACACTCCGATAATAAAATAATTAGCAAAGGGGGCAGATAATTAATTAGAATCATACATCGATATAAAACATGAACTATAATAAAGAAGAATATATGAAGAAGTCCATACAAAGATAAAAAAATTAGTAAATGGGTCAAATAATTCATCACAATCATAACCAATATAAAACATGAACTATAATAAAGAAGAATATGTCATTCCATACCAAGCTTCCTGCTTGGAATTTTCCTTGGATTTGGATTGTTTGGACCGACATTTTCATTTATTAAGTTTTCCATGGATCTCATCATGATATTCCTCAATTTTAGTGCGTTACAATCCATTACATGGAACTGTATACAACGTAGGATAATTTAATGGCACGCACTTTATTTTTTACTTTTTTAAATGTAAGAAAATGATCAAATATCATGGAAAACATAAAGTAATTTGTGATACCAAATAAAGCCATCAAGTTGGGAATAGGGATGGGAATATTGCATGGCAAGCTCTATATGTTTATAACTAATTTGAATGCTGAGAATCCTGTCATCCTCCATATGCTTATAATTAATTAGAAGATATTAGTATATTAGGAGAATTATAGAAGCTTGCAATAAGAAAATGATATTGATTCATGTCATGTTCTATATGTTTATAATTAATTGGATTGATAGGACTCTTGTCATCTTTCATAGCTTTATAATTAATTAGTAGATATTAATATATTAAGAGAAAATTAGTAGATATTAATATATTAAGAGAATTGTAGTAGGTTGTAATAAGAAAACAATATTTCAAAAAAATTTATTTGTTTTAAAAAAAAAAATTTATATTAATTTGGTTTAGGAGTTATTACAATAAAATTTATCATATATGTTTAAAAATAATAATAAACATTTTTTGAATAACAACCATTATTTCTAACCATTTTATTGAATTTTATTATGTTATTGTTACTTTTAACTACATTTCAAATTATGTAAATATATTTATGACCATATTTTAAAGAGTTACTCAAAAACATCCATTTCATGAATCTCTAAAATAAATAAATAAAAATTTCTTTATTACCAACAAACATGCCTTAACTTACATAAATATACATATATTTGTATTTTACTTAAAATTAATAAAAAACATTAATTTATTAAGTTATCTGAACACTAAATTAATAATTAAAACATAAATATAAAATATTTATACTAATATGATTATTTATAACTTAGTTTTACAATCTCCTATCAATTTCATGAATAGTTAGCATGAAATCCATTCATGGATAAATGAGGAGACACTCAAACCTATATTTATAATTAAATAATTGAGTATGATTGCACATACTTTGTTGGCATTTGAAATGCAAGCGAACTTCTAAGAAAAACCTAAACACATTATCAAATTTTAGAGCACACGCATATTTGTAGAATCTAGTTTCATGGAGGACCAAACCTAATAAGCGACTTGACTAGCAACTTGACCTACAAGCTAGGTGAGAACAATGAGGATGAACAATTTTGTTCGTAAAAAAATATACATACTCTTTTCTTAAATAAAATTATTTTTACTTCACCGAAATGCATATATATTAAATACAATTATTTTGGTGAATATACATACTCTTTTCTTAAATAAAATTATTTTTACTTCACCGAAATGCATATATATTAAATAAAATTATTTTTACTTCACCAAAATGCATATATGTTTAACAAAGTGACTTTTCCTACACCAAAATGTGTATGTGTTTTGATTACGTAAGAAAAAAATTCTTCCATAACAAGCTATCATTTTTGGTTTAATGAAACATTCATATGTTCTTAATAACCTGTAACGGAATATTTTAATAATTAATATTTTTTTATGTGTTAGTGAACTAAAATTTTGGTCGGGTGTAAATCTATGATAAGTTGAAAATTTTAATTATTTAAATATATACCAATCTTAAGATGATAATAACGAAATTAATGATAATGATGGTTATGGATTTTTTTATGATAAATATGGTGGTATTGGGACTATTATTATGAAAAGGTTTATTCTTTATTTACACTTAGACAACAAAAAAAATCTAGTGCTTCAAAGAGTGTTTTGATTCCTTTCCACCCAATTATGTCTAGAATGAGATGTCAAAGTCTCAATAAGATTGAAATTGAACATGAACATGTTATAGGTATTTTGGATATGTTATTCTAATTGAACATAGGTTTTGGATATGTTTTTTTTTTTTTTTTTAAATATGACTATTCATATTTTATTAGAATGGTACGAGGGAAATATTATTTTTGGTTATTTTTACATTTTATGCATGAATCTCATTACTTTGTGCATGGTTTAAATCTAAGACATGATGAATTATTCATAACATTTATTTTTATGGATGATAGGCTATGTATAGTCTTAAATCATCCCAAAATGTAAATAAATAGAAATTTTGGCTTGTAAGTGAGATGGGAAATAATTTTAGTAATTAGTATACCATACATGGACCTTGGCACAAAAGTTATAGTTTGGTGATGGAATATCAAGAACTAACTCATCAATATTTGATCATTATATTAATGGCATTAATATCGATGTTTTCAAGGTGGAAAAATTAAAGAATTTAACTTTACATGAGTGTTTTTAGCAAGTGGACCCAATTTGGAGAATTAGGGTTAGAAACCTTCCTAAGAAAATTTTAGGCCTTAAATGTATTTTTTGGGGTAATTTTTTCCTCTTATGTCTACACTCCATAAAACTATTTTACACTCAAAGGCCTTTCTAGTAGTGCAAGAATCACATCAATTGGAGTTTGCACATAAAAGTTATTCCTCTCAAGAGTTCACGTGTCACGTTTAATCACCATAATTCAAAAGGATACAATGCCACCCGGTATTACTCATGGAAAATGGGTTTTCTATGTGGATATGATGAATAATACTCTATAAGGGCCAAGTTGTAACTCATGCTTACAATTAAGTGTGTCAAATGTAACTCATAGTTGGCTATTCGGATATGTCATAACTATGCCACTAGGAAGAAAAGGGGTTACATTATACTCAATTGCATTTGTTCCATTGTATAGTTGAGTAGTTGAGAGTGGATAGATAGAGGGAATACCAAAGAGGGTTTTTGCTTTGTAGAAGTCTAAGAGCTAAAAGTCACACTCTCTTATATGTGTATATTTTCCATTAAGATAAAGAGAGATGAGAGTAGTCTTACTTTCCAACAAGTTTTTCTCATGAAAGGGTTTCCACTTCATATTTACTGTTCATTGTCATTGTTGTGTGTGTTCTTTTTAGTGTTCTCTATTTTACACATATTTTATATTGCATGCATAAGTAGAGAAAAGAGTAAATTAATATATCCAAAAATCCAATGAAAATTAACCCTCAAGGTATATATTTCATTTTTTTTTTGACTTAGTTACTGGAGAATCCACAGTAAGAACCATTTTCTGCCAATGTTTCAAATCCCAACCGGGATCCATCATCAGGACAACTTGAATGTTTGATAGAAGAATAGCTTAATTGAGAGATTAAATAGTAATGAGGAGAGAAAATTGAGATGAATGGTGGCTCTCTTTTTAATGATGAGTTAATTAATTGATTTAAATTAATATAAATTATTATTATGTTGATCTTTATCATAATTAAAAATTAATATTAATATTAATTTTAATTAATTAATTATAATATTCTAATAATTAGTTACTTTTAGTTTAATATGATAATTATTATTAATATTAATTGTAATTATTATTATTATTATTTTTAATTATTATTATTAATATAATAATTAATAATAATAATTAGTATTAATGATATTCATATTGATCATAATTAATATTAATAATATTAATCCTAGTATATTGTATTAATATTTAAGATTTATTATATATAATATATGTTAGTAAAATTTTTATTATTAATATATTTTAAGAATAGTTAATTTTTAATTTTATAAAGTAATTATTATTAATATTAATTGTAATTATTATTATTATTATTGTTAATTTTAATTTTTTCATCAAATGGATTTTGATGAACCATCGGGTGAAACATCCATAGAACTTTATGGAATTGGTATCAAAGAGGTTTATGTGGGCATATTGTGGGGATGGTGCTATTATTTCAAGTACAAGGCCATAAATCCCTGATGATGACCCACAAATTAGTATATCATAGCCCTCAAGATCCAAGAGAGGAGAGGTTTGCATGGTTGGGTGGAATATCCATAAATGTTTATGGAATTGCTATGAGAGAGGTTTCTTAGGGTATATTGTGGGGAGTTGTAGGGTTGTATTATTAATTAAAACTCCATAAATACCTATTTATGGGTGACAAATCATTATATGATAAACCTCAAGATCATGGAGAGGAGAGGTTCACATGGTTGGAAGCATGTCACTTATATAGAATATAATGTGAGAATCATCATGGATACCTTAAATAATAAGTTTAGGATATTTGGAGAATATGGAGGACCTAATGCAGAGGTTGGATTAGAGGAGAAATTAGGGAATCAAGAAGAACCAAATAAGGAGTCTAAGAAACTTGAAAAATAACATCCCAACTTGAATGTTGTGAAGCATTCCTTGTCTATGTTTAATATGGAAGAAAAGGTTGACATGGAGATGTATCAAGGTGAGATTTATGCTTGAAATTCTATCACAAGTTGCAATAGTTAGAGTTTTATATTAGTGTCGACCACATATACAAGGAATAGAAATTTTTTTTCACTCATTTGAAAATAAAGGGTCATGCCCTAGCCTACTCGCGAAGCCACATGGAGACCCTAATTTTGGAGGGGAATCTTTAGTGATTAAATCATAAGTTTTTAAAACTCTCATAAAGTACCAATTCTACCCTTTCAAGTATGTAGAGGACTAGTGGATCCAATGGCATAACATTAGGTGGAGACATGGTTAGAGTGCACATGTACAACACAAAATTATGAAAGATAACAATAAAATTATCTCTCTCACAAACCTAGACATACTCCTGAAGTATTGGGGGTTTCTACAAAAATATCTGCCAAAACATATGATGTGGTTAAAACATGAAATGGTGGGTAAGGCTTGTGTAGATGAAAATACTTGGAAAACATAGACTAGAAGAAAGGGAACACTTGGAAGCATCCAATCAAGGGAAGAAGAAATGGAAAGGAGGGAAGTACAAGAAAATAACAACCAACATTAGAGGAAATTTCAGATTAAAAGTGTCCTCCTAAGGAAAAATAATCAAATAATAGTTAAAATAATAAAATAAAGTTTATGGATTTTGGAGGGAAAAGAGGAAAACTACCTTTTTTAACTGTATTTTTGGCTTATCTCCTTATAGGTTTACTCAAATTTCAAGTGTATACATTTGTTGGATGTGGAATTAAGTTCCACATCCAATTCCACATCCAATGAGTGCCCATTATACATACCTTTGAGAAGACCCACATTGGTAAAAAAAATGAAGCTACATTAAAAAAACGTGTTGAACACACTTTTTAAATGTATCTTCAATTTTTATCGATGTGGGTCTTCTCAAAAGTATGCATAATGGGAACTCATTGTATGTGGAACTTAATTTTGCATCCAAAAAGTGTCTACAATTGATATTTGAGTAAACCTATAAGGAGATAAGCCAAGAATGCAATTTCAAAAAAGTAGTTTTCATTCTTTTTCCTTCCAAGATATTTACATCTACCTATTTTTAAAGCTAAATTTATTTTATTGGTTTATATATTATGACATGGATATTACATGAAAATTTCAGGGGCACTTTTAGGCTGAAATTTCCTCTAATGAACATTTCGGTGGAAATATCTCAACGTCGACTACAACCATCATAAGATTGATGGTCACACAATAGAGAAATGTTAGAGATTATGTCCAAAACTCAAGCTAAAGAACTTGAAGAAGGATGGGAAGAACAAAAGTATCTGGCCATAGATTTGAATAATAAATTGGAAAGAAACTTAGATGTGGGATGAGAATATTTTCTACACGAGAGTGAAAAGTGAGCAAATGTAAACAACCTTCAATAGTAGGAAGAGAGGGAGATGACCAAAGTTTTCACTATAAAGGTATGTTTCAAGAAGAAAAAATTAATGTTATTTTCAACTTAGGATCATAGGAATATCTCATTTTAGTAGATTTTACTAAAACAATGGAATTGGAGATTCACAATCAACCAATCCCATTTGCATTGAGATGGGTAAATGAGGATATACAAATCAAGGTAACAAAATTGTGTGAAATATATATTTTTTTCTTAGTGACAATTTTATTGATGAAGTAGAATTGGATGTAGTTCTACTTGATGTATGTGCAGTGTTGTTTAGGACTCCGTGTATGTACATGTAGGATGCAATATTCATGCAAAGAGTGAACCAATACTACCTTTCGAAGGATCAGAAGTTAGTCGCCATCAACACACACATGGGAAAGTCTACTTTAGTTCTACAAAGAACTATGATTTCCTATTTTAAGAGAAAATCACTTTGTACAAGAGTCAATGAGAGAAATGTTAGCTCTCGAGGGGTGTATAAAGGAACATAGACAATAACTAGAATAGTTTATAAAGGAATACAAGGGAGTGTTCCAAGAGCTTGAAAGGATACTAGCCAAGAGGCAAGTGGAGCAGAAGATCAAATTGTTTTTGGACACTCCATTGTCAAACATGAGGTTGTATATATAGTTTGTGATAGAAGAAAACATGGTGAAGAAGAAGTTACATTTTCTACTAGAGTTGGGAAGTATTTGACCAAGTACCTCACTATGTAGGTGACCATATTAATTATTCCTAAGAAGTAAGGTATTGCTAAATTTGCATTGATTACAGGGCATTGAAAACAATTCTACTAAAAAGCAGGTACCCCTTTCTATGTATAGATGATTTGTTGGACTAATTGTAGAAAGTAAAGTAAATCACCAAGCTGGACTTAAAATTAGGGTATCATGAGGTTAATGTTAGAGAATAACATACTTATAAAACCACCTTTAGTATTATTAGACATGGTTTATGTGAGTTGCTAGTCATGCAATTTGGTTCATGCAATGTAGCAACTACATTCATGGATTAAGGAATGATATATTGCACCCATATTTAGATACTTTTTTATTGTGTATTTGGATGATATATTGGGAAAACATGTGAATTAGGAGGATAAAAAATCTCACATTTCATGCAAGTGGTAGAGACATTAAAAAGCATCGATTGTTGAAAAAACGCAAGAAAGGTGATTTTTCATAGTAGTCTTTGGTGTATTGGTGTATTTAGGATATGTGATTAGTAGACAAGAACTGAAGATATATCCCACCAATATGGAGGCCATCCTAAGGTGGTCTGTTCCTACCAATGTTTATGAGGTCAAGAATTTCACTAGCATAACACAATACCTGAGGAAATTCATAGCCCCATTTTTAGTAGTAACAACATCGCTCCACATTATAATAGAGGGTGGAAAGAGCTTCAAGTGGGGAAGGGTCAACAAAAGGTCTTTGAGAAGTTGGACAAGAAAATCAATCAAGCACCAATTCCTACATAATTGAACTAGTAAAATCCCTTCAAAGTGGAGACATATGTGAGTGGGTATGTTATGTGAGTAGCGTTTATGTAGAGAGGAATGCATATATGCTACTATTATAAAGTGTTTCATGGGGTGGTTCCTAACTAACCTACCTACAAAAATGAGTTGTATGCTCTGGTAACAACTATCGAAAAGTGGAAACACTATATGGTGGGAAAGGAGATATCCCTATATGTAGATCACCAACTACTAGAGTACCTCCAAGCCTAAAGTAGTTACAAAAAACACATAATTATAAGAATATGGGGTTTTTACAAGAATTTCAGTTAGTGATCGAGTGCGATAAGGGCATCACAAACTTGTTGGTCGATATTCTAGGTTCACAAGAGGGTGTATGCTTAGTTATACCAGCAACCCTACTAATATGAAACATAGTCTATAACATCCCTTATTTGTGTTTAGTCAATTTAGTGCTATCTAAATTGCTAGTATTTATTGTCAACCCGGGGCTCGTAAGCTGATGAAGTGAGGGTGTACTATATGTACTTAAGTAACCTCTTAGAGTTTTTCTTATCGTTGGGGGTGTTGTTGTGGTTAATTATGTTCCTAAGATGGAGTGAGAATTTATAAACAAGTGAGTGATGGTGTGTGTAGAGTGAATCCTAAATGAGTGAAAGTGTGTGTTGAGTGATCTCTAACTACTTGCTTGAAAGGAAATGCTTGAAAAGAATAAGTGAACTGAAATGACTTGAAATAAACTTGAAAGCAAATGACCACTACCAATGGCACTAGACACCGTTCAAGTTGCTGCTAATAAAAGAAAAGAGAGTCACTTTTAAACCCAAGAATAAAGATTATCTCTCTCTAACTCGATGCTTCAAAGCACATGTACTGTGTAAAGCACGGATAGAAAGTAGCTTAAGTGGAATTAGAAAAGTGAGAAAAAATGCTTGAAAGACTAATGATAATGATTTGCTATTTCTAATTCTCTACTTCAGCCATATGTACTATGCAAAGTATGATTAGAAAGTAGTGAGAAAAATAGTCTAATAAGCACTTAAAATCAAAACTTCTACTTTAAAGACTAGTGGTGATGATTTGCTCTTTCTAACTCGATGCTTCAAAGCACATGTACTGTGTAAAGCACGGATAGAAAGTAGTGAAAGAACAGTCCAAAAAGCACTCAAACTAGCTGCAAATTAGTGATATTCTGATCTTAAAAGATAATAGTTTATGATGAAGATCATTCATGTATGTTAACAGCTCTTTGAGAAATAAGATTAAAAATCAACTATAAAGACAAAGGCAGCACTTGAATTGTCAACTTCAAATACCATTAGCTGTAAAGCAAACACACACATATAAAAAAAATAAATCCCGGGCTAAAAGAAACCTGCAAAGAAATAACACTGATCAGCTTGAAAGAAAGGAAAACAAGTAAATGAAACTATACATGCTTAAGGAAATAAATAAGAAAATAACGAAATACTGCACATAAAATACTTTACAAAGGCTGAGATGAGCAGGGGCCTCTGTTCATTCAGCCACAAGAAAACTCAGAGATCTGGAAACTTCAAAACGGTGCTATGTCTATTCCTCCATTTGCAAAAAGTATACAAAACAGAGTGCTAGAATAGCACTAGAAAACAGAGTTCACAAAGCTCTTAAATTTAACACAAGTTCAGAAATTACAACTGATAAAAAGTCTAATGAGCGTACACAGACGCAGCTATTTATAGAGGTTTCTAAGATAGCCTACTCGTACAGCTAATTAACAGAAAAACAATAAACAGTCATGCGTATTTATGGTCCCTTGACACATCACGGCTGCGTGGACGAGTTTAGTGGTTTTGTCGTCATGGATAATAAATCCCATGTTGGATTGCGTTCCCTGCCACCTGTAGATCATGGACAAATCACCATTTAAGATGACGTGACCAAATAGCTCTCAATCACCGTTTAAACAACCTTGAGTTGACCGTAACTTAACCAGCTTTGACCATGGGTGAAGATGACGTGGATGGCTGGAACAATGGGACAGGAACCTCGAGCACGTTGATACCTGAGTGCCCATGTGGCTCATCTAGAAAACCGACACGTGGATCATTGTGTTTAACAAAAAGGCTGCAAGATCTTCAGATAGCTGCGGGATCATCAGATAGCTGCGGGATTCCTGCAAGTAAGTCAAAATCTAAACAAATAGTCATCCATTAGCAAAACTTGCTTGATCATGCTTATTGACACTTACTGTAATGATCTGGGTGGTTTTATGGTGAAAATGAGGCAAAAGTGAAGGAAAGATAAGGAAAAACTGAGGAAAATGGTAGACAAGTAGGTGTAGAGTAGAGGCTCTACATACCCCCACTCCGAGGGTATTGCATGTCCTCATGCAATGAAAACACAATTCAATCCATCTGCTGGGATGCCTCAGCTAGGACATCCAATCTCCTTCTCTTCATTTGTGTAGAAACATTAACCTTTGGCCTCTTGAACATGCATCTGAATTTCAAATTGATTAAGGCTCTGTTCAGCCTTCTACATCTCTTCTTGAGTCTGCTGTGTTTCTTCTGCCACATGCTCATGTGAAGAAAGGTGTTATCTTGGATTGCTTTGGCAATATCAGCTTGCTGCTTCATTTCTTCATTTCTCTGTTTTATGTGACGGTTTAGCACCTCAAGTTCATATATCTCTTGCTTGAGTAAGTCTATTTGATGCTCATGAGGTATGACATTACTTGGGCCAGCAGTGTTCTGCTCCAATGTTTCAAAATAGTTGTATGCTTCTTGCTGCGCTGGATCAATCATTGGTGATTTTCTTGGACTGGATGTATGCTCAATTTCAGTTTCAAACTCCGGCTAAAATGGACTGTCCTCCCTTGGAGGAGTAGCTGCCTCACGTTGTGGACTATCCTCAAGGTCTGTTTTTGTAGCACCCTTCTCAGGTGTGCTTAGATCAACGAAGAGTGTCCTTGTGGCTTTCCTTTTATTCTGCAATCTACTACTCCTTCTTATAGTGGCAGCACTCTGTGTTTCTTTTTGTGTCTTTTTCTTTGGTTTCTGTACTTTTACTTTCTTGGAGAGGGCAATTTTCTCATGGAGTTGAGCTACCCTTTGTGCTAAGGGCTGGTTATCTCTTTCTTCATCACTAGAATGCTCTGGGGTCTGATCAGTTTCTTGGATGATAGATTTTCCCTTGTCTTGTTTTTGTTTTAATTGTTCTTCTATCAATAACTTGACAAGACTATGGTGACAGAGGTAAGCTTCTATGTTTCGTGGATTCTTTTGAGCCATGGAACACATCTTCCTAAGGCTTTGGAATAGGAAGTAGGGAAGATTTATATCATGTTCTCCTTGAAATTGCTGCATAATTTTCCCATGATAGACGTATAAAACCCCAAATCTCCCTTCGCATGTAAAAAACTTTTGCACTAATAACAATAGAACTTTCCATTCTTCTTTAACATGAGAGATAGGGATTCCTTTGGTGAAAACACTTGTATTCATACCTGGGTTTTTAAAAATCCGTTTCCATTGTTGATCCTGGACTGCCCGGTTTTTGAACCAACGCTCACCGGTTTGTGGAAGAGATGTAGCCCTTGCTATGCTTCCTTCACTGACTGCAAATGTTAAATCACCCACCTCTACTTGACTGTTTTTATCCTGGAATGACCTTGCAAAGGTTTTTGTTACTTCTTTGTGGTAGCCCTTGAACTTCCTGATGCACTGTAGCCAATTAGCTTTTTGTAATGCTTCCTCAACCTGAGGGTATGCCTCCAAGAATTTCGAACCTTCTGGTTCAGCCCTTAAAAGCTTTCCCATCGACTCCTCAGCTCTGTTTAAAACACGAATTTGATGGTGACCTTACACAGTAACCCCGTCACTTTACACAGTAACTCCTCGGTTCCTGTTCAGACTTTGTGGAACAGAGGGTATACGGTGCATCAACAGCCTCAGACACCGAGAATTCACGGCTTGAACTAGAGTTAAGCGGAGGATAACAGCGTGGACACAGTGAAACGGTGATTAACAGTCGTAATACGACTGTATCACAGGTTTACTGGGTATACGGCAGAGGGAAAACAGAGGATGGTTTATGGAGGTAATCGTAGTGAGTGAAACGGAATAAGGGAGATGATAGCGAGGAATGGAGTGTTATGAGCATAGAGAGTTTCGAAATGATGAATGGAACGGCTATATTCTCCGATTCCGGCTGTGGATTGACACATGGCTGCGGGACGAGAACTGAGAGACGTAATACGGTAGGTTACGTCATTAGGGTACGAGACCTTAATGACAGAAACAGCCATATGTGATTTCAAAAATCGTGGTTATTATGAGCTGGTAGACGTGGAGGATTCGTAGATTTGTGGTCGCATGGGAAAAGAAAATGGGTAATCATTACGATTAGTGGCCAACAAAACATAACCCAGAAAATTCCGCATAATGAAATAACCATAGGTTTAGAGTTTTAAACATACCTCGGATCCGCATTTGATTTGGCTTCTGATGATTTGCTACTAACCTTTTGTTAACTTTATTGCTAGCACATGATCTTTCCTCCTTGTCTTTGATGATTTTGAACTGTAAATATTTTCTTCAGACAAACTGTGTTTCTTGTGCAGGTGCAGAAGGCTGCAGGAAGGTTAAACAGCTGCAGAATTGTTAAATAGCTGCAGGAACTGTAATGAAGTCTTCCAGCTGCATAAAATACTTTAGTTGCCTAAAAAAAAACTTTATTAATGAAATGAGATGGAATGAATGAATGAATGAGTGGGTGGAAAGCAGTGAAGTGGAGTGAGGATGGTGAGATGGAAGGAAATGGTGAGATAGAATAAATGGAATGAGATGAAAGAGAGAGAGAGAGATGGAAAACATGAGGTGTCAGGTGACCCTGATTTTCACCTTATGTTTTCTGCATGAGACTGCCAATCAGAGATTGGTTTTCAGGCTCATACATTTATTCATTTTTTCTCTTTTTTTTTTTTTTTTTTCATTGAACTTGAAAGAAACAGAGATTAGGCTGATGGGGGAGAAGAATTCTTCTCCACCAGCCTCATTTCAGAATCGCCTTGGAATAACTTAACAAACTCCTCTTTTGAGAGTGGCTTGTGGTAAACTTTCAACCGGTGGCCATTCACAATAAAGGGAGTTTGAAGTTCATCAATAGTCTTCACTCTAACTGCTCCATTATTAAAGACTTCATCAATCTCATATGGCCCAAGCCAATGAGTTTGAAATTTTCCTTTGAAGTCCTTAAATTTTGAATCAAACAAGAGTGTCCAATCACCCTTTTGAAACTTCTTTTCTTTGATATGTCGATCATGCCATTTGCTTCTTTGGTGCTGAACTAGATCGGTTCTTAGAATTGCATCTTGTCTCATTTCATCTAGTTCATTTAACTGGTCCATTCTGTGCTTCTGGGCTTCTGATAAGCTCATCCCCAATTGAACTGCTGTCTTGAAGGTCTTGATTTGGAACTCAATGGGGAACAGGACTTCCTTCCCATAAACAAGTTCATAGGGAGAATGTCCTGTGGTGTTCCTCCATGTAGTTCTATAGGCCCATAAGGCTTCAGGAAGCCTTTCTGCCCAATCTCTTCTATGAAGATGAACAGTCTTTGTGATGATGCTTTCAAGAACTTTATTTGTAGATTCTACTTGACCATTTGCTTGCGGATGGTATGGAGTAGATGTTCTATGCTTGATCTTATATTCCTCCACCAGCTTCTCTATCATCCTTGATGTAAATTGGCTTCCCTGATCTGTTACAATTTCTCTTGGGACACCAAAACGAGTGAAAATATCCTTGAAAAGAAATTGAACAACTGAATTTTCAGTAGCAGAAGTTAATGCTATAGCTTCTACCCACTTGGTAACATAGTCAGTACAAACCAATATATATCTATTTTGCTTGGATGGCGGATTAATTGGTCCAACAAAATCTAGAGCCCATTTCTCGAAAGGTTCGATGCATACCTGTGGCTGTAGTGGCATTTCATTTGAAAGAGTTGGTCTCCCAATTCTCTGACAACTGTCACACCTTTTAACATATTGCTTCGCATCCTTAAAGAGAGAAGGCCAATAATATCCCGATGAAAGGATTTTATAGGCAGTCCTCTTATCAGAAAAATGACCGCCACAAGGTTCGTCATGACATGCCTTAAGGATGTCAGGCATTTCATCCTCCCGTACACATCTTCTGATCATCAAATCTGGCCCTGTTCTGAACAATTCATTAGAAATCCAAGAATAATGTGAACTATCCTGAATGATTCTCCTTTTCTCATTAGGAAATAAATGTAAAGGTAACTTTCCAGTAACTAAATAATTAGCAATATCAGCATACCAAGGGGTTTTGGTAGTTACTGCAAACAAATACTCATCTGGAAATTTATCCTCTACAGGAGAGTCCTCATTAGTGTTTTGGATTCTAGACAAGAAGTCAGCTACTGTGTTCTGTTTACCTGGTCGATCTAACACAGTTATGTTGAATTCTTGTAAAAGCAAAAGCCATCTTGTAACTCTACCATTAGTGACTGGTTTGTTCATGAGGTATCTAATGGCAGAGTGATCAGTGTGGACAAAGGTTTCATAGCCGGTTATGTAGTGTCTAAACTTGTTTATCGCATGAACAACGGCTAGAAATTCCTTTTCAGTGACAGTGTAATTTAACTCAGTAGGAGTCAAATTCTTACTTGTGTAATAAATGGCATAAGGGATCAAATCCTTTTGTCCCAAAACAGCTCCTAAAGCTGTATCTGAAGCATCAGTAGAAATGTGAAAAGGGAGTTTCCAATTTGGACCCTTAGAATGGGTGCTTCAGATATTCTAGTCTTTAAGGCTTCAAAGGCAGATTGACATTCAGGATCCCACTTAAATTCACAATCTTTAGTAAGGAGTTTGAAAAGAGGGGATGCTATCTTAGTGAAGTTTTCAATAAATCTCCTATAATAACCACTAAATCCAAGAAAACTTCTAACATCCTTTTGGCAGTTAGGAATAGGTAACTTAGAGATGACTTCGACTTTAGATTTATCAACTTTGATTCCATCTCCTGAAATATGATGTCCTAAAACAATCCCTTCAGTAAACATCATAAAACACTTTTCATGACTTAAAGAAAGATTTGTTTCCTTACATCTTACTAGTACTTTTTCCAAATTTGCCAAAGCTTCTTCAAATGTATTACCATAGACTGTGAAATCGTCCATGTATACCTCTACACAATCATGAATCAGATCTGAAAAAATTCCTAGTACAGCCCTTTGAAATGTAGCGGGTGCATTGCACAATCCAAAAGGGAGTACTCGGTAGGCAAAAGTTCCCCAAGGACAAGTAAAGGTGGTTTTGTCTTGATCTTCAGGTGCTACCTGAATCTGATTGTAACCACTAAAACCATCCAAGAATGAGAAATACTTTTTACCTGCTAAAGTGTCTAGTACCTGATCAATAAAAGGTAGAGGAAAATGATCCTTTAAGGTTGCCTTGTTCAATTCTCGATAGTCAATGAAAACTCTCCATTTACCATTCTTTTTGGGCACTATAACCAAGGGAGAAACCCATTGGCTATCTGAAATGGGGTAAATGAAGTTTACCTTGAGCAATTTCTGAAGTTCTTCTTTCACAATTTCCCTAAGATTTGGATTCATCCGTCTTTGTGGCTGCCTAATAGGTCTGCTGTTTTCTTCAATATAAATGTGATGAATACAAGTCTTAGGGTCGATTCCTTTCATGTCAGTGTATTCCCATGCAAAGGCAGTGGAATGTTTTTGCAACAGTTTAGTTAATTCTTCTTGTTGTAGTCTTTCCAAGTTTTTGTTAATGTTCAATGTTCTTCCTGGAAAGATTTCAACTGTAGAACTACCAAACTCTTCCATTGAGAAGAGAGACATTTGTCTAGAGGAGAGATATTCAATATCTGCATCTAACTGAAACTGTGAAGAGTCATATTCTAAAGGTATCTCAAAATTTTCTAATGTATTGAGAATTTGACTGTCCTCACTGATCTCAGAGATGGTGTAGGAATTTACAGGGTAAGTTCCACAGAAAGAATACCAAAAGGACACCGCTCACAACCAGATCTCAAATCAATACACCAGTATTTTTGACGTGGTTAAAACCCTCAGAGTGCAAGGAGGGAAACAGTCCACGGCCTGTCCCAACGTGGGTACTACAGGCAATTTATTAATCAAAGAATGAAAATTTACATAAGCTTCTCTCATGCACGGATTACCCGAACAATGACCCTCCATGCGCTTTAAATAGAACTCATGGACCAATCGGGTGTCAAGCCACGGATCAAGTGTCGGTAATACCGAGGTGAGAGTGAACCGTCGGATCACTACATATCGTGACCGTCGGATTGTAAGTTAAAAAATGTACAACGGTAAAGAAACACACTTTACCTAACTCTAACCTAACTCTATGCTAGACCAAGTTGAACTTAACTATATCCTATGTGTCGGAATATCCTAACATCCCCCCTTAAGAACAACTTGGGATAGGATTGAAGGATTTACAAATATGACACAATAGGAGAAGGAAGGAGGCACTAGAGCCTATCCCCCCTTAGTGACAACTTCCTGAACTCCAAGCATATATCGAAGTTTACTGAACTTCGCCTCTGTGAGAGCCTTTGTGAAGATGTCTGCAACCTGATCATCTGTTGGACAATATTGCACTTCAAGAACATGGTCATGAATGAGCTTTCTGATGAAGTGCATGTGTAGTTCAATGTGTTTGCTGCACTGATGCTGGACTGGATCTTTGCATAGCTGAATGGCACTTTGATTATCACACCAAAGTGTGGTTGGATGCTGCTGCTCAAAGCCAAACTCTGATAGGATCTGACGAAGCCACAAGGCTTCCTTACTAGCTTCCACGGCACCACGATACTCTGCTTCTGCTGACGAAAGAGAAATGGCAGCCTGTTTCTTACAAGCCCATGTAATAGGTCCTGAACCAAGAGTGAAGACATAACCGGCAGTAGACTTCCGATCATCAAGGTCACCAGCCCAATCAGAATCAGTGAAACCAACTAACAGAGGAGCTGCTTTGGCACTGTAATGAATCCCAAACTGTACTGTACCTCGAACATAACGAAGTATTCTTTTAGCTGCTTTCCAATGACTTTCACGGGGGTTTTGCATAAAACGAGCAACAAGGCCAACAGCAAAGGAAAGATCAGGACGAGTATGGGTTAAATACAAGAGTTTTCCGACAAGTTGACGGTATAAGGTAGCATCAACTTCAGGAGAAGTACAAGAGACTGAAAGTTTGACTCCAGACTGAAAGGGAGAAGGGGCTGGCTTACAGTCTTCCATGTGAAAATGACGAAGAATATCACAAACATACTTGGACTGGGAAAGGAAAATACCCTCTTGGGATTGCAAGACTTGAAGACCGAGAAAATAGTGTAAGTGTCCTAAGTCTGTCATTTCAAATTTCTTTTTAAGGCTGGACTTCACATGGTTTATAAGGTTGGGATCACTACCAGTAAGAATAAGATCATCAACATAAAGAACAAGGATGATAAGAGAGTTGCCCACTTTCTTGGTGTAGACAGTATTGTCAGAATGACACCTAGAAAAGCCAGATTCTAAAAGAAAGCTATCCATTTTGGCATACCAAGCCCGAGGAGCTTGCTTGAGGCCATAAAGGGATTTCTTAAGTCGACAAACGAGGCTGGAGTCTGTTTGTATGAAGCCAATGGGTTGTTCCATATAGATTTCTTCCTGCAAGTCCCCATGCAAGAAGGCAGATTTAACATCCATTTGATGGACTTCCCATTTTAAAGAGGCAGCAAGGGAAAGAACAAGGCGGATAGAGTTCATTTTGGCAACTGGAGAGAAGGTTTCAGTGTAGTCAATGCCTTCAACCTGTGAAAAGCCCTTAGCAACTAGACGAGCTTTATGTTTATCAACTTTCCCATCTGGTCCATACTTGGTTCTGTAAACCCATTTGCATCTAACAAGTTTGCGTCCCTTTGGTAGAGGAACAAGATCCCATGTATCATTTGTCATCAATGAATGATATTCTTCATTCATAGCTGCTTCCCAATGTGGATGGCCTGAAGCTTCTGCAAAAGTGTCAGGATCATGATTTACTGGAGCTTGAGCCAGTAAAGAAGAGGCTCTTTCAAACTGAGAACGTGTACGTCGCTGATCTGTAGGATCACCGGCAAGATCACCTGCTGCATCCCGAGTAGCACGGACCCATCTTGGAAGTTGAGGATCCTGAGAAGGTGGGGGAGGATTATCATCCTCGCTTTCATCATCTGAAGAAGAAATGTTTTCAAAGATAGAAGAGATAGGAAGAGGTGGCACATCCGCCGGACTAGGCTCGCAGGCCGATTTATTTTCATCAAATTTTACATCTCTTCTAATGATAACATTTTTGGACTTAAATGGAATAAGTCTATAACCTTTTACATCTTCAGAATATCCAACAAAAGTACATTTCTCACTCTTAGGTTCTAAAGCTTTATGCTTTTCATCTGGAATATGGGCCCATGCTTCACTTCCAAACACACGAAAGTGACTTACATCTGGTTTAATGGAACTCCAAGCTTCTTCTGGAGTGATATTCTCTAGAACCTTAGTAGGAGTGCGATTGATTATATAATTTGCACAATTAATTGCTTCGGCCCAAAAACTAAGACTGAGTCCTTTAGATTGCAGCATACAATTAGCCATTTCCTTTAAGGTGCGATTTTTCCTTTCAGCTACACCATTTTGTTGTGGAGTGTATGGAACAGTATGTTGCATTTGAATTCCATTTTCGGTGCAAAAGTTGATGAATGTGTTTTTAACATATTCTCCACCATTATCAGTTCTTAGCTTAAGAATTTGATGTCCAGATTGTTTTTCAACAAATGCTTTGAAGGCCAAAAAAGTGCTAAATACTTCGCTCTTGAGTTTTAAGAAGTATACCCAAGTGCGTCTAGAGAAATCATCAATGAAAGTTAAGAAGTACTTGCAGCCAGAGAATGAAGCAACAGGAAGAGGACCACATAAATCACTGTGCACAAGCTGTAAAGGGGCTGAGGCGTGCCAAGAGGCACGTTTGTCAAAACTGTCCCGATGATGTTTTCCGAGTACACATCCGGAACAAACACCATCTTTGCAAGATACCATAGGAAGACCTGTCACCATATTTTCTTTACATAGATGCTGAAGGGAGCGATAGTTTAAGTGACCAAACCGCTCATGCCAAAGTTTGCTCACTTCATCATTATGAGCAACAAATACTGAGGGAAGATGGGATGACCCAAAGTTGTGAAACTTATACAACCTTTTGGAATCATCAGCAAGACCAGTAGCTAGAATCTGTTTAGGATCTTTTAGATCCTTGATTACAACATCATGAGGTGAAAATTCAACAATTTTACCTTCACCTGAATGAGTTATCTGATAGACAGATAGAAGGTTGCAGGATAAGTTTGGAACACATAATACATCATTGAACTGACCATTGTCTAGATGAACAGTTCCAGTCCCTACAACATTAAGAGATCTATCATCACCAATATATATATTTTTGGTGTTACAATCATTTAAAGAAGAAAACATGGCTTGGTTTTTGGCCATGTGACAAGAGGCTCCAGAATCAATGAGCCACTCATGAGAATGAGAAGAAGAAGAAGATACATTTAATGCATAACCAGACTGAGATGATTGACGATGACATGCAGAAAGTGCCGTTCCGGAAGTTGAAGTTGAAGTAGGCTCCAGATGGATGTTATGTTTCTTCATTGCGGCTTCCAAGGCTTCCATCTTCTTAAAGCATTTAGATTCTAAGTGGCCATCTCGATTACAAAAGTTACAATGTCTATCAGTCTTCTTCCATTTGTTTTTATTGGTCTTATCATTTTGCTGAAATGATCTTTCATTTTGAGGCTGAGATGGTTTAGGACCATTCTTTTGAGGATATGACTTCTTAGGATTCTTTGAATTTGGTTGCTGCTGGGCGGCTAACGCTTTTGTGGAAGAGTTTCCAAGATTAAGAAGACCAAGGTGTAAGAGTTTTTCTTGTTCTCTTATTAAGGAATCACAAAAGGAGTCAAAGGAAGGGGCCTTGTAGTCTTGTCCTTGACAAATGAAAGCTTCTCTTGTAGAATGGAAAGTGGAAACAAATACAGAGTAGGCTGGTCCTAACTTAGTAAGGATGGAATAAATAAGGTTACCATCATCTTTCTTAACTTTAACACCTTCCAAGAGATATCTAAGGGTCTTGAATTTTGACAAGAAATCTTCAATGCAAGAAAAATTATTAGGATCCAAAGTAAGCAGCTCATTTTCAAGTTGATGGGCTCTAATTTCATTTTTAATCCCAAAAACTTTAGCAAGTTTTTCTAATGCTTCATGAGGAGTCTCAAGTTCCTGCAATGTGGAATCTAAGATCAGGAGAAATAGACATCCCTATCAAACCACGTGCTTGATCTTGTCTATTTTCCCATTTTGCCGCCTTGTCTTCATCTGTGGGTTTCTTCTCTTGGTTTGTGGCTATTCTGAAGAGACCTTTACTTCTAAGTAAATCTTCCATGTATTCTACCCATTGGAAGTAGTTAGTGCTGTCAAGAATGACTTGGCATGGACTTTCCATTTTTTTAAAAAACTGAAGCTGAAGATGCTGAAAGTAAGTGTACCAACGGATAGATCTCGAAAAAATAGGCGGTTTTAAAAAAAACGGCTCTGAAAAAGGCTTCCGGATGAAGAAGTTATGGCTTTTTGAAAAAAACTTGTTGACGTTGCCGGCAAAGTGCGCGAATGTGCGGGAATGAAAAAATCCGCCCCCACAAAATGGAGACTTGAACCCAAGACCTCTACTCTCTAAAAATAGCTTTGAACCAATTGATCTATACAAAAAATTTGAGAGAGAGAGAGAGAGACAGAGAGAGGGGGGGGGGCTCGATTTGCGTGCTTGCCTTGAGAAAGCTCTTTTTCCCTACAAAACACAAAACACAAAACCCAACACGAATATGCAAAGAAAAACGAACCTTGCGGCTCGAAGTTAGCTTTAGCCAAAAAACTAGAAATTTTTAAAAAAAATCTCAAGGTTAGCTTTAGCCGAAAAACTAAATATTTTTCTCAATGTTTCTGATTTTCCGAGATCACACTAAGGTGCAGGGAAAAGAGCATACGCATGAGAAAAATCCTTCCTTTCTGTTTCTGATTTGCCCAGATCACACAGAGTCGCAGGGCAAAGAGCATACGCAGAAATGAAAGGTATAGATCCGGTTAAAAAAAAAAGGCTAAATAAACTGAGACCGAAATAAGCAGAGAGAAATTAACAGTAAACTGCAAAAAAAAAAACATTGTATACCTCCCGATCTAAAAAATGACGCAGCTAGGGCTACCGGAAACCTTTTCGCATGAAACGAAAGGGGTTCCTCACTGGAACAGATGCTCCGAACGCAACAGAGCAGTCCTCTCGGCCCGAAAGCAGTCAGAAACAACAGATCTAGGAAACGACAGCTGCATGCAGTTCTACCGGCTTCAGATTTGGATCACCAACGGACGCGGCCCTCAAATAGCTTTGATACCATGTAGGAATTTACAGGGTAAGTTCCACAGAAAGAATACCAAAAGGACACCGCTCACAACCAGATCTCAAATCAATACACCAATATTTTTGACGTGGTTAAAACCCTCAGAGTGCAAGGAGGGAAACAGTCCACGGCCTGTCCCAACGTGGGTACTACAGGCAATTTATTAATCAAAGAATGAAAATTTACATAAGCTTCTCTCATGCACGGATTACCCGAACAATGACCCTCCATGCGCTTTAAATAGAACTCATGGACCAATCGGGTGTCAAGCCACGGATCAAGTGTCGGTAATACCGAGGTGAGAGTGAACCGTCGGATCACTACATATCGTGACCGTCGGATTGTAAGTTACAAAATGTACAACGGTAAAGAAACACACTTTACCTAACTCTAACCTAACTCTATGCTAGACCAAGTTGAACTTAACTATATCCTATGTGTCGGAATATCCTAACAGATGGTTAGAACAGGTTGAAGAGTATCCTCATCATCAATCCACTCATCTTCTCCTATTTCTGTTATTGCCTTTGCGGGAGGATACAAGTTGAATTTCTTGGTAGAATTACCATCTGATATGTACATGTCCCCAGACCTACAACTTATGAAAGCATCAGCTGTGGCCAGCCAAGGTCTTCCTAAAATAAGAGGATGTCCTCCTAGATTGTTCTTGGGAGTTAAAATCATAAAATCAACTGGATATTCCCAAGAATCTAGAGAGACAGGAATGTCTTCTAATACACCATCAGGCTTAATGATTGATCTATCTGCAAGTTGCAACAAAGTAGGTGTAAAGAGAAGGTTAGGAAGTTTTAACTGATCCATGGTCTGTCTACTCATAATGTTGATAGCGGCTCCTAAGTCAATCAAGGTATTTGGGATTTCAACCCCATTAATATGAGTTTTAACAATAGGGCTACCGGATCTACATATTTTTGCATGGTAATTTTACCCATCATAATGTCTGCAATTTTTCCAACTAGATGTATCCTTTTGGTATCTCTGGTTCTTTTTATTGTTTTTTTCAAACTCATCTCCTTTATTGTCTTTGCTAGAATGGGAATCTCCTTAATGGCTGTTAACAAGGGAATCTTGATACAGACATTTTCCAATTCATCTAGAAAGCTATAGTCAGGCAACCAAATCTGCTTCTCCACTCCTTTATCAATTTGCAATCTTTCAGGAAAAGGAGGAATAGCTGAAGATGTGGGTTGCTCTACTAAGGGAGTTGATTCTTTTTCTTTTTCTTTAATGCTTGGGTTTTGAAGGGATACTTCAGAACCCTTATTGGCTTTGAGAGATTCTTCCTCAGAAATGCTTGGTTGTTGAGCACTTGTAGAAGGTTGGTCTAAGATTCTACCTGATCTGAGTTGGACCTCATTGAGAGGAACAACCATATAGGTAGGGAATGGTTGACCTTCCATGAGTGGTTGACCTTCCATCACATAAGCACTTTGAGGATTCCTATTATTGGGGTTTGGTTGAGGTTGAGAGGGAAGTTGATTTGGCCTCTGTTGAGATTGTAACAAGAGTTGAGAATTTTGATTTTGTGGAGGAGGTTGTTGTTGTTGAGGGAATGGTAATGACAATTGTTGACCTTGATTTTGAAGTTGGGGAGCTTGCTGATTTTGAAATTGAGGGTATTGATAGAATTGGGCAAATCTCCCATAAGGATTTTGCATTTGCATGCTTTGCAACCATGCTTGGAAAGGATTTTGTGGTGGAGGCCAAGGTTGTTGCCAAGGATTCCAATTTGGTTGGGATTGAGAATTCATAGAGTTGTTAAACCCTTGATTCTGTTGTCCTTGCCAAGGTCTCCTTGCAACGAAACAGAGAGATTCAAGTGTACTTGGATCTTCTTGAAAGACTGCTTTGAGGCCAGGGATTGAAGGACATTCCTTGGTCTCATGAGTTTCTGAGCAAATGACACATGTTTCTACAACATTTGCTTCCAAGGGACATTCCCTTAAAGCATGCTTCTTTCTACACTTCGGGCAAAAAATGGTCATAGCCTCGGCTTCTGCTTTTTGTTTGTTCTGAATCTTAAGGGTATCAATTTGTTCACTAAGACTCCCTAAGATGTCAGTTTTAAATTCATCTAGCATATTACCAATTTCAGCCCTACTCACGGATCCTGTTGCAGATTTATTTGCCCTAAGGAGAGAAGGATCTCTAGGCCCTTTTTGAGTTTTTGATTTGCCCCTTGAGAGATGGATACAAAGTTCTGCTATATCATTGAGAGAAAGTTGAGAGATATCCCCTTTCCCCATCATGTTTAAGATATCTATCCATTCATCCCTAATGGCTTTTAATAAGAGGGCTTTTAAGGTCTCTTCATCCAGGCTGCTCATCTTTGCTCTTTTTAAGTTATATTGAAATCTCTCAAGTAAATCTTCTAGGCTCTCATCTTCTTTTTGCATCATTTTAAAAACCTCATCCTTATGATTAGTAGGCATACAATAGTCCAAATACCTATCCAAAAAGGTCTGTTTCATTTCATCCCAGGTCCTAATGGATTGAGTAAGTAACCCCATGAACCATTTCAAAGCTTGATCTTTTAATGTTGATGGGAACAGTTTGAGTTTCTGAGTATCATCC
This sequence comes from Pinus tabuliformis, assembly GCA_031772625.1. Classification (NCBI taxonomy): domain Eukaryota; kingdom Viridiplantae; phylum Streptophyta; class Pinopsida; order Pinales; family Pinaceae; genus Pinus; species Pinus tabuliformis. Next base: position 797,582,034 of record CM062817.1, read on the forward strand.
AGATAGTCATAGGTTCGACACACAACTTCAAATTCAAACAAGAATGTTTCAGGGTCCTCAGTTCTTAATCCATGAAAATTTGGGAGGACGGATGGTGATATGTTTTTCATGGTGGCTCGGGAATCCTCATTAACAATGGGAAACCCAAATGAATTATCCCCGTCTCTATTTCCTCCTATGGGACCTCTACCTCCTCCATTATTATTGTTATTTCCTCCTCCTCCTCTACCTCTACCTCTACCACCTCCTTCTTCCTCTGCCATGATGATTCTCCTAGGGATTTCAAAATCTTCTGGTTCTTCTACAAAGGGTGAATGAGAAGAGATTTCTCCTTCCTCCTCAGGTGAGTCTATTTCCTCAATTACAATTGGTTTTCTTGTAGGAGAAAGAGAAGAGTCTCCTCCTAGTTCAAACTCAATAGAAGGTATAGGAGAGTCGACTCTTGGCTCTTGAATTTCAGGACTAGGAGTTTCGGTTGGAGATAAGGGAGGTGTCTCTTGTCTATCTCTTGAAGCAGATGGACTTGTAAAAATTGAACTTCGAGCTCTAGCTAAAAACCTTCCCCTAGAATCTCTAGCTCTATGCATGTCATTTTTTATTTTATCTTCAAGTCAAGTTAATAGTTCTTTTTCTGATCTTCCAGTTCACTCTAGGTGCAAGAAGAGAGCATACTCAAGAGACTACTAAATTAATAACTTTCTCCTTTCTGATCCTCCAGATCACTCTAAAGTGCAAGAGGAGAGCATACTTAGATAGGCTATTAACTTCTTTCCTTGAAATTTTTTTTATATTTTTTTTTCTAAGAATATGGCTACTTAATTTCACTTCCCCGGCAACGGCGCCAAAATGTTTAGTCAATTTAGTGCTATCTAAATTGCTAGTATTTATTGTCAACCCGGGGCTCGTAAGCTGATGAAGTGAGGGTGTACTATATGTACTTAAGTAACCTCTTAGAGTTTTTTCTTATCGTTGGGGGTGTTGTTGTGGTTAATTATGTTCCTAAGATGGAGTGAGAATTTATAAACAAGTGAGTGATGGTGTGTGTAGAGTGAATCCTAAATGAGTGAAAGTGTGTGTTGAGTGATCTCTAACTACTTGCTTGAAAGGAAATGCTTGAAAAGAATAAGTGAACTGAAATGACTTGAAATAAACTTGAAAGCAAATGACCACTACCAATGGCACTAGACACCGTTCAAGTTGCTGCTAATAAAAGAAAAGAGAGTCACTTTTAAAACCCAAGAATAAAGATTATCTCTCTCTAACTCGATGCTTCAAAGCACATGTACTGTGTAAAGCACGGATAGAAAGTAGCTTAAGTGGAATTAGAAAAGTGAGAAAAATATGCTTGAAAGACTAATGATAATGATTTGCTATTTCTAATTCTCTACTTCAGCCATATGTACTATGCAAAGTATGATTAGAAAGTAGTGAGAAAAATAGTCTAATAAGCACTTAAAATCAAAACTTCTACTTTAAAGACTAGTGGTGATGATTTGCTCTTTCTAACTCGATGCTTCAAAGCACATGTACTGTGTAAAGCACGGATAGAAAGTAGTGAAAGAACAGTCCAAAAAGCACTCAAACTAGCTGCAAATTAGTGATATTCTGATCTTAAAATATAATAGTTTATGATGAAGATCATTCATGTATGTTAACAGTTCTTTGAGAAATAAGATTAAAAATCAACTATAAAGACAAAGGCAGCACTTGAATTGTCAACTTCAAATACCATTAGCTGTAAAGCAAACACACACATATAAAAAAAATAAATCCCGGGCTAAAAGAAACCTGCAAAGAAATAACACTGATCAGCTTGAAAGAAAGGAAAACAAGTAAATGAAACTATACATGCTTAAGGAAATAAATAAGAAAATAACGAAATACTGCACATAAAATACTTTACAAAGGCTGAGATGAGCAGGGGCCCTCTGTTCATTCAGCCACAAGAAAACTCAGAGATCTGGAAACTTCAAAACGGTGCTATGTCTATTCCTCCATTTGCAAAAAGTATACAAAACAGAGTGCTGGAATAGCACTAGAAAACAGAGTTCACAAAGCTCTTAAATTTAACACAAGTTCAGAAATTACAACTGATAAAAAGTCTAATGAGCGTACACAGACGCAGCTATTTATAGAGGTTTCTAAGATAGCCTACTCGTACAGCTAATTAACAGAAAAACAATAAACAGTCATGCGTATTTATGGTCCCTTGACACATCACGGCTGCGTGGACGAGTTTAGTGGTTTTGTCGTCATGGATAATAAATCCCATGTTGGATTGCGTTCCCTGCCACCTGTAGATCATGGACAAATCACCATTTAAGATGACGTGACCAAATAGCTCTCAATCACCGTTTAAACAACCTTGAGTTGACCGTAACTTAACCAGCTTTGACCATGGGTGAAGATGACGTGGATGGCTGGAACAATGGGACAGGAACCTCGAGCACGTTGATACCTGAGTGCCCATGTGGCTCATCTAGAAAACTGACACGTGGATCATTGTGTTTAACAAAAAGGCTGCAAGATCTTCAGATAGCTGTGGGATCATCAGATAGCTGCGGGATTCCTGCAAGTAAGTCAAAATCTAAACAAATAGTCATCCATTAGCAAAACTTGCTTGATCATGCTTATTGACACTTACTGTAATGATCTGGGTGGTTTTATGGTGAAAATGAGGCAAAAGTGAAGGAAAGATAAGGAAAAACTGAGGAAAATGGTAGACAAGTAGGTGTAGAGTAGAGGCTCTACAATTTGTACTCACTTGTCCTTGGGAAAACACTTTCAATGGAAATTTTTGGAATTTTATTAGCAAACAAGAAGGTATAATACTATGTATTGATGGTAATTTATAATTTTAACAGGATTTGCATGCTCAGCCACTCTAAGAATACCATTTATGGGAAATAAGCAACAAAATTGTTCTTTGGAGTGATCTAGGTGCAACCTAGGATAGTAATTAGAATTTTTTTAGACAAGGACAATATTTTTCAGTGCATTTTGGACTACATTGTCGGAGAGGATGATCATAATTGAAAATATCTACAACATTCCATCGATAGACAAATCAGAAAACATAAGTAGTCAATAGGAATCTCGTGCAACATTTTAGGGTTTATAATTAGAAAATATGAGGAATCATTATGAAATTTTCTATGTATAGAACATTAGTATAATAAAGTAGTCCACACTTCTACTAGAAAGTCCCCATTTGAAACTTTTTTTGGATATTTTACACCTTCACTCTTAGATATTACATATGGACAACAAGGACGATTGTGGGAGGATATCACATTAGATATTATAAGGGTATAGAAATTTGTTGAGAAGATCAAGAAGATCCATCTACAAGTACAAGAGATAGTAAATAAGTCATGGGAAAAGTAAAATTCCAAGCATGATAAACAAAAAATAAATAATTTATTCAAGATGGGAGACAAAGCATGGTTACATTTGAATAAGTAGAGCTTATAGGGTGCTAGTAAGAAAACCAAGGCTCTATGATATGGTCCTTTTGAAATATTAGAAAAGTTGGGAGATAATTCCTATTGACTCATTCCACCCCCATACATGTGCATTTACTCAATGGTGAATGTGGAAAATCAAAACCTCTATGAGCCATCCATGCTCGATTAGGAATAGAAGAAATTCCTAGCTTCCATAGAGGACATAGCTCTATATGGTGAAGAAGAGTTGATGGAGGATATATTTTTTCAAATGAACTATAGAGGTATAAGACAAGGGCATCATGAAATTTGGCATATTGGGATAAAAGGAGAGCTTCCAGGCAAGGCTAAGTGGTACTCTGGGGTGAAGTTAGAGAATTGTTTTCACTTCATTAGTAAAATATTTAGGGAGCAAAAACGTACTAAAATTGGGAGTATGATATGTATTGAATAATTATATTATTTTTGAAACATCTTAAATATTTTAGGAAGGAAAAATTAGAGAAATCACCTTATATCAATAGTTTTAGTAGTGAGAACTAATTTGGAGAATTATTGTGAGAAACATTGTTGGGTGAATTTGAGGTCTTAAATGACATATTTTTTAGGTACATCTTTGTTGCTTAAATGTTTCATTCTGTAGCATTGTTATACACTCAAATACCTTTCCAATCACAGAACAATTACATCAGTTGGATTTTGAATGAAAAAGTAATCCCTCCTAAAAGTTTATTTATCAAATTTGACTACCATAAATAGAGAGGATGCCACATTGGTCACTATTACTCATGGAAAATGTGATACCCACATGGGGATGATGAAGAATACTCTAAAAGGGTGAATATTTTACTCACATTGAGGGTTGAATAGGTAAAATTAAACCCCTTGTTGGCTATTGGTTTATGTGATAACTAGAACAATGGGAGGAAAAAGGGTGTCATTATATTCTAATGCCTCTTGTTCCATAATAGAACGGAGTAGCTGAGAGAGGATAATGATAGGGTAGAATAGAAAGTATTCAGTTCTGTGGTATCCAAAAAGCTACAATATTACTCCTTTAATTTTTCATTATTTTTATTTAGAGAAAAAGGGAATAAAGTGGCCTCACCATCCATCTAGCTTTCCTATTGGTAGTTTTTCGCAAGTCAAACCCAGTGTCCATTGTGATTGGTATTTGTTTGTTTTTCCTCGTTCACCATTTTACATATTCTATATATTGCATGCATAAGTAGAGAAAATAGTAAATGAATAAATCCATAAATCTAAGTTAACCCTCATAGCATATATTTCAATATTCACTCTATTTTTTCTATCAAATCCATTGTGATGAACTATCCAATGAAATATCCATGCTAGTTTATGGATCACTAAGGAATATGGCTTAGGGCTAGCACAAAGGACCTATATAGGAAATGTTTGGTGATTCAAGTGTCCCCACAACCAATACACAACAACTATTACTACTTATTCCCCACACACAAGGATTTGTATTCTAGCATAAATTAAATAAAAAAATAACACATACAATGAAGAAATTAAGGAAATTTGTAGGAGACAAGATGAGAAAATATAATGATTTTTTTTTCTTATTCACAAACATAACATGATTTATGATTTTATCTTATATATTAGAGTACAATTCCATCATATTCTATTCCTAAGAAGGTGCCTTCTTTGTTCCACAATAGATTCAAACAATTGTTCTCTCTCCTTTATTCCATTTATTATATCTTCACAAGATCCTTATGTTCCAATACAATGCTATTTTATTATTTCTATTTCTTTTCCATGTTCTCTCTCTCTCTCTCTCCCTTTCCTTCACAAATTTCTCTTCTTTGTTCCTGCTAGAAAACAACATAGCTACCTTCTTGTTCACCTTCATTCAAAACTCGTAGACAATGGTTGGAATGATGAACCATCACATTGATTTGGTTTCCACAATTGTTTCCTTAGTCCCATCATCATTTCCTTAGATGTTAAACAATCGTGGTGGTTTGACTCCATGACGAGTGATCACTTCTTTATATCGTTCACTAGATAATATTGCTTCTTTTCCAACACTACGAGGAAATTTCCTTCTAGTGGAGGTTTTTGCACAGGCCCCTATAGAAATATCCGAAAAAATCATTTGCAGGATAGGTCACTAGTGCATGTGGGAGGGAAGATGTTTTAGCAGATTTCTCTTTGGTGGTGTGGCTAAATTATTCAAGCACACCAGTTCCTTATTATCCATACATGTAGCGGAGGTGCATATAACATGGTGCATTGTATAATTTTGTTTTTTGAAAAATAAAAAACCATGGTGCACTAAATACCCAAACACAACAGTGCTTGAATATTCTCTAGCACTAGACTCCTTAACATAGTAAAACGTACCGCTACTATTCGACAATGATGTCTTGGTTCAGTAAACATATAAAATCGCCTCAAGGCATGTTATAAATCATACCAATAGATGGTTTCTAATTTCTAAAAAAAGACTAGTGCTATTGTAAGCCCACAACACATGTGCGTTACTAGTATTGTAAATCCCCATGGCATCTCGATAAAGCACCACGATAAATTTAAATTTAAAAAAAGCATGGTACTTTTGGATATAGACTGCCCTAGTGTGCTTCACGAAATTCACCTTAGGAGGGCTAAATAAAAAAAAAACCCTCTCTGTGGTAATTTTCGTTTTTTACCATCTATAGTGTAGGAGAGCTATGAAGCACTAGTGCCACTCTTGCCATGTGAAACTTCCCTAACATTGGTGCTTCTCTTGTTCACCACCTTTCAGTACCATGCTCACTATTTGAGTTTCCATTTTTTTTCAAACGCTGTGATTTTTTTTTCTCCATTATTTTTCCACAATGCCCCCCGGTGAAGAAATGTCTTGTCTTAGTGATCTCTATGTTTCTTTCTAATTTAAGTTTTTAGGAGACTAAAATTACAAATTAGGTTTAATTTTTAATTTTTTTGTAAATAAAATTATTTGACACACGGTGCGCTCGATATTCTTGGTTCGCACTGGAAGCCGTCCACCATCAAAATTTATAGGGTGCACTACATTTTCATACATGAACATAACACATGTCCATTTTGGTGGCGAATTTTGTAAATATAAGCACACCGAGAAAGATGCACAGATTGTGTGTTGGTGCATCAATTTTGGTGCATTTATATTAACCAAATGCATCACAATTAAATATTTAAAAATATTCCTATAGCTCGGTGCATTCTATAATGTGAACGTACCCTACCCATGCCAAGAGGTTATATGTGTGCATGAGTGCACAAGTATGTCACACCACTATGAAAAGTTAAATTTCTGAAACACTCACGGTGCACCATACTTATGTGCACACCGTCATTGGTGTAGTTATAGTTGAAAGCATACTAGTGCTGGAGCATGACTATGTTTTGAGCGCACCAATAAATTTATTTTAAACTGAAAATTATGTTTCCATAGGTATAAATGCATGCTTCATTTACTAAAAGAAATTTGTATTTTATGTATGAGGTTAATGTATTTTATATGTCAACCATGTAGTAGAGACGTCAGTAGAGGGAGCAGTAATAAGAGCATGAGTAACATGCAGAGCCATAAAATATGGTCCTACCATGGAAGCTGATAAGCCCCAAATTTGGTAACATTTTGGGCTCATTTGGCCTAACTACCCTTGCTCAACCCTTCATTTTTCATAACTTATGCATCATTTTTTAGTATATTTATGTCATTTGTACGAATGAGGGCAGTCACTATTCCTAGGTGGCTAACACGTGCTTATTTCAGGTTTTTTTGACATTTAATGGAGCAAAACCACATAGATGTGGGCTAGGAGACAGCCAAGATGGGATTGAGATTTTGTAGGAAGGTTGTCCACAGCATTGAATGGCCTTCCTCGTGATCTTCACCCCCAACTCCGAGCTCTGACAGCCACCACAACCGAGTTAGAAGGCAGCCAAACGGATTTTGAGGAAGCAGCAGTTCACTCCTAGTTTGGTCAGCCAAATCCCACTGATTTAGGAGGCCAGCTTGGGGCCTCGTAATGTATAAATGATGAGGCTGTAGCCTTCGAAAAGGACTTTTGAAACCTGGTTGCACATTCTGAACTATGAGCTGCTAGCTCTGTTTTGCTCTTTTGTAGCCATTATTGGCATGTTATTTGACTTATGATTATTATCTTTTAATGGAAAGCAGGCAGATTTGAGTTCAGTTCTGAGTTCTTAAAGGAGCCATAGCTCTCGGGGTTGGGCCCAACCTGAGAGCCTAAGGCCTCCTTCCTTTGTATTGTTATCCTTCTTTCAGCATTGTATTTCTTTTCCTTTACATGCAATTGAACGCAGTTTGCTGAGCTAGATTTCTTGGTGTGGTTAAGTAGGTTAGTTTTATGAAACAGAGTTGCTTCAGTAGTTTAGAATAGAGTAAGGAGATTGGAGTTAATAAGAGTTCCGAAAAAGGGTTGACTGCACACTCATTTTCACCTCTGTTTAGGGACTGGAATTGCAGACAGTGCCACCCACCAAAAACATCGTTTTACATGTTCATGCAATCTTTGATGCAATATTTTCATTTGTAGAAGTGTCCATGCGTTCAGATCTTGTGGAATGATTCTTTTCTTCAGTACCATGCATGATTTTCCTTGGAAATAACGTTGTTGTTCATTGATTTTATTAAACAGTTAGAATAGGTTAATGATCTTTCGGTTATGTGCAGGACGTGGATGATTTGTTTCGTTTACACTGTGCAGTGCTACTCCCTCACTCCCTTGTCCTTCTAAGCCGTGCCCAGGCCAACTACTCATCTCCCAATTAGACCCCTTGTCCCTCAACTATTCTATCACCCTCGTTATTCTACCTTCTTCGGCCTTCCATTCCCTCTACCCTCTTCAAGACAACCTAGCTTTGCACACCCCCTCTTCATCTCATCTCTCTGTCACTGAGTCCTTACAAACTCCCCTCCTACCTCCCTATCCATCCATGCAGCCTCTTCCACTCACCCATCACCCAAAAATCCGATCATAGAACATCCTGTAGGAATTACTGAACTTCCTGTAGAAATTCTGAACATCCTGTAGAACCCCTGCAGACTTCCTGTAGAAGCTCATAAATACAGTTGCTTGGCATCCAAACTTTGTGAAACTCTCTGAAAGGATGTTAGGGACTCCTTAGACCCTCTGTGAGCCTTCCTGACCTCTTCCAAGCATTTCTCCCCTTGATGTACCCCTGCACAGTAAAGACCCAGTTAGAAGCACATGTATAATAATTCCAACAACTTGAACAAAAATACAAAAACGTGTTCTCTTCAGATAAAAGTAGTCTAGACACATGCGTCTCACCTTCATAGGAGTAATGGCATCTCTTTCAGTAGTTTGCATTCCCACCTTTGCATTAGTAGGACTAGCTGGTAGAATTAGGGTTTGCTAGGGTTTGTGTTTCTTGTTGGCTTTCAGTTCCTTTCTGCAAGTAGGTTGATTTCCTTTGAGTTAGCTTTCATTCATCGGTTAAAAATCTTCTTCTAAGAGCTCATAGAAGTAGGCTTGAGCCCTAGCGGACTTGTGCCAGCTGACCAAGTGACAGCTACGGCAAGAGCTAGTACTTGTGCATACAACACCGTCGCTTCCAAGTTTGTACGAACTACTGGGTTGATAAAATTAGAGAAGGAAGCTCCAGGAGTTGTAGCATTATTGCTACAATACTGGAGCCCACCATCTTTTTGGCGCCATTGCCGAGGAAGCGTCAGAGTATTAGTGATTGTTGCTTTTCTTCTATTTTCCTACTCTCGCCTTCTTCTAAGTAGTTTATTTCATTTCCATTCTGCAAAAGTAGCATAGACATTTCCCGATTTCATAGATTAACATTTCAATTCTGCAATTTCATTTTTGCAAGCGTAGATTATCATTTCAATTCTGCAAGCGTAGACTAGCATTTCAATTCCTGCAATTTCATTTGAGAAAAATATATTAGTTCTTTCATGCTTTCATTTCAATTCTGCATTTCCACTTCAGCAAGATAGTTAGTTGCAGTCAGTCTATTTTAGTTTTGCAGGTACCAGGAAAAAAACAAAAGCAATTAGAAGTCTTTTCATTTCATGCCTCGTAGAAATCGGGATAAAACAGGCAAATTCTTACCCAACACCCCCACCACTTCACTGAGTCACCCTTCTCTCTTCTTTGGTGACAGTGATCCAGAAGAACCTATAGGTGAACCTCCTGAGATATACGAAGATCCTATAGCAGAAGAAGAGTTAGAGACCACTCCATATGAAGCTATGACTGACAATAGGGGAGAAGATGAGAGAATTGAGGGTGCCTTCCCCATCCGAGAGACCAATGGGGACATGAAAATGAAGAACATTAGCCCCTCCGCTTTACCTCACTTCCATGGACTGACTACTGAAGATCCTGATACCTTCCTGTTTGAGTTTGTTGTCCTTTGTCGAACCTATGACTATACTGAAGATGAGCAAAAGCTGAAACTCTTCCCCTCAACCCTTAAGGATGCAGCATTACGCTGGTTCATGGGCTTACCTGGGAACAGTATCACCACTTGGGCTCAGATGCAACAAGATTTCAATACCATGTACAGGGACTACTGTAGATCTAAGGAAATCAAGGGAGAAATCTTTCGGATGACCATGGGGAATGATGAGTCTTTAGAAGATTATGAGGAAAGGTTCCAACTCAGCTATAAACGGGCTAGGTGCACACTTGACCCTGAATCCCTCAAGTTGGTCCTGCTCCGAGGAGTCCCTGAAGACCTCTTAGATACCCTTCACATGCTAGCTAGAGGAGATATTTACCAACTACCTTATGAGGACATAAAGACTGTGTTTAGAAACCATTCTAGGGCAGCCCGGAAACGAGGTAGAGGAAACCTCCTCTCAGCTGGTATTCCTTTCTCCAAACATGAGTTCGCAAATCAATTAGAGGACCTCAAGAGTGAGGTGAGACAGACCATTGCCATGCAACTTGATACATTCCGAATCCAGCAGAAGAAAGAGGAAGCTGAGAGAGCTTTGGCTATTTTCTGCCCTAGGTGTACAAGGAAACACCCTAAGAATGAGTGCCCATTACATTTAGTTGAGGTATGTTTTGTCTGTGAGGAGGACCACCCCACAAACCAATGTCCAACCTTACCTGGGCTTAAAGCCATGTATTAAGGGACAGAAGCCCCCACTGAACCTCTCTATTTCCTCAACCAAAGGAGGCCATAAGGACCTAGACCTTACCAGCAGGGGATGTAAGGGACACCCCAAGCTTATTACAGCCCCAACCAATCTACTCCTATGCCTTCCTGGGGTCCCCCTGCTCATCCTTCCTGGTCTATGCCTCCTCCATGGTCTTACCCACCTCAGTACCATACTTAACCCACTACTCATTCATATCACTCACATGCCCAGCCACAGCCTCAGTGGAATGCATCTCAATCGGGGTGGAGGCCCCACTACAATACTCCTCCCACCATTTTGCCTCCACCACCAGTTCAACCACAACCATTACCTCCTGCTCCTCCAAGGCAACCTCAAATGCTTGCTCAACCGAACCCGAACCCCAACAACAGACAGGCCCAGCAGGTATATACTGGGGAAAAATCATGCCCTACCTATGCTGTGGAGATCCAGGAGATCAATCTGCGATCTGGAAAGACTCTTCCAGATCGCCAACCTCCTCCCCCAGAGGACGAGGAAGATAAACAGGAAAGTGAACCAAAGGCTATTCCACCCTTTCCTGAGAGACTAACAGCCACCACACAACCCAACCCAGAGGAGGATGAGCTTCTGGGAGAGCTCAAACAGTTGTGTGTGAGAATACCACTTCTCCAAGCCATCAAAGATGTACCGATATACAACAAACTAGTTAAGGAAAAGTGTTTCAGACATCCAGGCAGGCGAAAAAGAGATGCTTCAACCATCAATGTCATAGGACAACTGTCTGATCTTATGTTGGGACAAGTCATCTGCCCAAAGTATTTGGATCCTGGGAGTCGTGTAGTAGATGTCCACATCAATGGCACCATCATACCTCACACCTTGATTCATCTGGGGGCTGCCATTAATGTGATGACCAGAGATACCATGCTCAAACTCAACCTTCAGGGTTCCTTGAGAAAGACCTCGACAGTCCTACAACTAGCAAATCGCTCCACCGTGACTCCCGAAGGGATTGTAGAGGATGTCTTGGTCTCTGTTAACTCATGGGAATACCCTGCAGATTTCTTGGTTCTGCAACCAAAGGCAAAGCTTACTGGATACGCTCTCATTTTGGGAAGGCCTTGGTTAGCCATTGTAGATGCTTACATAAGCTGCCGTGCAGGAAACATGACCATCAAAAATGGTCCTATGTCCAAGCAGCTAGTCCTGTACCCTCCTGCCCAACCCTCATTAGAGCATGACTTACCACTTTGGTTGGAGGAAGGAGAAGAGGATGAGGTGTACTCAGCACCTTTGTCCACCCTAGACACCACTAGGGGAAGCCCCCCAACCGAGGATGATTTGATTGAGACCTTGATCCAGAATCCACCTCCCAATGCGCTGTCCTTAGAGGAATTGGTGGAGGATGCCCAAGCCAACACCTTAGTGGACCTTTGTGCGACCAACCCTGTCACTCCCAGAGTCAAAAATGTGGAGTTCGGCCCTGAGAGAACGTTAAAGATCAGCTCCTCCCTATCTCCTTCCCAGGAAAAGGAGCTGTGTAGTCTGTTGGCCAGTCATCTAGATGCTTTTGCTTGGAGCTATAAGGAGATGAAAGGAGTCCATCCTTCGGTTTGTACCCATCACATCTACATCGAAGAGGATTGTAAACCGGTTAGGCAACCCCAGAGGAGAATGAATCCAGCCCTTAAGGACATCGTCAAGGAAGAATTGCAAAAACTATTGGATGCCGGATTCATTTACCCCATCTCGGATAGCGAGTGGGTGTCCCCTCTGGTGTTGGTTCCCAAGAAAAATGGGAAGTGGAGAATCTGTGTGGACTACCGAGAACTGAACAAAGCTACCAAGAAAGACCATTTTCCTCTACCCTTCATAGATCAAGTGTTGGATTTACTGGCATGAAAGAAGTTTTTCTCTTTCCTGGATTGGTTTAGTGGGTATAACTAGATCCAAATCATCCCGGAAGACCAAGATAAGACCACCTTCACTTGTCCTTGGGGTACCTTCGCTTATCGAGTTCTTCCCTTTGGACTATGCAATGCTCCTGCCACCTTCCAGAGAGCTGTCCTGAGCATCTTTTCTGAGCTGGTCCATGATTCGGTGGAAATCTATATGGATGACTTCACACCTTATGGGTCCAACTTCCAGGAAGCATTGTCCAATCTAGGAAAAGTCCTAACCAAATTCATTGAGATGAACCTATCCCTTAGTCCTGAAAAGTGTGAATTCTTGATGACTGAAGGGACCGTGCTAGGCCATACCATTTCTTGCCAAGGGTTACAGGTGGATCCTAATAAATTGCTCTCATCAAGAAGGTTCCACCTCCTCAGAAGGTAATAGATGTCCAAAGTTTCTTAGGATTAGCAGGGTATTATAGGAGATTCATTAAAGACTTCAGCAAGCTAGCATTGCCATTGTTTGGCCTCTTGGCAAAAGATGTTGAGTTTAAATGGACTGACGACTGTGAGAGGGCTCTGAATGAATTAAAGGACAAGTTGGTGTCTACCCCAATCTTGAGAGGTCCAAACTGGGCCCTACCTTTCCACATCCACACTGACGCCTCGAACAAAGCCATAGGGGCAGCCTTAGGACAAGTTGAACAAAAACTTCCTTATGCCATTTACTTTGTCAGCAAAAACTTATCCAAGGCAGAACTGAATTACACTGTGACTGAGAAGGAATTCTTGGCCGTGGTCCATGCACTGAACAAGTTCCGACATTATATCACTGGCTATCAAACATTTGTACATACTAATCATGCTGCAATTAGATATTTAATGAATAAACCAGATGTGAATGCTCGTATTATTAGATGGTTACTTTTGTTGCAGCAGTTTGATTTGACTATTGTTGACAAACCAGGTAAAGAAAATATTGTTGCCGACTTTTTGTCTTGATTGGATTTATCTACAGATGAGGATGGAACAGTGGATGACCAGATGCCTGATGAACATCTGTTTGCTATTTCAGTACTCTCTCCATGGTTTGCTGATATAGAAAACTACCTGGTTTCAGCACAGTTCCCTCCGCACCTATCCTCAAGAGAGAAGAGCAGAATCATAAGAAAAAGTGCCTCATTCACTTGGATCGGGGGCAACTTGTTCAAGCTTCGCCCTGATCAGATATTAAGGCATTGTGTAAGGGAGGAGGAAGTCTTTGATATCCTCCTAACCTGTCATGACGGGCCTTGTGGAGGACATTTTGCAGCAAAGAGGACTTCCTTCAAAATCCTACAGGCAGGCTACTATTGGCCCATGCTTCATCAAGATGTCAGAAGGTATATCAGCCAATGTGACCGATGCCAAAGGATGGGGAAACCGACTCAAAGGGATGAAATGCCTCTCCAACCTCAAGTGACTCTTGAGCCATTTGAGAAGTGGGGTATGGATTTTGTGGGTCCAATCAACCCTCCTTCGAGGCAAAGGTCTTACATCATTGTGTGCACAGACTACCTGACAAAGTGGGCCGAAACCAAGGCAATCAAAGCAGCGACAGAAGAAAAGGTGGCTGAGTTCTTAAGAGAAAACATTTTCTACAAATTTGGCTACCCAAGAGAGCTAGTCACTGATCAAGGAAGCCAGTTCACCTCCAACTTAATTGAAGACCTACTAGCTCATCACAAAATCAAGCATAGGACTTCCACCCCCTATCATCCTCAAGCAAATGTGCAGGTGGAAGTCACCAATAGAGCATTGGAAGGGATCTTGACTAAGGTGGTGAGCAGCAACAGGAAAGATTGGGAAGATCGCCTGGTTGAGGCCACATGGGCTTACAACACCACTTGGAAGACCACAACCGGCTTCACACCTTATGAGCTGGTCTATGGGAAGAGAGGTTTTCTGTCAATTGAATTTGAGTACAACACTTTGAGGATGGCAGCTCAGCTGGACCTAGATCTCAGCCATGCCCAACAAGAAAGGTTATTGCAGCTGAATGGATTGGACGAGCACCAAATGCAGGCCCTTCTTCACTCAGAAGTGGTTCAACTTCAGAGGAAGGTGTGGCATGACCAACACCTCAATGACAAGCAATTTCAGCTGGGAGATTGGGCGCTGTTGTATGATTCCAGGCATAAAGATTTCAAGGGAAAGCTGAGAACCAGATGGCTGGGACCATATGTAGTGGAAAAATGTCATGACAATGGATCTGTTCTTATTCGGACCATTGATGAGGATGCCATCCCTATGCTTGTCAATGGGCATCGACTAAAGATCTACAGGAAACCTCTCTCAAGACAAGAATTCATCAAAACTGTGGAAAAATCAGTGCTGGTCATAGAGAAGGGTTCTGCCTCTGTTTTGGGCACACCCTGAAGATCTTAGAAAAAAAAAAAAAAGAAGAAGAAGAAGAAAAAAATATAAATAAATAAATAAATATCCTTGGGTGAAAACCTTTCTGAGGCTCCCAAGGCAGATGGTAGCGGTGAAAACCTTATTGAGGCGCCCCTGCTGTCTTTCAAAAAAAAAAAAAAAAAAAAAGAGATTTGAAAAGGACCCTTGAGTGAAAACCTCTCTGAGGCGCTTAAGGCAGATGGAAAGGGTGAAAACCTCATTGAGGCGCCCCTGTTGTCTTTCAAAAAAAAAAAAAAAAAAAAGAGAAAAACAAAAAAAACAGGGACAGCAAGTTCACAATGTGGCAATGCATGCAGGTTGCAGGTGTTCTATGAAGCAAAAGAGGTCCCTCAACTCAAAGACAAGGGTCCTTATTATGCTACCAGGTGACCTCACCAGCACCCCCTCTGAAAACACTCATCTTCTCCAAGGTCTGGGCACGATTTGATCACAACTTAGTCTTCTATAGGAAGCTAGAGGACTTTCTACAGGAAGTCCTGTATTTCTACAGGAAACTTCCTGTAGAAGCTTGGGACGGCCAAGCACTGACTGTGTGGGGAGATCTAACGACCGAGGTTTGGCATGGAGGCATGCAAGCTACTATTGTCTCCATCACACACTGCTGTCGCCTCCTTCTACCACCCCAGTTGCCATGCAATGAAGAAACCTGCATAGTCAAAACAGAACACTGAATTATCAGAGGGAGCGCTTCTCAAATAAATGGGAAAAAGGATGTAGAGATGCCATGCAATACTTATCACTGCTATCCAAGGGCCCTGCGATCGTGATCGTGATGCCACTGTCTTCACCGTTCAGCATGCACCCGAGGAGGAAAAACTGCTACAGGACATCCTACAGGAATCCCGTAGCAGTTCAGCCCGCTAGAGTGTACACCATCAAGACGCCTGCAAAACAGAGAGCGGGCACATGCACCATCCGCAGCCAGGTAATAAACTTCGTAGCCAGCAGCAGTCTGCGAGGAGGAACCCCCGTGCCTATGCACGAAGCAGCAACAAGTAAATCCAATCACCATCGTCCTGAAACCTGGAAATCATGTCGCGACCGCACAGGTAAGTGCCTCACCCTTTCTTTCTTTGAATTACATGAATAATACTTTGAAATGTTTGCAAGTATGAAATGAACGGGTTGAGCAGTCGAATGGCCATTCAACTAGCCACGACGACCAGTCAGCTGGTCTAGTCGGATTTGGAAAGTGGCGGTCGTGGCAAGAAAACCGGGTAATAGACACGTGAGAAGTGTCCAGTCGGGGGGAAGCGGCGTTTTAACAGAAATGACGGCGGCGAATCTGTGGAGAATGATGCAATAGTCAGGGAAACTTGCAGTGGAATGAGTAGGTGACATCGTCCAATGGTCCGGCAGGGACAGCTCACCCCCGCGCCACGAATTCCGCCGGATTCAAATCCATCGGCTAGATCGCCACCCCACGCATTTATCATCAGCCGTTCAGAAGTCGAGTGAGCGTCCGAATTTCTCTGAAGCTCGTTACTCCAAGTCTTCGGCTTGTTCGAACATCTGGTAGTGGCACAGAAGGCGCAGAACCACTGCAGTGCTCTCCAGAACCCGTGCGCTACTTCTACAGGAAAGCTACGCTACAGGAAGCTCACTGCCACGAGGAAAATTGGTCTCTTCACGTCAAAGGTGGCGAATTGGAAAAGATAAGCCTGAACCTGTGCCTCCCATGCAATTGGTTTCGAGGGTGGCAAAGTCGACATTCTCAAAAACGTAAAACTACAGTCTGATCATAAAAATTGCAAGCATTGTCTTCCTTTTGCATGAGTTGTCGTCGAGGTATATGTGGGGTTTTCTACAGGAGGTGATTTTTAAGGCTCATCTGTAGATAGTCTTCGTGAATTGTGTGCGTGGCAGAGGCGTAATTCTATGCTCTGTCCCAAAAGGATAGTTTTGATACGCACCCGCCACCTCCAGCTAACATATCAGGTTTTCACCATGCCGGGTGGATTCATTAGAAAGGAACCGACCAACTCAAAGAAACTAAGGGAGAACCCTGAGGTGGTAGAGCTGTTCACTCGTGCGCAATGGATGTCGTTCTGCGACAAACTCCAAGGATATGATGATGAGGTGGCAGAGGAGTTCTTGCGAGCTCTGAAGCCAAAATCAAAAACGCTGGCCACCGTCAATTTCAGGGGTTTGAGTCTCAGACTCACCCCACAGTTCATCAGCTGAGTCACTGAGCTCCCAATGGGGGTACCGTGGGACAAGGAGGAGAGAAAATTAGGCCAGAAGGCTAAAAAGGAGTTCTTTCCACCAGAGGAGCAATTCTCAGAGGATAAGAACGGGGTCCGCAGAGCTAGCTTACAGCCACTTTGGAGCGAGGATAGCCTCCAAATTATGAAATACATCACATGCGAAGGACGGTTTAGCATTGTGTATGGGTACCATTTTCGGCTACTCACTGAATTGAGACATCAGATGGACCTACCTACAAAAAGCAAACTAAGTATTCCCTACTTTCTCCTACAGTCTATGACTGAATGTGCCACCAAGTTGAGAGAAGGCACACCAGACCAGGTAGCTCATCATGGGCTCATTAAGCTCCTCGTGGAGGATGCACTCCACACATACAAAGTCCCTCTCTCGTGGGAAGCCTTCCAAAATCTGACTAAGGATGGCGATATAAAAATGTTGACCGAAGAGCCTGGTGTTACACTAAAAAATGTCACCATGACCACTTACAGTTAGTATGGCTCAAATCAACAGTCATGCTACCCTCTTAGGCAAGTCTTATGCCTCTGCTATCTATCTCAAACTCAAAGAAGAGAGAAATTCTTGTCAAAAATATGTTTATCTCTGGGGTCGCAGGTTCTCTCTAGCCTTACCTGCGGGGACGCTCACAATGTTCACAAAAGGTGCGTCCTTAGACGCTCTGTATGTTAAGAGACAGGTGCGTCCTTCTGTAAAAGGCAAAATGCGCGAGTTTCATCTTAAAAAAGTTACTTGTGGTTACTTCTAGAACTTTCTAGAGGTCGGTTTGATGAATTGGATGCGCCTCCAGTTGGTTCATGTATCTCTATTAAGGAGGAACTTATCCCATCAATAAGGGAGCTATCCCACCCAAAGAGGGGGATTATCCCATTGATGGTGGACCTGAATAACCTCTTTACAACACTATAAATAAAGACATTGAGCCAGAGGGAGGGGAGGTTGGAGCTATACATTTTCTTTGGGTAAATGCTGCAGGAATTAGGACTCCCATTTAGAACCTTGTGAGGAGAGATTGTCTTTGCTTGATTCTACTTGGAAGTGGGTGAGCTTTGTCAAAGTAGAGGAAAACCCTTGATGGACCCTGGGAGGAACTTGCACAACACCAAGGCCAGGTTGTAAGAGTTTCTTTGTTTCGTTATTAATACAAACTGGTTTATTTTTCTCAATAGCTTGTGTTAATGAGTTATTTCATGTGTTCCTTGGTCTGCATGTTGAATATATGTTTTATTATATGAAATGCAAGTGCTTGGTAATTCTTTGATTGTTTGTGGTTGCAGGAATTGACTTGAAGGAGGAGCTCATCCAGATCGGCAAGGACGGACTACAACAACCGCGTTTTGGAATAAGGTAAGCCTAAACACTTGTAGTTTTCATGTTTTAAAAGGTATATTTAGAGAAAGATCACTCCATTTTGTCTTGTTTGTCGCTAGAGAGTTTAGACTCCTAGGGAGGTGAGTTGTGTCCGCACAAACGACTTTTTCCGCCACGACAAATTGGCGACTCCACTGGGGAATCCATTAATGAGAGAGTTTTTTCCTTTGTGTGAACTTTGCTCTGTGAAAATCACTTTTATTTTCTGGTTTTTGACTGTGAGAATTAGTATTTGGGTGGCTTAGCTTTAGATTTAGTTAGATTTGGTTTTTCTCAACTTTTCCAAAAGGACGCACCCTCTGAGTACTGCACAGTGCGTCTTTGGACGCGTTGTTGCCGTTTGCACAGAGCGGGCCCGCACCTGTTATAACGGGTTGCCTGCGTCTTCCTGTAAAATTTAGGAAAATTCCATTTTTTGCTTTAATTGCTTTTAGATTTTGATTTTTCTTAGTGTTTTCTACCCAGATCCTTTAGTACCCTGTCAAGAATTTTCACCTGAACTTGTTTTGTGAGCTTTGAGTGTTTTAGTGGATTTCAACGAAGTTTAGGCCTAGGGTTTGATTTTTCAATAGGTCCTGTAGTGACTTTGACGGTAGAAAGTTGTCCAGCCTTAGATCTCTCTGGTTAGTCAGCCTTCTTAGAAGTCGGGCCTGTCGTAAAGTCTCCTTGTGTGAGCAGCTTGCCATTTAAGTTGTTTTGGGTCAAATTTCGAATTACTTGTTTATAAAGTGTTGATTTCCATTTTACAAAAGAACAAAAAGATTAGAGTTTTGTTTTGACTAGTTTTTGGTTCTGCAATAAGCTAGTCCTTGATTTGATTGTGATCAAGTAAAACACCTTAGAATAATCATTGTTGGTTTTGGCCTCGTTAAGATTGCTTAGAGTAAATTTACCTTTTAGTTTGCTTATGAGTGCATTTTCATAGATTTTAATAGTTGTTAAGATTGATTTTTGGTTATATTAGATTTATTTGCTTTATTAAAAGAAAAATACAAAAACATCTTCTTTAAAAAGTCTTGTTTCAAGTAGCTTTTTGTTTTTGAAAGAGAAAAAGAGTTTTTTCGCGCATGTAAAGAGCGGTCATGTTTTTTATGCTTGGAAAAGACAAACGAATTGTTTCTTTGATTGTCTTCAATTAAAAAGTTGCTTTTATTAAGATTGCATTCTCTCAACTTTTTAGTTAAGCAATTCATCGAAAAAGTAAAGTAGTGGGTAAATCATCCTAGGTGCATTTTGTAGTGGTTTCGAGTCGAGTCAACACACCACTGGTTTCACTTCCATCACCTTTTGACTTAAGAAACAACCTTAAAAGTAACGCTTAAATTAAAATCAATCTAGTAATTTTTATTTTTCTAGGGCTCTGAAACACCAACATAGCTTAGGCTAGGGTCTTGGAGTAGGTGAGTACTTAACTCTCCAAGACTACAAAACCAAACAGATAGTTTATCTTGAGTAGATTAAATCCAATTGTTTCAGTTATACTTTGGGAAAGCTCCTCTTAAAGGAGAAGCACGAGCTCGTGTCCGAACCAGTGAGGGGATCATTCCTCCCTCGTTGGGAACGACGCCAGACAGTACGTATTACAAACGGTAAACCTCGGATTAACCATTGTCGAGGAGCCAGGGGTCACTTATCGGTAAACCTTGGATTATTGTCAAGGAGCTGGTAAGGGGATTGAGCTTGTTACTCTGCCCTTGCGTGCTGTCGGAGTTTAGACTGTTCCCCCAGGTGTAATTGTTGTGATTGGTAACTTTAGTGACCATAATCTTTAGGGTTCTACCGAGGTGACGGTGGAGGGAAGGTCCCACTGTACCTGGAGCAGACGTCGGTTATACTCACTTGGATTTTCCGGGGGGTTCACTTCACTTCGAGACGGTTAAAGTGGAGGAACTTGTGCCGGTCTATTCATTAAGCAGGTTGCCGGGGTAACTGTTCCACCCGCCATTTCTGTACTGAATCCTGCGAGGTTGGGCCTAATCACCAACTAGCGCTTTTGGTCCGGAAGACTACTGTTTGTGTGTGGTTTGACGCTCTAGATTATTTAGGCGTGTGCTTCAAATTTGTTTGCTTCTTTAGAAGACTTTAGGTGGTTTGATTTGAAATTTTTACTTTGTTTTCGTGTGTTGTAGTTAAAAATCTTTAATTGTGGCGGAATTACCGAGACAGTCCCGTAGACTTCGGGGCCAGTCTCCTGAAGTTGTTTCTGTGGCCGAATTGTTGAGAAGATCCCGTAGACTTAGGGGATCCCCTCCTCGAGACGACCCGGGTAATTTAGAAGGGTTAAAGGTCCTTGTAACTCCTCCTAGTGACAGTAGAGTAGGTTCACCTGAAGAAGGAGAATCTTCCTTGGTAGTCCATCCAGATTACCAAAGTTTAGAAACAGGTTACAATCCCGAAACTGTTACAGTTTCCGAGCTTGCTGGTAGTTTTTCATCTGCCAGTGAAACAGGCGAAGAACCTGAAATTTCCGAACCTGTTACTCCAACTTCTAGTGTCCCTGATTCACCGAGAATAGAAAGAATTATCACCGAAAATCTACCTTCTGGTTTGATTGCTATAGAAGAACTTGCTCCAGAAGAAGATATAGGTGTTTCTCACCTTGAAGGTCAACTTACTATTGATCTAAGGGAGCGTGAATCCATCTTTTACAGTCCTCCTAGAAGTACTTCTTGGTACCTTGCGTTAACCAATTTTTTAGACAACTCAGTCGGTTTTTCCACACCTCGTACTCCTTTTCCACCTGGAGGTATTCATACTCCTGTAAATATGTCTGGTCAGTCGTCCGTGTTTACACAAAGTCCTGAATCTTTTTTACACGGCGGTCCTTCTGTTCCCACTGGGTATCAGTCACTTTCTGGTACCTTTGCGGGGCATCTCCTCAACCCATTGATCATGGGTTATTTGTTGGAAACAGTGGTAATATACCATTGGGTGTAGGAGACATTTACATGATGTCAGGTTCAGTTCCCGTTTCCCAACCTCAAGGTGGCCAATTACCGCCTGGGGGGCAACCGCAGTTAACGCCTGGGGGGCAACCTCAAGGTACACAAATCGTGTCTGGGGGGCAACCTCAAAGTCAGTATGTACCTATGGTGCAATACTTGCCTCAAGGTCAACCTCAGCCTCAATATGTACCCCAAGGTCAACCTCAGTATCAATATCAACCTCAAGGATGGCAACCTCAAGGATGGCAACCTCAAGGGTATCAACCCCAAAGTTATCAACCTCAAGGTACCAACCTCAAGGTCAAGGTCAACCCCAGTATCAGTATTTACCTCAAGGTTATCAACCTCAAGGTCAATACTCAAGTCAAGGTTATCAACCGCCTCAAGGTCAGTCATATGTTCCAAGTATGGGAACTGCACCTTACAATTATCAATCCTACCCTCAATCTGGTTATGGATCTCAGTACCCTCAACCTGTTACGGGTCAGTACCCTGGAATGTTAGTGTGGGATCCCTCACAGGGTCAACAGGTGTTGCAGCCAAGTGTACAGATGGTTCCTCAAGCTGGACAACCCGTAGTTTCTGGTCCAACCCAGCAACCGCAACCTGTCCAGCCAAATGTTCAAACTTCTGTAGCTTCGGTAGTTACTCAGCCGTCAATTGCACCTAGTACTCCATCTCAAACGGCTGCTGCAACTATCGCTACATCTACCATACTTACTTCTGGAGTATCGACGGCTCCAGTTTCTACTACCCCTGTTACCACACCTCAGACATCTTTACCGTTGTCTGGATCTACGATTCAAACCACGGTCCAGATGCCTGTAGGTCAGCCTGGT
Organism: Pinus tabuliformis; assembly: GCA_031772625.1. Classification (NCBI taxonomy): domain Eukaryota; kingdom Viridiplantae; phylum Streptophyta; class Pinopsida; order Pinales; family Pinaceae; genus Pinus; species Pinus tabuliformis. Next base: position 797,604,345 of record CM062817.1, read on the forward strand.
ATAAGTACGGTTGTGACTACTCAACCTCAATTTGTTCAACCTCCGTACCAGGGACAGTACCAACCTGGGCAAGCTGTCCAACAACCGGTTTACCAGTATCAACCGTATCCTGGGTACACTTATCAACAACCTCAACAACCCCAGTACGGTCCGGTTAATCCTGGTTTTCCAGGAGGATATAATATCCCAAATGCGACTCCTGTTCCTAGTTATCCTGGATATCCTCCTCCTGGGGCTGGTATTGTGACCCAGAGTTTTAGAGATCCTAACCGGCAGTTACCGTTTATTGCAACTTTGGATTTACCCGACTTGACGCGCCTAACGAACGATCCAATTCAATATCTTCAGTTCTGGCCGCCAATGCCAAATAAGTTGCCCAGTGATATACCCAAGTTCGAAGGTAAGTCTGGAGAGGATCCGTCCAATCATGTGATGACTTACCACCTCTGGTGTGCTTCGAATTCTATCTCAGATGATTCCATCCGCTTACGTCTTTTCCAGCGTACACTCATTGGTCTCGCGGCCAAGTGGTACATTGAGTTACCACGGGCCTCTTTTTACAACTTTAGCCAGTTAGCTACCTCGTTCTTAACTCACTTTCAGTTGCCAGTCAGATACGATAACGGCACGGAGTTATTAACTTCACTAAAACAATCGACGTCCACGTATATTTCTGATCACATTCATGAGTGGAGACGTCGAAGGCGATTAGTGAAAGTTTTTATCCCGGACCAAATCTTAGCTGAATGGTTTGTCAAATCATTATTACCGAAGATTACTGAAGATGTCGCTAAGGCCGGAGTAGTTACTGAGGAGCAAGTCATTGCTCAGGCACAATACCTTGACTTAGTTTACACTCAGTCGGGTACGTTACACGAGAAAATTCCGGATCTTCCAAAGTCGAATCAAATCGCTGCTGCTCCTTCGGGATCTCATGCCGCTGATGGTATGATTGGTATCGTGACTACGAAGAGCAAGAAGAAGTCTTCCAAGGCTTCAACTACTCCAATTATCACTTTGCCTGATTCTCCGACAGGAGAGTCTTCTCCTGAACTCACCGCCGACATTCACGCTGTAGAGTCATCTACGGCCAAACCAAAAAACGGTGGAAAGAAGAAAGGAAAGAAGAAGGCTAAAGCAGACAAGGCTCCAAAGGAGAAAACTGAAAAGTCGGAAACCAATGACGAAAAACGCAAACCTCGATATCCTTGTCTTATTTGTGAAGAGGATCATTTTACGAGAGATTGCCCTCATCGGGCCGAGGTTGTAAAAATAGTCAAAGGTTCTCCCACTCCTGCTGTGTTAAAGAATCCATTTCCAGAGCAGGAGAATAAGATGATAGGTTCTTCTTCGAATGCCAGTGAAGAACCCATTTTGATGATGTCTCATGTGAGGATTGCGACTCGATCGCAAGATTATGGTAGTAAGGCTCCTGTTGATGGCAAGGAAGCAGAATCTTCTCACTCTAACCCATCAACCTCAGCTCCTGGTTCCGATCCACTACAGATCGAAAAACCTAACCCAGACTTAGTGATTAAGCCGCCCGCCAAGGGTGTACTTCGAAGGTCTGCTTTCAATCCACATGCGAGAGCAGCCCAGAATTACAACATTGTTGAGGACTTAGCTGTTTCACCTTCAGCAATGTCGGCACTCGAAGTGCTGCAATCATTCCCAGCACAACGGAAATTGCTTTTGTCGGCTATCGGAGCTGTCGATGTTCAGGACCCGAACCTAATGATCTTTGATCTAGAAAATAGTACACCACGTCTCCCCCATCAAATGGCTTTCCAAATTCCAGTGATAGTCAAAAACAGGCCTATTCATCGGACTGTGATTGATGAGGGAGCTTCTACGTGTATTATGTCGATTCAATGTTGGAGATCGCTTGGTTCTCCTTCGTTGAACCAATCCCCCACCATCCTTAAGGCCTTTGATGGCCGTGGGTTCCGTCCGTTTGGTATTCTACAAGAATTGCCTATAGGGGTTGAAGGTAAAACCGTTAGTCTGGATGTGGAAGTGGTTGATGCCCCTCTAGACTACAACCTTCTTTTGGGTCGAAGTTGGTCATATGCTATGACAGCGGTCGTTTCATCGGTCTTCAGAGTAATTAAGTTTCCACATAACGGTAAGATCGTGACTATTGATCAGCTGACATACTTTTCATCCGACCCAGCCTCTTCAGAGAGTATCCAGCATGTCGGTAAAACGACAATCCCTTATAGGGACGTTGGTGTAGGTTTAGTTAAGGATTCCGGTTTACTGGGAACTTTTCCTCTCCCTCCACTCAGCGCAGATCCTTCGTTTGCAACCATTCATATGATTACATCAGAAAACATTATTTATGATGATCCTTGGTTCGTTCCATCTGACTCTGAGATAGACTCACTCGGTGATGTTATGCCTTTGAGTCCATATGAAATTGCTTATGAAGCTCTCATGTCTTTTACTGACTTTCATTCAACCGAAGTCGACCAAATGAATGTGGTCAGTGAAGAGTCACTTTTTACCTCACCCTTAGAACGGATAACGTTTCCCGAAGTCGTGTCATCTGACGAACAACTTCGCGAAATCCTAAGTGTAGACGATCTACCATGGGAAGATCTCCATCACAGATCTTCGTTTTTACCTAAGGATGATGCATTTGAAAATGATTTTTCATCTATCTTTACCGCTGAATATGTCAAAGACGCTCAGGATCCAACGAAACATTCTGATTCAGAGTTGAATTTAGGGAATATTTCTCGTACTATTCCCATTGATATTTCAGTGAAGCCCGGAATCGAGGAAAACATTCATATAGGTGCCGCATGTACTGAAGAAGAAATCCAAACTTACAAGGCCCTATTCCAAGAATTCCGCGACGTGTTTGCCTGGTCTTACGAGGAAATGCCGGGAATTGATCCTGCCATTGTTGTTCATGAAATAAAGACCTACCCGGATGCTAAACCCGTCCGGCAACGGTTGCGTCAAATTCACCCTCGAAAAGCGGCTGCGATTAAAGCAGAAGTCGAAAAGCTGTTGAAAGCAGGTTTCATTTATCCGATCCCGTTAACGGATTGGGTATCGAATATTGTTCCGGTCAACAAGAAACAAGGAACAATAAGAATCTGTATCGACTATAGGGATATAAATCGAGCTTGTCCAAAAGACAACTATCCTACGCCTTATATCGATCAAATTATTGATGATTGTGCCGGAAGTGAAATGTTTTCCTTCATGGATGGTTTTTCGGGCTATAATCAAATCAATATTCTACCTGCCGACCAACCAAAAACGGCATTCATTTGTCCATGGGGGACATTTGCTTATTGCAAGTTACCTTTTGGGCTTAAGAATGCCGGGGCCACTTTTCAACGGGCGATGTCTTATGCATTTCATGACATCAAGCACATTGTGCAACCCTATCTCGATGATTTGCCTGCTCATTCTTTACATCGAGCTGATCACCTTGTCCACCTACGAGCAATCTTTATGAGGTGTAGGCATTATCGAATTCGGTTGAATCCCCACAAGTGTGTTTTCTGTATAGAAACAGGTCGATTGCTGGGATTTGTTGTTTCAAAAGCCGGCATTCGCGTCGATCCCTCGAAAGTCGAGGCTATCATCAAATTGCCTCCTCCTTCGAGTTTGCGCCAACTCCAAAGTTTGCAAGGGAAAGCGAACTTTTTACGCCGATTCATCCCAAACTACGCCGAGGTCACTAAAGGTTTTACACGGTTGTTGAAACAGAATGCACAATTCTTCTCCGCAGCTTCGCATTCCACCATTGGAATGGTGTTAGTTCAAGAAGATGAATTCGGAGCGGAGCATGTGATATATTATCTTAGTAGGACCTTGAATCCAACTGAGCTAAAATATTCGCATGTGGAGAAATTGGCCCTGGCAGCCGTTCAAGCTGTCCAGCGTTTCCGTCACTACATTCTTCTCCGCAAAACTACAGTTATTTCGGATTGCAACCCTATGATTTATATTTTGACAAAACAACTGCTAGGGGGCAAGTACTCTAAATGGATTGTTATCCTGCAAGAGTTCGACTTGGAGTTCGAGAAGTCCAAGTCTAAGAAATCCTTAGTTTTTGCGGAATTGATGTGTGATTTCCCGAGTGCTGACACAGAGACTGTGGCAGAGGAGTCCATTGCGGACGAATCTTTGTTTCTTATCAGTACTGTAGATCCGTGGTACGGGGATATAATCATTTATCTCCAAACCCAAACCTTTCGGCCTGAAGCTTCCAAAGCGGAACGTCGAAAAATTCGGTTTCAATCCCAGCCATACAAAATTATTGGAGATACACTTTATCGCCGGGGGCAGACTTAGTTTTTCGACGTTGTTTAACTCACGAAGAGGCTGAGAGGGTTTTGAATGATTGTCACTCTGGAGCATGTGGCGGTCATATGTCTGGGTATGCCACAGCTCAGAAGGTGTTGCGCGCTGGCTATTTCTGGCCGTCTATGTTTAAAGATTGTATCATTGCAGTCAGGAAGTGCCACAACTGTCAAGTGTTTGATCGCAAAATGCGCGCTCCACCTGCTCCTCTCCACCCTATAATTGCCGTTGGTCCATTCGCCAAATGGGGTATCGACTTTATTACTTGTAACCCTCACTCGGCCGGGGGCATGCGTATATCATCCTTGCGGTTGATTATTTTACTAAGTGGGCCGAGGCGATGCCTACATTCGACGCAAGCGGCAAAACAGCTGCAGTTTTCGTATTCAATCATATCATAACTAGGTTTGGTGTCCCACAAGCAATCATTACTGACCATGGGAGCCATTTTCGAAATGTCATGATGACTGAGCTTACAAGCCAGCTTGGTTTGCGCCACGATAGCTCTACTCCTTATTATCCGCAAGCCAACGGTTTGGTTGAGTCTATCAACAAAGTTCTAGTTACCATGATCCGACGAACCATTGTGTTCATCGGTCGAATTGGCACAACATGTTATTTTCAGCGCTATGGGCATACCGAACCTCAGTGAAAAATTCAACAGGGTTCACTCCTTTCCAGCTAGTTTATGGCTTAGAAGCTGTGTTACCCATTGAATGCGAAATCCCATCACTTCAAATGGCTGTCGAATTACTTCCAGCTACTTCCGAAGAGGAGAAACGTTTATTGTACTTGGCTAAATTAGATGAGACTCGACGTGACGCTACATTGGCAATCGAGACTCACGCGAAACGAATGAAAGCTCAGTATGATAGAAATGTAACCCCTCGAAGTTTTTCGGAAGGAGACCTAGTACTATTATATGATCAAGCTAACGATAAGCTAGGTGCCGGAAAATTCGTTCCCATGTGGCATGGGCCCTACATTGTAAAGCGAAAGCTAGCAAAAGGGGCTTATGAGCTAGTTGACTTTGATGGGGACTCTTTGGGTAAACCCAGAAATGGACTTTACCTAAAGAGGTATTATGCTTAAATGATGGGAATGGAGAAATTTTTAGATAGGTTAGATTTTCTTTCTAGCTAGCAAGTGTGTTAGTTTAGTCAGTGTGCTTAGCTTAGAGAGTGTGGTTTTTCGTCGTTATTCTGGCTTATCTTGGTTTTACTCTTGATATTGCAGATGTCGACGCCTCTCCAAACATACATTGGATTTGCTGATGGTGCTTGTCGTAGTACACGGAACATCTCTTCCGCAGCTTGGGTTATCTATTCGCCCTCTGACGAGTTAGTTTCTATGCATGGGGTAAGCCTCGGTCAAACAACGAACAACATTGCAGAATACAGTGCAGTGATTGAATTATTATCCGAATCTATTTCATTTGGAATTCGACGTTTGATAGTGAGGTTAGATTCTGAACTTGTTGTATTACAGCTTAATAGAGTTTATGCCATTAGGAATCCTGTGTTATTAAGGTTGTTTTTGAGAGTGCGTCTCTTGGAACGTGAATTTGATTACATTGAATATCAACATATTCCAAGGTCTTTGAATACATTAGCAGATGCAATTGCTTCTCGAATGTTGGACAGACATTTACGATAATCATGCAAGTAAATTTAAAAACATTTCATCACATATGTTAAACAAGATAAGCCGGTAATAGTGATATATATAGATAGAAGTGTGTCAAAAAATATATACATCGTCTTCGATCATAGGTTGAAAACACCTTATGATCGGCAAAATGATAGTACAAAAAGTCAAAATGTCACATGTGACTACAAAAGTGACTAGTCAATCACTGGTGGTGCTCTCTGTATGACACCACTGCGCGGGCTACCTTACGCAAAAATCTCCTAAACGGTCCAGGGACCGCGACTACGAAGCGCTGAAGCCGGGTAGGAATGTCATCCATAGTAGTCTCAGGTATATCTGCCGTGAGACGCTCTAGATCATGCTCCAACTCAGCTAGTACTTCTGCAGCCGCGTCCTGTGGGGCCGGTACCGGTGCAGCTGGATGTAGTCTATCAAAAGGCCGGAGGTTGGCTGGACGCTGTGGACCAACATCTGCATTTTGAAAATTTTACTGTTAGTTTTGAGACGATATATATGAAAAATAAAAAATACATAATTAGAAAACTTGTGAAAATAAAAGTACCTCTGTCATCCCATTGTTCTCCCAGTGGAAGAACCATGTCCGGATCACCTCTAAAATCCACTCCGGCATACGAAAAGTCCTGTATCGAAAAAACCTGGTCCTCTAACCAGTGAAAATAACTATCTGAGAATCGAACCACTGTCGCACCCTCGTCAGGATGCCGGGCCATCACCGCAACCCATCGTATCAGCTTTGGCTCCCGAGGACCCAAGATATCAACAGTGAGTTGCTGAGGGATCAGCATTGGAACTCTCTCCAAGGCAAAGCTCACGACTAGAGGCCCATATCCAAAAGTCTTTAGTCGTCCGTTCTTTGCCTTGGTCAGTTGGCTCTTCATATGAGCCGACACAGCTTCACACCAGTTGAAAATGGTGCCTTGGTAACAGTCAATTGCCATCCGCATTTGGGATCCGGAAGCAATGTGTAAAGCGGCCGCGCCGCAAATTCTGGTAACCGTGAACGCTATGACTTTGAGTTCCGGCAGAGTGATGTGTTTTATCTCTATGCCTTTTGAATGGTGAGCCCCAGTGTGCACCACTCGTCGCGGAGACTATCAAGGGATTGGCCACCCGGCCTAGTCCCCGCAAGACTGAGTTGCTCACCTCTGTTCGGCAAGCCAGTGAGAAAGTATACATCCGAGGGCTCTATCTCGAGCTGGTGCCCTCCTATGTAAAAGCATTGTTCTTGAACGTTCCATCGCTCAACCAGCCATTCCAAGAATCTTACCTGGCCCCTCATGCCCGGTATGGTCCAATATTTGTATAATCCGCATGCTCTTAGGGCATCCAGGGAAGGTTGATGATTTATTGCAACTTCATCATCCTCTACATGCTCTCTTTCTCTCCAATCTAACATGGTTAATACCCTGCACATCAAAATAGCAATTAGAAATTGATTTGGGAATTTTTGGTGGTTTTTTTAGGGAGTTGGGGTTTTGAAATGCGCACTTCTCGGAAGACGCACCCCGGCTTTGTAGCACAGGGCGCCCGGACGCGGCTGGCCTGAAGGCGGGCCGCGTCTTCCGACCTTTTTCCGTATGAGAAAAAGTCGGGGGACGCGGGTCACCCGAAGGGCACCCGCGTCCGCCGAGAGGCGCATTCCAAAACCAAAACCCCCCCAAAAAATGAAACTAAGACCTAAAAATTGATTCTAAACGGATAGAAATGCAGAGTAGGATGTGTAAAATACCTGGATAAGACGGCGTTCGATTCCGACGGTCGGATTTTCCGCAGCGACCACGGGAAGTTTCTTGTCAAAAGCTCCTTTTTCAACCTCAACAGTGAAACGGTAAAAATGACATGGTAAAAGGTCTTTTTATAGGTTTTTTGGATGAATTAGTTCATTTTTTACCATGAAAAGATGTTTTTCGATGTATTTTTGCCTATTTTAAACAGGTATGAGTAATGTGTTGCTTTTGTGCAGGACAAAGGGATTTCGAGGGAAATTGTAATTTTTCACAAACAAAAATATCAGAGTCATCTTTTAAGCCCTTTTCTGACTCCTAAAACATGAAAAGATTGCCGAGCGTTTCTTTTACACTCGTTAAAACGGAATTAAAAGACGGTCCCCTTTTAGCTCTTTTCTGACCGCAAAATCAGGAAAAGATTGCCGGGTTTTTGTCGTTTCGAACTCGATAAGGAAATAAAACGACGTGTCCTTGATCGCTTTTTACTTTTCAGGTCAACGACACTATTATGAAAGTACTCCTTGGTCGCAAGATCAAGCGGTTCCCCCAGGTATTATTTTATACTTTTTCGGGCTTGAGGGACACAAATATACGAAAAAGTTCAACGTGGAGTCTCCTTTGTTTTTTCAGACTCTCTAAAAATGAAAAACGCCGAGTTTCTCCTATACTGGGCTCGTTAAACTTTTACAGTAAAGGACCTGTTCAATTACAAACAGGAACGAACCACTCCTTCCTAGGGTTCGAATTTAAACTAGGTTGGACTCGTCCGAAGGATGAGCTTATAATCAAGCATATGTTATCCTCCTCAAGCTTGTTAAAAATAAAGAGGTACTTGCCAGAAATGGTGGGGGAAAAAGAGAAGAATGAACCTGTTTGTTACCTTTTGTCTCAAAAGAAACTTTATTACCACTCTTGAACACGACACTTTTCATTCACCTGGGTTGGGAAATCTTTTACCTCACAGTTGACCAAACCACTTTGAAAGTCTTTAACCGGGTTCCAGGGATTAACTTTGAGTTATTCGTCACCAAGCCATCTGTCGTGTCGTTATGTGTTCAAGAGGTCTGCAAGCAAAAACTTTCATCTGCAAAATACTTGTCATCCATTTGACCATCCCTGAGTCAGTCCTTACAGCAACATTTCTTCAACTTGAACAATGATTTCGTGTTGCGGGCTTGCCTGCAACGGGTCGCTTTCTATCGACATCGACACATTATCTAGAAAGATGACTTAGGAATCGACAGTACCTTGAAGTCTGCATGCATCAATGGCAGGTTTCTCGCCTTTGACGTCAGTTTACATCATTGACTTTCGATCAAAGGATTCCGTGAAGTGTTCGACATCAAAACATCTATTCACATTTCACGGGTTGTGCTTGGTACTTTGAGAACCATTGAAATTACTGGTGGTTCCTCTCACGCTTGTTAACAGTTTGCATCATCAACTGGTAATCAAGTGGTTTCTAACATGTTCGACATCGAATCATTTAATCACATGGCTAGAATCGTACCAATTTGGGAAGTAGAAGTGAAGACCCTGGATCTAGTTTCTACCATCCAGGCTGCGAGGAGTTTTGTATTCATTATCTATGTAGACTAATCATAAACAGATGGCTGCGTCCATACTGTGTCTACAAAAGTCTATAAAAAATGATGTACTGCAAGATCATTCCTGTATCAGAATAGTTAGTCCATTAGTTAAAGTTTTGAATCTGAGTATGGGAATGCCTACCTCAGTGATGATATAATCTTATACATGTATTTTGTGTTGAAAATTGCAGGTTCCAACCAGGTCATCCACAAGACAATCCTTGAAATGATAAAGCGCTTCACCCTTCCTAGAATTACAAAACCCTAATCTATTCCAGGCTTCGCACTTTAGGGGGCAATCTGTTACACTAAAAAATGTCACCATGACTACTTACAGTTAGTATGGCTCAAATCAACAGTCATGCTACCCTCTTAGGCAAGTCTTATGCCTCTGCTATCCATCTCAAACTCAAAGAAGAGAGAAAGTCTTGTCAAAAATATGTTTATCTCTGGGGTCGCAGGTTCTCTCTAGCCTTACCTGCGGGGACGCTCACATGTTCACAAAAGGTGCGTCCTTGGACGCTCTGTATGTTAAGGGACAGGTGCGTCCTTCTGTAAAAGGCAAAATGCGCGAGTTTCATCTTAAAAAAGTTACTTGTGGTTACTTCTAGAACTTTCTAGAGGTCGGTTTGATGAATGGATGCGCCTCCAGTTGGTTCATGTATCTCTATTAAGGAGGAACTTATCCCATCAATAAGGGAGCTATCCCACCCAAAGAGGGGGATTATCCCATTGATGGTGGACCTGAATAACCTCTTTACAGCACTATAAATAAAGACATTGAGCCAGAGGGAGGGGAGGTTGGAGCTATACATTTTCTTTGGGTAAATGCTGCAGGAATTAGGACTCCCATTTAGAACCTTGTGAGGAGAGATTGTCTTTGCTTGATTCTACTTGGAAGTGGGTGAGCTTTGTCAAAGTAGAGGAAAACCCTTGATGGACCCTGGGAGGAACTTGCACAACACCAAGGCCAGGTTGTAAGAGTTTCTTTGTTTCGTTATTAATACAAACTGGTTTATTTTTCTCAATAGCTTGTGTTAATGAGTTATTTCATGTGTTCCTTGGTCTGCATGTTGAATATATGTTTTATTATATGAAATGCAAGTGCTTGGTAATTGTTTGATTGTTTGTGGTTGCAGGAATTGACTTGAAGGAGGAGCTCATCCGGATCGGCAAGGACGGACTACAACAACCGCGTTTTGGAATAAGGTAAGCCTAAACACTTGTAGTTTTCATGTTTTAAAAGGTATATTTAGAGAAAGATCACTCCATTTTGTCTTGTTTGTCGCTAGAGAGTTTAGACTCCTAGGGAGGTCAGTTGTGTCCGCACAAACGACTTTTTCCGCCACGACACCTGGTTCCTCCAGCAGCAAGGAGAAGGAGTCAATACCCATAGAGAAGAAGGGAAAAGGCCAAGAACACACGGCCAAAGCACCGAAGAAAGAGAAAAAAGGGAAACAAGAGAAAAAGGTTGCCGAAGAGAAGGATGACAAATCCACATTGACACCGAGGGAGAAAAGGTTACAAAGTAGGGTGGACAAGACTGAGCAGGTCCACGTCAGTAAAGGTACCTCGATAGCAGCCCCAACCAAGTAAAAAACAAAGCCCCCGTAGTCAAACAAGCTAAAACGGTGCCACCTGTTTCTACAGGAAAACCAAAAACGGCTTCTACAGGAAGCTAGAAATCAGCTGATAAAGGGCCTTCTACAGGAAGCCCTGAGAAAGGAAAACCCAAGGAAAAGAGAGCTGACATTCTTGCAAGGGAGGCAGCTGCCATGCTGGCCGCCCTTAGTACACCTCCTAAGCCGAGAGAAAAATGAAAGAGGGAGATCCCTCTGCATTTTAAAGCCTGGAGAAGTGTGAGAATAAAAACGGGCAAGCCACAACCTCCATCCAGCAGCCCAATTACTATAGAAGATACTCCCACCTCGCTAAGGGAGAGGTCCCCCTCGAAGATATCAGTCAATTATGAGAGGGGGAGCCCGAAGACAACTACTTGGAAGGAGAGGATGGACCGGTTGGCTTCAGAATCCCGGCTACAGGATGCTGAGGCCGCTCTACAGGAAACCTTAGCCCGGCTCAAGGAGATAGAGAGGATGGAGGGAGAAGCACCCTCATCACCACCAAGGGAAGAGGAAGTAGAGCCACCAAGGGAAGAAGAAAAAGAGCATATTCCGGAGCCTAGGCCCGCAGCCAAGTTTAAGCTCATATTATAACTTCTTAGAAGCTGGAAAAATTATACCGCAGAAATTCACTGTGCCACTTTTCTTTGCGTTGGAGGAAGAAAGGGTACGAACCCACACATGGATGAAAATAGCTAAATCAAAAGGTGTGGCAGACATAGTCCCCTCGGAGGAACAACTCAAGGAGGAAAGAAAGGAATTAGCTATGGCTAAACACGTGGCAAACTGCCAGCGGGTGTTACTACAAGAAGAGAACGAGAAGCTTAAACTGCAGCTACAGGAGCTGAGGAGAGGAACGGGCACATCCTCAGGGGACATCACAGCAGAACAGCAAGGCAGAGAAGGACTGCAAGTTGGTCTTGGGGAGCCAACCTCGCATCTACAGGAAGGGGAACTGCAAGCACAAATTGAGATACAAGCTCTCAAACAGCAGTTGCAGCAAAAAGAGGCACAACTGGCCTGCATGGGCAGTTGGGCCATGGATGCTATACAATGCAGACAGCCGGCCAAATCCTATGGCCTTTACCTAAGAGACCAGGGGCTACAATTTCAAATCAATGCATTAGCGCAAAGGGGTATCTCCCAACTCCAAGACCTGCAACAGTTCACAGAATTATGCAATACCAGTTCATCAGAGGATAAGGCCAAACTATCCGAGTTTTATCTCCATAATTTGGCCCTTCCTAATGTGACTTCATGGGATCCCAACACGGTCTTAGGGGATATGCAGTTGATGTCATTTGCCTCATGGTTGAACCATGAAGACAAGAGAGCAGCAGAAGTCAAAGAGGTCATGAACCGAGAGCTGCAGGAGCCACTACTAATTAGAGTAGAACCAGGGGATCCAACTGCATTAATATAGGCACACCAACACTTATCCACTGACCCTCAAGCTTTATTGAAATATATGGATCAACAGGCCCAGGCCATAGCGGATTTCGAGGATATGGAGAGACTGTTAGGGGACAACTGTGCTCAAGCTTGCACCCACCGATGGAACACATTGGCCCACAGTCTGAAAATCAGGGAATATCACACTCCAACTCGAATGAGGGAAGCTCTAGTACGGGTGCCCCTCTATAAGAAATCCATGCAGAACCTCCAGGCCAGCTGGATTGGCCTCAAGCTATGCCCACCTCTGCTGTTAGGATTGATGGAAGGCAGCACAGAAAAAGATGAGCATGAACAGTGGGAAGAGGTGGAAAGAAAGGTTGGGTTCCATGTCAGTGAGGAGGATTGTTATAGACATTTTTGTGCCTTACAGCATTAAGCATGAAATGTCCATAATCTAAGGGATCCAAAGTCCCTAAACATGTTGTTCCTACCCCTAGAGGAACAAGGCTAACAAACCATAGCAATTCACAGAAGTTCTCCACCAGAAATTGCTCAAAAAAAACAAGTCAATTCAGGATCAATTCAGTGGCTACACTAGCTGTCTGCGCTGAATGTCAAAGCCAACACTGGCTACCTGCGCTGAATGTCAAAGGCAACACTGGCTACCTGCGCTGAGCGAGAGTTGACATGTGGCAAGTTCATTCCACGAGGTGTCAAAACCCAGGAAGCTTCCAAAATCTTCCTCAATGTCACTTGCCTCAGGGAATTCGACTGGTGATGAGTAAGAGGTTCCAAATCTCCAAGTGGTAGCAAGAACCTCCAAGTGGAATCAAGAACTGACAGAGGGAGAGGAAACTAGTCAGATCTCAAGCTGACTCATCCTCTCTCCAAACATCTATATATGGATCTCTCTTCCATGAGATCTGGAGGCTGGAATTTTGTTATTGCAAAGAATTGCTGTTGGTTTGAGATTGGAATCATTGGGTGCTTAATGCTTTAAAGGGGGTGAAGATAGGAATTCCATTTGCTGGGAAGGAGATGCTGGGTTGGAGCCCTCTGGGTTGTATCTCTTCCTGAACCTTGTTATTCATCAATAAAGCTATCTTGGTTTCTCCTATATACTGATGTATGTTTGATGTATGATTGCATTAGTATGTTTAGTTTATTTCTAATCCTGAACTAGTTATGAATATGAATCCATGTCTTGTGTAGTGTTCTCTTCTTGTGATCTTGCAGAAACCTCTTGAAGCTGGGCAAGCGAGAAGGCAAGTAGCTGGGAACTCTCCAAGAGAAGAGAAACCGGATCGAGGGACAAACGGAAGACACCGGTTAGTCCATCCATCTCCCTTCATTCTTAATTCATAAAGGAAGAATACTAGAATAACTGTCTCTGTTTGTTGCTAAGGCACTGTCACACCTTAGGTGGATAGGATCGTCCTGCATAGGCATTTTTCCCCACAACAAATTGGCGACTCCACTGGGGAGATCTGTTTAGTCATTTTATTTGTGTCTCTATCACTGTTTGTTTCATAGACTCGACAACAACAATCCAACTGCATCTGCTATTCCCAGATGCAAAGTAGACAGTTTTTGTTTTGATCCAATCACTGGACTTGTCTATGATCTGAACAATGGACTCAAAAATGATTTGATGATCCTTTGTGATAGATCTTAGTACCCCCTCAAAGCATCCCTTTGATTACACCTAGCTTGTTGCTTTGATTTGGCCTAAAACAATAGATTAAATAGCAATCTGTGACCCAGAACCCAGTGAGAAACGAGAGTTTCTCCTTCAGCGCAGACCCTGTGAAGGGATTCTGCATTTCAACACAGGTTCCGTGAAGGCTACCTGCGCTGAATGTCAAAACCCCTGTGTTGAGGTTGCGCTGAACCAGTTTGGCCTTGTGCAGCTGGGGTTCTCTGCTCTGTTTTGCCTTGTTTTGATCTCTGATTTTTGCAGCCTGTAACCAGCATAGGTACCAGTCTGATAACTCCTTTTCTCTGCTTAGATTCCGCCTCCTTTTGTACAAAAAAGACTGTGAGTGTTTTTATGTGTTTGTGGCGTCATTTACAGTTTTCCTTTGCAAGAGTGAAATAGTCATCATGTAGCCCTTGATTCAGATCTGTTGATTGTGATCTTAGGAGAGAGTTCATTGGCTGTTTACAGTTGATTATACATTTGCTTTTGCTTATTGGTTTGAGTTTGTCTCTTCTAAGTGTCGAAACAAGTATTCATTTCGAAAATCGTTAAGTGTTGTAATCTCTTCTACCCTCTCTGATTTCAAAAAAGTAAACTTGTTTGTATTTGTCATTTAAAAGCAAATTCAAAGTTGTACAAAAAGCTTTCTTTGTAGGCATCAATACTAAGAAAGCGGAAAACAAACACCTGCATTGTGCATTTGCATCTTGATAGTTTGCATGTTTGATTTAGGAAAAGTGCATTAAAGTGTGCTGATTGCTCTTTGAGAAAAGATGGTGTCTTTCTTTCCCTTAGTAGCTAGGATTTTCAAAGTTGAAAAGATATAAAGCTTGCTTATCATCTTTAGACTACATTTAGGAATTGTATCATACATCTCGTGGTGAACCTTGAAAGGCAAACTTCTAAAAAGATCAACTTAAAATAAATTGAATGAACTTAACAACGCTTTGCAACATAACGCACAACATAGAGGTCTAGGCTAGAGACGTGTTCCGGCGTCATAAAGCCTGGTGACTGTTGATCTCGTGGATGGTGGGTGATTCCTCCTGAGGGACGATAGCGCCAGTACGGATTGTGCTCCCACGTACCATCGCGTATATATTGGGAGACCCCTATAGGCATAAAACCTTTATCCTTAGGAAGCCGTGTCGACCGCCCTACTGATCGCAATGCACTGAACACAACATTCAGGAAGATCGACCACCCGTACCCTAAAAAGTATTCTGCGGTTTTGCTTAAAGTTTGGCACACCCTCTGCCTAGAACTCTAGAGCAGTTCCTTTTGGCCTTTTTCAGACTCTATAACGGAAAAAGTCCACCTGAGCATTTGTCACTTCGGGCTCGTTAAAACATCGAAGGAGACTAGAGTCATCTTTAGCTTTTTCTCGACTCTTTAAAAGTGAAAAAGCAAGTTGTGTCTAAAAGCGTCTAAAAAATTCATTTAATTTGGAAACACACTTTCCCCTTTTGTATTTTGGTTGATCGATTAATCCGCAATCGTGGAAGAAAGTCAATTGAAACCCCGTCGTTCACAGAGGCTTACAAGTCAACCGTCTTTGTCTCCGGAATCGAAAACAGTACGGACAAAGCGAACTCGTTTAACCAGTTCGAAATCTCCTATCAAAGTTAGAACAAGTTTTCCGACGACATCGGAGGTTCCGGTTACTCCAAACATTTCTGGAATCCCTGCCTCTACAGAAGAAGTTCAACAGCGACAGAGGGACAGTAACACTGATCCTAGTCTGGGAGAAAATACTTGCATTACTGAACATGTTCCATCTGTAACCGGTTCAGAGAGTCTTGCTCCTCAAACAACTGTCGTCGTTGATTCAACCCCTTCTTCGGCACGAGAAATATTTTACGGACCTGACGGTCTTCCCCTTCCACCTAGTTTGATTGCGATAGAGGATATTGTAGAGGATTCGCAAGCAAGTACTCCAACCCATTTTGGAGTAGGGGTCACTCTATTTCCTTCTAAATCAGAAGTTAGTCCATCACCAGTGGAAGTTCCTGTAGAATCGCTAGGCAATCTATTGGATAGACTCAAAATGTCTAAACAACCGTCAACATATAGGACTGTGTCGAATGACACAGCGACAGCAGAAGCCCCTGCCGTCACTCCGACAATGTTTGCCGGTATACCATCTGTCCCAACTAGCTCACAACCGCTAGAAGGAGTCCACACAGGGACTATTTCGACAGTGTGGTCTGTTCCAGTTTGTTCCTCCGGAATAATATCCGGCAACTCTTATGTTGAAACTCGCCAGATTGATCCATTTGGAGGTCAATTTGGGCAATCCAGTCCCCAAGGACAAACAATCCCCTTGAGTTCCGGATTGCTACCGTATGGGGGGCAGTATGCCCTTTCATTACCCCCTCCTGGAGGGTATCCATACGGGAGTTCACAACAGTATTCAGGTTATACTGGAATTACATCAAGTGGTTGGGTACCTATGCTACCTCAACAACCAAGGGTTGTGTATTCTATGCAACAATGTGTACCTATGTCGAACATCCCGACCACACCAGCTATTGTAACAGTGTCACAAGTTCAAGCGATGCCTGTTGTATGTCAGCCTCAGATTTCTTAGGTTGTAGTGCAACAACCCCTTGAGCCTGTGACACAACCACAATCGCCAACTGGTGGGGCAACACAAGTCCAAATGGGTACAATTACCCCACACCTTGGTCCAACGGTTAGTATAGCACAACAGAACATGGCTTCACAACCGTGGCTGGTGCAATACCAACAACCACAATTCCAGCAAGTGTACCAAGGTTCTGAGCAGCAGATCTTTGTGAACAGTGGACAACCGTACATTCAAAACGGTCAAAACCAACCGCTTTACAGTGGTCAAGTCCACCAACCGTATCAGTCATACCAACATCAATTACATTATGCTGGTATGCAAAGGCCCACTGCTCAAGCGATTCCATCGTACCCTGGGTATGCTTCACCTAACCTGAATCAACAGTTAGCATTCATGGCAACTTTAGAGTTACCTGATTTACATCGGTTAACCAACGATCCGATTGCTTACGCTCCTTGGTGGCCAACGATTCCTCACAAACTTCCATTGGACATTCCTAAATTTAATGGAAATCCAGGTGAAGACCCATCGAATCACGTGATGACTTTTCATCTGTGGTGTTCATCAAACACCCTAAACGATGATTTGATAAGGCTTTGCCTTTTCCAGAGGACGTTAACGGGTCCAGCGGCAAAATGGTATATTGAATTACCTAGAGCCTCGTTCGACAATTTCAGCTCCCTAGCCACGACTTTCTTAACCCATTTTCAATTACCGATAAGGTATGAAACGGGAACAAAAATCTTAACCAACTTCAAGCAGACAACAACCACTCACATATCTGATCATATACATGAGTGGCGTCGTCGTCGTAGGATGGTGAAAACGTACGTTCCCGATCAGCTATTAGCTGAATGGTTTATCAAGTCGTTACTTCCTACCATAACAGAAGATGTGGCCAAGGGGGGAGTCGTAACGGAGGAGCAAGTTATTGCTCTTGCACAATATCTAGACTTAGTCTATACTCAGTCTGGCATGCTCTACGACAACATACCTGACCCCTAGACTGGAATTCTCAATTCCTCCTCCTCCTAAATCAAACAGTGACTCTCATGCCGGCGATGGTGTGATTGGCACGACAAACATGAAATCGACAAAGGCTTCATCTAAGAAAGCCCGTAAGACTTCAGATCAAAATGCAAAAGAAGAAATTCTTGCTTCGGAAGTAAATGCCATATCAGCAGATAAGGGCAAAGAAACCAAACAACCAGGGAGCAAGAAGAAGCAAAACAAAGGGAAGAAGAAGAAACAGGGTGAGTCATCTCCTGAAAAAACTCCTTCAAACCCTCCTGGAAATAGGAAATATCCATGTGAGATATGCGATGAGGATCACTGGACAAGGGATTGTCCATACAAAGCTGAGCTGAAAAGGTTCTTCAAAAGTTCGCAAACCTCAGCTGTGTTAACTGATCCGTTTCCCAATCCAGGTCAAAATCTGGTTGATAGTGGAAATGCTTCCCCGTCGCAAGTGCTCATGTTGTCAGTTTCAAAACAACAGAATGATGCTTTGATTTCGACAAGGAACAAAGATTACGGGAATCCGCAGCTGTCGAACGACAAGGATAAAGATCAACCAAGTAGTTCGACAACAACTTCGACAGAAGTTGTACCACCCATCATTCCTGAATTAACGATAAAACCGCCAAAGGGAGTAGTACACAAGTCGACATTTAATCCTCGCGCCAGAGCGGCGCAGCATTATAACATAGTGGAAGATTTGGCCCAATCGCCATCCGCTATGTCGACTCTTGAAGTACTACAAAATTGTCCATCCCAAAGGCAAGCTTTGTTATCGGCTATTGGTGGGGTTGATCCTAAGGATTCCAATCCTGTATCCTTCGACCACAAAGGATACGATCCTCAGTTACCAGCTCAACTAGCTTTCCTTATTCAAGTGAAAGCCCTCAACAAAACTGTTCACAGAACAATTATTGATGAGGGGGCATCTACATGTATTATGTCGATGAGTTGCTGGAAAACTTTAGGGTCTCTGACCTTGTCGCGATCTTCGACAACATTAAAAGCATTCGACGGAAGGACCTTTACCCCGTGCGGTATCCTTAATAACTTGAAAGTTGAACTAGGGGGAAAAACAATAGAAATAGATGTTGAAGTCATCGATGGGAATCTTGACTACAACATCCTACTGGGAAGACCGTGGATATATGCCATGGCAGCTGTAGTGTCGACTTATTTTAGGAAGATCTCTTTCCCTTTTCAAGGAGGGATTACGATCGTCGACCAACAAGACTTCCTCCCTAATGGTTCACAAGTTACAGGAAGCATTCCCATGATCCATGGAAGCAACCATTCGCTTCAAGATATCGGAGTAGGCCTACTGAAAGACCCCACATTAATGGGAACTTTCGCACTTCCACCTCCAATCTATATAGGAGAAGTAGCATTGGTAGGAGCCTGCAACATGATATCTTCCACGAAGATCTCAGGAGACGATATCGACATGGATCATGAAATGGTTTTGCCCCCAAGCCCTATAGAAATATTGTAGCAATCAATGTTTCGGGCATGGGAGGCAAACCCAAATCAACGCTCATCAAGCGTTTGGGTAGATAGGTCTAGAGAATATGGTACCCCATTAGATCCTTGGTCGAAAGTACATGGGACTGACGAAGGAATCCTATAACCAATGTTGATTGAGGGGGCACCATGGAGTGATTGCCACCATCGTTCCCTTCTTCCATAATATGAAGAAGAAACTCAACATGACCTTTATCACCCTTCAGTTTTTGAATTCCTATCAAACACTGTAAACACGGTGGATTCCGAGTGAAACTTATCCAATATTGAAGAGACTATAGCCATAAATATCTCGACTAAAACAAATGTTGTAGAGAATATTTATGTCGGCAAAGGTTGTTCTCCTTCAGAACTGGAAATATATAACGCTCTTTTTTGCGAATTCAGAGATGTCTTTGCTTGGTCATATGATGAAATGCCAGGCATTGACTCGAGTATCGTTGAACATGAAATTAAGATGTATCCTGATGTCAAACCAGTAAGACAACGGCTTCGGCAGGTGCACCCAAGAAAGCCGCTGCCATTAAAGCAGAAGTTGAAAAGCTCCTCCATGCTGGTTTCATCTACCCGGTTCCTCTAACCGATTGGGTATCGAATATTGTCCCTGTTATGAAGAAACAAGGGACAATTAGAGTGTGTGTCGATTATAGGGATGTAAACCAAGCTTGTCCGAAGGACAACTACCCTACACCCTTCATCGACCAGATAATTGATGAATGCGCCGGATGTGAAATCTTTTCATTCATGGATGGATTTTCTGGGTATAATCAAATAAATATCCGCCCACAGGACCAGTCAAAGACTGCATTCATTTGTCCGTGGGGCACATTCGCTTATCGAAAATTACCCTTTGGTTTAAAGAACGCAGGGGCGACGTTTCAGAGGGAAATGAATTATGCCTTCCATGACATCAAGAACATCGTTCAACCATATCTCGACGACCTTCCGGCTCATTCGCGAAAGCGGACTGATCATCCGCAGCATTTAAGAGCGATATTTCTACGTTGCCGACACTACAAGATAAGACTCAATCCACACAAATGTGTGTTTTGCGTCGGTTCTGGTCGTTTACTTGGCTTTGTAGTCTCTAAGGATGGGATTCGTCTCGACCCTTGCAAGGTTCAGGCAATCATTAATTTGCCTCCACCTTCAAATTTGCTTCAGATTCAGAAACTCCAAGGGAAAGCAAACTTTCTGAGGAGGTTCATTCCAAATTACGCAGAACTTGCTAAAGGTTATACTCGTCTTTTGAAAAAGGATGTACCTTTTGTCTGGGATCAGGTGGCGCAAGCTTCCTTTGATGCTCTGAAAGATTCTCTAGTAAAAGCATCATTAATGTATGCCCCGGACTATCAAAGAGATTTTAACCTGTATCTGGCTGCAGCGGATACGACCATTGCGATGGTTTTAGTTCAAGAAGTCGATGGAATTGAACATCCAATATATTATTTAAGTAAAAACTTGAATGATACAGAAAGAAAATATTCTTACGTTGAAAAGCTAGCACTCGCTGCTGTTCAAGCGATACAAAGATTTCGACATTATGTCCTCTTTCGGAAAACTACCATTCTATCAGATTGCAACCCCATGACTTATATATTGTCGCGACAGTTGCTGGGGGGCAAATATTCAAAATGGATAGCGATCCTTCAAGAGTTTGATCTGGAATTTGTAAAATCCAAATCAAAGAAAGCTTTAGTTTTCGCAGAATTATTGTGCGATCTCCCATCGTCGTCCAACGATGAAACATCCGAAGAATCAATCGTGGACGAAAGTTTGTTTCTGATATCTACAAGCAATGAGTGGTATGGAGATATAATCATTTATCTCCAAACCCAAAAGTTCAGGCCTGACACCTCTCACTCAGAACAGAAACGTATACGATACCAAGCGAAAGACTACATGATACGCTTTACCGTCGTGGTATCGATACAGTTCTGAGGAGGTACCTCACCCATGAAGAGGCCGAAAAAGCCCTGAATGAGTGTCATTCAGGCGCGTGTGGGGGGCATCAATCTGGATATGCTACACACAGAAAATCTTACGAGCAGGGATACTTCTGGCCAACATGTTCAAAGATTGCATAAACCGCAGTCAGAAGTTGCCATGCTTGTCAAATTTTTTATAGCAAAACCAGAAGACCACCCGCACCTTTACAGCCAATAGTTGCTGTTGGGCCTTTCGCCAAATGGGGCATCGATTTCATGACATGTAACCCACCTCGACCAGGGGGCATGGGTATATTATAGTCGCCGTTGACTATTTTACCAAATGGGCCGAGGCGATGCCTACATTAGATAACACTGGTGAAACAGCTGCCCTTTTCTTTTTCAATCATGTAGTCGCCAGGTTCGGCGTACCACAGGCTATAGTTACAGATCATGGGTCGCATTTTCGCAATCACATGATGGTTGAATTAGCTACCAAGCTAGGGCTATCTCACGACAGCTCTACCCCGTATTATCCGCAAGCCAACGGACAAGTTGAAGCAATCAACAAGGTCCTGAAGCGTATGTTGCAAAGGATGATCGGGGTTCACAAAAGAAGGTGGCACCTAATCCTGTACTCAGCCTTGTGGGCTTACCGAACATCGGTAAGGAATGCGACCGGGTTCACACCTTTCCAACTGGTGTATGGCCTGGAAGCAGTCTTGCCAATCCAGTGTGAAATTTCGTCTCTTAAGCTTGCAATTGATCTCCTCCCCGGAACTTTGGAAGAAGAGGCTCGTTTCTTGGAATTAATCCAATTGGATGAAACCCGTCGTGACGCCGCTTTGGCTAACGAAGCCCATAAGAAACGAGTCAAGGCGCAGTTCGACAAAAATGTCAAACCCCGTGTCTTCTCAGAAGGTGACTTGGTCTTGCTTTATGACCAAGAATCCGATAAATTGGGAGAAGGTAAATTTAATTCTTTATGGATGGGCCCCTATATTGTTAAACGAGTGTTAGCAAAAGGAGCCTACGAGTTAATGGATTATGACGAAATTCCACTGGCGCAACCCCGTAATGGGTTGTACCTCAAGCGTTACTATGCTTAAATAGTAACCTGTATGCTTTTGTTGTATTTTGTTTTCGCTAAAGTTTGTTTTGGTCGAGTAATCCACCTTTTTACATTTATTGCAGATGTCAAACCTTCTGGAGACATGTGTTGGATATGCCGACGGAGCGAGTCGTTGTTCGCGGAACCTGTCCTCCGCAGCCTGGGCCATTTTTGATCCAAGCGGCGAGTTAGTAAGTTTCAGAGGAGTATGTATCGGGCAATCAACGAATAACATCGCTGAGTATAGCGCGTTGATAGAACTACTCTCTGATGCCATTACCCATGGTATACGCCGACTAATCGTCAGGCTAGACTAACAACTCGTAATACTACAACTCAATGGCATATATTCCGTTCGCAACCCAGCTATTTATCGCATGTTCCTAAGGGTTAAGATTTTGGAAAGACATTTGGTTTAATTCATTCAATACAGCACATTTCCAGAAACTTAAACACATTAACCTGACTCATTAGCGAACTATGTGTTAGATAGACATTTGCGACATTTATAAAAAGAGACACATCATCAATGTTGTACATATGGATCATATAACTCAACCAAAATAAACCCCGAAAATCAAAATATATATATTATATATATATATATATATAGATATATATATATATATATATATAAGTTGTTTTATCGTTTATACATAATGTTCTGTAACCAAGACAAAAATCGGTCGCATGACCCAAAAACTCAAAAATGCTAGGGGGCACCCTAGCCTAGTGATGCTCATGATAGCACGTCACGGCCTGTGCAATCATGCGCAAGAGACGAGTCCATCATCTAGGCACACCAATAATGCCGCTGCAACTGCAAAGGTAACTCGTCAATCCTCACATCGGGAATGCCGAGAGTAAGGATCTCAACCTGCTCCTGCACAGCTGTAAGGGTCTCGGCCACATCAAGGTCACGAAGAATAACCCTCCCAGCAGTCTCCCCTACTGGGGCAGCAACTGGCGCTCTTGGGCGAACTGCTGGACGAACAGGACCAACATCTGCATGCACACATGAGTTCGATTAAAGTCTTGATAGAATAAAGCACAAGGACATTATAAATAAAAACAGTAAACAGTGATATGGTCGAAGATTTTACCAATAGCGCCCCACTGTTCGACATCTGGCAATACCAAGTCCGGATCACCTCGGAAATCCATGCCAACATATGGATACTCGGAATAGACCATCTCCTGACGCTCGAACCACCTGAAGAAGGTATCAGTGAAAGAAATCTGAGATTGACCAGCATGCCTAGACATGTGATCAACCCATCTCTGCATGCGTGGCTCGGTAGGAGAAGGCAAGTCGAGTGCGATATACTGAGGCTGCATCAGTGGTATTTTCTCCAAGGCAAAGGCAGTCAGAATAGAACCAAATCCAAAGTTCTTCAGCTTCCCATCCTTTACCTTGTTTAACTGACTTTTCATCTGAAGAAGTACTGCATCACACCAGTTGAATATTTTCGGTTGGAGGCACTCCAAGGCGTGCTGCACATAGGATCTGTTGGAAACATGAAGAGATGCGCTACCGGCCATCCTACCAATAGTATATAGAATGGACCTGAGAGATCTGTCAGCAATCTCACGGATAACAACCTTACCGTCTCTGCTCGGCTGAGATCCTTCCCTGCAATACTGGCGGACATAATCTCTCATGGAGTCATTCCCTCGGGCCGAACCTGACAAAGAAATGGGAGCACCCCGCCTTGACAAGCCAGTCAAGAAGTAAATGTCTACTACGGTCAGGGGGATAGATTTTCCCCTAATCTGAAATACTTGGTTGATAGGATCCCAAGCATCAAGCATATACTGCAGTGAGGAGATTTGTGCTCTCATACTAGAGACACGGAAGAACTTCAGCAGGCCACAGTTCCGCAGCGCGTTCACCGTGACAGGGTCATGGAGGGCAATCATGTCCTCTTCTTCATGTTCTCGTTC
This sequence comes from Pinus tabuliformis, assembly GCA_031772625.1. Classification (NCBI taxonomy): domain Eukaryota; kingdom Viridiplantae; phylum Streptophyta; class Pinopsida; order Pinales; family Pinaceae; genus Pinus; species Pinus tabuliformis. The sequence goes on from CM062817.1 coordinate 797,628,485, forward strand.
TCGCCATGTAAGGGTAATTTTGCTCAAAAGTCCCTGCAAAACAAACAAGAGAAAGAGTAAGATCCTGGATTTGATGAGAAACTGGCAAAATTTTCATCAAAAAACTGTGCAACAGAACTGTTTTTCTATGCCCAACGCAACTGGCTAGTGTTCCACCTGCGTTGAAGGTCAAACTGCCTTCATGCAGCTTGACATTCAACGCAGGTTTCGAGTGAACTACCTGCACTGATGGCAGAGCGCCCTAACAAAACCCCAGGGGCTCAGGGGAATAGGAAAACAAGCACAGAATGGAAAAAGGAAACCATGAAAAGAAAGAGCTAGGGTTTAGCTCCTACCTGGTCCAGACGGCGCCGAAAATCGTCCGCAGAATCTCCCTGAATCAGCTGATGAAAATCAAGGGGAAGAGGCACCTCCAAAGCTCCAACAAACCAAGTTCAAATGT